>HG992245.1:5005000-10005000 GCA_905220585.2 Nymphalis polychloros | reverse complement strand
AAACACATTCAGACTTGGCATAAAGTGCGCGACTCTTAAAGAGGTCCAACGGTTACATAAATACACCTACTGTTAGGACTAATATTAAAGTTTACTTGGATATTTTTTTCTAGGTGTTAAGTTTGAATAATCAAACGTTTTGGATAACCTCATATCGTTCAAAACAATGACAATGTAAAGTAAATGTATAATGCTCATTTCTATCTGTGTAAAATTAACATGGCGAAAATTGCAATTAAACCTGATATTTGGTAATCGTTTCATTATTAGGTGCAGCTTCTTTGGTTTCTTCATTTTCTTTCTTATTCATATCTTCAATTTTGTGCTGTAGAAGTGCATTTTCTTTTTGGATTCGTTCAGATTTTTTAATAATAGTTTCACGATCTATCCACGGTATTCTATAAAATATAAAACTACACTCGTAATAAGGAAAAGTAAAAAAGGCTGAATAATATTTAACATAATGACATTAGTTCGGAACTGCCAAATTCTATTTTGTATCTTTTCGCATTTTTCTAAATATATATTTATGAGTGTATTATACTTTAGTTAAAATGTTAATTCAAAATTAATTTTACAATAATCATTATAATTATTGTTGGTCTTGCAAGTATGAGATAAACTTGGAATAAGTGTCATCTAAATGATTTGTCAAATTTGACAATTAGCTTGAAGACAATTGGCGTCCCAAGAAGAAAAAATTCAGTTAAGTTAAGTGAAATGGCCCAGTGGCTAGATCACTTAACCTTAACTGACGGTCGTGAGTTCCGGGCAAGCACCACAGAATTTTATTTACTTAATTTGTGTTTACAATGAATTATCACTAGACGGATATTTATGTCCGGCTAGTTACCCGAGCACGGCCGAGCATATCCCATCATGAAAGGATCAACGGCTTTGCGTGTTTCTTTAAGCACACGCCTACCTTACTTGTTCAATAGTAATAATAAAATTCTTATAAACATCATAAGATTCACGTACTTGGCAAGATTAAGAGAATAGTTTATTTTAGCTTTTAAATTTTCTGCGGTCCCAGCCACCATTCTGTGCAGTTGTTCCGTTTCGTTGTCAAACTCCATATTTTTCGCCTTCCACTCCATATTCTACAATCAGTAATCAATTCATGAGCTTCATTCATGATATGTACTACTTGTTCTATTATATATTTGTAAATTGTGTGCAATAAAGGCTTAATAAATAAAATAAAAACATAATATCTTTTCAAATAATGAGACGACACAAAAACCGAATAACTTTTGACTGGCTCGAACCGGGAGTTTTACCCAGTGCCTCATCAGCTAATCACAGAAGTAATTCACACATTTAAACATAAGCCCTTCTGATTTTTCCACTCTTCAATGTGGCTTGTATTCAAGCACACATGTGGCAGAATTTCACCCGACATATGCAGGTTTCTTTAGGATCTCTTCGTCGCCACCTCACACGACATAAATTAAATTAGAACAAAATATAAGTATGACTTTAATATAATTTCTTTTCACACAAGCACGCACAATAATGTATTTTATTTCATGTGCTATATTATGAAATGTAACGGGATAAGAATTATTGTAACGATTATATTAATATTTTAATTTATCAGAATAACTTACAGTGAGGTACGTAGCGCGATCACTGCGGTGCTTGTAACGCAGCAAGCTCAAGATCTCAATACGCCGCGCCATGATCTCAGCGCCCATACCAAGTACATCCTCAGGAATAGGATTCAACTGCGCTTGCAGCTGCTGCAACACTTGAGGACCTAATTTATTTAAAATTTACTTTAAGATAGACAAATTTTATATGTATATTTACATCTGAAAGTGTTACATTTATTGAACAAAAGCGTAAGATGTAGAGCATATTATTTTCATATTTATATTTATGTATAAATAATCGTTCGAAATCATCATAATGTTAATGTTAATTGTACGTTAATTAGTCTGAACCTACATCGACATGTACTTTCTCAGACCAATTTGTAATTCAGGGGCCGAATTTTACGACTCTATTACGATACGTTCCCGATTTTATATCAACCCCAATTTGAGTAATCTATATTTATTTATATAGTAACATATACCGTTGTGTCAAAACCAAACTTAATTGTTAGTTTTTATGCCAATAGTCGATAATTAAATTAAGGAATAGGAAAACGGATACACGTCAACAATCACACTTCGATTCGATTGCGATAAAGCGAGAATTTGTTAGTAGAATCAGCCGTAGCAGTAGTATATACGCGTATGTTGAAACTGTTGAAAGTTGATTTATGTTATATCGGAACAACCTTATTCTTGTTTAGTGCGCGTCTGTAACATCACTTACAGACATTGCCGGAATCAATAAAAAGATTTCGATAATTTCGAATTATTGATAAAGACAAGTACACGCTATCAACAAGATAAAGTACTATACCAAAAATGCTGCTTATCTCTGAGTTCATTGGCATTTCGAGGTCGTCTCTCACGAGCAGCAGGAGGTCATGTGCTGGCCAGCCTTTTATTGATAGAATGCGTATATCACCCAAATCCTCATCAGTAAATCCTGTTTTTGATTCTAAATCTTTTAAAGCAGCGTAACTTTCTAGTAACGAATTCTATAATCAAAATAATCATATTACTTGTGGTTCAGATGCTTTAACACAGATTCATAATAAAATTGGCGATAGGACTTTTGTAAGCCCGCCTGGGTAGGTTTTTTTATGACAACAAAACGCAAATAGTAAATTTCATAAATGACAAATATTAACAAATCGTTACCAATAAAAGTTTCCAATGAATGATTAACACATATAACTAAGTACGACTAAATAGGCTTACTTGTTGAACGATCAAGTTCTTCTTCGATTTAATAAATTCCCTTTTCTTTGTGGCTAATGCTCTCATAGTTTTATTAAGTATACAATGTGGCATTACAATAACTTTTTCTGGAACTGGTTTTGATTATTAACAATACATTTCTATGATATTATAATAAAAATTATTCTTTGGAAGCTCACATAATGTTAATTGTATATACAGTAGAACCTCGACTATCCGAACCAATTGGGACTGATACTAGTTCGGATAATCGAAACGTAGATTTTTTGGTACGAGATCATAATCAACACCTATTTACATAAAAACAGTACATACATATATATATATAAATTTGACGAACGGCTGTAAAGCGTTTTTGAACGGCCAAGTCTCAACAAACAATGTATCTTTTGCACCAATGTTCAGATAATTGAGCGTTCGGATAAACTTAGTCATCGTTCGGATAATTGAGGGTTCGGATAATCGAGGTTCTACTGTACCTTGATATTGAAATTCGCATTTTTGTAATTGGATAGTTTTATTCATACCTTCTTGAGCAGACACGCTTTGCTGGGGGCATTCCAAATTGTCGTTCGACGTTTTTGGTTTTTTCTACATTAAATAAGAAAGAAAATAATGTTTTTACATAAATTACATTTGCATACAATGATATAATGAATACTAAATAATAAATTACTTCTAAAATAAAATAAAAAGACATTGTTACAGATATTATTTAATACACATCAATTCAACTTACATCAAGAGGAGGTAGACTCTGACATCTTCGATCTTTTGGCAGCGTCCTTAGCTGGGGAGACGCCTAAAAAAAGGTTACTTTAATTAAATTTTATACGATCCTTGCTGTTACAAATACGAAGAAACCTTGACAAGAATAAATGGACTCGAAGCTTAAAAGTTCTCAGAAAAAAAAACAATAAGAAACTTCGCCTTATTGTATTAAGCCGACTTTATAGGTAGATTCTGTTCAGATAGTCGTAATGGCTAGGGAGCTGGCGAACACAATTTTTATTTGATTTATTCATGAGTCAGACATTATTAATAAATAATAATAGTGCAAAACACTTTTTATGGAAAAAAGCGTTAAGGACCACCTGACTGAAGGCCACCATGGTAGCGCTGCATTGAAAAATAACAGCCCTTTAAATTTGTAAAGACGATACTATATTATGATAATGTTTAGCTAATATATAGATTTTTAATAAAATAAATAATATTATAGTTAGTTTAATCCACGATGTCGCGCCCCATTTTTATCCCAATCGCTACAATGCATATAAGCAATATAAGCTGTAAGAGTTTGAGTTCTATACACGCACACTAAATCTAGTCAACCCGAAATATGCTCTCGTGTGCACTATTATGTAGTATTATTGAGTATTTTTTTTATGGAAATATAGGCGAACGAGCATATGGTCCACCTGGTGGTGGTAAGTGGTCACCAACGCCCATAGACATTGGCATTGTAAGAAATGTTAAGCATCGCTTACATCGCCAATGCGCCACCAACCTTGGGAATTAAGATGTTATGTCCCTTGTGCCTGTAATTACACTGGCTCACTCACCCTACAAACCGGAACACAACAATACCAAGTACTGCTGTTTTGCGTTAGAATATCTAATGCGGGTGGTACCTATCAAGATGAGCTTGCACCAAGCCCTACAACCAGTAATTATTTAATGACATTTATTTTTAATTTTTACAAAAAATAGCCCTGCATAGAATAAATTTATGACGATGATGGCAACAAATTTTAGCATGCAAATTTATTGCACGTACTTATTAAAAATATTAAATTATAACAGAAAAGTATGCGTTTAAAGACGATCATAAAAACAGGAATGTTTAAAAAAAAAAATATTTATTGAAAAATATAGTTTGTCTGAATCTTCTTAATTTAGTTAAGAAAATTTTAATTCAGAACCTGATGAATGACACTCATTTATAATGAAATAAAAATTGAAATCAAAGTATTTCAAAAACTCGTCTTCTATTTTTCTACGTGCCAACATATATTGGCCAAAATATCATTGTTTGTTTGATCAAAATTTTGTGTGTGCTCACATCACATCACAAGTGCGCTTGGACCGAGTACACTGGTACTATTTAGACCGTATAGGAGAGGGCTCGTATTCCGGTTTAAGCCTTAAAGGTTCGTCAAGGACCACGTGGTCCTTTTATTTTTTTGGATAATCAAGATACGACGACTATTCTGCTACTGCGAGGTATATAAGTTGTAGCAGACATGTTAATAATTGCATTTCAAAATCACGATTAGGTAAAATTTCGCGCAAAATTCAGTGAGTGTGAGTTAGTGATTTTGAGAAACTCCAACAGCCTGCATAGTTACCTAGCGTGCATTGGTTATTTTTTCTACATTATTATTATTTAGCTTTTTTCATTGAATCGTATACTACAACTACGTACATTTAAAGTTATTTCCCTTGACTTGAGAAAATAGTTTGTCATTATAAATTTAAATTAACCGATTAAATGATATAAGTAACATTTCAATGATTCGTTATCTCGAGGACCATAGCAATGTAAACTAAATAACCGTGGTCGACTCAAGAAAGACTGTCGCTCGGGACTCGGGAGTCGGGCTTAACTCCCCGCATCCCGCGCTTTCCCCTCGCGAAAAATATTGGTGCGCGTCTTCGTGGACTGACCTAACTTTAAAAAATTATAATTTATATAATTAACCGTAAGTAACAATTTTTCAAATATTATTGCATTAGGCCTATCGTTAATTCTTCCTAACACTTTTAATAATTTCGAAAGATAATTAATGTGCAGAGAAGTATGACAACAATTCTTACACATGGCCTTGGAGTAACAGGGCTCGACGAATGAGCCCTTTTGTTTAACGGGGTGCGCACTGTCCGTTTTCTTTTGGATGCAATATCTTCGCCTAAAGATAAAATGTTTATTAATGTTTGGTCAAATAGTGTGTTTAATGATGTAACAATTCTTCTTCAGATGGCTCAAGATTCATCAATAATTTATTTGTACATATAATATATTGTAATAAAATCGTTGTTACATTAATAAAGCCCAAAAACGCGATAACGATGAACTTAATCTGAATCGTAGTGATAAGCCAATCATAAATAACACTAACTACCAAGGCGAAACTGATCAAGGTTCTAATGGAAAATATTTCATTATATAGATCACGGCTTATTTTTTTGGCACGAATGTTTTATAACGGAATTACTCCGTGACTATAACGAAAATATCTCATTTACAAACACACTATACTCTTTGCTGGCTTTGTCTTATATATTTGTATATGTAGAACTATATTCAATATGCAATTTTTTTTTCTCGAATAATCCTTTTCCATCGACATATTTTCTGTGCTTTTGGTGTATCATTTTGGTTATTTGGATTTAAGGTACTTTTAAGTGAACATGTCCTTTATCAGAACTCACTACGACGACTTCTTCATTCATTGTTGCGTGGCAGTTTGTCGTTGAGAGGTTTTTGGTCTTAATCTGACATTTTTGCATCGTACTTTCAAAATGGAATTGTTAAATAATTTTCACATACAATTATAAATATTATTAACCTGGACGTAAGTTACACGCTGTTTTAATCATAGCGATATTTTTTTAAATATTTTATAATCTTTAAAAATCACTGGAATTTTTGTCAGTTTTTAAAAATTTTGACAGATTTTCTTTTCTTATATATGAATATTTATTAATAAAAAGTTTATATATTAGTTAAATTTATTAATTACAATTATAAATGTGTTCTTACTAAATGCTTTTATCAAAAACAAAAAAAAATGTTCATTAAAACGTACCTACTTCCAATTAAGTTCAAAAGTGTGTAACATGAATAGGTATGTATATATTACACATATGGTTTTAATATCGTCGTATGGACATAGTTACCTTATCTATATATTAAACATATATTAAACTATATATTATTTGTGTATCGATAACAAATGCTGTACAAAAAAACAGTCATACATTTATGTATTTTATATACGCAATACAAATAAGAAAAATATATCAATCTGTATGTTTTGCAAAAAAAAATCAACAAAATCGCAATATCAGCGTTATCATTATTTACCTAATGTTTTATTTTTAGGTTGGTCAAGAACATGGTGATAACACTAAAGTATTTAATTTGAAGCCACCAAGGGCATGTAAATGGTTTTTATACAAAATATAACGAAGATTTAACTCATATTTAATTTCGCATAAAAAAATACGAGACCAATATTTTAGATTTTTCATTTGTAAATCTCGTTCGTTCTTTAATTCTATTGAACATTACTTCAGAGTCGATACATCTATAAAAAATCGCGAACATATATAATGATGCATGACGCGTAATAATTACCTGATTAAGTTTTGATTTAATTCGATTCACAACAGCAGTTGTTATCGTCAAAACTGATTGTCTCTAAGGGCATTAAAGAGAAAGTGGTGCTAGCAGGTGGCACTCGGTCTATTCGCAATAGACCGAGTGCCACTGATATCAATTTTGAATTAAAAGTATGATTCGTCTTTTCACAAAACCATTTTAATAAATATCACGTACTTAATTTACGAAAAATAACTTAATTTACTGAATATTTAAAACAACTTTACTCTACTTAGCTTAAAACATAAGTTAAATAACCCTTCTTAATGGAGCATCATTAGTTTCATATTTTGTAAGTTAGATACAGACATAATAATAAATAATAATAATGTCCTCCAGACCGATTTGGCCCACGGCGGCCAATCTCAAGAGAAATTAGCCAATAGCACGGGAGATATTATAGTGCACAAGTGTGTGCGCAAAACAGGTGCACTCTCTGTTCTTAGCTGTCATAATCCGATGGGACGTTAATCCGATACGACCGAAAAGAGTTCAGACGCAGAACCAACGGCTTTACGTGCTTTCCGAGGCACGAGAGTGTACACACTTCCAACTTCCAGATTCCTGGCTGCTACTCTGCCCCAATAGCTTTTTATTGGCCCGACCTGGGAATTGAACCCAGTACCTCTGGGTCCTGCCTTACATCTAGCCACTAGACCAACGAGGCAGTCAATATATGTATGTCGATATATGTATATATATAATTGTAAATCTCAGAAACGGCTCTATTAATTTGGCTCAAATTTTAATCAGACTAGATGATGCCCGCGACTACGCCCACGTGAAAGTAGGTTTTATTTCGATATACATATTTGTTTTTCGTTTTCTGTTGCCCTTTTTTATCACCCACACTCGTTTGTTGATAAATTTATTCAGTTATTAGCTCGGTCACACAGTTATATATAAGAGGTCCACGATAACTAGCAGGCGTGGATGATATGAAAACTATCTATGTTTTACTCGGTGGTAGAGCTTTGTGCAAGCTCGTCTGGGTAGGTACCACCCACTCATCAAATATTATAATAAATAATAAATAAATTTCCTGGGACATTATTCACACAAAGCCATCTGATCCCAAACTATGCAGTAAGCACTATGGAAACCAGACAATTGATATACTACATATACTACTTTTCTTTTTGTAAATAAATACTTATATAGATAATTACAATATATAGACTCATGACAAACAGACGTATTGATGCACACAAATGTCTGTCCTGGGTGGGAATCGAACCCCGACCTGCGGCGTGTAAGGCAAGTGTCTTACCAACCACGCCAACCGGCTCGCCGCAAAAAAACAGTGTAATACCATACCAGTGTAATTACAGGCACGAGGGACATAACATCTTAGTTCCCAAGGCACATTGGCGATAATTTCTTTAAATATGTGTTTAACTAATAAAAATAGTAGCTAATGATTATTTACAAGTTTTATTGCACCTCCGTTGTTATCTCATGAATAAGGAACGTGTTACTAAACAAGTAGGCATATTATTTATCTTAAGCAAACAATAGGCAATAATTGCATTAAAGCAATTTGATTACGATTACAATATCGAATCTTATCTTTGGCCTAAATTTGGATTGCTGGAAGTAAATATTTGAACAACATTTATCCCTTATAAATGCATTTTTATTATTGCATAAGTAGGCGGACGAGCCTATGGGCCACCTGGTATGTGGATGGTAAGTGGTCACCAACGCGTAAGAAATGTTAACCATGTTCGGAACTAAGATGTTATGTCCCTTGTGCCTGTAATTACACTGGCTCACTCACCCTTCAAACCGGAACACAACAATACAAAGTACTACTATTTTGCGGTAGAATATCTGATGAGTCGTTGGTACCTACCCAGACAAGCTTGCACAAAGCGCTAACACCCAGTAAATCTACTGAATCGGTTAGTTTCTACTAGCACAGTTACAGCGTACTTTTCCCTTATTCTAGTTTGGGTAGATACATGTTTTGTTGTGATCCATTAAGTAAGGTAGCTAATCGTCCCGACTTCGCACAGGTAGATAAGAGAAAAAATGAATTTTCTTATTAGGAAGTAGTGACAAATTTCAAGTCAATCGAGCGGATAGTAGTGGTATTTCGCATATATACCTATTTATATATATCAGTTGTTATTATCTTCTTGATGAATTTGTGTTACAGGTTTGCTTACAAAAGGTATTCTGATAAGATTGCTATCACTCTGTGTAAACAGTAGTACCCTTGATGAAAGTAATCACCAAATTATATTCTTTGAATTGAAACTGACTCGTCACATTTAAATATGCCGTATTCATATGTTTTTTGTAATCTCTCCTTGCACGGCTAAGACACTAAATTATTTTATACACAACACACACACACACAATTAACAGCAAAAAGTTATTTATTCATAATATTTCTTAATTATTTATATATCTTAGTACCTTAAATTTCAAAGTACATCTCCAGTCAGCATGTTGCTTTATCACAAATATTATATAATATATGTGTGCGCATTATCGTGGAAAAAATATTTAAAAAAATTATCATTTCTAAGGAGATTTTAGGTATTAAGTCATATGATAGCCATTTTCATATTTTAATAAATATACAATGATACACGAGCTAAAATAATTACCTAAAGAAATTGTTCTATATATTTGTTATATTAGCATTTGTATTTATTGCGTTAAGTTCAAAGAACAAAAAATATGTTTATAAGCATTGTATTATTATAAACTGACTGCCTCGTTGGTCTAGTGGCTAGATATTATATATTGACTGCCTCGTTGGTCTAGTGGCTAGATATTAGGCTGCAGACCCGGTGGTCCTGGGTTCAATTCCCAGGTCGGGCCAATATATAGTTATTGGGTTTTTCTGTCAGAAAATTCTCAGTAGCAGCCCGGAGTCTGGAAGGTGGAAGTGTGTACACTCCCGTGCCTCGGAAAGCACGTTAAGCCGTTGGTCCTGCGCCTGAACTCTTTCCGGTCGTGTCGGATTGCCGTCCCATCGGATTATGAGAGCTAAGGAAAAGAGAGTGCACTTGTGTTTGCGCACACATTTGTGCACTATAATATGTCCTGCGCAGTTGGCTAATCTCTCTTGAGATTGGCCGCCGTGGCCGAAATCGGTCTGGAGGACCTTATTATTATAAATATAAAAAATAGTTAATTAGTTATTATGTTTAAAGTTATTATTATTTAAATAATATAAGCACTTAATTCGAAATGTAACATTTGAAAAATACAGAAAAACATATTGCTTTATGATCAAACCCATTACTAATTACTAAATATCTGTAACAAATGAGACTTTCAATGTACTAACTATTATAATAAAATAACGAGAAAGGACTTAACAAAGTTCTATCATAAATCCCAACGATTATCTTATTTTATGGGGTATATTAAAGTTCTCCCATTTAGGTAGGTACCTTATTAGGCGCGGTTTCTAAACATTCGCTCCGAGGTATCTTAAAAATAAACTGCATTTAATTTTGAAAGACAATATACATAGACAAGATACAATTGTGGAATGTTTAACGAAATATTTTTCACTTCGATTTATTTATCTTCTCGCAAAATTGTAGAGAAGATATTTTGAGCTTGCGCCGCTGCGGAAATAACGATGCTCGGCCGTGACCCGAAAGCGTTTCATACATTTTCTAACGAATTCGCCTCGCGAAACGGAACATGTTTACGATTTTTTTTTTATATCTGAATCACCCGGGCTGAATAAAGCACCCACTAGTTTTATCTAGTATAAGTTATGATTTTAAAATCTACGAAACATTTTCCATAAATCTTTTTATTTCATTAGAATTTAAAGAAATAATGTTGTTATACATTAATTTTTAATTTTTTTGAATAATGAGAATGTTTCTTTATATACTCTATTGCGTCGCTTCATCAAGAATGGGTTTGAACCTATAAAATTGCTACTGTTTGCACATTCACGCCGGAGCAATATGCCTCGGTACTTAACAGTTCGACAGTTCGCTTATCGGATACGCAAGGTTTGACGATAAGGCGGTCTGCGCGCACGCAGTCGTCAGTGCCGTAATAGACGCCGGCGCACTAGCTCACGGTGATCACGGCTCCACAGTCCACTGAAACGATATGACCGCGATACGTTTGAAAATATAAACAATATTACTGCCGGTCCGTGTTTAGTAAACTTTTGTGTTGTGACGAACACCGCATTTACTTTAACTTGTGCTGTTTGGCTTAAGTAAAACCCTGTTAGTTGACTGGTAAGTTCAAATATTATCTACTAGTTCTAATCTCGTGTGAAAGTGTTACTTTAAGTTAACCAAGCAGATTAGAGAAAATCCCATCGATAGTGAAAATAAAAAGTCGCTAATATCACGCGCTGACTATGATGTTTATTTGTTAGGGCGATGCGGAAAGTAACTCCTAACTGCCGGTAATTGACAACAACTAGCCTAGCACCGAGAGTGTCGTCCGACAGCGCACCCGACCGTAACCGGCAACTTGGATCTATTTTCACTCACTATAGATACTTCTCATGTTTAAACTTTCTTAAGTTATTTTAATATAAATAAATATTTTCTATCTCACGTTTAAGCTGTCGCTACACAAAGTAGAGAAACACGCAAACACTCGCTGAAACAGGTACGTTTAGTAACTTGTAAATTGATTGGATAAATATAAATCTCCAAGGCATAATAATCAGTTTAAAATAAAGTTATTTATATCAAATTTCCTTTACTTCAAAATACAAGAATATCTATAGTTAGTGTTTAAATTATAAAACATTAAACAAAAGTTATCTCTACACGTTTAAAGTACAAAAAATATGTTTTTCTTTTTTATTTCAATAGAAGTAAGATAAATAGCGATACCAAAGAAATAGTAGATGTTAACATTTTTTATTTATTTGTGAAATAATACATTGTCAATTTTAGTTACGGCTCCTTACCTTGAGAATTCGTTAAGAAACATCTGTTTGATTTGACATTAAATAAACTGTAAAAGTATTATTAATATTATTTATATTATATGATAATAGTATTTCGAATAAGCCTTATCGCACTGGCAAGTTTAATACTATTCACTTAAAAACCAAAAATACGCGCCAAACCTATAGCTAACCTCCTATTTTTATTGAAGTCTCTTTTAATTGTAGTGGTAGTTATAAGCAGGCTACCTAAGAGACCCGAAATTTACAATGTTCACTGTGGACAGTTAACATTATCTAGCTTATTAACATATTATCCCAATTTTGTGTAAAGACACTGACAAAATGGTTATCAGGAAATAAAGGAATACGGAAATGTTTGTAAAAGTATAAAAATACTACCTTTACCCCGCGGTATTACCTGCGTAGTTCCCGTTCCGTGGGAATACGGGGACAAAATGTATGTTACTCGCTGATAATGTAGCTTTCCATTGCTGAAAGACTTTTTTAAATGGGCTTAGTTGTTTAGGTGTTAAACAAACAAACTCACATTCGCATTTATAATATTAATTAGGATTGCAGCTTCAATTTCTTACTCGAGACTTCAATTTATTTACCGCTTGAGGCTGCCAGTAAAGAAGTCCTGGTAATTTAAAATATTACATAATAACTTGTAACAAAAACAACACATAAAATAAAAACATAAAAACTCTCAATTCATGGTAAGGAAATTACTAAGAATATATATTATATATACATATATATATTATATGCCATTGTAATATGTATAGTGAATATAATTTGGATATACAAATTATTGATCTTCTTAAGGCCTTTATTGGATAAAGAACGTAAGTTACTTCGATATAACTGTCATTAAAATTCATATCAAAGTATCTGTAGGATAGTCTTTTAAGAATGGATCTTCTTACTCTCAAAAATAATTTGTCCCGGTTAAAAATTAAAAAAAACAATATGTCCATGTATGGAATTTGCGGTTGAAATTAAAAAGTGCCGTACGAAAAAGAACGAATTATAAAAAATATATTATCTTTATATTTGTATTTGAAACATTTTACTTATATTTTTAATACTTTTCGAAATGTAGTGGTTGAACTAATTTGATAACATTATTTTTGTTTACATTTTCAACCAATATAAAAATGGTCAAAAAAAACGATAATTTAAATTGTTGCAACTGACAATAACTAAAAACGGACTAATAGTTAAAATTTTACAGAAAAGATATTCTTTTTAGAAAATCCTTACTTTTTCGGTTCTATTCTTCTTGGACTATAAGTATATGAAATTTCGAGAATTTAGTAATAGTAGAATATAATAGAAAAGTTAGTATATTTTTACCGGTGATATTATTGTTCCATAAGATTAATGCTTTAGACAACCTCAAAAATTTAGTATAATACTAACTATGATGTAAAAATGCACAAATTCCCTTTACTTATTATATATTTAGTCTAGTAAAAAGTGTTTATTTTCTCGAGATTTATTTTGATATATTTTTTTTAACCTAATAGTTATATTAAAATGCTTTAAAAAGAATAACTATAAAAATAAGTTATTCTGAATATAAATCATAATTTTATGTTTTTTTTAACCGGTGGTGGCAATTGACCTTTAATTTAATTTTTACAGAAAATAAAATACAATTTAATGCTTTAGTAGCCAAATTGTGGTAATTTTCTAGTATACCATTTGTATTTATAAAATAATCCGTGAATAATTATACGACGCTCTATACCTTTGCAATATTTAAAAAAAACATGAGACATATCGCCTCCGACACACTTTTATGAAAATGCTACTGGAATTTTACTGCATTCATTAAGCTTAAAAAATATTAAGAATATAAAGTATCAAAAATACACATGATTATTTATAAGCAATACAGAAAAAAATAGCGCATTAAACAGTACGCTGGATGTGATTATAAGATAAATATATAACTATACCTCAAGATATCGCTAATATATAATATGTGAGGAGTATATTTATGGTAAACGTCCTAAGAATAAATATAAAGAAATCAGCCAAGAACGTGGTCGAAAACCTACGTACATTGTTAGTACATTTTGGCAGTCTATAGATAAAAGAATACACGGACAACGCTCGCAATAAACTCTATCTACTACCTACACACGTTCAATATTAACTTTTTTTATCTATATATGAAATTAAATACTAAACATCGCAATAATATAAAGTAACACAAAACGTCAAACACAAATATTTCTTGTACACATTTCGCAATCATCAAACAAAAAGTATCCGAAATTGTTACGGTTTAATTCTTTATAATAACTAAAATAAAATTAAGATTAACAAGACTTTTGAAATATCCATTTTGTAAATAAAAATATTAAATATATCTTTCAATATAAAATGTGCTACACAATTCATGTGTATCACATATTATACCGATATTAATGAAGCAAGTAGGTTAATTGCTACTGTTAATAACGAATATTGGAGTTAACAAAAACAACAAACAAAGACAACTAAATTATGATTTAAAAAGAAGTAAGCACTATGTTCGATTTTTAAATTTATGATACGACTATTATAGAATTTTATATTGCAACATTTTGATATCGATGTATTAACCTACTTGTGCGAATTTGTTTTTGCGAGTTAAACATAGCTAAGAAATAGGTTAATAGGTAAAAGTTTTCATTCGAATGGTGGAAAATAGTCTTACAAGCTTTATTGCTCGTTTTAAGATTTGTGTTCAGAATTTAAAAAAATACAGCCAAAATCTTAAATACGTTTTTTTATATGTAAAATCGTAAGTAAATAATTAATAGTGACAAATCACCTATAAAGATAAATGTACCGTTTTATCTTGTCAATTGAGAAATTTAATAACAATGAAGCGTTACTAAATAAGACAAGTCGTTAACCGTTATACATATTGATCATTGGTTATCTAAAATAACTGTTATCTTTAGACAAACATTTATTGACATGAATGAACCCATTGAATTGCAATAAGTGGTACTCACCTATAAACTATAGGTACTGGTAGACTCGCCGGATATTGTCTGAACGCTTACTTCCTCGTACTTCGGTCAAGATTACTTGTATGAGATGTATTGGCATATGAATACATAATTTAAGGATAATAGAAGGTTAATGTAAAGTCAACTTCAGAAATAGTACTACTTATGTTAAAAAAAAAAGAAAAACTTATTAATACGATATTGTAACGATCACATACAATAAGTTTAATAATTTAATTTAATGTTAAAAATAAGTTAACTTAAAGTTTACAATACATAAAAGCATAGTAAGTTTTAATGATATGGAAAAATGAAGCCCAAATATTGTAAAGTAGGAAAGATTTTTTTCCGGATTTATAATATTATAATAATTGTTTATAGTTTCAGGGATTTTATTATATTTAAACGTTTCATAAAAGTAAAGCCTATTTTGCCGACGTGGTCGGAGAAAAAATTATAATCAGTCAATTTTACAAGGAAACAATAAGAGATTTAACGAAAACTTTGTTCACAAAATTTGTAGATCTCATAAAAATCTTATCACTTGTATAAATAATAAAGACAATATATTGTATTCCATATATGAGACACCGTTTTACCGTTGCCGTCTTAATGTTTAATAATATTTAAGATAACCTTAGGTCGATTTATTTGACACTCAGTGTTAATCCT
Organism: Nymphalis polychloros; assembly: GCA_905220585.2. Lineage (NCBI taxonomy): Eukaryota > Metazoa > Arthropoda > Insecta > Lepidoptera > Nymphalidae > Nymphalis > Nymphalis polychloros. Next base: position 9,989,202 of record HG992245.1, on the reverse strand, counting down.
TATCAAAATAAACATCATATTAATGTAAGTGTGTCTTTTAACAAAAACTACTGTTACATTTAGAAATTTAGTCAGTAGTTTTAGACATATTATAAGACAATTAATCGTATGAGAAAGAAAAGTCTATATATGTATATATTCTCACCTATTATTTTTTAATTATATATTTACCTTACATTTAAAAAATACAAATTCCATCCGGATTGAGTTTTTTTTCTTCTCCGTAATCTTGTCACCTACACAAACAAGTATAGCTTTTTGTACCATGACCGTTACACGATCTATACTCTGTAACAACTTTCGTTTGCCGCTTGAACTAAATCCATCCTCTATAGGAAATTATATGACGAAACTAGAACAAAGATGCCTAATAAGCGCAAAATTTTAGGCAATACGTCGCTAGAATTGTTGTTTTTTAATAGACATATTAGTTGATATCACTCTAAAATTACAACACAACTATGACATATGAACAAAAAATGTTGAAATATAACGTTCGACATTATTGCTCGTGTACAGATTAGCAATTAGCAAACAAATTGTTTTTTAAATAAGGTTTAGTTTTAAATAAGATAGAAGTTTAAAAATATATATCACAGTATATAAAGATATGCTGACACACTGATCCGAGACTCCTATAAGAATTCCGTTTTTAATTGGATGTACGAAACCCTAAAAAATACTAAAACAAAAAGTTAAAAGAACCTCAAAATAAACCATCATGTCTGTCTGCTCAGGTTTTATAACAAAAGGCTTGTGAGTAATTATAATAAAACATGTATTTGAAGTTTGTCTTAAGAATCAATGTTTTTTTGCAAATCTTCACAGCGAATTCATGTGATATTCCATTTATAAAATAGCTATCATGTATTCATTATTTCATAAATGCTCCCCACACACTTCCCGCTTAACATGCAGTAATTGAACGGACTCTAACACGTTAACCGTAACTATATTTTTTACCTACATACATTAACTATCCTCGCGCCTCATATTGATACGATTCGGTGCGAAATACCGATTACATTACTTTACAAAAAAGTAAAGCAACAGGCTATCACTCTCCTTTTGCGGAGAAGGTTAAGAGCTTACTCCACTATGCTGCCCCAACGCGGTTTGCTGTATACATACGCCGTAAGGCATATAGCGCTATTATAATATGAAATATGACTTAATTTTTTGCATGCATGTATGAATAAATATGTATATTGATTGTGTGTTTTTTGGAGCCTAAAATAAATAATATGTAATTTATTCATTTATAGTCAGATAAATAGAATGTGTTTAAGAATGTTGAGCTTAGTCTGTAACTAAAGAAACTTCCAGATTTGGCAATACGGGACACTAATTTATCAAATAAAAGAATCACTGTATATATTTGTATAGATAAGTTTTTTTAAATTTAAAATAGGAAGGCATGTGGGCACTAATCTAATTGATATGGGACTTTCACAGTTTCAATTTCACTTAATAGAACAATCTATTACAAGTCAGGCGAGTCATATGTAGCTAGTAATTAAATTCTGTCTTATATTGTAGAAATTTAATTTTTGTAATGTGTATTTTATATTTATATTGACATTTATTTATTAGTTGACGAATTGAAAATTTTATCCTCAAAATCTACTATCACGTTATTTCTACTTTTATCAGAAGTTCTACGTTTGAGCAGCCATGGCAATGAAGGAATGGCTGCAATGGTTACCGCCACCGCGGTCGCTACTTGCTTTGCTGATAGCTGTGGCTGGCTTCAGCGGCCGGCTCTTCGCTGCTCACGTCACACATTCACCAACACTGCTCGTCGATACTTGCCACTCACTATGCCGACTAGTCGGTCTTATTACTACCTTACTAGCCTACAAGGTATTTTAAATCATCTTATAACAACGTGTTAGAAACTGTTTCAACATTAAATTGATTGAAATATTCAGTAAAACTTAAAGCTTACACAAAAGTAGGTTTTACAGGAGCCTATTTTAAGGACTAGATACTATCGCATGAAATCGATTAGTATGTAGTTATAAGCGCTCATTATAAATTACTTATTTAAATTCGTCACGGATTCGACTAATTACGGAATTAAAAAAATAGTAAATAAACTTGATATAATTGCGTTAAAATGTAAATAATTACGTAAAATATATTTTTCAACGTTTAGTGTATTTTTGTGTACAGTATGAACGTGCAGATGAAGGCACTGGACGCGAGGGTCGACTACGGAACACGTTTGGATGGGCCCGCATCGAAGTTGTGGGCCGTTTATCCGTACACGTGTTATTCGCATCATTTGCACTTGCACTCATTGTAAATGCATTGCAACTCGGCGTGCACTCCTCTCACGTGCAACCGCCTCGCTACCCGAGAGTGATAGTCAGCAGTGCTGTCATTGGCCTTTTGTTTAATGCCATCAACTATATGCTACTCGCTGGTACGAACATATTTACTATTACAACCACATAACATTAACAAAAGCAAATATTTTATACATATTACGTTCAGCCGCATGGCGATAAGCAATATATAATGAATGTGAATGCGTAATGTGGATTTATAGCTTAATTCTATTATATACTGTTACTTACCTCCAAAATGTAATAATTACATTACATAGCAATTAGCAAGACAACATAGCAACAGCCCACACGAATATATAATTCGTGGAACATCAGTGGTGACGTTTACATAATATATTGAATTATTTATTAATAAATAAACGCATTCTTATCATAATTTGATTGTATTTAGTTTAGACGTATTCTGCAGGAAATAAATGTTAGATAATAATAATAATAAATAGAGATGTAGATAATAATAATGAATAATAAATAGTTACATAAATGTTGTTATGTTTTAGGAGTCTTTCACTTTCTTATTCAAAAATATACTGCAACTTACATACTTTTAATATTATAAATAAATGATAATATTATTTAATTTATATGACAAAATTATTGTAATATAATTTATTGCAAGTAACACTCAATATTAATGACAGTGTTTATATCAATATTAAATGTTTTACTTATTTTGATATTATTCTTACAGCACTATCATATCGTTTGTTATGACAACAACCACGAAACCACGATCGTTTCAACCACACTGTGAAAATGTTATTGTAGTAACAAAGCGCAATTTAGTTCTCAATATAGTTATAAAAATATATTGTATGTTCTTTTGCAAAATCGTTATTGTATTTGGAAATCTCAGGTCGAGAACTGAGCTACAGTCGACGGCTAAGTATGACAGAGGGAGGCGAAGTTATATTAAAGACTGGATCAGCAGAGCCTGTGCTCGCACATGCACCAACTGATATAGCTAGTAAGTTTTTTTTATACATATAATAATGTTCACGCTGGTCAACCTATCAGACAGACAAAGTTACTTTCGCATGTACGATATTATCCTAACTAATATTATAAATGTGGATATGAGTTTGTTCGTTTGTTACGACATCACGCTTAAGTCATTAAACCGATTTTAAAAATTCTTTCACCAATGGAAAGCTACATTATCAGAGTGTAACCTAGGCATTTTGTCCCCGTATTCCCACGGGAACGGAAACTTCGCGGGTGAAACCGCGGGCAAAACGCATAAATATATCAACCATTGGATAGAATGAGTCATTGATTTATTTTTTATATAATAGGTAGGCGGACGAGTGTATGGGCCACCTGGTGGTAAGTGGTCATAGACAGGCATTGTAAGAAATGTTAACCATCGTTTAGATAGCCAATGCGCCACCAACCTTGAGAACTGAGATGTCCCTTGTGCCTGTAAAACTTAAACGCTGTAACGAACATTTTTCTTTACTTAAATAGTGGATAAACATTCAGTTTTATTAGTACGATTTGCGGGTCAAGACAAAAGAACCAATATATGTTAGTAATTATATACAAATAATATACATACATAATCTCTGAAGTATATAAAACTGTGAATGATACGGTTTTAGCTAAATGAAATAACGTCCTCCAGACCGATTTCGGCCACGGCGGCCAATCTCAAGAGAGATTAGCCAACTGCGCAGGAGATATTTATAGTGCACAAGTGTGTGCGCAAACACGGGTTCACTCTCTCTTCCCTAGCTCTCATAATCCGATGGGACGGCAATCCGACACGACCGGAAAGAGTTCAGGAGCAGGACCAACGGCTTAACGTGCTTTCCGAGGCACGGGAGTGTACACACTTCCACCTTCCAAACTCCGGGCTGCTACTGAGAATTTTCTGACAGAAAATCCCAATAACTTTTTATTGGCCCGACCTGGGAATTGAACCCAGGACCACCGGGTCTGCGGCCTTATATCTAGCCCCTAGATCAACGAGGCAGTTCTTATGTTAGGTTAGGTTTTAGCTAAATAACTCACAAGATCATATAGGGTGCATGGAATTCTGATTTCTCTTTCGACACGCAGGTAGTCTATTTGTGATGGGAGCGGGCTTGACTCTGGAGTGGGAACCCATTGCGGCTAAGCTAGCCGACCCCGCTCTCTCTGCCAGCGCCGCCATAATTCTTGTTATATTCAACTATCCCTTCAGTAAGTTATATCTAAGAATTTCAAATTTGGAATAAATATTTTGTAAGATTATTCTTTTTACTTTTTATATTATGCTCTACACCAATGAGATAAGTAAAACCTTTTTTATTATTATATAAATTCTCTACACTATATAGTGTCATATGTTTCATTAATCTGTAACATAACTTGATTCACTCATGTAAAACCTTCTTAACTCATTATATATTCATTGTTCACTTCATGAATGCTGTCAAGAAGACTCATCATCTGATTAAATTTATGCATAACATATCTGGCCATTATGGTAGTTCGTACCAGTTTATATGTATTATCTATGGTTCGTATTACGAAGTTAGGTCAATGACATGTGTACAAGTATTTGTGGAAGCATATGTTTTATTTATTAAAATTTTATGATACCTAATTACATGTTCGTTTATTTGGGAAGGTATCATACAAATAAAACCTGAAAAATCTTACAATCGACGGCGTGATTACTTTAGCGCATACATTTAATTCGACAATGATATGGTTAAAAGTATTTTTTATTATGTACTTAATTTGATCAATAACAACAATGACCTTTAGGAGTTTAATGTTTTAAAATATAGCTTAATGGTAAAGTTATCATCTAATCAAAAATTGACTTTATTTTTATTATTTACATAGTATTTTATGATATATTAGAGTTTTCATAGTCAATATTGTTCAACAGTGCGAGCTGCGGGCCTTGTGTTGCTACAAACGGTGCCCGAGGGTCTGGGCGCGTGTGAGCTGCGCGCGGCCGCGTTGCGCGTCCCCGGCGTGCTCGCTATACACGAACTGCACGTGTGGCAACTGCACAGGGATCGACTGGTGGCTACAGCACACATCTCGTATGATTCACAAGAGGTAATGTTACTATTGTATTTGATTTGCATTTTTGTATAATGACGATTTTTATCGTCTTTGCATTTAAATATTTCTTGAGGTTCCCGTATGACCATACAGACAAGATGATATTAGGAACATGTATGATATTTTTATATCAGTCATACTCCTAAGAGTATAAATATTTATAACTTATAGAATCTAAAGTATAAGTTATAAATATTTAGAGATTTACAATGTTAGTAGTTAAAAGTATATAAATCCAAAATTTGTGCAAAAACTGCATCGTCTATTCAGGTGAAAGATAGGCAGAACTTGATTCATCATACTATTCCAGTGTCAGTTTCCACACAATATTTACTTACATCGCCATACACGAAATCAATTTGCGGTTCATATTTAAAAAACTCATAGATCTTTATCCGGATTTCAACGGCTTTCACTTAGATCCACATATTGTCTCTGTAAATTTATCTTAATTTAGACCTGTACCTAAGTAATGATAAATATATTATTTGTGGTATAATTAAATAATGTTTAAATTTAACATTTCTAGGCATACCTCCGCAGCTCGAGCGTCGTGTGCGATATCTTTAAGCGACATGGAATTGGATTAGTTACTCTTCAACCAGAATTTGCTCTCTCATCAATCTCTGGTAAGAATATTATTTTACTTGAACAATTACAATAGAATCTTTGATTTGTAATTTTTCATGCTGTTCATTTGTTATTATTTATTTTGTATAATGTTCATAAATAATCTTTTTTATAATATAATACACTATTGTACCTCATTTCATTCTTGTTAAAGATTAAAAGGTTAGACATCATGATATATTTTGAATAAAAATCATAGAGACCAAGGAACATACTCTATTTTATTTAAAATCGAGTTACAAATATATCGCAAAAATATTGTCTCTTTGTCGTTGATATAAGTGTTTGTCAATGTTTATAACTCGTAAGTGATCTGTTGCGAATCCTTGTTCCATTTTTAAATTTTGTAAAATATGACGTTTAATTGCTAAACTTGTATTCATGGCAGGTACAGACGAAGAAAAGAAGATGTTAATAGATTTTGCAAATGTGGCTTGTTCCTGCCCCTGCGCTAAAGAGTGCACAGCACCTCGATGTTGCCAAGCTGCTCAGATACCCTCTATAACTCGTATTTGAATATCACTTTTATGAAATTTTGCAAATGAATATAGAACCCATTTTCAATAACAATACTCTTCATAATAAATGAAGTCCGAGTCTGAATGTCCGTTGCAAAATTAAACAAATCACACACAAGTCGATTCATTAATAATATTCTCACTATCGGAATCAAAACATTTTGAAAACGATAGCGATCGTGTATTTGTTTAGTAATTAAACTGCAAATTATTATTTAGGCATATCATTACATAAGGGTGACAGGGTAAAGTTTGTGCTCATATTTTAGAAAATTGTAGTATTGAATATAAGGCTTTTAGTTATAAAATTAAAAATGTTAACGGATGTATATGAATTAGACATTGATAATAATCGCTCAGTTTTACTAATTCATACGCGTAATGAGTTATTTGTACATATTATATATAAATAGTTGATAAGATATACCACAGATACAAAAAACTAGTACAACCAAAGAACTTTCGGAAGTCATAACAAATGTTTTTTTATATATACGAAGCAGTTATTCATTTTAATGATATCGAAGTGAAAGTCGGCAAGACGTGATAGAAGATTTTTACTATTTTTGTACGAAACAAAATGTCATTGTTGTGATTGAGATTATAGTCTATTAATAAAATGATTTTTAGAAAGAAATATATTCAATAATATTTTGTGGTTTTATATTATGTTGAGCTTGTTAAATTATTCCCACCAGTAATTACAACCTCATAGACAACTTGCCAATTTAATTAATTATTTATTAGTTAAGGATCAGTGTTTGTAAAAAAATATACTATAAATTAGTTTCTAAGAAATCTTACGAAATTATTATTAAAAGTGATTTCAACTGCCTTACTAAATGTATTAACTAATCAATAAAACAAATTCTTTTTCTGCATACAAATAATACGCTATTTGTACGTCCATTGATAACTAAAATAGGTACTATAATAAAACAAATATGCATCATTTCATGATATATTAAAAGATTCAAACACTACTGCACTATTCTAAATTTATGTATTTCACTAATTACTTATAAAATATCTGTATAAGGGAAAACAACAATAACCTTGCTAATAGACCTTGTTTACTCAGTGCTTTAACAAACACCGATTTCTCTCTTTCTTTCATCATTCATTTGCTATTTGACAGAAGAAGACACATCATTGTTTAACTAGTCACCCACTAAACAATATTTATAAGTAAAGCCGTTAGTATCTAACTTAGACTTCAATATACACAAACATTTTTACTCTATCTATTTTTTATATGATAAAAATTATGTGAAAACTTCAAACATCGTTCTCTAATATCGATTTTTTATTTAATTTATCCGAATACTAGGTAATCGATTTAAATAATTGTGATGTTCCTAGACAGTATTATATTATGATGATGGATAACACGTTGATAATGTTATTTAGTTACTAAACGCATTACTCGTACTGACAATAAAATTAAGATAAGTTATATACAAAGTTTTGTTGACTATTGATTGTAAAATAAATATTATATTTGAACAATAAAGTTTGTTTTTATTTTAAAAGTTCTAAGTTATACCTAAATTTTAATTATTTAATATGCAAATATATTCGAGATTTTTTAAATTAAATATAAAGTTATATCAACAATACAGCATGAGCCTCTTATACTTACATCTTAATATTAAATCTTATTTACGAAAAAGATTAGGATTTGAATCCTATTACCTAAGTCAATAAATTAACAATTTAAAATAAACAAATAACATTAATAATACTACTTTTAATTTCGTTAATTCAGACAATTTATATTAACATTTTACTGCTAATTATTAAATATTATATATTATTATTACATTTTTTTATTGAATGGGTAGGCAGACGGACAATGGGCCACCTGATGGTAAGTAGTCACTACTGCCCTTAGACATTGGCATTGTAAGAAATATTCACCATCCCTTACATCGCCAATGTGCCACCAACCTCGGGAACTAAGATTTTATGTCCTTCGTGCCTGTAGTTACACTGGCTCACTCACCCTTTAAGCCGGAACACAACATTACTAATTACTCCTGTTTCGCGGTACAATATCTAGTGTACCATAACTTATTACATATTATATCATTATTACATATTTCTAAGTAGAAATGAACTAGTTATCGTCATGGTCATTAACGTGATAAGTCTCGGAAGAGTTAGTAAACACTAGAAGTCTTTTGCAGTGTAAAGGTTTACAAACGCGACTTTTCACCACTTTATGACAAGATTTACCTGATCCGGAAGCGGGTCGCTAAAAGAAAAGTCGTCATTATTAATTACACTAATTAAAAAAAAAAATAGTAGGTAGGAAGCCTTAAAAAAGGGTCATCTGATGATAAGTGCTCACTACTGCCCATAAACATTAAATGATCCTACTATACATCGTCAATGCGCCACCAAACTTTGGGTCTAAGATATTGTTTAAGACCCAAAGTGACCCTTCCGGGTCGATACACTCACTCACCCTTCAAACCTAAATACAGCAATAGCTATTCAATAATGCTATTTGGTGGTAAAATGTGATAAGGGATAATTACTAATTCATTTCACTCTTTAAATTTATGAGTTAATAAAAAAATTGCACTTGATTAAAGTCAAAGATACTTTATTCTCTAAATTAAAATATTGATATTCACTGAATAAATTAAGAGATTGATAAAACTGATAAGGCTGCCTTTATGTTCTCCAAATATTGCTTTTTTGATTTAACCATTTTTGTGTGTGATAAAGCCTTTTTTCTTTTGTTCTTTATACAAAGATTTCGCCAAGTTATAATTGCATGGAATATTGATAGGGATATTTTTCTTTTGTTAAATTTAAAACTATTAATTCAAAAATATAGATATTGATTATCTCACCAGAATGTGACGGTAGTTCAATTTGACGGAGAACTCGCAATCGCCAAAACACTCGCTCCAACCGAGCCACGGACCCATCTCGCAGCTGACGTCTTACACGTCACCCACAATATGAAGATTCGTTTACATTGACTATTGTATAAGTACTAAATACTTCAAATAGCGGAATCTTTTTTGTATAGTATCAATTTTGTTTATGCTTTGTTCTTTGTAAAAATAATGTAATGTAAATAACTTTATTCGCTAATCGCATTGAGTTCTTATGTTATTATTGAAAAGATCGACATAATATGTTATAATATTATTATATTTATTCCATAAGTTACTACATTAAATCAAATCATACGCTATCAACAAATCATATAAATATTATTCATAAGAACTACCTTTAACGAATGTTTTGATTTCCATTCGCTATCACAATTGAGTCACACTATTCTGAACTCCGTGAAGTACATGAACGTGTCACTATTAACATTTACATGTTCAACTACAAGTTCTGTGTTGAGTTTGTTAATAATAATTATTATTATTATACTAATAATTAAAACTTATTTTTGTATGAAAATAAAATCTAACAATTTATCAAAAGTCGTAGAACAAAAGTTGTTGCTATTATGTTAGCTATCTAGTCCTGCGACGTTGCTGGTGTGTTACAAATCTACATCATCATAACATTTTTGTAATCATAAATAGTCTCTATTTTATTATTGTTATGTACTTTCAAATAATATAATTAATGTACATAATTATAAGTTTTATTAATATTAAGCTCACCAGGAGGAGAATCATTCTGCATCACTTCATTGTCTTCAGTCGATGGAGTAGCTTTAACTCGCTTCGTAATCGCCTCCATAGGTGTTGATGCTAGTATTATCAAATCAAATTCTCTTTATTTAATTTAACTTAAAAACTAGTTTACTAACTCGAAATAAATGTATTACCTGTGGTGTCGGTTTGGTTTATACAAGCCCGTTGACAATTTTCTCTGGTTTTAAAATTATTAGAGTTTCCTCCACATCCGGTATAACCAAAAGGTTCGCAGACACCACGAGTCGCTTCATAGAACCAGCGCTCTTCGTAGCCCCGACAAGGACCCACCGACACCGGCAACTTGCACAAGTCTACAAAGTTATGTTTATTTTACCTATAATTAACTGTATATTTTTATACTATAAAATCGATAGTAACTGAAATATATTTTGAACACACCAAGACGAAGATTCCACTACCAGATTATATTATATATGTCTAGTACAAATCTAGTTCAGTCAATTGAGCCGTAACATTGCAATTTTGAGTGGCTGAAACCAACGGGAAAAGTTTGAATAATGATCTCGTAATAACATATCAAAAATTCAGAATCGTGAATCACCGAGGTCATTTGCAAAATAAATTGCAAAAGGGCGAAAAAATTACTTTCCCGAATATGTCGAAAACTATAAGAGATATGAGAAAAGATTTCAGAGAAAAGTTGTAGAGAATTCAATTTTCTACAAAAAAGATAAATACGGCTTAATTACCATAAGCGATGCAAATAAGAGAAAAAGTTGTGTTCGCATAATAATGTCATAATAAAACATGTGCATTTATAATTACTATATTTGATTCATTTATTTGATTGCATAAAAAAAAAATTAAGGAAAAAAAGGTTAAAAATAGGAATATGTGCAATCCTTTAAATTTTCGATTCTGAATCGATTGGTATATATATTGATAGATTGGTGTATTTTCGACATATTCGGGAAAAAGTCATTTTTTCGCCCTTTTCCAATTTTTGTAGAAATGACGCCGGTGATTCAGTACCCTGAATTTTTGATATGTTATTAGGGAATCATTAACAAAACTTTTCCCATTGGTTTCAACCACTCAGCTCAAAATTGCAAAGTTACGGCTCAATTGACTGGACTAATCGTTTAACTAAAAATGATGGACAACTCTCTCTTCGGCAACGTTAGCTTTATCGAAATATATAATCTAAAGCAAATGTCTATAACTCAACCTGCAAAACGGAATATTTCTTTAAAATTTTATCGATATATTCCGCTTCGAGAAACAAAATTAAAACATGACACATACAAAAAAAAACAGCTGCTGCGATGACTGCCGGAAAGATTTACGATTAGCTTGAAAGGAGGGCCCTTGACCTCCCACTGAACGGCCGTCACGGGACGACCGGCAGAAGTAAAATATTTAAATTGATAATTGTTGTGAGAATTTACAATTAACGAAAACCGATAAATAAATAAATATGTAGTAAAAAAAATAAAAAAGTTTCGTTGATAAAATAAATATATTTTTCTTATTATAGTAATATAGTGGCAACGAAGTATACACATTAATGGAGCAGAGATGTAGGTTTCCCAAAACTAAATTATTAAGAGGATGAAAACAGAAATGTGAGAATATTAGTAAAAAAAATCATTTCATTAACTATGAACCTATTTATATTAACAAACACTAATATGTACTGACTTACTTGATAACATATTATCCGGAGCTATAAGACATACTCGTACAGACTTGAAAGTTACGAAATTCGATGCACAAGTTGGGTTACAGATGTCAAAAGTAAGTTTTCCTATCCTATGTATATCCTGTTAGACCTATACACGCAATGTGGGGTGCCCGATAAATAAATATATATATCCAGTGAGTGTAAAAAGTATTCGTACACTAGGCTTTTTTTGCAAAAAACAGAAATTATTTTTGAAACAATAGCTTAGAAGATAGAAGGCTTAATAGGATTTAATTCCGGCGATTGGGGAGGAGGATACAATTGGGAGGGTACATTATACAATAGCCAATTTTTGGTATTGCAAGCTGTGTGCATCAGATAGTTGTCTTGTTGAAAAATGTATTCATTTTCAAGTCCAAGTTTTTCCGCACTCGCTGTTAGATTCTTTTTAAAATGTCAATGTACATCTTATGGGCCATTTATCTTAAATAAAATATAATTTTCCGATTCCTCTAGCACTTTTACAACCTCACACGTTAACCAACCCACCACCACCACCACCACCAACTTCTACATTTCGGTCTTGCAAATAAACGTACGAAAAGTGTTCCTGATCTAAGACCAAATGTTGTCATTAATATCATACTGTACGAATACTTTTTCTGCTGTCTGAAACCCCTCCTTTTCGTTATTTTTTATTTTGCAAACTGAAATATTCTCATTTATAAGTCTTTTTTTTTTGTTTTGAATGTTTTGAATTATCGAGAGAATATTTTATAATGTACATTTGTACAATATATATTTTTAAATATGTGTGAAATTTTATACATAACTTTTTCTTTGTAGAAAAATTAATGTATCTAAGTGTTCGAATACTTTTTACCGTATATATACCGCACTGTGAGCATTGAAACAATGTCTGTATCGTCATTGCTCTGGCTTCTGACGTTGCCAATGATGTGATACGACAAGAACAGCTAACCTGACTTTACCCCTCGAACAAGGTGATACGTACGAATGGCACCACACATAACTAACGATTATCCATCGCGTCTTTTAAATTTATTACAAATGAATTGGAAAAGTTAAAGTAAAAGAGATACTCCCAGCGGACCTTCGAAATTTCACTTGCTTCGGCAAAATATACTCATACTTTGCAAATATCTGATAAAATGTGTTTATTTCCTTTACTCGGTGGATTTGCTAAAAACTTATAAATATATAAAACACAAGCACTTCGCCCGCGACGTGCATTTAACGTAAATTAGCATTTGTTAATAGACTAAACGCAGAACAGTTGCAGTGACAATTTTCTTATTTAGATAATTTTTATACCCGTCATAACTTCTAAACGAAAAGTCCGATCCATATAATTTAAAGTGGAATTTACATGTACATAATCATCAAACTTAATTATCGAACCATTTAAATGGATAACGATTAATATCATGATATCAAATATCACCACTATTCGATTCCACCCGTATTTGAACTTAATAATTTAAGCAAAAACTGTTATTGTGGACTAACTATAACAGTTAGGCCTAATATACCTTCGCGGATTTTTTTGTGAGCATTTTGTCGTACTGACCACTTTGATCTGAAATATCTCCTCTTTGGTTAAGAATTCCAAATTCATTTAGCTGTTACATTTAAGTTTTGAAAACAGTCATTCATTTGTTTTTTCCTCATTATTTTTTTCTCTGGCGTCACTTATTACCGCACAATGGAAAACATGAAATATCGATATATTTACGAGTTCTACCGTGGCACCAGTGCTGCAGAAACAGCTCGAAGGATTAATGATGTGTACGGCGCTGGTGCTGCAAAAGAAAGCACGGTACGTTTTTAGTTTCAACGTTTTCGTTCTGGAAATTTCGACCTTCTTTCTCTCCTTTGGTTTCAGAACCAACCCCGTGGACGGCCAGAGACCAAAGTGGAAAATGAAGGCTATTGTGGAAGCGGATCCATCACAAAGCACTTCAGAGATAGCTACAGGCTTCGGGGTAAGTGATAAAACTGTATTAATCCACTTGAAGCAAATCGGAAAAGTGACAAAACTTGAACGATGGGTACCTCATGAATTGAGTGAATCGAACTTGCAAACACGCGTCGACTGCTGTGTTACTTTGCTCAACCGACACAATAATGAAGGGATTTTAAATCGAATCATTACTTGTGATGAAATGTGGATACTGTACGATAATCGGAAGCGCTCGTCGCAATGGCTGAACCCTGAAGACCCAAATCCTGCCCTAAACGAAAATTGACTTAGAAAAAGTTACTTGTGAGTGTTTAGTGGACAAGCGCCGGTGTCGTTCACTACAGTTTTCTAAAATCTGACCAAACGATTATGGCAGATATCTATTGTCAGCAACTGCAAACCATGAAGGAAGAACTAGCTGCTAAACAACCGAGATTGGTCAATGGCTCTAGGCCACTGCTGCTTCACGACAACGCAAGACCACACACTGCACAACAAACAACCACTAAGTTAGATGAGCTACAATTGGAATGTCTGCAACATTTACCGTACTCCCCAGACCTTGCTCCAACAAATTACCATTTTTTCCGGAATTTGGACAACTTCTTACAAGAAAAAAAATTCAACTCCGATGCGGCAGTCCAAGCCGCCTTCAAAAAGTTTATTGATTTGGTTTTTTTAGTAAAGGGATCAATGAACTACCTATGAGATGGCAAAAGTAAATAGATAACAACGGTGCATACTTTGATTAAAAATAATAATTTACAAAAAAAAAATGACTTTATATTCCTCCCGTACAAAACGCCAATTTCATATGTAAGGACCTAATATATAGAACACTATTTTATATATCATGAACAAGCAAACACAAAATCAAATCTTTCCTCTTTATAATATTAGTATAAATTTAAAACAACCTTGTGTGATGGTCTCATTCTCGCAGGTGGTGTCGTCACCATCGCAGAGCGCTTCTTGCTGTGTCATTGTGAACTGGCAGCGATCTAAGTGTTCCTGCACTAGTGCCTCTACTTTTGGATCATCACTTGTTATATTCTCAAACGGGAGCTCCTATTATAATGAAAAATTAAACATCAAACATTCGTATTCAAATTCGTGTCTAGAAGAGCTAATGGGCCAACAGATGGGTAAGAAATATAAATTGTTTCGAAATGGAAATGCACCATTAACTATAGGAACTGAGATCATGACAGTTGTCAGGGGGTAATGAAAAGGACATGGGGTGCCGAACGGCATTAAGGCGGGTGAAAAGGCATGGGCGGGAACTAATAACTCATGAGATTACAACCGGTAAAAGAATATGACGTAATCGTTTTACGATTTAAAAAAAATACTTGGATAATGTTTACTAGTTTATATGTACCTAATAATTTTAATTGGTATTACAAAAAACTTTCTTACAATGTTCTGCAATTCGGCAAATCGTACGTTCCAATCCTGTAGTAGCTTTTTCGTTAGCTGTTTCTGCACCCGCGAGTCACGCGATACATAGAGACGTGTGCGTATTCTACGTCCGCGCCCGCAACGCGCCGAACACGGTGACCATCCACCCCATGCCGTTATGGGACAGTCAGATCGCGGATTATCCTGAAAATAAAAATGCTTTACATCCAATTCTGGTTTAATCATAATCCTTTTGAAAGTTATTGTGATGTCATTGTTACTAGATTAAAAACACCATACCATTAAAAAGAGGGTTTATTAATATTAAAAGAAGTATCAGAAAAGTCCAAAAGCCATTAAATACTTAAATTTAAATATGTAAGAAACTACTTTATGCATACAATTTAGACAGGAATTCAGTAATATTTGTAATAGTAGCAGGATTAGGCGAAGTGCGAACTACTAATGATGAGCTGTACTAAAAATTGTTCGGGCAATGTAAGCGGCACAGCAGTTCATCCAATAGTCATGACAATTTATTTTAGAAGTAGGACAACGTCGTTTTTGCTTAAATTTATTTTATTATAATTATTATAATTAATCAACTTAAATACTCACTACAAAAAACCAATCGTAGTTTGTAGCATTCGCTAAAGCTCCAGTAGGCCTGTAACGGAAAAAAAAAATTAAATGAACACGTCGATAAGTATTATAACGAACGAACCAGAATGGATTATAGATTTTTTTTACATAATTATTCGCTTTATAATAAGCCGAATGCACTAACTTGTAACAAGGCCCAGCCTCGCACGGCATGGCCTGGCTCATGGCAGCACGAGCGCGGAAGCCGACGTTGCAGCGCTTGTGCGCGCGCGGTGCCAGGTAGTGCCTAGTACGTGCACGCACACCACAGCCCACGCACGGAGACCACTCTGACCACGCCGACATTGCACAAGGACCCGTCGTTTCTGCCGCTTCTGGCTCGTAATCTGACTTGACTCTGTTTGTGGCAAACGTTTGTGTTTGTGTTAACTGACTATATTATATGATCGATACGAACAGTTCATTAGATACTAAATTTCATAACCAGGTACCTACTTTAAATTTACTAAAATCTACTAAGTCTCAAAAATTAAGAAACTAACACCTTATATGAAATTATTTCTTTCAAAAAGATAAACTTGCTGTTTAACTAATTTTTTATCTTTTGCTTTGCTGTTGTAACTAAATTTGTAATAAGTATAGTAGATACAGATAATCTAATTGAAAATATGTTACCTGCAATGCAACCTCGGTCCGTGACAAGTGCGATAGTCAGTGAGAGAAGCACGACATGCGTCAGCCCTCGCACGCGCAGGATACATGTAATGTCGCTGACGAGCCGCACGTCCTGACCCGCAAGTTACACTGCAGGGCCCCCACATGCCCCACGAGTGAGTGGCGCATGAACCACCTGGGCCACTCACTACGCCGTCGGTAGATGGCAGGCCACCGGATTCTAATATAAACATATCAGATTTTAAATATGTTTCCGTTATTGAAGGAACAAGTGATTTACAATCTTATGCAAGGCAAGTCCCCATTGGTATAACTTGACTTTTTTCAATACTTACCGTATAAAATACCTAAATAAACTGCATAAATACCTGCAACTTCACAGCTTTTTTCGTAAAGCCGTAACCTTGTTAGTCTGAGTCGAGCGAATGGTCGCATCTCGCCTGCTGTACTGAAGAAAGGAGATCGTGGGTCACGAGGCCAATCTGGTCGAATAGCTCTCACTGGAGTGGGTGGGATTGTCGGACTACGACGAGACTATTAATAAATAAATAATAAATTCTCATTTTATTTCATAAGATAAAAACAGATACTTAAAATAACGCACATCCAGCAGTGAAAAAGATTTTCGTTGAGAAGGCGTTGATGCGCTGATGATTTATAAACAAGAGTCAAACAAAGTCAAACAAACTAAAGAACAGGACCGTGTTTATATAAGAAACTTTATGATAAGCAAAATCATACATGGACCGCCCACTATAAATTAAAGGGTATTTAAACAATAAACTTGAAGGTGTTAAAACTTTGCCGGATATAATATGCAGCGGGATTAGGTAATTAATGAAAAATACCGTGTAATTGATTCCGTTGTCCGTCCCAGCGTCGTATGGGTAGAGTGGTAGAGTAGCGGATCGTCTCCAAGTGCAGTTAGCATTACACAGTTCTAATGCAGAAATGCCTACAATCCAATCAGGAGACGGTGCTAGTTTCGCAGCCAAAGATATAAGGTGATGCTTAGCGTCCACTCTAAACACAGCAAAAGTAGTGGGGATGCCACCACTTGCAACTTGCTGCCATGAAATACCGCGAGCTTTAATTATCGTACGAATGTGATCACTCTAAAACAACGTTATTATGTCAATATTAAAATTGTCTTCAATAATCTAATACAGCTTAATATAGAATTGTTTCTCACTTCTGCCTTTAGTTCCTTCTCAAGTGCAATAGTAGTGCCATCGTCAGCTAAACGTCGGACACCAGTACTAGCAACTCTACCTTCCTGCCACACTCTATACTGTGCTGTATGAGATGCACCAATGATATCACCGAAATGTGCACGTGCGCTCTCTGGAGGAAACTCACGTGGATGAGTGTTACGACTCCATAGACCTTCAAACGTAACCTGAAAATAATATAAAAATTTCAATGATCTATAATTTGAATAAAAATCGTCAGTGAAAGAACTTTAATAGTCATACTTACTTCATATTTAGCCTCATCACACGCACAACAAGGCTCAAGTATTGGTGGCTGACGTCCGAGACTAGCAGATCCAGTTGGGGCTGGACAAATCTTTCGTGCTAATATGGAAGTCTTAGTTCGTTCTGCATGAGAGGCGCGAGCACACAGCCGCACGCAAGACTCGACTACGATAGATGGTGCGCTCCATATCACCTATTTGTAAAATCAACAACAACTTGATTTTCGTATACATCGACGAAATTTCAACTATTTTTATTTGATTTACTAAATCAAATGGCACAATTTCAAGTCAAACTGTCACTTTAAAAATAACAGTAACTTTGATTTAAAATTACCTAAAAAAAATTAAAATATATAATGTATAACAAAATAACAAAATAAATCGAAAATGGTATTAGTACGAAGGCACTATTGTCTTTCAACTTAACTCTTAAATACATTAATAAGCTCATATACATAAGGTTTTTCGAGTTAGTAAAATTACATAGTGCGCCACTATAGTGTAACAAGCCTATCCAAGCTACCTACAACTAGTTATTAAGGAGATTGATAAATATTTCATCTTAATAGTATATTTAATTTATGTTATTTTGTTTTCCATATTTCAATGATCTTATTATAATTTATGAATAAGTGTGACGCAATATTTTTCTGTTAAGTGGTTTCTGCCAACTACCTTTTAATGTTTCTAAGTTGGCAACTCAATCTTTTCAAAAAGAGTTGTAAAATATATGGTGGTTTATAATAAATGGCTGCCGAACTGGATATTTGTTTTTATTATTTATGAACAGTATCAACCAAGCGCCGACCGCATCTACCTTTATAATAGTAGTGAATTGAGATGACTTATTTACTAACATTGCATATTTGTTTCTACCCAATAAATATAAATAATAATTATAATATTACTGAATTATTGGCAATCACGGCAAATCTAAGAAGAAACGTACTAAAATTTACTAAACTTTATCTTTTTATTAATATAATTACGACAACAACATTGTGCAATCCATTCTAACAAACTATAAACAAATATTTTATATATATTCCACCTGCCAACTCCAATAAAGATATAGCAGTTTCTTTAGATACACACCGATTTACTCAAGATATTTCGCCGACGCACACGAGATTAATTATTATAAAAACTACTGAAAGTTCGATGGTGCTTGCCCGGGCTTCGGATAAGATTTGCGGGTTCTAACCACTGGGCCATGTCGGCTAAAAATAAATCTGCCTTTGCTTCAAAACTAAAATTTGTTTCTATGCTTACTTGAACTTCGGTTTTTGGATGTGCCGTTGCGTTATCGACCGCTGGTCTGCATTCTTCAAAAGATTTAGTCTGCGCGTCAAAAGCTTGAAACGCCCCAAACGCCAAACTATTTACGTTGCTACTGCTGGTACCGTTTGTACTATCATTTTGCGAATCATCCACAACTTCGGCCCATATCATAAAGCCTACGAAAGGCGCTGGGCCTTGTCCGCTATCTACGCCTTGCAGGGACACTAAATAAATTGATATTAATAATTAATATACTATACATACAGGATTGTATGAATGTAGTAATTATTAATACGTTAAGTAAATAATTGTTTACAGCAAGCAGTAATTTAGAACAGTCTTTCTTTTTTACTTTTCGTTACAAATGACATAAAATGATCGTACCTGTATAAAGTTCTCCTGGTAGGAATAAATCAGGATCGCCAGCAACGCCTAACTTGTAGAGTGAATCAGCCGGCTGCGCGTGAGGGGGTGCTCGTTCGCACGCATTAAATGTAGTATTTGTAGCAAATGTCTCTCCCATCATACATATTACGAATAGCAGAAACATCTTGAATCTAATGAACAAGTCAAACGCTTACTGACTGACAGACCACGCACAGCCAGAGACGATATAAAAATTCACGTCCTACGTCATTTAAACCTAGGGTATGAATGTTTGAGCGGTAGTTCGCTAGTTTTGAAATAAGAAACCTGGAAAAATTGGTATTTAACCAAGTTTCAGATGTGCCGGTGGTAAAATCCTATCGATAGTCCATTAATTGTCTCTAACCTTGTAGTAAATTATTGTTGCATGGGTTATTAATATATAATTTGCTTTGTAAATATTATTATTGCTATGAATTCTCGTATGATGTTTGTAATTTGTTGCTGCAAGTTTAGGTTATTTCCTTACAAACATTAATATCAAATGTTCATTGTAATAGTCATATTTTGCACTAATCAATTATTTTAAAATTAAATTAAATATGTATGAAATTTAAATATAATTATATGTTTCATACAAGGTTGCTTTCGCGTTTAATAAAATCAGGGCAGCTGAGTTTATGTTACTATACTATGTTACTATTTTTACTTTTAGTGAAAATACAATCAAAATGTTTTTAGTATTTGTTACATTATAAAGGGAAAAAAGAAATAACACAACATATACATAGTAAAAACGTAAATTATTGATTTTCTAATTTCTTACTACGAAACTAATATTTTTAAAAATATTATAACTATGTGAGTAACTCGTCTGTCTGTTTTAGGTACTATCACACATATATCACTGAGCTTTCATTTTGGTACTGAGAAGATATCTCTACTTCATTACACATAGATATATAAATTATAGGAAAAGCGGAAAAAAATGGCACGCACGAAATAGTGGAGTGGTTGCTAGTCCATAGTGAATATTTTGGGATAACATATTTAATAAAACCGGATTAAATAACGCTCTACCAATAATTTCAATTTATTACGTACACTATGGTGGAATAAGCTACAAACCTGCTCAAAAGGAGAGGAAGCTTTAGCCCAACTGTGGAACGATTACAGGCTATTTTTTTTTTTTTAATACATCATTTTTACGCAAGTTGAATAGTCAATAAATTTTCTATCAACATGTAAAGTCAACCTAATTATATGTATATTAAATAATTAAATATAGAACTAAAAAGCAAATGAATTATCTAAAGAATTATTTGTTTCCGTTAAAAAATATAGCAAGCCCCGATATACCGTTCTAAATCCATCTTGACACGGTTGTATACCATATTGAAATTTAATAAGTATGTAATCCTACTCAACAAACAAAGGGTCGAAACGCTAGCCTAAACAAAGAAAGGTCACTAACCTACTTATATAGTACACAATTGTTTTTACATAATATAGTTCATTAATTTATATTTGGTTAAATTACTAATATATTGAGTTTTATTTGCGTTATATTAAATAAATCATTGCGATTTATTGTTTTTCAAGAAACACGTTCGTAAAGCCGCCCGCCCTTCGCGAGTTGCGGGGCTGAACTGTGTAATATGCGAATGTATGAACGAATCTTGAATGCTAAGGGTGAATTAACGAGTACATTTAAAATGTAACATTATTGAATACTTCGAGAAATAGGTATGTTAAACAAAATCAATAATAAAAAAGAGTTAATAGGTATTGTAAGAATTGTAATTTTAAATATATTTTCTGATTTGAAGTTAATGTGCTTTAAGTAAATTGGATGCATGAATAAGATGATTACTATTTACTATTTTGTTCATTTAAAGCAATAAATTTATTTTTTATTTTTTCTTAATAGTTACTGATAATCATTTGAAATCTATAATTGCAACACACGTTTTTTTTATTTACTAAAGAAATTAACATTAAACTTACGTCGAAATATACAGGATTATTTGTAACGACCCAGCAACCCCGCAGGACTAGATAGCTAACACCATACGCAACAACTTTTAGTTTACGACTTCGGACATAACTCAATACATGAAAAAAAAATGATTTTACAAGTTTTTGTCGTACTGTCGTGACATTTGTAGGTCTATATTTCATTCATAAAAGAAAAGACGACGCGACGCGTCGATTTTTGCGATGCGCGTAGATTTATAAACGTTCAAGCGGGAAATTAAATTAATACTTATTTTTGTATGAAAATTATCAAAAGTCGTAGAACAAAAGTTCGAACAATTATAAAATATATATTTACTATATCATATATATTCACATAACAACACATAGATAAATACATATGTCAAATATATAATATTCTGAGATATTGTAAATAAAAACAACCATTATCTGTTGATTTAAATATTTATTTTAAAATACTTGAAGCTTAGAAAGAAAAAAGAATAATCAAAATTTTTATTAAACCTTTTCTTTTTAGCATATACTTAATTATTCCTATATTTAAATTTAAGATATATAAAAAGATACATCTAAATTGGATAAAACGTTTTTGAAAATATCATCTAGTTTCGTTATTCCACTAACATTAGTAGTTCCAGATCAAAATCTAGTCATATTTAAAAGTTACAATTTGATTTATATAACAAACAATGCATACACTATGCAAGAAAATGTAATATTTATAAGTAAACAATTATAGTGACTAGTCAAAACTAGAAAATCTTATAAATAATATATTACTTTGGCCTAATATTTCAAAGTGCATAAAGACAAACACGAAACAGCGACTACACTACGCAATGCGACGATATTGTTTTTAAATCTTAATATTTATTTTACTATAGTTGATAAAGAATTTAAAAATTAATATCAATCGATTTAAAATATAATATGGGCAATAACAGCCCTTCACTTTATTCGTTAGAAGTATATAATACATATTACATAATATACATGAAAAACATATCTACTACTTATACAAAGTTATTGAGTGAAATAGAAATAATATTATCTATATAGAAATGTATTTTTTGTGTCATAGACAATAAAGAGACAGTAACATTCTCTTTTTAAGATTAATATATATTTATCACTGTAAAAGAACATTTAAAAACCCATTAGAAGATTTAATAATAAAAAAAAGTTTGTACGTGTGTTGCTAACACAATTGCACAGTATGTATTTATATATAAAATGAGTTGAGTGAAACTTTTACACAATATTTCGTCTGTGATGAAAATAAAATAACATTACAATCTCAACAGCAACTAATAACATCATAAATAAACATATCCATACCAATCCCGTGAGTACTCCAATTACACACCATATTATTTCATATCATCATCCGAGAATACTAAGTAAAATCTAGTTATTTAAATAATAAACTCATTACTACAAAGAGCATACATAATTCTTTTAATTGTCACACATTATAACGAGATATCGCTAAAGTTGTTGTTTATAATTATAATAAAACAGAAGAAAACTTTTCTTTTTTTTTTAAATATATAAGCTAGCGCTTGGCTGTTATCACACCTGATGGAAAGTGATGATACAGCCTAAGGTGGAGCGCGCTTGCCTAGAGATAAATCTTCTAGAATGTAGGTCGAATCATGATTACCAGCACGTAGCGTATCCTGTACGTACTGTGCCAAGTACACAAAATCTTCAGTAGTAGTTCTAATACACGTATCTACCGATAGATAGCCGACAGACACTCATAGGCACCGTTGTAAAGATACAGTAGTATAACAGCCTTATTATCATTTGGCATTATCCGTCATTACAAGAAAATTGGTTCATTAAAGTACAGAGCATCTAAAAGTGGATAGAGTTATCAGCAAATATCTCCTTGTTACTTACAGTAACTTCCCTTATTACGATCGTATCAAGTTTTAATCATTAAAAAATTATCATTTCGGACAAATTATAATAGTTTTTCTCTGCTTTTCTCTGTCAAAACGTGACGTGGCGGACTCTAATTAACCGCGTCGACACCAGCAGACACCACAATCGGAGAGAGAAGAAAAATGTTTTGTGTGTGCCAGGGCGTGTCTGTATGGATACGCTACGCGAACAATCGCTGGTCGTTAATACGAGCATAAATAATATAATACGGAACATATGACGTCAGAGCTAAGACGACGTGTGACGTGTTGAGTTAGGACTGCGGGCGGTTGGGGGGGCGCTCGCGTAACTCGAGCACGTGGTCGAGCGGCGCCGGGCGGCCGTCGGGCCCGATGCACGCCGGCTTCACCGCGCCGTCCGACAGCATCTTGTCGAACAGGTTCACCAGCTTCATCGCCTCGAATTCTTTCTAAAAGTTATACCGATCGTTTATATTCACTAATATTAGACCTCAAGTGAGTTCGTTTTAGTCGAGTTAGTTTCTCTCGTATAGTCAGTACGATAAAGGTTAGGTAAAATGGCACATAATCTTCAGTAAAATTGTGACTATGTAGACTAAATACCAATTTGAACTGTATTATTAAGTCAATAACACCGGAATCTGTAAAGGATTTTGTCATCACTATAATTATATAATAGAACCAGCGTGTGTTGTATATCTTAATCCTCTCTGATATTACAAATGCAGTAAATAGTCATTGACCAGAATCGTAACAACGACCACAGCACTTGCAGCTGTGGTTCATGTAGGATTTATCTTTAAAAAAAAAAGAAGGATCATAAATGTAAAGATTCTATACAAAAATAAATTTATAATATTGCCATATACATTTTGATGTATTTGTAATAATTATATTTACGTTTTTTTTTAGTAGTATTACATTTATATAAGAATACATTAGTTAACCGCAAATCCAATGAAATCCCCTTGCGGTTAGCGTTTGTGAGGTTTTAACGTAACTACGTAGATTATCATTATTGAATTGTACGCAACGATGTAAAATTTGTCTACCTTTCCATTACCACTGCCTTTTAATAAAAAAAAATATAAGAAAAAAACACTGAATCAAATCAAAAGAATGTTAACCTGTTCGTCAGTCATGCCCTCGAACGGGTTCGACCGGGGCGGCCTGGTGCACCCCACGACAGGATCGATGCGAGGTTGTGCTTCCAAATACTCTTCCGTGTCCGAGTCCTCACTGCTGGACGAGTACAGCACGGGCCCGCGGCTGCTGCCCATCAAACCCTTTTGTGCTAAGTGACCGGCCGCGTTGCCGAATCCTGTATACTTGACCATACGACCCACTGAAACAAAAAACCATGTTGATATATGTAGAAGTATAGTTTTCCTGGCCGAATTTCGTAGGAGATATTATAGTGGACAAGTCCATTCTCACAGTCCCATTCCGAACACGATTGCCGAGACGGCAATCTGACACTGCAAGGACGAGATCTGGCGCGGGGCCACAACATTAAAAAGTAAATTGCCTGCATCAATCAGTTGCAACTTAAAGTAAATTTCAATTGACCAATAAAAGTTTTGTGACTATTTTGACTCACCTGTCACCTCCGAGTGTGAGGTGAATTATAAATACAAATTAAATACGTGAGAAGTCAGTGATGCTATCTCGCCTTTGAAGAGCCACTAGACCAATTGCGACCAATTAATTATTATTACTATTAAAAAATACTAGCTTTCCTAGAATAAGGATCTACAATCTACACGAAACACTTATATCGTAATACAAACGCGTTCAGATATGCTTAACTTATTCTGTTAATTTAATTTTAATTCTTGAGTTAATGAAACTTTCCAAGGTGAGGACTAGGCTATGCAGTGAATTTAAAAAAAAAATTGAAGAATTATATAAATATCACGCTTACCTTTTTCTTTGCACAGAATGAATAGAAACTCGGCGACCAGATCTCTAACAGATGTCACAGGGGTAGTAAGAAGCCTGCACAGCTGATTACGAAGCGTGTGTCCCTTCTCAGGCGGTCTAGAGACATCTCGCAAGGGCGGCAACACAACTAGCCTTAAATACTTCCTTTGAGCGCGACAACCGCGGGCACTCTTGTTCAAAACCGTCAAAATTGGGGACAGATTTTCATACTGATTTTTTGTACCCTAAAAAAATATAACAACGTTTTTTCAATATAATATAAAAGAAAAGGATTTTAGTCACTTCAAAGTTTTTCGCTAAAAAATTAACTTTTTAAATACTGTTGTGGTATAGTATACCAACAAGTAGCAGGCATGCTGACTAATGTATGAGGTAAAATGCTAAGGCTTTGTTTAAACTTGATTTACAAATATTATTAAGTATTTACAAATACTCGCCAGGTTCATGCTTTATTCACCATATCCAATGGGATCATAGGACAGATATAATTATTTGCAACTCCAAGAGTATTCCTACTATATTTATATAAATGTATTACCCTGCATACATACCTCAGATTTACCGAGAACATATAATTTTATATATATAATATACAGGGTTATTTGTAACGAGCTAGCAACCTCGCAGGACTAGAAAGCTAACACCATAAGCAACAACTTTTGTTCTAAGACTTTAGATAGTTTATTTTCATACAAAAATAAGTATTAATTTAATTTCCCGCTTGATCGTTTATAAATCTACATCGCAAAGATCGACGCGTCACGTCGTCCTTTCGTTTATGAATGAAATATAGACCTACAAATGTCACGACAGTACGACACTTGTAATATCATTTTCTTTGTTAGCTATCTAGTCCTGCGAGGTTGCTGGGTCGTT
Source organism: Nymphalis polychloros (assembly GCA_905220585.2). Lineage (NCBI taxonomy): Eukaryota > Metazoa > Arthropoda > Insecta > Lepidoptera > Nymphalidae > Nymphalis > Nymphalis polychloros. Next base: position 9,962,797 of record HG992245.1, on the reverse strand, counting down.
ACAAATAACCCTGTATATATATTTATTCTATATTATTTTATAATATACAGTAAAAGCTCTTTATTCGCAGGGTATAGGTTCCGTAAATATGCCACGAATACAGAAACCGTGAATATGGAATGGTAATTTATATGGAATTATACGTTCCTAGGTGGCAAAATAGTAAAACTAAAGTAAAGTAACAGTGAAACAGAAGAACAGCCTGTGAACGTCCCACTGCTGAGCTAAGGCCTCTTCTCCTTTTTTTGTGGAGGTTTGGAGCTTATTCCACCACGCTGCTCCAATGCTGGCACATATGTGGCAGAATTTGAGTGAAATTTGACACATGCAGGTTTCTCCTTCACCGTCAAGCACGAGATGAATACAAACACAAATTAAAATTGGCAGTTTTTAAAAGCTCCTTCAATTCAGACTAATATTCAGCAGAGGGATTAGCAATTTGCCTCTTAAAAATAAGTCTCCGTTCCATAGACGGATCGATTTGATCGATCGATTTTTCAATGGCCTGCAGATTTAAGATTACCTCTAAGTCGGTTTCAGTCAAATCTTCATCTAGCGATTCAAGCAACTCCTGTCACTTGATTCTATCTGCTCGAACCCGTCTTGTCCTATCTTACATTTACATTAAAGTTTGAATTTGAATGAGCGTGATATGCCAACTTCAAGACGTAAATGATCAATCATTTCTATTTTTACTTTTGTATTTGCAGTAAGGTCTGTTTTCAAAGGACGCGCTTACAAAGGATACCGAACCCTTTTTATTAATAGGTACTGATTAAACCCGCGAATAAAGAAATCTTTAGCCGCGAATATAGGAATTGGGTCGCAATTTTTTAATCCGCGAATAGTGAAAACGCGAATAAATAATAATAATAATTCATTTATTGAAAGTAACGCAGACTCAATTTGTTAGTTTACATCTACTTATTATCTATGTTATAAAAGCGTATAAAGGAAGCGTGAATGAGGAGCTTTCAGAGCATTTTATTTTGTTATAATAAATTGTATGTCTATTTTAAAACAAACTTACTGTGGTTATTGAGAGTCGATATTCTAAAAGCTGAAGCAAGGCTTGTAAAGCGTCCATGTTTCTGCCATCATATATATTTTGTGCTGTTTCCCCCTCATTCAACTCCGGTGTCAAGTACTGATAGAAAACTGGTGGAACACTAGAAAACAATAACAAAACTTATCATTTCCTCTATTATGTTTCAAATACATGTACCGAGTAACAGAGATGTTATGAATATGTTTTTTTTTTTATTTTGATACAAATATATGAATAATATTTTACCAATTCCACATATGATATCAATAGATTATTTAGGAATTGTAAAAGGTAAATACAAATCACAAGGTAACAATTTGATTTTATTTGTAGGTTATAATTTTTTATTACCACATAAAAAAACAAATAAAAAAGAACAGCCTTAATAGCCTTAAAAGAGATTAATATAGTTAGTCTCTTTAAGTAGATAAGATCCTCCAGACCGATTTCGGCCACAATCTCAAGAGAGATTAGCCAACTGCGCAGGAGATATTATAGTGCACAAGTGTGTGCGCAAACACAGGTGCACTCTCTTTTCCTTAGCTCTCGTAATCCGATGGGACGGCAATCTGACACGACCGGAAAGAGTTCAGGCACAGAACCAACGGCTTAACGTGCTTTCCGAGGCACTGGAGTGTACACACTTCCAACTTCCAGACTCTGGGCTGCTACTGAGAATTTTCAGACAGAAAAACCCAATAACTATTTATTGGCCCGACCTGGGAATTGAACCCAGGACCACCACTCTGCGGCCTTATATCTAGCCACTAGACCAGCGAGGCAGTTAAGTAGATAATACTGTATGTAAAAACAAAATTATACTAACTAATAATACACATTTTTTATCAGTTTTAATTTTGGTTCTGGATCAATTTTTATTTCGTATATAATATCAATGGTTTTATTTACAAGTACGGAGCATAGCATCCATAGTGTCCCTATTAAGTATGATGGTTTATCATTAGTAATTATTTATTAATAAAATATATATTTAAAATAAATACAATAAAAAATTTATACATTTTGTTGGAATTAGAGTTGCTATGGAGTTGGAGTTTCTATGACTTTATTGCTCACCTGGTCAATAAGTTAGCAATATTGCTGTGTAGCTCCATCAATTTCTCTTGTGTTGGTACATGAGCATATAGCAATGTAGTTAATGCTGGCATTAGCCTTAAATACATTCCTTCGTCAGCTTCACTCACTGGCTCCTCAGAACCAGAATGCAACATAAGGTTGAACTGAGTCTTCAATATTTCACACATTATTGCTTGTTGATTCTCCTAAATAAAAAAAATATCCAATATTATAGTTGTTATAGTCCTCATATTGAAATAAAATATGGTTTATTATATATTTATTATATTTATACACTTATATTGTTTATTAAATAAAAAAAAATACCTCTAAATAACAGTTATGGGACCCCTCAATCACATCACTAACTCCAGCAACCTCCATTTGAGGCTCTGTTGCTTCAACAACAAGCTCATTCAAACAACTTATCAAGTAATCCATTCCATGTAAATCATTTTTTATTTTAGCCTTAATGTCTTGTCTTAAGGCTGTCAAAATGAATAACAATTTCATATCAAACAGCATTATTTCATCTTTAAAGGATATTTCTTTATAGGAGCGTAATCTTGCTACTAGCCCCTGGGCTATACTCGTGTGTGCACATAATGCTCGTGCCACTTCACTGTTGAAAGCTATGTTGCATAAACATTTCAGCGCCTCGACGACCACTTCCTTAACAGGCATGTCAACATCCATTGCATCTTCTGGATCAACAAAGTTGAACAAACCTGCTTTTTCTATTAATGTTACGATCCATTTTTCGCAGATTAAACTCTCAAGTTCAGTTTTATCTCGGCTGAATTAGAATTAAAGTAAACATTGTACATTTTTATTTCAACTATTTCGCTGCTGTAAAACATTGGAATTTTGAAAATTACCTTAAAAGCCTTATTGTAGTTAAGCACAGAACATGAACACTTTCTGAAGATTTTGACTGAAGATGTTGAAATAACGCTGCCCATAACGAAACACGTCTATTATTCGACAAAAGGAAAGGAAACGAAAACACGTTGTCATTCTGGAAAACATTTTAAATTAAAAATCTGAATCTAATAATAACTTAAGAATTATAGTATTAAAAACTTACAACTTTTAAAAAATTCTCTAGTATTTGGGTGATTTCTCTAATATTATTTCCATTTAAAACGTTAATTTCGTCTTCGTTCATAATTATAGTTTAGTAATACTGTTTTTATTAATTAAATTCGTTTAGTTTCGAAGCTGATTATACTTATAGGTTTTACTTAGTCCAAATGAAAACAGAGACCCAATTTTAATTACAAATGATAAATATGACAATTGACATGACGTGAGTGCCCTCGGCCCTGGTCCCATACTATACTATTGACAATTTCAAAAATTCAAACAGAGCTTCAAACTATAAGCTATGTAAGGAGAAGTATCTTTGTGTATAAAAGTGTCCCTCAAAATATATGAAAATTAGTTGATTCTGCTAGAGCTAGTGGGTGAAATTTGAAGAAGCGTGCTAATACCCGTTAGAGTAAAAACCTAGATACATTAAAGTTATAGACCTACAACTCTTAGGGGATCAGATAATAAGTTTAAGAGTTAGGTTGCCACGTGTCGCCATCGCACATAAGGCGAAATTGAATGAAAAGCCCGAACGCTTCTCGTATGAGCTGTTGCTAGAAAAGCTTTTTAAGGCCTGACTGGCCTGACTGGCCAAAGCTATTTAAACTATTAATAATAATAATAATGTCCGCCAGACCAATCTCGGCCACGGCGGCCAATCTCAATAGAAATTAGCCAACTGCGCACGAGATATTATAGTGCACAAGTGTGTGCGCTGACACAAGTGCACTCTCTCTTCCTTAGCTCTCATAATCCGATGGGACGGCAATCCGACACGACCGGAAAGAGTTCAGGCGCAGGACCAACGGCTTTACGTGCTTTCCGAGGCACGGGAGTGCATATACTTCCAACTTCCAGACTCCGAGCTGTTACTGAGAATTTTCTGACAGAAAAACCCAATAACTTTATATTAGCCCGACCTGGGAATTGAACCCAGGACCACCGGGGCTGCGACCTCATACCTAGCCACTAGACCAACGAGACAGTCAGGCAGTCATCTTTAAACTATTAAAGCAATGATGAAGGAACGTAAAGTACTGAGAAATTTTCAATTGTCAGAAGTAGAATTTATGATTATAACAGGCCAATAATTGCTTTTTGTCAACTGCAACAACTTATTACAATTGAAATACAGATAGCAGAACCCGGTTGACTTAGCCCACACAACTCTAAGTAAAGTTAACGTAAATGTATGTGTGATGTAAATTATAAACTAACGGTTAAGTTAGCTGTTAATACGTATTTTTCTGCATCCCTCGCATTGTGAATGCATAATCATAATCATTTGAGTAGGTAGCGTTAGTAGTTAGTTAGCATAGGTAGGTAGGTGAGCGTTAAGAGTTTACTTCTTAACTACAACAAAACTAAGAAACATACAAACAAACGATCTCATTTTCATATTTATAATATTAATAAGTTAGGGCTTGTTGTAATGTAAAATATATGGATCAGAAACTTTATGATAAAGAATACAACTTTTTTTAAATATTACTTTTGCATTTTTAATCCTTTCATCACGATGCCAAAGAATTCGAAGTTATTTAAAAAATTGTAATCAGATTGTGCTTTTTAAAACTATTAGTTCTATTAAAATTAAACTCGAATAGGTATATTTCTAGGATACACAATAGGTAAGGATAGGATGTTACATTATGTACTAATTTGTACATGTATAATATCATTGATTATGTATTATTAAAAATAACATTGTTCAATTGACTCTGAAAAATACATTTATAGTAGTTATGGGTCATTATGGGTCATTATGGGTATTATCAAACAACGTTTATACGCTTTAGATTATTCTGATATAATTTTGTTTACGGTTTGCGTTACTACTGTAATCGATTTTGTATGTTATAAACAAAGAAATACGATTTAAATTAATTTATAGTCTACATTTGGGGACACTGATTTTTTGACACTGACAAAAAATTTGACTTTTAAAGATAACTACAGAAGTCAGAATTACTTATTTGATATTTCAGAATCAGAGAAGACCAGGTTTCAGTCTTATCATATAAAAGTAATTTGGAAAGGCCTGAAAATGGCTCCAGTAGCATTAACAGGCCATTTGGCAACTAAAATTATACGTAAGTTGACTGAATTGTTATACATTTTTCTTTAATAATAAAATATAAAAGCTCTTACATAATTCTCAGCTTATAATTGTCATTTTTCGTATACAACAAAAGTAAATTGCCTGTTTTGATCAATTTTAATAAAGTAAGCAGCATAAACAACTTACTTTCGTTTATTATTTTAACCGATTACTAGCTAAAAATGGATACATGAGTATTGTTTACATCAAGTCTGCGAAATATAGCAGCGAAGGAAAACTAAATTTGGCTTCTTACAAGAGAGGAACTGGTGGTCGTAGTAGCTTCAATGGTGTCGTGGCGACTGTATTTGGCTGCACAGGGTTTGTTGGTCGTTATGTTTGCAACAAGCTGGGCAAAACAGGTACCCAGGTCAGTGGCTGTGTAACAATTTTATGATATATACAAAAAATCTATACTAATATATAAAGCTGAAGTGTTTGTTTGTTTGATCCGGCTAATCTCAGGAACTACTGTATTATACAGCAGTTAACTCTATTTTAACAAATAAATATTTTGTTATGATTGTCTACATTAAATTATTGTCACACATTAAATTTATATAATGACAAGTGCAATAAAATTTACCTTTACAGGATCAAAAATGTGTTTTCATTTAAGTAGAATATTTGGTTGAATATTGTGTAGATTATTGACATCATCTAGTATAAATAAAAAATAGAAAATTATGTTCGAATATACTGTCTTATATAAATTTAAAAAAATCCACAAATTGCAGATGATATTGCCTTATAGAGGTGACTTTTATGATGTCCAAAGGTTGAAAGTTTGTGGTGATCTTGGTCAAGTTTTGTTTACACCATTTCACTTACAAGATGATGAATCAATTGCAAAAGCAGTCCGTTATTCCAATGTTGTTATTAACCTTATTGGTCGAGACTATGAGACTAAAAACTTTAAGTTTAATGATGTACATGTCGATGGAGCCAGGCGTCTAGCAAGGTAATAAAATAACAATATTCCTTGATTCATTTACATAAAGCATTTGGTTCTTGTATAATAAATATTTAAGCTCTTAAATTTAAAATATTACAGAATCAGTAGAGAAATGGGGGTAGAGAGATTTATCCATTTATCCTATTTAAATGCTGAGGAGCATCCAACGCCTCTTGTTATGAAGAAACCATCCATGTTTAAAATCAGCAAGTACTTGGGTGAATGCGCTGTTAGGGAGGAGTTTCCTACTGCAACAATTCTTAGAGCTTCTGATATCTATGGTTCAGAAGACAGATTCCTAAGGTATTTAAGTCTTATTAATTTTTATGTACTAATATATTATTTACTAGTTTCTGCCATTGCTTTCGCTCACGTTTGATGGGGTAGGTGCTAGGATGTCTATGTGATACCAGGTGGTGGTGTATGTCCATTTCTGTACCTCTGACAATATGTATGCAAACTTTCATGATGAGTAGTTAAGGATTGAAAGTGTAACAAACAGTAAACTCACTTTTGCATTTATCATTTTAAGTTAGGAGTTTCGGCATTCATCTCTTTAACATTGTCACAGTGTAGCAAGCATTGTCGCTATTACAGTGAAAATATGTTAACTATACACAATTGCACTCCATCTGGAGGTGACTGTCAGTGGGCCAATGCCTAACAACTACTGGATTTAAAGAAAATTAACATTTACAAATCTGTGTCACTAAAGGTTTGCTTTACATACTTAATACCAGTATACTTTGAAAGAGATAATTGCTAATAGTATTTATTTCTTGACATGCTACGGAGTCTCAATTTTTATATATTTTTCAAATCCCAAGGATACAAAACATGTTCCTCATTCGTTCATTCTCAAAAAAATTAATATTGTTACAAAGAAAATTGCAATCATGTACATTTTTATTACTTTTAGAGCTTTTGCATCCGTCTGGCGCATTCATAGCCATATAATGTCACTGTATAAGAATGGTGAAGCAACTATTAAGCAACCAGTGTACGTCAATGATGTCGCACAGGCCATCCTGAATGCTGCCCGTGACCCAGACACCAGATGCCTGACGTATCAAGCGGTTGGGTGAGTACTATAAAAGAAAAAAAACTTAATAAAGAAGGTACATCAATTTTAATTGTTATTAAAGCTACATACGTATACTGGAAGCTACTACTTATGTATAATGGATACAATACTTTCTTTATTTAAGTCTATCAGTAGTGGTGTTTGATTATCATTGATTATATTATCAGATAAAATTTGAATCAAATATTCACATACACAGTTCAACCATCATTTTATTCGAAAGTTAGTACTTCATATTTCTTACAAAAATATGTAATGCTCTTTCCAGACCAAAACGTTATCTGCTGCGTGACCTAGTCATCTGGTTCTACCAATTAATGCGAAAAGATGAAAGTTCGGGATTCCGTCTGGTGGATATGAAATATGACCCTCTTATGCCCCTTAAGGTTATGGTGATTAACATGATATCACCAGCTTATCCATTTGGAAACCTGCACTGGGAAAGCTTGGAAAAGGTAAATTTACAAAATGCATTGATCATATTAGTGTTAAATATCTAAAATGTGAAGTATTAAATGCCAAATTCCAATACCAAAGCTCCAGCAACTTGTACCCATAAGATTTTCATCATAAGAAATTGCTTTGCTGCAAGCAAAATAAAAAATATATATTAGTTTGTGGTGAGCGTCAATACACCATCAATAATGATATAACAGATGTTATGTCGCTTGTGACTGTAATTATAATGGCTTACTAATTAATAAAGGTAATCAGTGAGTGGTATCCAACCAGACAAGTCTGAATAACAAACTAACTTAAATTGAGTATGATGCCATATGCTCAATTTAATTGACCTAATGCAAAAAACATTTTAATTTATAATACAAGTAATACTCCATTTTATTTTACAGGAAGCTACTACGGACATTCTTGTAAAAGGAATGCCCACTCTAGAGGATCTTGGAGTCACCCTCACAAACATGGAAGACCAGGTTCCATGGGAATTGAAGCCCTACCGTGCCTATCAGTACTACATTGACAAACTTGGAGAGTTCCCAAGGCCTCCTAACCCTAAAGTACAACCAGCATTTTAAAAGTAAATGCAATTTATCAGTCAAATGTTAAACATGTCAACTTTACTTCCCGTTGTACATCTCTGTAGAATGTTAAAATGAATAAATTATGTTTCGTTTTATAAATCATATTATATTTAATTCCCAATTTTTCTACAGATTTTAATCTATAGGTACTAGCAATAACCACTGCTTCGTTAGTGTGGAATTCATTTTGCGACGAAAATCTTTCAATATCTGCCATTTTATAACTTATATTCATAATTATACAGAAAAAATATTTGTATTATTAAAACACTGGCATACTCGCAAATAACCATTTTAACTTAATAGGAGGCAGTTATTTTGAAATCACAGCCAGACACTTGACACTCACTCAAATAGTTGACCACTAAGATGCCCCCCCCTGGATTTTGAATGCTTATATCCTACTGTTGTCAAAGAAAGTTATTGTAGTACACCGCTGGACGACGGAAACGCTGTCGCCGGAGCTTCTGCGCCTGGTTGAGGATCTTTCTCCCCACTCGGGTGAGCACGTTATTTCAAAAATGGCTCCACGCTCCGGAATTGAAGAAATTGTGGCTCCACAACAAGTCACGGAGCGAGAAATGGAGATGGCGCTCGATCGATTAAGGGCCAGAACCACAGCCCACCATGTCCGGACGGGGTTTTAGGGCTTGTTCTGCGCGATGCCTTGGAATACCTAGGTGGGAGGTTTCGGGAACTGTTTGACCAGTGTCTTTCCAGCGGGCAGTTAGCGAAGCCGTGGAAGGAGGGCAAGTTGGTCCTGCTGCCGAAAGAGGGGCGTTCTTTGGACTCTCCTTCCAATTGCTCAATTGTGCAGCAAAATTAGATGGGCAAACTCTTCGAGAAGATCGAGATTCGAGAAGAAGACGCTGACCGTCTTATTCAGCACATCGAAGAGGTGGGGCCGGGTCTGTCAGGGGCTCAGTACGGGTTAAGGGTGGGTCGATAAAACATCGATGCCCTGGACGCCCTAAAGACCCGGACTCCGAAACCACGAGGTGCTTTTCTATCTTAGAAGGCTGTGGGGGGCATACCGGGTGGTCCTCTGGAAAAAGGGCGATGGGCGACGTGTCCGGCAACGGATAGGCTGTGGGTTTCCATAGGAGTTTGTTCTCGACCCAATCCTGTAGAACACCAGTTTCGACTGGCTCCAGCGAGCACCCGTCCTTCCCGGGATTTAGATATAATGCGGAGGACACTCTCATGACGGTGACAGGAGGGAATATCCAGGAGGTGGTATGCCTGACCAAAATCAAACTTGATGCCATAGCAGTGAGAGCGATACAAGGTTACCGCTCTGGTAACTCCATATCGAGGAGCTAGCGGAAGTGTGCTTTTTCTAAGTGGAAGCCAAGGCGAATGGCGACTGTCCAGGATCAGCGGGGGTGGGGCGAATCAAGTCTCTTTTTCTAAGCAGTGGAAACTTTTAAGTTTCCTTGGTGGTAGGGCTTTGTGCAAGCTCGTCTGGGTAAAACAGCAGTACTTGGTATTTTTGTGTTCCGGTTTGAAGGGTGAGTGAGCCAAAGTGGGAGGGGCTCCGCCTCCACTCTGGATAGCAAGAAGAAGCGGCACATTTACGTTTAGGCTGACGCAGGTGCTTACTGAACATGACTGTTTCAGTAAGTACCTGAACGGGATAGGGAGGCGGGAGGTATCATCCACTTGCAACGAGTGTGGTGCGTAATTGGACACGGCGCACCACACCTTCATAGTGTGCTGCTTGGGGACCCCAGAGACATTCTCTGCGATAGTCGGCGGAGATTTCTCGCTGTCGAGCGTGATTACGAACGCTATGCTCAGCAGCGAGAGGTCCTGGATAGCGATGGTCTCCTTCTGTAAGAGTATCATGCCGCAGAAGGAGGCCGCGGAGCGACAGCGTGAGAAGACTGCCTCCGCCGAAAAAGACCGAGGAGGAGAAGTCGACGCTATGCATATCTTCTCCCCGCGTAAGCGTCGCTGAGGCTATTTGGGTTCTCAATATCCCGGTAAGCCAACTAGGAAAGGAGGCCCGCATAGGCGGGCTAACAATCGGGGCGTCATGGATCCCTAGCCAAAGAAAAGACAGTGAGGCTACCGTTGGTTTTTATTGGCAGGAGGTACTAGGCATCGGCGTTATACATAACCCCCCCCCCCACTTCATGTGGGGTAAACGCGTAAATGGGTTTCTCCAGCGAGATAAACAAGGATCTCCTATGGTTTTATGTTTCTAATCCACACTATATATGTAATGTTTCGTGTTTTGTGAAGGGCAAAAAGAAGTGCGGGGGCCACGGCTCAAAAAAATTCTCAGTTGCCCCTCCTGAATCAAAAGCTGGGTACTCTGGGAATCGATATATTACTTTATAAGTTATTTATTTGTATACAAATAATTAAGTTATTAGTAGTTTTTATATTTTGAAAATTAAGTACACTGTAAATTTGTAAAATTGACTACCTCGTTGGTCCAGTGGCTACATGTAAGGCCGCGGACACGGTGTTCCTGGGTTCAAATCCCAGGCCCGTCGTGTCGGATTGCCGTCCCATCGGGTTATAAGGGTTAGGGAATAGAGTGTACCTGTGTTTGCCCACACTTGTGCACTATAATATTTCCTGCGCAGTTGGCTAATCTCTCATGAGATTGGCCGCCGTGACCGAAATCGGTCTGGAGGACCATCATCATTATCACACTGTAAATATGAGTATATTCTTTTACGAGTGTAAATAACATACCTAACATTAAATATTAATCTATTGTGTATTAAATAGTAAAAGAAGTGCAGTGTAGTTGCTATCTGGTAATAACGAAGAAAAATTTGATTTGTTAATAGGAATTGAAAATTATAAACAGTGTGGATAAATTTTTTTTATTAATCTTAATTAAGGAGCTGGTCTGCCACGTCCAAATCCTCCTCTCTGCAACAATTAAGACATAATATGATTAGCATTTCAATTTAATAGTGTCGAAAGGTAATCTTCAATCTAATTACATGAATTGAACATTACATATTATAATATTTTTAGTTTCATTAAAAGAACATTTATAAAGTACTCAACACCATAATCTATTTGTCTATTAGTTATCATTCTTCTGAAAACATTCTTTTATTAATTGTATATAATGAGAACTTGTTAAAAAAATAGTATATAACATACACTACTACTTACGAATTCAACTCTGCCAGAGCCAGGGCCAACATCAGCCTTCTTATCATGTGGTGCATCAGGTGTTGTAGGTGCACGACGGTACATAGATCTGTCTTCAGCGGAACGCGCTGGGGCATCGGAGCGGCCAACAGCACCACGACGCACTGTTTCAATACGCACTGAGCGCTTGAGTGTTGCTGGGACGATTTCAGGTGGCAGATGGAGGAAGATCCTTAGGTACTCAATACCTTCATTTGTAAGATACCTATAAATATTTATCAATCTTTATCACGGCACTAAAAATAGTTAGTTTACTGAAATTGATATAATCCAATGTTTTTTTTTATGTTAGATACATTTTTAATAATTCACATGTTTTATGAGCATGCTAAGGTTACAATCACAATTTTGGAAAGTCTTGACATGTAAACATAAATAAAAATGTATGAAATTCAGCATTCAACTTATTATAATTTCAATACCTCTTGAAATAAAAAGGTGTTAAGCATATTTAAGATAAATGTATGTGGTGATTTATTGGGGTTTGCTAAAAAACAACTTGGCACTATATAACTTATGTTACAAAATTTAAAATACTTTCTTCTTAAATGTATCAAAATCCAGTGACAATATCACAATAACTTAATGGTTTTTAATTTTAAATAAAATGTAACCATGGTCATCCATTTATCAATGAAAATACCTTAATGTAATTAGAAAACTATATTCTTACACTGAACATTGTCTTTCACATTGATTCAAAGAAATATATTTTGAACACATAATAGAGTAATAATCGGTACGTACCAGTAGAAATGCCTCCACGCAAATTGTTCCTTCACATAACCTCTTGATTTTAATGATTGCATTGCCTTAATAACTTGAAGGTTGGGAATCTTTTCAAGATCCGGATGCTTGGGTGCATGGTAATCCTTTTTCGCTACCATAACACCCTCTTTGAAGAGGAATTCATAGATCGCAACGCGATTCTGTTTTGGCATCAACATCTTGACCCACTACCTAAAACATTTTAACATTGATATTATAAACCAAAAGTTAACCTTTTTATTACCTGTTATTTCAACTTCTGTAGTACACAATAATGTGAAATATTGATATTTTAATGGCAGAAATAACAATTTAGTTAATTTAAAATCAAATATTTTTACAGTATTTAGATGATTAAAATGATAATTTCAGATTTTTTCAAATTTCACTACAAAACACTACCTTTCGCCTATTTTGACAACAGAAAAGAGGTTAAAATTATTAAACCACAGATTGCCAACACTTTCTGTCATTTATATTTTGACATTAACATTTAACAGATGCTCACGTTCAAAAACGATTTTTTTTTCGAAAATGAAATCTTTTGCTTTACTATTACGAAGACTAAACAACAAACGAGCTACTTCATCTTTGTTTTATTTAGGTTTTCTTAATGTTATTATATAAATAGTAATATGGTCCAGATTTACGCTACAGAGTAAAATGCTTATGGTTTATGCTTTGTTGCCAATGCTTACTGTGTATTTTTTGTTTGTTCAACGAATCACTATGTATTTGTACATTGATTAAATCAGTCATATAAAATGAGACTGATTTTACATAATTTTTATTTTGAGACCCATTTTCATATAAAACATTTTTTAAATATAAGATGCTGTATTAATTATTACCTTTGACTGTTCTAAGAAAAGTAAAATGTCATTGTCAAATGTCAATGAAATTAAATATATCATGAAGTCAAGTTCTGCCAAAGACGTCTCGCTACGCTTGATTATTTGGATACAGAAACAGCTTACAGATTTTAAATATTTAGTGTAGATTTTTATAAGTCGTCTTTTATCGTTTCCAATCTTATGAAAAAACGTAAATAATATGGATTTTCAAAACCGCCCTGGTGGTAAAACTGGTGGAGGAGGTGTAGCATCATGGTCCGAAAGCAATCGCGATCGACGCGAAAGACTGCGGCAACTTGCTTTGGAGACCATAGATTTAAATAAAGACCCATATTTTATGAAAAATCATTTGGGTAGGTTTTCAAAGTCCTATAAGTATCTAGCGTTGGATTTAAGAAATAATTTATTATCGTATTTTTAATTTATAACCTTTTTTCCAGGCTCATATGAATGTAAATTATGTCTGACACTCCACAATAATGAAGGCAGTTACTTGGCTCACACCCAAGGAAAGAAGCATCAAGCTAACTTAGCTCGGAGAGCTGCCAAGGAAGCTAAAGAAGCTCCGCAACAGTTAGCCCCTGAGAAACCAAGAATTGAACCGAAAAAGTTTGTTAAAATTGGTCGACCTGGTTATAGAGTAACAAAGCAAAAAGACCCAGAAAATGGACAGCAAAGTTTGCTATTCCAAGTTGATTATCCAGGTACATACAATATAATTAAAAAAATATATAATATATTTTTTATATTATTAATTATAACTTTACTTATTTCAGAAATTGCAGAAGGTGTACAGCCTAGACATCGTTTCATGTCAGCTTATGAGCAGAAAATTGAACCACCAGATCGTAGGTGGCAGTACCTGCTTTTTGCTGCTGAGCCTTATGAAACAATAGCTTTTAAAGTGCCTAGCCGTGAAGTAGAAAAACATGATTCTAAGTTTTGGACTCATTGGAATAAGGACACGAAACAGTTTTTCCTACAATTTGCATTTAAAATGGAACCATTAAGAATGCCTCCACTTCCCCCAAAGATGTGGGAAAACCATGGTATTAGATTGCCTCCACCACCTGGAGCTCCCATGATGGGTGTACCACCTCCACCGCCTTTGTTGCCTGTACCCCCACCACCTCCATCTATGTAATATAGTTAAATATGAATATTCATAAATAAATAATTCAAATAATATGCTTTTTTAAGTTGCAAGCCTTTTTTTCTTTTTTTTAACGCTGGGATAACGCTTTTTGCGTTTCCCCCCACGGGAACAGTAGGGGGGGGGTATGTGGGGCTCGCTATATGTCCAGGGCACCGAGTGTGCCCCGGTCATCGGAATACCCAGTGGTACCCTTCCCGTCTTAACAGGATTGCTTTAAGTTTCCTCCCGCTCTCGCTCCGCGGCCTCCTTCTGCGACATCACACTTTCGCAGAAGGAGACCATCTCTGACCAGCACCCCTCGCTTCCGAGCATCGCGTTGATGATGCTCGGCAAGGAGAGGTCTCCGCCAACAATCGCCGCCAGGGAATGCCTCTGGGGCCCCCACGCGGCACACTCCGTCAGGGTGTGATGCGCCGTGTCGAATGGCGCACCACACTCGTGGCAGGAGGGTGACACCTCCCGCCGCGCTATCTCGTGCAGGTACTTACCGAAGCATCCGTGTCCGGTAAGCACCTGCGTCAGCCTGAACGAGAGCGTGCCTCGTTTCCTTCGGACCCAGCGACTCAAGTGGGGACGTACCGCCTCCACTGTCGCCAGGCCCGCCGTGGGGGACCCGAGGTCCTCCTCCCATCGGGCGGTCAGGGCTTGCTGGGCTAGAGCCCTGATCCGCCCGACTTCCGCCGACCCTGGACGGTCGCCGCGTTCCCTCGCCTCGGCCCGGAAGCGGTACACCTCCGCGAGCACTTCCGCCTGGAGCTCCCAGGGCGGGTCGCCCGCGAGGAGGGTCGCCGCTGTCCACGACACCGTACGATAACCCCTTATCGCCCTCACCGCTATGACCCTCTGCGGTTTTGCAGAAGGGCCCGGTTGGAAGCGGTGAGTGCGTCCACCCAAATCGGGGCACCGTACAGTGCCATCGACCTCACTACGCCGGCATAGAGGCGCCGGCATAGCGATCCCGGTCCTCCCACGTTGGGTAGGAGGCGGCCTAAGGCGGCGGCGGCATTGACGAGCTTCGGGCCGAGCTGCACGAAATGCTGCCCGAAGCTCCAACGCCCGTCCAGGATCAGGCCCAGATACTTCATCTGGGCCCGCACCTCGATCACCGTCCCGTGGACGGTGATACTCGCCTCTCGTGGGGGGCCCCTCCGCGGACCGTGGAAGAGGAGGGCCTCCGTTTTGGATATGGAGACCCTCAGGCCCAGCATCTCCATCCGGTCCACGGTCAGGGTCGTTCCGACCTCGGCCAGGCGGGCCGCCTCCCGAAAGTCCCGCCCCGTCGCGGTGATGAGGGTGTCGTCCGCATAGCACAACACCCCCATACCGGGAAGGACGGGGGCTCTCAGGAGCCAGTCGAAGCCGACGTTCCACAGAATTGGGCCGAGAACCGACCCCTGTGGAACGCCGCAGCCAACCCGACGCAGGACCAACCTGCCGTCACCCCCCACCCAGACGACCTCTCGGTCCTGGAGGTACGCCTCCAACAGTCTCCTCAGATAGGTCGGCACCCCATGGTATCGGAGTGCCTCCCTGATCGTCTCGAATGGGAGACTGTTGAAGGCGTTCGCCACATCCAGCGAAACCGCCAGGACCACTCGCCCCTGGGCCACCGCTTCCGTGGTCCGAGTCTTCAGGGCGCTCAGGGCGTCGACCGTCGAACGACCCGCCCTGAACCCGAACTGAGCCTCTGAAAGACCCGGACCGACCTCGTCGACGTGCTGAACGAGACGGGCTGCGAGAATCTTCTCAAACAACTTGCCCGTCTCGTTCAGCAGCACGATCGGCCTGTACGCCGAGGAGGAACCGGGTGGTCGACCCTCCTTCGGCAACAGCACCAACTTGCCTTGTTTCCAAGGCTTCGGAAACTGCCCACTGTTCAGACATTCGTCGAACAGCCCCCGAAGCCTTGCACCTAGGTATTCCAGGGCGTCGCAGAGAACACGCCCTGGAACACCGTCCGGACCCGGCGCCGTCTTTTTGGCCCTCAGGCGACCGAGGGCCATCTCCATTTCCCGCTCCGTGATCAGTGGTGGAGCCACTGCGTCCTCTATCACGGAGCGGGGGGCCATAGGCGGAGGGACAAACTCGCCTGGGTGGGGAAACAGTTCCCCCACCAGGCGCAGGAGGAGCTCCGGCGGTAGCGTTTCCGTCACGGGGGCGGCTTGGGTGCGGAACTTTCCACGCACACCTCGATACGGCCGCCCCCATGGGTCTCGATTGAGGCCCGCCAGCAACTCCTCCCTCGCCTTCTCCTTGGCCCGACTTATCGCCAGCTGCAGATCTTTTTTCAGCTGGCGGTAAGCGGCCAATTTAAGTTGCAAGCCTGCATTAACCCATTCAACTCCGAGGACCCACGTAGTGGGCTCATTTTAAAAGTATGTTTTTCTTCGTAAAAATGCCATATTAAAATTCGACACTTAAATTGTATGATCATTTTAACAAGACCTTAGGTTGTAGGTAGTAGTTTACTTACTCATTTTTCATTAAATGCACGTTTTCACTACCACTTAACACGGGAATGCCTCCAAAAATACTGTTTATATCAAAACGACTAGAAAAATATCCAATTTAACTATACTAGAGCGATTTTTATCAAAAGTACTAACCGTATACCGACAACCCACGACGTGGGTTCAACGTTATTTTCATATGTAATGTCGAAGACCCCGCTAGCGGGTTCACTAACAATATGTACGATGGCATATCGTATGAGGGTATGAAAGTATGGAGGATGCGAATGGGTTGAAAGATTATTATTTTAATAAGTCTAAGAGTTAATTTCATAATATATAGCTCAATATTTTATTATTAAAGAAGCATTTTAATAATTATTAGTATATTTAGTACATACACACTACACTAACTGGATTAAAACTATATTTATATACCAATAGTTCGGCGAAACTATTAGTTAAAAAAAAAAAAAAAAAATCGAAGTTATTTGGCTCTTTCTGATTTTTTTATAACCCTTTATTGTAGTTATTTAGATTTAAATATCAATTGTTAAAATGAAATAGTGTTTTAAACAATTATACACTTATCTTTATTACAGAAAAATTACAGAATCGTTCCCTTGATAATATTCATAGACGCCAATACAATATTTTTAAAATCCGACAAGCCACCTATATCCTTCACGTTCCCTCCGTCATGTCAATACGTGAGTACGCACATGTCAATCGCCGTATTAAAAACTCCTTGCTTATATTGTCGCAGCTATTGCTTACGGCTCGCCTCAACGTCGCGCGTAACACAATGAAACAATTTCATGGTTCAGAGCTTTTGACAAATCTACAAAGCGTTTACTCCACATATGGAACACGTAATTTCGTGAGCTGCTAAATTCATCTCTAGACTTTCTTCATAACCGTCAGGTCAACAAACAAAACTCTTCATAATGGCTGTATAAAGTAAAGAATTTTCGAATGTAATTAGCCTAGCTTATGTCTACTTGTTGGTAAGGCTTTGTACAAGCTCATCTGGGTAGGTACCACCCACTCATCAGATATTCTACCGCAAAACAGCAGTACTTGGTATTGTTGTGTTCCGGTTTGAAGGGCGAGTGAGCGAGTGTAATTACAGGCACAAGGGATATAACATCTTAGTTCCCAAGGTTGGTTGCGCATTGGCGATGTAAGCGATGATTAACATCACTTACAATGCCAATGTCTACGGGCATTGATGACCACTTACTATCAGGCGGCCCATATACTCGGCCGCCTTCTTATGCCATAAAAAATAGATATTTTTTTTATCAGTATGTAGCTTAGCAGAGGCGGGGTAAGGCGTGGGCGACCGCCTACGGCCACGTGGTCCGGGTGGCCTCGCGGTCCGGGGGCCTCGCGCCTCGGAAACATGTTATGCATTACTTAAAAGCTTTGAAAGCGAGGAAAAATTGGACTCGTCATCAATCGAAAGACTATTATTAAGTATAGGAAGCGCAATGAAAAAAAAATAATAAAAAAGAGGGCCTCGCAAAATATATCTCCCACATAAAATTTAGGTCTTGCCCCGCCACTGTAGCTTAGTTATTTTTCTCTATTCCTGTATTAATTTAACAACTCCTTAATTAATAATTGTTCATTTCAGCTTGTAAATTTATTATTCTTCTGTCATTGTTTGACAGTAGCAAAAAGTCCTATAGCTGTATTGAAAATTGCCTTTTGATTTCGTTTATTTCATTCTGGTCCGGGAGGTAGCGTTGCATTTACAAAAGCGATAGTAAGCCGGCTGATGTTGACATAGTAGATCTTATATAGCTAATAAGCAAACCAAGCGTCAGCTGCCCAAGTAGCGGTGGGTTTGGCTGTGTTGTGCGAAGATTGGGAAAAGAAGGAAAAAATAAAGTAATAGTACGCCGGCTGAAATTTTTTCATGAATAGTTAACATCATACTGAGCTGGAAAATAACCGACCGCTGCATAGTAGAAGGGGGTTATGCGTCAGCCGGCCGCATGATCTTGTAAAAAATATTAAAAATAAAGTTCTAGTGTATATACCGGATGAAATTTAAATATGTCATTATTTAAATATTTGAAAATACGAAAACAATCGTCAGTTGCCTGGGTAGCGGTGGAAAGACCGTCAGCTGACCGTCATAGTAAGTCGGGCCGGCTTAGTCGGCTGATGTTGACATATAACCAATAGGCAAACCGACCGTCAGCTGTCCAAGTAGCGGTGGGTTTGGGTATGGGTGGGTGCGAAAGTGGTAAAAAGAAGAAAAAGGCCAGTTCACGTATTCTTCATATTCGCTTACTATCATTTATTCATCCCCTCTTCCACAGCCCATAATCATTAAACGGCTGCATCAATTTTCTTCAAACATAGCCTAAAACATTATCGACTAAGATATATTTCAAACAAAAGCAACTAAATGAAAATCGGTTCATCCGTTCGAGAGCTACGGTCTCATGTAGACAGACACACACGTCAAACTTATAATAATCCCCCTCCCTTCGTTTTGCGTCGAGGGTTAAATATGATTATCTCGTTACGTAGTAAAAATACTTCAATCAACAATACTATTATTGATCGAAGTAAAAATAACTAAAAAGCTACCTACTTTTTTTATCTTTGATCAATTGATCTTTGATAAGTTCTTTATAAATATTACATACATAATATATTTTTATTGTCACGCTATACGCAGAAACTATTAATGAAACCTATAATATGTCGTTATCGTTAATCGTTAAATAAGTTCATGGCCTTTTATTTTATGAAAATATTACCTGCTTAAACCTAGCTGCGAATAGTTTGCGGCCGACTGGGTAAAAGCAACCATACCTTTCCGAGTTATTTACATATACTGCTATGGGGTGGATTGTAGTTTATTTTCATAAAAAGTGATTTTTTTTGGAAAAAGTCAATAAATATTTTTTTAATTAAAAGTACTCGCGGGCAAATTTTAATTGACACCCTGGCAAAAAATATATTCTCCCATTTATAATTAAACATAAAAAATAGATTTGGATTGTGTAGTGATAGATATTGTAGCCGGATCTTAGACGCTTAAAATATTTATTCGTTAATTTTAAAACTGGCAACCCTGCGTTTCAATAATACAAACTTACAAAGCGTGATTTGGAACGTAGATTTAACGGTCACTCCTGAGGCCTGAGCGTTAACGGATTGCATACAAAAGAAATCAAAACAAAGGTGTCCTTTTCATTTCTTTATTTTCGCGCGCGATTTCTGGAAGCCAGTAGGTTTTAACAGTATATGCTCTATTTTATGGTTAAAACATTAAATTGAATTACTTCTTTGCTTGTATAAGAAGTAAAAATATTCTTAGTTTATTAAATTGAAGAATTAATTGGAATTTACCTACTTACTAATTGAAGAATGTTCTCAAAAGCCAAAAGATTTGAACCATCAGGTAAGTTAAATTTTTAAAACATAAAAGTAAGGAAAGATTTATTTTTATTAAATTTGTATCTTTAATATAAAATAATATATATGCATTATAAATAACATAGTTTATTAATTTTTCTTTCATCCTTTTATCTAAATTTTTACGATCTTAGCAGAAGTTTAACACGACGTTTTTAACTTGAATAACTTAATAAAATGACTATTACCGCGTGGAGAAACTAGTTCAATATAATTGTCCTTTCGCTCAAACCCTTTTATCGCAGTGTAATTATGTTTCTGAAATTCGCAGCATTAATTAAAACGCAATCAAAAAGCCTACCTAAACGGGATATAGAGAAACAACAAGTTAAACCGTCTGTTATTACGAAAAGTAAAGTGCCTACCTCGACGCTTTCTAAGGAAAACTTTGATGTGAAATCTCAATGCAGTTCAGTAACAAGTACAAAATCTTTCAAAACTGTAAGTAAAATCTTCACTTAATTGTACAAATGTGCAACATTAAAAAATTAAATAAATTTATTTACTTACAAAATTTAATCAAAAATGATGTAATGAAAAATAATCTTTACTTTTCAGCCAAGGCCTCTTAAACATTCAAGTACTACAAGTAAAACATTAACCGGTAGTGTCAAGAAGACATTGTTACCACCTGCCAAAAATTTGCCTAAAAATAATGAAGCCAAAGACCGAGATGAACTTATCAAAGCATATCAAGTTGAAATAAGGTTGTATATTAAAACATTCATTAAATTTTAATATAATGCGCATACAGTCAATGAATTAACTGATCTGATGATGATGTTTCTGTGTGTAAAACATTCAATTTACTTGTTAGCATTCTTCTAAAAAGACAATATAATATAATATGTTTTACATTCTGAAACTTGTAGAAAATAATAAAATAATGTGTCTCAAAAAGGTATTCCCATAACTTCACTTTAATATTAAAATATATGCATAGTATAAATTGTATGTGTAAGTTAAATCTTTCATAAATTTTAGGAACAAAGATTGTACTATAACTGAGTACAATAAACAAATAGATGACCTCAAAAATGAAATTGCTAAATTACAAAAAATATTACAAGAAAACGACAACAAGGAGGATGTTGAAAGAATCAATAAGAAATTTGGTATGATAATCATTAATGATGAAAACTCAAACAAAAATGGTGAAATTATATCTGAAGCTTATGTATCTACAGTTATTGATAATTTAAAGTATGAAATATTTGAATTACAAAAACAATGCGAAAAGTTAGAAAATGAAGTCAGTGGTAAGCAAATTGAACTTTCTTCACTTGAGGAAGTCATCACAATTAGGGATAGTTTGTGTGCAGATCTCCAGAAAAAGCTTACGGATGTAGAAACTTGTTTGGAAGAAACTCACCAAAGACTAGAAATGGTCAAAGGGCATCATGCTTTGGCTCTAGAAGCAAATGAGAGTATCAGACGTGAATACAAAGCTGAGCTTGAAACTCTAAAAACAAAACTAGATGAGGAAAAACAAACAATTGTTGCTAAATCCAAAGCTGATCAAGAGAATTTGAAGTTAAAGTACAATTCTTTAATTGATTCAATTAAAAGTCAACTTAAAAAAGAAAAAGATGATAGGGTACAGGAATTGCTACATGCTATGGCAGCTAAGGATAAAGAAATGAAGGCTAAATTAGAACAAATTGATGAAGCAACACAGGAAAAGTTAAAGCTATGTGAAATACAGTTTGAGGAACGTAGTAGACATTTACAGGAGCACTGGACTCAGCAGCAAAGAGAAATACAATGCTTAGAGGCTGAGATAAAAGAGTTAAAGCATTCATTGCATGTAAATGAAGAGAAAAATTCTGGATTAAATAAGGAAATTAAAAATATTCAAAATGAGAATGATATTTTAAGAAATGAAAAGACAAAATTGATGCAGGATCTGGAAGTTATGAGAGATGAATCAAAAAAGAAAGTTATTGATTTTGAAAATGAAATAAATAAGTTGACAGTGGAAGTTGACAGAGCTGTTAAAGAAAAAAATAAATTTGAAATGTCCTTATCAGTCACCAGAGATATTGTACAAGTTTTAACAATGCGCTTACGAGAATCTGATAATGAATTAGAACACTTGGAAAGCCAAGTTCAAACTTTGACAAATTCTAAAGAAGTTCTAGAATCTGAATTAGCAACATTTAAGAATACACTTAATAACACAGTATTGGAATGTAATGAATACAAGGAAGCTCTTGTAAATATACTAAAATCTAAAGCTGCTTTGGCTAAAGAGCACAATCGAATTATGGAACATAATGTATCTCTGATAGAAAGCTTACAACATGTTGAAAAGGAAGCCTATCGTGAACTTGGCTCTATTAAAAATGAGCTCATAGAAGATGTAGAAATTATTAAAAAAGAATCTAAATCTCAAATCCAAATGCTAAGGGAAGAAGTGAGTATCCCAATTATTATAATTTTTATCTCAAAGGCATTTACTAAATATAATATTTTAAAATTACTTAATCTTTATTTATCTAGGTGGAAAAGAAACGTGTTTTGTGTCAGTTGGCTACAGAGCACGCTGGACAAGCAACGGCTGCAGCAGAGCAGTCTCGTGTACTGCTCGCACAGGCTGCTGCAGAAATATCCAGGCTTGAGAGTGAAAATCATTGTATCCAACAACAGGTATTTATAATTATTTATATTATATTGAAAATAATGATACATGTATATTATGATGAACTAGTTTAGTACTATTCAGTGTTTAAATAAAGTTATTTAAAATTGTGCTCTTCATTTGCCTCACGCTCATCTATTAATATTGTTCTGTAGAGAACACATGTGCTATAATCATTGCAATTCATAAGATATTTAGACATATCTTAACATACATTTACCGAATTTTAGAAACTACAAGCCATTCACCTCAATGTCAAATTGCATAATTTGTATTTTTATTTTAGTAATAAAAAGAAAACATGCTCATGGTACCTGCAGAGACACTGCCATTTTCAACCTATTTCATTCAAATAAAATTTTTTTATAGATTCAAGATCAACAGTCTTTGGTGGTCGAATTGTCACTGCTGCGACAAGAGAATGAGGAATTGACAATGACCGTTGCTAAACAATCTTCAGTTATGGATAAACTTAGAAAAGAAGCAGAACAAGTACAGTTGAAACCGAAATCTCCTTCTGTAATACGTAAAAGTCATAAAATTGGAAAGGAGAACATACAAGTTATTTCCCCTCTTAGGGAACGTAATCATTAATTATGAAAATAAGAAATGTTGTTCTCGGCAGAATTCATGACAAAATGCTAGCTAACATTTTTATTGCCGATTGCCAAAATTTGTTTCTAATTGTCGTTTATTTATTTATGTTTTAATTTATTGGCATGTTACACTCTAACTAGGAAATTACGTAATGTATTTTTTATTTATTGTAATCATAATATCAAAAAGTTTGATTTTAATTATAGACCAAAGCAGACCTTTTTGTTCATATTTATTCCTAAATTTGCACTAATTTAAAATAATATTCATACATTAAGAAGTTGCATATGAGACAAAAAAAATATAATTAAAAAAAATGTACAGTTTTTTTAATTAGCCACTGCCTTAACAAAATATATTACAAACGAGAAACGCATACATTTTACCGGGGAGCGCGCCGTGCGTGTCCGACATACCTGCGTTCGCTACATATATAACTCATCACTCAATACCACGGTTTTATACACAGGTCTTGCAACGCAGTGATTGCGCTGTTCTGTTCAATTTACGGCCGCCAGAGGCATGACGATAGACAGAATAGCATTCTTCCTCTTTTTCTATCACGCGTAATGCGTAGTAAACCCTCATCAAATTACTCGAATTTATTTCGTATTTCATAAAAACCATTAAATTAATAGATGATGACAATACAGTACAAAGCTCGTATTGTTTTATTCACATGCACTGCAATGCGCACCGCACCCATCGATAGCAACGACGTACAGCGGCGTTGACGCAAAAGAAAAGTTAAAACACAATCGTACCAATCCCTCACCACTGAAATTGGGCTCAATACAATAGGCAACACTGCGGCAGCCGGCGCACCACTATTTAATATGATTAATCTTCTTTTTTTATAGTTTAGGTTGGCGGACGAGCTCTGATGTTAAGTGGTCACCAACGCACATTGACAGTGGCATTGTAGTTTTCTTTAAAAAAAAAACATCGCCAATGCGCCACCAACCTTGGGAACTTAGATGTTATGTCCCATGTGCCTGTAATTACACTGGCTCACTCACTCTTCAAACCGGAACATAACAATACCAAGTACTGCTGTTTTGCGGTAGTATATCTGATGAGTGGGTGGTACCTACCCAATCGAGCTTGCACAAAGCCCTACCACCAAGTAGGTAAATGTACGTATAGATCTGAGCTCAACTTACATTAGAAGAGTCTATCTCTGAAACTGCATTTTTAACTTTCTTTTGTTCTTATTTAAACGTTCAATCATCATCATTTTACAGACTATCATTTATAGGTAGCTAAAGTTTCAGCTAATTCAACAACACTTATAGCGTTTTATCAAATAAATGTTCGACATGATTTTTTAAAGTTAAAGCGTCACAACTTTTTTATTTGAAATAAAAGAAACGCTAAATTTTACGTGAAGTTTACCACAATACATTAGTGAAAGCCGCACCCAAATCAGTTCCTAAGATTAATGCTAACAACTCTAATGCAAAAATTCTAACAATCATTGTTTTGGGTTCTATTGCGTTAACAAAGGCCCCCTGATAAGATTTGAATGCCTCACCCAATCTGGAGAGCAATGCGGACTCCCTAACCATGGTGCGAGGGAAAGTCTCAATTTCGCGTGTTTAAAGAGCTTCGCAAACAGCTTAAAGTTTATCGTTATTGAGAGATTAGTAGGTAATCTATAGCTTACTAAAGGTTCACATCCACACGACAGTAGATTTCACCGTTTGAGGTTTGAGATTGGAGAAACCTGGACTGTTTTACCACAAGCCCAGAACGTGACGTAAGAGATCCAACAAAATATCAAGACAGTTTAAATTGTGGTGGTGGTTTATCTACAGGTATATTTTTTTAATTTATTTAAAGACCATTTGGGTAGTACACTTTATTATTTTTTATTTATAATAATTTTAATTTATTTTGATAGGTAAACTTTTTAGTTGTTGTTAATGATACAAATCGTAATTTTTATCGAATTATCTTACGCCAAAATACAGAATCTTAGAACTATTTACCTTAATACGACAGTTTTGACAGAGCTGAAAGAACTTTTAGTTGATATTTTTATTAATATTTACGAACTAAACAAGTAAATATTCAAAGAGGGCTTATTTAAAATAAACTAATATACTTTTTGATAGCGTCATACATTTATTAAATTGTAACATATTGAACATAATTTAATGACTACATAACTACCCTAATGACACATAAAGAAGTACACACATTAAGTGCAGCTGGTCAAATGCAAACTGCTGGATAATTTACCTGCTATCATTACAAAAATTCGATATTAATTTTTAAGCTGCTAATTAAAATTACACGCCTAAAAACTATGGCAAAATGCCCTACTATTTGGCAAGATCGATGTGGATTGATGACATGGTCAATAATAACTGTCACATTGTTACAGTAAAAATGCTAGTTTATCCATAAATCAATACAAATATTATTCACAAATCACTCTTTGGATCATCAGCCTTTAAAGTAAATCGATAAGATTCTTTGGAAAACAGACAAATTCATAAGGTTAGGTTAATACTACAATATTATCACTATAGTGGAGTCAATTGTTTAATTATTATAAATTTTAATTAATGAACCTTATAGAATTAATTTACAATGTTTATAAAATACGCGTATATAAAAGTAATAAAACTAACTACACGATTTACATTAAGCTAAACAGTATAAAAATTATTAATAAAATAAGCTGACTGTATCAATGTTTACATGAGATCATTGGTATGATGGGATTCGAAAATCAGTCTTATTCGTTTTATTGAATTATTCCTTGAGAAGAATTTAAGACACATTTAAAAATATTTGTACTTAAATATACTAGACCAGATCACTTTTTTATGAGTATTACAAGATACTTATTCTAGGAGACCAGCTGTATAAGTAGTAGAAGGATATTAAATTTAATAACCTAAATATTATAACATGTGCATTATAAGTTCTACGAAAGCTACACTTACATAAATGTTATTAAAAAAAAGAGATTGTTTTAAATATACGATGAAATAAACACACAAAAAGTGACAGCTAAACTTTCTTATTGTTAAAACTGTAATTAAATCTTAGTCAATGTGTGCTTGTCTTGGTACAACATCCTCTTGTATGAGTAAATCACAAGCCGGCAGACCATGATGTGCAAGCAGATCTTGCCCAATTGCAATTAATCCAGTCTCTGGTCCCGGTAGTTGGCCATGCCAAACATAATAATAAAATAACTGCTGAATAGCTGCCATGAAACGACGTTGTTCTGGCATTTCCGAATCGAAAGTACCGAGAATAGCTTCAATATCAGAATTAATATCTGCCATTCCGGAAGCGGCGATGCCTCCGCCTGGACCCGACCCCAACACTACATACATCGGCACGACCAGACGCAATCGAGCTAAGCTGATTAAGGGACATAATGTACGAATAGAAGAAATTAATTCCACAAGTCCTTCGTATGATTTATTAAACACTTTGAATACTTCATTAGTCAAATTTTTCTCGCCTAAATAGCTTTCGTTAACCATTTTTTCTACAATTTCAGCTGTCCAATTCATGTATTTCATACGTAGTACATCAGAGTGGCCAGAATGTTGCGTGGTTCCAAAGACCATGGGTTTAAATACGTTCTTTTTGCCTGAATTTTTTGCTTCTTTTTGAGCATCCCAACTTTCGTATGCATGAGTTCTTAAGTAGTCTCCATCTAGTACTAGCCAAGAGCGTTTAAGTTCGTCAGCAACAGGTAAAGAGTTTATGTCACTTCCCAGCCATGTATCCGGCGTGGCAGTCATAATTTCTAGTTGTGATATACGACGTAGACAATCAACATCATTGCATTTACTGATTTGTTTAAAGGGTTCATTTGCCTTTTGGGATTGCTCCAAAGCATCACCGGGGAATATAACGGAAGGTGAAGACAGCCAAACTCTCGAATATAACTTATGAGCCCTATCGACAGTCGTTAAAGCGGCAGTTAAAGTTGCCCCAGCTCTGTGTCCAAGCAAAGTGACAGACTCGGCATCACCTCCAAAATGTTTGATATTATATTTTATCCATTGCAGCGCCGCAATTAAATCACTGAGACCATAATTGCCTGATGTACGTGGATATTTAGAATTAGATAAAATATCGAGGGCTAAAAAGCCGAATGGACCAAGTCTGAAATTGGGTCTTACGAAAACAACTTCTTTTGTTCTTGCATACATAGCCGAAGGTTGAGCTGGACTTATACCACCTGCTAATGTATTGGCGCCGATTAATACAACAACTGGTAATGGACTGTCATATCTTACGTGAGGGGTGATAACATCCAAAGTTAAGCAATCTTCATCTCCAGTAATAGTTCCGTTATCCAAAAATTGTAAACAAAGTGGACCAGGTTCATGAACTTCCAATGTACCATTCCAACACATTGAAATATTGTTCAATGGTTGTGCATATGTAAATCTTTTATCTTCTATTGGGGGGACTGCATATGGTATGCTATAGAAATTGTAAACTTGATCATCCAGAATTCTGCAAGCAAAAAATGTAATACATATTTTTTTTATTGTATAGGTAGGCAGACACGCATGTGGGCCACCTGATGGTAAGTGTTCACCAACGCTTATAGACAATGGTATTGCAAGAAATGTTAATCATCGCTTACATCGCCAATGTGCCACCAACCTTGGGAACTAAAATGTTAAGTCCCTTGTGGCTGTAATTACACTGGCTCACTCACCCTTCAAACCGGAACACAACAATAAAAAATACTGCTGTTTTGCAGTAGAATATCTATATATTCTAATCATTTCAAATTTGGTCATTTACCAACATACATAACATTGTCTGGTTACTACTTATGATTAGTTTTACTAATGGTTTGTCTACAAAGTTGATATATTTAAAAAGCCTTTATGTAACTTTCGAAGTTGCATGGATAACTAACATAAGACCTTATAAGAACAGCTTGTTACTCATAGCGCAAAAACAATTAGTACAACTTTGGTTGAGGTTGAATTTGTCACCTTTGGTTTTTATATATAAATTATCAATTACAATTGTAAGAATAAATTATTTTTAGCAATATTATTATTATTTGTAATGAAGTTTTTGTTGCATATAGTTAAAAAATAATATGTAAATAGTAAACACGGTATTTTATGTTTATTATGTACATTAAAAATGTGCCCAA
Source organism: Nymphalis polychloros (assembly GCA_905220585.2). NCBI lineage: Eukaryota > Metazoa > Arthropoda > Insecta > Lepidoptera > Nymphalidae > Nymphalis > Nymphalis polychloros. The sequence continues at coordinate 9,934,152 of HG992245.1, read as the reverse complement.
TCAACTGTTACAAAAAACGTTTGTTAATCAACATTTAAGTGATGCTTTTTTTATTTGATAAAGAAAGCTTAAAAAAAGTAATTAAAAGAAAAACTAAATATCTTACTTACCCTTCTACCAATCCGCATGTGGTTTGGGTGGTGATAAATCGACCAAGACGGAGTGGGCGCTCGTTGGGTGGTCCAGAACGTGCTCCAATTACTATCCCCACAATCACGACAAGTAACACCAACATTGTTACTCCACATACTATAATGTCATCTAAAAATGTATAAGTAATCTATTTTAATTTATCTTTAATATTTATTTTGTAATTACAGTCTTGGTCAATGGAAATGCATATGTTATTAAAAAACTTGCATGTGTCAGAAAGTCAAAAACTAAGAGATTCTTTTTATATTTGGTTTTTTGATTATTATGTCATAGGAAGGCGTATGAGCATATGGGCCACCTGATGGTAAGTGGTCACCAACACCCTTAGACATTGGCATTGTAAGAGATGTTAACCATCGCTTACATCGCCAAAGCGCCACCAACCTTGGGGACTAAGATGTTATATCCCTTGTGTCTGTAATTACACTAGCTCACTCACCCTTCAAACTGGAACACAACAATACCAAGTACTGCTGTTTTGCGGAAGAATATCTGATGAGTGTGTGGTACCTACCCAGACGAGCTTGCACAAAGCTCAACCACCAAGTATACAGAAATCTTCAAGAAATATATATATAACTTACCAATAATAAATTTCTTCTGCCGGATTCTTTCTTTTAGAGGAAGCCTTGTTGCTACTTTACCGTCTTGTTCATCCTGAAGTAGAATTAAATAATATTATAAGCTAATGTTAGCAGCAACTATTTATAATCAAGATTAACATTATTATTTAATAAGTACTAACAGTCACATCCAATTTCACATTTTCCATTCCATCATTTGGGGTGTCGAGTTTATCCTCTAAAGTTTCCATTGATGCAAGTGCTGCCTCAGTAGCAGAATGTTTTTGAAATAATTTTGGATATCTTACATTGAATAATCCAAAACGTTTCTTTGCTCCCATAGAATCTCCATCTAAAATCATTTTGAATTTAGACCATGCAATTATTTTGAAGTTCAATATTTAACATTAGATTGGTTTTTATATCAATTTTTTTTGTTTAGTGTATTTTTGTATTGTTTAAAATCGTAATAAATCTCTTCTTACTATTGAGACAACAGCAAAATCCCTATTTTCCTAATTAGCTGATAAAATGGTGTCTTTACAGAACATCTCTTGAAAATATACTGATTAATCACTTAACATAAATATAGTACCATTATAAAAGTTTCTAGCCTATAACAATCAGATCGAAAGAAGGAGAATGTATAAATGTATGTTTTATAAATATTCTCTAGAAACTCAAACAAAACCAATTTATAATTTTATACAATTTGTTCATCTATTTAGTTTTTAGACAAATAGATAGCATAATAATGCTTCTTACTTGTTAATGTTTGGTGACAAATAAAATGATAAGACAGTTGAAAATAGTATAAATAAAGGATATTTAAAAAAATGTATATATTATACATAAAATACATACATATATTGGAATGTTTTCATATACCATTCACATACCATTTTCAAGTGTATGTACAATGTAATAAAAGCACAAAAAGTCAATAATTAGTTGTAACATTGGCACTGAAGAACTATTAACCATTTCCTACATCATGAATGTATTATGTACCATAGTCACTAAGATGTTATATACTTGTGACTATAATTACACTGGCTCCACCCTAATCCAAATATTGCTGATTGGAAAACAATCAAATGATGGTGGTACTTGCCTAGATGGGCCTCCACATGGCACGAGTATCAAGTAAAGTAAATACTTTATTTTATGAATATGTATGTGTAGGTGATCTTTTATATTTTTTGAATATCCCATTTAGCATTTTTTAGTATCTTTAAGACCTTGTAAATGCATGATCTGCGACACACAGTTCATACACGTTAATATGAAGTATTGAACTAAATTGTAAATGCAATTTAGACAAAAATTACATGTTTAACTGGTGTGTATCAAAATTATATGTTTTGTGGATTTAATAATTAATTATTCACATACCATTTTCTTTTGGAGTCTGCTTCAAAAACTTTGTAAATAGGCAAGTTTGTAAGAACTGGAAACCTTGTTTAGTCTTATTATCTTCATCTGACTTATCATGACTTTTATCGTTGTCAGTTTCTTTTTCAATAGCTTCCTCTTCCTAAAGATAAAAATAACTATCAATTCCTTATTTATTTAAATGTTTATTAGTACCTATTATTTTGAACAGTTGGTGCATTTTATGTAACAGTATATAGTTGATAATAGATAATTTCATCTTATAATAATATTATTTAAGTAAGATCATTAAATTTTCTAATTCAATTCATCAATAAATTTAGTGATTATTTCAATGTGTTCATTTTTAATGAATAAAATCACTCAATATAGGTACCTAATAAATAAATTAATAATTTATTACAAAGAAATTACCTTTGATTTTTCTCTATCTGAATTTCTAGTAAAGAAGCCAGGCATTTTAATAGCGCCAATAGGTATGAATTTTGGTTTCACTTCTCGGCCCTGTTCAGTAATATCTCCTGATAGTGCTGCTTTAACAGGGCCGTCGTCATTTCGTAGCTCTACATCATCTTCCGCTGTTTCATTGTCAGTTTTCAACATCACTTCTTTCTCTTCGGCTTCTATTTGTTGCTTGTCCAACGTTTTAGTCTCATCTTCGTCAACTTTATTTATATCAGTTGCACTCATGGTTATTTTTTGTATTATACACGCCTCACATTGAAAACGCTGACTCCTTTGTCTTGAAAACTAGGGACTATACTATGAAAGAGAGTAGCATTTTTATTAGAATATAATATCATACAACAATCGAATGAGGCGTAATGAGCTTAATGTTAATGGAAACTTTGTAACAAAAGTACATTATCAAGGTACTTAACAAGCTAAAGATTATGAAAATAGATCACTTACATTTATAATTTTACATAAGTTTTTGTTACAGTTATTTGGTAAACCCTTATTATATTCTGTATTGTTTAATATAACAGTCCATTCTACCGTTACAGAATACAGACAGCTACGGCAAATGCCATTCACAAATTCACCGCCGCTTCGGTCGATTAAAATTGAGTTCAGTGTTGCTCTTATGGTTAAATTTAAGAAAAAAAAATTGTTTCACTTATATATTTTTCAACCATCTTTTAAAATGTCTTTCCATATATGTTACAATAATCCAAAAAAAAAAATACATAAAATTACAATTTAAGGCTACGTTTAGTATAGTTTTTTTACTGATACCTAAAAAGCTCATTTTATTTTCGTTTACAATGGAAATTTTAAGGAATATTATGTTAATAGCTAATATTAAAACGGAAATAAAACGAAACAGTTAGACATAAACCTATAAAAGGCGGTATTTTCAATTTAATATATTAAACAAATTTGTAAAGCCTATTAATACGCACATAATCTTATAATAAATAAAGTGAAGTATGAACGTCATTGCGAATTATGGAATAATTTTTTTTAACTATTAACGTCGGCTTCCATTGAAGTTTGAACATCGCTGGAGCGGCTATGGCACTGGATCCACGCAGTTTAGGATAGATGATAACAATTAACATTACTTTTAATAGTTTAATCAATTCCATTATTTGCTTGCGTGTTGTGTGTTTTCAACACTTCAATGAAATTTTTTTGACATTGATTTATTTTCACTGTTTCCATCAAATTACAGTAACCAAATAATATAATTATGTTTTAATCCCAAATTAGTACAAAAAAATACTTTTGTTTATTTTTACCCTATACCTTTAAAAGATAAATTTTCCCTAAATTTTAGTTAAAAAACCTTTTTTTCTTTAATTATCTACAGTAATAGTATAAATGAGAAAGTAACTTTAACTGCCTTGTATCTCACCACGATGCGTTATGGAAACGTTCACTAAATCAATTGCAATGGATGGAGGTATAAATTACGGTTTTTTTTTGCCAGGAATGGAGTCGTGGGAAACAGCTGATAAAATGAATTAATTTTAGGAATAATGAAGACATATCAACATTATGGCATAAATTTATTAGATTATAATTTTATTATTAAATTTAGTGTTTTTCTAAAGCTTTTACTAAAAGATCATTAATATTTGTAATTAAATTTCTAGCATCCATAAGTAAACCAGCCGTCACCATCGCATTAGAAAACAGCTGCTGGGCCACCATATTTGCAAGATCTTTGTCGCTATTTATAAGCTTGTGTAGTTTTTTGATTATAGGGTGCCTGTAAAATGTATATGATTAATTAAAAATATTATGCAAATAATTATATTACTAAAATAAACATATTTAGTTATAAATTCTATAAATTAAAAATATAAACGTCGAGGAAGAGTCCAGTAAAAATCAATTTGAGAATATTTATTAAAATATATAATATACGTAGTTATTTAAGACACTTAATAAAAATCATTTAGGTAGGTACTTGTTGTTTTCGTGTCAAACGTGAAGAAATTTTTTATTAAGTTTGTAGTTTAATCATTACTTTTGCGTCAATAAATTAAGATAAAAAAGATGTTGCACGAAATAACGCCAAATATAATAATAACTTATACATAATATAATATGTTACTTAATTTTTTTTACCAGTCTTTTAGCATAAGAGCTGTCTCATTTAACATAAGAAACTTTATTTCTTGGATACTTACTTGGCGTTTATTTCTAGCTGTGGTCTTAATAACGCAAACCTATTTTCCTCGCTTAGGTTCTGAGCCTGTGTTCGAATAAAGTGTCGCGCTGCCGCCATTTCTGGTACAATGATGACACAAGGGTGCGAATCTAATTTTTGCGTCGTTCGTACCTCGAACACCTTACCAGAAAGATTTGATTTAAGGAATGTTATTATTTCATTGACTTGACCTTGTTGTAAATCTTCACTCCCTGTAATTAAAAACAAAGGCATCATAAATAACAAACAAAATACAAATGAATTAATTCTGCAATGAAATGTTACCAACCAATTATATTGTCTGATTTATCAGTCGGATCCCTTTGCATGTCATTTTCAACTGAAACTAGTTGTCTACCTCCAAACTCCTTAAGTTCCAATAAAACTAGTTCATCATACATTTCATAACAGAATAAGACTTCGACATCACGTTTCTTCAGGGATTCGTAGTAGGGAGACGATTGTGCTAATTCACGGCTAAAATTGTTATGAATTTATAAATTAAAGTTTTTTTATGTTTTTGATTTACATTACCTAACTGATATGTAAAGTACATAAAATTTCTGTACATTGATGAATGTCAAATAAGGTAAAAAGTGTTAAGTGTTTTTTGTTTTCTAAATAAGTTAAAATATTATAAATGCTTATGACCCGCATTTATTTAGCCAAATTTTTGTGGAATGTTGTGTTGTGTGAAAGGAATAATCAAATTATAAAGAATTTAAAATAAATTTTATATTTATCTCTGTTGTCATTGATTAAGACATAATTTTTAGATAAGGAGGCTTTCTGTAAATTAGAAATATCTCACCTAGGAGCTGCTAAATAGTATATATTTCTTTGATCATTACTTTGACGTGAATTATAACCAGCTAAAGAAGTTTTAGAGCCACTTTCCAATTTAGATGATTCAAAGCGAAGTAATTTAGCTATTTCTTCCTGCAATAATAAATCATATAAAATCACAGTTTATAATTATAGATTTAATTCATAAAGATCAGAAGACTGAAAGGAATAACTAACCTTTTCTAAAGGACTTTGACCGGTGACAATTCCTTCTTTAAAGAACAGAGAGTAGTCTTTATAAAACGCGTCATATCCTACTGGATCTTTATTGGATGTTTCAACCATAAATTTCAGAAATCTGTTTGTTAATACATGACGTAATTTCCTAAAAAATAATAACAATTGCAATTTATATTACAAGATAATCATGAAAAAAATATCGAAATATATGAGCAAAAAATACATACGCAATTAATGCACTATTTTGCAACAACTCTCTACTAAGATTGAGAGGAATATCCTCAGAGTCAACAACACCTGAAATAAAAAAAAAATATTTCAGAATGAAGTCTTAAACTTATATGCTTAATAATAAAATGTCATCTTAATTAAGATTTAAGTAGATTCAATTAGGTATTTATCATATAGAGTATAGACAAAATTATACTAATTAATTGCAAAGGTACTGGTATAATTAAAATACAAGTGATCATCGAATAATGACAGATATAAACATTATCTAACCTTTAACAAATCTTAACCACTTCGGCAAGATATTTTCAGCCTTATTTTTAATTAAGATTTTCCTAGAGTACAGAGCGACTCCAACATCTGAATCTCTTGATAATTCAAACAGCCCTGGTTTGCCTTCTGGCACATACAATATAGATCTTATACTTAAGGGTGCATCTGTCTTATAGTGGAGCGTGAAACGTGGTTTGTCATAAGAGTTGCTGATAAATCTATAGAACTCAATATGCTGTTCTTGTGTTACTTCCTTGGGCTCCATCAACCAAAGCGGCTGTAAGAAATACACATATAATACTTTTTAAATATTTTTTTTATAATATGTATAATATAAGATACAAACCTTAATAGAATTTATTTGTTCATTATTCAGAAGAATGGGACTTCCAATAAAATTGCTATATTTCATTATTATATCTGTAAAATTAAAAATGAGTTTTATTATTATAATAACAAAACAAACTGACACAATATTTTTTGCTTGAATACAAACTTTTGACAGTAGTATCATCTGCAAATTCCCTGCAGTCGGTCTTCAAGTATACAATTATTTTAGTACCAATAGGTACTCCATCAACTTCTTGAATTTCATATGAACCAGACCTTGAATAGAATTATAAGATCATTTATGAATACAATTTTAAAGAAGGTGTTTCTTCATCTGAGAACTCACTAACCCATCAGAAGTCCATTTATATCCATGGGAGCTCTCAATACTACTTCTTGTAAAGACCTCAATTTTATCAGCAACCATAAATGCTGAGTAGAATCCTACACCAAATTGTCCAATTATAGAACTGGCTTCTTCAGCCCCTTGTTTTTTAATTTCTTCTATGAATGACTTTGAACCTGATCGAGCTATTGTTCCTAAATTTTGTATCATTTCTTCTTTAGTCATACCTATACCAGAATCCTATTAGAAGTGAAGGACAAAACTTGCATTATTCTATATGATCAAATTAGGTTTTATTTAATAACTATTATTTACGTGTTCACCTGAAATGTCAGTGTTCTGTTCTGTTTATCTGTGGTTAGCTGGATATTTAAGGGCCTATCAATATGCTCCAATTTTGGTGATTCTGGTGTTGAACTAACACTTAAGTAGCGAAATTTTTCCAAGGCATCACTAGCATTGGAAATTAACTCTCTTATGAATACCTAGAATAAACATATTTCATTATGATTTTATAAATAAGGTTTATAGAATGTATTTTTTTTAATTCTACTTACTTCTTTGTCTGAATAAAGAGAACGAGCTACAATATCTAAAAGCATTCTAGTTTCAGCCTGAAACTCTTTTCTCTCTGCATTGCCTTTTAATGTCTCGGCCGGCTGATGATCCGAAACAGTACTGTAGTTTGAAACAAACATGAACTTTCCTGTAATGTAGATTATTCAATTTTTATTTTGGTACATATAATTCATTGCTATAATTAAATTTAAAACAACATACCATTGTAGTTTATAGGTTTGGTGCATACGATTTTCTCTGCATTATTTTTTGTTTGATAAAGCAATCTTCTAGCGAATACTGTGGAACTTAGTCTTGCACGGAGAGCTGACATTATATAAAACTAAATTTGAAGTAGATTTTTTAGTTTTTGACTATTTTTGCTAGAGACGCACTAAAGTTAATCACGAACAAAATAATAAATATTAAGATAGGACTGAAAATAGTTCAACAAATATTCTTTATTTCTAGGTTGTAAATTTGACAATTCAAATTCATTGACATACGGTTTTATTTTTAATATTCTATTTTGGTGTTGCAACATACTTTCAATTTGTTGTTTGATTCGCTTAGCAGCTTGCAGTTAGTTAGCTTTAAGTTTAAGTAGTAAATAATCCTTGTCTTCTCTTTTAGTTAAGTATCAAATTCATATTTCAATATAAATAAATCACTAATGTGTTTTTTACCAGAAAACGGCCAAGTGATTAAGGAAGTACCAAAACGAGAGACGGACGTGAGTATGTGTGCAATCCACTATACGACAATTATAAAGAGAGGACTACGTACTAGGCAAAGTCAAACCACTTAATTTTAAAATTTGGAATTTATTCTTCATAATGACATATGTATTCTGATTTTACCAGCATTTTTGAACCGTTAGTGAAGTTTTATTCAAAACTAGCTGTGCCCCGAAGTATCACTCGCGTATAATTAATAAAAATATAATAAATTATTTTATTACTATAATAACACACACGCGCACACACACATATGGCTACTGGTAAAGAAATACGTAATTAACGATTTGAAATTAATTTTCATAAGATACCGTAGGGCAAAGAATATACTACTCTCTAACGAGAGTGCCGTAGGGTTTACCGATCTTATACAGTGGTGGTCATATAATTAGAAGCACTTCTTATGAATAAAGAAAGTATAACTTCAACGTACAAATGTTCGTAAAAAATGTACACATTCAATAATTAATAATCATGCAATAATATAGCCACTCAAATAAAAAACTCATTAAATGCATAAAATATAAAACATATCTTACTTGTAGGAGTTTATTTTCTGTTACTGTCCATTTGGACGCCTAATTAGAAACATTTTAAAAAAGTATCCATAACTCTCTTTTTTTGTAATTGGAGAATAACATTTTTTTCTAGGCTTTTTCTATTATTTTGGCGGCAATTATTTATTTTGTTCCAGATGGGCAAAAATAAAAGTAGTGACGCGTCAACTAGGCAAATCATTGTTAATTTACATATAGATCATAAGTACAGAAGAATAGCTGAGCATTTAAATTGTTCTGTTAAGAAAGTTTTTAATGCAATTGATCATTATAAAACACATGGAACTGTTGAAAATGTTCTTAGAAAGGTTCGGCCAAGAAAATCCTCTTCCAGAGAAGATACGCTAATCGTTCGTGTTGCTAAAAAAGACCCAATTAAAGGCTCCAACCAGAATAAAAATAAAGTTTTTTCGCCCGATGACCCGAGAAACATCTCGTCATGACTGATACGTCAAAGATTAGTGGAAGCTAAATTGTTTGGAAGAATCTCTCGAAAGGTACCGCTTCTTACTAAGCAACACCGCAAGAAGCGATTTTTATTCGCTAAAAAATATATTAATTGGACGGTACGTGAATGGAAAAAAAGAGTTATTTTCAGATGAAACAAATATAAATATGGTAAATTCCGATGGAAAGCGCTATGTCTTACATAGTAAACAATGTCTTGTAAACAATGCTTTTAATTATAAATACACAAGGATAGTATAGTAAAGCACGGTGGCGGTAACATTAAAGTTTGAGGTTGTTTTTCCGGATGTGGAGTTGGACCCGTTCGGAAGATTGAAGGTACAATGGATCAATGGCAATACAAAAATATCTTAGAGCACACAATGATACTCGGACGATCATTTGCCTTTAACCTGGATCTTTCAGCATGACAATGACCCTAAACACACGGCCAATAGCATCAAATGTTTCCTTAGCGAACAGCGTATATCCGTTTTAGTCTGGCCAGCAAATAGCTGGATTTAAATCCGATAGAAAATCTCTGGTATATTGTTAAAGAGAAAGTCTCAAACAAATGTAACACCAGTCGAAACGAACTTTATGAAGCATTTGTTGAAGCATGGAATTCAATCCCCCTAGAAAAGTGTATGAAATTGATTTAATCAATGCCACGTCGTTGCAGTGATGTTATTGAAAATAAGGGATACGCCACTAAATAATAATGATAACTATTGGTAGGCTGGGGATAGTAGCTATTTCGTAAACAACAATACTAATTACTAATACTTAAAAAAATATTGGTTTTTTTTATTTTTTGTTGTTGTTTCTAATTAGTTGACCATTATTGTTCATACCTTAAAACTGCCTTAAATGTTTGTCCGTAATGTAATATTGAAACTGCACTTGTGTAATGGGATTTATATTGTTTTTCTAATAAATGATAAATCGTTGAACATATTGTTGTCCTATTTATTGTTTAATTTCAAAATAAAAACGAGCGGTGAATTATCTTACATAATGTCAAGGACCGTTGGTAGTGTTTCTAATTATACGACCACCACTGTATATGGCTTAACATTTGCGCCATCACATGTTCTTTGTGTACCAATTTTCATCAAGATTGGTCAAGCCGTTCTTGAGTTATAAGTAGACATACAGATAGATATTAATATTATCTATATCCAGGGCTTTTTTGTGGCGGCACGAGGGGGCACGCAGTTCCCCCAAAGAAAATTTCGAAAATAACAAAAAGTTGCCATACTAATTGACGAATCAACAACGATCAGCAATATATCATCTTTGATTTTTTTTTGTGCGAATTTGTTTACCATGAGATGAATTTCTCCGTGAACTTATTTTTGCATACAGTTGAGCTAAATAAAGGTGTTAAAGCAGCGAAAATTTTCAGCTCCCTTAAGAATTGTCTTAAGTTTTATGAAAAAACCAAGCAGTATCTTAAAGATCAAAAGGTGCTTTTATGCTTGGTAGATCGAATGGAGTTGCAAAACTTATACGAGTTGAATTTCCATCTATTATAGTGTGGCACTGCGCTAATCATCGTTGGGAACGAGCAGTAAATGACACATTACATGTTTTAAACAACTACGAACAAGCATAAGCGTAAAATTTTTTTAGAACAAATATGAAAGACATTCATGTTATTCTGCCTAGTAAAATATAAAAATATATTAAATATTATAAAATATAATAAAACATTTATAATATGTATATATATAATATATTGAAAATTTATTGTTATATTTTAATATAATACAATAAACTTTTTTTTAATTTAAATTATATGTCGTCCAATATGTTGGTATTCAGATATGGCGTCTATAAAAAAATAACAAGCAAGCAACTTATGTACCAGTGAAGCAAGCGTCGCCGTCAGTCAGTTGATGTTTGAGATCTTACTGGTGTTGTGTGTTCGTAGCTAGATTACAAAAGTGAACTTTTGAAATGTTTTTAAAATAAACCAGTATTTACCAAACTATTATCAAATAAAAAATCCGTATCTCTTCTTTATTAACTTTATACCCTTTTAGTCAGTGTGACGAAACAAAATATTTTTATGTGGGCCCTGACTTCATAACTTGTTTTATTCTACATTTGTTTTATGTAGAGACTATTATTATCAATCTACGACTTTTGTTAGATGTTTTAAAAATAAAGCTCTAGTCTGTGGCGTATATAAAATAAATTGAAATAATTAAGTGCTTCAGACTCAAGTGTCAATATGAAAAATGTACTTAGTGTATTCAGGACGAATTGCTATTTTTTAATAGTGTTATCGCAACTACGTTGTAGTACTTAGTGGATTCTGGTTTTGAGAAGAAATAGAGTATGAGGGGGCAAAGGTAAAGTGCCAAGCAGTCACCACCGTGGAGCATCTGGTGGGAGGCGGTGGCGCGGGTGGCTTGCTGCCCGGCGCCTCGCCCGCCCAGCATCCACCTAATATGCTGCAGCCAATGGAAGAAATGATCCTTCCACCTAAACGTCAAGCTGTTGTTGATCGATTAAGGTGAGTGCTGCATACATACATAAACATATTTTGAATACAGCTGTCTAAATGCTGCTAAGCTATTTGATATGAATATTACTACTTTTTACATCTTAATAATACCTCATTACTTGTATTTCTTAGGCTCCTGTTAAAAATACTATCACAAGTCTTTAGCGTATATGACCACAATTTTCTAAAATTGTTGAGTTATTTGAGCTTTCATTGTTTCCTGTAAGTTCCTATTTAGTGTATATATTTGTATTGTTTGTGCCACATCTTTTCAAATATTAACTTTATATTTATTCTATTTGAAACTGTAACCAACATATTAAACTACTCATTTTGCATTCCCACTATAATTGTTCAATTGATTTTCTCTTAATTTAAATTTTTACTAAGGGAATAGTTGATAGTGGTTGCATCTTGGATGTATATCTATATTCATAATTGTGGCAAAATAATGTAAATACAATATGGGTAAAATTATTTATTTTTTAGTGACTTTTACATCGTCACTGTTATGTTCAGACTAGTTTATCTGTGAGGCTAAAGAAGCAAATAGACAAACTCTTAACTAAGTTCTTTGGCTTAATCTTAAATAGTCATATTATGCGACTAAAATAAAAAGAAACCAATAAAATAACTTTTGAGAATTCATCATACTAAGATGTATATACTTCATTGTTTAAGAAGCTTATACAGTTACATATCCCATATATTAGTGTTTTTCAAACTGGATTGCAAAACCATACTTGAGGGGTTGCAGGTAAAAGAAAAGGCAAATGTTTCTAGGTACCTTCATTACGATAAATTAATAAAAAAATTGTGAGAATGCTGTGCCTGTTTATTTTTAAATAATTTGATGAGCTTTGGTTACCCTAAACTTGATTTTTAATCTATGAAATCACTGATTTAATTTGATTATGACTCTGGGCGGTCATCTGAGTCTTTTAATGTTTAAAGTGGGTTACACATCCAACAAGTTTGTGAAACACTCCATTATATCAATACCTAATTTCTAAAATCAATAAAATATACTGAACTTTTTGGCAAGCGTCAGTAACTATCATTACTAAGTTATAAAGAAAGTAGGAGCATATCTGTGTTAGCGCTCATTCATTTGCCCTATAATATCTCCAACTCAGATACTTAGTCTATGAGATTCGTTGCTGATATAATACAGTAGAACCTCTATAACTCGAACAACAAAGGAGGTGCCAAAAAATTTGAGTTATAGAGTTTTCGACATGGAGGATTTTGACTTAAGTGAATTTTGATTCGACTTGTAGAGGTTAAGATTTATTCTTACTCATTTTGAGCTAGAGAGGTGAAATAAATAAAGATTTAAGTTACAAAGGTAACAAACATATTTTTGTTTATTATAAGTCAACATTATTTCTAAACATCCTTAAAATAAAAAATATATGTAGGTACATAGTAGGTATGTCTTTAAAAAAGTCAGTAAATTTTTTTTTGCTTTAGATAATTCAGTTGTTCTCTATCTGTCTAAGGTATAAAGAGCAGAAAATTCTTGTTTTTCAGAGTTGCTGGTTTGCTCTATAACATTCCGTAAAGTATTCAATCCTTAAAGTCGATAACTTATTTTTCTTCGAACTATAGACATAATAAGTTTCAAATTATCGAGTTGTAAAGGTTGTAAAATAAAACATTGTTATGTTCGAGTTACAGAGGGCCAATTAAATTTTTCGATTTATAGAGGGAAAATATGTACCAAAATGGCTTGCAGGGACTCACTGATTATTTCGACTAATAGATGGTTGAAATTTCGAGTAATGGAGGTTTTGGGGCTTGAAGGGAAGGGAATAAAACGTTTTTTCGAGTTTTGGAGGTTTTCGACTTATCGAGGTTCGACTTAAAGAGGTTCTACTGTATAAGTAAAATATTTGGACAAAATTATATAATATTGGATACTCTGTAACAAGTTCACATAACAAACCACTAATTTCATATGGCAAACTGTATATTGCTGAATGAATATAACTATTGTTACGTCGTAAGAAAGTGCTTGATTTTCTCTGTAAAAAAAAATAAGTAAGTTAAGATTGCAAAACAATGTTATAAAAATAAAGAAAACATAGACCACATAATTAATGAACAACAAAAAATATAGCAGCACTGATTTGCAAACCACCAGTTGGGAAACATAACCATGAAACATATATATAGAGTATTGGTCAATGAGATACTAGCAAGTAAAAAGCGAATAATTAATACAAATAGTATTACCAATGTATCCTCTAAAATAACCAAATCCTAAATTTATGAGCCTGTTCGATAGTTTCATTTAAAGGTGCCGCTTATTTCGAGACTGTATTAAAATAGTTATTTTTATTATGTTGATAAGATACGTACCTACATAATTTGAGTTGTTCTAGGTACAATGTTACGCCCGTGCTAAATCTAACGGTATAAAACGGTCACTGCATGCATACACTCGACTATATTTCTTTCTCGGCAAACCTGCATTCCAAGATAAACTATCTACGTATATTATGTTAGACATTATATTTCAATGATATGTTTAATATGTATTTTACTTGAAATTATCATGATAAGTTTTCCTTTATATCTATCTCGGTATGAATCCTTTTATATCGTCGTTACTATTCGAATATCTTTTTGCGACATTAACACATCAAGTATTCTGTTAGGTAATCACTTATAACAATATAATATCATTTTATATAAAAAATATAAATAAATGAATATACGATTTTATAATTCTTTCAAGCGTGAATGAGTAACAAGCAGGTAAAGTTTTGCGTTTTTAATAATATAAGAAAGATATAAGCTATTTATTTCTTATATAATTAAATCAATCAGTCAATAATAATAATCAGACAAAATGTAAAAAATACTTTTGCTTATGTTTATTGTGTCATATATCAATATTATTTGTAAATAATTATTTTAATATTATAAATAGTAAAAGCTCTCCACATATCCCGAGTCGGGTCAAAAGCAAGTTATTGGGTTTTTCTGTTAAAAAATTCTCAGCAGCAGCCTGGAGTTTGGAAATTGGTAATGCTTATAATCCCAATGCCTTGGTAATAACGCTAACGCAATTGGTGCTGTACCGGAACTCTCCCCACCCACCCCATCCATCTGGTCATGAGAGTGAGCGAATATAGTGCCTCTGTGTTTGAGGAAACAATCTCCTGTACATTTTGCTAATCTCCGTTTAGAAAGGCCGCCGTGGACTAAAATCGATCAGGAGACCATAATTATTCGAAACGGAGCCTAATTATATAGGCATGTTATTCAAATTTTATCCGGGTGAAACCTTCGTTCCTTGGATGTCACCAGAAGCGTAGATCCACCTTTTTGATACTGAAATTGAAGATACAAAGCATGTCTTAGAAATGACTATCCTCTCCACCCCTGGTAATATTTCGAGTTGTCCCCACTCTGGAAAAATTTATGGCCTCAGTGTTCTAGGATAGTGAAGGAATGAGTTTTAATGTCTACATACTAAAAGGACACACTTTTTTCTTCACGACAACTCTTGTGCGTATCGATCGGAACTTGGGCTTAACGCAATTCCAAATTCTAGCTTCGATATACTTGTGCAGCCACTATATTCTTGGCCTTAGTCACTGATTCTTATTCTTATTCTTATATTCTTATTCTTACTTTTATGGCATTAAAGAGGATGTTAACGTGGTTATAGCATGCCTAAATTAAAACTCTTAACTTTTAAGTTCAAGTTGTCGTTTTAAAATAACATTATTTGGTCGTTATCAATGTCGAAATATGAATATGATGCCAGCGTTTCAGTTTTTGAGGTGTTTACTACACCTAAAAACTGAAACCTGTGGCTTGTCTATCAGTACATGTAGTGTACGCAATATTGTATAATTATTCTAGGTACACATAGATTTGGTAAAGGTTAATAATTATTTACTATAGGAGACAAAACGTTAGCGTAACTAGGCAAGTAAGAGTATAATAATACTAAGTTATAGTATAATAATACTAACTTACTACTAAAGTTGCTCTAGATATTATTTTTTAGTCATGTTTATGTGACAACAACTATTTTGAAACCGGAAAAATAATTGCAATAATGTTGAACTAGATGACTGCAAATAACGAAAAATATTACGCTTCTAAATTGAGGTCAGTGTTATTATGTAAGACGTAAAGTTAGTTAAATTATTATTAGGAGGACCTATGTTGCCATTTAGATTTTCAAATAGAGACGTCATTGATAAATTAACTCTCTTTATATATACACTAGCTATGCCCGCGGTTTCACCCGCGTATTATAAAAATATAATGAATAAAATTCAGCCTAGAACCTTCCTCGAAAAAAGGACTATACAACACAAAAATAAATTTTAAATTCGAACCAGTAGTTCCTGAGATTAGCCGGATCAAACAAACAAACTCTTCAGCTTTATATTTTAGTATAGATATACAGCTCGCTCCGGCTCCTCACGGGTGGAATTTACTAATAAAGAAAATAAAAAGTTTGGCTTAGCAAGAAAATAAAGAAAAATATTAGTTTATAAGTATATAAATACATGAGAAATGTGAATAATACTAAAATTAGTGAAAACCGTTTTAAAATCCGTTGCGTGGTTTAAAAGAAGTAAGTCGAAAATACAGAGTGTCAGTCAGCGACCTTGTTTTGTACTACATATTTATTATTATAGATGTTTGTTTACTCATCCCGTGAAAAGTGGAAAAATATTTATATTTTATATTATATAATATCGATATTTTATTTTATCTGTCGATTATTTATATGAACGGAACAGACTTTGGAGGTTACAGTATGTGTATCGCGTCCGTGTCGCAGAGAAAGTTGTACTTACAATGCGAAACAACGATGAAATCAAATCTACTATAGATTTTTCAATGATTCGATGAAATAAAATGAGGTGATTAAAAATCGCGTATTGGTATATAAATCGTATTCAATAAATATATTTAGCGATAGCGACATTAATAATAATTCATTCATCATCGCAAGCCAGTGATTTCACTCGATTTTATATTATTATTATACGAAAAGTGACTAACATGAAATCAAATTATTCAGACTCTGATGTCATCGCTATTATTAATAAAAGTATCGTAAGAGTTAATAATTGTTTAGTAACATGTATAGTTGTTTTCGTACGAAGCGGGATTATTAACGGAATATAAAACGCAGAAAAAGAGAGTAAGAGACGAGACCTGAGGGAACACAGCGTTACGGTGTCGGTGACATAGCGTGACACACAATCGGGACTTATCGGAGGCGTTGTTTGCGTTGCGCGACAGTCGTACTGGTCAATGAACTAAACAAAAACACCTACGAGTTTATGTGCGACCGGGTGGTGTGCGGTACGCCCGAACACGCGTCGTGCCGGGCCCCTTGTACCGATGTATGCATCCAAATCGTCCTTTAATTAAACTTGAAACTAACGAAAACAATAAACAAGTAAACAGCCATTATATGAACATATAATAAACACCGCGACTCTTGGTTATAACACAATAATTAACAACAATTTTATGAATTATTAAATAAATTAATAATTTCTTTTAAACGATTTCAAAATACATATAAAGCGACTATAAATCAAAGTTTTGTTCTTAACTGTTCTATGAAATATTATGTTGTTGATTTTGTATAAAATCTCAGCTCAGATTTAATATATTAACAATATGAAAAATAAGTTTCCACACTAAGACATTAATTTTAAACATGTTTAACGTATTAGTTGTTGTTGACCGACGAATGATAAAATCTATCTTATCATAAAACCTGAATGTGACAGGTTTTTGACCGACAGAGGTGCCGGAGCGTTAATCTAGTTTATATTAAATCTTGAAAGTTAACTTGTTACTGATTATAATTATCTAATATTTTGCTTCAAGATGAGGCCAACATTTTGATAATATTCAAATTTTTAATTGTTATTTTGGCTTTTACTCGCCACATATCGATCATATATGCAGTCCATGATATTGCTTATCATATATATAAGAGAATTAAGTACAACGACGTATTACAACGCAGGCGATATTAAGACTTGATACAATATTGATTGCAGACGTGTCTACGCCTTACACCAACCCTATCCAATAACAGCTAGAGCCTCAAACTTATTCCGAAATTTGCTCCTCGTCTACCTGAAACTATGTATATATTATAATATAATAACGGTTTTATGTTAACAAAAGTATCTGAGTGAAAGTAGCATCGAGCTAAACTAGTAGTTGTTAGTAACGTCATCTATTGCCATTCCCTGGATAATGCAGTGAGGTGGGGTTACTAGTTACAACAACTTTGTCGCACTCAGCATCGAAAGCGTCCGAGCAAGTCGCAATATAAACAACGACGCGCGCGCATCACTGCCGCCAAGTAACGCGTCACGGTATTCTAGTAATTAAACAAGGTTCTTATCGCATTTAATAATTTATACAGCCTAATACCTCGTAGCTATGCGCGCTGATATCGGCTTTGAAACGTGGAGTGACGTTACACCGATACTGACTTGTTATGTAATGTCTACCAATCGAAAAGATTACCCAACTCATACACGATGCGGTGAATGACTACGCTGTTATTATTGTTACGAGAGAGCGAAAGTGAAATAATCAAAATCGATTTAATAAATAAATTTTGACTATATATAATTGTTTTTATCAGTTATATATAATACTCTTTATTGCACTGAGAAATTTTACATGGTAATTTTACACATGAAATTATTGTTCACAATGGCGGGCTTATTTCTAAAAGAAATTTCTTCCAGCCAACCCACAGCTGTAAGAGATAGTGTTATGTAGCAGGTATAAATAGTGCAACATTAGATGCTCTTAATAATATTATATAAAAGAAACAATTTTAATATAATATAATATATATAATATAAAATAATTTTAATATAATAAGTATTACGCTTACATAAATATCTATATTATAATAAATACATATATACTAAATTATTATGCTTATACTACATCTAAATACACAAATATTATAAAAGTAAAACAGTTTCAGATTTATGAAAGTAGTGAGAGAAAGTGCTCTTTTACTCTTTTTTTAAAGAGGTTGATGTTTGGACTCTTTTGAATGTGTTTTGGGAGACTATTCCAGAGATTTGCTGCACGTACCGTGAAGGAGTTAAGCAGAAACTTTGTATTACCTCTAGGCACTTCTAACTCTGAAGTAATACAGGAACGTCTGGAACGTGTTGGAGGAGGAAGAATGTTGAAACGGGAGCGAAGGTAAGCAGGAGAATTTGGATCATTAAGAATAAGAAGAAAGCCATTTAAGTTGATTACGAAATGCAGATATATGGTCATATTTACGTAGGCCGTAAATGAACCGAATAGCCAGGTTTTGAAGACGCTCTAATTTATTTAGTAGCTCCTCAGTCACATCCAAATAGCACACATCAGCGTAGTCGAGGATTGGTAGAAGAAGAGATTGCGCTAGCATAATTTTTGTGCTGAAAGGGAGAAAGTATTGGAGACGTTTAAGAGAGTGGTAAGTGTAGTGTATCCGCTTGCTAACATCATTGACTTGGGCTACCCAGGACATATTGCAGTCAATAATAAGACCCAAATTCCTTACTGAATCGCAGTAAGAAATTGGAATCCCATCATAAAGTAGTTTGGGGACTAGCCCCCAGTCTAGCTTGCTTCTAAGCCTGCTACTGCCAACAATTATAGCTTGTGATTTTTTGGGATTCACAAGAAGGCCAAAAGATATAGCCCACGACTGAATAGCAGACAGGTCCATATTCAATAAATCAACAGCCCTGGGCAGCTCAGTCAAACTAAAATGTCGATAAAGCTGTAGATCATCTGCATACAGATGGAAGGGAGAAGTAATAAATCGGGAAATGTTATTAATAAAAACAGAAAACAGTAATGGTGAAAGTACGCCGCCTTGAGGGACACCAGCCGTGAGCTCTAACCAATCTGACGAGGAATCGTCGGTTTTTACACATTGCTGGCGTCCGAAGAGGTATGAATGAAACCAGTTAATAACAAGAGGAGAGACGTTGACTGCACGAAGAGTACCAAGAAGTATGTCAAAGTCAACGGAGTTGAAGGCGCTGCTAAAATCCAACAGGGCAATTGCAGTGAGCTTGGTGTTATCCATAGCCCACCGCACATCCTCCGTTATCTTCAGCAAAGCACCAACAGTGCTGTGGGATGGACGAAAGCCCGATTGGAAAGGACATAACAGGTTGTAAGTTGTAAGAAAGGAATAAAGTTGTTCGTGTACAATGGACTCAATTACCTTAGAGAGGATAGGGAGGATAGATATAGGACGATATTGGGACATAGAAGTAGGATTGCTGGTTTTGGGAAGAGGTATAACGATAGCCTTCTTCCAGAGTGTTGGGAAGACACTGCATGAAAGTGAGTAATTTATAATGTGGGTGATCACTGGTGCAATGTCATCCAACACTGGTAGAATCATATTAAGGCTGAGGCCATCGCTACCAATGGCTTTGGTGGAAATAGAACGGACACACTTCTTGATAACATCTTCAGAAACCAACTGGAAAAAGAAAGAGGGACAGTTTGGTGGTTCAAGAGAAGATAAATAAGAAAGAGTATCTGATTTCGTTATAGGATCTACAGTAGTGGGAGGGCTAGTGAAGAAAGAATTTAGTGCTTTAAGGTCAACGGAACTGTGGCAGGCTACAGGAGTTTTGCCCACACCCATTGACCTCAAGAAACACCAAACTTGGGTTTGACAGAGATTTTTGATTGTTGAGTGAATGTAGCGACGTTTTGCGTCCCTACACATTCTGTTGCAGATGTTACGTAGTCTTTTGTATGCTACAAAATTTTCCTCAGATGTATAATTTTTATATCGACTCTTGGCTTTATCGCGTTTTGCCATGGTGTTTCTGATTACTGGTGTTAACCAGGGAGCTGGTGCATGCTTCATCCGCACTGGTCGTGCAGGAGCATGGATGTCATATATACGAATCAGTTCAGTAGTTAGATCGTTAACCATGGCATCAATGTTATTCGAAGATAGTAGTGACGACCAGTCGATATTTCTTACGTCCTCTCTCAAACGTTCAAGGTTAATATGCTTGAAATCGCGCTGAATAGATACTTTGCCTCTAACCTTAGGAGGGCGCACTTTATAAGTAAGAAAAATTAAGTCATGATAGGAAAAGGGAGCAGTCATTTGACCGTGAGAAATAACAAAATGAGGGTTAGAGACAAACATCAAATCAATCAATGAAGGCTTACAGCCAGGAAAGTAATGAGTGGGCGAAGACATTGAAAGTAAATGTAAATTAAAAGAAGACAGCAATGCATTCAGTTTCTGTGCTCGTGAATCGTCTTTCAATATACACGTGTTCAGATCGCCCATGCATATTACGTGATCAAAGTTCGGTAAAAGATTAGCTAAAATGTTTTCAAGGTCATTAAAATAATTAATTTTATCACTAGGGTTGTAAAGAACACCAAGTAGAATTTTTTTTATGATGTATCTCAATACTTAAAAAAAGATATTCTATAGAGTCTACAGAATGTGGTGGGGAGCAGAGAGTAATGTTGGCCGGAATGTCTCCGCGCAAATAAATACCCACTCCACCTCCACCACGCCCAACGCGGTCGTGGCGAAACAGTTGGTAACCGGGTAAAGAACAAGAAATAGACGGTAGGGAGGGTTTTAGCCATGTTTCAGAAACTAGAATGCAATCGACTACACTAGTGTCAAAGGATGTGAGAAAATCAGAATGGTGAGCTGGTAGACTCTGCGCGTTGACATGCACCAGAGAAAGGAGGTTCTTATTTGGGAGGAATACTTTCTGGAGTTTTGCCTCCAGAAGTTCAGTATCAGATAGTGAGTCATTGTTACTGCTTAAGGCACTTTCATAATCATCTGACGTACAAGAAAAATAATCATCTTCAAAGTTCATCAAAGTAGAAATAAATAGAAAGAAAATAAATAAATATATATAAATATATATATAACACTATAAAAAACAGTATAAATATCTAATTATGGTATAGACTAGAAATACAAAAAACTAAATAACTATTTGCCAATAACAACAAAGTTAGGTATTGTTATGATTATATATTTAAATATGAATTTCCTGTGTGAATTATAACACAGTATATATCACAATATTTCGAAATAACAAGAGATAGTAGAATATACTGTAAATATTATACGTATCATGAAAGATGCATATCCATCTTATATGGGATTTTTTGATTTATTTACATGTCTCGGAAATAAAGCTGAATTGTTTGAGTAAATGAACGCGAATTAATTTTGAGATTTTGAGGAAAGTTTTTTTTGAAGTTATTAATAGTTACTCATCAGTTTTTTCCGTTCTTATGCTAATACTTTGTTTTATTATGTATTGATTTCATTATAATATTATTTTTCATATTAATATTACAACACACAAAACACAAATATATGTACTGTAATATTAAATGTATATAAATTATATAAAAAATAGTTAATTTGTGAAAAATACGAAGGTAAGGAAGGTCAGAAGCCTTGAATTTTTTGAGTGTTTGGTAACACAGCTGCTGACGAATAATGTAGTGATTATTATTTTTTTCTTCGAGTGTCCGCATTAACATTTGCTCAAGGTGACCGCGCTCGGGTGTTGCGGCTGACTGAACATCGACATCGCTTAGCACATTTGGCACCTTCATGTGCCTCATCTTCACCTGACGAAGAACTATACAGCCTTTAATATTCCAACTTGTCACCATGAATTGTCTCAAATATACAAATTTATATTCAAATTTATTTATATATAAATTTTACTTTCAATTTCGCTTACATGTAATTAATATGACGCAATTAAAAATAGTATCCCCGTGTCCAGCGGTTCTGACACCCGTTATTACCCTATTTCGGCTACGGCGGCCATTCTCACTTTGAGACTGTGCAGAAGATATTACAATGCATACATACACACACTCACGGTACGGCTATCTGCCACGACCGAAGAGAGATCAGGTGCATGTTCATTGGCTGCACTTGATTTTGGCGAATTGTAAAATTGCAAATTTCTTAACTACTAAGAATGTTTTGACAGTAAAATATAATAATGTTTTAATGTCTCGATCAGGATGCAAGCCTGGTATCTCATGATCGGTAGTATTATAAGCTCCAACGAGGTTACTCCTTGTCCATAGATATAAATTTGAAATCAACACTTAATATTTGTTTTAATAAAAAATATTTTACAAAAAATAAAATTATTTAAAATTTTTGTTAGGTATTTTTTAGTTGTTTCGCAAACAATTATTACGATTTATAAGAACTAAATGTGAGTCCTCCTAATTATTCCTGATTATTTTAAAATCGTATATAATAATTTCTCCAAAGAGTGGTAATTTACAAATGTTATTTTATTTTTAAAACTTACCTATTTAAGTTATTTACCTCAAAATAAAGCAAATCAAATAAATGTATTGTAATTAAACAATTTGTACCGGAAATAAGATTGATTTGTTTATGCAAAAACTTAAAAAAAGAATCGATAAGCCGTTGTATGTATTCAATGACCTTCCGAACAATGATAAGGAATAATAAAGATACTGATAAATATTAATGAACAAAAGGTAATTATAAAAGAATACAATCAATGCAGTTATTTTTTTGTTTCCCAGGCGAAGAATTGAAACATATAGAAGACGTCAGTCGGAATGCGTGCCGAGATTCGACCAGTCATTCAGTGGAGCCTGCGAACAGCAAAATCTTGAGACGAGCGCGCTACAAAAGCGTTTCCTCGAGGGCAAGGCCAAGCGACAGGCGAAGAAGACTGACCGCAAGCCCGACCTGCCTGCCATTAGCAGCAATCTGCACAGCAGCGTGCATGTGAGCTGTGTGAGCTATCTTACATTACTTTATACTAACAATGCTTTTACAAATTAATTTACGCATTTATTATCACAATATGCCCTTAATAGTATATTGTATACTCTGTATTTTTTTTCATATACAAAAACAAAAATATATTTTATTTCATTCTGATTGAACAATTCCTTTTTATACGATGGGGAACGGATTCAACTTCTGACACAAGACCGGGTGAAGAAAACATTTTCTAGCCATATTGTAACATGAAACATAATAAATTAATAAGTAGGGTAATTTTTCTTTGTTCTTTCACCCGTCTCAAACAAAGAATCTTAATCAGATTTTTGTAATTACTCAAAATTGATGGGTTATAATTTCAGGACGGATAAAGGCCATATACGTATCAGTAGTAAGGATCAGTAGTAAGGATCAGTAGTAAGGAATGAATAGAGATAGAATAGAAAAGCTTTTGATCTACTTATTCATTTCGCAGTTTTAATAATAATTAACAACAAAAATACAAACACATATATTAGTTTACCCTTAGAAAATGTAATAGACAAGACCTCCACCACAACAGAGGAGGCCTTTGCTCAGCGGTTGAACATTTAGAGACTGTTATTTTATTTATTTGTGGAAGACGCAGAGCGTGCCATATGCTAGCACAGTACGGGCGGTTAAATACGTGTAGCTGTAGGGCTATGCAGTAAGAAAAAAATCGAAACTTACCGCAGAAAATGGTCGTGATTGTTCAGTAAGTGATATGTGACATTGACCATAATACTTATAACATTTCAAGAATACATACATCAAAATAGTATATCAACATAAGTCGGTTGTCAACATTTCACGGGTGAGTATGCAGTGAGTTCTTACAGAATAGCACTCTTGGGCTCGATACTGATCGTATATATAATAAATTGATGTTTGTTTTTTGTCTTATTCTATAGTATAATTTCTACAAAGATCTCAAATCTCTATAACGCTTACTTACTTGGTGGTAGAGCTTTGTGCAAGCTCGTCTGGGTAGGTACCACCCATTCATCAGATATTCTACCGCAAAACAGCAGTACTTGGTATTGTTGTGTTCCGGTTTGAAGGGTGAGTGAGCCAGTGTGATTACAGGCACAAGGGACATAACATCTTTGTTCCCAAGGTTGGTGGCGCATTGGTGATGTAAGCGATGGTTAACATCTCTTACAATGCCATTGTCTATGGGCGTTGGTGACCACTTACCATCAGGTGGCCCATATGATAGTCCGCCTACCTATGTTATAAAAAAAAAAAAAAACGCTTTCCGAGTGAACCAATAACCATCAGATTCAAATATATTATTTTTAAAAAGAATAAATTTAGATAGATCTTCAATGATACTAGTCTAAATTACTAAGTTTAAGAGTCAATTTACAATTACATAAAAAACCTTCATTTACTGAACATATTGTTTTTATAAGCATTAAAATAGTGTTTTAAAAAAACGAGTTCAATTTGACTGCTAATTTTCCTTATATTTTTTAAACAGTCTTTGTTGTCATGGCACTTTTTGTAGTCATTTTTTGTTCGTAAATTTTCTTATACAAAGCGGTGGTACATAGCTGTTACAGCTTTGTCATCGTTCGCTAGAAAATGCTTGGTCTGAAGTTCTCTCTAACAACGTTGTAAATTTATTACATAATATATATCATTTTAAAGTGAAAAGAAATTGTGTGATAATATTCGTATTATCTTCGATTTCCAAAGAGGTTCCAGGCTATATTCAATAGAGCAATGGATGTTATATCAAAGTGCAAACTCCACGCGAATGTAGTCGCGAACATAGCTCGTACGTAACATAACTGGTTGCGCGTTTCGTTTGAATGTCACCTTGGATACTTGACCTCATGTTTCCTTCGATTTCATACATACAAAAGTATTTGCGATAACCTAATACATTATATAAAATACAAGCCTTATTCGTATTATTTTTTACTTCAACCGAATCTTAGTTAGTGGAGATCAAACATGTTCAATTGAATCGATACACTCCCTTCACCGTATTACATCAACCTTGCCAATCCCTAATGCTACGTGCCATACTGTAGGTACTACGATTGATCGATTGCATATAACCTTGCCGCTGAAGTTCTTTTACAATTACGTAGGTTTCACGGTGCATGTTCAGTTTTGCAATACAACGCCAAATTTTATAATGCACGATGAATTAATTATTTACTATTGTAAATATTTGATCGAGCAGTAAAGTTATTACTAATGACAGATGCCGCAGTTCTCAGTTCTCGCGCTTTATCAGTAATATTCAAATTAACGTAACAATTAAAATCAGATTAATAGTGACTGATTACTTTAAAAATAACAATAATAAATGTTAATATGTCAATATTTTGTATGAACATAAATTTGATGAATTTATTACAAAGTTGATCACCCAGTATGGTGTCAGTATTCGTTCAAATGATATCATAATACTAGCTAAACACTTATTTATATTTCATATATGTATATACAGTGGTGGTCGTATAATTAGAAACACTACCAACGGTCCTTGACATTATGTAAGATAATTCACCGCAATCGTTTTTATTTTGAAATTAAACAATAAATAGGACAACAATATGTTCAACGATTTATCATTTATTAGAAAAACAATATAAATCCCATTACACAAGTGCAGTTTCAATATTACATTACAATAAAAAAAAAAACACTTTTCCATTCTCGTACCGTCCAATTAACATATATTTTAGGTAATTATACGACCGCCACTGTATGTATATAGAAACTCGTAGCTTCTGATTTATGTGTCCAACAGTAAGTAATAGTCTATGTAGCACGTTTCTAATAGTGTGTAGTATATTGTTTTTAAGCGTGACTTAAGAATCTAAGCGAGAATCGTAATTATTCAATCCTTTATGAATTACAATGATAATACTAAATAATGGATAACTGGTTTTTAACTGAATTAGTTGCTATGTATTTTAATAAATAAATCTATAATATTCATAATATTGAGTACACTCGTTTTCAAAGTAATAGTCAAAGCGTGGTACACAAATTGTTCTTTAACAAAGTATCATATTCATACGGGTCATTTTTAATATGTTAACAATATCGCATCTACGTTTCGAAATCTTAAATTTCGAATTATATTTTGGTCTGTCTGTTGGTATTCGAATCATTTGTACGAACGTAACAATTCTTGATGTTTCAAAATTAAAGAAAAAAACAAATGTTTAAGACGTTAATATTTAATTTGAAAAAGGGTACCGTGGATAAATTAGTATCCCTAATTGCAATCTAGTTTTAAAAGATAATTTGTCTTATATCGTTGGTTTAGTTCTTAAGTCAATAACTAAATATGTAAGTACATAAAATTTTTAATTAACCTAAAGAACCGATACATACACATGATATGCAGATGATCAAATCAATGAACATGACGAAGTGACAACAGCATTACACCAAGTCAATGGATGTTTTTTGTTGTGATAATTAAGTTATTTAGAGTCGATTATAGGCTTAAGCAATACTGTTATCATTAACATCTCTTTCAAACCTGCAATGAAAGTAAAATAACTACTGAATACATCCAAAAGTTTAATTGTTATTACATTTATTACAACAAAAGAGTAGTATGTTTTAAAAGTGTCGTATGTTTGTTACTACCGATTCACAATTTATAAACCGTTATTATATTTGTAGTACTATCTCAAATGTCAAAGGCTATTATAACTTAACCGGTAAAATAATATTATGTACGGTAGCCAGAATATTATAAAACCAGTTATAGTGATATGTCTAAAAAGTTCATATACATACGTTCTACCGATGGTAAACCGTGTATGATAATTGTTTTAGCAGCACGTGCTGGCGCAGGGACGCGACGAATCGCGCCCGGATGTAACCCGATGTCAATTGACTTGACCCCTGCCATCGCATCCCGTGCTTCATTCCGTTTGTCATCAAATTAAAAAGAGAACAGTATTGCAAGCATTGAACTAGAAATTTTAACAAAATAATCCTTCGATTTTTAAATAAGTAATTAAAACAATTTAGGCGATTTATAAAAAAAGTATTGTAAAGTGCAATTAGTAAATTAATGACTCTTGCCACTGGATATTGATTCTCACGTTCTTTGAAAAATCATTATAGGAAAATGTCGCAAAGTATGCCTTATGTTTGATTGGCACGTGTTTGTAGTTGTCGTTACTAGCGACTACGATTGTATATTACACGCGACGCGACATAGCGCGTAAATAATATAGTCTCGTGAAAATAAAATATTTTTTGTTTGCTATTAAAACAGATTCTAAATATGTTTAGGTAATTGCAAATTAATTGAAGATTGTAATAGCAGAGACATCTTACTTATATTACTTATTTATAATTTAGCGAATATTCTAATATTTAGGTTCGCTATTGTTAAGCGTTGTTAGCGTCAGTTCGGTAGGGCTGCGGAGTGAGGTTGTGTAAACTGCTTCGTTGCACAACCATCGCCTCGTATTGTCTCGCGCCGCTCACTGCGACGACCTCCGAGCCTGCACACTTTCCTAAGGTATCGCTCTAACTAAATTTTCAACTCCTTACACGTGTTAAGGTAGTTTGAAAAAGGTATTCATAATTCATATTCAAATAACTGGTATTGTCATTTTTAGATCACGTGCAACGTTATTAACGTTTAAAAAGATTACTCTCTATACTTAGATCGCAATTAACACAAATGATTGAATGTTATCACCATCACGTCGCTACGACACAACAATGCGTGATCAACAGTCATAGTTATTGTGAATTGCAATAACAGTTTTGCTAATTATTCCAACAATTCAAATTTCAATATCGCTTATTTTATATTGTTTCTAACGTACAACGCGCTTGTAATTATTGATGGTTTATACAACGTCTAAATATATAAGAGGTTTGCCTGGCTTGTCTTGATGTTAATTTTATTTTTAAAAATGTTTCACTTATTTTGAAAACTTTGCCAACGGATCAGGATACAAAAAATGTACTCGAGACCCACAAGGTACAGTGTTGTTCGTTCTTTTAAAAATGAGAATTTTTAATATGAAAAAACGTGGAAGTGACCTTTCCATTCCAAGGTTTTAAATTATATTTTTTATATTATAATATTCCTTTATTATTTTAATATACATGAAATAATTGGAGACTGTATTTAGTCGATCAGTATGCGAACTAAGTTTATTGGTTAGGTTAATGGACACAGAAAAAAACTATATTCATATACTCTTTACGTTTTTCATTAGATGTATATAAGCCATTCTGGCGCTTATTTAGCGAAAACTGTCACAATCTTAACTGTCTAAAGCGACCTTCATATTTTATTTTAATGGAAAAACGCATTTACACGTTTTTCGTCCATGAAGTATATGTGAGGCTCGCCAGCGCCGAGGGTGCCAGAATACTTATAAAAAAAAAGCAGTCATAGTGAATATACGCTTCAGGGATGTACCCAGGATCGATTGCTCATTCTACCATGATGCTCCGATGGTAGCGCATAGGCGGGTCTCCAATAACTAGGGGGGTTTTCAGGGTACAGATAACCCTCCCTAGACGTTTAAGTCGGGAGGAGAAGAAAATCGCCTCCTTTCAGCGGCCGTCCCACTAGGTATTAGTGCTGGAGCCCCCTCGCGTCAAACTACATCAAGGTGGCATTACACTATTGGCAGAAGCGTGACGTCTGGCTATTTTGTGCAGATACTTACCGTCATGTCTGGTAACTTGCTTCAGTCAAAGTTGCGTTCCGCGACGACTAGAGCCACACGCCATGACTTCGCATGTGTATAATAATTACTGAAACCATAATATTGTGATACAATCAGTGTTATGTCGAGACCTCTGCCTTTTATCGCTGCTTGCATTTATTTAAATATCTTTTAATATCTCTGAATTGGACCAGTAGTTTCGGAGAAACAACATGTAAGCAGTAGTTTTATTTACTGAATAAATATTATTCATATGTTATTTATCGTGTGCAATTATTACACCTTGTATTTATATATTATATTTGAATAGAACGCTTCTCTACTACATTAAAATAATAATAAAAAATGCGACATTAACTTAATATGTATCTTCAATATATAAACGAGTATAATATAAAAGCTTTATTTTTTAATCAGATTAATAATTTTATCGTATTTTTTTTTATTTATTAGTAAAGTATGAAATAGAAATTTGTTGTAAGATATATTTGTAGACTTCAAAGACGTCTACAAAAACCAGTAAAACTATATATTTATCCCTTACAGAAAATACACAATAACTATTTATATAAATAATGGTATGAAAAACTTGTTACTTACTCCAACATTAGCTCGATTTATTACTTTATTTACACAGTATTATCAATATGAATGGCTAAACATTTTTAATTGGGACCATTAACTTAGACATTTTATAAAATGTATATATTTAATGATTATATAAGTGCTCGATGATTTAAAATGCTTGTAAAAGTCTACTTGAATGAAAAAAAGTTTTGATTTTTGATCTTGGAATGAGTAGTACCATTTAAGTTTAGAGAAAGGATCCCTTGTCATAAAACTGTTGATATTTTGTGTTAGTGGATAAAGTCGTAAAATATATCCTTGCGGTGCCGATTGCGAGGGCTATTAAAAGAAGTATATCAAAATATGAACCTAAGCCGACCATCGGTTAGAATTGTCGCAATAAACAGCATTGTGATTGCAATGTGCAAGTTTTGATCGACACAGTCTATCGCTTATAAATTGCGCTAATCTATTTCTTAAAGACGGAGTTCGTATTAAAAGCGATTGCATAAGCGTCACAATAAGATACTTGATATTTGTTTTTTTTTAATTAAAAATTTCACATCATATCACGAAGATACGCAGAAACTTTCTATTTTAAAATATTTCTCAGTACAATGTATTTTAGGTTGACTTTCAATAAAACTATTGCTATATGAATTAAATCAATGATAGCCGTCTGGCCGCTTGTAGTAAACATCTCATACACGCTTAGCAGTTATTTGCACACGTGATCTTACAAATATTTATGGTCTGTCCACAATGGGTTTTAGCATTTAAGTGCTATGATTTTGATATGATCATATTATTAATTTAAATAAAAAATCACGTTAGAGATTTTTCAATGTCATCAAATGTTAATTAGTCATTTATAACATACAATATATAGGTATAGGTATTACTAAATGATGTTGAATCTCGTTGTATATTAACCGTCTACGCGGATCTTGCTTTGTTCGTACATACATATGTAACTCACGTGTTACGTGTTTTCAATACCTACTTATGTTACTTTTTAATTATAATCTAGTCGTTCAAGGATATATATTTTAGTTTACACAATCAACACTTAAAGAACGCAAAACATTCCAATTATTTTTTTTATTTCACACAAGAACAATATTTGAATTAAATTAAAAATAGGGCCACTTTCTTACACACTAAACAATACCAACTAACAACATATTATATTCATTTCGTATATTGTAATTTTGTTTTAATCTAATTAATAAATAATTGTTGCAGCAACAAAAGTTTGGTTGTGGCGATTACGAGCCACCAGCTAAACTACAATGTGGTGGTAACAACAATACCGGAAGCGGAGCAGGCGAAGGACTAACTAAGTTCTCTGTTGAAATAGTCCAGCAGCTCGAATTTACCACCTCCGCGGCGGATTCGCAACCGCAACAGATCTCTACGAACGTGACAGTGAAAGCGCTCGCCAACGCGGTG
This sequence comes from Nymphalis polychloros, assembly GCA_905220585.2. Classification (NCBI taxonomy): domain Eukaryota; kingdom Metazoa; phylum Arthropoda; class Insecta; order Lepidoptera; family Nymphalidae; genus Nymphalis; species Nymphalis polychloros. The sequence continues at coordinate 9,902,790 of HG992245.1, read as the reverse complement.
AAAACATCCGGCTCGCCGCCGCCGCAGCAACCTCCGCGCGTACCGTCCCCCTTAGACTGTGAGCGGGAATGCAAAGCCGAATGCAAATCGGAGGTGGCCGACGACGAATTTGTCGGTCTCGATGAGTGTGCCGCGGCTCTGGAGCGAGATGCCGCTTCCGCCTTCCCGGGTCTCGCCGATCTCATCGGCGAGGACGATGGGGACGACGCATTCGAGTACCTCATCACTGAGATATCCGAGTATCCCGAGCTCATGAAAGACTTTGATCTTGACGGCGGGAAAGTTAATGGAGGAGGGGGAATCGGTAGTCACGAACCGCCGGAAGGCGAACCTGCGCCCCGACCCTATGGTGGAGGAGAAATGTCTCCTGCTGCGCAGACACTGAAACATATGGCGGAACAACATCAGCAGGCCGCCGGAGGTGACTGGGCGCGCTACCGTGGCTACGGTGGATATCGGCCTCGACCTACACAGCCACCCATGGAACATCTACACATGTCTCAACAGCAGCAGCTGCATCTCTCACAACCTCATCACAATTTGCAAGTAAGTGATAGTGTCTATGTATGTACTATTAATGATTTGCTTTTGGTTTCTTGTAAACTACAAAAAATAATGTTAAAAATACTACTTCTGTTTTCAATATAAGATATTTTTTCAATATCGTAAGCAAACATGAAAAAATATCAACGGGTGTTGCCCGTATAACGTGTAGATTTTAACTAATATTAAGAGGTGTTACGTAACGACCGGGTAGAGACCATGATAATTTCCCGGGACGTCATAAAATGTATGCAGTAAATTGCGTTTTGTAATTGGAAGTCTTCTTTATTGGGTAATTCGTGACATGAAAGGACATAAAAAACATGGGAGTCTGGTGTAGTATCGACCGGGCACAGAGTGCGCGCGCTGCCTAGTGCCGGCCGGCTACTCGGCGGCTCCGAAGGGTTAGAAGCGAGCGCGACGCGACTATCCATGCCGTCTTCCTCTAGCACAGCTACACAAACTACTTCTATAGATACCGACTGATATTATCGCTAAAGAAATCCGAGAAAGCATTTCATGGTATATATATATATATACGTTATAAACGCGTTATAAATAAATGTATTAGTTACTCAATATTATATTTTAATGTACATATTTAAATTAATGATAAATAAATAAGCTTACAAAATACTCAAATATAACATAACATTCTCGTAAAAATGAATCTAATATAATCAGTTTTACGTAATCATTTGCAAATCAATAAATTTCTAATCGAATTATGAAATGACTTTAACAACAAAATTCTGAAATATTTAGCCATTGCTAGTTTGATTTATTACTATTATCTTGCGTGTGTTATATGTATTGTCCATTCAAATTGATCAGTTGTTTTGCCAGCTGTTTACAATAAACTTATACTAGAATTTAGGGTAGAGCTAACCCATGTGATGCTCATAATAAATGCTTGACGCAAAAGCGAAAATGTTAGACTTAGGACACGGTTTGATTATTTGATACTATGATGTCCGGATCGTACGAATATTAGAAGAAAAAATTACACCTTACTTTTTTGATGACATGTATAATTTACAAAATATTTGATATAAAACCTTAATAAGCGAATTAAAATACTAGAAGAGAATAAACAATAAAATGTACGTATTTTAATAGAATAATATATTAATATCGAAATTAAAAATAATCTATAACAAGTAATAATAACAGTGTATCAATGAAGTGTTATTATGGTAAAACAAAAGTATGTACTATGTGTAATGTATAAGCTGAATGACCTCAATCACATGTCCAAAATAGGATTTGCAAATCCCATATGTGCTAGAGCCATATGTATGATTTTATGAAAACTTTTAATAAAGAACTGAGTTTGTAATATAGTTAATTATATGGAAGCTGTGTTGTTGTTAAACACGACATAAATGTTCTGACAGGATAATAAATTAAATAAACATATTTTAACGTAGTATTTGTTGTATACGATACTGTGATGTGTTATAAGTGTCGACACACGGTAGGCGACATTAGAAGTGTTCTGATAGAACAAAAAGTGTAGTCACCCGTCCGATTACTTCCTGCATTGACACCACGTGTCCCACCCACAGCCATCTTAACGCTCTTTCAATTAAAAATGTTCTACTCCAATACGTATGTTGTACTTAGTATGAAGTTACTATATCTTGTAATTAGGTATATATGTAAATTCATCTAATGTATTCGGTTCATACGATATGGGTTTGTCTTTACGATTTTATTATTTTTAAATACTTTATACACTTACTTTAAAACGTTTTTACATTTACAGGCATCTATAAACAGGTTGACCCGAAACCGTAACAATTACATCTCAATTCTTAATATTGTACCAAACTCTCTGTACTGGTATGCCTCGCGCATTAGTTGGCGCAGTTACTGCACTGCTCTCTGTTAAGCTTACAGGCGCGGGTTCCATTCCTGCAATATATATTAATATTATTACCGACGTAAAAAACCGTCAGGCAGTTTATTACATAGTTATAGACAGCCCAAATCCTTAACCATATGTGTATAAAAAGTAGTGGTAGGTACTTTAAGCGTTTTCTTAATATTAACTACAAGTTAAAGTTACGTTACATAGTTTTAAGTCAGCAGTTGTTAGTTGTAGTAAGCAGATGAGTACGGGATGATATATTTTTTATAGGATAGATAGACGGACGAGCATATGGGCCATCTGATGGTAAGTGGTCACCAACGCCCTTAGACACTGGCAGTGTAAGAAATGTTAATCATCGCTTGCATGCCAATGCGCCACCAACCTTGGGATCTAAGATGTTATGTCCCTTGTGCCTGTAATTACACTGGCTCACTCATCCTTCAATCCGGAACACAACAATAACAAGTACTGCAGTTTTGCGGTAGAATATCTGATGAGTGGGTGGTACCTATCCAGACGAGCTTGCACAAAGTTCTACCATCAAGTAAAAGGTAATCAGGCTGCTTTGTGCGCTGTGTGAATTATAATATTTCTTTATTTCTCCAAGTTTGAAACAACAACATATCGGAATTAAATATCCCTTGCAAAGTAAGGGTCTTCGTGACGTTTTTATTTGCTTGCGTCGGTCGAGTTTGTTTAAATACCAAACAATTTTTCATTAAAAATTTAAAATGAAATTCATCCACTTCGTGACTTTGTCCATTATGTGACTCTCTTTATATGAATTTAAGTTAAGTACGAAATAGTCACTTGTTACATAATATTAATTGCGACGAAGCCTCTGTGTTAAATTCCTAATTGTGTAACACTTTGAATACAATTTCATAAAACGAAGTTGAAGTTAGCGAGTTAGTTTGTTTCTTTCGTTTACAACATGCTGTATTACAAAAGACATTTATATTTGTTGCGACTTTTATTAAAACCTTGTAATTATAAGAAAATTGAGGAACAAATTGAAAACAATACTACAGTTTTTAAAATACACATATTTTTTTTACGTTTTCTCATGATATCAATTACACTAACACTAAGTTATTTTAAGCGTTGGATAAAATGATTACGTGCAATGGCAACATATGATTTATATGTTTAATATTAGTATGAACTTTAAGTCTGATCCGAGACGTGGGTGTCGGTGACGTCGGTTCGTGGGCGTACTCCACGAACCGCTACAGCGACGAGCCATGACGTCATGCGATTCAATTTGAGAAGATTTTTTCGAAATAACTTGCGAATATTGCTTTATATATGTCGTTTAGTTACGTTTTATACTAAATAATTGATTTTAAATAATTCGAGCTGATCTATGTGAACTTTCATAATTTCTTTCATAAGGCATGTAAGTTAAATGTATAGCTTACAAGTGAAAATTATTTTCAAGTGGCTGTTTGTCATTCATTTGCTCTCAATGAAAAACATAAACAAAACAATACTAAATAATTCGCAAGCCATAAAGTTACGTGACGAAATTAAGTATTTTATCCAATGTAAGTTGTTTCTTAATAAACTGAATATTTATTTGATATTACGATGCTACATAAAATATCTATAATGAATCCTAAAACGCACGAACGAGTAACAGGGGGCTTATAGAGGTCACATGACCACCTACTGCTAAAAGCTCAGTGTCTTGTGTCGTCAGAGAAAAGTAAAAATACTAACACGCCAATGGGCGGCTAACTACCTAACATGTGAACGATAGGACCTTTTTACACTGATTTCGATTGCATCGTAACGGGAAACTGGCTAAGTTGCAAGCTCCACATAAGAGCAGTTCCCATTGGCTAGTTTACTATTGTAGATGCACGTCGTGATAGAAATCCGCGGGCGCGCGCGGAAAGGTGATGCGCGACTAGATAAGGGGTTCCGTTAGCTTGTCTAGCTGTACAATACAGCTTAGCGGCTATTACGCATATTATATCGAGCCGGCGAGTCGCAGACTGAGGTAGCGGAGCGGGGCGCAGAACTGGTTTGTGCGCTGGGCGACGACGTGTGGTGTGTGGATGTATACCCATCGGTCGTGTCTTCAAACGGACAGCTGTCACCCGCGAAGACATTTCGTGCCTCGCAATGTGCAATGCGAATCGAAATGATTTATTGGAACTGCCTTTTAGATGGTTAATGAGCTTAAAAAGCGATTATTTAGTTTTATACCGTTCGTTCTGTTAAATAATAAAGTACTCAATGCAGCTCATAAGTCGATAAAATATTAAAACTCGTTATCTATTTAAAAAAATGTTTACATGAATGTTAGTCTAATCAGAGTGACCGTAGCGCAATGTACTTCAAATACCTAAATACTTATTCGCAATAACAGGTTTCTATAATAGAAACTGATACTATTGTATGTATTTGTATTATAATATACTTTGTTTATATAAATACTAATGATGAGTTGGTAATACTTTCAAATAATAAAAGTAAAGAAGTAGAAATTTTTAGTACCTGACCAGTACAATAAAAGGACATTTAATGTATATTTTAATCAGTTCAGTACTTTCTATATACAAGGTGTAACAAAATTCGTGTCCGACACGTGAAGTAGTTATTAGGTATCGTGTGTCGGTTCTATTTATGTAATAATTTTTAAAATACTAAGCAAAAAAATTACTTAAAAAAATATATTCATTGTGTTTAACGACACTGTTGGTGGTCAAAACGTGTACTGAGGTCATGACCTCGTGTCTTAGCTACCCGATAGGTAAGAGCTATCGAGCCCGCACCTGTGTTGCCACGTAATTTTCGACAGTTAATAATTTTTTTTTACATAAATAGAAACGACACACGATACCTAATAACCACTGCACGGGTCGGACACGAATTTTGTTACACGTTGTATAAATAGGTAAATGATAAAACTGTTTAATATCCTATTCTCCTTAACTTTGGTAACTACAAAGCGAGAAGCATGTTGTCACATTATTTAGAACAATACATTTACTTTTTTTTTATTGTATAGGGAGGCGGACGAGCATATGGGCCACCTAATGGTAAGTGGTCACCAACGCCTATAGACAATGGCATACTTTACATTATGTATTTGTAAAATATATGTTAAAAATCGCCGTTCGGTGATCATTATCTTTGTTTATTTTTATTCGTTATGTACACCTGTTAAGTGTTAAAAACGGCTTTTTATTATGTTGTAAAACTAAATAAGATTATCTCAAAGTCTGCTAAATGGTGTTATTAATGTTCGGAATAAATCCTTATTCTCTGACAGGTGTCTGCAGCGCAGCATATGCAAGTGAGTGGCGCGGGCGGTGGTCACGTGTCAGCGGCTGCGCAGCAGGGCATGTACGCCTCCTTCCAGCACCAAGGCACCCCATCTCCACAACATCATCAAGGTAGAGTAAAGTACTCTAATTAACGCATCTTAGCCAAACGTCTTTGGCAATAATTAGTCACGCATTCAAGAGGTTTCAAAATCAATATTGTACTCATAAGCAGAGTGTTATTCTCGGCCAAATATTTGGGATGCGGAATGTACATCGTTTCCGGCCTTTTGGTGTAATGTTGAATTGTTGATAACCTTTTGACTTGTTGTATCCGGCTTAACAATAAAAAACCACTTTTGCGATTCTCAGTTTGTTTACTAAAACGTTCGTTATTAATATTATGTCATTTCTGATATTTTAAAAATCAGCGTCGTTGCTTATAAGCTGCACACAAACTATCGATTACCTTTTAACATATACCTATAGGTTCAATTTCACTAATAGCTTGTAAACTTAAAAGTTTAAATTTTATAAAGTACATTTACTTTTACATCTTTCAACACGAGTCTCAAGTAACAACGTAACGTTGCGTGCTAAGTTTATTTTTCATAACACAGTACAATGCACTAAGGGTATGTGTATTTCTACTAGCTTGTCTTTAGTGTCTCACATGTTGATATCGTGTGCGAAAGTAAACCTTATGTTGACGCGTTAAGCCTTTCGTCATGTGTTAAACTGCAGTAGCCGTTCAGTTGATCTGTGAACGGGGGGAGGGTGTGCTCTGAGGTTGACGATCGGCGAGAATGCGCCGCGCGCACTTCGGGGATGACATAGATTGAAGTCTTTATTGCGTTCACTCCACAAGCTACTTTAGTTATACTTTTTTAAACAGTGCCGATATAATACATGTTGATTATATGGGCGTCTCGACTTTGAGCAACATTACATGTAAGATGTCTACATCTCTATATACAGATAACAGAGCTTTTGAATCATATTATTCGTTTACCACATTGAAATTTAATGTTTAAATTGCAACGTCAATAATAAACTTTCATGTACAGTTAAAAACATGTTAAGAAACGTATTAAGACAATAATATAATTGTTACCGTATCTGCGATGATCAAGATGAATAAATATGTACAATTCCCGTAAAATAAAAACAATGGTATCGTAAATGTATTAAACAGACAACGAATAGTAAAATGTTTCGTTTACATTTAATTTAAATATTAAAATATTGAGATATTTTAAGAATAATATGATATGAGGAAAATCAGTTTGAATATCATAAATATAAAATAAGCATTTAGCAGTATACGTTATGTAACTAAGTAAGTTTGTTATCACAATTCGCCCACTAAGTATAATCGTATCTACATTATTCACCACAGTCACTATTCGTTTAATTTTCTTACAGTCGTACCTCGTATTGATTTTAAAGTCATATAAATATGTAAAACTAATTCTTTGTCTTTTCTCCTTCAAACGAATTCTTTGTCAAGCGAAAATTCGTTTAATTTCCACGACCATAAATATCAAATTATTCCGAATTAAATGTTTTGTGTAGTTATTATTACTACTGTTTATTAATCCAGTCATCGTTATGAATTATATACATATCGTGCCGTGGTTATAGTAAAATTACTTTTTACATAGCATTATAGAAATTTTAAAAGTCGTCGGGGACAAAATGAGTCTAAGAAACAATACTCACTGACAACAATGACAACAAACACAAAAACAATGTTGCCCAAAATAAATAATGAATAAAGAATAAATAAAATAATGAACAAAATAAATAAGTAATGAATATAGCAATGATTATATTATTTTGTAGTAATCTGCCGGCATTTAATTAGGTAATTGTTAATTAATAAATCATTAAGTACGTGCATGTATTATGAGTATTAAAATAGAACTATTTTTCATATTAAAATTATTTATAATGCATTTTAAGGTCGTATATATATTTTTCTGTATAAAATCGGCTAACGAAAACGTCATAACTAGAGACGCTTACATTTTTGCTTCTGATACGTGCGTTATGATACAGAAATTGATACATGTACTCGTGTGACTCAACATTTCTTATCGCAGTTTATTTATAAACAGTAAAGAATTGTGATAAAAACAATGTAAAAAATTGTCACATTATAACAAAAATATTGAGCAAAATTATAAAGTTCTAATTTATGCAACGTTCGGAAAATTAATAAAATTGTCTATGTTTAAAGTATTTTTTGAAAATATTTAGTGGCTTTTGTCTTTTTGAAAAATTAAAGAATTATGTAGATAGATATGTTTGTTTTTGTTTCGAACAGATTTATTACATATAGTATATCTATATATAATATTATATAGACTTTTTCAAAAAAATTGTACCTGTGTAGTAACTTATTTTTTCTTAAATATGTTAGACATATTATATTGTACGGTTTATAAAAACAGATAAAATAAATTACTACGGTAATAATTTTATACACAGATTGAATATGAGTGCTAACTGTTTGTCGAAGGAGTATTTCATTAATATATTTTTTATTTTTGTTACTGTGCAGGTAATGGATGCGACTCGTACTCGGTGTCTCAATCGCAGAGCATTAACTTCTCACCATCGATGCGACCGCGGCCAACAGGGCCCCCGCAGCAGAACCAAGGACCCGGACAGGGATCAGCAATCGGTAATGGAACTCATGACTAACATCATGACTATCCTCTTAGGCCTTGGAGTTTGACTTTGCTTAAATCCCAGTTTAATTATTTTTTTCGTTTTACGTCACTAGCTTTTTTGTCATTGTAAAAAACAAAAAATAAGTTTGTGCAAGTTGGATGCATGTGCTATTGTGACATAAATAAATATAAGATTTTGCCGTAATGGCTACTTATATAACACTTACCTGGTATATAATTATTTCAGGATATATTTTGATAATTTCATTTACTATATCCTGAAAAAATTGTATGTGTAATGTTTGAAGGACGCTAGTCAGTAAAGCAGCCATTTTATTTGTCCATGCACATTATATTTAGGTTAAATTATTGTCTGTTATAAATGTTTCACGCAGTATTAAGTAGTTGTAGTTATTGAATGTATTTGAAATTTTCGTTTGAGATATATAGTTAATTGAAAAAATATCGGCATCGGAACTATTTATTGAATGAACAGTACAACAAGTTAGAAAGTTATAACAACGTGTTATTAACAGTCTAACCGCCTTATTCATAAACTTTATTTAACTGGTGATTAGTTAAACAATATTTTGTCTTCTTCTTTCGCATGTCAAATCAATAATGACAGAAAGAGACAAATCAGTGTTTAGCTAACCAGTAACTAAGCAACGTTTATAAATAAGGCCGTAAATGTTTATGTAATCGAAAAAGATTATTACAATACATTTAGTTTATCTTTTACGTGGAATATACGATTACTGAACGATCTCGTTTCTTATTGTATCGATTATGTGAAGATCTTTACGTGGTAATAATAACGTGGGCGAGGTCGACATGTCGTATACATTATAGACTCGGTCGTACCCAGTACCCAGACGGTGCAAGTAGATGAGGTTACGTTTAATAATGCAGACAGAACACATTCAGCGGACTTTGCCATCAATTCTTACATGACAGATATATGCACGTATATTTTTTTTGTTAAATGATTTACTATTCCATTTCAAATTAGAGTTCAATTGAAATCGTTATTTAATTTAATTAATATAACAATGTTAACATATTTTTTTAATGAATAACTAATTTGTATGCTATTTCTTAGTAAAATGTTTGATTATTCATTTATTATCGGTTTGCGATGATTGTTATAATATATGAACGCAATAAAAAAAATCGACGCATGCTAAATAATAGTGTTATCAGTTTATTATTAACAGGCATTAAATATTCATTGTACTATATATTAAAATTTTCCTTCATACCACGCTTAAATACGTACGTTTTGTATAATACATTCACTATTTAGGTGTGACGCAATATAATCCAATAATTAAATCATAATGTTACGTTACTAATAGAGATCACGATATCAAAATTTTGTATATTCAAGTATTTATTGAAGTCAAAATCGATGGTCTGAAGTCGCGGTTTCGATGCGCCCCTACAATTACTTTAATGAAATTGTCCTTTCGAATTTCAACTCCTAATGTTAAACAGGGATAGCAGCCGCTGGTATATCGCGCGAGCAGCAAGCCAAACTGATGCAACAACAGCAGCAGCAGATGTTGCGCGTACAGCAGCAACAAATGCGGCCCCCGCCGCCGGAGTACAAGGCGCGCTTCGCGGGCGCGCCCGCCGGCCCGCGCCGCCCCGCCGCGCCCGCGCCGCGCGCCTTCGCGCCGCACGCGCGCCAGTACGCGCCCGACTGGCGCCACGTGCTCATACAGCAGCAGACCGCCCGCCAGCAGTTCCCACACCACCACCAAGGTAGAGCGACAAACTGACCCCGATGGAAGTACCTATTGGGAGTAACACAGATACTGAAATCTAACAGAGACAAATAAAAATATACTTCAAATAGTTTTATTACAAGCTAAGATTGCTTGTTTTATTAAGATATAAGAGAATTATTTAATAAGAAATATGTCGTGTCAGCTAAACGTTAATCTAACAGAGGTTTGGAATGTGAATTAGATAACGACGTGAAAAGAGAAACTTTGTAGTTACTCTTTTGTTACAAATGTCAGTTCATAACTTTGTATATCCGACTATTAAATCTTTAGCGTCCTCTTAAAATAAGATCTCATAAATAAAGGTCTCTGCACACTATACCGTACCATACCATGACCGTGCTATGAACGTATCAGGATCGGAAAGCAATACGATACGCTCTACTATGCCCACTAGAGCGTATCGATTCAAATTCAAAATATTCTCGGCGACAATTAGTGATGGTCCGTGCATGGCACGCGACGGTGCTGATCGGTGACGGGACGGTTTACAGTGGGCATAGTCTAATACTTTTCAGTGCCAAAATTTTTTTGTCGGGCACGTTCCTATTACGGTCACAGTATGAAACGTTGTAGAGCCCTTAAGGCTTCTCATAATGCTAATTATAGAAGTTATAAAATTTACAGTTACAAATTGATAATATGTATAATGATAAGATGTAGTTCTTGTAGTCTTTATGTTATTTTTTATGGCTAATGAAGGCGGACGTGAATATGAGCCACCTGATGGTAAGTGGTTACCAACACCCATATACATTGTAAGAGATGTTAACCATCGCTTACATCGCCTATGCGCCACCAACCTTGGGAACTAAAATGTTATGTCCCTTATGCCTGTAATTGCACTGGCTCACTCGCCCTTCAAACCGGAACACAACAATAGCAAGTACTGCTGTTTTGCTGTAAAATATCTGATGAGTGGGTGGTACCTACCCACTTGCACAAAGCCCTACCACCAAGTAATTTACTACAAGAACTTATCGAGTCAATTAAGAGGATGTCTTAATAGATTCTAACTAAAGACTAATCATTAGGCCAGAGTGACTGATAATCACGTAAAATAGGCAAAATTTAAATAACAAAATTCGTTAGTATCATCTATCGGCTGTTTGGAGTGCGACCATTGGATGTGCATGTGACTCGTCTCGATACATTAAAATACTACGAGCATCAATCGTTGGATATCGCGACGCGCGATCACTTGATACTTTGTTTACTGCTGTTGATTTGGAATAGTTTCAAATATTCCTTAGAATAAGTCGAATAATTGGTACACCCACCGAAGTAATGATATCAAATGTGATTCTGTATTTATTATTATAGTATAAGTTCACAATCCGTTTTTATGTTGAATACATTGTTGTAAGTTTATCTTTACTATTTATATCTATTCAAATTTTACACGTTTGCCAATTTATATTGTACTGCCAACGGTGGCTAAATAACATCTACTTGGGCAATTATCAAAATTATTTGTTTATTATTAATTCGATAAATGTGACGTTTATTTCAAATTATATATTTAATTTATAATATAAAACGACTTTTCAGGATTTAATATGGGTGGCATGGGAGGTATGGGCAATGTGGGCGGTGTGAGCAGTATGGCACAACAACAGCAGTTACAAATGCAGCAGGCGCGTCTGCAGCAGCAACAGCAATTAATGCAGCATCAGCAGCAAAGGTAACATATATAACATAGATATGATTCATATATTTGCGTATATTAAATGCTTGTTCTAAAATTTGTATTTAAAGCAATCAAAATACTTTATCAACTTTGAAACATTACATTTGTTTATTAGGGCTCCGTACCCAAAGGGTAAAACGGGACCCTATTACTAAGACTCCATTGTCCGTCCGTCTGTCCGTCTATCACCAGGCTGTATCTCATAAACTGTAACAGTTAAACAGTTGAAATTTTCACAGATGATGTATTTCTGTTGCCGCTATAACAACAAATACTAAAAACAGAATAAAATAAATATTTAAGGGGGGCTCCAATATAACAGACATGATTTTTTTGCCGTTTTTATAGATAATGGTACGGAACCCTTCGTGCGTGAGACCGACTCGCACTTAACCGGTTTTTATTGTTATGTAATAATAGTATTCATATTCGTAGTGTTACAAAGTCATTTAGAATACAATGTTTACATGAACTATAAAAGGTAGACGTTTTACACCATAGAGAAAAATAATAATTTTGAAATAATATTTCTGTTATTTAGATTGTAATCAAATAAATAAATTTAAAAATATTTTAAAATCTTAAGCATTCAAAGCTATTGAAACAACACAATAATGAACGAATAAAAAAACAAATATATCTCGTTATCTACAATAATAGTTCTGTAATGATTAATTAACGAGTTGTATTTCCCTTTAACCTCCGGCGCTCACCTTGTTGTCGCCGCTAGTTGTTTATTCATTGCATTTGTTTACTTCCAGGGCATCGAATCAACAACAGTCTTCAATGTCACATCTAATTATGCAACAAAATCAAATGATGAGCGTGCAAGGACAGGTAAATATTTAATTGTACATTCATCTATTTTGTGATATATTACAATAAGATTAATATACATTTATTTTTAATACAATACTAAAATTTCTGTGATTGTACATGGGCTGTATATTGACCTTTAATAATAAATAAGGTCCTAATATTCTGATCATGTATACTAAAAGGACAAATAAATGAATTGATTATCTTAAAGACTAATATAAAGTAATTTATTACATAATGTTTTACTTTTAGATGCCGAATATCCACATGTCGCAGTCGCAGAGCATGAGCATGCAGCAGGCCGGCATGGGCGGGCTGAGCGCGCACGCGCCCATGCAGCCCATGCAGCCCACGCAGCAGCCCATGCACGCGCAGACCAACGCCATGCAGAACTCCATCATGTCGCAGAACGGGCCCATGCAGGGCAACGGAAACAACCCGCACCACTTCTCCTCCCTTCACTCAGCGTCTTCCTTCACCGGACAAACCGCAGACTTCAACCTCGACTTCCTCGACAACATGCCTTCCACGGACGCCAGCAATCTCACCGCGCAGGAGTTGCTCAACTCGCTGGACAACTCTTTCCTCAACGATATTCTATGAGTGTCTCGATAGGATGCCGGGTCGACTGCCCGTCGAGCCGGTGTGCGGTCAATTAGATGTCTTGTCATTTTCTCTCATCGTTTACATTAGCTCGCGACCAACGTGCAACTAATTGTGACCAAAGTTTTCAACCAGATAACGTGGCGGTGCCGCGACACTTCCGATGTCTTTTTACATTTCTGATACGTTGTTTTATATAAACTATATTTATTCTAAAAGAATTCCATTTCTCAGAGTTTATAGTTTTTATGGTTGTTCATGCATAGTTCGTTTGTAAAAATATTGTATTGTAAGGCTGTTTATAGAATATTAAATTAATTAAACCTAGTAGCGGAATCTTCTCACATGACTTAATTTTATCTTTGTGAGATATATAATTTCCTCATTTATTGCGAAGTAGTCTTTATATACTATGTATATTTATTACAAATATTAATATAAGTAAATAGCACAAAAGACATTTCAACGATTTTATTTACACGCTTATAAATTTATTTATCAAAATGGCGACATAAATTGGGGCAATACATTTAAAACGTGTTTAATTATTATAATAGGGGTAACATGACATTACAATATAGTTTATCGTTTTCTGGACCTCCACTCAAAACCTTGCTGATAATCTTCCGTCGCTGAGCAGGCGCGACTTACTGAAATTGTGTTTGTGATTATTTATATGATTAATGTCGTTACATTCGGATACGAGATTGTTAGCGAGGTTTCATTTTCCGCCTGTGAACGACCCAATCTATTTTTATTTATAGTTCAAATGTAAATTTTATTAATTAAGTTTTATTTTAAGGTCATTCCTGTACCTAAGATGTAATTAGTAGATTATACTGTGATGTCGGTCTCAATGGTCTATAGGTTAAAATAGAATCAATTATTATGAATAGAATATTGTTATTGTTAAGGATCTCATGTATCGCGTAGGGTTCGTGGGATTCTGGAATATTCAGAATGTTGGTTTCTTTTTTAACTTTATTCAACAAGTTCTGTCAATATGTTATAAAAATTAACTTATCGTATACATATGTATATTATACATTATGAACATTTTACAATTTTAGATGGCATTAAAAATTTATATTCTAATTAAAAAAAAAAGCATAGCTAAATAAGAAAAACGTATGATTATGTATAACGCACTTATTATTCCTTTATAAAATGGACAAACATTTCGTAAAATGAAACATTAGCTCTCTGTTACAACTGTAAACCCATTTATGAATGATAGAAACATTCCAGAGCCATTGTTAACAATGTTTTAACTTTAGGACCAATTTTTGAATGTTCTTTTGAAAATAATATTACTTATTGAAAAATGATTTTCATTTTATAACCGACACCCTTTGGAGTAGACGTGTTCTGGAGTGGAGACTGCGTCTTGGCAAACGTAGCGTAGGGCGCCCTCCGGCTGGTGGAGGAGGCTGGAGGTGGAGTGACGATATACGCAAAGTGGCTGGCAGCGGATGGAGAGCTAAAGATCGAGCTCAGTGGCGTGCCCTTGGAGAGGTTTATGTTCAATAGCGGACGACGAAAGCTTGATGATGATGATACTTATATCTATAACATCTTACAATCTAGATACAGTCTTTTACTTATAACACAATTGCTTACAAATAAATGGAGATAATACTTTAGAGATACCGATATTTACAATAGTATTACAGTGGTAGAAGTTAGTGGATCGTTCTTAATGTTTTTGTTCGAAATATTTTGTACATAGTTATGGCACTTCCGATTTAGTTTAAATATGTACATAATGATAATTCGAGTATTAATAGTTTGATCGATTCCATATCAGGTTACTGTAGGTTCCATACGATAGTCAATTTTAAATTATTGACGTTGTTAATAAACGCCTATCTATTTATAAAAAATGAAAATTACTTAAAGAATACCATAAGTAAACGAATTCAAAAAGCATTATTACTTGAAAACTACAGCATAACTCTCGTAAATATAACTAATATACCAACTAATATATGAAGGACAGACGGATATGGCGAAATTGAATCGTATTCAGCGTATGGAACAATAAATTTGACAACACTAGCGATGTTATAAACATTTGATTGTTGGAAAGATTATAAATTTATCACCACATAATAGAGTCGGCTTGGTGTTTATACAGAATATCAGAGAAGGTCTCTAACTTCCTCTCTAAAGCATTTATCTCCGCGGCTAATTCTCATACCATCTCGTTCGGCTTGTTGAAAATCCTCGGGTTTCGTACACGTGGACTGTAGAAGTTATTTGGCTGAACGTATTTGGCTGTTATCGGTTCATCGTGCAAGCTAACATTCCGTTCGTAAATGTTTTCATTCGATTTACTCTGGACACTTTTTAGAGTAAAGAAATGCTTCTCCTGCTTGCTTCGTTTTAGTCGAATACATGAAAACACGGTACTTAATAGTATGGCCAGTTTGAAGACGGCCACTACAAATAACGCTAGCATGAAAACGAAGTATTGCTCTTGGTACCAGTCTTCCAGTTTTGTTTGGCAACCCTGAAATTTAACAATATGAAAATTAAGTAACAGCCAGTAATATTCCTATAGGCAGAAGATTTCTTTCCTCTGAGGAAAATTATAACCATATTTCACCATGCCTTAGTGTGGGTTAGTTAAAAGTGCTAGTCTAGATTTAAATTTGGGACTTTCGGCTAAGATACCCGTGTTTTATCCACTGAGCCCTCTTATAAACAACCTGAGATTCAAATTATGGCTAATGTATTAATTTAAATAGTTACATCGTGTTAAATAAGCAGGGCAAAGTTTAGTTTTAACTGTCATTATATAAAATTAACATAAGACATAGAATTAATTAGTATTATTCAATTTTAAACTAGTCAAAGATATAATAAGGTAAAATTATATTAATTTTATATTCATAAAATAAAAATGAATTAATTTACATATTTATTCATTTAAAATTACATATTTAAAATGTAAATCCATTGAACTTTTTTGTATATAATACGGATCATCCTGGTGACAGTCGTTAAGGACGTACTTACATGTACATGTCTGAACTGCGGAATGGGTTGCACCTCCTGGCATCGGGACTGGTTTACAGGCGCTGGGTTGAGATAGGAGACGTGTTCGGTCTGCACGCAACAGCTGAGCGGTACCGACATCCCGCGCGGGCCGAGCCGTCGCAGCTGCCACAGCGACATGTCGTAGTTGCGTGCACTTGTCATGCCGCAGCATTGCAACTGAGAGTTTAGACAGGATTAGTAGAAAACTTACCGACTTCGATTGATGATATTAAAAAAATATATATGAAAAAAAAAATTGCCTTATTGTCATACTTATTTATCTGTATTCGTTCTTTAAATGTTATAACGTATTTATTACCATGAATCAAATAAATAAAAATGTATACGAATCGTTAGCAGTTGTTACGCGTAATTACGAACAAAAACAAAAATGTTATATAATATATTTTAGGCAAATGGGCCTGATGTTAAGTAGTCCATAAACGTGATAATGTGGTATAATATTTATTTCTTATACTAGTTTAATGTGAATCGATAATGTAACGTCGATGTCCATGATACATAGATCGGCACCAATGATACCGGATTATAAATTCAGTTTCGTTTATTTACTATATAAACATTTTTGTTTCGTTGAACAGTAATTGGTGCAGACATTATAATTCCTACCAAGTAGTAGAGCATACCTTTACTACATACATTATTGATGACCTTTCTAGATCTGTATAGAGATACATAGCTTGTATACCTCAGTCTGCGCTAAATCCAATGCCGCTGTGAAATGTTCAAAGTCTGGGACTGCGTAGTAGCTCTGTAGAGCGCCGACCGCTCCGCCGCGAGTGGCCTGGATGCCGTAACACCGCAACCATATTGCTGCCAACACACCCGCTGCGCACTCGCAGAGTAGCAAGCCGAGCACTATCAGGAAGTACTGGAAGTAAAATACTTATTTATTATGAGATTTTGGTCACAAATTTTAATTTATATCATTAAAATAACAGCCTATAAATGTCCCACTTTTAGAGCTTAATCCATCACGCTGCTCCATTCCCGATTCGTAGATAAACATCTTTATTTGGCAGATCTTCATCCGACACATGCTGATGTACTCACGATGTTTTCCTTCACCGTCGAATTAATTATAAACACAAATAGGCTCATGAAAACTGCGTTGTGCCCGCCTGTGCTTAAACCCGCATTCGTCGGTTACGATTCATGTGTTCTAACCACTGGGCCATCATAACTCTTTTTATCAATTAAAAATATACTAATACATATTATAAAGAATTAGGTTTTATTTATTTAACAAGATATTCATTTTACGTGTTTCTGCTTTTAAAATTGCCTTTTGTACCTTTCAATTTGAGTTAGTAGTTTCAGGCATATTACAAAATATTTAGATAAATTCATAGAAAAAAGACGTTGGTCTTGTAAGATGTACTAGTATATTATAAGATCATAAATTGCTTATATACATAATATTTGTACTAAGTGTATTGTATATTTGTTTATAACTTATTGTTTTTTAAAAACCATAGGGGAGTAATACCTGGAACAAGTATCTTATATATAAATATTGTAAGTCATACTCAAGACAGGTAAAACACAGGCGTGCTACTAAAGAAAGAATTGTTGTTATATTACCTTTAGATAATAAAATAAAATGTATAAAACTTAGTATTTATATATAAATTGTTTTAAGTATGACTTTACATAAAAACGCTTTGCGTGAATATGCAAACATATTTTAGAGTGCATAAGTAAGGGCGCGAACCCAATTCTAGTCACCATTTCTTTTCCCTTATAACCTATAATGGGAAGGCAAATCCGGGTCCTTTTGGTCCGAGTTAAGGAGTGAAAACATTGCTAACTTCGGGCTGTTACGGCGAATTTCTTGTCAGAAAACCGAATAACTTTGTATTTTCACAAATCATTTGAGTAAATTAATATTATTAAAGCTGTAACCACAATACGAAGGTAATAAATAATACTTACAAAAGTTAAAATAATGTACCCAGGTAAGTAAGTGGCCCAAACACCTATAGCAGCCACTGTGCATACAATAAGTCCAGCTCCCAAAAGCGCGAGCGCGACATAGTAGAATGGAGGCTCGTAAAGTCCATCCTCTGGCATAGCAAGCAACCGCGATAGAAGAATTCTTCGAGAATCACTCAGCAGTAGGAATCCACAAACCACTTTCAAGAAACCACAACCCTTGCAATGAAGAAATTTCAACAATTAATTTAATCAAATCGTTAACACATTCCCATGCGTTTTATTACAATATTAACTTACAAAGAATATGGTGTTAAAACATCCAAATAAAAATCTAGCGCTCGCTATTTGTTTCATTATTTAATAATAAATAAATAAAAACTGTGTCACTGTGTCCTATCTACGATATGTTCACGTGTGATCGTGTTATGGTGAGCCGTTGAATAATATGCGATGAATACATTTGCCGGTTTTAGGGAGATACGCTCTGGTGAACAGGTGGGGTGACTAATAATTAAGTCAGTTTTGACTAAAATTAATGCATGAGCTCTTTTAACACCAGTTTGTAACTTCACTTAGGATATACTATAAAATTTTAAATTATGGGTCATGGGTACTTGAAACTCAAATAACAAAAATTGCGTAAAAATATATATGTATTAAATCGTTATAAAATTCTAACAATATCATTTTATAATGGATGTCTAAAACTCGATATCCTTTTTCTTAAATCCACCACACGTCTTAGGAATCGCTGTTATATCATCTTGTTCACGCTCACTTGATTCTTGAAGTTCTGAAACGGGTAATTAAAAATACCTAAGTCTTTATTGCATTTTTTTTTTTTTTATATCATAGGTTGGCGGACGAGCGTATGGGCCACCTGATGGTAAGTGGTCACCAACGCCCATAGACATTGGCAGTGTAAGAAATGTTGACCATCGCTTACACCGCCAATGCGCCACCAACCTTGGGAACTAAGATGTTATGCCCCTTGTGCCTATAATTACACTGGCTCACTCACCCTTCAAACCGGAACACAACAGTACCAAGTACTGCTATTTTGCGGTAGAATATCTGATGAGTGGGTGGTACCTACCCAGACGAGCTTGCACAAAGCTCTACTGCCAAGTAAAACAACATAACAACATAGTAAAAGTCAAGTGGATCTGATACATGTAGGTTTCCCCGCGAAGTTTTCTCCATCAATGTTGAGCATGAGGAATTATAAACACAAATTAAGCCAGTGAACATTCAGTGCGCTTGCCCAGGTTTGAACCCATAATCATTGATTAAGATTCATGTGTTATAACCATACCACTGAAACATTTCAGCCTTTATTTATTAGGGATAAATAATATATAATATTTTTTACAACAACACTTAATACCTGGTGGTAAATGCAGTTTTTCTATGACAAATTTCTTCCTTCTTAATTTGAAAGCTAGATCCAGACTTGGGGGTACATAGGGTACGAGGGAATGAACAGCAGACAACTTTGTTATATGAAAGAGACCGTGATATTCGTTGTATACAGGATTTGTTTCTTTGCTCGATCCAGCAAATGATTCTATTCTTACAGCATTATCAACTGAATAAAGAAGTCTTTTCATTATATGATCATCCTGATAAAAAATAAATATGGTTAATTTTGGCATTTAACAGCTTTACTTGTAAATGGTATTTAGTGGATAATTAGTCAAGCAATGTTTTTATCATCCTTATTTTCTTGTCAAGTCAATGGTAAAAAAGAGAAACATCAGTTTTATTCAACACAGTCACTAAACAAAGTTTATAAGGAATTACAAAATGATTTAAATAACAAAACACAAATCTGTCAAACACTTACATCAAACAAGTGTGAAGGAATTGTAACGAATGCCACTGCATTTGTATTGCGAAGTAGCACTCTTAAACAGTATACAAATTTTAAAAAATCTTGTCCATAGGTACTTATATCATCACAATCCATTGCCATCCATATGGGTGACCCCAGTGATTGAATGCATACACGGAGAATATTTTTATTTTTACTATTATTTTTATACTCTTCTTTTAATAGAGCTTCCTTAATATTTATTAAGAGTGTATGGTAGAGATTATTTTTAAAACCTGTAAAAAAACAACATTCAAAAATGTAATTATTAATTAGCCATATTTCCAATCTAATAATAATAACAATTATCTTATTAGCATTATAACCATTTACTGTGTTTAATCATATCCAATTTTTAGTTTTATTTAACTATGTGGTAGGTCTTTGTGAAATCCTAGGTAGGCACCACCTACTCATCAAATTATTTACCGTAAAACAGCAGAACTTATTATTGTTGTTTCAGTTTGGAGGATAAGTGAGCCAGTGTGATTACAGACACTTGTGTCTCTTAAGACAAAACATCTTTGTTCCCACGTTGAGTAGCGCATAGGCAATCTCAGGAATGGTTAATATTTCATAACATCACTAAAGTCTATGGGTGATGGTGAGTGGTGGTATGACATAGAAAAAAAATTATTACTCACTATTTACATTATTTTCACTTTGTTCTAGGCTACAGTAAGTGACATTACAATTATTTATTGTATCAGTGTCAATGTGCCTGCTCAGATCGAAGTTGTGACCAAAGTTTGCATTACTACCAAATGAAGATTCTACTTGACTAAGTCCTTCATATCTCCATGCAATTTTCATCTCACCACTTGATACTTCATTGACTTTTTCATCAGAAGGCGATGTGCATGGTTGAGGCAGTTCTTTGATCTGTTGGAATAATTGTTATATTCTGTTAAGATATTTTCAATAAGTCTCAATAAATGATATTTGAAGTTAAGAATGGATTTCCTAAGAAATTTTTTATATGTATATATTCCTTATCAGAGATATGTTTATTTTCTTATTGGTATAACTATAAGAATACTTTAATTAATTAAAATATCTGATTAAATAATTTTTTATTACTTAAACTAAGTATGTCAATGATACCTACTATTTCTTCTGTATTTTCGTCAGCTGATGCGATAAACAAGTCATGCTTACACACAACACCTTCAGCAAGAAAGTATTTTGTGAGTACTCGACTGTAACTGCCTAGAATATCTTCTTCTGAAAAATCATTTAAAGCAGATACATATTATTATATGTGTCATTAGTATTTTAATCACAAATTTAGACCACTTTATGAAATACTAACCTATAAGAAAGATACCACCAACAGGTAATCCTCCACCTAAAAGTATGATATTGCAAATTTATTCAGTTTTTTAATTGAAAACATCAATTTAATATATTGTATTGTAGCTTACCAATAATAAAATCTAATGATGGTATACCACTTGATATATAAGGCAAGTTATTTTTTAATTTTGTTCCATTAATACTTGAGAGAGACAGGGATGTTTTATGAAAACTTGACATTTCGAACTGAAGCTATTCCATTTAAAAAACCTCAACAAATTTGTTAAAATTTAATAAAATGGCTTATGAATAGTCCACAAAATAAAATATGAGAATATTAATTCCCAACACACGTTTTTAACGTATGAACAGTAAGATGATAAATGACAATATAAATAAATAACATGTCAATGTTAAATTACGATTGTCAATTGTAGTGATTGAATTAATCGATATCGAAAAGAAGTTAATCGAATCGAAATGTTTTTATAATTAGTTAATTAGTTTTTAAGTTATGTTACTTCAAACTCTATTTATGCGAGGGTGCTGCATGTGGTAGCCAGCGAAAACTAGTATATTCCGGTTTTAGTCACTGTGTGTATTACACTACTGCAAATACAAAAACGTCTCTAAGCTGATTTATCTGTATGAGTATATACGTATATTTCAAATACGTCATTTAATCAAATTTTTAAATATCAATTAATGGGCGTATAAATATTTATGTGTAGACTTACCACTACAATTAATATCTATGACCAAGAGTTGAATTTGTAGATATTTATGAATTATGTTACATATATCTGTGCTGTCAATTCTGTCACCATCTTAAGCGATTTGGTGGCACACGTACAAATAAATGCTAAAACTGTATTGTACTGTGAAATTAAACGAAATAATTTAATTACATATTAACTAAAGTATTTAAAAGAAAAAATGCAAGGGCCTGCGGTTTTTATGGACATATCGCTTGAAGATCAAGTAAGTTCACGTGAACATAACCTTAACAAGAGTTTCAAATGTTTGGCGTATGTAAAATATTTTTAAAGAAAACAATTAGTAGAATGAGGCAACTCTTTAATAATAAGTTATTTTTTCTATACTATAGAATATTATGGATTACTTTATAGTCAAAATGTATTCGCAAATATTAATTTTAGGCACTAGAATTAAGAAAATATTTCAAAAGTCTTGGCGCTGAAATATCAGAAGAGAAGTCCCCAAAGGGCATCGAAGATGATTTGCACAAAATAGTTGGAGTGTGTGATGTCTGCTTCAAAGAAAATAATGAGGCTGATATTGAAGCTATCCTTAACAGTATTGTGTCTATCATGGTTTCCGTAAGTACTTTTTTTGTCTTCAATGCAATATGTAATTAAAGTAAGAAATACATTTAATTTGTGCTAGTTACTTTCCTGTAGTTATTATATTTTATTATTTTTTGGTAAGATGTCTAATCGGTTATTACAACATTGTATGTGTTTAGTATATTTTTTATACAATGTTACTCTAAGGGTGACTCTTATTATTAAGAATAGGATTAAATTTTTTTTGTCTATGATTATTTTTCATGGTATGTGTAAAAAAAATAAACAAATAAACAATAACATACCATACCTCACAAGGCATCCTTGTACTTTAGCTTTTAGTCATATGATAATTTTCTGCTGCATTCATAATTCTTAAGCTTAAGCCAATACAGACTAGAGGGAGAGAAAAAATATAAAAGAAATTCGCTACTTATTCTTAATGACCCTTAAATATATATTTTTTTTATGTCATATGTAAGCGGGCGAGCATAAGGGCCACCTGATGGTAAGTGGTCACCAACGTCCATAGACATTGGCATTGTAAGAGATGTTAACCATCGCTTACATTGCCAATGTGCCACCAACCTTGGGAAGTAAGAAAAATAAATAAGTGTCTTATCTACAGCATGATTTAGAAATTTTATATGATATTCTTTCTAACAGACATTTATATTTTTTAATCACTTTACAGCTAATGGAAATGAAAGGATTGTCTATGGATTTGAAGTAGAATTTGTATGATCCATGAGAGTTTTCTTATATTCTTCGGGTTGTTCTCTAACTTCTTATTTAATGTTTTCAGATTCCATTGGAGAGAGGAGAAAACCTTATCCTGGCATTTAGTCAAAGGCTAACTAAATCTCCTGGATCAAAACTTGGTGTGGTCGCATTACAATCGTAAGTATTTCATCCGAATATATATTTAATTGACTGTACTCTAAAAATAAATGTTTAATAATCTGAAATAATACAATCTATTTCATAGAAATTGCATTCAAAGTAAGAGAAAAATGGCAATTTTTTTATTTTTTTCAGCTTGTGGCGGCTATATAACAATCTTGAATCAAATTCTCCTCTCCGTTACCATGTGTACTATCATGTGATTGAACTGGCTGCACGTGTAAATTCAGTTGGTGAAGTTTTTAAGGGAGTAGATCAATTAAAAAGGGAATTTGCTAGTTGCCCTCCTTCTAATGAGCAAATGCAGAAACTCTACAGACTGTTACATCAAGTGTTAAAAGATCAAAACAGGTGATTATATTTAATGCTCTAGTTCTGCAAATATCATCCTTATTATAATATTTTTTTTATATGATTGATGTTTTAATAGTACTAATAATATAGAAGTATGATTATACCTTAAAAGATTCAATTTAATTTCTTTTTTTTTTCAGTGAACTGGCATCAAAAGTGATGATTGAATTACTCGGTACATATACAGATGAAAATGCTTCATATGCAAGGGAGGATGCCATTAAGTGTATAGTGACAGCTCTCGCGGACCCTAACTCATTCCTATTAGACCCATTGTTGTCATTGAAACCAGTGCGTTTCTTGGAAGGCGAGCTTATTTATGACTTGCTCACCATATTTGTTTCTGAAAAATTGTCGAGTTATCAAACCTTTTACAATAATCACAAGGAGTTTGTACAGTCTCAAGGTATAATATCAAAATATTCATTAATTGATATATTTTTAAGTCAATATAATACAACTATTCCTTAGATTGATATATAAAATCATTATTCATGTATAAATAGGCAAAGACAAAATAGTTCACTTTTTCTCCTCTATTAGTTTATTGTCAATTGATATTTTTGAACAAATTTAGTTATCAATAAAAAAAAAATCATATATGTATATTATTTCCTTAAAATTTCTTAGTGTCAATGGGCAAACAGTTGTTATCATAAATAGTTTTGAGTTGTATTATTTGTTTTCTTTACATATAGCTTTTATATATTGGTATAATGGCTATATAATATTGGTATAATAAATACCAATATTATATATAATGTATAAAAAACAATATTTCGACAGATTTAGTTTTTCTCATTTTGATTTAATTTAATTTCTAGGCTTAAACCATGAACAAAATATAAAGAAGATGAGGATATTGTCCTTCATGCAAATGGCAGAATCAAATTCAGAAATTACTTTCGACGAAATTATATCTGAACTGCAGATTGAAGAGAAAAATGTAGAAGCTTTTATAATTGAAGGTATATTCTATATATTATGTACTAAATAGCCAAACTTTAGGTATCCAATGATGCTTGCTTATATATTTTACTAGATCTTATACCGATTTTACGCAATACTACTCGGTGGTAGAGCTTTGTGCAAGCTCGTCTGGGTAGGTACCACCCACTCATCAGATATTCTACCGCAAACCAGCAGTACTTTGTGTTGTTGTGTTCCGGTTTGAAGGGTGAGTGAGCCAGTGTAATTACAGGCACAAGGGACATAACATCTTAGTTCCCAAGGTTGGTGGCGCAGTGGTGATGTTGTTTTTTTTTTTAAGAAATATATAAACCACTGTCTATGGGTGTTGGTGACCACTTACCATCAGGTGGCCCACATGCTCGTCCACTAATCTATACCATAAAAAAAAATAAAAAAAATACTGTTCATGGTGCGGTGCTAGAGATATGATAGAATGAAAGGATTTTTGAACAAAAACTAGACTAGACCTATCAACACATAAGTGAATTAGTAAATAAATTTATTAGTTAGGGACTTATCGCTTCTTTCCACCCAGCTTCTGCGGTCCGTTTTGAAGTATTTTTCTTATTTTATTGTTTGTAATCTTGCAATAAAAACAAGAAATGTATATGTAAAACATCCATTATTTACACATACTTCCCCAATTCAATTATTAAAGTAACTCGTCCTAGGAGTATTGCTTTAATTACCGAACGATATGAACAATAATAATATGGTGCTCGTAAATGTCAGTGCTGAAGACGCGGCTGGTGCGCGCGCGCATGGACCAGGCGGCGCGCTCGGTGCGCGTGTCGAGCACGATGCACCGCACGTTCGGGCACGCGCAGTGGCAGCAGCTGCGCGACGTGCTGCTGGCGTGGCGCGCCAACGTGCACAGCGCGCACGAGTCCATGAAGTCCGTGGCCGCCGCGCAGGTCGAGTACACCGGACAGCAGAAGCCCTGAGCCCGAACGTAGTCCATACGCTTGTAATATATTCTATACATTTTGAGAATAAAGCGATGATAGTCAGATGCCTCCGTTGTCAGTTAACTTACTTTATTGGCAATGTAATAATATTAAAATCGGTAATCTTAGCGGAATGCGCGCGTGGGCGACTCGACTGGGGTTGTCCACTGCCACATTGCACTAAGCATTTTTGGAAATACAAATATTTATTTTATGTATTGTCACAATCTTTACAGTTTTGGTATAAAAGTAATAAAGTTATAAATCCAAGATATGTGTTTTCATTTTCATTGAAATTAAAAAAAGCTATTATTTTTTAAAAGTGAGCAATGTATCGATCAGTCTTTGAAACTTTTTAAACATTCTAATTACATTTTTTTATACCTCGTAATAAAAACTTCTTGACTTCTATCAAACCATTGTCAAAATCAGTTTCTACGATTGTATTTTACCTTAAATCTTTGATATTGAATAAATATTTTCTATAAATATTCGCACGATCAGGAACTCGAGTGACCCCATGGATTATGAATACGAACCAGCAGGCTGTTTTCATAGCACTTTCCGGTCGTTCGTTTGCGTGGTGCTGACACTGTTACTCGGAATGCAAGTATATATGTATTTTGGGGGGTCTCAGGAGGCATTAGACGGAGACTTTACAGATATCAAATATGTAGTTATGCAACTAACTCATGGGCTTACAGAGGTTATTACTATTTTTATGCAACTGTGAAAATAATCGCCTTGACACTAATCGTAATCGCACCCGAATTCATAATATGGTACTGTCGAATGAGTTTGAGGACGTTTTATGTGTTTGTTTCTATTATTTACACTGACATTTACTTGGTACCACCCACATATCAGATATTCTACCGCAAAACAGCAGTTCTTGGTATTGTTGTGTTCCGGTTTTAAAGGTGAGTGAGCCAGTGTAGTTACAGGCACAAGGGACAAAACATCTTAGTGCCCAAGGTTGGTGGGGCATTGGCGATGTTAGTGATGGGTAACATTTCTTACAATGCCAATGTCTGTGGGCGTTGGTGACCACTTACCATTAGGTGGCCCGCTCGTCCGCCTACCTATGCTATAAAAAAAAAGACATTTCAATATATTTTTACGTGTGATAATTGGCACACATCAACACTACTTATGAGAGAGTATGTATGTGTTATTAATACATCTCGTGCCCGCCGAGCACTAAAATATCGTAGGAAACATTCATGTGTCGGTTCCGAGCCTATACCAATCTGCGCTTGATTGGCGTCACGAAATATGCTCCAAACTTTCTCCTCTTGAGAAGAGGAGCTATTATTTAATTATTTCATTTACAAACAAGAAAAAGACTAGTAGTAGTAGACAGTAGTAGTATTTTAAAGTTTAAAAAACATTTTAACGGTTTTTAAAAATGTAACTTGGAACTGTTAGGTAAACCGCAAGCATGAACTATTAAAAAATGAGATGGATCGCATCTCTTCTGTATTGCCAGCTGTTGCAGCGGCAGCCGGTAGAGCCAAGGAAGCGCTAGAACCTTCACAGCATCTATCTCATCCCTTTGATATGCGGGATTATGATCGTCAGGTAATATAATATGTAAACCTTGTTATACATTATCATCGTCAGTCCTCTAGTTGGACTTTGCTATGGAATCCCAAGAGCGATAAATTTAAAAGTTTGTTATTATTTATAATGTCACTGTAAATAGATAGGTACTTAATATATCGTAAACAGATTGTCACAACTTTGTACCTTTATAGACAAAACACATTATTGTTAACTTAATATAGAAATTCCCAACAGGCGTTTCATTTAAAAGTATGTATAATTTGTTATTTTGCCTATTTTATTAGATATAACTTTAACAGTTTTAAAAGATATATTTATTTAAGACGGATTATCTACTAGTAAAATATATATTTATAAAAATAATTACTTTCACATGTATATATATATATTATATGAATACTGCATGTTTTTTAATGTATAAACGTACATATGTAGGGAAAGTAGAACTATACAATTACATACATATTTAAGTCTTAATATCTAATATCGATTATATACGCATACGGCTTCATTTCAGCAATTTTGAATGTTTTAAATACTGAAGTAGATTTTGACGTCTTACTAGCTATTTTAAATCCTCTTGATGCATCTTCATCGGTAACAAGCTGATTTAATAGCACGAGCGTAAGATTCATAGAGTGAGAGTGAGCGAGAGTGCCTGAGCGTCGCGCGTCGGTACATTCTATGACCTATTATTTTCTTAATTTTAGTAATTATGAAATTAATATTTAATTTCTCTTTGCACTTATATGCTGATGATTTCCAAGTTAACGTTCATACTATACATAATATATATATATATATATATATATATTATGAATATATATATATTATGTATATATATATATATATATATATATATATATATATATGTATATATATATACATATATAGATATCTAATATATTCCAATTGAAAATCGATTATTAAGATTTTTTATTGAGCGACCGCATTTGGTACTAACTCGCCTGTGCTAACAATCAGTTCTGAATATTATAAATTAATCGAAAATGAAACAAAAAGGAACATCTTAAATACAAAAAAAAAGCATCTTAAAATAAATACATTTTATAAACAGATGGCTGATTACGCACTGGAGACAGCTGGGGCTCGCATTGTAGACACCGGCGATACATTAGAGCACGTCATTTATGAATCCCCAGTCGGTTGGGTGCTACACTTGATCACCTCCTTGCTTTGTCGCGAATGTCTCGGAGCCAATGCTATCATCAGACCGGGAACACTACCCGGTGAATGCTGGGCATTTAAAGGAGCTCGAGGAGAGGCGACGATAAAACTATTGGGAACTGTGCATGTAACCGGTGTTAGTGTAGAACATATCCCACCTCATATTTCTCCTACCAGGTACTTCATTTTTTATTATTAATACATATTTATAGAAAATATATTGTTTTTATTTGATTTAATTATTTTGGTTCTATATATTTTTAATAAAGTTACAACTACACATACATACCCACTAAAAATTGTTGACTATGAAAACAATAAGATATGTAAATTAGCTTTTTCTTTTTGACAGAGCTCGATAATTAATGTGTATCGATAATAGGTTTTGATTTAGGACATATTTTGTCTTCCGAGTGCATAAGGAACTTTTAATTTATTTTTTTCAAGGGAAATATCATCAGCACCACGGTTGTTTCAAATCGAAGGACTAGAGTATCGAGGCGATCCTTATCCGTTTGATTTTGGAACATTTGAATACGAAAGGGAAGGGAAGCCAATACAATATTTCGAAGTATTGCATAATTCCGATAAAGGGTACAGCTTGATTCGTCTAAAAATATATTCGAACTGGGGCCACTCGTTGTATACTTGCGTGTATCGTGTGAGAATTCACGGTGAGTTGGTAGCAGGACATGGGACACACAAGAAAGATGACGATTTACTTATTGAAAATGAATAAATTAAATGTATACTTCATTTTTGTTTTTAAGATTATGTACAATAAACTTAAGATAAAATACTAAGCAATAGAGTAATATTTTATTTATTAACTTACGATAGAAAACTTCTACTGCTTCGTTAGTGTAGTTATTAGATAATACCTTCGCCTCCTGAAGAGAGCTGCGCCTAGCTATGAGCAAAGCACAGCCTCTACCACGATGAGTTTGCACAAAGCCTTATCAGATTATTATTATATGTGCCCACTTATATATAATCTAAAATTGATTATAACAGTTAAAAGCAGGTAAGTGCAAAAAACGTATTTGGGCAAAAAAATGAATATTTATTCGTTTCCATGACATTAAATCTTTTATCGCCAGGTGCCTGTTAGGCTGTTGTGTTATTGCACAAAACGAGTGAAAGCCGAAAGCGAGCATAGAAGTTAATCTGGCTGTCCGGCAGCCCAATGCTATAAAATGTCCCTATTGTTATTGTACAAAGCAACAAAAGCACATAAATTAACATGAGCAAACTGATCATGAGCCCCCGCAGCGCGTCCGAGCTAATGGGTTGACCGATAGGCTCCCCTTTTGTTGCAATGCTCAGACGGACATGTGAAAGGATAATATATCGTTAAATAAATAAATAATAGATGGGTGAAGCCGCAAAAAATGTACTCCATTTTGTCTTATTAATTTTTACTAAGAAATCATACTAAAAAATATTTAATTATCACGTTGTATTGCACGGCACGCATTGTAAGTTAAAAATAGGTATTCAAAATTTACAATTTATGGCAAATGAAGATTAAAATATATATCTAATGAAAAAGACCTGTATGTCGATATGTAAGATAATATAAAATATATATCTATGTTTTATAATCATAGACTAAATATTGTATTTGTCTTAATAAATGCACATATTTTCGTGTCTTCTAACTTCTTTAACCAACTTCAAAATAGAAGGAGGGAATAGAACATCGAATATAGATTTGTCACGTATCTATATTATTTAAGAAATTTCCCATTTCCTTAAAACGATTTCGAAATTTGAAATGGGATACTCACTTGCTAACGTTACGACGACGACACTTAGTCCAAAACATAGAATAATAACGCTTAGAAGGATAGTGTCATACAAAGTTTCGCTCAAAATTGAAGTCACTAGAATTAGTGTGTAAGTGTCACGTACGTTACATACACCGACACGCCCACATACGACCGAATTATGTTGCAAGTGAATACACATTTTCCCATAAAATGAGGAAATTGATATTGTTTGAACTTGAATTATGAAATATATTTTTTTGCATTTAATTAATTTGAATGATTACGTAGGTTGTATTCAGATGTGACAATTTGTCAGACAATAATATTGGATTTCATTTTAGCTTTTATTATTATAATGATCTCTGTTTTTTAATTTATTTAGTAATATTATTTAGTATTGCTTTTATTTTATGTATAACCATAAAGAAATTTTTTTAAAATGTTTTATACGAAACTTAAAACAATAATTTTAAATATTTATTTATTTTTATTGTTTAAAATATTAAGCAATCGTGGTAAATATACGTTCCATAGTTGGTAACATTTTAATTGTAATGGCGTCTTTTGTTTACAATTTTTTTTAATGTTTTGATTAATATATTTTAGTTAAAATTATAAGTTGCCAAATAGTACTTACGTGTGAAATGTGATTTCCTTATCCTTATTTTTTTTATGTGGAGTGTTGTGACACCCTTTTACTACACAGTAAGTCATTTTTTAATAAATTGCGCGAGATGTTCAATATGACACTTTATCGTGACAACTGACGTGACGACAAATGTATTGAGACTAGTCACAATTTGAATGACTTCAATTCGCTTGGGCTTACACTCCTTCTAAGCGTTATTATATTCTATGGTCCAAAATATTTGAAATATCCTACAACTCAAATAAAAACTAAGGAGCAGTTTTGGCTTAAACCATATTCGAAAAACGTAGTCAGTAAATCTCGTATGACGATGAGTATGGTTAACACTGCTTGTTTTTAAATATACGATTTTAAATATCGTACTAATCATATTGATTATCATTTGATTATATTATTCTGTAAAGATCGTATAATTTAAAATATGTATATATAAATAGTGTATTCATTACTAATATTACAAAATATTTTAATTAATGTTTATTATATGCCTACTTATACGTTTCGATAGTTCGACATATTGATATCTATATAATATATAACTTACATTTATATGTCATAATAAAAGGTCTTCATATTTAAAAAAGCAGTCAGGATCTACATAAATGCGATTATATCACTTACACTGTTTTATATATTTATTAATCTTTATATTGTGTGAAATCAATACTACCATATGTATCTACGAATGGATATGATATATGTTTCCATAGCAATAACGTTCCGAATGACAATATTATTTGTGGTGAAAGTGGAATTCTAATAATAAGTCATAAATCCTTGAGAATCGAATGCGAAACCTACTCGCACTACATACAACTATAATAACATAAAGAGAGCATTATATAGGTAATTATAGATATATTTTATTAGACGCGCCTAAAAGTATTATTCTAGAATTATAACTAAAATTACTAATTGCTATTCTAATATATCTAATATTATAAATTTAACCAAGCAGTTAAAATCCATGTTCTTATTTGTATGCTACACGTACTTAGCAATAGTACTTAGTAATAGTGTTTTCAAGGTATACTGTATTATGTATAAACAATAACTCAATATTTTTATATGAAAAATGTTCTATATACCTATTCAAGTGATTTAGATGTGTCGCAGTGGCAATGATAAGACAAGCGTGTAAATCGGCAACATGAAGATTTCTGATATTCGTTAATGGATATAGTTCAGAAGCACAACTGTTCATCGTAGACCTCTTTTTTCTCAATAGAACGAATACCTTTTCAGTGACAAATAGATGAGAGCCGTAAAGGGTGAAAGCATCTCTCTATGAAATGTATTCTTACTGGCACCGCCTACTCTTATTACTCAATATTAATGATGTGATCTTAGCTCAAATGAGTGTCGCAGTTTGCTTGACGGGTACTAATGGTAAGCGTTTATGTTCAGATTCTTTCTGCTCACCTATTTAAGTGAAGAGTTGACAATAATCAATAAATTATGCCATGACTGGACACGTGTTATAATTTTCTATTATATTCTAGAATAAATATTTAAAAAGAATATTCAGAACTTTGAATATCATTTTTTATATCATTTGGTATTGAATGATTTATGTTAATTCATTTGTTATTTAACGTAACGGAAATGTAAACGTTGATAAGCATTTTAATTACGATATTTTTAGCCAGTAATTCCGTACACCGAATTGTTTTTTTTAATTTACAATTGTGATAATGCGAATTCGTAGTGTGTGTAAATATAAACAAAAAATAGTGTAACGTTACTTAGTGGTTAATATTACCACAAATTTAAAGACTAAAAATTTATGGGACATAACATCTTAGTTCCTATGGTCGGTGGCGCATTGGCGATGTAAGTGATGGTTAACATCTCTTACAATGCCAATGTATGTGGGCGTTGGTGACCACTTACCAGCAGGTGGCCCATATGCTCGTCCGTCAACCTATATTATAAAATAAAAATAAAAAATGTACATACATATATCACTGAATTATCGGCGCTATGTGCTTTACGCGGCACGGTTATATAGAACTAGCAACGTCTAATTCCGGTCGGCTGCTGAAAATTTATTGAACAGACACAGACAGAAATTCAATACTTTTATGGGCCTGACTCGAGCTTCGAAACCGGACCGTTGAGGCCTAGAACCGTACAACCGTAAAATTAGTACCGTATAGTTCGTCGTATAGTAAAATTAGAATCATTTCGCTGTTAACATACATTAAATTGTGCACAAAACTAGAGTTCTGAGAGAGAAATGGTTAATATTTCTTACAGCACCAATGGCACTGGGCGATGAAGACCATTTACCATTAGGTCCATCTACCCGTACGCTTCCCTATTTTATTAGACAAAAAACTTTGTCAGTATATATTTTTAATCTATAAATTCTTATATACATATATACCTATATATAGATCAAATAATAATTATTCATTTAAATTTGAGTAAGTACAAAAAAAATAGGTTATGAATATTAGCTTCGAGTATATGAAACATTCTAGTATTACCCGTTGGTATGGTATCTATAGCAGGAATTACTAGCATATAAATATAATCCGTTTGATATTAAACTAAGTTTTAAGGCTTTTTTGCTTGAAAGCTTCAAAACGATCGATCCATTTAGCAATTGTTATATGAAGAACACAATGTATCATCCGCCAAAATATTTAACAAATATTTCTAGGCTATCGCTCGTGAAAGGCTTGCTTCGGTAAAGGATTACCGGCAGTAGTTTTACGGTTGAGTGTATTGCTATAGTTTAGTAGGTAGCGTGCCACTCATTCGATCCTTCTGTTAACTTCCGTGTGTGGCTCAAATGACAAGCGAATACGATAATGAATTCATTTATGGAAATGTCAAGTCATAAAAATTGGTTTTAAACAGTTTCATTCATTTGTCACTTTCATTTGAAATGGTTTGCTAAAATTGCTGAATAAATATTTTCAAGACTGTTTGTTTTTTTAATTTTCTTATATAAGAATGTGTTTTTATTAAAAACTATATATATATATATATAATTAAGATATGTCAAAGTAATAATAAATAAGTATATAGACCTTACTTTTACATGTATTTCAAGTGTAAATTTTTTGTGGACTTGGCTTGTAACTTAAACCACACGTACCTATAGCTGCGTCGCGAGAAGGCGATATGGATGGATTCTTTTCGTCTTCGAAGGTATTGTTTACCGGAGCTTTGTAGTAGCATTAGGAATGCTCTCGTGTCCGCTTCAGTGACTTTGCTAAATGTCGCCTATAGGAAATGCGATTTTAATAGCGAAAACATCAGAATTACAAATCATTATGCTCCACTCCATTGCCTCCAGGCTAAAGGGTGTTTGTTGTCACATCCTTACCCTTTCATATCGTAGGTAACATGTTTACATATAGGATAGTGAAAAAACACTTTATTTATTTCCATTATGTGCAGATCAAGAAACATTTCAAATGTTTTAATATAATACAGTTGAACTTCTTGACGTAAGATAAAGCATCCCTTTCATATAAAGTAAAGAGATGGCAGAGATAATAAAACATAAAATTTTCATGGTATTATCAATATCTCTAATGCTCTATCAGTGAATGGCAATAGTCAGCTCATTATTGCGGCAGGCGAAGGGTTCGCGGCAGGTATGTCCGTATGGCGCGATCGGCCCTTCATAATTTAGAAAAAGAGCCATTTATTAAACTGGAACCCTTAGTAATTATTGGGTTCGCTGTAGCATATTCGCTACCTGCCGACAATTCGCCATTCTCTCTTTGTCTGTCGGCGTGGCGCCCTAAAGGGTTCTAATTTTAAATGCAGCGTGTAACTATTTAGCTTTATTCGAAAATTTCTCTTTCGCGGGTGGTTAACCCGCTGGACGCAATATGCTGCGGTTTTTTTTCGAAGCTGGCACGGGTAACCAATTAAATGAATACAAGGCTCGTTTTGTGGGTCTTTTGCCGGTTATCCGCTATTAACTATTACAATGTAAGAAAGTTTATCCGTAATTAAATTACCGCAATTAGAACATCAATGCATTAAATTAAAAAAGCGTAGGTAGGTATGTATATGTAAATTATTGTGCATCGCCTTGCTACAATAAGTTGTAATTAATATTTATAAATTTAGTATAAAAAAGAAATATTTTTTTATCTTATAAAAACATAGAATTAATAAAATGAATGGAAACTCTACTTCTATTAAAATACACAGAAATATTTCATTCGATTTAGGTAGGTAGGTAGGTATTTACAATAGACAAAAACCATATACCTATCCCATTCATTCATTCAATTTCGTCAATAATAAATATTCATTAGCTCCTTATTTATCAACAATAACACATTGTGACGGTAGTTCAAAGCTTTAAGGAACTCTACTCGTAAATATACGATTTAAATACTTTATTAATTATTATACTTATACCTACTTCTATTCTACCTATACATATACCTACTTATTATAAATGTGGTCCATAATATTGTCGTATGAAATTACACGGCTGAGAGACTAGAGTGTAGGTAAACACGCGGTATAGCGTCCATCTCGCCAGTTTGTTCGTAAACAAGGCCCGAATGAATATAGACAATCGTGTTTGCCGCCGTAGATCGCGTTACAACAACAAATATTCTTGTTTATTTATATGGCATCGATAATCACGCTACCATTCGATAGATAAACGTAGCGACTCCCTCGCCTTTGCCTAATGTGATGCAGTCGTCATGGCAACGCTGCAGCCCTACGTCAACATACTGGAATCCATAAAAAAAACGAAAGCTGAAAACTCTGTCCTCCTCGCCCCGGTTCTTGTCGCCGTGAACGTCCGAGAGTTCCCTTCTTTCAAACATAATTTATGATCTTGGGGAAATAAACATAAAAAATAGAAAAGGAAAAACGACGACACGCACGATAAAAAACCTCGTCGTAAAAGTGCGTCGGGCGCGGGGTGCGTCAGTGTACCCGCGCCGCCCTGTCCGCGGGCGGTAACCCTTCCGCTGCCCGCCTCCGCCCAGCCCCATACCGCCGCGGTAAAGGGTTAGGGCGACTAACCCTCTCCTTCTCCATGCTACTGTCTATTTATGTAGTGCCGCATGGAAAGTGTTTTAGTGAAACAACAAATCAACATATCCAATCGAAATCCAACTACATATTACTAATGGAAATAATATATGTAGTTTTTTATATAAATTATTACTTTAACATAGTTTTTGTTCATTGACATTGAAATCTAATATGTTGTAAAATTACTTATTACTTACTTACTTACTTACTTACTTGTTTACATATGTTGTGTCATCTATTCGGCCTTACTTTATATAACTATTCATAATTGTACAAAAACAAAATGTAACGCTGCTGATTAAATAAATAGTGATTTTAAGTTGATTTTAAATCTTTTTTAATGTTAATTTAATTTATCTAATCTGATAAATTAAATTAAAATTAAATACAGGAAAAGTAATAAAAAAAATCCTATGTCCGTGTTACGGTAAGTAGGTACCATATTTTGACGTTGCCAGCAGATGTTGCGATGTTGAAACTTTTTAAAAAGGCCATAAATGTTTTTATTGTGAAAAGTTTGGATAAATATATATTTAGCGCTAGTACTTTATTCTATTTCTTGATTTTGTCTCGTGATTTGCATAGGGATGTAATAGTAACAAGAATTATGAACTTCACCGAAGGGATATCTTACAGCTTCGATAATAATTGTCGATGACGAGGCGAGTAGCCAAAGACAGTAACGATGTATTGATGTAAATGCTGTTAGATAAATAGAGCGGCATTTTACTTCCAGTCTCCCGTCGCCGAAGTATTTCCGCCAGCGTTGTTCTGATGTGTCTACTTTTATTAACTGCGAATCGAAGAAAAATCGTAAAATAAACGAGTAAGTATAATAGGTTAGTACCATAACACAATCATACATTTTCTATAATTTTAGATATTTAGGCATTATGTAACGAATTATTTTTCATACTACTTTAAAGTTCCCATTTATTCTACAATACATTTTTAAAGAAAATTTTACTCAATTTATTATGTGGGATTAATTTATCGATATCGACGATCGGCAGTTGTTGGACGAAGTTACTTCTCTACTAGTTTTTTTATCTGTTCTACCCTGTCGGCTGTCCGTGGATCCGCATTGCCTTTTGGCCATTTTATTTATTACCGATATCTCCAGCTTATCCCGAGGAAAACTCGCATCATGTTAATTTCCTGTGCGACGTCCAACGTAAGTTCTCTTTAATAAACGGAATAGGTAGGTAGGTACATTATTGTTCTTTATATATTACCTAAAAATATTTCAGTTCTTACTTATTATACCTACTAATGTAAATTAACGGCATTCTGAGGTCGTATGCAAGAAATATTTATAAAATAAACTGAATCTTGAGATTGAATTTAAGTCAGACATTTATTTTTCCGTTCAGGTGCTTTGTTGAAGGACCGGTATTAGTAACGGCTAGTTTATGCAAAGGGCTCCCCAAAAATCGTTGGGGCTACACTTATTTAAATTCCCATTTTTGTACCAAATTTACATTAGATTCCATACATGCTAAGATGTCGAGGTACGGTCGGTCCTTTCTTGTGTTGTAAATTGGGGGTCACACAAAAACCGTTGAACTTACATACTGAGCCCATAATGTCCAGCCGTCGGCCCCGACGGTGGTGAAAAAGTACGGTATTGCCTACTTCATTTTTTTTACTCTTTTGATGTCCGCTCGATGCGTGTAACAATTCTTGATTTTTTTCAAATATCGATCACCATTATCGGTGTACTGGTTGGATTTAAATTTACGAAAAAATTGTAAATTCCGAGGGGACGATTATAAACACATGCGCGAGCGCGTCAAATCTTCAGCCGGCGCACGCTCGTCGTTCAGGGACGCATTATGGCTTTTTTAAACGACACTATAACGGGGGAAAAGTATTTTTTAAAAATAAAAATTAGTTTTTTAGTCAAAAAAGTGTCCTCGCAGTTGAATTCAATTGTTGCGTGTCGGATGAGCACGCGTTCTATTTTATGTCGAGAAGGGATTTTTTATAGCTTGGTGTGTGCCACGGTGCCAGCGATAGGAGAAATCTACTTGTCTCGTCACGTGACACATGTTTTTTTATAAAGCCGCGATCTATTATTTTAATTTTTAATACTTTACTACTATCAGCAAATTATTAGATAGGTTCACAATATAGGTAAATAATAAGTATAAAGTTTTGCTTATTCGAATTACGAACTCTTATCTATACAAATAAAATTGAAGTGTCTGTCTGTCTCTTTTAAAGATAATTTGGCTAATTGCGAATTAACAAAAAAATTTTTTTGTCTGTCTCTCTATTTGTCCTGACTAATCGACTTAAAATAATTTGAAACGACTAAAAATTAAAAAAAATATAACTGACCAATTTTAAGTAATATTTCAAGCTTCCGTTTAGTCTTTATTTTATCAAAATCCGTTGAGCCCATCAAACGTTGTAAAAATGTTCGTATTTTTGTTTTTCATAGATAATTACTTTTTAGTTTTGACTTTTAAGGTAACATATTACTTAGACGGTTTAATAAAGTTTGCATTAAATTATTTAGTTTTATAGTTTAATTAGATTAGAAGTGTTGTAATTTTTTTTTCTATTACTTCTTGCTGCATTACCCATATGTAGCATGTTCCCATGTAAGTCATGCCAATGATATTGTCTAGCAAATGGTAATACTACGCCTATTATATTATATTAGATGTTTCTATAATGTGATATATACGTTTGTAAGTATAAATGTAGAAATTAAGTTTACCTTGAGTATATTAAGTATCAATATTATATATCAAAAGTTTCTAGACAAATTGGTTTCATATCTAACAATATACGGCATTAATATATCGACATCTGGGGTTATGTTATATATAACGAGAGTAGTATAATAAAACGCACACTACGGAGACTTCGGAGGGCGACAGCGAAAGAGGTGAACAAGTCACAACAACTTTTTACTCCCTTCGGAGGGAGGAACGGCCCTCCCCGCACACCAGCGTATGGAGGGTCTCTGGAGATGAAAGTTCTGTGGGGTTAAAGCAACTACACACACGCGTGTGTGAGACAACAAACGCGTAGTTACCTAACTCTAACTTTAATTGTATCTTTCAATCGATACTATGATAGGAAGGACCCTTTCACTGTTACGCGTTAGACGACTTCTTAATATTATTTTAGTAGTATGATGATGATGATGATGATATAATATGTGTCTACTCAGTTACACTGTGTTTTGAAGTACAAATACGTGTAAGTACTTTGGTTTACATGTCATAGATATTTTGCAAAAACTATTAATTTTAAAAGAAGACATATACTAAAACGATGACATATACTACTAATCAATCGTTCGTTCGGATTGATTTGATTCTTTCATCCTCATATTGTTACAGTTTATTCACGGCCGAAATAGCTTTAAATATTCGAGAAATATTAATTAGTCTAAATTTGTATTCATTGACTTCGTTTGTAAATTTGATTTATTTTTACTTTTTCTGTTAGGTTTTCTTGAAAAATTTCCAGTTACAAATCACTTTATGGATTCGAATTTTAAATTATACTAACCAATCGTTAAATTAATCCTGACGATACAAACATACACTACAGTTTTATTTCAACGGATAGAAAAGTAAGAATACATTGTGTATGCTTTCTACCCCACTGTCCACTCACCCCTCGGCTGTTTGAGCAAAAAGTGGACAATTGCATTGCTTGGCCGTACATAAATCATTTTGCATCTAACGACCAGTTACAAAATATATAAAATGATGGTTGCGTATATTATATACAAAGATTTTTATTATATAAATATTAATGGAAACTTTTATCTTTTTATAATGGTTAACTATTTGTTACAATTGATAAGTAATTGTTATATAATATAGGGCGATGACATAAAGAATGATGACCCAATTCTTTAATTTTATACATTTAAAGATTTTAATTTAAATATACAGTCGAGATATGTAAAAATATTCTTAAAAATTGATCGGACAGTGCGATACCTGCGTCATTTTTTGTACATATTAAAATTCAATTGCTGTAAGACAAATAACACTTGATTTATTCCGTTAAACGAGGATCATTCTTCTTATTCCAATCTGATACACGACAGTAGCTATTTAATTTACAAACAATGACTTATTCATGAGTCGTGAATTTTGCTAATGTGTTTAAATTCAATCCATAATTTGTTAAAATCTGTTAAGCTAAGTTTACAAAACAGGCCCATTCATATTTGAAATATTGGTACATTTAATCTTGATGTTTATTAAATTTGTTTTAGACATTACAAAATCCTAAAATACGGAAATCATCGGGCGGAATGTTTAGTTTTGTCATCGATTACGCAAACTGTTTCAAGGGTGCGTTGCATTCGACCATTGTGAAAAAATGTGAGAGTATATATAAAAACTAGCTGCAGCTGTCGGCTGCACACATGCGAATTGAAGCGGATACGTCACGAAAAAAAAAGACGTATGTGCTTAGAGTTACTCTAGGAGTTATGACCTTTTAGAAAAATGTAGCATTCATATAGGGCAACCCTCCCGTACATAGGCTAGGCGAGAAGGGTTCTGAGTTCAATCCGCGCTCTGGGAAGGGTTTGCAAGGACGCCCGCCGACGCGCAAGCGCACGCGATCTTGCAAAAAACTAATACAATGAACACAACAGCTCTGTTTTGTTGTTAATACAGTAGATTGTTCGTAAATTCCATTTTTTTTTAAAAATGTAATATCATCAACTCGTTCACGCCTGGTCTTTCAAAGGGAGCTTTTGAAGAGGGAAAAGAAAAATTGTTAAAAATGGATAAAAAGTGGGTCAGAAAGGGTGCTTTGAAACTAGTAATCATTCGTTTCATCGATTGATTGCCGTTATTATAAAAAAATGTTTTTTTTTTTAAAAGTACAGTAGACTTTAGTAAACGTTATTTTCCTAATTATAAGTCAATTATAGAACTTATAAGGTTATTACTTTGTAATATTACTCTGATTAAATTAAACAATTAGACATAATTATGTTTTTCTAATACTAAAAGATTAAATGTAAATGTATGTCCGTTAATTTATGCTTTATTAAATTAACCGTTGATGTTATTTTCTAAAGTTTTTTTACCTATATATTATGCAGTTCGTACAGATATAAAAAATCCTGAAATTGTCACAAAAAATGAAGTCTCAATCATTTATAAATTAGTTTCGCGGACAGTTACAGTATTCATCCCTTTATCAGTTTTACAATCGGCTGCAATAAAAGGGTACGACTGATTGTTAGTATGTTTTTTTATATTTTTTTATTTATTATCTGCCACAGATTTATGTTCTGTTCACATATGAACATTTGTGGTTGTAGCTTGAACGAAAAACAAAACACTTGTAAAATTATATAATACTTTAAAAATTATATTTGATTGATGAACGTTGATTAATATATTATTATTTATAGTAAATATCTTGTGTTTAAATAATTATTTGAAGATTAGTAGTATGTCTTCGTAAAAATATAAGTGAGACATGTAGAATACTATTTAAAATTTTATAATATTGTATTTTTACGAGAAGAATAAGAATATTTAAAGGTAGTAGTGTAGTTCTATCCAAATGTTTACACAAAACCCCTTTTACCTGTCATGTGCAATTACATGATATTTACACGGATATCATGCCTTTACAACCCTTCACCAACCCTTCTATTGTGGGTTTTTATATAGATGCACTTGTTCATTGTACGCGCCTCTATTTAACTAATACATGTTAATACATGGTAAATTTAATCTATTTTGGTACGTTACAACTTACATAGAAGTGAAAAGTCTTGCTTTAAACTATATGCAGTTGTGAAAGAAATAGGTGAATGTGTTACAGAAAAGTTGAAGTTGGTTTGACAAACAACACTCACTACTGACTAAAATGCTTAATTTGTTTTCGACACACATTTTCATGGCGTCAGTTTCAATGCCTTTTCTTTATGTAAAACATAACTATTCTTTTTTTATGTTTTACAAAAACGTTACATATATTATTTGTTATATAAAATAGAAAGTACTTTCAATAATTGTTCATTGATAAAAAATAAATATTTGTTTTAGTATTGCTGTGATGTACTTAAATTTGTACTCAAGGTTAATCTATACTACTATATAAATCTATTGGCTCTGTCTGTACATTTTTTTTTTTCATCTAATTTTGTGATAAATAATCGTTTTATGATGCAGTGCAGTGCAGATTCACATTATATTATTTTTTTCATTTTTGTCTGTCTGTCTATGTGTATGACTTCTTATAATTCAAGAACGGCTCGACCAATCTTGATGAAAATTGGTACACATACAGAACATGTCACAGCGCCATATATAAGATCAGTAAACATACGGTATTTAATGAAAATTAATTTCTTTTTTCTTTCTTTTTTTACCAGCAGTCATATGTGTGTGTGTGTGTGTGTGCGCGTGTGTGTTATTATAGTAATAAAATAATTTATTATATTTTTATTAATTATACGCGGGACACAGCCAGTCAACTATATTTTTCTCTAGTTTAACCTATTTTTTATTACTATTTAGATTTCTTTGTATAACTCTTTTAAGGACGGCAATCGTGGTTAAAAACTTGTTATTGATTTGTTTTTTATCATTGTAAGTTTTTACTATAAACAAAAAAATAATATAACCGTGACAGTTGATCGAAACAGCTTTCTGTGGACACGGCGTTTTTTTCAGCCGTCACCTGTTAGATGTGTATACAAAAATATTGAATTAGATTAACCATCATAATTTAATGTGTGTTTAAATACAGGTGTTATTGTAAAAAGTGCAACA
Source organism: Nymphalis polychloros (assembly GCA_905220585.2). Taxonomy (NCBI): domain Eukaryota; kingdom Metazoa; phylum Arthropoda; class Insecta; order Lepidoptera; family Nymphalidae; genus Nymphalis; species Nymphalis polychloros. Next base: position 9,859,875 of record HG992245.1, on the reverse strand, counting down.
TTAACGACAATAAAAAGGAAATTAAAGCGGAAATAATTTGTGAGCTAATAAATATTATTAATTCAAAACGCTATTGCAATTACATTTTTTCTTATCTGTTTAACGCTATTGCTTCGCTAATTGAGCACAATATATTCACAATGTCACGTATGATGAGTAGGTAGGTAGACTTACACGGTGGTAGGTCTTTGTGTCGTGTTCCGCTTTGTGAATGAGTCAGTGTAACTACAAGGGACATAACATCCTAGTTTACAAGGCGTATTGATAATTTATGGTGATGGCCGGTGGTGACCACTTACCATCAAGTTGCCTATTATCCAAGCTGCCTTCTTACATTAAATGTACAAAAAATAAATAAGTTTGATGTTTCCAAATTATAAAGTTGTTATTGATGATATAAGTAGAAAGATGGTTACACAACGATATATATCTAACTACAAAAAATCATGTTTGCAATTATTTAGAATAAATACATTAAATATAATATTGTCGACATCGTTGAATCGAAATTAATTGTATGACAATTTAAAACAATTCGGTAACGACAGTTTGAAAACGTAATAGAATAATTCAAAGTTGTTTTGTAAAAAAATTTTAGACGGATAATTTTTCAATAATATAGTATATTTTATCATATTTTAAGGGGCAGATGTAAAAACACATTGCCCCAGAAAGGTTATCGATTACTGTATGATCCAATTAGTAGATATCGAAACAATCGACCGTTTCAAGCCTTAAAGACGCTCAAATAGCTCTATCAGTATCGGCTCGAGTTAGGGTTATACGACCCGTGAGTTTTTTCTTAGACACGCGTTCTTACCCCTTTTTTAATCGGATTTCAAAGGCGCGTGTGCTGTTTTTATAAGCATTCATAAAAACCTCAATTCACCTTATTGTAGCCGTTAGGGTTAAGTTTTTTATCGTCTGTTGTAACGCGATAGGTGAATGTTTTAATTAGATAGTTCACTAAGCTGCAGGATGTAAAATAATTCTTTATGACTTTTTTATTTTTCTTTATGACTTTGTTAGCATAAATTATACTGTTTGATCTTATAACGTAAATGCAAATACGATATTTTTTTTCATATCTTTAAAATCGTATTTATTAATTAATATTTGCCAATTTCCAATTAAACTTATGCATGATTTGCAATGCAACTGCATTTTGACTAGAAGCGAATTATTTAACAAGTAGGTATCTTGTTAAATAATTAATTAATTAGGCATACATTTTTAAAATGGTAAATAGCTTGGTTCTTATTGATAAAACTTGCATGACTTTAAACAGCAGTTTGTCCATTTTTTTTTAAATCGAACTCAATACCAACTAATAATAACATTCCATTCATTTAATGTAAGTAATTTTAAAATTAATCTAAAATAAGAATCGATTTCATCTTAATTGCAGAAGCAAAAGGCGACATGATTAGATCAAAAATAAACTCTTAAGTAAAGAAAACATATGTTATAATTTGTTTAATTATTTCATAAAATAATAACATAATTCTTACGAGGCTTTTATTAGAGACTCTCTTGTCTCGATAAGTACATCTTTATTAACGAATTTTGTTACAGTGGCGGAAATTCCTTTAACGGAATGGGTCGTGTAGAAGAAAAGCTTTGGAATGTCATTAATATTCAAATCGTAAGTAGGAGGGATTATAAAATAATAGGAGTAATTTAGGACGGCACGCGTCCGTCCCTGGAATGTCCTGATAAGATATGCATGGAAATATGCCTGGCTTATTACATTTTTTTCAAATGAGTCCATTTAATCTAGACACCCGTATTTCGTTCTATTTTTATACTTTATAGATTTTCTTATGGACACTTAGATTTATGTCAATATAAATTTATTTGTGAATTAACAATGGAACTGAACTAAGTTCAACCGACTCAACAAAGTCAATAAATCCTTCCTTCGTATTCGTTTCCATAATGAAATTCCGCTGATATTTTTAAATGTATTAATTATTAAATGCCATTAAAATCATTAATATTCAATTAAGGCATATATTACAAAATGCTAGATGATAACGAAGATAAATATCGTGGACTTCGTACCTATTTGTACATTTCAAGGCAAGTAATAATATACGTCATTTAATCTTAATCATAGAATCGCCATTCTGTACAAGTGGTTAACTCTTTAAATTTAATATATTGTAAAATTAATTATAAGTGCTTGTGCCTTCTGGAATAGTTTCGACAGTATTCCAAAAAAAGTGTTAAATTCATTAAAAGATTTAATGATTCATTAAAAAAAACGATACTTCTAAAGTATTAGTTTAACGATTATTAAAATTTCAAGTTATATGGAAAATTACTGTAACGTAAAAATTATATTATAGTTAGATTTTTAAAATCTCCCTTTTACTCATAATTATACGAGGCATTTTTACCAAAGCCTATCATTAAATTCTATTAAAGGAGTAGTATAGTAGTCCGTCAAGGCAATTAAGTGGGCCCTAATTACTATTAGCTTGCTTCCTTTATTCTTTTAAATATATAATTGATTTGATGTAACTAGTACTTTGAACATGTATAGCTGCTTTTTAGAAGTGAACTATTATCATTAGAGGTCCGGAATAACACTGTTCAAGGAGTTGTAGGCTCTTCTTTCATTGAGGGTAAGGTGTTTGGCTGTGTTATGTTAGGTTTTTAGGTTGGTGATAGATTTTCATCCGACAAATGTAGGTTTCCTCACGATGTTTTCCTTGGCGAGCCTAATATGAATTTTAAACACAAATTCGAAAAATCGGTGGTGCACCTGGGTTTTAATCCACAGTTATTGGTTAAGATTCACGTCTTCTAACCACTGGACCATCTCTGCTTTTCTATGACTTACGAAGTTTAACGCTAAGTTAACTTCTATGCATGATTAACAAAAATCTTAGGCCTAAGTTTTATTTTTAAATTAAATAAAATTTCTAAAATCAAAACAAATGTTTATGTATTCTTGAAATATAAATGTTATAATATGAAATGATTACTTATGACCTATTGCATTGAATCCAACAGAGTTAATTAAACGCAAAAAAACTTCAACATAAAAGTTAAAAAATATCTGTATAGTTACTGTTTTCAGATTAAACTGAACTCATAGAAAATAACATCAGATATTATTATCTGGTATAAGTTGTTTTCAAATGCATTATTTTTCATATTGTACATCACGAATGAAATATTATTGCATGCATAATCTAATTATACATCTTTTAAATAGCGTATTCTTTATAGCGTATAAAATTCCCGGTGGTAGAGCTTTCTGCAAGCTCGTCTGGGTAGGTACCACCCACTCATCAGATATTCTACCGCAAAACAGCAGTACTTTGTATTGTTGTGTTCCGGTTTGAAGGGTGAGTGAGCCAGTGTAATTACAGGCACAAGGGACATAACATCTTAGTTCCCAAGGTTGGTGGCGCATTGGCAATGTAAGTGATGGTTAACATTTCTTACAATGCCATTGTCTATGGGCGTTGGTGACCACTTACCATCAGGTGGCCCATATGCTCGTCCGCCAACCTATAAAATAAAAAAAAAAAAAAAAAAAAAAAGTTCCCAAGGTTGGCGGCGCATTGGCGATGTAAGCGATGGTTAACATTTCTTACAATGCCATTGTCTATGGGCGTTGGTGACCACTTACCATCAGGTGGCCCGTATGCTCGTCCGCCTACCTGTACAATAAAAAAGACTAAGCTATTTCATATATGTTTTTTATCAATATTTCCACATTTATCAAATGTTATTTTATGCATGATATTACAATTTCACAACATTGAATATATTACAAATACATTATATTTGCACATTATACTATATATTAAGACGTTAAGTTACCAAAGATTTGCTTTATTAATGTAACATAGCGAATAAGTTTTCATATATATTAAGATTTTATAAACAATTATAAACTGAACGACATTCTTAAGCTTGTCGTAAACGGTTATGCAAACTGTGCATTTAATTTTTCTGCGAATTTAAATATCGATATATAGTCTTTTGTAATTGCATAAAAGGTTTACAAAGAAGACAATAAAGATGCCATTTGAAAAGGAGCAAAAATTTTAATGTTATTGCGATATTTTCTAAAAATGGTCGACACGCTTTCGGGAAACATGCAAAAATGTAAAGCAGACTATAAAATATTGAACCCAATTTTTTGCAAATAACTTTTTGTCTTCATAATTATAAAGTAGCGTCCTAAAAAATTTTGCTTCATGAATAATTAACTTCCCAACAAAGACTACATTTTTGTCAGCTTTAATTTTTTGTCAGGTTATTTGATTCTTTATTCAAGGTTGAATCGGTCGGATATTATATCTTTAGATAGCTAACTATGGCTTTATTTTATATTCTTATATGCATATATTATATATAATATTTCTTGTTCTATTTTCGTTATTATTACTACAAACCTAAGAAATGTTACTCACTATATATCACTCGTTTATTTTAACAAATATTATAAAAGCACGTATCCGATTAAGTAATATCAATACATAGATCTTGTAGCATTAACTATACGCATTATTTTTTTATTTAAAAACTTTATTGATCACCATGGGACAAAAGGCTTACTTAATGCCTGCAAGGCATTCTCTGCCAGTCAACCTTTAGGTCAACCAGAAATCAACGAAGGCGGTAATTCATAGATAACACTACACAACAATACACGAACTTATATATAAAACTATAGAATAAATAAACATATACATACATACACACAGTGTCTACAAAATAAATATCAATCTATAATCACTATAGTAAAAACATATTAATAATAGTGCATTATAGATGTCATGAGAACATTAATAACAGGTATACCTACTTTTTCATTTAAAAAAAAACAACTTCAACTAAAAGTTTAAAAAAAAAGAATAAAAAATTAATATTAATATTCACAAATACTATATTCATATGGATGTATATAAGAAGAGTGTTTTAATATTAACATTATATAAAAAATACTAAAATATTATTTTTACAATTAAGTTAGAACTCAACAATGAATGTTGATATAATATTTTTTGATAAATAAAAATATGCCAAATGTTTTTTTTAATGTAAGCAAAAAGTGGGCACCGACAAGTAATAAAACAATTAAAAAGCAAACTACAATTTATGGTATTCACAGAGCAAAATGTTCCAGTTTCGAAAGTTAACAATGTGGTCAATAAATCCTTCTTCTAGTTCTTTTAAACTAAAAACAACTATTATATAACAAAATAAACTAACTGGGTCTTACTGTAGCTTTTTAGTGCTTATAAGTTTATCGTTTCAAGTTTAAAAAAGTGGCATACATACATGTACAAAACCTTTAAGTATATAGGTATCACTTTTGATTGATATAGCCGCTTTTGATGAAGTTGAACAAAGACTTAATTTATGTTAATTTGCAATTTTGAAGATTACCCCGCACAGGCAGACAAAAATAAAAATAATAGTTGATTTGATTTGTTTAATTTCTAAATAGCCATATTATTTTTGAAAAAGGCAATCACATATTAAGAAAACTTTGATTAATAAGTAGTACTAGTATTTATATTTTTATTGTATGTTTGTCGGAAAAGAGTAACTACCTAGCTTATTGCCGTCTCTCGGTAGGATCTACATTCCGGACTGATAGTTACTTTCAATTTAATTTAATCTTCTAAAATGACGATTCAAAGTATTTGCAAGAGTCTACCTCAATAGAGTATATTTATATTTCGATATTTTTGATTTTTAGTTCTAGTTACAATTATCATTTTTAAAACTCCCTATAAATAAATATTAAGTACAAGTAATCAGTAAAAATAATAAAAAAATAAGGCAAATAAATGTGACTATCGTTTTTCAAAGATGTTTTATCGTTTCGATGAGTCTTAAAAATATGAACTATATTGAGAAACGAATGTGGCTGTAGGCATTTGGTACCGAGATAGGCTGATCAATCATGGAGCCTACCCCTTCTATCCCGCCCAATGTCGGCTGGTGCGCGAAAACAAACGGTTGCTAAGCAACGGCGGGGCGGGGGCGCCCACACGACTACCGCATCCGACCCCACGTATGTATGACACACAGTTTTATTTCAAGATGCACATGGACCTAGAACTCATAAGAGTTTTTAATCAATACGCACACTTCGTTAATAATTATTATTATTAAGTGTATCTTAACAACGCTTTGGTGTGTATATATAATGAACATATCACAATTATGATAAGTGTCGAGATTTTATTTAAAATATGAAATGAAAATTTAGTAATCATTACTAAATAGTGCACTGTTGCAAGCAAAGAGATTAGTAATAAGTTTTAGATAAAGTTGCGTGCAAATATTCGTATTGACCATAAAAAAGGATATATCCATCGCAAGTTAAATAAGTTGTTGTGTTTGTAGGTGTAATTGGGAATAAAAGAAAAGAGAGCCCTGGCAGCCTCGGCGGTGATCCATCATTCCTACTGACCGCCGCCCCCACACCCCACTTACTTTTCACTTTCTCTACATATTTTAAGGAGAATAAAACTTTCTCTTCACCCCGCTTTTATTTTTCTTTTTCCTTTTAAGTGCTGGCACTATTTTTTGATATGAGAAATCTTACAGAAATGTGGAATGGAATGTTTAGATATTTACATTTTTAATTACATTAAAAATTAAAATACAAATGTCTATAAAAAATCTTTATACATTTGTTTTTGCGTGTAAAGTAAGGGAAAATCATATTTATTTACAATACGTGTAAGTACGTTTTTTACACAAAGTAATCTTAAGTACTTTGCAAATTTTACCTGTCTCGTTATCCGTCGAAGTGACAGCTCTTTACGACTCTAAAAGAAATCCTTTTAAAAAGACAAATAAAATACAATAGGGATTAGACTGCCTTTGATAGTGTAACTTTTATTTTATCGTTTACTTAAGAAAATAGAAAATGTCCTTTGTATTGCTTTTGATTTAGATAATATGTATTTCACATAATTCATCAATTATCTTAAAATTTATAATGAGTATGAGTTAGTCATCCTTTATTAGAGTAGTTATGGAGATAATATTTTCGTACTTAAACATAGCTACTTACGGCGTCATGAGTAATAAATAAAATTTAATTCCGTACATTTTTGTAATGTGGCTTTATCTATTATTATAGAATATGTTTGTAAAGTGTACAAATAGATAATTGAGTAGGGCTCTATGAGTGTGTAGAACCGGTACTGAGCGGTGCGGCAGCATCACTGTCTATAATAAATGAACGGGCGCGGGGACGCTGACCAATGGCAGCCCCACCCTCAATCAATATGATGGACTCGGCCGCGAGGGGACGATCGCTCACTGATTTTTTCCCTCGCTGACAGGACTCGGGAGGACGTTTTTGCGCCCTCACTGCGGGTCCAGTGATGAGGGGAGCGAGCAATTAATAAGTGTGCGGCGGTTGCCTACGTCGCGAAAAGCTTGCCGACCACACATCCGACACTCCTTTTTCTTTTTAAATTGACATTTTTTTCATGCAATTCATACATTAGACTATTTCGCTGAAGATCTAACCGTTGACAATAAATTATAATTTTTGGTTGGCGGGCACTTTAATATCATTCTAAAAACAAAGAAAAATCCATATGGCAATTAGCAAAAGCTCGGTTCTCGAGACCTATTTGTAAAAATACTCTTTAAATAAAAAGAAATAGCTTCTCTATGTGTAATACTTCTACACTACTATTACTGACTCATTTTCTCATGGTTAGGTCTCGCTAGTTAAAGGGACTATTTGATTCACTATGAATTCCCTTGGATACGAAGCAGATTTGATAAGATTAATAGACGAAGTATTTCAAAAATATAAGCCCCCGAGGTTGGATTAATTGATTTTAGCGAATACCTTAATATTATATATTTTATAGATGTTTATTTATTTTATACTCATCTGGTGACATTTTGAGTTTAAACAAAAAATTTCTATCTAAAAATATCTAATTGTCTGCCCTTAAAATGTCAAATGCCTGGATGTCTGGCTTAGTGATTTTCTTCGTAAATTGTAAGCATGAGTCCAATATGCAAAAACAAATTAAGTAGAATAATTTATTTTTAAATGGGCTGCTGACTTGCGTAAATTATGTGTTAAGACTTCACATTACATTATTTACATCGTGAAAAACATATTTCTCCAAATGCATATTCATAAAACGCCTTTAAATGTAGCCTACAGCTTCAGTTCAGTTTAGTTCACACAGTCAGCGAGCATAGATGCTGCAAAATTATTAGCTTCACGCACGTTCGCAGTGTTGCACAAGTTTGTACGGAGCAAATAAGGTGTCCGTCTAACATTTTTACTGTCTCTTCGATTTCCCTCGTTTTCAAAGGAATACAAATTATTATATAGAGTTTATTTATATTAAGGCATTAAATAAATTAAAAATAGTTTCCGTACAAATCGTGACAGCGTGAAATGAAATTGGAGGTATTGTCAATTGACAACGCAACTACGGTCGTATACATAGGTCTTGCAATAACAGTAGTGGGGGTACGTCGACTTAATGACGCTGTTCAGTTCAATTTACGGCCGCCAGAGGCATGACGATAGGTTCGTGCTGAATACAAATACTCAAAAAATTATTGTACATGGAAGATAAAATTATACTATTTGTCCAAAATTATATTACGTTTTACGTATATGTGGCCGATACCCTTCGCTTTACACACTTTTCCAGCGAAGGGTAATACGGTTGACCATTTTTTTTTCTTCTGCCTTTCTTTTGCTTTTATCTCAATAACACTGTAATTCAAAATATTGTTTTCAAAATTTTGTATTCAAACATGTTATTATTATATAACTAGCTGAAACCGCAGTTTCACCCACTTATAATTAATAAAAATCAACCTAGAACCTTCCTCGATAAAAGGACTATACAATACAACACCAAAATAATTTTTAAATTCGAACCAGTAGTTCCTGAGATTAGCCGGATCAAACAAACAAACTCTTCAGCTTTATATATTAGTATAGATGAGCACATTAGATGTAATATACATATATAATAAGCTCAACACGAGTTGTTTTATTGTGCGTTAAAGTAAAATTATTTCGATAGGCGATACCAGCAACGTACAGCGGGCGTCGTTGCGAAATAGAAGTTGTACCACAATCACACCTATCTCTTACCACTGAAATTGGACTCGGTAGCTAGACCTGTATACAAGACCGTGAACGCAACGCTACCATGGTGACAGTCGCTGTCTTAAGGTCTGTCTGTAAGAGTAAGTAATATAGAAATTTCGTTCACCAGCTCCCATTACAAAAATGAGTTATTGCCGTTAGCTTTGTTTTAAAATCCATCATACAGAAAAGTAATTAAAAAGCAATTAGAAATGATTGCTTAATATTCATACTTTGTAGTTGACGCTTGAAAATCTTTGGAAAACATCGCGTAAATTCAAACATCAAAATTTTAATCTAAGTTTAAAATTTCTTTGGGAATCGGCAAATTTTGTACTAAGTCATTAAAGTATAAAACTTCGGTCATTTTGCTGGCGTTGCTTAAAAGCCTTTTTAGTCTCAGAAAGTAATCTTTCATTAGGGTGGGGAGGAGCTAAAACGGAAGTTCTCTTTGAAAGGAAAATTACACGTCGGATGCCTGCGTGCCGTTCAAGGGAGATGGATTTTAATTACGTCAAACAAAGTTGTCGAAGTTCGCTGAGAGCCGGAGTCGACGCCATTAATATCGACTCATGAGCACCAATCAGCCGGTACGCGTTCTACAAGTCGCTAATGGCTATAGTTAGTATTTAGTTTATAATACAAATAATTAGCACCCATATTCAGATTACTATAGTTTAATGAAATTTGCAATTATTAAGAATAATTATTAAAATATCAATTAACTAATTCATAATTATTTATCCTTAAAAAAAGATTTTAAAATTGAACTGTTCATAATCAGAAACATTTAGTTGAACGATTGTAATTAGTAATAGATTAATGATAGTAGATCAAACGAACTAAAGGTGATAAATCGGGCGCACCTTTTAGCGATGCGACTCTATGGAAATATATTGCGCGCAGCGTTAATCAGAGTCCAGTCGCCATTAATTTGATTAGGGTTAGTGGGCGCGAGGCTATCAATCCGCCACATTACCATGTCACCGTATAACAGGGCTACAACTAACCTCTATAGTAATATATGTAAACCCGTCTAATTATGAGTTAATATGACTAAATTAAACTATTTAATCAATTTATTTCCTTAATATTTACTTACATATCTGTTTTATATATTACATCTTAAATACTTGATAAATGTTTACAATGAATTGAATTTGCAGAAGCTTTGGTCTTATTTGTTTTAATTTATTTTTAAAAGTAATATTAATTTAAAAATAATAGTACAATTTTTTTAAGAATTTACGATACTAACAACAGTGACATGCTTCGACAGCCCTTGTGTGTTATAAAGTGTAATTTCGACCGATTCGTGTTGAGCACTTTTAGGTCAATTAGGTAGAGTCGCGCCCGCGGGTCGCTTTGGCAACTAATCAGGGGCAGGGCAAAGTTTATACCGTGTTAATTTGACTAATGCTCCTTAGCGGCCTGCTGCGGGTTGGATTACTTGCTGATAGCCTCATGTATATACACGACGACCAAGTGTTTACGGGACATTCCCATAAACGAGCTCTTGCTACATAGCTAATTGCTTGATTATTAATTAATTATTCACTTGAAATGTATTACATAATATTCGAGTAATAAGATCTATCGATCGTGATAGTAATGGTAAGATTCATATATTCAACTGTAATTGTATCTTTAATACAGATAAGATGTAATATTAATGATCTCTAGCAAAGTTTGATACTTAGAGCATGATCTAAAATGTTATTAGAACTTCTGTGATTGTAATGAATATAAATGATAGTAACATCAATCGCGCGGTGAGTTTCGTGTCCAGCGGTTGTTAGTTCGTGATACTTAACCAATTAGACGTGAAACAATCGCCCTCATAGCGGCTCCATCGTGAATACGCCCCTATATCAACGCTACACTGGCGTTTTTGCTAAACCACTTCTACTTTCTTTATGATATTTCAAAGCCACATCATTACTAGCTCAATTACATATTTAGAAAAAAAAGAAAAGTCTAAAAACTTATTTGACTCCAATGATAGGGGACTATTTTATGATTCCCACAGCTCTGTCATACTTGTTTTGTGATAATAACGCGTTGTTCGTACATAAGTTATGTAATGAAGGTGTCTGTGCTGTTATTTCATTTCATTTCGACTCGTAACAAATTAAAGTAGTTTAGGGTAACCGTTGCCTTATTACCGGCCCCTTTATGGTTATGTAATGTAATAAAAGTGATTGTACATGTAAAACTAAAAAATAGTACTTATTTAGGCTATAAACGTATGTACATTGTAAATGTGAGTGTGTGATAATGTAATTAATGATAAACTGTTTGTATGCTTAAATGTTTCGTTAAAATTGCAAACACATAAAGCTTTGCGTGGCCTTAACTCTCTTGTAAGCGTATAATTGGCAGGCCCGTCCTACTTGTTTTATTTTTGCAAACACTTTATTTTAATTGGATTAATAAATAAATAAAATATTAATCATAGATCATTAGGTTTTAGATATAGAAAGTAAAATATATATATATTTAATGTGACGCATTGTTAGATATTATATAGTGTTTGTGCATTGATGTATATGTGATTAAAAAACATATATTTATTTTTACAATACTATTATTTTTGAATAGAATACAATAATTTTCGCATTTTAAGCTTTGATTAATTCTTTGAGAAAATAATTTATAAAAAAATGTATTACAAAAATTATATTGAATTTCAAACTAATCATACTTAAATGTCACTAAGCGGTCCTTTGTGTAATTAATAAATAATTAAAGGCTACCGTACGTAATGAACAACAAAAAAACAATATTCAATATAATGTGCAAGCCTAATGCAAACTACGTTTCATATATATAAATTATTAACAAGGATATATCTAACGATAAGTAATACATGCATATGACCAACAATGTGATCATTTGTAAATACTACTCCATAAATTGTAAATACAGTCGAGTGCTCAAGACAGATTTTTGTATTCCAATATAATATTACCATGATCAATTCAGAGTAGGTAACTAAAATGAAATCATAATTGAAGCAAAAAAATATATTAGTTTACCAAAGAAAATATAGTTAAAATAAACTAAGTCCTTAATATTAGTAAGTCAATAGGAATTTTAGTAAATTTAACATTTCAAAAACAGGCTACAGTATATATATATTACTGTTGAATAATAATATTTTTATATATCAATTATCAATTGTATATAATTTTGTATTTATAAAAAGATAAGCCACCATTATTTTATTCGATTTTATTTCCGAGTGTACTAATAATATGCGTACCAGTTGTCTTCAATTGCTAGGAGAGGGTGACTGCATTTAATTCATTTGTGGCCGGACCATGCATGCGGGAGTATTTTATCTGAAAACATACTTGAGGCATCTCACAGTACAACAATTATGATTTAACCGATTTCCTGTTTTATATTGTCATAGTGACAATGTGAATAAAGAAGGGCATTTCATAATTGCTTGTATTATTCAAAGCATATCGATCATTACATTTTTTTGTACTGTTAATTTTTTTTTACTTTTTTTACCTAACTGTGCTAAAGCTTGAGTAATAAATATGTGGAATGTGATTCTAATTGTAGTAGTGCCCCGCCTCGATTTGGATTGGTCGGTTAACCCTTCTAATGTGAAAGGGTTATTATTAAACCCCTATCAGAGCGGCGCGCGCGCCGACTCGCGCCGCGCCCGATTCATCTTTTACGTTTTTTTACGGGAGCTTCCATACACTTTTTACATCGCCACAACGCGTTTTGATTGGTTGATATGAAAGGGTTATGATGTAAATATATCCGATGTATCCTCAACGGTTATGGATATAGGCGGTGCTTTTGAGATAAAGGGTTGTCTGTAGTACATAGAGGACATTGTAGAGGGGCCAAATAATGTGTTATGGCGTTACTAATTTAAAGCTTTATGTCACTATTATTACTATTAGTTAACCTGTACATTGTGTGTGTGATCGTTGGTACGTGTCCCAAAAATGCGGATTTGGTTATGACTTAATTTTGCGCAAAGAATTGTGACGGTTAATCTGATGACTTTTAAAATTGACTTTTGTTAGTATTGAGTGTGATCGTTGATCGTAAAGCAGGACGCGTGGCGAGCTGACGTGACTCCGGCAACTATACGCGGATTACAAACACGATGCCTTTTTCATTTCATTTAGAGCTTGTCAACGCTTAAACTCTTACATCCATACATCTCCATATGAATGGATTAACTTATGATAATTGATGTTTTAAAGCAACAAAATATTTAATTTGCACTGAATTTAGTAAAGAGTGCGTTATAACTTGAGTGTACCTACTAGCTTTCAGTAACTTTGAAAAACCTTGACGGACTTACTAACACACGGTATTTAGCAGATGATTAGTTAAACGATTTTTCTTTCCAATGTCAAATCAATAATGACTGATGGAACGAAGGTTTTGTTACTTCAGTAATTATTAATTATTTTTATAGCAGCTAAGCAACGTTTATAAGACCGTGAATAATTCAAAAGAAAAATAAAAACAATTCAATCATAAATAAATGAAAAACCTCTTGATAAAATCTCCGGAGTTAAGATAGTCAAGAAAACTTAGAAAATTAAAGTTCATTTAAATGGCTTTGGTCTAGTATTTCATTTCTATCGCAAATTTTGCAGGATTAAATAATTTATGGAAAATAAAGAAGATATTTAATACCAACGAACTAAATTCTAAGCAAACTTTGTTTTACTACTCAAATTGTTTAATGGCATCGGAAGCCGTAGAAATATATATTTTGAAAGACGTTTGTTTATGATAAAACTCATAGTCATATCGCAAAATCTCTTTGAAGCCGCGGTAGCAGCAAACCCTAATAATTTAAAGTTACGCATCAGACATGTTCCACGACGGGTCCATAAATAATCTATTAGTCGAACATCACTTGACGTTTTCACAAAGGGCTAATAATTCTAACTTTTGTGCAACCGCAACGGTTCGGACCCAGCAAAAAGCATGCGTAGGTAGAAGTTAGAACCCTTCCTCACCTGCATTCCCACGATATGTGTAGAAAGTGCGCATATTGAAAAAAGTTGCGCAAATAAAATATGCTGTCAAACATTTAAATTTTACCTTAAAGGGTCCGATTTATTTGAATAGAGAGAGCCTTATTGTATGATTGCGTGGGAAGAAATGCTAGATACACGTAAATTTATTGTATTTAAATATACGATGAACATGCAAAATCTATAAGGAAATACCAGCTTATTACATACCCGTTCTTATTGCGCATTTGTTTTTTAACAGCAATGTAAATAATGTTAATAAGATATATACAAGTTTAACTGGATGTTAAGGGTCTGGGATTTACGCGGAATATAGACTATCATAAATCCGCGTTAATTTTTATTTTAGATCGTTTAATTGTTGCCTTATTTTCTTACGTAGAATTGTCCAATACACGTTGTATTATAATTTTTTAAAGCTTAATTTATTTACTCTTACACTGGCTAATTTGTAATCTCAGTGTGCATATCTACCTTCTTTGTTATGTGCACAAGATCTTATAATAGTAGAAGCCGATTTAAACACAAGATATCGCACTGTTTCTACGTTTATATGTTATGTTCCTAGTTCTAAGAAAGGTTTGCGTAATCCGATCTACGATCAATACATCCATGGTTTAGAAAATGCAAATAATGCAGTATCGTAGAATCTGTCACCCGGGATGTGTTCCCACGTGTTTCTACTTTACATTCGCGCCAGAACGCGAGTGCTCAATCAATGGCTCATCTGATGTTTAGGAAGGCAAAAACGGCGAGGTCAGTAAACGAGTGAAACTGGGCTAGTTCTCGAATTGCATCGACCCTTTCACTCTCGATCTATACCTGCGCTTTTTACACCATTCTCCGAATCGAAAAAGGAACCGACTGCAGTTCTCAAACTTTTGGAAATATTACAATGTCATGAAACACTTGATGAGTATATGACATCGGTTATAGTCATAGTTCTAGGTTCTGCTTGCTGTGAATAATTAAAAAAAAATTGGAAGTTGTTTGTTCATTTAATAAATTTTATTAAAGGAAAGTGCTTAAATGACTTAAAATAAATTGAAGTTTGAGAATCAGTGGTTGTTGCCGCAATGAACTGCAATTTTTGCAAATTCTTCTATTTCGAAGGGGTCCTAAAATAAATCAAATGTATATGGGATAGTCACAAAAAGCGGGTTAATTACTCTTCTTTTGCTGGCTTCCATGAAAGGATCAAACATTTTTTAATTTACGAGTCAAAAATATACTTGTGTTTCTGATAAAAAAGTTATTTCAGATGAAATTAAACGTTTGTAAAAGGGCAGATAAACTTTTTAAAACGAATACTAATATAACAGCCAGTAAAAATATCTTATTATCAATTCATATTTGAGAATAACAAGAGAAGCTTTAATTAAATTGTATTTCGTATACTATATACTTTAAACAATATCGATAAAAAAAAGTTTAGGTGAAAATATTTAACATAATATTTATTACAAAGAAGAATGAAATCACTTGCATCAATTATTCTCAGAAAGTTTTAAATCTCGTAAGCAAATGCAAGTATCTGTGTTATATCCAGGTAGAGAATTTATTTTTTGTTAAATAAATAGTTAAGTAACTCCGAGAGCTCTATCGCTTAGTGCATACAGATGATATTCGTTCAATAATGTATGCGGTGTTTGTGAATTTGAACTCAGTGATGTAAATCGATATCCGAGATTCGATCATTTATAACTAGTATTCGACGGGTGAATAAAACTCGGGATAGAAAAAGTTGCGGAATGTGAGACGAAGAATTGAAATGAAGTATTATTGCAACACTTGCACTTTCAATCGCCTGATAGGTCTGATAGCACTGTTTTGTCCCTCACGTGTGTCGCTTTACAATTTGTTAAAGACATTTTAAGGCTGTATATATTATCTATATATATTAACATTATATATGAAACTCTTGATTGTTTTTTTTTTAAATATCTTTTAAAGTTTCGCTTGTAGTTTGTTGGACGTGCAATTTACGTTTTAATGATCGTGTTCTAATCAGTGGACCATTAGTTCTCAGTAAACAATAATTAAAGATACTTTTTTATAATAATATAAGATTTTAATGGTAACTACTTCAGTGGTCGAAATTTGACCATGACTATAATTGAAAATTTTGTGAAAATATTTATGAATTTGTGGACTGGACACATATGTTGCAGAACCGACAACCGTTAGAGTAGACGTGTTCTGGAGTGGAGACCACGTCTTGGCAAACGTAGCGTAGGACGCCCTCCGGCTAGGCGGAGTGACGATATACGCAAAGTGGCTGGCAGCGGATAGATATTGAGACCTGAAGATTGAGTTCAGTGGTGTGCTCTTGGAGAGAGCTATGTCCAACAGTGGACGACGAAAGGATGATGATGATGATGATTTATTTCCTATTGATTTATGGTTCAAGAAGTTTATTTTTCATTAAGAACAAAAGTTCACTTACACGAGAAACTAATTACATTATTTTCTTATATGTATATATATTATAGTTATGATTATTTAATAAATAAGATAGTAGAGAGGTAGAAATGAGAGATATATATATATATATATATACAGTGGTGGTCATATAATTATAAAAACTTCTTATGAATAAAGAAAGTTTCAACGTACAAATGTTCGTAAAAAATATACACATTCAATAATTAATAATCATGCAATAATATAGCCACTCAAATAAAAAACTCATTAAATGCATAAAATATAAAACATATCTTACTTTTAATTACAAAATGAGTCTTACACATGTAGGAATTTATTTTCTGTTACTGACCGCCTGGACGCCTAATTAGAAACATTTTAAAAAAGCATCCATAGCTCATCCTTTTTTTGAAATTGGAGAATAACATTTCTTTCTTGACTTTTTTTATTATTTTGTCGGCAATTCAAAATTTAATCTGAATTTATTTTGTTCAAAATGGGAAAAAATAAATGTCAACTAGGCAAATAATTGTTAATTTACATATTGATCATAAGTGGGCGTACAGAAGAAAAGCTGAGCATTTAAATTGTTCTGTTAAGAAAGTTTTTAATGCAATTGATCATTATAAAACACATGGAACTGTTGAAAATGTTCTTAGAAAGGCTCGGCCAAGAAAATCCTCTCCCAGAGAAGATACGCTAATCGTTCGTGTTGTTAAAAAAAACCCAAGTAAAGGCTCCAATCAGATTAAAAATAAAGTTTTTTCGCCTGATGACCCGAGAAATATCTCGTCAAGACTGATACGCCGAAGATTAGTGGAAGCTAAATTGTGTGGAAGAATCTCTCGAAAGGTACAGCTTCTTACCAAGCAACACCGAGAGAAGCGATTATTATTCGCTAAAACATATGTTAATTGGACGGTACGAGAATGGAAAAAAGTGTTATTTCAGATGAAACAAAAATAAATATGGTAAATTCCGATGGAAAACGCTATGTTAGACGCCCTGTAAACAATGATTTTAATTATAAATACACAAGGAGTATAGACAAGCACTGTGGCGGTACAATGGATCAATGGCAATACAAAAATATCTTAGAGCACACAATGATTCCCTACTTCGACGATCATTTGCCTATAACCTGGATCTTTCAGCATGACAATGACCCTAAACACACGCCCAGTAGCGTCAAATGTTTCCTTAGCGAACAGCGTATATCCGTTTTAGACTGGCCAGCAAATAGTCCGGATTTAAACCAGATAGAAAATCCCTGGTATATTGTTAAAAAGAAAGTCTCAAACAAACGTAACACCAGTCAAAACGAACTATACGAAGCATTTGTTGAAGCATGGAATTCAATCCCCCTAGATGTAGAAAAATGTATGAAATTGATTGAATCAATGCCACGTCGTTGCAGTGCTGTTATTGAAAATAAGGGATACGCCACTAAATATTAATTATAACTATTGGTAGGCTGTGGATAGTAGCTATTTCGTAAATAACAATACTAATTACTAATACTTAAAAAAATATTGTTTTTTATACTTTTTTGTTGTTGTTTCTAATTAGTTGACCATTATTGTTCATACATTAAAACTGATTTAAATGTTTGTCCAATATATAATAATAAATGATAAATCGTTGAACATATTGTTGTCCTATTTATTGGTTAATTTCAAAATAAAAACGATTGCGGTGAAGTATCTTACATAATGTCAAGGACCGTTGGTAGTGTTTCTAATTATACGACCACCACTGTATATATATATATATATATATATTTTAATAATATATATATGTATATTTTAAAAATTATTACATAATTAGAACCGACATACGATACCTAATAACCACTTCACGCGTCGGACACGAATTTTGTTACACTCTGTATATATAAATAATATAGTTACAAACTAAATAATATTAAGATGTTTATAATTTTTTATATATTATACTCATACTTGTAGTGTTGCTGTCCGCATAATGTTTAATATCGGAATTAGGAAGGTAGCGTTTGTCGGTCTGCTACTACAAAAGCTCAAGAACGGGTGATTTTACACTCTAGTGGATTGAAGTAGTTGCACGATGCCGCTTGGCTGCGTTGAGAGACCACATAAAATTGCAAGTAAAGCACATACAACTGTTACAATAAACCTTTCGTAACAATATTCGCTACTCAGGTGAACAGAAAAGTGATTAATTTTATTATTGTAATTGATTTTATTTATAAGTTGCTCTTGTGAATTAGTCGGGATTTATTTGATATCAAAAGCTGGTTTGGTTTTTTGACAATTGTAACAATGTTATTAAACCAGGATAGACTGACTTTTTAAATTTTATACTAGAGTATTATATAGAGTGTAGAATTAGTATAAAAGTGTATCAATGACAGGTTAATCTTATATTGCTGAGATAAAATGAAACAGTTAAAGTTATGCGTGTATGCGCCCATATCGCACGCGAAGACTTTCGCTTGCCTGCACTCGAGAGCGAGCACACGTGCAGATTACGCTTTCAAAGGATTTTTTACAATAAAACATATGCCGCTTTTTGCTTAACCCACTTTAGACTCGATTATAACCTTCTTACCTACATTTGCTTCGGTCTTTGTATACGTAAAGCCGCCAAAATGGTAACATATTCTAAGTATTTGAAAAGTAGGCGAAAAAGGATTTAAAAAAATCTTCCTTAATTATAAATTTAGTTTATTTTAGATGCATGTGATCCATGCCATGAATCCTGAGTTTGTTTATTAGCAAAAGAAGCTAAACATACTTCATATTGCTGTGTTCGGTTTAATGGTAAGTAAACCATTGTAACTATAAACACAAGTGTTTCTTATTATGATTCAGTCTTGGCAAGGCAGAGATTTTGCCTTAACGAGTGATGAGATGAGTCTTATGTTGCGATTATTTTAGAGCGAAGGTGGTCATTTTCCATCAGAAGACTCAGTTGGTCGTCGAATGGTATGTGGAAAATATTGGTTAAATTAAAATTGTTTTATTAAAATGTATTAGTAGTATAGTGTGTATTTTTTTTATATTACCCGAGAGGGCAAATGTCTCTACTCCACCTGATAGTAAGTGGTCCAAACGCGACGACGGCTAGTACAGTCGGGAAGAATGATCTGCACTAGCCGCCCCTGCCTTGCCTGCCCGCAAGATGCCTCTTCACGCCTTGTTTCAGTGTATGTTTGTGTGTTTTTCATACAGTATAACAGTTATGCTTAAAGCTACAATCCGTCTTTAGGCTCAATAAGTTGGTTAAATTATTGTTTGTACCAAAGTGTGACTTTATATGACGATGTAACAATTTTAAGCCGAATCATAATTAGCCGGTCTTTTACCATTCATTTAAAATACTCGAAACACACAAGACGGATTCTATTTCGGAATCTGTCTCGAAAACTCTTTCGGTGGCTCAAGAGCTAAGCTACCTTTAATAAAAACTAGTAAGTTTGGTTATAAAATGAGCCTGTGCTTTTTGGTAAATGTATATTTAGTAATAATAGTTATTTGTTATAAATTGATAGTTCCTATTTAGAACATATTTTACGTTTTCAGTCCCTACATATATATAATTATAACAAATAATTCTAAATAATTGCGATGATTTCGTTTCAAAGGAGATAAAATACTAGTTTGTATTATATTAGGTCCTTACATATGAAATTGGCGTTTTGTACGGGAGGAATATAAAGCCAATTTTTTTTTTGTAATATATATTTAATTAATCAAAGTATGCACCGTTGTTATCTATGCACTTTTGCTTTATGTCATAGGTAGTTCATTGATCTCTTTACTAAAAAACCATGGGGGCGAGAATCAATAAGCTCTTTGAAGGCGGTTTGGACTGCCGCATCGGAGTTGAATTTTTTTCCTTGTAAGAAGTTGTTCAAATTCCGGAAAAAATGGTAATCTGTTGGAGCAAGGTCTGGGGACTACGGTGGATGTCACAGACATTCCAATTGTAGCTCATCTAACTTGGTGGTTGTTTGTTGTGCAGTGTGTGGTCTTACGTTGTCGTGAAGCAGCAGTGGCCTAGAGCGATTGACCAATCTCGGTTGTTTAGCAGCTAGTTCTTCCTTCATGGTTTGCAGTTGCTGACAATAGATATCTGCCGTAATCGTTTGGTCAGATTTTAGAAAGCTGTAGTGAACACTCACAAGTAAGTTTTTCTGAGTCAATTTTCGTTTAGGGCAGGGTTTGGCTGGGCCTCCAGGGTTTAGCCATTGCGACGAGCGCTTCCGATTATCGTACAGTAACCACTTTTCATCAGAAGTAATTATTCGATTTAAAATCCCTTCATTATTGTGTCGGTTGAGCAAAGTAACACAGCAGTTGACGCGTGTTTGCAAGTTCGATTTACTCAATACATGAGGTCAAGTTCATCGTTCGTTTTACTTTCCCGATTTGCTTCAAGTGGATTAATACAGTTTTATCACTTACCCCGAAGCCTGCAGCTATCTTTGAAGTGCTTTGTGATGGATCCGCTTCCACGATAGCCTTTAATTCTTCATTTTCCACTTTGGTCTCCGGCCGTCCACGGGGTTGGTTCTGAAGGTCGAAATTTCCAGAAGGAAAACGTTGAAACCAAAAACGTACCGTGCTTTCTTTTGCGACACCAGCGCCGTACACATCATTAATCCTTCGAGCTGTTTCTGCAGCACTGGTGCCACGGTAGAACTCATACTCGTAAATATACCGATATTTCATGTTTTCCATTATGCGGTAATAAGCGAAGCCAAAGAAAAAAATAATGAGGAAAAAACAAATGAATGACTGTTTTTAAAACTCAAATGTACCAGCTAAATGAATTTATAAATTTGAATTTGGAATTCTTAACCAAAGAGGAGATATTTCAGATCAAAGTGGTCAGTACGACAAAATGCTAATTTCATATGTAAGGATCTCATATTTTACAACATACATGTTATATGACATAAATAAAATACGATAGTGTGTTGGTAAATTTTAACATAACATAATAATAAAAACGAATACTTAGTAGACAGTGTGGATTCAGCGGAATACAAAAACTGAAGTGTGGTGTAAGGTTCGTGTTTATGATAACACATCGAGAGACGAGATGGCTCGCACATGGACGCAGGAAGGCCTCGCGGAATACATAGCTCTCATCCTTGTGCAATAATGCCAGGGTTGCTACAAACAGACAAAATGAAATGTTTATGGTAACAAAGACTTATGTAATAATTGTAATAGGGAACTCCCTTAAGCCTGTTGCAGTATTAAAAATATTATTTATAATCACATAGGAATTATATTATAATAATAAATATATCGTTAATGAACGGTGATTTATATATTAAACTACCTATCCCGGCTTGATAATATATATTAATGATAATATGAAACGTGATATACAAATATGATGAAAAAAAGAAGTTACCAAATTTAACATTTTTCCAAAAAATATACTAATACAGGTATTTTGATAATACTTAATATTTTATTTTATTTATTAACTTATAATCTTTCGTAGCATCATTGTTTATAGAAAAAGGGCTACCATTTTACACTTATTTACTTATCTCGTATCTTATAATAAATATATAAAAATATATAAATACTGCCTTATATTACTTTAGCTGCCATTTCATCCTTACATTTTAGTCGTTTTCTCCCGATAGTTGAGATTTTTTTTTCAAATAAACTAGCAATATACATACACTATCACTGTCGACTGGAATACAGAGAGACAGAATTATATAATATAACGCTGTATCATATCATACTAATACATAATACAAAAGTTTCATTTAAATCAAGACAGCCCTGTCGATGTTTGCATCGAGTCCCACGGTTGGTGTAATCGGAGCCGGGCGTCCGCGGCTTCCGTCCGGCTTTTAGCGCCGTCCCATCGGTCACCGCCATCACACCTCCGCACCTCCACCCACACACACCAATCTCTACTTAATACACAATATCTGATATTTCCTCAGATTCATTATCTCAAGTACAAAAGAAACATCGCATACTCTTTGAACTAAATGATTTTATATTCGTATAACACTTTGTCGTGAAAACTATTTTTACGTACAAAATTATATTTGTTTAACATTTTAATTTTAATCTTACGTTAATCTTTAAATAAAGGAAACAAACATTTCGATTATTTGATTGATCATGGAAGTAAATAGGCGAAGGCTAAAATCTTCCCGGTAGAATTTAAAAAATTGCCATGACGAAGGAGTAGTTAAAAGAAGATCAGAGCGAGGTGGCTGCCGTGGTACCGGCCGGCGCCTCCCGATGTCATTAATATTAATTAGGCTCGGTGCGGTTGTCCGCGCCGCCCGACCTTAATGCAGTCTCTTTGCTTCTGACTCGCTGCGAAAATTAATTACTCAAAATCTTTATGTTCCAATTATAAAGGCCTTCGCAACAAATTAAATCTGTCCGGCGCAGGCTTCTTTGAGTGGTTTCACTCTTTGTGAATTGATAAATGTTCCTCGCGCAAATTCTTTGAATTCAGAATAAAATAGATATTTCAATTAAAACGTTAAATTATGAGCAGAAATGATAAAAAAAATTACTCAGCTCATGAGGCTTCAACAATAAAACCGCAATTACTGCCGACATTCGTTACTCGGTGAATGGAAATATTTGTAATTGTATGTTATTTGCAACCGACCGTTGTTGAACTTAAAAGCGAAATCGATTCCAAATTTCAGCTTTTGCATAAGCGTTCGACTTCCGTGTTTGAGGAGCAAAAACTAAATATTGATGAAAAAACTATGAAGTTTCCCTTTCAACGAGAGCCAAAATATTTAACGGCGGTAACCGGATATCTCGGCGCTGCTCTTGGAAACAATGAAAGAAACCACGAACGTGTTATTACGTGAAACCAACATTTAATAAGCATGTGTTTTTTTATTTCGGTTCGATCTTTGGTTATCCATTAATTCGTTCGATGTGCAAAAAAGCCTCGCGTTTACCCACGCCGTGCTATATTTGAATAGTTGGACGGCGCAGCCATTGTTGTAGGAAGATGCGGAAATGGGATATTTTCTTTCGAGAAATATAATATTCGATGGTATTATATTGATCTAGAGCAAAAAGATTATAACACATAATAAATGAACAATGCAGATATACGTAACAGAAATTAAACTAAATATATAAAAGATAAGAAAACATTATGTTTTCTTGTAGGTTAAAATGTCATATTATTTGATTCAAAATATTTTATAAAACAATAGAAAGAAATAAATTCCTTGTGTTTTATTTACATAACTTTTTTTAAATCGTGGTCGGTTTCTAGTCAACAAACATTACAATTGATTGAATTTTGAGTGACGTAGGTGTCGCCGCACAATATAAAGTTCGTATTAAATGTTCTTTTTGAGATCAATATTTTCAATAACATTGAATTAAATGCTAAATCGGACAGGATGTTGCATTCAAGTTGTCAAATTTCGTCATACAACGATGTGTGGTTAAAAAAATACCATAACTTTTGATCTGCCGTTCCGAATATGTAAGAAACATATAATGAATTTTATTATTTTTCTGTTTCTATTTTTGAATGGTCGTCAGAATAAATAACGAGTCAATGTTATATTCATGTTAAATTAGTCAAACTTAAAAACGACTTAGACAAATACGTATGTACATATTATAATATTTCGAATCCCGAAATCAATAACAAGCTGACAGCAAGTAGCTAATTAAGTGAACTAAAATTTGGTGGTCTCTTATGATTTTTTGAATTTGTAAAAAAATGTTCACTATACACAATGAAAGTAAATAATACTATATGATGAAAAGTTGTTATTTACTAAAAAGTTCAAAGTAATAATTTGCTTGTGGGAATTAATAGTAAAAAATACAATCAATTTCCTGTCAGCAACTGACCATGAACAAGTGGATACATTTGGTTGCTGATCTTCATTCTAGCAGAAGATTAATGATTTTTGAATTAGATACGTCCGAGTTAAATCGAAATTGGACTTTTGAAATCGGAAGTATGGAGGGTTGATCAATGATGCAATTTGAGATACATTTTTGCGAGAATTGAAAAAAACTTTGAGGTCCGCGCACTGTCCCGCAGCTGTCCTGGCCCAGTAATCCGATCAAATATTTTTTTAATTCTTTGTCGTAAGTTTATATTGCTCGATCTTATTCGAGTAATCGTATTACTTTTGTACTAATAATAACTTTTATTTATTCCATTATTTGGTCTGTGCTTAAAGCATACCCGAATATTTTAATTAATTATATATTGCTAAATTTGTTTATAGACTACAATTATTATTATAGTATAATGACAAACGTGTCTTATAAACGTTTATACATTTTATATATTTTGAAATAAATATATTGGTGGCTGTTACGTTATAGAATTTTTGATAGAATTCAATTTAGAAATGATTTGTCTTTGAAAATCTATGTCAAAATGGTTGTGTGGTGTACGAGGCAGTTACTTAAGAGCTGATTCGTAGTTGTCAAAGACAGACGAGGGCTACAAAGGTCGCTCGTCCACTCACTTACGCCGCCTCAACATATCGGAAGGATTTGCTGCGTCCGATTATAAAGCGGCAGGCATGTTGTACGAATACTCATTATTTTTACATTTTAAAATATTCAACACATTTATTAAATATAAGGCTTTTTTTTCATTGCTATTAGTGTAACACGTCTATTTAAACATGGCGTTATATATAATGTAACTCTTATACCTTTGAGTATACAACATTTGCATTATAAAACCATAACGATGAAATTAATGAATATAGATTTTATACAATATGTAAAAAAATATTTACTATAAACAAGCCAAAATAAATAATACAATATGCATGTATACTATCGTATCGTATTATTTATTTTTGGTTGTTTATTATCACAATCCAAATTTTAGTTTTAACTTATTTTTTCAAACATCACATTTGACCGAGACCTTAGCTCTGCAGGGTGTATATTGCTTGAACGCGCCCAGAGAAATAATATAGCTAGCTATATTACGTGTTTCTTTTAAAAAAGGGAAATTATACACATGTATATATTAAATGCCGTGATGCTTTAAATCTTTCTAAGATGCCTCAGTGGTATTACTCCCTATGACTAAACACTTTACAAAATTCTACTAAATCCAGCATTTTTTTAAAGTGAAGCTGCATATGTAAAAAAATAATAGATAGCAAAAATAATATTCTAACTCAATAATAACAAACTTGGATAAACTCGTAGTATCGTTTTCGAGGTCCCACCTGGACGTCCTTTTGTTCACTGTCCACGGGTCAAATTATTATTCAATAAATGAGATCTATTGGATCCCTGTTACCTATCGAACTATAGGTCATTTTTTATTTTATTTTTTAAGTAAAAAACCGACATGTGCTCAACAAATTATGCATTTCAATGCATTACAATAGAGAGTCGCGCGTCGCCCGCGGCGGCACGAGTGCGTAGACATTGTATTTTTTAAAAATTGCGAATTGATGTCAAGCTAAGAGTCTATTGTAGTGTGTGGCATCTTTTCGCCACATAAAATGTTCACCCTCAATACTGTGACAAATAAGATTTTAGATAAAACATATAAGTTATGTGCTAATTTGTTGTATAAAAAAAAACGTAATACCATTTTTTTAATTTAAAATTATTTATAATACAGTTATTTACAATACATTTTGCGATAACATAAGGCATGTCATCATTAAAATTTGAGTGTTTGCAATAAATATGTGAATGAGTGTTATCTCTTAATAATATACGGCCTTACTTATAAACTTAGCTTAGTGATTGATTAGTTAAAGAATGATTTCTCCCTTTCTGTCATTATTTGACTTGGATTTGACAATAGACAGCATTGTTTAACTAATAACCCGTTAAGATACGTTGATTATAAGTAAGGCCGGTAGTTTAAGTTTAATGCGAAAATTATGGTTCTTCTTTAAAACACGCCGTCATAAACTTTATTTAACTGGTGATTAGTTAAACAATATTTTGTCTTCTTCTTTCGTATGTCAAATCAATAATGACAGAAAGAGACAAATCAGTGTTTAGCTAAACAGTAACTAAGCAACGTTTATAAATAAGGCCGTTTTTCAACACGTTTAGTAAAACCTTGCTTAACGTATAATATTTATTTTGTAGTCAATATACGATTATATATTCGTGCGATCAAAAAATATAGATAAGGAACCGGACACGTCCCTTGTTTACATCAAACAAAGAGTCCAAAACCTAAACTTATCTAAGGTTTGTACAGGAACATCGAAAAAAATGCACGTCGATGTTATTTTTGAATTTGTGCAAGACGTTTGACAGCGGACGGGATGAGTCGCATGTTACAAAAGGTGACAGCTTTGGCGATCGCAAGAGACACAAAGGCCGAGACATTTGAAAGACGTTATGAATGGGGTTGGATAGAAGGAGTGATCGAACTGTCCGTTAATCGCGTCCAGCCGGACATTTTCTGCAAATGTATACTTATTACATGGCATGTACCCAAATAACCTCCTCGTTATAATCGACTCTTTTCAGTTTTCACGTTAATTTTTTATTTTGTAATTTCTTATATATGAAACGCAAAAATAATCGGGTTGTAATGCCGTAGTCAGAATCATTTTTTTAGTAAGATGGTGTTATTAAAACTTCTATTAATAGTAACGATTATTCTATTACCTATTTATTTTTATGTAACATTTTTGGTAGTAGATTGATTTCATAATTGCCTTAAATTTGATATAATTAAATAATATAAAATAGGTAAAACCTGAGATTACCTGATAAAGTGTAGTAATACGCTAAATCCGATGTAGGATACCTAACTGCTCCCTCCGTAGGCATATGAACATATAAAAGGTCGTAATGTTCACTTGGGAGAAAACGTAAATCCCGCTTTAGGGTTGAAATAAAAAGAGGAGCTCACTAAGTGGGATAGTGTAGGATATAATTCACATTTATGCGAAGAAACCGACGGAGCGTATCGAGTCACCGAGCTAGTTCGCAAGGACGATTCTCTCGAATAGAAAAGGGAATTATTCATCACACCCGGAAGGGGAGAGTCCATGACGCAAGCATAGAAATAGCCACCTGTCGTTGACCGAATGACGTATCTTCTGCTGAGCCAATCAGGATGGTTTCAACCTTAATTCATAAGCTATATAGCTGACTTTCGTTCGGCAGTAAAACATGTGTAGGGTATTTTGTCAACTCCGAGGGTCCAGTTTACTGTTGCCGTTGCAGAATCAAAAGTTTAAACGGCCGTCGAGAACAAAGGGCGCTCGGACAAGGCTACGCGGCCGGGGATAAATATTCAATGCGAATCCTTTGGAGGTGATATTTTATATTTTATCCTCTTTCAATTGTCTCTGGCTCTCACCTGCGTGATGTACCGGAACGATAAACGAACAACGGATAAAAAAATATAAATTATATTGCCTTGTATCGTTCAACTATTTAAGGAATAACGGATTTTAACAAATTGATTAATAATAGAACTTGATTCAATTCACTCAATGCTCTGTGAAGCAATCAAGATTTATTTCATTCGTTCATCAGCTGTTAAAATTAATTATATTTTTTTGGAATTATTTGTAATAAAAATACAATTATCATAGAAATGTATGTCAATTCCATGTCATGGAAACGTCAGTCTACCTAAATACAAGTAAAAACAAGTTTGTAATCAATCACAAGATTGTTACTATACTTTAGCTTCTGGTTCACCCTTATTTTAACAGACGGTTCGTTTTACCTAAAATTTACATTAAAATCACCATCAAAAAAAAAATGGCTTAAAGCCGCTGCTATTGTACGCGATTGATTCGTAACGGCCGAATGCGCAATAATGTGAATGAAATATTCACAATTTTTGTAATTTCCGCGGCGCTAGTGCACATCTGTCGTTCACACGGAAGGGAGCGAATCATATTGTAAGCAATCACATTGTACAAAACAATACTTTTAACAAGAAAGTTAGGTTTTACTAGCGTTCAATTAAAATCGTTTATAAATATTTCAATTTGTTAATAACAAAACGATTTAGTAAATAAATAAAATATTAAAACACCATTTGCCTTGTTAGTAATAGTCAACGTCGTTCGTTAGTTAAAGTCAACGTCAGATTTCGCAATTGTCTTTAAGATGCTTACCGGCAGCCGGCACTATTGATATGTTTTGCAAAGGTTTATCAAACAATGCCATAGTGTCATAAAAGCGGGCTGCTCCAATTTAAGTAAGTAGACTACCTATTGTTTCTATTTATCAACGCAACTGGGCAAATTGCTTGCGCATTTCGGGGTACTTTGTAATCGCGTGAATTCCTAACTTTCGCTTTTAAGGTTTACGATTTTAAATTGCAGCGTATTTTAGTGACCCGCTGTTTGAAAAAGGGATACTTTTAACTTCGACTTGAACTTTTAATTGTGTTATATAAAATTTTACCACTGCATTATAAATAACTACTATACCGCCGGTACAATTAATAATAATAATGAAAAAAATATTAATTTTATTTTCTCTACCCAATTATAGTAACATGATTTTTGTTAATATGTGAGCGATGGTAGTCGATTAGGAAATATTTTATCACAATTAAAAAAGGGCATTATATTCAAAGAGGAGCTCATTGCTCATGGCATGACTTTAAAATTGGTTTTATATCGTTTATAGAAATATTTTCGTATTTATTTGGTTGGTTTATATAGGTACCAAAAAGTGTACTGGAAGGACGCAAATGCTTAGGATGCTTAGAAATTATGTTGTAGGTACTATTATTGTGCATTTTGAAGCTGCCTGACTTGGAATCAACATATATATATTCTGAAACTTTCAAATAATTTATAAAACGTCATTCATAAATTGTCTACCTATTTTTACAATCAATAATAGAATGTAAACAACATCTACAACATTTTTGATAATAAAAAAAAAGAATCGAATATAATGAATTATCTTTTTATTTGTGTGTTTATTTATATACGATTATTTTATCAATAGAACACTCAAACTATCTTATATCTGATAGTTTGGTAATTTTGAATTCAAAGCAAAATTTTATAAAAAATTAAGACCAAATAGAAATCAAGGTACGAACGCACTTATATAGACAGTTTAGTCATTTTAATCGAGATAATTAAAAAAGAATTCAAACTTTAAAATACGATGTTTTTATCCTTTTTTTAAATTCTACGGAGACGTAACAAATTTTCTCTAAAATCGATCTTATTTTTTCATAAATTTCAGCAATTCATGTATAATTTTCGCTCATATAAGCAAATATAATTAATTTTAATCATATTTTTACTTGTTTATGTTTAATTATTCCTATAGACAGTTTCAGAGACGTCACGTACCAAACAACCGTAGTAGCCGTTGTAACAATATTTAACTCGATAAACAAATGTTTGGGTGGCCATGGAAAGTTTTTTATAGTAACCGTAAAAGGGTTTATTGTTTTCAAACACACAGTTTGACAAAAGGCGAATAAGCAATGCGAATAAAGAGAAAGCAAAAGTGTTGGATGGATTTTAAGAAGTACTTTCGTTTGGGGTAAAGTGATGTGTCCTTGAATTCTCCTCGGCAAGGCTTAATTGTGGTTTCACGGCTTCAAAGAGTTAGCTCCTTTGACGGAGTGCTTTATAGAAGTCGTCGCTTTTTCGAAACAAAAGGATCTTTCTCTTTTATCGCGATAGAAATGTTTGATGTATGTATATTAGGTATACAGATTCACAATACATATACATCATTACAATAATATTATATTATATATTCACTATATCAATGGGCTTAAAAACGTTCAAAAATATAATTAGAATACAACAAATTTTGTCATTATCTATAGTAAGGGGTTTTCCAATAGGGACGCTTGAACTTTGACAGCTGATTGCGGCCATGTTGTTTGAGTGACAGCTGTCAAATGTAGTGTGTTATATTCATTCCGTCCTCCCAAACCACCATGGCAGGTTACAGTGTCGAGCAGCACGTGCAAATCATAAAATTGTTTTATGAAAATGGGTCTTCAGTTCGAGCAACGTTCCGCGCACTTCGCCCGTTTTACGGTCGCGATGATCGTCCTGCCGAGTCGACTATCCGTCGATTGGTGGACAAATTCGAGTCAACCGGGTCAGTTAACAATCAGCCGGTTGCCGTGCGTCAACGTAACGCGAGATCTGCCGAGAATATCGCCGCTGTGCGCGACAGTGTCCTCGAAAACCCGCGGCAGTCAATTCCGCGTCGCGCACAGGAACTCGGCCTTTCGCAGACGACAACTTGGCGAATTTTGCGTTGTGACTTGAGCCTGCACCCGTACAAGATCCAGCTGACCCAAGAGCTCAAGGTTAATGACCATAGACAGCGCCGTGTGCTCGCTGACTGGGCATTAGAGCAGTTGGAAGTTGACGCCGATTTTGGAAAAAAAATCATCTTCAGCGACGAGGCGCATTTTTGGATGAATGGCTATGTCAACAAGCAAAATTGCCGTATTTGGGACGAGACCAATCCACACGAGGTTCACCAAGTGGCAATGCACCCGCAGAAAGTGACTGTTTGGTGCGGATTTTGGGCCGGAGGCGTGATTGGTCCGTATTTTTTCGAAAACGATAATGGTGTGGCCGTCACCGTCAATGGTGAGCGATACCGGTCGATGATAACCAACTTCTTTTGGCCTGAAATCGAGAATATGGATCTGGACAACATGTGGTTTCAACAGGACCGCGCTACGTGCCACACAGCACACGCTACGATGGAAGTTCTGCACGAGCAATTTCTGGACATGGTTATCTCGCGCGGAGGCGACGTGAACTGGCCACCGAGATCGTGCGATTTGACCCCGCTGGACTTTTTCTTGTGGGGTTTTCTTAAGTCGCAGGTCTATGCCAACAAGCCGCAAACCACCGATGCCCTCAAAGTCAACATACGCCACGCCATCGATCAAATACAGCCCGATTTGTGCGCCAGAGTCATCGAAAATTGGACCTTTCGTGTGCGCGCCACCAACCGAAGCCGTGGCGGTCATTTGAATGATGTCATATTCCATACATAATGGGGTCAATAGACCTTCCAATTAAAAAAAAAAATTCGCAAATATCTCTCCTACATGTATTTTTTTTTGCATTTCAAAGATCAAGCGCCCTTAATGGAAAACCCTATAGAATGTTGTAAATGATGTGTGTGTATGAGCATTCGACGCATACCTAATTATGTAACTAAAGCTTGATTTTGAGTTTATGCAAATCGTGAATACGAAAATTTCGCTTTTGGTGCTAAATAAAATATGATGATGGCAAAATAGCTGAAAGTTAAATTATGTGCTTTATTATTTTGTTCGCATCGTATATACATTATATAATAATTATAAAAATAAGTATAATTGAAATAGAAGAATTGAGTCATTTTTTAACTTTTATATATTTAATAACTAATTTACAATAATTCCGTACAAACAAAAGCTTAGAGTCATGACGATTCTAGAAAATGCGCCTTACTTCATGTTTAAGAACTTTGTATAGTCAAAGGTGTTTTTGAATGACATAATCATTTCTTATAACGAGAACTTTCTGAAAGCTGAGGTGAAATTATGTAAAAAGTAATAAATAGTGCATTTTTACTTTTGATCACCGACTTCTTTTAAATACATAAGCTACGAATGATGTATACACTTTTTCGGCGATTTAAAATATTGATAGTGTCGATTGATAGTAACTAACTAAAACTTTTTCAGTTCAAATAGATTGACACATACATAAATCTTTTTTTTGTAACGATAAAATCTGCCAATAAAATGTGATGCGGAATTTTGTCTTTTGAGGTTTACATTTTGCTAATTAATGTTAACCTTATAACTAATATTGATTATAGATAATGTCTGGCAAACACCTGCCTTAAAAACTTCTTATCTGCAAATGTTTGCGAGACAAAGATCCTGTTGTTGTCTAATTTATAGATAACCTGGTAAAACATTAAGGGTATGCTGCCGAAACCGAAGCAAGGTGCGACGGCGTGTGCGAGATAACAAACCTAAACATCCTGATGAACTAGGATAATGGCTTTCAAGCGAATGAGACGGAGAATACTTTTTTAAGAATAAAAAACTGCACAATCTTCATCATTTAAAATAAAAACGATCCTTATGCGTATTGAAATAAAGTTAACATTTGCACAGAGACCTTAGGCACGCGACAACAGCAGGTGGGAACACTTCTTTAAAAAACTAACAATCTTATAACCGTATATTGTGAAAGAAGCAGTATAGTTTTTGATTATAGTATTTTAAGTTAGTTAAATATAGTATCATACCTATTTATTGTTTGGTGTTACTTTTATATATTATTACTCATAGTTATATCCTAATTAAAAAATAAAAGACGAAGCTAAGTAATTGAATGTTAGTTTTGTGTTAAATTGTTTATGGACTTAATGTCGTTTAATTGGAAGTTGATTTGAGTGCAACACGAAGTATCGCTATGTACAAGGATCAAGTAATAAATATCTACCATATGTCACGTAAGTTATCCTAATAATAGAGTTATTAGAGGAACGACCGCAGAGCTTCCTTATGTCTGGATAAAAAGCGCGTATAGCGTAGGGCGCGTGCTACTAGAGTCGGTATAAATAGTGGAAACGTTAAAAATAGCCGAAGCCGTGTGCGCGATAAAAACGTTTAATTTACGCGATACGCCACTGCGTCCTGACACTTATGTTTTTTTATGTGTTGTCTTTGAGTCAATAGTTGCCTCAGGAGTTATTGAAGGACGAAGTCATAACAGAATATAAGCCCAATATGCTTATATTGCATTAAATAATCAAAAAAAGTATTATACAATATTAAAGCAACACTCATTCTTGTAAAGCTGTTTTTAACGTTTACTAACAATATTATACACAGAGCTGTTGTATTCGTTTTATATTAAAAGTTTATAATATAACAATAGCAACATAGGGTTAACGCCATTGTTATAAGTAACACCTATGTGTGTTGCTAAAATTTAAAATAAATCCGTATAAGTAGGTATCTACTTATATGGAAATCTCTCTATGTATTTTACTTACATACATCGCGACACCATTTGCGTATTCACTAATTGGATTAAGTGTTTGGCAGTCACATGTAATAGTTTCTATTTCCCAATTTGTATAAGATGTAAACTAAGTTATCACGTATCAAAATTGAATCAAAAAATACTGTTTGTCTGTCCAGAGATTTCTGCAGAACTTGTATAAAAATAGACATAAAACATTTAAATACCGATTCATACTTTTATCAATTATCGATAACATTCACGGTATATCCTTAAAAATATAAATACAGGCTATAACTTAGATTTATTTGTATTGTTTATAAATATATAAGTATTCAATTATAATTTAAATATATGAATATAAAAGAAAAAAAATGGTAATTGCTAAGATTTTATATTTAAATTAAACACTTATCATAAAATAAAGTAATCACAGGTTACATAATTATTTTGATTACATTCCAACGTTAATTAAAACGCAACTAGTAATAAACAACTAATGAGTATTCCAGAAGTAAAAATATATACAAATATATATTTGTAGGATATTCGCAGTAAGTCTTACTAAAGATAAAAATGGTCGGTCTCAAATTAGTAACAGAAGAAAGCACCGCCCGCTCAAAACGGGAGCTCCTCGTAAACATAAAAAAGTGCTTATGTGATGCTCGTTACAGGGGCTAAAAAACTAGTAGGAGAGGAACATAATGTAGTAGCGGCCATAAAAAGTGAATGCATTGCGTGCACGTGGAGTGCACCGGGGTGGGGTGCAGGATGCGGGGAGCGAGCGGCAGCCGGGGAGGGGCGTGGGGGTGTGTTTACGGCGAGGGGCGGCTGGACAGCACCGCGCCATCGCCAGTGTTGTGGTAGGTCCCACAGAGCGCGTTCGTACTTTGCGCAACCTTCATTAGTAAACGCGAGTCCGTACCGGCGGAACATGTCAACCTCGTCGCACTAGTTAACCTGTTTCTTATTAATATCGCTAATCATACTCATTGAATAGACTTTAACGCCCTATCTCAAACGTTTCGAGTGTGACAATAAATGAATTTCATGAAGCTGGAGTGAGAGATGGCCTTGTCATTGCAGTCGAATCAGAATTCCAGAGGTTAGTAAAATTTATAAGTTTATAGTATAATGTGTATAAAGCGGAGTTTTCAAATGCGTCACGTATGAAAAGTTTTAAAAGTTAGCGGTTCACGACATGCGTGTAGCGAACGCAGCGATTGGACGAGCGAGGCTGTCGCACACATGGTTTATTTGCATTCGAGAGCTTTGCAGATTCAGTTAACCGTAGTCTGTAGCGAACGTGTAGTGTCGTGCTACGATCCGCTACGAACAACTAAAAAACACGCGAGCGTAGCACTTACCTATGGGCAATTTTTTACATTCCAAATATTTTTGTTAAGTAATCACTTATAAATAAGTTTTCGTGAATGTGTGCAATTTACAGTGTGTCAATTATCAGAGCATGGAACAATAAATATCAATTTTAACTATGTGTAAATTTTTCTATTATGTTTATAGAAAAATAAAGTTCTATAATGTCAAGCTAAAATTAGTTAAAGTAAGTGAATAATTCATTTAATTGCAATAACGATATAACTTAGAAGTTAATTATGCTAATATATATACAGATTAGGTTATTATAAAATTGAGTAATGTAGTATTACACAATAATGGGGCGATTAATTAATTATACTCGTTTATGCCTACAATCTTATTTGTTATTATTATAGCTTAGTAATAAGTAATTTCTTAAAATTTAGTTTAAAACGATCATTAAGTTGTTTAAAAAATAACTTATACTAATAGACATTCCGTACAACTTTGTCAGCGAAGCAATAATGTTATAAAAATGTTTGATACTAAAATGATTAATTTTAAAACAGTTCAACTGTTAAAATAAATAACAACTAACGTCCCGAATATATAAGTAATATTCGCTTACTTATATAGTACTTATTACATATAGTAAGTATGTACACAAACAAAAAAATATATACATAAATGAAAATATCAACTGTATTTTACACTCTTTCGTCTTAATTCGTTCTATAACAATATTTTATATTAAAAAACCTGCATGCTTCAATAACGTTTAAAACAATGTAAAATTAATACTGCCTGTTGGAAAAATAATGATTGAATTAGTTGTTTCGTAATGAAAAGTTTTGGAGAAGCCACAATAATATTCTGTGGCATGTACGGGTTTTCGCTTAACCCTTAAAGACTGAAACCATATTAGATCGTAATCCGTACATTTCGGTGTTCACTTACGTAGCTTAAAACTAAAAAAATAGGTAAATCCTATTAATGTTGCCTTGATTAAATTGGGTTCACGGTTTAAAACGTCTTTCAGTTACAACGGCTTATACTCGTACTTAACGATTTATTGTGAAAGATTTTACTCATCGTTTAACTAGATTATTAGAGAATAAGTATTTTCCCTACCAACATTATATTTAGCAAAATTATTTCAATAGTAAATATGTTTTACATAAGTCAACAGCATATTTATGATAGAAATCAATTTGCTTAATATAATTTAAGTATATTATATTGTTTTATTATATAAACACGTAAATGTTTTCAAAATAAATTGTATTTAACAGAGCTCCCGAAAGGCATTGTAATAAATCTTTAAACTTATTGTCACATTCAATAATATTATTCATAAAAACAGGTGAATTGATTAAATGCAATAAATAATCGCTATGACCAAATAGAAATCGAAAGACTTCACTTATTTTATATTTATTGACTTGGTAGGGCTTTGTTCGAGCTCGTCTGGGTAGATACCACTGACTCATGACATATTCTAACAAAAAGTAAAACTTAGTTTGTAGTAATATTAGTTCCCAAGGTTGGTGGCGAATCAGTGTTGGACGGTGGTGATCCTACAACTAGGTGACCCTATCTGTCACTGTCTCAGTCTGCCAATCTATTAAAAAAAAACTTTAATAAAGCTGTATTCGTTAGCTGTTACAGGTAATTAATTATCCCATTATTAATCAATGAAAATGACCAAATTAAAATGCATGAAAATAGAGACGATTCTTTAAGCGAGCTGGTACTTACGGTATTATACAAAAAATATCATTGAGTCATTATGTATGAGATGAACCCTTGCGCAATAATGAGTTATGGAGTGGCGGCCGCAGGCAGTCCATAAAAGTATTGAGTACGGGTTATTGACAAATATTTATGGCGTATAAAGAGGGGATAATTACAACTCTTTAGCACATAAAAAGCGTCGCACGGAAGGGTGCGCCATGAGGTAATGCTCAAATTTATCGCCTACTCTTTACCCGACGGATTGTCCCTAAATAATAAAAGAACGCTAACAATGCTATGCTATTTCAACATGATCCTTATTACCTTAATAACTTTGATAACAAACTTTATTTTAATTTAATACTTTATCAACATATATAGAACATATGTAGAACATAAATATAACAAACATATTATAATATTAAAAAGATACATTTTTGAGTACCTATCAATGGTAGTTGTAATACAGTTTATGACATTAGGCTGACTAAATTTGACTCAATTCAGTGTTAGTTGACTGAATTGAGTCAAATTTAGTCAGCCTAATGTCATAAACTTTCGTACCAGGTTTATAATTTTAGTGAAATTATAATTCTGATCGCAAGTCGGTTCGCAGTTCGTCCGCGAAACGAGGGGAATGTTATTAAAAAGTTATAGGATAAGCCCGTTGTACGTGCGAGCTCCGACTAATTATGAGCTGTTAAAAGATACTGTAACTAAATTTGATTTCAAAAGTATTGTATTGTATGAATATATTTTTAATTCTTAAATTTAAATATCTCAAAACCGGTCGATCACATGCTCGCTGAACCATCATTATTATCATTAAACTTAGGAGATATAAATTAAGATGAATAAGTTACTAATAAATAATTTCAATAGTTAACATTATTGAGCTAGATAGCCACCATAAATAATTCATTTTATACATAAATTCATAGCGTTACTTTATTATTGTAAAGACAGAATTCGAAGTCGGTCGAAAATTAATTCCCCAGATAAGTAGATAATATTAGGTAGGCGCTTCCCTCCCCGCCGGAGTCTTCACGCCTCAAGGAGAACTTTCAATTATGATTTTGTCTAATTTTAATTAAGTGTTCTCAAAAAGGCTTTTCTTCGTCGGAATTAATATTTGAATATAATTTGGGTGGAACGCGCAAGCGGAGTCTGCCGCTCAAGAAATAATTAATTCCATTATATAGGTAAGTGGTCCGGACGGGCACGCCGCCCACGACCTCTACCCCCCCTCAATACAATAATTAGCGGAAGCATAACTCAGTTTACAACATTACGCTTTAAATTATCACGATATTAATAAAATTAAAGCTTTCAAATTATAGATTATTTAAAATTAAATCTATACTATTTAGTAACGGAGGCAATTTGCGCAACAGGTCGGGGCGGAAACAACTTGCAACGCCGTGATTGCGACCAAATGTTTCCTTCGCTGCGTCTGACATAGTTTTTACTAGTTTTTTTGTCTTATTTTGCTGATAAGTATGCTATCGATAGGTATGGGTTCCTGTTTGTTTAGGCCGAGACTTCTTAAACCATGACGGAAGTGATCATGACATATTTTATGAATTATAAATTATAAAAACTATGAAAATTGCATGTTTTATGTACATTTAATAATAAAAAAACACTTGTTTACAGGGGTCTCGGTAAGATCGCTGTCGAGTATGCGTGAAGAGTCACTACCCATGTTGGCGGAAAGACTACTAGCGAGTCGAGCAGCCGCCTTAGTAGCAGGTCTGCCGGCTGAACTCTACTCAGGAGCATTGCTAGCCGCCTGGCCACCGTCGCCTCCTGCACCATTATTACCACCACCTGCACCGGAGTTGGAGCGCGCACGTAAACGTCGACGTACTCCTAAACTTGATGATACTTCATCAAATGCACCACCTTCGCCTCCCTCATCTGGATCCTCACCCGGCGCTACTGATCCACCTAGAGACAAACTATTTACATGCAAGGTTTGCTCTAGATCCTTTGGCTACAAACATGTTCTTCAGAATCACGAACGCACGCATACCGGTGAGAAGCCGTTTGAATGTGGCGAATGCCACAAACGCTTTACACGCGACCATCACTTGAAAACGCACCTTCGCCTTCACACTGGAGAGAAACCCTACAGTTGTCCGCATTGTCCACGACACTTTGTACAAGTCGCTAATCTGAGGCGACATCTCCGCGTCCATACTGGTGAACGTCCTTATGCGTGCGCGCGCTGTCCTGCTCGATTTTCTGATTCAAACCAGCTTAAAGCTCATGCGCTAGTACACGAAGGAGATGCACCATTCGCATGTCGTTGTGGTGCTAGATTTAGGCGGCGGCAGGCCGCTGCGCTACACCGATGCTCAGGTAGTGGTTGTGAGCCTGGCACACCTAGCCCCCCAGCGACCGTTGCGCCCGATTGGCGCTGGGATGAGTGGCCTGAGCAAACAGAACCAGAAGACCTGTCACTCCCACGAAGACCGGTGACGCCGGATTCGCCAACTGACTTACGCATGCACTCTGCGTAGTGGGTGCTTGCGTTGGGCCTAGCGCCTTGTGACGCTGAGCCGGTATACGAGTTCCTCCCATGTAGAGCCGCGCCAACGTCGCTTGATGTCAACTTTTACTCGTTAGCTCTCTTCGGAGTTAGTTATTGCTATTATTATTTAATGTACATTGGTTTACAATCATATTAAAAAAAAATGTAACGGTCGCTTATACTTTCAGTGTATATATTCCTGGTAAGACTACTGATATAGCCTTGTTAGGTAGTTTCCTATTATATAAACTATTTAGGATTTCAATTGTCCAACATAAAAAAATATAGTTTCGTGAATATTACACTTTGGAAGTTTATTGTCGTGCCATTTGCATAATCGCAAGGCGAGGTAGTGCAAAAACCAGACCATTTTTTGTTCTTTTGTTTCGAAATGTAGAAAGAATATGTTGCACAAAAGATATTTTTTGATTTATTATGTTTTTGTTCTTAATAGGATGAAAAAACGCGTTCAGTTTATTCGACATTTATCTTCAATTGATGTCCTCCCTCACGCTCGTCGGACGATAACCGTCATAAGATCGAGACTGCGAAGGCCACGACATTGCTTCATTATATTTCAGTTACAATGACTAGTTAACAATCGCTGATTATTAGGTATTGATTCGGTCAGTAGGTTTGCACGACAAAGACGTTGCTTTTGTCCGCGCCCAGATCCATGCGCCTTTCAATAACCAGTTCTCAATTACCCTTATTTGTACCCATTTCCAAAAGTTTTCAATGGCTTTATAACTTTGATTATTTTATAAGTATTTATTTGTTTTGTAACAAAACGCAGACCGTTGTGTAACCGATATACAGTAATAATATTACGATAGGGGACTGTTATTAGAAATCAATGGAGCTTTAGATGTAGTAATTACTTATGTATTCGAGTTAATTTCGAGAGAGCGCTAAGGAGATAAAGAACGAGTCGACCAGCGCGGCAAGCTTTTGTACATAAGGCTATTTCTATTATAAAATTATTTATTATTTATCTGTTAGTGTGTAGGAATTTATATAAATTATAACTATCGTGAAAACGATTACTGTTAATATCATATGTATATATATACGGCCAAGCTGCAAGGGCTGTTGTAGTGTGCATCGTTCTAAGTCCACAGTTACAAAGTTCGTGTCACATCTATCGACTTAGATATAAATATTGAAAATCGTAAATCATTGAGCAATGTACATCGCGGACTATCATTGTTATAGATTATATTCTTAGCATAAGATTCAGTCAAAATATTTAATTTAAAAATGATGTATATAATATGAAGATGAATTTCGCAATGTACATGGCTAGCATTGTGTATGTATGTATGTGTAAATCGAAACGACAAGCGTGGCAACGTTTCGGTACTTATGTACGTTTTAATATACTGAGCATTATTGCAATTTGTTCTACGGGTATTAGTTTCCTATTAGGAGTAGTGTGATTATTTTCTTCGTTTTAATCTAATTTAATGTAATTATTAGTTGTTCCGAATATTTTAGCGCACATGATTTATACTTAATGTATGAATGTATTTAAGCAGTATTGATTGTTGATTATTATTATTTTATTTTTTCTTTAGTGTTAAGGGATCATGAAAGGGTTTTCTCTAGAGTAATATTTCAACGTAAGCTTAAGAAAATATTTTTCCCAAAGAAATTATAGGTACAAAATAAAATATGTACAAAAAATTAAAATCAAATAGAATTAGTGATTTCAATGTTACAATGTTGTAATTATACTATTGGTAGTTAGAGTAATGTTAGTGCTGTGCCATTATCTACCTCATTCGAGTGGTGACATCGTGCCAGGGTAAAGAGCCAAAGTTCTTCAAATATTTTCTATTGTTCACCTCTTTTGAGACAATGTACAATCGACAGGTTTATCGAACGTTATCAGTAACATAACATCGAAGACAATTTTACTGTTTAAGACTGATTTATTCACATGTATTTTGAATGTTTTGTTTCTCGTAACTTAATGTAACATATGACGTCGTTAACATGAGGATGTTCTTATTACTATAAAATACTTTTATATAACTGAAAAGTTTGTATGAATTTTGTGATTGTATTATCATTTTGCAATCGATTTGAGTTCCTATTTTATTAATTTTTTTTTAAATTTATTGTTTCCTTGCAAATTTGTTTATATTGATAGTTATTAAAAGACATTAAGAATTTTGTGCCATTTATTCATTTGAAATTATTTCCTAAGCCTGGATGGCTCTTAAATACTAGTTTTGTAATAAAAATAATAAATATCCTGTGTTGAAAAACCAAAAAACTGCCATATACAATCTACCTCATAATCAAAGTTCAGGTGATCTATTTTAAAATAGGCTCGATTTTAACATAACCGTTTTAATTGTACAAATTACTATAAGATATGAATGTGACATAGTTATTGTGCTACTACATAAATGTATTTCTTTATAAATGTCCAGTACATGATTATTAAATAAAGAGATGTTTGTTATTTAATTTTTCTTTTATTGCACCTTTATTTAAACGTTACATATAAAATAATTGAATGATATGGGAATAAATTGATTAGTGGTTATATATACAATACATCTATAATATTATAAATGTAAGAGGTACTATGTTTGTCTGTTACGATGTACGGCTAAACCACTGATCTGAGTTTGATCAAATTATGGAACGCAGCGCGCTTGAAACGGAAGGACATAGCCTACTGTTAAACTAATAATATATACTATTTATGTCT
Organism: Nymphalis polychloros; assembly: GCA_905220585.2. Lineage (NCBI taxonomy): Eukaryota > Metazoa > Arthropoda > Insecta > Lepidoptera > Nymphalidae > Nymphalis > Nymphalis polychloros. Next base: position 9,817,995 of record HG992245.1, on the reverse strand, counting down.
CTCCAAAACATTTCTTAAGCAAAGCAAGCTAAGCTTCATAACGTTATTTGTATATTCAAATATAGAAAAAGGAACAATTATATTATACATAATACGACAGATATATTATTAGTCATAGCCGACAATCGCGATCTAGAAATCATCGCACTCCAGGCTCTTTTGCATAAAACACTCGCTTTGTATCAAGAATATAAAATGATGTAAATTAAGTCGTTAAATTTAATGTTCCTCGGCGACAGGGTCTTTCAATAATATTGTATGTAGATAAATAATAAGCTACAAACATTATTATTACATCGACATGATTACGATCTGTATACTAAATAATTATATTTAATTTCATTATAGTACATAAGATTCATTATGTCTTATGCATGATGCAAAAAGCCGAGTGGTTAGAACGCGTGAATCCTACCCGATGATCCTAGGTTCAATCCCGGCAAGCTTACTTTACGTTACGCTACGTATAGTACATAATTAAGTTTATATTATTTTTAAATGACGAAACTAAATCAATGGAATAAAAGTAATCATTCTATTTTTAAGAATTAAAATATTCCGGCAAAAATTAATTAGCATCAGATTTAAAATGAACATAAAACAATGGCGTTGCCCAAAGGTACAGGCGCTAAGTGATATATTCTAGCTGGTATTAATACAATTTTTTTATAACGAGCTCTCGCTCGCGGCTTGACTTAACATTTGTCCTCCTTCGTGTCTGAGGCAATCCTTATACCAAATTTAGATAACATCCAATATTTTTTAATTATTACTTATACATAATTAATTCAATTACAGTACACACGACGTAGGAACAAAAAATCAAATGAATTTATTAAGCATAATCTTTACGTTAAAAAGCTATGATTATTAATTATTCGATAATATAGTAAAAACACGTTTTTGGTGGGGTTTTCAAAATAGTAGTCACTAAGGCATATCAGCGAAAGGGACGGAGCAGGCGAATTATAATTTATTTGGAGAAGTGGCGACGAGCCGCCCGCGCCCCGTTCGCCGGCCTACCCTTTGCTTTCGCCCTTCGTTACGCGCTCACTACGACAACATTGCAACTCGAATATGTTTCAATTTTGCAACTCTAAGGTTTTCGCAATCGTTAGGTCCTAATGTATATGTTTAGTTATTTTTATGAAAAGGCCGTCTTTATAATAGTTTAAAATATATAGGCGAATTAAAGTCAAGTAGGTAAATAAGAAAATATATCCTTGAGAAATTAATTAGATTCTTACTACATATCTAATATGCATAATATTAGATATTTAATTTTTGATTTTGTTAATTGTTTAAAAATATATCTAATGTTATGTTACGTATGAGTTGCATAAACGTTTTATAATCAATGCAAATAACACAATCAATGCGATAAAACCATTAAAAATAGTAACTATCAATTGATATTTAGAATAAAAAACATTCCTATTGTATTTAATTCCAAAAACTTATAAGTAAAACTAATAGGGAAATTTATTCACATATATAAATAAAATGTAAAAATAAATAAATGAAATATTAATTAAGTTACAACTCTTTTTTAGTGAACTTCATACTTTCTGTTTTTTTAGGCAGGTTGCGTTCAAAGGAGTTTGCGGGGTGCGGGTCCTGCGGGGGGAGTAGAATTAAGAGGGAGACGGGGGGAGGCCCGCCCTGGATACCGAGAGGAGTTTTAACCAATTAATTTTGTTCCTCAACGCAAACTCCGCTATATAATAAGGTATAAGTAGGCATTAACTGAGGCGCGCCGATAGCCCGACCGGGGGCGACTTCGCCTTCTCCTTGCCTCTTATAACGATGTTTTATTTCTTGTTAAGCTCTCCATTTCTCCACTTTTAATATTTAATAGCATTTTCATGGCTCATGTTTTATAGCTCTCTTAAGAATTTCTAACATTATTAATGTTATTTTATCGGTGTTATTGTTTTTACACGACTCTATCATTAAAAGACTAGTCATCGTTAATATTATAAAAATTACGAAACAATTATTGGCTCTAATTTAATTATTCAAATATAATTAAAAGAACGTTACCCAAAAATGTCTACGTATCATAATTCACAATCATAGACACCATTTAAAATTTAATTTCGTTAACTAAATTACATCATAGGGGAACATGCGGAATATTTATTTCATTTCTTCTATGATATCACATTATTGAAAAAAACACACATAAGAAACATAATCTATCCATAGCTCATCCGTGACTGAACATCGGAAAGGGTTCCTCCCATACGTTCGTAGCGAGATTTAAAAATAATCTTTTTTATGTAAACCAACCGCTCGCGCCCAACGTCTGACAGAGACTCGCGCGCGTCAATTTGACGCTCTTAAAACATATCTTAGCAACGGTATTGTGTTGTTAAAAAACAGAAACTCGTCTATAAAAAACAAACCACAGAATTCAGTTAAAAACAAAATGCAGCACGCGAGTCGACCGAGACACCCTTTCCCTTCGGAGCGTCGCGCGCTACGTTTTTTGTCTAAGTGGGGTTGAGTTTTTTATCACGATGCTACGTATAAATTAATAAATGAACGTGCTCATAATCTGCGGCTAGGAACACTTTCGTCTTTTGTACATTTTTTTTGTATAGAATTCATTTGTTTTTATGCATTATGGCGGAAACGAAACGTGGATATTGATTAAGGTACGTCCGCTCCGTTCAATACAGCGACAGGTGCTGCACTAGATATATAAGATATAGCTTTCAAACTTAATTTTGAAAAAAAATATTTTTTGTTGTTGAACGTGTAGTTTATTTAAAACTAAAATATCGTTTGTTTATGCTATTGTGTACCTATGTTTAGTATTTAAAAAACTAATAACTTTATTGTTCATCATTTTTTTTAATTTGAAAGAATGTTTACATATTAACAAAAGAAAGTATTGCTAATATAGATTGCACAGTGCCTAAACTTTATGCTCTCTGAAATCGAAACGTTAACTCACAAAGAAATCAAATAATAATTTGGTTACCGGAAGATGCACCGGGAAGCTACTTTTTGTTTCGTAGCTAATAACATGAAGATGCTCTTTTTGCCCACATTCTGTTTCAACTGAGCAACATTTGCCACTGCGGCTGTTTGTGCTCCCGGGCACACGTATAATCTATTCGCTTATACTCAAATCCTTTTAATTCATCGTATAAAGAAACTAAAAGTATAATTTAACATCACTTACACTTCAATCTTGTTCATGATATAGGTATATAAAGACGTTGAATTTTAAATTTGACCATACCGATCGATTTAAGATTATTTAATGATTTTATTACTTGATTTGAACAAATGTTATGAACAATTCGATAAAACTAGGTTGCAGCGTGGGAGTTCCAATCGTATCACATTGACATTTACAAAACACAATGATTTTGAAGAATCTTTGATAAAGGCACAAGGGTTCAGTTCGCATCAATAGTTCATAATCGGAGTAAGCAAATACTCGTCAATGCCTTCAATACGCTATTGTGCTTTCACGGCGAGACAAATAATTTGTAATGCATTCGCGACTAGGTTGCACGTGCGTCCGAGACGTTTGGCATTATTATCCATATGACTTTTTACTTTCGAAGAACTTAATTTGCATAACATTATTTGACCTCTATGACCTGGAAACAGAGTAATAACAGATTTATGATTCTAATTGTCACTTTTGTAGAACATCTAGACGATGGATGTTTTACAACTAACTTTATCTCGGTAAGTATTAATAATATAGAAAATAACTTCAAATAGAAAGTAAATTTCACGAATTTATTGATTATTTATTTATACAAAACATTAATATATTATGTCTATGAGTTGTTAATTCAATCTGTGTCCTTTTAATATATATTTATTACTATTTGTTAAATATACCGACTAATTATATAAAGTATTACTTATAAAGGGCAGAAAGTCATAATCCTTTTTTATGGGAACTCAAGGTAGTTTTATATTTGTTATCGTAGAGCATCGTAAGAGTGTTGGAGTATAATGGCGCGAATTCGTCCCACCACTCCAGTTCGAACTGATGCAATACAAAAAATCCACCCGCGCCGCGTCACGCAGCATACTTTATTTTGATAGTGAATTCGGTTTACCGCCGGCCATTGTCAGGATGTCGTTTGATTATTGATTTTTACGCCAAATATTCCCTTTTTCGAAACTTCCATTCATCGAAATCATACTTCCTTTAACAAAACATATTTAATTTGAACGCACAAAGAAGCTGCACAATGTCATTAATAACGCGTATAGAACTTGTCGCGATTGAGTGTATTCTTGTAGAATTTAATTCGACTGAGATTGTAACTATACATACCTATGTATGTGATAGCAAGTCATCATAATATTGTTCAGTTGACTATAAAGAAAAATCAACTTTATCAGTTGTAATATAAAATAACTTTGAAAATTGCTGTCAAAAGATTACGTTGTAATATTTTTAGCAAATAGAGAAAATATATATTTATTGCAAAAAAATTTAAGATGAAAAGCCTTTCGCACAAAGTTGTTTACTATACACATAATCCTTTAATCCTCCGAGTATCACTCCCGCGCGCCGCCCAGTAGCCCAGTAACAATGCCTAATTGTCACTTGTATACTGCTGTATGTAGACGATGCCGAAAGACTTCTAACAAAAGTGTTTGTTTGTGTTCGCTTTGCACTAGTTGTTTAATGTAACAACACCCTGGCCACTGGGTATGTTTGCATTTAATCCGTTTGTAATTCCTTTTATTCAATGTTTCTAAGATAGGACAGTTCCCCCGCACGAATATTAAAAGTGTTTCTTAGTGTATTTTTTTGGGATGGAGCGGCTATTTCTTTGTGGAAAGACATTTATAAGTTGATTATTTAAATAAAATACATTACATTATTTTGTTCGTTAGATTATAACGTATAACGTTGTTTGTGTAAGGTGTACTTAAATTTTTACTGTAATATTAACGTCAGGGAATATAATTTTCACTTTGCTCATATTCAAAACGCAGATTACAAAAATAATGGAGGCACCTGAGCCACGACCTCGTTTGAGGAAGACAGATTATAATTAAAAAGAACTCATAAAAATGTCCCGTGTACTGGAGAAACTCTCTTTATCTTTGAGATGTGAGATACGGAACGTAATGAGATAAATTGTTTCGGTTAATCTTAAGACTCGAAGAAATCAGCATTTATATCATAATTATTATCGAACGTACTACATACCTATTATAATTTATTTTTTTATACGATTAAATTGTTTTATACTTGTATTTGTTAAACAAACATTCTTTAAGATATAAAAGTATATTTTTTTAAGTAAAGCCGATATTTATTATGTATTTGAATATATTTATTCATAAATTACCATTAGCTAAATAACGTTATTTCTAATTAAAACAGAACAAGGTGTGCGAGATTAAGAAGTGCGTATCCTTTATTCTCTATCAGTTTTTTCTAAACACGCAACGGGTAACAAACTACTAAAGGAGCATTTTTTTTAAAGGCCAAAAAAGAGTTCGACAAAGCTTTAAAAGAATGATTGTGCAATAACGGGCATGCAACTTGATAACTTTAACACCTTGATCAATGTGGGTTACTAGAATGCTGCGAACTGTTTATTTTTTCCTCCGATTGCCAAAAAATGAACGGGTGTTGCGTCGGCGTAAATTGACACCATCCGGTTCTAAAGCCTATCTGTGTTAGTTTGCTATATACCTTCACGCACTTCAAATCGCACATGCTTTATATTCATTTATTTATCGTGTGAATCGTATATTATGTTTAAATATTAATCACACTGACATATATATGGTATGTATAATTTAAATGAAGTATAACTATAATGTCGTCTATCTACGTGTAGTGGTGAACTTATACCACTGTGGCATTCCGAATCAGAATACTTGAGTCATAGAGAAAATAGTAAATAAGAATAGTGCGACCTTGAACGATAGTGAAAATCAATAGAATAAAGTGACAAGTGCATTATTACGGCATCAGCTGATGTGCTGGTGATGGGTTCAATGTACTTTCTATTGTTCTCTGTCCTCGTTCCATAGAGAAAAAACGTGGGTAAGCATTACAAGCGTGACGGTTCATAAAGAAAAAACTTAACCCTTCCGTAGCGCAGCAGGTACCCCACACACACAACCCTTTACAAAAAGACTCACAAAAAACGTTCAGGGAAGCGAAAGGGTAAAAAAGGGTTGTTATTACGCATGCGCCACGTGGGATCACTGCCCTCGTTTCTCATTTTAAAATTCCTTTTGAATATGCTTAATTTGTATGACCGATATAATAGTAAGTTATGAAAGTGCGACTGCATTCTGAGCTCAAATATCTATTTTATATTTAGTTTGTTATTTACTGCTTATTATACATTGAACTATCAACTAAAGATAGGTAAGCAAGGTAAACATGGATGATGGCATTGACAACGAATGAAATTGTGATTATAATAATTATTAATATCCATTTGCATTGCGATACGCTAAGTTTTTTTTTCAAGAGACTAGTTATGTTTTTTAAATTTATTAATCCATTTTTTACTTATTACACAGCTATGATGGAATTAGTTAACTAATTACCTGTAATTATAAATACGATATCACCTAATATTATAAAAGCGAAAGTATATTATAAAAAACCGGCCAAGTGCGAGTCGGACTCGCGCACGAAGGATTCCGTGCCATTATTTATAAAAACGGCAAAAAAATCATGTCGGTTGTATGGGAGCCCCACTTAAATATTTATTTTATTGTTTTTAGTATTTACTGTTAAAGCGCCAACAGAAATATATCATTCGTGAAAATTTCAACTGTCTAATTATCACGGTTCATGAGATACAGCCTGGTAACAGACGGACAGACGGACGGACGGACAGCGGAGTCTTACTAATAGGGTCCCGTTTTAAACTTTGGGTGCGGAGCTCTTAAAACTAAATGACTTTTTATATTTTAACAATATTTCGAATAATGTTAGTAATGCCTAAATAGGCAGAAAAACTATTCTCGGCCTGTTTTCTCTGTGAACCTATTTTCTTTTCTTTTTGTTTGGTAAACATAACTATTGACGAGTGTTTTGATTTGATAAACGTTCGAAAAATGAAAATTCATATATATTTAGTTGTTCATAAAATATAGTCATTAATCATTGGAAACTATTTTGGTAATTATTTATTTATTTAAATAAAAATAAACATATATATGTAATCGTTTTAAGCCTCTGTAATGTAGTGCACACCATTGCAAACATAATTCTCTTTTATACGACAAGCCTGATCTCTTGTGAGTCTATTGTAGTCGAGACGTTATTCACAGTTCATTGATGTCCAGTGTCAGCCATGCCCTAAAAAGAAGAACATTTCAATATTATATTACTCTTACATATTCAAGAAGTTTGTAAAAGTTTTATTATAGACGTACAAAACTTCTGCAGATTCACATAGTAAAGTACTTATATTCACTATCTATATATTTCTGACAAAGAATTAAAAAAACATCCCAATTTTATTAATATCACTAGACCTTTTTGAATTGAAACGACATAAAAAGTCAAGGAGGCAGTAATTTAAATAATAAATATGAAAAAAAAAACAAGAAAGAATACGTTAGCGACAAATGGACATAATTTGATAATAACATAAGCAGCCATAGTAAAAACACGAATATAGCAACCAAATAAAGGAGTGAAACTATAATTAAGAAAGATAAATATCGTTTATTACTGTTAGGAAAGTCGATTAGAAAAAAACTACCCCTTTCACCCCACAATTTGTAACCCGTTGTGTCCGTGCAGTGGGCGCCGCGCCACCGACACGCATAAAAACCTACGCGGCTAAACTGTACAGAGTGAGCTTCTTCTTCTATGTGTAACTGAACAGAGAGTTGAAAAGTGTATTGAAGACATTTTAGAGGTGGTCTATTCCAAAAGTGTATATACTTTTAAAATGTGAATTCACTTCATTAGGTCACTGAAATTCATATACTAAACATATATACGTTACATATATACGTACGTTTAATTTTAAGAATAAATTGATTTAGGCTAAATACATAGAAATGCAATCCAAACTTTGGTATACCTTTTTACTTTTTATCAATAATTATTAAAAGTTATATATTGAATTTATAGAAATATGTTTTTTATAATTAGTAAGTGTTAACTATAGTAAAAGTTTTAAATATAGTAACTAAAGATCCATTAATAAATAACAATAATAAACAGTTTATTCCATATATATTAACATAAACAAAAAATAACACAGTTACATAACGCTTTCCATAATAATAGAATCATTATCGAAAACAGAAGAGTGGGCAGCTGATTTATTAAACGATAATGGTCGCTGTCATAAATAGTTTTTTTATGATATTTTTTTTACTTAAGCGTGCACTCGCCCGACATACGGTTTATAAGGTAGGTATAACCACAGGGCATAATTTTAACCCCAGTGTAGCTTTGTTAATCAACATATTCTAATATAATATTAATGGCATCTCATTAACTTTTCGAATTTTTACAGTATTGTACTTTAAATCGAACTCGCAACATCACATTTTGACGAATTAACTATTTATTACAGGTTATTTGTCCAGAATGCGCTTACATGTACGTATACTTTAATAGTTTGTATGTACATAATATATGCATAGGAACAAGATTATGTTATATTTGATTATTTTTTTACACAAAATTCATTTTGGATTTACAATAGATATCATGCATTTATTTAGTTTTCTCTATTTAATGAATTAAAGTGAGTGATGAATACGCTATTGTAGTATTTGACAGTTATATTAATTACAATGCTTATGCTTATTGAATAAAAGTTATGTCGTAGTCTTATATAAATAACTTTATAGTAACTTTAATATAATATAAATCATCAAGCGTTATTTATATATTTAATCAAAATGTAAAAATAATATGAGTTTCGACACATGACATTATAATTGTAGCCCAAGCAAACTATGTCAATATGTCAGTCACATATGTTGGACGACCTTGACTAATACACGAGAGTTGAATAGTAAATCGGCGTATCGTGATTTATAGTTGGAGTCAGAACAAATATTAGCTGGGCGAAGAGCGTCAGAGCGCAAGGCGCCGAGCGCGCCGTGCGTGCCCAATGCAACAGCCCACGCAGCATTTTTTAAATCTCGTCACATCTACTTAAGTAAAACGACTTTAAAATCAGCGATTCCCCGTTGAAAAAAAGAGTTAATATTGATCGTAGATTTCTCATCGTGGGGTGCAGCGGCCGGCTGAGTCACCCCACGGTTTTTTAACTCACCCTAAGTTATATTTTTTGTAAAGCCCCCCTCACCCTCCCGGCCCGCTTTAAAGGATGAGTAGTCTCTATGGAAACGGCTCGATCTAATTTATAGCCGGGAGAAAGTACGAATTGCTTAATTAAGAATTTAAAATGTGTCTACTAAGCAATTAATTAAAATTTTCGAGTCTGCAAATTTGGAGCCTACGACATTTCTCTTTGCTTTCTAATAATTCTCAATTCTCTTACTGTTGAAACTGGAACTTAATTAAAAACAGAAGCGCTCCTTTTATATTTACACCAAATAAAATTTACTTACAATGGAGTTAACAGTAAATGGAAAAGATACGAAAATCAATTAAATTATCAATTTTAGGGAAAAAAATAATTTCGTGCATATATTTTTGACGATAGATGTTTTAATATGTTTCAACTTTTTATGGCTGGATTAATCGAGTGACGTAGCCGGTTTATGAATACGCAAGGGTTGTTTAGCGTGGGTGAGCTCGAATCGGTGAGGGCACGCGCGGCTACACTGTGGGTCACGAGTCTCATGAGTACGCTGGGAGCCGAGGGCAGACAGAGCGCGGGCGCGCTCGACAGTTGGCGTGTTTTGCAGTGAGTTTGCTACTAGAAACGCCTGCGCAGACAAAATGTCCAAGTCTGGTGAGTAAATTTTTCTTATGTTTAAAGTAAAGAGTCTCGTCCTTAATGTCTAGTAAGTACCTTTATTCTAATCGATATAATATCCTGTGAAGTAAATATCAATTACTTAAACTACGTTGAACTTCGGATTATAGTTGATTAATATTAACTATAATTTATTAGTCTTCAGGCTAATTGCAAATATATAAAAAGAATTTTTAGATTCGACAGTGAAATGCTCACAATGATGCATATATTCATAACATACTCAATAATGGGCATTTTCATCTCCTTACAATTTAATGTTATTTAGCTAAAAAAAGATCCTACATTAGAAAGTAGTTGTTGTATGTTTTTTTTTTTCGGGTTCAAGACCAACCAATGAAATCCGTTTGATATATAGGTAAAATATACAGATTATAATAAATACACTAAAAGTATTATGAAATTTGTAGATCTGTAACATCCGTTGTTTTTTGACGTTCATTTCAGTGACGTTTTGTCAACAGAAATTTGCGCAATGGCATGTCTACATGTCAATGCACACTTTTGAGAAAAAAGGGTAGGGCGTAACTAGATGCTGGGATATGGTTGTTATATAATTTGTTAATGTTTCAATATTTCAGTTTAAGGTGATTCCTGTAATCTTGTTTATAAATCTTATTTTTTACCGCGCAAGCCTGGAAACTGAAGGAAGCTAGTAGTAAAATATCTGAGATATATAGGCCAATACAAGATTATTATTAGACATTTTTATTATAATATATATGTCCCGACATAGCATTTAATTACGAGCAAGCGTTTTTTTATCATTTGATTACTTTGACATCACTGCAGGATTTAATAAAATAAAATTAGGAATGAACTTAGTAGTAGTTAAATGTTATGAGGTTATATCATATATTCATTTTTATTTTAAGACCTATACTAACATTGGAAAAAGTATATTTTATATTTACATATAAGTATTTGTTTTTATCTAATACATATCTCAGTCAGTCAAGCCAGGATATAAGTCAAAGCCGTAATAGTCTATGGTTCATCACTGCGACATTTTTGCTGGTTTTGCCGATCTTGATAATTAGATAGTGTGGGTAAGGCGAAAAAAAACAATGGCGACGATGATGCCTAATGAGCCATAAAGAAGAAAACGATACGTAGAGCAAGGCGTAGACAAAAAGGGCGCGGCAAGGGTGAGGAAAGCGTGCAGGGGAGGCGCGAGGAAATGGCGGGAGAGCTAAATTAATTTGCACGCTCCCGCCAAACAAAGGCACGCTAATGGAACGCGGCGAATGGAAAAAATGCCACCGTCCGCTCTCTGGCGACTTATTTTTTTTTCAAACACAACCTTTGACTTTCCCAAATGAATAACATTACACCCGTCGAAGTTTGTCAATGGGTGCTTTGTTTAGATTTAATGAGGAACATTAAGCTATATTGGTTTGACGCAATTGCTTATTATATTTTTCTTTGTGAAACTTCGATTTTAAATTTTCATGGTCCAGTAAATAATTTTGGTGTAATATATTTTTTTTTATAAAATGTCCCTTTTTTTTGTTTTAAATATCTATTATAACTTTTTAATTATATTTTTAAATACTAACTGAATGTGGGTTTGCTTCTAATACACAATTCAATCAGCAAACAATGTATTCTACATCCTTTTACATCATTAGTCAATCAAAGTTCTTCCTTTAAAATCATAAAAATTAAGTTTGAATAACGATATGTGACGTGGCATAGTCATTATGGTAAGTCCCGAGATTCATGCATTATCTCACTTTAACTCAGTCGCTAGCTACCAAAAGTAATGAGCGATGTTCATCTAAATATACTAACGTACGGTTCTCCATTTTGTCGCGAAATGATATTAATTCGTCCCCATTAGCTATGCTCGTGCGATTTATGAGTGCCCAATTAAAAGTTGAGAGCGCTGAGGACTTAAAATTAGTGGAAATTTCGAACATTTATCAAGACATCAGCGTTGCCTCGCGCAACGCGAAACTTCCCAAATTTAAATTAGAGACGATTTTTACAGCTACCTCCCGAAGGAGGTAGGGGGGGATACTACCCTTTCCTTATAACGAGGAAGGCCTCATGCATTTTTATGTGCTTCTTTTTTCGCCGGCGTTTTAAACAAGGGGGTGAGCATAGGGAGGCTGGGGGTGAACTTTTTTATTCGCGTCTTGATAAGTTAGGGTTGAAATTAGACGTTCGAGTTTCGCTCGCGGAATTCATAATGACTAAAATTAATAAGTTTTCCTTGGAGGGTTCTTGGAACTGCGATACGATCGAACATGATTCTCTACTTGCGAATTGGTTTGCGAATCAAGAAGCTTGCTTAGGGTAACAAAAATATAAATAATCTTTACAGCAAACAGGAAGATGTTAGTAATGGTAATTAATTAATGTATATAAAAAGATTCTACATACGGAAAGGAATCGTGATTGGAATGCTTAAAGAAATATATTGATTTTTATTTCATCCAGGAAATTATTTCATATTACCTAATATTAAAGTTTACAATATTTGAAAATCACGCTTCATTCATTTTGTATTAAATTTAATAACATACTTTAAATCATAATAACATAATTAAACGAACGTTGTGAAAGAAATTAATGTCCATATCTATTGAAATTTATCATAATTTATATCTCCAGTATATACCGTAATATATAATCAAACTGCAATTGTTCTTTAAAACTGAAATAACAACAATTAAAAAAAGAATTGTAAGATTATAATTATTCCAACTTAATAAAAATCAAACCCAAAATACTTTATGTCGGAAAACAGTTCAATATTAATGTTGTTTGAAAGCTAAGTACCTATAACGTACCTATTTACTTCGCACCACGTGTTTACTTCAAACCAGGGACGCATGAATTAATGTTCTCGGACACAGAAAAACTGGCGGATAACGTACAAGGAAAGTGAAGCACATGGTGACACTTGTTGATTGTGTGCGAGCATGCGCGCTCACGCACGCTCACATGTTCCCAACTCACATTATGATTCAACGGTAGTTAGTCGAGATTTTCTTCGATTTATATCGAAGTACCGAGTGGGTTTCCTTTATTTTTTTTACCTCTTTACGAGTTGAGCAATGTAAGATAAACCATTATATCACTTCATTTCAAGTAAGTGTTCTCTTACGATGACTGCGTAAATCATAATGAATATTATGAACCTATGACTTATTTTTATTTATAATTATTGTAAAATGACGATTTACCTATACTAATAAAAAATAAATACGAAAGTAACTCTGGCTTACTGTTACACTAAGCAGCTAAACAACTGATTCGTTTTTGATGCAATTTAGTAAGCAAATCAAAGTAAGCGTGAACCCCATTAAAAGACATACCTAGACAAAAGCTTTTATATTCTTAATTTTTAAACAGAGAAATATACAGAATGTTTTATTTAAATATCAAAGGAGAAAAAATTTAAGCGATTTTGAGGTATACACCAACTTCGCCCTAAAACGTTCTTAAAAGGGCATATAACTTACTATGAGGTTTCCTTCGTTTTTAAAGATAGAACTTTATTATTTGTTACTAAAATAATTTATGATATGATAAAATTTTCAACCACATCATAGCAACAATTACGAAATAACAATTATTTATGCCTTATTTATAAACTATCCTACTGCCGAGCACGGACCTCTTTCAGCGTGAGAATAAGTGACCACTTTTCAGAATGAGTTATGCCATAATCCACCACGCTAGCCCAATTTGAGTTGAAGGCATTATAAGATTGAAGACTCGGTAGAAGTTTGCCAAACTAAAGTTCACACATCTTCGAGATCTCTTCAATATCTCATCAACAATCATGATGATGAGATAAAAATACATTTAAATACATTTTTTATAAATCTTTGCGTTGCAGTTCACCAGTCCCCCCACCATAGATATCTGATTATCTATTCTAGACTCTTACTGCTCCTTAACAATTTAATTATTTTATATCTATAATTTGATAAAAATGTCCGATCAAGGATTTTCGTTACAAATCGAATTCCTCGTGGGCGATGCCACGGGTCAAGCTAGTAACAATTAAATGCGTTTTAAAATTTAATGTCTACCAATTTTTTTTGTCATTATTATGAATAAATTAATTGCCATCTCGACGATAATTTTGAGTAGGATTGTAGCAATGGTCGAGCAAAGGAAAGTCATTAGGACAATCAATCCGGGCCGAGGCTGCTCGGAAGGAAGGGCCGCGCGGCCTATTATAATTCGCGTCTAATAACGTCGTTAACAACGCACATTAAAACAAAACAAACAGTGGAGAAGCGCGGGCGCGGGCGGGCGCCATCCTTCCTCGAATCCGTGTCATTAATTTACGTAATGCGTAGGTACGCGCTATCCCCAAATATTTAAGAAGCCTCCTTCGGGAGCGCCCGCTCCTCCACTATTCCTCCCGTGCCTCCATTCTCCTCCCACACCTCGCCTGCCGAGAATTATGGCGGCCGCCTTGTAATTATATTTTTTAATTTATCTTCCTTAGCGAATACAATGGAGGCGCCACCCCGCCACCGAAACGCTTCCTTCTCATGCTGAATATTGTATCAGGCCGCTGAAAAAAGGAAAGAAAGCTTTAATTACAAGCGAGAGCGCGGCCGACACTACGCGTTAAATATTTGATGTTGTCTCTTTCTTGTCCTCTCGCCGCTCGCCGGGCGCTCCGCGGTCCGTCGTCAATAATTAAAACACCTATCAACTCATTCCTCCTTCACTGACCCGTCATTATCTACTTCCTAAATGGAAAAAAACTAAACAAATAAAACAGATACCCAGGTATGATACTAATTAATTTTTACTCGTTCATAATTGACAGTTACCGATAGTTACCATATTCCTACTATTTTGTACGCTTATGTTGAAGACAAAATATATAAAAAATGTATACTTATATAAATATAAAAGAAATATACGTTTAAATCAAAGAATAATAATAATAACCATTATTATAAAAAATACTACCAGCAAATTTAGCAAATCATAAAACAAGTGTGTTTGAAATCTAGATCGTGTAAGTTTTAGGTTAAAGTGCTTGTATTTAGTAAAGTAATAAGAATATAATATATATATATATATATAATCCTTGGTGGTAGAGCTTTGTGCAAGCTCGTCTGGGTAGGTACCACCCACTCATCAGATATTCTACCGCAAAACAGCAGTACTTGCTATTGTTGTGTTCCGGTTTGAAGGGTGAGTGAGCCAGTGTAGTTACAGGCACAAGGGACATAACATCTTAGTTCCCAAGGTTGGTGCCGCATTGGCGATGTAAGCTATGGTTAACATCTCATACAATGCCAATGTCTATTAGCGTTGGTGACCACTTACCATCAGGTGGCCCATATGGTAGTCCGCCTACATATGCAATAAAAAAAAAAGTATATATATGATGTTATATCTACATACTGCAAGAAATCTTATAAACTGATTTATTACTAAACAACAGTCACAAATTAAGGCGGATTCCGTAGCGCGGACACCGGGAGCTGCGAATACTTAACGCGAGGAGACAAAGTATAAAGTAGCAACCCCCAACCACCCACTGAAAAACGTCTCTAATATTCTTTTAGAAACGGTGGCATTTACGGGCTATATTTTATCCTGAATTTGCATACGCTCCTTTTTTCTTTACCCGTCCTCTATTTTATGGGTGAGTATTTTTTCATCCGAGGGTTAAGATACAAAAGGGTAAAGCGCGGGAGCCGCTACGATAATTAAATTGCACCGACGAGAGTGCGAGTGGCGTTAACATAACTGCGAAGCGTTTGGATCTTAGGTCTTACTACCATATTAGAGGCAAGGCTCTTTAAAACGATATTCATTTATGTCATTTATACGAAACGTATTTTATTGTAAAAAACAAAAAAAAATAGTAATATTACTAAATAAGACAAATAATATAAACACAAGTTGTAAGGGCTCAAACTAAGGGCAAAACAATATCTTTTTTATTTTTTTAAAAATTATAACATTTGAACAGTTATTAAACAGATGTTAGATGTTGCTAAACGTAACGCTATAACTAATCTTAATCACTGTTAAGTTGCATCCAAGATCTTATGGACTCCCATAAAAAAATCATTATATTATTATATTACATCATGCATTGTCGCTAACATTGCTTTACGTCTTTTTGATCCTGTAGATCACTAATGAGCATTATAATTACTTGCACAACATAATATAAGCAGTTTTTATGTTCACTAAATATCCTCACGTCCCAGGGTAATAAATTAAACAAGTCACAGTTTTGACGAAACTTACACGAATGTTAAATGTAAATCGCTGACTAGTTAAAATCAAAAGATAACAAGACGTATTCATATAATGTACTCATTTATATGTATATGAGTTTGATATTTACTTTGCCTTGCTTTGACTGAGACTGACACTTATTAAATTAAATAACACTTAATAGTAATTGTTTAGTATGTTATCCTTATGATTTTCGGTACGTGATAAAAACTATAATTTTTAAGTCTAAAGTTTAATTCTTAATAAATCTTAAGTATTTTTATTTTCAAGATAAAACATTTTCTTCATAACCTTAATAAATAAACCTTACGTTTACATATTCCATGCGATTTACTTATAGCTCTGCAATACAAACAGTTCTTGATAAATATGTATTAATTTATATTACAGCACTATTGATCTTAATTCCTCATATAGTTTTAATTTTCATTTCATGTTTCGATAACAACTTTAGCGACATTCTAAATAAAATTTTACCATAAATCCATAATGAATACCACGGCTATTACAAACCTCGACCATTGATATAAGCCTTGGGGTGTTTAAACTATCTGCCCCGAGCCGCAGTTTTAGTGAGTACTAAACTTATAACATAAGAGTTAAAAAAAACTTGTTTTACAAAGCCATCCAAAGTGTTTATTGTGCTATTTAATTACTTATTGAATTTTGAAATGCATCCCAAATGAGTTTTGAACACAAAGTAGAAGACAGGCTTCTATTATTAAGGTTCTGTCCCAGTTCAGAAAAATCGTAGATGTGAGGCTGATTGGAATAAGTTATAGTTGAAACGTTCCTCTTTCTGCTTTCTGTTAATAATCTAATAAATGATTTATTAAACAGATGACATCACATATGATTTTATCGGAAACTTAAATTGCCCATTTTTAGAAGGAATTATTTCATAAAATTTGTAATAAATTTAAGTGTTAGATTTAACTTCAGGAAGAAATTATGTATTCTGTCAGTCGCGATAATAATTTAACTAACAAATTAGGAGAAATCTTACCCTGCTCTAAGTCAAATTACCATAATTGCTAATCAAATGTTGTAGGAGCGGCCACGGCGTTGCTTCGTACTAATTACGAATTCTAATTTTCTCTCTTGTTTCACAGGCCTTTTGAATTTGTAAAATATTGCTGTTGCTTCAAGCTATTAAATGAATTTCAATCTTTTAGGGGACTTTATCTCAGCATATTTTATTAATTAAAAAAGTAATCACAAAGTTTACTAATTCGATTTACATTAAATGAAAAAAATAAAAAACACAATCAACTGTTACGGGAATTTAAAATAATAAAATTAATCCTAATTTCATAAAACGAAATAAAATGCAGTGTCCCAAAGCGTGATAAATGCACATGTGGCACCATCAGGTACGAGATGACAGTGTGCCTCAGGTGTGAAGCATTTACACGTTCTAAACACTGGGCCACCTCGACCTTTCTTCTCTACAAGGGTTACTTAATTACAAGTCGTTGTTACATTAGAATGCAACTAAAACATGTTGGAAATTCGTGATAACATACATTGATATATTGTTATTTTGAGACTTAGATAATTCGTAGGGACTAAGCATCCCTAAAAGACGAGATATGTTGTCTCGACCCGTACCAAAAATATAGTAATGATGAACAACATTGACTGTTCGAAATACAATTTTTTTCACATCCAAAATGAATATATAGAGCTAAGATGGCGTAGTTGTTAAAGCATGTGAATCTTTTCCGATGATTCTTTATTCAAACCCAAACAAGCACTATGATCTTTTACTGTGCTTATTTTTTACTTCTAGTTCATCTCGTACTCAGCTGTGAAGGAAACGTGAGGAAACCTGATCGATGTCGGATGTAAATTTACCAAATGCGAACTTAAATTGAAGTAATGCGATATAATAAGTTCAAAACCTTCCACTTTAAAAAAATTGGTAATTTACAGGCTGTTAATTTACTTACTTATAGATTATTCCAAATTTCGACTAATCACGTCCATTCAATTGCAAAATTATTTATTTGTCTTTAAAACTCCTGTGATTGGAATAGGCTATAGTGGGTCATTAGTTATCAATCACCTGTCGGTGCTAAATTGAAAGAGTGGAATGGTGTGTACTATTGTAATGTTTTTTATCCAATATACTAATATCCTTAATCTCAATAATTAGATTTTATAATAAATAATGGCTCTGGGATTTAATGATGTTCAGAATGTACTCAACTAATATTAATAAATTGTCTTCATACCCAGATATATACATATTATATAGATATATTTGATAGAGAGCTATGACTGCCTCGTTGCTCTAGTGGTTACATGTAAGGCCATAGACACAGTGGTCCTGGGTTTAAATCCCAGGTCGAGCCATTCAAATGTTATTGAGATTTTCTGTCGAAAAAATTCTCAGTAGCAGCCCGGAGTCTGGAAGTTGGAAGTATGTCCACTCCCGTGCCTCGGAAAGCACGTAAAGCTGTTGGTCCTGCGCCTGAACTCTTTCCGGTCGTGTTGGATTGCCGTCCCATCGGGTTATGAGAGTAAGGGAATAGAGAGTGCATCTGTGTCTGCGCACACACTTGTGCACTATAATATGTCCTGCGCAGTTGGTTAATCTCTTGAGATTGGCCGCCGAGGCTAAAATCGGTCTGGAGGACTATTACGTCTGAGTAGGGTCTATACCGCTCTTATAATATTAAATAGTTATATAGCGAATAATTGTAAAATAGAGACTACAAATAATACAAATGGAATTTAAAAACCGAGACGGCCCAGTGAAAACAGCATGCTGATTTTAAGCGAAAACCGTTAGTTCAAATTCTTGCAAGCGTTTATTATTAGCGTTTATCACGCCTAAAGTGTTCATTCATCTGGTACTCGGTGGTTGAGGATATCGTCGAGAAGAAACTGGCATAATGCAAATTAAATTTTGCCACATAATAATAATAAATAATAATATCCTCCACACTGATTTCGGCCACGGCGGCCAATCTCAAGAGAGATTAGCCAACTGTGCAGGAGAATTTATAGTGCACAAGTGCGTGTGCAATAAAAGTGCACTCTCTATTCCCTAACTCTCATACTTGACCTGGGATTTGATGGCCTTACATGTAGACACGTTTTTTTTTTTTCACGCATTAGTAACCTTCCGAAAGGTACCCGACTCTCTTGGGGGAAGAACCGGGTTATGTGGGATTCTTACCCACTAAAACCACTGCGATGGCCGTCCTCGGCACGGATCGGAGGGCTGCGGGATCGTGTTGATATAACGCATCCGCGGCCCCTCCCGTGCTGCGCTCCGCTCGTGGTTCGGTGGAGCTCTCCTCAGGTAGCGAAGGTAATCTCGCCCCCCCGCACTCCTCGCTAGTGCGTACGGCAGCGCGAGGCCATTCCGGCTGCCGTCCTCCTCAGGGCCGTTTGAAATTGGACACGTGAAGCCCCCACCTCACGCATCCACAGCCCCAGAGTTACGCCCTATATTTAAAGCCCCGGACGTTGGGGCTGTGGGAAGGCCGGGACGACGCCGACGTCGTCTCTGCCGAGCAGGATCGGCCCTTTCCCGTTCCCGCTCCGCCGTCTCCTTCTAGACCATGACGGTCTCACAGAAGGAGGCTACGGCCCACCACGCCGATTCTCTGCGGAGCATCGCCGACACGATTGCTCGCAGGGACAGGTCTTGTCCGACTTCATGGACCAGGTTCTCCTTCTCCGCACTCCACGCGGGACACACCTCCAACGTTTGCTGAGCGGTGTCCCGGTCCGCGCCACAGTGGTGACACATCGCCGTCGAGTCGCGTCCGATCTTACACAGGTATTCTCCAAAACAACCATGACCGGTCATTACCTGCGTAAGTCGGAAGGTGACTCGTCGCTTTCGTCTCATCCAGGCTTCGAAGGCTGGCAGGATCGCTCCAACGACGCGTTTGCGCGCGTACCGTTCTTCGCAGAGACGGTCGCGCCACGTCGCAAGAGCCCTCCAGTGTTCCCGCTGCTTTAACGCCTCGACCGCACTCGGAGGGGGCGCGCTTTCACTGATCTGACGGAGGATGCGGGTCTGTTGATAG
The DNA here is from genome assembly GCA_905220585.2 of Nymphalis polychloros. NCBI lineage: Eukaryota > Metazoa > Arthropoda > Insecta > Lepidoptera > Nymphalidae > Nymphalis > Nymphalis polychloros. The sequence goes on along the minus strand of HG992245.1, from coordinate 9,797,762 downwards.
ACCCTCGCGTCCATATCCGCCAGAATGTCGAAGGGCGGAAAGCGCGCTAGGACGGTTGCCGCCTCATAGGATATCGTGCGATATCCCCGCACTATGCGGATGGCCACTCTCCGCTGCGAACTTTGGATCTTAGTTCTGCAACGGCGGACACCCGACAGCCTATGAGACCAAACGGGCGCCCCGTAGAGGGCCATCGATCGCACGACACCGGCATAGAGACGGCGAACTTCCTCCCTCGGTCCCCCGAGATTAGGCAGCAGTCTGTGCATGGCACCAGCTACCTTCTCGATACGGGGGGCTAAGCGCTCGAAGTGCTCTTCGAAGCCCCAACGACCATCCAAGGTTAGGCCCAGGTATTTCATGTACCTGGCCACCTGGACGTTTGAGTCACCAACACGGACGTGCGAGTCGGACGGTTCCCTGCTCCTCGGCAGTTTATGGAACCATAGCGCCTCTGTCTTATGAGACGCTATCCGAAGGCCCAACTCGCAGATCTTATCGATGTCGATGTTCACCCCGAGCTCGGCGAGCTCTTTGGTTCTCTCAAAATTCTCCCCCGATGCCAGCACCTACATGTAGCCACTAGACCAACGAGACAATTTTGCTACATATATGTCCATCTACTGCACCGAACAGGAGAATCGTGATGGAATATTCTCCAAGCTTGAAAAAATTACAATAATCGTTCACTAATTTATCACTAAAGTGAAGTTGAAATATATATAGTAGAGATTAGTAGTGTGCATCGATGTAGCATAATTTACCCGTTAATGTTTCAATATATCACATAAGAGCTGCCTAAGGGATTTTTTGTTAAACGTCCGTCGTGACAGACCGTATGGCGGATAACTAAATAATCAGCAAAAGCATTCCCAATACCGGTTGGCGACAGTCACATTCAACTTACACGGCCCTCAGATGAATGGGACCGAATGTCGATTTATTTTCAAGTTACAGATACAGACTTAACATTAGTATCACACTTCTACACACTGGAACATAATAAATGTTTTTAATAAAAACATAAACATTTTTAGAATTACTTTTCTTAAATTTCTTTGAAGTTTTACAAGACATATTTCTATAAGATCTTTGAAACTTAATAACATTAAAAGTATTCGAACTCAGTGTTGCGCGAATTTTTAATACTCTCACAAGTCTACTTATATAACATCGGCTCCAATTAAAAGCGCGACAGGCTTAAAGGCGAAGTAAAGAAAAATATGAGTAGATGGGGAAACATGCTCGTGTTTACGGAAACCTCCGGCAAATATTATCGCGAGACGAGCGCGATCAAATATTCAGAGGACGCGCAGAGGCGGCGGCGGTGCGGGACGCAACCCTCTCTAACTTTCAAGCCCTTCCCTTAGCACGCCCTACACTAATTACGTTTAGAGTTCTTAAGCGAAATTACTTAGGCCCCTCGCCACCCGCGCGCGCCTCGCGACCCCCTTCCGGAAATGAGGCGCGCTGGAAAAACAAGAGGAAAGCGTTATACTTATAATGCGCTCGCTGTCTCTCTGAGCGTCCCAAATCTGGGCTATCTCTAAGAGATGTTGATGTAATGATTTTTTCTTCATTTTCGCAAGTATTTTGTTCATGAGCGGTTGCTAAGTGAAAAGCAATTAAAGCACGGGCGAGTGATCTCCACCCCCCTCCCTGCAACTGGGGGACGTATCCCATCCCATCTCGAGACTTACACAATCAACAAAAAAGGAAATTATATTAAACTTGATTTTCTGTACTTAGCATTTTAATCGTCGTCTTTAAATTTAATTTAACTACTAAACGCTAAATCTTAAAATTCGCTTACTCTTCCTGGTTAATTAATTTACTTCTTTATAGGTAGGTGCTTAATAAATAAAAAATATTATATACTAATAAATAATATTATATACTTTACTTGGTGGTAGAGCTTTGTGCAAGCTCGTCTGAGTAGGTACCACCCACTCAGATATTCTACCGCAAAACTTGGTATTGTTGTGTTCCGGTTTGAAGGGTGAGTGAGCCAGTATAATTACAGGCACAAGGGACATAACATCTTAGTTCCCAAGGTTGGTGGCGCATTGGCGATGTAAGCGATGGTTAACATCTCTTACAATGCTAACATGGTACCCAGCTTTTAGTTTAGGCAATTGAAAAATTTCTTAAGCCGTGTCCCTCGGGCCTGTTTTGCCCTACACACAACACGAAGCATGGGGTTTGTAGTTTGGAGTGGAAACAGAAAACTGCAGATCTTTTTTTTTATCTCGCTGGAAAAACCCTTCATCACGCTCGACAACGAGAGATCTCCGCCGAATATCGCAGGGAATGCCTCTGGAGTCCCCAAGCGGCACACTCCATCAGGGTGTGGTGCACCGAGTCCAGTTGCGCACTACACTCGTGGTGGGAGTATATATAATATGTTCCGCCTCGCTATCCCGTTCAGGTACTTACCGAAACAGTCATGTCCGGTAAGCACCTGCGTCAGCTTAAACATAAGTGTGCCACTTTTTCTTGCTACCCAGTGACTCAAGTGGGGACAGATTGCCTCTGCTGTCACCAGGCCTGCTGATGGATACAACAGGTCCTCCTCCCATTTGCGAATCAGGGCTTGTTGTTCTAGAGACCTGATTCGCCCCACCTCCGCTGATGCTGGACGGTCGCCATTCGCCCTGGCTTCCACCCGGAACCGGTATACTTCCGCGAGCACCTTGACCTGGAGTTCCCAGAGCGGTAACGTTCGTATCGCTCTCACTGCTATGGCATCAAATTTAACTTCGCTCAGGCACCCCTGGTATCGGAGTGCTTCCCTTATAGTCTCGAAGAAAGACTGTTGAAGGCGTGTGCTATGTCATCGATAGTTTATCGACCCGCCCTGAATGGGACTGAGCCACTGACAGACCTGGCCCCACCTCTTCGAAGTGGTGAATAAGTCGGGCAGCGAAAAGTTTCTGGAAGAGTTTGCCCGTCTTAATCAGCAGCAGAATTGGTCTGTATGCAGAAAGAGAGTCAAAAGAACGCCCCTCCTTCGGCAGTAGGACTAACTGCTTCTTGGCTTGGACGAACTGCTTTGGCTTCGGGAACTGCCCGCGGAAAAGGCGCTGGTCCAACAGTTCCTGAAGCCTTCTACCATCAGGACATCGCGCAAAACAAGCCCTGGAACCCCGTCCGAATACGGTGCTGTGGTTCTGGTCCTCAATCGACCGAGTGCCATCTCCATCTCTCGCTCCGTGACTTGTGGTGGAGCCACAATTTCTTAAATCACGGAGCGAGGAGCCATTTGTCAGGGCGCCAAGGGTGCGGAATTTTCTCCGTACACCACGATAAGTTTTCCGATCGCGTGAAAATTGATCGATCGGGTGGTCGCCATCAGTATCCCTGACGGCGCAGTGCCCTGCGCCGGGTCCTCGGCATATCCACATCGCACACCTCCATTAGAGCACTGCGCATTCGGCCCGCCAGCTCATCGACACTGACGCCCTTCCTTCCCGACCCGCAGGAGATCCCGCTTTATAGGTAGTCAGAAAACATATTAAGTAAATAAATAAATATAAATATGCGTTTATTTCATTTAAATCGTTAAATTATATTAGTTGGATATCTATTTTAAAAGTAATTTTCGAGGATCTTCAACAAAACGCTTTATGTACATTTAGCATACACAATCAAATAGGCTTGGAAGCTGTCTTCAGTTGATCTCATGCCATGCAACCGTTACGGTATGCTACCATAACTTTTATCTACAACAGTAAGTACATAGGCATACAAAATCCAGGGGGGGCAGCTGACCACCCCTGCCCCCCCCCCCTGGGTACGCCCATGAATGCCAATATCTATGAGCGTTTTTGACCACTTATCATCAGGTGGCCCATATGCACGTCGGACAGGCGGACGCTATAACAAAAAAAAACTAAGTATTTGTTCGTAACCATTGTTAGTAAATACTAATGAAACGAAATTTATTTTAACTATTAGGTCCTTACACATGAAATTAGCGTTTTGTCGTACTGACCACTTTGAACAGAAATATCTCCTCTTTGGTTAAGAATTCCAAATTCAAATTTATAAATTAATTTAGCTGGTACATTTGAGTTTTAAAAACAGTCATTCATTTGTTTTTTCCTCATTATTTTTTTCTTTGGCGTCGCTTATAACCGCACAATGAAAAACATGAAATGTCGGTATATTTACGAGTACTAGTTCTACCGTGGCAACAGTGCTGCAGAAACAGCTCGAAGGATTAATGATGTGTACGGCGCTAGTGTCGCAAAAGAAAGCACGGTACGTTTTTGGTTTTAACGTTTTCGTTCTGGAAATTTCGACCTTCAGAACCAACCCCGTGGACGGTCGGAGACCAAAGTGGAAAATGAAGAATTAAAGGCTATTGTGGAAGCGGATCCATCACAAAGCACTTCAGAGATAGCTGCAGGCTTCGGGGTAAGTGATAAAACTGTATTAATCCACTTGAAGCAAATCGGGAAAGTAAAAAAACTTGAACGATGGGTACCTCATGAATTGAGTGAATCGAACTTGCAAACACGCGTCGACAGCTTAACTGTCTTGCTTTGCTCAACCGACATAATAATGAAGGGATTTTAAATCAAATCATTACTTGTGACGAAAAGTGGATACTGTACGATAATCGGAAGTGCTCGTTGCATTGGCTGAACCCTCAAGACCCAGCGAAATCCTACCCTAAACGAAAATTGACTCAGAAAAAGTTACTTGTGAGTGTTTGGTGGGCTAGCGCCAGTGTCGTTCACTACAGCTTTCTAAAATCTGGCCAAACGATTACGGCAGATATCTATTGCCAGCAACTGCAAACCAAGAAGGAAGAACTAACTGCTAAACAACCGAGATTGATCAATCGCTCTAGGCCACTGCTGCTTCACGACAACGCAAGACCACACACTGCACAACAAACAACCACTAAGTTAGATGAACTACTATTGGAATGTCTGCGACATCCACTGTACTCCCTGGACCTTGCTCCAACACATTACCATTTTTTCCGGAATTTGAACAACTTCTTACAAGGAAAAAAATTCATTCAAGGATAAATATTGATTCTCGCCCCCTTGATTTTTTTAGTAATGGGATCAAGGAACTACCTATGAGATGGCAAAAATGCATAGATAACAACGGTGCAAACTTTGTAATCCTGGGACATTATTCACACATGGCCATCTGATCCCAAACTAAGCAGAGCTTGTACTATGGAAACCAGACAACACATATACTTACATATACTACTTTTCTTTTGTAAATACATACTTATATAGATAATTACACCCAGACTCAAGACAAACAGACATGTTCATGCACACAAATATCTGTCCTGGGTGGGAATCGAACCAACGACCTGCGGCGTGAAAGGCAAGTATCTTACCAACCACGCCAACCGGCTCGCCAAATTTATTAATTAAATATATTTAAAAAAAAAAAAAAAAAAACTTTATATTCCTCCCGTACAAAACGAAAATTTATCATATGTAAGGACCTAATATAACAAAAAATATTATTATGTTTATGATGACCACCTGACCGATTGGACGCACGGCAGCCATTTTCAAGTGTGACTAACTAATTGCGCAGGGGATATTACAGTACAAATGCACTCTCTATTCCCTCATTAATAGTCGAGGTGATCAGAACGAATTCAGATGTAGGACTTTCCGTGGCACGGGAGTGTTAATATTGTCAACATCAAACTACGGTTCTCATTGGGAATTTCATGAAAGAAAACCCCAATAACGTTGTATAGACCCGACGTTGCCTGGTACCCAAGCACGAGATCCTGCCGCCATATAAGCATACCACGAGACAGACGTTAATTAAAGGCAAGATACATATTTATCGTGGAATTAAATATTTACTTTAGCTTAATGTTAATAATAATGTATATAAATACAATGATTATTTATTTAGCAATTTATATATTAACTACAAATTATACCAATACATATAATCGATTTTGTATTTTCAGGATCTCGTTGACAAGATCTCTCTAGGTTAATGATTATGTTGATATCGTCATGTCATAATGAGTATGTTGATGTCGTTTATGTGACAAATACACTTTAATTTTCTAATTTTCAAATTTGTCTCAAGACAAGAAAGTCGGGCAGATTTCATTATCCAATCGGAAGCAAACGTCAACATGAACATTGGAGTGTTTGTCATAGATTCAAAAGCGCTGTATAATTTCCTGTTTAACTTTAATGGCTTTGATGTTACATATAACACAAATACAAAGGGATTTTAATTTTACCAAGACAGAAAAAAAAAACCAAAGAAATCTCAATTAAAAATATAGACATATTATAAATCAATTTTATATTATTTATATCATTTTTTAATAATGATATCAAATATAATCTAAAAAAAGGACAAAACCAAAAGCATTCAGTAAAGCATAACTTACGGTATTGCCACTGTTTAATAAGATTTAAATAATTAATAAGCGAGCTTAATTATTTTTTCAGCAAGCAGCAGGCGGTAGGGGTCGCGATGAAAAACAAGTCATAATTGCAACCCTGCCCGCGAGGAATACTGCTGATTTAGCGTCTCCTCGCTTTAAACGCGTAAAAAAGCAAAGGGAGGCGTCCATAATTCATAAATAAAAGCATAAAAATTGTCGTTATGAATCTTACATGAATATTAATTGGTGTTTAATTATGGTGTTAAGTTATTTTCTATTTAATATGGTATCGTAGACAAAGTTTTATTAAATGTCAGTTATTAAAATCGCTTAAAAACTACTTGCCTAAAATGAGGTATCGAAAAGACCGTTACATTAAATTTCACATGATTGCTTCTGTATTATTCAATTTGAAATGTTAATAACGAACGATTCCGCTAACTTGAATTTCCGTAAATTCAGTTCGGTGCTTCTTTATAGCAAAATTACATTATCGCAAAATCGGTACAAAATTTGAAAAAGGAACAATTTAGATATTCAAATGATTGACATCTCGCCAGGCGGTCAACCGCTACGCGCCTTGAAATTTTGTAAACTTCGCCCCTCTTCATGCCAGCTTCCGCAATCCATTGTTGGTAAATCTGACCGCGATCGATTTGATTGTGATCACATCTAAAACTATTTAAATTATTTACCGTTTTTAAGATATTTTTTACATTTCCTTGGGAACTTCCGTTATTATAATTATGTATTCAACGAAGTTGATTTGGTTGTTTTTGCTTGAGCAATTTTATTGTACCAAATTCATTTCTGTTTGAGTAAAAATGCCAATTGCATTAGATTTAATTCTTTACTCATGTGATAATTTATAAACTTGGGTATTATTATACACATACCCGGTATATGAAGGTGTAAGTATAAATTATATGCTTTATATAAGAAATATGTATAGTTTTCCTACCTCGTTTTGACTACCTCGTTGGTCTAGTGGCTAGACATAAGGCCGCAGACCCGGTGGTCCTGGGTTCAATTCCCAGGTAAGGCCAATAAATAGTTATTGGGTTTTTCTATCAGAAAATTCTCAGTAGCAGCCCGGAGTCTGGAAGTTGGAAGTGTGTACAAAAATCAGAAATTAAAAAATCTAATATTTGATTTTAAAAATTTTTAAATTTATTTTGCGTTGAATTTAATTAGCTGTGTGTATCTGAGACAAAAAATTTAGTTTTATATTTATTATAATGCCTTACGCGTGGCTGGTTAACCGAGATATCTCAGTGCTTAGAAAAAGTAGGTAGGTAAGCCATAGGGTACATGCCACTGAGTTTTTGTATAATTTCTTAATTTCATCATCATCTCGTTTTTGTGTTAACCTAAAACATTGTTGTTAGGAAATTTTAATAGTGAACATTATATATTATATGAACATTAAATGTATTTATTTAAAATGTGTCTATGAAAAAATACAAACAACAACAAGGTCCTCCAGACCGATTTCGGCCACGGCGGCCAATCTCAAGAGAGATTAGCCAACTGCGCAGGAGATATTATAGTGCACAAGTATGTGCGCAAACACAGGTGCACTCTCTTTTCCTTAGCTCTCATAATCCGATGGGACGGCAATCCGACACGACCGGAAAGAGTTCAGGCGCAGGACCAACGGCTTAACGTGCTTTCCGAGGCACGGGAGTGTACACACTTCCAACTTCCAGACTCCGGGCTGCTACTGAGAATTTTCTGACAGAAAAACCCAATAACTATATTGGCCCGGCCTGGAAATTGAACCCAGGACCACCGGGTCTGCGGCCTTATATCTAGCCACTAGACCAACGAGGCAGTCTATGAAAAAATATCTATACATTAAAAGAGTAGAGATACTTACGCTCAGAGAGAGCTCTCACAATCAAATTACGTCAATTTACATAATATACGACAATTAATCGTTCGTGCTAAGATGTAGGTACCTATATTCACCACTTTGTGCTCAAGCTGTGTCATGCCCAAACCTTCCAAGGTCCACGAGGGTTTTCTATAAGACAAAAAAATACTAGATAGGTAGATACTCATCACTTAGATAATATATTACTTTATTAGCATATGCACTTGCTTTTTCTGTTTTTTTTTCGCGTTGTAAAAAGTACCCTTATATACATGCACACCCCTTGAATTAGAGAGCTATAAGCACAATTAATAAATATAGGTGTCCACCTTCGATTATCATATATTTCAGTTATCATACAGTAACAGCCTGTGAATGTCCCACTGCTGGGCTAATCAGCATCTCCAATGCGGGTTGGTGGAATACACATGTGACAGAACTTCAGTGAAATTTGACACATGCAGGTTTCCTCACGATGTTTTCCTTCACCGTCTAGCACGAGATCAATTATAATCACAAATTAAGCACATGCAGTTCAGTGGTGCTCGCCCGGGGTTGAACCCACGATCATCGGTTAAGATTCACGCGTTCTTACCACTGGGCCATCTCGGCTTATGAATTCAGGACCACTTTATTACAATATGTATTCTTTACCCGTTGATTCATTATTCTCCAAAAATAAAAACGATGATGTAACAAATTAATTTTAAAGTTGTTTGCAATGAATAAACTTAGTCAATAATACAATTATAAATAACACACTCGAAAAAAACTAACATATTAATCGCATTCCTAATAAGCCCTAAAATAGAGGCATGCGCTAGTTGCAGATGGCGGCCAGCGCTGGCAGCTCGCGTGCGCTACTTGTGCCACCCTACCAAAACACTATTGTCGTTCCCCACTTACAAAAAACTCACCCAGATTGTTTACTTCACTTTTTACCTTTTTTTAAACTTCTGTTCACCTTTTTATGAGTATTTTCGTCGCGGCGCACGCGGCTACCGCCTTTATACTTATCTCGTTGAAGCGTTATGCGTCTCTATTGTGATCAGATATGTCGAAATAATTCATTTTTAATGTTTTGTTAAATAGAGATAATCGACGGATTTGTCGAGCCCACTTTAGCAATTACTTGTTAATTTATAGTTTTTTATTACCTATTAATTTCATAATATTCTTTCATTCATTATTTAGTAAGATGATATTATTTACAGTAAGACGTCAGACCAATTGTATTGTGTGATTAAGTTATGCATTGCTAACTCTGGGATTGGAACTGTTCACAAGTATTGTGTACATGTATATGTTAAATTATGGCATTTCTACCTGAAACAGAAGTTCGTAGCTTTTGTATCAGGCACGAGTCGATTTTATCAAGGGCCACCTAGTATATTAAATTCGCTTTAAAATTATTTTTTAGCTGACTTCAAACAAGAAGGCTATTGATTCGACTACTTTTTTGTGTGTATGTCACTCTATACCTTCGGCGAATGTAAGACGACATTGAATATTCTTGAATTATAATTATTTTAAAGTTAAGAAATGATGCTTACTTTTGTTCGTACTAAATGCGACCGTAAATGGTTTATTCGATTGAGTCGAAACTTTACCAACTTATACAGTGTTGGCAGTTGAGTTTTCGTTTTAGATAATAGATACAATACTATCAACGTACAAGGTCGCGAGTAAATCGTATAAGTTAATTGTTTACAGACCAAAGTTAAAGCTAGGCATCAGCTAGTGGGTATATATATAAAAAAGACCTCAACATTAAAAATGTGCAATAAAATCTAAGATTTATCTTTATGATTACCATTACTTCAATTGATAATCTTTCTTTTCATAAACTGTTATGATTAATATAATGATTTGTAATTTGAGTTTTATAATATTTTCTTCACAGATGGAACTACTCTACCCTAGAAAAAATGTGACGCAGACTGATTCGATCAAGGCAGTCTTTCTTATCGAAGAATAGTTAACTAATAGATGTTGTCGTCTGCAAGTGAATGGGTTACGGCTTTACGTGCTCTCCGAATAATGGGAGTATAACACAGCTAAATTCCGGGCTGAACTACCAAACATTTATAGACAAAAACAAAACTATATAAGCTATCCACTAGACCACGCGGCAATCACCAAGAAATTAAGCTAGCTTAATGCCAGTCACTTTAATTACTACATATATTAAAGTATCAAGCAAAGGTTTTAGATTTTACAGCATCTCATGATTATAATTCCGTCATTTGTTTCGATATACCTATTATATCATCTTGTTTTAATAATTAAGGAATGGAATGATAGGATAAGGTAAAATTATTAAGGCGTTGGAAAAAAAGAAAATATACCGTTTAAAAAGCATGTACTTTAATAAATGTTATGACAAAAAAGTTTTAAATATCAAATAAGGTATTATTTACTTAAAAATATATAAATGTACGAAATGAAATTTTAATAAACATTAATGAAAATAAGTAACTATTTCAAGTATTTTTTTACATATTCATTTTACCGGAATACAAGTTGACTTAATTAACCTTATATATTAACACAATTTCTTGATTAATATTAAATTTATTCAAATAAATATGACCTTATGCATGCAAATTCGCAAATCGTATGCGACTTAGTGTGACCTTCAGGACATGGAAATAGAACTCAAAATCCACATTGTTATTAAATTATTATACCTTAATCAGAACTTTTTCGAACAAATGGACAACAAGAAAAGTTAGACACTTTTGTGGTGTGCTATAAAATGCCATGTATAATCAGAACATATAATTCAATTTTTTTGTTAAAGACCTATTTAACTATACAATTCAATGATACCTTAATATTATGTCATTTTTTAATTAAATATTAACAAAATATAATGAGGAAATCTTATTAGCATTAGGCATTTTATTGCACAATTTTGAAAACAAAATTAATTAAAAACACGCATTACTCAAATAATTGAATATTGCAAAAACGTTTGTATATAAATACCTAATTATCTGATACCTCAGACTGTTAGTCTGTATTTACATATGTATGGTTTACAATTTCCTTATATTTGTTAAGTTAAAAATCTTATCCCTTTTAACTAGGTATATCTTTGACCGTAGCATGATTGAATTTCCCAGGACTAATATAAAATATATTTATGGACAATCCCATAAGTAAAAGTGAAATATTGCAAATTTAATCCAGACTAAAAATAGCACCTTCATTAAAAATAAATGCATTTTTTATAGTAATAAAAAAACTAATTATTTCCATAAGTCGAGACCTCTAATCATTATGCTAAATTGAAGGGGAAAAGTAAGAACATTAGTAACCAGCTTTTATTAAACATACATTTTCAGACATAAAAAGTAGCCCATTTCACCAAGGGTTTTCGTAAAATATGCCTAAACAAACAAACCAAACAATTGCGTTAGTTTCAAAGTCGATTATTTTATGTGACATAAAAAATTATAGGAATAACGTGAACGGCTCGTTATTAGTAACTCAATAACGATTAGTTACTGATATATGATAATGATTCGTTGAATGTAAGAACCGGATATTAGGCGAGCTACAAGTTATAATATCAATATTACAAGAAAATATTATATATATATATATATAGTCCTTTTATCGAGGAAGGTTCTAGGCTAATTTTCATTATATTTTTTATTAATTATACGCGGGTGAAACCGCGGGCACAGCTAGTAATCAATAAATGCAAACCTGGGCAATTCTACTATTTAATAATATGTACCGATTCAACTTCGACCGAACCTATATAGATAGTGTTTGTAAAATAGGGAAACAACTGAACTGCTAAGCTATTACGTTTCAATTCGATTGCGATGAAGTGTCAATTTGTTTGTAGAATTGGTTCCCGTTACGCGATTTTTTTTTGACGCTTTCATATGCAGCCTTAACATTTCGGTTCATTTTGAAATGTACTTCGACCGAATTCGCTTAGATATTACATAGATGCGGAGTATTATGATAATTATGTAGTTTGTATTGTATGGATAATACGGTCCATATTACATTGAATCTATTTAGTCAGAAACCTGCGTTTGATGTAATTCTGCACAGATGGAGGAACAAACTCCAAACTAAAAAATAAAAAGTTTTTACACAGCAGACAAATCAACAATGTAGATAATAACAAAGCATCAGTGATAATTGATGGGAACATAAATAAATATGTTTATCTTAGTATTTAAGTTTAGGTCATTGTATGTAAATCCCCATTGGCCGGTTCGGTCGTCAGCAGGTGTTGACAGTTGCGAGGTATTCATTGTACTTCTTTTCTTGAGCTTGTTGTAATTTTTGCAATTTCTTGACCAATCCTTTACTCAGTTCTTTACCTTCCTTGTCGTGTGTCGGCAAGCCCTAATTAAGAAATATAACTCTTTAACGTCCATTGTACATAGCCTCCGAAACCTTTACCTTTGCAAAACCAATTTAGATTATTATGTTCATTGTTAATTTTACAAAACACCGAATCTCACCTTATCATCGAACTTAGAATACTTGTCGGTTTCCTTCGTGAACATTTCCGTAGGGGGTATTTTCTTCTGCTCCTCCTTAGCCTTTTGCGCTTCTAACAACTCCAGCTTCTTTCTCTGTTTTTCAGCTTCTTGTTTTTTCTTCTCCTCTCGCTCTCTCATCAATTCCTCTTTACTCACGAGCTTCACAACTGTTCTATCTGAAACATCAATTACACAATCAGAGTCGCCCACGTATTTACTCCATAGAATAAATACGAACGTTACGAGTAGGCGTAGTCGAGACATTCTGCATCGATAGCAAGTTCAGCGTTTACTATAAAACTACGAAAATGCGGATGTCGCCCGCGCGACACTGACCGGCCTTGTCCTCGAGCCGCACGCCCAGCTCCGGCAGCACGTCGTCGCGCAGCGCGTCGCACAGCGCCAGCACGCCCGCCGCGCCCCCCGCGCCCCGCGCCGCCTCGCGCACCGCCGCGCGGAACGTGCCCAGCGCCTCCAGGTACGGCATCACCGCCCCCTCCAACTGATAGATCGATTGCAGTTCATTTCGAAGCAGTCGCCGAGAAATACAATACACACATCTCGTATGATGACGTTACGAAGGCTTCAATACTCACGCATACGCCGCCGGCGTCGGCCACCGGGAAGCCGATGAGGCCGCGCGGGCCCTCGATGGCGCCGAACACGTGCAGCACGTCCGTGACGTAGCGCGCCGCGCCCGCCAGCAGCGGGGCGCTGTGCGGCGCCGCGCTGCGCAGGAACACGTGCGCCGCGCCCACAAGCTCGCGCAGCGCGTCCAGCGCCGCGCGTGTGTCGATGTTATCTGGGTGCACATTGTAGTGATTCGTTACAACGGTGTACGTTAAAACGAAACAGTAATTATCGAAGTAGTAATTGTGTAAAGCGACTTACCGCACAGGGCTCTATGGACTTGTTGCTTCGCATTGCTGAGTTTGGCCGACAGGAGCTGCTCCTCGGGTCCCCACGTGCCGCCGCTGCCCTCGTCGTAGCCGCTTCGCAGGGCGTCTTTTACAGTTAAGAAGAACTCCTAGGAATTAAAGATTACTTAAATATTAATTTTATATTTCGTATCAAATTAGTTTACGAGTTAGTATCCAGAAATTGTTATAAATTGAAAACTTACATTAAACAATTTTTCGGTTTGTATGGCCATCTCCATTGTATTTTCAGAGTAGTCTAACGTCTCCTTCCAGCCATGCAAGAGAAAAGCAAACCGTAATTGTCTCGCAGTGTGCCGCTTTAAGGCTTCGGAGATGGTTACAAAGTTCTTTAATGACTTAGACATCTTACAGCCAGCTATTGTAAGATGGCCTGTGTGAAGAAAGTACTTAACCCAGCCGGGCTTGTCGAAATGCGCCTGTAAAATTGAAAATCATACAACATATGAATCAGATTTGCACACCGAATAAACTGATGAATACAGAAAAAATATTTTAATTTTTAACTCTTTAGGCAAATTTGTATGTATTTATCTGTGTTATACATATTTTTTTTGTTCAATTACGAATACGTAATACTCTAATAAAAAACTGTAATCTTACTGTTTCTATTTTCATTCGTTCAATAATAGTTCAAGGTGGTTCCTGAGATTAATGTGTTCAAACATACAAATTCTCCTGCTTTATAATGTTATTATAGATTACATTTACAAAAATACATACCTCACTTTGAGCTAATTCATTGTCATGATGGGGAAATTTGAGATCAACACCGCCTGTATGAATGTCCAAGCTTGAACCGCACACGTCAGATGCCATAGCCGAACATTCAATGTGCCAGCCCGGCCTACCTGCGCCCCATGGGGACTCCCATGACGGTTCACCAGCTTTACTACGTTTCCAGAGAGCAAAGTCATTTGGAGATCTTTTTTCAGCCGTATCATCACTGAGATCACCTGAATAATCATTACATTTTGATCATTATTTGTCACTGATATCAGTAAGGCCAAATGTTACACTCAAAGTTGATAATTTTGACACATTACCTTCCCCTTCCTGCAATGATTTCGTATCACCGTATGCTTCAGGTACTAATCGGGCATAGTGATGCCTGTCCTTGCTATCAAACTCACTAACATTGAAATATACAGAACCATTTGATTCATAAGCTAGTCCATTGTCAATTATCTTCTGGATGAATGATATAATTTGTGGAATATATTCACTAACTCTTGTTAAAACATCTGGTGGTAAAATCTGAAATAATAATTTAATTGTATTTGTGTATAGCGAAAACTCCTCCTAGAACAGTCAAGTCATAATAAGCAGCCAATTTTATTTTTGTTGGCTACGAAAACAAACATAATTAACAATAGGATATTTTTAGATAGTTAAACAAACTTTTATGTCCAAAGTAATGTATTTGTTAAGTAATTGATTGCCTTATTAAAGTGGTCAACTCAAATTCAAAAATACAATAATAACTCACATTAAGTGCCTTCATATCATTATGAAACTCATTCTCCCAGTATTTAGGTAGTGAAGTAAAAATGGCATTGTCTTTAACAGTTGAACCAAACTTATTATCTAGCCACTCAGATATTGGATCTTTTGCTGACTTCAACATTTCACATTTAGCTGTTTCAATTTTTTCATGATCATTTAATTCCACAGCTTCTTTTAACACTTTCACAGCTGATGCAATACTGTAAATAAATGTTAATCATCAAAATTGCCATATTTTATTATGAAGAAAAACCAACTACAAATAATATATGTATCGTTTCTTACTTATCTAACATTTTTTGCATCATGGTTTTCTTATCTGGATCTGCAGCTTGTTTTACTACATCTGCATAAAAGTTAATAACTGCTGTTGCATCATCTATAGTATCATTTAGATTTTTTATTTCTTTTAAATATTTCTCGTACAGATAATTTTGTCTTGCTCTTTTTATAATTTTGTCATCAATATCAGTAATATTCATAACATATAATATATCATACCCAAAATAATTTGACATAACACGTCTCAAAATATCAAAAGAAATATATGACCTGCAAGAAAATAAGCACACTATTATTTTTAACCCTATCACTTATAACTATTAGGTCCTTACATATGAAATTAGCATTTTGTCGTACGGTCAGTATGACAAAATTCTAATTTCATATTATATATTCATACTTTGATCTGAAATATCTTCTCTTTGGTTAAGAATTCCAAATTGAAATTTATTAATTCGTACGTACGGTCAGTACGACAAAATTCTAATTTCATATTATATATTCATACTTTGATCTGAAATATCTTCTCTTTGGTTAAGAATTCTAAATTGAAATTTATTAATTCATTTAGCTGGTACATTTGAGTTTTGAAAACAGTCATTCATTTGTTTTTTCCTCATTATTTTTTTCTTTGGCGTCGCTTATTACCGCACAATGGAAAACGTGAAATTGGTATATTTACGAGTATGAGTTCTACCGTGCTGCAGAAACAGTGCTCGAAGGATTAATGATGTGTACGGCGCTGGTGTCGCAAAAGAAGGCACGGTACGTTTTTGGTTAGAACGTTTTCGTTCTGGAAATTTCGACCTTCAGAACCAACCCCGTGGACGGCCCGAGAACAAAGAGGAAAATAAAGAATTAAAGGCTATTGTGGAAGCAGATCCATCACAAAGCACTTCAGAAATAGCTGCAGGCTTCGGGGTAAGTGATAAAACTGTATTAATCCACTTGAAGCAACTCAGGAAAGTAAAAAAACTTGAATGATGGGTATCTCATGAATTGATTGAATTGAACTTGCAAACACGCGTCAACTGCTGTGTTACTTTACTCAACCGACACAATAATGAAGGGATTTTAAATCGAATCATTACTTGTGATGAAAAGTGGATACTGTATGATAATCGGAAGCGCTCGTCGCAATGGCTGAACCCTGAAGACCCTGCGAAATCCTGCCCTAAACGAAAATTGACTCAGAAAAAGTTACTTGTGAGTGTTAACTAGCGCCAGTGTCGTTCACTACAGCTTTCTAAAATCTAGCCAAACGATTACGGCAGATAGCTATTGTCAGCAACTGCAAACCATGAAGGAAGAACTAGCTGCTAAACAACCGAGATTGGTCAATCGCTCTAGGCCACTGCTGCTTCACAACAATGCAAGACCACACACTGCACAATAAAACAAACACTAAGTTAGATGAGCTACAATTGCATGTCTTGCATCCACTGTACTCCCCAGACCTTGCTCCAACAGATTACCATTTTTTCCGGAATTTGGACAACTTCTTACAAGGAAAAAAATTCAACTCCGATGCGGCAGTACAAACCACCTTCAAAGAGTTTATTGATTCTCGCCTCAATGGTTTTTTTAGTAAAGGGATCAATGAACTACCTATGAGATGGCAAAAGTGCATAGATAACAACGGTGCATACTTTGATTAATTAAATATATTTTACACAAAAAAAATTGACTTTATAATCCTCCCGTACAAAACGCCAATTTCATATGTAAGGACCTAATATTTTA
This sequence comes from Nymphalis polychloros, assembly GCA_905220585.2. Taxonomy (NCBI): domain Eukaryota; kingdom Metazoa; phylum Arthropoda; class Insecta; order Lepidoptera; family Nymphalidae; genus Nymphalis; species Nymphalis polychloros. The sequence goes on along the minus strand of HG992245.1, from coordinate 9,780,497 downwards.
AGGTATTGAAATTATAAATGTAATAATCAAATTGTCCTCAACTGCAATAATTAATAATAAATCCTTTTTATTATAAATAATTAACTCACCTAGCGTGACCCATGTGGGACGCATCATATACGGTAGGACCACAGCTGTACCAGTTTATACGATTGCCGTTTGAACTCACAAATTTCTCTTTCTGTCGTGTCAGACTGTTGAATAATTTTAACACAGGTCGCTCTTCTTCATTGGAAGGAGGCGACCAACTTGGTTGAGATCTTTTCGACATTTTAAATAATAGCCACCTGAAAATTACACAAAAATGTAACCAAAAAAATTTTAACAGAAAAAATACTAATTATAAACTCGAAACTTAGCGTTAATTTGCTATAAATATGCCACGTACTTTAGTTTCTTTAAAAAATCGACCTCATCAGAATTTCACACCGATATCAATCCAACACCAATATGAAAATATGATGAATTGATGATGGCTTTAATATTTGTCACTTGTCAGTCGGACAGTTGACACTGACAAATGCCAATCAGAAAAACAAGTTTCGGTATTTTGGATAACTTATTTAAACATTCTGAAGAATATGGTAAGCTTGTAAATTCTATAAGTCATGAAGAAATATATATATTTAATTTACAGTTTGGGCTGTGAGTATAGCTGCCACAATTCCATTTGATCGACTAATTTTAAAATTAGCGTACCAATGAATACACTAAAATCAAGTATATTATAATTTTCTTGTAATTCGTTTTCCATTATTTCTTTATTCATTTATTTCTTTTATTTATATCTGGAAAAATAAGTGGCTACTGTTTTGCAGTCTACATCTTTGTGCTTAGTGCTACTGCTATTTTCATTCGTATTTACTTATTATAGATGTGTGCTGCTGCTATTATCTCTTTCTGGGTAAACTTGTTTTATATGGTAGCAAAAGAGATGGAGTGTTTCAATCACTAAAAATATACGTTTATATTAAAATTATTATTTTATTTTGAATCTTATGATCTAGGAGCTATAATTTCATTTCAATTGTAATGTAACTTGTAGTAAAGTTTTTAGTCTACAATTTACAGGTGTGTGTATGATAATAGTTATATACATGTGTATATACTAGGTACGAATTTATAACATAAATAACAAACGCGTTTATCCACTGAACTACTTTGTATAATTTTACTGCGTTCTTGTATATTTTAGTTTTTTAATAATCTCGTACTAATTAACTTCTTATAAAATGGCTCTCTGTGTTTGTAAATGCTTAAATGTATCTTTAGAAAGTGATAATTTTGAAGAAATAATTGATATCGGAAAACTGGATTTATCTTTGACGGAACAAAGGGATATTTTTTTCAGTGAGGTACGGTCGGTAAACATGATTTAGCCTTGACTTCATGATGGGCTTTTGCTTGTTATGTAAAATAATAAAGAGATTTCGTGTTTATTAATATATATGTAAGCATCTAGACTCTGTACTAACAATAAAGTAAGTATATATTTCAAAGAAACATGAAGTTGCATTCATAAAACGATTTTATTTTAGTAAATGATTGATTCCGTTTTGTATTTATAAGTGATTGTAGACATGTTATATAACATTGGATTGTTTACAAGATTCGATCTATGATATTTATGAACGCCACTTTATATCTTCAAATGTTATAAAAACTGCATATATTTTCTAAATCACCTACATTATACATTTTTTTGTTAAAAAATCTCATTGGTTATAGAAACAATATTCATAACAAATGTCATAATACACAATAGAAAAAGTGACAAATTGTATGAATATTGTTTATATTATGCATTGTTTACCAAAATTAAAATTAACATATAAATTGTAATCTGCTAATCACGATTATGAAATAAGGCCAAATATAATAATATTTTTAATACAGCAATTTAATACACTTGTTTCAGAAGTTACTACTATGCCCTTCCAAATCTTTGAAAAGCCAAGTGGTCCAGCCGGCTTTGATTGGACATCGTATCGTTGGTCGCTACAATATCGAATCCTGTCTTGCATGTGGACAAACTACACATGCAATGTTACATGAAAAAAATATTGTTCTAATTTTAAAATCAATTCAAGTTAGTATAAAATGTTAAATACTTGTTAAAATTAAAAACAAAGTAAAAGCCACTCTAAAATGTATGGTATATTGATATAAACTTTTATTTTTTAAATTAATAATTTAAACAAATAACATTATATTTTATAATATTTAATACTTGCGTTTACTTTATAGACTTCAATGGAACACATAAATGACTTAAAAAAATCAGAGAATTTCTCACCAGTATTTAATTTATTAGTGCCAGAAGTAACAAATGATATTGAAATGAAAGAGAATGTCGATACAAATAATCAATTGATTAGTGATAAAAATGGCTGCTCTCCATCTATTCAATTGATTGGAACACTTAGGAAGCAACTAAACCAAACACTGCAATCACAGTTAGAAGCTATAGAAGAAACTGTAAGGCAATTCAGAGATCAGAAATATGCAGAATATGAAGCTTACAGGGAAAGGGCTCAAAGAGATCATAAAATTTTATCTAGGTAAACAAATAAAATATTGTTTTACATTTTAATTGACAACATTCAAAGTCATATATTATATGTCTATTAGTTAGTTAGTTAGTTATTAGTAGTCATTAGCTATAATATTTATCTACACTGGTTGGTGAAACCAGTTTTCAATTTTTTATTTTTATTTTATAGGTAGGCTGACAAGTATATATATGAGCCACCTGATGGTAAGTGGTCACCAACACCCATAGACATTGGTATTGTAAGAAATGTTAACCATCACTTATATCGCCAATACTCCACCAACCTTGGGAACTAAGATGTTATGTCCCTTGTGCCTGTAATTACACTGGCTCACTCACCCTTCAAACCGTAACAACAATATAATAAGTGGGATGTGTGGTACCTACCCAGACGAGCTTGCACAAAGCCACCAACTGAGTAAATAATCTAATATTTATTATATAAAATTATATCTTGTATATTTGGATTTACTTTGGACAATTGTTTGTAGTTATTACTATAACATTTGCTTTTCTTTACAAATTTCAGTATTGTTAGCAAGTCACGCATTACTGCTGAAAAAGATAACTGGGCAAATAATTCAAGCTTAGACAATGGACCACCTTCACCTCTCCTCCCACCTCTGCAAAGAAGAAGATTATCTTCAATTAAAGATGCTAAAAAATTCAATCAAAATGTGAAGGTATGTTTAAAATATGTTGTTAATATATTAACAAAAAAAGTTTTTGAACTATTGATAATTACTGACCTGCTTCTAGTCTGTTTTTACACTTAATTTACATTAACAAGTTTATTTTGCTCCAAATGACAAATCCTTCATATTTTTGTATCTTGGTATTGAGTGGTCTTTTCTAATAGCGAAGAAGAGTAAACAAACCTTAATTTTAAAAATTACATTTAATTAGCTAAAAGCTCTACTATATTATGCACTACAAACAGTTCTATATTAATGTATTTTTATTTATAATACAACACCATTTGACTGATGTACTACTAAGCATTTATTTTTCACCTTAATTTTATATCCAAAGTTCTGATAACAACTATTCCAATTTTACATTCCAAATGCAATTTTTTCATGAATCCATAATGAATACCATATATAATTCAAGATTTTATTTATTTATTTTAAGGAAGACAAACAGTACACAAATAAAATACACAAAACAATTAACACTTTACCAAAAAAAAAAACCAATCAAGTCTTCACAATTAAGTAAATCAAAATCAATTCATAGCAGACTGTTAGGATAGTAGCAACTAAAATAATAATAATAAAAAATAAGAATTACAATTAAAAAAAAAATAACAATTACAGTTTATAAAAAATAATAACAATCGAAATTAAAATAAATGGATTAAATTAAAATTTTATAAAATACGACCAAATTAATTAATATAAAATTATTCTGTAAGTAATTTTTTAAACTGAAAATTAATATTACATTTAATTTATTTTAATGAAAAAAGAAATAAATCGAAATCATTAAATTTATTGTTGTGAATTATACATGATCTATAAAGAAAGCTGTTGCATAGATACTTAGACTTGGTTTTGGGAACATCGAACAAAATTTTTTTACGTGTTTGCACGCGAGGACGTCTAATAAATATATTACTAAGTAAGAATGGAGATTCAATATGATTATTTAATAATTTAAAAAGAAAGAGTTCATCTTTTATCATACGACGTTCTTTTAATGTCAAAATATTAAGATTTTGAGGATTATCATGAGTATCATTATTCTTCGTTAAAATATATTTAAGAAATTTATTTTGTATTCTCCCGATTTTATCTATATTTTTTTTAAACAATGGATTCCAAACTGTTGAGGCATACTCGAGGATGGATCGGACATAGGCATTATATAGCAAAAAGAGTGTCGATTTAAAGTGAAAATCCTTACCCACTCAAAGCATAAATCCCAGCATTCAATATGCCCTTCCAATGTTATCAACATGGCTAAGAGCAGTTTATGATCGAGGTGTACTCCCAAATCTCTCACCTCGATTACCCTTTTTCCATTAAGTTTGTATTCGAATATTAAATTATTGTTTTTACGAGAAAAAGTTATAATACTGCATTTCTTAAGATGTAATGTAAGTCCATTTTGATGACAGTAGTGACAAAGGCTATTTAAATCAGTCCATTTAAATCAGACCATTATTTGACCAATTATATCTTTTCAATGTCAAATTTGTTATTTTGTCTTTCCTCCAATGAACAAAATAGACTTACTCCATACTTGGTAGCATATTTGAATGTACTATAAGAATCACTCCTGATTCTTATTTCTATGTGCTATGATGACTACCATCCCTCACATAACACTAATAGAAGGTACTAGTATACTACTAATAGGGCAATATGAATAAATATAATTAGTCTTAAAAAAGGCTTGAGGTCTTTTAAAACCAGAAATCTTCATTTTATTTTTTATAATATAAGAAGGTGGACAGGCAGATTGGCCATCTGATAGTAAGTGGTCACCAAAGTCCATTCGCACCGTAACCATTCTTTAAATCACCAATGCACCACAACCCCGGGAACTAAGTTATTTCCCCTGTGCCTGAGCTCCTTCCAACTGGAACACAACAATGCTAAGTATTGCTGTTTGGCATACAATATGTGATAAGTGGTTGGTACCTACCCAGACAGGGTTGCACATAACATTAATATATATACTAATAATATTTATTTCAGACCACTCAAATACCGCATGAAGAAGATTCTTTAGATGCTGAGGATATTTTTGATTTAGAAGGAATGGATTCTAGAAACTACATGGCATCTGACCAGGATGATTATGATTCTGACCGTAAGTCTCAGAAAATAAAATTATTAATATTTCTTACACAACTTTCATTTTTTAGTTTAATTATAAAATAAACTAAACTTCTGTTCTTTTCATCAAACACATACGCAGGCTGGTATTTCGACTTTACTTTATACTTGGTGACAAATGGATAAAATTTTATGAAGATTCTCAATTCCTTAGGTCCATATCGACATCATTGACATTTTTTAAAGTTTTTCATCCGTTGTATAGAAACCAAAAGATAGATACAAAATCCCTGCAATACCATATTTTACTTTTTTCTCGAAGCTTTGTAAGCTTTATACAAATTAAATCATACATTTATAAAGCATAGTATAAAAAAAGATTATTTATAAAAGATTATTAAGATTCTAATTTTCAGAAGGAAGTAATGACGAAGGCATACACATAGCGCGACCCCGCGGCGTCGCCGACGCCGACATCGCCCGCTCGCTTCCTATTAACATGCCTAAATTTCCAATGGAAAGACCGTCAGTGAGGGATGTCGATGACTTTGTGAGTACCACTCGACAACTTCACCAAGCTTATCACACTCAGTTCTGTATATACGAAATAATAATATTATCGTATGTTCTATAAGATTCAAGTTTCTGGAACTTTGATCAAAGTCATGCTCTAATCTGAACAGTCATTGGTTGTTGGGACCGGATGACGCAACAGATGCTTTATACTTGTCAGATTAATGTCTAATAGTTAATTTGACAATTATCAGCGTTTTAGAAACTGGAGGTCAGTTCTTAAATTCTTTGTTATGGTGTTTAAAAATTTGTATTTTAATCAAATACATATTAGGTGATTTACAAATAATGACGTGGGCAAAACAAGGCGAGTTTATATATTGTTGTCTGTATGAATGATAAAATATTGTACTTATAAAAACGGCCAATGTCGAGCATAACGCGAAAATATTTCGGTTTGAGTTTTTCTGTTATCGAGGAGTGACACAGACGTGACTGTTTCCGTGCAGGAGGAGCCGGCCGACATCGCGGCCAGTATCAAGGCGCTGGCGCGCTCCGTGCACGGCGACGTGTTCGAGCTGCCGCGCCCGCGCTTCTCCACGCAGATCTAGCGCCGCCCGCCGCTACTCCTTAACTCGTGACGACATCCGCTGGAGTTGTCGAGACGAGGTCCATACTGCCCTCGCATTGGTGCTTTTAAAATGTGATCAGTGACCCTAATACCGCTATATGGACAGCTAAATGTTAGTATGACTCGACGCCGGACGGCTGAAATATTTCGATGATCGATGTCAATGTTTGCGATCGACGTGCCATGCGCTGTGGACGGCCCGGTTACGTTCATTTCTAGCTTTATATTTCTTCCTAGATGTGTAGTTTTATTCGTATGACAGATTCAGATATATGATAATAATAAAAATCAAAATGTGGTTGTAATGTTGTTAACTTCCATAGTGCATATGTAAGGACTAATGTAGTATGTAAGCGAGAGGCTATGAATGTTGTTAAAAACAGAATAGATAACAAATAAACCAAAAATTTGTTACACGCCGGCGAGGACGCGACGTCTTCGCTATAAAGAACTGATTTGTTTAAGTAAAGTTTGAAAACTCATTTGTAAATTAGAATGATCATGTTATTTGTCATTATTAGAATATAAAAAATAATTAGCCCTAGCTCCCTCGGTTTTATAATGTAGAAGAACCAAGCGTATTAAGAATGCTGTAACAAGGATAATCAAAATTAACTTTACAACACTATTCGTTAAATTTGTTCGTTATAATTTAATAAATATTTAGATTGTGGAGAGATGCTGGCTCAGGGATTTGATTTAGGGACCATCCTTCTATTACTTAGTTTCAAAAGTACAATAATCCCCCGACATGTGATAAATAACTAGTGTTATGTAATTTATAACATCAACATTAATTACTGTAGAAGTATTTCATAATTGTATTGTAGTAATTGAAAATATGTATTATGTTTAAGTAATATACTTCTATTTTACTTAAATAAGAATAATAAAGCCAAAAAACAAACGAGAAAGTATTATTAAAATTTTACATGTTTCAGTTTGATATAAAAATGATATTTAAATATAAAGTTAATCACGATAAACCTTGTTACACCAATAAAATGTGTATGAATCCTACGTGACCTTGGCGATATAATCTTTGCCCTGTTGGCAGAAATAAGAGCCATTGAGCAAAGAATTGAATATGTATGAAAGTGTATGTCGATGAACTTGTTGAAAATATCTATGTGTATTAAAATTAACATCTAAGTCATATCTCTGTTATAGAATTCAGAGTTTTTTTATTAATTTTTACGTCGTGTTATCTTAATGATAAGTGAAAAGTGTACAAAAATATTAATACTTGCATTTCTAACTAGTCTTTTAGGGTCACGAAATAAATCATAGTTGAAAATTGTTTACATACCCGAATTGTTTACAGAGTAAATATATCCGTTCTGTCATCATGCTTACTTAAAAATTTGTAATTAGTTTATTTTTATATTCGATATATTGAATGAGTACAATAGGACAGGAATGAGACGAGTTGGCGGTAGGTGTTCGTATTTGTTTGTGTATACTTCGGTTATATGAACAGTTACAATATATAATTGTATGATCAGTGTCTTCCAGTAGCACTGTACTAAGTAATCATTTTCTATACTATTTTTAATGTAATTTCAGTGTTTCAGTCAATTGTTTTACTTTCTTTATGATTAGTTTTTTTTTTCTTTGGAGTGACGATAACGAGATGGACTTTGAATGTAAGGAAAAGTAGTGATCATGTAATAAAAATGACAGAATAAAAAAGTCTTTTCTTTATAATTATATAATACATTAAAAAAAAACACAAAACATTTGCTCATAGCCAACTATAAATTAAAACAATTATGCAATAAATAAATATATCATCATTAATAAAATAATACCGTAAAAAAAAAAAATATATATATATATATATATACATTATACATATTATCTTGGTTAAATAATTTATTTATTATCCACTTTACTCGATGATTTTTTTCTTTCATTATAATTATTATAATCTCTTGAATATTTCGAGTCTATTACCATGGTTTTATCAAGTAGAAACATGACTTGTTACTATGGTTACCGCGTCACAACAATAAAGTCAAACACGAACCCATGTGCACAACACGAGTACAAATCTCTGGTAAAGAGGTTATCGTGTTAAAAAACTACAAATTGTTACAATAATTCTTTTACTCGGATATATCTATATAATATAATGTTAGGATCAAGGTACAGTGCGTCCAGGCAGGGCATCGACAAGCCTCCGCGTACTGCAGTTGTGATCGACGACGAAGATGAATTGTACACGGGATTCAACGATGTATCTCCAGCACTGGACACGCGGAGTCTTCGCGAGGACCAAGCTTTTCAACAAACATTAAGAACTCCTGGAATCGGCAGGCAGATGACTAGCCGAATGGACACTGGGGTTAGTTATATAGTGGCCGCTCATGTTTTTTTAAATAATTTAATTTTGCTTTCCAATTATCAATGTTATTATTTTTGACTTTTCAAGTATTTTTTGCTGAATATAATTCAACATAAAATTTTGGAATTAGCTGTGTTTGCGACGAATATTGGAAGTAGAGTCTCTTAAATTCGATCAGTAGTTTTATATGATGCATGCACGATACAAAGAGCTACTACTATCAATACTCCTGTTTTGTATTAAGTATTCGTTAGTTTTTCTTATATTTCCACCGAATAAAATTCCACATAGAATTTTTATTTTTTGATCACAAGTGAGATTAATTGAATACAGCACCGTATCGTCAGCCTACATTTTTCTAAATAAGTTGTAAAAATTAGTATCAACCATTCTGACGACTAGGTGTTCCGCCTGGGCACGGCTCGCGTGCGGGGCGGCTCGCGCGCGGGCACGGCGTCGGCGCGGCCCGTCACCGCCGTGCGCGCCGCCGGGTACACGTCCACGCGGGACGCGCCCGCCAGGGACGACAAGAAGGAGGACAGGTGGGATCTTAGAGACAATAGTTGGATTCGATAACAGTATTATGAATATTTTAATGCGACACACGTGTTTTCATTTTCTCACAAATAACAATTGTATTTTTTTGTAACTTCATTATATTTTATAGCATCGAAGATAAAATAAAGCAAATGGAATCTAAAATAATGACTTTGGTAGAAGAGTCGTGTGTGCTTAGCGCGCGTACGAACTCTGAAGACGAAACTGACACCCAAAGAGAGCAACATTTGAGCCAGGCAAGTTTAACAAAATAGAACATTATTCGATAAATTATAGTAAATTTTGTTGTAATCTAATATTAACTCCTGTATCGTTTGTAAGTTACAGGCGTTAGCCAAAGCTCAAGAGGCATCTACACTGGAGAGACAGCTAATACGAATGCAGGAACAAGCCAACTTAGGCGACTCTCATAATTTAGACTTAACCTTCGCTGTATGTACCTAGTATAATAATCTGTAGGTGTATTGTATCTACGATTTTGTGAACATTATGTAAATATAATGAGTCAATTTTAACTAATTTCAGGTGCTCTGTAATTTAGCTGACCAATATGCTCTAAACGAAATGTACACTGAAGCCCTAAACACCTATCAACTTCTCACCAGGAATAAAGTCTTTCCACACGCGAACAGACTCAAGGTATTATATAAAATGCCGTAATATGTCTTACTATGAGATTAACCTTTTCAAATTTTATAAAATTTTAAGGTAAACATGGGAAATATATACTTCAAAATGGGCGAACATCCTAAAGCACTGAAACTTTACAGAATGGCCCTCGATCAAACGCCTACGGCAGAAAAAGATTTAAGGTACAAATTATATGATACTTTTACTATATTTGCCTAATACATATTATTATATCATTTTATATTATTATATTTAACACTTTGTAAGTCTATTCATTTTTACTTTTAGAATGAAAGTGATGCACAACATAGGCTTACTGCTTGTGCGAATGGGCAAATTCCGTGATGCTGTAACCAATTTTCAACATATAATGCATGAACAGGGCGATTTTCAAACAGGTAATTCACAATCCTCCCTATCTTAACAACGTGGTCACCTCTTAGAGTATAACACAAGATTTTTATCGTTTATAGGTCTACATCTCGTATTATGCTCGGTAGCATTGGATGACGCTGAAGGCGGCAAGGCGGCGTTTCATGCAATGCTCGATGTAGAGCCACCCACTTATCACCACGATATTGCTATCGACGATGTAAGTTTATGAGTAAGCTTATTCTTGTAGTTAACAAGAACTACCATGTGAGAAAATAATTGTTTTTACTTTATGCTAACAACTTTGTTTTCTGGTTTCCAGTGTTAAATAAAATTAGATGTATTTACTTCTAAACAATTTATTCTGGAAATTTATTATGGTGGTAGAACTCAGTGTAATTCCGTCTAAACGGGAACCACTCACTGGCCATTGGCTCTACGGGCATTTATTTATTTATTTGGATCTCCAACAGTTGTACATAACATACATCCAAAAACACGGTTGATAAAGAGTACTTTTGACGACTATCAGTTGTTCACTTGTCGCAGGGTGCCTTTATATAAAGCTATATATATAAAATAAAACGAGTCAATAATGAATACAAGGCCATTATCATGTTACTCGTAGGAAAACGACGCGTACGAGTGCGTGGTCCGTGACGTGGTGCGCGGCGACCGCCTGTCGCGCTGGTCGCGCGCGGCCGCCGCGCACGCCGAGCGCTGCCTGGCGCTGGCCGCCGCCGCGCTCATGCGCCCGCTCGCGCGCACGCACCGCGACGACGACGCTGGGTTACTACTGCCATTTCGATTATTTATTGCCGATCTTTAGTGCGATTATTGTTGTTATCAAATTTTTTTGATAAAAAGCCTTACCTGGATTTTAAAGAATTATGCAAAATTCGTCTAAAGTCATATTTCGGTTTCTCGAATAGGTATGTTTTGTAATCCTGTCAAGTTAGCTTGACGCCCGTCGATAATTGATCGATTTGTTATTAACAGAAGCTCCTCGTGGTGCGTGGAAGCTTTACGTGGCTATTCTGGCGGAGGTGCCGGTTCTCGCTTAGAACTAGGCAGCGCCCTAGCGGCACTGAGGAGCGCCGCCGGAGCAACAGGAAGTAGCGGCTCCGGTTCGACGGGTGCCTTGGCGGCCGGAACGCGCGCATTGCAACGGTTGAAAGCTGTAGCTCGTGCACATCCCAACGACCGAGTTCTACGCGCCGAAGCCAACACCGATGCGGCATTCGTAGCATATGCGGTAATCAAATATTTATCTTCAACATTCTAGGTATTTTTCGAAAATTTCTCAATATCAATATGTATCTAGCTCGGCAAGTTTTCCGAGGCGCAAGCTCTGAGCGAGGCGGCGTCCCGCGACGACCCGTACAGCTGCGCGGCGTGCGTGTGCAGCGCGCTGTCGGAGCTGGCGGCGGCCCGCCTCGCCTCGCCTGCCTCGCCCGCCTCGCCCGCCTCGCCCGTCGCGCCCACCGACATGAGCGCATTGAGCGCCGCGCGAGCCGCCGCCACCCGTCTCGTCGCGGCCACGCATCTCGATCCCACTGACTTAATAGCTATGCACGATTCGGGTACGATTTATAATTTATTTCCACCCACAGCTCAGATATTAGGCAGCTCTTTTCTGTACCCCTGACAACTCGTATGCAAACTTTTATGATGATCGATTGAGCGGTTAAGAAAGCGTAACAAACAAACTAACTTTCTCATTTATACGATCAGTTAGGATTTATTGGCAATGAAATTCAAAGAAAAAATTAAAATGCATTTAAATTTAACAGTAATATCAAATGATTGAATAGCTTCGCTATCCGTTTCATGACGCAGCCCTCGCTCTCGAGCTGTCGGGCGAGGCGGAGGGCGCGCAGGCGCGCTGGCAGCGCGTTCGCAACTCTACGGACGCGGGTGCCACGCTGCGCGCGCTCGCCGCCGCCGGCCTGGCGCGCACCGCCGGGCCCGGCGAGCGCGGAGACCTGGCCGCCGAGCACTGGTAGGCGGAGTTAGTGCCACGAGGGAACTTCACTTGTGTCAAAATATAAAGTGCAAATATAATGTCAACTGTCTTAAAACGATTTAAGTTTTCGAAATACCTGACCGTCCGTCTACTAGACCAGAAATGATGCATGTTAATAGAAAATCTAAAAAACATTTTACAGGTACAGCATAATAGGCAACTGGGACGTGGGCGTGTCTCGTGCGCTGGCCGAGCTGCACAGCGAGATGGGGGACACGCAGACTGCCGGACACCATTACCAGGACGTGAGCTCATTCGTTCTCATTGCCTTCACTCGATAGAGAATGGAGTGCTGTAATTTTCTTAATTCTGTTTAGAATATCACTGATGTAGAGACGAATATGTAATCTGTCGTGTCGCGCTAATGTGCGAGGGGCGGTCGGCAGGTGGAGGCGGCGTGGGCGAGCGCGGCGGCGCTGCGCTGGCTGGCGGCGCACGCGGCGCCCGAGGCCGCGCTGCGCCCGGCGCGCCGCGCCGCGCGCCTGCAGCCCGCCAACGTCGGTACCGCGGGCCGCCCGGCGACACTGCCACTCGTTATATCGCTGACTTTGCTCATCTTTCGAACCTGAACTGGTCTCGTTGCCTTCACTTATTCGATATTCACGACTTAATATTTGAGCCTAATTCGTCGAGCGAAAAATCAGTATGACCAGATTACTACACTAGTTACATTTTTTTAATTTATTACTTGAGGCTTTAAGGGTTTTATGCCGAGATAATTTTTCACTAATGTGATATAAACATTCGTCAACGGCTCTATTTGACCGTACTGACCGTGCGTCGTTCTACACATCAGATGTATTTTTCACGCGTTTATTTAAATATCATGTAATGTTTATAAAAATACCCTTTCGAATTGCAAAAGTGTAAAAGGCATTAAATTTATCTATATAACACGTAAAAAACTAATATATTATTTATTTTGATAACGATGAATACTTTGTGACAGAAATTAATGAATAATATCTAAGTTCCATATTAACTGAATGAAAAGTTTTTGAAAAGCTAAGATAAACAAACGTACCTATTACTAGTATCATATTATTAGTATAACTTGTGACTAAAGTAGCGATGTGATGGGATATGAAGTAAAACATACTGTTTTTATACGTCCTCTCAGCCGGAGTGGGGTCTCCTGATAGGCAGCTGTCTACGAGCCAGTGGGCGTTACCAGGAGGCTCTCGCGGTATATAAGAAACTCAACGCGAAATTTCCGGACAACATTCAGTGTAAGAGTCGATTGAAATTAAAACGCACAAATGTGTGTCGTAATAGAACCGTTTGCTTATTCGCTAAATCAGTTAAATTCTGACAGAAGAATTATAAAGGAAATTTAGGTGATGACACAGTTTTACATCAATAATATGTAGTAAAGCCGACATTGGCATTGTAAGAAATACTAACCAATCTGTTACATCGCCAATGCGCCAATAATTTTTGCTCATTAATCCTTCAAACTGTAACAGAACACTACATATATATAAGTATTGCTGTTTGGCGGTATCAAATATATGATGAGTGGTACCTTCCTAGATAGTACATAATTTGGTACAAGACTTCTAAAGGTGACATTCTCCTTAGGTTTGAAGTTAATTGTGAAACTGTGCGGAGACCAGGGTTTGGCCGAGACTAGCGACTGGAGCCGAGAGCTGCAGCGACGCAAACAGCAAGAGAGAGGTTAATTCAAACACACACACCCACACACACAGACACACACACACACACACTAATACAAATCTTGGCTACCAATTTTACTCTAGATCATTCTACTGTTACGGTATTTTTTATCTCGTGAATTGATTTGATAATGAAAATATACTTAATTCGACGAGGCTCTACAACCACTCTTGGTTCATCTTGGTACATAATATCAATGTAATATAAATATAAATGTATTAAAAATTTATTTTCTTAGGTGTAACTTCTACTACACATATTTAATTCATACTTTTTATAGATTTCAAAATGTTTGTAACGGGAATAATGTTCAATAATTGCGAAAATTGTGAATTTTCATAAGAAAAAGTAAATATGTACACCTAAGATTTAAAAATATGATGTTAAATGACATACAAAAACGTTGTCAAATATTTGTTTAGTTGCCATGTTATGAGCGAAACGTGCGTATGTGTTATCAATAAATCCGTCATGTTATAATATTTACATATCACAGATTCTATCGCCAATGTTATAAAACGATTTGTTTTGTTAAAGCGATGTAAACCACCAGTTGTTTTTGTTTAAATGGTACAATGGCATCAAAAGTGAGGACACTATCTCCAACTTTGAACCTCGATAACATTAATTTATGCTTATGTGACGTAAATGGACTTCACTAAATGTTCGCGAAATTAGGATGTTGTTTAATGACGTGCTAATATTTTATTATAAACTTTACGCTTTACATAATAAATATTATAGAAACAATAATATATGTTTTTAGAAACAGATGCTCTTATGAAAATATATTTATATTATTCTAGTAGATGTTTGAGATGAGATGTTTGCGTACCCCCAATTTAAAGTTTTGCTTATATTTCAAAGGTAATCCTTCTTTGTGAAGAAAACTAATTAATTATAATGTAATTATTATCTTTTTCTAATTTTGATTGAATGAGTTATATATTGCACGCGTTTTTAAGTTTTATTTCTCAAATCCATAAATTGCGAGATCCTCTTTGTTTTTAAACTGCCTTGTGTAGATGTTGGTAGATAATAAAAAACATTTACATAACATTTTATATTTTCATCAATATTATGCGTGTCCCCGAAAATATCAATTGTTTTAATAAAAACGATAACGAATGTTATATAAACATGAGAAAAAATATAAGATTGAAACAATATGTTTTTTCCACCGTAATGAAGTAGGAACAGGGTTTTAGAGCTATGCCGTAAATAAATCTTACGACATGGAATTCGTAAATAATCCATACATATAATAAAAATGTAACTGACTGTGATCGTTGTCTGTACATGGAAGAAATTTGAGTAAAACTATTATCGGGTAACTTTATAAACGCAATAGAATCCAAAACAATGATTATTAGAATTTTTGTCTGTTTTTTTTTTTAAATATCGGTCGGTAGGCAGGCTTTGGTGACCACTTATCATCAGGTGGCCCATATGCTCGTCCGCCGACCTATACAATAAAAAAAAAAACAATATTTCTAATATGCAGTAGACCATGAGTGTATGGTTGTTACAATTCCGCAGTGCACGTGGCGTCGGCGGACAGCGCCTCGTCGCGAGCGAGCCAGTCGCCCGTTCTACAGACGCAGCTTCAAGGTACACCCATTGTTATAAGTATTGTAAAAATAAAAGAATAAAAAAAAATCCATTTGAAATGATCGACACAATTATACCTAATATAAAAATTGCGAACGGTAATATTATATTGATACATATTATGCATTTTCACTACTGTATCTATTTTTTCGTTCATCAAGAATACCCACCCAACCGATTTTGAGCGACATCTAACAAAAATATTCTCAAAATGTAAAATTCCTAAGAATATCACCATAATTTAGTTTCCATATTATGTGAGTATAGCTAGATAGCATTTAATAATTTATCCAAAATCTATTTATCTACATTGCGAGTGTGTAACAACATGTCTATGATATCACAAAGTAATTACAGAAAGTGTAATGTACACGCAACTAACCATAACCAGAAATATAGAATATGGGACACGAACCCTAATATATATAGATAAATTGAACTGGTTTAAACCAGTTTATTGCTTCCTTAGTATTACTGTGATAAGTTAGGTACTTTAAAATCAAATATGTATTGTAACTAATATTGTTTTATGTGTCTCCTTGAATTTACACAGATTATTCTAATATTATATAACAATGAAATAACATGAAACAAAGAAAATAAACTAATTATGTACTTAAAATTTAATGATTATCCAATATTTGGATTGAAAAGAATACGTGTGCGCGATTAAAGCGCGTGTGTGTAATTAAAGCGCGATGCGGTTACATCTGGTATGCGGACCTTTGATAAACGTAATTCATTTTTATCAGCTAGTAATAAACATTACTTGTATTCTAGCAGAACAATAACCGATAAAACAGGTCACCTTTTTATTCTATCATATTATTCACATCTCATCTGCTTATTCAGACTGGCTCATGTCGAAGTGACGACTATGTTTGTCATTTATTAATAATGGCATTAGGTATATTAATACATAGAAAATAGTACAAAAACGTGTAAGCTCTATGCATCTGCCTGCTTACGCGACTTATTTTTATTATTCTTGCACTTGGGTAATCTATGTAACTACAGATATGTGTTTAATGTAATATATAATATATCGGTTCCAATAATTATTATTATAATTAATTATACTTCAGTAAAGGTTTACTCGGCCGTTGGTACTGTGCCTAAACTCTCACCGATCGTGTCGGCTTGCTATCCCATCGGACTATGGGTAGGTGTGCGCGACCGTGATTGCGCACTGAAATATCTTCCCAAGCTCTTTTAAGATTGGCCTTCGTAAACGAAATCGTTCAAGTGGAAGAAAGGACGGAATAGAAACTTACTATAATATTTGAGCAAACACTACAAAAAATGTACGACAGTTATCGACTATTACTTATTAATATAAAAAATTAAGAGAAGTGAAAAAAGGATTGACAGCAGTGTTCGTCCGCAGGCGCGGCGCGGGCGGAGGGCGGCGCCGCTCGTCGCGCGCGCACGTGAGTATCCGCGCGTTGGTTTCTTCTGACGATCTCTGCGATGTATTTTGCATCAGTTTGCTTTATGAGGCGTTGCTTGATAACAGACACGTGCCTTATTGACTTTTAAATATAGACGTGTTTCAACCTACCCCTCATACTAAAGCCGTGAGACGCCATGCGGGAAGCACCGGGTCGTAAACGGAAAGAAATTTAAAAGTTTTTATTTAATTAAAAAAATGCTTTGTATGTTGTAATATTAATCTTATGGTAAAGATAAGATAAAAGAGATTCTGTAGGTGTAGTAATAAAAAAAAAAATGTTTATATTTATAAATTAATTTTCAACCCATTTTCAATTACATAACATGCCTTTCAACTTTGTTATTGACAAGAATATTTCATAAGCGCTATTGATAATGTTTTACCTACTGACCATTAGTATATAATTATAGTATATAATTATATTTATTATATTTATAATTGCTATCTAATGTGCAAAACTAGTAAACTCTCACTTACAGCATGTGTTGCGTAATTAATATGAATATTGTAACGCTACGGAAAATGTTTATTTGTTTTAACGCAAAAAAACGTTAGGAGCTAATAGAACGATTTAAAAAATCTTCTGCGATTGACATTCGATTTATTGATTAAAGTTATAAACTATACAACGTCTATTTATGACCCACGGAGGCGATGCTGCAACTTCGTTTTAACAGACGTAATATGAAATTTCTATATCAATGAGATTTGTAGTTTTTCCATGAATCTGGAATCAAATAATGTGTCTTATAATATTAGTTTGTAAAATCATAGTTATATGACATTTGACTCAGACTGAATTCTCATTGTAGTCAGCTCCGTAGCACGAGTGCGTCGGTTGGGTCAAAACTAATTAATATTAAACATTTTTCATTCACTTAACAATTCTTAACTATATTTCAATAATAATCAGTTTATATGGTTAATCTGATTTAATTAAATAAATGCGCAATTTTGCTAACCGTTGGTAAAATTCCAGACGTCACAAAATGTAAACTGGAATAAAGTTTTGTTTTATTTTTTCATTGCACTGTTGCGGTATTTAAACCATTTTTCATTCACCTGACTAATGAAATACGTATATATGTATCTGTGACAGTGTTATAATTGCTTATTTTGTCCATGGCGGTAAAATAAAATTGGTAAACAATTATTAAATATATTATAGTCATTATGATCTCATTTAGAGTTTTCTTGTACTGATATTGATGCGATAATTTGCAGCAATGTAAACGAATCGTTGAGTCAGGAGAGCATGCAGCCGCTGACGCGGTCCATCATCCGTGCCGATGGCAAGAAGAAAGTTCTAGAAGATTTTGACGATGACCTTCCTCTACCGCCCGAGTGAGCATGGCTTCATATTACACAAGTAAAACATTACGAATTTTATAACTTTACTACATATGTATGAATAAAGATTATTACATATAAATTATTTAATTTATCGATCCAAATAGAATTAGAATTTAGTTGTTAAATGAAAGGAATAAAGATTGTCCATATAATGTTTAAGTACCTATTCGATGTGCTGAAATTGACAGTGTAAAAAATGCTTTAGATATTAAACAGTGTATATGGGCGAAGGCGTAGGCTGCCATCAAGTCGTCTGCCTTTGTAGTATCATTGTAAAAGCAAAGAATAAAATTAAAATACGATAAAAAAAAATATACGGTTGATATAGTATAGTTCGATGAATAATGACGACACCCAGGATTTGACAACAATCACCCTAATGAAGCCGACCAAAAATATAAAACAACCACCAGGCCCAATTAGGTCTTGACCTTCCAGGTCAGAAGGAAATGACCCGGCAGTTGCGGCTGCCGGAGACGAAATGCTCGGGTAGAGAGGGAAACATTGAGGCAAGTACCCGAACTGGACTTAGGGCCAATCAGGAAGAACCCAATGTGTGTATATTATAGTTCGATGAAATAATAAAATAAAAGACTGCAGGAATACATTTATATATTTATAAATATATAATAAAAATGTACAGATTCTTAGACTACATAAAAAAACTACAAATGAAAAAAAATATACATCAATTTTTAAATACTAATGACCTATGAGGCCTCTTTTTAAAACATAATCATAATACTTACATACCTTATATTATACATTCGAAATTAAAAAAAAAACATTTAAAATGGTATCCACAGGGAAAGCTTAAAAATAAATATAAGGTGTTGAAACCTCTTCGATGGTAAAACAATGCCTATTTTTATGAAGTTTTTCTTTTAGTTTCGTCACATAAAATTTATAATTATGATGTGGAATTAGGTTTATTCTATTTCCAATAATAACGCAATACTAGTTTGCCAAAACCGTCCCAGAAGATCATGAAAAAAAAAATTTTTTTATACGAAAATTGAATTAAACCAGCTCAATTATTTGTAGATATTACCATACAATATGTTTTATAAAACAGCACAAATATTGCAAATGACTTAACAAAACGTTTCTTCGATTACTTTTATAGTAAAATAAATTTGAATTGAAAACTTTATATTCTAAAACTTAATTATCAATTCGTATACTTTTCTTGTTATATTTAAATATTTAATTGATAATACGCAACATTACAAAGCGCTTACTAATTTTCTCGAATGTGAACAAAATACGATCGAGTAAATGAATCAAACTCTACGGCCTGATAACAATATTAATATTTATTAAACGGGAAAGTTAAGATTATTTGACTCTGTGTTTATTGAAATGCGAGATATTATTGTTTTCATCCAAATCTCCTTATTATATTAATAACAGCATATTATATTGATCTCGTCAAGTTCTGTCCTCCTATAACCTCATAAACCAAAAACGAATTAAATGCGAAAAAATAATTCTTATTAGTATATTATTTCTCGTCTTCATATAAATAAGTATGACTTTCAGTGACTTTACACCTTATAACTTGGGTTATCACCGTATTGGGTTATATTCGTCAAAATGAGAATCTCAATGTGTTAAAATCCATATTCTCGGCTAGCTGTCATCATATTTATATTCTCTTTCAAAGAAATTAAACATATATTGCTATAGAATCCGTATTAGTCGAAATTTTAACAAAAGTTCACCCGCTGACCCAGACATGTAAAACAAGTAAATTATAAACAATACAACATAATTAAATAATATAACAGTTGAAATATTAATGAAGCAAATATTTACAGTATAATGTTAAATAATGGAGTTTCACACTTTTCTTCTTCACGTTCTTTATCCTCTCGCCAGAACGACCTTCAAAGTTATACTGATACATAACATACGAATCGTTCTCGCTAAACGTGCAAGTTGTAGTTTAACGATGTCCGAAACAATCTGTTCTCTGTTCATTTCACTAAAGATGAAAAACAATCACTCAAATTACTTAGTTCGAAGTGAGAGTCCACAACGTGCTCGTGACGTTCCTCGTGTACTATGATATGATTTTAGCGTACGGGTGGTCTATGTGGCCGTACTGAATGGCAAGCAGCGTGTCCTTGAGCCGCTGGAACACGGGCTGGGACTGCTTCATGGTGGGGATGGGGATGTTGTCATCGAGGTAGCCCACGTTGCTGATGGGAGTCACCACCACCGCCGTGCCCGCGCCGAACATCTCCAGCAACTGTATTAGAGATATCCATGACTAGCTAATCAATTGTGTTCTAATGTTACTGATTACCCTAAATGAAAGTTATTGTTATAGTGGCTAAGACAATAGCCCGACGCCCAGGATCCGAATTGCGAGTTGCCGATCGTCGGGTGGCCCGCGTGCTCTATAGATCGAGGCTGTTATAATAATATTCTTACTGTGGCGATCACGCCACATACGCGTACATCAGTACGTAAATATCTTATCTTAAGGGGGCGTTGATTTATGTAAATATCATATTATTTTTACTGACGGACTTAATTATCAAAGCCTTACAATTTCTTAAGATCATTTAAAATAACAAAAATTGACCACATTTTAAAATAGATGTTACGAAAACTTACTCGTCCTTTGCTATTCAGTTCGATGAGCCGTTCCATGGTAATCACCTCCTCCTTGACAGTCAAATCTTCCCACTGGCTCGCAAGCTCTATAATTGACCGCCGAGTGACTCCGGGCAAGATCAGTCCGTTTAAAGGCGGTGTACTTAGTTGTTTATCTATAAAAAAACGTATTATATATAAAGCAGTCTAGAAAAATAAAATGATGTTGGTAACCACGTTTATTGCTTCAGATATGTAGAGAGAATATACTGGTCATAAGGTCAGCGTGCTATCGTTACGATAACATAACAATATGTAGCGTCTTACACGGATAATCGATTGTTGACTGTTTGACTCGTACCGTTTATTGAAATTATAAATGACTTCATCAGAATTCTAATAATATTAAATTACTTTTACAGATGCATAAAAAAATAATAGGTGAAACACAAATGATATGTTTAATTACCTCCTTGTTCATTAATATAGACTATAAAAATATTCATAGCTCCGACTTCTGTTAGTTCTTTATCCGGTCCAAATAACCATAAAACTTGTTGATGACCCAACTTAGCCGCGCGCGCAGTCACCGCTGCAACAAAATAAACTCTGTTGTATAATGAATTCTATTGCAAAACAAAAACAAATCCTTTAAACACTTTTATTTTATATGGATTTATAAATATCGTATGTAAATACCTATAGTTGGTCCATAGTTTGATCCAACTTTTCTATTGCCGACTCCGCCGGGAAAGGCGCGCACGACATTCGGGTCCGCATATATAGAGACGGCACCATCGCTGCTGGTCTTGTAGTAAGCGCTCACAGGACTCAGAATGGCAAATAACATGGCCGAATCAGGCTCCATTACACCGAATGTAGGCTAAAAAGATTAATAAATACCTACTTTAAATTTGCAATGACAATATAAAATTAAAATTTTTGTTGGCAGCATAAAATTACTGAAGTATTATCGCTAACTCATGCTGACAAAAGTTGTTATTTAACATTTGAGACCAACGTCAATCTTTAAACTCAACAGTTTAAAGGTGATTTAATCCGTAATGAAGGAAGTGAGAAAATAAATAAGGCAGAATAATAAAATAAAAAACGAATACTTTATATTAGTTTTTTATTAGGTATTTTTTCTGTATTTGCGATAACTTTTTTTAAGTTGGATTAATATACATCTACAGTGTTTTATACAGGGGCGGGGGACGGACGCAGAAATTATTTTATAAATTAATATTCATAAACAAAGTACCGACTAGAATATATATCTCATTATCAAATTTAAATAATTGCTTCATCTTAAAGTAATTTAAAATATTGTGTAAATGTAACTGGCGTAGTTAAATAATATTTGCGTTTGTTAGTTTTTAGGGGGCGTTGTTATAAAATCATAATGAAAATACAAATATTAAGCCTATGATAAAAACTAAGATGATAAGGCAAAAAACCTATTAGCCTGACTTTTATTTAAATATAAGCAAGGTCATGTGCCAAAATGATGAGGAGGATGGCATATTTTTGCTGTTTTTATCTTTCATTAAGATAAGAGAAAATCTTGGAATGAAAATGATAATTCTATTTGCCACCTTTATTGTATTTATGTTATAATTTGTGTACTTATATAATTCTATATGATAAGAATTTGGCTAAATAAACGAAAGATAATTTACGTCGTCATAAACTATTTTTTCCATGATGAATGAATAGAATAATTTATAAAAATATGAATGACTGCCAAGTTACAGTTAGCGATAATGGCGAGTAGTGGACAAAACATAAAGATTTAGTTCCAGTGCGATTGTAATGACAATTTCCAATTTAATTCAAACGTGACAGGAAATGGAACACCACTATATCGACTGTATTTCTTGAAAGAAGTTTTCGAAAAACATATCCGCTAATCTGCTATGTAGAAGGTTAGCGGGTTTCTCGGATCTCACACTCCAAAAACACCACAACTCGAACTCGACAAAATACAATTTGTATTCTATTTCAAGGTAGGGTTGATTGAAAGAATAAAGTAAGACAATACTATAACAATAAATAGAAGATGATGTTGTTTTACAATTAGCAAATACGAGGTCGACATCGATACTGGGTCGTTACGGACGCCTCAGCTCGGTAGGTTAAGTAAAATACATAAATGGAACTTACCTCTGTGCCTATTAATGTCGGACGTAAGTAAAGAGTGGAGGTTTCAGAGTGCGGTACCCACTCTTGGTCTATTTGAATAAGTCGAACTAAACACTTAATGAGTTCCTCCCCGTCGAACATCGGCAAACCAGATCGCTGTGCGGCTAAATTCATACGTTGCATATTTAAGTCTGGTCGAAACAATCGTATTTTATCATCGACACCTCTATACGCCTTCAAGCCTTCAAATAACTGAAATATTAAGAATACATCAGCATTGTTTCTTCATAACAATATCGGACGTAACAAAAATTTATATTATTAATAGTGCGCGATCGATGGACTTTATATTAATGATTTGTTTTGTGTTACAAGTATTATAACTACATTAACGTTATATTTAATAAACATGCATATCATAGATTCAGTTCAAAGAAAGATTACAAATAAACATGTTTGTTAGCTTGATAAAATTATTATTATGTATATCGGAGTTCCCCACATACTTGTATCGCATAATGTAGAGCTTTCGCTGCTGGGTGTATTGACAAATTCTCGAAAGGGATAATTTCCGGTTTCTGCCATCCACCCAGTTGCTTAAAGTAATTTATTTTGAGCATGTGATCTGTGAAATATTTGCCAAAACCTAATTCACTTGCTTCCGGCTTCGGTTGTAATTGGTACGGCGCTGCTAGTCTTACTTGAAGATCGTCATACTGCAAGAATACAAAAAATAATAATTTACTCATTACATTAATATACACATTTTATTTATATTTATATCAACAAATTTTAAAAGTGTTTATACGCTTATAGGTGTATGGTATTAAATCGTAGGTAATTGTACTACTTAAAAAAACCGCCGATATTGTTCTTCGTAGACCATATATTTTAAGATTTTAGAATTAAGTATGTAATTTATAAGATAAGCTAAAGGTAATGAAGTAACCTCATTTCTTTATAGGTATTTGTACACATAACATGTATGTGAATAATATTATTTCTATTAACTAAAGTAATTACCTACGAACACAAATTATTTATATGCAAATATATAAATATATATTTGCATATAAATAACATGGCAATCACTTAGTAATCATACTATTTACGTAATGCATGAGTAGGCATATTCTATACCTTGAAAGAAAACTCTGGTGTTATTTGTGGACGAGGGGTAGTTTGCGGGGCCGACGCTGCTTCGGGCTCTATTTGCGCGCTCTCCTCCAGCTCTTTGTAGCGCAGCAAAGAACTACAGTATCGTACTGCTTGTATTTTATGCTGGTTTTCGTAAATCCATTTTACTAAGACCTGAAAGACATTTTATCTATGTTATTGTTACTAAATTATAAACGTAATTATATTTTATGTCTATGAAAAATCATGTATATGCAGTTACTACATTAATATAGTCAGATTGGGTGGACTCTGTAAGGTTTCACTTACAATATCATAATCAAATTATACTTTGACCAGTAGACCTAATAATATATTCTATCTAAATTACGAGAAAAGAAATATATTTAATTTAAAAATAATGTACTTTGAGAATAACCACCAGTTGTTATATTATTATTTATCTCTGGTATATAATATAACAACTCTCAAAGGAAAGCGAATGTAAAAAAAATATAACGTACAGGGCTGGTACTACTGCTAGCAATACATAAACATAATATTTTTTTGCTTGATTTAACCGAATATATTTGTAATAATTGTGTAGATATTATAAATTTAAAATTCAGATATTTACATTTATATGTTCAAGTAGCCGTTACTGCGCAATAAATAATAATACTTTGAACAAGATGTGCATCCCATACATCCGGAAAAAAACCCGCTATTGTATCTCGATATCGTCACACATTCGGTATTGGTTCCAATGGTAAAAATGTAGTGCCAGCAATTTTTGTAATAGTAGGTTAATCAATAAATCTAAATGAATAGGTACCTATTACAACTGTTTCATTTCAATTTAACTGTCAGTATAGAACTCTTTTTCTTTGTCGAAATATTATGTATTGGGTGCTTTAAATAACATAATACATTTGAAATATCTTTATTTTTTAATAATCACGTTATGCAAGTCCCAAGAGTACACCACGGACGAAGGTCTACCGACCTTGCACCATCGCGGGGCCTCGAGCTGTGTTTATTTTATACCTTTGCAAAAAGTGACGGATGTCACCTTTTATTCAGGACTCCGTTAAAATTGAAAATTGTGTGAAATCAGTTATTTTTATGAAGGATGATAAGAACGAGATCTTGTCATTTGGTTCGTCACTATTAAGACGTAGATACACAATTCCAAACATCTATTTCACTTTCTACCTCCACAAGTTGTCATGGCCATACCAAAATTTATAAGAATCATAGATATGAATTAAAAAATATATCCTTTCCAGAAAGCAAAGCAAAATCAACTTAAAGACGTTTTTTTCGTTTGTAGTAGTGCCGTCAGTAGGTAAATAAATAAACAAATATTTTATATACAGGGTTATTTGTAATACACCAGCAACCTCGCAGGACTAGATAGCTAACATCATAAGCATCAACTTTTGTTCTACGACTTCGGACATAACTCAATACCTGAAAAAAAAATGATTTAACAAGTTTTTGTCGTACTTTCGTGACATTTGTAGGTCTATATTTCATTCATAAACGAAAGGACGATGAGACGCCGACGCTCCGCCTTTCCCGCGCTTCGCCGGGGCTTGTTTACATAATCTTTGCGATGCGCGTAATTTAACATTCATAAAATAAACATTCAGGTGGGAAATTAAATTAATACTTATTTTTGTATGAAAATAAAATCTAACAAATTATGAAAAGTCGTAGAACAAAAGTTGTTGCTTATGGTGTTAGCTATATAGTCCTGCGAGGTTGTGTTACAAATAACCTTGTATATTTATTTGTACTCTGTATTTGTACATACTTAACATTGTTATCCTCATCTTCGCTTTCATTAATTACTCTAAAACTTCTTTTCCTCTTTCATATCATGTAGACAAACATTTCTCCCTGCCTCTACAGTTATGGCATATATTTTTTTCATTATAGCAATTATATTAATTGTGACATTGTTTTTGCATAGTAGGTAAATTTTCACTTTATACCTACTAACTAAATAGTAAGAAGAAAATAACAAACAAAATAACAATGCGGGTGCTTGTGGTAGCTACTTAGTAGTAGCTAGCTAACAGTAGCTAGCACAAACTGTTTTATTCCGATGTTAGTCAATGTGTGTATTACCTGCACTACTACAACCGCAAAAACGCAAAATAAATCAACTTGGAGAGTTGATTTATTTTGCGAGATTTATCTGTTGAGAAATTATTTCTGACCAACATAGCCACGTTCATATACACAGGTCATGCAACTGAGTCCAATTTCAGTGGTGAGAGATAGGTGCGAGTGTGTTACAACTGCTAATTCGCCATACCATCCGCTTTACGTACTACGTCGCTGCTATTGAAGCTGCTATTTTTCTCTCCCAAGTATTGTGTTATTTAATCATTGCTATATGGTTTTATTGAGTTTTGCGGATTTTTTGTTATTTTTGTTTTGTTATTTAACTGTTTTGTTTGGATTTGAAAAAGTGTTCGGGATAATTATTACGCGAATTGTCATCCCTCTGACGGCCGTAAATTGAACTTAACAGCGTCATTATGTCAACGTACCCCATACTGAAGATGCAAGACCTGTGTATACGATCGTGAACATAGCTCTTGATGACATTTTGTTTTGTTAAGCCTGAGGTATTACTGTCTAATTCTTAAAAATATTAACTGACAACATTAAATCCGAAAAATTATGTATGCGTGTTTATTAAATTTTAACCAAAACATTATATATAATTTGAATATAATGTTAGTAAAAAAAAAAAACTTAACAACAACCAAAACATTGTAGAACAAACTACTAAGTAGGTATGTACTTAGTATTTCGTCAGTCCATTGTTTCGTTTACATGTGTAGGTATTAATTTACTGCGATCGCTCAGTGGTCTAAATTCGACCATAATCGTTATTGTAAATTAGAAGAAAACATATATGAACTGTTTCGAAAAAAACATCCATTTTTTTAATTTATATAATTCAGGAAAATTATAAATAATATATCCGTAATGTCACATATCCGTTATGTCAAAAGCAAACTTAATTGTAAACTTTTATGTCCATAATCGTTAATTAAATTAAAGAATAGGAAAAGGGATAAACGGCAACGATCACGCTTCGATTCGATTGCGATAAAGTGACAATTTGTTAGTAGAATTATTGGTCCCCTGAACTGTTATATCTTTGCCCATTTGTATATAGATAATTATAAAATTCTAGATCTTCATGTTAGTCTTCTTTTTTTTACTTCAGACAAATAATTGATAGTAATTTTTGAATTTCTAAATTACAAATTTGTCTATGTAAAGCGCATTGAAGTATGGCGTATTTGCGCTTGCTGACACAAATAGCCTTTAATTGCGACATACGTCAAATGTGAACATACGTGAAATGTGTATCTTAAGACTATGAAGTACTTTACTACTATGAAGTACTTTGCTACTATGAAGTACTTTACTACTATGAAGTACTTTACTGTACTTTGAGATAGAACTAATATAACACATTCAAGGGAAGTCAATATCCTTTTAGTCAACGTCCTTTTTTAGTCCTTTTCCAGCTTTTAGCCACTGTATGTATCTCTTTTAACTAAACTTTATTGGTAATATAACTTATCTACCTAAATATACTTGGATCGAAATTTGATCCCATGAGAGATAAGTTACTTTAAATATTAACGAATACTAAAAAATAACATTCCAATTCCAACTTAAACGCCGTCCACTACCATCTTGAGACGGCGAAGCCGGCCTTGCTCTTTCTAACTGAGACCCAGATATCATCTCCGGCGGACACCTCATTCCTCTCCTACCCGGGGTACATTGGAACATTTCTTTGTACCACGGGCTGGGGTGTGTGTTTACGCCAGAGAGAATATCTGCTCTCGTCGCCTCGCCTATCTTGAAGGGAGGGACCTATCCATTATCTGGCTGCGCGTAGACTGCGATGATCATCCGCGAATCTATGCGTGCCTCTATAGGTCCCATAGCGGTAATGCCGAAACTGACCGGTTGCGGGGAGATCTATGGTCGATTTTGCCTTGGCGTATGATCTGACACAACTGGTTACCTCGCCAACGCGAATCCCAGATGTGGAGGATCATACACCTTCCCTGTTAGATCTTCTGCTGACCTCTCATGGTATCCGGACGGGTACCATATTTCCGTAGAGCTTCCTCTTGGCTCGTCGGACCACTGCCTTGTCCGGAGTACAGTACCGATTACACGCACCTCACGGCTTCGCTTCGTGGGATGTCGCCGTGTGTGGCACTACAGGTTAGCGGACTGGGATGGGATGCGGTCCTTTGCATCCTTCCCATGGGGGCGGATTTGTTTCTCGTCGGATAATCCAAATGTCGTTGCTGACTCGGTTGCTGATGTGGTGTTTCAGGGTATGGAACTCTTCATTCTGTACTTTGCAATACCCATCGGCGGCAGATCCCGGCCCTGGTTTGGTCGCTTCTGCAAAACGGTGTCACGCCGAAAGGAAGAATGCTATCAAGCCAGGGCTGAAGCATCGGCATCTCGTGATGTAAATACCAGCGCACTTAAAAAGGAATACAACTCTGCCTCCAGGTCTTTCAAAAGCGTTATTGCCAAGGCGAAATCGGAGCACATCGGCAGGATTGGCGAGAGATTGGTGCGTCTTCCTTCGGGAATACGCGCATTTTGGTCTCTCGCTAAGGCTGTCTTAGGGAATTTATGTCAGCCCTCCCTTCCATCTCTGCACAGGAGCGATGACTCGTTGGCCCATACTGCGAAGGAGAAAGCCGACCTTTTGGGATTTCTCTCCGCGTCCATCTCGACTTTTGATGATCAATGAAAGACACCACCGACAATCTTGCGGTGTGACACCACGATGCCGGAAATTAAATTCCGGCAGAGTGCAGTTCGTAAAGCACTTCTTTCCTTGGACATCCATAAGTCGAGTGTGCCCGATGGCATTCCTCCGATCGTGCTGCGTGCTTGTGCTCCTGAGTTGGCACCGGTCTTAACGCGTCTTTTCCGCCACTCCTACACATTAGGCGTAGTCCCGAATTCTTGGAAGACTGCTTTGGTGCATCCGATCCCTAAAAAGGCCAATCGCTCTGATCCAACAAATTATAGGCCTATTGCTATCACCTCCTTGTTCTCCAAGATAATGGAGTCCATTATTAACCACCAGTTCCTGCGGTACCTAGAGGAGCACCAACTGATTAGCGACCGCCAGTACGGCTTCCGTCGGGGTCGCTCAGCTGGTGATCTTCTAGTTTACCTTACTCACAGATGGGTTCTGCAGGCTGCGTTCTTTCACCTACTCTGTTTCTTCTGCATATCAATGATATGTTACAAATCAGTAACATTCACTGCTATGCGGATGACAGCAGTGTAGACGTCGTTTACACCGGCCTTGCTAATATTTCTCGGGAACAAGTCGACGAGTGTCGGAATAAACTTGTGTCTGAAGTCGAGACCTTGTTAACCAAGGTCTCGGACTGGGGCCGACTAAACTTGGTCCAATGCAACCCCAATAAGACTCAAGTTTGCGCGTTAACCGCTAAAAAGTCTCCTTTTGTCATATCCCCTCATTTCGAGAATACTCCCCTTCCTCCCACAGCCAGTATCGGGATACTTGGCGTTGAGATTTCGAACGTTGTTCAGTTCCGCGGTCAATTGGAAGTTAAAGCTAAACTGGTTAAAGCACATAGAGTACTGCTCTCACCTCTGGGCGGGAGCTCCCCAGTACCACCTTCTTCCTTTTGACCGCATTCAACGTAGAGCAGTTCGAATTGTCGACGATCAAGCTATTACCGACCGGCTTGATTCTTTGGATTTGCGTAGAGATGTTGGGTCACTCTGCATTCTCTATCGCATATATCACGGGGAGTGTTCTTAGGAGTTGTTTGGT
This sequence comes from Nymphalis polychloros, assembly GCA_905220585.2. Taxonomy (NCBI): domain Eukaryota; kingdom Metazoa; phylum Arthropoda; class Insecta; order Lepidoptera; family Nymphalidae; genus Nymphalis; species Nymphalis polychloros. The sequence goes on along the minus strand of HG992245.1, from coordinate 9,750,234 downwards.
TTAGTCCCGGCCGCTGAATTTCACCACCGGACATCGCTCCAGAACTCAAAATTCCACCCTCACCACCTCGATGGCTGGACATCCACAACAGCGCGTTTCCTAAGGCATTTCCTACCTCGCACAATCACTCTGTGGAACCAGCTTTTCGGCGACTTTTCCGAAACGATATGACATAAAAACCTTCAAGAAGAGAGCGTACTCTTTCCTTAAAGGCCGGCAACACACCTGCAAGTCCTCAAATGTTGCATGTCCATGGGCGGTGATAGTCACTTTCCATCAGGTGAGCCGCCCACTCGTTTGCACCCACTTACATAAAAAAAAAAAACCATTTCGAAAAAGAATACTCGGCCAAGAATGTTCCAAATATTCAATGTGTGGTAAATCAACAGTAGGTACCTACCTACTTATTTATTTATTATTAGTATAGGTACATATTACTGTAAAATATCTATAATTCGGAATTGCAGGAGACTGATTTGATTTGAAATTCCTTACTAAATCAAAATATACACATAACATACATTTCGCACTATTGATCACATTTGCTCAAGTGTGAACTTTTAAGGCAGAATAAAGAGGCTTTAAATTTTCCTATTACTTTTTTGTTATCGACATTTTGTTTCGTATAATTAAAATATATTATTTACTATTTATTGCAGTAGGTACCTATTATGGATATGTTTGAAAGTTGTAAATAGTTAATTGTTATCACAAACTCACTTAATCAATTCACATTGAGATGACGAAATCTCTGCATTTCTTTGGTCATGTTTCTAAGATTTAATAAAAAAATAGTAATAGCTATTGAAATAATTGCATTCATTCGATTTTAGCGTGTTTTGTATGTTTCTCGGAGAATACGTCTCATCGCAATTTAAGAAGTCAAGTACAACAATAACTCCGTTACGTAGTATGGAACCTGACACAATAATATTGACAAATAGTTGCTGAATAAAGTTAAACATAATATGACACTATAATACATACCTAATAGATACTATGTATACAATATACACACTGAAAGCAGTTGCAGCTGCTATTAACTTATATTATATTATTAAAAAAGACATAAGGTCGCAGGTCTCGAAGTCTTGGGTTCAAACGCCTATTTGGGCCAAAAACCTTTCTATTGAGAAAATCACCGTATCAGTCTGGATGGCAATGTTTATGCTCTGGTACCTCGGAAAGCAAGTAAATCCGTTAGTTGAAGATTGGAAAGTGTATTGTGCGCACACACTTGTGCACTATGTGTCACGCAGTTGGCTAGTCTCCCTTGTGATTGGCCGTCATGTCCGAAATGGGTCAGTTAGACATAATAAAAATTACGTTTTAAGAAAACTCACTATAACATTACATCAATTATCTGTACAATGAGGGAGGGTGAGGCTACCGGTTTAATATTATTCCAAATCATTTTAGTACTTATCGTTGCTATTGGTATTTCTCGTTCGTATTTTTATTTCTTAATTTCATAAAAATGAACGAAGTAACGAACTATTTTAAGAATACAGGACAATCATTTAGTCGAAAGAGATTTTAAATTGTAAGTAATTGACAACGTACCACCGCTATGAATGTTTATCTCGACCAATGGTCGAGGATAAACATAGGTAGGTAGTCCAAGACGATCTCAACGCGTGAATTTATCGAATAACGATAACTTATATCTAACCGCTCTCAAACAAAAATTTATACAAAAATAAAATGTAACTATATATTTTTTATTTAATGTACTTCGTGGTCCAAACAAATTGGTATATAAGGTAAGTTAACATAAGAGAACTTCATACCTTGCTACGACGAATAGGCATTATGTCTTAATCACAATTATTACTATTCACTTAAAATATCACGTTTAATCAATACTGTAACACCAAAACTGTCTGTCAAATTCCAAATAGAAATTTTATTAGTAACTTTTCACACCGTTTAGCTTCGTAATTTCATTAACAGTTCTTAGTTAACTGACTTCACTTGATCCACAACGCTAATATATAAAGAGCAAAAGATAAGATTGCGGGCTGACCTTTGACGTAGTCATTCACAATCAACACAAATTATAAGACATCACCAGATAGCTCAGTAAAACTCATCAAAATAAAGATTACGCACCAAGTTATTTATTCAAGGGAATAATGTGCGCACAAATGATTACTGAACCGCACCAAGCCCGACTGCGTACTTGCGTAGGTCCTATAGGTGCCGACAAGGGGTCGAGCGAAATGTCTGTATTAGGTCATCGATGTTCATACACATTTTAATGAATATGTTAATATTTTTAGCGATACGAGGTTCATTTGCGTTTAACGACAAAAAATTCGGGGAGCTAAATCGATCGATCCAATTTTATTTGTGCAGTAAATCGTTTAGTAAGTCATAGTTTACGTAAATACGAGGCTATTTGCCAGCATATTTTTTAAATCGGTTCTGAATTATATACAGAGCATGAATTGCATGGCCTATGTATAACAAATATATTTATCAAAATTTAGGATTGTATACCAAACAATTATTGGAGATGTAGACATTTACAATGACCACTGAGTAATAGTTCCTCAGGTATTTCCAAAGAGGCTAGATAGCCTATGGTTACGGCAGAAAATTGTCTTGACAATATTTTTCTTTTGAATACATAGTACTACAGGGTTGATGCACTTTACGTGACTCTAATAATCATTTGAGATACTTTTGTATTCCTTGCCGTTTATTGATTGATCAAATGTTTATATTATATATATATATATATATATACATCTAATTTGTATAGCTGTATATATATACTTTATATACATATCTCTCTTGACAGCTTCTATATGAAACAACTAAAATATAGTAATTAATTATTGATTCTTAGATAAAAATAGCATAAAAAATAGACATAAAATTTTAACTTAACATTTTTTTATTGTTCTTGTAATTACTACTCTATTCAACATTTTTAACTATTATTATTTATCATTTTTGACATTGTTGAACAAATCTATATCACTATTAATTTGCTCTAAAACAAAAGAGTATATAAACTTCCTACAAAAGTATTGAAAACAATAATGTTATAAGTTGATAAAGTAGTTCATATATTTTTTTAAACTAAGTATTGATATTTGTGTGCAACCTAAATATTACTATAATTTGCTTAACATTTTAAAGAAAATTAACTACTACTATTCTATTTCATTTTAATACTTTTTCAATATTTAACATAATTAGTTTTTAATTTAACATTTCATTAAAAAAAAATAATTTATTAAACATAATCTAAGTCAACATACTCCTCAGGTATTTTCAAATAAGTATCTTCAATATAGAGGTGGTTGAGAAAGTGCAAGTCTATTTTCGTTCTTTGCATGTTTCTTTAGGAGATCCATGACTTCATTATCAAACTCTTTTGGTGTTGGCTTCTTTTCGATTATCCAGTAAAATATGTCCCAATCATTACTGGGAGAGTTGATGAGACGATCATACATCATAGTTTGATCCTCTGTAAAGCCATCTAAATGTTTTTTAGCGAAAGTACTCAGAAGAAGATCATTCTCCAACATTCCTCTCTTACGTGACTGGTATTGAAGTCTGAAATAAAAAAAACCATTGTGAATGTTATTTTCAATGTATATTATTAAATTAATTGGGAAATTAATTACCATTTTTACATTGTGTATATTACATGACAATTTGTTTAATAAATATTTGTAAAATACATTGGTACCTTGCCTTCCTCTTTTCTAATGTTTGCGGTTTGTCTACATCATAGACGGGTATTTCCATATAAGTTGTGTCTACATTTTGCGTAGTATCACTAGAAAGTGTAATGGCTTGTAATTTTCGAATACTGTTCACAAGCTGGAAATAGTTATATATAAAATAAATAAGGTTAATCAAAAATAAAATAAAATTTACTAAATTAACCTATTTGAATGTACTTACTGATCGACCACGTAACATAGTGGAATAATGTAGCCTGTAGTGTAATCAAAAAATCACGACAAATTACAATTGTGTAATTTTATCAATCTGAAAACTAAATACCAATCGAATTTAGAATTATGAGAATACGAATAGAATAGTCTGCAATTTACACTTTGACAATTGATATTGACTTTTAAAATGACATTTTTGTTTTTTATTGCCAAAGTAAAAAATTGTATTGCTGGAAAATATATTCCTTTTCCTATTCGCAATACCATCCGCTTTACGTACTACGTCGCTGCTATCGAAGCTGATATTTTTATCTCCCAAGTATTACGCAAGACCTGTGTAGACCGTGGTTTAAAAAAACGACGTTGAAGTTTGAAACATTATCTTTACTCTTTATTATTATGCGGTTGCTATGACAACAAAGTAAAAACATGTAACTTTTAAGCATTCATGTTACGGATTTGTGATCGATAGACTTCTATTTTTTGAGATAAAATGAGTCTTGTTCGTGAATTTATTTTAAATGCAACAGGTAAAATCTAGTATTTTCATATTTTAAACTTTACATTAAAGACTGCGGTTTCACCCGCGTATAATTAATAAAAATATAATGAATAAAAATCAACCTAGAACCTTCCTCGATAGAAGGACTATACAACACAAAAATATTTTTTAAATTCGAACCAGTAGTTCCTGAGATTAGCCGGATCAAACAAACAAACTCTTCAGCTTTATATATTAGTATACATAAGGACACCGCTATTTATAATCATGCTAAATTTAGTGATGTTATGCTATTGCATCATAAAGTTATTCGCAAGAAAATACGACAAATAAAACAATAGCAAAGCAATTTTTCTCTAAATTAACTGTTGTAAGCCTATTTTCTATAGTAAAAGATATAAAGTAATTAATAAAGAGTTACTAGGTATTACTTTAATTAGGCAAATTAATTTAAGAAATAAATGTAATTTTTGAGGAACATGTATATTTTAATTATATTTTTCAATATATTTCAGAAAAATTCTTTTATTTACCAACACAAGAAGTTAAGGAGAAAAATGAAGAAGCATTAATGAATTTCATTCATAACTCTCAATCACTTGTGCTTCAAATATTTATTGATAGTGGACAATCACTGTTATTTCTTACAACGGTGGGTAATAATTTTTTATTCTTAACATACACGTGTATTTTTTAAGTAATAAAAAAGCATACCGACTATCTTATTGTAGATTCAAGAAGGTGTGAAAAAGTGTATAATATTTTATAAAACATCTGCCCAAGAATTAACTAGTCAAGATTCTCTTAATAATATAAATATTATTACTTTGACTAATGGTGCAGCAGAATCGTTGTATCAAATTTTGAGACAAATCTACAGTCCTCTACTTGCTGTGGTAAGTATTACTATAGATAATGACATGAATATCCAATTTATCATTACTAAAAAATATATTTGTTTTTCAAGTAAAGATTTTTTTTTTAAATATTATATTTTTTATACTCATACATCATAATTTAATCAGGGAGAAGATCTGTATTCAAACAAACTTCAAAAGAACATCTCAGATTTACAGGCCAATTTGAGAGTCCTCACTCATGGCAAAGAACATGAAAATACAAAAGGTAAAAGTAAATTCTACAATTAAGATTCACTGATATCACACCTACATACTACATATTTATTAATTTTGTGTTCATCCTGCAGTCATTTTGTCTATTGAAGATGAAATAGACTATTGGAAAACCATGGGACAACAAAGAGATGCTAATAAAAAGGAAAGAGAAGCAGCATCTTCATTTTGTGTGCTATTTGAAGATATTTTTGAGGAAATTAGGTCAGTAATGTTTTAGCATATCTGATCTAGCCCTAAACTAAAGAATTAATAAGAAACTATTTAATGAATTATCATAAACTTGACGTATTAAGATCATATAAACCAGGGTCCATTATGTAAGACCCAGACCAAAATATAGAAAACTATTGTAAATAGCTATAGTAATTTTTTTTAATTGTCCACATTATTTCTATGAGTTTTTCGACTCTCTCTTTCTATATATTTCACTTTCATTAACTGTTCCACTTATATGTTTACATTGGTTACTTATTTCAATCATATTTACTACTTAAAACTTATTGTTACAAATTCATGCAAACAAAGATTACCTATTTATCATAGTACAAGTCTTGTGTAGGATTTATTTCCCATACGCAACAGTAGGGAAGTAGGATTTATTTCCCATACGCAACAGTAGGGAAGAATGCCTTTTTTTTCAGCAACCTTTCTATAATACTAGCTTTAATATTTATAAATTTATAAAAGATTTTCAAATAAGTTTATTAATATTTAAGCTACTATTATTTTTATTTTTTTTATTTATTTTATTATTGTATAGGAAGGCGGACGAGCGTATGGGCCACCTGATGGTAAGTAGTCACCAACGCCCATAGACAATGGCATTGTAAGAAATGTTAACCATCGCTTACATTGCCAATGCGCCACCAACCTTGGGAACTAAGATGTTATGTCCCTTGTGCCTGTAATTACACTGGCTCACTCACCCTTCAAACCGGAACACAACAATACAGAGTACTGCTGTTTTGCGGTAGAATATCTGATGAGTAGGTGGTACCTACCCAGACGAGCTTGCACAAAGCTCTACCACCGAGTGACTACTACTTTTCATGCCCTATTTAATCTCCATAATCAGGTGGAATTTTTGAAAATAAGTAGTGTTCTCTTACATTACGGTACACCAGTGTAAAATTTCATGTTTCTAATGCATTGGTTACAATTACAAACTAGATAGATTTTGTTCTGTGGAGTCAAACATTTATATTTGGTAATATAATTTGTGCTTAGATCTTTACAAACCAGTGTTATGCAAGAAGTTAAAGATTCCGCTGAGAATATTGCTGGAATATTAGATGATGTTTGGAGGTATACAGTGTATCCATATTCAGAGGATAGAATGATACATATTTTTGACATAATTGGTGAGCATAAAATTTGTCAATCTATTATCATCTGCCAAAGATTGGTAAAAACTATTTTAATTTATTTTGCATAATCTAAATATTTTATAGCATTTGATATTCATAACAAGTATTTATTATGGATTGTAATTGTAATAATATTGATGTGTTAATCACATTTTTGGTTTGGAATATCATTAATTCCGTAGCTTATTCAAAAAGGACACAATTTTATGTTAATCATCATTACTTTAAGGTCATGTTATCTGCTCAGTTGTTCAAAAAGCTGTTTCGCAAATAGACCCATGGAGAATCCACGATGGGTTTAAAGATAATGAAATTCTAGTGCTGATGACAGAAGGACTTATTGTTGTTCAAACGTGGATTGGCGCTTGTCAATCACTTACTGATACGTATTGGCCGAACTATGCTTTACATCCTTGGAAAGGGAAAGCGTTCATACCAAATTTCTGCATCAATTTTGAAACCAGACTAAAAGAGGTAGGCTATAAACTTGTACAATGTAAAATTAAAATAAAATATATTCAAGAACAGCATTGCTTTTTAAAAATCAACTAGTGGATTTTTTAAAATATAATAATAAGACGGATTGGAGATGGGCCATCATTTACTATAAATGGTCACCATAGCCCTTAGACATTGTCACTGTAAGAAATATTAACCATTCCTTACATCGTCAATGCGCCACCAACTTTGAAAACCTTGTGCTTGAAGTTCACTGGCTCACTCACCCTTCAAACAGGAACACAACATTACTAAAGTATTGCTGTTTGGCGGTACCGACCCATATTGCACAAAGCACTACCACCAAGTATACACAAACGAACTACGCATGTTTTAAAATAAATTCTGACACATGATGGTTCTCTGAAGTAGACTGTTAAGATACAATAAAAATACCACAAAACTATTTTTATAATTTCAGATACATAATATTAGATCTACTTATAACCAATTGGTTAAATTATTAACTGAAAATGAGAAAGCTGAATTAAATAGTCATCAGTTCTTAGAGCCGTTTAAAAGTAAGTTATAATTTCTGTTTTATTGTTTTGCGTATATTTTGTACTGATTTTTATATACATACATATTTACGTTACGTTTTTATCATTAGATATTAACGTTTGGATTTATAATGGTCCGAATCAATCATGGGATTCAGCTGTTGCAATTTTTTCGGCTAAAATAAGACCTGCGGAATCTAAAATAACCGAAAAACTGAAACCACGCATGAACAATACATCTACTAAGCAGGTAACATTTTTGAAACTGCCAAAGTTAATAAATATATGTAATACATATATTATGACAATGATATTATAAGTAAAAAGGTGTAGATAGGTTACGTACATAACATTAAATCTACGAAAATGACACTGTAACGCACACATAAATAAGTTAATATTCCAATATCAAACTACATTACGATTAGTCGTTAAAGTAGTGTGGCATGATCTAAGTATCATGAGTGAAAAAGAAACGAATATAGTTTGCGACAATGCGTCGTCTCGTGTAAAAGAAATGACATAGAATAAATTAATCAGATATAACGTTTTATCTTACCCCGATTTATGCGTATAAATGCGATTTACTCATAAATTATTTTTTGTAAAAGTGCTAAGAATGCATTGAGAATAGGTAAATAAAAATTATCAATAATTTTATAAAAAAGTAATATCAAATAAAGTGGTGTAATTAATTTGTTCTAATAATATTAGTAGCCTTCAAATAAATTTAATTTATTTGTTATTTGTAAAAAACGTTTAGTCGACTGTAAATGCAAATCTGGTTTTCTGGGATTTCTTATTTGTATCGATTCTCTGAAACCTCTTTCTAAATCATTAGTTGTAAATCATCCCTTACTGATATACATTTCGACATATATGTAGATTGAGTGAAGACCATATTGAAATCTTATTTGGTATTATTCGAAAGCATGGAGGCTACATTAATAACCCGAATGTGATACAATTCAAGGGAATATATAAAAAGATTTTAAGTCACTTGGAATTACGTAGTGGTTTCAGTGGCAATTGCATACCATTAGAAAGTATCCCTATTCTGAATTGTTCTTCCGCTATCTCAAATATCAATTGGACATCTGGCAAACGAGCATCAAATGATTATTTTGAATTTGATTCTTCGGCAGAACCTGAAAAAGCACCAAAATGCAAAGTGACAAGATTTCACAAAAAAATGTTGATACATTTGCACAAGTGCAAGTGCAACAACGAATCTTTACCGGATCATTTCAAACAGATAGTGGGTTATATATATATCGGGCTAGATTGCAAGGAAAATGGTTAGTGTTTTGAAATGTGAAGTATGCATAAAATCTCTATTTACGTTCAAAAAACTGTGGTTTCACAAGCTAATTCCATTAAAGATATGGGTGGCTTGTGCTATTCAAGTGAAAGCTTGTTCACTATTTAAATAATAATAATAAATAATTATATTTAAGAAATATTCTTCTTTACTTCTTAAAAATTTTATTTCTCTACTTAAAAAAATATTGATTTATATTTTGATTTCAATTTAGTAATATAATGTAATTAATAATTTAATATTCTTTTTCATTTATACTAACCACTACTAAATAACCATGATAACAATGTCCATTATAAATAATGTGCCACCACTGTTTATTTAACATTATTTTATTCTATGATCGGTACTGTCGTCTATCTCTATTGCACTCGTTCATTGGTATACTTTTGTTGCATTCATTCTTTTCTGACGCCATATTTTACGAATGTAATGTTTGATTTGTGAAAATATTAAGATAAATAGTAAACTTACGAATGATATGTGATTCCTTAAGTTTTAGAAGTTTTGCTTGTATAATTTGTGCAATATCTCATAACACACGTCGGCATTTCCGTTTATTTTTGGGTCACTTTTAATTTTAATTGCACTCGCTACGTGACGTGTATCCCTTGACATTGGTGACATAGGACTGAGGTGAAGAGTGGCTAATTAGCCACATTTCAAAGTACTGCTCACGGAGCGCTTGTAACCTATCTACACCTTTTTACTTATAATATCATTGTATTATGACGATATTTATTCCAATCTTTATTTTCACTTTCATACGGGTCAATGTGTATTGAGGGTATGTTTTATTAAGAATCTAATTTTCAGATGCTCTACGAGTTTATTAGATACAAAACGCTCATAAACAGGCCACTAGTGAAACATGCTCTCAGCAATGAGCTAGACGTATTCGTGAGCTCCCTTCTTGCGATGCTCAAAATGATACAGAGCCAGATGGACTCTGACGAAGTAGACGTGCAGATGTGTCAGCCGGCCGAGATGTCGCCTCTCGTGCAGCGAGTGCAGTGGGCTAAACAAATGGAAGCAAAAGTTTGTTCGTTTTATATTTATTTGTTAAGCGAGTACTTTGTGCTTTAAGAAAAAATAAAATTAAAATTTAAAAAATTCCAATTGTGTTTCATGTATTTAAATAAATACAATTCATAAATAATTCACCAGGTGAAGGAGGTAGTGATCTGCGTCGAAAATTATCTCGGCGAATTCGAAAACAGCGAGGAGGTGCTGAAGCTAGCTTCTCAACTTCTCAGAGATCTCAAGACTACGTACACCCAGTTGCACGAGGATTGGTCCAGAGATATTCAGGTATATTTATCTGAAGATATTCTCAGTCGGCCGGCGAGACGCAAGCGTAACTGAGCCGGCGTCATTCCCGCAGGCGCTCGTGCGGGACGAGTCGGCGGCGGCGGGCGACGGGCCCGTGGTGCGCTTCTCGCGCGAGGAGCGCCTCATGGAGGTGCGCTTCTCGCCGCGCCTGGTGCGCGCCGAGAGCGAGGCGCGCGCGCTGGCCGCGCTGGCGCTGGCGCCGCCCGCCGCGCTGCGCGCCGCGCTGGCCGCGCTCACGGCGCCGCTCGCGCACGCGCGCGCCCTGCACCAGGCACGTTCTTTTTTTTTTATGTAATTGGAAGGCGGACGATGGACCACCTGATGGTAAGTGGTCGCCAACGGCCATAGACATTGGCGTGATGAGGATGAGTCCACACATTGACCTATCTGACTTGCTAACGTGAATGACATATGTAGGTGGCGTCTTTCCACAATACGTTGGGTGAGCGTATGATCCCGTCGACACGGCCCATGATGCTGCAGGCGGCTCTGGAGCTGGCGGTGCTCGTGCAGGACGACCAGCCGCTGTATTGGCACGACGAAGAAAAATTGATCGACTACACGGAACGACTGAAACGTGTTGTCCTTAAGCTGGAGGGTCAGGTATGTTAATGCTGTTATTTGAGAATTTATTACTTAACGAACTTAAAAGTTACTCTTACTTATGATATTGAATTTTAAAATAATGTTTTACTGCGAAATAGTAATTTGCGTTTTCTTATAAATGACTGTTGTTTGATAAACATAAAATATGCCAAAAAAAAAAAAACATTTGTGTATAAACTAAAATATTCATATGACATGAATCGTAGAAGCCTGAATAAATATTAGTGGTAAGACATTTTATGTTGTTCCTTTTTTATTTCAGAACGCTTATTTAACGGGACAACATTTGTCCATTCGAAGTATAATAGTAAAACTTATGGATACTGATCTTCTCGCCAAGCAAAGCGAATGGAAAAAAGGGATAAAAGACATAAGGGATATTATAGAAAAGGTATTATTGTTTTAACACATTAATTACAGTTTTATTGTTTTATTCATTAAATGTATTCAATTTCTTTTGCAATCGTTGAAAGGTGGAGGCAAGTGGCTACAAAAATACTGACATGTGGCGCTCGCACTGGGATTTTCAGTTGTATAAAACTCTCGAATATCAGTACATCAAGACACTACTAGCTCTACACAAGCATTTCCCCAAAGTGCGAGTTGATATGGTTCTGCGGTAAGATAAATACCTGTGATATATTTGCTATCATTTTGCAATAATTTTCATACTACATAGTACGTTATCTCGTTTCAGTGATCGCACAGTCCGCCTACAGCCTCCGCTAGAAGAAATACGCGTGCAACACTACAGTCAGCTCCGCCGGCTGGTGTCGCTGCCCAATCATTTCGTGGGTCTGCGTGCCAATATAGCTGATGAGAAATCTATCTTTGCATCGATCGTCGAAAAGTAAACGTCCTACCATAATAGCCGTAGATTGCCAATTAATCGTAGCACAACTATAGGTTTAGAACTTAACTGAGTTCCTGCAGTAATGTAGCGGTAGTGTTGGTGTTTTCGATAGGCCAATTGGCACCCGTTAGAAGTCTGTATATTTTATTTGAACTGAACGCTGTAAACAAAACGCATGATTGCTCAAACTAAACAAGTTGCTTCTAAAGTGTTATCAATTCGAATTTAAATCGGATCGAACTAGTATGGTATGGTATACTTGGTGATAGAGCTTTGTGCAAGCTCGTCTAGGTAGGTACCAGGCTGAGAAAAACCATGCACTTGTAGTGCTATTTTCTAATTTATTCTGTGGGCAAACGACATACAAATAATTATCGTGCAGATAAAGCGGATGAAGAGTAAAATATCAAGATAAAATTTACGATATGGAGACTCAGATAATGAAAGCAATTCAAATCATATTCAATAGACAGCGATTCGAGTAGTGATTTGTATTCAGATTAATTTCATGAAATATAAAATTTCAGTTGAAAATACACTCGGCGTCAAAAAAATCGCACCTTTTGAAATTTTGATTTCAAGCGAATAATACTCTTAACTTATTTATTGTACCCTACCAAAATTAATATCATTTGAAAGCACAATTAATACACTTTAAAAACGCGTATCGTTCTTTTCTGTAAAAACAATAATCACGAAACGTTAGGGTCTTTAAAAAAAAAGTGCTGAAAAGCTCATTAGAGGACTCACTACTTATGCCACCTTGGACACGAATAAAAGGGGGGGTAAAAATTAATTATGGGTCATTAGCTATCCAGACATCACAGAAGTCACACCTGAACAGCTCCAGTAAGAAAAAAACCCTGAAAAATGGATACCACGGCAGAAGAAGCAGCTCAAGTGGTAGCACTACTGCAATCAGGACTACGCCAAGTTGATATTGCTCGACAACTCAACATAAGCCGTTTCCGGGTGAAACGAGTATCCCAGCGGTTCCAGGAGACTGGAGGCTACATCAGGAAGCATGGATCGGGAAGACGACGTTGCACTTCCGACAGAGACGACCGCTATATTGTGTCGACGTCTTTGCGTAACCGATTCTCCAACGCTGTTGAGCTGCAACAGCAGCTCCGAACAGCTCGGAGGACGTCGGTGAGCGTCTCCACAATAAGAAGAAGGCTGCGAGAGAAGAAAATCCAGGCCCGTAGGGCTGCTACTGGCCCCAAATTGACAGCAGAGCATAGGCGAGTCAGACTTCAGTATGCCCGAGACCACGTGGATTGGACGTTCAACCAATGGAAGTCTTTCCTCTTCTCCGACGAGACTAGGGTATGCCTTTTCTGCAATGATAGGCGTAGAAGAGTGTACAGGAGGCAGGGGGAACGGTACTCACAGGCCTGCTTTGAAGAAACCGTCAGCTACAGAGGAGGATCCTGCATGTTCTGGGGCGGAATTTCAATCCAAGGAAAAACCGACCTTGTGTGCGTCTCCTGTACTGGAGGTGCACGTGGCTAGGGGTCCCTGACTGCTCATCGGTACATCACAGAGATACTGGAGGACCATGTGGTCCCGTATGCTGGTTTTGTCGGGCCTGAATTCACATTCATGCACGACAACGCCCGCTCCCATACGGCAATCATTGTTCGGGACTACCTGAATCAGGTTGGGATCCCCGTGATGCAGTGGCCAGCGAGAAGTCCTGACCTGAATCCCATAGAGCGCCTTTGGGATGATCTGAAACGCCGGGTGCGGTCTCGTGATACTGCCCGTGCCACCCTTGAACAGCTTCGGGACACCGTCGTCGAGGAGTGGAGTGACATTCGTCAAGAACGCATCGTGACGTTGGTGAGGTCAATGCAGGATCGCATGGAGGCTGTAATTAGGGCTAAGGGAGTTAACACTAGGTTCTAAGTTTAGTTTTAAGAATTTGTTTTACTGTATTTTTTAATTTTGTTATGTTTTTAGATTAATTAAATTAAGTAATTTTGACGTGTTTTTCCTTTTTTCATGAAAAATGTTTTTTATATGCTTAGTAATCACTATCACAGTTTTATTATTTAAAGGATTCAATAACCTTTAAAATGAGGCCCCACGCTTATACCTTACCATAGATGAAATAGGGTTTATAGTTGCTTGAAGTCAAAATACCAAAAGGTGCGATTTTTTTGACGCTGAGTTTATTAACATTAAACCACATTACGTTTGTTTCGCATCGTACATTCGTTTTATTCGTTTACAATGTCATAAGCGATGCCAATTTCATTGAGATAACCACTTGTAAGAGATATATTTTACTATTTTACCGTGTTTTTTATCGTCACATGGCACCCTCCCGAATCGCTCCACTATCGCAGCTCTCTGACAGTAACAGATATAATGTGTTATATAAAATATATAAATATATAGGGTTTTCCATTAAGGGCGCTTGATCTTTGAAATGCAAAAAAAAATACATGTAGGAGAGATATTTGCGAATTTTTTTTTTATTTGGAAGGTCTATCGACCCCATTATGTATGGAATATGACATCATTCAAATGACCGCCACGGCTTCGGTTGGTGGCGCGCACACGAAAGGTCCAATTTTCGATGACTCTGGCGCACAAATCGGGCTGTATTTGATCGATGGCGTGGCGTATGTTGACTTTGAGGGCATCGGTGGCTTGCGGCTTGTTGGCATAGACCTGCGACTTAAGAAAACCCCACAAGAAAAAGTCCAGCGGGGTCAAATCGCACGATCTCGGTGGCCAGTTCACGTCGCCTCCGCGCGAGATGACCATGTCCAGAAATTGCTCGTGCAGAACTTCCATCGTAGCGTGTGCTGTGTGGCACGTAGCGCCGTCCTGTTGAAACCACATGTTGTCCAGATCCATATTCTCGATTTCAGGCCAAAAGAAGTTGGTTATCATCGACCGGTATCGCTCACCATTGACGGTGACGGCCACACCATTATCGTTTTCGAAAAAATACGGACCAATCACGCCTCCGGCCCAAAATCCGCACCAAACAGTCACTTTCTGCGGGTGCAATGCCACTTGGTGAACCTCGTGTGGATTGGTCTCGTCCCAAATACGGCAATTGGTGGCTTGTTGACATAGCCATTCATCCAAAAATGCGCCTCGTCGCTGAAGATGATTTTTTTGCCAAAATCGGCGTCAACTTCCAACTGCTCTAATGCCCAGTCAGCGAACACACGGCGCTGTCTATGGTCATTAACCTTGAGCTCTTGGGTCAGCTGGATCTTGTACGGGTGCAGGCTCAAGTCACAACGCAAAATTCGCCAAGTTGTCGTCTGCGAAAGGCCGAGCTCCTGTGCGCGACGCGGAATTGACTGCCGCGGGTTTTCGAGGACACTGTCGAGCACAGCGGCGATATTCTCGGCAGATCTCGCGTTACGTTGACGCACGGGAACCGGCTGATTGTTAACTGACCCGGTTGACTCGAATTTGTCCACCAATCGACGGATAGTCGACTCGGCAGGACGATCATCGCGACCGTAAAACGGGCGAAGTGCGCGGAACGTTGCTCGAACTGAAGACCCATTTTCATAAAACAATTTTATGATTTGCACGTGCTGCTCGACACTGTAACCTGCCATGGTGGTTTGGGGGGACGGAATGAATATAACACACTGCATTTGACAGCTGTCACTCAAACAACATGGCCGCAATCAGCTGTCAAAGTTCAAGCGTCCCTATTGGAAAACCCCATATAAATAATAGTATAAATGCCGTGGACACAACTCTACGGTGCCGTGCTGCAGCACGACGCCGCGCCGTCTCCCGGTAGCGCACGGCGCCGATCCGTTACACGGTGGCCGGTGCCGCACCGTAGACATGTATCCACGGCCGCTTTGATATCGGGCGGCGGGCTGACGGGAGCGGTGTGCGCAGACACGGCTGGCTGGGCAACCGCGCCGTGCGCTCGCTGGAGGCGGCGCTGCGGGCGGCGCGCGGGGCGTGCGCGCGCTGGGCGCGGCGCGCGGCGCTGGCGTGCGTGCGCGACCTGGACGCGCTGTGTGCGCTGCACCTGCGCCGCGTCGCCGACTGGGAGGACAACTTCAAGGCCTGCAAAGCGCTCGGCCAGGCGGTCGCCAAGATGACTTTGTGAGTTCGTTGACTACTAGCTCCGTGTCGTATCGTGGATGCTTGTATTCGAAAAATGTCGATTTGACTAACATAAATTTGGAGTAGTGTGTGAGTATTAAATGACCAATTTTATCATAATTACGCTTCATCGGTTATTAAATGAAAAGGCTCGTAAAACTACGAATATTATAAATTGATCAGTGATGAAAATTCATGAAAACCTTAACTTTTTAGTGATGACGAAAAAATAGAATGGATAACTATCGGAACGGCAACGTTGCGTCGCGAGTTTGAAGCTCAAACGCGCAACCTGTGGGCTTGTCTTATGTCGTCCTTACAAGCCAGCTGTCGAGACGACTCTGTAACGTTAGACTCCTTTATGGCAAACGCTACTGTCATGCTAGAAGACAAGACGTTGCCTAAAAACGCTAAAGAGTTGGCCGAAATCAGTTCCAAGCAACAGGCGCTACAGGAGCAGATGCCTGAGGTGATATGTTTGTACCTCACGCACCAAAGTACTTTACTTTTTCTTCGTATAATAAATATAATATTTTTCATATTATATAGTGACATATAATTCTCATAATAACATAAACTTTAAAAGTTACTTTAGTTAGTTACTAAATGTTACATAATTTATTTCTCTAGGGATGAAACAATCATTATATAACAATATTTAATATGTGTATTTTATTATGATTTATCGGAGATATATTGAAGGTAGTAGTAATTGTTACTTTTCTTGATCTAAGGTGGAGAAAACAGTGGAGGATCTTAAAAGAAAGGGGTACTTGCTTCGAACCTGGGGTGGAGATTCTTCTTTCGATAACACCATACGAGATTGGGAAAAATTACGCGAACAAATTCTAAGTCAAAGAGACATGTTCAACCATCAGGTATATACCGATACACTTAAAACTTAAGCGACTCCCCATATGAATTACGAATTCGAATACCTGATACCCCATATTTAATAATTTTTGTCGCTTCACGTGCTCGGTGAATTAACCGATCTAAAGTATCGTTCCCCGTCTCTCGCTAGGCCGAAATAGTGAAGGCCGGTCTGAAGGGGTCGTGGGAGAACCTGCACGGCGAGGTGGAGGCGTGGGTGTCGCGCTGCGGCCGCCTCGAGCACGCGCCCGCCGACATGCGCCAGCGCGCGCGCGGCGCCCTGCACGCCGCCGAGCGCGGCCGGCGCCTGCTCGCCGAGCGCGCGCTCCTCGCGTGAGTGTCCGCCGCGGGGCCAGGCCACGCCTGTCAACCTTCGCCGACAGCGTTGATATATGTACCTGTTACCTTTCAGGACCGAATGTGAAAAGTTTAACATGAAAGTCGAAAGTTCGGATACGTGGGACGAAGCGGAGAGACTGATAAATGATCTATTAAGCCTTTGGACGGTACTGAAAGACTACGATGATGGTAAGCGAGGAAGTCTGTAGAGATACGACCGTATAGATTACTCATATTGTTATAAATACTAATACTGAGTGTACTCCTTTGCCGTTTTTAAAAATTCCGACTGTCGACTAGAATGAAAACCATATTCTTTCATTTCTCCGTCAAGCGACCGAGTTGTCTGACCATAGTAAGATTTACGACGGTTTGATTTAGTCTTGAATGATTTGTTTATTTTGTAGAGCTCGAAGAGCTAGCTGGTCAAGAGTGGATAATTTTTCAGAAGAAACTACATCTTCTTGATGATTTCGTAGCCAAATGGAACAGTCAATTGGAACCGTATACCACGGTCACCTTATACATAAAACAAGAACTTGAAAACTATTTTGTAAGATAATTTATTATTCTCTGTTTCTCTGTCTGCTAATTTTGATTGTTATATCTTTACCATTATATTTATCATCAACAGGACCTTACGACAGCGTTAAAGTACCTACGTGGGGGAGATTTTACCGAGAATCATTGGCGAGAAGTATTCAGTCTTATAGAACTCGACTACGTCAAACCTGAAACGTTATTAGTAAAAGATCTGTTGAAAGTGGGACACAATATCAAGAAACAGATGAAGTCGTTGCAGGTTTAGAAAATTTAATGAAATTAATTTTAGCATTAAAGCTAAGTAATCATAGTTTCCATAACAGTAAAATTGTACAACACAGTGTGAAATTTAAATTTAAAGAAGAAAAGTCTATAGTTATAATTACTGATGCTTTAAACATATACCATTTACAGTAATAAGTTAAACTCAGACCTGTACTAATTTTAATGGTTAAATTATAAATATTAGGAAACTGATTAAGTAAAATGTTAAAATAATAAGTGTTTCATGCATGTATTCAATAAATAGAAAATCAGCGCGGCGGCGTCGAGCGAGGCCACCATTAGGTGCGCGCTGAACGAGCTGGAGCTGTGGTTCGCGGGCGCCCGGCTCGCGCTCGTGCAGCGCGCGGACCAGGCGCAGAGACGCATCAGCATCGTTACTAATTACAAGGAGATGATGGCTAAGGTGATGAGAAGATTTTCAGTGTATCGTATACGTGTAACTCAGTCGATACTAATGAATATCTCAGAATCGACTCGCCATTCGGCTACACTCGTCCACTCGTTTTGAAATGATGTATGCCATTTTCAGTTAGTGAACTCAAACGGTAGTATAAGGTAAGCGATCATGTGTCAGGTGGAGGAGCAGCAGTGGGTGGTGTCGTCGGCGGGCGCGGCGGGCGGCGCGTGGGAGGCGCGCCTGGGCGCCGCACTGCGCCTCGCGCGCGCCGCGCACCACGCTCAGCGCAGGTCAGTGCCGCACACGAGCCCTGTCCGGAATCAGTTCGACGCTCCGGCCGACATCGTATTGCTCAAATGTTAAAATTTAAGAAGTCACGTTACCCATTTTTCTGCGTGGTCAGTTTCTGTTATTGATGCCAAGTTTCGCTTAGAATTTTTTTATTCGAGTATACACTTTAAGTATGTTATAACAACGGGTCTTTTAGAGAGCCAAACGAATTGCTAATTGTGACACGCTGTCAATGAATTATAATTACTTTATTCAATGATGTTTATGAGGCGAGCGGTCTTTAGGTGTGTTTTTATCAAATCAATCACTTGGTGGTAGAGCTTTGTGCAAGGTCGTCTGGGTAGGTACCACCCACTCATCAGATATTCTACCACAAAACAGCAGTACTTGTATTGTTGTATTCCGGTTTGAAGGGTGAGTGAGCCAGTGTAATTACAGGCACAAGGGACATAACATCTTAGTTCCCAAGATTGGTGGCGTATTGGCAATGTAAGCGATGGTTAACATTTCTTACACTGCCATTGTCTGTGGGCGTTGGTGACCACTTACCATCAGGTGGCCAATATGCTCGTCCGCCAACCTATACAATAAAAAAATAAAAAAAAAACAAACTTTTTCTACACAACTTTGTTATTTATCAATAAAATTGATTTTATGTTATAAAACCATAAACGGTACAGGACAAAATTGGAGTAAGCATACATTTTAAAAAGAGTTAACTCATAATCTCATATTCTATTACTTGCACTACCCGTGATAACTTTGTATGGGACCATATTTATTTAAAAGTTGGTGTTCAAAGGACACATTTTACGGCAACCTGGTCATTGATGATCAACTACTTTTAACATAATATATAGATACGTACTTTGTTACAAATGTTGCTTAGCAGCTGTCCAATTAAACACCGATTTCTCTCTTTTTGTCATTATTGATTTGACATTCGAAAGAAGAAGACAGCATAATTGTAAGGCCGTTGGGCTTTTAAAATTAATTACATAAATTAAGTGTTTTCTTACCTTTATGTTACCACGACCTGTACATGACAAAATCACATGACGCATTGTGATCCCGTGACTTCGCATTCCAAGTGGAAAAAAGTAAATCTGGTATCATGTAAAACAAGTAAGTCAATTAGCCTTATAACTCTGAGAAGTAAAAGAGCAAAATAATTTGTATGAATATTTTGTTAACTGAAGGAAGGGATATTAAAATACACATAGCACATTTTGCTATGGATTCGCAAATAATATTTAACGTGAATGTCGAATCAAGTGATTCGTCTGACTATCTATCTTATGAAGAAATGGATGACGAGAAAATAATGAATTATTTTCATCGATATCTTTCTTCGCTATAAATGATCTCGATAACTAATCGATCGATTCCTTATTATTCTATTTTAGCATTACTTCATCCCTAGAAACTTTCAACCTTCAAACACAATACCTAAACGAAAAAAATATATATTTAATATTGATTGGATTGTAATGACAACTAGTATCATATTGTAGTTTTAGATTAGTAGATTACTAGGAAAAGATTAAATAAAAAGACGGAGCGTGGTTACAATGACAGTCATATTCTTTTATTGTAGAGAGAGTGACACTAAAGAGGTTTAGCTATAATAAGTTCGGACTACGTTCATATTTTCAACAGATTGAAGTATCTTTTTGTGCAATGTTATTAATGTGCATGACAGATTAGCTTTATGTTTTAGTCCACTCCAGAGTTCCGAACAAACAGTACTTACTTTTTGTTTTTTATAATTTTTTTCTCTTTTTTATTCTTGTAATATTGCCTTGTATTATTAACCAAACACCGAATTGTTTAAGCATTTGCTGTCATCGTGAGTATGCTATGCTAAGCAGCATAAAGATTGACTAGATGGTCTTTTGTACCATGCAATTGTTTGTGATCAATTAAGTTAAATGAAATAATTAATACTAAGCCAACTCATTCTTCTAAATGCAATTGCGTCAGAGCAGTATTATATTTACGCCGTATTCGCCACTGCATTTATATGAGGGCTTAATGGCATTTTAGCTTTAATAGTAATGAACAAATAAATTTTACCCATTAAGAAACGAGGTGTTACGTTATTAAAGGTTTTCTAACATAAGGTGATGATGATATAATAATTACTGATGCTCATCTAAAACATATACAATTAACAGGAATTAATTATACGAGTTTCTCATTGGGACTACGTGTTATGTAATCTATTTGACTGTAGTTTTTAACTAATAAATAAACATTAATACAGTTTACAAAAAATAATAATAATAATTACAATATATAATGCTATTATATATAGTTGGGATGTCCTCCCGACCGATTTCAACCACGGCGGACATTATTAACACGAATCTGTACTTATATGTGTGTGGCGACATCTGAATTTATGAGTATGGCATCGTAGCTCTTACATGGATGAACCGACTTTGATTTCGTTTTTTTGTTTGAAATTTGACTTGATCGCTCGATGCATTCTCGGCTATGATTAATAAAAATGTTTTCATAAAAATATTTAATTGAAGATCATAAGTTATTTTCTAGAGATTAAAGGAGATTTACAATTTTTACTTGTCTGATCAATTTAAAAATTAGTATCCCATGATTTCAATAATATTACAATAACATGATAAGCCTGACCTTATGCTGCAGCATAATCTAGGACGTCTATACGACAAAAACCTTAATGAAATATAGGAATTATGTTCCTTTACTATGCTTAATTTACTCGTTGCCTTAGCTGCCACGTTGGTTTACTCAAGTGGTTAGATGTAAGGCCATAGACACAGAGGTCCTGGGCTCAAATTCCAGGTCGGGCCAGCAAAGAGTCATTGAGTTTTTTTGTTGAAAATTCGCCTCGGAAAGGACGTAAAGCCGTTGGTCCTACGCCTGAACTCTTTCCGGTCGTGTCGGATTGCCGTCCCATCGGATTATGAGAGTTTCGGAGAGTCGGATTATGAACTTTATAAAAAATATTTCTTATTAATTAATCTAAATGTAGTGCCTTCTTATCTTTCATAAATAAGTCACATTCCAGCATCAACCTTCTTATAACTTCAACGTGGTTGACATTTAAGTTTATCAGTTTGATGATTCCCAAAAAATCCGCTAGTGGCGCTGTACGGTCATGTCCTCATTAGTTCAGGTCCGGAGTCTTATACCCGGGTAAGGCCAAACTTTTTTCAAGAAATTCGATGAATTAATTTGAAATGCGTTTGTGGGTGTGTGTCTTTTTTCTTGACATATCAGTTTAGTCATATTATGTTTTTTTAAAGAAGAAAATGTGTATTCACTTTATTCCCACTTCTTATTTATAATGATCATTTACTGCCGCTCGTTTTAAATACGCAAAGAGTTTGTTAATTCTAGTCAATTTTCTCTGTATAAAAATATTCAATTACGTAATCGTCTGAATAAAAAGAAGCAAGATGATTATCACATGTTGCTACAAAAAGGAAACAAATTTAGCACGTGTTTTAAATCTTCCTAACGTGTCGTAGGATTCATCCATAAGCTTGATAAATAAATATCATATTATGGTATATTATCTACATATATATGTATAGGATTTTTACTATAAATATTTTGTGTTATAACTTACTAGCTACCCGTTCCGGTTTCATGAAAAGGTTCTACATAAACATTAATATTGAAGGACAAACATAAAAAAATCTAGTTTTGTTTGCCAGGGTCTGACTGCCACAATGCATAACATATGATCAAAGTTTCATCATAATCGTATAAACCGTTTAAGAACGCATAGAAGAAAATATTTATATCTTTTACTATTTGTAATTAATATTTTAATTTTTAAAATTATTATTTTTGTTAACTTGTAATGTTGATATATTTTGCAACACCTATAATTAAGGAGACACTCGATTTATATAACCTTATGTTTAAAGACTCAATTGTGTTTATTAGTGTACTTCTTGTTGGTGTTGATATCATAATAAATAAAATAAACGAAAACTTATTTTGATTTATTAAAAAGATTTATCATCTTTAGATACTAATACAATCAATTCACTTTTGATATTTATATTTATTGCTTCATTAATCTCTTATTATTAACTAAATTCAATACAATTTTAAAAGCATAATATTGCTATTATTTATTTTAATTTATACTCTTAAACATATCGTTAATTATTTTCATATAACGTTGATACACAATGTTTTTGCAACTAAAATGATCAATGTAGTGCACTTACTTATTTCAAAAAGAGTAACCAACTAAATCTGCTTTGTATTTAATAACAATTATGCACTCTGGTGTTCGTGTTGTAACCACGTGCTAGACAGATGTGTTTTTTCGGATTCAAAGTTGTATTGATTCTCTTTACGATTTTATAAAATAAAATAATATGTAAAACAAAAACAGTAATTATAAGTAACCATTTTTATTTTTACGTAAATAAAGCTTGTTGTAAGTTTTAAACGGGATAGGCTTAATAAAGCTTAACTTAAATTGTATTGTACTGTAATTTTATATTACTATATTTTCAATATAAAATGATTTCTTTCATATAAATGTATGTATATAAATATTAATTATATCTAAAAATACTACAGCTATGATTTAAATATATCACAATATCATCAACATAACGGGCTCTTAAAATAGTAAAGTAACAGCCTGTAAATGTGCCACTGATGAGCTATGGCCCTTTCCCTTTTTGGGGAGAAGGCTTGGAGCATACGTCAGCACGCTGCTCTAATACTGGTTGGAGCATGCGTGGAGCACACATGGGCTAGGTTTTCGTACGATTCATGCAGGTTTCCTCACGATGTTTTCCTTCACCGCCGAAAACGAGAAAATTTTAATAATAAACACAAATTAAGCACATTAAATTTGAGCTTGTGCTTGCCCGGGTTCCAATCTTCGATTAAAATTCACTCGGCTCTCAAAGGTCCATTATAGATAGTTCAATCCACAATGACTCACTTCATTTTTTTTTCAATCGCTAAAGTCCAAGTGTGCAATATAAGTTGTAATAGTGAGGCGCGTCTTCGTGGATTGAACTGTACACGTTATTATTAATTGTAAATTTATTATTTTTATGTGCCAGTCCATGAGAACAAGTTCTTTTTTATTTACCGCGCTTAATAATCGTCTGGACATAATATGTATAATATACATTTTATATATTATAATTTACTATCATATCTCATGAATTTCATACAATTCTATTTTTCGATATAGTATTTGATTCCTGTACTAGTAACGCAACAATATGTAAAAATTAAGAAACTACTGCCTAACATTACAAATCAAATAAGTTACAGTATGCAACGATACGTAATAGCTTTACTTATCTCGATAACCCACCATTTAGTTCATTGAACTGAATTGTGGATTTCATACTTCCTAGTCGACATCCAAAATTAGGCGACATGCAATAAAGATAAAGATAGACCAGGCAATGAAACTGTCTACGGAACGAGCCCCGTGTGAGGCTGTGAGCTTTCGTAATACCAAAAAAAAAAAAAAAAATCCACTCTTAAGAATTATTAGATTGTATACTTCATAGGTCTAATCAGGATTTCATGCTTACAGATTCTTATTTTATTTATACATTTCGCATAGACTATTTAAATATATCACAGTTCGCAAACGGTTTTTTTTTTAAGTTTATTGCTAATTCGTTCTTTTACTCTACCTCCCGTCGCGTCCCGACCCGTTTACACGACAAAGCGCACGTATGCATTTAAGTTGCGAAGGTTTTGTTAAACTGCATAGTTAAACTCGATAAAATACGAAAAATTATGTGGTGATAAATATATTTTTATCATATTTTAATAGTTTGTTAAAGTTTTTATTACACGTTTACTCTTTCCTATAAATATTTTTAACGAGTTTAATAAAATCTCAGATTCGTATAGTCTAAAAGCAAGGCATTTTCTTAAAAAAGATGTTTTGTATTAATTGAAATCAGTCACTTGAAGCGAAAAAATTCAATACTTAATTTTACTGATATACCGAGAAACTTATACGGCTAACTCTGTAAATATTTTTTAGATAACTGGCTCGGACGATGCAATGTTTTAAATGTACTTATTGAAGAAAGCGTCGGTACCGACTCTACACTTACAGATAAAACACATGACACTATAAATAAACAGTGAAGGACTTTTTTAAATTTGGTATACGTTTTACGAGCTTTCATGCCTAACGATTACAAAAACTATATTATTAATATGTACTAACAAATATATTTAGTGTATGTAGAGACTCTGTTACTGGGCATATACATATATTAAGATGAGTATGAAATAAAGTTTGACAACTTTATTTATTAGCTAAGTAATCATTATTATGATTTGAAGGTAAGACATAGACATCAGTAACTGCAAATTTATCTCTACTGAACTTTGACATCGTAACCGTATTTTAAGATGAACCCTTATCAAGACGAAAGCGTTCATTCACATATAAAGATGACGCACTCTACAAGATTGTAGAGAACGAACATTCATAGTGTAAGAACGTTCATCCTAACGTATATAATAAACTCTTTACTAGTCTTGTATAAGAAAAAAATCGTATCAATGACAAAGTGTCAGTGTATAGGCGCTGTATACAAGGTTTTTTAAAAAATATTCTTTGAAATCAATATATCAAATATTATAGATAAGTAATTATGTGTATGCGTGATCATTGTAAGTATAGTTATCGGTTGCGGTCGACATTCGACATTTTTTTCAAATGATATATGTGTCGGTCTCTTGCTTTAATAATAGGTATTGATATATAAGAAAAAAAGTCAATTTTCGTTGTTCATATATTATAAGTACCTGGGCGGACTAGCTTCGCCCGGCTCTAATGTAATAAGTTATCATTTTTGTGCTATTACAAATCGCATTTTGTTCAGGAAAGTCACCTATAATAAACATAAAAACAAAACCTTATCTAAATAGAAAATTAGAACCAAATCATTAGAGCCGTTTCCGTAATACACAATATTGATATGAATGTATACAAGTATTGCTCATTTAATATTATAAGCTGTAGATATAAAATCCATTGATTTTTTTCTAACCGTTATATTCCTACATATACCTACATACAATACAATTAAACACCGTCTTAAGAGCGAAACAGTTTTCTGTTTAAAAGAACTGACTTTATCGAAATCATACATATGAAGTATTATTAGTATTCCCCTTGTCCAAATATATTCATTACATACATTTTGTGGCCTCACTTAATTTTTGTTCTATTCAGCTTGACATTGATAAAGGGTTATCAGCAACACTGTCGAAATTGTAAGTTATCTAAATAGTTAAAAGACTAAAAAAAATATATGCTTTATAAAAGTTGGTATTTAAATTTAGATATTTTTATTGTGCATTTTTCATAAAATTTCATAACGAAAGCTATATTCTTTGAATTTCATTTAAATAGACTCAAACTGGTTGAAATACGGAAACCTTAAATATTTTTTATCTATTTATATTTCTATACTTACCCTTTATTATGTGTACATGCGTAATTAAATTAATTAAATATCAAGTTACCTCATTGAGTAAGAAATTCAACACCGTATTGTCGTGTCAACCTTTGACACAACAATTTAAGATTCGCAAATTACAAGTGTGCCGTAGTGGCCCAGTTTATTTTGATCTATATTTTTTTCGAATGAATACTGAATACACCTATTGTCTCGTGTTACTTTAAGCATAAACTGTGAACGTATGTTCAGTAGAGTGTTACTAACTTCTAAGGTTTAGGTTCATTAAACATATTATCTGGTTGTGCGGTTATTCTGCAAGTTTTCTTTAAAGCTCTTAAAATACTAAGTGATCGCAATATTTAGCTTTAGTAAGTTAGATTTTTTTTATATTACTTTTAAATATTACTTTTTATATTATTTATATAAATTGGATTTTATCCTTTTTATATAGTTTATCTTTTTAAACTTGTATAAATAATGTTCAGTCTCACAAAAGAAAATATATTATCTCAAATTTGCCATTAATTTGTAGGCATAAGAGTTATGTAGAATGAATCGCAAATGTTTTATCTGTGTCGGATGCGGGGAACGGAAGGCCGACGGCTGTCGATTCGTATATCGCTACCAGCTACAAGTCCGAAGTTACAACCCTTTGAACGCGTAATGTGACGTGATCGAACAGATAAATAGTTTGTCAACAATTACAAATGTAATGATTCCTCCACTGCAGTTATACAATAAAATAGTAACATTTCTTATTTTTGTGTTAGAATACAAACAAGGACTAAAATATACCATAATTATGATCCCAAAAAGCGGCTTTATTTTTGTTCCTTAGTGCCCATTTCGGAGAACGGCACGGGCGGGCGCGCGGGCGGGAGCGGTCGTCGCCTCACACAGGGCCGCATTCTACTACCTTTCATATATTTCATCACATTACTTTTCATATAGCCTGACTCATTCCTTTTCAATATATAATGTCCCATAAACACTCACGTCGATTGTGAATTCGACAGGTATACAAAATGAGCTATATTAAAATTAAACAAACCGTTTTAATTTACATTACATTTAGGAAATTAAGGGCAAATCTCAATAGTTTCCTTGTTATTACTTTTTTCGCATTACTACAATAAGTCACTGTTTCAGTATATACTATTCAATAATGTTTAGATTAAAATTTACCCGTGTAAACTTTTTCTAAGTTTCTTTTACGTTAACATTCACTAGAATTATTTTATCAGAATTAATTGATTGAGTCTGACCCTGTAAAATAGTAGAGCCGACGGGTGAAGTACGCGCGGCGGGGGAAGGGAACTGCGCGAGAGTGGCGCGGGAGGCAGCTCGGCAGTGCAATAAGCGACGCGCGGAGAGCTTGGACCGCGCTATGGCTCTGCGCGCCGCATTGTTTATTCTCCCCGTGCTTATAGCCGGCGGAGACGCTGTGTATAATAGAGATCGCGATCGACAACGTGCAGATCCGAGGCTTTTAGACCGAGCTTGCGAACTTAGCTCGTGTTATCCTGCTACTGGAAATCTACTTATCGGGAGAGAGGCTCGACTGTTTGCCTCTTCCACATGCGGTAGTTACGAACGCGAACGTTATTGCATTGTATCCCATCTCGAAGATCGAAAGAAATGTTTTTGGTGTGATTCTACGAATAATACAATTAATAGTCCGTTTCTTAATCATCGGATTCAAAACATAATTTATAAATATACGCCTGGAACATTGAGAAAATCCTGGTGGCAGTCCGAAAACGGAAAAGAGAATGTAACTATTCAACTTGATATGGAGGCTGAATTTCATCTTACGCATTTAATAATTCAATTTAAGACGTTTCGTCCGGCGGCTATGTTAGTAGAACGATCGTTCGATTTTGGCAAGACTTGGCGGGTTTATCAATATTTTGCACACAATTGTGATGAGGCTTTTCCATTTGTGCCGAAGCACACCCAGCGCACCTTGACAGAAGTTGTTTGTGAATCTCGTTATTCAGGTGTCGCGCCATCATCTGAAGGTGAAGTGATATTTAGAGTATTACCTCCGAATATTAATGTAACTAATCCATATTCTGAAGAAGTACAAAACTTACTACGTATGACCAATTTAAGAATTAACTTTACGAAGCTTCACACGCTCGGCGATGATTTACTTGATAATAGAGCTGAAATTCAGGAGAAATATTACTACGCTATATATGAGATGACAGTGCGTGGCTCTTGTTCCTGTTACGGACATGCATCAAGATGTTTACCGATGCCCGGAGTTGATTCCAAAAACAATATGGTGCACGGACGTTGTGAATGTACCCATAACACAAGGGGGCTGAATTGTGAGTATTGTGAAGACTTCTATAACGACCTTCCATGGCAGCCTGCTGTTGGTAAAACTTCCAACGCTTGCAAAAGATGTACATGTAACAATCATGCAACCGTGTGTCATTTCGATGCAGCTGTATACAACAAAACAGGTAAAATTAGTGGTGGAGTCTGTGATAATTGTCAACACAATACAATGGGAGTGAATTGTGAACGCTGTAAGCCTACATTTTACCGAGACCCAAGTTTGGACATACAAAGCCCTGACATTTGCAAACCTTGTGATTGTGACCCAGATGGAACGACAGATAAAGAAATCTTATGTGAAGACGAAACTGATTTGGCTAATAATAAAACCGCTGGACGTTGTTTGTGTAAGTCTAATGTCGACGGAGCTAGGTGTGACAGATGCAAAGACGGATATTGGAAGTTTGACACCCAAAACCCTGAAGGATGTGAGTCATGTACTTGTGATAGACTAGGAACTGTTAACGAAAGAGGATGCGACCCGATAAGTGGAAATTGCTTCTGTAAACGTCACGTAACGGGAAGAAATTGTGATCAGTGTCTTCCAGAATTTTATGGTTTATCTGAAAGTGATGATGGCTGTTTATCTTGCGATTGTGATCTTGGTGGTTCTCTCGATAGAGACTGTGATGTTATAACAGGACAATGTAAATGTCGTCCTAATGTAACAGGTCGCCGGTGCGATCAACCCATACAAAACTTTTTTGTTGGAGCTCTTGATTCTATTATATACGAGGCTGAATCAAGTCAATGCGATTCGCAAATAGATGATAATGCTATACAGAGCCAGCTTTGTCACGTTGTTATTAGAGAGAATTATCCAGATGGAAGAAAAGAAACTTGGTCGGGTCCTGGTTTTATGAAAATACCCGAAAGCAGTACTTTAGTTTTTGTTATTAATAATTTAAAGACAAGTATGAACTACAACGTTTTGATCAGATACGAACCACAGTCACAGTTAAACTGGGAAGAAGCTACAATTTTAGTTAAACGACCTTTACCTATAGATACAGAATCGCCCTGTGCTAATGTGCGCCCGGAAGATGATACCATATTTACAAATCTACCAGCAAACCGCCGCAGTGTTTTAGTTCGACCTCCTGTTTGCCTTGAAAAAAATAAGGAAACTGAAATTCGTATATACTTAGGCCGACAAGATGGTCATAGTACAAATGGCAGAGCATCTGTTCTAATCGATTCTATAGTATTAATACCTTCAGTGGATGATTTACCATTTTTAGGTAATGGAAGCTCAATGAGGGATGAATTTGACCGTTACAACTGCGGTGACTCATATTATTACGATCTCAATAGAGATAACATACCAGAAGTCTGCAAAAAATATCATGCAAGTATTGGATTTTATATAAGAAATGGATCCGAATCTTGCCAATGTGACCCATCGGGATCAAAAAGTCACCAGTGTGATCCCTATACAGGACATTGTCAATGCGTAGAAAATATTGTTGGTGCAAGGTGCGATCGTTGCGCTCCTGGAACATACGGATTTAGTAAATTCGGTTGCAAGCGTTGTGACTGTAACAGTATAGGCTCACTTGACAATTTTTGCGATGCCACCAGTGGCCAATGTAAATGTAGAGCTAATACTTATGGTAGAGCTTGTGATTTGTGTCAACCTGGGTATTTCAATTTCCCTAACTGTCAACAATGTGATTGTAACGGTCATGCTATTGAATGTGATGATAAGACAGGAGCTTGTAAGGAATGTAGAGATTCTACTGAAGGGCATCGTTGTGAAAGATGTGTTGAAGGTTATTATGGTGACCCACGACTCGGTGTAGATATACCATGCAGGCTTTGCCCTTGTCCTGGTGTGAAAGGAGATCCAAATAAAAGCAGCCACGCAGACCGCTGCGAATTAGATCCTGAAACAAAAGACGTAGTATGCGATTGTAATGAAGGATATGCTGGGCTACTTTGTGATGTTTGCGCGGACAATTACTACGGCGATCCTATTAAGGGCACTTGTGAAAAATGCGATTGCAATGACAACACAGATATAACAAAACCAGGCAATTGTGATCCATATACAGGTAAATGTTTACAATGCTTACACAATACAGACGGCAACCATTGTGAGGTATGTGAGCAAGGCTACTATGGAAATGCTTTAGAAAAAGCTTGTTACAAATGCAATTGTTCTGTGTTAGGTACAAACTTTACCATGGGTAATTGCGATGGTATTTCAGGGCAATGCCCATGTTTCAATAATGTAATAGGTATAAATTGTGATCAATGTACGGAAAATCATTGGAGAATAGCCCTCGGTTCAGGTTGTGATCCATGTGAGTGTGACCCAATTGGTTCTCTTTCACCTCAGTGTAATCCTTATATTGGTAAATGTAATTGTAAACCTGGGTATGGAGGCAGACAATGTGATCAATGTCAAGAAAATCATTGGGGTAACCCTAATGTTGAATGTTATGAATGTGATTGTAATTTATATGGATCTATATCACAACAGTGTATGCGAGATAATGGATCGTGTATTTGTAAACCAGGTATTGGTGGATATAAGTGTGACATGTGTGCGAGGGGCTATCTAGGAGAAGCTCCAGATTGTTACGCTTGTGGGGAATGTTTCGATAGTTGGGATCGTCTAATAGGAGAAATGCGTCTACAGACTGAATACGCTATTGGCAATGCAAGTAAAATAAAGGTGGTTGGTTCTACAGGAGCGTATACAAGAGATTTCGAAGAAATGACTAAAAAGTTATCGGATGTTGAAAACTCACTTCAGAGTGCCAAATTAGGCCAAAGTACAGTTAAAGAATTAGTAGCAAATATATCTAGACTACAAGATCAGTTAAATGAAGCAGAGAAGAAAGTAAAAGAAAGCAATGAAAACCTTAATGCTATAACTTCAGACATTAACCTTGGCAACGTAACTTTAGATGGTTTAAGATCTAGTATTGATAGTTTGAAAACAAAAACTTTTGAGTTAGGTAATAATGCTACAAAACTACAAGAAGCTAATTTAGAGGGAGCCCTTAACTTAACACGCGAAGCAAAAGAAAGAGCCGTTAAAGCGGCAGATGAAGCTGAAAGTGTTCAAACAATTATAGCTAATACAGATAGGCAAATAAAAAATACAGATAGACTAATAGAAATGCAGTATGCAAATTTCAATAATACACAAAACGAAAACGATAAAAAATTAGACGAGTTACATCAACAGCTATTAGATTTAGAATTACAAATGCCAAAAATAAATGAAAAAATGTGTGGTCAAGATAGTGACACTTGTGATATTTGTGGAGGAGCTGGGTGTGGTAAATGTGGTGGAATTTCGTGTGATCAAGGAGCTATAACAAAAGCAGAACAAGCATTAGATTTTGCGAATAAAACAGAACATAGAATTAAAGATCATGAACTATCTGCTGAAGATTTATTCAGATCAGTATCTCAAATTAAACAAGACACCGTGGCTGTAAGATCTAGAGCAAAGGATTTATTTAATAAAGCAAACGATTTTAAATCATCAGCTGAAAGAGTGACTAATGAAAGCCAAGAACTTACTTCAGAGTTAAAAGAGTTTCTATCTAAAACATATAATACACCTGAAGATGTAAGGCAACTTGCCACAGAAATATTGAATTTATCAATTAGCATTGAACCAAAAGAAATCACAGAACTATCACAGCGTATTAACTCAACTGTATCTCAATTAACTAATATTGAGAATATTATAGCTGAAACAAAACCCGATCTCGACAGAGCGAAAGCACTTAAACAAAATGCCACAACAGTCAATAAAGCAGCTAATCTGACTCTTGAGATGGCAAATAAGGTGTTAGAAGCTTTGGATGAAGCACAAGCTGCTCAAGATGCAGCTGAAAACGCTATAGACAAAGCAAATAGCGATATTGAAGCTGCAAAAAGTGATTTAATACCTATAGCATTGGAAACTGAACAAGCCCAAAAGAAAGCCAATGAAACTATGGATGAAGTTGATGGTCTTCGTTCTCGGCTTTCCGACCTACAGAAGAATATACTCAAAATTGAAAGTGATGCGGATCAAGTAAAACAAGAAGCTAATGATGTAGTTAACAGAGCTGAAGGAGCTGAGCAAAAAGCCAGACAATTAAGACAGGACTTTAAACAAACAAATATATCTCTTGCTGAAAGAGCTAGTCAAACTTCAAATTCAAGAGAACGTGCCCAACTGTTACTTAACCGAGCTACTAAATTGGCAAGTGATACACAAATGCAACTTAAGCTTTTAGCAAATATGGAAGAATTATACAACGATCACAATGAACAATTAAATGTTTTAGAAAAAGAAATAGGTGAACTAAATACCCAAATGAATTATTATGTATCAGAGATTACCAAACGATCTGACAAATACAGGTCATGTACAACGTAATAGATTGCTACTTATTAGATGCACCATGTGCATATAATTTAAAATTGAAGTCATGTAAAGATCGGTAAAATCTCAACATCTGCATTTATTAGTTAATTTGTTTCTGTAATTGTTATATCATGATTGTAACTATCTCAATATACATTCTATTTAACTGTTTATTTTAATTGAAATTGTAGTGATCATAATAGGAAAAAAATACTTTATAATAAAGAAACATCACATTTGATTGATGCGATATTGAAATTATGGTCTATTTTATATTACTTGTTGTACAATAAATGAACAAAATTCAATAACTATCGTATGTAAATTTATGTTAATCAAAAACTATATATTTTTTACATTTATATATTTTATTTAACGAGTTCGTTTTTCGTTTGACATTGTAAATGTTTGTGATCTATAAACAATCAATATGTAAATGTTTGCTGCATTTGTTTCGTCGCAAGTGTGCTGTAGTAAGACAGTAATGTCTTGGTATATTCTTATTTGTATAAGCATATCATATAAGCGTTCAGTAAACGTGTTCCAAAGAAATATGTTTAGTTGTCGTAGACTCGTGTTTATATGTATAAAAGTAGATTAATACATGTTTTAAGATACTATTAAGTTGTAGTTTTCATGGAAAGATTTGATGTACTTGGCATAACTTTAATCCAAACTAACTTTCTACTATGTCTTTATTGTAGATAAAATAATGTTTTGGGTAAATAATATGCTAACTAAATGCTATTTAAAAATAAATTACCTTATAATATATGTTTTTATATTCTGTTTCGATATTATAACCATTATATACAAAATATTACGAGGCGCATTTACTTAATTATAGACTTTCGTGTAATAATTCTGTAGGGTGAAAAGTTGCCTATGTTAAGGACATTTATTTTATTTGTAATAATGTGAGAATAATTTTGAAGAGGCTTTTGTAATTTAAAATAACATTTTCTGTAACATGAGTATTCATGTACATAATTGACACCGTCACAAATTGTTAGTTTGTAAATAAATAAAATCAATGTATCTATTACGAGTGTTTTTATTTTCATCATTCGATGTTATATTTATAATTAGAAATAAAGTTTTCATTTCAACATAACTATTGTTAATATAAAAATAAAAATAATA
This sequence comes from Nymphalis polychloros, assembly GCA_905220585.2. NCBI lineage: Eukaryota > Metazoa > Arthropoda > Insecta > Lepidoptera > Nymphalidae > Nymphalis > Nymphalis polychloros. The sequence goes on along the minus strand of HG992245.1, from coordinate 9,716,028 downwards.
TCTTGTAAGCATATTTTAATCCAATCAATAGAAGCAATATTCTGCTTTTTTTTTAGTGTCCGGTATCCGGTAGGTAACCGGTGCTATATTCTTAACAATTGCAATTCACCAATAAATTCGTTGTATTGGATCAAAAATCACTTTGATAGCGCTTGGAGTTCAATATATAGGGAATATAATGTCCCCTTTATTTTTGGTAAACCTACCGTATTTTATAGCGTTGATAAATATCATTTACATAAACCAAAAACCCTTTTTTAAAATAAGATTATATTTAATATCTGTAATTAATGGTCATACCAGTGTATAAAAATATTTTTTTGATAAAGCACACGATGCTTTGTCGCTGATACAAAATTGGCTTACAATAAATTAAATGCTGTTTAACCCTAATAACGAAAATGTAGCTCAGCTTAGCTTAGTATTGACTGTACCTAATGTTAAACAACCACGCTTTGGTTAATGTTGTACAATTGAAATCTCAGCGTAAAACCATTTTGAGGCATTAATATAGATTAAAAAATTCGGAATTCTCATTCATTGTCATCCCTTGCTTGTTGATTGAGTCCTGTAACATACGTCGCTCAGGAAAGATAAACAGTAATTGATATTGATACTGCTCAATTAGTATACTGAATAATTATTCAACTTCGGTGGAACAACCAGTAGGTATAACTTGTTTCATACGTTTAGAGATTGTTTTGATTTGCTTTCATATTGCATTGAAGCATCACTTACATTTTTTTTATACATTTCCCCGAGGTGGCCGACTTTTTAACTATACATTTATATTATAAGCTATATTTATTGCGATATAAAAATACAATATTTAGCTGTAGCGTAGTAGCTAAACAAGGATTAACAAAGTAATATAATGTTGTGTCTTACTGACACCTTAAATATAGTTTTATTCGACATGACTGCAGTCGACACGCGTACGGCTGCAGTTTCACTGTCTCAAACTAGTTATAACCAAATATTTATAACAAAATATCAATTTACCTTGATATAAGACGTATGCCTATCCAATTCTCAATTAGAACAATTTCAGCAACCAAATAAGTTTTCTCAAATGTTTTAAGTTATCAGCTCTGCCTAAATATTTTTTTTTTTTTTTTATATTATAGGTTAGTGGACGAGCATGTGGGCCACCTGATGGTAAGTGTTCACCAACGCCCATAGACAGTGGCTTGTATATTTCTTAAAAAAAAAACAACATCACCACTGCGCCACCAACCTTAGGAACTAAGACGTTATGTCCCTTGTGCCTGTAATTACACTGGCTCACTCACCCTTCAAACCGGAACACAACAACACAAAGTACTGCTGTTTTGCGGTAGAATATCTGATGAGTGGGTGGTACCTACCCTGACGAGCTTGCACAAAGCTCTACCACCGAGTAAAGTAAATATAAGATATTTTATAAGAGAACGAGAAATAGTGCACTTCACATTCGAAAATTTGTTTTCTTATTTTACCTCCTATATATCAATGTAACAAACCACCCAAAAATGCTAATTGAATTAAATTTAATTTTATTTAAAAACTGAACACCAATTTTCATATTTGTAACTAAAAAAAATAATGAACTCCCATGTAAACTTTCGCTCCTATTTAAACCTCTGAAGAGATGTTAGAATTTTCTGAAATCGGACATAAGTAATTTCATTCATAAATAGCATAAACGCAATTTTACATATTTCAAAGTACAACGATTCTAACTCAACTAGGGGATAAATTTTCAAACATATTTTTTTTATACAAAACAAGTAGGAGGGCGGAAAAACCTGATGGAAAATTGTCACTAATGCCCACAGACAAAGATGCCACAAGAGATAATAACCATTTCTTACACCATCCCTTGTGCCTGTAGTAATACTGGATCACTCACCCTTTAAACCGGAACACAGCAATAACAATTCAAACACAATTCAGTTTGTTAGTATATAATAATAATGCTTATATAAAATAAGATCGGGATGGTGGGCGTTCTATGGGGCTTTCGTCCAGCTGTGGACGGCAAAAGGCTGAAAAAAAAAATAAATAAAAAAAATATAAAGATAAAACATTATATAATAGAAATATATAAATCAACTCTGAATTTTAATAAATATATTTATAATAATAATGAAATGATATTTAAATGATCCTTGTTATTTTCAGATGGTTATATTTAGAACCCATACTAAGTAACGCTGATGGGGAACTAGGTGTAAAGTTTCGAAAAGTGGACCAAGGCTTTAGGCAAGTGGCACGGATTATCGAATCAGATCCCCGTCTTTCGACACTATTACAGTCGACTAGACTACAGGCGATGCTTGATACTATATCCGAGCAATTAAACGCTTGTCAGTCAGCATTAAATGATTACATTGACGTAAGTATCTAGTTCAATAAATATTATTATTAAATCCTTCACTTATCAATCACACATACAATCATTTATACCAACGAGTTTACTTGAAAAAATAAATAAGGTTTTTGCAGTGGCAATGTAATAAAAAAAATATATTTTTTATTTTGCAGGACAAACGTTTAACTTTTCCAAGATTGTATTTTCTGAGTGATGATGATCTGCTGGAACTACTAGGTCAAGCACGAGCGGCAGCTGAGGGTAGAGAATCAGTAATGCAATCTCATTTGAAAAAATTGTTTCCTGGCATCACTGGCGTGCATCTCGGCCCGGGTGGGCTGTCGATCACGTCTCTCTCTAGCCATTTTGGAGAAACGTTTCAACTAGACCATCCTGTTGATATCGATTGCTCTGTTGAGGTATTTTGTGACAAATTATTATTTACTTACTTTAATATGTATTACTAATTTCTGTTAATTATATACCAGATTTAAATTAACGATATATGTATATCCTTATCCTTTGTATACCTTAAAAAACGCAGGTGTGGTTGAAAAATTTAGAACAAGAAATACGTTCATCGCTAAAGAACATGGCATTAAAATGCTTGGTTGCAAATTCTTTGCAAGACCAAGATCCATTTTCGCTACCGACGCAAATATTATGCTTAGGTCAAAATATAAGATTCACCGAACAAGCAGAAAGAGCTATTACGTCCAAGGAACTTCACAAGTTAAAAGATATAATTGAAAAAGAAAACTTGTATTACGCCGCAGCTGAGACCGAAGATGAGTGTGAGAAATATAAAAAACAAGCTTTGATATTGCAGTGTGCGTACTATGTGTCGATCGTACAAAACTTAATTGAAAATAATGTCGTAACAACTAGCGACTGGCTCTGGCAGAAACAACTGAGGTGATGTAGTATTTAAACTATATATAAAGCGTATATTAGTAATGGCCGCGTCATCACTATCGAGATTTTAGTTTCGCCCGGAGTCCTCCTATCAATCGGTTCCTTTTTATAACGTACATTCAATATTTATATTTGATTTGAAACTGTTTGTGTTATAAACATTAATGACATTAAGTGCATTAAAAACATTTATATTGTTGTTTGCTGTAAAAGTTCTTGGACTTTGTCTTGTGTCTCGAATCATTATTTTATTCTTGTTTATATAAATAAACTCCATTGTCTTGTCTTTAAAATAAAAACATACAAAAAATAATTGACCTATTCATATAACAAAACAAATTCATTATGAAATTATTTCCACAAATAGGCTTTTGGAATCGTGACCCGTGAACTGGTTATCAGGTATCGTTAGTCGGTTCTATTTAAGTAATCATTTTTAAAATTCCAAAAAAAAAATTACCTCAAAAATATTATTTTATTAAATTCAAACGATCAAAATAGAGTCTACTATAATTAGCTTTATAAATAATGGTCTAATAACTATTGGAATATAAATTTCGTGTTTTAGACATTTATAAAATAAAATAATTTAAAACAAAAATATCAATATTTGACAATTACTGCCGATAGTATGCAACGACATTTTACGTAATTTTTATAGGCACGCACATTCACGCACACACACGCAATATAGGAAAGGTCGCTTTTTCATCACGTTACGATTGCCGGCTGCTGCCAGTTCACTACTGTTAGCCGCGTAAAAGAACTTCGTTTCAATATTATGATCATAAGAATTAAAAGTTTTAGTTATTGCTATGGAGCTGATGGACAAAATTTATGTATGATTTAATTGTATAATAGTTCTTATCTTTTACATTTTCACAACTAGGTACGTCTCGCGATAATGTTTCCAGGATGATTTTCAATTAACCTCAAAGGCAGACATCAGCAAATACTTCAGTACCTTCTCTATATTTACAACTTTGAAGCGCTATAACTGAAAAACGCAGCTTTAACTGAACTAACGATAAGTCGACTCGTATTGATCTGAACTATAATCGTTATCTATATGAAACATGAGCAAATGATATACCGAAGTGCTCGCCAGCTCTCTAGCCATTATTACACTTATATGCTTTTAATATATAGTTATGTTTTACAATAATAAGTAAATATAAGTATACTTATTAGTAATGTTTACAGATTCTACTTGCAAAATAATACGGAAGTAATGGCTAAAATGGGCTTGGCTCAGATTTCATACTCATACGAATATCTCGGCGTTAATACCGGACAATTCGTAAGAACCGAAACGACCGATGAAAGCTTTCTTATTTTGACTCAGGTACGCGTTATCAGTTGATTGGAAAAATACTCTAGTATATATCAGTCATAATAACATAAAATCAAAAACGCTTAGATACACGTTGTTATCTATGAGTAAGTATATAATTAACCCCTTTTTCTTAGCAGTTCGATGTATGTTTGCGCAAATTACTCTACATATAATCACTAAATAAATAAGTACATATAATCGCTAAGTATTAATTAACACAGTAAGCACTATAAAAACTCTCGCAATTAAATATAGTTTGTGTATTAAGTTTTTTTTATCTGTTTCTTTACAGTCCTTACATCTAGGACTAGTGGGAAATCCTATCGGGCCCGCTGGAACTGGCAAAACGGAATCGGTTAAAGCTTTAGGATGTTTATTTGGTCGTCTTGTTTTAGTCTTTAATTGTGACGAAGTGAGTATATTATAACTTTAATTATAGGCATAATACACAAATCAATAAATATTCATGTCTTAAGATCACTGTTGGAGTATGTACATATTGTTATATGTATCGATTTTTGTTAAAGGCAATGGATGCAGAATGCATGGGTCGCCTATTGACTGGGGTCGCGCTGTGCGGCGCATGGGGGTGCTTCGATGAGTTCAACCGACTGTCCGGCGCCACGCTCGCCGCTGTGTCGCACCAATTTACCTCGCTGCTGGCTGCCATGCGTCGGGTCGACCCGACCGGCGACCGCACGGCGCTACTCAACGGCAAGCAGGTGGGTGGAGATAACAGACTAGATACTAATATAACAATAACAATACGTGAATAACTGGAACGTTTCAGTAATATCTAGTGTCAGTCATTGGTGTCAGTGGCTGAAGCATTTAAAGAAAGTGCTTGAAACCATGGCGTCATGGTAATTCCTCAGGTGGTCGTGTCGGAGTGGTGCGGCGTGGCGGCGACTATGAACCCGGCGACCCGCGGCTACGGCGGGCGACGCTCGCTGCCGCCCGCGCTGCAACACGCGCTGCGGCCGCTGGCGCTGCGCCCGCCGCCGCGCGCCGAGCTGGCGGCGCGCCTGCTGGCCGCGTCCGCCGCGCAGCCGCACCTGCAGCCCGAGCGCCTCGCCGACGACCTAGACGCAGTCTTCACGCTAGCTAGGTACTTGACGCGTAATCGATGTGAGAAACTCTATAGCTTTATCTAAAAACTCAGAATTAAATGCAGTCCGACAATATGTTACATACCGAGTAGGTATATGAAACATTAAATATTCATTACATAAATTATAGATCCCCAAAGATCGGCTGTTTTCTTCATCTCTATTAATTTTAACTGCCTGCCTCGTTGGTCTAGTGGCTAGATATAAGGCCGCAGACCCGGTGGTCCTGGGCTCAATTCCCAGGTCGGGCCAATAAATAGTTATTGGGATTTTCTGTCAGAAAAATCTCAGTAGCAACCCGGAGTCTGGAAGTTGGAAGTGTGTACACTCCCGTGCCTCGGAAAGCACGTTAAGCCGTTGGTCCTGCGCCTGAACTCTTTACCGCACACACTTGTGCACTATAATATCTCCTGCGCAGTTGGCTAATCTCTTTTAAGATTGGCCGCCGTGGCCGAAATCGGTCTGGAGGACCTTATTAATTTTATTTTTTTTATTTATAACGAACATTTAGTCTTCCTCCTCATACAGTTTTTAAATCAAGCCAGATATTACAGACATTATTAACATAACATTAACAATCAAATAGTGTATTTTATAAATATAATATTTTAAGCGTTTGAAAATAATTTTCCGAGACGACGTACGTCTCTCGATCGATCTGATCTCAAAGTGACAGCTATTTTGTAGTAGACCGTCCGGTGTCTTTTTACGAATATTGTATTAAATGCAACCGTCAGCACGCTACTGAGCGCTGCGCGGCACTACGACTGGGGCCTGCGCGCGCTGAAGGCGGCGGTGGGCAGCTGCGGCGCGGCGCTGCGCGGTGCGGGCGACGCGCGGGCGGCGCGCGCGGCGCTGCGCGGCGTGCTGCGCCTCAACAACCTGTCCAAGCTCACGCGCCACGACGCGCACTGGTGAGCGGTTCGTCTTCTTATACGTTTAATACGGTTTCAGTAATTGTATAATGGCATGTGCCGTTGGTTGAGTACTCGGATCGCCCTGTCGCGTATATATAATGTGAAATGATTATATTAAAATGATCGAATAGATTAGAGTGTGAACAGTGAAAACCTCTTCCTTAGTTTCGTTTACCTTTTGATCCCGATGTTAGTTCGGCGTAAACAGTGTTTGTGTATTTAATCATGTAAGATATTATGTCCTAAATATTAAGGTTTAAATTAATCGAATGATTAACTTTTCAGTTTTGAAAATATCCTGGCTATGGTTTTCGCGGATGTACCGGAGAAGGAATCTACTACAGATCCTCTGTATCGAGCGCTCGAAAATTCGGTCCAGCGACTCGGTCTGGTGAACAACGAGTTCCAGGTACGAGTAGATAATAACTATTAAGTACACATTATTGAATATTAGAGATTAATTAGTGCGTTATTTGATACGAAATATAGTAATGTAATATTATTATTTAAAATACTTATAGGTTCAAAAATGCTTGGAGCTCTATGAACAGTTACAGCAACGAATGGGTGTAGCGATTGTGGGTCCCCCGGGCTCCGGTAAAAGCACTATTCGGCAAATTTTAAAAAGTGTAAGTCTTAATTTTGTCTTGTGAAAGACTTCATGTATAATAACAATAATCTTATTATTGTTATTCTAATAAAAACGATTACATTCCACAAACTTCTTATTAGTTAGGTAGAAGTCATATTGATATGTAGAGAGGAGTCTTCTATTCATACAGATACTATAAGAAGTAAGAAATGGCTTATAAGTCAGATCATACATCAATAAATTTTAATAGAATCTAACTTTTATAATAAAGTTGACTTTTAAAGGATCTACAAAAATATCTTCCAGGCACTAACACATCAAGGTAAAACCGTAGTGGAGTACGTGATCTGCCCCAAAGCGATGTCGCGCAGCTGGCTGCTCGGACACGTGGAGCTCGACACGCGCCAGTGGACCGACGGCGTCCTGTCCGCCGTCGCGCTCGAAGTGGCCAACCAGCCCGAAGGTAAGCCCGCCCTACGCTCACTGATGCTGTACAACTAACTTTGTTTTAAGACTTTTGACTACGCAAAATTTACACTTATATTCTCAAATTCTTATTGTTTAAATTCAGATTATATATATATCTAATCAATAGTACACGTTATCGATCTTTGAAAATATTTATTATTGACAGATACAAGAATGGTATTTTAGTATTTTATACACTAGAACCTTACTAACCTTAGTAAATAAAAAATACACAATCTATTGTATCGTTTCAATTCTAAAATAATCACATTCAGTCAGACACGTGGAGCTTACTGTGAGCATTCCTTTTGTTTGAATTCGGTTAAAAACATATCCGTTGTTATGTTTGATGTTCACACAGACGTATGGTCGTGGGTCGTGTGTGACGGCGACATCGATCCAGAGTGGATCGAAGCTCTCAACTCGGTGCTCGACGACAACCGCCTGCTAACACTGCCGTCGGGCTGGAGAGTGCAGTTTGGACAAAACGTTAACTTCATCTTTGAGACGCACAGCCTGGAATACGCCTCGCCTGCGACAATATCGAGAATGGGAATAATACTTTTTAGGTATCATATTATTATGCTATCATTGGGGCCTCGTATATAATAATAATACAATTAGCTACTGTACAAATCATGACCGCGTGGAATATGGCAGGCGGCCAATCTCAAGAGAGATTAGCCAACTGCGCAAGACATATATAGTGCACAAGTGTGTGCGCAAACACATCTCTTCCCTTATTCTCATAATCCGATAGGACGGCAATCCGACACGACCGGAAAGAGTTTCGGCGAAGGACCAACAGCTTTATGTGTTGATATGGCATTATGAGGCACGAGCTCAAAAATATTACAATATCACTTCAATGGCTAATCACTAATAAAACTACAATATATAATAGGCAATTTTTGTTTATATAACTTTAAATAAGTATGTATATACTACAGTGTGACTACGCGTTATATTTTTATATTATAATATTTTGATGAAAGTTATTTTAATAAAGTCGCCAATAATTGTGTTTTTGTCAATATTTAAGTGCAGTCAATACCATGTTGTTTTGATTATGTTTTGCAGCGCTGAAGATCATTGCTCAAAAGAAGTTTTAGATAGTTGGGTAGAAAAGAAGGAATTTGATAATGAAACTACGAAATTAGCTGTTCCGTTTTTGAATCAAACCGTAAATAAATGCCTAAAGTGGCTGACCGCACATCGAGCTGACGTCACGACGAAAGATTGTCACATTTCTTTGGTAATACATTTTTTTCATTTGGATACATTTGTTTCATTACACGCAGACTGCTTTTTTTCTTAAAATTACTAAATATTTTAATTTACCAAACTATTGTTTTAGGTCAGACAAATTTTAGCGAATTTCGAGTACATAGCTCAAGAAATGACTTTCAACAATAGTTCGCAAAGCGCAGAGGATATAGTTTGGTCAGCCGTGCAGCTCAGTACTATGGGAATGATAAAACAAAACGCCGTCGATGGTTTCTATGAAGAGGTGTGCTTTGTTGAAAAATAATGCCGAATCACATAATAACAAAGACAAAACAGATCTTTAGACACATGTATTACGAATTAGAAACGTTTGAATATATTTTTCATAATCGTACTTATATTTCGCTTCAATTCAATATCTAGAACAAGTTAATTAGATATAATACGCGTATAGCTGGAGATGCCGCTGCCGGCGGAGGGTGCGGCGGGGGGTGCGGCGGGTGTCGCGGAGTGTGCGGAGGGCGTGGTGCGCAGCGCGCGCGTGCGGGCGTGCGAGCGGGCCGTGCGCGCCGCGCTGGCCGCCGCGCACGCCGTCATTATCGGGCCGGAGGCGAGCGCCAAGACGTTAGATTGTCTATACATTTATTTTTAGTTTCTGTTGCTATCTCTTAAAGCTAGGAAAAAAACGTATATCTAACGTATAACTGTTAACAATATAAATTTTTACAATTTTTTAAAACTGGCGCTTCTAATTATAACAAAACATCAATTTGTCAAAATCTTGGACCTAAATCGATAAAAACACTTTTTAAATCGTTGTAAAGTACAAAGGATATTGTTGTTTTTTCAGTCTTTTAGCAGAATTTATACTGAGAGAATCCAACTCTACTGTAATAACGATCAACTGCACTCCGAACTTAGAACCAACGGATATCATTGCAGAGTTAAAACGGGTAAAATCTCATTATTTTCATTTTACTTTAAGATATTTTATTGATATTTTCATATAATGTTTAACAATAATCATAATATTTTGTAGTACAATAATTTAGTAAATGCGACCAAAACAGAATTATAGTACTCGTTTAAAAACATATAAAATACATGTTACTATTGGAAAACGGGGAATACAACTAACTCAAACAATAAACAACTGAATATGAACAAAATATGTATATGTGTGCATGGTTGTGAGTAAATATGTGCGTGTATGCGTTTGTATATTTGGGTGTATATGACACTTTACTTTTAATAATAATATATTTTGAAACATTTTTGAACAAATGAAACAATTATAAGTCCGAATATATTTAACTGTAAGATGCTTTGCGACACAAAACAAAATGTTGTCTAAATTTGGTGTTTACATATTATGAAATATTAAATATATATATATTTACTACTAGTAGTAGCACGCATCATTTTATATATATGGTAAAATAATATTCACATAAAGTACAACATCTGTGTCTATCAGAAGAACGCCGTGGGCGGCGCGGGGCGGGGTGCGGGGCCCGTGCTGCTGGTGCGGGCGCTGCACCGCGCACGCTGCGACGCCTGGGGCTCCTCGCCGGTGCACTCCTTCCTTCTGCAGGTACGGGTACTGGCACATATCACTAGCCCTATCGAGAATGCTTGACATAACGAATCTGGGTAAAACGAACATCGCTACAGCCAAATCGGCTCGAAGAAGTTTTTGCGTTTTTAGTAGTGCACCGTTAGCAGATAAATAAATAAACAAGTGTCGTAAAAGATTGACGACACTCGTGCCGCCTGAGATGACCGGTCTTGGAATAAACGGTATCGCCCGGTGTCGCAGGTGATACAGCAGCACGGGTTCTGGTCGCGCGAGGAGGGCGCGCCGCAGTGGCAGGCCACGGGCCGCGTGCGCGTGCTGTGCACGGCCCAGCGCGCCCCGCGCGCGCGCCTCGCCGCCGCGCTCGCGCACGTGCTCCTGCCGTGAGTGACACGCTACACTACACGCTCGATGTGAACTACCCCACGCTTCGTCTGAAATTATTTTCGTGACACTACGTTCACCTTTACACCACCACTTTGCACTTAATGCGACATTTACTAATAGACATACTTTATATGATTTGCCACTGTATACTGATGTAAATAAGTAACCATTTGTTTATTTTAACAGTATTTTTACACATTTTAAGTTATGTTGTATGACATTAATCATGATGTCTAATTATTTCCAAAAACGCTAGTGATGCTGTATCGGTATTACATTCATCGCTCACTTGTGTTTTAATAAGTAGACGAGTATATCGTTTCCAAATCAAAATGTATTTGCGTTCATTTTTAGTGAGGCAGATGATGAAGAGTTACTGGAACTTTCGAGAAGTTATCTGTCAGAGAGTGTTCCCAAGAATATAACTGACAATGATATTTCTAATTTGTCACATAATATGATATCGTTGTACAAAAAGGTGAGAATAACTCTGGTGAAGTTGTATGTGTCGTATTACAAGTAAATAATTTAATATTTATTAAAAACAAACATTATTTCAGGTGATAGAACTCTTCAACTCGAAATCACATTACAAATGGAACCCGTCTCACCTCAAACAATGGTGTGATAACATAAAGTGGTTTTCTCCTAACGATTTACAGCAAGTTGTCACGGTAGTAAATTTTTTTTATATAAATATATTCAACTGTTAGTAACAAACTATCTCCTCAGAAATAATTCTACTTATTCAAGTTGACTACAGAAATTGTCCTGTACTCTACTTGTTTCCGAAGTCGTGTAACTCGGCTTCGATTGAAATAATGTGGTCACCGTAGTTAAAAATTTAAATCAACCCCTTCAATGCGCCGTCAACAATGAGAGCCAGATTAAAATGATTACACATTAGGGAATTTATTATTTTTGAATCTTTCTACATTTCTCCGCGAGTTAATTATTTTTATATGTTTTGTTTAAGGTGTTAAATGCAGTGGCGAATATTATATTCAAAAATAGATTGGTAACGGATGAGGAAAAATCTGAGTATAACACTCTAGCTCAAAATTATTTCCAAACTGACAACGATATTTATTTTATACCCAAGCTCCGCAACGACGGTGTTTACTTGGTACCCGCGGATTACAAAGAGTGGTATGAAAACACGCAGAAATTAATTAACCAGTGCTGTAAGTTTTACTTTCTTACTAAAAAGTACTATTTATTAAAAGTATATTATAATATTAAATATATTGCTACTCAAATTTTGCTAAGAGCACTTCGCTCTGTGTGAAACCCCGATAAAGAATAATATTATATACGATACTCAGGCACTATGTACAAATTTTATCGTATTTTTTTTATTGTTACAAAATATGTCTATTTCAGTGACCGACGACGAAAACTGTTTCGGTGAATCCGGTATAGAGGTGTGTGCGGAATTGTCGGTTTTATGTCCGGCCATCGCGCTCGCTGTGAGATATTCTTTCTATAAATAACGTAGCGCTAGCGAAGAGCTAGTGTGCAACTCTGAGGTGTCCCTGTGCGCGCAGCTGAACGGCGGCGGCGCGAGCTGCGCGGGGGGCGCGGGCGCGGGGCGGCGCGCGGCGGCGCGGCTGGCGGGCGCCGTGGCGGGCGCGCGCCTCGCGCTGCTCGACCAGGCCGCGCTCTTCTATGCCAGCTTCAAAAACGTTTGCCGCTCTTCATATTTACTTACACGCACATACACACACACACACACACACACACACACACACACACACATACACACACACACGCACGTGATTTATTATTTATAGCACCACCGACACCGTGCCGTAATATTATCGCCCCGTGACTGAGATCATCTGTCTGAGTATATTGTTGCAGACGTTTGAGAGACATTTTATTTGGTAGTGTTGGTCCTTAACATGATAGTCGAAGGGTAAAGGTGGACTACGGGACACAGTCGAATTGCAGTTGAAAATTGAATACAAGGTGGCTTTTATTTAATACTTACTCATATTAATAATGCGAAACTGAGTTTGTTTGTTAAGCTTTCATTTTTTAACTATTCAGTTGAATTGATTCATCATGAAATTTTGGGTAGACATTGCGCGGGGGGTCACTATTATAATATATTATAGATTTATGAAAATCCGCAGCTTTTCATAAATCTATAATACTTATATTTACTCAGTGGGCGGTACCTACCCAGACGAGCTTTGTTCAAGCTCGTCTGGGTAGGTACCACCCACTCATCAGATATTCTACCGCAAAACAGCAGTACTTTGTATCGTTGTGTTCCGGTTTGAAGGATGAGTGAGCCAGTGTAATTCCAGGCACAAAGGACATACCATCTTAGTTCCCAAGGTTGGTGACGTATTGGCTATGTAAGCGATGGCTAACATTTCTTACAATGCCAATGTCTATGGGCGTTGGTGACCACTTACCATCAGGTGGCCCAAATGCTAGTCCGCGTACCTATACAATAAAAAAAAGCTTTATAGGAATCTAATTATAGAGAAGATATTCATTGTCATAACTTTATTAAAACACAACAAATAAAAATTATTTATAATTCCTTATTAGGCTCTGACGGCGGCAAGTGAAGGTACGCGTACCTTGATAGTGATGTGCGAGCCGGTAGTTACGCACGACTTGCTGGCGTGTGTTGAGGGCTACCTGAGCGCAACCTCCATACATGCATTACCTACTAACATCGTACCATCCTTCGGACCCGCGCAGCAGACGGAACAAACGTTTATAAGTTAGTTTAAAATATATCAATTATGTTTCCTGCTAAAACAGAAAGTATATAAAAGTCTTCGGATACTGACTTAAGTAGGAACATTTTATTATATTTCTGATTTTATTATGTTGTGATTTCTCTAACAGATACGACATATTCTCTTCGACTGCTTTTTAATAGTGTATATGAATTTCATATTTAATACTGATATATTTCAGATATGAAAAAAAACATAGGTATAATGATTTGCTTGGACAAAGACCAGGATAACTTGACCGAATTGCTGGACTCCTATCCGTTGCTATACAACAATAACTTTCTATGCTGGCTCTCCCATTGGTCGGACGAAACCTTGAAAGACATGCCGGCACTTGTGATACAGAGGTACATTCTGTTGTTGCACACTGTGTGATCACTGCACTACAATGCTTCGAATTGACAGGTAGTGTATCAGCACATAGCGCACGTATTTTTGAACAATTTTACATTTATTATAGCTTATAATAATAGAGCTTGTAAGCTTACGAATTGTAATTCGTTCAAATTATTATGGTGGGCAGATAACGCCCAATAATTTTAGGAGGAGTATTTATATACTCCTAGAGAGTTTGCTTGAAGAGTCCATTGAAGTTATAAACTATATAATATCACGCTACGATCCACAAAAACCGCGCGGAGCAACAAGTATTTAAATAATTTGTCAATTCCACGTATATTCATACGTTATATAGTTGTCTCATTTAGCAAATTGATTGTTATCTCATAAATACATGGCTTAACATTAGTTAATTCTAAATAATATACGTGAATTAGACTTTATAAAAAATTTTAGGCTATCGAAAGAGAATGCTCTAGAAATGTCTCAAGATGACATGAAAAGTATTCCAGTGCAAGGTTTCGTGGACATATACAAGAGTTTAGACGCAGAACGAATGCGTACGCCTTCTCGGTACATGCATTTTATAAAGACGTACTACAACATTTTCAACACCAAAAAACAAGCCTTGCAGCAACGGCGCGATACTTTATGTGTGAGTTATTTTAACCTAGCGATATGCGCTTACTTGTATTAATGTTCATATATAAATTCATATAATAAAATTATCAGGCCGGGGTGGAAGCACTACGCCGCGCTCGTAGCGAAGTAGCAACGTTACAGGATGAGGCGGCGGAACAAGAGGTGGCGTTATCAGAGAAACAGGCAAAAGCTAATCAAGCTTTGGACCAGATAGGGGCCACGGTGCGCGCCACCACCGACAAGAAGGAGGAAATGTATCAGCTAAAGAAGAATATTGAAATGGAAAATGAGAAACTACAAATTCAGTGAGATACTTATGGACTAACTTTAAATTGGGTTGCTATTAATACGACAAAGGAATGATTTTGATGCGATCTTTTATGTTTAGAAAAAAAGAAATTGAGGAAGAATTAGCTTCAGTGGAACCCGTCATAGCAGCGGCCCGGGCGGCAGTCGGCGACATAAAGCCGGAGTCTCTCAGTGAAGTCGGTGTTTATTTTGTACTTTGTTATAACCGATGCCATTAAAATAATAATATGAACAAGATGTTAATCTGATTACGTAGTCCGATATTTTACTATCCATACTATGATAAGACTCCGTTACTTATAAATAATTGTTTGTTGGCACGTGTTAAATACGTATATTATTTTAAAAAATTGGTTACTAAATCTATTTAGACGAGAGCGTGTAAGTAAATTCGCAATGTTAGGTGCGCTCGCTCCGTGCACCTCCCGACGTGGTGCGCGACGTGCTGGAGGGCGTGCTGCGGCTCATGGGAATCGCCGATACATCCTGGCACTCCATGAAGAGTTTCCTCTCCAAGCGTGGCGTCAAAGAGGATATACGGTAACTTCGCGGTCGATAGAGCTATACGATTCCTTATCTAATGATGTCCGTGATCCGTGATAAGTTAACTCAATACAACACAAAGGCTTAAATTAGTCTAAGAGCGGGCGTGGACGTACCCAGATGCCTGGACGCGCGGCAGATAAGCCCCGAGGCGGCGCAGTCGGTGGAGCGCCTGCTGCAGCGGCGCGGCGCGTCGTTCGAGCAGGCGGCGGCGCGCCGCGCCAGCGCCGCGTGCGCGCCGCTCGCCGCCTGGGTGCGCGCCAACCTGGACTACGCGCGCGCGCTCGCCCGCGTGCGCCCGCTGCAGGACCTACAGCGACAGCTGCACGGGTACCCGCCGCCCGCGTCCGACATTGTCCGGTTGCAGTCGGTCGCGGCCTTCCGTTAACACGATGTGCGCCCGTCGAACAGAAATCTCAAACGAGCGGAGGACGAGCTGGCGGCGCTGTCGAGCGGGCTGGCGACCGTGGACGAGCGCGTGGCGGCGCTCAAGGAGCAGCTGGGGCGCCACACGCGCGAGGCGGCCGCCATCGAGCTCCGGCTGAGCACCGCCGTGCAGACCATCCGGGCCGCCAGCGACCTGCTCGACCGACTCGCGCACGAGTACGACTCGTGGGAGAACGATGTGAGGGTAGCCAGATGTTGGTTTGAGGACTTAAAAATATTCTTATATTCGATAAAATATAATTTATAACATTTCTTATAATTTCTCACGGTTTAAACTTCATGACTTTGTTGCAGCTGCAAAATATTACAATCGAAATATTGGATTTGAATCAACGGACTCTACTAGCAGCTGGATATCTCACGTATCTACCTGACCTCACCGAGCCGCAAGCTCAGTAATTACAAACACCATTTATATTATGTATATAGTTAAATAATTATAATATTTTTAACAAATAACTATATATTTTTTTTATCAATTAAAAAGTCCCAAGGTGGGTGGCGCATAGACGATAAGTCGATTAACATTTCTTACAGTGCCAATGACTACGTACTACAAAAAAAAAATACAAAAAGGAGATATTTTGTTTCAGGACTTATCTGTCAAATTGGTGCTCATTGATAAGCTTCGAAGATACATCATTCTCACTGATTAATTTCTTGTCAACTCCCGAGAAGCAATTAAAGTGGGAAGCAAATGGCCTTCCATTAGATCGATCTGCGTTTAAAAATGCCGTCTTTATTGACCAGGTACTTAAACAATTTTTCTCGTGTCGTAATTGTGAATTATATGGGTGTATAGAATTAGGGATTCCTGTGCGTACAACGACCGTATTACCTAACCTACCACCATCACCTTACGTGAGTTCATAAATAACATAAAATAATACAAAATTATATTCAAATTAGTGTGCCATTTGATCATTTTTCAGTATCTGGAACAGTCGTCCTCGCTGATACCGCTGCTGGTGGACCCGGAGGTCGAGGCAGAGGTCTGGCTGCGCAGCACGTTCGCGAACGCAGACTTCGTGCCGCAGCACGAGCCGCGTCTCGCCACAGCGCTGCACCTCGCACTCCGGTTAATTTTCATTTTATTAGCAAAGAAAATTAATTAAGATAAAATTTATCAAATATACCTTTCGTTCAACCGCTCAACCGCTACGAAAACGGCAATATAAAAATTGGTATATCCTATATTTTCATATTTCTGCGCATATTTCTATCAATTTTTTTTTTCAGACTGGGTCGCACCCTTGTGATCACGGAGGTGGAGTGCATAGAAGAGTGGTGGTGGAGTACGTTACGCGGAGCGGGAGCAGGGCGCGCGCGCGTGTTGCTGGCCACGCGCAGGCCAGCTCTGCTCGGCGACTCGGCGACGCACGTCCGCGCCGCGCTCGCTCCGCTACATTTCACTGCGCGTCTGCACGCACTCGTAGGTGCGGCTCGCGAATACAATCGTTCGTCTATATAGGCTATAACCCAATAAAAATATAACGCTTAAATTATCAAACACTAGATCAACTGGTGCACGGCGCATTTCATAAGCAAAATCCAGAGATGAAGGAAAAATCGAAGGAAATTAAACTAACGAAGGCCACGCTACAGAAACGACAGCTCGAGTTACAGGTGAGAATATGTCATCGACAAACGTAATTCCGACGGAAAGCTATGCAATAATAAATAGGGAATATGACGTATCGAACGTTGCTCAGGAAAATCTCCTGAGAGATCTATCGGGTAACGCGGATATCCTGCACGACGCGAACCTGCTCGCGGCGCTGGAGAAGACGCGCAGCACGAGCGCCACCATCTCGCAGGCGCTGGACGAGGCGCGCGCGCTCGAGGCGCACTCGCGCGCCGCGTGCGAGGCGTACGCGCCCAGTGCCGCGCGCGCCGCCTCGCTTGCGCTAGCCGCACGCCTCGTGGCCGCGCTGCCGCCCGACGCGCTGCTCGAAGTCTTCGTCGCCGCCGTCGCCCGCTCGGAGGTGCGGCGCACGTAATCGTTCTATCGTAATCGATGTATTGTGTATACACACAGATAACGTTCATTCTAGTACGTTAAACTTTGCCACTGCAAATGAACCATTTAATATAATAAAATAATTAGCGTCTGTTATTTTAGAATGATCCGAAAAATATAAATAATGACGAAGTAGTGAAGTACTTCACGAGAAGAATCATAGAACGTGTGTTGTTGAGCTTGCACAAGAAAGACAAGTATATCGTCGTCATGCACCTATTGCGCCAGGTTTACGACAATCTTATTCCGGAAACGGTATGTCTTCTTACAACTTATTTGTCACTTTACGAGTTCGTAATTCTCAAATGTATTGAATGAAAAAATAACAAGTGGGTAGTCCGGGCTAGCACTATTGAATTTTTATGTACATAATTTATGTTTTTAAACTAAATCTACTAAAACATAAATTTAAATTAAAAACATAAATTATCTACATAACAATTTGAATAACATACTTATGCTCAACGGCAAGGAAAACATTGTCAATAAGTCTGAATATGACAGAGTGGTGAAATCAAAGTTTTGCATACTGTTGTTTATTTGCAAAAAAAGTGATAAAGTGATAAAGTAATTTATATTCATTGCAGCTTTGGCAAATATTTATCGGCAACTTTAATCTCATAGATGATAAAGATCTCACAAGCGCGATTAAAAATCAATTCCAGTGGATAAGAGACGATTGTGTAAAAAAAGTTGCACAAATAAAGGTATACTTCTCTCTCTCTATTGAAGTAAATTATTATATAATATACGTGTGTTTATATCATAAGTCTGTACCATTTTTCTATATCATTTCAGGTTCAGGATCAAAATTTATATAATCGACTCTCCCTCGAGAAGTCCGACATGTGGCTCGAATTTCAAAAGTCGGGTGATCTACACCTCCTCAGTAAGCTAAATCTGGAACCATTCGAGGGCGTCGTCGCAGTGGCGGCGCTGCGGCCGGAGACCACCTATCGGGCCATCGTAGCTTTTGTCGATCAAATATTAGGTACGGAAGTCACATTAAAAGCCCAGCAGCGGTACTCGTAACTCGTCGAGATCGCTACTGAAGACGGAGAGGTCGAGTCCATACGTAACGGTCTGTATGCGTTAAAGCTCGATTCGCAGAACTCAGAGGAGAACGGTGGGATAGGAAGCTGAGCGAGCTAACACCGTCTCACACGGCCTTCTGGTCCCTCTCCCGCTCACTAAAGAGCGAAACGGTGGCAGTAATGCCACCCTTAGTGCGCCCCGATCAGACGTTAGCCTTCGACGACATCGATAAGGCCGAGTGCTTAGCGGACTGCCTAGAGAGCCAGTGCTCTCCCAACTCGCAACACAGCGAAGCTCGGGTCCACCAAGAGACGGTGGACGCGAGTGTTGGCAGATTCGCGATAACACCCCCTCGCGATCAACCCCTCACCCCGACAACGCTTGATGAGGTCGAAGCGATAGTTAAAGATCTACATTCCAAGAAGGCCCCCGGGCCGGACGGAATAACCAACAAGGTAGTCAAATACCTACCCCGTCATATAATATGTCTACTAGTAGCCATATTCAATGTCCTACTGGCCGGATGCACCTTCCCGGAACAATGGAAGGAGGCCATAGTGATAGGTATTCACAAGTCCGGTAAGCCTTATAACTTACCGTCCAGTTATCGTCCAATTAGCCTCCTAAATTCGTTGGCTAAAATATACGAACGCATCATACTAGCCCGACTCAAAGTCTTTATTAAGGATAAAAACTTAATAAGAGACGAGCAGTTCGGTTTCCGCGCCGGACACTCTAGTGTACATCAAGTGCACCGTTTAACGGAACACATACACACAGGACGGACCCGCGCACGCGCTTATAAGTGTACGGGCGCTATCTTCCTCGATGTGGCTAAAGCCTTCGACAAGGTCTGGCACAACGGGCTTATTTATAAGCTCCGCGATGCAGGCTTACCCGACACGCTCGTACACATCATACGAGACTACCTGTCAAACCGCTCATTCCGCTATAGAGTGGAAGGCTCCCTGTCCACCTCTCGACCCATCCGAGCAGGAGTTCCACAAGGTTCCGTGCTCTCTCCCACACTATACTCTCTGTTCACCTCGGATATCCCGAGAACAAGAGGTAGTGAAATAGCCCTATTCGCGGACGACACCGCTATATACTCAACGTCCCACAGCGCAATTTTTATAAAGGCCCGCCTCCAATCCGCTGCTAATGCACTAGGTGCATGGTTCCGGAAATGGAAGATCGAATTAAATCCCGAGAAAAGCACAACTGTGTTCTTCTCCAAATCGCCTCTTCGCAAACCGGGAGCGCCGATAACCCTTTACGGCAAACCACTCCCTTGGCAACCTAAAGTTAAATACTTAGGTGTCATATTAGATCGTTCTCTATCGTTTCGACAACATATAAAGCATATTAGGACCAAAGCCGGCTTTGTCTTAAGTAGATTATACCCGATGCTATGTAAGAATAGTAAATTGAGCCTTAGACATAAGGTTACAATTTATAAAACTTGCATACGTCCCATACTAACCTACGCTAGCGTTGTGTTCGCTCACTCGAGCCCACACAACATAGCTAGGTTACAGTCCCTACAAAATAGATTCTTACGCATCGCCTCGGGCTCCCCGTGGTACGCGCGTAACGTAGATCTACACAAAGATTTCCGACTAGATTCGATAGCAAAAGTACTTAAAGATCTCTCTATTAGGTACTTCAATAAAGCGTCGAATCACGCTAACCCCCTTATCTCTAAGGCGTGCGCTTATAGCCCCTTAGAGTCACCCTATCCCGATCGAAGGCGTCCTAAGCACGTCCTATACGATCCAGTCGATGGACTTACAGCAGCCAACATTAACTTGTTAGATGCCACAGTCAACACACACCGACCCCGCCGGCGGGGTCGAAGACTCTCACTCTCATTCATTACGGCCCGTCGACGCTTAGGTGTCTGACGGCGTAAATAAATGCACACGTCTTCTTTTTACCCGATCTTAACGGCGTCCTAAGCCGAGGTCCGGCCTCACAGGAGGCACCCTTAGGACGTCCGTTCCCCTTGAGCCACACTTATGTCGGCTCCCATTCTCCGGCCTGAGTTCATCTCGGCCCATCCCGCCCGGTGACGCTGTAGAGGCCAATAGGGCCAACAGCATACACAAATCGAAAAAAAAAAAAAAGGTCTGTATGCGGGCAGGCGCGGGCGCGGTGGCGGGCGCGCAGTCGCCACAGCGCGCGGTGCACTGGTCGCGGCCCGCGCGGCCCGCACTGCTGCTGGCGGCGCACGCGCTCGACGTGCTGGCCGCGCACGCGCACGCGCACTCGCGCACGCTCACTACGGTAACGATGTCTTCATTTTTGTCCCCATGCCTGTAATCGCGATTGTTCGAACTCGAGCCTTCAATGTTAATGGAGTGATGAATGGATGGAGGTTTAAACAGAGAGGAACGTTGTTTTTGTTAAGTAAAACCGACTCGCAATTACATTTTTCAATACACTCAGGTGGGCATTGACGAAGGTCGGAGCGTGTGGGAAGTGGCCCTGGAAACATCTCGAGGTGGTAGCTGGCTCGCCATAAGAGTCGGTGCTTCGCCATTTACTCGCGATCTGATGTCGTTCGTTGTTTCATTGTCGGAGCGACCAGTAAGTGGAACAAGAAAATGTTAAGATCTAGTAGTAAAAACATATTGTCTGTTTATAAATACATAATATAAAAATATACAATGATACAAATTGTTATAAATCACTCCTTTTCTAATAAAACATCAATTATTTATTTAAACAATAACTGTTGCAACTATACATGTTTTGGGTTTAATATGACTAGAAATTAACAATTTCAGGCGAGTGATTTTGGTGAGGAATTTCGATTATGGATACTGGCGGAAGATCGTGACATTCCATCCACGTTGTCCACGACCTGTGTCAAGGTCATCCTTGAAGTAAGTTTCTGCATCGAAACGATTTTAGAATCATCCTACGAACTTACATTTACGACGTCAAAAAAAAGTACATATCAGATAAAATGTTTATCAGTTTCTAGAAGTTGCCAAAGTTTTTGCCTACTTTCACCTTAACTCCTCTGAAATGTAAATATCGCCGGTCTAGTCGCCGGAGGGAGTAAAGCGTAACGCGTGCGGCACGCTGAGCGCGTGGACGCGCCTGCGAGCGGACGAGCCGCTGCTGCGTCACCTGGCCGGCCTCGCGCTGTTCCACGCGCTCGTGCAGGAACGCCGCGCCTACATCCCGCACGGTGAGCACCCTCTCCGCGAGGGCGGGCGGGCCACCCGCAGGAGGCCCTGCGGTGCTGACGGTGGCCGTTCGCAGGGTGGAGCCAGTGGTATGGCTGGGAGTGGGGTGACGTGAGCGCGGGCGCGGCGGCGGCGCGCGCGGCGGGCGGCGGCGAGGCGGCGCGCGAGCTGTGCGGCGCGCTGTACGCGGCGCGCGTTGAGCGGGCGCGCGACCGCAGCGTACTGCGCGCGCTGGCGCAGTGCTGCCTGCGCGAGCCCCCCGCGCCGCCCGCGCCCTGGCCGCGCAGCGCCCTCCTGCAGGTCCGTACTCGACAGCACCGCACTAAAATGTTGTAATTCAGAGGCTAATAATAGATAAAAGAGGTTCGTGAATTTCGAAGCCACATATTGGTGACATATAGGATTGAATTAACCGGCTCGTAACTTGTAGCTCGAAAACAATTGCATACTGATCATAAATAACGATTATCTTGACGCTTAAAAAAATATTTCATTAGGACTACATAGCGGCTATGGATACACTCCCCGATATCGACTCTCCGGAATTGCTACAGCTGCCCGCCAATTGTCGCGTGGCGTGGGAGAAGAATGCCGCTGATAATATCATTGAAGGGTTAAGAGGTATAGGAAATTTCCTGTTTTCATTTCATGTATCTAAAATCTTACATACGATTCGATCAATAATACTATTGGCACCGATTGACTATACTGTAAAATAGAGAAAACGATGTAAATGCTTAATAATTTCAACCAAAAACAATGCCTTGTTCCCGAGCAATAAAGTGCAGTTTCGACATGATTGACAGAAAGAGATAAGAAATGTACTTTTGTTCCAAATTCAACCTCATTGCGTTAGCAATAAAGCAGATAATTACATACCCAAAACTTTACTTAAGCCGTTGCGGTGGTTTTTTCTACAAATGTTGACGTCTTAACGTTGACTTGTTAAATTGAATTTGACTCAGGAATGAAGTTCTGTGTGATATTTTTTCGACTCAAACCGTGTTTTAAAATGTAGATTTAGATAATAAAAGCATTATAAAAGCATTGTATCTATATCGTATATACATCACCAGGGATGTACAAGATACCTTAAATAAAGTATCTGGAATACAAAATGCAAAATACTTTTAAATTAAGTATTTGAGATACCAGATGCAAATAACTTTCTGGAATTGTATCTCAAATACTAGATATAAAATACGTATCTTTTGAATACTTTTTATAGATAAAATACTTTAGTAAAAAAACGTTTTTTAAAATGAAAGTATATTATTATTATTCAAATAATCACATGTCGAATTCTCACTAGCTCGGGTAACAGAGAACCATAATAAGTATACATTTCCGCTTGCAGGCTTTGAATAGCTTCTGCTATTGGCTTTGAACAGTCCACATATTCACTTTAGAAGTGAATTTCAATCTAATCATAATATTCATAATCATATACTATGACCATAATATTCATAACTATAATATTATATATCTATAATTTAATAATATGACTGCCTCGTTGGTTTAGTGGCTAGATATAAGGTCGCAGACCCAGTGGTCCTGGGTTCAATTCCCAGGTCGGGCCAATAAAGTTATTGGGTTTTTCTGTCAGAAAATTCTCAGTAACAGCCCGGAGTCTGGAAGTTGGAAGTGTGTACACTCCCGTGCCTCGGAAAGCACGTAAAGGCGTTGATCCTGTGTCTGAACTCTTTCCGTTCGTGTCGGATTGCCGTCCCATACATAGGGTTATAAGAGCTAGGGAAGAGAGAGTGCACCTGTGTTTGCGCACACACTTGTGCACTATAATATCTCCTGCGCAGTTGGCTAATCTCTATTGAGATTGGCCACCGTGGCCGAGATCAGTCTGGATGACATTATATCTATAATTTACTTGTCATTCCGCCCGGCCTTTCTCACCTTCTCTAGACAACTACAAACACAGCAAAAAAACAACGATTCATTTTTATTGTATAGAAGATACATAAATTAGATATCACTAATTACCCACAACAAAATTACACACAAATGCGTAAAAATATCATTGACGATTTGTTTGCCACGTCATCTATCAATTTGGCCCCAAGCTAAAGATTCAATGGTGCGTCCAGTTTTATCTACGACGACATTGACATTTAAAATTAATGTCCCCTGAGATGTCAACATAGAATCAGCTATCTATTACTAAAAGTATTTTAAAAACATAGTATCTGCAAAATACTAAGATACCAAACAAAAGGTATTTAAATACAAGATACAAAATGAATTTTAAAAATGTTTTATAGATACAAGATGAAAATACGTATTTTGTATCTTGTATCTGTATTTCAGATACTTGTATCTTAGATAAGTTACATCTCTGTACATCACTAATATAAAAATATAATCAGTATCGAAAAAAACATACATTTTTACAATACTCCTTGGATAATAAGAAATAACAACCCTAATAAGAGACGAAAGCACCACACAAGACGACGAGCACAACGTACTCGCAGATATTCGATTATGGTATCAATACATATTCTTAATAAAACGATTTCATTTTACAGAATTAAACTCAACCGTCAACACTAAAACGAGTAATAACACAACATCGGTGAAGGCGCTTTTATCGTTATGGAAGAAAATGATGTCCGGGAGTCCTCTCATTAGAGCCGACTATCACGTCGAAAAGGTACACCGGTCTATAAAACCTCACTTAACATGTGTGTGTGTAAATCGAGAAGTTAATCGTTTTCGGAATCGATACGGTGTAATGATGCTAAAACATACATAGATTTTCCACCATAACTAAGACTAAACATGGTCAGCTTATTATTAAATTTATTAAGCTTTCACAAAATTTCAGATATTTAATTTACCATTAAAATATTTATCGTTTTATTTTTAATCACTATTAACATAACCAAATACCAATAGTACATATTGCCGAAATTGTCAGTAACTGCCGTAATGATCCGGGAGGTAGCATTCCAAATACAAGTTAAATTTCATCCGGCGTACTATGACTTTATTCGCTATATTTTATACAGACTTATTAGTCATTCGAGTTCTATTGAAAATGATATCAATCGATCGGCTTAAAATCCGTACATATCGCCGAGAGTGTCAGTAACCGCGTGCCCTGGTCGCAGGCGCGCGGCTGGTGGGGCGCGGTGTGCGCGGGCGAGCTGCACGACGCCGCCCGCGCCACGCGCACGCTGCACGCCGCACTCTCCGCGCGAGCCCGCCTGCGCGCGCCGCTGCACAAGGTGATCTGCTACGTACTAATCTATTTGTTTGGAATTGTCTTCTTTTCTTTTTATTGTCGATAAAGATGCAATACAATTAGTTATCAAAAGAGACTTTAACGTTGACTGACCAGGTACCGGACGAGTGGCAGCTACTATGGTCCGGACCGACCGCGCCCGAAGCTTACATTAGCGAGTTCTGTCACCGAGCCCGCGCCGCCCTCGAGAGAGTTAACGTTCCCGAGTTTAGCGAGGACTACATGCCTGCAGGTATTTTCAATGTTCTTTCATCGTTAAATAATATTTATCAGTAACATAACACATTCACGTTCGCTATGGAAATTTTACTGAAAAACATTTGACGTACTTGTTTTTTTAATAAATATTACTTAATCATCAAAATATGTAATAAAATTTCAATTTAAATGAACACTCACTATTGATTATATGATATTCATAATAGGAATCTAGATTGATGTCAAAATTATATTATAAACGTTTCTTATATATTTGTTTATTAATAGTAAATAGTACTTTAAAACGAAGGGTGACATGTACCTATCAGATGAAAGTTAGATGCGCTGTTATGTACACAAATAAATTTGAATGTACTTTTGATAAACGGTTAATTGGTATACTGGTATTTTTGTACGCACAG
Source organism: Nymphalis polychloros (assembly GCA_905220585.2). NCBI lineage: Eukaryota > Metazoa > Arthropoda > Insecta > Lepidoptera > Nymphalidae > Nymphalis > Nymphalis polychloros. The sequence continues at coordinate 9,689,972 of HG992245.1, read as the reverse complement.
AAGTCGACTTGCGGCAGTTCTTCCGTCCGGCGCGCGTGCTGTGCGCCGCGCGGGCGCGCGAGGCTGCGCGGCGCGCGTGCTCGCTGCGGGCGCTCGCACTCGTCGCCAAGTGGGACGGCCCCGCCGGTGTGTGTTTAATGCGAGATATTATTTTTACGTCTTAATTTATTTTTGTTGTAACACGATTTCATTTAATTCCGAGTGATAGTTTTGTGTTGAGATTTTTATTTATATTGTATAGTAAGGCGGACGAGCATATATATGGGCCACCTGATGCAAAGTGGTCACTAATGCCCATAGACAATGGCATTGTAAGAAATGTTAACCATCGCTTACATCGCCAATGCGCCACCAACCTTGGGAACTAAGATGTTATGTCCCTTGTGCCTGTAATTGCACTGGCTCACTGACCATTCAAACCGGAACACAACAATACCAAGTACTGCTGTTTTGCTGTAGAATATCTGTCGAGTAGGTGGTACCTACCCAGACGACCGTGCACAAAGCTCTACCACCAAGATTTAAACCAAGATTTAATGTCTTGCCGTGTTAGCAAGTTCAACCGACTCATTGATTTGTTACTCACTCAAATTAATTGTAATCATCAATTTGTTACAATTAATTTCGAGTCCAGTAGTGCAACGGCGCTATGCCGCCTGCGATGTATCGGTGCGGTTCAATAAGCTCCCAACCTTAACGGGGAGGAGGCTATGGGAGGCTGCGACATGTCCGGTTTCTCAAAGCGCTGTACTCTCGTTCCATGCGGGCGGGCAGCGGAGGGTGCGGGCGACGTGCGAGTGCTCGGCGTGTCGCTGGGCGGCGGCGCGTGGCGCGCGGGTCGCGTTTGTGCCGCGCACGACACCGCGCCGCCGCACGCACCCGCGCCGCCGCTGCGCCTGCGATACGTGCCCGCGGTAACCACACACACACACATACGAATATACGACATCATCGACACGGACACGATGACTACATTACTCTCCCCGATAATACTGACAACGCAGACGAACAGAGAAGATAATTTAATAACGTTTCAACTGATCATTAGAATACTGGTTAATTTTGTTCATATTTACACTATTAATGTAATAATATTAAATAATATCAGTTTTGTTTATAATTCATCTCGTGCTCAGGCCTTAACCCGGCAGTTGGATATTCACAGTTTCTTAGTTCCATTAATTACGAACAGATTCCTGGAGAACAAGCGGTTAGCGAGCACGGGTTCGAAATACCGCTGTATACGAACGAATTCCGAGAAGAAGAACTAGCGCGCGTCAGCGCGCCGCTGCACGAGAGTTTCGCGCCGCGCACCGCCCTGCTGCACGCGCTGGCGCTGTTCGTCGCGCCGCTGCAGTGAGCTGCGCCATACAACAAACATCAAGTTACTAGCACAGAAAGTCTGATTATAAAAATAATTTGATGTAAAACGCAAATGGCATTTTTTTCATGAATAAGACATGCAATAAAAAAAATCTCTTCAGCTTATTTTATTTTCAGTTCTACACCCTTTTGATCGATTAAGCCGTCTCTAAGATTAGAGCGCACAGACTAACAGACAAAAATTCTAACAATAATTGTTTTGGGTTTTCGTGCGTTGAACCCCCAATAATAGTTCTCCTGTTAATGGTAGTAGTCCTGGTCCACGAGGCACTCGCTCCATAACCAAGATTGGAGTCATTCGCGTTCGGTGAGACCTCACTGTTTATGGCCTCCTGGTGCATGAGACACTTTCTCCATAACAAGATTGGAGTTTAACGACTAACGACTGCGCGCACATATTTTAGGAAAAGTGCGGGCTGACCTTATTAAACCTAGAATATTATGTAATATACATGCTGCTACTTATTGTATTATTTTGTAATTAAAAAAAAACTAAGATTTGCAAAAAAGTAGCGCACGGCATCGCCTTCAAATATTAAATAACACCAATCGATAACCGAATGCGCGATAATAACGACAAATAGATCTGAACTACGGTCTTATATACAGGTCTATCAACGGAGCCCAATTTCAGTGGTGAGATTGGTACGATCGTGTCATAACTTTTAGTCAACGCGCGTCAACGCCGCTGTACGTCGTTGCTGTCGATGGGTGCGCACGCCGGATGAGTGACACGCGAGTGCTTATTATATAATAAACACATGTGAATAAAACAATACAAGCTTTGTACTGTATTTTCATCATCTATTAATTTAACAGTTTTTATGAAATACGAAATAAATTCGAGTAATGTGATGAGGGTTTAGTACGCATGCGTTACGTGTGATAGAAAAAGAGACAGAATGCTAGTCTGTCTTCGTTGCACAGCACGGCTCATCTATTGCCATGCCTCTGGCGACCGTAAATTGAACAGAACAGCGCAACAATTAAGCCGACGTACCCCCACTACTGTTGTTGTAAAACCTGTGTTTAAGACCGTTATTTGAACAGCTAGAATAATCAAATCATCGTTCTGCTTATACTTATTTTGATTTATCTTTAAAACCTTTTTTTACACACATTATAATTAGGCGGGAATAAATTAAAACGACATTATACATTGAAATATTGTTTTATTTGTAAAAACATTCTGCTATAAAGTTAAACATCATATTCACTGAGCAGTGACTAGAACATGGTCATGCTCATATCTTAACTACAATTAACTACCAAGGAATATTCTACATTAATATGTAGCCTTACTTTAGAACAATATTAACAATAACGATTTACTTACATCACAGACAGTTCATTGTTTTGAGGCACTGTTTTGTATATTTTTGCACTTTGTAAAATTCTAATTCATATTATTTATCAAAACATTAATCCATGCATATGGAATCATTTCAATTACTAAAGATAATTTAATGATTATGGATTTTATGAGCGGATATTACAAATTATTTTTATTCGATATGGCACAAATAATTGTTGTTCTTTGCGTTATTTTATTAAATTACTTTTGAAGACTATGATTTTGTCACACTTATAATTTTTTTTACATTAAATCAGTTTTCAACTTCAGCTTGTAAATAAGAGATTTTAAAAATTAATTCTGATGAAAAAGAATTCAAGGTTTAAAAATAAATTAGCGATTAATATTATTTTTTGTATAGAACAAAATGATTTATGGGAAAAAAAACCTATTCAAAGATTTAAACAAAAACAAAATCAATATTAATGAGCCTGAACAAAATGGGTTCTGATAGTTTTTTTTTTTTTTTAAATAAGTTGTGTTTTTATTATGTAGTCGTAAAAAAATCATAAAAAGTGCTCTAATACAATAAATTTAAAAGACTAATTGAGCCTCAAATTAAAAGTAACATTAGAGCGTATATAAGAGCGTAAGACTTATAAATATGCAGTGTTTAAATCACAACTAATCAACTATTATATACTAAACACGGTCATATACACAGGTCTTGCAACTGAGACCAATTTCACTGGTGAGAGATAAGGTGCGAATGTGTTACAACTGCTAATTCGCAATACGATCCGCTTGAGGTACTACGTCGCTGCTATCGAAGCTGATATTTTTCTCTCCCAAGTATTGTGTTATTTAATCATTGTTATATCGTTTTGTTGAGTTTTGCGGATTTTTTTGTTATTTTTGTTTTGTTATTTAACTGTTTTGTTTGGATTTGAAAAAGGGTTCGGGATAATTATTACACGAATTGTCATACCTCTGGCGGCCGTAAATTGAACTTTACAGCGTCATTATGTCAACGTACCCCATATTGAAGTTGCAAGACCTGTGTATACGACCGTGATACTAAAATTACTTGACGTAATGCCAAGATAGTAACGAGTATCAATAAAAATCAGCTGCATGCAAGCAATCATCATCATCCAAGCATACTTATTATGTTATTGAATATTATTATATTTTTTATTTTATTTTAATGAATATTAGTATTTTTAATTACAGTTTAAATATATATTTATATATATAACTCTAAATCCGGGAAGACAACATTCATTAGAAGAAATACTAATATAACAATAAAAAATTTAAATCTATGATTAGAGTAAAACTTGTGAAACATTTTATATTAACTACCGCTAGGATCACACTTTACTTTTGTTTTTGAAATAACCCAATCACTACGGAACATAATTGTCGTATTTATTTAGAAAAAAGACACCACACATGTTCCGTAGCGAATGTCTTAATATTCAACTTTCAAAAGTACATAATAAATGTTACAATCACATTATAGTAGAGAAGTACCATTTCAGATCTGCCTCAAGATTCCAAACATCACAACTGTTATTATTATTACCTTGCCTGTATAAAGACCAAATACCAAAATCTATTAATAAAATACATACTATATATAATATATACTGTAGAAAAACTTTTAGTACATACTATAAAATCAGAACATAAAAAACCTTCGGGAAATTAATTTTTTAAATTAGTATCGAGTATAAGACAATTTATCCCTATTTTTCGGCAAAATCCGACCAATTTAATTTTGTGCAATTTATCGCACAGCACAATAGCACACCTTTCGAACTATAAAATATTTCCTACTTTTGAAAAAAATGCTATAAAAAGATCTATGTAGTAAGTGCTTACATATAATATATATTCTTAACAATAATATATATGCATACATTTATTTCCACCTTTTGTTTGCTTCATTAAAATTAGGTTTTTTTTTTAATTATATATAAATATACTCAAAATATTTCAAGCAAAGGCAAGATCAAATTTACACAAATAAAATGTGACTGCAGATGCACCTTAAGGCTTATATCACATTATAAATAGTTGTAAGATTTAGTATGGCATTAACCACTAACACTTAGGGATTAAAAGCTACAAACCTACATATTTGCCTATTTATATGTGTAACCAGCACTGCCTGCAATATGAATTCATAGATGAAATAAAATTAATTTTGAAATTTCATTCCGTTAACCTCAGAGCAATTTCAATGCAAGTTGCATTGAAAGATTAATTTATATCAATTTTCTATTATTATTATCGCTTTCTTTTTTGTATTTAAGAGTCCTCAATTTATTATTTCTAAAAACTATATTATTTCAAAAAAAATTTTGATCGACAAATTCGATTAAAAACTAAAATGTTATCATCATGTTATGTAAAACAAAGTGAAACAAAAAAATTCAAAATTTTCCATAACAAAGCTAATTCTACAATTATTTTGGTGATTATAAACAAACGTCGCCTATATAACTAGGAAATAAAAAAATACTTTCAAAAATTATGTAAGATTATGGCATTTTATATACTTGTTATAGTTAATATTTCTAGTTTACTAGGTAATAATGAGGAAGTTCTCAGAGAGCCATTTAACTATATATCAATTAATATATTTTCGATCAAAAAGAGTTTAAAATTTATTGATTGATAAAGATTCGCTCGTTTGGCAGCTTTCTGAAAACATAATTGATTTCTTTAAAATCTCAGACTAATTGGTATGCTAAAATAATGCTATAAATTATTATTTGTAAAATATACTATTTTCTCTCTATATAAAATCTAGTGTATTTAAAATTATAGGTGCTTCAGCAGCCAATCACCTTTTATGTAGTGACTTCAGGGGCAGTACATTGAGCAATTTTTATTATTATTATTATTTTATCTAATAGTACCAAATAATCCAAAATTTATTCAACCCATTACATAATAATATATACTTTAAATGTAACTTTACTTAAACTATTAAGTAATATCGCACTTATTTAAAAAACAATTTGTTAAAAGAAAATAAATACAACAATCATCTGAATCACAATAATCATGAACGTCGGTATTACAACCAACACTCCTAAAATGCTGCAAAGGAAAAGACATTAATCCTAATTAAAAACGGCAGTACATTTAAAGTCACAAAGCACCGGCAACAAAATCGCACTATCACTAACCTATTGAGACACTCGACTGACGAATATTAATAAATGCTTATAATCTCGATGTGTAAATTGAGCAATTGTACGTTATTATTGCACAGCGAAACAAGGCACTTTAGTATGTATGTTGTTGACTGAGTCTGCCAGGCAGCGACGAATATTTGGACACGTCGAGTGTTTTACTTTTGTTACATACTGTACACATACTGTGATGGCGCTCAATAGCAACGTTCAAAGCGTGACGTCGTTCTGTTGCTGCACGGCGTTGATGCTCTGCACTACGTTTATGATAAAAGAGGGCATGTTGTTGGTCACTCCACTGGTGCTGTTCTCACCGGCTCCGAGAGCCTCACTGGCGTTCCTGTTGCTCTCGGTCCTGTTGTTATTATCCTAGACAAGGAGAGACATTTGATGTTATAATTAATATCCATTCAAATAGTAACTACATTTTAAACGCAATTACACATATTTCTGCATACTAAATATACATATATACTGGTTTATGTTTATATATATATATATATATATATATATTAACCAAACCTTGTATCAGCAATGTCCCAACCTTGGGAACTAAGATGTAATGCCCCTCGTGCCTGCAGTTACGCTGGCTTACACTTTCAAACCGGAACACAATAATACTAAGTTCTGATGTTTTGCAGTACAATATCTGATAAGTGAGTGGTACCTATCCAGACGAGCTCGATCGAAACCCCAATACACTTATACTGTGACTAAGTCGTCTCTTGTTTCTAATCGTGTCTGGTGTTGGTGTTGTTAGCAGTAGATATGTTGACCGACCTGCCGGGCGCACAGCGGCGCGGGTCGCGCGGCGACCAGCAGCCCCGCCAGCTCGCCCGCCACACTGGCGCCGCCCACGCCGCCCGCACTCGTGCTCGTCACCGCACTGATTATAAAAACATTTATAACATATATACATTTTCAGTTTAAAAGGGAATTAGGATAACTTTAATATGCTTTTTCTAGGAAGAAGCATATTAAAAGACGTAAATAGGCAAAGAGACATGTGTATTCAAATTTTCAATATTCCTTTTAATCACTATAGAATAGTTCATTCAAGTGTCCTCATGATAATAATAACGTCCTCCAGACCGATTTCGGCCACGGCGGCCAATCTCAAGAGAGATTAGCCAACTGCACAGGAGATATTATAGTGCACAAGTGTGCGCCCTCTCTCTTCTCTCTCCCCGAGCTCTCATAATCCGATGGGACGGCAATCCGACCGGAAAGAGTTCAGGTGCAGAACCAACGGCTTAACGAGGCACGGGAGTGTACACACTTCCACATTCCAAACTCCGAGCTGCTACTGAGAATTTTCTGACAGAAAATCCCAATAACTTTTTATTGGCCCGAGCTGGGAATTGAACCCAGGACCACCGAGTCTGCGGCCTTATATCTAGCCACTAGATCGACGAGGCAGTCATCATGATACATATATTAAGACACGCACTCACTTCCCGTTGTCGTCGCGCAGCACGGCGGGCGACCACGTGCTCTCCATGGTGTCTTCGTCGTGGACGAACGCGTCTCGCTCGTCGTCGCTCGGCACCGCATTGCCCGCACCTGCTGCGGTCACACCCGCGCCGTCGTATCTGCAACACGTGCGATCACTACGTATTAGTACACGAGTTGGCCGCTGACATGGCGGAAGAGGTGCGAGAGTACTCACGTGGACGGAATGTGCGGACCGCGCACGTAGTTGGGGTTATTGTAGACGCGAGCGGCCTGGCTGCCCGCAGACTCGCGTGCTTCCGACACACGCGTCGACGGCGCGCGCTTTATGAATGGCCATGATGATTCTGCACACACGAATTAGTTTATTTTATACCATAAATTAAAAACATTTGCTTCATAGATTTTATAAAAAAGTTTGCAACGACAAATTCAGATATTTTTTATGTTGACGGATTAAAGTAATATTAAATTTACAAACAAAATATTTCGGTCACAAAGCAGCAGTCTAGTGGTCAGTAGGTCGACACGCACCTCTTGACTTTACAGTTTTAGCTTTGTGCAAGCCCATCTGGGTAGGTACCACCCAATGATCAGATATTCTACTCCCCAACAGTAATACTCAGTATTATGGTTTTAAGTTTGAGTAAGGCTGTGTAATTTCCAGCACAAGGGACATAACATCTAAGTTCCCAAGGTTAGTGGCGCATTGTTTATGGGCGACGGTGACCACTAATTATTACATAAAAAAATATATATTTTGAGATATTATTACTATCGTGCCATTGAGATTACCTTTACTATGTAAATACATATTATTTGTTACAATATAGAATTTAAGTAATTATGAAGGATCGAATTTCTAACTTCAAAACCGAAGGAAACCTCATACACATCTATTTAAACGATTTTCGGATCAAATGGCGGAAACATTAAATCAACTCGTTTTATTTTTACCTATCTAATTACCTAATTAACAAATCTAAGCATTACTTACTACCTTCAAAAATTAACTAACCTACATTTATTGAATTCGGTACGTTCACATATTTCATCATATTATAAAATTAAATTGCATCCGATTCAATCAACAAATGAGTTAGACATGGGATGTGGATACTGACCGCAACAAACTTGTGCATTAATTAGAACAAAAGGTCACTCTGATATGCGTCATAATTCACACAAAACCAATGATCGCACTGTTTACGTTTTGCGTGCTTTGTCTCAATTAATCGTTCTATATCAAATCCCAGGAATTTCGTGTGATCTTTTGGAAAAACCTCAAATTGTATGCAATGCCTCATACGATTATCATAAAAAAACTTGTACAATAAAACCTATCTCGGATACTATTCTTTGATATATTTTATGTATTTTATACAGCGTTATTTGTAACTCAATACATGAAAAAAAAATATTTTACAAGTTTTTGCCGTACTGACTGTGTTAGCTATCTAGTCCTGCGAGGTTGCTTGGTCGTTACAAATAACCCTGTATAGACAGAAAGGTCGAAGATGGTCAACTTTAACGACGCTATATGGTCAATAGACATATAGAGTTGGGTACTGTAAGAATTTGAGTGATACCACCATCTGCGCGCCATACAGATTGTCTTGGTATCGGTACATCGATATTGATAAACATTACGATATAAGAGGTCATTTGGACACCATATTAACAAAGTAGTACGGAACACTATTTTTGAATACATTTAATTATTGTACTTGTTGCATACATAACTAACATTATGACGATGCCCTCCTGGCCTATTTTGAGCGATCAAGGAGGACTAACCAACTACGTAGGACATATTAAAGTGTGTGCGCAAATACAAGTGCAAATACAAGTGCCCCCTATTTCAAACGGTACTCGGGTCCCTGAGGGTTAGCGTGGTTTATGTTCTCCTATGATGGCCATTTTTTGCACAGAATGGAGGGGGCTCCAGGATCGTTTTTGGAACGAAATTCGTTTACGCGGGTTACAGTAGAGTGAAATGGCAGCGGCCCAAGGTCACGTTTACGTAACGAAATAGTTTCTGTGCCTACCAAATGCTACAAAATGCGATGCGTTCGAATTTAGGAGGTCGATATAAAGGAGGTTGAGGTGCTTTTCGGTGTGACAAAAATACAGTAATATGAAGACGACTCGTCTCCAAGCTTCTTAGAAGCGTCCTGGACACATTCGGCGAACTTACCACTATCCAAGACCGATGAGGCAGTCATCATGATGCAGACATTATAATCTTAAATGAAACGCATTGTCACACCACTGCCGTATGTCGAAAAGAAATTTGTAATAGTTACCTTCCCCATTGTGCTGAGTGCAGTAGTCGTGCAGCCGAGGCGGCTCGGGCGCTCGCGCGGCGCTGAAGTGCGCGTCGTACGCGGGCGGCAGCTCGGGCGCGCTCGCCACGCCCACCGCGCCCGCACCCCCCGCCGCGCCCGCACTCTGCGACTGCACCGACGTGCGCATCGCTATCACGACGATATTAAATCATAACTATTATCTAAATAATTATTCTAATTCATTAAATACATAATTACATTTATGTTTAGCTTTACCACGATGATTTGTTCTAACATTTATTTTTATTTTGAGGCAAACTTGCGTGTAAAAAGCCTTCGTGTTTACCACGAATAGACTAGAGATAAAATTGCAAGTAGGTCAGTTACTCACAGGCCAATATCTTATAGGTGTATGTGTTGCGAAGGAGGCAGATAAGAATGACGGCGACCAACACGAGGAATAGTAGTAGGCCGATGGCGACCGCAACCCACACGAATACGGACGGCGACGACGTGTCGCCGCGTGTATCGGGCTGCACGCATTCGGCACTCACATCGCCGCGTAGATCTTCCACGAGCCTAATGGGAAATATTTATTTTTAATATAAATAAACTTATTATCATTGATAATACTTATTCCTATATTATTATTATTTAATTATCAATGATGAAACTTACCCTTTGATACACGATCCACACTCCGCAACGGACTTTATGCATATAGAGGGAGCGCGCGATGGGTCACGTTTTAACAGTTCACAGTTGAGACATCTTCGACAGACGAAGGCATCAGAAACGCAATAGAAACCGCTCTGGCACTGATCATCGAATTGACACTCTATGGGCTGCCCGCGCACGCCCATCAGCAAAGACAGCGTAGCCGTACAGGCTACTAGGGCTCTGTAACAAAACAATACACATTACGTAAATATCGCTAAATGAAATCCTGCATAGCCTGCAAGATGCATTGCAGTAATGAAGCCGAGATGGTATGCTTATTGAAATCATGACAAGCAGCACTGACTGAGCTTTCGTGTGCTTAATTTGTGTTAATAACTCATACTTCAACCCTTTTTTTTCTACCATTTAATTATAACAATGTTTCGACGAAAGAGCTTATCGTTCAATTAGTCATAAAATGTAAATGTGTATTTAAAGTCATAGTTAATTATATATTGTCAATTTTCAGTTAAATGTATTTTTTGGTTTAATACAATAATATTTAATATATACATATAAGTACTGAATGAACATAATACAACTCTAACATTATTTATTCAGTACAAACATTTCACACCCACTGTTTATTGTGTTATAAAAATATATTATGAAACAATAAGATATGACTGCCGCTGATATTATTGTCACGAAATACGAACACTTATAAATCGTAGTAAATAATAAAAACAAATCGATAAAATACTTTGAAAGAAAATTCTAGTAATAAACTCACCAATGAATGATTGATTTATTTTATGATGTGTGTGTGAGTGAATGCGATATATGATCAATAACGATGTAACAAATGGTTAATGAAATTATAATATTTAATGATATAATTGATTGTTTATTTAAAATAAGAATTACTCACATTAAACCTGTTACACCGTTAAATATATAGGTATGAATAATAATTAGAAATAGATATTGGATATTGCATATTGATCCTTATGGAAACATCACATGTGAGACATTATCTGAATAAGCTTTTATTGTTTATTTATTTTATATTAGTTCACATAAGTTAACTTATATAAAATAAATAAACAATTAAAATGAATATCAGTATTTCTTTAAATATGTATCTATTATATAAATATTAAATTTATATTACGTGTATGTGTATAATTAATTTCATAGAGAATGCCTTCGGGTATAAGTCTGTCCGTCTATTGTGCCAATTACAATAATTTGGTCAATATACATCAATATTTGGCAAACGATTAAGTATATATAATACTGAACTTTTATAATTAACTTAATATGTAGAAGAAAAAAAAGCCACAACTATATCCGATGCGAAAGAAAAAAAAATGGTGCATCCTGTAAGCGCTAAGATATGTAAATAGTATAGTCAATATCGGTGCTTTAAACGAAATAAAACAAACGCGGTATAAATAGCACACATGTATAGTTATATAGGTTTAAAACAATATAGCATGGTACGATCAAGTGGATGCGTACTTGAGTATCGTCCGACTCGTCCGAGCCACGGATTCGATGACGCATCGAATGGGCCGATAATGATAAAATGGTCTGATCTTCAATACCGTTCGCCTTATCTGTCAATTATTATGCGTGTTCTCTTAGTGTGCATTTCTAATATATTAATAATATCTAACAAACCTTACTTTTATATGTCGATTATTTATGTTAATTAATAATAATTATTTAGTTTACATGTTTATATTCATAATATATAATACCTACATATACAGTATAATACCCACATACACATATTCTGCCTTGTTTACTAGGCAGTTGCATTTTTTTGTCACATTTAAATGATAATAAATTAATTGAAGTATGTAATTGATGATTCATTCTAACATTTACTTTTATTGTAAGGCAAACTCGAAGAAGTATGTAACTAATGTAAGCTAGATTAAATTGTTTTACCTCAGTAAAATTCACTAAACATTTATTTAAATTTGTTTAGTATCTAATATTCAAATACAAATTGTTTTTGTTACATAGCCTACTAGCAACGCACGCGGAGCAAAATCCGTAAATAAAAATAGACTTAATATTATACCTATCATTAGTAAGTTGACACGACCGTGAACTTACAACTGTGAACAAATTTATAAGTTTTCGCGATAGAATCTTGCAAACCAATCTTTCAATTACCCTACATGTAGTATCAATAAGAAAGCAAGTATATACACATTTGAATATAGTATAAATGATAAAATATACAATTTTGCTTATCTGTATTTTTTTTAATTATTATTAGCGGACAGTTACACGAGTCTGATGAGTATCTATACTAATATACGAGGAAGGATCTAGGCTTATTTTTATTAATTATACGCGGGTGAAAACGTGTGGCACAGCTAGTAGGTAATAAGAAGCTGCCTGAGCACAATCTGTACTATGTATATTGTAAAAAAGTACTATAATATTGAATATAGATAGAATTAAAACTTCTTTTTTTTTTGTTTTACTATAAGTATGTCCTCAGAATTACAATAAATGTATGCATATAGTAATCTTATACATAACTTGTTTATGCCTCTAATATTTAAAAATACTGAACGATATCTAAATTACCTCAAACAAAAAGTAAAATATATTTGAAATAACTAGGATTGAATGCAGGCAAGTAGCTTCATCCAAGTTAAAGTGAAACTGTTTTAGAAAACATGACTAACAGAAGCGAGTATCGGCCATCGGGAGATGTGCAAAACAACAAAAAGGATAATAGGAGAGAGCAAGAGATACATCGGCGCATGCGCAAGAAGGGTTCTAACGACTCGCCGATCTGCTTATTCACTGCACTATTTTAATTTATACTAAAATCACACGTGTCCTTTTTGCGGATTGTACTAAAACTGTTTGTGATGCAATCACAGATAACTTCAAAGGAAAATTAAATAAAAGAAACGAATTTAAACCCATATTTATCATGCAAATTAACAACCATTTAATAATTATCATATTATGTAAAAAATACAAACAAACAATAAACTAAATTTTAGCATAACACCTTTACATACACAAAATACTTTTATTAGAATTATTAAAACGTACCTGCAAATCGTTAACCATTTAATTGTTGTCATCTTGATAGCCATTATCCACAAAAGAGTATAGTTTAGAATAGATCTATTGTTCACAGAAAATAATAAACAACTGCTGAGGACGACTACAACTTAGGTATTGAAAAGAATTTAAGACTAGTATTGTTATCGGTTGAACATGTTCGAACATGTCAAAGAAATCCACGGTAAACTTAACGTTCCCTAAACACATGATTTTGAGTGAAATATTGCTATAATTTTTAACAGATTATGTTTTAATTTTTAAGCAATTTAAAACTGGAAGCCGACTCAATTTTTTTAATGTATATGTTTATTATGATTTAGTGTTAATATTATATTATAAACTTGGGACTTGTTATAATTATAAAATAATATTTTCGAAATACTTGGGCAAAAGTAATCACAATGCTATTCTTCTTAATTGAAAAAAATATACATTTCGTTTATATTTAAAAGCAAATGTTGTAGATGTTCATAGCTTAACGAATCTTATTGGTCCCTTATTTTTGTTATCTTGTTTCGGTGACAATTTGAACTACCTACCTGAGGGTAACGTGATCTCGGGAACAATTAAAAATTAAGACTGTCTGATACAAGTCCAAACATGATTTAATGGAACATGAAGGTTTTAAAAATTTCTTAGTATAATACCGTATTGATTTATAACAAATAGCCAACAAGTAATATTTTAAATGATTTTAAAAAAATAGGAAAATTTGCTATTTTTTGAGTTTTTTTATCATGTACCTAACCTTTAAAAATCATAGTGCCTTAGAAGAAAGCTCAATAACAATTTTACTGGGGATAAAATAGTTAAGTACCTTGGTCTAGTGGCTAGATATAAGGCCGCAGACCCGGTGGTCCTGGGTTCAATTCCCAGGTCAGGCCAATAAATAGTTATTGGATATTTCTGTCAGAAATTTCTCAGTAGCAGCCCGGAGTCTGGAAGCTGGAAGTGTGTACACTCCCGTGCCTCGGAAAGCACGTTAAGCCGTTGGTCCTGCGCCTGAACTCTTTCCGGTCGTGTCGGATTGCCGTCCCATCGGATTATGAGAGCTAAGGTAAAGAGAGTGCACCTGTGTTTGCGCACACACTTGTGCACTATAATATGTCCTGCGCAGTTGGCTAATCTCTCTTGGCCTAAAGATTGGCCGCCGTGGCCGAAATCGGTCTGGAGGACCTTATTACATTAAAATAATATTATGATAGAGAGGTACGTACTTGATACCTAAGTATATCGTAAAAAATATTTATAAAATCATATGAATTCTAAAAACGCCTCAAGTGCTTCTGATAACAAATACCTACATTATATTAGCTACCTATTACCTACGAGTAGTTGCAACAATATAAATAAGAATACTAAAGGATTTGTATAATTTTGTTACAATAACGATTCGAATTCGTATTCTAAATTCAAATAATAATATTGATCTGTCAGTGTAATCAGGTATTACGTGAATCACTCGTCACGTGTGGGTAACCTTGAGAATCAAAATAAAAATGATCACATAGAACGTTGTAGGAGGCCGCATACAACAATTAATCTTAATTTTCTAAGTAAAGTGAATTTCTGAATTTGTACAAGTAAATCATTAATTATTATTAAACAGAAAAACATAAATGATATACAAGTTCTGAGTGTATTCGATTGTACACTTTATGTTTAAAAAACAAAGGGGCGACAAGAATCGCGTTAGGACCGTCATATAATTTTGTGCAGTGAAAGAGACAACTGCAATCCGGTTTTCAATCCCGCGGTGGACATTCACCAAGACCAAGTGAGACCAACGACTAAGGTGTATGAGTCATCGTATAAAGGATTACCTGTTCCTGGAAAGGGTATCAAAACGAGACAAAAAATTAAAAAACGAATCAAAATATTATAGCCGTTAGTCGCGATCGCTCTGGTTCTATATGTAGCAGAGACTTTCAACTATATGGCGTGGAATGACGCAATATTACATCATAAGTAAAAACATTATGGGTATGTATTATTTTGATATGTTAAAAGATAACATATAGTTGTTTACATCTTATACTTTTAGGATGAACCTACGCAAATCCGTATGTTTTTTATGTTTCAATATAATATTATACATTTTAGGAGACATAGTTGGAAGCTTTTCTTGATAATACAATCATATCAGATGTCAAAAAATTCTATAGAATTATGCACTCCTCGAAGATATCTACGAAATAGTTCGTATCATCATTATTTAGTTGTTATAAATACCTAAGTCAAAGAAATAAAACGGAAGTCGGGATCATATAAAACTTTGACTTGAAATACATAGATAGCCCGATTATTACATTGTTTTATCGAAAATTGTATACAATTAGCTACAAAAATCGAAAAAAAATAACGGGTAAGTTTCTTTCGCCGCTTCTTCTCAAGTCCGTCTCAGGGCTCTACTTATCAATAACAAAGCGTAGTCGTTGAATTTTAATTTCACTAATATGAATATTTACATCATTTGTACATGCAGTGGTGTTTTCGTTATATTCTGTGGAAGTGTATATATACACAGGTACAAATATATACGTTGTTTTTGAAAGTAATGCATTTTACAACTTTACTTTTTGTAGGTAGTATAATAAGGCCGTAAATATAATAATATATAAGAACGTCGCGTCGTCGTAGGATAACGTCAGATAAAATATCCTTGATACTTTGGCAAGACACATTTTTGAGTTATATAAATGTATCTAGGATGTATCTAGGTATCATGTAATGGAAAATTCATTATTCTAACTAATATATATAAATACGAATGTGATTTTGTTTGTTTGTGACGCTTTCAGGCCTAAATCACTAAACCGATTTTAAAAATTCCTTCACCAATGGAAAGCTACAACATAGGCTACTTATTATTCCCGTATTCCCACGGGAAAGGAAACTACGCTAGTATAATATAAGATCAACAAGAGGTGTGAATACAATATAAAATTTATTGTTGAATTTATATATTATTTTAATTCATTGTTAGAAGTATATTGTGTTTTTATAATTAATATTAAAATGGTGTGTATGTGTATTCCATACATTTAAACAAAATTAGTTACAAGTGATTACAAGGGGGATTGTTTACACCCCCCCTCCACCACTCACCCCATTTCCCCCCCCAAAATCGGGATGCGATTTCTAATGCGTCCCCCCTATAAAAAACAAGATATACATATAAAATCAGTGTATTTACTAAAGTTTCCTATGATTTCAATTAAATGTGAATATTTAGATAAATTTTATTAATTGACCCATTATTCACACAATCTTATTCCTAAAATATATAATTTAATAAGAATGTTATTCTAAATCAAATAATTATAAACCGTGAGTTTCAACCAATAGTGCCGAAAAATATGTAAAAATAAAGATTAGGCCACATTACCCTATATTCGATTTTATTCCACATATATTCGTATGAATCATTGGACACAAATAGAAGGCAGGTATATTTTTTAATTAAAATGTACTTACCGTATCATATTTTTCTGGATCTTCTATATTTTCTAGTAAAACAACAACAATCTTCTAAAAGTCATAAAATAAAAGTATATAATTGATATTTTCACTGAAACACATTAATATTTACTATTTAAACTGAAGTAAAAATAGATGCAAAATATCACTATTCACTGTTTACTTAAAGTTAACCGATTCAATGCAATTCCAAAGAACAACTAACACTGTGGCGAGTGGCGAGGAAAATTATTTTCTATCGGAACGCAAAAATAACAATAAAATGACAACAACCTGTAGAATTGCAAGACAGGTCGAAACTTGCTCGAATTAGTGTTGCATGTCGATAGTCCACTAACGATAGACAATCGATTGTATATCGATAGTTAAAGTGTAAGCAATAGTATCGATAGTTTATCGAAATTATTGTACATGTCAATACTGTCGATATTATCGATTGTATCGATAGCTCACCGTGAAAAATACTATTGATAACACCAATACTATCGATACTATCGATAGTAATTCATTCTATAGTAACGATAGTATTGATAGTATTGCAACACCCATTACTTTTTCGATAGTATCAATGGTTTTGTAGAAGTTCTGTTAATACAAAATGCTTTTTCGTTCATTATTTTATAAAAGCAACAACAACATTAAATAATTTATATTTATTTATTTTTTTGAATATGTTGAGAAATATTTTTTTAGTCATGCAATACGTTATATTGATTTCTTTTTCTTGATTTTGAACACTATTGAATTTGAATGAACAGTGATTGTTGACCACTTCACACTTGTTGGCATATGTAGTTATCAGTATCACATTATCAGACATTTTAGACCTCTTTGTGATTCAGTCCTCAATTATCAATTTTAATAACATTGGCCATTGACTGGCCGCAAGGCGGGGTAGTAGATAATCCGTTTCCTAAGAAGCTTATAGAGTTTTCGGTCTACGATATATAGAACACTACATCGTGGGAAGGCGGTGGTTAAAAAGAAAAGCACAATTTGATTAAGATTAGTGCTAGCACAACAAATTTATCGGAAATGCCTTCTGTTGAAAGATCACCGGAAACATCTCACCTTGTCTCTGCAAATAATCAGTCCAAACCCAGTTACTTAAACCTTTTGAGCAACATATGTGCTCTTTTGTTTACCGGTATAATATTTTATTGCTGTTTTAAGAATGGAGTATCTTTGTTCTCCTTTCATCCAACGCTGATGTCTTTAGGGGTAAGTGTTTTTAAAGGTAAGGTGTTTTAGTTATGTAAAACTTGTCGATTAACAAACAAACTATATTACAAATCATGTATATTTTTCATACATACACTCAAAAATTCTTACTTATTATTGGTATAATAATAACAATAACATTCTGATTAGGATCATGATATTAAAAAAAAATGTTTTAAAATACAAGATGTAAACACAACTACTTTAATTTGGTTTGTTGTAGAATATTGTAATGCTAAAAAAATAATCTATTGCCAGGAACAATGCGCTTATGTATATTAATGGGCAGTAGACAATAGTGTCTAGATACTGTGTGATAGCATGTTTACAATTTTAATTTCTATAAAGAAAGTTGTCTTGTTTGATTAATAAAATTTGTACCATGTAGGTAGTTAATAGTTTAAAAAATATAAAGTTAGCTAGTTTTTAGAGGGAATTTTTACAAAGGTAATACTCTATATGACATCATATTAAACATTAAAAAATGGGATAAACCAATATTAGCTGCACAGTTCTTAGAGCACACTCAGAAGCCTTTTGTATTGTTCTGATAATGAAGGGTAGCTGTGATTTGCACTAATTTTTTCCACATACCATTACTTTAAAGTTTTATGTGACTATAACATCATGGTTTACATATAACAACTTATTAAAATAATGATCTCATTATCTCTGGTAAAAGCATTCTTCTTTTCCATACATTCCTGTAATAATTATATGAATTTAATAAAGCCCAACAACATGCTGGGTGAGGGAGTAATATTTGAACGGATATTTTAATGTTTTTTATTAGCACTGGGGAGATAATAATGGTTGCATTTTATTTAATGATCTATCTGATCATATTTGGTCATACTTAGGTCATAGTTCTTGAAGTCATTATGACAGGTCGGATGGTAATGTCATCCATGTCATGTTCTAGCAAAGCAACAAGCCATAATAAGACCCATTTTGTGAAACATTGTATGTAACAAAAATTGCACTTTTTGGCAATTAGCTGGTGATTCTTTGTCTAGTGTTCTTCTCGTCTAGTCTCATTTAAGTAATTATCAATATTATTTATTTAGCTTTTGCATGTAACGGGAAAAAACCAAACAAAATAAAATTGACCTCATAATATTATATGACAGTAATTATGATACATACAGTCATAATTAATCGTCATAACTGAGCAACATTATTTCTAATTCATTCTACTTGTACTTAGTTTCTTATATAAAATATACGACTTAATAATTTAATTAGGGGAGGAATTCGGTTGAAATTACTCCACATAAATCTAGTGCTACATTTACATGCTTGGTAAGCATCGCCAAAACTCCACAAACACTAGCGTGTGAATGGGGTTTTGGACCTGCATGAGCTTGCAAAAGCTTGACGCGGGTCCGGGCCAGTGTCCGTTTTTGAACAGATCAAATCAGTAATTTGAATGTTTGCGTAATGCTTTTTTTTATAAAGATTTTGAATTTGACTAGCTTAATCTAGACTAGATCAACATCAAAAGGACAATCGTTATGGCGCTTTTTAGGCTAAAGTTAGCCAAATCTATAACAGAATGTACATACATGTATAACTATAACATGTAATTAGTAAATCTGGATCTCTTAAATGCACGTAATAATTTCTTAAATTTTTACAAATAAAAATTTCGCAAATGTATTAGAACTAGGTTAGTGGAAATGGTAAGGGAAAAAGATTTGCAAAAAGTATTCGTATATATGTGTGTATGTGTATCATCAACAAAATCGGCACGTAGTAAATTAAAAATGCTCTTGTAAAGTGAATTCGCATATGAATAAATCAGGTATAAATATTTGTATATACCTATTTTAAATAAACAAAGCTTAACATGCTTGTAAGTTTGATATAATCTAGGGCGAAGAAGATACAGATAGTATGACTAACAGTCACTCGGAGACTGGGATGCAGTACTATCAATTATTTTTGACATCCACGATTGACTAGCTCCCCATTTCGATTTTGTTTCAGTAACATCCAGGTTTACCGAGTTCAAGTATTCTTGAGTATTTATTGACATTTGAAATATATAAAATCAGCCTTAAAGTAAAAATTTCTTAAAATGGTGAACTGAAGATTTAGTTTTAGTTAAGTCTAACTGTGTTCTCAAGTTGAATTATAATATTTTATTGAGAATATTTCTTTACGCATTATAAACACGTAATCATTGCAGAACAACTGTTATTTAGTATCGAGTACTGAAACAATGTATATCATGTTGTCTTTTATCATGAATGTTTTTTTATTTCTGAAACTTTTCCAAATTGGAATTTTATTTGAAAATTTTAGTTAAGATTCGATCATATAATTGAAATTATTGTAATAATATTGTACTGATTTTATATTTTAATTAAATAAATATAATTTCATTTTCAGTGGCTCATTATTATGACTTCTGCTGTGAATGCTGTTACTCCGGGAGATTTGGCAACTGAATGGATGCCCATTAGGCTCAGAAGTGCTCGTCACTGGGTGTTACAATTTCTTGCAGTACTAATTATTTTAATTGGATTTCTTATTATACTTTCGAATAAAATTATCAACGACAAACAACATTTCCAATCTTTACATGGAAAATTTGGATTAGCTTCTTTCATATTTATGATCTGCACTAGTCTGGGAGGATTAGGAGCACTTTACAGTCTGCAACTTAAAGAATACCTTGCACCGATATATACAAAAATTGTTCATGCATCGTTTGGTCTTGTTACCTTCGGTTTGGGTACTGTAACAATAATACTGGGCATTTTTTCTGCATGGTGGTCATTCGGAGAAATATTAAGATACACATGCCTGATACTTGTGCTTTTGATTATGATTCTAACGGTATTAAGACCAAGTCTAAAAATATATTTTCGTTTAAAAGAAAGGCTTGGTTACTCCAATAACTAACTTACATAGATTAAGAAAAATAATAAGCAAAATATATGCATTAAATAGATGATTTACAAGATTAATTTTATACCTAAGAAAGTTTACGTTTTTAATATTTTTTTGTTTAAGAAAATTCTATTTACCAATTTTAGATAAACGGTTATTGATTGTTAAAGTTGCTTATTTACTTTATTACTGCATTTGGAGTCTATTTTAGGTTATAAAAAAGAATGTTATTGTATTTCTATACTTTTGTTACTTATATTGAAAAAAAAAACCAAATAATTTAGACATAAGAATCATTATATTAAATCGTAGAGAAAAGTATGTATTAGTCATGCTTTAATGTATATGTTGCGGATTGTTTTAAATGCTGTGATATGTAATTTCACTAGGACATAACATTTGCACTGAATTTATCGTCTCAATTACAATATCAAGACCTAATGTCAGTTAAATTCTATTTTCACTATATTTACTGCCTCGATTCTCTCGTGGCTAGATATAATGTCACAGATCCCGAGGTCCAGATCGTGCTGGTAAAAGGTATTGGATTTTTCTGTCGAAGAATCTCAGTAACAGGAAATTGGAAATGTGTACACACCCGTGTTTTGGAAAGCATGTAAAACTTTTGGTTCTGCGCTTGAACTCTTTCTGGTCATGTTGGATTGCCGTTCCATCGGATTATAAGGGTGAGGGAATAGAGTCAACTATCTTTGCGCTTCAATATGCACATGCGGACACTTGTGCACTATAATATGTCCGAAGCAGTTGGCTAAACTGAAGAAACTGATAGTAATAGTTAGTATGATAGTGAACTTATAAATGTTTACTTGTGCATCAAATAAGTACCTATATGATGCACAAGCTCGCGCATGCATTTATTTATTAAAACCAGCAGAATTTTATTCGTAATTGGGACATTGACAAAATTCCGCGTGCAATTGTAATGTTACAAGTGAATCGCGATTTATATAAAACTAGTTACCCTGCTATAATATGATAATTGGTGTTGTTGTTACAAACTTTTATTTAATTTTACCTATCTATATATAATATAGGGGTTAAATGTTGCAAATTAAATTGAAACTAATTCTACCCAATAAAGCTGATGTTTTTACAACGTTTCGTGCACATTACATGCGTAATAATTATACTGGACTTTATAAGTTTTTGAGGTAAATAAGCTTTTTATTAAAAAGCTTTATTTACCTCAAAAATATTTTATTTTTGTTACTAATTTTATAAATGGTCACAATGATCACAACTTTTTCCTTAGATTTGATCGTTGTTTATCTCAGATAAAAGCTACTTAGATAAAACTATCGCGCCCAATTTTATTAGTAGTAAATATTTGAAGCTATTTCAAGTTACACTAAATAATGTACCTTCTCGAATATTATTTTATTTACATTATAATGTTTTTATGAAAACATAATTTGTTTTGTACGTACACGAAAAATACGAATTTAATATTTTTTAAATGTGTATACAACTTTTATATTAGATTATATCTTCTCATTCAGTTTATATGTACTTAAAATGTGTATTTTCAAGATCTCTTTAGTGTGTGTTGATACTCATCTAAGGTATGCCAATTTTTTAAATGTTTGCACAAATTCGAATTTTGTGTGATAATTATATTATTTTAAATATGTATTTTTTATCAATATACTTGATTATATACTACAAATTTATACATACATATATATTACGAAAGATTATCAAATTTTATAAAATACGTACATGTTTACTCTTCTGTATTTACATAAATGTTGAACTAAAATATATGGAATGCAAATTAAATTATGATAAGAGTCTTATTATACTAACACGAACCACCCTTTTATTTGTTAACTCCAAAAAGTCATATATATTATATCTTGTGATAGTCATGAACGTTCAATTTACCTTCCTGAAACGTAAGATAGTTACAATCTAGGAACAAAAGTTTTGCTTATGATGTTAGCTATCTAGTCCTCCGAGGTTGCTGGTGTGTTACAAATAAACCTGTATAAAACCTAAATATACAGTGGTGGTCATATAATTTGAAACACTTCTTATGAATAAAGAAAGTATAACGTCAACGTACAAATGTTCGTAAAAAATATACACATTCAATAATTAATAATCATGCAATAATATAGCCTCTCAAATAAAAAACTCATTAAATGCATAAAATATAAAACATATCTTACTTTTAATTAAAAAAGCATGCATAGCTCGTTCTTTTTTTGAAATTGGAGAATAACATTTCTTTTTCTATTATTTTGGCGGCAATTCAATATTTAATCTGAATTTTATTTTGTTCAAAATGGGCAAAAATAAAAGTAGTGACGCGTCAACTAGGCAAATCATTGTTAATTTACATATAGATCATAAGTGGGCGTACAGAAGAATAGCTGAGCATTTAAATTGTTCTGTTAAGAAAGTTTTTAATGCAATTGATCATTATAAAATACATGGAACTGTTGAAAATGTTCTTAGAAAGGCTCGGCCAAGAAAAACCTCTCCCAGAGAAGATACGCTAATCGTTCGTGTTGCTAAAAAGACCCAATTAAAGGCTCCAACCAGATTAAAAATGAAGTTTTTCGCCTGATAACCCGAGAAACATCTCGTCAAGACTGACTGATACGCCGAAGATAACTGGAAGCTAAATTGTTTGGAAGAATCTCTCGGAAGGTATCGCTTCTTACCAAGCAACACCGAGAGAAGCGATTATTATTAGCTAAATAACATGTTAATTGAACGGTTCGAGAAAGGAAAAAAGTGTTATTTTCAGATGAAACAAAAATAAATATGGTAAATTCCGATGGAAAGCGCTATGTTAGACGTCCTGTAAACAATGCTTTTAATTATAAATACACAAGGAGTATAGTCAAGCACGGTGGCGGTACAATAGATCAATGGCAATACAAAAATATCTTAGAGCACACAATGATTCCCTACTCGGTCGATCATTTGCCTATAACCTGGATCTTTCAGCATGACAATGACCCTAAACACACGGCCAATAGCGTCAAATGTTTCCTTAGCGAACAGCGTATATCCGTTTTAGATTGACCAGCAAATAGTCCGGATTTAAACCCGACAGAAAATCTCTGGTATATTATTAAAAAGAAAATCTCAGACAAACGTAACACCAGTCAAAACGCATATGAGGCATTTTTTGAAGCATGGAATTCAATCCTCCTAGAAAAATGTATGAAATTGATTGAATCAATGCCACGTCGTTGCAGTGCTGTTATTGAAAATAAGGGATACGCCACTAAATATTAATTATAACTATTGGTAGGCTGTGGATAGTAGCTATTTCGTAAATAACAATACTAATTACTAATACTTAAAAAAATATTGATTTTTATATTTTTTATTGTTGTTTCTAACTAGTTTGTCCGTAATGTAATATTGAAACTGCACTTGTGTAATGGGATTTATATTGTTTTTCTAATAAATGATAAATCGTTGAACATATTGTTGTCCTATTTATTGTTTAATTTCAAAATAAAAACGATTGCGGTGAAGTATCTTACATAATGTCAAGAACCGTTGGTAGTGTTTCTAAATTATACGATCACCAATGTGTAAGCTAAATAAAATCCTTTAAAAATTGTATATATTCATTGAGTTATAATTTATAGAGGAGACGGCGCGAACAAAATGCGCGTAACAGACGCGGTAGGAACATAGTTAAATAAATTGTTTAGCTTTATTTATTAGATCATTTTCCGATTGTGCATCAATCCGACCGACATCAACTCATGGCGGTCAAACGTCTGGTATGCGGCGTCTGCTCTATATATTATTACTCAAAGTATATATTGGGATTTTTTTTTAAAGGCAACATCAAGATCTATTTGTTTAATATAAATGTTAAATTAATCACCATAAAACCTAACATTAGACAAAACAAAACCGTTTCTCTTATAATCAAAGTTTTTGGAAAAAAAAAATCGATACCTTTTGAATATATTTTTTGCTTTCAATACCCACTTATCGTCAGAGTAATTTTTTTTTTAAAATAACAATACTCTAGGAGAAATCGGTTAACCGTGTATAAAAGTTGTAATAACCTTTTTTGTGCAGAATCTGTATCAATCTTTTTTCGAAATCACTTACTTTTTCACTAATTATGTAGTTTTTTTTTTACATAGCTCTTAGTTTTATAGAAACTGTGGGTATGTACTAGGTATGCGAAAACTTCTAAACAAGAATCTAGATCTAAGTCTTTGTAATCCACATTATTTTTACTCATATTAGGAAAAAAATAGTGTATTACACTGTAATATAGATTTAAAAAAACCATTGAGTTCATTGTAATGTTGGTGTACGAATAAAAAATTAGCAGTTTGTTGTTCTTTTATCGAGATAAAACATTCAACATCACTAAGACCGTGGACCACGGTCGTAATACACAGGTCTTGCAACAACAGTAGTGGGCACGTCGACTTAATGGCGCTGATCAGTTCAATTTACGGCTGCCAGAGCCATGACGATAGGTTCGTGCTGGATACAGATACTCAAAAAATTATTGTACGTGGAAGATAAAATTATACTATTTGTCCATTATATCATGTTTGATGTTTATGTGGCCGCTGCCCTCGCTTTACACAATTTTCCAGCGAAGTTTTATTCCTACATTTTAGGCCGGGCTACACGGTCTCACCAGGGTCGCTAATTGCCATCATCGCCACGCGTTGGTTTGATAATTTATGGGCTGTATTCGGCGTGAAACATTGAGCTGACATCAATGTCGTAAATTTTTTATTTAAAAGTATTTTTTATAAATGAAAATATTAATAATAGATATAGTGTAGCTATTGTAGTTTTGCTTGGAATCGAGTACATTCAGAAACACAAAAGAAAAAAATATCTTATTTTGCATTATCAAACATTATTAAGCGTTTTCTAAAGAACCTGCAGTTTTAGTAATGTTACAAAATAATTTGATATGCACATGACAATTTTTTCCCCATTCACCTCGGTTGCCGTTACCTATCATATTTTATCTATGCCCTAATAACAAGCCATTGTCAGTTTTCACCACGGTCTTGTATCTAGGTCTAACCGAGTCCAATTTCAGTGGTGAGAGATAGGTGCGATTGTGTTACAACACGAGCTGTTTTATTATGCGCTAAAGTAAAATTATTTCGAAAGGCGATAGCAGCGACGTACAGCGGGCGTCGTTGCGAAATAGAAGTTGTAACACAATCGCACCTATCTCTCACCACTGAAATTGGACTCGGTTGCAAGACCTGTGCATACGACCGTGATTTTAGCACATTAATCTTAAATTATACGAGTTTTAAGGTTTGAAACACTGTTTGTACCTAAATTTAACTATACATAAATGGTAATATGGCTAATAATGGCTATACAAAAATGGCACAAAAAGGTTGGTTTACTGTACAGAATATAAATAAATAAAGAATGGTATTACACGTAACGTAATTTGCTTTATTTTATTTAAGCAGCAATCCCCCTATTTTTCCCAATTTCTGATTGGTAGCAACACCGATTTCTTAAATGTCAGTTTTGCAACATTGCATTTCATACCGCAAAGTATTTCTTCTGTAGGAAGTCTATATACTCTTTGATATCGTAGTTTCCATTACATGACACTGAATATCGGAATTCGCACATAAATAATTAGTTTGTTAAAAGGTAGAAATTAACGAGTTATCACAGGTGGTGTAATAAATTCGTCTGCGATATCAGTTTTGTGATTATTCTTCTATACTAAACATAAAAAGGTGAGCTGTACAATTATTTTTATAAATAAGATGGCGTCTTGCGAGGAAAATTGTATGTATTATATTTACGTTTTTCAGATGCCAAACATTAAATTGCAGTCGTCAGATAATGAAATATTTGATGTTGATGTGGAAATCGCCAAATGTTCGGTTACAATCAAAACTATGTTAGAAGATTTGGGTATGGACGATGACGAGGAGGAAGTAGTCCCTTTACCCAACGTAAATTCAGCAATTTTAAAGAAAGTAATTCAGTGGGCAACTTACCATAAAGATGATCCTCCTATACCAGAAGATGACGAGAACAAAGAAAAGCGTACTGATGATATTTCGTCTTGGGATGCAGATTTTTTGAAAGTTGATCAGGGTACTTTATTCGAATTAATTTTGGCGGCTAACTATTTAGATATAAAGGGGCTTTTAGATGTCACTTGCAAGACTGTAGCGAATATGATTAAGGGTAAAACACCTGAAGAAATCCGTAAAACATTCAACATTAAAAATGATTTCACAGCAGCTGAAGAAGAACAGGTTCGCAAAGAAAATGAATGGTGTGAGGAAAAGTAAAATGTAGATTTTAACTAAAGTCTAAGTCTCGATCCATCTAGGACAAATTTAAGTTTAAACTTTTGAGCATTTCCTTATGATGCTGTAAAAACAATATTTCTTTATCCACAAATTATTTCAGTTAATATAAAATAATAAATTACTACAGTATATTTCTCATTAAATTAATCACATGACAAAAAATAATGTATTTCCAATGAATGTAGGTGGTTCATACTAACTCCTGTTATCTATTTTAGTTCCAGGTTTCAATGTGTATAGAGAAGTGATCAATGTTGTGTGTAAATTTAGTTTTTAGTTTAAATCTTTAATAATAATTAAGGCTTTATGGCTAGAAAAGCTTGTGATTTGGTGTAATTTAAAATATATGTTTTAAATGAAGTTTTTATTTATTAATTGAATTAATGCATAACAAGGTAAGTCACTGTGTGTTTATTGTCACAGCTTGCCTCTGATTGAGGTTATATTATAAAGCATTTGTAGAACTTCATCACAAGAACAAATAAGACATATTAAAACATTTTATTACTTAAAGGCATTTTGTATCAACAACTCTCTATGTAAATTGTAATTTTTTATTAGGTATTGAGCATCCAAAGTACCAGGAACTTTAAATGATTACTTTCTTAGTAATTTGCTGTATTTTCTATTTCAATTTATGTTTCAAATTAAAGACAATAACATGACTAGGTAATCATTGTTATTAGTATTTGAAGTAGCCCAGTTGACAAAACCATAATATTTATAGTGATTTATGCTTTGCCACACACACCCGGGTCATGTCCTATTTAGATTTAAATGCAGGTTATCTACCCTTGATTCAATATTGAGGAAAATCACATATACATCTAGGCACAAAGTAGAAAATTATTTCAACTATTCAATATCTTAAAGAAGGCAAAACATAAAAAACTATACAAATTACCCTTACACATGTTCATTAATTTCAGCGTTTATTGTGCTGGCTTGTGCTTTGCAATATATAGGTGGCATCGCTAAGACTGAAAATCAATGTAGCAGTTCAAGTGTTTAAAATAGTGCAATTTATTCATTCTTAGTCTGTTAAGTGTATTATATATTTTAAACATATATTTTACGTATGTGAATGCAAAGAAAATTAAATATTGCTCAAAAACAAACAACACAATATTTAAAATGTCATGACTAATTAACTAAGTACATTATGTTCTTATTTAATATACCAGCAGTAAGCTTTTTTAATACGTAAAGACAATATTGTTTCAAAATATAACAATATTGTTAAATATTTTGCTTTGTTTCTTTTTTTATTACCTTTTTTGTGATATAACAATCCAAGTTTTGTTAAAACATGATGTGTTCATCAATTATATAATTAAAATGTCCATACTACTCAATTTTATCGTTTAATAACTTTTTGTATTTTAACTTTGCATAAATATCAAACAACATTGATAATTATTCCAGATTTATTACTATGTATATATTATGTAATAGGCAGATGGGCAAAAGAGCAACCTGAAGTAGTCATCACCGCCCAGACATTTTTTAAATCGCCCTGATGAAGATGTAACATCCCTTGTGCCTGTAGTTACAATGCCTCAATTGCCCTTCAAACCGGAACACAACACTTGCCGTTGTGCGGTAGAATATAGGTAGGTAGAGCGAGTAGGTACCAACCACTCATCAGATATATTATGTATTATTATCCGACATATATATTGTTATTGTTGTAAGTAGGCACCGACGATGCTCGTCTGTCGAAATTAGCATAGGCTGTGGGTGGAAGAATTTGAATAGATGGATTTTATTTTGATAAAATAATATTGTATGTACATAGTACATATATGATATCAGAGTGTGTCTTTCATTCTGGATTTATTACGTAGAAGAAAGTTTTTGAATGATTGTAAAAAGTTATTCATCAATACAATTATAACAATAAATTATATGTATATTAGGAATTGTATTTATTTATTCTGTTAATATATCTACAATAGTTATAGCTTTTTTTATTTCAAACAATAGCACTAAATGAATCGTCATGGGCTGAATGCGTCTCAGGTACAAATAAGTTATCAATACATGTAAGTATAGGGCTATTAAATTTCCGGAGGTTTGTCCCACACGAAGCTGCGCCGAGTATAAGGCCCATGAGAAAAGTTAATATTATGACGATTATAAGCGTACATTGGCATTTATTTTGATTCCATAATAATTCTTTACATAAAAGAAAATAATCATGTATTGACCTAAAAAAATACAAAATAGTCTTAAGCGTAGAGTCATATAGTAATGATTTCAATTATTAATAATTTACTGAATAATTTTCGGCATGCTGCTTGTAGGTTTGACTTGCTTAAAATTTGCCCTTCTACAAACTAGGTATATTTAATTTCGAATGTACGTTTAGTTATAACCACGGTCGTATACACAGGTCTTGCAACCTAGTTCAATTTCAGTGGTGAAGACTAGGAGCGACACACTGGATTCTTCCTGACTGGCCCTATGTCCAGTCTGCGTACGGGCCTCGGGGTTGCCCCCTCTACCCGGGCAAATCCTCACTGGCAGTCGCAATTGCCGTGTCTCTTCCTTATGACCTAAAAGGTCAAGGCCTAGTTAGGCCTGGTGGTCGTCATCGCAGGGTGGTAATTGTCAAATGCTAGGTTAGTGGTTTTCGTCGTTCTATCCTCAGTCCTCCAAATCGTCGCCGATGCCTGCGCCGGGGCAGGTGGTCTGCGACAGTAGGAGCTCACGAGGTAGAGGACGTCCCTCTGGTGGTCGAGCATGCCGTAGAGGTGCCAAAGCCACTAGGAGCGAGCGTGTTACAACTTCTATTTCGCATTTTCGTCCGCTGTACGTCGCTGCTATCGCCTCGTTGAGTGACATGCGGCGTATATTTTTCTCTCCCAAGTATTGTGTTATTGTTATATCGTTTGTTGAGTTTTGCGGATTTGTTGTTATTTTTGTTTTGTTTAGATTTGAAAAAGTGTTCGGAATAATTATTATGCGAACGATTTGTATATAGTTTAATAACTTTAATAGTTTTCCATATTTATCTTCTAAAATTGTCCATAACGAATTTTGCTTTACTTAATTTCGTCAATGTATTTATTCAATTTTTTTTTCCCGATATAAAAATATTTAAAATACTACTCTGAACTGTACGATAACGAATTATACTTTAGCGCACAATCAAACGTGTTGTACTTATTATATATGTATATTACATCTAATCTAAAAGCGAAAGCATCGGCCACATAAACGTCAAACGTGATATAATTTTGGACAAATAATATAATTTTATCATCCATGTACAATACTTTTTTGAGTATATATATCCAGCACGAACCTATCGTCATGCCTCTGGCGGCCGTAAATTGAACTTAACAACGTCAATATGTTAACGTACCCCCGCTACTGAAGTTGCAAGACCTGTGTATACGGCCGTGGTAACAACTATCTAATTGTCCTATTTTCCAAAACTCATTGTTGTCAGCTTTTTTTAACCGACCGCTTAATTGATAATTATCGGATATAATAATTCCTCAATTTAAAAGATACAATAAAATATAAAGCTAACTAAAATAAATCTACTAATTTTAAATTATAACTTAAAATAAAAAAATTAGAAAATCGAATATTAGTTGCTGATTCTATTGGAAACTTGGGTCACGTACCTACACGCCGCGCCGACGCATTATAATTTTAATTACAACGCATCTATACAATTTCACGTGCCCACGAGCATTAAGTATATTTACATCAGATATTGCGAGGCGCGATATGTAAATAGGTACTTTGTTTATTTATTACCTATTATATGCTACTGAATATGCCTACTTTTCCAATCAAGATGTCTAACAGGCAGTTCTATTGTCTCCATTGGACACTGGTCTGGGCAAGTGCCCAGGGCCCCGCGTTGAAGGTGGCCCGACCTGCTCTCTATATAATAAATATTTGCAGCAGCCGCACGCATTATTAGTACCCGATTCAAAGAGAATATAATTATTTTGCAGTACGATTTACAATAAGTTTTCAAGTCCCAAACTTATGAAATATTAGTAGGTAACGATTTAAAGGTTGGTGGGCCCAGGCCACCAGGCCGATCACCCTGTAACTCACCATTGGATACAGATTTATTTATGGCTTTCTAGGAGTCTCATTAACGCCCCCGCCACTAAAACCCATAAAATAAGTAGCTCATAAAGTAAATTGAGTATAATATGTACCTACCTGCAACACTGAGTATTATCACAAAGTAACTTATCAGTTTCGTCTAAAAGTCGTTGAAGTTGCTGTTGAGCCAATGCAATAACAGGACATTTTTTGTGAAGAATGTTAGCAATTTCAACTTCTGTATCTAAATCGCAACTACAACTTGCAGTATCTGCAGTCACTCTATCGCTTCTTGGCGATTCAAGCAATTCTTCATTGTCATCTCCTCTTCTACCACTTGAGAACGCTTCTAAGGACATCCCATTTCGATTTTTCTTGTAGGATTTTCTTGTATAGCTTAATATATTTTGTATTTGATAATTGTCACTCGTCATTTACGAACTGTTTATAGGTTAATACATTAGTTATATTACTAGTAAACAATAACTGGTATAATTAGCTAAAAGATGTGTTAAAATGAATGTTTTACTAATACAATAATAATATTATACAACATGAACGCTTTTCTAGATACCGATAGTAGGTATTAGTATATGTAATCACGATGTTCATGGGTGTAGATATTGACATTTAAACCATTTAAAAAAGAAAAATCAACGTATACGTAAATACTCATTAGATATAATAACTCCACAAACATATTCGACACGGTGTTCGTGTACTCGCACAATATTAATCAGTTTCGTCTAAAAGTCGTTGAAGTTGCTATTGAGCCAATGCAATAACAGGATTTTTTTTGTGAAGAATAGTGTTATGTACGTGAGTATAGTATCCTGTCATCTGTGTTTGCGTATACACTATATCTCCTGCACAGTTACAATGACTCGCATTATAGAAATCCGCGAGGAAGATATTATCATAATGATCGCAAAGACCTTTTACTGTTCGAAACTTTTTATCACTTTCACTGCCGTCTACCCAAATCCGTAAGAGTTGGTAAACTAACTATAAATATAATTTATTTTAAGATGGAAGATAAAAAATGTGAGCCGTCACGGGACGCCTGGCAGATGTGAAACATCGAATGAACTAAAATGATGACGGTTTATTAATTCATTAAACGTTTATTTTCATTAAATACAAAAATGTATTTCAAGTTGCGACAACTTAATTCTTTTACTCAGTGACTTCAGTAAGCGTAACACTCGAAGTTGCCTGAATTAAACTAATAGTTATTATTATTTTATGAAATATTTAATATTAATTATTTCACTACCGTACGCAGTATATATATACAGCGTGTAACAAAATTCGTGTCCGACCCGTGAAGTGGTTATTAGGTATCGTGTGTCGGTTCTATTTATGTAATAGAACCGAATACTAAGCAAAAAATTTATCCCCGATTTTTTTTTTTTAAATCAAGTGACGAAAATTACCTGGCAGCACAGGTGCGGGCAATAGCGCTCGATAGCTCTTACCTATCTGGTTACGGGTAGCTAAGACACGAGGTCATGACCTCAGTAGTCCACGTTTTTACCACCAAGTGTCGTTAAACACAATTAATATATCTTTTTTTAAGTAATTTTTTTAGTAATGTTATATTGATTAAAATTTTATTACTAGATAATGAACCGATTAATGATCAGGGATTTCATGTTTATCATATTGTAGCCTTGAATGACTGACTTTATCTTATTTGTTTTAATAAGAAATAAGGACAAAATATGTATTTAAAATTCCACTGAAAGAAATAACAATTGATTTATTATTATATTGTGGAGTAAATATTAAAAATCATTAAGCCTCGTACTTAATCCCCAAAGGACTGGTACATAAATTTCTTTGAATATTCATATACAACGAATAGAACTGCTGTTGCTGGTATAGTTCTTACTAAAGTTGGTTTGAGGCCGTTGTAAAGTGCCAGCACTCCTGTTTCAAACAAAGGAATAATTTATTAGTTAATTTAAATTTCGAACACAATGGAATGCGTAATGTATGTTAATAGCATAAGCACATACAATTGTAACAGTTGCTTAGAATAGTAAATAACAGACCTTCTTTTTGAATGATATCCAAACCAACAGTAACGAATTTCTGACTTTTGTTTGATATTTGTATTCTTGACTTGATAACATCAGATGGAAAAATAATTGTCCATAACACTAGTCCTCCAACTGCACCAGCTATCATAGTCTTTACAAAACCTATTTCATCCTTAGACTGACCAGGTTTTGCTAATAATTCTCTTGTGCCTGAAAAATGCAATAGGTACGAAAGTCCATATTTTTCTTCTTAATTTTTTTTTTATGATGTTTTAGTTGTGAAATTATAAAAATCATTATAATGATTTTTTATTTATCAAGTTCAATATTAAAAAGAATAAGAAGTTTCTTTTACAGGACTTTAAACATAAATAGGAGCTAATGTTCAATTATTTTATACCTTCATATCCGCCAAAAAAGAAGAAGTAGCCTGGCATTTCCCTCATGATTGTTGGTACAAGACCACGGAATAAACCTTGTATTCCATATTGTTTGAATATTTGCTGAGTCAACTGTAGTGGGGTTATCTTTACCTAAAAATATACATTACTCTGAACTGTGCATGAAATTAAATAGCATGTAATTTAATGGCCATTGGTGTAAAATAATTGCATTTTTATTAGTGTTTCTGTCAATTAAAACTATTTCATTCAATAGTATTATTAATTATATACAAAAACGAAAAAAAATCAAAATCGAATTTTCATATTTTACTTTTTTTTTAATATAAAACTAGTTTTGATTAAAATTTAGTTAATTTTATAGATATGACAGTATAATTATTGCATTGATATTATTGCAAAAATAAAAAGCATATATAGTCATTATAAATTCATAAAAGTATTCCATGTCTTTCCTTGCAAACAATACAGCAAAGTGAATGATTACTATGTAAACTGATATAGGATGATGAAATAGATGATTTATGTTAGTTGAATCATCTAACACGTGTATGTTAAATGTTAGATGATGCAACTATATACTTATATAATACATACAAATAATTAATATTAACACATAAAATAATGAGTACAAATAATTTTTGTTTATAAAAACGAGATTTCCAAATAATACAATATAATGATTATATTGATAGAAATAAATCCATTAATAATGAAATATATTTAACGAAATACCCAAAGGAGAGTCATCATACAGCTGTTTGTGAGCCTTGGATGTTAACTTCTCTCATTGCCTGCAGTTGACACTTGATTAACTCTGTTGGGCACAATGTGAAAGAAGAGAAAAAAGCTGCCAGGAAACCCGCTGATGCATTGCCCACCATTGACAATTCATCAACTTTCTGAAAAAGTTTACAACACATTTATCATAATTTATTATTTAATGACACATTATAAAATTTAAATATTTTTATTATTAAAGTTTATTACCTCAATTCCCATCACATTACACACAAACTTTTGACAATAACCATATGCTGCAAATAGTACAGAATTCTCAGCAACATTTGCCATGATTGCAGGTGTTGTTCCTGCATACAGCCCTCTAATTATACCATCATTACGGAGAGTTTGTTTTAGGCAATGAAACATTCCCTTGTAAAGATGAGGAAATGTTTGCATTTTTACTTTCACTGTATCCAGAGGTTGTCCGACATACACAACTGCTACCCCACCTATTACATATTAACCATTAATTAAATTATGAGACAATGAGGGATAATGAACATTTATTTATCAATAACAACTAAACTTTGTTACATAATTACCGAGTGACCCAGCTGTAAAGTCTATTAAGCCCGTTTTTAAATTTCCTTTTGATCCAGATGAATGAGCCATACTGAGATGAGCTAAAATCAAAGTGAAGAGATTTTTTAAGTGCTTTGCTTTTAAGTGGTAGTAGTGGTACTAATAAGTACTTTTGAAAATCCAATAACTTGCAAACATCAACTTTTCATAATATTATTAATTATTTCACATGTACTGATATAATCATTCAAAATATTATTCTTATATCAAACCATAATTAATATTATTATCATTTTATTTTATAACAAACAACCTAATACACTGACATCATGTGATTTTCATATAATTTTAGTCTTGCATTTTTTCATAAGCTGTTTTAATAAACATCAAATTAAAATATTAATTTTAAATTTACTGTAAGTAGCTATTAAGATGCTAAAATGTTAACATATTTTTAAATAAATGTGTATTAGAATTATTGTTAAAACTATCGATAAATTTATCGAGGTTAACTGTAACTAAAGATAAGATTTAATAAAGTGTGGACTTACTGCTATTAAGGGTGTAGAAAACGAGGAATCCTTAGAATTTAATTATTTCAATGTATGCAATATCTTTTTACATATAATTTATAAATTTTATATTTATTTTTCTCAATAGTCCGATTATAGTTTCGTCAATTCGCACGTTAGTTGTAATTTGATGTATTATACGGTTCGTGCCATCAACACACCAACACGGTTCATAATTGACTACTTTATTTATTCTAGGTGAAAACTGAAAAGACGAGTGACAACCGATTGTTGACAGTGGTCCACAGAACAGAACAGTTAGGCCCGCGCTCACGGGTGACTTTTGACACGGTGACAGTTTCGTCACTCTCATCAAATTCATGGAGATTCATTCTCCATGCAAGTGGAGATGCGCCCACGTGGCGACGAAACAGTTGGGTGATATTTCTGTCACCCGACCAGCGAACAAATCCGTGACGAAACTGTCACCGCGTCTTGAAGACACGGTCTTGTATACAGGTCTAGCAACCGAGTCCAATTTCAGTGGTGATAGTTAGGTGCAATTGTATTACAACTTCTATCGCCTATCGAAATAATTTTGCTTTAGCGCAAAATAAAACAACTCGTATTGTGCTATATTTATATATGTATTTGTTACATCTAATGTGCTCATTATATAATGAACACATGTTTGAATACAATATTTTGAATTACAGTGTTATTGAGTGAAAGACAGAAGAAAAAAAATGATCAACCGTATTACCCTTCGCTGGAAAAGTGTGTAAAGCGAGGGCATCGGCCACATAAACGTCAAACGTGAAATAATTTTGAACAAATACTATAATTTTATCTTCCAAGTACAATAATTTTTTGAGTATCTGTATCCATCACGAATCTATCATCATGCCTCTGGCCACTGGCGGCCGTAAATTGAACTGAACAGCGTCATTATGTCAACGTACCCCTACTACTGTTGTTGCAAGACCTGTGTATACAACCGTGGCGTACTCTGCTTTGGATAGCTGGTGACATGACAACGACAAAAACTTTTGTCAACGACAAGAGTCATCCATGAGCACGGGGCCTTATTATTATAATGCAAGTCGAACAGATTAGTAAGTTTTTATGAGTAATAGTCGTTGTCACGTCGTGACTTAGCGATATTCATATTTCTAAATTAACACAATAATATACAAATGTTTAATGTTATTGTTATTTTTTGTTATTCAGCTTAAACAAAATTATTAAAAAAATATATTGGTCTTTTTTCAATAGGTATTTACTCGAGGTTTAACATTGAATAATAATGTATTAACGTACTAGAACAGACGCCGCAAGCCAGATGTTTGCGCCATGAGTTGATGCCGATCGGCATCAACTGATTTAGTCACTCGCCTACGCTCATCACGATCGGACGTACCGAAACTGTGACAAACATCATTCAGAAATGCCGTCTTGTGTGTAAAAAAACATGTAAAAATCAATCAACTTATCATCGGCAAGTAAATAAAATATTAACCTAAACAATTTTTTGTACGTTATTTTCTACTGTACACGACATTTTATATGAAAATCATAGATTATGAAAAGTGAACCGTACTAAGATTGGACACG
This sequence comes from Nymphalis polychloros, assembly GCA_905220585.2. Lineage (NCBI taxonomy): Eukaryota > Metazoa > Arthropoda > Insecta > Lepidoptera > Nymphalidae > Nymphalis > Nymphalis polychloros. Next base: position 9,652,687 of record HG992245.1, on the reverse strand, counting down.
TGGTACTAAGCGTTAGTGTAATATTTAAGACTTGAAAAATTAAAATTTAAAATGACCTAACGAATAAAGCTAAACTAAAGTTTCACAAAACTGCATAGAAATTTTTATAAAAAAAAATATAATATTTTGTTCAAAGGTAAATAAAGTTTATATTCATTTGAAATGTTGGATTTTATTTCACTTCGTTAACTTCAATTGTACATAAAATCGACAGTTTGCTTGTTTAAATTAATTTAACTATGTTCCCTTCCAATACGGTACCCAATTCGATAGGCAGAAAATAAAAAGTATCACGTCTGTGACGGTGACATCGTATTTTTGACTCAGCCCTTCCCCGCGCGCCACGTACTCCTGCGCCTGCTTCACAGATTTTGTTCGCGCCGTCTATTCTAGTACATTAGTACATTATTAATATTATTCAATGAGGTTTAATAACGTTTTGTTACCAAGTCATTTTAAATACCTCAAACTAAGTTATATCAATAATTTAGCTAGTTAGCTCAATTTTAATTTACTTGTTTATTATACAGTTATGTGTTAACGCATACACATAGCTTTAAATGTTATTGTATAAAAACAAACTATATTTTTAGCATACAAACATGCAACAAAAATTTAAATTAGCAAAAGCAAAAATTAGGCTTATTTACATATATATATAGAACAAGAGTCATTAATGTATATCTTATTTTGTAATGCCAAATATATCCCGTCTTCAATTTTTAGGTATGTTATTAAAATACGATCCTAATAGTACATCCATATTTTTTTTTTTTTACTTTCTTGACATTAATAATGGCAACTTCAGTACACCAATATTTTTGAGCATTTGTGAAGAATACAACAAATTAAATATTATGACAATTTTTTTGGGTTAGGATACTTTTGGAGAAACCTTATTTTTAATTAATATATGTGAAATTAAAAAAAGTTGTAATTAATGTCAATTCTTAATTATATAAGATTTAATTTAATTTTAATAGAATATACTGTGGTATTCTATTCAACCTTCATAAATGCTACCTGTATGAATGAAGTGCAAGAAAACATGGTTGTTTTTCAGCGTTCCTTTGAGTTTTTGACCATTATCTATATATTAATAATTTAATAATCATGAATTAATAATGAATTAATTAACTCAAATATTAAGTTAATTTTTTTGTTATGAATGAATTATACCAATAACCTAGAGTTTTATTTTAAGAAGTGTTAAGATAGTAGAGTTGTTATTTAAAAAAAACATGAATTTTATGGACATTCAATAATTTAAGTAAGTGTCCGTAAATGTAGAATGTATACCTTACACATATCATCAAAATAATATTAGGATTATGTGATTGATGAAGAGAAAACGGGAGAAATTTTTTGACGTGTCGCTTTTTTAAGTTTCGTGTTCGTCCGCCATATTTGTCCTTTTATAAATTTAGTGTTTCGGTTTCGCGCTAATGCTTCGTTTCCTTTCATGATAATTAATTTGCAGCTATGAATAAATTTATCTGATTTAAAAACCAGACAGGCAAGTTATTATTAAGTTAAACAAAAGGATTCATGTCTCGTATTTAAGACAGTTATATTGTGCCAACTACAACAGTCGCGTCTTTGTTTTCTAGGTGGTCAGGATGGTTGTTGGATCCGCAACTTATCCAGGGAGGCAAGTGCTCCACAAAATGCAGCCAATGGGCATGACACCTCGCGAATTGTCTGAATACGATGACCTAGCTACGGCACTTATAGTGGATCCTTATCTTGGAATTACTACACACAAAATGAATATTCGATACAGACCTTTAAAAACAAATAAGGAAGAACTAAGAAACATTATCAAAGAATTTATTCAAACTCAAGATTACAATAAAGCTTACACAAAACTTGCCAATGGGGAATGGATGCCTCGACATTTTAGCAAAAACAAACATCAACAAAATAAGTTAAGAGAACATGTTAGTAACTACTTTACTTATTATATATTAACTTAAGCTATTTACTCTAAGAATTGTTTTCATTTGTATTTTTTTTTCAGATATATCGTTATCTTCGAGTTTTCGATAAAAAAGCTGGTTTTGTGATAGAGCCTTGTTATAGATATTCACTAGAAGATCGTGTTGGAGCGAAGATTTCAACAACAAAAAAATTTTTTAAACATGAAAGGATAGATTTTTTGGTAGGGTGTATTGCTGAAATGACAGAAGAAGAAGAAAAGCAGTTGCTGCACCCAGGAAAAAATGATTTTTCAGTAATGTATAGCTGTAGAAAAAATTGCGCGCAGTTATGGTTAGGGCCTGCTGCCTATATAAATCACGATTGTAGGCCTACATGTACATTTGAAGCTACAGACCGTGGTAAGGCTTTTGTCCGTGTGTTGAGAGATATTGAGATAGGTGAAGAAATAACTTGTTTTTATGGGGAAGATTTTTTTGGCAATGGTAACTGTTACTGTGAATGTGAAACTTGTGAGAGAAGAGGTAAAGGTGCATTTTCTGTGCAAAATGAGCATAATGATGAGCAAGCAACAAGATATAGATTTAGAGAAACTGACAATAGAATAAATAGAACAAAAGCCAAGAAAACACAGAAACCTAGTTGCAAAAATTCAGAAAAAACTCGAATAAGCAATAGACAAGTCTCTAATATAATATCTCCACTCAGTATGAAAGAAATGAAACAAAAAGGTTTGACAAAATATGATGCTGAACTGTTAATAGCTCAAGGATGTATTGCAGATGTTGTTGATGGAGCTGGTAGTAAAGAAGCTCAAGGTAGTCGAGAATCATCTGCTTCAAGCCGGGGTGAACGCTTACGCCGACGAACGGATAGTGGACGTACATTGAATGGCAATACCACATCTGCTCCAAATCATAGCCGTGCCACACAGTCTCGTCGATGTAGTATTACTAGTTCACGTAGTAGTCGTGATTCCCACTCTGGCATAGTATTAAGAAGTCATAAACGGCTTACTGAAGCTTGTACACAATCGACTTGTTCAAAGTTTAGAAATTTAAAAACAACTTCTGAAAGCAAAACTGAAAATATATTCAAAACTGAACCTGATCACACTAGTTTAGAAATAAATACTTTGTCTCTGGAAGGTAAATCTGTTCATGATCCACAAAAAGAATACTGTGAATCTGAGTCACAGCTGGTTACTTGTAGTGAAATAGAAATATTAAAAACAGAGAACACTTGTGATATAAAAGAATCTCTGCAGCAGAATATTGAATTGTCTTCATTAGTTAAAACAGGAACTTCTGAAATGCAGATTTGTAATACTAAAGAACAAGCTGTAGAAAATATTAAATGTATGAGTGATGATGCATGTGTAAAAAGTGAAATTTGTGATTTTAGAGAAAATGTTAATCCAAGTGAAACAAAGGATAGTAAAATTAGTAAGCATCATAAAGGTGAAGTATCGAATCGGACAGAAGAAACTAAAAAAGAATCAGAATCTGGACCTCCATGGTTGGCAGATAATTCAAATAAAAGTAGCGAATGTCCCTGCACACCACCACGCAGGGGCTTAAAATTGACCCTCCGTGTCAAGAGGAGCCCTGTGGTTGAAGAAGTATTGGAATGTGGAGGTACAGTGGAAGCCCCGGAATATGAAGTTTTAAGACTAGAAGGTGTGGATCCCGAAACTGCCAGACGACTTAAGAAAAGACGTAGATCGAAGGAACGGCATCGCAAACATAGCCCTATCCGTCCCCTGCCTCCTATGAAACGCTTAAGATTAATTTTTGGTAATGAAAGTCGCACTATCGACTTGCCCTCTGCTATTTCGGCAGACTGACAGCCACATTACTCTTGTGGTTTTGTTTCCACCGTTAATATTCAATTATTAGTTTAATTATTGTCACTGACTAGGATTACTTTTATCTAGTATTTATTTTGTGACGTAAAGTTTGAATTGATTGAAGTATTGTGATAGCTAACAAATTGTTTTAATTGAGGAGTCATTGAAAATATTTATTAAAAAATTGAGTGTTATTTCATTAGCACAGTCACAAAAAATGATGTGGCTAAATTTATGGAGTCCATAGAGAAATTATGACACGATATGCTAGATTTGTATTATTTCTACTGGATTTATATACATAAATACTTATATCAACTTTAATTTTTTTATGATGAAAGACTAATATTTTGTAACAGTACACTATGACACTGTCATACTGAACTTTTTTTTTACTTTGCAAACATAAACAAGATATATTTTTTCTGTGGACCATTATTGTTAGCATTATTCACAATTTTTATTTTATTTCAAGTAACTCAAAATACAAGCCTGTATTTATTTTATCTATTGAAACGGCTTATACACTTACTAATAGAAATGTGGATTTAACCTATTTCTGTACATGACCTGCCAATTTAGCTGCCTCAACTTGGCAGGTAGTGGGTATAATGTAACATTATCCTGAATGTTATTTATTCAGTATACTTGTTTAGGTTTGAAATTATCTAAGATATTTAGGATGTGTATATTGTTAATATGTAAAGTTAAAATTGACAAGAATTCAATGAATTTTGAGCTATAAAATTAAGGATCAAAGTACTGCCGGAATTACCCTTATTATGTAATTTATATTAACTAAATTTTACAGTTATGCTAGTCTTAAACATAATTATGGAATCAGGTATAAAGCTTTAACATGACCCCCCCCCCCCTCCTATTACAAAAACATTTCAGAATTATGTGCAAGAATAATAAGTTCATCTGTATGCAATCATTTCAATTGGTTAATTAACTTTATTGATTATGTTTTTTTTACGACTTCAATATTTTTTAAACATGCTAAAGTATAGTCATTTCACAAATATTTCATATATGTTGCTTTTTAGTTTCATGTGTAATTCCGGCCTAATGAAATTTACAGATGTGTAAAACTGTAAATGATGCGCATAGAAAGTCGTTCATAAATAATTTATTGTGAATTGAATCATAATTCGATTTGGAAGTCTAGACTGAACTGTGAATAAACCAGTCTATATAATTACTTATTAATTTAAAACAATACTTTGTTAAGTTATTGCAGAATCTTCCTTCAACTAAGTCCAGAGTGGCCTTGATTAATTTAATTTTCAGCCAAAGCTAAAAAATATACTTAAATTTAAGAGAGTAGATATAACATTTTTTTAAACCTTTCTTTCGATTGTTCTCCAGTTTTTTTAATTAGATTAAAAAGTGTTATATAGTATTTGTTACTTAAAAAAGGATGAAGTATCTAACATGTATGTATTTTAAAATTATGTAGTAAGGGTATTTGATTTGTAAACATATATTATAAAACCAATTATATACCACATACTTTTTTAAGCTTATAATATAACTTCACAAAACAAGATTTCATATCATTATTATTGTACTTTCGAAAAGTGATGAAACACCCAGTTGTCTAAAACCCAAGTTCTTATATCACTCATATTCATTAATTCGATAAAAATGAAACTTATATAACATGGTACATACATTCCAATTATTGACAAAATTTAGACACGTTTGACTATGTTTTTATATATATATATGTCTTAATTGTTGTAACTTTAAATTGTGAAATTAAGGATAATGTTAAGATTAACTTCATTATTTTATTTTTGTTTCATTCGAGTTAAATGCTTCACAAATTAGCAATAATGTTTCATTATAAAAGTGATTAACTTGTGACCTATGGGTATTGCTAAATCAGATTAGACATAGTAATCCTTGTATCGGTAGTAAGAATAAAAAATATATTATGGATGGACTAAACACACACAATGAAAGATAAAAAAGTGTAAATGTATTAAGTTTATTACTACCTTTGATTGTGATGTCAATTTCAACAATAATAATGCGCATCATTTACGAATATCTTGTGAAAACATTTTGGTGATGTATTTATGTAAAATAAACATACTTATCTGCTAGTACAAAAACTAGCTTTTGTGATATTCCCAGATGGAATAGTATATGTAAAAATCCAGGTTAGATGAAATAATTGCATCTTGTTATCAAATTAGCTATTATGGAATATTTTCATTTAATTATGATAATAAAATGCCTCGACTCTTTTCTTTTACTTTATTTCAATTGTACTATATTGGTAGTCACGATGTAGTTTTAAAGCAATCCTTTTGAATTTTTTCAGTCACATGTAATACAATATTTGAAGTTATCATAAAAATCCAATTTAGCAGTTTTAAAGCGACGTTTGAAGTGCGGAGCTAGTGACTTCTAATTTTGAGGAGGTTAAGAGTTTATACTACCACGCTGCTCCAATCTGACAAGTGAAGTTTTTTTCACAATGTTTTACTTTCGTGCCGAGCACACTGCCAGTATAACAACTAACGCCTTCAGTTCTCCAGACTAGGCTTTGGAATGAACATTAGGTTTTGTAAAATATATTTATCTGCTGTGTTTTGCAGGTAGTAAGAATTGTGACTTTAGATTTTTAAGTCTGGGTTTGCAAATTTTTTCTATTAAAAATAAACATGTTTTAAGTTTAATTTTTACTATTTTTAGAAACCATATTTTACATTATAATCATTATAATTTTATATGTCTGCCAAATCAATACCAAAACAAAAATTGCAGGAAATTTATTGAAAAACTTATTTTGTAAGACATTAATTTGCTCATTAGATTCAAAGGTAGCACAGTCTTCAGCAATGGAGCGTCTGGTTTTAATGTCCATATCTGAAATGTTTTCAATTCTGTTAGTTTTTTTTTTAGCATAAATAATGTAATATAAACAAAATCAATAAAAAATATAATTACTTTTGGAACTCCCACTCCCTATTATCTAGAGGGCATACTTGTCGAGTTTTAAGCCATCGAGAGATACAATGGAAATGGAATGCATGCTGAAAATTATTACATATTTTATCACAATTTCATTAAATATCGAAGAATTTTGAACTCTAAAAGCTTTCTAGCTTAATATACTTACATTACACACGCCCCAAGCAACTGTGCATTCTTCGCTCGTAGCAGAAGCCTGGTTGGCTTGGCATTCTATGCATAAATCCATTATGTGATTTCGACAAATGGCACAATTGTCGACAACAATATCTAAAATTACATTAAATCGATATATTTGTTAATGTTAATATATAATGGTTATGAACTTAAATAATTATAATTAAAAATTAATTCATTTCTTCAATAAGGTTATAAATTTGTTGCATAACATACCCCATGCCCATAATGCCACAGCGTTCCACTGAAAAAAAAAGAAAACATTCTTATTACTTATATCAACAGTTCTTAATGAAGAGTTTATTATTTTAAAAAAACAATGGAAGGCATAACAGTGAGTAAGCGCAAACGAATGTTACCTTTTTAACTTCAAATCTTTTTTTGTCACCTTTACCACTACTAGAAGAAGCCATTTCTACTTCTTCTTCGTCAACATCCATTGCTGAAGCCATTTTTTAGAAATACCTTATGTTATATTAACAAATTTATCTTAAACTGCAATTTTATTGACTCAATTTTGCAGTTGATCGTAAAGATTTATATGACAGTTGACTGTTTAGAGTTACTATTACTAGACACAATTGACAGATTGTCTTTTTAAACATTGACATTAAAAAAAAGGCAATGATGCGTTCTGAAGTAGAAAAATAAAAAGTCTCAATGTTATATTCGTATCTATTTGATTAAAATTTTCGACAGTATCATAAATTTGTTTTCACTATTTCATGTATATTTTGCTTAGTGACTAATAGGGTTGTTTTACAGTTGTACATTTAAACCATTTGGGTTTACAGATAATAAATTAGAATGGTTCAAAGGCAACAGAGGCAGTTTGTACGCTTTATAGGATGTTGTTGTAAACCGTATATTTACATAATAACTAATTATGTAGCATATGAAGCTGAGGTGGAAAAAAAGAAATTATTTTTAAAAATAGTCTTAATATTTTATTAAATTGATATTTCGAATGATATCGCAATATTATTCAATCAATAATTTAAAAAAGTAAGCCATAATCAAAAAACATTTTTATTTATGCTATAATTTCTAAAGTAATAAATTTATAAGTGTCTTTTTTTATCTAATTTATAATAAATAAGATAATACTATCTTATGACACCGGCAACCAAAATGTCACTTACATTTTGGTTGCCTGTGACCGGTGTCATCGCATCAACACCAGTCACCGCTTGAACTTTAATTCCATCGTTAGTGCGCTGCCAATCAGTGTACTATAGAAGATAAAGATTTTTTATATCTCTTACACACTCATGCATTTGCCATTGGCATAATGGCTCGCTCACCTGGTTATAATTAAAAACATGAAAGCATTTAACGGCCCATAATTAATTTAAATTTAATTAAAGTAAAGGCAATGACCATTTTTGGATACTTATTTCAAAAGATGAAATTAATATTGAATTTAAAAATCACGAACACGAACAAATTTTAGAAAGAAATTAGTTATATCATCAGCTATAGGCATATCATATTTTAAACCTGTATTAATATACATACTTTTTTAATAAAAAGTAAAATACTTAACATCGATATTTTAAGCCAAGAGATTGGCATAAAACATTTTTGAAGAGATGATACGGATAGTTTCTTGGTCGGATACCGGATATCTGGTGAATTGTAAAGTCGAATCCAGTGACCGGATATTCATCATGTTGGCACATTGCATATTGCAATCAGCTAAAGGCACTGCGTATGCATTCTAAAGACGCATTATTATTAAACTCTTTTAACAATTTTTGTTTGCAACAATGTTTTTAGTGAGTCTGTTTTCATAAGTTGGCCTCATAATTCAAATATAATAAATAATTTACAGGTTAAATTGTGTGCAGAAAACTGAGAAAACAGGAACATTTTGCAGATTAATTTCCTTGATGATGTAAATAAACTAATTAAGTTCTTGCTCTAGCGGCCTACAACATAACATGCGAAGAAGAAAAAAAGAACATCAATTATGCGACGTGATAATTTTTTAATTCAATTTCATCAGAAACTGTGTTGTACTCTTTTTTTCTTTTGTAAGAATTCTTCCATATTTCGTAAAAGCACACTGTTGCTTGAAATCTGTAGCACACTAACAGTGGGACGGAGACGTGAGTTATGAGAGTCCACGCCCAGACGCCGTAAAATTCCATCTGAAAAAAAATAACACATCTAAAATGTTTGTAATCATACTTATTTCTTACATTTAATCAGTGTGTACTACTGGTATTAAATAGTGTATCCACTTGTACATCGGTATCTATTCGTGGGTATATTTACCTATCGTTGTTTTCTTAATTTATAAATGGGATTAAAATGTTAATGGTCACAATTAATGACCTCACCTGTAAAGGATGAAACTCAGCTCGTGCGTTTTTCACACGGTTCAGAAGCCAGAGTGCGAAATTACCAACGAGGAGGAACGTAACTAATTGTCGCCCTGGACGCTCCTCGCTTCCTACACAACGTCTCGTCCAAGCATCCAGTATAAGTAAAGTTTGGCATGAGCTCTGTATTATGGCAAACAGTGGAGCAATTATCCTGAAATACAACATTTTATGAATTAGTCACACGCTTAAATAAACAGCATTGTAAGTTTCAGCAAGAGTGGACCCAGGAAACACGTACGGGACGTGAGTTTAATTTTATTATTTTAAATATTCGGTAATATTGAGATGGGTTAGAAGAATTCAGGTTTCATTGACTACCTTTACCTCTGCTACAACTATAGCATTTAATATGATATAATATTTTTAATATTTTAATGAACAGGTATGTTATATAACCTAGTCGCACGCCTCTCCTCTGAAAACCGTTGTATAAGAAAGCCAGCCCCAATGATTTGGAACAAATAGTAAAGGTACACTCCACACTGTGTGACCAGTAATAGCGCGTGCTCCAGTGGCATCGTGGTCGCAGCTAAACGAAGTGTAAGGGCGCGCATTCGTTGCATGCATACTCCTGATCCCAATATCATGAATATGAATAACATTGTCTCCCATATGTTAATCTGAAACATAACATATAATAGTCTAAGTAGGTTTATTTAAAGATAACGTTAGTTATAGTAAAAGAAAATTTAAAAATACCTGAAGTAATGCAAGTTCAACATGTTTTTGTTTTTGAAAGAGACCGTTAAATAGCATTAAACTGACGATGGTCCCAGCAAGGACAGCCACTCCCATGAATAGTCCTTTGTGAGCGCTGCCGCAGTCTACAGAAAAGTGATTGTTGGATTTAACTTTGCCACAACACTGTTTTTCATCGAGTTTTTTGCTTGAATTATTAGAGCTTAAAGTTTTCTGGAACAAAAGTATATTTTGAGGTCATTGTTTAATATTTTTCAAATTTTGTCATATACGTATTATATGTAAATACTTTATGGGACAGGAAACACAGATAAAATTCATAACAATTAATTAGCTATTTTGTCTAGTGTTTTAACTCGAGGTGGTGACATAAAATAATTCACATATATAAACATACATGCACCCTGAAAACATTACACTTTTTTCAATACTTTTTTATGGCAGACGTGTATAAGCATAACTTGAATTTAATTCGTCCACTCAACCGTTAAAACGGCACAAATAAATCAAGGAAATAATATTCCGCTGGTAGAATGATAATTAATAACAAATCAAATATATAAAAATTAAATAAATTACCGATCCTGGTACAGTGCAAATGTCGTTCCATATAACAACTATTATTATGGAGCACAGTAGGCTATATTCTACCCCGCAAGGCCTCAAATAAGGATTCATAGTTCTAATTAGAGGTGTTATCATGTCCGAGACGTTACAGCTCCAGGCTTCTATCCTAGCCGTTAAGTTTGCATGAACGACTTCCTTGTGAACTGTGAAATTTTCATTTCCATATTCCTCTAGAGACGTGTTATTTAAAATGTCGTCAGTCATTATTACTTTTGCGGGTCCACTTACATTTGTATATCTTAAAATCGCTGGTTGATTATACGCCATAGCAACGATATCATCTCTAGTTTCTTGTATAACGACGTTAAGCCATTCGCATACGTTAGTAGCTATGAGATGCATCAATCCAAAACGATCCAATACGACACCGCGCATTGGATCTAATAACTAAAAATAATATTACGTGTTATGATTTCAATAATATATACATATATTACAACTAGCATACAAAGAGTATATAACTATCGGACGTAAGTTATTAGTCAATAAAAATATGCTTATGTAATAATATTTATGTTGAATATCGTGATCACATGTTAGTTAGTTTTTTTGAAGTATTTATTATATTATCAATTAGATACTTAAAAAAAACTAACTACTACTTAAAAAAAGCAACCTTCTAAGGAGCTGCAACATAGAAAAATATTATATTAACAAATAAATTCAGTAAATAGTACTGGAAGTTAGAAATTCACATCTTATATGTATATTTGTAATACATTTTTACTCGGTGGTAGAGCTTTGTGCAAGCTCGTCTGGGTAGGTACCACCCACTCATCAGATATTCTACCGCAAAACAGCAGTACTTTGTATTGTTGTGTTCCGGTTTGAAGGGTGAGTGAGCCAGTGTAATTACAGGCACAAGGGACATAACATCTTAGTTCCCAAGGTTGGTGGTGCATTGGCAATGTAAGTGATGGTTAACATTTCTTACAATGCCATTGTCTATGGGCATTGGTGACCACTTACCATCAGGTGGCCCACATGCTCGTCCGCCAACCTATAAAATAAAAAAAAAAAAAAAAATCATTGTGAGGATTCTTTATGAAGTTTTTCTTAACAACGTAGTGAAGAAAAACATCCTAAAGAATCCTCGGAAGTCATGACATATCTTTATCCACCAAACGTCAGTTGGCCAGCGTGGCGAAATAATTTCCAGTTGAAGAGATACTTTTGTCCAGCAAAAAGACAGTCATATGACTGATGGACTGTTTATGTGATTTAACTTAAATTAAGTATTCATATAAAATATACATACATACATACATACATAAATATGAACCATAAAACATAAATTTAAGCAATCATGAATACTTACATCTGTGTAGGAAAAGATGAAAATAGTCTGAGCGACCATAAAAAGTATCCTAAGCGCTGGCTTCAAAGCTACTATTATCAATCGACAATCGCCTGATAGGTCGAAGTATTCGCCAAATTGTAAGCAGGAGTAAATAATTGAACCAACACTAAATCCTGCCACTCCCATGTGCAGGTAAAAACTACCGTAACGAATCCGCTTTACGTTATCTGAAATATACAAAATAAGTAATAAATTGTAAGAATAAGAGTATACGGACCAAGCCCAATTATAAACATGTGTTTTTGTAAATAAAATTAAATCATTTTTGAAAAATGACAACCCCGCTAAATACCGTTTCTAAGTAAGGCCGTAATGCTAAATTCAGATTAAGTCGAATATCAAATGATTAAAGGACATTTTAAAATGTCAATTAAATAAATAAAATATTGTAAGTTTATTTTTTTAAATAAAGGTATATCAGATAAAGGTTGATTAGAATTAAGTGAGCCCTTCAGTGATATTCGGTAAGAACTCGCTTTGTATCTCGACATACGGTGATGATATATGATTTGCGGTATGTGTCCTTCAAATGTTATAATTAATAAAGTCAATGTCATATCACTCTGACATTTCACGATCCTGTTTTACGTTATGTTTTCGAGTTTGTTTTTACAGAATACCTCTATTGAATTGAGTTGCTCTCCAATGCCAGGCTCGTAATAATATGTAGCGAATCGTTATTGTGCATTAGTAAAAATACGTTAAAATCATTTCTATACGTTTATAATAGAGACGCTTTTGGATTACCCCTCGTAGACAACTCTGCCATTTGAACCCAAATCAATCGTTTTTGGAATACAGTAAACGGACCTAAGTCGTCAACTTCTAAACAGAAACTTTAAACATATTAGTGCTAGTTGTTTTTGTCACAGGATGCGTTAATCTATTACTCACCATTTTTTTTAATTTTTGTTATGCGAAGATGATAGAAAGTGTAGGCAAGGAATAACATGCTGACTATGTATAAGTACATTGTAAATATCTGCAATGAGTATAATATATAAATGTTACATTTGTAACTTAAAGTTACAGTACATATTATAAACTTAAAGTACATATTTATGTACTTCAAGTTTCATGAATCCAATAAATATATAGAGTTACTCACGTCAGATGTAATATTTGTGTAGATTTCATTTTGTATTGTGCTGGTCACAGGTAACGCTAGTCCTAATACTATTAATAATTTTGCATAAAACGCTGAGAGAACTACTGTCATTGATTCACTGAAACAATGTGATATATTGAACTAATTAATGTAATTGGGTAAAACACGAGGCATGGAAATTAGTTTATCATAGATATTCAAATTATAATACGCCTATTGTAATAGGAGGAGGGAGAAGGCGGTAGGTTGACGTTTAACTTTATAACGATTTAATTTATGTCATAATTAAAATTAAATAAATATCTTAGCCATATTTGTAATAAAATCGCTTTGGTGTCTATTATAGTTGAGCCTTTGGGGTAATAAATAAATGGCAAAGTCAGGTGTTATGTATAAAAAGTAGCCTAAAGTATGTTCTTCTTTAGGGTTCTAGCCTGCTACATACTAAATTTCAGTAAAATAGTTTCAGTGGCTTAGCCGTGAAAGTAACAGACAAACAGACAAATTTACTTTTGCATTTATAGTATTAGTAAAGAGGTTATACTTAAAAATACATTTTTATTATATTAGGTAGGCGCGGCGGAAGAGCAAATGGGCCACCTAATGTAATGTAGTCACCATCGCTCATTAGCTCTGTAAGCAATATTAAGCAATTCTTACATCGCCAATTAGCCACCTAATTTGGGAACCAAGATGTCATGTCCCTTTTGCCTGCAATTACACTGGCTCACTTCACTTAAAACCGGAACACAACAATACGGATGGCGGTAAATTATGTGATGAGTGAGAGGTGCCTACCCAGACGGGCTAATAAAATATATTATACAGCATACAGTAAAAACGAAATCTGTTATTATTCACTTAATTAAACTAGGATAACTCACTCCCCGTGTGAAAGTTGTTTTCGTCGAGGGGGCACAGATATCCGGTCAACACTGGAACTCGTACTGCACGGTAACACCACGCTCAAACGCGGCAGCGAATGGGGTGGGTGTTCACTGAAATATATAAACTAAAATTATTTGATTCATTTATGCACAATACTAAGTTGTTCCATATATATATTTTATAAAAACGTTTTAATTTTAGAATAAATAAGGTATACGTATAAAATTACAAGCGGAGTTGTTTTATTTTTGCCAGAGCTTATCGACTAATAGTGAGTTTAATGAAGCGCTTCGTCGGACTCACCTTTCATCCTCAGGCACAGAGAGCAGCGGCTCCGACCTCTCACGCCAATCCTTTACTGCATTTTGATTGGATTTCTCTTTATTTTTAGACATCGTTTAACTTTAACCCAATATTTTTATTTAAAAGGTTTCATTTACTTGCCAAGCTTAGAAAAGCAGAAATATATAGATGTATTCTTTTTAAATATTGATATTTCGTTATAAAAACATATAAAATTCGTACACATTGATGTTAAATCTTCTAGTGATAACGATGAACTGTAACGAGGAGGTGTTATGATGACGACAGTCCTTACACGTACATACGTCGGTATGTAAATAATTAGTAATTGGTCATGATTTGTAATAAGGTTACTAAGTGATTGTTGTTGACAATTGAATTACCTTAATCTGTGTCATTAAAGAGAATATATTTTATGATAAGAGAAAATTAAACAAAACATGTAATCCATACGGAGTTGGGATTTACTACTATTATACTTTTATAACCACAAAGTATTATTAATTAAAAATAATAAAAATTAACTTTTGTCTATACTAATTAATTTCAATATAAAATAAATTCACACAATTTAATTTTAATCTTTTTAATATAAATAAATAATTCCGTTTTTAATAAATTATTTATTGAAATGTTGTAAGCGATATTAATTGCAGTTTATGCATTGGTTTGTAGGAAGATGTCCTTACGGCTAAATAATTAGCACTGCGGTGTCACTTTCAGACGGCCCTCCTAACGAGGAACATTCGCCCCTTCCCCACTTCTTATCTTGAACACTACGCGATTAATTAGACGTCTACCTCTAAGCAATTCTTTGACCTATACTTTGATCTATCTTTACTTGCTTAATTTAATACGTAAAATCTTCACAAAAAATAATCATTAATGTCATTTATGGTGTTTTTGTGTGAAATTATCTTTATACATATATTTTATGCAACGACATTGGAATATGTGAATAAGGCGCAAAAAAGTTATTTTATTTGTAATTTTAATTTGAATCTTGTTGTAATTTGACGTTTTTTGGATGTTGTGTGTGTGTTTTTATAAATGTATGACATACAATGTCGATAATATATCTCCTCGGTGTGTTTATTTTTTATATGGGATTCCCTTAAATTCGATACCTTCAGTTAAAGTATTTAGATAAGATTGTATTATTAAAACAAAATGTCTTGTTCAACGGTTTTTAAGCATTAATTAATGATAATACAATATTCTTACAAACTTGTATTGTTATTTTAATAACAACAATTTAAACATGATCATGATCCATAAAATATTTGTTCAAAAATATTCTTATAAAAAATCACATATTATTTCTAATAAATGCAAATTCGTACTAATAATTGCACTTGAATACATAACACGATGAAGTGAAGTTTACATTTATCTATTTATGCTAATAACATAAAGCTGGAGAGTTATTTTGGTGAAACGCGTTAAAATACCAGTCCGACTTACAAAAAAAAAACAACATTTTTGTGTTACATTTATTGAGAAAGGTCACGCTAACATCACGCTACGACCTACGGGGAGCATTAACGCTTAATGCAGGTGAAATTTAGATATAAATTAATGGTTTTTATTAATGGATGGTACAAATCGGGTTATTAATTTGGAGTAGGTATTTTATGTTTTAAGTGCTTTGATTCAGATCTATATCTAATAGCTTGTCTGTGTTTATGGGAACAAATTGACGATGATAGACTTATTTGTCTTTTAAATATGTTCTCATTTTCATGTTGGCGTTTCTAAAGACAATCAAAAACTTCGCGGTTTAACGAAAATGTTCATCATTTTTTAGACATAATATTATGAACTCCTTAATAAACAGACATATAAAATCTTCATTGTGTAATAATGACGGTAACGATTATGTCACTTTTTTAAATACTAAGTATTCTAAACAACAGTAGTACAGAATAGTAACAGCCTGTGAATATCCCACTGCTGCATCTTCTCCCCTTTTAGTGGAGAAGGTTTGGAGCTTATTCCAACATGCTGCTCCAATGCGGGTTGGTGGAATGCACATGTGACAGAATTTCAGTGAAATTTGACACACGCAGGTTTCCTCACGATGTTTTCCTTCACCGTTAAGCACGAGATGAATTATAATCACAAATTAAGCATATGAAATTCAGTGGTGCTTGCCCGGGTTTGAACCCACGATCATCGGTTAAGATTCACGCGTTCTTACCACTGGGCCATCTCGGCATATGCTCTTCTTCTTCCTGGCCTTATCCCACTACGTGGGGTCGGCACAACATATATTTTTCTTCCACTTCTTTCTGTCACTTGTCTTCTCAGTACTTACACCTTTCATACACATATCCTTTCTTACGCAATCTATCCACTCTTTCTTCGGCCTCCCCCGTCCCCTGTATCCATCAACATTCATACTCATCATCCTTCTAGTAACATGTTTTTCATCCCTTCTCATTACATGCCCATACCACGCAAATCTATTACTCTTCAACTTTTCATCTATTGGTGCTACTTTTAGACTTCCTCTGATATACTCGTTTCTTATCTGGTCTAATCTAGTTACACCGCACATCCTTCTTAACATTCGCATCTCTGCTAATGCATTATTTTTACATCGTCTTCTTTTGCTGCCCAACATTCAGAACCATACATCACGACAGGTCTTATAACGGTCTTATAAATCTTCCCTTTGATCTTCAAGGGCATTCGTGGGTCATAAATGGTCCCAGAGACCTGCCGCCATTTCATCCACCCTGCATTTATCCGATTCCTCACATCCCTGTCAATGTTACCATCGTTCTGGATTAATGAACCCAGGTAACGAAAATTCGAGCTTACTAGTAGATGAACTCCTTTAGAGCTATTGGGTAAAAATTGGAGGCACCATTGAAGTCGCAAAACAAATGTTCCGTTTTGGTTCTGCTAATTTTCAGACCGATTCCCTCCAATCTTTCCCACCATTTTTCTAGCTTGCACTCCACCTCGGTTGCATTTTCACCAACGAGAACAATGTCGTCGGCAAACAGTCGACTTCGGGCCGAATGCGTGTACTAGCACGGCTATACATGGCACGGATAAGCTGCAGGTACTTCCCTTCTCCTTCAAAGCCCACCACAAAACCTGTCGGGGTACTTGGTCGTACGCCTTCTCGAGATCAACGAAAACTATGTGCAAGTTCTTATGTGCACGTCTGTATTTTTCACATAGTTGGCGTAATGCAAATATGGCGTCTATTGTTCCTCATCCAGGACCAAACTGGTTCTGGGTCACCTCACTCTCTTGTCTTATTCGTGTCGCTAGCACTTTCTCCCAAATTTTCATGCTATGTGGCAAAACCTTTATACCTCGATAGTTGCTACAGTCTTGCACATCGCTCTTGTGTTTAAAGATGGGTACCAGTAAACTGTTACACCATTCATCCGGGACCGACTCTTTTTGCAGCAACTTATTGAAGAATAAAGTTAGCAATTTCCATCCATCCACATTCAGAACCTTCCATACTTCTACAGGTATACTGTTAGGTCTCACGGCTTTCCCATTCCTCATATCTTGTACAGCCTTTTTCACTTCATCTACACTAATTTCTTGCACTACACCATAATTAGTTGGACTGTGTACTAGCACTCCACTCCAATCATTCTCTTCGTTCATGTAGTTATTAAGATAGTAAGTTCTGTGCGATATTTTTCGACTCAAGCCGTGTTTTAAAATGTAGATTTTAATTGATTATATTACTGTATTTATTGTCACACCGAATAGCATCTCAACTGCCTTTATATCGATCTCTTAAATTCGCATCGCATTTTGTAGCATTTGGTAGGCACAGTATGAACGGTTTTTCGGTACTCACATGACCTTGGGCCACTGCCATTTAACTCTACGGTAAACCGAATAAAAGAACTTCGTTCCAAAAATAGGCGATAGATTTAAGAAGTTACGAACCGTCCATGTCGAATTTTCCTTTCCAGACTAGTGCTGGTCTGCCGATGACGATGGTAATAGTGATGCGGTCCATGCTCGTAATATGATTGCGACGTCGATTGTTTGCGGTTTTTTTCATTTTCCCTTTGAGTTTGGAAAATATTTTTATATAAACTATACTTGGAAAAAAATCCAACAGTTAAATTTTCAAATATATATTTTTAATAAATACCATATTATATTTGCATAAGAGTGTAAATAGTTTTATTACTTTTGTCACTGCGCTCGATGGTGGTATCACTTTTAGAAAGTGGATAAAGTTTTAGAATGGCGTATTTGTGTTTGTTTGTGCTGCAGAATTAATAGCTGTAGTTGCGCTGTGTCATACCATAATTATATATATAGTTTTACTTTTATCACAAGTTTACGAAATTCTTACTTACCATTCTTCTGCGATGAAATCCTCCATTACATTTACCAGAATTAACTTATATATCTTTATTAGTCTTATAGGATCGCGTGGATATTGTGTATTAATAGGCAGTATTTTTTTGTTTCTGAGGTGTATTTTCGGTGAGCTCAAAGCGCCGAAAAGTGACGCTTGTATCTTGAATATTTAAGATCGGTATATCCCTCTTATCTTTTAGAGGTTTAGGAGTTTTATAAAAACATCTAAGATAAGATTCCATAACGTAACTTACCTTACTGATATTTTTAAAATGAGTAAGAAATTGCTTATTTCATAGTTATACTCTATTATGTTGTTATAAACAGGATAGAGGACTATATCATAAACGTCATCATTGTAGTTATAATATCAAAGAATAATCTACCCATCTGCACTAGGTAATATTATAGTGCGAAAGAGTGGGCACTAACATACGTGCAGTCTTTATTCTCTCAATCTCATAGTTCGATGGGACTGCAATCCGTCACTAAAGAGAGATCAGGAACAGGTCCTGCGCCACCAAAGGCTCGACCTTTCAGAGGCACTTTATATCTAGGACGAGACATTTTACATCAAGGCAGAAATGTAATGATACATGTTAATAACTTTTATTGTCATAATCCAGGATTTAAGCCATTGTCTGAGATCTGCATTCTGCTGCATTATAGACTAGCTAATAGACTTCAAATTTATGGCTATAAATAATAATACACATTTGTGCGTCACTTTTTAGCTATTATATTTAATATATCAAAGTAAATTATGTAGACATGAAGTAAATGCAAACAATTAGCGAGTATTGTTGCTAGTTGATGGTCATGATAAAGGGAAGTATTCGATGCGTTAAATGCTTCGTCACGTTATGCGGAAATTTGACCAAAACATAATTTCAAACTTCAACATTATTGGTTTCTTTTCTTTCTCGATAAAAGGTAAACGGAACAGTATTTTTTAAGAACTATAATTTTAATAAAGGCAAGGCAAACTTTATTGTTCTCTTTATTTTTCCTTAATTTTTAACATCAAATGTTTAAGTAAATAGGTTTGTTCTTAAAGCTATTTTTCCAAATTTCGAAGAGGCAAATCGTTGAGTGAAAACGGTAGAATATCGCCAAAGGCATGGAAACGTGCGTGATGATTGTCCACGCCCACGGGCCGTAGAAGGCAAGATGCGCAGGTCGGAATTCTGCACGATTCTTTGAAAAAAAAGGCAATATATTACTAAAAACCATGATAAATAAAGGGATGTCTCAATAAAAATGACAGATTAAAAAGTAAAGTTCTGTAAAATATGAAGGATTCGTTTGACATTTTCTCACGTCTTTAATATACAATTAAAATAAGAAAAATAAACATCGAGCTCAAAAACATACATATAACATAATATATATATACCTTTTCTAATGTGTTGATTGCCCACATAGCCATATTTGCCACTAGTAAGAAAGTAACAAGTTGCCGTCCCGGTTTTTTTCGTCGCTGCTCTGAAGTTCCGCTCCGACGCCACCATGCGTCAATAATAAACAGAGACTGCAGGATTGTCTGTAACGTTATTATCTTTTTAATTAAGACATTCGAGGGGCAGAAAATGACAAAGAGTATTATGCAAATGGTTTCTAGAAACAAAATATAAAAATTCTATTGTTACAATCCATACTTATGTGATTTTTTTAATCTTATAAATGCCATTTACAATTAATCTTAGAAAACGGGTAAATATGACACAGTTTTATAATTTTATAACTTGTAAACACATAAAGACAATAGCTCAAGTAAAGAGTTAAGATAAGCGAATAATACGAAAATACGAAAATTTCAGTAAAATGTTAATGGTGTCAAAATAATTAAAAACATCTTTCACCTGATTTAGAGATAAGAACTCTGAGAAGAAGCCAGTGAGTCCAGCTCCATTGCTGTAGTTCATTGTATGATGACAACCAATGAGACTGAACATGCAATATACAAACATTCCAGACTGTGCAAGAATCAACAATGACGTATCCAGCCCAAGAACAGCTGGAACAAGTACAAATTGCAAGTTATTGGTATTTGAATATTTAAGTTCTTTTCAAAACATACATTTATTGTTATTACCCTGGGATTTTCTCTTATATGGAAGTACTCTCATTTGTTTCAGTGCAGTTGCCACAGCTAATAAAGTCAGCGAGTACAATATAAGTTCGCAAATATTCACTTCAAATATTGCATCCTAGAAATATATGTAATACTATACTTCCTTCAATTAAATCGATAGCGAGATAATTCTAAAAATGGACTTGATCTTACATTGACTGTATTGGGATTACTTGCAAGTACAAAGAACATAATTAATGATATGATAGTAATAACGATAACAAGTATGCCAGCAAATAATCCGCGGTGTGCGTGGGAGCAATCTACTGAGAAGTGGTGTAAAGCTGTTCGACTACCGTGAGGTGAACTTACTCCCAACATACCGGCTGAAATATAAATAAACAATTAATAAAATGTATTATACTCTGTGTTTATAAGTACTTTAATTTATATGAACTCGTAAGAAATAATAACTTATTTAAACTGCTAATAACAATAAAATTTATTAAGATACTGAATTTACTTAAAGTAAAATCAAATAACTAGTTGAACCGTTTAGATATGAAATAGTTTGGTTAATAAATAAGAATAAATATTTTTTACCGAACTGTTGTAAAATTTTTTCAGGAGTCACTGAATTATCGCGAGATTTGTTCTTTTGGTAATTAATTTTTTTTTCGAAGTCCTCAGGCGTACACTTTACCTGAAAGTAAACATAGATAAGCTTTATATTAAATAAAAAAAAGTATTTATAAATTCGATATCTATGATTCGTACGTACTTCTTTCCACATTTCATACAGAATAACAGCACATATGAGTGAATATTCAATAGTACATGGAAAAAGAAACGGTGACGCATTTTGTACCAACGTTCCCATAATATTAGATCTTCTGCATGGTATATTCTCAGTCATATTAAACCTGACATTGGGTTTTGTAATCATCGAATGTTCTAGATGGTTTATTTCGTGTTTCGTCTCCTCGACGAGAACGTACAGCCATTCGCATAGGTTTGTTGCTATCATATGCATGAATCCGAACCTCTGTATCATTTTGTAGCTTCCAGCTCCAATATCCTTATTTGTCAAAAATATCAATTGCATCTGGACAAGTGTTAACGCCATCCGCAACGCAGGCGTTAGAGCGGAAAGAAATGATCGGCAACGATCTTTCATTTCAAAATATTCTCCAAATTCCAAGCCGCTGTAGACCATTGATCCAATACCAAAGGCTATTAAAAGAAATAAAACAATTTAAATATATACTTTACACATATTATGTGATATACATGTAATAATATAATACATAAAAGTCTTTACCTATAGCTCCCAGTCTCAAATAAAAACTCCCATAGCGGGATATAGTTTCCTTACGTTTTATTTTTTCACTTGGCGTTGCTTTTCCAGTACCGTATTTGTCATCTTTGTCCGCTATTTCTGAAGGTTACGAGCAACAATTGCTGTAATTGCTTTAATTAGACGGCCATCAAAAAACTTACATATGTTATAATTTTATTTAAATGAAGTTTTTTTGATGGTCGTCATACAACATGTAAAGAATGGGCAAGCAACAATTATACGAATGGCTGAAAACGTTAGTGGAATTCAGACTAAAGAAGGTAATCTTTGCAGTGGCCATTATGCAAATAAGATGTGATTTTAATGTCGCAGTTTTGTTACGCAAATGTTACTAATTACTAAAGCTTATATCTCCTGATTTTTGTTATTAAAGCAAACCTTAGGCGTATTTAGGATAATAATAATAATAACTAATATTACATGTCCTCACCGCGACTGTTTATTATTGAGTTGAATGCCTTTTCGCGTATTAAATTCGCATATAGGAATATAACGAACAATAGAGATACTAGATAAAGGTATAAGTAGAAACCCTGAAAAGAAAAAGAAAACTTAAAACAATAATAAATATGTATATGAACTGAAGAGATAAATCTCCGATAAACACAAATCTCAATCTAATACTTCTCGTATTTTGTTTTTTTTTATTATTATGTAGTTAAGTTATGATAAATTTAATAAAAATAAAAATGTTTTTACCTGATAATATGCGTCTGGTACTCCATTCGCAATAACCTCAGTTACGGGGAAGGCTAGTCCGAGCACCACTAGTAGTTTCGCATACAATGCAGATAATGCTTTACTTAAGGCTTCACTATAAATGATAAAACAATAGTTATTTAGTTTTTTGGATAAGTTATAAAACGAAATATCTTATACATAATATATGTGAGACATATTAAGACCAACTCCTATGTATTTTATAATTAGCGCTTCACCTACATACAAGGTTGCCTGGAAGAGATAGGATTTTAAGAGCTACTTTTAACTTAACTCATTTTAACCAAAAACGCAGAATGTAGGACCAAAGTTTAATAGGCCTAATCGACGTATGTAACCAACTTGGATGGATTTGGCTGAAATTTGGATGAGACCCTGACTTAACTACAGACTACCTTACACTTGCCCCTTACCCCCACACATATTTTGATATAACTATATCGTTATAAAATATGCGTATCATGTACCCAAAACACTCGCCAACTATTTAATTCAATTAAATATTTAAATTGTTAAAATGTTTCGCGTATTATTTTACATAAATAAATAATTCCCTTATTACGGCTTTATACATTTCTATACAATGACATTAAAATAATGAAAAGTCTATTTATATATTACATGAGAATATTGAAATAATGTTAATTATTACACTTTCTGCTAAGCACATTCACTATAAATATAGTGAATGTTCATCGAAGCATTGTCAGGCTGTCTATGTATTTACAAATGAAAGGTACGCTTTTGTATGGTGTTGATGCGTTGTAGGTTGCTTGTATTGTCTGCAACATTATATAGATATGAGTACAATTTACTATGATATGGGTTACGTATATATTATTTATTGTGAGGGTAATTTCACGTAACACATATTTCTTTGGATAACATTAATTTAATTCAATCGAATATTTGAGACGATTAGGATTTTTTTTGCCAATATTATATATAAAAAACAAGTGTCGCGCATAAAGAGTAATAGAAGTTTAGTGCAAGAGTTTTTAAATATATCATAATAAAACCGATTTTCACGCGGACGAAGTTTTCACACGGACGAAGTCACGTACACTAACTAGTTATATGATGTTGTAGGTATGTCCCAGGTTTTAGTTTATATTTAGCATAAGTTACTTTTTTTGTTGGTTGATTCAATGCTTTATCGAAATTTATTATATTATTATTAATAATTTTACTGAATAGCGATGTAAGTTGAAATACCCCGAAAAGCAAGGTATAAGACGAAAGAAATATTTCATTATTCTTTCTAAGAATTACACATAACATCTAAAAATAAGTTAAATTAGTAGTTCTATTTATAAAATTAAAATACATAAAAACTACATGTTTTTACTGGCAAACCTTGTACAATTAAGATGCGAATGTGATTGCGGTCTGTAGAACACGTGTTAACAGTTTGTAAAGGCTGTGAGAAGAGCCGGTGTCGTTTGCATTTACCCCTCGGCTTGTCAGCTCTGACAGCGTCGGCCTGATTTATGTTCTGTTCCACTGATATGATATATAAATATTACCGCCTATTACTGACATATTTTTTATAAATTTTGACCTATTATATTTGTATGTCTACCAAGTCTGAGCTTGTACATTTGTGTATGTTTTGAGATTAAACCGGATTTGAGAAATTGTAATTTTGTTACATTTATACTTAAAACGAGATATAGCTATTGGTAGTAATAATTATTATATAGGGCTTACTGTCCCATGATTTCAGTTGCGGATGCTGGTGGCTCGTGAGTGGAAGCGACGGAGGTTCGAGAGTGCGGCGTCAGTTCAGACAAGAAGCGCCTTTGTGTCGCTGCGCATAAAGCTAGTGCTTGCGATGGTCGGCGAAACGCTGCTATTATAGCTGAAGGACGTCTAAGCAATGTCGGAAAATGTTAAGTAAATAAGGTGAATATTATTCAATACTATTGTTAGGTTCTTAAGTTACCTCGTGTTTAGATTAGCTGCGAGCTTGGCCTCTATGTCGTTCGACACGCGGCGGCTGTTTGGCTGAGAGTTTGAATTTTGTAGAAGTGATTCAACTCCCGGATTCAGCATCGCCTTTGTGCGTTCCCTTAAATGTCCAATATCAGAATACGAAGACTCATCACTATTGAAAAAAATAAATAAAGTGTCATAAATATAATATAGTAATAATAGGTGCCTTATTAATAAAACCTTATTCAACGTTCAAACAATACAGTACGTTCAACACTTATAAATATTAAATAAAATACTATTTTCTGTTCACAAACTAAAAAAACAAGTAACAATAGAGAATTTCATAATATATAAACATAGAATCCTTTGCAGCTTAGTTTAAGTATCTAAGAAGTTTATATAGACCAGTCAAGCTTGGAGCGTATTATAGGACACAAAGCGGTCTATCAAACGTCATAAATATTTTCGCAGCTTCTGCACCGTTACTGCACCTAAATCCCTCTTTGTGCATGCTTTTCTTACTTCTATATCTTTTAGAGAATGTTTGAAGGTGTTCTATTGTAAGTAAATACGGAAATAAACAAATATTTGTTTTAAATAAAAAATGTGTTAACCTACAATTGGCGCCACAATTATTATAATTATTCATATATTACGATATTTTTAAGCAAAAATAAATTTGTGTTTTGCATTTTTTGTTAACACTTATTTTCATTTTCTGATTTTACCATCCACATATAATGTAATTTTAACTAGGAAAATTAATTTCTGAGTATTGGTTATTTTTATTATGTTTAAAAAAGAGTTAAAATTTTTCGTTCCGAACATAAATATCTTCGCATAAAACTACTTTATTTAATGTTTACATAATTTAATATTATTATTAAGAGCACTGTGATACAAAAATCTGGAATACTCTATCGAACTATTTCGACACCGAGACTGATCCGCGGAATCTCCAAAATGTGCATCTTTACCGGAAATGTTTGAATAAGCTTCAACATGTCCGCGTCGTTTCTCTTGAATTTCAAAATATTTTAGTTTGATATTCCGTTTCAAAAGAAGAATTTGATTATTCGAAGATATCACAAAAATAAGATTCTACAACTAAACTTTGATTTCCTAAACGTATGTTAAAATTTGGCGATTTGTTTACTAACGTTAACTAAAAATTTCGCTAAAGTTATAATTTTTTCAAGAATAATATTTAAAGTTAAAGGGTAGGATAGATTTATTACGCATAAAATTCTGTTATAAACAAAGAAGTACGCGTGCAACTGATCTAGCAAAAGATAAGCGATAAACCTCAACGAGAAGACAAAGAACTTAAAGGTAATTTAAAAGAAAACTTTAATTAAATTGTTTGCATGTATTAGCGTTGTGGTCGAGCTCTAGACGGTAAATTAACACAAAAATATTAATTGCATTTTCCTTTTATCGAAAAACTCGTAAAACAATATATAATTACACAATGCTTATACCGTATATCTTACTAAACGTTCGTGTATGTGACAGATTCTGCATTAACAGACAGTTTCATATACGCACTAATGTAATAATCGTACCTGTCATTGTCGTTCTCTTCTTGGACAGTGTCCATGTCAGTGACGGTAACGCCCGGACGCGACTCGCTCGCTTCACACAGTGGTGCTCGTTTGCCTGGACTCATCTACGATGACAACATTTATTATCTGGCCTTGTTAACAAAATACACATAGAATTTTAAAATATATATGTAATTAACATACTTAAATATATACATAATTTACATAATTAATGCTAAAAAATGTATTTTGCTAGGCAATATTTTATAATGTTTGTTATAAAGTACTCTGATGCAAGTTAAGATTAAAAAATGATATTTGGAATGAAATTAATATACCTATCTATTAAATGTATACTAGATTTTTTCCTGCAGTATTTTTTCATTGCTCTAATCTTCCGTAAATTCTGTAGCGCTCGACGTTAGTAATTGAATCGACACGGCACATCCAAATTGCTTTAAACGAATGTTTTTATTTTTTCATTTTTGTTCCTTCTAAACTTTGTATCAAGCCAGATTACAATTCATATGGACGTTTTCGACGAAGAGACTAGTCTTACTGAGCGGTAACGTTTATTCTCTTTGCTTAGATGTATCGTGCATCCTTATCAACGGTTAAAAAGAGATAACTAATCGTATAATATCCATATGCTCAAGCCTACTAACTACTTCCTAATTCCCACTTCAATCTGTCATTATATAGAATAATAATGTTTTATGTAAAATATTAAACAACGAAAATATTTTACTTGTATTTCAATTAGTGTCCGCGCAGTGGTAAAATTCGAACATAATCATAATTAAAAACGAGTAAACCTTCATATATGAATTTGCCTGTATCAAATATTTAATATTTATATTCTTATATTATTATTTTTTTATTGGTACACACTAAAACCATAAACAAAAAAAGGTTGCCAAATAGTGAAGTAAAAGGAAAATTATTTTGCCTTTGCCTAGTTATTTATAGATTCTGTGATATGTTTTTTCGCCTTGCAATTTTGAGTAAAAATTATAACAATATGATCACATGACAAGGACGATAAATTATCATCTATTGTATTGTACATGTTAAAGACATTTTTAGTATAATGTTAATAATATGGACAAAGCTGATCTTACCAAGACCATTATTTTTTTACTGTTAGACTGTTTTTGAATGTAAATATAATAATTATATTAATATTAGAATGGGATTTAATACGTCATGCTCTTAATGCGTTAAATAATGTTACGAAATGTCTTCACTCACCTTCATAAAAACGATTCTTCTAAATGTAAAATATAATAATATAAGAAATAATGAGAAATTTAGTTTTGAATGTTTATTTTAATAAAGACAAAGATTAAAGAGTAAGTTTGTTTGTCTTGTGTCCGCCGGGCGGTCCGCTCTAAGGTTGTTAGGTTGTTGAATAAGTTTCTGAATTAAGAGAACTGAAAGTTTTCTCATCTCGAGATTACAGCAAAGTGTTTACCGTTTGGCTGTAGGATGCGGCCGCGACGCCGACACCCTCCTAGTCATGTCTCTTATAACGCTCACTCGATATTTTAAAACTCTATTAATGTTTATATTTCCGTGCGCCAAGTGTTATGGTTATTAAAAACAAAATACTAAAAGAAAATTAGTTTTAAAATTACCATTACAATGTTTATTTCTAATCTATCTATATAAATATTATGAAAATCAAATTGCCCTGATAAGAGTGTAGAAATTGAACAATATTAAGTTCTTATTTAAAATAATATAATTTCATTGATTTATTATTATTAGATACTATTTTAATAATATCTTATAATTTTGTATAATAATAATAATAATAATAATAATATCCTGGGACATTATTTACACAAAGCCATCTGATCCCAAACTAAGCAGAGCTTGTACTATGGAAACCAGACAACTGATATACTTACATAGACTACTTTTCTTTTGTAAATAAATACTTATATAGATAATTACACCCAGACTCAGAACAAACAAACATGTTCATGCACACAAATGTCTGTCCTATATATGTATAATGTGTGTATATTTTATAATAATAAAACAAATTACTTAGTCATAATATTAATGATAATGTGAATATATTTTTAATATCGATATCGCGCTTCCCTAGGGAAAACATTCTTGGTATTTTCATAAAATATTTGCGTGAGTGTATCGCACCTGATGCCTTAGATGTCGGTGCACTCTAAACTGGCTGTGATTTACGTAAACAAAAAGCTGCTTCGAAACATTGAAGTGAAAAAGTAACTGTATGTGACACCACTATCTTACAATTTTCACATATTTTTCTAAATCTATTAAAAATAATTTATTTTTATTTGAAATTCTAAAAAATATGATAATGTAATTCTGAAGGAACGATGGCAAGTTATAATTTATACATAAAATTATGTCATTGAAATTGAAGTCTTAATTTATTGTATATAGTTACATAATATGTCTCTAGAATTAATTTTCGTTCATTTTCTTACAGATATATAATACGTTACAATATTTAATATTTATGTGTCTGTCTGTTAGGTAAAGTATATAGTATATGCCATGATATTTTGGTCATGTACTGCTACATGTACATCATATGTACTGCTGGAATATCATCTCACTATTTGTTACAAGAAGTTTATTATTTTTAAACATTTTTCTTATTAAATATTATCACTTAAATTTTTGATTATTTAACAATATATCAAAATGAATCCTACAACTCTTCTATTCACTCACGTAAAATAAATTTCTAAAAATCAACGGAGACCAGAACACTTTATTTGTTAATTTATTCAATACCTTATTGCACAACATATATATGACAGATGACATAAAAGTAACAGAAAACAATAAATCAAACAACAAATGGTACGCAAAGGCGGTCTTATCGCTTACACCGATCTCTCACAGACAATCTTTGGTAAACTTTTTGTAAGAGAACAGGTAAGTGCATTGAAATATGAAAAAGGAGATAATAAATATTGCATAAGAATAATAATAATTAATTATATTGTATAATAATTAATTACACATATTATCTACATCTCTATAACACATGACACACATATAATAATATATAAAACTATATATAGATAAATATAAACTTCATACTGTTTCATACATACCTACATACCTTAATTAGATGTTACCAAATATAAGCTTTTCAAGCGATATTAAATAATGTTCAATGATTTCGACTGCCGAATATCTATGGGTAATGCATTCCATAGTTTAATAGTTTTAGGAGTTAAAGAATCACTATAGGTTTGTGTCCGGCTGCAGGGAGTTACAAGTTTATTATTTGGACGTACGAAACGATTTGCTTCCTCGTTTCTGATACGCACCGCTAAAGTCTGGAATACCCTTCCGACCTCCGTATTCCCTAGCACCTACAATATAGGTACCTTCAAGTCTAGAGTGAATGGGCACCTTCTATGCAAGCGCGCTCCACCTTAGGTTGTATCATCACTTTCCATCAGGTGTGATAAAAGTCAAGAGTTAGCTTATGTACTTAAAAAAAAACAGTACTTTATCTGTCTACCTTATGTTACTCATCAAGTTTTATACTTTATGGATTTAAATATATTGCGTAGACAAAACTGTCGCAGAAGTATTCAAAAATTTTATGTTTTAAATTAAATCACAAATTTTATGTCAATATTCAACTCGATGATTTATGAAGTTTCTCATTGAACACCACAGCCAAATAACCTTCGAATCTACGTGGAGGTATTGTTGATGAATTTAACTTGATATTGAAATCAACTTGATGCTAATTCTTAGATTCCACTCGTCCACAAACCGATGTGATTGTTTGTTTTCACCAATTGCTCGAGTGTCGAGTATTGTAAACAAATCACTGCACCACTTAGTGCCTTATGTCGTGATCTGTCTCAATTTGCGCCCGTGACGCTATTTGCTTGTAAATATGATAATACCTTATTTTTGTATATGTTTGTCGAAATACATACGTCAAATATACTTTCATCATACAAAATGTATCGATTTTTAGAGTTTGTTTTAGATCTTGAATAAAAAATATATTTAAATCAAAATCAAATTACATCTAAGTATTTTTATTCAACTAGATTTTTACAAGTACTTCTAAATTGTCAAGCGATTTCAGTGTATTTATTTGGTTAACAAGCAATCTAAAAACATTTACAATGAGTTAATTTTTTTTACTGAATTTCGGCAACAACGGTTAACCTTAGGAATCTACGTAGGTGAATGGTGTATACAAGTTTATGCACAAGCTCAGGTGCAATCTCCATTACTTATTCCTACTCGATGGGATCAAGCTCAGTGATAACAACGGAAGTCACAGTTTCCGAGGCATAACAGTGAATAGTCACTGTCAACTTCCTAAATGCAAGGCGCAAATGAGATTATAGTCACAAAAAGCCGCAATAAGTTGCCAAAACAGAAAGAATTATCCTGACCTGGAACACGAACTTGGAAGCTTCAGGTCTGCTTTGCTTTTCTAGCTACTATACCACTGAGACAGTCTAAGTATCAACTTCCTGTTTGACTATATATATTATGCTATAAAAGAATTTTGCATCGAATTTAATGAATACCAAATCAGATGTTTATTATGCAATAACGCGTCGGATGATATTGGTTTTTAGTCTATTTCATTATTTGTCCTCAATATATTCAGCATAAAAAAACCAATATTCACAAATATAAATGAATACCGTACTTCTGGGACTTCAAAACCGAAGGTTCATCAAAATGTTGTCATCCAAAAATCGGACCAATTATAATAACTTATAAATGGAAAATTAAAAAATTAATAATTTTGAGAACCAAATGGACCTTGATCATAATATATATTTATTTATGGATTAATAAGAGTATTATTATTGATTGATTTTGACGCGTCCATTCTATTATTATAGGTGCTGTAATCTTCACGAAACAAGTTAAGCATGAAGCACTTCTCGATTAAAACCGGAATAACCAATAATAGTAATATATGTTAAATAATATTTAAAAAGCAAGTTCTTTATGTGTTATGATTTATTATTTATTATCCAGTACATAAAACGTACAATATCACTATTTTATATTAATTATCAGTTGTTCTTAATAGTATTAAAAGTTTTATTTTTAAATGGAAATATATTCATATGACCACTTTACAAACATTTAATGAAGATTGAACATTGCGAAGATTTAATTCAATTTGACTGAAGCGTAGACCTAAGCAAGTTATCTTCGTTACATGGTCTGCACATTTTACCGTAACAAGAAACGTTATTTGTGGGGATATATTTCTTTGCATCATTCAAAACTAGGAAAATCGATAATGATAATCAAATGAATTTTCCCATTTCAAACATGACTGTGTAAAATGTTGTATATAAAATATTTAAATAAAGTTCTATCATCAACACTTTGTGAAAAAATAGAACGATATGTACAAGATCCTTATACCTTTTTACGTAGCAGTGTTATAGAAACAATTAATTTTATTATACATAAATATCATTTTAATGTATAAAATTCGAAGCTATTTTTATGAGGAAGAATTCTAGGAAATAATTAATTAAACATTCTTCTTGTTTAAATGTGGTTATGGTTATATAATTTCTCCACAAGTTTTATAATCGAAAAAATTAAATGTTTGCGAAGATACCGGAGTATCAACCGTATATCGATTATATACGATTATGTTAATAATATATTAAATAAGCTATATGGCTATCATTAATGCTTTTTCCAACTGGCACATCATTTAGGACAGATTATTGAATAATATTAATATTTTCTTTTTCTTCTTGAAACATTTTATTTACATTAAAACCTTAAATAAGTACAAATAAAAAATAAAAATAATTACTGTTCAAATCGTGACCGCGTGGAATGGTGGCAAGAATGCTAGCAGCATTTACCCTTTGAATCGCAATTCCGATTCTTTGGGAGAAAAATGAACCAGCCCTCCTGTCACCAGTAGAGGCAATAAGACGGGTTGTAATATTTTGGATGAAATTTTTTGCACTATTACTCCAAGGAAAAAATGGTTGTAATTAGATACCTAAAAAGTTAATATAATTATTTTTCTTAACCAATAATAAATTTTTTTTTTTACATTGTATGAACTGTTATATATTATAATATTATATTTTTCTATATTGGGATATTAAATAAAGCATAAAAAAATAATTACCTTATTTACTCACACAATAACTAAATAATAATTAACAAATTATCTTTGCAACACGGAACGCACATAAAAATCATAGGATGTCACAACATGTGGATCTTTCGTTTCATTTTCTACTGAGATACAATGATAACTTTACGTCGGAAGTCCGTATGCTAATTATTCACGACACGATTTTCATTGGTGTTTTATTAAGTAAAATCTTTGAATTTATTATTAGACATTTATTGAAACATTTTTTTTATATTAATATGTGAAAGAAATGTTTTATTTTGTTTATAACAATGTTCAATAAAAATAAAAATTAACTTCATCGGCTTAAAAAACAAAATTTTCCGACAACTTTATTCGGCGTTGACAACATTGAAGTGAAACGGCGACTTACAAAGCTTCGGATTTTTTGACATCCGACTAGCTGGTCAGTGGACATGTTCAAAGAGCTTTGCTGTCCACCGCAGTGTTATTGCGTGTCACCAACCTGTGTCGTTCGTCTTGTCTGATATTAGATTGCTCTGTATTACTTGTTCATTTATATTATGCTTCATAAATTACCTTACAGAAAAATACTTTCAATAAAATGCTCTTGTTACACAAAATCTTAATTATAACGTTTTAAATGGATTTATTTATAATTTCTCCGTTTGTAGGCATTCAAAGCATGTTTTAAAATAAATATATACACAAAGAACGTTGTGGCAATGCCGCGAGAAATTTAGTCTGTAAAATGAAGTTTAAATTTTTGACTCCTCTTTGACGTTCAAAGTTACCCGAGTTAATTCAATTTATTGTCTCTCTTAAAACGAAACTCTGCCGTAATGTTATTTGTTGGCTTCACCTACGCTTGTTGACATGCCCCAAAAAGCGAGTGCAGGAGCGCACCGGCATGGCTAAGTGATTCGATACACGTTCAATATGTTTCATTAGGGAGCACCGTGCTCACTTATTCAATCACATCGGCAGCGAGGCGCGCTTGCCGCCATCCGACGAAGCCTATGCAACCTCTCTGCGTACTTCACTCTATTCTTACATAATCAGTTTTTCCGGCTCAAAATATTGTACACTCAATTTCAGGAAGCGTATCGATAAATAATGTCTGCCGACGGAGCTTCAATTGCGGCTCTGTACGTCGTATAATATTGAGGTATTTTTCTATGAGTTATCTTTTGGCTTGATTTATATGAAGATTTCTATAAAATTATAAGACACAATAACGATCAATTGAAAAGCAATATTATGAGGAACTGCTGCATTCATTTTTCCTTCCCTCAACGGGCTTCGAATGCGGAACGTTTCCGTGGCGCCGCTCCTGAGAAGGAACCACTTCTCGAACGCTGTCTGCGTCCTGTGTCACAGGAAATGGTAATTACCGCCTAATCTGGCCCGAAGCGTAGGGCGGCCCGACGTCCGGATATGAACTTCCGTTATGAACAATTTAGCGCGCGAAATTGGACGACGCTACGTCCTGCATTCACCTGAATCAGATGATGCGACATACACGTGTCTATACACTCCAAGCGTGCACTTTGCAGTCATTGCGCCCCATTCATTGCTGCGATTTGCGCTCACGAATAAGTTAACGCGTCCAGCCTTGCTGAATATGAATGTATGAAACCTTTTTAAAGGCAATGTCTAGGAAATTGGATTTTCTCAATTTTAAAAGCGTAGAGTAAAATAGCTGCAAATATAACTTGTTTGTATACATAAACCGACCATTTTTATAATGACTATTTTGTTTGTAGTTATTTTTGTATATTAAATTTATTCTTATGGGAAATTGTTTTAGAAGTGAAAGACGTACAAATATAATGATATAAAAGTTATAAGCAATTAAAATATTACAACAAAAACAAAATACATTTAAATTATATTTTATTTCTTTCATTCATAAATATTTCCCAGGAAAATAATCTGTACAATAATAATAATTTACACCAGAACTCTTAAATTTTCAATTCAATTCAATTCCATTTATTTACTTTAAACATGTTATACACGTTTAGTCACTATATTTATGAAATGCAAATATTTTAACTTAAATTAACTATTCAATTATAATAATTATTAAATTAAACGTTACAAGGTTATCTTAAATTACATGTCATTACAATTTTCTGCGCTGCAAAATAAAAAAAACCGGAGGAAAAAGAGTGCGAGTCGGACTCGCCCACCGAGGGTTCCATACAAATTTGTAGGTACATATTTAGGGTTATGTTTAATTACAAAATTTTAAATTAAATAAGCAGGTTTGTATAAATGTGCAAACTGTTAGGTACTACATACACCAAAATTACCCCACATGACACGGTTAACTCAATTCAAAATTTGGGCCGCCGTTCCTTGCATAAAGACCCTGTTTTTTATGTTTTAATTACAAATGTATAGTTTTTCAGACTTTTTCCTATACTTGTAGTATAAGACGATATTACTTACCAAATTTCATAGTTCTAGGTCAACGGAAAATACCCTATAAATTTTGATTCATTTGAGAGTGTCGAAATATTCGTTTTTTGCGGCATAAACGGCCGTATATTTTTTTTAACTTAGAAGTTTTAATTTTTTCACAGCTTCAAGAGGCTGTAGATTTGAGTATATCGTTTTAATTTCAACTCGATACCTCCACGCGTTCCCGAGATAAAGGGTCTTGACAGACAGACGGATGGACGGACGGACGGACGGACGAACGGACGGACAACAAAGTGATCCTATAAGGATTCCGTTTTTTTTCTTTTGCGGTACGGAACCCTAAAAATATGTACCTGTATAAGTATGTTTTTTTTACAATAAAATATGTTTCATACAAAGTCAATATTCCGAATAAGTTATGGAAAAAAAAACCTTCATTGTCCAATTTCAAATAAACGATACTCGAACGAATTGCTGGCAAACAGACTGATGAATGACCTTATCAAATGAGTATCAATAGTAATATAAGTCAAATGGCTACAAGAATATATAGAAAAGAGCTATAGACGACGCATTATACAAAAAGACTAGGAAAAGTTGTTCGAAATATGCAAATTAATTAATATTTTTGTATGTTTTCTCAAATTCTCAATAATGATCATTGGCGAACGTTATTTAATAAATTATAAAATTGATAAGCAATAAATTAAGATAAAAATGTGTTTAACGATATACTTAATATTACTAAAATTACTTTTTAATCTACATTACAAATAAATTCTACTTTGAATACCAAACATTGACGCAAATGATGATCACAAATCGACTGTGGCTAATGATCGCCATTCATCGTGATCTGCATTGATATGGAGCTATTATTACTTGGAACTACAAGCCTCGACCATCGGTCAGACATTTGTCAATGCAAGTGTACTGATACCTACTATCTCAACCTTATCATCCAATCAAAGACCAATCCTGCTTATATCATTTTCCAAATTTCCTACAATATACATACTCGTACATCTATAATATGTATACAAGGAAGCAGATAATTCATTAATAGTTTATTTTACTATATATATATATTTTTTTTTTTTTTTTTATATTACCCGGGATAGCAAATGACTCTACTCCACCTGATGGTAAGTGGTAGTAGAGTCCAAACGCGACGACGGCTAGTGCAGTCAGGACGAATGACTTGCTCTAGCCGCCCCCGCCTTGCCGGCCCGCAAGATGCCTCTTCACGCCTCGTTTGAAGGAACCCAGGTCATAAGAGGAGGGGAACACGTGTGCTGGTAAAGAATTCCATGTTTTGGAGGTGCGACAAAGAAAAGAGTTGCCAAATTTCTTTGTGCGCGATGGAATTGATGTCACAGTTAGGCGGTGACATCGAGAGCCAGCACGCGTAGACTTGTAAAGGAATGGGGAAGCAGGAATGAGGGAGAATAATTCCTCTGAGCACTCGCCGTGATACAATCGGTAGAAAGCACTCAGTGCCGCTATCTCTCGACGCAATTGTAAAGGCTCGAGGGTGTTGGTGACCTTTACGTCGCCAATAATGCGAACCGCACGTCGCTGCAACCGATCCAAGGCCTCCAGTAAGTACTTAGCGGAGCCATCCCAGAGGTGCGAGCAATATTCGACGCAAGACCGCACCTGTGTTTTATATAACAGGAGCAGTTGTTGTGGCGTGAAAAAACGCCGCACCTTGTTCAGGACTCCGAGTTTCCGTGAAGCTGTTTTTATAACAGCCTCGATGTGGTCCCTTGGATTGAGGTCGCACCGAACGTCAATTCCCAGTATGGCGACTTTGCTTTGCATCTCCAGCGTAGTTCCACAGAGGGAGGGAGGAGGCGAAAATGGTGACTTTTTCGCTGTGAGAGCACATACCTGTGTTTTCTTGGCGTTAAACTCAACAAGATTGTCAGAGCCCCATTTGGCAATGAGACCTAACGTCCTATCGAGTTCAACAACAAGATCCCTCCGCCTCTCCTCGGTTTCCGCCCGCTCAGCTACTGCGCGTCCGTGGTAGCCCCCGTGCACTGTACTATCATCTGCATAGCAATGTATGTTCCCAAGAGAGAGCATATCATTGATATGCAGAAGAAAGAGTGTGGGGGATAGCACAGACCCCTGGGGGACCCCAGCATTCACTACATGGAATTGTGAAGCGCAACCATCAACTAAAACGCGAAGGCTACGCTTGTGTAGGAAGCTGGCAATCCAGGTGCAGAGCTGAGTTGGCAGACCATATGCCGGCAGCTTGGAGAGAAGACTTCTGTGCCAGACCCTGTCGAAAGCCTTGGAGATATCGAGGCTGACAGCCAACGATTCCCCACGCTTATCGATAGCTTCACCCCAGAGGTGTGTTACGTACGCTAGAAGATCACCTGTGGACCGTTTTGGTCGAAACCTGTACTGACGATCATTAATTAGACAGTGATCTTCTAGGTAATGGATCAGTTGGTTATTTAAGATCCGTTCCATCACCTTACAAAGTACTGAGGTGATAGCTATTGGCCGATAATTTGCCGGGTCAGACCGATCCCCTTTTTTGGGAACCGCTTGCACATTAGCTTCTCTCCAAGAATCCGGCACACATCCTGTAGAGAGAGACAGCTGAAACAGGCGTGTCAACACAGGAGACAGCTCCGCTGCACACTTCATCAGCACTATGGCTGGTATTCCATCGGGACCGCCAGCTTTCCGTACATCGAGTGATTGCAGCTCTGCACGCACATCACGCTGCCTGATTTTGATGTCAGGCATCGTGTGGCCACATGAAGGTATTGAAGGTGGTAGCGCACTGCAATCATCGATCACAGAGTTATCCGCAAAGAGTTTTGCCAGAAGATCGGCTTTCTCCTGCGGACTGTGAGCTAGTGAGCCGTCCGGATTCCTGAGCGGTGGCAGCGAAGGTTGGCAAAAATTGTTTTGCACAGACTTGGTCAGACGCCAGAAGCTACGGGAGCCCCTTGGGTGCGAAACAAGGTCATGACCAATCCGTACAACGCGCTGTGCATCCGCTCTCGTGTATGCCTTCCTACAGAACTTGGAGTTTTTGTTATAGGTTGCTTTCAGTGAGTCAATGTTAGATGCCCCGCTAACGCAGCCGTTGATCCACGCGCGATATGCCGCCTGCTTGGATGACACAGCATCGGCACATTCGCGAGTGAACCAACGGTTACGCGTGCCCTTACTGATCAGATCTGAGTTAGGAATGTAGTATTCCATCCCTAACAGGATCTCATCAGCAATAGCAGCGGCGCTAGCTGTCGGGTCATTCTCCCTGAAGCAACGTTCCTTCCAAGGGACTGACGCATAGTAATCGCGCAAACCGTCCCAATCTGCCGACTTATAGTGCCAAACGCGACGTTTGCATAACGCTTGTTGCGGCAGCTTGGCCTGTGGCACTTTGGTGGATATCAGGCAGTGATCCGAAGAACCAAGAGGAGCCTGAACCTCAACCTGATATTCCACCGGGTGAGTAGTCAGCAGAATGTCCAGTAGGGAAGGCGCTTGCCCGTCAATGTCTGGGATCCTGGTGGGCTGATCAACCAATTGGGTCAAGTCATGCGTGAGAGCGAAAGCATGAGCAGTCTTTCCAGCATGGTCAGTTTTGGGAGAGTTCAACCATGACTCATGGTGAGCATTAAAATCCCCCAAAAACACCAGTTCTGCGCTAGGAAACTGCTCTTGCGCAGCATCTGCCACCCGACTAAGATGGTCAAACAGTCGGCTTGTCTCCAAGTCACCATTGTGGGATCTGTAGAGGCACACGTAGACTCGACTCTGACGAATCAGGTCCACATGTACCACCAACATGGAGAGGGAAGGGTCCTCCAAGCAGCGCAGACGGTGACAACAAACATCCGCCCTGACGAACAAGCATACTCCGGCTTTCGCTTTGAAGGATTCTTCAAGCATGTAGCCGGGATAATTAAGGTAGCTGGTATCGGCAGGACGGAGTATTTGAGTCTCCGTAAGAAACAACATTGCTGGCCGTGCTGTCTCGAGATGGTGGTGGACAGCATTGAGGTTAGCGTGGAGTCCACGGATGTTAGAGAACTCAACCTCAAACAGCGAAGGTATGGTGGGGGTGTGCACCGCTGATCGAACGTTATTTCTTTTATGCGCTGTCATGTCATGGGAAAAGAAAGGAGAGACGTGAAGCGAGCATCGCATTGCCACGATAGGGATGGTCAAAGTGTGGAGCTGTGTTTCCCCAAGAAGCTGCCAGAAGGGAAAATAAACTGATCCGCCAGACGGAAGGGCCCCCGAACCCTCCCGGTAATGGCCGCCGGGACCCCACCGTCCGGTCACCAACCGGCACGACGGTCCACACCGAGATTATGCGTGGCCTGGTGGGGCAGCCTCGCGAGCTGGTTAGGAACGCTTGGGCCCCTGTACTATGCCACGGGCGGCCAGCGGAACAACCGTTTCTACGGGTCTTCCTGGCCGGCGGGTCAATATAATTTCCCCCGGCATTGGTTCAACAGCAACTTCCACTGGACCACCACATATCGCGGCAATGCGCGCTCAGGCTCTGGCTGTACGCTGGCTGATCTCGAAACGCGGTTGCATGCAGCCACTTCACGAGTTTTTCACCATGCGTACGGTGGTAACAAGCCAGGCGGATGAGAGACATCCTACCACCAGATGAGCAGTTGGACGCTCAGATATCCCTTAGTCGCCTCTTACGACACCCATGGGAGAGAGAGGGGCAGTGATTTGTATTCTTACTCCGTCACTGCACGGAGATTATATTTCTTACTGCAATACCTCGTCAATTAAAATATCAAATAAATGCAAACAAAAACATCAACAATTTTAAACCAATGAACGGACTTAATAAAACGTCGCTTAACTCGCGTAATTAACTTATCGCTATGGATGATGCGATAAAAATCAGTGCAACAAAATGGCAGTAGTCGAAATGCAATGAAATTGAGGAAAATGATTTTGATATTCAGAGAGCGAGAAACGAACGGGCGCGGCGGCCGTTATTGTCGGCTCCCATACAGGTTCCAAATGGACTGCGTTCGTTCAATTTCGATACTTTTACAACACAATAGGCGAGAGTAAGGCGTGTGCGCTCACCTGTCAAATTAAAAAAGCACTTGAATATTCAAAATAAACCAGGTAAAGTGTATATGGAGATAGTATACAGCGAGAGTTTTAATTTTTGTGAAGGTAATTGAATTCCATTCACCCATTGGAGACTAAAGTTGGAAATAAAATTTTATTATAGTCCTTTTAATCCATCAAACAGCAAAAAACGTAAACGTTTCAAAAATCCATATTGATGCACTTTAAACAACTTTCTACGATGTTATTTAGATTGTTGAAAACAATATCGGATGAGTTTTTGCTAGTGCACTTAATTTTCAGTGAAGTTTAATAATTGAATCAATTGTTCACTATAGGAGACTGACGAACCATTCTGATGTTACTCAGGTGCAATAGAGCATTGAAATAAACAAACCTTTGCGCAAACATTTTAATGAAACTGATTTTATAAAAATCTCGAATAGTCTTTAAAAATCACAAGTTGCGCCAATAATTAGTTAATGGCGGTTTTAAATTAACTTGCGTCTTTTTTTAACAATGCTAATGCTATGTATTCTTTTTTAGTAGAGCCAATCTATCTTCTAACTATATATAAGTATGTTTATACCGTACGCTGTCAGCTGTCATTCAGTACCAAATCTAACACTTACCTCGTTTTACGTAGTTGCTTAAAACATTTGTGATACAACGTAATTAAAATTATAAAATTTACGTTTAAAAAATAAAATATATTAAAAAGGGAATTTCATTTTTTAAGTGAATACTAACTACATCTTAAATAATAAACGTAACTCATTCTTGAAAGGCCGGCAACGCACCTCCAAGCCCTCGGGTGTTGCAGATGTCCATGACGTAGGTAGTTATTTCCATCAGGTGAGCCTCCTCCATCGAAAATATAATTACACTTGATAGCTAAATAATGAAAGAACATTGAGAGAGCACTGACGCATCAGGCGGAGGAGGAAGCACTGTCATTTTGAGGTCGTTTTAGATCATTTTAATATAAATTTTAACTGGGGTAAGCTACGATGTCCGTTTGAGTTTCAATCGTTAGCTTTTACCAAGATCTATCGAATGTATTTATAAAACATAAATGTGAAAGAGTTTTAGTGAATATGCGTGTTAAAGTAAAAAACAAAATAAATAATGCAATTCGAGCCTCTACGTACAAAGGGCCAAAAGCCAAATCAAAATGAGGACGGCACCGTGTACGGTGTACCGCACGTTAGTTTATCTTTTCCTATTGTTCAAACGTGTTAATAAAAGTGGCTGACAATTCGACTTTTTAATTTTAATTTTATTTGGTAAGTGGTCACCAACGCCCATAGACAATGACATTGTAAAAAATGTTAACCGTCGCTTACATCGCCAATGCGCCAGCAGCCTTGGGAACTAAGATGTTATATCCCTTGTGCCTGTAATTACACTGGCTCACTCATCCTTCAAACCGGAACACAACAATACAAAGTACTGCTATTTTGCGGTAGAATATCTGATGATTGGGTGGTAACCTACACAGATGAGCTTGCACAAAGCTTTACCACCGAGTAAAATTTAATTTAATAATTTCTCTAGTAGAAGCACATCACTGGGACAAGAAAAACGAGAATTATAAAAATAAAAATTGTAACGATGGCTGCTGCCGTTTACCGGCGGTTACACGGTGGTCAGTGCCGCACCGTAGACGTCCGTCCGTCCGTTAGGCGTCCGATCAATCGATCAACGATGTTCAAATTGGTCTTACATCGAAATTTCTCCAACAACGATTGTGTGGCAAGATTTAAAAGTATGCTCTCGTTTTAAAGGGTTACGCGTTTAAGAGTGAGATATATATATATCTTGTCACACTCGTAACCCCTATATAGGGCTACTCGATTAAGATATCTTTTAGATTTTTTAGGTTTACTTAAACATACTCAAATATGAAATTTCAGATTTTTATGATGATGGGAACCCGTGCCGACTTAACTTCGAAGTTTCGCATAGAAATTTTCAATAATTATAGAACAACATCAAATAATAATTAATTTGGGTAATTTCTTATCAGTTTGTTTATTTCTTTCAATCAGAATAGAGTGTTATTTGCTCTTACACACAAAGTAGCAGAAACTGTTTCTGCTTTTCCTCAGCGGCGATTAATCTGTAAAAAACTTGTATCAGCATTAACTGCTCTATTGATGTTTTATTAAAT
Source organism: Nymphalis polychloros (assembly GCA_905220585.2). Lineage (NCBI taxonomy): Eukaryota > Metazoa > Arthropoda > Insecta > Lepidoptera > Nymphalidae > Nymphalis > Nymphalis polychloros. The sequence goes on along the minus strand of HG992245.1, from coordinate 9,610,538 downwards.
GATGACTCTTTTGTCTGTTGAGTGTTGAAAGCAATATTTTAGGACGGTATTTTCCTTCCACAAAGAAATCTTTTAACAATAGAACATTATATTATGAAAATCGGCCTTAAATCGTCGTTCTGACCTTCTAAGTATGTGTTTGTTGTACTGGCGAATTGTTCTTGCAAATTCATCGTCCGTGCAGTGACGGAGTAAGAATACAAATCACTGCCAATTTCTCTCCCATGGGTGTCGTAAGAGGCGACTAAGGGATATCTGAGCGACCATCTGCTCATCTGGTAGTAGGATGTCAATCATCCACCTGGCTTGTTACCATCGTACGTATGGTGAAAAACTCGTGAAGTATCTGCTTGCAGCCGCGTTTCGAGATCAGCCAGCGTACAGTCAGTGCTCGAGCGCGCATTGCTGCGATATGTAGAGGTCCAGTGGAAGTTGTTGTTGAACCAATGCCGGGGGAAATTATGTTGACCCGCCGGACAGGGAGAACCGTAGAAACGGTTGTTCCGCTGGCTGCCCGTGGCAGAGTACAGGGGCCCAAGCATTCCTAACCAGTTTGCGAGGCTGCCCCACCAGGCCACGCATAATCTCGGTGTGGACCGTCGTGCCGGTTGGTAACCGGACGGTGGGGTCCCGGCGGCCACTACCGGGAGGGTTCGGCGGCCCTTTCGTCAGCAGCTTCTTGGGGAAACACAGCTCCACTCTTTGACCATCCCTATCGTGGCAATGCGACGCTCGCTTCACATCTCTCCCTTCTTTTCCCATGACATGACAGCGCATAAAAGAAATAACGGTCGATCAGCGGTCCTCCACCATACCTTCGCTGTTTGAGGTTGAGTTCTCTAACATCCGTGGACTCCACGCTAACCTCAATACTGTCCACCGTCATCTCGAGACAGCACGGCCAGTGATGTTGTTTCTTACGGAGACCCAAATACTCCGTCCTGCCGATACCAGCTACCTTAATTATCCCGGCTACATGCTTGAAGAATCCTTCAAAGCGAAAACCTTAGGAGTATGCTTGTTTGTCAGGACGGATGTTTGTTGTCACCGTCTGCGCTGCTTGGAGGACCCTTCCTTCTCCATGTTGGTGGTATGTGTAGACCTAATTCGTCAGAGTCAAGTCTACGTGTGCCTCTACAGACCCCACAATGGTGACTTGGAGACAAGCCGACTATTTGACCATCTTAGTCGGGTGGCAGAAGAGCAGTTTTCTTACGCCGTACTGGTGTTTTTGGGAGATTTTAATGCTCACCATGAATCTTGGTTGAACTCTCCCAAAACTGACCATGCTGGAAGGACTGCTCATGATTTCGCTCTTACGCATGACTTGACCCAACTGGTTGATCAGCCCACCAGACATTGACGGGCAAGCGCTTTCCCTACTAGACCTTCTGCTGACTTCTCACCCAGTGGAATATCAGGTTGAGGTTCAGGCTCCTCTTGGTTCTTCAGATTACTGCCTGGTATCTACCAAAGTGCCACAGGCCAAGCTGCCGCCACTAGCGGCATGCAAACGTCGCGTTTGGCACTATAAGTCAGCAGATTGGGACGGCTTGCGCGATCACTTTACGTCAGTCCCTTGGAAGGAACGTTGCTTCAGTGAGAATGACCTGACAGCTGGCGCTGCTGCTATTACTGATGAGATCCTGTTGGGGATGGAATACTACATTCCTAACTCAGATCTCATCAGTAAAGGTACGTGTAACCGTTGGTTCACTCGCGAATGTGCGATGCTGTGTCATCCAAGCAGGCGGCATATCGCGCGTGGATCAATGGCTGCGTTAGCGGGGCATCTAACATTGACTCATTGAAAGCAACCTATAACAAAAACTCCAAGTCCTGTAGACGGGCATATACGAGAGCGGATGCACAGCGCATTGTACAGATTGGTCATGACATTGTTTCGCATCCTAGGAGCTCCCGTAGCTTCTGGCGTCTTACAAAGTCTTCATTCATGTTATATTTTTCCATAATACTTTTTTATGCTCAGATTAATATTGAGACAACATGATGACGATGAGCGAATATACCGATTATTGAAAGAAAGCAGCGACGCAGTGGTAGACAAACCAAGCAGGGTAATAGAAGATTATTCATATGAAGAAAATAAGATTATATACTTGTTATCTTTATATATTATGATGAAAGAGGAAAAACAATATATCCAAGTACTTCAAATATGACCCATAGTCAAACGAAACCAAAGGCTGCGTCGTCACTTTTGATCAGATGTATTCGAACATGTCCTGCAGCCGCAAGACAAAAAGATGTCAATGGCTATGGTTTTTGGGATTTTGACCATGGTGTTATTTGATGATTTATTATCTACTACCACAATGTTGTAGTCAAATAAGAAAAGCCTTTAAGTCGCCGTTATTTCATGAAGAATCTCAGCAAAGACCCTTGGCGACTTGGATGTCGGCAAGGCAGAATATTCCTACTCTATCTAAAAACTTTGAAAATCCAAATCAGTGGATATCTTCAAAAGTGTCCAGCTAAATATTGAAAACAAGAAGAAATACTGCTCATTTTGACTAAATCTTTATGTGATCAGTGCAAAAATCCAAATAAATGGTAAACATTAGTCTAGAGCTTGTTCTCAGTGCCTTTAAGACTAAGCCTGATTATTTTTTTATTTTGTTTTTTTTTATTATTAATTGGGAACATAAATTATAAAAAAAACGCTGATTATGTCAGATATAACTATAAATTAAACGCCTTAGAAAAATATTTCTATGTTTTTGTTTTCATGCTCTTAGATGACAGAATGACAGAATGACATCATGAACAAACTAATATAAAACATCAAAAAATCATAATATACACCTGATCCTAAATATATGCCCTCAATCAGTGCACACGTCGAAACGACGTACGGTATAGTTATCTTTCCCGTACTACAAAATAAGGTTATCTTTCTAGGATTATAGTATTGTAAATATATGATTTTAGCGATGGGATCGGTTGTTTTCACTGCAAATGAATTATATACATTGGTAAATCAGTATAGGAATTTTTTTGCATCTATAGCAATAAAATATATCATTTTAGCAATCCTGAATACTCATATGATATTTAAAAAGAAGCTAATAACTTTAAATTCGGCGTTTATACATCGAAAATAATCAACAGATTAAATATTCACAGATATTATTATAATAAATATGTATTGAAGTACAATAAACATACGTTATATATAGTTATCCGTCGTCACCCGACGTGGAACTATCTAATTTTGTAACGGTCAGTTCTTGTTGTCTTGTCGAAAGTCTTTTACGCTAGACTTGACTTTCTGTTTTAGAAATCCCGATGTATCATGTGTGCCGTACCATCGGTTTCGTACTTTTTGTATTATAAACCTTTTCTTAAAATGTTATAGCAATTATTTGTTTATGAAGAGAACTAAAGTGTGTTTGGAAAAGCAAATTATTCTGGTAAATGGAGGACGTATTCAGATATGAGTTTGAATTTAAGCATGATATCAAGATATATGCCAAATCAAAGACGCTGCGTATTGCGTAAGTTAACCAGGGCTTTCAGGAGAGGACGTCTTAGAACTACAGTACAGTACGCCGCGGAGATGCTCGCGCAACGTCGTTCATTTCGTCATCATCGTCAGTTCCTCACCTTTCCCGCCGCTTGCCTCAAGCGTACATGGAGAGGTGCATTTTCGCTTTCCTGATGGAGTTGGTTCTACTTAAAGACTATCGCTTCCATATCCACAAGATTATATGTAATCGTACAATAGTAAAAAAAAAACACTAACTTTGCTTAGTGTTGTAAATAAGGCGCTGAGATGGCCCAGTGGTCAGTTATAGCTGAGAATTCAGAGTTCAAACCCAAACAAGTACCACTGAATTTGTATATGCTCAATGTGTATGAGGTGGATGAAATCTACTACTTTCACATTTACATTTACAGGCTGTTACTTGTTGTTGTTGTTGTGTTACTTTAATTTACTTTCTTTATTTGTGGTATCCGAAAAAGTGTGTGTATAAGTATATAAAATATATAATTGTATTTAATACAAGCTACCCGTCTGGGCTTTGTGCGTTTCAAATAGGGGTCTAGATAAGATAGTTTCTATTGAAAGACATTTTTTTTTTTTCTTTAAAGACGCGTTTCCGTCTTTCCCCCACATGAAATGAGGGGGTATGTGGGGCTCACCAGCACTGAAGGCATCGGACTACCTACTAAAAAACCAGCGGTACCCTCTGGTCAAGGGGCGCCAAGGGATCGCTTGTGCATGCTAACGTGACGCCCCGACGGTCGGCCCGCCTGTGCGGGCCTCCATTTCTAAGGGATACAGGGGACACTCTCGCAGAAGGAGACCAATTCCAACCAACACATGGCGTGATTGACGCCATGCTCGACAGCGAGAGATCTGCGCCGACTATCGCTGCCAAGGAATGCCTCTGAGGCTCCTATCCACTCCGTCAAGGTGTGGTGCGCCGTGTCCCGCGGCGCATCAGGAGGTGATACCTCCCGCCTCGCTATCTTGTGTAGGTACTTACCTAAACGTAAGTGTGCCACTTTTCCTTAACCAGCGACTCAAGTGGGGCCGAATCCTCAGGTCCTCTTCCTATCTACGAATCAGGGCTTGCTGGGCTAAAACCCTGATTCGTCCCACCTCCGCGGATCCTGGACGGCCGCCACTCGCTCTGGCTTCCACCCGAAACCGGTACACTTCTGCATTCTATTGAAGGACATACACAGATTTTGTATTGTTTTTTTTTGCACCTAGGTCATTGCTGGCGTACGCTGAACACTTCACCAAAGTCTCATGGTTTCAATCGATAAATAGTTTAGCATAAATATACAAACTTTCATTTTTATTTATTAACATTCTAGTACATTGATAAACGGATACCACCTCAAATAATCTATGGTTGTTGTGACATGTCGTGTATATTTCTAGAATACGTTTTAATTTTAAATATATTAAGTTAACTTAATTTCAACTTAAAATTTATTTTAAAAAAAAGTTTAAAGTCTATAGATAGTACAATCCACGATGACGTTCCAACCGCCACCGCTCTTCTTTCAAATCGCTACAGAGCAAGTGTGCATCTTTCATAGTTGTCTCAAGCAAACTAAAATATTCTAGAGGTGGACGATATATGTAAACTATAATATATCTTTGAATTTTTACACAGGATAGTTCTATAGTACGTTCGGAAGAGAGAGCTTCTAAAATACACATTTACGTACTTATAGCAAAGAGCCTTCGTGAATAGCATTCACTCTTATGAACATAAGTAAGCACAGTTTTTTTTATTTTATAGGATAGGTAGGCGGAGGAGCGGGCGACGGGCGTCACCAACGTCCTTAGACTTATTTGTTTTTCAGATATTGAGTCATGTCCGAAGTCGTAGAACAAAAGTTGTTGCTTATGGTGTTAGCTATCTAGCCCTGCGAGGTTGCTGGGTCGTTACAAATAACCCTGTATATATATATATATATTTTTTTTTTTTTTTTCAATTAACCTTTTTTGTATAACTTATTGATAATAAATATTTTATATTTATGTGTGTATTTCTTCATGGAAAATTCAAATTTAACAGTCTTTAGCAAATATTGGAATATCGGTAAATATCGTATGAATATAAATATACTAAAGACTGTTAAAGAGAATGTCGCTCTACTACTGGTACATGTTGTAAAGTAAAAATCCATGTCCATCAAGAATTGCATTATGCTGTCCTTGATTGCTTGTCAAAAAGTTTGGACGGAGTATACTGCGGAGTATGCCTATTACCGCTTCAACATTTAAATTTAGAGCAGAGCACACGTGTGCAAGTGGGGTTGTACTATTTAGGTGTGTTGTATGCAAAATTAATAGTACAGGTCTCTGAGAAAAATAACCGAGTTATTTATTAATTGCAACCTAAAGCCACAATGTGTTTAATTTATACTCTGTCCATTCGTTTATTTCACGGTCGTATACACAGGTCTTGCAACTGAGTCCAATTTCAGTGGTGAGAGATGAGGTGCGAGTGTGTAACAACTGCTAATTCGCAATACCATCCGCTTGAAGTACTACGTCGCTGCTATCGAAGCTGATATTTTTCTCTCCCAAGTATTGTGTTATTTAATCATTGTTATATCGTTTTGTTGAGTTTTGCGGATTTTTTGTTATTTTTATTTTGTTATTTAACTGTTTTGTTTAGATTGAAAAAATGTTCGGGATAATTATTACGCGAATTGTCATGTCTCTGGCGGCCGTAAATTGAACTTAACAGCATCAGTATGTCAACGTACCCCATACTGAAGTTGCAAGACCTGTGTATACGACCGTGGTTTATTTTCTTTTTGACAGTTCAAGAAAGTTCGAAATTAGTGACGCCCTCACACATTACCGATTCGATTTGAAATAAGAATCGATTTTATTTAAGAAGAACTTTCAATTGATTTAATTAAATAATTTTAATATTAATTATTCGGTTATTTTGTTTTTTTTAAATTATATGTCAAATAAATAAATATATAAATAATAAATCAGTAAAATAGAAATATTGACTCTTAACTCTTGATTTAGTCATTATTAACCACGCGTTTTAAAATTAAATTTCACCCTTAAAGTTAAGTTTCGCGTGTATAGTTACATTTTAAGACAGCCGTTAAGAAATAAATAACTGAATGAACAGAGTTATTGTTCTTTACTCTTATTTTGAACTTAAATTCCAAGATTTCGACTTAATTCCTTGCAAATAATCAATTTTGGAGTCATATATACTACTTTTATTTTCTTTTTTTTATTAAATTTACAGGAACAATACTAACATGAAGTCAAATAATTTTTTATCATATGATCGATTTATCGTATTTCAAGAACTGTTTTACTCTGTGGTTGTTTGTTATGCACAGGCCACTTCACTACCCGTCAATAAAGTACGACATCACGGTCGTATACACGGGTCTTGCAACTGAGTCCAATTTCAGTGGTGAGAGATGAGGTGCGAATGTGTTACAACTGCTAATTCGCAATCCCATCCGCTTGAGGTACTACGTCGCTGCTATCGAAGCTGATATTTTTCTCTCCCAAGTATTGTGTTATTTAATCATTGTTATATCGTTTTGTTGAATTTTGCGGACTTTTGTTATTTAACTGTTTTGCTTGGATTTGAAAAAGTGTTCGGGATAATTATTACGCGAATTACTAATTAAATTATTAATTACCTCTGGCAGCCGTAAATTGACCTTAACAGCATCATTATGTCGCCTTACTCCATATTGAAGTTGCAAGACCTGTGTATACGACCGTGTACGACATTACTGTAGTAAAATATTCAAAAAAAAAATAATCGTAATTTATAGGCGTGAGATGTCAAAGAGAAAATAAAATGTTGGACAGGAAGGAATCTACTATTTATGTATATACATAGTAGATTCCTTAGAATAAATAAGAAGAAACTCAAATCAATCAGATGAAACGGCAACGCGATATTGTACGTAACGTCACTCTTAATAATCCTATTCCTAATAATAAATATTAACATGTATGTTAGAACGTCACTCAACGCCGAAAAATCTGGACAGCGCGATTCAGAAATGAACGTGATTAGCACACTGCCATCTATGGACTAATGGCCGCGACATATAGTATAACAACAAAAATACGTACGTTTTTATAACTTTTGATAGATTCAACTGATTTTGATGAAACAAAGACTAAACGGAACCTCGAAATACTTCTTATAATAATTTAATTATTTTCATTTATAATTTTTAGCCGTATCTAAGATTAGCCTGGCTAAAAAGACAAAAATAAAAAAATGTATTGTTTTGGTAATTGGCAAATAGTCAACTTACCTTTATAAGAGGCAGTTATTTTGAAATCACAGCCAGACGCTCCAATTTTATTCATATATATAGATGTATATATAAGTATGTATTTACAAAAGAAAAGTAGTATATGTAGTATATCAGTTGTCTGGTTTCCATAGTATGAGCTCTGCTTTGTTTGGGATCAGCCTTGTGCCTTGTTGGGGTGCCTTGTGTGAATCCCAGGATACTATTATTATCGATTTGATATCCATGTTTATATATTTTTTATTAAATTTCATAATCATAAGTTAACGCAAACGCAATCCGGTCAAATAAGTGGAATTAATAATTACACTGCTTAGGATGCTTAGGATTGAGAATCCCGAATAGAGGTTTTTGATTTGTAATTATACAGACGTGTTTTGCTTCTAGATAATTATGAAACTTTGCTATTCCAAATATAATCGACATTGCCTCTGTACCAAGTAGAAAGTATTACTTTTCATATGAATGTAGTATTTTATAGATTTCATTGTTGTATTCTTTTATTTTTCCATATTATGATATAATAATGTTAATGTTTTCATGAAGCATAATGTACGAGAATAAAGATAACAGTACTTAAATATAGCAAAATATACTAAATGCATTTTCTTTAAGTTCAGGCTATTTTAAATCAGCTAAGCATCTTATACCTAATCTAAAATAGGTTTTTTTTTGTGGAAGCACTTTTTAGTACTTCTTAACTCTTTGTTTTTTATGCTCAGGTGTCATTATTATTGAATTCACTATACTTGGTGTTAGATAACTATTTTTTCTTCCATATATCTAGTAGTATTTACATTGACGATCAAAACTGCTATTCCCTGTATAAAATATGAGTTTGGCGTTGAGCATTGAAAAGGGAGGATCCTCCGACCAGACAGGTGTTAGTCTGGTGGGCTACTGCCCGACGGTTGTTGTCGGGTTCTTGTATATATATTCAATCGCTCGGATAACTTTAATATCGCGATGTAGGGTACGTCAGTTTTTAGTTTTCGTATGTGGCGAGATAGATGTCGCTACATGAGAAATAATTATTAACCGAAAAAATTTAGAGCATGTTCCTCAAAAGTCAAACGATGAACAACCCTGATGACGTACCCTGTTCATCAGTATGCATCAGATGTAAGCGATTCTAAGCATTTCTTACACTGCCAATGTCTAAGGGCGTGATCGCTTACCATCAGGTGGCCCACATGTTCGTCCTATTCTATAAAAAAGCTTGCGTTGCCGCGATCGCATATGGTAAAGACTTATTAAAGAAGACTATTACTTAAAGACTTAAATAATGACTATTTAGGAATTTTGGAGTTATCCTTGATTATGTTGCACAAGGCTACCATAAGCTCGTCTAGGTAGGTATCACCCAATCATCAGATATTCTATCGCACAACTAAGTACTGTTGTGTCCGGGTTTTATATATATTTATATATATATATAAGTAAAAATATATTTGTATATTTGATGTAGACAAGCTCGTTAAGATAAAACTGTATTTTTTTTAGCTTACAAGCTAGGTAACTTTGGAAAAAATATATTAAGTTTAATTGCACGCCGACCAAAGCCAAGCGAAGTGACAGAGAAACTTCCCCACTGTAGTTCAGGCTTCGTAATTAGTTCATAGAGATAGTCGTATTGACAAATCAGCTGTTCCTTTCAGTCTTGGAACTATTATAAAGAAAACATAGTTTTAAATACGGTACTTAAAAATACGTTAGAATTACATAACCAAATAAAACTGACGTAAAGATATTCATAATAATATATTTGTGTCATTTCTTACAAATGTATACGTATTACAATACGAGTATATGCAATTCGCAATGTTGTTGTCTGGCAAAACCGAATAATCTGAATTTTGTAGAAGATAAAAAACTCGTAAAAACAGGATATGGACAGGCTCACATGGACAGGCAATTTGAAAATTGAATATGGAAATAATGAAATAAATATTATTTTTTTAGGTTTTAGTGCATAATTTCGAAAATAAATAAAAAATTACCAAATTACAGTTTTATAGCGATGTGAGTTTAATTAAAAGATTGTTTACTTTGTAATTTTAATTATTCATTTTAAAAACGGATTGATCACTCTTTATTTAGTGACATAATATGTTTTATTGCATGCCTTCTGCAATATACTCCTTAAGATATTATTTTACTTTTGTTTGTAATTTGACTATTCATGGAAAAACTCGTAGACCCTAGACTTCTGGGGTTTTTAACATAAGGTAGGAACTTTTAAGCCTCCAATGTAATCATTATTTAAAATCTGGACTTCAATTTCGCATGATTGCTTTTACTGTAGCGACTTTTGTCTTAAGCATTGTGCTATAACTAAATCCTATAATTAGTTTCTGATTCGCGTATTAACCTTTTATTTGTTAAATTACATTTAGCTTAAAGAATGATTCTCAGTTCATGGGAAAAGTAATTCATAGCAATAAAATCGTTTTCAATATAGTGTCAGACTTCTAAACTCGTTTTAAACTGGAACATATCACCGCTCGTCGCTTACACCGCAGTGTCATGATAGGTGCGTTTTTTAATATGAGCGCGTACAAATTAAATACCTATTGGCCAGAAGAGGCGCCGTGTGTAACACGAATAACCAATAACATGATCAGTTTTAAATCATTTTGAAATAGTCAGTTAACAAGAAAACTTTGGAGACCATTTTATAATGTATGTAATGTAAGCTATATGACACAGTGGTCGCTGAGCTATATTAAATTGCGCTATCTTGCGATTGCGATTGCGTAGCATTTGCGTGCGCCACGAGATAAATTATTTAATTCGCATAGTCTGCCAAACTAGCTAAAAGAAGAATTGAAGAAGTTGTTCTTCATAAAAAAATTGTTACTCATTTACAGAAGGACTATTAAGTGACTTGATTTTGGCATCTATTAAGGTTAAGTGTATGGTATATTTTGATATGTTAGTCTTACCTTTACCGACGTAGATGATGATGCGTATGTTTACTTACGATGACCTCATTAGCTATATATATAGTATAAAATATAAAAATTAAACTAACAGTCGATAAATTCAAATGCTGAGCAAGTCTACATGGAGTACTGCCCTCACCTCTGGGCGGGAGCTCCCCAGTACCAGCATCTTCCTTTTGACCGCATTCAACGTAGAGCAGTTCGAATTGTCGACGATGAAGCTATTACCGACCGGCTTGATTCTTTGGATTTGCGTCGAGATGTTGGGTCACTCTGCATACTCTATCGCATATATCACGGGGAGTGTTCTGAGAAGTTGTTTGGTTTAGTCCCGGCCGCTGAATTTCACCACCGGACATCGCTCCAGAACTCAAAATTCCATCCTCACCACCTCGATGGCTGGAAATCCACAACAGCGCGTTTCCTAAGGTATTTCCTGCCTCGCACAATCACTCTGTGGAACCAGCTTTCGCCGGCGACTTTTCCGAACCGATATGAAATAAAAACCTTCAAGAAGAGAGAGTACTCTTTCCTCAAAGGCCGGCAACGCACCTGCAAGTCCTCAGATGTTGCATGTCCATGGGCGGTGGTAGTCACTTTCCATCAGGTGAGCCTCCTGCTCGTATGCCTTCTTACATAAAAAAAAGTCTCCTCTGTCCCTAAAAGATATTTATAAAATATACTTTATATAAATATTATATAGTAAATTGAATAGTGAAATTTATACAAACATCTTTTATTTTTTTATGTATCAGTAATAATAAACTTTAATATAAAATAACAGAAAATAAAGTAAATTGAAACATTATTAAGAAAGCAAAGATCAATAATAAAGAGGAAATTCGGTGGTGTAAAAAAACTGTAAATTTTAAACATTAGTTTAATATATCATTACTTTAATTCACAAATTTAATGTATCAATATAATGTCTTAAAAAATAAATCAATGTGTGCATATGTATATAATACTTAATTAATATATTTGTAATAGGTAAAATTCATTTCAATTGGTCATAGAGGTTTATAAATTACGGTTTTCATCCTGTGAGTAGTTCTTTCAAAATGAATGTTAATTTTATAGAAAAAAATATTAAATTTTACATTACTATAATATATATTATATTTACGCCGTAACTAAACACAACTTATTTAGTCATAGCAATTACATTAAACAAGGTAATGAAAACAGAAAAAAATGATTTCGGTTTTAATATAAAAGGCACAATGCATTCAGAATACACCGTCATATATTTACATAACAATATCGCTGAGCTTCCCTTCAGTTGAGTTCGTCGCATTCCAGACGTTCGGTCGGAGTTCACCGCACATTTTGCAGGTTTCGTCGACAACGAACCAATTGTAATCACGGTTTCATCGTCCCGAAACCCGAATTATGTGCGGTTTCTTCTTTAGTTTTCTTTCATTAAGTCAGCTTGGAGTTTTTCGAGACAGATTGCGTTATATTTATTTAAAATAATTAACACCACAAAAATACATACAATAGAGTAAATAATATTAATATTTTTTAGATATGTTATTTACATAAGCTTACATGAACAACAGTTTCATTACAAAATATAAAAATTAGTACTTATTTTATACATTATAAGGGCCAACTGCACTGTAATCATTTTAAATAAAACCAACAAAGAATTATGATTTATATCATCTAAATTTTAATTATGGAATGAAACGGGCAATTAATTACTTAGGCAATGGTCTGGCTTAATAAACAAACGGCTGGTGACTGAATCAGCCTCTGCGTTTCCTGTTTCTAAGAAAATAAAATATCAAACATTTACTAAATGTTAATATTCAATTACAAGTCGATTTTACAGTAAAAAATTGGAGAAAAAAGTAATGAAGCTTATTCCGAAAGCGATTAACACAATTTTTTTTATTCATAAATTACTGCATGTCAGTTTCATATTATGTCTATCTTGAAATTTCCTATGATCTGAATCTTTTGAGTCAATCGTATTCATGCTTGTATAATATGTAATATACAAATCTGTGTTAATGTCAGAAAATCAAGTACAATTGCATCTTAATATTATTACTGTATAATAATTATTAACCATCGCTTAAGCATTTTCTCTCCGAACAGATGACCAATTGTTTGTGCTTCCATAACGGCAGCCGCTAAAAGTTTTCCCATTTATTCAATGCTCATACGTCAAGCGATGTAGCGGTAGCGAGGCGGGCGGGCGGGCGTTGGCGGCCGACGCGTTCCGGCGTGATAAGGCGGGTGAGTCTATTGTCGCGGCGTTGGCGCACGTTTCCTCCGCAGCCGTCGAGCCTACCCGCATTGTTCACTCTGTAATGAACAAACTTATTCCCGAGGCTAATGCTGCAAACGCCCCGCCGACTGCCGAATTCGCTCACTTTAACGTTATCTCCCTCAATTGTCGTGTACCTCATTCTCGTAACTTATGACACCCGACGAACTATAATAGCTCGAAACCCATAGCCCTAGTTTTGTTTGAATTATGTTGCCATTCTATTAAATGTATACTCATATTAGCATAACATGTTGAAGGACTGTTTGTGAAGGACCCAAACTATTAGTGGTTGTGACACTGCTTTAACGATGTGTAATATTACGTCACCTATCACTATCAACATATGTTGGCTTAAAATAATTTATTTTAGAAATTGTATCTAAAACGATTACTACTTTTTACTGAATGATTAAGTAATTAATTTAATAAACAAATTCAAGAAGCTTAAAAACATTCAGCAATAACTTTATTTCGTGAGACACACGCACACTAAGAGGGTGTCAAGTGTTACCCTTTCAACTTCAGGGGGACCGGCCCCCTGCTTGCCGAACTTTCAGCGAAGTATTATGCATTCACAGTGGCGCCAAAATTTCTTATTCATTCGAATATATTCAAAATTTTCTAATAGTAATAGCGTCTCTCAATAGCGAAAAAAAAGCGTCCTGGCAATAGATCTGAAGGGAGAAAATCGCATTTCGATCGAAAAGAGGGCAAATCTTTTATGTAATATCAGATTGTCATCGCGATTATTACAGGCAAATAGAATACGCCGGATCAGTAAGTAGGTTATCTTCTCGCTTCCTTTGGCTGGAATCACTTTATTGGATGTTGCGAGGTACAACCTACTTATTTTATTTTATGCTTGGTCATGTTTTAAACATGCTTATATTTATTTTCATTATGTTTACAAAATGATTTACGATTAAGTTGATTGTTAGATTATTGGATATATTGAAAAAAACATTTGGTTCGTTTTGTATTCAATTTAATATTTTATATGTCATAACAACATACACACGCCTATGAAAACACACAACGCTGTAATGTCAAACTTACAAAAATCACACGTTTTCTTCGACGTAAAAGAATATAGACCGGGAGATACTGATACAAATTTTCCGGTCATTTGTACCAGTATGGCGACTACAGGGGTTTCATTACGTAATGACGAAAAGGAAAATGATGGTCATAGCGCAGGTACCGGCGGCCCAATCGCGTGGGCGTTAATCGAACGTGTCGGATAAATCGCGGAAGTCGAACGATTTGTTCCACAAAAATTCTCGCATTTTCCGATAGTCGATGGAAAAATAAGTAGGCGGGTAGCGCAATGCCATACTGCTCCGATTTGACTTACAGCCCGCCATACCGTACCGCCGCCATTTTCGTCATTACTTAATTAAACCCCTGTAGAGTCGCCATACTGGTACAAATGACCGGAAAATTTGTGTCAGTATCTCCCGGTCTAATATGAATCAAAACTTTTATTGTACGAGGGGTGACGGCAATTTGCTACAATTTTTTTTCCCGGAATATTTCTTAAATTACTCAATACAAATTGTCTATGACGAGATTGTTATCCCAACTTTATAAGAAAACTCCGTAGATGGCGAGAAAGTCTGTAAAGAAAAGAACGTATTTAAAACTTGTATTACATATTTGCTTCGACAATGTTAAACATAAACAAAAGTCTATGTTTAGTTTATGCAATGTTTACTTAAAGTTCAACTCAACTAAGTTAACCTACTTATTAAAATACGATAAAATCGTTATTTAAAATCTAAATAAGTAATTATTACATAACAATACCCTTTACTAGTAACCTTACGTAATTAAAAAAAAAAACTCCGGGTTGCACTCCGGGAGTGCCGGCAGAAGTAAAAACTTGAATATTAACGTTGTGCATTTTTGATATTTTGAAATGATTAGGGAAAAATTTTGCTCGAATTGCTTTAATTATCAGTATAAAAGTACTATCACTTATGTGATAAAATATTTATTGCGCTATCGTACACAAGCATGACAATTTATATTACATTAAAAATTTAACACTTCAAAATCCGTCTTACGAATTTTCAATCAGGGTCACGTGACCTGACGCGAGTTTAACATTTTTTATCCATCTTAAAAAAGTGCACAACGCCGCTAAAGAAGTTTTCACTTCAAAAATAAACGAGAGAAATAAATGTTTATTTCTTATAACAAAATCTTATTAAATGTAAATGCAAGACACGTTACCTAAGCAATAATTTTAATGAAGTGAATCGTGTATAACTCAGCTTTGATTGCGTCGCGAGAATGTTAGTGCAGCGAGTACGGGAGCAGATGCGCGGAAAAATCATAGATTATTAGCCGACTCCAGACGGTGCGACATATTCATATTTAAATGTCACCTTGTGAATGCACCCGGTGTTAACTCGTCTGTATAATACACATACAAGCAGTACAAGGAAGCGAAGCGGTTTAAAGGAAATCCTAAAATTTTACAGATGCATTAGCTTTACATTGCATTAGCGTATAAGATATTCCGCTTCAGAAGTACAACTAATTATGATGTTATCTTTTAGAAATTAAACTATAATTTGCGATGTATTTTATGAGTGTATGATTTTTCTAGACTTGGCTGAACAAAATGATTATGTTTTTAAAGTTTTGTCGTAGAATAGATTCATAAGGAATCCTTTTCAATATCTCCTTGTAAATACTAGGTACATTCAATTGCGTAATATTAATTTGTATTTTGAATTTAAAAAGAATTCTCATTTGATAAATCGGGCGAGTCTGTTCAAAGTATTAGACGAAGACTTCGATATGGAAGCCTTGTTGTGAAAAGGGATTAAATTTTTCATCATCTTTGAGCTTATCTTTTAAGTATTTTTTTTCCTACTTCAAATATTACTTTCAACTATTTCATTAATATTTCATTCTAGATATAATAAATATATTTTATATTTAAAATTGTATAAATGAGGTCATTATTGGTTTAATTTCCTATTAGAAAAAATTCTATACTTTAACGAAATAAATATTTTGCTATTTTTAAGGACAAAAGAATATTTCAAAAGGGACCACAATATTTAAGGAGTTATGATTTTACTGATAAAGTACCAGAGCCACTCAACCGCAACATTTCATTGGTTGACAATCGAAACAAAATTACAGTCTAAAGGGATCCTCTCTTAAATTTCTCAACTACAACAAAGGGATAAAAATGTTGGCTGCAATTTCGCTGAGAGTCAACGCCTCAATCCCGCGCCGCCCCGGGAAGCTAAACTGAATTTATGGTTTGAAAATTAAACTTAAATTGGATATAGCCGAGTTATTTTTTAGTATTTACATTCGGTGATTACGATCATGATTACATGAAACGACATTCAAAAATGAAAAGGATAAATTAAATGTTTTTATTTATTTAGTATAAGGAGTGCTTTGCTACTATAATAGCGTTGTTATATTTGAACAGTTTGTTCAAAATCTTCCTTTTAATTAGAAGATAAAATCATATACGGTAGCGACTGATTAACTAAACAATGCTGTGTCTTCTTCTATCGAATGTCAAATCAATAATGACGAAAAGAGAGAAATCAGTGTTTAAGCAACGCTGCTAAGCAACGTTTCTAAGGCCGTTAATTGCATATAGTTATGTCTAATTCCACTAAGATGATTTGAATACCACGCATTACGTGCACAAGCGATAAATATAACTACAGATACTCATATAAGCGTGTTGTTCTATAGATCTGCCATCCATCGCTAATAGGCTTATTAAATGTGGATATCAAATCGTTATTGAAATGAATAATCAGGGCGGATAAGGTATAAAGTAGTACGTCTTGTAATTAATTATTATTATTATTACATTCGCTATTTATTGTCAAACGTTCTTTTCCTTCAATTTCAGCTATTTTTCTTTTAAGTTTATGGTACAAATTCAATCGAATCATTTAAGTTTAATTCCTTTAATTTTTAAATTTGTTTTTTGTCTAAATCATGACATAATGTTGCTATATATAAAAAATATTTTTATTTTTGATTAAGTACAAGAGGAAAAGTAAAAGATAAAATGGCATTTTATTTGTTTAAATGCAAATACATCACACAAGCAAAAACCAGACGATATATCGTCTTGTTTTATAACAAGCCGAAGAATAAGCAAAGCTGTCTTATAAAGAAACATGTAACGGGATTATTTTGATTTGTGTTAGGATTTGCAAGTGTTTAAACAAGTTATATACGAAAAAGTTGACCACAGTTTTATTATTGTATTTATAAAACATAACGCATTTAAATGTTATATAATAAGAAAGGTTAGAAAAGAAAGAAGGTTGAAAAGAAAACTGTTAAGATTTGTACAGAATGTTGACACTGCAGGCTTTCATCACCCTTTTAGAGAGGGTAAAACCTCTTACACATATTTAAAATACGCAAACAATACAGTGCTAGATAAAAAACAAACGCTACAGCTTAAGTGGCCTTAACGTTTGAATTGAAATTAAATATGAAATAAAAACCGACTACGAAATATTTTTGTCTAAATGTAGGTTTCAGGTGTAAACTTTTAAGTAACGTATAATATATTAGGTCCTTACATACGAAATTAGCATTTTGTCGTACTGACCACTTTGATCTGAAATATCTCCTCTTTTGTTAAGAATTCCAAATTCAAATTTATAAATTCATTTAGCTGGTACACTTGAGTTTTGAAAACAGTCATTCATTTGTTTTTTCCTCATTGTTTTTTTCTTTGGCGTCGCTTATTACCGTACAATGGAAAACATGAAATATCGGTATATTTACGAGTACGAGTTCTATCGTGGCACCAGTGCTGCAGAAACAGCTCGAAGAAGAATTAATGATGTGTACGGCGCTGGTGTCGCAAAAGAAAGCACGGTACGTTTTTTTTTTCAACGTTTTCGTTCTGGAAATTTCGACCTTTAGAACCAACCCCGTGGACGGCCGGAGACCAAAGTGGAAAATGAAGAATTAAAGGCAATTGTGGAAGCGGACCCATCACAAAGCACTTCAGAGATAGCTGCAGGCTTCGGGGTAAGTGAAAAAACTAGATAGACGGTATTAATCCACTTGAAGCGAATCGGGAAAGTAAAAAAACTTGAACGATGGGTACCTCATGAATTGAGTGAATCGAACTTGCAAACACGCTTCGACTGCTGTGACTTTGCTCAACCGACACAATAATGAAGGGATTTTAAATCGAATCATTACTTGTGATGAAAAGTGGATACTGTACGATAATTGGAAGCGCTCGTCGCAATGGCTGAACCCTGGAGATCCAGCCAAATCCTGGTCTAAACGAAAATCGACTCAGAAAAAGTTACTTGTGAGTGTTTGGTGGACTAGCACCGGTGTCGTTCACTACAGCTTTCTAAAATCTGGCCAAACGATTACGGCAGATATATATTGTCAGCAAACCATGAAGGAAGAACAACCGAGATTAGGCCACTGCTGCTTCACAACAACGCAAGACCACACACTGCACAACAAACAACCACAAAGTTAGATGAGCTACAATTGGAATGTCTGCGATATCCACCGTACTTCCCGGACCTTGCTCCAACAGATTACCATTTTTCCGGAATTCGGACAACTTCTTACGAGGAAAAAAATTTAACTCCGATGCGACAGTCCAAACCGCCTTCAAAGAGTTTATCGATTCTCGCCCACATGGTTGTTTTAGTAAAGGGATCAATGAACTACCTATGAGATGGCAAAAGTGCATAAGTAACAAAGGTGCATACTTTGATTAAATAAATATAATTTACAAAAAAATAAATTACTTTATATTCCTCCCGTACAAAACACCAATTTCATATGTAAGGACCTAATAGATAAGACTTTCGAATTTCAAAATATTGAACTTAACGCAAAAAGAAACATCAAAATCGGTTAATAAACAAAAAAAATAATGGGTGTCCTTTTCATAATCAGCAGTCCCGTAAATAAAGCAATAAACACAAATTAATAACTTCAATTTTTCATATTTTTAAACTTAAATAACAAAATAAAATACGCTTCCGATGCCTTTATCCCAAACAATCGCGTGCCAAATCACGTTGTACAAACGAGTAACCGGATCAAGGAAGATGACACGCCATATTTTAAGTATCGGTCGCGAGTCGGTGCGGTGGCGACACCTGGAGGACGGGTCCCTTCTTCCACCCTCTTTATTGATATTACGGTCGGCGCATTAACCACTCCACGCGATGTGTATTGGCTTTCACGGAGCCTACAATAAAACTAGGATTGCAGCTGCTTTAGTATAAAAATATCCGGGAAAATGTCTTTTAAATTTAAACTTTAAGCCGATTAACTTGTTTGTTTTTCTTAATAATGTTATTACAATAGTAAGTGGAGTATTTTAATATTTTTCATATACAAATATAACCCATATACACAAAATATAACAAGTTCAATTTTAAACTGAAATAGCAACAAACGTATATTTATTTCATTCGAAATATACCGTGAATTGGCTGCTAAAGCTATAAGTACGTTGTGGGTATTACTGAGTTCTAAAGTAAAGAGTGCATTGGTCAGACGCGGCGCATTGTACCCGGATCATGATAATGAAAGAGCTGCTCCATTAAGTATAAGAGCGTATATCCTGCGAGCAGAAATGGTCAGTACCGTCGATTGCCGCCTGTAATTGTGTCCGGTTCGTCTCCGCTTTACCTCAGACGCAAATCTGCAGACTTCTTAAACTGTATCGCCGGTGCGCTATCTATTTGCAAATTGTCTTTCAGCTTAATTTTATATGCAAAACAAGAAGCAGTCTGTAGTTTACTAAAGAATGGGTGAACCTAGTAAGTGACTATTTAGTAGAACTATTGTCTTATTATACTACTTAGTTGGACCACCAGGGATAGAAGTTTGAAGCGAGACACTATCGTCTAACCGCGGACACCGCCACAACTGCTAAACTTAGTAACACTTTAATTAGTATTTACTACACTCTATAAGACATGACTTGTTTGAAGCCTGAGTGCAAAAAATTTTACGTGATATAGATTAAATTAAACGCTCAACTCATTTTTTGTGTTTATAAGTTTAGTAAAAGGGCGCAAAGAATGTATCGCTTCTTTTTAATGAAGATAAAACAGTTAAAACTTCAGATTTAAAATAAAATTGTTCATCTAAATTGTCTGTATTACTTTTGTTAACAAAAAGATTTTGAAATATTTTTCTTTATCGAAAAAAAGAAAACATTCTTGTTCTTAAACTACAGAAAATATAAGAAGTTATACTAGTCAAAGCACATTAAATTGTATAAGACTAAGAGCTCGTATAGTAAATGTTTTATGAAACATTAGCCCGTAACAAGCACCTTATAACGGTATATGAAAATGGGAAAGAAAATACGTTGCATGTATATTAGCTTTAGCACCGAGTACAACCTATTCGGGATTTCCCTGTAAAGCCGTTCTCAATAGATGGCGTCAGGTAATAAGCTCAGCGATGGGCTATTATGATGTTAAGGGAGAAATTCGTATCACAAGAAGCCGGCACGATATCAGTGGTAACTTTTATGTAATAGGAGCCAGATTGTAGCGTGCACGCCGTATACAATTGCAATCGATTAGAAATAGCCGCCAGCTGCAAATTACTACAATTGTTCGCTGTGTCGCGTTTGACTCTGGACCTTATACTTTTCAATGCAGCATTCTGTTTTGTAAATGTTTCATCTAAAAACATTAAAGATATATATGTTTTCATTTTTTTGAAAATTATTCAAATTGAATGGTATACATATGATAGAGAAGTATGACATATTTTATGTAACCATTACCTGAAATCCTTAAAATTAACATTTTATTAAAACAAACTCTACTATTCGGAAGAGACAGGACTTTAAATAAATACTTTTATTTCTTAGAAACCTTCTTCTTCATCAACATTATATAACAACAAAAGTCTATAAAACAGTTGATTACGATCTATTTGCTTTTCAAGTTGCTATTCTCTGTTAAAAATATGTATTTATTTTTAATGTAATTTAAAAAGCATTTAATAAACGATTTTCATTTTTATAAAATAATTTCCTTGTAATGAACGAGCTTGACATAGCGTTAACTTAAAATGAGCTTGCCGAGATTGTTATAATGTCGCCAAATTTAATTTAATAAGGTTCGTTTACATTTTACGACATGGCGACGAAACCGCGTTGTTATTCGCGTACTAAAATCAATTCACAAAAAGTTATATTTACATTAAATCCGATATTTGATGCAGATTATAAAGGAAAGAGATTAGATTTCATAATGTTTTATTCTTTTGTTCGTTCTTTAAGTAAAATTATGCTAAAGTTTGCCCGCGCTTTGTATTTTTTTAAATGCACTTTTCGTATTTGTTTTCATGAGATAACGATGTATATCATCAACTACGTAGACGGTGTATTTTGTGGTTCTGCTATAAGAGTAGAGTTTTTATTGGGAAATTTATAGAGCAACGTTTAAGAGCGTCACCGTGCGGGTCCTCGCCGCCGCCGTACCGTTGTGAAGACATCTCGCTGTCCCTTTATTGCTTGCTTGAAATTAATGTCTCGACCTAACAGCGAAGGATTTTCTACTTTGTGGGAACGTTTATCGGATTTTATTACGTAAATATTTTATGAGGGAATGAAACAGTTAGACGATGCAATAATATAGCAGCCATCTAATATCTCATTGCTTCTTTTATATTTTCATGATATTAATTTTGCATTTAAGTACTAACTTTTAGACTAAAATGACACAAAAATAAAATTTCAAAGTCAAACGTGTAGGAGGAGTTGCTAATTTATATGTAATGTTTTCAACTATTAAAGTTTAACAAAAGACTTATAAGCTGTTTGTAAAATATGTAACCAGTAAACCTTAACAAACAGCCCGTTTGTTAACATTACGTCCAGTTTACCGCTTCATGCACCGCGGAGGAGGATGGGGTGCGGGGTGCGGGCGCGTGTAATTTTCAGATTAGTTTGTTCAGTAGTGAGTCGAGCGCTGCTTGCCCGCAAATATGCGGCCAATAATAATACCCTACCGGATCCCACGATCTCGTCAACAACACTCGATTCTTCTAAAAACTACACTATTATTTATTATAAACATGCGAAATTATAAAGTTAACTACTAAGATAATTTAACGAGTACAGTCTGGATAAAATGATTAGGGATTTATATGATACTGATATACATAATAAGCTTACAAGAAATGCTTGAGTGCTTCCTCAATATAAATCAGTGCCACCCAGATGTTTATTATCAGTTTCGCTCGCAATAAATAAAGTCGTATTATATTCTTGAGCGGACGATCTCGACGCTCTATAAATCATTTTTATTGTGCTGTCGAAGAGCCCGGGTAATAGCGAAGTTCGAGGCTAAATTGGGTCGACCCCCACAATAAATAGATAATACTTCATTATAGAAATATTTTCCTCTTAGTTAATCAATTGATATTTAAATTATACAGGTTTGTATGTTGTTATTTTAAGCCCCTCTGTTTATTTTACACTATAGGCTAACGGTCGAACGCTTTTGAAAAACACTTTGCACACGGCTGGACGAACAAGCGCAACATTAGCTACAAAAGCATTTTTAAATTTATTCTGCCCCTATAGATAAAAATAGTAAAATGCATTTATAAAGTATTTTTCAAAGTTATTTAAATAAAAGATAAGCTTTTTATTTAATAGTCGCAAAAACAGACAAATGCATTTTTGGAAATCTCGGTATATTTTTTTAAGTTCGTTAAAAAAGAGCTTGGTAGTTAAGCGCCTGATATTTTTACATGGCAATTAAATGATACTCCTAACTTCAGTTTTATATATAAATAATTAAAGTATGTAATATAAAACAAAGTTTTTCTTTTTGTTTTAATAAATGCGGAAAAATAAACAAACTAATATCTTAAACTAAATTATTTAAAAAAAATGTTTGTGTTTTAAAAAAATAGGGAACTTTAAATTATGTTATATCTCAGTAAATATAGACAATTCATTAGTTGTGTTCAGTTATAGTTAACGGAAAATGCAGAAAGAATGTCATTCAAACAGCACGTTGCTACACGGCGTCGTGAAAACAATGAAAGCTTCGGCATTACTTCCGGTAGTTACTCCGCGTACTACCCACTACGCCTCATTTCATCCTATTCCTTTACAATGCACCTACAATGTAGACCATTTATGATTGAGGCTAACTGTAAGAAGTTATAATGGTTGAAATTAATATGATGTAATGATATGTCTTTTATAGTAAGCTGATGTAATACCTGTGAGATATTACAAAAAGTATTTTGCTGCTAAATAATTATTTATTTATCATTATAAAAACGCTTATTGTTAGTTTTTCATACTTTGTCCATTTGTTCTTAAGTAGCTCATTATTTTTCTCGAGGGATATACAAATTGTCTAACATTAATACTTTATTTTTTTTACAAATTAACAACCAAACCAATATTGATAAAATATTATACATCCTTTTTTTTTTAAATTCCATGTGGTGAAATTAGTTATTCATTTTATGGAAATGTAATATTACGTTTTTGATTTAGTTTACTAGCCCCGATACGCGGCCGATATAAAACTGAGATATAAAAGAGGTTATTTGGTTTCGCAAGCAATAAAGCGGTATTCTTCGAGGACAATGGGAAATGCACTCGGCTGTACTCCTTCTGTGATATTCTGTTTTGTATACAAATTAATGTACAATATCAGGAATATTTCCTAGTTTTTAAAAGTATGTAAACTTGTCGACCATACATAGAGAATAATCAGGAACGAAGTTCTGTGCGATATTTTTTCAACTTTATCCGTGTTTTAAAATGTAGATTTTAATTGATTATATTACTGTATTTTTGTCATATCGAAAAGCACCTCAACCTCCTTTATATCGATCTCTTAAATTCAAATGCATCGCACAGTATGAACGCTATTTCGTTATGTGACATGACCTTGGGACAATGCCATTTCACTCTACCGTAAGCTATGGTATATATTTGTGTTTTAATTTGTTTTTAAATAAACATACGTAATAAAAAATAAAGGTATTTTACAAGTTATTATATTTTGTCATACAAGCAACAATGTTCAATGATATGTCTCTACGATGATTTCTATTGAGATATTTCCTATTTATATAAAATATAATTCTTAAAGCGTTATTAAACATTCGGATGTAGGTCTTGAAGACAGCAATGAATTTGGATAATCTCGGCAAGTGCAAGGATCAGCGGGGGATTGCGGTGACAACAATACAAAGGGGAGGCCGTGACTAGCTCGTTAGGCAAAGGGATCGTCTGCAGACAATCAGCCTATCTTCGATACCACTATTGCTTACATTTAAAGCTCTACGTCCTAATTCTCTCCCGCAATATTCTGAGACGGTTATGATTTTACGTAATAGAGATAAATTTGTTCGTTATTATTAACGGTGCCTTGGTTTATATTTGGTGTTATTGTACGGGAGAATTGTGTTTCATAACATTTGATAGATGATTACGTAAAAAGCACGTGGGCTTTAATAAAAATATTGAAAATATCTGACAGGGCTTTACAACTTTCTGAAAGGTTGTTTGTTGTAGTTGATATTTCGAAAATGCTAAAAGTAAAAATATTTGTACATTTAATATAATTTTTGAGATAACTAAAATATGGAGTATTTAATTCTTAAACAAATAATAATATAATTCAATCTATTCTACGTAACCTTAAACATAAATTCCCAATTAAAATAGTCTATTAATTTAAAAGGAATTGAAATTTAACGGCTAGAACAATATCAATATTTGCACGCACGATTACGTGCATTGAGAGGATTAAAACGAGGCTATGTGGAATGAACTTCATTTGTACGAGAGAGATCGTCGGGCTATAGAGACGGAAATTCTTAAAAATCCTTACCTACGGGCCTCCTTATTAGACGCTTGTCGTAATTGTGGCAGACTTACGAAGTTAAGCGGTCGAAGGTAAGCCGCAGGTCCTTGCGATCATAATCGTTATTTCGTCTGCAGACTTTAAAAAGCGTACTTGATGCACGTTGACGCGCGCATAGCCAACCGAAATTAGTATTATTGCTCTCGATTTGTTTAAGTATCGGCTTGCCATTCAGTTGCCAACTATAAAATGTATTTATTAAATAAATTACTTTTAAAAATAATAAAATTTATTTATTTTTGATCAACACCACATAAACTATTTGTACTATATTGTTAATTGAACTTTTAACAAAATAATAAGTTATGACCTTTCTTCTTTCTAATAGCTTAAAAATATGTAACAAATATAAATTATTATATTTTTAAATATAATTTATTATAACTTGCATCTCATAAATAAGATTAAGTTATAAAAGAGACAAATAATATCGTAAAAGAATTAATTTTAAGGAAAATTGGCTGAATAATTATTATTGAAAACGATTTAAGTAAGTTAGTGTACTGTAGATGACTTAAACTTAAACTAATAAAAACGGATAGAAAAACCAATTAAGTATTATCGCGTAGTTCATAAGCAATTCATTAGTCTCGAGGTTTACTAATTGGTTTGCAAATGAATTATTTAAATGGCGAAAGCAATGTAACGGGTCGGCGTGGTCTAAGTACAATCGCTTTTGATATTTTATAGTTGTTAAAAGAAGTCACTTGTAGTGATAATATTCCTATACAATGTACATTATACGTAGAAATTAGTAACAAATGTCTTTAGGTTTTCGCATTAATAATGGTAATGCTAATTTGCATGCCAATTTTGCCGTACGATGAAGTGCACGTTGCTCTAACTGATATGCATGGTAGAAATTGGATGAAATGGCAAAGTTATCAAATCGCAGTATGCATCGACGGCCGTCTATTCACGTCAACGCGTCTCTGCGGCTATGCGCCTACCGACTACGTGGTCACAATAGTCATTGAATAGGAGACGAGCGAATTCAATCAATCAAGGGTATACCGTATACGGTATTTTAACATTTAATTTACTATTAATTTTGTTGTTATTATTACGTTATTAAATGTTGTTATTAGTTAATTTAACAAAAGTTGAAAAGTATAAAGCAACTAAAAGAATCATCAGGTATTAATATGAATTAGAAAACATAGTAAGAATTTTTATTGTTAAGTATGTTTTATGTCACAATACCATGAACATGAATTGTTTTATCTTTGTTTATTTTCAATATATTGTTCTTTTTTAAGATAAACATTAACATAAACACATGCTCATATTACGTGCATTATTTTAACGTTTGAATTCAGAGATTTTTCATAAATATTTTCTAATATTTAAATTACTTATTTAAAATAGTTAAAGTTCCTAATATGATGTAAAAGTCACATAATTACGTATTATAATAAGCCGAGATGGCCCAGTGGTAAGAACGCGTGAATCTTAACCGATGATCGTGGGTTCAAACCCGGGCAAGAAGCACTGAATTTCATGTGCTTAATTTATGATTATAATTCATCTCGTGCTTGACAGTGAAAGAAAACATCGTGAGGAAACCTGAATGTCAAATTTCACTGAAATTCTGTTACATGTGTATTCCAACAACCGGCATTGGAGCAGAGTGGTGGAATAAGCTCTAAACCTTCACCTCAAAGAAGAGGCCTTAGCCCAGCAGTGGGACATTCACAGGCTGTTACTGTACTGTACTACTGTATATTATACAAGCAGGTAATGTTTAGAAATTTATCTGAATTTTCAACATTTAATAATAGTATTACGAGTACATCTTTTTAATTAGATTTTCAGGTAATTGTTATTAAATTCAATTTATTGTATAAAATTTAATATATATGTATTTTTTTTATTACTGTAGATAATTATTGAGCTTTAATCATATTACATTTTGAAACAGGCTATAATGAGAAAACAAAATTCTATATCGTTATATAAAGACTGTTTTAAGCAATTCCTAATTATGTTTATTATTTAACTTATATGTACTTCTATTCATAACGTCTAGTAAGTAGTTTTCATATATAGAACTTAAATCTTGCTTCCGGTACACAATGAGTTGGTAATTCTTCTTTTATATTTATTTCCTTGCAGTCTTCCTTGTAGTCATTTACGTAAGATTTTAATAATTTTCATAAAGTGCGGTAATTTCATAGAGCTACCAGCAAACACGAAAAAGTTTGATTGGTTTCAAATCGCACGAATTCGTGGAATCATCAAAACTCATTAAAAAGTAAAGAGAAAATGTCGAAATATAAATCAAATATGGTGAAATTATCTTCACTGTATACCGAGTCTACTGTTTATATTCGAAGATTTATTTGTTTTTTCCTGTTGAAAGAAAATTGTAAAATATTTAAAAAAAAATTATATAAATAGTAGAGCAAAAATGTATTTAGTGACGATATTTCACGGAAAGTGAATAAATGTAAACTTCATCACAAACTATAGGATGAAAATATACAGTGTTCAGTGAATGAAAATAAAACGAGGGAGGAATATGCGTACTGGGCGTGGAGTGCCTCGCATGGACCTCTGTTTCATTACTAGATGACTGGACTGATGGTTTAAAGCTGGCATTTCCCTTTGTTATGACATTTTGTTATGTACGGTCTTGTGCTTGTCACACAAGTCCATACTTCTGATTTTTTTAACTGCAATAATTGCTTATTAATATTTAATTGGCTCCATCGCTCTTCCTTTTGAAATAAATATTTTGGCGGTTTATATGTTTACTTTAAATATTTTTTTTATCATGTTATTAAACATAATATAATATGTCTTGATTTTTGGAATGTATATGATCGCCCGTAAATATAGGATGTGATTTCGTCTGCACTTTATGTAACATTGGTTATTATTTTTTTATGATTTCTATCTGTTCCAACCAATCTACTAAAATATAAATCAATTCTAACACCGTCTGAATGACTGTCGGGCAACGCAAATCATTTACGATTTAATCTAGCATTATATAACGTATTATTTGTAAGCACATAAAGGATTTTTAAAAATAATCCCAAACAAAAACGTTTGTGTCCAAGATTCTTAAAGTTAGAAAGTAAATATTATTTTTACGCAAGTATTTATAACTCAAAGCTAGTTGTATCGGCTTTTACTTTAAGCAGGTAATTTGATGTCATAATCAATTTCGGCCACGGCGGCGATTCTCAATGGAGATAGCCGAACACAGGTGCAGAGCGCGCAGAGTGCTACATTCTCCTAGTATTCTAAGTCTTTATTTGTTTACGCTCAGCTAAGTCCTCACCCCTACAAAAGAGTAAAAAACAGAGCATAGCGAGAGTTGATTATCCAAAATCTCTTGAATTAAAATATCGCCTAAATTTTAGGCGTGTAGATGAAACTGAACTCAACGTGAAGATCGTATCTTAAAACTTCTCAAAACTTTATCATTGATTTCAGCAATCGATAATATCATTATCATTATATCATTTCAATTATTCATATTTTTTTATAAGTTTTTTTTAATACATAAGAATGCTACTAATAGAATTATAATAAATACATAACATAAGAGTTCATGGGTTAGCTACTTTTCATGTAAATACATAACTTGTTGTATTTATGGTAATTAATTATTTATAATTTGTCTAAGCCACACACCCAAAATGTCAGCGTCTTGATTTTAGTTTTGCTTTCGTTGATTTTAAATTGACAATAGATAATGCACATTCGTATCAGTTGGTATATATTTTTGTACACAGATAATGATGACGCGTTTGGACTCTACTACCACTTACCATCAGCCACTTACCATTATCAAAAAGTAAAAAAATATCCGAGAAAACCTTGAGAAAACCTATGCATTTGTAGCTACTGGGAAATTACGTCTGCAAACGTCTACCTGTCCTAATCTATCTATTATTATTGTCTATTTTTGTCAAATTTTAATTGATTGTACGAAATAAAATATTCTTGTGAATAAAATGTAATAAATCCACAACTAAGATTTTAAAAGTAGAGGACTCATCATTTGTATTTTCTAAGCGGCGCTGTTTTATTTGAGCAGGGTTAAAAAATAAATTGATTGGAACAAAGATAGTAAAAATTCACTTTAAAAAATTACCTGCATTAATCTTTAACTTACAATAATTTTTAATTTTTTTATTTAAAATTAATTTTATAAACTACTTGTCATGTTAAATAACATGGTATCTATATATTCTTATAGGATGACTTACAACGCTTTTTAAGTATTTATTTAAACAGCATTAAGTAAATCGGAAACTACTACTAAATTTTGTTTTGGAAATCTGGAATCTGTACTTTGTATGTATTTTATTTTGATAATATTTATTACGACGTTTTTACAGCTTATAAAATTAATGAGAAGCTATCATAATATATCAATTAAAATTCTTCACCATTCTTTACCGTTAATATTATTGAAATAAATCACTAATAAAAAGCTATATCGATTATTGCAGTGTTTGCCAGAAAACTAGCTTTGGCGGAGCTGACGATTTTCTATATTTATATATAATATTAGCATAAGTTATACGGATAATTGTTACTATACGATTGTTATCGTGATAATAATATTTATTAGTCGATTTAAAAAAGGTTATATTCAAGGTATTTTTTGTTTTGTTTATCTTACGCGATATCCTCACCAGCTATGTTTATATGATTCTATTATTGTACATCGAGAGTAAATGCATTTAAATTGGGAGAAAATTTTCCTATCCTAAGGGTGAAATAGAAGTGGAAAATTAGGGGTCCGTCACTTGTTTCACTTAAAGGCGCTAGCTCATAGAAAGAGCGCTTTTAAAAATTGAAAATTTGCATATATTCTTATAAAAAAAAAACCAACTACTATTGAGTTGGAGTTGGCGCCAGTGTTCATGTCTGAATATAGAGACTTGCCTCGCTTAGTCAAAACTAGCCGATGAGTTATCCTTGTAATTACAAATTATGCTTAAAACAACGTCATTTTAAACATTTTTTTTAAATTTATAGTTTTGATACTTCAAGGTTTTTATAATCTCTTACTAGTTTTTTGTAAAAACTTCTCAAATTATCGTTGCCTTTCATGTTCGAAAAGTATTCAAATATTGTTTTTAAATGAAATGCATTATTTTCAAATAAAATATGATTTTATATAAAACGCCAAATATGTTTGGGTATATCAGTAACATTTTTCAGTACCTTCTAAATTCTTAGAAGGAAATTTAATTAAAGTTAAAAAGTACAGATTTATATACGAACAGGTTAATACAAACATTTTTGAAATAAACATCTAGTAAAATTATGAAATAAGGCGATTTAATAAAATTGGTATATTTGTTTTTTTTTTTTTGTAAATATTAAACAAAATGTAATTATTTTGTTCATCAGTTTTTATAAATAAATATTAATTAATTCCGTCTGTGGCCCCATAGGCTTAGATAGAAATAAACCTCTGCCCCGACTCCAATATTGTTGTGTAAATACGGCGTTCATTTAGTTGCGGCGGGTTATTACCTAACTTTTATTTGATTACAAACTAAGCATCTCGGTCGTAATCTTTAATGGTTATAATAAATTGATTGTTGCCGGTTCTCTACTAATACCTACGAATTATTTTATAGTAAATGCTTTTTTTTTTAAATAAGATAATTTATAAGTAATGTTGGCTGCAATTTCGCTGAGAGTCAACGCCTCAATCCCGCGCCGCCCCGGGAAGCTAAACTGAATTTATGGTTTGAAAATTAAACTTAAATTGGATATAGCCGAGTTATTTTTTAGTATTTACATTCGGTGATTACGATCATGATTACATGAAACGACATTCAAAAATGAAAAGGATAAATTAAATGTTTTTATTTATTTAGTATAAGGAGTGCTTTGCTACTATAATAGCGTTGTTATATTTGAACAGTTTGTTCAAAATCTTCCTTTTAATTAGAAGATAAAATCATATACGGTAGCGACTGATTAACTAAACAATGCTGTGTCTTCTTCTATCGAATGTCAAATCAATAATGACGAAAAGAGAGAAATCAGTGTTTAAGCAACGCTGCTAAGCAACGTTTCTAAGGCCGTTAATTGCATATAGTTATGTCTAATTCCACTAAGATGATTTGAATACCACGCATTACGTGCACAAGCGATAAATATAACTACAGATACTCATATAAGCGTGTTGTTCTATAGATCTGCCATCCATCGCTAATAGGCTTATTAAATGTGGATATCAAATCGTTATTGAAATGAATAATCAGGGCGGATAAGGTATAAAGTAGTACGTCTTGTAATTAATTATTATTATTATTACATTCGCTATTTATTGTCAAACGTTCTTTTCCTTCAATTTCAGCTATTTTTCTTTTAAGTTTATGGTACAAATTCAATCGAATCATTTAAGTTTAATTCCTTTAATTTTTAAATTTGTTTTTTGTCTAAATCATGACATAATGTTGCTATATATAAAAAATATTTTTATTTTTGATTAAGTACAAGAGGAAAAGTAAAAGATAAAATGGCATTTTATTTGTTTAAATGCAAATACATCACACAAGCAAAAACCAGACGATATATCGTCTTGTTTTATAACAAGCCGAAGAATAAGCAAAGCTGTCTTATAAAGAAACATGTAACGGGATTATTTTGATTTGTGTTAGGATTTGCAAGTGTTTAAACAAGTTATATACGAAAAAGTTGACCACAGTTTTATTATTGTATTTATAAAACATAACGCATTTAAATGTTATATAATAAGAAAGGTTAGAAAAGAAAGAAGGTTGAAAAGAAAACTGTTAAGATTTGTACAGAATGTTGACACTGCAGGCTTTCATCACCCTTTTAGAGAGGGTAAAACCTCTTACACATATTTAAAATACGCAAACAATACAGTGCTAGATAAAAAACAAACGCTACAGCTTAAGTGGCCTTAACGTTTGAATTGAAATTAAATATGAAATAAAAACCGACTACGAAATATTTTTGTCTAAATGTAGGTTTCAGGTGTAAACTTTTAAGTAACGTATAATATATTAGGTCCTTACATACGAAATTAGCATTTTGTCGTACTGACCACTTTGATCTGAAATATCTCCTCTTTTGTTAAGAATTCCAAATTCAAATTTATAAATTCATTTAGCTGGTACACTTGAGTTTTGAAAACAGTCATTCATTTGTTTTTTCCTCATTGTTTTTTTCTTTGGCGTCGCTTATTACCGTACAATGGAAAACATGAAATATCGGTATATTTACGAGTACGAGTTCTATCGTGGCACCAGTGCTGCAGAAACAGCTCGAAGAAGAATTAATGATGTGTACGGCGCTGGTGTCGCAAAAGAAAGCACGGTACGTTTTTTTTTTCAACGTTTTCGTTCTGGAAATTTCGACCTTTAGAACCAACCCCGTGGACGGCCGGAGACCAAAGTGGAAAATGAAGAATTAAAGGCAATTGTGGAAGCGGACCCATCACAAAGCACTTCAGAGATAGCTGCAGGCTTCGGGGTAAGTGAAAAAACTAGATAGACGGTATTAATCCACTTGAAGCGAATCGGGAAAGTAAAAAAACTTGAACGATGGGTACCTCATGAATTGAGTGAATCGAACTTGCAAACACGCTTCGACTGCTGTGACTTTGCTCAACCGACACAATAATGAAGGGATTTTAAATCGAATCATTACTTGTGATGAAAAGTGGATACTGTACGATAATTGGAAGCGCTCGTCGCAATGGCTGAACCCTGGAGATCCAGCCAAATCCTGGTCTAAACGAAAATCGACTCAGAAAAAGTTACTTGTGAGTGTTTGGTGGACTAGCACCGGTGTCGTTCACTACAGCTTTCTAAAATCTGGCCAAACGATTACGGCAGATATATATTGTCAGCAAACCATGAAGGAAGAACAACCGAGATTAGGCCACTGCTGCTTCACAACAACGCAAGACCACACACTGCACAACAAACAACCACAAAGTTAGATGAGCTACAATTGGAATGTCTGCGATATCCACCGTACTTCCCGGACCTTGCTCCAACAGATTACCATTTTTCCGGAATTCGGACAACTTCTTACGAGGAAAAAAATTTAACTCCGATGCGACAGTCCAAACCGCCTTCAAAGAGTTTATCGATTCTCGCCCACATGGTTGTTTTAGTAAAGGGATCAATGAACTACCTATGAGATGGCAAAAGTGCATAAGTAACAAAGGTGCATACTTTGATTAAATAAATATAATTTACAAAAAAATAAATTACTTTATATTCCTCCCGTACAAAACACCAATTTCATATGTAAGGACCTAATAGATAAGACTTTCGAATTTCAAAATATTGAACTTAACGCAAAAAGAAACATCAAAATCGGTTAATAAACAAAAAAAATAATGGGTGTCCTTTTCATAATCAGCAGTCCCGTAAATAAAGCAATAAACACAAATTAATAACTTCAATTTTTCATATTTTTAAACTTAAATAACAAAATAAAATACGCTTCCGATGCCTTTATCCCAAACAATCGCGTGCCAAATCACGTTGTACAAACGAGTAACCGGATCAAGGAAGATGACACGCCATATTTTAAGTATCGGTCGCGAGTCGGTGCGGTGGCGACACCTGGAGGACGGGTCCCTTCTTCCACCCTCTTTATTGATATTACGGTCGGCGCATTAACCACTCCACGCGATGTGTATTGGCTTTCACGGAGCCTACAATAAAACTAGGATTGCAGCTGCTTTAGTATAAAAATATCCGGGAAAATGTCTTTTAAATTTAAACTTTAAGCCGATTAACTTGTTTGTTTTTCTTAATAATGTTATTACAATAGTAAGTGGAGTATTTTAATATTTTTCATATACAAATATAACCCATATACACAAAATATAACAAGTTCAATTTTAAACTGAAATAGCAACAAACGTATATTTATTTCATTCGAAATATACCGTGAATTGGCTGCTAAAGCTATAAGTACGTTGTGGGTATTACTGAGTTCTAAAGTAAAGAGTGCATTGGTCAGACGCGGCGCATTGTACCCGGATCATGATAATGAAAGAGCTGCTCCATTAAGTATAAGAGCGTATATCCTGCGAGCAGAAATGGTCAGTACCGTCGATTGCCGCCTGTAATTGTGTCCGGTTCGTCTCCGCTTTACCTCAGACGCAAATCTGCAGACTTCTTAAACTGTATCGCCGGTGCGCTATCTATTTGCAAATTGTCTTTCAGCTTAATTTTATATGCAAAACAAGAAGCAGTCTGTAGTTTACTAAAGAATGGGTGAACCTAGTAAGTGACTATTTAGTAGAACTATTGTCTTATTATACTACTTAGTTGGACCACCAGGGATAGAAGTTTGAAGCGAGACACTATCGTCTAACCGCGGACACCGCCACAACTGCTAAACTTAGTAACACTTTAATTAGTATTTACTACACTCTATAAGACATGACTTGTTTGAAGCCTGAGTGCAAAAAATTTTACGTGATATAGATTAAATTAAACGCTCAACTCATTTTTTGTGTTTATAAGTTTAGTAAAAGGGCGCAAAGAATGTATCGCTTCTTTTTAATGAAGATAAAACAGTTAAAACTTCAGATTTAAAATAAAATTGTTCATCTAAATTGTCTGTATTACTTTTGTTAACAAAAAGATTTTGAAATATTTTTCTTTATCGAAAAAAAGAAAACATTCTTGTTCTTAAACTACAGAAAATATAAGAAGTTATACTAGTCAAAGCACATTAAATTGTATAAGACTAAGAGCTCGTATAGTAAATGTTTTATGAAACATTAGCCCGTAACAAGCACCTTATAACGGTATATGAAAATGGGAAAGAAAATACGTTGCATGTATATTAGCTTTAGCACCGAGTACAACCTATTCGGGATTTCCCTGTAAAGCCGTTCTCAATAGATGGCGTCAGGTAATAAGCTCAGCGATGGGCTATTATGATGTTAAGGGAGAAATTCGTATCACAAGAAGCCGGCACGATATCAGTGGTAACTTTTATGTAATAGGAGCCAGATTGTAGCGTGCACGCCGTATACAATTGCAATCGATTAGAAATAGCCGCCAGCTGCAAATTACTACAATTGTTCGCTGTGTCGCGTTTGACTCTGGACCTTATACTTTTCAATGCAGCATTCTGTTTTGTAAATGTTTCATCTAAAAACATTAAAGATATATATGTTTTCATTTTTTTGAAAATTATTCAAATTGAATGGTATACATATGATAGAGAAGTATGACATATTTTATGTAACCATTACCTGAAATCCTTAAAATTAACATTTTATTAAAACAAACTCTACTATTCGGAAGAGACAGGACTTTAAATAAATACTTTTATTTCTTAGAAACCTTCTTCTTCATCAACATTATATAACAACAAAAGTCTATAAAACAGTTGATTACGATCTATTTGCTTTTCAAGTTGCTATTCTCTGTTAAAAATATGTATTTATTTTTAATGTAATTTAAAAAGCATTTAATAAACGATTTTCATTTTTATAAAATAATTTCCTTGTAATGAACGAGCTTGACATAGCGTTAACTTAAAATGAGCTTGCCGAGATTGTTATAATGTCGCCAAATTTAATTTAATAAGGTTCGTTTACATTTTACGACATGGCGACGAAACCGCGTTGTTATTCGCGTACTAAAATCAATTCACAAAAAGTTATATTTACATTAAATCCGATATTTGATGCAGATTATAAAGGAAAGAGATTAGATTTCATAATGTTTTATTCTTTTGTTCGTTCTTTAAGTAAAATTATGCTAAAGTTTGCCCGCGCTTTGTATTTTTTTAAATGCACTTTTCGTATTTGTTTTCATGAGATAACGATGTATATCATCAACTACGTAGACGGTGTATTTTGTGGTTCTGCTATAAGAGTAGAGTTTTTATTGGGAAATTTATAGAGCAACGTTTAAGAGCGTCACCGTGCGGGTCCTCGCCGCCGCCGTACCGTTGTGAAGACATCTCGCTGTCCCTTTATTGCTTGCTTGAAATTAATGTCTCGACCTAACAGCGAAGGATTTTCTACTTTGTGGGAACGTTTATCGGATTTTATTACGTAAATATTTTATGAGGGAATGAAACAGTTAGACGATGCAATAATATAGCAGCCATCTAATATCTCATTGCTTCTTTTATATTTTCATGATATTAATTTTGCATTTAAGTACTAACTTTTAGACTAAAATGACACAAAAATAAAATTTCAAAGTCAAACGTGTAGGAGGAGTTGCTAATTTATATGTAATGTTTTCAACTATTAAAGTTTAACAAAAGACTTATAAGCTGTTTGTAAAATATGTAACCAGTAAACCTTAACAAACAGCCCGTTTGTTAACATTACGTCCAGTTTACCGCTTCATGCACCGCGGAGGAGGATGGGGTGCGGGGTGCGGGCGCGTGTAATTTTCAGATTAGTTTGTTCAGTAGTGAGTCGAGCGCTGCTTGCCCGCAAATATGCGGCCAATAATAATACCCTACCGGATCCCACGATCTCGTCAACAACACTCGATTCTTCTAAAAACTACACTATTATTTATTATAAACATGCGAAATTATAAAGTTAACTACTAAGATAATTTAACGAGTACAGTCTGGATAAAATGATTAGGGATTTATATGATACTGATATACATAATAAGCTTACAAGAAATGCTTGAGTGCTTCCTCAATATAAATCAGTGCCACCCAGATGTTTATTATCAGTTTCGCTCGCAATAAATAAAGTCGTATTATATTCTTGAGCGGACGATCTCGACGCTCTATAAATCATTTTTATTGTGCTGTCGAAGAGCCCGGGTAATAGCGAAGTTCGAGGCTAAATTGGGTCGACCCCCACAATAAATAGATAATACTTCATTATAGAAATATTTTCCTCTTAGTTAATCAATTGATATTTAAATTATACAGGTTTGTATGTTGTTATTTTAAGCCCCTCTGTTTATTTTACACTATAGGCTAACGGTCGAACGCTTTTGAAAAACACTTTGCACACGGCTGGACGAACAAGCGCAACATTAGCTACAAAAGCATTTTTAAATTTATTCTGCCCCTATAGATAAAAATAGTAAAATGCATTTATAAAGTATTTTTCAAAGTTATTTAAATAAAAGATAAGCTTTTTATTTAATAGTCGCAAAAACAGACAAATGCATTTTTGGAAATCTCGGTATATTTTTTTAAGTTCGTTAAAAAAGAGCTTGGTAGTTAAGCGCCTGATATTTTTACATGGCAATTAAATGATACTCCTAACTTCAGTTTTATATATAAATAATTAAAGTATGTAATATAAAACAAAGTTTTTCTTTTTGTTTTAATAAATGCGGAAAAATAAACAAACTAATATCTTAAACTAAATTATTTAAAAAAAATGTTTGTGTTTTAAAAAAATAGGGAACTTTAAATTATGTTATATCTCAGTAAATATAGACAATTCATTAGTTGTGTTCAGTTATAGTTAACGGAAAATGCAGAAAGAATGTCATTCAAACAGCACGTTGCTACACGGCGTCGTGAAAACAATGAAAGCTTCGGCATTACTTCCGGTAGTTACTCCGCGTACTACCCACTACGCCTCATTTCATCCTATTCCTTTACAATGCACCTACAATGTAGACCATTTATGATTGAGGCTAACTGTAAGAAGTTATAATGGTTGAAATTAATATGATGTAATGATATGTCTTTTATAGTAAGCTGATGTAATACCTGTGAGATATTACAAAAAGTATTTTGCTGCTAAATAATTATTTATTTATCATTATAAAAACGCTTATTGTTAGTTTTTCATACTTTGTCCATTTGTTCTTAAGTAGCTCATTATTTTTCTCGAGGGATATACAAATTGTCTAACATTAATACTTTATTTTTTTTACAAATTAACAACCAAACCAATATTGATAAAATATTATACATCCTTTTTTTTTTAAATTCCATGTGGTGAAATTAGTTATTCATTTTATGGAAATGTAATATTACGTTTTTGATTTAGTTTACTAGCCCCGATACGCGGCCGATATAAAACTGAGATATAAAAGAGGTTATTTGGTTTCGCAAGCAATAAAGCGGTATTCTTCGAGGACAATGGGAAATGCACTCGGCTGTACTCCTTCTGTGATATTCTGTTTTGTATACAAATTAATGTACAATATCAGGAATATTTCCTAGTTTTTAAAAGTATGTAAACTTGTCGACCATACATAGAGAATAATCAGGAACGAAGTTCTGTGCGATATTTTTTCAACTTTATCCGTGTTTTAAAATGTAGATTTTAATTGATTATATTACTGTATTTTTGTCATATCGAAAAGCACCTCAACCTCCTTTATATCGATCTCTTAAATTCAAATGCATCGCACAGTATGAACGCTATTTCGTTATGTGACATGACCTTGGGACAATGCCATTTCACTCTACCGTAAGCTATGGTATATATTTGTGTTTTAATTTGTTTTTAAATAAACATACGTAATAAAAAATAAAGGTATTTTACAAGTTATTATATTTTGTCATACAAGCAACAATGTTCAATGATATGTCTCTACGATGATTTCTATTGAGATATTTCCTATTTATATAAAATATAATTCTTAAAGCGTTATTAAACATTCGGATGTAGGTCTTGAAGACAGCAATGAATTTGGATAATCTCGGCAAGTGCAAGGATCAGCGGGGGATTGCGGTGACAACAATACAAAGGGGAGGCCGTGACTAGCTCGTTAGGCAAAGGGATCGTCTGCAGACAATCAGCCTATCTTCGATACCACTATTGCTTACATTTAAAGCTCTACGTCCTAATTCTCTCCCGCAATATTCTGAGACGGTTATGATTTTACGTAATAGAGATAAATTTGTTCGTTATTATTAACGGTGCCTTGGTTTATATTTGGTGTTATTGTACGGGAGAATTGTGTTTCATAACATTTGATAGATGATTACGTAAAAAGCACGTGGGCTTTAATAAAAATATTGAAAATATCTGACAGGGCTTTACAACTTTCTGAAAGGTTGTTTGTTGTAGTTGATATTTCGAAAATGCTAAAAGTAAAAATATTTGTACATTTAATATAATTTTTGAGATAACTAAAATATGGAGTATTTAATTCTTAAACAAATAATAATATAATTCAATCTATTCTACGTAACCTTAAACATAAATTCCCAATTAAAATAGTCTATTAATTTAAAAGGAATTGAAATTTAACGGCTAGAACAATATCAATATTTGCACGCACGATTACGTGCATTGAGAGGATTAAAACGAGGCTATGTGGAATGAACTTCATTTGTACGAGAGAGATCGTCGGGCTATAGAGACGGAAATTCTTAAAAATCCTTACCTACGGGCCTCCTTATTAGACGCTTGTCGTAATTGTGGCAGACTTACGAAGTTAAGCGGTCGAAGGTAAGCCGCAGGTCCTTGCGATCATAATCGTTATTTCGTCTGCAGACTTTAAAAAGCGTACTTGATGCACGTTGACGCGCGCATAGCCAACCGAAATTAGTATTATTGCTCTCGATTTGTTTAAGTATCGGCTTGCCATTCAGTTGCCAACTATAAAATGTATTTATTAAATAAATTACTTTTAAAAATAATAAAATTTATTTATTTTTGATCAACACCACATAAACTATTTGTACTATATTGTTAATTGAACTTTTAACAAAATAATAAGTTATGACCTTTCTTCTTTCTAATAGCTTAAAAATATGTAACAAATATAAATTATTATATTTTTAAATATAATTTATTATAACTTGCATCTCATAAATAAGATTAAGTTATAAAAGAGACAAATAATATCGTAAAAGAATTAATTTTAAGGAAAATTGGCTGAATAATTATTATTGAAAACGATTTAAGTAAGTTAGTGTACTGTAGATGACTTAAACTTAAACTAATAAAAACGGATAGAAAAACCAATTAAGTATTATCGCGTAGTTCATAAGCAATTCATTAGTCTCGAGGTTTACTAATTGGTTTGCAAATGAATTATTTAAATGGCGAAAGCAATGTAACGGGTCGGCGTGGTCTAAGTACAATCGCTTTTGATATTTTATAGTTGTTAAAAGAAGTCACTTGTAGTGATAATATTCCTATACAATGTACATTATACGTAGAAATTAGTAACAAATGTCTTTAGGTTTTCGCATTAATAATGGTAATGCTAATTTGCATGCCAATTTTGCCGTACGATGAAGTGCACGTTGCTCTAACTGATATGCATGGTAGAAATTGGATGAAATGGCAAAGTTATCAAATCGCAGTATGCATCGACGGCCGTCTATTCACGTCAACGCGTCTCTGCGGCTATGCGCCTACCGACTACGTGGTCACAATAGTCATTGAATAGGAGACGAGCGAATTCAATCAATCAAGGGTATACCGTATACGGTATTTTAACATTTAATTTACTATTAATTTTGTTGTTATTATTACGTTATTAAATGTTGTTATTAGTTAATTTAACAAAAGTTGAAAAGTATAAAGCAACTAAAAGAATCATCAGGTATTAATATGAATTAGAAAACATAGTAAGAATTTTTATTGTTAAGTATGTTTTATGTCACAATACCATGAACATGAATTGTTTTATCTTTGTTTATTTTCAATATATTGTTCTTTTTTAAGATAAACATTAACATAAACACATGCTCATATTACGTGCATTATTTTAACGTTTGAATTCAGAGATTTTTCATAAATATTTTCTAATATTTAAATTACTTATTTAAAATAGTTAAAGTTCCTAATATGATGTAAAAGTCACATAATTACGTATTATAATAAGCCGAGATGGCCCAGTGGTAAGAACGCGTGAATCTTAACCGATGATCGTGGGTTCAAACCCGGGCAAGAAGCACTGAATTTCATGTGCTTAATTTATGATTATAATTCATCTCGTGCTTGACAGTGAAAGAAAACATCGTGAGGAAACCTGAATGTCAAATTTCACTGAAATTCTGTTACATGTGTATTCCAACAACCGGCATTGGAGCAGAGTGGTGGAATAAGCTCTAAACCTTCACCTCAAAGAAGAGGCCTTAGCCCAGCAGTGGGACATTCACAGGCTGTTACTGTACTGTACTACTGTATATTATACAAGCAGGTAATGTTTAGAAATTTATCTGAATTTTCAACATTTAATAATAGTATTACGAGTACATCTTTTTAATTAGATTTTCAGGTAATTGTTATTAAATTCAATTTATTGTATAAAATTTAATATATATGTATTTTTTTTATTACTGTAGATAATTATTGAGCTTTAATCATATTACATTTTGAAACAGGCTATAATGAGAAAACAAAATTCTATATCGTTATATAAAGACTGTTTTAAGCAATTCCTAATTATGTTTATTATTTAACTTATATGTACTTCTATTCATAACGTCTAGTAAGTAGTTTTCATATATAGAACTTAAATCTTGCTTCCGGTACACAATGAGTTGGTAATTCTTCTTTTATATTTATTTCCTTGCAGTCTTCCTTGTAGTCATTTACGTAAGATTTTAATAATTTTCATAAAGTGCGGTAATTTCATAGAGCTACCAGCAAACACGAAAAAGTTTGATTGGTTTCAAATCGCACGAATTCGTGGAATCATCAAAACTCATTAAAAAGTAAAGAGAAAATGTCGAAATATAAATCAAATATGGTGAAATTATCTTCACTGTATACCGAGTCTACTGTTTATATTCGAAGATTTATTTGTTTTTTCCTGTTGAAAGAAAATTGTAAAATATTTAAAAAAAAATTATATAAATAGTAGAGCAAAAATGTATTTAGTGACGATATTTCACGGAAAGTGAATAAATGTAAACTTCATCACAAACTATAGGATGAAAATATACAGTGTTCAGTGAATGAAAATAAAACGAGGGAGGAATATGCGTACTGGGCGTGGAGTGCCTCGCATGGACCTCTGTTTCATTACTAGATGACTGGACTGATGGTTTAAAGCTGGCATTTCCCTTTGTTATGACATTTTGTTATGTACGGTCTTGTGCTTGTCACACAAGTCCATACTTCTGATTTTTTTAACTGCAATAATTGCTTATTAATATTTAATTGGCTCCATCGCTCTTCCTTTTGAAATAAATATTTTGGCGGTTTATATGTTTACTTTAAATATTTTTTTTATCATGTTATTAAACATAATATAATATGTCTTGATTTTTGGAATGTATATGATCGCCCGTAAATATAGGATGTGATTTCGTCTGCACTTTATGTAACATTGGTTATTATTTTTTTATGATTTCTATCTGTTCCAACCAATCTACTAAAATATAAATCAATTCTAACACCGTCTGAATGACTGTCGGGCAACGCAAATCATTTACGATTTAATCTAGCATTATATAACGTATTATTTGTAAGCACATAAAGGATTTTTAAAAATAATCCCAAACAAAAACGTTTGTGTCCAAGATTCTTAAAGTTAGAAAGTAAATATTATTTTTACGCAAGTATTTATAACTCAAAGCTAGTTGTATCGGCTTTTACTTTAAGCAGGTAATTTGATGTCATAATCAATTTCGGCCACGGCGGCGATTCTCAATGGAGATAGCCGAACACAGGTGCAGAGCGCGCAGAGTGCTACATTCTCCTAGTATTCTAAGTCTTTATTTGTTTACGCTCAGCTAAGTCCTCACCCCTACAAAAGAGTAAAAAACAGAGCATAGCGAGAGTTGATTATCCAAAATCTCTTGAATTAAAATATCGCCTAAATTTTAGGCGTGTAGATGAAACTGAACTCAACGTGAAGATCGTATCTTAAAACTTCTCAAAACTTTATCATTGATTTCAGCAATCGATAATATCATTATCATTATATCATTTCAATTATTCATATTTTTTTATAAGTTTTTTTTAATACATAAGAATGCTACTAATAGAATTATAATAAATACATAACATAAGAGTTCATGGGTTAGCTACTTTTCATGTAAATACATAACTTGTTGTATTTATGGTAATTAATTATTTATAATTTGTCTAAGCCACACACCCAAAATGTCAGCGTCTTGATTTTAGTTTTGCTTTCGTTGATTTTAAATTGACAATAGATAATGCACATTCGTATCAGTTGGTATATATTTTTGTACACAGATAATGATGACGCGTTTGGACTCTACTACCACTTACCATCAGCCACTTACCATTATCAAAAAGTAAAAAAATATCCGAGAAAACCTTGAGAAAACCTATGCATTTGTAGCTACTGGGAAATTACGTCTGCAAACGTCTACCTGTCCTAATCTATCTATTATTATTGTCTATTTTTGTCAAATTTTAATTGATTGTACGAAATAAAATATTCTTGTGAATAAAATGTAATAAATCCACAACTAAGATTTTAAAAGTAGAGGACTCATCATTTGTATTTTCTAAGCGGCGCTGTTTTATTTGAGCAGGGTTAAAAAATAAATTGATTGGAACAAAGATAGTAAAAATTCACTTTAAAAAATTACCTGCATTAATCTTTAACTTACAATAATTTTTAATTTTTTTATTTAAAATTAATTTTATAAACTACTTGTCATG
Source organism: Nymphalis polychloros (assembly GCA_905220585.2). Lineage (NCBI taxonomy): Eukaryota > Metazoa > Arthropoda > Insecta > Lepidoptera > Nymphalidae > Nymphalis > Nymphalis polychloros. The sequence continues at coordinate 9,567,029 of HG992245.1, read as the reverse complement.
TTAAATAACATGGTATCTATATATTCTTATAGGATGACTTACAACGCTTTTTAAGTATTTATTTAAACAGCATTAAGTAAATCGGAAACTACTACTAAATTTTGTTTTGGAAATCTGGAATCTGTACTTTGTATGTATTTTATTTTGATAATATTTATTACGACGTTTTTACAGCTTATAAAATTAATGAGAAGCTATCATAATATATCAATTAAAATTCTTCACCATTCTTTACCGTTAATATTATTGAAATAAATCACTAATAAAAAGCTATATCGATTATTGCAGTGTTTGCCAGAAAACTAGCTTTGGCGGAGCTGACGATTTTCTATATTTATATATAATATTAGCATAAGTTATACGGATAATTGTTACTATACGATTGTTATCGTGATAATAATATTTATTAGTCGATTTAAAAAAGGTTATATTCAAGGTATTTTTTGTTTTGTTTATCTTACGCGATATCCTCACCAGCTATGTTTATATGATTCTATTATTGTACATCGAGAGTAAATGCATTTAAATTGGGAGAAAATTTTCCTATCCTAAGGGTGAAATAGAAGTGGAAAATTAGGGGTCCGTCACTTGTTTCACTTAAAGGCGCTAGCTCATAGAAAGAGCGCTTTTAAAAATTGAAAATTTGCATATATTCTTATAAAAAAAAAACCAACTACTATTGAGTTGGAGTTGGCGCCAGTGTTCATGTCTGAATATAGAGACTTGCCTCGCTTAGTCAAAACTAGCCGATGAGTTATCCTTGTAATTACAAATTATGCTTAAAACAACGTCATTTTAAACATTTTTTTTAAATTTATAGTTTTGATACTTCAAGGTTTTTATAATCTCTTACTAGTTTTTTGTAAAAACTTCTCAAATTATCGTTGCCTTTCATGTTCGAAAAGTATTCAAATATTGTTTTTAAATGAAATGCATTATTTTCAAATAAAATATGATTTTATATAAAACGCCAAATATGTTTGGGTATATCAGTAACATTTTTCAGTACCTTCTAAATTCTTAGAAGGAAATTTAATTAAAGTTAAAAAGTACAGATTTATATACGAACAGGTTAATACAAACATTTTTGAAATAAACATCTAGTAAAATTATGAAATAAGGCGATTTAATAAAATTGGTATATTTGTTTTTTTTTTTTTGTAAATATTAAACAAAATGTAATTATTTTGTTCATCAGTTTTTATAAATAAATATTAATTAATTCCGTCTGTGGCCCCATAGGCTTAGATAGAAATAAACCTCTGCCCCGACTCCAATATTGTTGTGTAAATACGGCGTTCATTTAGTTGCGGCGGGTTATTACCTAACTTTTATTTGATTACAAACTAAGCATCTCGGTCGTAATCTTTAATGGTTATAATAAATTGATTGTTGCCGGTTCTCTACTAATACCTACGAATTATTTTATAGTAAATGCTTTTTTTTTTAAATAAGATAATTTATAAGTAAACTAAAAACAACGCATAAAAAGCTTTAATTTTTATATTATACACTATTAAATGAAATATATATTTTTTACTATTAATAATATAATAATCTACGTTTATATTTTTATCTTGGATAGTTTTATCAGAAAAATATCAAAGCTGCGAAACTTCATCTTATTTTATTTAAAAATGTTTTCCTAAAATATATTAAAAAAGCTCATGAAATATGCATGTAAAAAAAGACACTTCCGCAAATCTTAAACTTTCGAGAAATGGCCCGGAAGCAGTAACTTTTCACTTAATTTAGAATGCCTCGTAGTTTTGCAGACGTCATTTCCCAGCTGTTTATCGCAGGCAAATTCACGACTTCCCCGAAGAAATTGCTTTTTAATCAAATAAAATTCACTTACCCTCGAGGCGGGCGGCTAGGAACGTACGGGAAGATACCGGATCGGAGTCAGCATCGGCCGCGACCGCTCTATTCAGCCCCGCGACCACAACTGATATTCCACCGCTAAAACTTCCCTCTAGCGCGTCATCACTCACCCCATTTCCAACCGACCAATGATTCGACGTCGATTCTCGCGAAGCCTTCCGGTTTCAACCGAGTTTTGCCGAGCGCGTAGGGTGGCGATTGGATCTTTTAATCTGAAACGTAAATGCATACAAAAAGAAAATAAGTGAGCTGTAAGCTTCCGTGCACGGGATGTAGGCCGTAGCCGTAGCGCGAGCTCGCGCAACAGGTAAAGCTGCATCGCACCGTCTACGAGCTCCGACTGCGATTCTTTTACGATCACTAAATTTTAAAGAACTCTGAAAGTGTACTTACGATGAATGCGATATCTAGAGATCTAATATTATAGATAATTCATTTTAAACTTAATTGGTTTGATAACATTTTATGATTTGTTGTTTTACACTTAATCTACTCTAATATTTTATTTTGTATCCTTGCAATCAAAAAGGAAAGGTGATTTTGTCAAATTATAAAACACTAATTTACAATTCAAATCGTTTGTTTATAGGAGTCCGACAGGATTAAAGGGCAAATTTATTCTTCGGACAGGATTTCTGCTTATTATCCGAATGCGAAAATATTTTTCTTTTCTTTATTTAAAATTAAATATTTAGCACAAATTTTATCCGGATTGCCGTAGCGACTCATTTGGGGATACAAATATCGCAATGAACATATTGCAGTCGTTAAATTTTATTTAAACATTAAAATAAATTGAAACAGTCCCATAATCCTCTTTGATTACGTGCACCGCAAAATACGTATTGTGTGTAATTGAAATCCCTTCAAATGGATCGTTCGGTGGAGTGCTACGTGTGCCCCATTAGATTACTTGTTTAATTCTTGACCACTGGCGGCGCAGGCGGCGCTCGTAATCTAAGTTGTAAACTAAATCTTGGGGCGCGTCTCACATATCCCCCGTAAGCCTGGCTTGCTCGCTATTTGAATGTTCCTCGAACGACCACGAATTAGTATGCGCGCTCCATTCGGCCCAACGTCCCAATGGGTTGCAAGCACCTATTCTCGGCGTTCCGTTTATCCCTAATCTGGTGGTAAATAATATAAAGATTTATTGTAGAAAAAGTTTAGAATTTCAAAGTTGGTTATTTTATTAATAATTTAAAGCAAAGTAAAACTTATTTTTCATGTAGTGTCGTTTAATGTTTAGTAATGTAACATTTTATAATTAACTTTTATTATACTTAATATTACAATATATACATATATCTGGAATAGAATATTTAATTGCAGTTATCTCATTTATAAAGCTAACCAAATTATTTTAATATTAAATAGTATTATTATAATGGCGTTAAGGTACGTTTAGAGAATAGGCACCCAGCGTGGTTCAATTTGTAAGTGGGATCTTGGGATATGTTCATTTTGTGTATTACAGAACGAACGGGGAATGATTCTGGCGTCCGCCTGAATTATGTAAATATGGATTCAAAATATATTTGAGCAAATAAATATTGTACTGCTTTCACGGACAACGGGTAGTTCTATTTAAAAATAATAAACAAACACATTGTTAAGTGTTGTCATAATGCCCGTTACCATTATAAGAAAAAATGTTTTACTTGTAGATCGTGTGAAAGTTAATCCCACTTATTTTTTCTATATTTAGAAAAGTTTTAACAAAATGGATTTATACATTTTTATTTTCAGTTTTAATTAGTATATAAGTACGTAGCTGATTTATTAATTCAGCTACTTCGTTAGACACTAAAATGTAAAATGTTCTCGAATTTTTAGTGTCAAGTGTTATGTTCTCGAATGTCAATGAACTAAAAATTTTATATATAAGCTCTAAGTTTCGTCTGCGAAATAATTTTACTTTTTTAATTTTTAAATTTGATTCAACGGTAACATTTTCGTATTAAACACTTTTGCTAGATAGAAAAATAAGTTTCATTTAGTTTTTAAATTTTATCCTTGCGTTTTTTTCTTGTTAATATTTTTTTAAAGTGTCTTTTCAATATTGATATCTGCGTCTTAGGTAACGTTTTAAATTCTGGAAGAAATAGAGGCATTATAATTTTTATATATATGTTCAATTAAACTATTTACCAGTTAAAAGAATACCAACTTAGTGCAGTTGTGCCAGTACAAAATAAATAGTCATAATTACTACACAAATAATTTTATGTTATGTAGATTTCATTTCCTTTTTTAACGGTTAAAATGTGGGTAATATTCATTTATTCCTTTTAATATTTTACAAAATGATAAATGTGATAATCTGCCTACAGCTAATGCATTAGATTGGTGGCAGTAAGTGTATACACCGATTGCAGGGCTTAGGCAATTTAAAAATTTGTTCTCAAGGCGTCGCTTACGTTGTCTGTATTAGGCTGGCAAGGAACGAGGCGACCGCCCTTGTTTCAGGCCTACGAAAGTAAGAGAATTACCTTGAATAAAAATGAAACTTAGTTAACATAATTTTTTTAGAATTCGGTCTCTTTTTTATTTTGATTTGAATATTTTAAGATACATAAAAAATATAAACTTGTTTACAAATTATTGTCTATATATATATATATATATATATATAGGGTTTTCCAATAGGGACGCTTGAACTTTGACAGCTGATTGCGGCCATGTTGTTTGAGTGACAGCTGTCAAATGCAGTGTGTTATATTCATTCCGTCCTCCCAAACCACCATGGCAGGTTACAGTGTCGAGCAGCACTTGCAAATCATAAAATTGTTTTATGAAAATGGGTCTTCAGTTCGAGCAACGTTCCGCGCACTTCGCCCGTTTTACGGTCGCGATGATCGTCCTGCCGAGTCGACTATCCGTCGATTGGTGGACAAATTCGAGTCAACCGGGTCAGTTAACAATCAGCCGGTTCCCGTGCGTCAACGTAACGCGAGATCTGCCGAGAATATCGCCGCTGTGCGCGACAGTGTCCTCGAAAACCCGCGGCAGTCAATTCCGCGTCGCGCACAGGAACTCGGCCTTTCGCAGACGACAACTTGGCGAATTTTGCGTTGTGACTTGAGCCTGCACCCGTACAAGATCCAGCTGACCCAAGAGCTCAAGGTTAATGACCATAGACAGCGCCGTGTGTTCGCTGACTGGGCATTAGAGCAGTTGGAAGTTGACGCCGATTTTGGCAAAAAAATCATCTTCAGCGACGAGGCGCATTTTTGGATGAATGGCTATGTCAACAAGCAAAATTGCCGTATTTGGGACGAGACCAATCCACACGAGGTTCACCAAGTGGCAATGCACCCGCAGAAAGTGACTGTTTGGTGCGGATTTTGGGCCGGAGGCGTGATTGGTGCGTATTTTTTCGAAAACGATAATGGTGTGGCCGTCACCGTCAATGGTGAGCGATACCGGTCGATGATAACCAACTTCTTTTGGCCTGAAATCGAGAATATGGATCTGGACAACATGTGGTTTCAACAGGACGGCGCTACGTGCCATACAGCACACGCTACGATGGAAGTTCTGCACGATCAAGCGCCCTTAATGGAAAACCCTATATATAATAATGTTTATAGTCGTAGTTAGCTTTAAGTTCAAATTGAACTAATATTTAATTTGAAAAATTAACTTTGAATAAAGTATCATGCGAAAATAAATAATTTCTTAATAGTAATTAATATAACATAATAAGCATTGCCAATAAATACATTCAGAGATAAGGATCTAGAACTAGAACGTCGCGTAACGCTTAAGGAACCTTAGAACGAATTTATGTAAAATCTTCCTAAGCTCAACTTATAATAAGAGTTTTTAATGTTCTTCTTAAGATAAAAGTTGTCCTTTCTGAGATTGAGATAGTCTGTGGCGTTCACCTAGTGGGGTGGGGACGCGAAGTAGACTTGATTGGAAACCCTATTCCATATTTATTATGGGCCTATTTCGTCATGTTTATTGACGCGCTTGGCGAGATATAGAACTCAGTTATTAGGTAACTTTCAAACTTATGTGGTTAAATAAAACGCCTAACATACAACATCTAAAAACTAAAGTTGAATATGCCGATCCGTTTTAAATCCGTATAATATTGTTTTAGTTTAGAGATGTGGAAAGTTCGCGAGTCAGATTGTTTTATTTATTTTTAAACCGTTTCTATTCATAAATATATTTGAATAAAAAAATAAACTTCTTAATTCTCATACAGACATTAAGCAAACGAGCTTAAATATATATTATATAATAGTGCAATATTTTTTTCTTAAATTCTTATTATAGTGTAAAAAAAAGATATAATGATTATTACAAAAAGTTTTGGAATATAAATTATTAATCTATATACCAAAAATAATACATACGACGAACACGATATGTTTTAAGCGAAAGGCTTGCACAAACACTTAATGCGAGGTCGAAAGTCTATCAACAGGCGAGCGCCGTGGCTCGGAGACAGTACGGTCTTCGTGCCTCGTTTACTATAATTGCACCATTAAAATCGGCTTGGCTTTGTAAGGATAGAAAAACATTTAGAAACGGTTTCAATTACAAATAATAGGGAATAAAAGAACAATTTCATTTCGTTACATATATCTGCTATTAAGATATGCTATTTTTAATATTTTTCATATTAGCGTCACCTGTCAACATAGGTAATATTATAATTTTGATAACACACAGTGTCAATGCAATCTCAAACATAGGACTTCAGTTGTTATTTTCATTTCATCTTTATTACACTGACTCTCTCAACCTTAACGGAATATAATATTATACAGCATTGATGTAGTGGTAAATAAATAGTATGCCATGAATAGAATAGCCAGACGGAACATCATGGCACAAGTAGTAGAAACAATAATGTAAAAAGTATCGTGAAAATTTATGTGTACATGTCTATCTACCAATCTAAAACAGCGTGGTGGATAAGCTCCTTTTTTATGAAAATAAGAAAACAAATGGTTGTCAGTAAAGTCGGTTTACGGAAGATAATTTTACGTGATAACCTTATAAGAAAACATTGATGAATACTCGGACGCATCGGCCGATGGAGTGGAAGAGAGATAGATGCGTCACCGAGCCGAAAGCTTAGGCTGATCGTGCCTCTCTATTGCGTGATCCGCGCTCTCGCTTGCACATTCGGCTCAGGCGGAACGTGACAATGAGTCATGCTTTTTCGTGAGTGCAACCGGCGTAAGCTTCATAAACAAAAATAATGCTAGTTTGTATTTTCGGTATATATGTATGTAATGAAATGACATTTCATTATTCCAAATTTGCTGCGCTCCGCGCGTTTTTAATCTGTAACTAAAAGTCAGTTTGCCGCGCATTTGATGGTTGAATGACAGAATGACGGATGATGTTTAGATTATGTTGAACTTTGATATTATAAAAAAATAAAGAGATATAATAGAGGAGGCGATATTAGTGAACTTTAAATGTCGTTTCTTTGTATTTTCGGAGTTTGTGTTTCATTTTGAGCATCCTCAATAACCTATCTTATAAAACGACATTTTCGTTAACTAAAATGGACCGGCTGCAATTCGAATTTACGATGATAGCCTCAAATGATGGCAAATCTAATATATTAGCCATAACCTCGATATCTACAGAAGAAGGAAAATGTTATGTTTTACCTGAGGAGCTGAAACCGGTGACTCATCATACATATATTATCAAGATGAACACTTTCTCAAAAATAAAAAATAGCATAAAGAAAAGGCATCAAAGTAGAAAAATATGGATAAAATTGGATGAAGATCTTAAGAAAACGTATCTAGATGAAGAAGGTAATATGCAATTTTTAGATCAATATTTAGAAGAAATGAGCTTAAAACAACCAGTAGACAAAAGTGACAATTTGCAATATATCTTGGAAAAATTAATAGAAACTACTACGAAGAAAGAAAATCAACATAACCTAAAACATATTTCAGAGAAATTTATTATTGAAAAATTCACAAGTAAGAATCCTAATGCAATGCAATGGATCGAGAGTTTTGAAAAAGAATGTGAGCGCTTTAACATATCAAAAGATGAAACAAAAATAGACATATTGAGGTTGTTTTTAGAAAAATCTTGTTTGGATTGGTATAGCTCAATGACCATAAAACTTACAATAAATGCACAGTGGACTGAATGGAAAGACAAATTTTTAAAAACTTTTAAAAACCGAGAATGGGATATAGTCACATATGCTCTTGCATTCAGATATAAAGAAGGACTACTAATTGATTACGCTATAAAAAAAGAAAGACTTCTACTAGATATAAATAAATCTATAGACTCTAAAACAATGATAGATCTTATTGCAACGGGTTTACCTGGGTTTATATTAAATAAATTAAACAGGGATGAACTCAATGACACTACTGATTTGTTCAGTGAGATAAGAAAATATGAAGGTATGATGTACAAGAAAAACTCAACTACAATAAAAAGCGGTACATTCTTTTATAAAAATAAAACTAATGATAAGAAGCCATGTAAGACCTGTGAATCTCTGGACAAAGGAATTAGATATCATCCGGAGGAGTCATGTTGGTTCAAGAAAAATAAAAATGAATCTGAAAAGGTTTTTAAACCCAGGAATGTAAATAACAACTCCATAATAGAAGCAGATTGTTTGAGCCGAAACCCTGTATTAGAATCAGAAGATAACAAGGAGGAAATATTGAAAATAGTTAATTTAATACAAATGAAAGATATAGTTGAAGATCAAGAGAAAAATGAAACAATAAAAGAAAAGAAACAAAATTTACTACAAAAAAATAAAATCTATTATAAAAAAATAAAGAAACATGAAAAGATTATACTCTCAGAAAAATTTAGTAAAGAATTAATAAAAAAGGTGCATGAAGACTATTGTCATATTGGAATTAGACAATTACAGAAAAAAATAAGTCCAATATATACAGCTAAAAACCTAACAAAAAATATAATAAATATTTGTAAAACATGTGAAATATGCATAAAAAATAAATCAAGATGTCAAGGAAAATTTGGGTTAATGTCACAACTGGGACCAGCGACAAAACCATTTGAGATAATGTCAATGGATACTATAGGTGGCTTCGGGGGATCTAGGTCCACAAAAAAATACTTACACCTTTTAGTAGACCACTACACAAGATATGCTTTTATTACAACTTCAAAAACACAGAACGCAAGTGACTTTATAAAATTAACAAAGAAAGTACTAGAGACAGATGAGATTGGAATAATTCTGACCGATCAATATCCAGGCATCAATTCAATAGAATTTAAACAATATTTGCAGGAGAATAACATTAAACTAATTTTTACAGCTGTGAATACACCATTTTCGAACGGCTTGAATGAACGATTAAACCAAACAATTATAAATAAAATAAGATGTAAAATAAATGAGAAAAATAATAAGAGAAAATGGACAACAATAGCAAGAGAATGTATAGAGAAATATAATGAAACAGACCACTCTGTTACAGGTTTTGCACCAAAATATTTACTGGACGGAACAAATGTTAGTATTCTACCAAATGAAATTAAAACAATAGAAACCGAAGACAAGTGGATTGCTGATAGAAGATTAGCATTAGAGAATACAATAAAATCCCATAAGTACAATAAGAAAATATTTGATAGAAATAGGAAAATGCAAGAGTTTGAGATAGGAGACAGTGTATATGTAGAAAATGGAAATAGACTGAATAGAAAAAAATTAGACGAATTAAAAATAGGCCCTTTCAAGATAATAGAGAAAATATCAAAATCCATTTATAGGATTGACACTGGCAACAGGAAAACAGAATCAACTTTATTTCACATAACAAAATTACAACCTATCACAGCAGATGAGGTAGAAGAAAACGAATATGAAGATAACTTCTAGATTATATTATTTAGAATTTTCGTTTATAGTAGATTAGATTATTTAAAATTTTCGTTTATAGTAGATTATATTATTTAGAATTTTCGCTCTTAGGGGGGGAGATGTAATGAAATGACATTTCATTATTCCAAATTTGCTGCGCTCCGCGCGTTTTTAATCTGTAACTAAAAGTCAGTTTGCCGCGCATTTGATGGTTGAATGACAGAATGACGGATAATATTTAGATTATGTTGAACTTTGATATTATAAAAAAATAAAGAGATATAATAGAGGAGGCGATATTAGTGAACTTTAAATGTCGTTTCTTTCTTTGTATTTTCGGAGAAACAATTTGTGTTTCATTTTGAGCATCCTCAATAACCTATGTTATATGTATACCGAACGGTATATACGTATCGGTTTGTATTTTAGACATAAATTTGGCATTTCATACTTAAATTACTTTACATATATTTTTTAATATGTTTTGTCCGTTGTTAAATCTTTCTTAAAATACAGAAATTACTGGAAAAAAAGAAAATCTAGAGAAATATTTACTGTTATTAAGTTAAAGTATAAGTCTAATAAATGCTTATTAAAATCTTTATAGAATATTTAAGTATTGTATTTATTTGAATATTATTTTATTTTAATACCTATTAAGCAATGTAAGCGAGGTTTCAATATTTATCGATTTAAGTATTAAAAATTTAGAAGGTATACACCTGTATACCTTCTAAATTGGTATGATATAGTATGCCTGTTAATGCTTTTATTGTATTTAATATTTACTTATTTATATAGCAGTCGTCGTCACCTTTGAACAGACTTATTCTGTCGATTCTCGAAATTGCCATTATAATTTTTAATGTTAAATTCGCTTATATTTTCTATTTCTTGTATTTTATTCGTGTATTGTGTACTGTCTTGTTGGAAATTATTTTAAAATAAGGTTAAATTTAATGTAAACGTTCGAGTAACAAGAAATACAACTTATAAACCTATGTATTTATAAGTTGTGTGATGAATTGTTTTCTATTAATACTTAAAAACTAACAAAGCGAATAAAAAAAATGTGTCTAAAAAGTATGTATGTTTATTGTGTGCTTAATGTTCGAAAACGATTGATCTATAAATTACCAAAAGCTAAATTTAATTAAATAACAAAATATATTGTTACACAAATAATACATAATTTCCATACCACTCAATTTTTGTATAGATAAAGTCACCAAGTTACCACGATCTAAGTAAAGTGCAATGGGACGACAAAACGGGCCCGAACACGCCCGGAAGCGCCGTTAAAGGCATTATTATCCGGACGGTCGCGCTGCAAATAAATCGTCTGCCGAGCGGCCGCTCTTTCGATTATCCTCAAATCTTCATTACACCGACATATGCTCTTCCCTTATACCTCTCACATGCGTTGGTTTATTTTCTTTTTCATTTTCGAAGCGATTTTTGCTGTATAATTAGTATCACCGTCCAATAAGGTTTTATTCAAATTAATTGCTGTATGATATTGTTTTAATATACTACTAGGTATATCAAAATTTAAATAAGCAGTGTATTCCAAAAAACCAAAGTTAAGAAACTAAGAACGAACTTTATACCTCCTTAAAAAACTTTATTAGTTATTTTTAATATTGGGTTTATTAGCTACTTTTATTACATGTTACGAATTTGAACGTTGAAAAGAAATTCAAGCAATATCAAGTATATGAATTACGGAAACTTCTTGTTTGGAAACTTTTAATTAAACGATTGATGAGAATATAACTTCTTCCAGATTTAAATATATTTGAATAAGCATAATATATATTATGATAGAACGTAGAAGAGAAATACTTAATATAATCAACAATATGTAAAAATATCTAAAAAAGAGAATATATCTACCGACCTTTATCTATATTTTAAAAGCATCAATGCCAAATTATGGTTTTAACGGTAAACTTATTACACATAAAGCGCCATACTTGTAGTTCCGGAGTTTACATCGTTGCAATATGGGGAAACTATTTAGGACTGTGCAACTTGAGGTTGTAGTTAGTGCGACATAGTTAGAGTTTTATTCAAATGGAGGCAAAAGCTTGTGACAACCGCGCCCACCGGATATTGATTTACTGAGGCCAATGAAGCTCGGTTCCGTTGCAGCCTCTGATACACCACATAAGCTTTGTGCTGCGTTGTTGGTAATTAATTTTCACGAGGTCGCCCGCTGATATGATCAAGCGATATACTTAGAACATTGAATTAGGATCGTTAATGTCGTTTTTGTTTGTGATGTTAGATGATCGAATTAACAAGAATTTTTGCAATGGAGTGCCTTTTAATTTTTTTACGGTTAGTGTGTAAAATTATTTTATAAAATCTATATTAAAAATATCAACTAGGTATGTAATGTGAATGTGATGATTTTAGTGCTAAATAAATATGTATAAGAATCAGAAGAAAAACTACACGCTTACGTCATTCAATCCGAATTTTGAGGAATTTTGAATTACTTAAAGTACTAAAATTACTAAAAGTGAAATAATGAAAATACTTTTGATGTAAACATTTTAATTAATTATTAGTCGTGAATACATAGGCTTAATTATTTTTCACATCCACACGGGGTGCTGATGATCATAAACACGTTAACCAGATAAATCAGTGTAATGCTTCCTAAACGTTTGATATGGTATGAATAACATCAGAGGGTGTTACGAATGGATGAGCCGCGCGGGACATTAGTATGTTGGTGTCGTCTTTATTTCCCATATAGTTCCCGTGGATGTGGCATGTTTGAAAATTGAATTAATTTTTCGTGAACCAGATGCCTATTTTTAAATTAATATAGACAATCTGGTATATTTTGGTGCGTACATGTTCATGAATTTTAACTAATTAAATTTAACAAAATCTTAAAGAAGGAAAGAGTAATTGTATATTTCAATATATGTACAGTAACAATTATAATATTATACAAAAGTGAGAAATAACTAAAAAATTATTATTAAAATATTTTATCGGTATCATAAATGCTTGCAACAATATTCATTTTTAAAGACGTTTTTAATAGTGATAATGTCTGTCTTAAAACGGTCTGAAACAAAATAGTTAATTTTTCATTACTAAAGCATAATAAAACTAAAAATATCTATGTATGCATATAAAAAAATAATTCGAAGTTTGTATTCGCGTTTTGTATAGCCGCGATTATCAGTGGGAATCGGGTCGTATGGGGACCAGGCGCGATTCTCTCACTCGAGAGATCACCTGAAAGTGTACCACTTAATAACTCACATCCTCTCTCGGTTCACTGGGCATTCGTTGGATCGTCACATATCTCTAAATATGACCGGCGGAGCGTGGCGCGCTACAGCGTTCGGATTAAGCGCATGCCATCGCTCGCGCTTTCACAATAACCTCGCTAAAGTCTATAAAATGTAATATTAAGTAAAATTATAAGATATAAGAAGTATGAATTGTAATTTTATCAGAACTCTACGAGCTACGACAGCTCGACAGAAATGAAATAAAAATATTCAAACGAAGTTAAGTCGTTATTTTCTTGAAATTATCTCAAACATTCGTCTGGCGCAATAAATAAGTTTTTCCCTTGTAACAAATAAATAATAATCGAAGAGTGATAGAAAACTTTAAATCTACTGCATTTTTTCCCTAGAATATTGCATAATGTTTTCTTAACAAGAACAAACTACGTGGAACTATTGAAGAGTTTAATAATATTCATTGGGTTCGGGCAATTTTCCGGACGAACGGCGACGCGTCTTTGATCAGCTCCGACTAGCCCGAGAAGTCAAATTGACGAAGTAACTATAGCTTAACAAATCCTTAGAGGTGTATAATTTGATTTATTTGTGTCCCGAAGATTATTGCAATTAATCGATTGTTTAAAAAAATATTATTTTATAGCTTATCATTTTTACTAGGTACTTAAAAATCGCCTAATGAACTAACGACATACTGATTCCGTCTCCAATTGTTTTCAAGTCGATATTTTTAAATCAACAATTCAAAGAAGTGAATGCTCATTGAATACATCGTGTAGCCTCAAGTTTGAGGGTTAAGTTTAGGGTGCGAGTAATTATGCATGGCACAGTGATCACACTTGTAATCTATTGGGTGAAAATTTAGCATAGAAAATAAGTTGTACAGTTGTTACGGCTTCATTGACTTCGTTTTTACAATGACAATCTAAAGAGTCAGTTTAGAAATAATACAACATATCATAACAGTTATATTTTTTTGAGTTGCAAATCATTTTACGGATTTAAAGAATATAAACAGAAAGAAATACCTTTAACATATTTTTAGATAAGAAAACATATTGTAACTCAATTTTGGTCAAACATTTTTTCCCTGTTCTGTATTCTTCGTGACATATTGAATTTATTTCAGTAAATGACAATTTTGATAAAATCAACTAGCGCGAGGTTGAAAATTAGATTTTAGTATATTTTATATTTACCTATATATAGACCTGTATCAAGAGTCGTAGCCTTTTAAAGTCAGTATAAAATGCGTCAAAACCAATCCCTTCAATTGGTACGTTATATTTAATTATACTAATTTAATTTTGAAATTAAGAGTTATTTTGGAATTAAAGACTTAGCAATTGAAAGAACGTTAGGTAATTTTATCTATAATGTGTTATTAATAGTCCTTCAAATAAATGTTTATATAAAAACGAATACAACTAAGGGCGGTAATTAAGCATCTCTCGACAGACTGAATGATCACTTACCTTCGAGGCATGTCGAATATAGAGCGGATCAATTGGTTTTTCATGTCAATCTTAGATCCTAAGTGTTTGTAGGAAACTACTCACAGAGCAACACTCGTGATCAATATTGCGAATGTATTTGCTTCCGATGGAAAGTACAAAAACAAAATAATATAACGTTTAAGTAACTATAGATTTAGGAGTAACACAGCCTTGTTCAAAACTTTTATTTAAAACTCACAATTGCCGTTAAAATATTGAATTTCTATAACATACTTTATATTATGAAAACGATTTTTATCGCGTGTGTTGCAGATGGGTAACAAAGCGCGTGTGTGCATGTCACGGGTCGCGGGGGCGATGTTGTCGCGCCCTTCCGGTGCGCGGGCGCAGCTGAAGCGCCCACCGTGACCAACTATATGTACCATGCTCTGATAAATATACTTTTAACACAAGTTAGTGATATCACTATTGAATTGGCTGTTTTGATTTTAGAATATATATTAAAACCGAATAATATTTGACAAAATTACGTTATCTTATAAGCAAATTCTATGTGAGGCAAACTTGCACGTTTGCAATATTCATGAGCAGAGGTGGCCATGAATCATAGCCTGTTTTCTTGTTATCCACCAGAAAACCTGTCCAGTAAAGGCCTGTAAATATCCCACTGTTAGTTTGTGGGATGTGGTTTATTTCACCAAGGTGCTTCAATACGTTACGGTTTATTCACGATGGATTTTCACGACGGATTTTCTTCACCATCATACAAGAAGTAAATTACAAATACCAATTAAGTACATGATTGTATGTGTAATGTTTGCCCGGGTTTGAATTCTCAATCTTCGTTTAGGCTGCAAGTGATCTAGCCTAACATAGCGACAGTATATAATAATGTTACGGTGTAACAATTATGACGAACAAAATTAAAAGGTTTATTCTACAGATTAATTAGCTGATATAGCACACAGGAATGGCTTTTATGATGCAATTAATGGATACAGTTTAAGTGTTGTGAAAAACAAACGGTGTATTAATTTAATAGTGACATGCTAATGGAGGGCAGCCACCTGAGCTTTTGCTTTAAAATGTTTTAATTACAAAATATATATTGTTCCTGGAAAATACTGATAAGTTTAAAATACATTTTACCTTTCAAACTTTTAAACGAGCAAATGGAGTTCGTATCAAAGTGATTTTAAATTTTCCATACGTAAAGTAAAACAATATTAATTGTCTTTTAGTTGTTGGTTCACTTTTATAAAAAAAGAAGTATTAATACTTAACTTTAAATACTAATATAAGTAATACATTACATAAAAATTATGATTGATCCTATTTGCATTATCTATACATACATATTTGAACGTAACTATAGTTTTGAATATATTGGTATGATTTTTATCATGAGAGTGAGGGACACTCTCGTAATCCGATGGCGCGCCATATCTGGCAAGAAAGAGTCCAGGCGCAGTACTGACGGTGTTACGTGTATTGCTTTGGGGGTACGGGAATGTAAATATTGTCAATTTCCAGTCTCCAGTTCAGTCAGTTTTGACGACAGAATTTTTTTAACGATTTAACCCGAGGCCAGAATTCAGAACCTCGAGATCTGTCTTATAAGTTACACGCTACACTAACAGGTAAGTAGAAATAATCTGTTCCCATTGTAAATGTACTAAATATGGCGGACATTGATCAATACATTGATCAATACAGACTTTAGCTTATGAATTTCGTTGGATAAAAATTGTAAATTTCAAAATAGCGTAAGTGTTTAAGTTAATATATAAAGTCATAAAAAGTATCTTTTTACGACTTTGGCCTACTCCACCGTGATGATTTTTTGATGAGGAATAGTGCATGAGGTTTTTAACCCACTATCTTCAGTAAAGATATAGGTGTAACCACTGGCATATCGGAAATTGAATGTTGTGCATTCGTATATTATTTTATACGTAACCCAACAACTATGTAACCAGTTTCGCAAAATATATATGCTAAATACAACTAGACTACTAAAATGAGAAGAATTTTGAGATATTTCATTATTATATTATATGTACGTATTAGCTTAGAAATATTTCATTTATGCGCGTAACAAATTGAATATGTTTAGTGCATGGTAAATCCAGTTGATAATACAGTACGCTCCTTTTTTCATACTAATATAAAAAAAGATATACATTTATTATAATTTTTTCATTTTTATTATAGAAAAAATTGTGGTCCTCAGTGCGTCCATTTTGCAAAGTCTAAATCCTTACTAATTGTATTTCATCCATGTTGGTCACATGTTCATGTTAAAATAAATAATTAAATGATTTTGAATTTGTGAGTATATTGTGATTGAATTATATCTACGTGTTCCTAGTTTGTGCTGTACCTAAGTCGCATATATTGATTATATAAAATAACATTAAACGTTAATTTGGCGTCAATGACATAGCAACAAATGTTGCATATAATCAGAAATATACTACATTTCAGCATTAGATGCAGATCCTAAGTCAATCTGAGAAAAATAAGGATGCTGTGTAACTTGTATATTAATAGAATTCGTTTCAAATTTATCTTTAAGTAATTTTAGCATAATAATATGATACAATTCGCTTGAGAAATTTACTGAAAAAACGATATTATTTAATTATTTTGTACTGCATCAATTTAATTATAAATATTTTAGATTTGGAAATACCAAGTTTTAAAACAGCCACTCAAAATGATCGATCAAATTCGTCATTCAAAAATACTGCCAAAGTGAGATCGTTGGAGCATTTGGACACCTTTTATCTGACTCTATTCACATGATCAAATTTCGTCAATTCAACGTAGTGGTTATGTAGAGAAGATCGGAAACAATTAGACAACTGTGGCATTGGTCAGCCGAGCGCATATCCGTACTGGCGTTCTGCCCTAGTGATACATTGAACCTCTCTTGCACACGCATTCTTCGCATACCTTATAGTGTTTGCAATTAAGTTCAAATTTGAATAACAATTACACATATCGAAAAATCGCGGAATATTTGTCTCTGGTATTTAAGCGAGGAAACATAATATTTGAGTGTGCGGTTTATGATTTTCAACTGCAATATTAAAGCTCTAGTTCAGATTCATATTTTGTAATATAGACAATGCCAGGTTATTTTGCTATTGAACATTAATACTTTGTATATTCGAGTTTCAGTTTGAAGGTCATACAAGGTCAAACAATACTTGGCGTTGCATTCACGATAGACAGAGTAATTAATATTTTCTATACTAGCAATGACTATGGTGACCACTTTCCACCGGCTGGCCCAATTGCCACCTGCCTTTCTGCTACAAATTATACATTAATACACTCGTATAATAATATTATTTCGGTTAAACACAGAAAGTATTAATAAAACCCCGTTGTGAACCTATCCATCGAGATTAAAGAACCAACATTGTTCAGTTAAAGTGATCCAAAAGCATTGACTTTTACCGGTAAATTAAAATACAGCAAAGTAACTTTGTTAATAAATTGTATCGGCTAGTAGATAGGATGTCTGTCCTGAGGTTGTTGCAGTAACTAGTTTGTATCTCGACTGCTTCGCTAAGTGCGTCCTGCCGGACCGGCCGAGTACTTAACCTAATATTCGGTAATTGCATTAAAGGGCAGCAGAATTAATTAACTGCCTCTTGGAGTTGGTTAGCTAAGACGCAGTATTGATACGTGCATTGTTCAACATAACTATGTGTATACTGTGTCCAACGCAATATTTTATCTTAGTATATTTATCATTATTATTATTTAACTCGGTGGTAGAGCTATGTGCTAGTCTGTCAGGGTAAGTACCAACTACTCATCTCATATTATACCGCTGCTAAGTATTTTTGTGTTCTTGTTTGAAGGGTGAAAGAGTCAGTGTATACAGGCAAAAGGGACGAAGTATCCTGGTTGCCAGGTTGTGGCATATAAAGAATTGTTAATATTTCTTATAGTGTCATTGCCTATGGGCGGTGTTTACCATCTACTTATAGCTATTATGAAAAAAGATAGAAGAAAATTAGCTTCCAGTTTTATAAGGTTAATAAAATAACAATTTCTTAATTAATTTCTTTAAAAAATCATACGAATAACATTACATAGCTTTGTGGTGACTGTTTTATTATATTAAAATTTTATTAAATTATTATTTAATAAAAAGAAACGACGAGTACAAAATGAGAGTTAACTTTGGCCAAATAAAGTAATATTTCTACCGTCAATGCACTGACAAGTGTCAATTATAGCATTTATAAAAAAAACCTTTAAACTGTTTAAAATATACACATTAACCCAGCAATCTTAGTTTGACAGCTGTCATCCAAATTAATGTATTCTAAGGGCAGGACTTTTACTTGTATATTCAACACAATTACGCTAACTAAATGAACCCTTAAGCTGTGGCCCTGCACTGATATTTGGCACTATTTGGCGGTAGATAATTAAAGATACCTTGGGTAGGTTACAAATAGTAGAATCCAAAGTCTTAACACCAGACTATAATGTAATAATAAAACAAGCAAATAAATACAGATAGTTTAACACGTTAATCGCCACGATAATATCAGAAAAATTTTCACATGGGCCGTGGTAACTTTATTAGATAATTTAGTTAAAAATGTATCAAGGAAACTTAGTGTACCAAAGATTATTATTTTTGCCTCGGACTTCTTTGATTGACGTGGCCTTCGTGAAGTCGCGTACGTCAGACATATATGTCTGACATGGCTCATGTAGAACTCCTTAGCGTCAGACACATATGACTGACATGGCAATTAACGTGTTAATATTATTCCATAAGTATTTTATTATATTTTTTTTATCTATGGCTTTCACTATTTAATAACTATAAAATTAGATTACCTAGCTTTATTGTACTCCTTGAAATTACATAACTAATACATACATAACTAGACCATTTAACTAATTCCATTATCATTAAAAAAATACACTACATAAAATTGTCTTTATAAAAGATAACTCTTATTATAAGCATTGTATTACAAGTGAAGTTAAAATAACAGCTTGTAAATACCCCACTGCCTGGGCAAAAGCGTCCACTCCTTAAATAGAGAAGATTTTCCGTTTATTCTACATTGCTCTTATCAAAGATTTAGCTCGTAATCTTCTGTATGATCCACTGGTTCCAACCACTGGGCCATCTTGACGATCTTAGTATTACAAGCGCTAAATATTAATTGTACATATTTACTCATATAATATTGTCATGAAAATAAAAACGAACTAAAAAACTCTAAATAAAAACTTAACTCTCCGTAAAATGACAACATTATCTTATCACTGCACTTCATATTTTTACAAGATTTTATATAACTTCATATTTTTGACGACAAAAAATAAGCTAAATACTATAAGTTATTTAATATTGCAAAAAACATACGAACTCGCTAATTAAAAAAAAATTAAAAACATTGTATGATTAATTTCGAAAAATATTTATAATAATTTATATAAATTAGCAATAAGTTATCAGTTCATTAATAGGCAATAGTAATATATGCGATAATGATAACATGTGTAAATTTGAATTATTTTAATCTACTTCGGTGAATAGTCTTATAAGCGTATACGAAACGATGAAAACGAAATCCGTATTTTCAATTTCGTATCTTTGAACTATCTATCGGAACCTTTGAAGTTTTCAATAAATAAATTGCAGTTCTATCAGTGACTCGAGCCAGGTTTATAAGCAGCGTCCCAAATATCAGCGAAGCAGACGCTGGAGTGAAATCTGTAGAACATGATGAGAGGTAAGCTTATATGTCCCAGGATACTCCAAAGCACCTTGCCATAGAATTCGTATCTCTCGTCGAGGCTTTCTGGTGACTTGTAAGAGAAAGTGTTGAAAAGCCACATCGATACGTTAGCGATTAGAAGGAACATGAGCACTTCTCGTCCGGGCTTCGTTCGTCTCAGCTTCCGACTGTTACTGCAACGACGTAGGCCGTCAACTAACAGCGCAGTTTGGAAGATGACTTGAACTACCTGCGATTAATAATATTATATTCTTAGACATCATACATTTTATAAAATTATTATTCCAACAAATATTTTATATGACACAATAAATATATTATTGTTAATTTTTATTTTAAAAGGGTCGCTCTACGTCATGCTTCTTCCACTTAAACACATCGGTCAGCTAAAAGGTTTATTATAATAGCGTAAACAGAAATAAATATGATAATATACGTTTCAGGGATTAGACAGAGGTGTCGCACTGAGAATGTATTTTCATATTACTTTTCTTCAGCTTTTTATTCGGTCAAATGCACACTATTTTTAACCCCCGACGCAAAACGAGGAGTGTTTTGAGTCTGACGTGTGTGTCTGTATCTCTGTTTTGTCTACTATCTGTCAACATGAGATCGTAGCTCTCGAATGGATAAACAGATTTTCATTTAGTTGCTTTTGTTTGAAACATATTTTAGTCGTATTTTAGGCTATGTTTGGAAATGAATTAAGCCGTTTAATAGTATGGGGGGTGGAAGAGGGGATAAATAATCGATAGTAAACGAATATATCCGAGTGGGGTATCAAAATGAAAGGATTTGATTTGTGTATTATAAAATGGCTCTTGCTAGTCGTCCGATAACCGGATGAATAAAATAAATTAATCTCCGTTAAAATGGATATAAAGTGGTGGTCATATAATTAGAAACACTTCTTATGAATAAAGAAAGTATAACTTCAACGTACAAATGTTCGTAAAAAATATACACATTCAATAATTAATAATCATGCAATAATATAGCCACTCAAATAAAAACTCATTAAATGCATATAATATATAACATATCTTACTTTTAATTACAAAATGAGTCTTACACATGTAGGAGTTTATTTTCTGTTACTGGCCGCTTGGACGCCTAATTAGAAACATTTTAAAAAAGCATGCGTAGCTCGTTCTTTTTTTGAAATTGGAGAATAACATTTCTTTTTCTATTATTTTGGCGGCAATTTAAAATATAATCTGAACTATATTTTCAACGCGTCAACTAGGCAAATAATTGTTAATTTACATATAGATCATAAGTGGGCGTACAGAAGAAAAGGTGAGTATTGAAATTGTTCTGTTAAGAAAGTTTTTAATGCAATTGATCATTATAAAACACATGGAACTATTGAAAATGTTCTTAGAAAGGCTCGGCCAAGAAAAACTTCTCCCAGAGAAGATACGCTAATCGTTCGTGTTGCTAAAAAAGACCCAAGTAAAGGCTCTACCCAGATTGAAAATGAAGTTTTTGCGCCTGATGACCCGAGAAACATTTCGTCAAGACTGATACGAAGAAGATTAGTGGAAGCTTAATTGTTTGGAAGAATATCTCGCAAGGTACCGCTTCTTACCAAGCAACACCGAGAGAAGCGATTATTATTCGCTAAAAAATATGTTAATTGGACGGTACGAGAATGGAAAAATGTGTTATTTTTAGATGAAACAAAAATAAATATGGTAAATTCCGAAGGAAAGTGCTATGTTAGACGTCCTGTAAACAATGCTTTTAATTATAAATACACAAGGAGTATATTCCAAGCACGGTGGCGGTAACATTAAAGTTTGGGGGTGTTTTTCCGGATGTGGAGTTGGACCCGTTCGGAATATTGAAGGTGCAATGGATCAATGGCAATACAAAAATATGTTAGAGCACACAATGATTCCCTACTCGGACGATAATTTGCCTGTAACCTGGATCTTTCAGCATGGCAATGACCCTAAACACACGGCCAATAGCGTCAAATGTTTCCTTAGCGAACAGCGTATATCCGTTTTAGACTGGCCAGCAAATAGTCCGGATTTAAACCCGATAGAAAATCTCTGGTATATTGTTAAAAAGAAAGTCGCAAGCAAACGTAACACCAGTCAAAACTAACTATATGAAGCATTTGTTGAAGCATGGAATTCAATCCCCCTAGAAAAATGTATGAAATTGATTGAATCAATGCCACGTCGTTGCAGTGCTGTTATCGAAAATAAGGGATACGCCACTAAATATTAATTATAACTATTGTTAGGCTATGGATAGTAGCTATTTCGCAAATAACAATACTAATTACTAATACTTAAAAAAATATTGTTTTTATATTTTTTGTTGTTGTTTCTAATTAGTTGACCATTATTGTTCATACCTTAAAACTGATTTAAATGTTTGTCCGTAATGTAATATTGAAACTGCACTTGTGTAATAGGATTTATATTGTTTTTCTAATAAATGATAAATCGTTGAACATATTGTTGTCCTATTTATTGTTTAATTTCAAAATAAAAACGATTGCGGTGAAGTATCTTACATAATGTCAAGAACGTTGGTAGTGTTTCTAATTATACGACCACCACTGTAGGTGTTCATCAAAACATTAGTATCTTGCCTTTTATACTAGTGAAGATGGGTCGATTCGGTTCTGGCACGATGTGCTTTGAAAGTAACCTAACATAACCTAACCTACATGACTGCCCTAGAATTTTAAGTGTAATAGGCGAATCGAGAGAAACAGCGGAAATGAAAAAAAAATCATATTTAACCCATTTTAGCGGATGATTTATTAATTTTATTCATCCGGTAATCGGATGACTAGACACTTAGATTATAACATTGGCTGAGGGAAGGGGGGTAGTTATCGGGGGTTTTTAATTTTTTTATAAGTAGCTGTTACGCGTGGTTTTACCCGCGTTAAAAGTTACTGCTCCGCTCTCATAGGTAATTCGTAATGATACATAGTTTTTAACCGAACTCAATAAACTTTCTGACGCAAACTTTTTTTTTTCAAACAATAATTTTCACTTACCATTACAATGACGTCAATTGTCTTCACGATATTCAAAATATTAATAGTGGCCACCATTGAGAACACAGTTTCCATAAAGAAAGCTGGTAGACATATAAAAAGCAGAATGTCATCCAAAAGCGAGATCGGATGCTCATTGATGTCCAACTTTCTCGTCTGGTTGTAAGCGATTACTACCGCCAAAAGCATAACTGCGTGTAGGCCTAGCTTTGTGCAGGCATTGAGCATGTAGCCCAGTTCCAAAAAGTCTCTGAAAATATAATAAAATGTTAATAAAATAAGATCGCATTTGTTGTTAACAAAATATTGTATACTTGATTGTAGTCCTTTGTATAAGTGAGTGAGGGTTGGTACCACACTCATCAAATATTTTATCACCAATCAGCAGTACTTAGTATTTTTGTCTTTCGGTTTACAAGGTTCGTGATATCTTAGTTACGAAGGCAGATGGCGCATCGATAGTGTAAAAGATGCTTACGCTAGTCTATGGGCGGTGGTGACCACTTACCATCAGATGACTCACTTGCCAGTTTGGCTGACGAATACCATAAAAAACAACTTTAATACATTTTTGACAATCCGTAGATATTAATCTAACACCGTGGCTTCAAATCCGACCACTGACTTTTAATGTGCTCAATTTAATATATCTTGGAAAGTGACTATTCTATGGTTTCTATTTGAATTTAAATATTATTGACTTTCATTTTGAATATAATTTACCCGCCAACACTGCTGAAGACGAATCCAAGTATCAGTACCCCAGCCGTGATGACAGTCAACATAATGCCTAGGAAGAGACCTTTGTTGGAAGCGTGACAGTCCGCGTAAATAACGATGTTGCTTGTATAATCATTTTCCTCGCTCGCTGTGGGGATTCTGTAAATTAATTTTAGTTAAAAAGTCATTGAAATAAATCACTTTTTTTATCTGTCAATTGTAAGATGATTTTTATTGATTTACATCATCCCGTCTAAAATTATACGTTTGTGTTTTTTTTTTGTAATTTGTTCTATTTTTTTTCTTCCTCAACCGGCAACGGAGAAATAAATCGTCAAAACAGAAGACCGCATAAAGATAGTTGTTGATCGAAGAGTGATAGAAATTTTTTATGTAGGAAAAATCTAGAATACCAATTTTTATAGGATTAGTTAAGTAGTAGTGTTGTGAGTGTATGGTGTGTGTGCGTGTGTGTGTATGTGCGTGTGTGTGTGTGCGTGCGTGTGTGTGTGTGCGTGTGTGTGTATGTATAGGGTTTTCCATTAAGGGCGCTTGATCGTGCAGAACTTCCATCGTAGCGTGTGCTGTGTGGCACGTAGCGCCGTCCTGTTGAAACCACATGTTGTCCAGATCCATATTCTCGATTTCAGGCCAAAAGAAGTTGGTTATCATCGACCGGTATCGCTCACCATTGACGGTGACGGCCACACCATTATCGTTTTCGAAAAAATACGGACCAATCACGCCTCCGGCCCAAAATCCGCACCAAACAGTCACTTTCTGCGGGTGCATTGCCACTTGGTGAACCTCGTGTGGATTGGTCTCGTCCCAAATACGGCAATTTTGCTTGTTGACATAGCCATTCATCCAAAAATGCGCGTCGTCGCTGAAGATGATTTTTTTGCCAAAATCGGCGTCAACTTCCAACTGCTCTAATGCCCAGTCAGCGAACACACGGCGCTGTCTATGGTCATTAACCTTGAGCTCTTGGGTCAGCTGGATCTTGTACGGGTGCAGGCTCAAGTCACAACGCAAAATTCGCCAAGTTGTCGTCTGCGAAAGGCCGAGTTCCTGTGCGCGACGCGGAATTGACTGCCGCGGGTTTTCGAGGACACTGTCGCGCACAGAGGCGATATTCTCGGCAGATCTCGCGTTACGTTGACGCACGGGAACCGGCTGATTGTTAACTGACCCGGTTGACTCGAATTTGTCCACCAATCGACGGATAGTCGACTCGGCAGGACGATCATCGCGACCGTAAAACGGGCGAAGTGCGCGGAACGTTGCTCGAACTGAAGACCCATTTTCATAAAACAATTTTATGATTTGCACGTGCTGCTCGACACTGTAACCTGCCATGGTGGTTTGGGAGGACGGAATGAATATAACACACTGCATTTGACAGCTGTCACTCAAACAACATGGCCGCAATCAGCTGTCAAAGTTCAAGCGTCCCTATTGGAAAACCCTATATATATGAGCGCGAGTATTGGCGTGAATGTGTGAGTGGGTTGAAGTATGTGTATTGTGTACGTACTTGCATACAGTTTGGTTATCTTCTAAGCTAGAGGTGCTCTCGGAGTCTTCGTTTGAACAAGTTCCAATATGGCTCCAGATTATGTAGTAAACAGCAACTATAAATAAAGTAATTTTTATTTATTTTTGTGACAAAGGTACAAGAAAACTCAATAATTCATAGTTTGGAAATTTTTTAAACAAAATTATAGAAACTAAAAATATCTATATAATATATCATTTTGGTTATCGATGTTTTTACATAGAAATTAAACAACAAACCATTAAGTTCTTAAGAAATGCTACAAATGAAATCAGTTTAATTTGACAATAGCTTGCTTATAAGAGCGAAGATGGTCCAGTATGTAATACCTCTTTCGAAGTTCGTGGTTTCAAATCTGGACAAGCAAGTTTTCATGTGCATATAAATGAAAACATCAAGAGAAAACCTGACTGCGATAGAAAAAGTTTTGCCACACGTGTGTCCAAAACTTTACGGGCTGTATTTTTTTTATTTTTTGTTTATAGTTTCACAAAGTCAATTAAGACTGGCCCATATTTTAAATATGAATGAATAAACTCGTCCCATTCAATGAAAACTATTTTAGTAACTTACCAATGAGAATGTTGAATTCAACGCCGAAAGGATACAAGTAAGGTGAAAAATTTTCTACAATAGACGTTACAGCGGGTGCTCCTATACAATCTTTATTGTAGAGATCACTTATATCCCATAATGATTGGTGTTCTACAAACAAATTGAATAATATCGTCATATGAAGTGTCATAATATCAACATGAAGTGTTTAAATCTGTTATGTTTTTTAAATTATACTTACGATCTTCTACGAAGAGCGAAGTTTCATCTTCTGTTGTCCGATTTCCATACTTAGTGCCTGCGTATATACTCAAGGCTAGAACGGTTTCGCGTACAATTGTTGATATCCAGAAGCAGATACTACTTCCGATCATATGCATGAAGCCGAAGTGGGCTAGGCTCTGGAGAAAAAACAAATCTATGATAATTATTAAAAATTATCATGTAAGTATCACTCGCTTTAAATTTGGATTATATGAATAAAAATTTATAAAATATATAGCTATATACTTTCATATGACCACACAAACATATACACTTACAAACACAGGCGTGTACAAACATACAAAATATCTAACATATTAAAGAATAAAAGTATAAGTAACTTTTAAAATTTTAATATATGTATTGCATTAAAGTATAAGGAATAATATTTACAAATTCACATTTTTTTTTAAATATTATATACACAGCAATCAAGTGTTTGGTATGTATTAAGTTTATAAAATTTGTGTAGAAGAGTATTATCACCCGAAATACACGTTTTCATCTAGCCCAGGGACAGTAGACTTGGAAGTATCCTTTATTGTTATTAATGCAATGTTATTTGTTTACGGTAATAATTGTTCTGACTGTTGTGCAATAAAGTGTATTAGTATTGTTATTATTATATAAGATATACAATTATTAAGATGTTCTTTTGATAACTTTGCCACATTTTTTCCGAAATAAAATAATTAAAAAATATATATTAATGATCCGTACCTGCGCTCTCATTACATGAACATTTGAATATTTAAATATGAAGTAGAGTTGTAGGAAGCAGTAAAGCGGATTTGCCACATCGAGAATCACTTGCATAATGTCGATGCAATCTTGATTATCAATATTATCGTCGAAGTAATAACTGATTTGTACGGCTATCAGCAAAACTGAGTGTATTAAGTGACCTAATGCGAAACCTGAAATAAAATAACATTAATTAAATGCAAACTAAAGCGGTATCATTAAAATATGCAAATAACTTAAAATAATGGTATGTCCAATAGTAATTATTTGAAAACATTACAAATGAATAATTATTAAAATAAACGCAATTGTTTTTGTATCCGTATTCACATCGAGAGATTCGTAATCGTTTTTAAATTGCATCTCGAATTTATAAATTGTGTATTTAATTTTTATAAAATACAATAATTAAACTAAAGATAAAGTAAATGAATAGGTAGGCGTATGGACAAATGAGCCACCTGTTGGTAAACGGTCACTACTGCCCATAGAGATCGGTCCTGTAAGAATATATCATACATCGCCAATGCGCTGTTAAACTTGGGCCCTAAATGTTATGTCGCTTGTGCCTCTAGTTAAATTGGCTCACTCAACCTTTAAATCACAACGCAACAATAATAATTATTACTGTTTAGAATATCTTATATAAACTACTTTAATAAAACTTTTGTCAAAAACACTAAAATGTCTGTGTGCAAAATTTTAATGGTCGGGTAGAACTGACTTATAATTCAGTTACATGATTTCACCCTCATACACAACAACAGCAGTGCTATTCTGTAGGAACTCACTTCATTACTTACCCGTGAAATGTTGACAATTAACTTATGTTGATATACTATTTTGATGCGTGTATTCTTGAAATACTACTGAGGTGATGTTTAATGAAAGTATGTATACGAGAAAAGTAAAAAAGACAACAAATATTGAAGTAAAGAGATGGACTTCTAATTTGTTTAATAATTAAAGGATAAGAGATATTTTCATACATGGATGTCAATATTTCTACCCGGGTTAAGAGGAATACAAAAAAGTATTAAAAACGAATTAGCCCCATCTTCTACGGTCAAGTTAAATGACTATTCTATTCCTACCATTATACTTTTTAGACCTATCCTTGTAAAAAGAAGATTTTATTTGCTGCCAAAGTTAGTTGATATTATAAAATGATTTGATGAGCAGCAAAATATATAAAATGATATATAATACATTGAATCTATACCAAAATAATTTTAATATAAGCAATTTCATAAGTCGTGTGATAATTTTTATAAATAGAATGGTTATTTCAAGTTTTATCAAAGAGTTATAAAGATTCTATACATAATTTAGATAACCAGAACTAGACTAGTATTATCAGAATCGTACTACTGAATGTTTTGTTTAATAAAACTGAAAGATAAACTAACCAGCGGCTCCTAGCTTAAGATAAAAGCTGCCCGAGTGTCGTCCATGACTGAAACAGTAGTTGTGTTTGAGAGGGATTAATAATGCGGGAGGGATAACTTGCGATATAGTACTTTGTGGTGTGCGATCGCCATTGTTGTTGCCGTACTCATCCTGGAATTTCAAGATATTTATTTAATAGTCCAAAAGTTGATAGTACACAAATATATACGAATGAATATCTATAACAAGTTGGGGTCGTTTAGTGATTGTA
The DNA here is from genome assembly GCA_905220585.2 of Nymphalis polychloros. Lineage (NCBI taxonomy): Eukaryota > Metazoa > Arthropoda > Insecta > Lepidoptera > Nymphalidae > Nymphalis > Nymphalis polychloros. The sequence continues at coordinate 9,538,228 of HG992245.1, read as the reverse complement.
AACGAAGCACCATTGGAGTTTTTTGTGCTTAATTTGTGTTTCTTTACGACGTGTGGAAAATATCGTAAACAAACTTACACGTGTCTTTTGAAAATCTACAAGATATGTTAAGCCCGCATTAGAGTTGCTTCGTGAAATTATCCTCAAAAAGGAGGTTTAAAGTAAGGCTAACAGTTTATTTTTACTTTATATCTAAAACATGCTTGGAAATTTAACTAATATAATGTGGCGTGACATATTAATTAAGCTAACTAGCTAAAACATGTGATAGCAAATTTTGAATAGCGGTCTTTCCGCGGCCTTCTATTTTTATTTTTTAATACAAAAACTACAGTAGAGTACATTCTGTTGCATTTTATATATAAATTTCGTTACGTTTAGGGTCGATTCTTTTGAGTTAGACATATTGTTAATTTTGATTTAGAATTTTGTGTTAACGTTAATATTCTATTAAACTGTCAATTGAAAAATCGGTCCTTAGCGTGATAAAAGCTGTAGTTATTGTTATTACTTTATATCACGTACGGTAACTTTATTATAAATGTGTTGTTAAGCCCGCGTCTTTGTTTGCGTGGACGTTGAATATCAGTCGGCAACAGAGCTGTCAATCCTCCGACTTTCCAGGTAAAAAAGTATGATTTATTTTCTATCATCGTAAGACTATATCCATATCCATATCGTCTCAGTTATGTCTACGTGCTACGTCATCCGTGACCAACAAACCATATTTTACAATAATTGTATTTTCGGTACTTATAACGGTGACGTGTACCAATATTCTTAAACTACCATTCAGCCTCTAAACATTGTTATTATAATTTATTTTTATATATGACATATTCGCAGACGACTTGTATACATTGTAGGTTATATATAGAAGTACATACATATTTATCAAAAGCTACAATTCTTTGAACAATCTTTAAAATGAGAATGTCTTATTTACTATTAGTCCGTAGATAGTTAACAAAATTCAAGGTTTACTATCAGAATTTTCGTGGAATGAAAACTAAATTGCATAAAATACAAATGGCAACATTACTAACTACCTATGAGATGATTGTTGCAACCGAAACATGGCTGGATGACACTGTTGCGGACGGGGAATTGGTCACGGATAAATACACCATCTACAGAAGAGATCGTCAGTCAACCTCCTCTCAACGCAAGACTGGTGGGGGAGTACTTATTGCAGTATCTAAATCTATAGAATCTAGACGAATTGATCATTTGGAAAGTAACGGTGAAGATCTATGGATTTCTGTAAAAGTATCCGAAAATGGAGTTTCTACGAACATTTTATTTTGTGCAGTGTATATTCCTCCGCCTGTCTCGTTGGAAAGTTTAAACCTCATTTTGGACAATATAAGTGTTGTAATGCAATCTAACCCTGGTAAAGTTGTAGTTTTGGGGGATTTTAATTTGGGTTTTTTAAACTGGCGGCTGGACGAAATCGAGGATCTGTTAAAACCCGACCATACCGATAATATTTTGGGATTCCCTTTTGCCGATTTTTTGTCACTCAATTCACTAACACAATACAACAAAATTAAGAATCACAATCAACGTATACTAGATTTGGTCATGAATAATTTTAACAATTTAACAGTAATTGAAGCTTGCGAATTATTAAGTAACGTTGATCCTCACCATCCAGCACTAGAAATATCTTTGCGAATTAATGCCGATAAATTTTTATACAATAAAATATTTGCTACATATTTATTTAGAAAGGCAGACTACGACGCGGTAAACAGATGTTTAGGAGAGTTTGATTGGTACTCCGAATTAGGGAGTTGCGGGAATGTCGATGCTATGGTAGAAAAATTGTATAATATCTTGTACGCTATAATTGATTCTCATGTTCCAAAAATCAAGCCAAAAGCATTTAAATATCCTGTCTGGTTCACATCTTCCCTGATAAAATTAATTAACGAAAAGGAGAAAGTTAGGAAACTGTGCAAACGTTATAAGAATCCTAGAGATATATTAGAGTTAGCAAGAAGCCGTAGGCGCGTCGAGAATCTACTTGAATTATGTTACAGCCGTTACATTTCCGGAGTCGAGGATTCAATCTTTCGCGATCCCTTAAAATTTTGGCGTTTTGTTAAAAAACGGCGTGGAGCTAAATCCGAGGTCCCATCTGAAATGTCACTAGGTAACACCACAGCCCATTCTGGCCAAGCGATTTGTAATCTTTTCGCACAGAACTTTGCGTCCTCATATTCTTCTTTGCAGCCTTGTGTAGAATTCGTAGAGGAAAGTCCGGACTTTTATACTCAAATGTCTCTCGCTCACGTCACACTAAATGAACGTACTATATCGAAGGCATTACGTTCTATAAATCCAAGCAAGTCAGCTGGTCCTGATGGCATTCCTCCTCTTTTTTTCAGAAAAACGTGTAAATTTCTCGCACTCCCATTAAAAATTATTTATAACACATCTCTTCAGACTTCAACTTTTCCTACGAAGTGGAAGGAAGCTAATATTTTACCAATTCATAAAAAGAAATCAAAGAGCGATGTAAGAAACTACCGACCGATTTCAATGTTAAACGTATTATCCAAAACCTTTGAAAGTATAATTACCCCAATTTTGTCCCAATATATCAAAACCATGATTACAAGTGATCAGCATGGATTTTGCCAGCGTAAGTCAACCACTACAAATCTCACAACTTACATACATTACATTTCTGGGTGCATAGACAATAAACAACAGGTTGACTCGATCTATACCGACTTCAGTAGCGCGTTCGACAAAGTTAATCATAAAATCTTAATCTACAAGCTTAGGTTATACGGCATTCATGACCCCCTGCTATCTTGGTTCCGATCGTACTTATCTGATCGAGTACAGAGAGTTACACTCGGTGGTTACAAATCTCACGAGTTTATTGCGACCTCTGGTGTTCCACAGGGATCACACCTAGGCCCAATATTATTTATCATCTTTATCAATGACATTGCACACTGTATCAAGAACAGCAAATGTTCTATCTTTGCTGATGATTTAAAGATTTACCGCTCTATAACATCCATGAATGATTGCAAACTGCTCCAAGACGATCTAAACTCCATACAAAAATGGTGTGATTTGAATGGAATGGAACTAAATGTCGATAAGTGCCAGTTTATTAAGTTTACGCGAAATAAAAACATAATAAGACATCAGTATAGCTTACAGGGCAAACCGCTGGGGGAAGTTTCGGTTGTTCGTGATTTAGGTGTTATGATCGACGCCAAACTTAAATTTAACACTCACATAAATCATATTGCCACGAAGGCCTGGAAAAACTTCGGTTTTGTCAGACGTAACTGCAATGATTTTAAGAGACCGGCAACTATCATAACTTTGTACAATTCGTTTATACGTAGCGCTTTAGAATATGCGGTTGTAGTATGGAATCCGCATTATAAGATTTACATTGAAAGGTTAGAACGCATACAACACAAATTTACAAAATTACTGGCTAGTAGAAGTAACAGTTGCCCTTATAAGGCCGACTATGAATCACGTTTAAAATATTTTGGACTGTGCACTCTAGAAAAACGCCGCGAAATTGCCTCTCTAATTACTCTCTATAAATTATTGAATAACCACTTGGATGCAACAGATCTACTACAAAATATTAACATAGCAGTGCCACGTACTGCACATAGACAACCTCTAAAAAAAAATTTTCTCCTCTCGAACTTCCAAATCAAATATAGGTAAATACTCTCCACTCAACCACCTCATAAACTTATATAATAAAGTCAACAGTGATGGCATTGACATTTTTCACGACTCACTACCTCTTTTTCGCAAAAAATTAACGCTGGGAGCTTTGTTGTGATTGTGATATCTTTACTGTTATATTTAGTTTGTTATATTCAACTTTGTAAATTATGGTATTATCTCTAAAAATCTTATATTATCATTGTTTGTAATTATTGTTAGTTATTTTTATTTTTTTTACTTCATTTTTTTATTTTTTTGCTAATTGTTTGAATGTCAAATAATTAATAAGCGTGTTATATTGCAGTCTGTAGTATTTATTAAATAGAGTATTGTTAAAAAAAATTGTTATTGGAGGCTAACGTAACTATTAATGCTGTATATACCTATTAAGTGTTTGAAATTGTATCTGTCATTTTATCGTATTCTTGTTTTAAGTGCCATATTTCAAATACTGTGGTGTATCGATTAAATAAATAAATAAATAAATAAATAAATAAATAAATAATGATCCTCACCTCTTGTTTCCTGAAAAACTCCTGTAATCTTTTATTATGAAGTCCTTTAATTCTTTCATTCTTAAGAGCCTTTAATTTATATGAGTTTATGTCTATTATTAAAAATAATTGATACACAAAACCAATACACAGTAACACGATGGAGAAAATCTGAAATTAAAAAAAAGTTTTATTATTAAATAATTTAGATTGTTTTGAAAGGCATTGAACAAGCAATAGTAATAGCATAGAGTTGAGATGGCCTAATGATTAGATCACCTGAATATTTACTTGGTGGGAGGGCTTTGTCCAAGCCCGTCTGGGTAGGTACCACCCACTTATCAGATATTTTACCACTAAACAGAAATAATTCGTATTGAAGTGTTCCGATTGGAAGAGCGAGTACACTGGCTGTGTAATAATTCCAGGTCGGTGGCGCATTGGCGATTTAAGGAACTGTTAATATTTCTTACATTGCCAAAGGTGACCACTTAACACTACTTGGCCAATTTGCACTTCCGCCTACTTATTTTATAATAAAATTATATAAAAACCAGGATAAATATATATTTTTTTATTTATAGTATAGGTAGGCGGACGAATATATGGGCCACCTGATGATAAGTGGTCACCAACGCCCATAGACATTGTCATTGTAAGAAATATTAACCACCGCTTACATCGTCAATGCGCCACCAACCTTGGGAACTAAACTGTTATCTCCCTTGTGCCTGTAATTACATAGGTTCACCCTTAAAACCGGAACACAACAATACCAACTACTGCTGTTTTGCTATTGACATATATGTTGAAGCGATATAACAGATTTAAAAAAAAAACATAAATTATTACCGATTATTTTGCCCGTGTAATATATAATATCTATGTAAATAATCACATCAGTGGTGGTTGTTCACTATGTCCGTGTGGAATTAGCTTAGTTAATTAGCTAAATCAGAAACGACTGCTGCTATGATCGCATAGATCTATCAGTATAGAGATTGGCAATAGAAACAAACAAACGATGCCCATTAATGCATTATTATTAAGTATTTTATTTACCGGTGATAGTGGTTCGTCGATAAATACATCTGATAAGTAGAATATTAGCCCAAGGGTCACCAACAAAACTGCGTACATACAGCTCAAAATCAATGTGAAGTATTTGCTGAAAAAAGTATATATATATATAATTGAAAAATCAATCCTTGAAAATTGAAAGATAATAGTTTAATTAAAAAAAAATATATATAAACCGATAAGTGATTTATTCAATATTGAGTTACCTTGTAAGTCGAGCATTTTCCTCGGGACTCGTCGGAGGAGGTGCATGAGTTTCCACGGAGCGAATGGACTGCGCGTCCATAGTGGCTACTGATCGCTTACGCGGAGTCATTCCACCGCGCATATCGATAGGAGTTTGCAGACGATAACTATCTGAAAATTAATTGCTTTATAACTATGACTGACTATTATCTTTGTTAAACCCTATATTTGCCCACAAGAGATCGCTGAGCTAACGTGAGCCTCTTAAAGATCTACCTTATCTATAGGTCACGATGAAGTTACTTTTCTGTATAACAAAAAGGATTTGTATTGTAATCAATATATATTTTATATAAAAGAAATATAATGAATACTATAGAAAGGCGAACATATATGGATACTATAAAAACCGATTATAAAAAGATATCTGTGCCACATTTAATGATTAATAGAATTCGACACAATTAGATCTGATCGATTAGGTATTTTGATACGTGTGTATCCATCAAACCGCATTTGAGCAGCGTGGTGGACTAAGTCTCTTCTACTAAAAGGGTAAAATTCACAGGTTCTTACTTTTATGTAAAGTTAAAAAAATTAAATATACTTACTCATCGATTTTAGATCTCCATTTCTGTAATTGCTATTGTAAGACAGCGGGCTCGGGGTGTTCTCAGCTATATCGGTATCAAAATTGAAAATATGTTAATAAAGGATTTGAATATTTTGCATAATTATTAATGTATAATATAACAGTGACTTTCGAAATTCAACTTTGTACTATAAAGTTAAATTTTAGTTTCAGTAATCGCAGTTATTGTGCTATATAGCTGTACTAAAAATATAAATAGTAATAATAAAAACTTTATAATAATATAAAAAATCGATATATAAATAAAATATAAATTAAACTATATTAGCATAACATAAAAAAATATATAATATAAATTAATTAATCAATATGTTAATTATAATTGTAATACTAACTCATCGGCGTAAGTGGAAACGAATAATCGTCACGGTTTGTAAGAATGAGCTTCGGCAATCTGTCCTCGGAGTCCTGTAAACAAGAAGTCCATTAGCCTATACGGCCATTGTGTTTATATAAACTAAAAGCGTATTCCGATACACGGTACACGCTCGGAGTACGTATTTACAACGTAAACCGGAATCTAAAAAAATCATGCGTGAACATCGAAAGCCGAACGAAATCGGATTAATAACTTCATTAGTCGCTTGTTTCTCTCGATCGACACCACCCCGTATTTCACTATAATCCCATTACAGTGTTCCACGTTCTCGAAACAAAATTTTTGGACGCTCGATTTCAGCAAAAGGCTGAACGATGACGTCCATTAATTTCGACCAATCAAAACTCAAACACAATTCACATAATTTTACTTCTACATTTACGTTTATATTCATAAATAAGATAAAAAAGGATTTGTTGTTTATATGTTAAAGCTCAATACATATATTCGTCTGTCGTTTTGTATGCACATTAAAATGATTATTTTGAGGAAAATTGTGATTATACAAAACATTTAGTGATATACAAATTCGTATATCACTAGATCGTGCTTATCATCGTAAATCATATTATGGCATCATCAACTAATATAACAAATTGAAGAGATAGTCAGTTTTATTATAACGTTTTTGTTTTATATGTTAATCAGCCTTCAGGCGCTTGCATTAGACAAGCACCTTTTTTTTTTTATTGTATAGGAAGGTGGACGAGCATATGGGTCACCTGATGGTAAGTGGTCACCAACGCCCATAGACAATGGCATTGTAAGAAATTTTAACCATCGCTTACAACGCCAATGCGCCACCAACCTAGGGAACTAAGATGTTATGTCCCTTGTGCCTGTAATTACACTGGCTCACTCACCCTTCAAACCGGAACACAACAGTACAAAGTACTGCTATTTTGCGAGCTTGCACAAAGCTCTACCACCGAGTAAACTACCTATTACAAAATCAAAATTTGTTAGTTCAATAATTCTAATGAATCATACATTTTAAGGCAATAAAAAGTTCATATTGTAACTCGAAATTTATCTTTTGTGTTTATTTTTTATTAAGTGTAATACTCATTAAAACATAAATTACCTACTTTATTATTTTTGCTAATTATAAAGCTATGTACATATTTTTTGTAATGTATAATTTATGCCACGTTGTTAATGATATTATTAAAAATTCGCATCAATGGCCATCGTACAACATATTCACATATCCATAGACATAATAAATCAAGAGGAATAAACAAACGAATGAGTCGTTATCGGCGTTTATCGCGATACTCAATTAAAATTTGATATGTAAGACGCACGCCAGCGCTGCTATTAATGAACATTTCCGTTGAGTATTTATGACATGGCCAGTTAACAGGCGCTGTGTATAATAAAAAAAATAAAGAGATTGAATTTTCATTAGGCGAGGCGTTGGGGCGGCACGATGTGTCCGCAGTCGGTATTTACAGCGGGATAGAGAGGGTGTAGGGCGAGGGTGGCGAGCGGCTGGACTCAAAAGGTTTACAGTTGGCTGCGCGAGAGTGACCCGCCTCACAAACACGGGCCGCGTTCGCTGCTCTGTACTATGGAATTGAGCCGTTCGCGACAAAATCTTCGTATTTTATTTTTATCGTAAACTATCCTTTAATTATTTGTTAAGTTGTCCTGATAATAATAAAAAAACGTAACATTGAGGTTTTTTATGAAATATTATATATTACGAAAATTAAACATTTAAACAAAAATAATGGTTCTTTTATAATAATTTTCGTAATAATCCGTTAATTATAGTGTCCTTTATATTTCATATAAATATTACCTATTCGTAAATAGACAATATATATGAATCTTATACAAAACCACGTCCATATCATTCTCATGGAAAAATTATTACAACCCATTGCGTCCATATATATGAATTCGCTGTTTAAACAACGGACGATGCTTAAAATAAACTTACTTAAAAAAAACGACAAAATAACACGTTGATATTTGAAAAGAATAACGATATCTGAAGAATTTCAACCATGATAATATTGTACTTACTAGTTAATAAATTGTATATAATCATAATTAATTAAGATTGATTTTCAAGTTTCATTGATAAGTTTTTTCGATTGTGCCCTTGAATGATTACTAGAGTTGAATTTTAGTGCAATATAAACATGACAAGTGTTATTGACGTCATGGAATTTGTAATTTACAAATCATTTTTTTAAATAACTAGTCATTCCTCCGCATACATTATTCCGTCCGGTCACTTATACGCTAATATTCAGACTACCCTTATATCAAATTTCATTACGATCAGTTCATTGGTTTGGTAGTGATGTGATAACATACAGAAAGTATATTCAGAAAGTAACTTATAATATTAGCTGATGAGGAAATAATAACAGTATAAATTTGACCTTATGGTACATTATTTACCTGTGTATCCTAGAGATACATAGACTTTTAAATTATCTAATTAATATCAAAGTTCTTCAAGAAGAGTAATTTAAACTGATTTACACGGACTAACAAGCCATAAAGTGGGCTTATTGTGACTCGCGCGAGTTTTCTTAAACAAAATTACTATACATTTTTTAACCATTACACAGACAGCATGATTGTAAATTGAACTCTTAGTTGTATTTAAAACAAGCGAAATTAAACTAAAATAGAATTATTAAATAGTAGTATGAAGGATTCGTTTTACCCGTAATTTTTGATTATTTAGCTCAAGGATTAAGTATATAAACTAATGAACTTATTTTGATTTGAGCTTTACGTTACATTATATATTAAAGCTAATTATTGTACTGTTTAATTTAAGTACTATTGGGAAAAATCATTTTAATTCGACGCATACAAAGTCAAAGAAAACTCTAGTTTTATTTATAACAAACGATAAATGGAGAAACTTCATCCGTAGTTTCTTCAAAATGCAGTTTTTAATAAATTAAGAAAATGTTTTATGTGATTAAGGAAATCGGATGTTATCTGGTAGTATTATAATCGAGATTAAAATGTTACGTAAGCTGATTAGTACTAAAATTAAACATATTTCCTTGAGCACGGTGTAATCCATTTCTCAGCTGCCTGATTTATTTATAATAAATTTTGTACCTTGTGGAAATTACAATTATTATCAAAAAATAATTGCGATACATAATCGATCGTTAGATAAATATGTTAGTTTTTTTAATCTATATACGTGATGTTAAAACACTTTCAAAAATGAAAATGACGCCTTATTTAATTCTGGCGGATAATTATCGCGGAAACCTAAACGCCAGAAAACGAAAAAAAAAAATTGCGCAGAGAAGCATTAAATATTATGTCAACATCATAATTGCCTTTAGCTTTAATAATTAAAAAAAAGACATTAAATAAGAAGAAGAAATTTAAATATTTTTTGTTTCATCCAAATCGATACTCTATAATGTAACTTTGTTTTTTTTTGTTTCATTTATTTCGTTTGTGTTTGACTTATATCTGCCGTTTTTACTGAGGTTATTGAAGTTATAGAGCGTTAATACACACACACACACACACAGTATAAAAGTTTTGATTTTGTAATACAAGCTTATGTTTTGTCAAAGACTTAACTAATTGTATTGTAACTGTCGAACTAGTCGTGTTTATATATACTAGGATATTATAATAAGAGTATAAATACATAATAAGCTAACTAGAAAAACAGTCAGTTTAGTTTCTTGATTTTTATGTATACTTAGTAGATTATATGTTATGAATTTTATAACTTGTTGTTATTAAATTGGCAACACCGAATTTTTGTCACGTGAATTGATTAGCTTAGCATAATACATAGGAAGCTTCAAAATCATAAATTATTATCAGTATTTAATCGCCTGACATGAAATTAATCCATTAAGTAGTAATAAAAATATTAGATTTGTCGTTTTGTAACTAATTTAATTAAAAATATGGTACATTTATTGAAATAAAAAAATATATCTGAATAATATTTTGTAATTAAAATAATTTTCTTCTTTATCACGGACGGATAATTCCATGACTTTTCAGAAGGTTTATGCTGTACTATTAGCTGTGCACACGGACCACGAGTAATTTGGATTATAACACACATACCAACAAATCTACTCATTTGCCAGATTGGTAGTATTGCATTGCGTGAAGTTATATAACCTAGAAGTCTTCTTCAAAAAGCAGACCTAACGCATAAATAGTTATTCAAATCGGATTGGCATTCACTGGCATTATAAGTACAAACTCTCTAACTTTATAAAAAATCCGTGTGGTGTCGTGGGACACCAGATAGGAACGAAGTTCCTTATTATAAAAATATTAATTTCAAGTTCTATTCGAGGTATAAAGAAAATAATTAATTATTAGAGTATACATTTTTTATATTGATTTTTTTATCGATAAAAATCAAAAAAACTACTTTACGAATTTATCTTAACACCTTTATTCTGTTTACAATGATTTATAAAAAAATATATAAACTAAGTAGTTGCATAAGGTTTTATTTTCACAAGTTGTTTTCATCTAAAACCGTTAATATCGAGAAATAACAGTCATCCCGTAGACTATACATTAGACACTGTATAGCCATCATACATAGACTATACATAAAAATCTTACGCATTTTTTTAACGTTACGGACTTTTTTGCCGGCTAGGGTACCCCTCCGCAACGCCACATAAGGAACTTCGTTCCAATATTAAGTACCCAAAGATTTAAGAAAGAGTACCGAAATAGAACCATATGAAATTAACATATTAAAATATGACGTAATTCAGTTTTAGACATATTTACATATGCATTTTTTTATTGTTCATATGATATTTATTAATATTTAAATAAAATGAATGCTTACAGTTCTTTCAAGATCAGCGTACATGACGCTGCGAGGTGGTCGACGACGGCGACCAGCGGCGGCGGTCATCAAGTTGCCGGCACCAGGTCCCGGCTGTGACATCGTCCGCCTACGTTCAGGAATATCTTCATCTTGTGGTGACGTGGCATTCACCGAAGAATTGTGTACCTTTACGATGAGTTACACTCATTTTAGTTTTATTACGATGAACAAAAATGTAACATTGGGTTAACAGTATCACGTTGAGGTTTCAATCAGTTTAGTAATAAAACACAGTTCATATTTATTCCGTTATATATAAAGTTAATATTTCGGGATAGCTTAAATTAATACTATATTCGTTTCAAATTTAGTAAGTACTGCGGCCGTAAATAATAAAATTGTTATATTTGTGTTTTTTTATTTGTGTTGTTGAAGCTTAATTCAATTATTTATATACAATATTTTATCCTATTAAATATTCACAAAATATTTTCGGTATTTTAAAAAGCATAACTTTTTAAAGCCAAAGGGGAAAACATTAACGATGCACCAATAAAACAGACCCACTTGTAAATGGCAAGCTCTGCCGTGGAAAATCCCTAACGTAAATTTTGTCATGTAACTGGATTGGAATACGAGCTGCACGCTGAATTGTCTAGTTTAGAGAAACTTAAAAAAAGAAAAGAGAACCGAGGTCTAGTTGTTTATGCCACGTACGTACCGCTTTACGTTCCTTTTGGGTATTTCCCGTACGTTCAATTACTGAATATTGATTAGATTGAAGCGATCATTTTAATCAAAATACATCGTAAATACAATATGATGCTACATTATTTTTTTTTTGTATTTAAATGATGTTTTAATCATTTAGTGCTACTTACTCCAGGATCGTTTGTATTATCTGATGTGTCCCCTTGATTTTCTTCACTAAACTTTTCCAAGGAGGTTTCCGAATGAAACTTCTTGTCACCCATGTTGTTCCTATTCACAATATCTTCCAACATTTCCTTCCTAGCTGCGTTCGGGTAAGCCATTTCACTAATTATTTATAATTCACTACAATGTTACAAATTTCCTTTCAAGTGAAAACCCAATTAAAGTATCATATTCACAGTACGTTTAAATTACAGAGGCGTTTCCTTTGTAAACAATCAATCGTGCGATTCAGATCGCAAATGAAATGAAAAAAATATAATCCTGGTTATCTTCTTATCATTCAAGATATATCTGTAATAAAGGCGTAATTACTGTATCGATTACCCCGTTTCACTTCCTCTATATAGATTTTTTCTATTTCTTATTTTAAATCTTAATTATTTAAGCAAAAATAATAATATATTACACTGTCAAATTTACGAAAAATAATTTTAGATGTCAACAGAAATATAAATTTATATGATGTCGATAATAAAGATATAGGTACTTGTTTGAAAAATTCTAGAATAAGTTAATGATATGAACACCGCCTTATGATTGTAATCAAATTAATTAGGTAGATAGTACTAATAAACATTCGCGACTGCAGCTATTCTACGTAAAAACAAAGAAACGGAACAGCTCAACGTATACTTTTATGCCATTTGATAACAAAATCAATTATTATTATTAAATTAGAGATACGGGGACTAACCATAGTTTCATTATCGCATTACGCCAACTATTACTCGGAACACTTTATTATTTAGTTCCGATTACGATTTAAAGTTGACGTAATGTTTAGACTTTTACGGAAGTGATTAAACTATAACCATCAGTCTTCATTTGTATACATACACTTATCAATCCAAATTAATTTAAATTCATAGAATAGGTCGAAATTTTATGACGAATTTAAGATAATTCATTTTTAGCACAATTTATGTATAATATTGATGAGAACATTTGATATTTTTAACCCAACTTAATATATTTCTACTTCATCTGAGTAAAACCAAATGAATTATTATTTAATATATAATTTCATTTTTAATTAAAAAAAATCATACATAATGAAACAGATTGTTATTTACAAATGTTGAATACGAAACATACGAAACAACGTGACACATAACCAATTATTTCCATGTTAATTGATATAAAACGAAACTAAGCCCAAATATGGCGTCAATTTTGCATTTTGAAATTGATTGTAAACTGTTGGACATCATTACGACTATGTAAATAAAACATCGTTTAATTGGTTATTCATAGTCATAGCTACAATGAAAATCAAATTAAAGTTAAATGAAATACAAAAAGTCCGTATTTGTTTGTTACATACATAATGAAATACATAGGGCCTGCAGTATTTATAGCGCAATTGATTCTCATTGACTCGACTCGTTCTCTACACTATATTTTAATGTGAAACCACGTAAAAGTAACAAATTGCCTCGTTCAATAAGCAAAAACAAAAACAACAACAACAATTGTATAACTTTTGCACTGAAATTCGTTTGAAGCAAAGATATACAACACAATATAGTAAAATACATGTATGTATATATTTTTATATTAGTCATTTAGAAGTTTGCTGAGCACTTCCTTTAATTCAAGGGAGAATTCAGAAACGGGTAACGCTAAGTCTTGCGTAGAAGATGTTCCAGCTTTGAATTTTATGACATAATCTGAGGGCACGACGAATGGTTGCTTCTTCTCGCCGGGAGCTTCGAGAGATTTCAGGAAAGGAGGAATTGCCAAATGCGGCCTCTTTTGTAGCCATTTATGGAATGACTTCGTTGACCTACAGGTAAGATACTCATCGAATACATATATAGATAGCTGCTACATCTACATAAGGAAAGATATCTCATTTTCATTTTACATTGTAATTTTGGAGAATTGTACTTTTCTATCCTAAGGTTAAATAATTTTTGGGCGTGCTATTCGAGAAATGAGCATGCCTTTTGTAATTAACTCTCTATGTCATTTTTGTATCTATTTTATTTCTGGTACGTATAGTATACGTACGTAAGTATTAAATGAAAATAGGTTGAACAATCAGAACCACTCACGTCAGATGCTGTATATCATCCCACACGCAAGCCATAGACCGAAGGTCTTCTGGTATTTTGACACCATGCCACATCTCCTTTGTGTTGTTTTTAGGAGGAATGTGCTTCTTATCTTGAGGAAGACATGTGCCGAAAGCCCTAGTATGCGCTGGACTAGTCTCTGCGTGTACGTCATATTTGATCTGTCGCTTTAGAACTTTTGGACACGACGCCTGAAACAAAATTAATTCAAACAATTAATTAATTTACTCGATACGAGAAATAAAATGTGAAGTTAGTATTCATTGTTGAACATGCAGGATATTGATTTATATTGATATAAGAAACCCCATCAAATTCAAATTCAAAATACTTTATTCAATATACACTTTCTTATTGATTGTCTAACTAGAAACTAGCACCGGTTCGGAAAAGAAACACCCAGCACTGATAAGAACCGGCGAAAGAAACTCAGCGGGTTGTTTTTTCATCATTTTTTTTTAATGTATCATGTATCATCACCAAAATAGACAAGAAAATAAATCAATAGTAGTAGCCTGCAATTTCCGCACAGTATGATACATTGAGACAGCAATTTACAACAATACTATTTAATTGTTGGTGGTAAAGCTTTGTGCAAGCTCGTCTGGGAGCGTACCACCCACTCATCAGATATTCTACTGTATAACAGCAGTACTTGGTATTGTTGTGTTCCGGTTTGAAGGGTGAGTGAGCCAGTGTAGTTACAGGCACAAGGGACATAACATCTTGGTTCCCAAGGTTGGCGGCGCATTGGCTATGGTTTTTGGTGTAGAAATATACAATGCCACTGTCTATGGGCGTTGGTGAACCGCCTACCTAAATTAAGTTATACTTACTAATATAATAAATGCGAATGTCAGTTTGTTTGTTTGTTACGCTTATAAGTGTGCATAACCGATTTTAAAACACTAAACCGATTTAAAAAAATCTTTCCACCAATGGAAAGCTTCATTATCACCGAGTAATAAAGGCTACATTTTGTCCCCGTATTCCCACGGGAACGGGAACTACGCGTTTGAAATCGCGAAGAAAAGCTAGTAAGTAATAAATATTAACCTTGAAACATTATTATGAATTAAAAATGTAATTAATGAAACGCCTTACCTTTTTCACGCCGACAAATTCAGCGATAGTTTTTAATACACAAGGTAGTATTTTGCTATCAAGTACCAAGCCACGTGAAGCGTGCTCGTCGAACCACACCTGAAACATTTAACTTCAAAATAATAAGCCTATCAGCTGAAACACTACTGTTTAAAAATAATTACTAATATTAGAAATTCGAAAGTGAGTTTTCTTGTTACGCTTTCATTTCTTAACTGAACATCATGAAATTTAGCATAAACGTTGCCTGGGGTAAAAATGAACACCCGGTGTTTTGCTCACGAGGGCGAAGCGTAAAAGTAAGTGAGACATACTTGGAACAGATCTTCGATATCTTCTGGACGTCTGATTTCGCTTTTGAATTCCACATTGCCCAATCCGACCCACCAATCATAGAACTCCTGAGCGATCTGATAGAATAGATTTTCATTGTTATTACTGATTTATGTGTAATACATTAGTCTTATATTATTCGGCCGCCGCCAAGCACCAGTTGGAGCAGCGTGGCAGTAATACATTTCATGTTCGGGCTTACGGGCTTAGCCCTGCAGTCGAATATTTACGTGTTCCTATATTACATAATTATTTTCAACGCTGGCACAGAGCCAAGTTTATAAGAGATATCTTCTCTCAAATTTACCAATATGTTAATCGCATCAACCAATTCCGTAACATTTAAGTGTATCAACAACAACCCGTATGGCGGCAGGAAACAGACCCACAAGCAAGAGGGTTCACAAAGAAAAGGGTTGGCCATAAATGTCTGCCCATTTTTTCCCTTAAAAATCATACGACGAGTGTATATTTTAATATACAATACTTAGACCCCGTCCCAAAAAATTATTATAAAGAAAAATAGATGAAAAACCTAGATGACCTATTTAACTCTGATTTTGAGAACTCTTATATATGTTTTATCATATAAAGTTATTCATGCTAATCCTAACTAATATTATAAATGTAAAAGTGAGTTTGTTTGTTACGCCTTAACTACTCAACCGATCAACATCAAATTTAGCAATAATTGTACAAAAGAAGGATATAAGGATATCCCTAACACTTACCCTTTTCCTCACACGTGGATGAAGTCACAGGCGGAAGCTAGTCCAGCATAAAACTTTACTTAGTTATTGCTTTTAAAATACAAACGAAAAAAAGAAAAATATCCAGCCTCAAATTTACTGCAGCTAAAGTATCTCGGGTATAAGCGATATTTCTCGGCCTTTTTCTATAGAATAATCGAATCAAAATCCATTTAGTTGCTTTGAGACAGCCGCGAATATACTGACGGACAGGACGGTGTAACATGTATTTCCACATTTACAAATATAAAAAAACATGGCGCACAATCGATTATCGCGGCAATATAGGAATAATTTTATTTAATTTATATTCTAGATATTTATTAAACGGTTTGTTAATAAACGGTTGGTTTAAAGTAAAGTAAAACAACGGCAACGTAAAACATCTTATTCGGCTTAAGTTAAATTTTACCTTCTTTGTTAAAATTTCAGCTTTCTTACTAAATTCATCAGACGCAGAAACTTCGAAGCTTTTTTGCTTATAGTGGGATTTCCACTTGATCATATCAGTCTCAGATTTATTACAATATAGCATTTCGAAATGTGGATTTCTCTTGCTTCTGTGACTGTGACTCGACATGCGCCTACAATAAAAGTTACATAAGTATTCATTGATAATGCAATGCAATGCAAATGCAATTATATGCTCGTATACAAATAATATTAACAATAATCGTCTACACCGATTTCCGCGACGTCGGCCAATTTCAAGAGAGATTAGACAACTGCGCATATATTATAATAACATTATATTAAATATAAATAATATACATTTAAAACAATAACTAGTTATATTCATATTAACGTCCCGATTTTTTACATTTGGAAATGCGTAAGGAATGTCGAATATGCTTTCAAAACCATAAAATCACTCGAAAATATCAAGCCTGATTTACATATAACATTAAAATACTTCTCTGGACTACCAACAGATAAGCAATCTTAGATATTTGGACAGCCACATGATCAACAAAGCACTAAATAAGAAGTAAATATCTATGTATGTCGCATCCTTAGCTTGATACATAAATTCCATTAAATTTGATTAGCAATGCTTAAAAACGTACTAACTTCTTTGTTGGTTTATCGCTCATTTGTACTTCCAAATCGTCCAAAGTTGAAGCGAGATCACCCACACTGGATGGGGTGGACTTTAGAAGCTTAGAATGTCTAGTTAAAGATTTTTTTGATAAAAATTTCGAGAATGACTTAGACGTAGATTTCGCTGTACTCAATGATTTTGTTCTAAGAACAGATTTAGAACGTGACGACTTTCTCAAATCAGACGACGACGATGATATAGTCCAAGCTTCTGATTCTTCTCCTTCCATCTCTTGATCATCTTCTTCTTCTAGGTCTACGTACATAGACGGATCAAAATCACTCATAGAAAATGACGGACGTATTGGACCCTTTAAAATAAAAGACACATAGCATTACATAAAATATAATTTATATTTGTTGAAATTTCACTATCGAGCAACAATGCGTTTTGTAATGTTTTCACATCTCGGTGAAGAATACATTAGCCAGTGTAATTACGGGGGCGAGATCATGTTATGTCTTAATCCCAGGGTTGACAGTGAATTGGCAATATGTGGTATATATAATACCCATGATTCTGCCGACGTCACATAGATCGTATGACTATCTACAATCGTCTATAATGAAATAGCACATTTACATCTAACTTAATGTCAACGGTAAAAATCATTATAGTGGACGTAATATTAAAATTACCTTTGATAACGATTCTATTATTACTTAGTGATTTTTAAAAGCCTTTAAATCTAAAATTAACATTGTATTTTAGTAAATAAATCCAATCCAAAATAAATCAAAATGTGCTGAAGACACTTACTTGAGATACGACATTAGTAGTCTGATAATAAATATCCGAAGGTTCAAGAGATGTTTCTGAACGAGGTACGTATGGTTTGTCCCTCAAAGACAACTTGAATATCTTGACGATTCTGCTGAATATTTTTGGACCGACAAGTTCACGAACCATATCGCCCTGTGAGTTCCAAAACTAAAAACAATATTTGTATTTGAAAATGTTATATAATCTACATTTTTAATAATTAATTACATTTGTATATATTTTTAATACATAATATATACTAATTTCATTGTTTAAACAGTTACAGCTTCATAGAGTTTGTTTAGGTGGTGTTTAGTCAATGATGCCCGAAGTATGCTAAGCAATTTTTATAAGTAGGACCGTTAATGATATCAGTCATCAATGCTTATCGTGCATACATTTCTTGGTATCTTTTCAAGAAAAGCACAAGGCATAAATACATTTTTTAAATACAATAAAATAATTACAGCAAAACGTATTTTTTAAATTACATTTATTTTTATTCAGAGTTTATTCAGAGTTTCAATAGCTACTGTATAATTAAAAAATATATTAATGTAATTATGTTGACCTGTGCCCACAAAAAGGAATATTTAAATTCTCTAGATCAACAGATATAGGTAAGATATAAGATACCCATTATTTCGTGAAAGGAAGTGATTGAAGTGTAGTATAGTAAAAGACAAACGTACGTACTTTTAGTTCCGCGAAAGAGGGATTCAAATAAGACCCTTAATAGCGTATTCGGACTTCGACGTGATCCACGTTCCACGTTCAAAATAAATAAAGTAAAATTCTTTCTATGAATTTATGCTTATTTTTTTATGAAACGTTATTTAACCCCTGACGGTTGTGTGAATTGAAAATATATAGTTTTGTATTTATCGTTCGGATGATGTGCACATAGAGCAAGGAGTTGTATTATGGAAATTTAATTTGCAATAACGAGACTCAACGTTTTTAGTGATTTTCTATGTGTCTTTATTCATGTGCTGTTGGTATACATATATATGTATATAGATGGGTTTTATGGACTAGAAACTCAGTTCTGCCTCTGCATAAATGCCTAAAACCCTAAAAAACGGCTTGGTTTTATTCAATTAGAAAATGCCGTTTTGTTTTGGTAGATAGATAAAGAAAAAACCGGATATAAATTTGTGTTATAAGTTGTGTCACCCTTTGACAAAATTTCTGAGAAATTTGAAAATATACTCAGACCAAATGGTTACCGATTCACGTTACTAATTATCGCTAACTTCTATTATTATCGAACAAAAATTCTGTAAAATGGTTTTACACTGATAAGTAACATTACGCTTAACGGAATCAGATGTTTTATTACTCTATATCAATATTTATTGTATATAAATTTGTCTGGCGATGTTAGTTGTAAACGATTCACGCTCCTGACATGCATATCGCACACCGGTTTGTTTATTATGTTATGGAATTGTTTTATGACTAATATCGATTTTTTAAATAAAATTTATCAGACGACGCAAGGAAATATTTATAAATATTCATTTAATGTGATAAATGCCTTTCCTATTTATAACAACCCACGTGTACCGTGGCTCCATATTGGTTTTTAAATATTTCATTGAAGAGGTAGCTCTTGTTTGTTTCTAGTGCATCTTGATCAATTGTATCTTTAGTCATGGGTGACATAGAATGTGCATATAATGTTATGTTGCTTAAATAGTCGCATTATTAAATATTTCTTTATTTTTTAACACTACACAAATTAAACATATTTTTACAGCTTAACCATTAACGACATTTTAAACATTAACGACTATATTTTTTTATTAAAATAATACTAAAATGAGTACCGTTTCATCTTTATACGACAGTTCTAAATCTCTTAAAACCTTTTTCCAGTGAACTTTGACAGATGCTTCGTTTTGTTCATAGCGAGATGGTTTTATTACTCTAAGGTCTTTAGGCCTATTCCATAATTTTATTAAAGGTTTCTTTCCACACGGCATAGTACAAATATTACAATTGTTTGATAATAATTATTTTTCTATTCTTGGTGTGTATCTTGCTCTTGATAAATTGTTTTTCTAATTTTAGACTTTCAATGTCGATTCTACAAGATATCAAAAAGTATAAATTGACCAAAGAGAATATATACCGCTACATTTATTAAATGCTTTATACAAATTCTAAAATACTAAAGGCAGATTTATATAATAATTATTATACGTCAATGCGAAATAATAAAATACTAAATTATCTAAAGAATATTTTGTTATTTTTATTATTATATAATTAATAATTTACCTATAATTGCATATTTTTATATTATTAAAAGGTATATAATATTTTTTAATGGTATTCGTTTGCAGCGACATCTATTTTTAAATCATTAAACTGCTGAAGTGTTTAAACAATGTAATGCACCATATTAATTCATAGATGGCATTTCAGAAGTATGTCTAAGGAAAGGAACGAAGTGCTTCTATCATCTTCACATAGATGGCGCTGTAATATACATTGTGATAAATTCAATTCTTTGTGAATTGTATTTTAATTGACAATATTATCTTATTGAATACTTTGGCATTAATGATTGCAAATGATAACTAATATTTTTCTTAGGATATAATATTTATTATAAAAATATATGTAAGTGTTTCAAATAATAATTACAATATTTAGCTTAATTATTAACCTACTTAAAAATAATTTATGTCCTATTTTCCTATTTGTTCGGCATCTTCAAATGTATCTGGTACTTTTAAGCCACGTGTTTCGGGCTGCGTAAGTATTAAAAATCCTGCTATGGCTGCCATTATTGCGAAAAGCATCGATGGAATACCCGACCAATATACCATTAGAGGTGGTGTGAGTGGTGATATTACAGAACCAATTCGGCCTAACATTGAAGAAAAGCCAAGAAATGAATGGCGATGTCTGGTTGGATAGAGTTCAGAAGTAAATAGATATAAGGACGTAAAAATGACCCCTATGCTGAACTTCCCCATTAAAAATAAAATGAAAGATAACGCGTACATATTGTCAGGTGTGAAGGAAAATGCTAAGCAACATATTGAACACAACATATAAGCAGTGAACAGAGTAAACTTTCGGCCCAGTCTATCCAATACTAGAAAAGCTGTCCAGTAACCAGGTATTTCAATAAGAGCTGTTAGTACGTAATTCAAATGCATATTTCCAGATAAACTAACAGAGTTAATTGATAAACCATAATAAATGAACGTTGTCGATATCCAATATACAGGTGTAGTGCAACATCTACGTAACATCACTGGCGATTTTAAAACTCGAATAAATAACGGTTTATTACTAATATCAGATTTTTCTTTACTTAATTTAGGAATTGATGTGAGAAGAATTGTCATCGCATTTTCAGAAATTTTTCTTTTATTTAATTTGGCTGCTTTCTCTAACACGCTCCTGGCCTCGTAGTTCTTATTTTTACTAAGAAGCCATCGGTGACTTTCTGTTACAATCCAGTAGTAAGAAAGTATCGAAAAGACAGGAATAAATAATGTCAATGTCAACTTACGCCATTCGGGCACGGCTGCAGCAATCCCACCCAACAATGCTTGGCCGAGGGCAAACATAGATGACATTGTAGCGCTCGTTGGAACGCGAAATTTAGGACCGACTACTTCTGTTGCTAATATATAAGCTGCACTATAAAGTCCACCTCCTATTGCTGTGTGTAAAAATTGTAAAACTACGTACATAGTATAATTTATGGAAAAGGCTTTAACTAAGCCGACTAAAGCGACATTGAATGCAAAAAACACAACTGAAATACGCCGACCAAAATAGTCAGAGACGAATCCGGCTAAAGGCAGAGCGATCATTGCACCCAGACTGTTTAACGTCCCGGCCAGTGCTCTGAGCCACTCCTGGCATTCCAGACCGAAATCATAAACAACCGTGTTCGTTCTACCATACACATATCCGTCACAAGGAATTATCATACTTCTGTTAAAAAGATCAGCGGAACACGTATTGTTCGGTAATGTGGTTGTGTTTAATATGCTAGCATAGCGAGAACAATCTTCAAAACCCGTTGACCTCTCTGGGATGGCGTTTAATATCCATTCGGGTGAATAGTCTGGAGGTTGCTGATCACACAATGGCACAGCACACCTATACGGTAACTTCCCCGCTGTAAACACATAGTCGCCTGCCATAAAACCTGAAGCGGCGGCCGGCACTGCTAACA
The DNA here is from genome assembly GCA_905220585.2 of Nymphalis polychloros. Lineage (NCBI taxonomy): Eukaryota > Metazoa > Arthropoda > Insecta > Lepidoptera > Nymphalidae > Nymphalis > Nymphalis polychloros. The sequence goes on along the minus strand of HG992245.1, from coordinate 9,515,621 downwards.
ATAATATATTGATTAATTGATACATTCCAAACTGTCCTAACTCATTATTTAATACCGTTTCAAACTCCATTTTATTATCACTTTCACTAACACCTTGAGTCATTATGAAATATTGCCAACTTATAATGTAATTGATTTAAAACATTATAGTCGTTTAGTTTTGATCATTGAATCTTTGTTTCTAAGTCGCACATACTTTAACCGTCTGTATATAAACTCGTCGGTCGTTATCTTTATACTGTAGTAGGTTAATAAAAGATATCTTCATGAAACGTCAAACGTTCAGTCGTTCGATCGTAGTGATCGATCTAGTCAGAAACACTAATTGGTTTTCCTCCTTTAATTTTAATTATTTGATACCGTTTAAAACCAGTTGTATTAAAATAAAAAATAAAACGTAATTAGTTTATAAATATTTTTGCAATATCGTTGTTGCATAATTTTGCAAACTAATGCCATTATATATTCATTCTTGTTTATCTGTAACAATAGAACAGTTCTAATCTGTTCAGATTCAGATTGATACAATTAATTTATGAGACTTCAACATTATTAAGTTAGCAAAACAATCACGCATTGAGCCATATTGCTTTGCCCAGCGACATGTTAGCAAACCATAAATACGTTTGACATTCTAAATATAAATAATTGCTATAATTAATTTTACATCAGCCTTATGTATTTGGCAAAGTATTCAATGAAACATTGTTTTAATGATAGAAATAAATTATATTTTATATGCTTGAAAGAAAACTTAAATGATTGTTTCAGTTATCCATCATCATTGGTGTCAGCTAGTTCGGACAACCGCTTGCGAATATGGTCGATGGGCGCAGGAATGTCTGTAGGAGACGTGAGGGGCGGTGACATATTTTGCTGTTGCAATTCGAAGGTCAACCTCCCGTCAAGAATCGCGGAATCGAACATACCGAGACTTCTCAGGTAAGGAGCTCTACGATACTCGGGGTGTTCTATCATCCACCGGCAGTATTCCTTGACACTTCTAAAAACATTTTTTTTGATTACAGGTTAAGAATTATATACGTTCAAATATGAACTTCATAGTTAAATCTATCTAAAATAGAAACAAAGAAAGATAGGTAATCTTAAAATTTTTGACATATATCCCTTCTTTTTCTCTAAATGTTATAATTATTTATTTATTAAAGCAGCTAATTATGATCATGTTCTGCGGTGAGTTTGTTCTTAAGGAATAGCTCGACAATGCTAAGATCTTACTTGGCTTAAAATTTATCAAAACAAATAATTGTGTGCAAAATATGCGAATTAAAAAAAATATCATAATTAAAATAAAATATATTACCTAAGGTTGGTAATGCCTTCCCAAACTGTTTTTAAAGTAACGAGGTCTTTCGGTACATGGCGAGCTGATCGCCACATATCTTTTGTTTCGTTACGAGGAGCACGCCATTGCATCTTATTTGGAAGACTGCGATTAAAGGCACGTAAATTATCAGCTCGACGTTCCGCCTTTATGTCTTTTGATATCTCACGACCGAGCGCAGCGAACTTGGATTTCTAAAATTATATTTACCTTACGCATACTTTAGTTATATAAAATTATCATAATGCATTCAAAGTTAACCTCTGGATTTTCAGTGACATCCGCGATTCGTTCTTCAACTGTGGGCAATTCTTTCGGTACAACTTGAAGACTGCGAGCCACGTGGGTGTCGAATTCAACCTAGGAATAAGTTATAGCTTAATTTAATAATATTGAGTAAATAGATTTCGTCAAGCAAAATATAATATAGATGGTGTCCTGGTACCTGAAAGAGTTCCTTTATAGCTTTTGGTGTAAAAAGTTGTGATTGCTGATCACCGCCTAGTTGTTTCATATACTCACAGAAGTTTTGTGTTATCTACGAAAAATATATAAAACATTTAAAACTTATACAAAATATAAGAAATACAGCTAATGAAATACTACAATTAAGACGTCCATAAAACACTAAAAAGTAACACTACGTGTTTATATTAAAAGTTATTTAGAAAAAACAAAATATTTTAATATTTTAATGACAAGATCGTCGAGTAAATAAAATACGCGGACTGTAATTAAAGGTCTCAGCTTTGACTTGGTTTGTATCCTGGAAAGTTACTGTTGAGTTTTTCAAGTACTAAGTTTGCATTTGCAATTCATTTTGCGATTAAGATACGAATGCTTCTTAATAGAATAAATAATTGCTGTGCTATCCATCTATACTATTAAAAACTTAAATTAAAATAGACCACTATTTGAAAACCACGCAAAAACTACTGTACCGATTTTGATGAAACATACAAAAGAAATATTTAAAAACTAGTATGTGTTTTATCTTGCTACGATGACTACTATCAGCCACCGCTGGCGGTGGAACGATAAAATTACTTTTGTAAAGAAGACGATGTATATGCAATGAGTACAGCGGAATAAACTATGTGTAATGTATACTGGCTGCGGAATGAGCTAGTTAGACATCAAAATAAATTATTAATTGCAATTTGGGAGTTATTGACATCGGTTCAAGTTTTTGGAATACAAATGTTGACAAATATTTTGAATTCTCCAGAATTCAACTCTTGTGTTTAAAGAAATAATAAAATTTACTAGAATGTCACCAGATCGAATAGTCTGCGAAATTTCATTTTGATAGGTTGGGATGGAAACTGTTTTAAATTTAGTTGTATCATTTCACCCATAAATATTATCTTGTGGTTAAGTCAAAGCTTGTAAAAACACTATAATTAAAAAAGCAATCAAGAATTAGTGATATAGGTATTATATTTATTAATACTCTGTCAGTGAGATCGTCAGCTTTTTTTACTAAGCTCTTTTCATCTTCTTTTTCCGGTTCAAGATAGTGTGTAGCCCAAGTGATTTGCTCTCTAATTGGTTTCCTTAAAAAATCTCTATGAATATTCGGTTTTTGGTCTTCTTCATCACTGAAAATATGTACAACGATTTTAAATTTTATTTCATTTAACATTCTTAACAAAAAATTTTTCTAATGTATCAATATCATAATGAAAAAGTCATCAACTTCGTACAACATGGAAAATCAGTCTTTGAAAATTTAATATCAATAGGTGTGACTTAATAGTATAAAATAATTACTTTAGTGTCATTTTAGTGAGTTAAAAAAATTAAAATAAGTCAAGCCACCTTATTTCGCACCTATTTTCGTTTTAGACTTATATTTATTGAAAGATTATCTCTGGTACACTTTTATAAAGAATAAATGTTCTTGGCATACAGTGCAATAAATAAGTAACTATGTTTTCTAATAAAAATATAATGAGGTAAGTTTGGTTTTCCGTTTTTGCAAAAACTTATGTAATACTTTCACGGATGTACAAAGTAGGATAAAGTAAGTTTATTGCTTTATTCCTTAAATAATTTTCATGCAGAATATACAATATAAGTTGTGTAAATTCGATATTATATTATGTTATTTGGTGAAAACGAGTAATTACTTAGTTTCTCGCTAGTTCATTTGATGGATTATATATTGTGACATTTAATTTAATATTTTTACTTAATGATTCCAATTAATGTAAAGATCCTATCTGAAGTTTATTTTGATTTGTAGATACGATGATAGCTTGTCAAATAAATTTATTACCAAATATAAACGTTTAGAATACCGAAAATAAAATTAAAAAGACCTTGCTAAATTTATAGAAGGATGTGGATATTTAATATCGTACGATTTTTATCGGCTTCAACGAAAGCAATAGAAAATGATAAGATAAATGTATTGAACCTTTGGCCAGGGTCTTATTTACAAGTAATGCTGAAATATAGGCAATATAAAATCTACTATGTAGATTTAACATTGTTTAAAAAATGTAAAAAAAGTATAACATGTTCAAAGTAAATATTAAAACTAAAATAAATAAATAAATTTAACTAAAGATAAAAAATATCAGTCATTTATTAATTTACATTTATAGGAATTCCGATTGAGCCGGAAATGTACATCGCATTCTTGACATTCCAGTTGAATATTAGTTTAAATTTTATTTATTTAATTCGTGTAAACATAATCCGTTGTAAGTTTTAAAGATATAATTTTCGTTTTATTTTAAATGTGAATTTAAACCTAGTTTTAGAACACTCCATTTTTTGGGATTTTTTTTCAGTCTGGATAGATACCATCTAATCATGACTTATTAGTTCCCAAGGTTAGTGGTGCATTGACGACGTAAGCAATCATTATTACTAATAACGGCAATGTCTCCTTTATCAGTCCACTGCTAATTATAAAGCAATATGTATCTAATACCAGATTTACTTCCTAATCTTAGTGCTGAAGTATTTTATTCAAGGCTCATATTGAAACGTGCGACTTATCTGAAATATTATTACTCACCTTGAGATAAATTCGACGTCAGTATCAGAGTCCAACTCTCTACTTATAGTTATAGTTTTCCTGCATGATAACAGCGATTCCTTTACTACTCTACGAGTTTTATGCTCTATAAATAAGTAAATTAAATATCACTCTTTGTCATATATATTTATTTTAAATGTTGCTTGTGTATTCGTGACTGTCTATTTATTCAAATGGCAGACTTGCAAGGCCAAGTGGATTAGAACTCAAGACCACGAGTCACGACGATATGAAACACATAAACCGATAAGAGGTACAAAAATATACGAGTGTAACAGATGGATAAGCGATGCATAATTTAAATTTAGAAATACCTTGAATAATGCCTGTTTCTTTTAATTCTTTTGATTTTAAATTTATGTGCAATATATTACAAACTTTATTACACAGCTCTTTAGGTAGAATTTCCGATAAACAGTTGATGTCATTTTCTTGCATCTGAAACAATAAAATTAACCAAATACTAATCTTTTTTTTTAATAAATTACTTTCAAAAACACATTTTACTTACTGGTTCTTTATCAATTTCGGATAATGCGTTAAAAACATTGCTCCAGTACTTCTTGTTTCTACGAATAACTTCAGAACCCTCATATCTCGATGGTTTTACGTTCAAGATCTCTCGCGGTGCTTTTGCTTTATGATAACACTTATATTTATTCATATTTATAAAAATAAAAGCTTAATAAAATTGAAATTAATCGTTGATTGCTTTGTTTTATTGAGTCACATAGATTTAATGTCCATGAAAAAACATCGTTGTCGATATGTAGCGCGGACGTCGCGTAAATCTATTCGGCGTTGCTACACAACCGATCGTATTGTAAATAACTGTACGGAAATACCTGGAAACGTTGGTTACGGTGCATGCAGGACATATTCTGTTTTTTATTTCGTGAAAATATATGGAATACTTCGCTTTACAGTGCAATATTGTGCTTGCAAAAATAATACAATACGGTATTTTATTGATTAATATTTATTTCGAATTATACTAATATTATAAAAATGTTAGTGTCATTTTAGTGTTTTCATGTTTGTTATTGCATGGATATGCATATACCACTAACCAATCAACATGAAATTTACATAATGTGATAAAGTTTGATGTCGTACATAATAATCTACCTATGTTAATTGTTTAAAAGCGCTTAATTGGAAAACGTATTAATATTTAAATTCGACTTTTTTTATTTTCGATAAGTTTTAATAAGGTTTTTTAGAGATAAAACTAAATTTATAAGTAAAAAATTACAGGAAGAAATAGTTAATTCTGGTGTCACCCAAACATATCTATTTGCTTTTATTAAAAATGTTATACTTACTTATATTGGGTCTAATTTCAAGACAATAATGACGCTGATACGCGGATACAAATGTGACCAAAGCTTCCCAAAATATGGGTTGGTTGGAGATGGAGGAGTGTTTGGTCAATAATCGTGATGTGTTGGATGCATTTTGAAAACTTTTCTATCCTAAAAATTTGCATTTACTAGCAAGCGCATCATCAATATATGCTTTTCATTAGTAACTTTATATGTTACGTCGAAATGAATTATATATTTCATAAAACTTTTTACGTAGGTACTTTATCAATCTTTTTAAATAAGATTTTGATTCTAATTATTTACTATTTAACTGGAATTAAGCAGAAACTTAGTGAGTCAAATTATAATTTTTTATGTGAAAAATATATCGACTTAATGATATGGTGTTAATATTAATAGGACATTTTTGTCCCATACTCATTCTATAGATAACCACAAGTAGACTTAGTCAATTTATTCAGACTGCAATTGTGTCAGATTTCCGCCGTGGAAGTGCCGCTTAAAACAATATTATGGAACGGAGAAATGTCAAGTTATCAAAACACTGTTTAAAGTCCAGCAATAGTAAAATTGATAGAAATGTACTGAATCCTCGAATAACTTCGTAATATTTTCAAATAAGTCGATTAACGTTAGTACTGAAATAGTTTCTGATAAAAATCAGTTTTATACGTCACACTTATTTTGTTTTAATATTATGTTTATTAAAAAGCTTCCTCGTAGATTTAGTTGATAGCTTGTACCGCTGCCGATCATTAGGTCCCGGATTCGAATCTTAGGTCATGTTAATAATAGGGAGTTACGATTAAAAATGATAATTATAACAAAGAAAAAGACAGGATTTATTTCATTAAAAAATTTCTACGGAAAAATATCTCTATAAGCTTATATTTAACAGAATACTTACATTTACAAGATAGTACTTAGACACTCAAATGAGTTACTCAATATTAAACTCATCATTGTGTTTCATACACGTTGTTAACGGCAACATCCTCACGTGTGGGTGAAGCCGCGGGTGGGAACTAGTAGAAAATTAAATATGTACCAAACACTTACCATTTAGGGATTAAAACTAACAATTTAATTAGCTCCTAGGGATATGGAAGAAGCTTTATCTTGATATTTTGCATAAGCTAACTGGAAGGTTTTCTTCATTTTCATTCCAAGAAGTCGAATAGCAAAGTTCATAATTATGAAACAACACTATGTTCTGTGACATTATATAATTATGACTTAAGAAATAGATTAACACAAAAATCGTACATAACCTGCTTTATGATACTGCTGACATTCATATACACATGATAAAAATATATATTAATGTATGTATCACATGATTAATATATGATATACTAAAGTAATATTAATAATACCATTTTACTTTATTTAAAAATAAATACGATGTCTTAATTATCGCATGTGAGTTAGTATCGAAATATATTGAATGTTTTTGATTAACAATGTACTTTATAGCATTCGCTCAAATAGTACGAAATGTTTAATTAAATTATACAAAGTATGTCACTAATCTTCGAGCCATAATCGTAAGCTACGGGAGGAATATCATAAGTCTCGTCTTGGCATTAACACGGCGTCGAGACGTGTGACGACTTAATAAGTTAGGTTGTTACCGACTTGTGTAAATTTACCTTAACGCCCGATATACCCGCTCACACCCGTCCCTACATTATTCTTAGCTAACGGTGTAATTTATATGATCGTACAGTACATGCTAAGTTCAAATGAATAAAAAGTTAATTTTCAATAGAATTTTAAGCAACGTATAATTTTGTAATGGGAGGCTTCTATGATTTTTGATGGAGCTCGTCTCTGTCGGTAACACTTACCCGTCATTTATTCTATCGCATAACAACAATATTTTATACGACAACAGTTTAAACGGTACAATACACTTTAAACTGTGTAAAGAGTTAGTTCATTGTTGTTCATTATGATACTTCTTAATTGGCCAGTTGGTGTTAGGTCAAGGATATAACAAATTTCTTAGACATGCAAATTACCGGACAGAGAGTTAGTTTCACCAAAACACTTCAAATGTATTTTCTGTGAATACAACTTATAACATGATACATTGGTAATAATCTCTTCAAGTATTTTGAAGATTATTGAGAAAACCGAAAGCAATTTTAAATCTCCATGAAATCAGAAGATTAAAATACTTTAAAATACCGAATATATATGAATGTTCTAATAAAAAAATATACATGTATATTGTATGTACCTAATGTGATCACTAAATTCTAAATATATAAAATAAATTATAAGTACACGAGATGAAAATCACAAGTAAGTTTTTAGCTAACAAGGTTTTATCGCAAAACATTCCGTATTCTAGTCCGGAACTTGCGTTAACAAATACAGTATGGCAAACAAGAACAAATGAATATAGTTTAGCGAGAGACCGCGAAGGTACTGCAAGCAATTTGTGATCACCGGGACCGGCTTACATTCTCACCTGGTTAAAATGCCTACGGTGAATTACGGAAAGATAATTACTGGGTCGGTTATTGTTGTTAAAGTTATTGTAATTTATTTACTGAATCGATCCTTTTTATTATATGATCGCCTTATGTTGGTTGAATTAAAATTATTTATTATAGATTAAATAAATAAAATATGTATTGATACACTTATAACATTCCTGTTTTTTTTTAAATCAGTTCTATTGTGTAATTAGTAAGTACTAAGTAGTACTTACTTTAGAAAGCTGATGTTTATCGCAATAGAAATCAATGTATAACATCGCTGGCTAGTAAGTCTTTGATCTATTTTCATCATATCATATCAGTTTGTTTAACAAATATTTAAAAAAGACCAGTTTTGTCTATGCCTTTAAATACTTGTAAGCCCTTGGAAAATAATTCATCAGGAAACATGAAGATTATATGAGTCGCTCGAAAATAGACAATACTTAAATCTTTTATTAGTAATTTATGTAATTAAAAAAAATAATTAATGATTAAGAAAATATTTAATTTCAGTAGATAAAACAAAAAACATAAAAATTACAGTTTGTAATCGAAACATTCGTCTGTAAACAATTTTAATAATTTTGGATTTTTATCCATTAATCGCTCTAATGATTTATTACGCTTTGCTAGTATTGTATTAATTTCATGGTGAGATGTTTTTAAGGTACAGTTGATCTTAGAGTTGACTTGCATTTCTTGTTCAAGTATACTGTCAACACAGGGACAACTCTTTTTTGGCAAGCTCAGATCTTCAGAACTTGAATATTGCGTTCCAACATTGTGATGACGCTCTATGGTTGCAGAAAACGGCAGCTCACTATATGCAATATCTTTAGGGTTAATAAAGTACGGTGTTATTTCCATTTTAGAAACTGGATCTAGAATGGTATTTACACGTTCGTAGTTTTCTTGAGTATATTCTAAATAGTTAGCTAAATTCGGAAAAGAATTTGTTTTTATCCAGTTAGTACATTTCCTCACTGGACAATCTTTAAGTCGTGTGAAGTCCTCCAGTAATAATGACTCTAAAGAAGACTCTTCTTTAATCGATTGGTCTGTCACACTGGTCGTTTTAGGCGGTATCTTAACATGACTTGCTTTCTTCGGCGGAGATGGTTCACGTGGAATACGACATTTACATTTTTGTGATTCCAAATAGCTTTTTATACCTTCATATCCTTGACATTTTGCGTATACGTATTGTCTTCCCACTCTAAAATATGGTAAATCTACATCAGATTTTAACGTCTCTCGACTTCCGTAACCCTTAGGAATGGGATCCGATAAATCACCAACTACAATAAATGGATTCTTGTCACATACCGGTATTGCTTGCTCTGACTGCTCAAATTGAAATACATTTGAGTCAATATCATCACTTTTTAAAATTGTATTACACATTACTGGATTGTTTTTCATTTCAATCAATTGCAACATCATCATTTTTTCCAAGTCTAATAAAAAAGTTGTTTGTTCCGGTAATATTTTAAGTGAAAAACTTATAAATTTTAAAAACAGCTGCAAGATTTTTTGAATTTTCTCTTCCCAATATTTATTAATATCTAATATTCCTACATATTTTCGTTTGAAAGTTTCTATAAGTTTAGCTTTTTCTTCTATTTTTTTACGTTTAGTGAGTATTTCTTCAGTTTGTAAATTATCAAGTAGTATTTTTCGGATTTTGCATTTCTTTCTCTCTAAGCTCATTACATACATAGTGCTAGTAATTCTTTCCGCTTCGATTTCTTTATAAAATGCTTTTATTGCATCATTTCTCTCCTGAATAGCTTGGAGTATTAGTATTTTATTTCTACGCAATTCATTATGTAGTAAAAGTGAATAGTATTTTTTTAATTTTATAATTTCAATAGTGTACTTTTTTTTTAAAATGTTTTCGAGCTTTTTTCTTTCTTTTAGCAACTTATTTTGAATTTGAATATTTAAGTCAGATATAATATTTGCGTAAGTTGTTTGTATTTTAGATTGTACTTCTGAGTGTAAATGGTTTTCCAAATCTTGTAAAGAAGATTCATAAAACATAGATATCTCATGTTTCATAATATCACTCTTGTATTTATATATATTTTGAAAAATATTTTTAACTTTTTTAATTACTTCCTGTTTTTCATGGTCCAATATGTTCTCCCAAGAAGCATCGTTGTCATGCACTAATGCTTCTAAGGATATTAAAAATTTTACACGTTCCCTTTCTAAAACTCCATTACCAATATCTAGTATTCCTTCATGAGTTTTGCCCCGAGTGATTTTTGATGTAAACGGTGGAATCAATTTTATTATACCCACAAGAAGATCGCTGGGCGATATCCATGTTTCTTTTTGGTCTACATTTTGCACAAACGATTCTTTGTCTGAAACTTCTTCATTTGTAGCTTCTTTATCACGAATTCCAGAGGCACTGGTTTCATCGAAAAAAATTTCAGCGTAATTACTTGTCACTCTTTCACAATCAAAGAGTGTGTTATTAATATTATGATACTCCATAATTGTAAGTCAATTCAAAAATCTAAATTTGATTAAAATTGTTTGTTTGTCATGAACGTCAAAAAACTTAAAAAAAGTAAAAGTATGCAAATTAGTGTGGATAAAGGACTATTACTATTTTATATAGATATTCATACTTCTTTATATTTTTTTTCCTGATATTAAATTTGGTATAGATGTTGCAATTAAGGTGAGTGAATAATAATTATATTACAAACAACTGACAAACGTTATAAAGATTTCCTTACAGTTTATATACAGAGTTTTAAAATCAGTACTGGCGAGTGTGAAATAAAAGGAGGATAAAATAACTAAGATGTATTTTATTTAAATTGAAGACGTTTCTAAAAATATATCTAAGGTAACTGCCATTGCTTAAAATACCTACCAATTAGCCGTTGAGCCAAGAAAAAGTTTTAAGTGAGGTTCTCATACATTATATTTAAAGATAAAATTGTTTGTTCTTTTTTGAGAAAATTATCTAGAGTTTAGATATCTTAATTTGTGTAAGATATTAAGATCTTCTTTGTAAAAAATATTTTTTTATGCAATCAATTTGTTTGACTGTATTTTTTTCAATAATAATAAAATGGAGTCGACTTTCGGCTTATGAGGTTTATTTAGGTTTAATTAGGACTTCAGATTTATAACAAGTACTGAATTTTGACTAAGTAAGAATTAGTTAGACATTTTAACAGTTTTTGTATAATCAAAAGTGTGGGTAAGTATGTAGAAAATTATTTAAACTTTTTAGCAATGTATAAAATAAAAAATATCACTTATAAATGTTAATTTTTTAATTAAAATATTGCATGATATAACTGTTACGTAACATTAGCAGAATATTTTACGCTCAAATAGCGAAGATACACGCCAGAAAAGGAAAAAAAAACCTTAATTTGACAATACAACTTTTTATTTTTATTGTACAATACCCTCTATATCTGTAGATACTTATTATTACTGTAGATATTATGTTAGTTTGTATATTTAATAAGATGTTATGTAAAGTTTGCAAATGAAGTTTTCAAATATATTAATGCTTTCAAACTATTAAAATATTTGACATTACAACGATTTCATTTTAAAATTCAATATTTTCTCCTAAAAGTTTTAACGAGTTTCTTCAATGCTTGAGAATTTAAATAAGTGTGAAGGCAGTTCAAAGGAGCGGTTTGGTATTCAAATGGGCGTACGTGTCGACAGCCTACCTGTGATTAGCAACGTGATATAAAGCGGAATACCTTCACCGACAAATTTAATTAAATACTTTCTTGCACCATCCGCCCACTGTGAGCTTGTCTTATCTATCCAGCGCTACTGAAGTACATTGTAAATATTCCTTGTTCTGGTCAGGCGACACAGACAAAGTATCATTTTACCTTCAGTAAATACTAAATATACAGGAAGCATCTCTGTTATTGGATATTCATGACTAAAACACTCAATTTCTTGCTACAGACTATTCCGTACACGAGCATGTGATAATAAATTACGGATATATCTCGACTCCATTCTCATTACGGATGCAGCAATGTCCGTTGGAGTTTTGTCATAACTCAGTCTCGGTTAAAATTATTTCCGTTGGGTATGATGAGAAAACTAGAGGTGGAGAACTGGAAATGTAAGTATTCGCGCAACAAGCCGTGGTATAACGACGGGACATATTTCATTCTTAACGAAGTTAAATTTCCGGGCAATTCCTGTAAGAGCGTGCGTAGCTGAGATAAAAACACTATGCTTAATACATTTGCAATATCGGTCATAGTAATTGTAGTACAATCCTTAAAAAAAGTAAAGTAGGTATTTTATATTGACAACAATTTTAATAATTAGCTACTTATTTGTGCTTTCTTTATTAAAAAAATAGGGAAAATTTGAATAATGTATCATTTATTCTTGCTTGTCAAATTAATATGTAAGTTGTTCAAATAAGTTTCTGTGAGTATTGTCTCAGATAAAGATCTACTAACAAAAGTTAAGTGTTATATTGTCTAAACTTTGCAAACTAAGGGCAAGGTTTGACGTATTCGCAATAAAACAAGAGCCATATTTCAGAAACTGCAAACAACTTTTGGATTGTTTTCTACACATCATATCGGCAAATAAATCTTTCGGCTGCTTATCTGACGTCAAACTTAATTCCCATGCATAATTCATCGCGTTGATGCCCGGTGAAAAGGAAAAGTTTATAACTCAGAACAGTGAGCGTTTACGACTGACACTCGTCGATTACTTCGTGAAAATTCACCGATACAGTATTATGTAGGTACGTATTAACAAATTTCCCAAATATTGGCATCACATTTTGTTCACTTCAAGTTTCTTAGACTAATTTTGCAGATATAATACTTGTTATTATTTAAATTTAAAATCTCAAAGGCAAAGCTACATCTTAGGATATAATCGCGACGACGGATACGACGCGTGACGTCTCGTTCTATATTTCATACTTACAGAAACAAGTTGGTGGAGATTCTCGTTGGCAAGGACAGAGCGTGCTACGTGTAGATAAAGATGCCCCTTACATTTCTGCCTCTTTTCCTTTCTATATATTTGTTTTATAAATATGTGTTATCATAATTATTAAAAAATGAATACTGTTTATTTCAATTTATATTACTTCATTTATTACAAATGAGTGTAAAATTTACTTACAAGGGATAAACAAGCATAGAACCTGCAAATGAGCCAGTATGTGTTTCAAAGCAAAGTCTCTTTTAATACTTAAATACATTAATTTTGAATAATATAATAGAATATTAGTATTTAAGTATATATAACAAAAACATTTAAACTAAAAATGTATTTGAAATCTGATAAATCATGGGTAACATTGCAAGCCAGAAAAAATACGCTCAATCAATATATAAAGCCCCAGTTGTGAACACTTAACGAACTAGTCGATGTGAACGAGTTGTCATCAATCGAGTGCGAGCCGCCGCGGGATTGACGCCGCGCAAATCAATTTTGTGTAGCACCTGCTTTGCTCTACGTCGCACTGTTGATATTCTGCCTTGCAATCGTCAAACTGTTAAACAATTTGTATGCATTAGATTCCTTGCATTCGAATGCAAGCCTCAAAGTTTTTTAATACTGATATTACACTTGCAATAAAGTGTTTTTTTTTGTAATTTAATTTTTTTTAAATATATTATCAAATATTTAAGTGGCTCAATTTATATTTTATCAATTTGTGATGTTATTGGTTTGTCCTTTTTTTAAGTAGCCAGATTTTGCGGGAATTTTACCAACTAGAATGACTGCAATGGTCGTCTTCGGCACGGATCGAGTAGCCTGCGCGGTTGTGTCCAAGTAACGTGTCAGCGAGTCTCCTTTGCCTCAGAGGATCTCTTCTCAGAGGTTGTAGATAATCTAGCCGCACTCCTCGCTGGTTAACGACCAAGGTTGAACTGCTTTGACCTCGATTACTTTTAGTGAGACAACATTTTTAAATAAATTATATATATTAATAAATATAAAACACTCAATCAAAATAATTAATTTTATTTCAAATATTTACCTAACGTTCTTAAAAACACAGAAACAAAAATGTAAAGGTTACAAAACCATATAAGGACCAGTAGCGCTACGCCTTACGAGCCGCATGCAAGTCCCAGGTTGGGACTTGCGTTGGGTTTGGTCCTTGAGCTATTGTCACATTTCCCATCATAAACTTTGTTTAATTGGAGGGGTAAATTACTAAAATAATATTAAAATACTAGTAAATGCCTTAAAATGGGGATTACTATTATTATAAAAATTGTTAATTGAAATTAAAAAATTAAATTGTTTCTTAATCTTTAGTTAGAGAGAGAACACTAATAATATAATCAATTAAAATTTACATTTTAAAACACCTTTTGAGTCGAAAAAATATCGCAAAGAACTTCGTTCCTGACAGGGGTCCCCCGACCGCACAATGTTTTTATATATTTTTTTACTTAATTGATAATAATAATGAATAACTATACTATATTTTATTTAAGCTCCCAGCTCAAAGATAGGCAAGCGATTTAAAAGTTGCAGGCTTATTAAACCTTTTAGCCCTTCAGCTATTATCACTCCCACTCTCATTTTTAACAGAAGCTTAACATACGATTAGTTTTAAGGGAAAATAGGAATATCGGTATTTCCTTGAAAATATAAATAGTAATTTTGGTTTATTGCTTGCAAATTATTCAACGGCATTCTCCTTAAAATAAATCTTCACTTTCACAGTATTCGCCGTACCAATATAACAGTTTTAATAACAACTTTAGTTAGTTGAATTCAAAACATGAATATTTCCGAGAGCTTTTGAGATGCAGACCGACCAATTAGTGACTAATATGAATCGATCGAACTTTTTTTTAAGATTTATGTATTGCTTCCATTTTGTTTATATTTAAGCATTATATAATTTAAATAATAAGTAAATAACTATAATAAAGCGCGATATTGATTTTTAATTGACTATTTGATTTAACTTACGGATGTAATAAAGATATTTCCTTTCTCTTCCTTTCTGGCGTGTAATGTATCTACGCTAATAGATATTTTCTTTGTATATTTAACTTAGATTTTTTCTAAAGTTACTGGTTTGATCTGTGATTATTATTTATTTTTATTGTTATTGTATAGGTAGGCGGACGAGCATATGGACCACCTGATGGTAAGTGGTCACCAACACCCATAGACAATGTCATTGTAAGAAATGTTAACCATCGCTTACATTGCCAATGCGCCACCAACCATGGGAACTAAGATGTTATGTCCCTTGTGCCTGTAATTACATTGGCTCACTCACCCTTCAAACCGGAACACAACAATACAAAGTACTGCTGTTTTGCGGTAGAATATCTGATGAGTAGGTGGTACCTACCCAGACGAGCTTGCACAAAGCTCTACCACCGAGTAATAATTAATTAATAATTATTACTCGGTAATTGCGAAGTATTCATTAGCCAATATTTATATACAAGAAGCGTTGAAAGTTAAATGTTATTTATTTTAATACGCATTTAACTTTGACAACTACAGTTGTTTTTTTTATGTAACAATAAAAATGGTTACTGTGCTATCTATAAACGACAGCTTTATAGTAGCACAGTTTTTCTTTTTAGAACTATTCACGAGGAACAAATCACCTATGCATGATTGTCATGAAACTATAAGTTATTCACGCAGCTCACGCCGCAGATGTTTTCTAAATGCACAAATCTTTTCGATTTAGATTACAAATATCCTCATGATTTCATACAACATATATATCCTACGTCCATTTGGAATAATGTACCTTTGAAATCGTAATATATATATTCAAATAAGCGTCGTGGTTCCGAAGATTACTCTCCGTCTTTAAAACATTAGTATAGGAGTATAGATAATTCACCTCGTTCTTGGCGATGAAGAAAAACAATAAAATAAAATTTCACCTCATATGTATTCACTAACGCGTTTAAACATGTCTTCAATAGGATCATGTCCAACAGGACATCTGCTAGCTATACTTTACTTTGATTTTAGTAAACGCGTTTTTAACATAGCAATTATTTCTATAAATAATCCGACGAAAAACACATCATTAAATTTGGTCAACGCGAAAATATTCGGTTTGATTGTGAAAATTCAACTGGAAGGTGTGCGGTGCGGCGGTGCGAGCAAAAACTGAATGATAAACAGAGTCTGGCAAATAGTTGGACATACCACGCAATATACACATACATGTTGTGTCGGGCTTGTTTGTTTACGACATTTAAATTCAGTACAGCAAGTTACGGGAAAGAGTTTTAGCATTTGTCCGGTGCAGGTGAACTCACATACAGAATTGTAAATTTATTCGTATTCGTAGTTTTCTTAACGCCGAGGTCGCTGCCCGTCGCCGTTGTGGTTCTTTAGTTCAGATCACTACCTACTACTATGTATTACACGTTCGACAACGTCTTTTAAATTATTTGAAATGTTAGTGCAAATCAATGTTATTTATAATAAAATATAAAAAATATATATTGAATAATGAAACTAATAATAAAACTTCATGAACACAGGATAAAAAAGAATGTAATTGTTTTTATAATATGTCCCGTGCTTGGCAGTGAAAGAAACAATCGTATGAAAGCTGTTAGATGGAAACCCGCCACAAGTATGATGGTATAAGCTCAGATCCTTCTCAAAATGAAAGTAGGCCTTAGAATAATAATAGAACCTCAAGTGTTACTTACTTACTGTTACTTAGTAATAATAAAACCCATTAAACAGAGTGACATTACAAGTAAATAGTTATAAACGACTGGTCACAAATCTTATAAGTAATATACGGTTAAAATTCATACTCGTTAATGTTTAACATAGAGAGTAATTTTATTATAAGTTCTTATTTACACGAGTTAATATAAGTACATAAATAAACTAATATGTAAATAAACTAATATATAAATTACACGATTTTATGCAAACTCAGAATAGCATCTATCTCAGATTTCGCTGTAAATGACTTAAAGTACGAACAGAACCGGCCTTCGTTTGCTTAATGCCCGCTCGCAGCCAGTACGTGTTACTGCCTTCAGACACGACATGAGAAGGTGTTGCTTATAATTTTGACGTTGTAAGATTGCGCTGTAATGTAGGGTAAGGGCTGGTTGTATTGCTGTATTTCCTTAATAGTTTGCATTTACCCCTCGCCGACAATTTGTGACAAGAGCGTGAGCTAAATTGTCGCCTGAAGGAAATAAACTAATTTACTTATACACGGGGTCCGTAAACGCGTTTGTTCAAGTACAAAGTAACGACCGAAATGATAGCTAGAACATTAACGTAAAATAATATAAAAGAAAAGTAGGACTGGCATCCAACATTTAAATATAAAACTTGACGAATGAAAGCAATGTTTATAGATGACTTACTTAAATATACTATTCGCTTATAGTATATGTATATCTTAAACGAATATTTGTAACATCATTATCATTAAAATACAATGTAGTATGACGTCATTTATATTTTCAGCTTAATTAAAATATTCTTATATTAGGTTATTTATTAAGGTAGGTTAAGTAGGTTAGCACTCTTGGAGTGTCGTGTTAAAAATCTGGAAAAATTCATACATATTACTCTTATCGTTTCCTACATTTCTGTATATATATATTGTCTGTATAACTTGTCTGTGTGTTTTTTATTAATTATTTTTTCGTTTTTGTCGTTTCATCCCTTATTCTTCATCCTAAAATTCCTAAAAAATTCATATAGGCACTTCATACCGTTTCCTACATTTTCTCTTTATATATATTTTCTGTACAACCTTTCTGTGTGTTTTTATTAGTTATTTTTCGTTTTTATCGTTTTTTGTTGTTTCATCCCCTACTCTTCATATTAAAATTCCGAAAAAAATAAGTTAAGCATTTCTTACCGTCACCTTCATTTTCTTTTAATACAAATTTTCCGTAAAACCTGTCCTTGTCTGTTTTTCTGAATAATTTTTTCGTTTTTTGGTATTTTCACCCCTTATTTTCCATCCCCCGTTCTTCTTCTGCTCGGCAAACTTGTAGGGCCCTCTGCCCTGCATCCGTCGAGCTATCAAGCTTCCGGATCGGCTTCTCCGTTCCGGAGATATTGAAGAAAAACCATAAATTTTAGACCGCCCACCCGCCCTATTATTATATATAGGGTTTTCCATTAAGGGCGCTTGATCTTTGAAATGCAAAATACATGTAGGAGAGATATTTGCGAATTTTTTTTTTTTATTTGGAAGGTCTATCGACCCCATTATGTATGGAATATGACATCATTCAAATGACCGCCACGGCTTCGGTTGGTGGCGCGCACACGAAAGGTCCAATTTTCGATGACTCTGGCGCACAAATCGGGCTGTATTTGATCGATGGCGTGGCGTATGTTGACTTTGAGGGCATCGGTGGTTTGCGGCTTGTTGGCATAGACCTGCGACTTAAGAAAACCCCACAAGAAAAAGTCCAGCGGGGTCAAATCGCACGATCTCGGTGGCCAGTTTACGTCGCCTCCGCGCGAGATGACCATGTCCAGAAATTGCTCGTGCAGAACTTCCATCGCAGCGTGTGCTGTGTGGCACGTAGCGCCGTCCTGTTGAAACCACATGTTGTCCAGATCCATATTCTCGATTTCAGGCCAAAAGAAGTTGGTTATCATCGACCGGTATCGCTCACCATTGACGGTGACGGCCACACCATTATCGTTTTCGAAAAAATACGGACCAATCACGCCTCCGGCCCAAAATCCGCACCAAACAGTCACTTTCTGCGGGTGCATTGCCACTTGGTGAACCTCGTGTGGATTGGTCTCGTCCCAAATACGGCAATTTTGCTTGTTGACATAGCCATTCATCCAAAAATGCGCCTCGTCGCTGAAGATGATTTTTTTGCCAAAATCGGCGTCAACTTCCAACTGCTCTAATGCCCAGTCAGCGAACACACGGCGCTGTCTATGGTCATTAACCTTGAGCTCTTGGGTCAGCTGGATCTTGTACGGGTGCAGGCTCAAGTCACAACGCAAAATTCGCCAAGTTGTCGTCTGCGAAAGGCCGAGTTCCTGTGCGCGACGCGGAATTGACTGCCGCGGGTTTTCGAGGACACTGTCGCGCACAGCGGCGATATTCTCGGCAGATCTCGCGTTACGTTGACGCACGGGAACCGGCTGATTGTTAACTGACCCGGTTGACTCGAATTTGTCAACCAATCGACGGATAGTCGACTCGGCAGGACGATCATCGTGACCGTAAAACGGGCGAAGTGCGCGGAACGTTGCTCGAACTGAAGACCCATTTTCATAAAACAATTTTATGATTTGCACGTGCTGCTCGACACTGTAACCTGCCATGGTGGTTTGGGAGGACGGAATGAATATAACACACTGCATTTGACAGCTGTCACTCAAACAACATGGCCGCAATCAGCTGTCAAAGTTCAAGCGTCCCTATTGGAAAACCCCTTATTATCGTAAAATTCTGAAAAAATTCTATTAATTACTTCTTGCTATTCTCTACATTTTCTTTTTTTGACTTTTTTCTGTATTTTGTGTTTTTCTCCGTTTTTCATAATTTTTCTTTAGTTTTTTCGTGTTTTCCACCCCTATTTTTCATCCCCCGTTTTTTAACTGTTCGGCAACTTTGTAGGGCCCTCTGCCCTGCATCCGTCGAGCCATCAAGCTCCCGGATCGGCTTCTCCGTTCCGGAGTTATCCCCGAAAAACATAAATTTTTAGGTGCATGGGCCTCGGCCACACGAGGGCGCTCTGCCCGTCGAAGAAGGAGCGAGGTAGCCTCTGCTACCGCTGCGGCTCTGACGGTCACAAATCGTCGAGCTGCACGGGCAAGCTACGCTGCGCGGTCTGCGCAGAGGCCGGCAAGCCCTCTGGGCATATGATGGGGGCACGGGATTGTCACCCCCCCATCACGAAGGGAAAAGTGGTCCCCGGCACCAGGACCACTCCCACGTCGGACGACGGAAGCCGCCAGGCTCGTGAGGAAGCCAGTAGCAACTCAAAATGAGCGCACGGACTATTGGCTTCCTACAAACGAACGTAAACCACTCCGCCGGAGCGCAGGACCTACTGCTGCAGTCCATGGCGGAGTGGCAGATAGACCTGGCGGTAGCCTGCGAGCCCTACTTCGTCCCTCCCCTAGCTCATTGGGTGGGGGATGTGGACGGAACGGTGGCGGTCCTCTCGAGGAGCGGAACGGGCCCCCCCTCTCTCTCATCGAGAGGGGCTCGGGCTACGTTGTGGCGGGGTGGGGGGAGTACGCGGTCGTCGTACGTATATTTAATAAGATGTTATGTAAAGTTTGCAAATGAAGTTTTCAAATATATTAATGCTTTCAAACTATTAAAATATTTGACATTACAACGATTTCATTTTAAAATTCAATATTTTCTCCTAAAAGTTTTAACGAGTTTCTTCAATGCTTGAGAATTTAAATAAGTGTGAAGGCAGTTCAAAGGAGCGGTTTGGTATTCAAATGGGCGTACGTGTCGACAGCCTACCTGTGATTAGCAACGTGATATAAAGCGGAATACCTTCACCGACAAATTTAATTAAATACTTTCTTGCACCATCCGCCCACTGTGAGCTTGTCTTATCTATCCAGCGCTACTGAAGTACATTGTAAATATTCCTTGTTCTGGTCAGGCGACACAGACAAAGTATCATTTTACCTTCAGTAAATACTAAATATACAGGAAGCATCTCTGTTATTGGATATTCATGACTAAAACACTCAATTTCTTGCTACAGACTATTCCGTACACGAGCATGTGATAATAAATTACGGATATATCTCGACTCCATTCTCATTACGGATGCAGCAATGTCCGTTGGAGTTTTGTCATAACTCAGTCTCGGTTAAAATTATTTCCGTTGGGTATGATGAGAAAACTAGAGGTGGAGAACTGGAAATGTAAGTATTCGCGCAACAAGCCGTGGTATAACGACGGGACATATTTCATTCTTAACGAAGTTAAATTTCCGGGCAATTCCTGTAAGAGCGTGCGTAGCTGAGATAAAAACACTATGCTTAATACATTTGCAATATCGGTCATAGTAATTGTAGTACAATCCTTAAAAAAAGTAAAGTAGGTATTTTATATTGACAACAATTTTAATAATTAGCTACTTATTTGTGCTTTCTTTATTAAAAAAATAGGGAAAATTTGAATAATGTATCATTTATTCTTGCTTGTCAAATTAATATGTAAGTTGTTCAAATAAGTTTCTGTGAGTATTGTCTCAGATAAAGATCTACTAACAAAAGTTAAGTGTTATATTGTCTAAACTTTGCAAACTAAGGGCAAGGTTTGACGTATTCGCAATAAAACAAGAGCCATATTTCAGAAACTGCAAACAACTTTTGGATTGTTTTCTACACATCATATCGGCAAATAAATCTTTCGGCTGCTTATCTGACGTCAAACTTAATTCCCATGCATAATTCATCGCGTTGATGCCCGGTGAAAAGGAAAAGTTTATAACTCAGAACAGTGAGCGTTTACGACTGACACTCGTCGATTACTTCGTGAAAATTCACCGATACAGTATTATGTAGGTACGTATTAACAAATTTCCCAAATATTGGCATCACATTTTGTTCACTTCAAGTTTCTTAGACTAATTTTGCAGATATAATACTTGTTATTATTTAAATTTAAAATCTCAAAGGCAAAGCTACATCTTAGGATATAATCGCGACGACGGATACGACGCGTGACGTCTCGTTCTATATTTCATACTTACAGAAACAAGTTGGTGGAGATTCTCGTTGGCAAGGACAGAGCGTGCTACGTGTAGATAAAGATGCCCCTTACATTTCTGCCTCTTTTCCTTTCTATATATTTGTTTTATAAATATGTGTTATCATAATTATTAAAAAATGAATACTGTTTATTTCAATTTATATTACTTCATTTATTACAAATGAGTGTAAAATTTACTTACAAGGGATAAACAAGCATAGAACCTGCAAATGAGCCAGTATGTGTTTCAAAGCAAAGTCTCTTTTAATACTTAAATACATTAATTTTGAATAATATAATAGAATATTAGTATTTAAGTATATATAACAAAAACATTTAAACTAAAAATGTATTTGAAATCTGATAAATCATGGGTAACATTGCAAGCCAGAAAAAATACGCTCAATCAATATATAAAGCCCCAGTTGTGAACACTTAACGAACTAGTCGATGTGAACGAGTTGTCATCAATCGAGTGCGAGCCGCCGCGGGATTGACGCCGCGCAAATCAATTTTGTGTAGCACCTGCTTTGCTCTACGTCGCACTGTTGATATTCTGCCTTGCAATCGTCAAACTGTTAAACAATTTGTATGCATTAGATTCCTTGCATTCGAATGCAAGCCTCAAAGTTTTTTAATACTGATATTACACTTGCAATAAAGTGTTTTTTTTTGTAATTTAATTTTTTTTAAATATATTATCAAATATTTAAGTGGCTCAATTTATATTTTATCAATTTGTGATGTTATTGGTTTGTCCTTTTTTTAAGTAGCCAGATTTTGCGGGAATTTTACCAACTAGAATGACTGCAATGGTCGTCTTCGGCACGGATCGAGTAGCCTGCGCGGTTGTGTCCAAGTAACGTGTCAGCGAGTCTCCTTTGCCTCAGAGGATCTCTTCTCAGAGGTTGTAGATAATCTAGCCGCACTCCTCGCTGGTTAACGACCAAGGTTGAACTGCTTTGACCTCGATTACTTTTAGTGAGACAACATTTTTAAATAAATTATATATATTAATAAATATAAAACACTCAATCAAAATAATTAATTTTATTTCAAATATTTACCTAACGTTCTTAAAAACACAGAAACAAAAATGTAAAGGTTACAAAACCATATAAGGACCAGTAGCGCTACGCCTTACGAGCCGCATGCAAGTCCCAGGTTGGGACTTGCGTTGGGTTTGGTCCTTGAGCTATTGTCACATTTCCCATCATAAACTTTGTTTAATTGGAGGGGTAAATTACTAAAATAATATTAAAATACTAGTAAATGCCTTAAAATGGGGATTACTATTATTATAAAAATTGTTAATTGAAATTAAAAAATTAAATTGTTTCTTAATCTTTAGTTAGAGAGAGAACACTAATAATATAATCAATTAAAATTTACATTTTAAAACACCTTTTGAGTCGAAAAAATATCGCAAAGAACTTCGTTCCTGACAGGGGTCCCCCGACCGCACAATGTTTTTATATATTTTTTTACTTAATTGATAATAATAATGAATAACTATACTATATTTTATTTAAGCTCCCAGCTCAAAGATAGGCAAGCGATTTAAAAGTTGCAGGCTTATTAAACCTTTTAGCCCTTCAGCTATTATCACTCCCACTCTCATTTTTAACAGAAGCTTAACATACGATTAGTTTTAAGGGAAAATAGGAATATCGGTATTTCCTTGAAAATATAAATAGTAATTTTGGTTTATTGCTTGCAAATTATTCAACGGCATTCTCCTTAAAATAAATCTTCACTTTCACAGTATTCGCCGTACCAATATAACAGTTTTAATAACAACTTTAGTTAGTTGAATTCAAAACATGAATATTTCCGAGAGCTTTTGAGATGCAGACCGACCAATTAGTGACTAATATGAATCGATCGAACTTTTTTTTAAGATTTATGTATTGCTTCCATTTTGTTTATATTTAAGCATTATATAATTTAAATAATAAGTAAATAACTATAATAAAGCGCGATATTGATTTTTAATTGACTATTTGATTTAACTTACGGATGTAATAAAGATATTTCCTTTCTCTTCCTTTCTGGCGTGTAATGTATCTACGCTAATAGATATTTTCTTTGTATATTTAACTTAGATTTTTTCTAAAGTTACTGGTTTGATCTGTGATTATTATTTATTTTTATTGTTATTGTATAGGTAGGCGGACGAGCATATGGACCACCTGATGGTAAGTGGTCACCAACACCCATAGACAATGTCATTGTAAGAAATGTTAACCATCGCTTACATTGCCAATGCGCCACCAACCATGGGAACTAAGATGTTATGTCCCTTGTGCCTGTAATTACATTGGCTCACTCACCCTTCAAACCGGAACACAACAATACAAAGTACTGCTGTTTTGCGGTAGAATATCTGATGAGTAGGTGGTACCTACCCAGACGAGCTTGCACAAAGCTCTACCACCGAGTAATAATTAATTAATAATTATTACTCGGTAATTGCGAAGTATTCATTAGCCAATATTTATATACAAGAAGCGTTGAAAGTTAAATGTTATTTATTTTAATACGCATTTAACTTTGACAACTACAGTTGTTTTTTTTATGTAACAATAAAAATGGTTACTGTGCTATCTATAAACGACAGCTTTATAGTAGCACAGTTTTTCTTTTTAGAACTATTCACGAGGAACAAATCACCTATGCATGATTGTCATGAAACTATAAGTTATTCACGCAGCTCACGCCGCAGATGTTTTCTAAATGCACAAATCTTTTCGATTTAGATTACAAATATCCTCATGATTTCATACAACATATATATCCTACGTCCATTTGGAATAATGTACCTTTGAAATCGTAATATATATATTCAAATAAGCGTCGTGGTTCCGAAGATTACTCTCCGTCTTTAAAACATTAGTATAGGAGTATAGATAATTCACCTCGTTCTTGGCGATGAAGAAAAACAATAAAATAAAATTTCACCTCATATGTATTCACTAACGCGTTTAAACATGTCTTCAATAGGATCATGTCCAACAGGACATCTGCTAGCTATACTTTACTTTGATTTTAGTAAACGCGTTTTTAACATAGCAATTATTTCTATAAATAATCCGACGAAAAACACATCATTAAATTTGGTCAACGCGAAAATATTCGGTTTGATTGTGAAAATTCAACTGGAAGGTGTGCGGTGCGGCGGTGCGAGCAAAAACTGAATGATAAACAGAGTCTGGCAAATAGTTGGACATACCACGCAATATACACATACATGTTGTGTCGGGCTTGTTTGTTTACGACATTTAAATTCAGTACAGCAAGTTACGGGAAAGAGTTTTAGCATTTGTCCGGTGCAGGTGAACTCACATACAGAATTGTAAATTTATTCGTATTCGTAGTTTTCTTAACGCCGAGGTCGCTGCCCGTCGCCGTTGTGGTTCTTTAGTTCAGATCACTACCTACTACTATGTATTACACGTTCGACAACGTCTTTTAAATTATTTGAAATGTTAGTGCAAATCAATGTTATTTATAATAAAATATAAAAAATATATATTGAATAATGAAACTAATAATAAAACTTCATGAACACAGGATAAAAAAGAATGTAATTGTTTTTATAATATGTCCCGTGCTTGGCAGTGAAAGAAACAATCGTATGAAAGCTGTTAGATGGAAACCCGCCACAAGTATGATGGTATAAGCTCAGATCCTTCTCAAAATGAAAGTAGGCCTTAGAATAATAATAGAACCTCAAGTGTTACTTACTTACTGTTACTTAGTAATAATAAAACCCATTAAACAGAGTGACATTACAAGTAAATAGTTATAAACGACTGGTCACAAATCTTATAAGTAATATACGGTTAAAATTCATACTCGTTAATGTTTAACATAGAGAGTAATTTTATTATAAGTTCTTATTTACACGAGTTAATATAAGTACATAAATAAACTAATATGTAAATAAACTAATATATAAATTACACGATTTTATGCAAACTCAGAATAGCATCTATCTCAGATTTCGCTGTAAATGACTTAAAGTACGAACAGAACCGGCCTTCGTTTGCTTAATGCCCGCTCGCAGCCAGTACGTGTTACTGCCTTCAGACACGACATGAGAAGGTGTTGCTTATAATTTTGACGTTGTAAGATTGCGCTGTAATGTAGGGTAAGGGCTGGTTGTATTGCTGTATTTCCTTAATAGTTTGCATTTACCCCTCGCCGACAATTTGTGACAAGAGCGTGAGCTAAATTGTCGCCTGAAGGAAATAAACTAATTTACTTATACACGGGGTCCGTAAACGCGTTTGTTCAAGTACAAAGTAACGACCGAAATGATAGCTAGAACATTAACGTAAAATAATATAAAAGAAAAGTAGGACTGGCATCCAACATTTAAATATAAAACTTGACGAATGAAAGCAATGTTTATAGATGACTTACTTAAATATACTATTCGCTTATAGTATATGTATATCTTAAACGAATATTTGTAACATCATTATCATTAAAATACAATGTAGTATGACGTCATTTATATTTTCAGCTTAATTAAAATATTCTTATATTAGGTTATTTATTAAGGTAGGTTAAGTAGGTTAGCACTCTTGGAGTGTCGTGTTAAAAATCTGGAAAAATTCATACATATTACTCTTATCGTTTCCTACATTTCTGTATATATATATTGTCTGTATAACTTGTCTGTGTGTTTTTTATTAATTATTTTTTCGTTTTTGTCGTTTCATCCCTTATTCTTCATCCTAAAATTCCTAAAAAATTCATATAGGCACTTCATACCGTTTCCTACATTTTCTCTTTATATATATTTTCTGTACAACCTTTCTGTGTGTTTTTATTAGTTATTTTTCGTTTTTATCGTTTTTTGTTGTTTCATCCCCTACTCTTCATATTAAAATTCCGAAAAAAATAAGTTAAGCATTTCTTACCGTCACCTTCATTTTCTTTTAATACAAATTTTCCGTAAAACCTGTCCTTGTCTGTTTTTCTGAATAATTTTTTCGTTTTTTGGTATTTTCACCCCTTATTTTCCATCCCCCGTTCTTCTTCTGCTCGGCAAACTTGTAGGGCCCTCTGCCCTGCATCCGTCGAGCTATCAAGCTTCCGGATCGGCTTCTCCGTTCCGGAGATATTGAAGAAAAACCATAAATTTTAGACCGCCCACCCGCCCTATTATTATATATAGGGTTTTCCATTAAGGGCGCTTGATCTTTGAAATGCAAAATACATGTAGGAGAGATATTTGCGAATTTTTTTTTTTTATTTGGAAGGTCTATCGACCCCATTATGTATGGAATATGACATCATTCAAATGACCGCCACGGCTTCGGTTGGTGGCGCGCACACGAAAGGTCCAATTTTCGATGACTCTGGCGCACAAATCGGGCTGTATTTGATCGATGGCGTGGCGTATGTTGACTTTGAGGGCATCGGTGGTTTGCGGCTTGTTGGCATAGACCTGCGACTTAAGAAAACCCCACAAGAAAAAGTCCAGCGGGGTCAAATCGCACGATCTCGGTGGCCAGTTTACGTCGCCTCCGCGCGAGATGACCATGTCCAGAAATTGCTCGTGCAGAACTTCCATCGCAGCGTGTGCTGTGTGGCACGTAGCGCCGTCCTGTTGAAACCACATGTTGTCCAGATCCATATTCTCGATTTCAGGCCAAAAGAAGTTGGTTATCATCGACCGGTATCGCTCACCATTGACGGTGACGGCCACACCATTATCGTTTTCGAAAAAATACGGACCAATCACGCCTCCGGCCCAAAATCCGCACCAAACAGTCACTTTCTGCGGGTGCATTGCCACTTGGTGAACCTCGTGTGGATTGGTCTCGTCCCAAATACGGCAATTTTGCTTGTTGACATAGCCATTCATCCAAAAATGCGCCTCGTCGCTGAAGATGATTTTTTTGCCAAAATCGGCGTCAACTTCCAACTGCTCTAATGCCCAGTCAGCGAACACACGGCGCTGTCTATGGTCATTAACCTTGAGCTCTTGGGTCAGCTGGATCTTGTACGGGTGCAGGCTCAAGTCACAACGCAAAATTCGCCAAGTTGTCGTCTGCGAAAGGCCGAGTTCCTGTGCGCGACGCGGAATTGACTGCCGCGGGTTTTCGAGGACACTGTCGCGCACAGCGGCGATATTCTCGGCAGATCTCGCGTTACGTTGACGCACGGGAACCGGCTGATTGTTAACTGACCCGGTTGACTCGAATTTGTCAACCAATCGACGGATAGTCGACTCGGCAGGACGATCATCGTGACCGTAAAACGGGCGAAGTGCGCGGAACGTTGCTCGAACTGAAGACCCATTTTCATAAAACAATTTTATGATTTGCACGTGCTGCTCGACACTGTAACCTGCCATGGTGGTTTGGGAGGACGGAATGAATATAACACACTGCATTTGACAGCTGTCACTCAAACAACATGGCCGCAATCAGCTGTCAAAGTTCAAGCGTCCCTATTGGAAAACCCCTTATTATCGTAAAATTCTGAAAAAATTCTATTAATTACTTCTTGCTATTCTCTACATTTTCTTTTTTTGACTTTTTTCTGTATTTTGTGTTTTTCTCCGTTTTTCATAATTTTTCTTTAGTTTTTTCGTGTTTTCCACCCCTATTTTTCATCCCCCGTTTTTTAACTGTTCGGCAACTTTGTAGGGCCCTCTGCCCTGCATCCGTCGAGCCATCAAGCTCCCGGATCGGCTTCTCCGTTCCGGAGTTATCCCCGAAAAACATAAATTTTTAGGTGCATGGGCCTCGGCCACACGAGGGCGCTCTGCCCGTCGAAGAAGGAGCGAGGTAGCCTCTGCTACCGCTGCGGCTCTGACGGTCACAAATCGTCGAGCTGCACGGGCAAGCTACGCTGCGCGGTCTGCGCAGAGGCCGGCAAGCCCTCTGGGCATATGATGGGGGCACGGGATTGTCACCCCCCCATCACGAAGGGAAAAGTGGTCCCCGGCACCAGGACCACTCCCACGTCGGACGACGGAAGCCGCCAGGCTCGTGAGGAAGCCAGTAGCAACTCAAAATGAGCGCACGGACTATTGGCTTCCTACAAACGAACGTAAACCACTCCGCCGGAGCGCAGGACCTACTGCTGCAGTCCATGGCGGAGTGGCAGATAGACCTGGCGGTAGCCTGCGAGCCCTACTTCGTCCCTCCCCTAGCTCATTGGGTGGGGGATGTGGACGGAACGGTGGCGGTCCTCTCGAGGAGCGGAACGGGCCCCCCCTCTCTCTCATCGAGAGGGGCTCGGGCTACGTTGTGGCGGGGTGGGGGGAGTACGCGGTCGTCGGAACGTACTTCTCCCCCAACCGCAGCCTCGCTGAGTTCGAGACGTATCTCGGCTCGGTCAGAGCTGCGGTGGCCAGGCAGTCGCCGAAACCTACCTTGGTTCTCGGTGACTTAAACGCGAAGTCGCGTGCCTGGGGCAACCCCGCTACGGATCCGCGAGGGAGGGCCGTCCAAGTCTGGACGCTACTCTCCAGCCTGTCCCTACTTAATAAGGGGCAGGTTCACACCTGCGTGCGCCACAACGGGGGGTCCGTGGTCGACGTTTCGTTCGCCACCCCGGTGGTAGCACGTAGAGTGTCGAACTGGAGAGTAGAGGAAGAGGTGGAGACTCTGTCGGATCACCGCTATATCCGATTCGAGATCTCCACCTCTCGCAGGCCGGCGGAACCCCAGAGGGTGCCGACCACGCTGCCGAGGTGGTCTCTTCGCTAGTTAGACCGCGAACTGGTCAAGGAGGCTGCCATCGTGCAGCGGTGGGGTTCCGCGGGACGGGAAGAGGAGGGCGCCAGCGTCGAGGAGCTGGCGGGCCGCATGCGCAGCGCCCTCAAAGAGGTCTGCGATGCGGCCATGCCGAGGACCCGGCGCAGAGTTCCGCGCCGACAAGTCTACTGGTGGTCGCCCGAAATAGCCGAACTTCGGGCGACGTGCAGTCGGGCGCGGAGGGCCTACGTCCGCTGTCGCAGGCGCAACGGCCTCGACGCGGACCTGGAGGGGCAGCTCTTGGCCGCTTACCGCTAGCTGAAAAAAGATCTGCAGCTGGCGATAAGTCGGGCCAAGGAGAAGGCGAGGGAGGAGTTGCTGGCGGGCCTCAACCGAGACCCATGGGGGCGGCCGTATCGAGGTGTGCGTGGAAAGTTCCGCACCCAAGCCGCCCCCGTAACGGAAACGCTGCCGCCGGAGTTCCTCCTGCGCCTGGTGGGGGAACTGTTTCCCCACCCAGGCGAGTTTGTCCCTCCGCCTATGGCCCCCCGCTCCGTGATAGAGGACGCAGTGGCTCCACCACTGATCACGGAGCGGGAAATGGAAATGGCCCTCGGTCGCCTGAGGGCCAAAAAGACGGCGCCGGGTCCGGACGGTGTTCCAGGGCGTGTTCTGTGCGACGCCCTGGAATACCTAGGTGCAAGGCTTCGGGGGCTGTTCGACGAATGTCTGAACAGCGGGCAGTTTCCGAAGCCTTGGAAACAAGGGAAGTTGGTGCTGTTGCCGAAGGAGGGTCGACCACCCGGTTCCTCCTCGGCGTACAGGCCGATCGTGCTGCTGAACGAGACGGGCAAGTTGTTTGAGAAGATTCTCGCAGCCAGTCTCGTTCAGCACCTCGACGAGGTCGGTCCGGGTCTTTCAGAGGCTCAGTTCGGGTTCAGGGCGGATCGTTCGACGGTCGACGCCCTGAGCGCCCTGAAGACTCGGACCACGGAAGCGGTGGCCCAAGGGCGAGTGGTCCTGGCGG
Organism: Nymphalis polychloros; assembly: GCA_905220585.2. Classification (NCBI taxonomy): domain Eukaryota; kingdom Metazoa; phylum Arthropoda; class Insecta; order Lepidoptera; family Nymphalidae; genus Nymphalis; species Nymphalis polychloros. Next base: position 9,484,912 of record HG992245.1, on the reverse strand, counting down.
TTTCGCTGGATGTGGCGAACGCCTTCAACAGTCTCCCATTCGAGACGATCAGGGAGGCACTCCGATACCATGGGGTGCCGACCTATCTGAGGAGGCTGTTGGAGGCGTACCTCCAGGACCGAGAGGTCGTCTGGGCGGGGGGCGACGGCAGGTTGGTCCGGCGTCGGGTTGGCTGCGGCGTTCCACAGGGGTCGGTTCTCGGTCCAATTCTGTGGAACGTCGGCTTCGACTGGCTCCTGAGAGCCCCAGTCCTTCCCGGTATGGGGGTGTTGTGCTATGCGGAGCTCCAGGCGGAAGTGCTCGCGGAGGTGTACCGCTTCCGGGCCGAGGCGAGGGAACGCGGCGACCGTCCAGGGTCGGCGGAAGTCGGGCGGATCAGGGCTCTAGCCCAGCAAGCCCTGATCGCCCGATGGGAGGAGGACCTCGGGTCCCCCACGGCGGGCCTGGCGACAGTGGAGGCGGTACGTCCCCACTTGAGTCGCTGGGTCCGAAGGAAACGAGGCACGCTCTCGTTCAGGCTGACGCAGGTGCTTACCGGACACGGATGCTTCGGTAAGTACCTGCACGAGATGGCGCGGCAGGAGGTGTCACCCTCCTGCGGTGCGCCATTCGACACGGCGCATCACACCCTGACGGAGTGTGCCGCGTGGGGGCCCCAGAGGCATTCCCTGGCGGAGACCTCTCCTTACCGAGCATCATCAACGCGATGCTCGGAAGCGAGGGGTGCTGGTCAGAGATGGTCTCCTTCTGCGAAAGTGTGATGTCGCAGAAGGAGGCCGCGGAGCGGGAGCGGGAGGAAGATGCCGCTGCGGACCCGCTCCGCCGCAGAAGACTGGGGAGAAGAAAGCGGCGCTTTGCACACCTTCTCCCCCCGCCACAATAGGCGCCGCCGGGTTCCCAGTACCCTGGGACTCCTCCCTAGTGAATGGAGGCGGGCCGGCCGTCGGAGCGTCACGGTAGCATGCGCAAGCGATCCCGTGGCGCTCCCGTTAAGACGGGAAGGGTACCGCTGCGTTTTTAGTGGGTATTCCGATGACCGAGGCACATTCGGTGCCCTGGACATATGGCGAGCCCCACAAATCCCCCCACTGTTCCCGTGGGGGGAAACGCGTAAGGCGTTTTCTCAGCGTCAAAAAAAAAAAAAAAGTTTAGCACTTTCCGTAATGTTACAGAACTACATTGAATGTTATCACCAGTTGTAAAAGTAGATCCTTCCGAAAAGACCAAAAACAACTCAGTATTAACTCTCCTTCTCAAATGAAATAATTAATCAACTATATAACATTATTATACATAACTCAATTTATATGTCCCGTGTGGAAATCAATGAGTCTCCACACTTTTTATCGTATTAATATTCTTGTATTGTTTAATATATCAATTTTCTTAGCAATTAATTTATTTAAAAAACTTTAATGAATCCCAGGAAAGCTTCTAGAACACTAAATCACCAGAACCATTCCTTCCTCCAAACAGGCACGTATTGCGCCCTAAATCCTTCTCAACATTACACAGACAATTGCAGCCTGGAAGGCATTTTAATAATGAATTATTTTACCTGGCACGTAGTTATATTATTACTGTCATTTTAATCAAGACTATCATAAATTTTTTCATTGTGTTGAGATGAGCATCTCTAGTTTAACTTTCACAAAGATATAGAATTACGTGCTGTTTCATCTCTTCTTTTTTTCTTTTTCTAGCATGATCTACGCTAGTTCAGGTCAAAATAGTCTGCCAATGTCACGTATTAAAGTGACGAGAGATATATCTCTAGACTTTACGTCAAATGTCAGTCATAAAATTAATGCTTTAAATTTACGTCATACCAGCGGAGAATTGGGTTATCATGTGGGAGTTAATGCAAAATTCAAAGTTGCAAAGCTATCATTTAAGTTGACTTAAGCTGCTTCACACGTACCGACTTATTCGACAGGCGTCAATATTTTCAAGGAAACTGCACTTGGTGTAAAATATATACGAAGTAAATCGAAAACGTTACGTGACGGAAACGATTTGAAACGTTTCAGGTTATATGTAACATGAAGAAATGCATTTAATGTACATAAATCAAAGACTCATTATAGATTGTCTAAAAACTACACATAATTAAATAAATAATACGTAAAATTATGCGCAGGGTGTCGAATGTAACGAAAGTTTAAGTATTATAATTTTACTTAATTTTATCATATCATATACAGATATATACTAAATAATTTTATATAAGCGTAAAAAGAAAACAGTTTGCAATCAAAAAGTTTTGTAATGAAAAACATAGATTCACCTTTCCAGCTCATACGACGTGTGAATTATTTTGTGTGCATATATATGTGTATATATTATATCCGTACAGCGATAACTATGTGTGCGCATAGATGTAGCTGAAGGCTATTGGAACATGCTAAAATAATATTTATAAAAATCAATATTATTATATAGTGTCGTTCCAATTTCTACTATCGTATTTTTTTAAAGGTCTGTGTATGACTAATGTCTTATATTGACTGTTGGATAAATTAATGATATAAAAGACGAAATGGCCCATCGGTTAGAATTTTAAACAAAAAATAAGGGTTCAAATACGAGCATAATTTGAGTTAATAATTCATCTTATGCTTAGCAGTAAAAAAACATCGTAAAACAAACTGTTAAATACAGGTGTTTAATTGTTTTTATGCTACATTGTTTACCCACTCTCACTGAAGCAGACTTATAAGAGGAGCAAATGGACTTAGCACAGCAGACGAACATTTACCTGCTGTTACTTTACTGTATACTTTTGAACATTTCAAACGACAGAAAAACTTACACAATAAACATAATTGCTTTAAATTATTTCGATTCAACGAGCTTTTGAGTAAACATTGCCAGAGGAGGTTTGTAGTACTCAAGGCGGTATCTACATAATGCATAGCTATTGATATCCAACACTAGGCTGAGATGATGGAGGCTAAATGCTTGCTTGGAATCTAGTTCTATCCCATTGCCCAATGTTCGCAGTTGAATTGCATTACATTAGACCTTGCTTGCATTCCAACTGCTCTAAATGCAGTCGGGTGAATCTACATATTTAACTAAGATATATATTAGTGAAAACAGTTCCTCTTGCCGGAGTGTAGATCTCCTATATAAATTTTCTCATTTGGAACTAATTATTTGACCAGTCGCCGAATATATAATTTATGAAACATTCAACATTACGAAATGAAAATTATGATGTATAAGAAGGTTGTTGATGGTAATTAATTTAAATTAGTTTTATTAAGTTGGTAGAGAAACTATGTTCCTTTATATGGTAGAATTTAAATTGAATGTTAAGTGTTTTCTTTAAAATTAACAGAAATATAATTATATAAAGGTTCATTTACAGTTCTCTTTCTTTATTTTAAGCAAAGCTTTATGGCTTTTGTTATATTTTGAATATAACTGTATCATAATCTTCTTTAATTGAAAGACAACAGTGATACACAAATGTAACACTTTTGCTAATGCTCTTGTTAAACTACTGATATCCTGTGTAGTCTCAACTGATTACGAATATTTATCGTATAATTACAGTTTGACTCCACTATATTGTCTAAGCGAGTGTATTTCTGTTAACTGACTAAGCGTTTAGTTACCAGAGCTTGAACGCTAAAGCAACAGTTTTGTTTCTGTTGACAGAGCCTCTGTGCGTGTTAATTTTATTGGGGAGCGTGACATTTCACTTCGCTGTCGACATGACGCAGGTCTGCTTGAAGACGGTCACTGGCGGTTAGACAATTGAATCACACGGACACGTGATTTACCCCTCTTTTCCATTCACGTCGCTTGAAATATAGAGCAAACCGAAATATGCTCTTTTTTATAGGGTTTATATAACTTGAGGTTATGATGTGTAAAATTTTATACATATTGTACTAGTGTCACTCAATCCTACGCAAGAATTATCATAACTATTTATTTAATATTATTTTCAAATGCTTAATGTTAGACTTTAATATTAAAAAAACACAAAGAGTAAGGATATAGTTATTTGTGTTCGAGAGAAACTGAAATAATCTTATTTAAATTTTAAATAAGTTAAATTTATATACAAAAATATCGTCGAAAAATGTTAAATTTAATATTTCCGAATCTGAATATATAAATATTTTGAGGAAAATTCTCGTGCATGATATCGTAATACGTTTCGCCATAATAATCTCTAGTCGGAGCGTAATCAAATCCGGTCGGGACTAGCGCCCTAATCGAGGCAGACCACGCTCGACCTCCGTCAAATCAACCTAAGAACATGACCTGACTGTCAGAGAGACAGATAACTGCTTAACTTTTTACTTACATAATTTTACTTATAAGCATTTAGAAATACATCATCAACATAGTATATTAAGGTACACTTGAATGAAATAAAATACGAAGTATTTTATTATGCATCGTAGAAATATAAATTTTCTTATGGTCCATTCAAATTCATGATGTATTTTTCCTATATTTATTTTTACTCACACAATCAAATATTTTCGGACGCATAATTTTTTTCGGTTACCTTAATGATAACACAGTTTTTCAGTGTTTTTCTGTTATTAATTGCATATTAGCTGCGTGTCCCGACTTCGTTTGTATTTAGTAGGTAATGTTGGTGACCCAAAATAGAAAAATTGTAATGTTTAATTGTTGACGACTTTCTAAAGTTAACTTGACATTTCTTGAAAATTCAAAATGTTGTTGAAAAAAAGAACGTAAAACCCTGCTGAATTTCTTTCGACTATTCTTTTAAGGTCTGAGATGTTCCTTTCATGCCATTAATAAAGAAGTATAATGCATTTGGATTGAATAAGACTGATTCTAAAAAATACCATTTTAATTTTCCTGCTTTTTGATATTTAATTATTGATTCAATAAGTTTGGATTTTTGGCTATACTCTTAAGTAATAATAAAAGAGAAAACCCATTCAAAATGTCTTTTTCATAAATTTTAAATATTTAGATAAATCCTTACAAAACAGAATCAATTATATAATTACATTCGAGGCAAATTGGTACAAGTAACTTCAGGCTCTATATCAATTATTATTTCAAGCTTACTCTTAGAAAGTTACTGAGTCTACCACGTGAACGAACTTGACAATGAACTTGCAAGCTTGATAGTATATAATCTACACGTTTTCCTTTAATTCAAGCGAGAGTAGAATTCAATGTTAGCAACTAATTTGTAATAGAAAGGATCCGAAATATCGCAGTTCAAAAGTATTGGTAAAGACAAATATCATTGGATTTTAGTAATATTTTGATCTACTTAAAAAACAATTTTGTTACATAATTCGACTGATTAGTAATAATGAATTAAAATGCAAGCTTTGTAACGTACAACAACTGTCTTTTGAGAAAATTCATGTTGGCGCGTCGAGAACGCTTAGAACGTTGGCTCTCCGCCTGCTACATATTTCACTACATAAATCATAACTTTATTTCCTCTCGCTCACTTGATAGTAGCTCGAGGCGGGAGGTGTCTTTGAAAAGGCTTTAAGACTTCTCTGCAATACCACAACAAAGGCGTGTAATATTAAATTAGGCGTAGCTAGAGCGAGCGTGAGAAGTTAATATCATTTTCTGATGTAAAATATAATAAACTCGGATTTGAGATGGCCGCTACTTTAAAATCAAACATTAACTTAATTTATAGTGGCTTAAACAATTAGGTTACGTATGCAACGGGTTTTATACATTTAATGATTATAATGACGGTAACGCCAACTCATTTGAGACGTTTTAAACGGTCCTTCCTGCCAATTAGCGCGCGGCGCGCCTCCAAACAAAAGGAGTGGAGCCTCATGAATTTATTGTTAGGTTACTGGCTTAAGTTATTTAAGTGTTCGCGGAACGGACGTTATTCACGTGCGAGACGCGGCGCAGAATGCAGCTTCCTACGACGATTTATCATGAATCTTTAATTAAACTTTAGCACTGACTGTTCACGGAGACTCATTGTGTCTCGCAATATGCCTGTTATATTGAGTGTTTTGGAATGTTTAATTATTACGTTTTCTTAAGGTGAATGTCATAAATTCAAACAAGAAATCGATAAACGGTAACAAAAGACAATATTGCTATTTTATTGATTCAACTTTCACTATTGTTTATCCGAGTAAATTTGAATTTCGCTTTGAAATAGTTTCGCGAAATAGGCTTCTATTTTTCAGCAAATAGTTTTTGAAATCTATTGATAGGGAAATAACAAATGAAAGCAGGAACAATAACGAATAAGCTCGTGTCGATTGCAAGTTTCATAACACTAGCCCATACGTGGTCATATGTCTATGTATAATTATATGTTCATAAACACACGTTTATTTTTATGTATGTAAGTAAATGCAGAGTTGATAAGTTTTATAATGATATCGTTGTGCTTATTTCGCTTCGTTTGACTTCACCTGTCGCTCGGAGTGTCACACATAAGCAAGAAAGTCTAGTTTACTCGGTTTGCGAAAACATGTTTTAAACTCAAATGAAATGACGAAGTTTCGAAGTTATTCTCAGTTCGTTTATAATACAATTAAGTGCTTGCGGTTTGTGGATACGATTCAATTACGAACTTTGCGAATATTTTATACCTTCGAGACAAGGATCTGTCAAAATTTATACTAGTGTTTTTAAGAAAGGAATATTCTATTCAAAAAGGAAACTTAATAAAAATAACACATTTTGTCACAGTCATTTTATATTAATTTCTATTTATCATAATATTTCTATATGTGTCATAATATAGTATATGTACAACAATATCAACAATTTTAATACCTCATTTTATACATTTAGGTTATATGCAACATGAGTATAGCTTTGTTTTGAGTAATCATTCATAATGGAATCCATTACAATATACATAAAATTGTTACTGACTAAAACTATGAATTGCAATAGAAAACATAATATATTTTTTTATAAATTAAGAAGCGAGAAGTTTTAACATTATATATTCATAGTGTTTTTTAAACATTACACGAGTTTATATCTAACATTATAGTTTTCTCAGTTTAGGATGTGTTTTTAAATTAATCTTGAATAGCAATGATCCAATTAATACATAACCAAATTATTAGAACAAAATATATAGTATTTCTTTAGAATACATATATGAGAAAATTTACACTTTATTATATGTACTTTGTTAATATACATAGACCAAGAAACATTTAAAATTTATTTGTCTATACAATATTATATTACTTGGCAGTTAACATTATGATTTTTTTATATAAAATCTTAAACTTTTTCATGAGTTATGAAATTAAGAAAGTGATAGTGATATAGTTAAATGGATCCTTCGAAATAACTACACTAAATTCTATCACAACATCGCATACAGTTCAAACTATTAAAAGACAATGCATTACACTGCGGATATTACTTTTAGCCAAATATTATCCTAATTGCGACTCCAAAAAGGCACTAGTTATTATTATTTATATGTAAATCTGATACGTTTCCAAAATCGTTGTGATTCGAATATACCAAAGATTATATTTAAGATTTTTACTAATTATTTTCATACATTTTTACAAATGTCTGCATAATTTCGATAACCATTTTTAGTCACAGTCCATCAACCGAATTTATTTTCTTATATTTAAAAAAATGACCATTTGGCTGTTAACAATAAATATATTTTTATTGATTGGTGGAGCACTTACTGATGTTTACGAAGCTTATGTTATGATAAAGCCACATACAAATAAAATAAATTCGGTTGTATAAATTGTAAGAAACAATGCAATTATTGCGTAATAATATATGTAATGATTTTACATATTTTTAATAACGTGATGCTATATGTGAAAGCTCTTGTAAGCCACGAACTCTTTTAAAGCCAGCTAAGCTACAACGCTATAATAAGACAATGTAGTAATAACTCAAAGAGAAAAGAAAGCAAAACAAAATACCATATTTTGAAACGACATAAAGCTCTTTTAGACGCAAAAAATAAGAAAAGTAATCTTCGGTTAATTTAATTTATAACTATAATTGTAATAATATGATTAAAGAAATAAACGAAAAGCGTTTTTTGTATATAACTTAATGACTAATGTCATTTATTCTAATTCTATTTATTATTAGAATTCTTGTTGTCCGCTCCTTCACTAAAGAACACAAATTATTATTTATATTTGATTACTATGATTCAGCTCTGATTTTTATAATTGACTATATCAAGAAATAGTTACTAGAATCTTTCTACGACGCATAATGTTTAAAATGGTATATTTCAGTACAGTATTAATTAGTTTCACATAACAATATTATAGCATATACTATTCTACACACCTTACATATATCTGTCATACAGCATCATCGACAAATTAAGCTCTCTTCTCTCGCTGCGCAAACGCCGTGAGGAGGCGCTAAGAACAGTTTCCCGTTAGCACAAGCACATAATTGGTAAATGTTCTGATGATGTGGATCGTGGCTGTGTGACCCTGACGGTGGCAACGGTAACGCTGACTTCAACTTCGGCATGTATATATTTGGAGCATCTAATCGTATCTGTAATAAATAACACTGAATTAAAATTTTATGATGATTACAAAGATATTAATTTAAACATACATTAATTGAGCTACAATATTATTTTAACATCGAAATATTCACAAAATAAGCAATAAAATTACTATTCGTATAGTACGATACATCAATGTAGGTATTTACAACAAAACAACTGAGTGACACTATAGCCCATTCCAACCACACGAGGAGTTAAACACAAATAAAGGACTATGACATTAAATTGACGCAATATTAAGGATACTTTGGATTTGCGAAAAATTGTATCTTGAATATCGGCGATGTTGTTATCATAACTTTAGACATAAAAATAATGTGGATGTAAGTAGTTATGTGAAGTTATGTTGTATCATAAATAGAGATTTATTAATCAAGAACTGTTTTAATTGCAGAATATAGCAGAGCTATTATATCGCATGGAATTGAAATAGGCTAAACAAGAAGTAAAAAAATAAAATTCTAATACTACTGCTAATACGTGCTTTCGCGAATGGGCCACGTGATGTTGGGTGATCATGAAATTTATGGTGTTGTGTCTTGCATCTATAATTACACTAAAACATTTGCTCAAAAAGAAGATCCTACTCAAACGGGTTTGCACAAAATCCTTAGTCGTATTCTACAACTCAACTCCAGGTTTTGAAAGGCTTATAAACGTAAAAATTAATTTATAAGCCTTGTTACGTTTAAAACTTGTTACGTTTAAAATTAGTTGTTAAAAGCATTCCTAAGTATTTGATTCAACTTATCTTGTCAGCTAGTGGACCTGTTAAATTCTGTTTCGGAATCGTTATTTTAAATATTGCTATTGTATATAGCAAATAGCTAATTTTGGAAGGCTAATGACGCTATGGCAATAGATCAGAAAACGTCAAAAATTTATTCAATTATTCGGTGATTTTTGGCAAATAATTTGATAAATTATAAGACTTTTTTTTCATTAATCTGCGACTTTGAAGTTTATTTATTTACGTCACGAAATATTTGAACTAATTATGCAACTATTATACGGGATTAATTTGTCATATTAACTAAAATATATATGTTTTGATAACAATAACCTCTATTAATTTTATTATTTCAAAATATTTTATATAAGTACTCTTATATTCTTCTTTTAGTTTGATATATTTTTAGATTAGTAATATCTAAAAGATTGAATAAAGACATTCTTGGGTTCTGACATAAAATGTTTTGATGGATAGTATACATTATTCAGCAACATGAAGCAATAAAACATAGTTCGGTTCGTGTTATACGCGGGTATCCCTGAGTCAGCGCTTACCGAACCGGCGATGGAACGCAGGCGGAAGGTGGATAGACAACTGGCGCTGATGTCACCAGCGCGTGACTCGAGCGCTATGCTTTGCGCTGCATGCATTTCCAGCGATCGGGTCGGTGATTCCAACCTGTCAAGCATTTATTTAAAAGAGGTACTTTATATTTAAAAGATTTATGTCCTGTTACAATATTCATTTTGCTTATGGATAGTAGAATGCTATATGGGACGCAATTCAAATAACTAATAGAAACCGTATTTTAATTTATTTTGTGATAGATATATTTTATATATTATTATTTACTTTAAACAATATTCCATACTCTGAAAACAATTAATAGATAATAATTATAAATAGTACAAATGACATTAATCAATACATACATCAATTGCTTAGATGGTGGCGCCTTAACAAGTGGAGACTGTACAGCTGAATTGAAAGTAACACCTGCTGGACTGGCCACGATAAGGTTTTCTGCCCCGATCGACACTGCGTCGTGCCCCGCACCCAGTAATAATGTGCCCCGGGAATCCCGTACTTCGAATCTAGCCATGTTGACTTCTAAGCGGTCGTGACCTGTACCAATAAAATTCCTTTTAAAAACTAAGTATTAAAATTAAAAATAAAAACTATATACGATTCAAATAACTAACAATTAAATTGATAACTATTTCTTTTAAATCGATTAATACTAGTAATTTTTATAAGATACGTATAAATAATTGTAATATTATCTGTATTAAAGTAATTCAATCTGTTCAATATTAATAAGCTCAGAGTCAAAATTTATACATTCTCACCTAAAAATAATCTGCTTTGAATCATCCCAAGTGCATCTCGCGTTGAAACAGTAAAGTTTCTAGATGATTCGATTGAAATGGGTTGTCCTCGTCGGGATTTAATGCTAGATGCAAACAGCGAGTCCAAAACAAGAGCCTGCCCTAATAATTGCAAGCCGCCCGGCACGATACGAAGTTGTCCCATTCCTTCCTGCATGAAAGTAAAAATCAAACCTCTTTTCCTTATCGACTCTCATTTTACATGTTCCTGTCGCATTAACATACATTTTACTTAAAAACTCAAAGTCTAGAAAACTTAACTTGCGTAACTTGCTTAACTTGGCAAGCACAAGTTTCTTCTAGAAAAATAAATGATGTCATAGTGTAGCATGGAAAATTTACGTCCGACATGATTGCAATAAATATTTTCACATAATTGTAAGGTTATGAATAATAGAACACAACGATACCCATGATATAAATAATAATTATTCGCCATTCTCCTAGATTTATAAATCCATAAATAACAATAAAAAAAGAGACAAACAACGAACTGGCTTATTCTAAAAGTAGCTATAAAAGTTAGATTTACCGAATTGAAATCCAATACTTTCAAAACCCAGAGCGTCAACGCGAGATTGATAATCAACATAAGCATGAGCGCCATGACAAGAATGTAGAGACATTTCTTTCGCCAGCCGTAAATGCCAACTTTGAATTGGCTATTATAACTGTTTCTGATCGAGTCCGCCTTTGTATCTCGACCCGCATTGTTGTTGAGGATCGGTTCTGGGGTGATCTTGTCGGCGTAAGGGATCCTGGAAGAAAAATATTGCTTTAAGAATCACGACATTTCATTACTTTCCGTCGGTATAATGGTTTAAATTTCAATTTTAAAGTTGACTGAGATTTTTCGCTTCAAGATTGATTGTATAATACAGGTTTAGGTACAAAACTTTTCGATTTTTTTTTTATTGTTTAGTTAGGCGGACGACCATATGGGCCACCTGATGGTAAGTGATCACCAACGCCCATAGACAATGGCATTGTAAGAAATGTTAACCATCGCTTACATTGCTATTGCGCCACCAACCTTGGGAACTAAGATGTTATGTCCCTTGTGCCTGTAATTACACTGGCTCACTCATCCTTCAAACCGGAACACAATAATACAAGGTATTGCTGTTTTGCGGTAGAATATCTGATCAGTGGGTGGTACCTACCCAGACGAGCTTGCACAAACCTCTACCACCGAGTAGAAATTAAAATTACTATATAAAATATATATTCAAATTAATCATTGTAAAGCTGGTACAAGCGATCCCGTCGAACCCAACCAACTATCACATAACGCTAATTAATAAATATGTCGTACCGCAGGTCCTGTTTGTTTTTACTATGCGTTATATTTTATACTTTTTAATACATCCAAATGTATGAATTTATTATTGAAATGAAAACGTTTTATAAATCGAACATTGCAATTACTAAGTATAATACTGTTACATTCACAATTTACTTATTAACTATAAAATTAAAAGTTCTTGGCGAAATAAGTAAATGCCCAAGAATTTATCTGTAGATTTGGTATGCTTGTTTAAAAGTACCATTAATCGTTTAATCATAAAAATGTCACTGTATTCGTATTATATTCACATAAACTAAATAAAAATTAGCAATTTTATTATCATGAACATATCATTATAGTGTGAAAAAGAGTAAAAGTTGGAATAAAATAAAATAATCCATGAACCTTACCCTTTTGAGTTATTATGTTTTATTACAAGGTAAAATCTATTTGGAGATGATAAAAAGTTATCCTTAAATAAAAGAAATATAATCATTATACTTCTTTCGATACAGCTTTAAATATGCTTGACATAAGGGAATTTCCCGCTCCGTAGTCGAGATCTTTCGCTCGAACGTTGTTTGAAACACATTTCACTTGCATAAATCATAACTTTATTTCCTCTAGCCCTACTGATCGCAGCAAATCCGGCTTTATGTCGCACACAAGTGTCCTACATATATCTTACAAGAACATTATTTCAATAACATTGTACTACTAAAGTGTTCTTTGTTTTTGTTTCCAATTAATTTCATATTATTGTAACTTGCAAAGCTATGCAAATTTACTTACACTTTCGTTATACATTTTTCTTGTGAAGATGTGTAAAAAATAAATTTGACTACTCAACAAAACGTTACAAATAAATATACAATAAATACGATATTAAAGTGTAGTTAACTTCATCCTTAGAATGGGTGACATTAGTAGCTAATTTACAAGTTTTATACACAGGTAAACTTGCTAATGCGGTTCCGTTCAATAAAATACGACTAAAAATTGTAGTCTCCGCATCAGTCCGGCCGTGTTTAATATATGCTAGTCACGCGATGTACTTTATATTTAAATGACTAATGCTACCTTAAAAATCCTTGATAATAATATCTATGCTTAACATTGAATATAATCAAATTAAGCAACAGTTGAAAATATGAATGTGACTGTCACAATAATAATATTAAATATAAAAACATTATTGTTTTTTGTTTGTAAATACAGAATTTCTGCTTTAAAACTAAAGTTAAATCATTCATTTTACAATAAACGGCATAAATGATTGCAGCTTAAAACATATAAATTTCGTACAAAATCTTTTAAAATAAACTTGGATGAGGTGAATGCAGAATCATATTTCGAATTTATTTTTGTATGGCGTGCCGGGCAGTGCAGCCGAGCGCGCATTCCCGTGCGTATTATTGGTATTAAAACACGATGTTTTTACTTCCGAAGCGAATGTAATGCACTTTCATATTCATGGATTGACTTTATAGTCCTGTTAAATCAAAATTTTAACGTCTCTTTTTATAAAGCCTTTATGTGTTTATTAAACAGTCCACTTACCTATCTTAAGATTTGATATTTTGATAGCGCGTAATTTAAAACTCCTTTATTACTTCAATAATAGAGTGAACATATACACAATTCTATTTTAATAAATAACTGTATTAGGTCTACAGTTATAGATGATTAAAATATTACGTATTGATTTCAAGCATTATGTATTTACCTTCGTATAATGTAAATTTTATTTTTAATTATAATGTAGCCTTTTTTATATTTAACTTAATTTTTCTTTTTAAAAAAATGTGTACGTTGAATTTATTCGTCAACGAAAACGAATTTCGCATTCGAACGATAAAGATAAAGAAAGGTACAAATATTATTCGAAGTTTGAATGGAGGACTACATCATATCAATGTATGAGCTTTATCAAAAGGTACGTCGTGAGAGATGCACAAAGAGTTACGAAGTATTTCTAAAACTGGCCACTAGCAACGAGCACGGTCATAAATTTACAAGGATTTAAACACGACAGGAGCATTGCACGCTGAAAAATTCTAACTCGCGCTCTTTCCGCAAGATGTAGGATATGTTGTCCCCATCGCTTGCATATCAAGTAGTTTAATTTGATATATGTACGTACATGAACATTCTGTTGATTATATTATTTTTTGCTTACCACTTGGGTTTGATTACTTAAAAGCTAAATCTAACGTAAACTGTTATTAATATTTTATTATAATTTTACTGAACTGAGATTCAGAGTTTATATTTTTGTTTATCTATATATTTATTTATGAAAATACTCTGTTTTTAATTTTTGCTTGGTTTCTCAGGAACGCGCCCTAAATTCTTATTGTCATTTTCTACAGCACTCAATGCAAATATTTCATCAAGTTGTCGGATCGAATGTCTCAGCCGGCTTTTTCTTAATCCTAATACAATAAGAGAGGCTTGGTGCCGAATTGTTCGTACTCATACGTCTATACTTAACCCTCTTCCTCAATTCCCTCCGATTTATATTACAAGCAATGTTCGTTGTTCAAATGATGCGAATTTGTTTTTGTAGCGAAACATCCGTAAATGGCTTTTAATTTTGTCACGTGTACATTAGCGTCACATTTATTATTGTAGTTGAAGTTGAATCTTTTTGCTATAAATTATTATTACAAATAATATTTATATTTATAATAAATGATAATCAATATTCTTTTAAATTTATTAATTTAGATAAACATATAATTAGATTAATAAATAACATATTCTATATAAATTAAATACAAGCAATGAAATAGAACGCCACAACTAAACTACAAATAGGTCAATATTTTCAACATTTTAGATACTTTTATTTATAAAAGAAAAATAAGTAAGGACACTCAGCGAGCGGCTGCACTTTATCTCCGGGTCCAGTCTCCCAACACGTTTGGTGGGTTTAGGTGGCATTAGAAACCAATTACAACAATAATATCGCTTACTTACAAGTAGCTCTTCTTTCCAATTTAACCAATAAACGAACTTTAGCTATTATTTATAACACATTTAACGTCAAATTAAAATATATTTTGTAAGTCGTTTAATATTTTATTTAGAAATATTTTTAAAATAAATATTTCAACATAACGATGTTTTAGTAAAACATTCCTTCTATTGTGAAAAACGTCTATAAAACATATATTAGGTCCTCACATATGAAATTAGCGTTTTGTCGTACTGACCAGTTTGATCTGAAATATCTCCTCTTTGGTTAAGAATTCCAAATTTATTTAGCTGGTACATTTGAGTTTTGAAAACAGTCATTCATTTGTTTTTTCCTTATTATTTTTTTCTTTGGCGTCGCTTAGTACTGCACAATGGAAAACACGAAATATCGGTATATTTACGAGTACGAGTTCTACCGTGGCACCAGTGCTGCAGAAACAGCTCGAAGGATTAATTATGTGTACGGCGCTGGTGTCGCTAAAGAAAGCACGGTACGTTTTTGGTTTCAACGTTTTCGTTCTGGAAATTTCGACCTACAGAACCAACCCCGTGGACGGCAGGAGACCAAAGTGGAAAATGAAAATTAAAGGCTATTGTGGAAGCGGATCCATCACAAAGCACTCCAGAGATAAGATTCGGGGTAAGTGATAAAACTATATTAATCCACTGGAAGCAAATTGGGAAAGTAAAAAAACTTGAACGATGGGTACCTCATGAATTTAGTGAATCGAACTTGCAAACACGCGTCGACTGCTGTGTTACTTTGCTCAACCGACACAATAATGAAGGGATTTTAAATCGAATAATTACTTGTGATGAAAAGTGGATACCGTACGATAATCGGAACCGCTCGTAGCAGTGGCTGAACCCTGGAGACCCAGCCAAATCCTGCCCTAAACGAAAATTGACTCAGAAAAAGATACTTGTGAGTGTTTGGTGGACTAGCGCCGGTGTCGTTCACTACAGCTTTCTAAAATCTGACCAAACGATTACAACAGATATCTATTGTCAGCAATTGCAAGCCATGAAGGAAGAACTAGCTGCTAAACAACCGAGATTGGTCAATCGCTCTAGGCCACTGCTGCTTCACGGCAACGCAAGACCACACACTGCACAACAAACAACCACAAAGTTAGATGAGCTACAATTGGAATTTCTGCGATATCCACCGTACTCCCCGGACCTTGCTCCAACAGATTACCATTTTTTCCGGACTTTGGACAACTTCTTACAAGGAAAAAAATCACCTTCAAAGAGTTTATTGATTCTCGCCCCCATGGTTTTTTTAGTAAAGGGATCAATGAACTACCTATGAGATGGCAAAAGTGCATAGATAACAACGGTGCCTACTATGATTAATTAAATACATTTTACAAAAAAAAAATTACTTTATTTTCCTCCCGTACAAAACGCCAATTTCATATGTAAGGACCTAATATAAGTATTATAAGTATTCAATGAAGTGTGTTTCGTAAAATATAAATAATCTTCTAAGTTTAAAATAAATCTATAATATTCTTCCGGAACGCAAAAAAATTATTAAGTTAAAACAAAGAACAGCATTTTATATATTCGTTTATTTTTCTTAGTAAAACATCCTAATAGTTCTTATAAAACATAAGAAAGTATTTTCCTAAACCACCCAAAGAAACATTTTCAATGCAAATAGCACAAGGTTTTAAGTCATTGTGTGAAGAAATCTTTGTATTAAGGCTACTGCGCTTATTAGCCTACATTGTACAAAGGCCTACATTAAAACCTAACACATATTATAAACCTATACCCCACTCAAGCGAGTAATACAAAGTATACAAGTACCATTCAAAAGAAAACAAGTGTCGTATTCTCATATTACTTTATATGTACTTTGGAATGCTAGAAAACAAGATGACATTAATAAATACATAATGGAGATAAAATGTATAAATGGGGTGGGATCTAATAAATTTTCCGCGCGGAAGCGTAAACGATGTACGTAGTAGCACGTAGCATCGCAGCGACGTAGCTCGTAGCCCGTAGCCCGTAACGTCCTAGAGGGAGGCGCGTGCCACAAATGAGGCATATTAATCATCTCCATCACAGCGACTGACTTCGCAGCTACACAGATATCCCTTAATAGGACCTGTTCCTTTTACGAAAATATTATTTGGAGAGGTCTTTGCTTAAAGAGATTGAATACATTCCGTTAAAATAAAATCTAAAAAATAAGAGAGTAATTTACACTACATTTTTAGTACATTCAATAAAAAACTAATTAATAGCCGTTATTTCACTAATATCATGTTATCCGCAGTATAATTATAATTTGTATGCTAAACAACCCTCCACGTTGTTCGCCGTTGTCACGGTTTAGTACTTTGCATTGCGTGAAATTACTGACGTTTTATATGAAAACCGAGGTAGAATAGTTGAATAGTGACTGTGTGTGCTAATTGAGCGTTTCACCGCCCGCCGGAATGCGCGGCCGCTGCACATTCGTTAGCAATATTCCACTAACGAACCAAACTAATAGCCATTAAGTTGAATAACGTAGCACTTTGCACTGTGAATACCATACAAGTGACACATGATGCCTGATCTCTACAACTTATTAATTTCGTCTCGTTAGTAAAAATCAATACCATAAGTATAAAGCATAGATTACACTATTGCTACAATTATTATCTCAATTATATATTAGATATCGAACAAATGTTTATGACATGATTTAGTCTAAATAATAAAATTCTGAAACAATTGCATGCCGATTTAATATTAGCATGCAGAATACAACGCAGTGCCGTTATGGGTGCCGTAAATCATGTGCATTGAAATCTTCTTCCTTCGTGTCGACAACTATAGTCGAAACCGAGGATTTGAACGGATACAATGTACAACCAGTTAAAATCGATATACTGTTAATATCAGCTACTGATACATATGCTATTATAGTAATTTATATATTATATATATTTTTTTTATACCAAATATAGGCGGACGGACATATGAGCCACCTGATGGTAAGTGGTCACCAACGCCCATAGACATTGGCATTGTAAGAGATGATAACCATCGCTTACATCGCCAATGCGCCATCAGCCTTGGGAACTAAGATGTTAGGTACCTTGTGCCTGTAATTACACTGGCTCACTCACCCTTCAAACCGGAACACAACAGTACCAAGTACTGCTGTTATCTTACAAACAGTCTAAAATACTAACTAATTTTACTGTAAACATAAAAACTTATCTCTACCTAGCTTGTACACGCCACTTAGTTCGCGTAGAATTATTTAAAACCTTTCCCATTAAGGAGAAGGTTTGGCGTTTATTCCACCACGCTGCTCCAATACGTATTGGTAGATTGTGGTAGAATTTCAATGAAAATATACACCTACAGATTTCCTAATGTATTTTCTTCCATCGCCGAGTCTGAGATGAATTATAAAGAAATTAAGCAAATAAAATTCAGTGGTGCTTTCCTGGGTTTGACCCGCAATCATCGATTAAGATTCTTACGTCACCACTGGGGCATCTCGGCTGTATAACATTAAGGAATTATTCACTATTATTTTCTGCGACTTCACTCACATGTGAGCTGTATGTTAGGTACACCATGCCCTTTTCTGTACCCTAAGAACGTATATGCAATGTATACAAATATATAAAGCTGAAGAGTTTGTTTTTTTGATCCAGCTAATCAGAAACTACTGGTTCGAATTTAAAAATTATTTTTGTGTTGTATAGTCCTTTTATCGAGGAAAGTTCTAGGCTGATTTCTATTCATTATATTCTTATTAATTATACGCGGATGAAACCGCGGGCACAGCTAGTATTTCATAAAAAATAAGAAAGCGTAACAAACAAAAAAAAGAACTTTCGTATTTAGGAATAAGTTAGGATATTTTTAAGCCCTTAGAAACTATTTTTAAAATATCCATTATCCAGATGTCATATATAAAATAAAAATCAAAACACATAATAGACAGCCAGACAGACAGGAGTAGATTTTATATTAGCAACTTATATATTTTAAGTCTGGATTCTACTCATTTCTATGATAAGATTCCGCAGATATTACTATTATTATAAGCTGATATTGTGTGTTTTGCTTTCACGTCCTAATTACTCAAATGCTCATTATGATATTTTGCATACAAGTTGCCGGAATAGAAAAGGATCTTATACTTCTCCCTCTCACACGCATGCAATGCCACGAGCGGAAAATAGTTTTTAATAATGCCTATCAAACTTTTTAAATTCCACGTTAAACAAACATTCCTCATTACATATGTAGATGTATATATGACAAAAAAGCCTGGACTTAGGATTTTGATAGGATAACAAATTAAGGTAAAAAAATCTGTATGAACTCTAAGCAAAGGATTAAATTATTTAAAAAATAAGTGCATTATAGATTAACGAAGCCCAAAAATATATATTTTAAATAGCAATATTATAAAAATCGAAACTCATCAATAAGTCCTCAAATAGATCCAGATCAATATCCAAAAAAGGTAATAAGTAATTCGCTAGCTAAACCTTAGTTTTAATTAATAAAAAAATAAAAATATATATTTTCGAATGAAGAGTAGAAAACAGCAGGCGATAGTTTCACAATGCGAGCTAAACTAAGTTTAGTTTAGTTAAAGATGACATTTAAACGAGATCGATTGTGTTATCTAAAATTTATCCTTTAACTTGAACACTTGATTTGAAAGGAACAATTATAGCCTGTGACTTGAGAGTATTAATTAACAGGTCATATTGTTTAATCCAATTACTAGCAGCAGCTAAGTCTCGTTTAACTTTATTCTTGTCACCGATAGGTAAAATATCTTATTACAGAATGTCTATAAAAATAAGAAAATGTTTATTGCATACCTTCTTGTTGACATAAATGAAACTGTATAATTTTTTGTAATAATTTAAAGAATTTAAGCTAATTACGTATTTTAAAGAAAAATATTTTTTATTCTTGACAATTTAACTTCTTATCAATAACAGATAAAAACCAAGGGAACATTGGTTTTCACTTAGGTATTCATAAGTAAAAACAGTAAGTGTATTTATATTTGTTCACTAATAAATTATAAAATATAAATCCATAAATGTATATAGATTTATAGAGGATACATGTGCATTGCATTTTAAGGCAATTGGGTACGTTACGTACGTATTCGACGTTGAATCTTTAATAACCAATCACGACTACGAAATATCAAAAAGTACTAAATATAAAATACTTTTACCATAATATAAAAGTGGTAAAAGATTATTATTGTATTTATTTATACACAATTTTCTAGGAACAATATCATAATAAACTTGTTAAATTAAAAAATATTCGTATATATATCATTATAGATGATAATAATAAAAAAGAATACGACACGAAAAGAGGTTTGATTCGACAATAATATACATATGGACCAGGAGATACTGACACAAATTTTCCGGTCATTTGTAGCAGTATGGCGACTCTTCAGGAGTTTAATTACGTAAGGGCTACTCGACGATGATTCAACATTTACAATTTGTGGAACAAATTGTTTGACTCTCGTAATTTATCCGACATATTCAATTAACGGCCACGCGATTGGGCCGCCGGTACCAGCGCTATGACCATCATTTTCCTTTTCGTCATTTCTTTTTTTATGGAAGAGAGGGCAAACGAGCAGGAGGCTCACCTGATGAAAAGTGACTACCACCGCCCATGGACATCTGAAACATCTGAAGAATTTGCAGGTGCGTTGCCGGCCTTTGAGGAAAGAGTACGCTCTCTTCTTGAAGGTTTTTATGTCATATCGGTTCGGAAAAGTCGCCGGCGAAAGCTGGTTCCACAGAGTGATTGAGCGAGGCAGGAAATGCCTTAGGAAACGCGCTGTTGTGGATTTCCAGACATCGAGATGGTGAGGATGGAATTTTGAGTTCTGGCGTGATGTCTGGTGGTGAAATTCAACGGCCGGGACTAAACCAAACAACTCCTCAGAACACTCCCCGTAATATATGCGATAGAGTATGCAGAGTGATCCAACATCTCTACGCAAATCCAAAGAATCAAGCCGGTCAGTAATAGCTTGATCGTCGACAATTCGAACGACGGCGACGACGTTCTACGTTGAATGCGGTCAAAAGGAAAAAGCTGGTACTGGGGAGCTCCCGCCCAGGGGTGAGAGCAGTACTCCATGTGGGGCCGAATTTGCGCTTTGTAAAGTTTTAGGCGATGGACCGACGTGAAGTACTGTCTCGCCTTGTTGAGCACTCCAAGCTTTTTGGAAGCCAGTTTGGCTTTAACTTCCAATTGACCGCGGAACTGAACAACGTTCGAAATCTCAACGCCAAGTATCCCGATACTGGCTATGGGAGGGAGGGGAGTATTCTCGAAATGAGGGGATATGACAAAAGGAGACTTTTTAGCGGTTAACGCGCAAACTTGAGTCTAACTAGTTTCGTAATTAGGCACCTGAAGAGTCGCCATACTGGTACAAATGACCTGAAATTTTGTGTCAGTATCTCCCGGTCCAATACTACAATACTAAGTATTATTTTATTCATAAGAAATTCTTAAGCCCTAATATTTTATGCAAAATAAATATTAGGTCGGAACGTTTTTGAGACAAACACAAACGACACTACACAAACTAGCACTAACCATCACTAATCTATTTGTATGAAGAAAATAATTTCTTGAACTACTAAACTAATTTGAAATATTATTCCACTTATCGAAAGCTTCACTATTTGCCAGAAACATAGACTTATTAATATGCTTATATGTTTAATATTTTAAGATATAGCTTAATGTGTCAACGGAGTCTGAGAGTGGACTGTCGGTACGGATTTCATAGCGATCGCTGCCGAAAGTATAACAGATTCATATAAACTTTGTATGTACCATTCCTAGAGCTTGAATTTATAGTTAAGCTTAAAATAAAAAGAATAAAAAACACGAACGGTAAATTAATTTAAATTTAAATAAAACCCAATGTATTTGTAAATAAAAAATATGGTTTTGACTTTGTTTTTTGGCACAATACTTTTATAAATGTTTTTGGAAGGCAATAGAAATGAAGACGTGCATACGGATTGATGTTTCAGACTGATTACATTCAGAGATCGTTAGGCGCGGTCACTGATCAATTAGATGTTTCAAGGAAATTTAGACGTTTTTAAAAGAGTTTTAAAGAATTAATCTTCTTTCTTTTAATATTTGTCTCTATTATAATATCTATTAACTTAATGTTGGAAACTATCGTTGGTTAAGTTTTTTAATATCTCTTTTTTATCTAATATATTTATCCCGTTTGTTGCCGAAATGAATAAATAATATATGTATCGTAATTTAACACTGAACGCGCCAGACAACATTTGGTAAATACGTTTGGACCAGCAAGCCGTTGCAATAGAAGTAACCGTACAGATAACACGTAATATTTCATATATCATAAATAAAATTTATTTTTTACATATGTATAACATTATAAAATTAGTCTATAGTCTATATCATGCACATTGATAGTTATAGGTGAATGGGATTGAGATTGATTGTTGGACGGATAGCCAGACTGAGTAATACATAACTATATATGTAAGCATTATGTTTATGTTTAAAGAATATTTATTCCCATAAAGACAAACGTCACTTACAGGATAAAAATTGCACTCCTTCAAATAATAAGACACATAAACGCATGGATAAAAGGAATGCATAAAGCTTATCACGATTCAATCAATAGTTATGATGTTATTTTCATAAATAAAGTTCATGAATCTCCGTCAAAGACCAAAGTTCGCGTGGCCCTGTTTGGTACGAGAGAGCACGCATCGCATTCACAACTTATAATATATAGACAGACCAATATTATGATTGCAATATTGAATTTTTTTCAGAGTAATGTACAATTAACAAACTTAATATTATAATTATTTGATCTCACCGTAGCCAACATTCTTTCTTGTGAGTTTTTTTGGTATTTTTAACTAGCTATGAGGTCTTGATATTATGAAAATAACACTAAAAATGTACCACAAGTTTCAATATATATTACATAATTATGTTGTATTAATATATAATAAACTAGCTGTGCGCCGAGGCTTCACCGGCGTATAATTAATAAAAATATAATAAACTAGCTTATTTAAGTCTATATATCTATACATATAATAAATCTGTAACGGGTCGATGTCTGTACATGGAAGATATATGAGTAAAACTTTTATCGGGGGTCTTTATAAACCCAATAGAACCCAAAACAATGATTAATAGAATTTTTGTCTGTTTGTCTGTTTGTCTGTTTGTCTGTATGTCTGTATGTCTGTTTGTCTGTGCGTTTGTGCACGCTAATCTTAAAAACGGCTTAACGGATTTGAGTGCGGTTTTCACTAATGTATTGTGGCTAACTTCTCTTAACATAAATCTCAAAAAAATTTTATAATGTTATTCATCTCGTAAATAGAGAAAAATAGCAATTTTGTTACACTCGATTGGTGGAAAAGGTGTCGAAATGTTCAATTCATTCAACATTAAAATAACAGAAATTACTTTAATAAATGTAACAAGTATTTCGAACTGAGGAAAAATTTAACTATGGCCTGACATGTATTTTTTATGAGAAACGAAGCAAACACGAAAATATAACTGACTTTATTATAAGTCTAGAAAATTTCAGTTTAAAATGCGATTTCGTTGAATTAATAGTCATTGGTCAGTGATAAATTTACAGCGAATATGTGTTAGAGTAGCTCGCCAAACATCAAAGATTATTACAACGGTCTGATCTGTCACTAGAGAAAGCTATAGAGATAGCTAAAATAGTAGTGATCAAACAACAAAATACGGAGCACATAAATAAAAGCACTGGGACGTCGTCATCACCGTCATCATCTAATGAATATCAAGTGATGAAGGGGGAGTAAAAGGGTTAAACAACACTCAGTACAGAATAGAGAAGATGTGCATATTCCTACAAAGTCAGACGGGCAACTAATTAAGAAGAGAACAAAATTGTGAAACGTGGTTCTATTTGCCTCATCCCAATATAAACCGAATAAAAGTATTTTGAAATCTCTCAGTTTAATTCAATTGGTCTTTGGGTACGTCAAGCTTGCAACAGCATAATCATGAATAGGAAGAAGTAGATCTGTGTGATCATAATTTAAAAGACAATGTTGATGATGACCCAATGACCTCAATACGGCAAACACTCACACGGCAAGCAAAGTATATTCGCTGAAAACTCCCAGGTTTTTAATATAATCACAATAAGGGATGACAATATTATCAAACATGATATTTGGTTCCGCCTGCCAATAATTATGGCTTGAAATCTACTAGGGTTGACATTAAGAGCTAAAGATTTCTCACTCCACTCAAGAATGATATTGAAGTCATTATTCATCCATGCGATAGCCATAGGGTGACAAAATTATAATTAAGTCTACTAAGATATTGATTTTATATATTTTAAAAAAATCAATGCAAAATTAATAATGATAGAAATATTAGAAATGATAAAATAATGTATTAATTTATATAATATGAATGCACCAGCCTTAATATTCAATATTTTAGTTTGTTATAAATTTGCTACTGTACTCATATTCTTACTTGCTTGCCTTTTAATTGTATTTGGTTAAAAATATATATAATATAAATAATATATAAATCATTTATTTACTACGCTTTATTGGTCTTACTCAATGTTATGTGTTATTTTATATACATAATGCTATCTCATATAAGTGTCATCCCATTTTTGTTTGTTAAAAATAATTAATGAACACTTAACCTACCAGAGCGGTCAAATAACTGCTTTTGAACCTTTAATCAAAATTTTTATATAGGTGCTTTTTTGTATATTATATACTTTTTCTATATGAAATGGCCGCTTAAGTAGCTCATTGAGATATGTGTGTCAAGTTCAATACATTTGTTTTAAATCCCCTTATTTTTTTGTTTACTTAAATGATTATGCCTTGATTAAGTCTGATTTTATTTAGTCTCTGACAGAAGAACCTTTTCTTTTACTTTATATTGTACACATAAAAGAACATAAATCTATAGCAAAAAACGAATTAATAAATAAATTATCCATACATATAAATAATATTGAAGTTTCTGTCTGTGATTTCAAAATAAATGCCTGTTTTAAAGGTTATATGGCTATTTAAGATTTACCAAAACCAAAGCAATATTTTTTTTATTTTTTTACACTGTCTGTTTGTTTGTTCAGGCTAATCTTTCAAACGTCTTAAAATTACAAATAACAGAGTTATTACAACGTCCTCCAGACCGATTTCGGCCACGGCGGCCAATCTCAAGAGAGATTAGCCAACTGCGCAGGAGATATTATAGTGCAGAAGTGTGTACGCGAACACAGGTGCACTCACTATTCCCTAGCTCTCATAATCCGATGGGACGGCAATCCGACAAGACCGGTAAGAGTTCAGGCGCAGGACCAACGGCTTTACGTGCTTTCCGAGGCACGGGAGTGTACACACTTCCAATTTTCAGACTCCGGGCTGCCACTGAGATTTTTCTGACAGAAAAACCATATAACTATTTATTGGCCCGACCTGGGAATTGAACCCAAGACCACCGGGCCTGCGGCCTTATATCTAGCCACTAGACCAACGAGGCAACCGAATTATTATAACAACTATTTCAAGGTTCGGTTTAGTCTTTATTTCATCAAAATCAGATGAGTCTATCAAAAGTTATAAAAAATATGTATTTTTGTTGTTATCTATACACATAATATAATGACTTTTCCTGAACGATTCATTATCGCAGCCTAATAAACCACGGGGGTTAGAAACTTGAAATTTTGGCAGTTGATACATTTTATAATGTAAGCACCCACTAAGGTAGGATTTCTGGAAATTCCACCCCTAAAGAGTTGAACGATTGTTTAGAAACCTGTAATTTTTAAAGTTACAA
The DNA here is from genome assembly GCA_905220585.2 of Nymphalis polychloros. Taxonomy (NCBI): domain Eukaryota; kingdom Metazoa; phylum Arthropoda; class Insecta; order Lepidoptera; family Nymphalidae; genus Nymphalis; species Nymphalis polychloros. The sequence continues at coordinate 9,459,059 of HG992245.1, read as the reverse complement.
GCATAAAAATTAGTATACAAGCTTAATAAAGAAAAATGTATTTCAAATCTACCCCTTTGGAGTTGAACATTGAAAAGGGAGGATCCTCCGACCAGACGGGTGTTTGTCTGGTGGGCTACCGCCCGACGGTTGTTGTCGGGTTCTTGTATATATGTTCAATCGCTCGGATAACTTTAATATCGCGATGTAGGGTACGTCAGTTTTTAGTTTTCGTATGTGGCGAGATAGATGTCGCTACATCACTCCCCTCCGAGACCGGAGGTCGATAGCAGGTTGAGTCGTCCATATGTCTTGTGATGTTTGCCGGGCCAGTGGAATGTTCCAGTGAGTCGGAACCAGATGCCGCATAGTTCACGGTGAGTCGGAACTGTCTGCGGTGATGCCCCAGTGAGTCGGGGTGATGCTGCAAATGCTCCAGTGAGTCGGAGTGGTGCAGTGCTGCGTAGTGGCTGGCTGCTGCGTCGACCAGGAGAGAAGTGCGTCTCTGCTTGCTGACCGGCCGAAGTACAGTGTGCTGTGCCAAGGTCGCTGAGAAGACTGTCGGTGATGACCAGGAATGCGCGTTCGCTGCATGCTGGTGGTCAGGATACCCGTAGTAGTCGTGGATGCTGGCTGGCTGTATGACTCGCTGCTCGAAAGCTTGAGGAAGTGATGATGACGTCACGATGACGTAGTTTTTGCGAAGGCTGCGCTGACATTCATGCTCGGGGTCACCAGTTTGGTGTTGAGCATTGAAAAGGGAGGATCCTCCGACCAGACGGGTGTTTGTCTGGTGGGCTACCGCCCGACGGTTGTTGTCGGGTTCTTGTATATATGTTCAATCGCTCGGATAACTTTAATATCGCGATGTAGGGTACGTCAGTTTTTAGTTTTCGTATGTGGCGAGATAGATGTCGCTACACCCCCTAAGAGGGTAAAGAAGGGGTTGAAAGTTTGTATGGGGATTCCGTAATTTTTGATGTAAGAAGAATGATACTTAATATTAACGCTACGCATACGTATTTCGTCGTTTTTAGAAATTCAACTCCAAACGGGAGAAATGGGGTGAAAGCATTAGTATAAAAATAAAAAAATATAAAATAGGAATTTACTATTTGTGTTTTTTGATTGAATTAATAAACATGTATTTCAAAGTTTTAGAAACATTTATTTTTGTTTTGAAGAGTTGGGTGCGAAATTAAAAATATACAATATCTGATATCAATATCTCCTAGGGAGATATATATTTTTTATACGAACTTCAATATGTTAGTGAAGTTTTGATAAAAAAACATATTCCATTATTGCCATGTGTACCACTTAATTGGTAGTCCCTAAGTTTTACCTCAATTAACTCCCTTAAACCCTTAAGAGTTAGTTTTGTTGAATCTAAGTTTGATAAAATAAAAAAATATATTCGTACGCTTGCTCATTTACATTAGTAACTATATCTAACGTCGTGGATAGATGACCGAGGTATTTAAGAAACAGAATTGTAGACCATGTTCATGCTTCTTACTTTAAAATCACATACCAATCCAAATTTCAAATAATCGTTTATCCTTTACTTATACTTAAGCGCGAGCGAAGCCGCGGGCAGCTACTAGTATACTATATACTATATATACTATAATAACACAGACACACACACGCACGCACAGACACACCACACGCACACATACACACACATGGCTACTGGTAAAGAAATACGTAATTAACGATTAGAAATTAATTTTCATAAGATACCGTAGGGTTTACCGATTTTGGAAGTGTATTCTTTAGTGTGATGCCACTACTGTCCTTAGATCACAATATCTAAGGGTTAGAGGTAAATTCGGGAACCTAATGAGGTTTTTCAGATGCGCCATCACGCGCTTCGTTTCCGGAGCGTCACGGTAGCATGCGCAAGCGATCTCGTGGCGCTCCCCATTAAGACGGAAAGGGTACCGCTGGGTTTTTTAGTATTCCGATGACCGGGGCGCACTCGGCGCCCTGGACAAATGGCGAGCCCCACATACCCCCCACAGTTCCCGTGGAGGAAACGCCTAAAGGATTTTTCCAGCATTAAAAAAAAGGTTTACCGATCTTATACAGAGGTGGTCATATAATTAGAAACACTTCTTATGAATAAAGAAAGTATAACTTCAACGTACAAATGTTCGTAAAAAATATACACATTCAATAATTAATAATCACCCAATAATATAGCCACTCAAATAAAAAACTCATTAAATGCATAAAATATAAAACATATCTTACTTTTTATTACAAAATGAGTCTTACACATGTAGGAGTTCATTTTCTGTTACTGGCCGCTTGGACGCCTAATTAGAAACATTTTAAGAAATAATTCTTAAGCTCGTTCTTTTTTGAAATTGTAAAATAACATTCCTTTTTCTATTGTTCTGTTAAGAAAGTTTTTAATGCAATTGATCATTATAAAACACATGGAACTGTTGAAACTGTTCTTAGAAAGGCTCGGCCAAGAAAAACTTCTCCCAGATAAGATACGCTAATCGTTCGTTTTGCTAAAAAAGATCCAAGTAAAGGCTCCAACCAGATTAAAAATAAAGTTTTTTCACCTGATGACCCGAGAAACATCTCGTCAAAACTGATACGCCGAAGATTAATTGTTGTGGAAGCTAAATTGTTTGGAAGAATCTCTCGAAATGTACCGCTTCTTACCAAGCAACACCGAGAGAAGCGATTAATATTCGCTAAAAAATAAGTTAATTGGACGATACGAGAATGGAAAAAAGTGTTATATTCAGATAAAACAAAAATAAATATGGTAAATTCCGATGGAAAGCGCTATGTTAGACGCCCTATAAACAATGCTTTTAATTACAAATACACAAGGAGTATAATCAAGCACTGTGGCGGTACAATGGATCAATGGCAATACAAAAATATCTTAGAGCACACAATGATTCCCTCCTCGGACGATCATTTGCCTATAACCTGGATCTTTCAGCATGACAATGACCCTAAACACCAACCAATAGCGTCAAATGTTTCCTTAGCGAGTAGCGTATATCCGTTTTAGACTGGCCAGCAAATAGTCCGGATTTAAACCCGATAGAAAATCTCTGGTATATTGTTAAAAAGAAAGTCTCAAACAAACGTAACACCAGTCAAAACTAACTATATGAAGCATTTGTTGAAGCATGGAATTCAATCCCCCTAGAAAAATGTATGAAATTGATTGAATCAATGCCACGTCGTTGCAGTGCTGTTATCGAAAATAAGGGATACGCCACTAAATATTAATTATAACTATTGTTAGGCCGTGGATCGTAGCTATTTCGCAAATAACAATACTAATTACTAATACTTAAAAAAATATTATTTTTTATATTTTTTGTTGTTGTTTCTAATTAGTTGACCATTATTGTTCATACCTTAAAACTGATTTAAATGTTTTTCCGTAATGTAATATGTAAACTGCAATTGTGTAATGGGATTTATATTGTTTTTCTAATAAATGATAAATCGTTGAACATATTGTTGTCCTATTTATTGTTTAATTTTAAAATAACAACGATTGCGGTGAAGTATCTTCATTTGTGCCATCACATGTTCTTTGTGTGTATCAATTTTCATCAAGATTGGTCAAGCAGTTCTTGAGTTATAAGAAGACATACATACAGACAGACAGACAGACAAAAATGAAAAAAAATGTATAATGTGAATCACTGCATCATAAAACGAATATTTATCACAAAATTAGGTGAAAAAAAAAATTACAGACAGAACCAGTAGATTTATATTTATTTATTTATATAGCTAGTAACTGGGCGACCGAGCTTTAGCGTGTTTTTTCACGTAAAGCCTTATCTAAATGAAAATTTGAGCGAAATCGTTAGAGCCGCTTACGAGATACATGACATAAATTTATATATTTACAAGAATTTCTTACTTAGTTAATTTAAGATGAAAGTTAATTTATGATATTCTTATTTATTAAATTAAAGTTGAAACCTTTTGTATATCACATCAAAAATACACTCAATCAAAATAATGTCAAGGTCACGGACAACACGTTAATGGAGATTTCTTTATTTAAATAAAAATAAAACTTATGTATAATTATTAAAATTGAATAAATCAAGAAAAAAATTAAAATTAGCCGTCCTAATTATATTATTGAAAATAAACAAGGATATTAATAAAATAGCATTTACAAAACAAGAACTAGTATTCAATAAGGACCGAGTATTAAGGAGATGTCAGCAACAAGTTTTAAGTGGAGCGAAGTGGTCTATCATGGGCATTAGCTTTGAACACAAATTTATTTAATAGACAGTCGGGATAGTCTAGATGGAACGATAAGTAAAGAAAACAGTGTAATCTCCAATTTCTTAGTAAATTGATTGTCACAAGCAAGCACTAAGTCCAAAATATATGAAAAAATATTGGATAAATATGGTTTAAAATACAATTGCTAAGTTTGACTTACCCTAACCCTAATGCCAACAAGATAAGTTAAATAAATTCAATTCAATAAATCAACAATTTTCATTTTTTGTTAAATTTGAAATAGAAGTTACAAAACCATGAGTAGAAAAATAATTGTCCGTTAACTTAAGTTTTTAATAAAATACAAAATCTTATTATACACATTAACTCGTGTTAGTAGTTATTACTCATTAGTCATTGGTGATGGTCACGATTTGTTTAGTACTGCAAACAAATTGTGACCACCGGGATCACCGGCGAGAACTAAAATCTTAAATTTTATGCAATGTAATGAGTCCTTGGACACATGAATAATATAATCTATATAAACTAAGTTATAAAAATTTTAACACCTAAACCGTAAGTAAAAAATAAAAAACAAAAAGTTAACAATTATATTAAAAAGTAATTAAATATCGCTTATAATATAACATAAAAAATATTAAACTCAAATATGCATTTGTTTCAATAATATACTTCTTTATTCGTTATTTGATTAGCAAAGATTCTCGCTGACATAAATATTATTATCATTGCTGAAAAATGAAGTCGCCCCGTATTTAGACATATTTCTCAATGGATTTTGCATGTTGCATTTCATACACGGCGCCGGCACAACTCAGCTAACGCTATATTTTTAACATGATACATTATAACTGTCACATATGTATCACTTGTGAGCGGAATAAATTAAAAACTTTGTAAGTTATATTTACTTTTCAATAAAGTGCTTTCAGGTATTCTTTTAGGTTAATACAAATCATTATCTTCTTAAAAATAATAATTTTAAAGCGTGGAAATATGTAAAGTGGCCTTTTTTGAGATACATTAAAACCTCTTTTCATGGTTATAGTTACCGAAAAGCTTTAAAAAATCTGTCTGAGCTTAGACACATTCATAGCGATTTAACTTCGTTTCAAAACATTTTGAAATAATTAGAAGTCATAGAATGACATAAGCAAAGTATCAACTGTTTACGTAATTATTCCTCCTAAGCTATATTAAGTTTTTATTTTTTTTATTGAGATCAGTATTTTAAATTACACAACATCATGGGAACCTTCGGCTTATTTTCGAAATATATCTTTAATTATATTTATTGCGTAAGGGATGAGCACAAATCGCGCTGCAACCCCCTGTGCTAAACGGACCTATGACACTTTACTGCATAAACACATGGCACAGGTAGGTGGCACGGGACATATTTATAGATAACGCCCAATTAAGCAAGGTTAACAAAGTATATCCACATCTTAAGATATTTTATTACTGCATTTGATGTATCTGATGTGCTGAAGTGATTATTAATCACATTATATTATTAAACTAAGCCCCCCCCCTCTGAGCCGTAAATCTGAACGCAATAAACTCAAAAACTACTGAACGTATTTTCATATGGTTTTCACTACTAGACGAAATAATTGATGAGGAAGATTTAGGTGTATAATTCATTATGGTTTTGTGTAAATTGACTGAAATATGATGATTATTGTTCTCTGTTGCCTAATAAATCAGTGTGAGACGAGGCGTTGGGCTAAACAGGACCTGCAATACTTTACTTCGCAAACACATGGCACAGGGATGGTCAGATTGTATCCGTGCCAAAAAAAGTCCCGACGTTTAGTTAGTTGTAAAACAAATAAATAATGCGAAATCATTACTATAAATCTAAGTAAATTAATTTATTAATTTTTGTTTAACAACTCTGATCAAACAAGCTTTGTCAATCATTATTTCCCAGTATATCCAGACAATAATTGTCATTTCATTTAAAACGTTTCTTGTTATTGCAATAGCTTATATACTGACACTGCGAGTCACACAAAATTATTCATGTACATTCGAGTGCAATAGTTACTGACCAGTAGTAGTACCTTTTTTATTTCCTGATATATTTAAAATTAACTGTCAAGTGAAACGTGTTTAAATTATTTATTAGATTTTCTGGTAAATTTGGAATATGAGGTTAATTTATGGTTGCATTTTATATAAGTTCACTTAAGTATTAATAGCAAACAAGATTTAAACATTACCGTCTGTCAATCTGTGTATTAAAACGTGGACATCGAATATTGTTTAGAATCTAAAAATGAATGAACTCTTATAATACATACAGTCATCTTTTCTATAACTCTGATTAAATAATAAAAGATCTTGACATGCAGTGAATGTTAAGCTTAAACGGTAAATTTATTTTATTTCAAAATACGTTATTGATAACTCGCTCGCATGATGCCTGAAAGTATTCACTACCAGACAACCTTTACACAAAACAGAAATTCATAAAAGGATTTATATAAAAATAATAATACCAAAAGTAATTATTTTTTATGAATAAAGACGCATGCATACAAAATATGCACTTAATTAATAAAACTTAATAAAACAAGTTTATTAATTTATTTCATGCTTCACATCATAGTAAAGAAATATTTACCTTTATAAAATAATATGCTATGATTGTTTAATAAAAATAAAATCATAAAATTGTATTTCAATAAGCAAAATCAGTAAAATGTGAAGTGAATTTGCATTGTATTAAAAATATAAATAGTTCAAATTTCAGCCAAAATGAATTGCAAACTACTAACTGACTGAAAGTCGTGTCGGATTACCGTCCCATCGGATTATAAGAGTGAAGAAATAGAGTGCACGTGTATTTGCCCACACACTTGTGCACTATCTATACATATAATAAATCTGTAACTGGTCGATGTCTGTACATGGAAGACATATGAGTAAAACTTTTATCGGGGGTCTTTATAAACACAATAGAACCCAAAACAATTTATATAATATAATAACAAACAATACGAATTTTTGTCTGTTTGTCTGTGCGTTTGTGCACGCTAATCTTAGAAACGGCTTAACGGGCTTGAGTGCGGGTTTCACTAATGTATTGTGGCTAATTTCACTTAACATTTAGTGTTTGTTTTATTTTAATCGGTTCATAAATAATAAAGTTATGTCAATTTAAAGATACACGTAACATTTATTAAAAAGAGTAATGGTTTTGGTCAAACTGAGAAGAGATTAAATATTACATGTAATATACTCTTTTTCTTATGATTTATCCTACATTTTGTCCTATATTTTTGATCTCTTTATTTATTTATTAAAAGTTAAGTATCACTACTAAAATCAATAAATTATTATCTGTAGGAAAAGTACGCGTACTGTTAGTTGTCAAAATCAAAAAGTTTTGTTAACAATTTCATGTTTTCAGTAGCTTCGTGTGTTGTTTTTGCATAAAAACTAATATTGCATATATAGTATGTATATCTTTATGATCTCATCTTATATCTTTCATAACAGTACGCTTTAAGTCTGCGTGTGAGCAAGTCAGTTAACTCAGTGACAATTAATACGTGAATAGTATATAGGCGTACAAAGCCTAAAAAACAACTATAACAATAATACATGGTTTTAGAAGTGCTTGCTTTAAACATCAACGTGGTATATCACTTCTTAAAACTTTAAATAGGTATTATTTTGTCGTAAATTCGTGTCTCCTGTCAAAAGTTTTAAAACGGCAGATAAAAATTCAAATGTTTTACCTACCGAAGTTTTTCTAAACAACGAAATAAATAACAATTTAACGTGGAAAAAGTGGCAACAATATTTTGAACTATATTTATTAGCCACTGGATATATATAAGGAGTATTAGCCACTGGTTATATATAAGAAGATTTAATAGAGAAATTTGAGTTTAAAATGCAATTTCGTTGAATTAAGAGTCATTGGTCAATGATAAATTTATAGCAAATATCTGTTAGAGTAGCTCGCCCAAATCGCATCAAAGATTATTACAACGGTCCGATCTGTCACTAGAGAAAGCTATAGAGATAGCTAAAATAGTAGTGATCGAGCAACAAAATACGGAGCACATAAATAAAAGCATTGAGACATCGTCATCACCGTCATCATCTAATGAATATCAAGTGATGAAGGGGGAGTAAAAGGGTTAAACAACACACAGTATAGAATAGAGAAGATGTGCATATTCCTTCAAAGTCAGACGGGCAACTAATTAAGAAGAGAACAAAATTGTGAAAGTGGTTCCATTTGCCTAATCTCAATATAAACCGAATTAAAGTATTTTGAAATCTCTCAGTTTAATTCAATTGGTCTTTGGGTATGTCAAGCTTGCAACAGCATAATCATGAATAGGAAGAAGTAGATCTGTGTGATCATAATTTAAAAGAAAATGTTGAAGATGACCCAAAGACTTCAATACGGCAAACACTTTCCTGCTTATTTCATTCACATGGGGAGTCCAGCTTAAAGTATATTCGAAGAAAACTCCCAGTTTTTTAACATAATCACAATAAGGGAGGACAATATTATGAAACATGATATTTGGTTCTAAGAGCTAAAGATTTCTCACTCCACTCAAGAATGATATTGAGGTCATTATTCATCCTTACGATAGCCATAGGTGACAAAATTATAATTAAGTCTACTTAGATATTGATATTATATATTTTTAAAAGATCAATGTAAAATTAAAAAAATAAGATAAAAATAATAATGTCTTAATTTATATAATATGAATGTACCAGCCTTCTTTATATTCAATATTTTAATTTGTTATAAATTTGCTACTATAGTCATATACTTGCTTGCCTTTTTTTGGTTAAAAAATATATAATATAAATAATATATAAATCATTTATTTACTACGCTTTATTGGTCTTACTCAATGTTATGTGTTATTTTATATATATAATGCTAAAAGTGTAATCTCACTTTTGTTTGTTAAAAATAATTAATGAACACTTAACCTACCAGAGTGGTCAAATAACTGCTTTTGAACCTTTAATCAAAATTAGGTGTTTTTTTTTGTATATTATATACTTTTTCTATATAAAATGGCCGCTTAAGTAGCTAATTGAGATATTTGTGTCAAGTATAATACACAACAGTTGTTTTAAATCTCCTTATTTTTTTATTTAATTAAATGAGTAGTTTTTGTTTAATTAGTGAGTTGATTAAGTCTGTAATTTTATTTAGTCTCTGACAGAAGAACCTTTTCTTTCACTTTATACTTTATATTTTACACATAAAAGAAACTATATATATATATATATATAGTTTTATATAGTTATAGTTTTATATAGTTTAATAAATAAATTATCCATACATATAAATAAAATTGAAGTTTATGTCTGTGATTTCAAAATAACTGCCTGTTTTAAAAGTTATATGGCTATTTACGATTTACCAGAACCAAAGCAATATATTTTTTTACACTGTCTGTCTGTTTGTCTAGGGTAATCTTTCAAACGTCTTAAAATTACAAATTGAAATAACCAAATTATTATAACAACTATTTCAAGGTTCGGTTTAGTCTTTATTTCATCAAAAGCAGATGAGTCTATCAAAAGTTATAAAAAATATGTATTTTTGTTGTTATCTATACACATAATATAATGACTTTTCCTGAACGATTCATTCACGCAGAGCCTAATAAACCACGCGGGTTAGAAACTTGAAATTTTGATACATTTTATAATAAACCCACTAAGGTAGGATTTCTGGAGATTCCACCCCTAAAGAGTTGACCGATTGTTTAGAATCCCGTCATTTTTAAAGTTAGAAGCATAACAATTAATATACAAGCGTTTTTGAAAATCTACCCCCTAAGAGGGTAAAGAAGGGGTTGAAAGTTTTTATGGGGATTCCGTCATTTTTGGTGTAAAAAGAATGATATTTAGTATTAACGCTACGCATAAGTATTTCTTCGTTTTTAGAAATTCAACTCCAAACGGGAGAAATGGGGTGAAAGCATTACAATAAAAATTTAAAAAATAATAAAAATTTACTATTTGTGTTTTTTGATTGAATTAATAAACAAGTATTTCGAAGTTTTATTTTTGTTTTGAAGAGTTGGGTGCAAATAACGAAATTCAAAATTTGCAATATCTGATATCAATATCTCCTAGGGAGATATATATTTTTTATACGAACTTTAATATTATGTTAGTGAAGTTTGGATAAAAAAAACATATTCCATTATTGCCATGTATACCACTTAATTGGTAGTCCCTAAGCTTTATCTCAACCTGACCCTCAAACCCTAAAGAGTTAGTTTTGTTTAATCTAAGTTTGATAAAATAAAAAAATGTATTCGTATGCTTGCTCATTTACATTAGTAACTATATCTAACGTCCTGGATAGATGACCGAGGTATTTAAGCAACAGAATCGTAGACCAGAAGACATGTTTATGCTTCTTACTTTAAAATCACATACCAATCCAAATTTCAAATAATCGTTTATCCTTTACTTATACTTAAGCGCGAGCGAAGCCGCGGGCAGCTGCTAGTACTATACTATATTATATGTATTAGATTACTCGCAGTGAACATATTTATGTTAAAAAAGGAGTAAAAATGACTATAGTTTCGTTTATTTGTCACCAAGTAGTATATAAACATGTAAAAAACACGCGGGGCTTATTGTACGTTGCAGTAGCATAACACAAGCGAACAGGCCGGCTGGCAAATTCTTAAATATATCATTTTTGTAATAAAATACTTAAGGGAAAATATTTAATTTTACTTGTGCGAAATCATATTCACATTATTCTCGTATAATAAAATTACACCCGTTTTTCATTCGAATTTCATTGAATTATTTATTTTGATAATCACTTTAAAATACTACAAAATCAATGATATATTTTCTCTTAACTGTTCCATGCAGGAAGGTGAGTAGTTACTTTCTTTATTATAAGCCAATAATTCCTATATTTGAATAAGAATAAACGAGAGTCTATTTCATTTATACATACATACATACGTACCCGTAGTTCAACAAAGTGGAATAGTAACTGAAGTACACGTTTATCGAGGGATTTAATAATGCATCTTCCCAAGAATATTGGGCTAGCTAAAAGTAAAACACAGAGTGCTATCAATAGACAATGAACGTGTAGCATTTCAATTAAGTTTCTCATAACATGTGTATGACACAAGGCTAACCTGTATAGAGAGATATGGGTGGGAAATAGGCACAGGGCGTCATGTCCCGGTTAATACCTAGCCTGAGAGACGTGTCGGGCCGGCTCAGCGAAACGTCAAAGGCAAATTGAAAATTAATTTATGCTTGCAAAATTTCATAAAGCTTTCGCAGATTGTAAATCAGTCAACGCGAATATGCATGTACAAGTTTAAGAGTGAAACTTACTTGCTAGCAAAATAAATATTTTAAATATTGAAATGGAAACATATTTTTTATAAGCGCTTTACTATAATGCTACGCAGACTTATAAATAAACCGGTGTAGCTTCACAAAAAAGTTTTATAAATAAAAAATGGTAGAGCAGCGTAAAAAGTACATATTTGTTATTTAGACTAGAATAAATTGGCCACATGTGTTTTTTTCTTCCCATATATTTTGTATAACATCTTGTCATAACACTAAAATATCTTACATATAATTATATCAATATGTGTATTTTAAATAGAATTATTATATTTTAACAGCATCACCGTAAACTGTCTTTTCTTACTGTTGCTTCACGTATCTTTATACAATACATAACGTGCTCTAGATCGATTTCGGCCACGGTGCGGTGGCCTATCTCAAGAGAGATTAGCCAACTGCGCAGAAGACATTATAGTGCACAAGTGTGTGCGCAAACACAGGTGCATTCTCTCTTACACATATACACGTACATTTTTAATTACATATGTTCGAACTGAGAACTGTCAGACATTATGATTTAATTAAATTGTAATAAAACATATTGATTACTATAATTGACCCGAATGCATGATTATTTGTAAAACTAGAAACAAGTGATACATTACATAAATGACCAAAAATTATATATTCTAATTTAAAAACGAATCAAAAGTATAATAGAAGTCATAACGATCCGTGGTGAGGCAATAGAATTGAACGCACTCGCGGGAGGGTTCTAGAAAGAGTCGTAAATACAGACGCCTCTCACTTATAAATTAGGATCATAAAGCAGTTGCCGAAGTTTGTTGGCGTCACGACGACCATAAAACAACGCTTACGTCTAACGGGAATACGCTTGTCTACCCCCTTCGCGATCTTTCAATTTACTCGAATCGCTATTATAACTTATATCCCATATTTGAATGCTTGTCATGTTTTGAACATGTGCTCTATAACGCATTGTGACAACAAGTATATATATATATATATATATATATATATATATTAATATAATTCATTATATATATAATTAATTATATTAAGTCTTAGAGTTGAAAAGTAAAAATATATATGTACATTGTATGCCTCGTTGGTCTAGTGGCTAGAAGGCCGCAGACCCGGTGGTCCTGGGTTCAATTCCCAGGTCGGGCCAATATAGTTATTGGGTTTTTCTGTCAGAAAATTCTCAGTAGCAGCCCGGAGTCTGGAAGTTGGAAGTGTATACACTCCCGTACCTCGGAAAGCACGTTAAGCCGTTGGTCCTGCGCCTGAACTCTTTCCGGTCGTGTCGGATTGCCGTCCCATCGGATTATGAGAGCTAAGGAAAAGAGAGTGCACCTGTGTTTGCGCACACACTTGTGCACTATAATACGTCCTGCGCAGTTGGCTATCTCTCTTGAGATTGGCCGCCGTGGCCGAAATCGGTCTGGAGGACCTTATTATGTGTTTATATTCAACAATAGCTAATGAATTAATTGCAATTCGTCTAAAAAATTGTTCGTAAACGATTATTTTTATGCAAATGTAGTATTCGCTAAACTGTCACGCAAAAACCAATAATACTGTAGGGGTGATCGGACGTACTCAAACGAACGAATGACCCGGGAACGCATAGAATACCAATTAAAAAATGCAAGTGAACAAGTTATACCGCAGTCAACCTCTTCTCCTATACTTAAAAAATCGTTTGTCCCGACTGACTACCAACGCATAGCCTACTAAAACTACCTAGTCTAGAAAACTGAAACTTGGAACATACCTTTATTTTTTAAAGAAAGCGAAAGGATTTTGAAAATTACTACATTAAGAGCACAATACCTCCTCCTCCACATAAAGATTGAATGAAAGAAGAGGGGTAAATAAGTATTAACTTGTCCCGACTGACTACCAACGCATAGCCTACTAAAACTACCTAGTCTAGAAAACTGAAACTTGGAACATACCTTTATTTTTTAAAGAAAGCGAAAGGATTTTGGAAATTACTACATTAAGAGCACAATACCCCCTCCTCCATATAAAGATTGAATGAAAGAAGAGGGGTAAATAAGTATTAACTTTACTCATACGAAGTCACACAATATATCATTAACTGCCTCGTCGCTAGCTTACAGGCTCTCACTCTTTCATGAAATTGTTAGTAGCAATTAGGGATTTGCACTCCACAGCCTCTGAAAGTACTTAAAGCCATTGGTCCTGCGCCTGAACTCTCTCGGATCATGTAAGTTTGCTATCCCATTATCAGAATGAGGAAATGTAAGGCAAATTTGTGTTAGTACGCATATTTGTAGACCTGTATATATAATATCGCCTGGCAGAGCTGGTTTGTGATGGTTTGTGATGGTTGAACAGTGAAAAGTGGAACGTGAGTCGAATTTTAATAATGAGATTATATAAGTACATGAAGATATACATTGTAATATTTATGTGTAAAATATATAGTCCCTTTTATAATTGATCTCTTTAATAAATCGGAATCAAAGTTGAACATACAACCTAAATAATCTATTTCCAATATTATGTATTCCGTTATAATACACTGATGCAATACATCAAAGAACATAGCTGAAAACGGGCTGTGAATATGAATCAAAATTTCATATATCCGTGCCAATTTTCATATTAATTGCGTTTTATTACGGACAAAAGTGCTTGCATCAAATTAGTTATGTATGTAAAATAATGTTGTTAAAAGGAGTAATGGCATTTCATTAATTTAGTTCCAGCGGTGAAACATGTTACCACATAGCTGCGCACATAGTGACCGAGAATACAACCGACTATATCATTAAAATATACTAAAATGTTAAAAATAAATGGTAAATAACGAAATGTGAATTTCATTTAACTGTTACTGACATTTGTAAAAGGACGGAACATAATAGCGTTACGAATAAATGAGACGTGTTTAAACTTCTCTCGGAATTCCATTAATTAAAGTCCGATAAATTTAAAGGCGAATTATTAAAGTAATTCCAACAATTTCTTTATAATCTCAAACATAGGATTACTCAGATTGTGATTATAAAATATAAATAGCTAATAATATAATTCTTAACACATCCTTAAGTTAAATCTTTAAAAAGGAAGTTTCTGATCACCTAATAGTTTTATTAATACAGACTAGAGTTTAACTGATCGTAGTGAGATCGTAAAATCGTGTGGAAGTAATTCGCGAAGGCAAGTTTGCCGCAGACGCTTTACTTACAGCACTTGAAGTTAGTTGGAGCAAAAGTTGCCCGGCGCATGTCCCACTCATAAAGTCAGCAACGACATCTAAGTCACTTTTGCATGCTCTTAACTAGGACCAGATATGTAGTGATTAAAATGTACTCCAAAATATTATTATTAGAATATTATAACTGTTTGTTGCCCAATGTTTTAATTGCCCTGAATATACATATAATTTGCACAAGTGCATAAAAGTGGCAAAGGATTTATATAAATATATTTAAATAAATAATCAACGTAAGTATTTTGTAAAATCACACTTTGTGGCTTTACACTTATAAAACTGAAAATGTTCCTTATACTTTGAGATTATAAAAGTAGTTTACCTTGTTCTATTTTTAAACGTGTGAAGTGCGGAAAGTTCATTAATTTAAAAAAAATATGAAATAATTTTAGAGAATGTTAAAGCGAATTGGCGTACCGCATTAAACTTTTAATTGCATGCACTGCTTAATATAATTTCTTGGTCTAAGTGCAGAGAGGTTAAAAGAAATAAAAATAAATTCACCTTTAGGTACACGCTCGCATTACGTCAGGAGGTATGTAAGGTGCGTGTAAATTATTCAGTCGATACGAAGCTTGCTCTCTGGGGCTTTGGTCGGAATACTAACATCTGATCCGTGATTGTGCTTGATAAATCTTTTTCGATACAAGACTCATTCGCGCGTCTTTCTTTACGCGCATAAATCAATATTTTTCGTTTTGCAATTTTATATTGAACTCACACAAGAAGTTTTTATTTTAGTTTTGCTTTATTTTTTAATAAATATCGACATATTGCTTAATATATTATTTAGCACTGTCTTGAAATGCCTAAAATTAAAATATTTATTTTTGAAAAATTATCAATTCAAGTTATGAAAATGATGACATTGAACGCAATCGTAGAAACATACTGCATAATGTGTAAGCATGAAGTGTGGATATTTAAAATCTTGGTTAAACAAATATCAAATATTTTAAAGGTCTGAGTCATAACTAATTTGAAACTGTTCTATTATGATTTATATCATTTAGATATTACCTTAAATTTAAAAATGTTTGTACCGATAAATCTAACTAATAATAATGATGTACAAAAAAAAAAACTTTCATTACCCAAAAAAAAATCGCAGATACATATATCAATGTTAGCATAAATTATTTTTGAATCTAAAATTTTAGCAATGGCAAAGCCACATGTTTTATGGCTGTCACAAATAATGATTTGTGGAAAAGATAAAAGTAATATAGTTTCGTACTATAAATAAGCATAGTGATAAAATAAAAAAAATAAGAATAAAAACGTTACTAATTGATTAATGCGAATACACGAACTTCTTATATTATTCTTTAAGATTCTGTTGGTTGTTTTGTAGTAGCTTAAGCTAAGAATCATACGCATTTTAATTATCTTACTGACTAACGAAACTTTCAAAAGCAGTTAATTATAAAGGAAAGTCAAGATAATGTTATAATTACTAATATAAAAGTAAATAAGCTATTCTGATATATATGTATATAAATTTATTTCGTGGACCTCTGAAAGGGCAAACGATTTGTTTTAAAAAGATTATTTCGATAAGATTTTAATTTGGTAAGTTTATCTATATATGAAGGTGAGTTTACTCTAGGTGTACCTACTTCCTGAAGAAACTAAGGTTTTCACAAAGAAAAACATTTATACCTAATATTTATCATGAAATACATAAGTTTTTTTATAATTATTTACTTTTGTTCATTATGTCTTTTAACCTTATATCTTGTAGTTTAGTCAGCGTAAACCCAGTTTGTACCCCAGAATCACCTTGAAACGACTGGAATGCAAAAAATAAAACTTCTCTTTTATTATCAAATTCAATATAAGTACAAGCACTTGTACTAAAACCGCTCTGCAAAATTTTCTAAATATTGGTAAAAACTGAATTAAATCAAAAGTTTATTTTAAAGAAGTTAGAGATCAAATGAACAGACATGATAAACGACTTGGTTTTATAAAATTAAAGATTAAAAATGTCCTTTGTCCCATTTTACAATATCATATTATTTTATACCACAAGAAAACGTCCAACTTTTCAGCCGTGATTAAGTAACAATTTTATGTTTTATAACACACAAACCTTAAAAACTATATAATTTACCAATTATAATATGCATATTAAGCTGAAAAGTGTATTTCTTTGCTTATTCACGCTAATGTATAGATCTACAAGTGCGATTCCTTATTAGATTCCCGTTTATTGACAACAACATCACGCTAAAACTCAAGTAGACGGACGGACGAGTAGCAACGTTTAATATTTACGAATCAGCAGGTGCATTATTTTATTTAATATATATTGAAAGCCCATAAAACTTATAAGCTTTTGAAAAAAAAAACCTAAATAATAAATGTACGATATCAACCTGTATAGTACGAGTACGTTCGCATTGTCGCTCCGCAAACAAGCCGCAGTGAGTGGGTACGTGACGTGCAGTATAAATTGCGACGTTCTAGCTGAAATCAACTGTATGTCAAACGAATCGAATCATTTTATTATTATACAATATTGACAAGTCAAAAGTGTTCGGGAATGCAATCAAATATTATAATTAGCGCGTTACAAATTTCAACGGCCTGCCGCTGTTTGAACGTGAACTAGTTTTTTACTAATTAGACAAATTTAATATTATTTATTGAAAACGTATTTTAGAGTAGACGTATTTTAGTAATGTAAAAAGTTAATCAAACAAACACTACATAAATATATTTAAAGCAGGTTTCTCTTCAAGATTGGTGAGGATATCAGCGAAACTGTAATATCCTCCCTCGTCGAGTTTGTGAGTAATCAAATTAACCGACATTGAAATGATTTCAGTGATTCCAAATATTTTAATTGACAAACAGAATTTTGGGCTGAAAATAGCGTTTAAATTTTGCTTGCATTTACTGAATTTTAATGCTATGGATGAATATAATATTGGAACAAAGTCAAAAGTCATTCATTTATTTTTACTATCGTCGTGTCAAAAGGGGGTAAAATATAGTTGTATTGTAGTAAATGAGTCTAAAGAAAACTCAATACATGTAAAATGAATAGCTCTTTATTTGACGTGCGTATAGGTTGAGCATTTAAATTCGTCTGCTTAATGACACGGCGAAAACGATTAACTAACAATTAGATGTACATAACTTGAGTATTGTGTGGGTACCGTCTACCACGATGACATATGGTCACATTCGTATAAACAAGTGGTAATAAGATTGCTATGCTTTTATGACAGGCGCTAACAATAGTAATATTAATATATACTAATATTTTAAATGCGAAAGTAGCTCTGTCTGTTACGCTATAAAGGCAAAAACACTGAATCGATTTTTAAAATTTCGTATGGAGCATGGTTGATGCCAAAGACGGACATAGAATACTTTTAGATCTAATACTCGACCCTACTAATCGTAACACGCGGGCGAAGCCGCCAGCCAATACTAGAAATATAAATAAATAAATAATGTCCTCCTGACCGATTTTGGTCACGGCGGCCAATTTCAAGAGATTAGCCAACTGAGCAGGAGAAATTATAGTGCACAAGTATGTGCGCAAACACAGGTGCACTCTCATTTCCCTAGCTCTCATAATCTGATGGGACGGCAATCCGACACGCCTGGAAAGAGTTCAAGCGCAGGACCAACGGCTTAACGTTCCGAGGCACGGGAGTGTACAAGAACTAGATAAATTAATAACTCATTATACGCAAAAACTCCGTTAAATATCTTATTTTATACAGTTTTTTTATGGTACGAGTATGTTTATTTTAACGATTTGGGCCGATTGTTAAAATGTGTTGATATTCGTAATATTTTTTTCATAAATGTTCCATACATTAGATGTTGTATATACGATGGAGTTATCATTTTGGTGTTGACCATTGAAAAGGGAGGATCCTCCGACCAGACGGGTGTTAGTCTGGTAGGCTACCGCCCGACGGTTGTTGTCGGGTTCTTGTATATATGTTCAATCGCTCGGATAACTTTAATATCGCGATGTAGGATACGTCAGTTTTTAGTTTTCGTACGTGGCGAGATGGATGTCGCTACATCATCATCATCATGTCAACAAAAAGATGTCCACTGCTGGACAAAGGTCTCCTCCAAGGATTTCCATTTTGGCCGGTCTTGCGCTACCCCCATCCAACGGCTTTCCGTTTTTTGGCTGTATTTATTAGTTATAACACTAATACAACCATAAGTATTCTCTTACCTTCCAGATGAATAAATATAACTTACAATTGTACTAACTTGGAATCTCGTTTCTAACTTACATTTCTGAGATACATAAAGTAAATCAAATATATTGATTATGTGCCTCTGTTATGATAATGTTCGTGATGGATATTTAAAAAATAGTTTTACATTAATTACTTCTTTTTTACAATATTATTGTACACATAGTAGTACATCCTGTGAATGTCCCACTGCTGGACTAAGGCCTCCTATCCTTTTTTGTACACATAATTTTTATTTTTTTATAGGTAGTCCGACGAGCTTATTGTCCACCTGATGGTGACTGGTCACCAACGCCCATAGACAATGGCATTGTAAGTAAATGTTAACCATCGCTTACATTGCCAGTGTGCCACCAACCTTGGGAACTAAGATGTTATGTCCCTTGTACCTGTAATTACACTGGCTCACTCACCCTTCAAACCGGAACACAACAATACAAAGTACTGCTCTTTTGCGGTAAAATATCTGATGAGTGGGTGGTACCTACCCAGACGAGCTTAAACAAAGCTCTACCACCGAGTAAAATGTACCACATAAGTACCACATATATAAACTACCGACCATAACTTACCACAAAAACAACAGATTGAACAGTAAAATATTTTTAAAATATTCTGATATATTTAAAATTTATTCCAATCAGAAGCGCCCCAAGAGAACATCGTAAACTGCCAATCATTTTGTCGCTAATCTGTCGCGGGACCTATGTTTTTTAGCCTTTTTGTGTGTAGCTTCATTGTTCACCGATTTTGATAATTAATTCTTTTTCTAGGCAGTTGGTAATATCTAGAGGTTGTATCAGTCAATTAGTATTTATCAAAATTAAGCTCGCACATGGAATAAGACTACTTCTAAAAGAATTTTCAGTCAGTTCTTCAATTAATGATTCTTAATGAAAAATATGCAGACAGAGTTGCAAACGGGCCACCTATGAGTAAGTTGTCATCATGACCTATCGACATAGTTAAACTGGTTCACTCACCTAACAAACCGAAATACAACAATGCTAACTATATATTGTTGTTTGACGGTAGAATATGTGATAAGTATGCGATCCTGATGGGCTAGCACAAAGTACCATAAAAATACTCGATAACTTTGGTGATTATCGATTCGTGGACAAATAACTATTTGGGAGTATAATTTAAAAGAAAAAAGCCACCATAAATTAATTGCGGTTTTTTTTTTCGATAAGGCGCTATTTGAGCGGCTTGTTAAAAATGCGTAACCGTAACAATGCATATTTCAATTTAAAAACTGCAAATTTTTTTTCGAGCTTTGCTCGGCTCTAATAATTATGTATATTTTTTTTGTAGTATAATGCAATTTCAAGAAATACAATACATATACGATTAGATAAACCATATAGGTGTAAAAAGCCAAACCTTACCTAAATATAATAATTCTCGTGTCCAAAATACACAATATATAAATATACAAGAATTGCTCATATCATATAAGAAGATAAAAAACTCCATAGGTATATCACGTGTTTTATCATGTAATATTGTATCCACTGTTGGTTGTCCTCTTAAATAAATAAATAAATAAATCACACAGAGAAAATCAAAAAACAATATTTTGACGAAGATTGCAAAATGTGTTTAATATGTAACTATATATTTTCAATGACCAACACGATCAATGATACGAACCTCCCAACAATTTTAAAATAACTAAATCACCGGTTGCGTGTCTTTTCATAATTATGTCTGAAAGCTATACAATTACTATACCTTTCATAAATACCTTTATACCATTCGGGTTTCATTAAGAAAATTGTTACCTTTACTAAAAGTTTTCTTCAATTGTATTATTCGAAAGTCGATCACTAATGTAGTTCATCTAACTTACTATCGTTAGCCTATTTTTCCGCTGTTTAATGAAGTAAATTAGTAACTATTAATATAATTTATTCTGTTTATGTGTCGGTGTATTAAGCGTTATTCCTGTAGAACACATAAAATTTACATAACTTATTTGCGCTAGAGGTGCGTCGGCTCGTAAATCTCGCGACAAGGGGATTTCTGTTTGTGAAGTTTCTTTTTTATTTCCACTTTATCTGTGTATCGCAAAAGCCTGTGAATACTCCGGCGCAACTCGGAAACCAGCTTAACTTCAATAAATCAATTTGTACACTTACCCTTACTTATACACTCGGAGCGAACCAAGTTTTGAACGTGTCGCGACCAACTGAATAAAAATGTAAAAAAATATGTTTTTACACTGAAACATATATTGAAACTTGCCGACATTTATAAAAGCAAATATTAGCCAATATAGACGGAGTTAATTAGTTATATTATAAGAATACAATTAAGATCTCAGCGTACAATGATTGCCTACTTACCCTTCATTTTTTAAAAATATTTAAATCACTTTATATTATGTATGATAGAGATTTATATACATTCAATTAAAATAACATATATTAACAATATATCTACAAAAACCAACTAAATTATCATATAATTGACATATATAATTCAAATGAAAATGTAACATTTTCAACAAAAATAAAATAAAATTAGATCCACGTATTCGTCTTACTAACATGTCCATTTTACATCACAAAGTTAGATGCGCCTGTCATTCTATTTTAAACACGATAACGCCAACTTTGCCGTCCTCGAAATGTGAATACCTTGTTGCGAAAATGTGACTAACGGAAACTGCACAAGTTACTCGGCTGTCCTTTCCCGACACGCATTCACTGGCTTTTCGCGGCCACTCTTGCATCGCGGGTCCTCGAACTTTAAAAAATATATATATTTCCATTTCATTTTTAAAGACGGGTTTCCATACCTGCTCTTCCACCGACTCAAAAAATAACTGATTACGTACTTTCATATTGAATATTATTTTAAGCCGTAGGGTTAATTGTACATGCAGGCAAATATTTAATGCCAGTTTATTTATTGCTTTTTTGTAAACGATTTTTTTTTTTTTTTTTTATTGTATAGGGAGGCGGACGAGCCTTTGGGCCACCTGATGGTAAGTGGTCACCAACGCCCATAGACAATGGCATTGTCGATGCGATTGTTAACATTTCTTATCTTAACCATCGCTTACATTGCCAATGCGCCGCCAACCTTGGGAACTAAGATGTTATGTCCCTTGTGCCTGTAATTACACTGGCTCACTCACCCTTCAAACCGGAACACAACAATACAAAGTACTGTTGTTTTGCGATAGAACATCTGATGAGTGGGTGGTACTTACCCAGACGAGCTTGCACAAAGCTCTACCACCGAGTACAAAGCTCTACCACCGAGTACTCGATTGTTTTATATTTTAATAAGGAAACTATATTATACAAAATTGAATTAGTTGTTATTGCGTAAATTTGGGAAAACAGATTTTTACCCTAATATAAATGATCAAAACATTCTTAATATTTTTTTTTATTTTCAAAAATAAATAATTAAATGCTAGCATACACCCATAAAGAATATTAATTGTAATATTGCTGATTTTTAATTACTTTCTTTTGATATATCGAAAAGATTATATTATTATATATGGCTGCAGATCCCGCGGTCCTGGGTTCAAACCCTATAAAGAAATGCTCCGAGGTGCTATAGAAAAATTCTATAGTAACCCGGAGTTTGGTAGTTAGAAGTGTATCCATGCACGTAAAGCAGTTGTTCCTGCACTTGAACTCGTAGCGGTCTGTCGGATTTGCCATCTCAATGGATTATAAAAGAATAGAGAGAGCATCTGTGTTTGCGCACATACTTGTGCACTGTAATATTATGGCCTGCGCCAACAAATAAACTTGCTTCTCTTGATAAGCCACCGTAGCTGAAATCGGTCAGGAGATCATTATCATCATTAGTATAAGTATATAGATTTTTTTCAGAAGTAAGCCCGTTGAATAACATTAACGCAACATGAAAATGTTTTAGTAATTATTATTTATCTCTTCGTTTATGCAAGATTTTCCAGAATAGAGAAGCTCTGATAATAGTTAAAATACTCTTGTATATCATAAATTTCGGTTCTAATGCTCATTCCTCTGAATTAATATTATGGAAACCAACCATAATAGTTATTAAGCGAAATACAATGAATCGACATATAAAATAATTTGATGTTTCAATCTAATATATTTTGTTTAATTTAGAACATATAGGAACATGAAATTTACACTGCAAAGCTACTATATCAAAATTATATTCTAAAACCTTCTCTGAACCGGTAGTTTCAGTTTTAGCAGTAGTTTTTTCAAAAACTATGCGTTCCAAAATTATTTATTAGTACAGGTATATCAAGAATAGCTATATAATGAATTTGACTTATATGGTTTGAAATTGAAACTTCCGATTCTTTCGTTTTATATTTCAAGTTCGTAAAATTAGCAATTTTTATTTTTATTATTACATATTACCTCGTTATTCGAAAGCTTATTCGCTCATTTCTAAATTCTAGACCAAGGTATAGCGATACAGAAGACTTGGAACGAATGCGTAATTATGTTGCTCTAGCTAATAAATCTACCCATTTTTACGACTTTTGATAGAATTAAAAATGATATGCAATACAATATACAAAAAATATTAAATTCGATTAAATAAAGCTATACGAACGTATACCTTGAATAAAAATAACAAGATTTTCCCAAATTTTAATATAAACATGAAAAAGGTTGTGCAATATACAATTCTGTTTTTAACGGCTAAGTGTAAAATATAATATTCCGCTAATAATTACTAAATACTTCTTTTAAGGATCACTTCTTTGATAAAGTCATATAACAATAACTAGGACATTAGCATACTGATGATAAAATACAAAACTTGTGTAATTATTTGTCATCGTAAAATGTCTGCATACAGATTATAATAAAGTTAGTTTCTAAGCGACTAACAACTTTTCTTTGTTTCTTAAATAATGCAAGCGGCAGTAATTATTTAGATAAATGAGCAATACATAGGTTAAGTTACATAAATGAATAATAGTTCTTTTTTTTTTTTTTTATTGTTTAGATTGGCGGACGAGCTTATGGGCCACCTGGTGGTAAGTGGTCACCAACGCCCATAGACAATGGCATTGTAAGAAATGTTAACCATCACTTACATTGTCAATGCGCCACCAACCTTGGGAACTAAGATGTTATGTCCCTTGTGCCTGTAATTACACTGGCTCACTCACCCTTCAAACCGGAACACAACAATACAAAGTACTGCTGTTTTGCGGTAGAATATCTAATGAGTGGGTGGTACCTACCCAGACGAGCTTGCACAAAGCTCTACCACCGAGTTCACATTGGAAGTGAATACTGTAATAATTCACTTCGTATTTCTATTGTCAAATGTTGAAAAACTACTTACGGTGATTCGTTACTTTGATACATGTATTCTTTAATTATTGTTAGTCAGCCAATGTCGTATAATACTTCTGTTATTTCAAGATCCTCAACGCAGAAGCTTTGAGTTTCAAGTTGGTCTTACAGAATACTCGTAGCTCTATTGAACTAAGATATGCTGTATAAATTATATTCTTATTATGAAATTAAATAAATTACAATGAATATAATTTAGACTTTGTAAATCTCTTTATTATGCATAGCTGTACCTATATGACCAATATGTAACATTGAACTAAAGTATCCTAAAATACGTTTTGTCTTTCGGAATTCCGCATAGGAGTTAGTGGTTGTAATGAAATTTTCAATAATTCCAATAACGGCTTCTAATAATGTTAATTTTAAACGATACGACTTTTTTAAGAATCTACAATTTTACAGCAACGTTAATATATATAAATAGAATAGAAAAACACATTAACATTATATGAATCAAAGCTTTAAACAAGTTTATTGCCATTTATAACAGTTCTAGGAATCAAACCAAAATTATTCGTTTCGTTTCTAGCAAATCAGGTTCGTTTAATATAGAAATGCTTAATTGCAAAAAGCGCGTATTTGATATTCTACACCTTGCTTAAACTAAATATAAGTGTCCATCAAAATATTTTTTCTATAGATCTTCTGTCTTCACAAATATCGTATGCTTAACATTGCACGAGAAAAATTAAACGTTCGATTGAAAAAAATGTCTTATTTTTTTCCGTACTCAAAATACATTATATTTTCAAATAAAAATATATATGACAAGTTTGTAAGCATGTCGACATTGTTTTCGACTTATATTATTATTTACATTAATTTGTAAAGTTACAGAATATTGCTACCTAGAATAAAAGTATTTTTTCTGCTATTTGTCATGACTAACATTTTTGGAAGTAAAGAAACTTTGATACAGATAATTTGATATCTGTATTTTCAGTATAATATATGCAAAAGTATCTATAAAACGCCTGATTGTTTTAACAGAACATCGTATTCATACATAAGAATATCAATGTCATAAAACGAAGTAAAGATACAAGAGTAAGCTCTGAATGAACTTTCGTTAAAATTAATGGAGATTACGAAATTCACGGTCATTGAGTTCCTCGTTTCAACGAACCTTTGACTGTAACTTGCTTGTTAGACTAAATTGAGAGAAATAATAGCGCTCATTTGTTTGGTTTAAATTCACTCCTTCAATTAATTGATACACTTTGTAATCGAACTTGTGGTACTCACTTTCTCCCTTTGTGATCGGTGTAGATGATGTGGTTTCTAGCTGCGGGTGTCTGTCGGTTACGTCCTAAAGAATTAGTTTCCATGGCTGAGCTTTATTATTATATAGAAATAATCTAAGCAGCTAGGTCATCCATGCGGTGAGGTGATCTCTTTGGTAGTTCTCGAGTTACGAACAAGTTGGAAGTATCTGATGGTCGATGAGGAACTGTGCCTGCAGAATTATGCGTTCGCCGTCGCTCAGACACGCTTAACAAGTTCGGATGGCCAGCTTGTTAGAGCTCACTGTTCTCCAGACATTGTGCACACAGTTCCGACTTCTTAGCTGCGAAAGTTTCTCTCGCTGTTGATTCTGTTCGTTAGTGTTATACTGTTTGTTATTGGTAATATTGACGTTCGAAATGTTTTTTTTTATTTTTTATTATACGATTTGTTTTACGATTTTCATTTTCTAAAGTATGAAATAATTTGCGTATATTAGTGAATGAAAATGCTTTTTTTAATAAATAATTGAGACGATTTCAAAGTCCAATGCCGAAAAAACTTTATTTAGATTTAATTGAAAATGCCTTATATAACATAGTCTTTTCTATTTTCATTTATGATATGATTATTCGTGTAAAATACACGAGTGTAAGAAATGTATCGTAAGTATAGCCATATCATTTTGACATATGACTTAACTGTATATAAATTTTCAATAATCATTAAACGTACATATATAGCGCAGTACATAAAGCCTTATTTACCTTCCAAATAGTAGGCGGGGCGAGGATTGAGGCGGGCTTATTTGTAATCAACAAGGAGGTGGAGTAGAGGTTGATTTTTATCAATTGTCATATTACTTAAACGTTCACACTTTTTACAACAAAATAGAAAAACTCGCAACCTTTTTTAATAAATATTATACTCATCAATGAAATGTGAAACGGTTTAATGTTATAATTTACTAAAGAATAAAGTCCAAATGGAAAAGGTCCATTAAAATATTTCATAGGCGTTAAAATGTTTGCTTATCACATAAATTATATTTCTCAAGACAATATACAAATGGGCTTTAATTAACTAAGAGAATGTCGAGGAAACGGCAAATATGCCGAGATCGCCGTTCACGAGCCGCCCGCCGCCCGCCACCCGCTCTACTAACTACGATTTACATTCACTCTCAATTATTTATTATAAGATACAGTAAAACAATCCCCTTTTAATTTAGCAAGAAAATTAATTAACTTATGAATAAATCTTAAAGGTAAACGTGACTTACATTTTCACCCAATTGCTGGTAATATAAAGAAAACATTTCGAGCTATATTAAGGATAAAGACAATTACATTGCTTCATTTTTTATTATTAAAATTAACAAATATTTATGAACACTTTGATTATACGTTTCCGCACGTTATAATAGACCCGTGGATATTTATTTTATAACTAGTAATTATTTACCTTTTTATGTCTTCATTTTATGTTCATTTTTAATATTAAAAATAATAGAAAAATAGCTATAAATAAAAAATACTAGACACTTGTTTAAGTAATAAATAACATAAGAACGATAAAGCTAAGACCAAACGCTACGAAATAAGTTACGGGCGCACTACGACGCGGACGAAGTAACTTATCCGCACTCCGTCGAGGCTCGTAGCCGACTGAACTCTGTGCTCCTTATTCGACAATTATCCTGACATTGCCATACAACCAACCGAAAACGTGCTTTATGCTACTTTAAATTAAGTCACATTTACATTGAATGTTGCATTAAATTGAGATAAATATGACAATAAGTAGCGAATACGTAGAATAGGTTACGAAAATTTAATTCTTCCTACACGAGCATAATGACGGCTTTAGAACTGAAGGATCACGTCGAGTTTCAAACTTTGGTTAGATGACGAATTACCACACTGTAACACTCTGTGGTACACAGCAGAAGGTTCAATTTTCAGGTAATGTTTGTTAAGGGAGGCGGTCGTAAGGCTTAAGGGGTGGTGCGTACATCGCGCGCATGCGTCTTTTCTCGATCTTCTTAAACTTTCTAATCGTATAATGTTAAACTTAGTGACTTTACTAACTTATACGATTTAAAAGTCGTAGTTATATTTTTTTATATTTAAAACGTTTAAGGATTGAACGAATAAATACGAACTGTATGATACGGTGCTGAATAAGCCACTCAATTAATTATGAAATACGTCATTTATACTGCGTGTGCGTCGTATTGAGACATTGTTTACAAATTAGAAGATAAAGCTCCTGAATCTTGCAGATAATAAGTTAAAAAAAATTGACACACACACACATTAATGACTAAATCAGAAATAAGTCATAACTTGTAAAGTTAAATACATATATATATATATATATATATATATATATATATATCCTAAAATAGTCATGCACACGGACATATAGAGTCATATAAAGTGAAATTTGACTTCCAAGATACAGGTTATCGCCTAGTTTTGAAGTCAATAGAATTATTTTGAGTATCAACTAAAATTAGCCTTTCATGTACCTAGTATTTATATTATAATTGTCTTTTATTTATTTAATTTTTTTTTTTATTTTATTATTAATGTTTCTTTTTCTTTTACTTAGTAATATAAAAACTGTATTTTTATTTATTTAGCTACGCTTTCTTATCAATAAATTTAAAAAAATACTATATATGTGTGTACGATATGTCTGTAATAGCCTCATATAGAATACGGCTATATGCAAATTATTATTTACTTATTACTGGATTTAATTAAATAAAAAAATAATGCCACTTTTCAAAATGAAGAAATATCAATATTCAAGTTATTTCTTAAATTTACTTGTAATATCGTATTAACGTCCTCCAGACCGATTTCATTCGATCACTATTACGAGAACTTATCAATTCAAGGTATTAAATCTAACGAAATGACTATCAATCAAACTCGTTTCAATATTACGTTAATTAAAAGGTAAAGAGTTGTAGTCGATATTCGTAAGCAGTTCATTTAAATTTTTTTAACTTTTTCTTTAGCAAGGAAGTATGTTATATATTTGAAATAATCGGTTTAATTATTAGAAAATTGAAAAATGTGTTATGCGATTTACTGTTTAGAAATATGTATTTTTTCTATATTGCATATATTTATCCATAATTAATTATGCATTAAATATATTTGTGATCTTCATACTCGTTGGAGCTGGTGCAGCGAGGGCGGCCGAAGTCTGCCACGATGTAACTTTCAATATGAGCTTTGTTACCGCTTTGTTCCCCCATTTCTTGTGTCACTGCATTGAATCTATCGGCGTTCTCCTTTGTGCACGGAATATTGCTCGTCTTTTGTCGAAATGAACGTTACCTTCCGCGAGTTGTTTCAGCGAAGAATTTCACGATTGCAAAGTAATATTTTCCCCTTAAGAATTTCGATGTGTTTCTTTCATGTCTGAGATGACTTTAGGATTATATTGTATTTTGAAAAGTTATTCAGCCTACGGTTTCCAATATCACTTTTCCAAAACTTTTTGATACGAACCTACGATGGTTTTTTTTTGGCAATATTTTTATTCCTTTATATAGAACAAGATTATGTTTCTTAAGACAATTTTCGTCACATTCTTACGAACATTAAAATTTAATACTTTTAGATTTGTTATTATAATAAACGAAAAGGATATTTCATAAAAATATAATTTTGTACTCTAGTTTATAATTTTCTTAAAATTCTTACACATATGATATCATTAGTTTCCATTTATTTAATGGAGGTGTAATGAGGCGAGTCTGTAAATCCTTTGTCGCGATAATTGCATTGGGCTACTGCTCAAGTCTAATAGTCTTCTGACCACCAATTAGGTTTGGATTAGCGACGGTGTTATCCCCAGCCGTACAATATAATTCTTGAAATTGCTTGTTATTTGTTGAACGATCAAACTCCCCGTTTAAATAATAATCATTAGATTATCCTTCTAGATAAAATACACACGGTCATATGGATTACAATGTTATATCATATACAATAACAACCCTGGGAACTCCAGGCGGAGGTGCTCGCAGAAGTGTACCGGTTTCGACTGGAAGCCAGAGCGAGTGCCGGCCGTCCAGGATCCGCGGAGGTGGGACGAATCAGGGCTCTAGCCCAGCAAGCCCTGATTCGTAGATGGGAGGAGGACCTGAGGTCCCCATCAGCAGGCCTAGCGACAGCGGAGGCAATTCGGCCCCATTGAAGTCGCTGGTTAAGGAAAAGTGGCACACTTACGTTTAGACTGACGCATGTGCTTACCGGGCATGGCTGTTTCGGTAAGTACCTGCACAAGATACCGAGGTGGGAGGTACCACCCTTCTGCCACGTGTGTGATGCGCCGCTGGATACGGCGCACCACACCCTGACGGAGTGTGCTGCATGGGCATCAGAGGCATTCCTTGGCGTCGATAGTCGGCGGAGATCTCTCGCTGCCGAGCGTGATTGACGCCATGCTCAACAGCGCGAGGTGCTGGTTGGAAATGGTCTCCTTTTGCGAGAGTGTCATGTCGCAGAAGGAGGCCAGGGAGCGACAGCGTTAGGAAACTGATTCGATTCGTCGAAGACGACCGGGGAGGAGGCTTAGGCGCTATGCGCACCTTCTCCCCCCGCCTTGGCTAAGTGAGTTCCCTGTATCCGGGAACCTCCTTAGAAATAGGGTCATGGTAGCATGCGCAAGCGATCCCGTGGCGCTCCCTGACCAGACGGAGAGGATACCGCTAGTTTTTTAGTGGGTAGTCCGGCGCATTCAGTGCCGGTGAGCCCCGGCAAAAAATTAAAATACAATAACAAAAATGTACGTAATATTATAGAGCTGAAAATGTATAAACAAAATCAATTATTAAAAATGTATAATCACTTAAATAAAACATGATTAATAAATTAATTTATAAGCAAACTTCAACCAAAAGGAAACCCTAACAACATAATGTTCGCCTAAGATAGATAATTATGAATTCCCACAACACACGCGCGTAACAACTTGATAAAAGCGGGTCGTATGCGGCGCGCGTTACTTCGTTACATTACAATAGGGACGCACGAGACATACTACCGAAAGTTTAGGCAACAATAAATAAATCGCCTAGTTCTCTTCAAGTTCTTCAATCTTCAAGTTAATATAAAAGGGATATTATGTATTTTGTAAACCATTATAATGTTCAACTTGACACGAAATAATATCATCAATATTTATAAAAGACCTTACGTTACAGTTTTATTTGAATTATACTATCGGATTATATTAAAATTATAAATAATTATTCTTTAATGATTTTTTGAAACGAAGTTCCATATGGGGCTTTGCGGAGGGTTACCCAAGCCGGCAAAAAACGTCCGTAACGTAAAAAAAAAGCTTAAGATTTTTGTGTATAGTCTATGTATGATGGCTATACAGTGTCGAATGTATAGTCTACGGGATGACTGTTATTTCTCGTAATATTAACGGTTTTAGATAAAAACAACTTTTGAAAATATTAGTATACTAATTAGTATTGACCCATTCTCCCTGACTAATCTTAAAAGTTAAAATTATTTTATCGTCATTATTATTATATATTTTTTTATAAATCATTCTAAACACAAGTAGTTTTTTGATTTTTATCGATAAAAAAATCATAATAAAAAATGTATACCCGAATAATTATTTTCTTTATACCTCGAACAGAACTTGAAATTAATATTTTTATAATAAGGAACTTCGTTCCTATCTGGTGGACGAAAACATCACACGGATTTTTTTAAATAAAATATTGCAAATAACTTATTCAACATTGTCAAGAAACAAATAAAATCATTATTATAATCTTAATATAAAATAGTATCTTAATATCTAATATATGACGAAATTAAACGATAATATACATGAATATTATCATAGACTAGGTAATACCTTTTCAATTTACACTCAATAAACACCACAGCCATGAGTCACCGCTGCATCGTGCTGGACAGACTGCTAATTAACACCGGATTACCGAACAGAACCGTGTCCGGCTATTTGCTGTTTACAACTGAATCCGAAGACAAAGCAAATAGCTTACCCACTGCCGACAAACCTTTCATTATCTGCGAATAGAACAAGAAACTACATTGTTTTAAATAGAGTTATGTTTTATGACTTACAGCAATTATAATTTACAGGAACTGACGATTGTTTATTAGACTAATATTAATATTAATAATAATATATAATATTTTAAATATTAGTAAAAGATAACAATATTTGTCTGAGTAAATATAAAATTTTCAAACTACCAACTACACTTTACAACCTCGCAGATAATATACGTCTAACTGTCATGGCGTTTTATAAATATAAAAACCTGCTAATTTGCCTTTAGTGAAAACATAATCAGAAGGTAGTTATGCAAATAACCGTTGAGTGAAAATTTAATGTATAAACTATCATTTTTAATCAAGATAATATGTAAAATAATGATCTTTTAAAATGAATCCTATGTCAGTCTTTTAAAAAAATAAAGTAATTGCTTATTTTTCTCATCAACACAATTTCAAAAGACCAATGTCGTTCCGTGTAGAAGGTCTATTGGCACTGATAAATAATTTAACCTTGGCAAGACACCGCCTAATGATCATTCAAAGAGCTAGGACGAGACAGGCGGCCAGCACCTTTTAAATAAGAGTTGACATCGTATGCGTACCTATTGTAAGCAGAAGGCAAAAATGTTAGTGGCAATAGATGCAAATTGCTTTGATTTTTATATTACTCTAAATCATCCGAATAAAATAAAAAGTTAATCTAGACTACTTCATCTTATTACAATTCAATTTTTTTTCAAACGTTTCTCAGTGACTACCTCTATTAATATCACTGTCTTATTTCGTTTACCCACCACTTCACTATATGCGTTTTAATTATGACTGAAATATCCGGCATAAACCCTACTTATACATAGTCTTCTGGCGTACTGTCAAATATTACAAATACATTGAGATTTTCCCATATACAATTGAGTAATTTTTCCTTGTTTGACATGTTCCTAACATCCCCCTTTTTCACTCAAAGTTTATATCACTCGAGACACGCAACAAAGAGACTAATTAGACACGACTGCACTGTAAGACAATACTGATTAGACATATTTCTAACATTTACTAATGAAAAGTTCTAGAAATAAATAATAAAACAAAATGTTTCTAAGCTAAGAAACATTTTGCAGTTAAAATCGCTCGAATTGAATTATCGGAACTTATTTTAAATTTATTGACATTGTTGATTTTATGGTTTCATCTCTTGCGTCAAGCTTAATCTTATTCTCTTGTATCTTTTTAAGTAAGATTTAATCATATAGCGTAGAAATTATTACTAGTATAAATATTGGTTCCTCCGACAAAACGCTCAATGGAATAATGGCATTATCATTATTGTTCCTTTGTATAGCATAATATTTTTAAAATAAACACATACTTAAGCGAGAAATATTTAAAAAATCAATATTTATAGTTATATTTGGTTTTGTATTCCGTACGCTTGTAGCATCTGCCCGCAAATAACAGAAAGAGCAAGTCCTTAGGGCACCGCTTTAGCTTTTCAATTTCCCTTTCGGAATTATTCGTGCTAATCGAATACGACCGCCGGGGTCTAGGGACACGATCACGATGATTCATTCATGAGACTAATGTCGCAGTTCAAGTCAGGAACTCGGACTATTATTGGGAACATTACCTTTTTTAACCGGTCAATAAATCTTTTAACATCTTGATAGTGTTACTAGTTAACTAGAAACTGATTCGACACATTTAATTGACGGTTATGGGAAAAAAAAATTACAAATAGTATATGTTTACATCTTTATAAAAAACTTAAATAATATATATCACTTATGTAACTGAAGATAAATATCATAATAATGGTCCTCCTGACCGATTTCGGTCACGGCGGCCAATCTCAAGAGAGATTAGCCAACTGCGCAGGAGATATTGTAGTGCACAAGAGTGTGCGCAAACGCAGGTGCACTCTCTTTTCCTTAGCTCTCATAATCCGATGGGACGGCAATCCGACACGACCGGAAAGAGTTCAGGCGCAGGACCAACGGCTTAACGTGCTTTCCGAGGCACGGGAGTGTACACACTTCGACCTTCGAGACACCGGGCTGCTACTGAGAATTTTCTGACAGAAAAACCCAATAACTATTTATTGGCCCGACCTGGGAATTGAACCCAGGACCACCGGGTCTGCAGCCTAGTATCTAGCCTCTAGACCAACGAGGCAGTCATAAATATCATGCCAACTATTTTAACTTAAGACTCATAGAAAGATGAATGTTTGTAAAATATGCGTTAATTTAGTTTAGACGAAATTAAGATTTATTCCAGTGAGGAGTTTATTAAAACATTATATTAGAAACTCTTGAGCAAAATTTCATGCATCTGGTGACAAAGACAGCACATGCACAACTTAAAATCATTGCTGTGCGTTGTATGTCAGCCAGTCAGTGTTATAGTTTCATGAATAGTAATCACTATCATTATATTCAAAATTTGTAACTTTCTCTTACTCTTTTTCTCTTAAATCTTATTTATGTCACTTCTATTAATCATGTCACTTTATAAATTAATTAATAGTAATGTAATATTAACAATTTTCATAAATAATGTACTTAATATATGTATATTCAATTTAAAATAATTGCATACAAATGATCTTGTCAAATTTCACGTTATTTTTATCGTTACATAAGTATTTATAAATATAATTGAACATTTGTATGGTAACAAGAAAAGCTGACTTGTTCCACTACAATAATATATAAAACAATACAGTTTTAATAATAATATGTAAACAGAATACTCGATATTTTTCAAGCAACATTGTGAGAGTCTGGTATAGAAAAGCTTTTGTTTAGCATTCGATGGTAGACGCGAAGGCGCAAATGACGAGGCGCGAGGTATTGTCGCTCCATTAATGAGCCCGGGCGAGCGGACAGCCGCGCGGAAGAGGAAAATTAAACTCCTGGGCCCCAGGCTTGTGTTCATTACTCCACACCCGATTATTCCGCCGCTGTTTGTAAATGCAACGTAAAATATCACTGAGTCACATGCACAGTTGAGCATTTGTTTGCGTGTGAATTAGAACTGCGATTGCTTATAGTTGCGCTATTGTTATATTACTTACATATTAATAATATTAATATTGTGTTATGCTTTTTTTTATATCTTTTAATTAATCAAATAAGTTTTTGCAATTGTTTTGATCATTACATTAATATTTAAAATACAAATTAGTAATGATTCGCTTCACTACTCACTATCAATAGTTAATCATGTATCTTATAGTTTTTCGCATGATATATATAAATGACATTCAATAAATTCTTTTGAAAATAATAATAAAACATTATATCTCAAAATATCGAACTTGCGACTTTTTCATCGCTAGGCAGTCCATTGTTTTTAATACTTGATTGCATAGCACCTACTACACATATTTATCATACAGAAGGCGTGCTTAATTTAAGAAGCATTTTTAACCAAGTGCAGGAAAGAAAGTATAAATAAATAAACATGGATTATTAGATATTAGATTACAAACAATTTAGTTTCAATCGTTTGATTAAAACGGAATACAAATTTAATTGAACGATTTGATATACTTACAAATAAAAACCTGGAATACATTTTTAAGGACTGAATGAACTATAATATTATAAATTATATTTGTTTCGTATTGTTGTTTTTTTAACGTAAATCAACCTATACTTTTTGACCATTATAATGCAACACACAGTTACATATATTTATGAACAAGTTGTTGCAATGCTACGCTTCTTTACAAAAAACAATACGAGAGTGTGAACCCATTTGTCACAGTTATATACCATTAAATACGCTGTCGTATATTACTATAGCTGAAGCCAAACAACCAAATTTACTAGAAACAAACAAAAGTTATTAAACTAGTATAACACTGTTTGGTATCGAACAGAATTGAAATAAATTTAATTTATATTCCTACAATATATAATTATTGTTATAGTTAATCAGTTAACTTTAGATTTGTCAAAAATGATTTTATTAATTTACTACGTATAATTTACAAGAAATAACACATTATTTTAAAGGAACAAAAGACAATCGTCTAAGTTAAAAGATTATTTCACATTATTTTTATCTTAACTGTATATTGTAATATATTTAAATTTTAATACATTCAAGTCTTTATAGCTAATAATAAAATAAGTAAACTAACAATATTAGAGAATAATGTTACTAATCGTAAACATAAACTAAATATTACAGACTGTTATTTTAATTATCGTAAGTACTACTTTCATTCTGTCTTTTGTTTAGTTAGAACTTCCTATTTGAATTGAAACACGCATTGGAGCAGCGTGGTGGAATAAGCTCTAAACCTTCTCCTCAATAGAGGAGAAGAGGCCTTAGCTCAGCAGTGGGACATTCACATGCTGTTACAATTACAATACAAAATTAGAATGGTATATACTACGTATGTACCTAAGTTTGTGTTTCATTTTATACCTCAATCCGCGGCAGAAATATGGTCCGTGGGGCATTGCTAAGATTTCAATTTCCTTTCCGGAATTACTTGTGCTCTAATCGAACACGCGTCACGGGACACGGGGGGGAGCGACACCGCAAATTACTCCCGTTCTGCGTGCGAATGTTTAAAATGTATAATTTAGAAGCGTTCTTACGACACAGCTGTTAAATACTCAATCCTTGTCAATTATTTATTGAGCCGCAGGGTTTATTGATGCTACTTTTTTTAAACGTTTAAACGAGTAAGAACTATTTTTTATTAACAGCATTCGAATTTGGCTCGGACATTTTACATAAAAAACGAAAAATGTTATCGTTTCAAAATTATAATAAATTGAATAAATTCCCATTCAGGTAATAGAGTTGAATAAGTTTTTATGCATGGAAAAGTCAGTAAGTTATAGCGGAGCGGGTATAGGCGTGCGACAGGCGGCTGCTGATTGTAAAGCGCTCACAGACGGAGCCTATTCGATTTCACGGCTCGCCGCGCCCGATATTTATTGTCATCGGTGCATTTGTACGACACGGCGCCTACTGAACCGCGCTGAAAAATCTCCATTCCCGAAATCGGACGAAAACATTCCGACAGTCCCTCAGTGAAGCCGATGACTTTTAACAAAAAAATATCCAATGTAAAACCGACACGAAACGTGTTGTCAACATGGCGTTAACAATCGCTTCGTGAATATATTTACGAGCAGACACACGTCAACTTGTCTCGTTAGTAAAAAGTCATGTCGTCTTACGATTTATCACCTGCACTCGACAGGGCCCGAGAAAGCAAGCGTCGCCTTCGAAAATGACGCAAATCACAACTAAAATAGATAACATATAATTGATAGGAATATTCAAAAACATTGAAGTATTTTCTGTTCAATAACTGCTCTATTAGCTCATTAAGTTCTCACAATCGCATGTAAGTATATATTAAAATCAGGTCATTTCATATTTCGACAGAGCCTGTAAGAGGGCCAATGGTCAAAGAGAATGGCTATCAATAAAGTCATTTCCACTACAAACGTAAATTGTACCATGGTATCTAATTTAGTATTGACCGTAATTGGTACCATGCCAACTCGAAGAATAACGTTATTTTAATACGATTTCCTTATTGTTCCACGAAACCAACTCTATTCGCCTATTAAAATCCAAAAACAAAGTAACAACAAAATTTTGAAAATACTCATTTAAATCCAAACAATTAATACATCACATGAATTAAATAAGCAATGCAACTGTATGGCACGAAAGACGATGGTGCTCTATATGCCTGGCAGCTATCTCGTTGGTCGTGTACAGAACGCAGAAATTCAACAAAAGCCGAAGGTCGAAGACACTGTAACATTTGGCCATACGAAAGGTGCGCCAAAGGTCACGGAGTGGTGGCCTACAGAAACAAAAAGGC
Organism: Nymphalis polychloros; assembly: GCA_905220585.2. Classification (NCBI taxonomy): domain Eukaryota; kingdom Metazoa; phylum Arthropoda; class Insecta; order Lepidoptera; family Nymphalidae; genus Nymphalis; species Nymphalis polychloros. The sequence continues at coordinate 9,421,443 of HG992245.1, read as the reverse complement.
CAGCGGAATAATTATTTAAAAAAAATTAATGGTTACGCTTAGGACTGGACATTACGAATTGGCGCGCGAGTTAGGCCTTTATCCAGCAGTATATCAATGTGGGCTAAATACGACGATGACGGTGATAAAAAAAAGACTAAAAATTTTCCATAACATCTTTTCCGTTTTTATGATACATTATATAAAAAACTGCAGGAGAAAATGATTTGCTTCAATAAATAACCAAATTATATTTTCTGCTTATATCTACATCATTTGTTTTTGTAATAATCAAATGATTTCGTCGTAAGTAAAAGAAGATGTTTTTGTACCATGCTGTGACGACTTTATTGCTTAAAGTAAGACAGCATTTAGAGGAGTAAATCGGGTACTCATCTATGTAAGTAAACAGACGACAGTTGCAATGCGTTGACTTGCATACAGCAGTCAAATGTGTGTGCCTGTTGACTGTTGACACACCTTCTGGAATCTGTTTATGTGATTATCCACCGGTTCGCTTAGTTTAATCATTCCCTTTATCATTCCTTCGTACGCCTAAATAAATGATAATCATGTCGCACAGTCTAATTGTCTCTGATTTTCCTTAAATTATTATACATTCTGAATTAAAGTAACAAGAGTTAATCAAATTTATTAAATACTCAACATTTAAATAGCTTTACTTTATACGTATTTAAGTGTTAACTTTAAGATTCCATAGAATTGAATAATTACAATAATTAATTATCTCAAGAGAAGATTTTAAGATATTTGATGAAACAAACGTTTTGAATTAATAGCGCAATGAAATAGAACTGAAGGTAACATTTTATGTTTTATAATCACGTCAGTTATTTTATTACCACCTCCGAGGCAAAGCTATAAGAGCCCTCGGCTCACTCACACCGTGATTAAATTATCATTGCAAACTCCGTCTTGCTACTGATGAAGTAACTTATTCCTCCTCCCTTTTGGATTAGTTCGTTTTCATTATTATTAATGGCTTTTTTATTCTTTAGCGTGCTTTTCATGTTCATAATCTAAATCCATTTTGTGTGTAACATTTTATTTTCACTATCATAATTACACAAGTTCTTCTTTTTTGTAAGTTTATTTTAATTGTAATAAACAATAATTGTGATATATGTAATCAAATATAACTAATATAGGCAGATGGATAGCAGGTCGCCTTATAGCAAGCGGTTATCACCACAGCTTATCGTTAGTGCTCTAAGAAATATCAAGCAAACCGACAATGCGCCATCAACATTGGGAACTAAAATGTTATGTCCCTAGTTCTTGTAGTTAGACTGGCTCACTCACCATTAAAACCAGAACACACCCAGAATACTAAATATTGGTGCTTGGCGTTAGACTAAATGATGAGTGGGTGGTATTCAGACGGACTTGCGCAAAGCCCTACCACCAAGTAAATGAGTGAGTAAATAATTTATTTTATTATATGAAATATATACATGTATATAAAAATGAAACAAACTTAAAACAGAGTAGGTAGTCTTATAACTCAGATTGGACTTACAAAAGCTATGAATATTACGAAGGAATTCAAGAAGAGCGTCTTAGCACTATTAACATAGAATTGCAGTTACCGTCAATTCGACTCGTAATTTGGGCTTAAAATTCAAAAGAGCAATAGTGACTGCATTGCTTTTCAAACGCAGAGAATAAATTATTTTAATATTTAAAATGGAGCAAATGATGTTGGCTGTTTCCTGCGAGATTACGAACTAATAACGTTACAAAACAAGCTCTTTGCGGGTAAATTATGCATACACTCTCGGATCATTACCACGACCCTGTTAGCTTTTGGCCTGCAACGAAAATATCGTATTGGAAAAAGATTACCTACCTTGTATAAAATTTAAGTAAAATTCAAAAAGAAAAAACGACTCCAATAATTCCTAAGGATATATTTTACTAATTATTATATCATAGTTAGAAATACTCTATAAAATACGTATGGTTGAATACGGTAGCAAGTTTCACCGGGAGCGGTGGGATTAGCCGGATCTTTTCAGAATTGAGAGTAAACATCCGGCCAGCCGTTCCCCCGAGATTCGGATAAGGTGAGTAGTATTTGTTACTTAAAAATCACACAAACATACATACGAGTATTTATATCATAATATTTATTTTCGAAATATGTAAAAAAAATGATTATATTTTTTGTGATGCATAAAAGAAAAAAAAACGACTAAACCAATACACATAAAACTTATGCCAGAAGATGTAGCGCTTTTTGGAAAAGATCTAGATGAGCTTCGCTGTTTCACCCACTTAAAATTTAGAGTATTGACATGTCAAACATGAATTCCAAGTTCGTGTTCGTTCCGTGCTCTTTCATAATAAAGATCCACAAATAGTATCCACCATAGAATAATAACCCTTAGAAGGATAGTGTCATACAAAGTTTCGCTCAAAATTGAAGTAACTAAAATTAATGTGTGTGTAAATGTCACGTACGTTACATACAACGACACGGTCACATACGACCGAATGATGTTGCAAGTGAATACACATTTTCCCCATAAAGTGAGGAAATTGATATTGTTTGAACTTGAATTATGAAATATATTTTTTTGCATTTAATTAATTTGAATTATTACGTAGGTTGTATTCAGATGTGACAATTTGTCAGACAATAATATTGGACATTATTATTTTTTCATTAAAATTAATTAAACAACGCTGAAAGGTTTTCTGACAGTAAATTGTGATAAAAAGTAGATTTGTGGATTTAGTTGGCTTCCAATATTCTTCTCTTCGATTAAGTTGTATTTTATCTATCCGTCGATCAGCAGCAATTGAATTCGAAGGAAAGCTAAAAAAGAATACAATTAATCAATAAGTATTATAATTATATATTGCAATATTATTTATTTCATTTTAGCTTTATTATTATAATGATCTCTTTTTTTTTATTTATCTAATAATATTATTTAGTATTGCTTTTATTTTGTGTATAATCATACATAAAAAAAGAATTATAATTAGTTGAACAGTATTAATGTTTTATACGTAATTTAAAAAAGTTAAAATAAAAATTTTAAATATTTATTTATTTTTATTATTTAATATATTAAGCAATCGTGGTAAATATATTTTACATAGCTGGTAACATTTTTATTGTAATGGCGTCTTTTGTTTACAAACTCTTTTTATGGTTTGATGAATGTATTTTAGCTAAAATTATAAGTTTCCAATAGTACTTACGTGTGAAATGTGATTTTCTTATCCTTATTTTTTTTATGTGGAGTGTTATGACACCCTTTTACTACACAGTAAGTCCTTTTATAATAAATTGCGCGAGATGTTTACTGTGACACTTTAACGTGACGACTGACGTGACGTCAAATGTATTGAGACTAGTTACAATTTGAATGACTTCAATTTGCTTGGGCCTACACTCCTTCTAAGTGTTATTATTCTATGGTATCCACAATATCAACTAAGCGATCGCTCAATCCGTACGTACATCGTGCTAATAGAAACGAGTGCCTCTTAACGCATGACCTACGTTTATTTTCTCATGTGTTAGTTAATCTAGATCTTGCCTGCGAAAATATCTTACGCTGTAACAGAACATTAACGGTCTTTTTTTTTAATAAAGTACATTTACATTGCCAATGTCAAATAGTCTATTGTTCGTTGTCAAACGTTTTTTGACATTTCATTGGATTTACTTTTTTATTGCCATACTTTTTCCGCTAACTGTAATTAAAAATTATATATAGACGAAAAATAACATCAATATTTAAATTGAATGTTAAATCTTATTTTTATTAGTGAGTTACGATCGATATTCGACGACAACGGAATATTTTATAATATAATAATTAATGTGATAAATATTGAGGTGAAAGTTATCATTTATAAAGTTTAAATAAATATTTTAAATCTAGAAATCATTGAAACAGACCTCGTCATGTAATTTTAAGTACCAAAAAAAATGAAAGTACTACATTAATATTGACATATACGGTTTAATAAATAAAATTTGCATTCAGATCACTTACTATCTCCAGGACTGCTAAGATAAAAGCCAGTGAAATCCCCGCGAGCGCTCAAATTCTTTGAGCGCGGTTGCGAACCGTCTTTGCCCGACAGGCGGTAATAAAAACGGCTTAAATAGGATTTTAACCGCGAGTTCCTCGCCTTAATTAAATTGGATTTGTGAGTGAAAGAAATATACGTGAAAAATTCGTGTCGATTATATCACGGAATGAGCTTTAGAATGCCTTTAACCAAGCAGATTAAGTCCACGGGAGATTATTAGCTATTCTCGTTCAGTTATTATTTTTGTAATTAGCAGCGTTGCGTAAAAAGGAAAACTGGAAACATGCTTCAGGAAATGACAGCTTGCGCTACGCGTGCCATGTTGTATGGCGCGCTTCGAACAAACTTTAAGCGAAAATTTTCGTCACAATGGAATATACTGATTTCTTGAAAAATAATAATCAGAAATTGTTTGGTAAAAAGAATTTAAAAAATATATGAATAGATTTTTGGATATTATAAGACATTATTTTTTATGTGTTTTTTTATTATAAAAATGTGTAAAGACATAAACGTACACGACGTATAGACGCATTCTTTAAATATTGTATATTGGTCTTTGTACTACTAAACAATGGCTTAAGGTGATTTATTTTACAGATGTGATTTGAATTTTTTAATGTCCTTCTATATTTTATCCTTAGTCGATCGACAAATTTTATTAGTTAATATTCCGGAGTCAATTAACATTGATTTAATTAACTCTAAACGAATTTTTCCTTCATTAATAAAATCAATAAGCCGATATTGAATAATATTATCCCCTAATTAACATTTTGGGTGGTGTTTTAAGGCTGTAACAAACGTAGGCCGGTGTAAGCAATAAAACCTCTCGTCCCTTATCCGTCATTCAGCCCTTGGAGATTTCTTCTAGGGGAATAATTTACGTTGATCGTCTAGAAGGGGAGCGTAACTGCCTCACCGAAACTTTAAGCTTTCATTCAGGACTGTTGAGATTCGCGGTGTCTCAACTTTCCGTAATAAATTTCCATTGAGCATTGAGAAATCTCGATCTTAATTATGAAACTTTAATTTCGTACTAAAAATTGTGCCAAATACTTTTGCTTGTGCAACGTATGTAGTTATATTTATTAAAAAATATAATCTATGGTTAAAACTCACGTGATAATTTTATTTATGCACTGTCATGTGTTCGCTATCCTTTTAAATTTTACGGCAGCAGCCAGAGCCGGTGATGGCGTTACGTGTCGATGAATGTGAATAAAACCTTTGACGCCTTTTGCCGCGTGCATTTCGAGCGAGACACTTCAATTTCAGTTTACACGCAATCGCCACCAAAGACCGCGTATAAATGCCTTTTTACTGTAAAAATCTGTTTGTTCATATCACCTCTATATACGAGCTTTGGCAGAATAAATACATAGTGAAAAAGAAACGTTTACACTACATATAAAATTATATATATAATTCTATTGTTAAGATATATAACTGCGTAGGTTAATAGTCGTACTCGAGAGTTACCTATAGAATTTTGCAGAAAACTGGATGTTTGTAAATTGAGGAAGTATTTAACATTCCGACGAGCCGCGACTGCCTCGGGCACGACTTGTTAGGAAAGGACGGCGGCTCCCTGGCGATACGTTACCGCTAAAACATTGCTTCGGATGCCGAGACCTATTCATTCCTTGTGTTTGTCGAACATATACGAACTTAGGCGTAAAATTTATTTCGATATAACATCTAAATATCATACGGAAAGTACACAAATCATTAAATTTTCTATGCTTACACAATATTCAGATATTAGTACACCATTTTGTCTATATCAATAAAATATACTATTTTGAAATTACATATAATAATAAAATTTCTTGTTTTTGAGTTATTTCAAAACGACATTTTAATTGTAATTTTTACCAATAAATCACTTTATAATCAAAGTCTTCGCGGAACAGGTCCTTCATTACTCGATTAATAACGTAAATGAATCCTGGCTTGGCAAAAAAATGATTTATTTGTATAAATGGTTTTTTTTCAGCAGACAGAAAAAAAGTAGCGTACACAACAGCACATGTTACACACTATGTCAGCAAGCGTATTTTGTTTTCTATACGTTTCAATTTATAGTGACTCAGACTTAGAGCATCCACTTAAATGTAAATTTCAAAATTTACGTGGTCATAAAAATATGGTCATATAACAAATACGATGGGGTATTGTGCGTTTAACTCTCAAAACGAAAGGCTTTTATCTCGTCCCCATAAAGATGGTGCATCGCTCGCCGGTTTGGCATTAATTCTTACTTACTGTAATCCGGTTTAAGTGACACATAAGTTACGAGGAACGAAAATTACTCACACAATAAAGAAATAGTAAATGATTTAATCAATACCTACATAAAAATGAAACTATCGCCTTAGGCCTTTTTCAATCAGCAATATAATTTAAACAACATGTTTTTTTATGTAAACTACGAAAATTGTATTGTGACAATTAATAAACAAATAATGCTTCAACATTTAATAATGATTGCAACTTTAACCATAATTTTCACATAAGTATTTTTGGTATTATATATTAGGTATAATAATTTAACCGTATAAGCATTATATGAAGAATGAAATATTTCATCTAATGACAGATATTTCATCTAAAGATTGACAGAAACCTACATTGGTGCGATTATGTCATCATGGTCTATAAGTAAGAAACGAAGAAAAAAATCTCGGTTTATTTTAATTTGCGAAGAGATATTAAAATAAATCTGTTTTTACTTCGAAATACCATTTTACTGTAAAATATCAATTTAATAATTTAATATTAATTTATACTAGCAGTTCACCCTCTTATCGTCATCGAGCTGGAAAATAACGGATGTACTTAGAAGAATAAGACGGTGTTTTGAAGAGGGCAGAAAAATAATTAATCATTTTCGTTTTTATGGAGCTAAAGGTTGGGAAGACATTATTGTGTTGTAACAGTAGGGTTATTCCTTTATAACAAAGATGAAATGTTACAAAGCCTTATGGCCCGTTTTTATATACATACGCATATTTATGAATTAGTGAAGTAACAATTACGTATACATACATACATTAATAACTCAATGACTTTTAGAATTTAAATTTATTATTATAAATGGATACTTCATCGTTATTTTTATTTTTTGGTTTTTAGAAATAAATTATTGAGATAGCTAGACATGTAAATATCCATGTTAATAATTAGTCATTTACATGGATTTAGATAATGACCAGTTCTTTTCTATTGTGTAACAGAAAGGCAAACGCGTCATTGAAGGAGACAGAATCGTCTTACCCATTGACATTGTTATTGATATAAATTATTCCATCCACTGTTATTGCGCCGATAACGATTGGGCTTAGATGTCAAATAATTGATGACTACTATGACTAGAAGTAGAATAATTGATACTACCACACTAATTGAGGTACCATCCGTCATTGACTATATTGAATACTTTTATGTGTATTTATATTCCATACAGTTAGTTATATTACATTGTAGTATAGGAAATATACTTTTGCTTCTTAACACTAATGAATTTTGCTAGCAATCAAACTCTGAAATTATATAATTTAAATATATTAAGATTTGAAAATAGAATGAGAGTAATTCCCTAAAATTATTAATATATTTGACATTTAAAAATGAACAAAGAAGAAATAATTATAATCATTCTGTTAAAAACATTATTCATGAACAAATAACGAATAGTTTTTAAATTATGTACATTATTTTATACATTTAATAATAAGGTCCTCCAGACCAATTTCGGCCACGGCGGCCAATCTCAAGAGAGCAGCCAACTGCGCAGGATATATTATAGTGCACAAGTGTGTGCGCAAACACAGGTTCACTCTCTTTTCCTTAGCTCTCATAATCCGATGGGGCGGCAATCCGACACGACCGGAAAGAGTTCAGGCGCAGGACCAACGGCTTAACGTGCTTTGACGATTAGTCAAGCCGTTGTTGAGTTATAAGAAGACATACAGACAGACAGACAAAAATGAAAATAATAGTATAATGTGAATCACTGCATCATAAAACGATTATTTATCACAAAATTAGGTGAAAAAAAAAATGTACAGACAGAACCAATAGATTTATGTAGTAGTATAGATAATTTGTTTTCTGTGTGGTATACAATAAAGTATATTTTGGCAAGAGTCACGTGAGATAACTAGTTATCTTTTAAAGCCAGTTTAACGTCGACTTACAGAAATTTCAAATATAGAACAAGCATCTATTCCAGATGATAGGTTTAAATAATGGACGCAACAATGCGCGTTAATATTAAGGTAAATCTTATTAGGACTCCGTAAATGCCGCGATAATATCGTCTTGTTTTGAAACTCACCATCCGCGTTACGTCTCTCATGCTCGAAAGGATTTTACCCTCTGGGACGACCATTCTCTGAATATTCATAACAAGATGATAAATCGACTTAAAGAATTAAGTATCGACATAGATTAACTACAACTGCAACTATATATATATGCATATGGACAGTCTTTAGATTATGGATGTAAAATTCAGTAACATTTTATTAATGTACGATCGGGTTGCCCCTTAGATTTGCGATATCTTTGAAAACATTCGACTTTTTTCAAATGTTACTACTTATGGAATGAATTTCTTAAAATTCCTTACAAAATTACATACTTCATGGAAAATTTTATTCTGTGCGTTATCAGTCAGTCAGTGAAACAGTTTTAATATTATAATTACAATAATTAAAATAAGCGTTATAACTACTGTACGAGTACAATGCTATAAAAACTATTCGCCTAGAATACCTTAAGTCTCTAATACGGTTAAGTTCATAAAAATGTTATAGTCTGTTTAATATTAAGTTTTTAATTTGCTCAGTTTTTATATCTCTACGGTTACTTAATTTACAGTGTCGAAATATAATACAAAATTATATATTTATCCCTGTTTTTAAAACAATATCAACGACAACAGACATTGTTTTCTTTGGTATTTGTCGATTTTCAGATATGATATAGATTTGATTATATAGAGATGATATGTAACTTCTTCTTCATTTTAGTTAGTTCTTTTCGATAATATTTATAGCCTATGTCAATACAGATATAAACAGACCTTAGATGAACATATTCCTTACAGATTGCTAATAGTTTTGCTATATTATGTACGATAAAAAGTTCTTGGTTAGTATAATTTTATTTATAACACAACATATTACAACTACTTATATCTTCTTTGATTTTACTTCAAAAATTATTCATATCGCTACAATCCAATGTTAAAGTTTATTTGTCATTACTCGTGGTTTAATTAAGCTATACATTCTGAAGTCGTTGTAGATTTATGCATAATTAAAATTTATAATAAACATTCAAAAGTTGTTGTAAAACCCTCTTCAATATTTAATTTTAATGTAAATAACGTTATAAGTCTATTTTATTTTATTTGTTGGTCATTTCATTTGTAATAACTAAAAGGTCCTTTAAAGGTTCTGTCAGTGTTATTGGATAGCGTTTGAGATGTAATAATTGTTGTACTGATTTCCCCAGAGTGAACCAAGTTTTCCCGGGACTAAATCGAGCTAACCTGGTTTGCAACCCTATGGTAAACAATCCTTCAATCATATAACATTATTTATTTTAAAAAAATACACATATTTCATGAAAAACATCTTACCAAAAATATGAAATTTTACTTTACCAATGACTGCTTTTGGACAATTTTCGATAGATAAATACTCGATAACCGAATAGATTGTTTTCTCCTTTGAAACTTTGGAATATCATATTAACAATGAAAAAAGATTAGTTTCGCATGTTTGTTATTTTGTTAATATTTTTAATGTTACTTTAATTTGATGATATAACGCATACCCCACAAATCAAAATCTTCTTTATTCAAGTAGCATCATATAAGCAATTTTTAATCGTCATGAAACAGTATTTAATTGAATTTAAAGTCTACCGAGAAGAACTAACAATAAACTAATGTGTTAACTCTTTTCTTTAATTACAGATTCTACGTCAATCAAATGTAATAAAACTTATTAATATCCTGCCTGTAAATCAACAAAAAGCATTTCTAACAATCAACAACTCTACGCTTTTTTATCATGAATATAACCTTGTATTGAGTAAGATGTCTTATTTATCAATGTTTAAATCTCTTAACGATAAATAAATAATTACTACGAATAAACAAAAATACTTTGATATATGATATTCATTTCACCTTTCAGAAACGTACGGTGCAGGAATTACATGAATACTTCAATAAATTTATTGGTGGCTAAGTAGCAACGTATGCAAGAAGACATCGCCATTTCGTACTCTTGTATCCTTTAGTAACTAAATAAGTAAAGACTACAATTAGTTTTATCATTAGTATTTTTATTTCAAGGAAAAAACATTTAAATATTCATTTTTCATACGCAATGGTAAAATTAAAAGTATCATAAACCGTGGATGTGTGTGTATTCGTAAACACATTTTTCATGTCAAAAGTATCAACAACTGTTGTTAATTTTGCCTAATGCCATACAACCTTTACGAGAGTGTCATAATGGGCCCGATATGAGGATGATGGATATCCCTCATACAAATATAATAAGTACAGGTATATTAATCGTACCTCAATGGGCTACCTTTTTCTTTATAACGACACGAAAACATACGCGTATATATGTCACTGCACTCGTTCCGAACGGCTGGACCGATTTTGATTAAAAAAATGTCGTGTATTTAAACGAGTCCCGGTTTGTACCCAAAAGGTGGTGCTGCGATCAGGTTCCAGAAACGGTTTTTAACAAAAAAATTATTATTATTTTACCGAAACGAAGCAAACGTGCCAAGTTACTGCTGTTGAATTAGAAGACAATAATTTCACGATATAATAATAATAAATAATAAAGTAATTCTGTTATTATCCCAGAGCTGGGCCTCGTTTGATGAGGTTGATGAAAGATCTATGGCGGAGCTATGGCGTCAATGTGGAATGGTGGATACACATATGAAAGGTTTTCATCCGACTCTTTCTTGTCTACGATGTTTTCCATTACCGCCAAGAACGAGATGAATTATAAACATCAATTTTGCAGATACAAATTCAGTAGTGTTTCCTTGGGTTTGTCACGCAATCATCGATCTAAAAGTTGAAAATAAAATAAATCAAATGAAAAAGACTTAAAAAGCTCAACAGTTGGAAACAAAATTATTAAAATGGAAACGATTGTTGGCGCTACGAGTATCAAAGCGATCAATCATGTGTATAATAGGCACGTCGCCTTACACACGTTCTTAAATAATTTGTCAAAACTCGCCCCCAGCCCAAACTGCGAACGTTTTCAACTACTTACCATTTTTCTTGGCACTTGTGCTGTATTTTTTATTAAAGAATGTCTTGTGTAACACTAACTACATATATCAAACTGTTAAGGGTATTAGTGAATGGTAAACAGTAATAACCGATATTTAGCCTAATAATGAATATATAACCTTGAAAAATATTGGCTATTCTTTGTATTTCACGCTTAAAACTTAATCGCCAGACATATATATATTGGAAACTTTTATTGATAATGATTTTTTAATATTTGATATTGATGAAATTTATAATATTATTTGTGAAACTTTTACTTTTTTGTAATAAACCTTCTTAGAAATGGTAAGGATTAAAGATATATATTATTTATTACTTTTAACTATATTCACTTTCACTAAAACATAAAGCTAGTAAAACATATTAAAAAAATAAACATAAACATATTTAAAAAAAATAATATTAATTGTAATTAATACATATGTTAGCTATCTTTTTATTCATCGTTTATACTAAAAAATCCTTTTTTACATATTCGTCCCGAGCACACAATAATTGATCCGTGAAATTGAAAATGGTTTCTACGACCAAAAATTTATTCCGTCCACGTTCTCAGCATATCGTCACTACAAGGGTGCTCTTGTTTCGTATGCCATTCCAAAGATTTTTATTGCCTCACACGTTCCTGAACTGATGAAAAAGTAATGTTGAGTGGCTTAACGTTTGTAACATTCATTGGTTTTTTTTTTAAGGAATTATAAATAAGTATACTAACAGATTTATTGAGGACACAGTTAATGTATTAGGTCCTTACATATGAAATTAGCGTTTTGTCATACTGACGACTTTGATCTGAAATATCTCCTCTTTGGTTAAGAATTCCAAATTCAAATTTATAAATTCATTTAGCTGGTACATTTGAGTTTTCAAAACAGTCATTCATTTGTTTTTTCCTCTAATTTTTTTCTTTGGCGTCTTTTATTCCCGCACAATGGAAAACATGAAATATCGGTATATTTAAGAGTACGAGTTCTCCGTGGCACCAGTGCTGCAGAATCAGCACGAAAAATTAATGATGTGTACGGCGCTGGTGTCGCAAAAGAAAGCACGGTACGTTTTTGGTTTCGACGTTTTCGTTCTGGAAATTTCGACCTTCAGAACCAACCCCGTGGACGGCAGGAAACCAAAGTGGAAAATGAAGAATTAAAGGCTATTGCGGAAGTGGACCCATCACAAAGCACTTCAGAGATAGCTACAGGCTTCGGGGTAAGTGATAAAACTGTATTAATCCACTTGAAGCAAATCGGGAAAGTAAAAAAACTTCATGAATTGAGTGAATCGAACTTGCAAACACGCGTCGACTGCTGTGTTACTTTGCTCAACCGACACAATAATGAAGGGATTTTAAATCGAATCATTACTTGTGATGAAAAGTGGATACTGTATGATAATCGGAAGCGCTCGTCGCAATGGCTGAACCCTGGAGACCCAGCGAAATCCTGCCCTAAACGAAAATTGACTCAAAAAAAGTTACTTGTGAGTGTTTGGTGGACTAGCGCCGGTGTTGTTCACTACAGCTTTCTAAAATCTGGCCAAACGATTACGGCAGATATATATTGTCAGCAACTGCAAACCATAAAGGAAGAACTAGCTGCTCATCAACCGAGATTGGTCAATCGCTCTAGGCCACTGCTGCTTCACGACAACGCAAGACCACACACTGTAAAACAAACAACCACTAAGTTAGAAGAGCTACAATCGGAATGTCTGCGACATCCACCGTACTCCCCGGATCTTGCTCCAACAGATTACCATTTTTTCCGGAATTTGGACAACTTCTTCTATGCGGCAGTCCAAACCGCCTTCAAAGAGTTTATTGATTCCATGGGGGGCAAGGTTTTTTTAGTAAAGGGATCAATGAACTACCTATGAGATGGCAAAAGTGCATAGATAACAACGGTGCATACTTTGATTTATTGAATATATGTATTTTACAAAAAAAAAATTGACTTTATATTCCTCCCGTACAAAACGCAAATTTCATATGTAAGGAGTTATATAAGAAATTATAAAAATTATACAAAAAAAAATTGCTACAAGCCATCAGTCATCACCACTTACCATCAGGTGGACGAACACAAAATAAGTAGACGGACGGAAAAATGGGATCCGTCTGTCTACTTGTTTTGTAAAAAAAGGCTGTGACGGGTCGAAGCGATGTAATAATTATTTTTTCTTATTCCATCGCTTCATACTTTCTCTTCTACTACAGAATAAAACGCCACCACACACAACGCCGCTACAATTTTAAATTTTTAATGAGAGTTAGAGTATGTAACATTTTTTTATTTTTAAATTAAATACACATTAGTTACCATGGACGTATCAATATAATATTCTAACATTTTCGTTTAACAGTAAAATGGAAGATATGAATATTTAAATTATAAAACGAAAGGAAATATAATCAGTTATCTAATGATCAGATCTTATGTAAAGTACACATCGTTTTACATACCATCATTGAAGTTTTGTATAACAAAAGAACACTAAATGTAAAACGTGTCCACAAAATTATAACTCAATCGAATCGGTGGAAATAATGCAATAAACTTCGTTGTAAGATTTAAACCATACATATTAACGGGTTAAAAAAAAGTTAATAATAATTATCGATAGCTATTATATATATCTATACTAATATTATAAAGAGGAAAGTTTAGATTTTTTGTTTGTTTGTTTATTTGTTATGATTTAACTCAAAAAGTACTCGCCCGATTTTACGACGGGTATAAAAATTTTCTTTCGCCATTAGAAAGCTACATCTTTACCGAGTAACATAGGCTTTATTATATTTTCAAAAAAAATAGATATCCTTACCTAAAATGGAACGATGTAACCCAAGGTATGAAAATATTGACTATAAAAGTCATTATTTTGCATGCGTGGCGAAAACTATTGAAGATATATAAAAAAGTGTTCTGAACAGTTTTTGTTTAAATTATTAAGTTCAAATACACCCGTATTATACCCGGATATATATACAGTGGTGACATTAGTATCCTGTTATTAACCCTTATCCATTTAAATAGTTTGATAATTAAGGTTAATTATGTACGTATAAATTCCACTTAAAATTTATAAAACACTTAAATTATTCGGATCGGACTTTTCGTTTAGAAGTTACGACGGGTATAAAAATTCTCTAAGTAAGAAAAATGACACGGCTTGAACAAATTGTAACTGTACTAAGTTTAGTATATTTAACAAATACTAATTTACGCTAAATAATATTTTTTAAATTTTTGCGGACGAAATCGCGGGTGATAGCTATTTAATATATAAGTAATCTTAGATTTTTTTTAACAATGATTTTTGATACATACTATATTGTCGTATCGCTAGTTGACGCTCGGAGGGCGGGCGGAGGCGCGCTCAAGCTGCTTACCCTGTAAGTATTGCGAAAAGATCGAACTTAATCCCTACGGGTTCGGGCGCGCTGGATGTGATAGATACTGAAAATTGCATAAAATCCATCAACACAACCACTTTGTGTTCCGTACTCGCTACATAATAAGCACCTTTTGCTTTTCTTACGTTAATATTTTACCGGAGATCGAGGTATTTTTATATTACGTTTCTGACTACTTGACGTTGTCATTAAGAAAATTTCCCATCATAAAATATTTGTTCCTTAAAATAGATTGTAATAAAAATATTATAATATGGCATGAAGAAAAACATATTTTCCGATGGCATTGCGGTTAACGAGATTCCGAAGCTGAGCATTTATAGAGCAGTCGAGTCATATTGCTCGTACCGTTATCAAAATTGATTTCATGCTAAAATTCAGCCATATTATATACATAAATATAGTAAGAAATGTTCCATATGTTTTTTATCCATTAGTTATTTATTTTATTAACATAGCTTATTTCAAACCCCTGTACTTAATTTTATTTCAATAAAGAGAATTAATTAAATATAAAGTAATATAGTGATAATCAAATATATTAATATTTAACTATTTTTCGCGTAAATTTATTGTAAGTAGTGCTAAACAACATGTAAGAATCCTGCCAATGGACTAAGGCTCCTCCTCTCCTCTCGAGGTATTTTTTTTTTTTTATATATTAAAATAATATAATGAAATACAAAATTATGTTTAATATAAAAATATAATATTTATATCCAAAAGTACGCAGCTTATTCTACCACGCTGCTCCGATGCGGGTTGGTGGATGTATTTGAAAGCCTTATAATCTAGGAGATTGAAATATCAGCACAGATTTCAACGATAGTTATTAATAAAAAAATCCTTCGAACCACCAATTGAACGGACATCACAGAACAGCAAAATGACGTATGTATTAGTAAATGTTATTTGCACTCTTAATACTAGGTAGATAGAGTTGGTAAAAGCACAGTCACACAAACTCAGTTCTTCTTCAGATCTGCGATCAGATAACAAACTTAAAGTAACAAACCTTATCCCAGGAAAGCAGATAAACTATTATAGTTATTTATTTATCGGTATTATTGAGTGAAGTATAATATAAATGACTCATAGTCGAATCGAATAATTTAAATTTGTGGCTATTTTGTTTTAATTAGTTTCACAGTATACACATGGTGACTATGAAATTAAATGGTAATACTTTGTTATTTAATGTAGAATGTATATGACTCCTGTAAAATAATTTGTGTAAAATTAATTCCAAATAAAATAAAATAGCGGGTGACAATTATTATGAAAGTATTGTTTTTGAAATTTAGAATTTTGAAGTTTCATTGTGTCTTTAATCTTTATATGTTTACACGTAACTCATTCCTTGACAAGCAGCAGTTTACGTAAAAACTCTTAATAAAATCCCACCCCATAGGATATGAGAGTGAAAAGAATAGAGAATGCATGTTTTTACAGTTCGCTGGTCTCCTCTGGGAATGAGCACTGTGACCGAATATCGGTCAGACACAATACTGGAAAATAACAATATATTATAAAAATGTTGCTGTTTGGTGATAAGATGATTGTTTAGACAGTAAAACACTTACCAAGACTAAATGATGCTCTACTACCAGTCATTTTCCCAATGTGTCAACATTTCAAAGATAATATATCAGATACAATTTTATAACATGTTTGTGCATATTCAAGTATTTTCTTTACATATGTTATTTGTCACAACAAAAAAGTTAACTGAATATATCGGTTTTTACTTTATTAATAACTGACCGGTCTAAAAGGTTAATACTAGCAGCGTCATTAAATCGCAATTCCGAAACTCTGTCATTGTTAGAGGAAACACAGCGACAAAATCATTATTTATAAAAAAATAACACACACATATGGCTACTGGTGAAGAAATACGTAATTAACGATTTGAAATAAATTTTCATAAGATACCGTAGGGTTTACCGATCTTATATATGCGCCACCACATGTTCTTTGTGTGTACCAATTTTCATCAAGATTGGTCAAGCCGTTCTTGAGTTATAAGAAGACATACAGACAGACAAAAATGAAAAATAGTATAATGTCAATCACTCCATTATAAAACGTGACAAAATTAGGTGAAAAAAAAAAGTACAAACAAAACCAATATATTTATATAGTAGTATAGATAGATTAATTAAAATTTTTCGTTTCATTCGTTCTGATAAATTATGCATTAAATTCAATAAAAATTACCTTGTGTAATGCTCTTTTTGCTTTCAAAATTTAAAAGGGTATTAAAGTTTTTACAAGTTTGTAACTATGGTGCTTCACTGGAGCGTGATAGAATGAAAGTTACCAGGGCTGCAGATTTTCTAACACGCTAACCATTTTATTTGAAGAAATAATAATTTGATAACTTAATAAACGTATATTTCACCGGTAGGTATCTACTACCGGTTTTGTGCAGATCCATCTGGATGGGTAATACTAGTTATTCTATTAACATTAGTAATAATTTTATTGCTGAGTGTAAATAAAGACACTGGGCAATCTAATTCACGCTTAAACTTGTTTCACAAAATATCTTAGAAGATAAAAGTGATAATAAAATACAGCTGCATAGCAAATTTCCGATTACGTTTAAAATGTTATCCTTAAAGGATAAAATAGGATAACTATACGTAGAGTTAATTGTACTCGATGAGCGATTCTTCATACAGACAGTTGCATTAGCTCCAGTCTGTGGTCAACAAAGAGCGCCATTATAACTACTAAAACAACAGCAACAGTAAAGTTAGACAAAGCCACATTGTGAATTTAACTCCACTTATTAAATGTTACTTGTGGGAATTTGAATTTCATTTGGGCAACTTGTAATTCATATATGATATTATTAACAAATTCCACTATGCATATTCGTAGTATGCACTGGGCTACTTTTGAAGGCGCACAATTAAGTTATGAATGATCGATATCCCGAACTTCATATGTTGAGGTGCCTTTATTATGAGCTTTGACGTTTACGGTGATGGATAGCCGTATGAAACTGGGATTCAATTATTTACACTTTTTCAGTCAGCTATATGCGTCAGCAGAGCCCGAGGTCAAACTATAATATATATATATATATATGTGTAGCCACAATTTTTTGGTTAACGGAACTTGAAATAACTTTCAATAAAACCAGTTTACAATGATTATATTTTCCTTTTCTTTAAAATAGCAATTACAATATGTCCTTAATCCGCATGCATTCTCATATCTCACAAACTTTTCCTCTTTTGTTTCTCTCTATTTTTAAAATTACAATATGTTCTTAATTTATTTATAATGAGTTCTAACCAAGAATTATCTATTACATTTATCAAAATCTATAATTAAATATAATTCAATAACTGGATGAATTTTATACATTTGTAGCGACATCTATCTCGCCACATACGAAAACTAAAAACTGACGTATCCTAACATCGCGATATTAAAGTTATCCGAGCGATTGAACATATATACAAGAACCCGATAACAACCGTCGGGCAGTAGCACACCAGACCAACATTCGTGTGGTCGGAGGATCCTCTCTTTTCAATGGTGTATGAGGAACTTTACACCCTGTTCCTCATAACAATAAACTGGTGACCCCAACGTGATTATGGTAGAGATTCTCGTAGTTACAATAGAGACCGACGTGACTATTCAAAAGATGACAAAGATCGACGGGAGAGAGACGATAGGAATCGGCGCGACAGAGACGATAGGGACCGCCGTGACAAAGGTAATAGGGCCCGCGATTACAGAGACGATAGAGACCGCAATTACAGAGACGATAGAGAACGCGATTACAGAAACGATAGAGAACGCGATTACAGAGAATGAAATTAATGATTCTATATAATTAATTATTTACAAATATATTATGAATAACTTAAATTATATTATCGGCTAACATATAGTAGATAAGTAAGTTAGTAATCGATTTTGCGTATATTAATATTTTCAAATATACTTGATAGTAGGATTATGTGCCCATCTGGGTAGGTTCACTCATCATATACTGTACCGCTAACCAGTAATATTTATTATAGTTGTACTTCAAAGCGGAAGGTTTGAAGTGTCATGAGTCAGTGTAACTGTAGGTATGACTTTAGGTATAAGAGACATAATAACTTATGTCAATGTCTATGAGCGGTGGTGATCATAACGTCAGGTGGACCATTTACTCGCCCGCTTATTTCATACAAAAAAAATATACATATATATATATATATATATATATATATATATATATATATATATATATATATATATATATATATACATAAAAACAATATGAAATTACATGGAAGTAACATTTTGTATATATAATATTAAAAGTAAAAATACATTTGCTGACATCTGATGTCTACATGTATTTAAACCGCCTCGCTGCCGCTGCGCTGGCCTGATTGGTGCGCGATTTATTGCATCATACAGCCGCTTCCTAACGTAAGATTCATACCACACAATCCCTTTAATATGAATACTTAATGAAACAAAAATTGCAAATGTCGCGCGGTTTCTCAACCATTCTCATGAATACTAAAGACGCAATTCGTAGATCGTTCCCATTTACGGAATCGAGTCGTTCTTTCCTCGTAACGCTTATGATACTTATATGTCATCCGACTATGTAACCTCATTACTGCACGTACGCGATTTAGTCCATACGACGCCTACAAATCATGAAATATGATTTAAAAGAATGATACATGTCGTCAGAAAACAATTGGGCAGACGTGACCCGGGCGATAACGTCGCGGGAGGCGATCGCTACACGTCGCAGTCGCCCAATGCATACTAAGTAATAACGCCAGTTTCAATTTCACCCCCTTCACCCAGTACATATTTCATACCAAGTACCTTTCTAGGGAATCGTATTATGTTGCATACTAAGATGTCACTGTCAAAATTTTTATTATTGATAAAACTAATATTTTTTATGGATTTCTTATGTCACTGACAATATGGGTAATGCAATGAATTATTTAGTAAGTACGAATTTATGCATGCTCAACTACGTTGCACGTGCAGGTGTAGTCTGTTTGGAGGTGACTTGTTATGAATAAGAAATTAGCCCATTCCTTAGTTGAAATGGTAAAGAAGAGAGTAGAAGGTCGCTTACTCGTCTAGTCAAGACTGACAAAAACAAGATTAAAGTTAAAAATAAAGCTTATATATACAAGCATTTTGATAGACATAAAATAAAATTAAAGTAATAAACATAAATCGAACTATTCAATTAAAGTGGCTTCAAACCATGACGTTGTTGGTACTTAGTATTCAAACGTATGCAAATTACAGACGTGCTATGCAATAAATGCCGACACACGGATCACAATTCGACAATTGGCATTTACGTCGCAATCGCTTCGTCTACACACATTAATATCGCTGTAAATTATTTTATCAATTGTATTAAAAATACCTAATTAACTACATTAGAGAATATTTTAAACGATAACAGACGAAATAGAGCATTGCTTTCATAATTACGAATCATTGTATTTTATACATATAATCAAATGTATGTATTTGCAATTATGGAAATCGAATGTCGAAACATTTCAATATATTTCTCTACTAATTATATCGAATACATGAATATCAATCAAAACAATAGAATCGTAACAAGCAGATAAGTGTCCGGACTAAATTGCCAAACGGCGTACGTACACAATGGAAGGGATAACCGTAATGGTGTATTTGGGTAAAACAGTGGAAATTGTTTGAGCGTGTTCGGCTGCGATAGAGCGGATCTTGCAAATCGGGTGCAGGAAGACCGTCCGGCGCGCTCTGACGGGTCTTAAGCCGCCTGTTATGTGGGCCGGGACCGTCATGTTACTACTGCACTGCATATACGTTCTTTGTACAATGTACGATGTTTCGTCACATTCGAATAGCTTAGATAACTAAATGTTATCGATTTAAGATTAGGAATATCGATTACATTAATTTACTCAGATCATGTATCACATTTTACGAGATTTTTTTAAATTATTGTGTTAATTAAATTGCTTCTATAATAAAATATTTAAAATTATAACAAGAAATAAATAAAAAGCAATACACTTATGTGTACAAATATAACAAAATGACTAATATTACAATAACATCACATCTGATTCGCATTAAATATAAATGATAGAAATTACTCATCAAATAATACAAAAACTACGAATTTAATTGAAACTCTGTAAAGGCAGTCTTAGAAGCAGCGGTATAATCAGCTTTGCGTCGATTAATATCATCATGCCCGCCGGGCGCAGTCCGTCTCCTGCTCGATATTGCCAGGACAAAGAACTAAATTATTTCCTTCATTTCTTTAACATCTCTTTGTTTTAAATACAACCCTGTCTCCGTCTTCTTACAAATAATAGTAAGACATTATTGTTAAACGACTGGGATTGGATACTTTAGTAATTAATAAAAACCCTAATTAAAGTTCTCTAACTAAATGATACCACTCATTCGTACATTTAAAACTAAGGTGATGTACAGTGAATTTAATATTTCTTTTTAGTTTTGCAACATAAATGTATGTACTACTTTAATATTTATTTATTGGGAGCAACATCTTTTTACAAGAGTTCGTTGGTATAATAAACTCGTAGTTGTGATTCACACTGTCCGTACATCACTTGGTGAGAGCAACAAAAGGCTTATCGATGTGTCACTACCTAAGGCAAGCTATAAACTGGAATTTACCATGGGAATAACTGTTGGAAATAGTCGAACGCGTTCAAAGAGTGCTAGTTAACATTGGTACTGTGCCAAACTATGCATGCTGGGGCAATGTAATTGTTTGTTGCGACGTCTAATGCACTGGTAACGATGGGGCGTCGCGACAACTGCCGAGCAATAATCATAAAAATATCACTTTTTTCTTAATATCCAAGAGCATCTAGCGTTTACCTTTTAGCGAGAAAATTACTTCAGTATAAAAGTAAACGGTGTTTTTTTTTTAATTTCATTGAAACGTTTGTATCACGAAAGCCGGGACAAATTCAGTTTTTATTTTGGCCGTAACAATGCTTCTATAAGAGCAAACAATTGGATGGGAATCGCAAACACAGCGGAGGACCCACCTTATCCATAACTCATAAAAATGAACGAGCGAGCCGAACAGCGACTAGCAGAACAAACACGCAGGACAAACAAGTCCTACATATAAATTGTGCCGCGACATCATATTGCACCGCGGTGCCCGCGCCCTCTGTTACACAATACTCCTACTATCGAACCCACGCTAATTCAAATTCTAATACAGATTATATAGTTTTTACTTTTTAATTAGAAAAATAACAATTATACTTTTACCCTAAAGTAAACTATTTAGATTATATAATATATAGTCATAAATGAATTGATATAAATTTTAAGTTTCAATATTTACCGTAAGCTGCTAAGTTTGTATTACCCCCTCTATGAAAGGTTGTCAGTCTCGACTCTCGGGTAAAGACTGACATGGTATTTAATTATGGTTCATTGTAGTAAGTAAAAACTTAATAAAGTTTTACTAAAGAATTTCTAATTAGAAAATTTACCTCTTCACGACATAGCAATATTTCAGGCCCGTGAAGGTATTTCCAATAAAGGACTTTGCCAAGTCATAATTCTTCAAAGTAACATGTAATAAGATGTAGATATTACAACATTCTTAAAAGATTTAATAACTAGATTTATATAAGAACTAAAATATTTCATTAATATAATAATTAAGATTACGAAATTGATCGTAACATAAAAAGTTAATTTATTTCGTCACTTAATGTACGCCTAAACTAACAGAAGAAACTGTAAAACATTATTTTTAAGGATATCAACTTTTTGGCGTGAGTAAAAATTTACAACATGGTACGTTTAAAGTTAGTCCTTACTCAAACAAAGAGAATTAGTGCTGGAAATAGCGCATAAATTTACTACGCGAACGAGTAAAGGACAATAAGAAGCAAAGATTACAGTTTGTAATTTGTATATACATACGTTTAAACAATAAAAACTATTATGTAAAGAAATTTTATGTAACAAGAGAAAAATATGCGACCGCAAACAAAGTACGCAATTAATTTGAAAACATTGTTAAATTAATATTTTTATAGTCGATGCTAAAAATTAAATTTAAACTCTTTAACCATACATATTTTGCATACATTGAATTTTGAAAGTCTAGACGTGTAAGCGTACCAAACAAACAAATAAACTATCGCATTTGTAATACAAGTTGGTATGAGTTGGTAAAACTATAATACTATTTACTATCAAGTACTTATAGGAATGATAGAGTCAATAATGTTGTTTCTTTAAATTATTTTCATTCTTATTAATCGTCTCGGGACTTTCCGATGTGTACAGGAATCTACGACGTAACAACCTTCGAACAGATCGTTAACGTGGACGCCAATCGAAATAGAGTTCTTATTCCTTGTAACTTTTAGGTATATTATACAATATAATTTTGCGTTATAAATAATTTACAAAAACCAGCACAGACTTTCAGTTTAGCTCGCAGAAACTCACACTCGGATTATAAAGGATTCGGGTTTTAGAGATATATTTTTTTAAGTAATTTTTTTGGATCCCTAAACTATGGATGCTAACCGACAGGTATTACTAAATAATGAATATATAAAACAGCGACCGCTATTTAATTTTCTCAATATAAAAATCTAGTATGAAGACATTATGAAGGTCAGCCGGTTTCATTGTTTACGGTGAACTACAAAACAATTTTACATTTGCTCTAAGCTTGGATTGCAAAGCTTTATTTTAATGTAAATACAAGTATCAATTTCTCTCCAGGTTTCGTATCACTAAGAAGAGAAATATGTTGCGCTGAAACGTACTTAGAACAGTAATTTTCCAGTTGTTCCGTACTGTTCAATAAGACCATCGAGGTAAGAGGATCAAAGCGACTGTAATAGTTTGCCACATACGAACACAACGGATTCCTTTTACTTGTATCAACTGAACTAATCAATTAATGTTTCATTTCCGAGACGAATTTATATTAATTGTTTTATTATATAATATATTTATGGTTAGTCTCACCCGTAACTTATACGGTTAACATGATTATTGAGGCTTCAATGGACATGTTGCAATTTCTGTTTTTTATTGTGAATTAACTACCGATATTGGTATTGTTATGTTGGAAACTCCTACAATATTAAATATGTAGTTTCATTAAGACTGCTAATACGCGAAAGGCATTAAATTACTTGAGTTTAAGCTTAGCTTTAAATTAAATAATATCTAGAAACTAAAAACCAACATTAAGTTTTGCCGACAAAGTATGAAAAAAAAATTTATTTGCTTTTTAAGTGTCAAGTTTTAATGGGCTGAACTTCTCAGCATAACCTAGCCCAGGGACTCCCAAAGGGGGCCCGGATATTTTCTGTAGGCTAAACGAATAGATAAATATAAAAGAAATATACAGCTTAATATAATACATAAACATTCGACAACCTACTTTAATTCATTGGAAAATCTACTTTGAGTTTACACAAGCCAACAAAATGTTCACTTTTACATAGAGTAAACTTGATAATCACACGATATATTGGTGTATGCGTCTGATCTGCTATGACATACGGTACCTAATCGTAGACATATAATAATCAAACATCGAATTCTACCTCATGGACTTAATTAGAGAAAAATGTGATAAGATTAAAACCAAATTTATTTTTCATTTCAGGAGAGCTAATATTACGAATTGCAAATCACCTATAATTGCTGTTAGCATTATTATCATCACTTATTATGTACCTACTTAATATCTTAATTTGTACCATAATTTTTCCTTTACACTAAATTCTTCTCTTATTCGAAAATGAACAATCGTGATTGATAATATTTATATTTAAAAAAATACAAACTGTAAACGAACCTTAACAAATCTCCAAGACCAAAAATTATATTTCAAGCTACGACTGCCAATATTTACATAATTCGATTGCGTATAAACGATCTAGCCAAAGAGTTCGTATGCAATCGCGTCACGAAAGTAGACATTTTGAAAGTGGTCACGTAAAATTTTACGTTTGAGCTCGGCATCGCACCGACAGCTCTTCGAACGTAATCCAATCAGAGGCAATGGCGCTGGACACGGTGTCAATTTAGCATCGCGACGATATCACGCATTTATTGTAAATAAAAGACTTCTTTCAAATAAAACCGAGGTATGTATGTTACTTAGTTTATAAGTTACATTTTTACCTTTTAATTCTCGTCAAACTAAATAGTTTTATGTACGTCTAAAGTGCAACGGACAGTACCTCGTGTAATACCGTTTTGATAGTCAGTCCGTCAGTAGTTCTTATGAAATGCTCTTGTTAGCGCTTAAGTTTACTTTTAAAGTTATAAGGAAGACTACGATCAAGTCAAGCGACGGAGGCGAAGTGAAGTGATTCTGCTGTTTGCCGTGCTTTTTTATACACTCGACCATCTTGATTACTCTGGTGGGGAAGAGACCGCTAACACGGCCTCTCCTGACGAGGCAGCGTCCTCGCGCCTTTACCCTGGTCACTGTCTGAAATTTGTGGAAACAGTACAACTTGGTTTTACAGTAAAAATACGTAAAAACTCATCCAGACTTTCTGGCAGCCTGTGATAGAAGTTGGCGGTGTAAGTGAAGTGTCTTTATGATGCCTTTATTTTGATGTCCCTACAGCGGTCACCCTGACGCTCATTGAGACTAATACAGGTATTTTCCGACTTTACTGATGGGATACTAAACAAGTCTTTTCCGAGTCACCCTTTCAAAGTCTTACAAGAGTCTTTTCTCAGTCACCTCGTACCCATATTAAACACGGACGTACACAGGTCTTTTTTGAGTCACCCAATGCTCAAATAGTGAGACTGATACAGGTCTTTTCCCAATCACCCCGTACCGTAGACTACATAATGTGGACTTATATAGGTATTTTCCAAGTCACCCCGACACTCGCTATTTTGCGACAACGAGACTAACACGGGTCTTTTCAAGGTCACCCCATACCACTTAATACACATAAAGGCATCTAAAGCAATCAAATAATACAACAGAATTTCTGCAGTCTATTCAGCTGGATCACCATGATCGCATCCATCGTCTCGTCAGATCACATCCATCAGTCATGTCAATTGATACCCCTGAGGTACCAAGCCATTACACATATCACGTGTCACCTTCTCCTGCGTGCCTATCACACAGGAATAGTTCGTACAGAGACCATACCGATATAAGCACGCCTGCGTGTTCGTCGCTCGGCCACCAGCACCACGCGCCATGTGCCACACGCAGATTCAAACAGGTGGACACGCCTGCGTGTTCGTCACGCTCGGCCACCAGCACCACGTCCGTCAGGCTAGAGAGAACTTCCCTGCGATGAGATAGCCAGCTGCACCAGTTGTGCGCAGGCTAATGTATCGCACCCGAAGCACTGAAGCACCGCGTCTGGCAGGCAGGGCACTGTTGACCGGAAATGGTCAGCGTTGAGCAAGCTGGTGGATTAAACACGAAGCTTCACTCCACTCGGCTGTTCCTGACCTTGACTGATAGTGTAACATGTAAAGCACTTCTTTAAATTAATAGAAAAACCCGCTTTTAAAAAATAAATAAAAAATAAAGACTGACTAGTAGGGCCAGCACAGTCTTTTACTCTCAATCGAAGACCGCAGTATATTCTTCGAGATACCACTAATTGCGCCAGGCTCAAGCATCACTTCAGACAATTACAAATGCGAGAAACACTCAATATCACTCCTTTGGCTTTAAAAGTTTGCGGGAAAAATATTGGTTTGATCTCACCGTAGTCTTGCTAGATCATATCGAACCAATGATACGATCGATCGCTCCCGCATCGTGTTTCGTGGTAGCACTCACGGAACGCCCTGGCGAAGGCAATGCCGTATAATGCCCGATGCTCCACCATAGTCACAATCACTATACGCGGTCGCAGCGGCTCACCAGATCCTTTTCATCGTACAATACGTTACCACAGGTAGCAGAGCGGATCAGAATACATGAGATTCTGATCCCACTTCTGATATTAGCGTTTAAGTTTACTTAAGTTATAAGGAAGACGTTCGACGAATGTTGATTATTCTGGTGGGGAAGAGACCGCTAACACTAATATAAATAATCCAAAAAAAATATTTAAATTATTAAAATAAATTTATTTTTATTGATACGTTAGAAACACAAATATGTGTATTACTATCAAAATCTTTTGTTAAAAAACAGTAAAATTACAGACGTTTTACTTTTTATATTAATATAAAATTATTTTAATCAATTCCGGTTAATTTTATTCAGGGCTCATATTGACATTTCGTTTTAAACGAATGCACGAGGTGATATTGACTGAAAAATTTAATGTATTTTATAGGAACAGCCATCATGCATGCATGTATTCGTAAACGTTTATTTCTAATTCTGTAAATACTAATGGTAGGATAAGTAGGCAACTACCGGTAGTTTTGAACGCGATTTATATTATAAGAACAGGTCAGGTCAAACACGTATTCTGCAAATAAAACAAGACGCGCTTTTAATACTTATTATTTACGATCTCTAATAGCTCGGCGGTGAAACTACCTGAAGAAGTTCGAGTTGCCGCCTGTTATGGACTCGCGTAGAATATTTAACGCTTGTTGGCCAATAGCTTTGCATTACTTGCCACATAACCATATTCCACTTATAAACAGATAATAACCTCTCTAATGTAATTAACACGACAAATTTATATGTATAGCGCTTAAGATAAAATGGTAAGTAATGTTTATGCTAAAATATATTTTCTTAAAAAAGTTTTTGGCTGCCGTCATACAATATCTAACGATTCCACTTTGTTTAAGCAAGTTTTGAAATAAATATTAAATAATATGTAAATTGTGTAATAATTTGTTGGAATCAAAATTTATATGGCAAAAAAATACAAACAAATGATCCAGTTAGAAAGGAAAGCAGTTAAGCGATTTGTGGAGTATTAATAAAACGATTAAACGAAGTTATCCGTGGTAATCTGAGAGCGACGCGACGCGGCAGATGGCCACAATTCCCAAACTTTGATGACGAACGGCTGCATCTCTCCAACAGGAATCAAGCAACGATTAGGACTTTTGTTTCCAACTACTTGCACTCAGAAAATACATTTCTTTAAATACTTTTATAATCTTGAATTTCATTGTCTACCACTACATCTTTATTGGAACCTAACTAAACCGACTAGGAATCTCCGTTTAAATGACACAAAAAAATATTTTTACTGACAGGACTAATGACAGGCATGCGTCTACCGAGCTTTGATGTCAATCGGTGTCCGTCGTTTGATGACTCGTCAAAATTACTTCCTATGTTGTTAAGTGCAGGAAATTGTGACTCCTCCATCGACACACCTATTAAATGGTAACTGCCTTCGCGTTTCAGCACGCCTTATGTACGTCTATAACTAAATCATACACACACTGGAAAATTTATACTTCATCAGTTTATGAAACGTATGTATAAAAATATATAAATCTACGCTAAAGCGGCTAACGGTGGTTTAGGCAATATCTCGGCAACAGCAGCTGTGAAGTAATGGCGCCGACACTTTACGCGATGCGATTACGACAAGCTAAACATTCATTACAAGTAATGTCCGTCATTTATCTGTCCTAATCACTAAGTAATGCGAACATTAAAAAATGCAATCACAAACAAAGTTGAGTAATTAATATCTGAAGGCGTAATTGCGCAATATATAAACTGTTAGGCGAGATATTTGTGTGAAATTTCGTATTATAGGTTTGGCTGTGTTAAATGTTTTACGATTTAATCAACCCCCAGCAATCAAGCAAGACAAATAGCTAGCTCATCTGCATCTATACGAGTCGGAGCTACCGCTAACAACACATCGATATTTCACCTATACGTCTATGAGAGGTATATAGCATACGTGTCTACTAGATATTTTGAAAACTCATAAAATTATGTCAGCAGCTATTTAACATTTTATTATACTAAAACATAAACGTCACCTTTAATTTTGAAATATTTTGCGTCTATCAACTAACATACTCATAACTAACAGTTAATATATACTAGACATTTTAAAAGAATTTTAGTGCTTCATTAAAAGTACACATTTTAAGGGACCAAACAGATTACAAAGTATCAAATAAAAATTTACGATATAAAATACCAAAGTTCATCATTAATGAAACGGCTTAGTATAAATATCGAGAAATCGACTAAGATGTTGAAATAAGATAATTTATATTAAAAAAACTAATAATATGCCTATTAGTCAATCTTCGTAACTGAAAAAAATAACATTTTGTATATTTGTATTATACAAGCACCAAACATGTGTTATTGAAACCGGGTGAAACTAAAAATTAATATTCGCAAGAATTAAACTAGAAATTATAATTAAGTCGAATTAAAGCTATAATTAAAGAATTAAATATTATAATTAAAGAATGTATGGGGTTGTATTGACATAATACTTTTTAATTAGTGTTATATGATTACCCTCCAAACCTCATAAAAGGTAATCGTTTAAGAGTAGGGCTATGTAGCCGAGTGCTCAATCGTACTAATGGTAGGAACCACAAGCGCAGTCTCCGAGGAAATACTAACTAAATATGTAATGGTTATCGACTCTATACTCGACCCAATTTAACACTGACCAAATAATCCTAGTGAACGTACCTAACTAAACAGGAGGTGGAATTTATCATTAATTTTATATATATCTTAATTAACTATTACACGAATCGACGCCGCTGGGCAACGGCGACTTAATTAAGATTTTTTTTGTAATATTGACAAGAGTCCGAATCAAAAACCTCGATAAAATATTATGAAAGTTAAAATATAAATTTTATATAAAATTATTATCTTATAAATTATTATTATTATTATATTTCGAGCCTTCCGATCCGAGCATCAGTCGTATATAATATTTCTTGGTTATTTTGTAAAAAAGATAACAAAAATACAAGACTACAAAATTTCTAAGGTGTTACGCCTATTTCATTCTTCATTTCATCTATAATACAATTTTATTCATAACATAATAACATTTTCTATATTAATTTATAATGAAGCGCAAATAATGCGTTTCTTTTCGGTCCATTTTATTATAACTCGCCAACTCTTAATTTCAAAAGACTTTCCAGAAAGTGCGAGTGCAGTAAAACAACTTTTGAGCCTTATTTTCTCGTTCCGAAATTGCAGTGGTTTAAGCGAGATTTTATTTGTATGGAAGCCGGTATAATCTGGAATAATACCGCAGTAGCGGCGCAGGCCTTCAAAGACGCCACTCGTCCGCGCCGCAGTTGCCGCCTGTAATGAGTTTTTTTTTTAAATGCGCAACACATTCACACACCATGTCGAGTTCCACTGGATTTAACATAGTGCAATTTAATTATTATACCATGCAATACCGAAAAAATTTACTCATTCGATTTATACTTAATGATTATTATAAAATTAATGAAGATACTAAAGTAAAAAAGTAATCTGCCTTTATGTTCGAGAAATATATTATTGAAGGAGTTTTCCAAGCCAGTGTAGGGAATGAAATCCAGTTGAAGCCGACTTGATTACTGCGACCCGTGCGCTACTCGACGGTTCACAATTGGAAGGATTATGAGGAATTTAAAGTGCGATGACGATTTGAATACGAACATAAGGAACGTTTTATTTTTTTAAATTAAACGAAATTGCCATAACATAAAACGCATTGTACATGATTTGCGTTTTCTTTACAAATATTATTACCATGTATTTATTTGATGATAAGAAAGATCATAAAAAATATATTTTATTACTAAAATTCAAAAAGGGTTAATGAGCAAGATTCAACAATGTAGGTTCCTTTCTTTTGAAAAAAAAATCATTTGTTTCGAAAAAAAAAATAGAACAGCGATATTTTTTGTACATAACGAAATGATGTCATATTATAAGAAGGCAAAGAGCGCGGAGCAGTAGTTGTAAGGGCGACGCGCAGTGACTGCGAGTCGGCGAGAACGGAAGGAAAGCGCTGCTAATTACTCGCCGCCCGAAGCAAAGCCTGCCTGCATCCTGCGTGGTAGGACAAGCCACTGCTGCTTTAAGGAAACTACTATACGTATGGTACGTATATTCCCAGTTTTAGATCTCTTCACTATACCTTGGCATATTGTTAAGCTAATATTTTGAAGCCATAAATTATTTTATTTGCTATTTAAAATAGAAGTAGTAATTGATCGATTCAATAATATATTTATATATTTTATTTTGGTTTCTATTTATAATAATAATAAAGATTACGTGTATTTTTGTTACCTTAGCATGATTAAACTATTTCCGATAACTAAACCCATCGTAATGGCATCTAATATTGTGGTAGCCCTTGAACTGGATGAGGACATAGGAATATAATATTAAAAACCAATTTAGTACATTTTTCTATATATTCTCGAAGCTAAAAATATCTTCAAGCTTTTAGGCACTTACAATACTTTATATAAATATAAAATTAATATATTACTTTATATAAATTTCAATATAATATAAGCAATTCAAAACGAATAACCACTAATCAAAATATCAATTTGGCTTATATTCGCACGACTTCTCTCTACGAATGGCTCTACCATAGTAAACATTTTGCGCCAGTAGACGCATGTTCAATTCCTTATCAGAAATCAACTTAGAGGTGCGTATCTTATTTTAGTATCTATAGTAGTTAGTATCTAAAGTAAGAAAGGCACCTCGAACTTGATCTAGTTTTTAACATAAGTAACTAATAATAATAATATAATGTAAAAGCTACCACTAGAGTCCTAAATGTTTCGTGATGATTTTTATTTGTATGAAACATGGCAAGAAAAAGAGTAATAGAACGAGGTATAAACACTAAGCGTTAAATTCATGTGTTATTCAATAATTAAAAAGATTCCACGCAGTACAAAACTTTGTAATGCACAAAGAACTCACAAAAGGGCGAAGAGCGAGACGCTCGCCCTACTACAGCGCGCCGCTGCGAGGATAGCCATTCATAATATTGTAATAACGGCTCCCAGCAGCAGTTATTCCGTGCTTAAACGTTTTACTGCGGTCATTATCTACCCGCTGAAAGGATATGCAGGCGATAAATTGTAGAGCCTTACCTACATACATACAACAGCACTTATCTTGAAATCTAACCGCGCCACGCCGTCTTTATAGAGGAAATAATTTATTAATGTAATTGATATTTAAATGCAAATACTTACAATTATATTCAATGTGGCTTGATATGAATGATAAATTTACTGTTCGTAAGTTAGGGAATTTATTTTTTTATTATGTGTATTATATGTACATACATATGTATCCTTAATATCTGTATAGGTTTATCTATTCGATATCTGAATGTGAACATAAAGGGAACGCGCCTTTCCTTTAGCAATAAAGAGACCATTTAATCGAAGCTTATCTGCCCGGAAGCATTCATTAGATGATTGCGCCATTACTACTGGACTCTTTTCTGCCAACTCCACCCAGTTTGGAGAAATATAATTGAATGAAGATATAAAATTCGTTTCAAGTACATATCATATAATAAAATAATCCTTTACAGCATTTAAAGTATTTGTACTTAGACGATATCAGTCAATCTATAGAAATAAAAATTAATGTTTGCATGTTTGTTATTTATGCGCTCTTAAACCAAGCATCCGATTATGATGAATTTTTTTTTATGAAAGACAACAAATGTAGGGGGCAAACGGGCATCAGGTTCACCTGATGGAAAGTGCCTGGAAGAACCTGCAACATCCGAAGGCTTGCAGGTGCGTTGTATGCCTTATATTATGAGTTGTTCTACATAGGCACAATAAAGTTCCTGGCTCAACCAGTGAAAAGCCAGGACGGGTTACTTATATATTTTATAAGAAATATTATGAAGCAACGTTAAGATTTCACTATAATAGTGAAGTAAATTATATATTGTAAATATATTGAATTCCTTTCATTACAGCCCTCAAAGCAAACGCAAAAAAGAAGGCGCCTCTGATACCCATTCAGTAGTCCTAAATCAACACACACCGGAGTAGCATGTCTCCATAAATGTTCCTGTTACTAATCTCCTCCAAGATAAATACAATTATTTGGTTAATATTATTCTTTTATCGAATTAACGAACACAGAAAAGTGAAGATACAATAAATTATATAGATAACAGTCTAAATAATATAAGAAACACTATATAATACTATATAACTATTATTGTTCTATGAATAAATGTTATTTATATTAAAAATAAAACTTGATTCTATATTACAAAATAATTATTAATGAACAAAGAAAAGCACTTACATATCAATTTATTTATTAAGGCTTTGTATATCATCTAAAAAATAAAAATACTCTATACTCAAGAAACTTTAAGGGCTCTTTTGAATCGTCATTTTCTTAAATGAAATGTAAAGCTTCCTAAAGTTCGAAATGTAGATTCTACGGCGGACCAACAAGAAACTAAGTAGTTACTTTCTACCAATTAAATTATATATACAGATATATTCATTATTTATAATTATATTTTATATCATGCATAAAACATTGAATACTAACTACACGTAAACGTGTACAAACAATATAAACATGTACTGAGTATGCCTTATATATTCACGTTTTTTTTTTACTGCAACGCTTTTATTTACAAGCTTTAATCATAGAATCTAATACCATACCCCAAGATGGACGTATTAACTTTGCGGAGTAGAAAACTTTGTGTTCCAAGTTTAAGTATCGTGTTTTTCGCTGTTTGCTATCAAAAAAATGTTTTGTTTGAAAATAATAGTGTAAAAATATTACACTATATTGCAACACCAAAATTTTTTTTATAGATTAAATATGATAAATATGGTTTATTAAAACGAGTTCTTACAAACTTTATATTACAAGTCAATTACAATTAAAACTTTCGTTAAGATTTTCATGTTTTATATCAAAGTATTACTAAATAATATTATAAATGTGAAAGTATGTTTGTATTGATACCTTAATGCCTCAACCAATAAATTGAAATACATATAATATGTATGTTGAATTTGAAACCTAGTTTCAGTCCATATATTTTACACCAATGGCGAAAACAGCACGTTATTTTTTCAAATAATTTAAATTTTTCAAAATATTTATCTTATTTAAAAAAAATATCAATATGCATTAATTCGCAAAAATAATATTTGCAAAATAATTGATGTATCGAAAATATAAGGTGAATTCAAAAGCTGGTGCATAGCCGGCACGAGGCGCGAATCGCGGCCGCCGGCAGGTGGCTTAAATTACCGCATTTGTTACACGTTTACACGAAACTGTATCAATATTTCATGTGGATTTACACGAGTTATCGCACCGTGAATTTTGCTGTCCTAAGAATACTCAACTCTAATTACTTTTTACTTAATTTTCCTAATACAGAAAAACAGTTAACTATAATTATAATTAGTTACCTATAATTACTATCATTAATCATTTCGTCAATCGACAGATATATATTATATTAAAAAAAAAAAACAAATCATATATTTATTTTTCAGCCGCAGATATTCGAATAACTAAATAAAATAAACAAAACATTTAATTTTTTTATTTAACATTAATTACTGGACGCCACAAGTCTATATACTCATCTAAGTCTCAGGGAAACTTTACCTCAAACCTCTAAATTACGACTGGTTCAGTGGTATAGTCGCGATGACGTTACAAGCATATAGAGCTACTTTCGAATTCAAAATAGGAGTGATTACTTTGATCTTCTATTACATTTTATGTGAAATGAATCTAAGAGGTAGTTTTTAAAAGTTATGTGAGTAAAGCAGTTCTATGTTATACTCCATTAGTAATATAAAGTGTTATTACAATGAGACTGCAGCGCTGAATCCACACAATGACAACTCACTCAAACGTAAACGCGAACTATTTCCATAAGAAAGGCATTGCAAAAGTTTTTCAATTTTAAAGTGACGCAGGTATGATGGGAAACTTTGGCTCAGAACGCGCCATTTCTGCCGGTTTGTTCACGTTTACTTTAAAATATAATTACCTATTATAACTAATAAGCTAATTAAGTTTTTCTTTAACGTTCCAAATGCTCAGAAAATAAACAAATGTAAAGAAACTTTAACTGTCAAATTGATTGAAATATTATTTTATTAAATTATCATGATTTTATATATGTAATTTTAAACATTATTACTTATCATTACATTTATATATATAAACCATATAAATTATATGTATTTTGTTAGTTTATAGTAGATACATGTATACATTTATGAAATAAAAAATAACATAGTTTTTAATGTCATTCATAAATCATATTATTATTTCAAATTATATTTCAACATCGCAATCAGGTACATTTAAAAAAATGTAAGTGAAGATTTTTCTTAAATTGATAGATTTAGTGGCAGTTATGGGGGCACGGACGACATTATGCAGCATCACGCAGGGATCAGGGGGATTGTTTCCTAAAACAGGATCGAGTGGCAACAGTGCCTGAATTAAACGAGAATCACATCCGAGCACTTGCTCGTAATCACATCAAATCGTGTCGCTTAGAACCGACACTGTTTTATTTCCGCCAAGCGAATCAACATCGATGCTGTGAATTTGAATTGTTAATAAAATATTATCTACATTTAGATTTTCTAATTATAATAACAATTACTTTTCTTAAGCTTACAAAAGCCAGAGTACATGCACAAGGGACATAACATCTTAGTTCCCAAGGTTGACGGCGCATTGGCGATGTAAGCGATGGTTAGCATTTCTTACAATGTCATTGCCTATGAGTGTTGGTGACCACTTACCATCAGGTGGCCCACATGCTCGTCCGCCTACCTATACAATAAAAAAAACCGACCTGGCATAAATATCATAATAGTTTTACATCAAGAACTTACACAATACTAATATTTGAATATTGATAACTATTTTACATTTTTAAGCATTTATTCTAAAAGCAGAGGAATTCGAACTATTGAATTGGTCCAAATAAAAAGTATTGAATAACAAACAAAAAAATAATTTTGATCGATTTTCTTTTATAAGCATACAGTACTTATTTATCATATAAACCTAACTAAATTTAGGCACTTAATGTAAAACAATTTTTATTTATGGAATATGTTCAAAATTTCTGTCGTAAATCGAGCTAAAGTTGCTGTTCATGCATTTCATCTATCATAATTATATTGTTGCAGACTTGTCCGTGTATTTCGCACACAACATTTTTAATATATTTTCTAAGAGTTTAGCCAGCTCTTTCCTGAAGTGATGTTTTTTCCTAGGAAATAGAATAATAGTATTCTGGCAATATAAAAGTAATTCAAAATGTGAGCCCTTTAAATTCCTATACTGCTGCCTGCTGGGCAAGAGCCTCTTCTCTTTAGGAGTAGGTTTGCGGCTTATTCCAACACTCTGCTCCAATACGGCTGAGAAATACGTATTTCATTCCTCACGACAGGTTTCCTTACAATGTTGTCTTTTACGAACAAATAAAAGTCAGTGCTACCATTAAGCAGTTGTATTTTTTTAATTAATAACATTCCTTTAACCAGGAACCTAAAATAAGTGAATGAATTTACTCTCTATTAGTAGTTACTTGCATACTTACCTTTAGAACAAACATAGGTCTTATAAAACATAGATTGCGTTCTTCTTCAAATAATATTAGATTTGATGTTAATATCTTCGTCAATTCTGTTGCTTTATTAAAAAATAGACTCATATTTCACGAATTATATTATTTTATTATATTATATTATAGAATATTAATATGTTATACTCACTAACGAACTTACTAAAGAACCAGACGTTCTGTTAAGATTTTGCATGCTGAGTCTGTCTTTGTGCGGCCTACAATTTGTTTTCTTTTTTTTTCTTTTTATATAAGTTACCTATAAGACTATGTTATTATTGTATCGACGTTGGCTTCCTATTAAATAAATAAATAAATACTCACTAGCATAACAGAAATTCTGTTTGCGAGTTACACTTAACTTTATGTTTTTGCATGCTGTTTTCATCTAGTAGGTAGCAATTAATCATTTTATTCTTATTAATTGTGTTCATGTGTGTACCACTATATTTATTCTATTTATTTGGGAACGAAATAAATGGATAACTTACACATTTAATACATATATCAATAAATGAGTTTTTGACACCTATAACAATATATAAAAACCTAATACTAGAAAATACAGCGTGTTTCGGAGAAAGTTTAAGTACATAATAAAGAGCAGCTACGTTTTGCAGTTTCTCTCGCTTAAAATTTAAAATATTGACGTGACAAGCGTGGATTTTATGTTATTGTACTTCAAAATATTAATTAAGAAGTAATTTAAAAACTAACGGTTAACATAAGCGGAATTTCATTTGTAAAAATATTGAACCGCAAGACAGCTAACACATTTTTGTTACACTCCAAATCATAACCTACGGCTGATATCACCAAGTCCCCAGAATAAATAGTAAGTATCTAAAAAGTGCCTGCACGCTATGTCCTGCGGGCAGTAGTTATCACTTCAATAAAAACTTCGATGGATACATTTTGTCACATCCAATAAGATATCATTGTCCCTCGCCTCTTCAAAAAAGCAGTTTTTTTTTTCTTATATATTATATATATATATATCTATATTAGAAATATAATATATATGTTATATATAAAATGGTTGATGGTACTTTTGTTTCAAACAAAAAGACATGGAGACCGTTTGACCGATTACAATGAAAGTTGACACATACATATTTGTTTTTACAAGATGATTTTGCTTCTATATACTATTTATCGTTGTAAAAACTGACAAATATCTTTCGTTATTTTTATCGTTATCTTCCATAGCACAAGAAGGTACAAAATACACAGACATCGGTGATGTTACTGTATCCACGAGTGTCCTTTAAAAGATTAATATTTTTCAAAAAATATTTGCAATAAATCGCATTCACTTCGTTAATATTAAAAGAAAAAAGTTGTCAACATATAACAAATTGATATATGCAAAACACTCTGTTGTTACGTACAAGCCTGGAATAACCGCATTATTCATTCATAAAGACGACGCACGAGCGATCCTGTGTTGCGGTAATATTAGTTTGTTTGTGCTGTCTGTCAACCGACAGATAATAAATAATATAAAACTAGTTTCACATTTAATCAAGCTTACCATAAATTAATATGTTATGGTAAATTAATATGGCTTACAAAAACTGTCATTGGAAACAAAAACATTTTTTCAATAGTTTTTCTATTATCACTATTTATATTAATTCTTTAACAAATGTGACAACAGTGTTTAAATTAAGAGCACCTGAACCTTAACTCAATACGCAAAAGTAGTCTTCAGCATATGTAATATGTGTGTAGGTATTTTAGTTCTGTTTACGAATTCATTTTTATTGTTGTGAGGAAATGCTAAAATCTTTAAGTGGCTCTAGACGAAATTTTGCTACCGTACCTTCAGTTTACCTCTTATTTAAGGCGGGTCGACAAGGCAGGTCAACAACGACAGTGATATGATATATGATTTACAAACAGAGTAGGAACGTTTTGTTTTCACTTCCACTTCAGCTATTTAATATTATGAATCGTGCGACTATAATTAAACATTTAGCTTTTATAACATATCCGCGTATTTTTTTATGCTATTATATACATATTTAACAGTCAACCCTTTTGGATATTATTAAGTTGAAGATAGTTATAGCGAAAGTGATCATTCATAATGAGTTATTAATTCATCACTGAAACGTATATTGTTAACTAAATTACGTAAAGGTGCCAGATAATGATAACGTTAACTGGAATTCATAATAAAGTGGGGCTCAGCTGTATCTGGAGCACATCCGAGTTATGTCCCGCGCGAGACAGGCGTTTATTAAAAATGCAGAACTTCAAAACGAGGCAGATTCGGCATCGGCGTCTCTCGCGCACGCTGCTTTCAGTCCAGTCATAAACTTTGAACCGCGTGGTCCATTGGACCGTACTCCAACATAACATTTTCATGTTCAATCGTTGTGTTTTGTATTTTGTGATGTGTCATGTAATATTGACTTAAAATAGTGTTTAAATAGACGACTTGACTCTCATCGCGATACATAAAAATCGCTTTCATAAACAAATCAAAAGCAAAAAATAGCCTTGAAGAAATCTGCTTTCAAATCACTTTTTATAGATGGCAATGAAGTTATAATTAACTCTAATTCATCCCGCTTTTTCGAATGCAACTCAATGAAAATGGGACACAGCCAATTTACCTAGTTTCATTTGCACTGTTAACGTGGCGTAGTCACTTTATTTTTAATCATCGGCGTCAGATCGATCGAAACACGAAAATTCATAAAACAAAAACGTACGAAATAAAAGGTGGGAATGCAGCGAGTATCGGTATTTTATTTACGTGAAAAGCACAGCGATATCCGTTGTGGTTCTATTTTCGCACTTTATCGTTTATTACGGGGGCCGAAAGCGTGGCGCTGAGGGCGTCGCGCGCGAGAGTCGCCCGAGCCACTTTACCGCCTGATATTATATTCTAGAGCACGCCCGCCTTGCCTCGCTTCGCGCCAGATATTTCGAGTGTTGCTTCTAGCACCTATGAATTTATCTAGTCTCAGTCACATCACTCGCCCGGTGCAGCCGCCTGCATCGTTAACAAAGGCCTATCGCTGTCAATAGTCGATTTACAAAGCTTGAAGCTAGTCAATCTAATAAGTCAGAATCGATTAGGTATATTTTTTTTGGTTTTAAATAGTTCTGAATAAAAGTTTAAATATAAGTTTTAGAAGTATAAAAGCTAAATCATTTTATATAACATCTATGTTTATATATTTACATATTTATTTTAATGAATGTGAGAATATTTGTACAAGACCAAGCGAATATAAATAGATATGAAATGATTGGTTGACGATATCAACGTCTCTCATCTATGGCTATATTCACTTGTAAACGCCGGCCATTGTATTGAGGTGAAAAGCTTTAACAACAAAGGCGACAGACCCCGCAGCAACTACCATATAGGTAACGTCCTAGCTATATATCTGAATTATATATGCGACAACTTTAAAGGATTTGTATATCATCCTTACATTTTAGCTATGAAATGTTTTATTACGTTTCACTATTTATATCAGAACATAAATTGCTACGTTAAATACACATGCAAATATTTGTTTACGCATGCAATTATTGTACTTATCGTATTGTATTTTAATTCATGGCTATATTTATAAAACAACAAAGAGATTTTTTACACGTTTTATTCTTACATCACGGAGTATGCATAAATACTTGGAACATTAATCCCTTAACTAAAATAGAAGTTTATTTCTTC
Organism: Nymphalis polychloros; assembly: GCA_905220585.2. NCBI lineage: Eukaryota > Metazoa > Arthropoda > Insecta > Lepidoptera > Nymphalidae > Nymphalis > Nymphalis polychloros. The sequence continues at coordinate 9,381,271 of HG992245.1, read as the reverse complement.
TTAAAACACCTGTCAGCTGAAATAACAGCCTGAAATGAAAATAGCATCAGAGAGCAGACCGACAAGTGCATTTCCTGGTTTGAATAGATTGAACTATCCGTACCTACTACAATGTCCAATCATGTGAAATAAATATAGTTATTCACTACCAGTCTGCGTTAAAATGTGACGTTTATTATAATAGATTTCGGTCCCAACTCCATACGGACAGGGTTATTATTCGACCCCGTTATATTTTTAAAATATATTACCAAATATAGATTACAACCTGAATCGATACAAGCAAGCTATACTGCAAGCAAACGTTTATTTTCATTTGTGTTTGTCGAAATTTCATGTAATATCTCTTATGTTTGAATACTAAGAAAATGCTTGTTTTTCTTAAGGGTGAGAGAATTGTCTTTTGTCAAATTCGAATTCATGTCAAGGATGTTTATGACATAAAATCTAAAGGATCAGCTCAATATAAAAACTAGGCATAAAAACAGAAAGTCAACAACTTTTTTTATTTACAGAAAACGCATTAATATTGTGTAACAAATAAATCGAACTATTTTTTACCTTTATTATTTTCTATTTTCTTTAAACATAAAAATGTTTTAGTTCCTCATAAGAGATAAATATATGTTGACGTGTACTTTTCTGTAGACCTACTTAAAACGTACGTATGCAGTATACAGTAATTGATCAATTTCACGTATCTCTTACAATCAGCGTCAAAGAAATAAGCAAACAAACGGATAGACACGAGAGGCAAAAAATTTTAATGATTATTTTTATAGAATAATGCAACATTTCTTTTATATGTTGTGTAAATAGTCATATGCTATTTTTAGTTTAAATAGTTTGATTCCTATTAAGATAAAATAAATCCACGTTTCTGTAATTTATTTTACATTTATTTTTGTTGATTGTATATAATTATCTCAATAAATAATAAATAATTTTAATCATAACTAGAGAATATCAAAACGTTATTGTTCACTTGCAAATAAACATACGAAGTTTCCGCTACCAAAAACATTTCAGTAATACTTTTTTATAAGCTTACACAAAATATTTTATAAACATATAGAATATTAATTACAATTTGTATTCAACTAGATAAAACAAAATGAATCGTGCATTCAATCGATAAAAATCCATATACATATGTATATACGCTTAAATCATAATAGCATCACAAATCCGCCCATAACTCTAGTTACAGATAACCGATTAAGATGTAAATTACATACAGTCGTCACTAAACTCCGAGCTCTGTTGGCTGAATTCCAGTTAATTAAAAATAATGTTCTTTTCAGCTTATTTCGAAACACGCATGTGATATGTATATATGTACAATCATATAAATCATATTGAACAAAATATGGCATCTAAAAGTGATCTATTCAATACGAGTCAAACAACTCCAAATTATGATTTAAAGCTCTTTGTCAACAATCAATAACAGCTTGTTTTGGAAGTATGTACTCGTTATACCTTATACTCTAACACTCTCCTCAATGATCTTAAGTGTGTAGATATTTTATTAAATAAATATATATTTTTTAAATTATATAATAACTACCATAAATAAAAAGTATTTTGTTTTTTCGGCATTCATTGGTAATTAAAAACCATCTAACGACATTTTTTAGTTATTTAATCCAGTACTCTATGTATATATAATTGTGGGAAATAATAAAAAAAAAACAAATACATGATTATATTTTCCAATGAATGTATGAAAAATATATTAATTATAGTTAAGAAAGAAAAAAACAGTAAGATATTGTTGTTGCTACTCATAATTATGTTATATGATTATTTAATACACTTTAAGAAATGATTTAAATAATTTGAATAATTTAAACAAAAAAGAGGTTAAATTATAGATTCAGAATAATTAATTATTGAAGTTTCTTTGGTCGTCGTTAGTAGTAAGCAATTATTTGTTTTAAAATTAATAAACAAACATTGAATGTTAAATTAACTTATTTCTCACAAAACATTTTTATTGCCTGAAATGAATGCATTTATCCATTAAATTTCTCGTCTATGTTTTATATTTTTAAAACATTTAATATTATATCTTTCACCTTTTTCATAACTGCAGTTAAATACAACACTAATACCAACCAACGTGCTTTCAAACGTGGGCTAAAGAAAATTTTCCTCTCTGCTACAATATTATTAACGCTACTCAGACCGTTTAAGAAGCGTTTTTCGAAAGGCCTGTGTTACAGGTATTCATTAGTGGCTGTTCGCTTGCTGCGGTGCTCATTAGTAGTACACTGCACTGCATTTTGTTCAATTGTTTTATTTTTCAGTGTCATCTAACCTGTTTGAGACGTATTCATTAAAAAAACGTATTGTTTAGATATTTTGCTTTGCGTTGGTAATTTTCGTAAAACACATATTAAATAAATCCGTGAAACATTTCAATGAATAAGTCTATTTAATCTCATAATTTGTTTCTCATTAAATTACTACATTTGGTTTGATATAAACGTTATTAGTCATAGATAAATACATTTTAACGAAACAACAAACACACATTCATTGTTAATACATACAAATCGACATTACGCGCTCACGTTTTCCGAAACAAGCCTCGAGCTATCGAGTTTTACATAAGTTGCATTGTACGCTATTAATCTAGAAAAAGTAGATTTATTTATTTAGGGCTGTGCGTTGTTATTAATATTATTTTTATAAAAACATTTTTGAAATATCTATTCATTTTCAGTCTTTGTTGTTTATAATCGTTTTTACACAATGGATCTCATTTTTTCTACTAACACTAAGCCAAATAATGGAAACTAAAACATAAGGTCTGCCAACATAAGAAGTGTATAAATACAACTAATAATAATTGTCATTTTTACAGGTTCCAAGAGTAAATAAATAAGGAATATCACATTTATTTTTAAATGGAAGAAAGTGAAGGCATACGAGGATGGGGATGTACCCCTACTGGTGATCCTCCACCAGCAGCTGTAGTAACAAACTCATCAAAACCACAAGTTGGTTGTTTGCCAACATGGGTCACTAGAGGCTGGAGACGAAATACCTTATACGGGATCATTATATTTTTATTGATACTCGTGTTTTTAAATATAGCCTTAACGCTGTGGATTATAAGTTCCTTAAAATTGACTGCGGTAAGATTTATGGTTTGATATATTATATGGATTTTATTTCTATTCACATTCCATAAACTAGAAAATTACGCATAAATATTATGATTTGCCAGTTTATCTAAATAACAGTTACATATTATGATTTTGAAAAATATTGCAGTTACTAGCAACTGTTATTTTTTAAACGTTTTATTGTTTGTTGTTACAGAGAGGTATAGGTCCAATAACGATAGTGAAGGATGGCATCCGTCTTGATGGACAAGTATGGGTGGTAGACAATCTAGTCGCTTCAGCAATATCGTCGCAACCCGCTCAGCCTATCACTCTACACTCACACCGCAACTTCACCATTCTAGTCTCAGAGCCCGACAATTTGAAACACTCTAAACTAATTATAAGTTAGGATTTATATTTAGCAATATAGTGTGTAATGACAATTTAATTAAGACAAGTTATACATTTTAACATCATTACCTTGTTTAATATTCGAATGTACATCAAAAGCTGCAAACCACAATAGCAAAGCCTATATGGAATATCCAAGTTGTGACTCGATTTGTTTTTTCGCAACTACAAACATTATTAATTAATATCAACATTACTGAGTGAGCAATTTCTATTGTATGACTTAAAATTAATTGAAGAACTAAACGCATTTCTTCGACTTTATTTTTCAACCAATATTTAAAAAGAATAAGAACGTCGAAACATAAAATCGAATATATACATACAATCCTCTCTAGTTCTAATACACGAAAGTATAATTTGTACATGTTTACAGAGAGAGATGGTGTAGAATGCAGCGGGAAAGTGTTCGAGGTACGTGACGGTAAGGGTGATGACGTGTTTTTCGCATCTCGGGAGGAAGTCCGCGTATCCGCAGAAACTCTGTTAGTTGATGGCACAGGCGGGCTAGCCGTGCGGAGTGCTGTACAAACGCCTCTTGTGCGAGCGCCGCCCGGCTCTGATTTACAGTGAGTTTTAATAAATATCTTTATACAAGTGTGTCATGTACAATACAAATATATATACATATATCTATATATACATGAAGGGTTTTGAGATATTGATCTACTAGTACTTGTATTCGCAGGTATTCAGTTTCTATACTACAGAGTATTTGACTGCCTCGTTGGTCTAGTGGCTAGATATAAGGCTGCAGACCCGGTGGTCCTGGGTTCAATTCCCAGGTCGGGCTAATAAATAGTTATTGGGTTTTTCTGTCAGAAAATTCTCAGTAGCAGCCCTCTGGAAGTTGGAAGTGTGTACACTCCCGTGCCTCGGAAAGCACGTTAAGCCGTTGGTCCTGCGCCTGAACTCTTTCCGGTCGTGTCGGATTGCCATCCCATCGGATTATGAGAGCTAAGGAAAAGAGAGTGCACCTGTGTTTGCGCACATACTTGTGCACTATAATATGTCCTGCGCAGTTGGCTAATCTCTCTTGAGATTGTCCGCCGTGGCCGAAATCGGTCTGGAGGACCTTATCTTATATATAGAGTATTTATATAACATTTCTATAATGTTCAAGTAATAAGTACGCAGTGAGTCAATAACCATACATAAATATATCGTCCTATTTATTGTTTAATTTCAAAATAAAAATATTTTGAAATTAAACAATAAATAGGACAACAATATGTTCAACGATTTATCATTATTAGAAAAACAATATAAATCCCATTACACAAGTGCAGTTTCAATATTAACATTACGGACAAACATTTAAATCAGTTTTAAGGTATGAACAATAATGGTCAACTAATTAGAAACAACAACAAAAAATATAAAAAACAATATTTTTTTAAGTATTAGTAATTAGTATTGGTATTTACGAAATAGCTACTATCCACAGCCTACCAATAGTTATAATTAATATTTAGTGGCGTATCCCTTATTTTCAATAATAGCACTGCAACGACGTGGCATTTTCTAGGGGGATTGATTCCATGCTTCAACAAATGCTTCATATAATTCGTTTCACTGGTGTTACGTTTGTTTGAGACTTTCTTTTTAACAATATACCAGAGATTTTCTATCGTGTTTAAATCCGGACTATTTGCTGGCCAGTCTAAAACGCATATACGCTGTTCGCTTTATTTTGGCGAAAAAACTTTATTTTTAATCTGGTTTTGGGTCTTTTTAGCAACACGAACGATTAGCGTATCTTCTCTGGGAGATGATTTTCTTGGCCGAGCCTTCTACGAACATTTTCAACAGGTCCATGTGTTTTATAATGATCAATTGCATTAAAAACTTTCTTAACAGAACAATTTAAATGCTCAGCTATTCTTCTGTACGCCCACTTATTATCTATATGTAAATTAACAATGATTTGCCTAGTTGACGCGTCACTACTTTAATTTTTGCCCATTTTGAACAAAATAAAATTCAGATTAAATTTTGAATTGCCGCCAAAATAATAGAAAAAGCCAAGAAAGAAATGTCATTCTCCAATTTCAAAAAAAGAACGAGCTATGGATGCTTTTTTTAAATGTTTCTAATTAGACGTCCAAACGGCCAGTAATAGAAAATAAGCTCCTACATGTGTAAGACTCATTTTGTAATTAAAAGTAAGATATGTTTTAAATTTTATGCATTTAATGAGTTTTTTATTTGAGTGGCTATATTATTGCATGATTATTAATTATTGAATGTGTATATTTTTTACGAACATTTGTACGTTGAAGTTATACTTTCTTTATTCATAAGAAGTGTTTCTAATTATATGACCACCATTGTATATATACATAAAAAAATGGAGAACAGAACTTTGTCTTTATTTGTATAAATATGCGAGAGATACTATTTGAAATTCGTATTCGTAGTAGATTATATTTAGATATTTAATATCCTCTTCTCAAATATTCATATTGATAATATGTTAACAGTTGCATTTTATATTTTTAGATTAGAATCTCTGACTAGACGACTAGACATGAGGGCACCGCAATCTATATATCTTGAAAGTAGAGCAGGTAGCATCGATATAACATCCCATAGCAACATCAAGCTGGATTCAGTCGTGGGAGCTGTAAGTTTATATACCAATAACGCATACACTTCGACTCATATAATTTCTCCTATTATGTCATATAAATTTGATTGGTAATTAGTGTCAATTATATTCCGATAAATATTAATACAAGGTTTTTTATTTTATTTATTCATTCATTTATTTTAATTCGCAGCTTTAAGTCAAAATGTTCATAGTCTTTAGTTGATTGACGACAACATTTTAATGTAGACGACACTTGTATATGTTGTAGATTTTTACGCTTAAAATGAACTTCATATATATACTTTTTTTACTTTATAGTAAAATTTTCAATGCAAAATATATACTATCTTTTTACAGATTAAAATTGATGCACCAAACATAATAATAAACAATTTAAAGGAAGCAAAAACAACGGAGACTTCACAGAAAAACTCAATAGGAAAGAAAGTTTACCAGCTATGCGCTTGCGCGTCTGGGAAACTGTTTCTGGCAGCGTCTGATGCTGTATGTGCGATACAAGATAACGACACCGAGTTATGTCGATGATGATGAAATTTATTTGAAAAATTGTAAAATACAAACACTTATATACATATTATGAATAGAACATTTGAAAAAAAGCGATATGCGAAGAAGTGGGAAGAAAGTTTTAAAAAAATATAATGTAATGTCAAAGCTTGTCAAAGCGTATAATGATTGCTATTGTTCTATTCCAATTGATAGACTCACGATGTGTACTTACATAGCATACCTCACAAATTATTTATAAGAAATCATAGAATTAATGGGCACGTGACAAGAAAATTAAAAATATAACTTTATTTATAAATTCGTTTAATAAGCAAATAATAATAATATATTTTTTATTGGAAAATACACCGATAATTAATAAGAAATTTAGTAAGTATTGTATGTTAATGATTCACACAAAGCACGAAAACGTTTTTATTTTAGATAACAAGTTTTGACCGGTTCCTATATTTAACAAATCGTTATTGCACATTAGTTGCCGACCGTTTTTGTATTACAAGTAACGGGCCGTTAAAGTCGTTCCTATATGTCACATACATATATGCAACTTAAAAACGAATTGTTTCTTTAATATAGTAACCGCACTTTAATAACAATGAAGACTTAAATGTTAAATATTGTTGTACTTTATGATACACAGCAACAGCCAATTGGAGATAAAATAAATTATATTTCAATAAAGACTTCGTTTTCTGTAATTATTTATATACGGTTGGGATTTGATTTATGGATATTTATATCTTTTCTTAATACAGTTTTCTTAATACTTTTTGGTTTTGTGACTGTTTTTCTGAACGGGGTTTCAGAAAAACATCCACGTTAGACAGTTTTGTGTCTTCCACTATCACCAAACCATACCATTTTTTTTTTTTTTTTTCACGCGGTGGCATCCTTCCGATAGGTTCCCGACTCTCTTGGGGGAGGGTTATGTGAGATTCTTACCCACTAAAACCACTGCGATGACCGTCCTCGGCACGGATCGGAGAGGCTGCGGGGTCGTGTTGATATAACGCATCCGCAGCCCCTCCCGTGCTGTGCTCTGCTCGTAGCTCGGCGGAGCTCTCCTCAGGGGGCGAAGGTAATCCCGCCCCCCGCACTCCTCGCTAGTGCGTACGGCAGCGCGAGTCCGGCTGCCGTCCTCCTCAGGGCCGTTTGAAATGGGACACGTGAGGCCCCCAGCTCACTCATCCACGGCCCCAGGGTTACGCCCTATATTTAAAGTCCCGGACGTTGGGACTGTGGGAGGGCCGAGACGACGCCGATGTCGTCTCCGCCGAGCAGGATCGGCCCTTTCCCGTTCCCGCTCCGCTGTCTCCTTCTGTACCATGACGATCTCACAGAAGGAGGCTACAGCCCTCCACGCCGATTCCCTGCAGAGCATCGCCGACACGATTGCCAGCCTGGATGAGACGAAAGCGACGAGTCACCTTCCGACTTACGCAGGTAATGACCGGTCACGGTTGTTTTGGAGAATACTTGTGTAAGATCGGACGCGAGTCGACGGCGATGTGTCACCACTGTGGCGCGGACCAGGATCTCCCTCTCCGCACTCCACGCGGGACATATCTCCAACGTGTGCTGAGTCCTAATAGCGTCTCAGGGCAACGTGTTGAATGCATTGACGATATCGAGACTTATCGTCAACGCCACGCCACCCTGGGCCACCGCCTGCTCCGACAAAGACCGGACGCGCAAGATCGCGTCGACAGTCGAACGGTCCTGTCGGAAGCCGAACTGGCACTCAGCCAGGTCAGGGCCGACACGCGACAGATGCCCGCACAGACGAGAAGCGACAATTCGCTCAAAAAGCTTGCCAGCCTCGTCTAGCAGACATATGGGACGGTACGCAGAAAGAAATTCTGTGACCCTGCCATCCTTCTTCAAGAGAACCAAATTCGCCTCTTTCCAGACCTTGGGGAATGTGCCAGTACGGAGGTAGCTGTCGTATAGCAGCCTCAGCCTATTCCCCAACCGAAGCCGAAGCTAACACTAGCGCCCGACCTGGAATCCCGTCAGGGCATGCGCATGCGATCGACCGCACGGCTCGACTCCTGCTCGGTCACCCCCAGCTCTCCGGACCAGGTCGGTAACGGAAGGGGGGGGGTCCGGGGGACTTGACCGGATTACCGGGAAAAGCACTTCTATCACTCTCCTCAGTAAATCCGTGTAGGAGGTTAGGGAAAATAAAAGGAGTGACTCCGTTTCAAAAGAGATATATTCTCCATATGTAATAAATTAATAAGACTGTAGTAGAAGGAAAACGAAATATTTAAAATTGACAGATTCTATTATTACCAGCCAGTGGCTCATAAATATAATATAATTATGCAACCTTTTTGCACAAGATTATATTTTTGCTTATATAGTTTATTTAATTATTAATTAATAATCCAACACGCCCCCTCAAAAAATAATCTTTAAACTACGTATTAATAGATTAATTTAAGCTACTACAGTCTTTCTCTGGGAAACATAACAATGGCCCAACATTTGTTGCAAGGATTAGGGAAAACCCAGAAAAACCTAATCAGACCATATGTGACTTTAATCTTAATATCAAGTCACTAATCTACAATAATTAATTTCAAATTAATTTAATTCAATCAAAATCAAACTCAAATAAAAATAAATTAAATCACTGAACCCGTTATTATGTAGAAAATTATTTTAAGCCCAATTTGTTTTTTATTTCTTGAAAGGCAAATGCTGGTATTGGCTTCGTAAACCCATCTGCCAATTGTTGACCTGTGGGAATGTAATTTAATTTTTTTACATTTTTCTCAAACTGCTTTCTAGAAAAATGAAATTTTATGTCTATATGTTTTGATCTCTTATGACTGGTGGTTATTTGCAATATTTATACAACCTTTATTATTTTCAAATATAATTAAAGGCTTTTTAATATAAATATTAAAACTATCTGCTAATAACTTCAGCCACAATGCTTCCTTAACTATATAAAGCCATACTTTCGGCCTCAGTAGAAGATGCAACCACTGACACTCATTTCTTGGTACACCAAGATATAGTACACTGGTCGAATAATTGAAATATAAAACACCCAGTGGTATTTTTCAATATTTTGTATTGCTTCCACGGCTGTCAGAGTCAACATAACCACATAAAATATTGGTCTAATCACGTCTTTTAAAAACACATTTTAAATCAATTGTACCTTTTAAATACATTAGATAGTCATTAAAATTATCATTGATGTAAGAAACAGGGGCAATATCTTTAAGTCTAACACTCGTTCTCAGTCCAAAACTATCATCAGTATTTTCTGCGTTTTTATTCAAACTCTGACTCTACATCAACTGTTTGTTCACACTCATTAATGTCATGATTATTTATCCTTTTACTAAGGCAATCATTTACATATATCAGATTTAGAGGCATCTGATTTCGGACACTCAGTCACGAGATTCTGATACTGATTTCAACATAAAGTCACTATCAGTTTTGTCTTGAGAATTTTTAATATTCCCTTCAGGATTACACGTAGGCCTGGATTTCATAAAATGAATCTCGTCAACAATAACGTCCTTCCAATAAAATATTTTCACTCTAAGGATTCCAAACTTAGTAACCGTTTGGTTTATAACCTAAGAGTATACCTTTCCATGACTTTTCATCGAACTTCGATTTCATAACTTTATTGTGAACAAAAACAGTTGAACCAAATAATTTTAAATATCTAACTCGAGGCTTTCTACGTGCCACATCTCATACGATGTCTTATTATATTTTAAAGCTTTAATTGGAGATATATTTATTAAATAAACAGCAGTTAATACCGCTTCTCGCCAAAATATTTTTTTTTATTTTGCACCGCTTAACATACAACCGGCTTTTTCTGTAACGGTTCTTACCATTCTTTAAGATACACCATTGAACTTTGGAATTCTAGGTACTGTTAAGTAATATTAAATACCTTTTTACCAAAGTAAGCCTTCATTTCGTGTGATAAATAAAATGGAAGGGAGCTTCCATTATCACAATATAATTTAACTATTTTCGTATTAAATTTTGACTTACTTCACTTTACTAGCCACAAAATCTTTAAAATCAGACGCCAGATTTATATTCAATTAAATATGCTACACAGTAATGAGTATACTGATCAACATAAAGGACAAAGTAATTTTTATTATCAATTATAGAAGGAGTGATAGGCCCGCCCACACGCATCTGAATGCACAATAAATAAAGGTCTTTTTATATAACTTTAGTCTTTAACTCGATCAAATGGCAGCCTACTCTGTTTCGTATTTATACAGGTTTCACATAAATTATTAGTTGGTAGTATTGTATCAATTTCATAATAGACTTCAAATATTTTATTAGATTTTAATTCTAAAAAAAAATATATATTTTTACTAAGTAATGTCCCAAACGTTCATGCCATTATTTATGTCTATTTTTATCACTATTACACACATTGAAAACAGAGTGGCTCCCATTCAATTATGCCACAAAAATAATATAACCAAATTATTTTTTTACACATACCTCGCATAATATATTACCACTTTTATCCTATATTTCGACGCCATTCTGATTGACAACTTTGGCCACCCCAGCACGTTGCATTTTCGACATGGAGAGTAGACAACAGGGCAGTAGAGCACATCCTCCAATATGCTTTGTATACCCAAATACGTACATGAACATGTGGAGAGGTAAACATATGTATATATTTTTTTAATATATTTAATAAACTGGGCCCATAACCTGTAGGAGGTTAGGGAAAATAAAAGGAGCGACTCCGTTTCAAAAGAGATATATTCTCCATATGTAATAAATTAATAAGACTGTAGTAGAAGGAAAACGAAATATTTAAAATTGACAGATTCTATTATTACCAGCCAGCGGCTCATAAATATAATATAATTATGCAACCTTTTTGCACAAGATTATATTTTTGCTTATATAGTTTATTTAATTATTAATTAATAATCCAACAATCCGGATCTAAGATCTCCGTCAGAGGGGGCATCCACGGGCACAATTTGCCCAGCACTATACGATATGGACGCCCGAACGGATCTCTGTCGAGTCCCTCTAGGAGCTCGTTCCAGGAACAAGCGTTGGCATCCGAGATCTCGACTCAGAGCGCCAACTTCGCTTCCCGGAATGCCTCGTATGCTTCAGCTTTCTGGTCTGGAGTTGCTCGCCTTCTTCTTCGGGTTCGGGTGTACTCACGGCGCGCACGCAGACAAGATTCGCGCAGTTGTGCGATCTGCGCAGACCACCAGTACACCGCCCGGCGCTCGGGGCGGCCCACTCGGGGCATAGAGACATCACAGATTGACGTCATCGTATCCCGGAGACGGACCGACTCACCCTCTGAATCGGACAAGACCTCTTCGGCGCTTTCTGGCCAGGCCGCGACGATGGCAGCAGCTTCGAGAAAGTCTCGGTTTAGCTGCTTAAGGGACCATCGACGCAACGGGCTGCTTTCTCGGTGGTCACTAGAGTGTTTGGGACGGCGGCAAGCTACATCGAATACGATGTAGCGGTGGTCAGATAGTGTGACCACCTCTTCCGCAACACGCCATCCCGACACCATGCGAATGGCAGCGGGAGTCGCCCATGTGAGATCGATGAACCCAACCATACCATATGCCAAGTCAGCAAAAAAGAGTATATTTACATATATGTAATATGAATTTGTAATTATTCTTTTCTCTAACAATAGATAACAAGTTTTTATTTTTACAATTGAAAATATTTTTTTATTCACATTTTCTTGTTCATCTTCGCTGGCACATCCCATGCGTAATCAATCTTAGCGGTTAGTCGCGTAACGTCAGCGAGCGGCTGCGCGACCGCTACTCGCCTCTACCCCAGTAATTACTACCTACTCGTACAACCACCCTAATTGCAACCACAACGGGCTTTTTTAAACCATTTCCAACGAGGAAAAACATTAGGATTCATTCCTGAGGTTTTAATTGTTAATGATATATTAAATGGAAACATTCTAAATATGTATTCATTTATTTTATATTAAAATATGTATTCATATATTATATATTAAATACTTTTATTATTGCATTTATTTTTAACGTTTATTTTTTTTATGTATGACTTTATACCAAGACGTAAGTACTGATCATACATAATATATAAATGAATTTATAAATTATTTATATCTTAATCCCATGATTTTACCTATCTGTACAAATACTATACATAACGCGGGCGGATAGATAGCTTGACGCTATACTGATTGTATTAAAATTTGTTTGATATCTCCAGTTCTTTTTATTCTCCAGTTGATATTGAAAATAATGTGAGATAGCAGATATGGTCGAAATGGTTGTTGAAATAATTTTTAATTAAAGAAAACCAATAATTAAATAAATTAAGTTTCGTTAATAAAAAGCTAAGGGTAGTAAAGAGCGGCGGAAAGCACCAATAAATATTTCACATCGCAAATGTGGTTTGTTCGTCATTCCAAAATAAAGGTACAATTTTAAAACATTGGGTTTTACCGCGCCATCTTAAAACATAAGATACAAATTCGTACAGATATATTACAAACAGCTATTTATTTTACACGATTTCTACTATAACAATATAACACGTCACAGGCACTCTAGCCACAAAGAAAGAATTCGACTCGTAATTATGTGAACTTTCTAACAGTCAACCCGTCTTTAAAAGTATACGACATAAGGAAAACATACAATAAGCATTTTATTTGTTTGCATTGTTCTTCCCCTAACATGAAAAAAACTGCGAACATTTATTTCAGCACACTTTTTTAGTAACGACTCCATAAACAAAGACAATCAAATCTCAAATATTTGAACGAATTGATTCGTGTTTATCGAATAATTTTATTTCCTTTATATATAAGTTAAGCTAAATAATATTCTAAAACACCGAGATATTATTGACTCAATTTGGATAGATCACCTCGGAGATATTAAGATATTTTTGTTAATTATTAATAAGCCACAATTTTACTTATACCAAATGCAATATTTTATCTGTTTTAAATAATATGTATGAAAATATGTTGGTACTAATCAAATCGACAATACTATTCTGTAAGAATTTACTATATATTCCACTGATGATTCTCGAGTTTCGAGTTTATTCTTTATAGTATCTACATAAAAAAAGTTACTCTTTATTTAATTATAAGACCATCAACTTCAAAATAATGTGACGAATTTCAATGTGTCAAAATCTCAGGAAATTGTACTCTGAAATCGTCTAGTAGCCTTAAGTTCAACGACTTGTCCACATTATGTAGATGAAGCCGCAGGTGCTCGTTATGTGGCCCGTCGACCCACCTTGCAAAAACTTCGCCAAACCAAACGACCCTCACTATTTCAGATGATACTCCATCTGTTGTTTACTTTTTTAGGAATCAATTTAGAATGTTTTCTACTTCTTACATAGAATGCTTTTACAATTTACTTTTATTGCTATTTAAATTTTATACAATTTCAAGAAACAACTTATTTACTAAGCTAACAACAAACGAAGATACAAAATTACATTAAAAAAAAGTAACGTAACAAGCTCTAGAATATGTGTGGCACATTTTTAAAACAAGCTGCTCCGATGTGGGTTGGTCCACTTTTGGGAGAATATCACCCGACAGATACAGGTTTCTTCACGATGTTTTCCTTCACCGCCACGCAAAAGATTAATTTTATTAACACAAATTAAAACAACAGATGTACTTGCTCAGGTTTGAAGCTGTAATTATCGGTTAAGATTCACGTGTTCTGTTATCTCGGCTGCACTTCACATATATGACTATCTGACTTCGAAAATTATTATACTCTTAACTAGTTTCACATAATATATTAAAACTAACAACTGAACTACTATATTATAATTAAAAACAGTGAAATGTTAGCCTAGCGTCAGTAATGTATGAAATTGTAAATACCTGCTTGACAAATGGAAACATTTTGGGGTACACGAATGACAAATATGTCTATTAGAGCCACCTGACTACAATACTCTTCTATAAGTAGAATAATCAGAGCAATATTATAATAATAATTGGTTATAATTATATTTACGTAATATTTTATCTCGCTAATAATGAATAAGCATGTTTACGTCTGTTTATCGTTTGTTTTACATACAAAGTGAAACGATCATAAAAACTTAACCTTTTAATCTGTTGATGATAACACTCAATCTATATAAACGCAATATTTCATTTTTTGTAATAGATTGATAACACATGTTTTTTATTATTGTATAACACGATGCCTTACACGATGACTTTTCACGATGAAAAATGATATCTTTCAATGATGATACGTTTTGTTAATTTAAAAATCGCTCTGTCGTCTTTATCTTAAAACATTTTGTTGGCAAGTAATGAGACCGTGCAAGCTATAATTTTAATTTCGCTCCTACGCCTTTTTTTCTCACCTGGCATCGCTTAATCACAATCACGGCTGAGCGTGATAATCCCGCGGCTCGAGCTATGAATGAAGAGGAAACGACACACGTATTACTTTTTCTTGTTATTTCCTTTATGAAGGGTTTTCACACGTTCCTTGAATATTACAATATATTGTTGAATAGAGAAACACTCATTAATGCTACAATAGAAAGATTACCAAATATTTTTACTTTGTGGTACATCGAATTGTTTTTAAATGATTATGTTTGTATACAAATTCCCATTACTTCATACTGTAATTGTTTGAGACTAATTTAATCCTAATGTAAAACAGTTGTATTATTTGCTTAAAATTGTCCAAGAACAATTTCAATCAAAGGAAACTTTCGGCGTTAACTCCAGAAAGTGTCTATCATTCACAGGACAGTTTTTCATTTTTCATTACATAAAATATGACCATGACACAGGTGACTTAATTGACAAAGATAAATGAAACATCTATTGGACTGAATTACATAGTTAATGGCCTGTTTAGTTGAAAGAAAAGATAGAAAGAACACTTATTCTCGGATTGAATGTTTGGTTGAAATTTCAATCTTTTTATAACCTTTTATAAAATACAATCAAAAATTTTACATGATATGGAGCTGTAGAAAGGATTATTATCTAATTATATAAAATTGAATTACGATAGGTCTAATATAAAATTAATTTAATCAATAAGCTTTACAAATTGATTATCGCTTATTATTAAATAACGAAACGTGTTATCAGAAACCACCTATTGAAGTACAATCGGTAATGCGGAATGTTTCGCCTGCAACGCTCACGTGCTATAATAACATTTACACAGGGGAAATTCGAACGTCGAACTATTTGCGCATTTGCCCCAAAATGGAATTTCTTTGTGATCTATACAAACGATAAATATTCGATGAACGAAGTGACAAAGACGAAAAAGTAGATATTTAACATGATCATTAAATATTAAAACTTGTTTGTACATTTATATTGCTATTCGAATATACAGCTATTGTTCATTTTAATCCATCGCGATATATATTATCTATTTTTTATAGCATTGGGATTTAATAGCAATATTTTTTTTATAATGCGAATCCTTTTCGCATTGTCGACTTTGTCTTGCAAGTCAGCTCGTAATTACGGAAAAATATGGTTGCGTATAAAAATCTTATACGTATATAAGAATACAACACTGAATAGTTTTTATTGATTACTTGTCCGATTTGTATATTTATTTTTGCATTAGATAGTTCGCTTAATGAAAAAGGCTTCATTAATTAATCCTACAACCCTAGTAAGCAGAGCAGTTACATAATGTCAATTATAATGTGGCAAATGTATAAAACTATTGAACAGAGCAAGTGATATATTACTAATATCATCTTATGCAGACTACTTTAAAAAATCGAGAGTTTAACCCGATTTAATAACTATTATAATATATTGATACATATGAATACTGCGATGAAAGCGTAGGTATAATGTTATATCGTAACGGCTACAATTCTTGCTAGAATTTTGTCACGGTCGTGTTACTTTGAACACTTATTGAAACTGTTCTTAAGTGTTGTCCTTTTATGTAGGTACTCCATAAATGTTTGATAGGGCCATCTCGGGAAATCTCTGTCTCCATTCGCAGAGGGTCTGCAGTCAAATAAAATGAGAATCTCAAATATTATTCCCCGACATTTTCCCTGTTCCTTCGATGCGAACTTTTATTTTTATGCCCTTACGTATTCTTATCAGAAGAGAAACACACTCGGAAAGATTCACTGACGTACTGATACTACTTAATCCTTTAGCCGAAAATCGTTCTAACGTTAACGCCATTAAACGAAATAAAACTAAACAATAATTAATAATTTTATCGAATACTTACCTTATTTATCTTTGTTAAGCTATTATGAAAGATAAGCTAATTTAGCTTACATTTAATTAAATCGAGAGTTACATTTGTGTACCATTACACGTCATTTTAATAGTTTAAAAGATATTGTAAACACCTCTACTAAAGTGTAAACTGACAAAAATAATACGTAATTAGACATTACAAAATCGTTCATCAATTTGTTCTCATCAATGTGTACTCGGAATTATTTATTTAAACAACATAATATACAAACAATAATTAATATGTATTTAAACGCAACTCGTGTGTTTGTCGTATCCACCGCGCTATGGAGTCGACGTGCAGCACAAATTTATTTTACGTCTGAGTTCTCCTCTTTAGATAAACAGTACTTCAGAAATATATTAAAGCGAAATAGTAATAATTTCAACAATAAAATTAAACTATTATTATAGCCATGGCGAAATCGATACTTCGGTTAACCGATTTTATTATTGTGCTGAATTACACGCGGTCTGCGGTTTCTGCTCGTCAAATATTTCAGCAGCGTCACCTATGGGTAGATACCTCCTATTAGTATTCCGTACCACAATAACTGAAGTTGAATCACAAAAGATTTCCGGAGCGCGACTTGCACAAGGGATGAAAGCCAACATTGTGTAATCAGAAGGGTCGCAATCTCACCCACCCCCGCCACAGTGTCGAACACGGCTTCATCAACAAGGGCCCTTTCTAGTCACTGTGACATTCATTCCTCAAAGCTTATTTTATTTCTGATTCCTGCTCCGGTGACCTTCATTATACTCGTAAAGCCGTGGTTCAACCAACTGCACTTTTATACATACGTTGTAAAACTTTTCGTTGCAAGTTTTGTTATATCTTTTTTTTTTTAAACAGAAAAACTAAATTATTGTCTAATTTTACGATCAAATAAAGTTTTTAATAAAAGTTATACATATTAAGTATTAACAAAATTTTAGTAAGCGCATCAAAAAAAAAAATTATCATTCAAGAAATTTATCTTGTTGAGGGTATTTTACCAATTAATTAATTGTGTTTTAGTAGTTTAAATGTTGGTGAATCTCTGCGGTCCCAATATTTGTGACGTATTTGTATATACTCGACCAACTCGTGGACCAACACTGGCGACTGAATGAAACCAGTTTGACTCGAACGATTAGCGCACATTTTGCACACAGTTTTGTTTTATAACAGTACAATCTTATGTATAAACTGGTGGTATAGCTTTTTGTAAGCTAAACGTCTATATGGAAGACAAACATACAAAGAAAATAAATCTTGTTTTTTTTTAGCCAGGTACTTTCTCTTGCGTATATAAAACAACTCATCATATATTCATAATAATCGGATGTATGGTTTAGGAGCGCGGAAATAACAAACATATAAACATTAATTTTTATTGCTATAGATTGATTAATCGAGGGTAGAGCTTTGTGCAAACTAGTCTGGATAGGTACCACCCACTTATCGGATATTCTACCGGAAAACAACAGTACTTGTTATAATTGGGTTCCGGTTTGAAGGGTGAGTGATCCAGTGTAATTACAGGCACAAGGGACATAACATCTTAGTTCCCAAGGTTGGTGGCGCATTGGCGATACATCACCATCGGCTTGTTAACATTTCTTACAATACCAATGTCTATATGCGTAGGTGACCACTTACAGTCAGGTGGCCCATACGCTCGTCTACCTACCTATTCAATAAAAAAAATATATTTGTTTTCCTAAATTATTATTACAAAATTAAATAAAGCTTATTTTTTTTACTTATTTCAATCTATACTGCACTATTGTAAAGGCATTGGTGGGTGAAGGTTCAGCATAATATCACTGTCGACTATCACGTACATATATACCACACCGCACTTCACAACAGCAATAGTTTCACGTTTGAATTTCTTGAACAAACGTTATTACTCCTCCAATGGATGTACGTTTCACTGAAACAATTCACAATAGCGAGAACTCCAAAGTCAAAGGAAAGATTGGCACATTTCTATTCAACACTTTGAATGCAGCTAACCTGTTGAAAAAATATTTTTGTTACACAACATATTTAACGTTACATGCTATAACGTTAATATAATGTTAAACTTTTAAACCTAAATGATACAATTGTAAAGTTTTGTTTCTAAGTAGGTTAAAAAAAACAATTTGCTTTTAGTTTTTTTTTGCATCAATGGCCTCTTATTTCCCGTAATAAACTAAACTAACTTTTACCCACAGCGTCGCTGGTGTAGATTTTTTCAAATCACAAAATTCGCATTTAATTTCGTTTCGATCGGGTAGCTTTCATAAAACAAACCTATATAACCATTTTGTCAAATTATTTTATAATCATCTGAATATCTTTACTCAACAAAAAATATATTTGGCTATGGTGATTATTTGAGCTTGGAATCCAATCGGACAATCTATACGATATCCAGTCCAAAGTGACGAGCACCGTTCTTTTTCCAGTCGTAGCGAGTGCAAGTGTGCAATGTTAGCTGTAAAAATGGGGTGCATCTTAGTAGATTAAACTAACTATTAACTAAAATTAACTATAAAGTAGTCATTTTAAATTCATACAATTATATAATTACACGTTATGCTTATATTTGTTTTAGTTTACATATTTATGCTAATAAATATAAACTATGTAAATATTATACAGATAAGAAACTATAATTAATTTTTATTTAATTTGTAATTAGATACTAATATAAACATTTGATTGGCACATTCCAAACAAACATAATCGCAACATTAAAATTTAAATCGCTGAATTGAATTTAGTAAAATACTACTCGTTAATACTTACCACTAACACATAATTAATAAATATATAGACTACTCATTTTATAAATATTATCGCATTTATTAGTTAGTACAATTAATTAAATTGCTATTTCCATAACCTAATGCAAAATCTACTTCTTATGAACACTCAAGTTAACCTATTCATTGCGTATTATAACCGCATTAATCTAAAGATGTTTACATATACAGGCATATTCATAATCCGTATTTACGTAGTGTTAAGATAAATGGTGTTTATGTGACTATATGCTTAGCAATTTGTAATAATTATGTCTCGTTTATTTACAGTTATATATTTGTATGGTTATTGTAAAAAATGGTCTCACATTGCACTGAACATTATTTATATTAGGTCATTACATATGAAACTGGCGTTTTGTACGGGAGGAATAAAAAGTTTTTGTTTTTTTTTTGTAAAATATATTTAATTAATCAAAGTATGCACCATTGTTATCTATGCACTTTTGCCATCTCATAGGTAGTTCATTGACCCCTTTACTAAAAAAACCTTGCCCCCCATGGAATCAATAAACTCTTTGAAGGCGATTTTTTTCCTTGTAAGAAGTTGTCCAAAATCCGGAAAAAATGGTAATCTGTTGGAGCAAGGTCCGGGGAGTACGGTGGATATCGCAGACATTCCAATTGTAGCTCATCTAACTTAGTGGTTGTTTGTTGTGCAGTGTGTGGTCTTGCGTTGTCGTGATGCAGCAGTGGCCTAGAGCGATTGACCAATCTCGGTTGTTTAGCAGCTAGTTCATCCTTCATGGTTTGCAGTTGCTGACATTAGATATCTGCCGTAATCGTTTGGCCAGATTTTAGAAAGCTGTAGTGAACGACACCGGCGGTAGTCCACCAAACACTCACAAGTAACTTTTTCTGAGTTAATTTTCGTTTAGGGCAGGATTTGGCTGGGTCTCCAGGGTTCAGCCATTGCGACGAGCGCTTTCGATTATCGTACAGTATCCACATTTCATCACAAGTAATTATTCAATTTAAAATCCCTTCATTATTGTGTCGGTTGAGCAGTCGACGCGTGTTTGCAAGTTCGATTCACTCAATTCATGAAGTTTTTTTACTTTCCCGATTTGCTTCAAGTGGATGAATACAGTTTTATCACTTACCCCGAAGCCTGCAGCTATCTCTGAAGTGCTTTGTGATGGATCCGCTTCCACAATAGCCTTTAATTCTTCATTTTCCACTTTGGTTTCCGGCCGTCCACGGGGTTGGTTCTGAAGGTCGAAATCTCCAGAACGAAAACGTTGAAACCAAAAACTATTATTAGAAAAGATCATACTCTTAATTCTTACTCTTAAAATCGTTGATATGAAATGTATGTTCAATGGTAAAGTTAAATATTATAATATTATTATATAATTTAAATATAGAAAAGGTAAGACGACGCAATAACCAAGGATGAAATTATAAAAGCATTATTTAAAATGAGTTAACTAGCATAGTAAGTAACCGTTCATATTGCATTCAGCCGCGGGCAGTAATTAGAATTTCAAAATTCTGCGACTGACTAGCGTCCGTAGACAAATCTTTCTCAATTTAGCTTATAATAACAACCATTTAAATGTCTGATCCCATATAATACTTCTATAAATCTTAAACTCAAATATAATCTAACGAAAATCTTTACCTATATTTAACTTTATGTGTGTGTCACTCATATTCATAATTTTAGCTTTAAATTATAAAACTACATCAAAACAGCCGTATAAAAATAAAATTATTAAAAACTCATCAGGATTATCACTGATGTCATAGGCTTTAAGCAATATTTTAGTCGTGCAAGTTAATTAGCCTTATTAATCATATATTTACCATTATTTTTAAAAATATTTAAATATAATAATACAATATGTTATTTTTTTTATTTTTGAATAACAGTTTGATAATATAAATTTCAATAAGTTCGTGGTAACGGTTTCTTAAAATTTACAAATTATTCAAAGTATAGCTAATGTATTTTAAATTTAAAACAAATGTTTACGAACGGCTTATATTTAAATTTTATATATTATCCTAAATAACTTTTGTTATATTAATTTAGTCTTAGTTTGTATATTGTATATTTGTTGGCCTGCTAAGTGCTTTCCTCAAATGAGACAATATAACAAATATAACCCAACTGACTAATCACCTAGTTTTTCACTCTTATTCTACACTAAAGGAATGATTTTTGATTAAAATAAACTTAACTTGTAGTCAAAAAAATATTGTTAAAATCATTTCAAATTCCGTTTATCGTGTAATCAGTTTTTTTATAACTTATAATTGAAGGCAGTCAAGCAAATGAGTTACCTTATCATCGTCAGACGTCACCACAGCCCAAAGAAATTTGCACTGTCATTTCCAAAAATATTAACGGTTAATTGTTCACTGTATCTGTGCCTTATACCTAAAATAGCACTGGCTTTATGTGTGTTGAAGTATTTCGGTCAATGTTACATTTTTAATTTCTTATCAAATCTTCTGAAGTTGTGATAAGACAACAATGTAATATTTGGTGCGCGAGCACGTAGCTAATGCGAAAAAAGGCTCATTACATTGTGTTGACACCGACAAATGCCCTTTTACATATTCTCACAGAGATCCCGAAGATTGAGCCATGAAATTGAAAACGATCCCTTTGAAGAAATTTATTCCAGGCACGAACTGCTCCCACTCCAATGACGAGAAGATTTGCTCGTTTATTTTTATGAAATTATTGAAGACAGATTCCATTTTCATTGAGACGCGACATTAAAAAATTAACTTAAAACATAGTAGATCTCATAGACTTCGAGAAAACAATATACTAACGTACCTACAGAACACTGAAAGTTATATTTAATACACAGCCACCAAATCACAATTATTTCATTATAAAAATAAAAATATAAGACTTAGGATTTCTTTTTTGCTATAGAAAATACGTGCTTTCCGAGGCACGGGGGTGACACACACTTCCAACTTCTAGACTCCGGACTGCTACTGAGAATTTTCTGACAGAAAAATCCAATAACTTTTTATTGGCCCGATCTGGGCCTTCAACCAGGGACCTCCGGGTCTGCAGTCATTTCATATGTACCAATGTATCAGTATACTCACTAAGTTTCCTGTAAAGTCTTTCAATTTTAATATAAAATGAATAATAATAGGAGTATAAAAACTATCCAATTTATATAATAAAATATTTACAAAATAATCTAGAGAAAAGATAGTGTCAAGTTTAGCAAATAATGTCGATTACATTATTATGCACTTATTTTTAACGACAACATTTGGAAGTAAATTATCCATTGAGACAGAAAAATCAAAAGAAATGCTCACTCGTCATTTAAACCTCTCAACTAACATTAAAGTTGAAATGAGAATAAAATTATGAATCTGAATTAAATGGCAGTTAAAGTTTTCGAGGGGCTACCGGTTTCATAACTCAATTGAAATTTCTAACCTTCATATTTTACGTTTTATGCAGCGTTATTGTTTCTTTTCCTTTCAGAAATAATATCTTAAATAATTAAACAACACTATTTTCGTTTTAAATTATGCCAGCTATAATCACTTACATAAATATTTGTTTAAAATAACAGTGACATAAGTCCAACCTTTATTTTACGGCATGCAATACAAGTTTTGTACTTTTTCACCCTAACGTGCCAACCACACGTCCTCTATTACACGAAACTCGCGCTTTCCATTATCTCTCTGACCAACTTGTTTTAAAAAAATTCGCTTTATTCGTTTTTTTAATTTTAAACATTGAGTTCGAACGAAAACATTTTTTAACGAATATACAAAAAATATTTCTGATATTAGTTATATATCGTTAATATATAACTTGTCATATCATTCATTCATTTAATATCATAACTGATACGTAATGACCTCATCGTATAAAGAAGCACAAAAATATCGCGAACGCAATTCGTCATGTCATTATGCAAGGAAAGGGCGAACTTTATGACTATAATAACGCGAGATGTCTGACTCGGTGTGCTTCATGAATGGTGAAACGTTCTTTATTGTACGATGTTTTATGTGAACGATTAACCTTTTAATGCTAGCCGGCCGTGCAAAATGAAAACCCTATTGAAAATAAATTTGTTGTCTGGAATTACATATGATTTTTATTTAAGAGTAAATTCTATAACTACATAAAGAGTGCTATTATTTTAAAATTTGTTTTTAAAAAACATTTTAAAACTAATATTTTGAACGCTGTTTCCAAATTATAAATTATGTTCAATAAATAGATATAAATAGCCGGTCAAGACGCTCTTTATAATGCTGGGAAGCAATATAATTTCGGTAATTTTATTTTTCATATCAAAATAAATTATAGTTGGAATAACTTACGTTACTGTTAGTACCTAATCTTCGTTCTTTAAATTTCTACAAATGCTTCCAAAGATATAAAGACTTAGAAAACTGACGAAAATTCAGATATAAGTGTGGCAAGGGTTTCTTAAGTATCCATGCCATTTCACATAAAAACTTAAATTAATTGTAGTCGAGAAAAAAAACGAACTCGATGAATTTCTTTTGCCGATTCTTCTTCGATCTGGAAAAAACTATTTCCGGAACCATGATTGAAATTGTACAATTTAAAATTGGTACCAAGTCGATACACAATCCAATCAAGGTAGATATTTTTTATTGTATTCTAATGAAAAATTATTCTATTCATTAAAAAGAAAGAAGTTAATTTGTTTTTCATGAATAAAGACCGCCTGATCATGATACTCTTGTCAAATCATGCGCTTAATGAAGAGTTGTTTCCTGGGACCACGTTTTTCAATTTGCCAAGTACCTACACCTTTATTCTGAACGTAATGTAAAAAACAATTCTGCCATTCTTAAGAAAATATTTTTTTCCATATAGATTTTATCAGAAAAAAATATAAAAGTACAAATGAAGGAAAAAACGTGACTTGAAGAGAACATAAAATAGGTTTTCATCAAAGTGTGGTCGCGATTGCTATCATTGTGTCCCTAACACAATCCACACCAGACTCACATCTGACGTGATTCTTAAATTCTTTAGAATCATTTCAAATTAAGATCTTTTCGAAAGATATTTTAAAAGACAGACTGAGAATAAAGTTACTGTTCGAATATTCTTGAATTAAAAATTAATTTGATACATAATCATGACGTATATGTGGCGTGAGGAGAAAATTTCATTACCGCTGCACATGTTCAATTATCGAATAGTAGATGGTATTGGATGGGGTTAACTGATATCGCGCTTCACTCTATTGATTGATAAATAGAGTCAGATAACTGGACACCATGCTTTTGGCTAATATATTCAAATACATGATACAGTATATCAAGGTATACAAATATTGAATAAATGCCAGCCAGGTCATTGGCTAGTGTTATTATGGCATTTAAATCTTTTACCCCTTTCTTTTCAAAATTGTTCATAATCAATATCAATAACAATAAATTCAATCGAATTGGGAACCGTCTTATAAAGACGACTTGAACCATGCTGTTACTGTGTTTCATGTTTATTATATAAAACATAATAACAGGATAATATTTATCATTATTTATCATATCTATAATTGAAATTGAGCAATGCAATAACAATAAAGTAATAATATTTGTTAGTAGGTATTTAATACAATTACAAGTCTTTGTACTAAAATAAAATATTTATTTCAAGAACAGCAATTTGTAATTCGTTTATTTAAGAAACTATACCGTTCTTAACACGTTCAGGAGTTTAAATGTGTGGATAAAATTATACTACCTCATCATTTATCTCATTGCGGCAGCCGCTAAAGCAGATATATGTTGCTAAACCCGATTATCCTCCTGAAGTTTCCCTTGTGTTCAAAGTGAATGTATTGGAGCGGAATGTTCCACGTCAGGGGTAAAAGCAAGTATTCATGTTTAATTTCGCCCGCGTATGAGGGCCCGAAAAAATCTTTTACCTGGACCCGAATTCCAAAAGAAAGAATTGTTACATTATGCTTGGATCGATACTTTATAAAAAAAAAAGTACCCCACTATAATTTTATAAAAATACCAAGTTGAGTTATCGATGTCATAGTTCCCTAATATTATTATTATTGATATTAATTTAATTATAGTTTTTATAGATTATATAATATTTATCAAAATAAAAGCAAATGCTGATGTTTTAATTTTATTTCGTTAGAAAGCCAACTGTACACATCGAAGACATTATACGACAATAAAAGTTTAAGCTTATGATTAGCATGGTGTTCACACTTATAGGCTAAGTCGACATTTAGACTGTTTTAATGTTTTCTTATAAAGTTCTCAGAATTATGAGTAAACGGCTGGAATATTATCTTCACTCCAGTCTATTTCGACGGTTTTGCCGGTGCGAGCGCTCTCCTCAGCAGCCGTCGCGATCTTACTCACTGCAAGAGTCTGCCAACTAGTCACGTCTTGTGGAACTCCATCTAGAAAAAACCAACACAATTATTTACAAAATAAAATTTAAACTCAATTAAATGAAATTAGTGTCTAATGGTAAGTGGTCAATTTTTTATAGTCCCAATGTGCCAAGTCCGATTGCTTATGAATCTTACTCTTATAATATAAATATGTTTAATTTTGAATTTTCTTACATTGTACAACATCCAGGAAATGTTCGAGCTCGCGTTTATAAGCAACCTTGTAGCGTGAGGGGAATGAGTAGTAGATCGGATTGAGAGTGACGCCTGTTTGTTCCTTATATAACTCAATCGAATGAACTGGTCTCTCGTTTTCAACCTTGATCATGCCTGAATGTAAAAATTGAAGAAAATTTAAAAATATTATAAACAAAACATATATTATAAAAAAAAACTGTAAAGTAATAAGTACCCTTGTTTCCGAAAACTTCCAATCTCTGGTCATAGCCGTAGGCGCTGTAACGACTATTGTCACCAATAGCAATTGCACCAGAAGGAAATGTAAGTAGAAAAGCAATTGTATCAAAATCATCGATAGCCTTCACTTCAGGGATGAGAGCTGTGGCAGTCGCCTGCACTCGGATTGGTAGCTCACCGAGCACCCAGCAGGACATATCAAAGTCATGTACTAAACAGTCGTGGAAGACGCCTCCTGTAAAATATGAAATGGTGAATTTAGTATAACATTAATTGAATACTACTATTTTATATATGATGATCAGAATAAATACCTGAAGTCCTCAAGTAATCAACCGTAGGCAATGGCGAATCTCTAGCCGTTACCTTAAGAATTTGAACATGACCTATTTCTCCCTGTCTAACCCTGTCCTTCAGTGATCTATAAGCTGGGTCGAAACGACGATTGAATGCAGCGAACAACACACGGCCCTTGGCCTTAGCCGCTTCGTAGCACTTCTTAGTATCTTCGATCCCCTCCGCGATTGGTTTCTCGCAAAAAACATCCTTATTGTTGGCAATAGAATTCACTACAATGTCGTGGTGTGTATAAGTCGGTGATCCAATAAAAATCACGTTCACACTAAAAAACAACAATATAAAAATATATACGGAAAATATTTTTATATTAAATAAACTACAAAATTTTAAAACTCCTTACGATTTATCCTTGAAAACAATATCCTTATCTTTCGAAGTTAAAAACTTAACATCGTCACTCAATTTCCAGTAAGTTTTAAGATTATTAAACTTTTCGGGGCGATCATCGACTACATATTTCATAACAACACGAGGATTGTTTATTATACTACTTAAATGGATTGATCCAGCTCGACCTAAACCAAAAATAGCTCCAACAACTGGTTTTGCTGTGGCTTTATCACTTGCAGCCACATTATTGACATATCTAAAAAAATACACTTCAATAAGTAAAAAATAATGAAATAGTAATTATTTGAGATATTCTTTGTTAATATCTCTATAAAAAATTATATTTAACTTTATATCTCGCAAACAATGACAAAACATACTCGGTATGCAAGTAATCAACTTCCGGGTAGGTGTCCTTCAGAGTGTAAGGTGATGGACCAGCGAACTTCTTGGTTGCCATTACTGGGATTTTTTTTAATTCTGTAAAAATACTTATTTAAATTACAATCCGAATGAAAATGTATATCTTAAATTATAAAATATTAAGAAAATTACCGTTAATTACTCTATTTCAAACCCTTGCTCGTAAAACAAGAGTGTTTGTGCAAGAGCTTGACGCCAATGAAGCTTATATAGTATTTAAAACCACCATGACATAGTATATTTTTTAACAATATTTGTTATCTTATCCGACACATTAACAAAACTAAAAACATTCCATGTCAGTAAATTAAAAATATTTACAAATAAAATTCGATAAGTAATACATTTTTTACGGAATGCGATAGGTTTCTTCAATAAATTATGTGTCTGTCTGTCAGTAGATCTGTCTCCTAAAGTTTCTACGCTCATCCCAAAAAATCTACAGCAATATGTTGGCACAGTTTCCGGTTTCTGTATAAGTATCCGCTGCTGGACAACGGCTTTCCCTCCAAGGTTATTGGACTTATACCGCATGCCTGATCGACATTTAGATGCGGGATAAACATGTGGTACATTTATGTCAGAGCCACGCACATTCTTCTACGTTTTTTTTTTAACTGTGTCTGCCAAATATCCTAAAAACATTCAAGGGAAATCTTTTACATAAAATTTGTTTAGTTAAAAATGTAGCTATATGTGTATATTTGCTGTTATGTATATATTAACTGATTTAAAGTAAGATTAAATTATACGAGCATAATATGTATATATAACGTGACTAAAAAATCCTTTAATATTAGTTCTATGAAAAATCTCTGATGGATACAAAACAACAACTTGTAACGAACTGAATTTATACTTATAACAAATATATGTATATATAGGATTTTTTTTTTTTAAATGTCTAGTTTTCATCGTTTTTCTCAACCTTCAGGAGATGTTCAATAACAAACATATATACTTACATACATATATATATACAAAATACATCTAAATACATACAAAAATAATGTAGACACGATCGGTAAAACATATAGATTACATGCCGCAAACGTTCGCGTATGTTCGTGTATAAGAGATATATTACTCCGCGTGGGGTATGTTCGTTTTTTTTTTTTAATTCGTGTAATTAAAACAGGTTACCCCGCGCCGAATGTCATAATCATCTGAAGGCATACATAGGAGCATGGTGCTCGGCGACTCCATAGAGTAGGTCGGTACCAGGCACCCGAGTATGTAATCGTAACGTGTCTGGCGACGAGGACCGTAGCGATGGGGCCGTCGCGCGGCAGCGTGCTAAGATCCTTATCAGTTACAGATTGAAGAGTGACACCGGGCGGTGCACGACTGAATGTTGCAGAGCGTTGAGAAGGCAGTAATACTGTTAAACCGATACGTTCATGCAGTGAAGGACAATATCAATCAATGGATTTCATCCAGGCACATGACGCACTAATCGTTTTGCGAGAAGTGTCGTTTGTAGCAAATGAATCGTCCTTATTAGGGATGCCCCCTTAGCTTAGTGTTAGGGATATCACAAATGACATTGTAACATGTCATAGTGGTAGGGCCACCTAGTTATGTTTCTCTATATGAGTCAACATGCTAGCGATAGAAAGTGCAACCTGCAAATATCTCTTTTGTGTAAAGTGCAAAAAATGATCTGGGTTTCGTGCTATTTTAGGTAATTAACCTACGGGTGCGTTGCTTGTTGTAGGCTAACGTTAAGTTTTAAATCCACTATGGAGTTATAGGTTTAAGGTAAAGCGTAATACGCAGAACGTATAAAAGGTATATGAACAGGATAGGAAAACGTTCTATTTAGTTATAAGTCTTAGTTATAAGTAGGGTACTGCGTTTATTGGTTACAAAATAAAAAATAATAAGATATATTTAATAAAGAACACCAAAATGAACACGCCTACTAAGGTAGAGGCACATAACAAATTATGTTTAAGTCCACTTGAGTGGCACCCAACTGTACCTACGTGGTTTTTATGCATTTGATGCATTATTTATATTATTGAATATTATTCCACTATGGTTGGAATTAAAATATTTTACATCAACGGCACTCCACATTAGTGGATATGAACGTAAAGCGTTTTGCTTGCATTAGCCGCCTGGCGATTGTGCACTTGAGAATTTTCAATGCATTAAAATAATTGTATTTCTCTAAGCTTTTCAGTTTTAAGCTTGTTAAGCAATAACTAGCAACAACTTCATCCTAAATCCTAAATTATCTATAGGTTACTTGTCCTTTTCTATATTCTGATGTATATATTCACGTTATCAGAATGCATAAATTCCATTTAGGCGTTTAAGGATAACAAACAATCTTACTTTCACATTTATAATATTATAATAAGGACATCTAGGTTGTATGTCTACCTATTGAAAGAATGGCCAAATTATCTTAATCCAACAGGTGCGTGACATAGTTCGAAATAAAAACTAATATCGGAAGAGCTTAGAGTTTGTTTCCTGCTTAACAGCTTAAACATTGTAATAGTCTGACATACAGAACACTTTTTTCGATAGAAACAACTTACTTTTGTGAATAGTAATAAGAACACATATGACCAGCTGTATATTTAAACAGATAAACCAGTTCCTTATCATGACAAATTCTAGGTTCCTAAATATATATCCAAAGATCTTTAGACTGCATTGTTTGTCAAGTTACTTGTTCATGAGGCTATAGGTCCAGAGGTACTGGACAAAAGCCACGGGTCGACTCAAAAAAAATTACGGAAATTCTGTGGAGAAGTTCACAATGTCAGCCCGGAGCTTGTATCATAAAACCGTTGGTCCTACGCCTGAACACTTTCCAGTTGTATTGCATTTGCCATTCCATTGCATTATAGTAGTGCACCTATGCTTAATTACAGAATTTCTACCACGCAATTAGCAGCTAATATCCCTTGAGAATAGCCACCGTGACCGATTGGTCAAAACGACTTAATCCGAAATGGTCCAATAATATCTACAAAGTTACATGTCCAAAGATTTGACATTAAGATGTCCTCTCTACAGAGAACTATTTTGTAGAACGCCCTGGGTCTGTTCTGATTTAAGATTCAGATAACATAAGGACTTAAATATTGAGACCATAAAAGCTGCAGCTTGTCATTATACTAATTAAAACACTACGATTGGCCAGTTCCCCACCAGACCAGACCGCCTCACTGGATATGTAAAAAACAAAATCGTCTTCTTAATGTTAGTTTAATTACTTAGTTTAGTTACACTAAAATAAAGTTGAAAATTTAAATAAAATAAAGTTGGGCTTGGAAACAAAGAGGGTCAAATGTCATACGGCACGAGATGTTTTCAAGACAATTACATGACTATAAATAATTCTAATATAATATTATAGTTACTAGCTGTGTCCCGCGGTTTCATCGTATTTTTTTATTAAAACATGGAATTGTAATAAATCTTTAACCTAAAAATATAAACGAAAGCACAACAAGATCGGGGATAGGATACAAAGCGTTGTCTACTTACAATTCCAATCGTTGTTATAACTTTTGATAGCCAAGCCAATTTTGTTTAAATAAGAACTATATGGTACATTGGAATACTGCCTAAAATGAAGCAATTTTATACATATATTTTACCCGTATTAGAGTTTACCTCCAGACAAAAAGACTATCAGACAAAAAATAATAGTAATAGTCTTGTTCATAATCGTTAGCATTCTTGACAGTAGTAGGTATAATATACTCGGTGGTAGGTCTTTGTGCAAGCTCGTCTGGGTGGGTACCACCCACTCATCAATTATTCTACCGCAAAACAACAGTAATTTGTATTGTTGTGTTCCGGTTTGAAGGGTGAGTGAGTCAGTGTAATTACAGGCACAAGGGACATAACATCTTAGTTCTCAAAATTGGTAGAGCATTGGTGATGTAAGTGACGGTTAACATTTCTTACAATGCCATATGGCCTACCTTAACAATAAAAAAAATAACTTCAATACATTTTCAGCCAAAACTCAAAATATTGTAATAATTTAATTTCGATCGAGATGGATGGATACTTACTACAAGAACGGTTGCTTTATACTTGGATCGATTCTTTATAATTATGTTAATCCGGCTATAATATTATAAAAATAAAATTACCAAGTTTTGTGTTATCGTTATATTTCTTTAACAAACTAGGTATATTGTTTTTTATATCAGTTCAAGCAATATTTTTATGAACAAAATATAATGATATGAAATATTTATTAATGATTAACGCAATCGATACTGTTTATATAATTTTATTTAAAATACAGCGGTACACAATGAACACATTGAAGTTTAAAACTTATTATTAACACGATGTGCACACTTATAGGTTAACTTGAAATGTAGAGCGTTCAAGTGTTTTTAGGAATTATGAGTAAACGGCTGGAATGTTATCTTCACTCCAGTCAATTTCGACTGTCTTGCCGGTGCGAGCGCTCTTTTCAGCAGCCGTCGCGATCTTACTCACTGCAAGAGTCTGCCAACTGGTCACGTCTTGTGGAACTCCATCTGGAAGAAATCAATATAGTTATAAACTGTTAAATAAATAATTAATTAATTCAAGTACGAGATAGCTTAACGACTATACACGTGAGTTTCTTGCTGATTCTTCTCTGTAGAATCTACATTACATTATAATACTGTAACATGACGATTCAAAATTACCCTAATAAGCTTACTTGAATAGGGAATTATTTGATTGATTTATATATATTATATTTAAGCATAAGGCCAATCACAAACAAGCAACGTTGAGGTTTTATGGTACACATTTGTATTAATTTCCTAAGACAAAACATGTGCAGAATCTTGCATGTGTCCGAATAAATCTGAAAAAATGTTACGATTTTGAGTACGTTGCTAGTGTGTTACAATTTTAAGGGAGAAAGATTCCAGGAACAAATGACAATATATGAGATCCAAGAAAATTAATAGGTATATATTTGTTGGTGGTTCATTTCTCATTGTAGATGAGAGGAGGTAGCCGGAACTACTGTGGCCCGATTGCCCATCGCTCTTCCTCTTATTAATAAATATATTTATTTTTCTTACATTGTACAACATCCAGGAAATGTTCGAGCTCGCGTTTATAAGCAACTTTGTAGCGTGAGGGGAATGAATAGTAGATCGGATTGAGTTTGACGCCTGTTTGTTCCTTATATAACTCAATCGAATGAACTGGTCTCTCATTTTCAACCTTGATCATGCCTGAATGTAAAAAGTGAAGAAAGTTTAAAATATTATAAACAAAACATATATTATAAAAAAAACTGTAAAGTAATAAGT
Source organism: Nymphalis polychloros (assembly GCA_905220585.2). Lineage (NCBI taxonomy): Eukaryota > Metazoa > Arthropoda > Insecta > Lepidoptera > Nymphalidae > Nymphalis > Nymphalis polychloros. The sequence goes on along the minus strand of HG992245.1, from coordinate 9,348,269 downwards.
ACCCTTGTTTCCGAAAACTTCCAATCTCTGGTCATAGCCGTAAGCGCTGTAACGACTATTGTCACCAATAGCAATTGCACCAGAAGGAAATGTAAGTAGAAAAGCAATTGTATCAAAATCATCGATAGCCTTCACTTCAGGGATGAGAGCTGTGGCAGTCGCCTGCACTCGGATTGGTAGCTCACCGAGCACCCAGCAGGACATATCAAAGTCATGTACTAAACAGTCGTGGAAGACGCCTCCTGTAAAATATGAAATGGTGAATTTAGTATAACATTAATTGAATACCTATTTTATATATGATGATCAGAATAAATACCTGAAGTCCTCAAGTAATCAACCGTAGGCAATGGCGAATCTCTAGCCGTTACCTTAAGAATTTGAACATGACCTATTTCTCCCTGTCTAACCCTGTCCTTCAGTGATCTGTAAGCTGGGTCGAAACGACGATTGAATGCAGGGAACAACACACGGCCCTTGGCCTTAGCCGCTTCGTAACACTTCTTAGTATCTTCGATCCCCTCCGCGATTGGTTTCTCGCAAAAAACATCCTTATTGTTGGCAATAGAATTCACTACAATGTCGTGGTGTGTATAGGTCGGTGATCCAATAAAAATCACGTTCACACTAAAAAACAACAATATAAAAATATATACGGAAAATATTTTTATATTAACTAAATTAAAAAAATTTAAAACTCCTTACGATTTATCCTTGAAAACAATATCCTTATCTTTCGAAGTTAAAAACTTAACATCGTCACTCAATTTCCAGTAAGTTTTAAGATTATTAAACTTTTCGGGGCGATCATCGACTACATATTTCATAACAACACGAGGATTGTTTATTATACTACTTAAATGGATTGATCCAGCTCGACCTAAACCAAAAATAGCTCCAACAACTGGTTTTGCTGTGGCTTTGTCACTTGCAGCCACATTATTGACATATCTAAAAAATACACTTAAATAAGTAAAAAATATTGAAATAGTAAGTATTTGTAATATTCATTATAATTAAAATTAATAAAATGTATTTATACGACTAATTAGTAAAATTACAAGAAAATGTGCATAGATACGAATAAATAAATCGTTCATCGTCAATATAAAACGTATTATTATTTGAGATATTATTTGTTAATCTCTATAAAAAATAATATAAATAAATTATATTTAACTTTATATCTCTCTATCAATAACAAAACTTACTCGGTATGCAAGTAATCAACTTCAGGGTAGGTGTCCTTCAGCGTGTAAGGTGATGGACCAGCAAACTTCTTGGTTGCCATTACTGGGATTTTTTAATTCTGTAAAAATAGCTAATTACTTCAATTTCAACCCGAGTTAAAAGTATTAATAATTGAAATGATAAAATATTGAGAATATTACACTTATTATAAAAATGCACTTATTATAAATAACAAGACCTTGCTTGCTCGTAAACCAAGTGCTTAAACGCGAGCTTGATGAAAATGAAACTGAATCAAGTATAAATTTATACTGACTTTAAAACCACCATGAGATAATATTATTATTTACTAACAAAACAATATTTGTTATCTTATCCGATACATATAAAAAAACTGAAAATTTTCCATGTCTATAAATTAAAATATTCACAAATAAAATTCGATAAGTACTAACTGTTTTAAGGAACACTGTAAATTATTTATTAATAATTTATCTGTCTGTCAGTTTCGTTTTCGTTACAGTCAATATGTTAACATGGTTTCGGTTATGTATTAGTAGAAGCCTTTAAACTTCTCAATGGAGAACATAGGCCTCCTCTCCAAGGTTTTCCAGCTTATTTCACAACGCTGATCCACAAATTAGTTAGATGTGGGATATAGATGTGGTAGAATAATATTCAACCCATGCGTTCCTTCACGATGTTTTCCTTAACTATTCGTCTGAAACACCTGTCACATGCAGTTTACGCATCTACGACCAAAGGGCATTCAGAACTCCGGTGCTTTATAGTTTGTTCTGAGTGCATAAAAGTCAACTCGTTGGATCAAGCCGGTGTGGCGGTGGCAGGGAAGTGACTACCTGTATTCCCCAAAACTTCTTTTCGAAATTGACTTCAAAATAGATTAAATACAGTTTTCTTTAAATTTACTTAATTAATTTATTTAGTTAATAATTACATATAATAATAATAATATCCTGGGACATTATTCACACACGGCCCACTGATCCCCAGCTAAGCAGAGCTTGTTCTATGGAAACCAGACAACTGATATACTACTTTTGTTTTGTAAATACAGACTCATATAAATAATTACACCCAGACTCAGGATAAACAGAGATTGTTTAAGAGATGTTCATACAAACAAATGCATCCACGCCAGCCGGCTCATCATGTATAATATGTTTATATTTACTGGTTTAAGTTTTAAGTATTTATTTGAGGCTTTAATGTAAATTAAATATAAATAATACCTATAGATTCAAATGGGGTTAGTAGGTCTTATACATTATTACTTATACAATATATATTATACATAATTATATATTATACAAGCATAAATAATTGCATTACAAAGTTTACCTGTATTAATTGTCTATATAAGATTTATTTGGTTTATGAAACTTACTTTGAAACAAAGTAAAATATAAACGGACGAAGCCGCGGACATAAGCTAATTTACTATGTATTAAAAGATGTTTACTATTTACGATATTCAAGAATAGCATATCTGGAACTAGTTCTACAACGCGGTTTCACTCACGTTTAATTTAAATAACACCCGATGAGCCGATGCATACTGTTTGCTCCTTGAATTGCACGAATAATGTATATAACAAGGTCATATAGTTCATGGTGACACTCTCAATCTTGCTCAGGTTATTGAGCTTACAAACTGACAAGGAAGTGGTTAATGTTCTGCAAGTAGAAGTAACAGATTGGATTGTGACTGTTAAGAACTAAAAGAAAGAAGAAATTATGAAGAATGAAAGAAATGATAAAGAGATAAAGCAGATTCGGTAAATTTTTGTTAATGACGAAACAAAGTTTGCAGCTGATGCCCAAACAAATTATCAAATCAAAGGTGAGCACGTGTATCGTATTTTAGATAATGAGTTAAGTTGGGTCACGTCAATAGGTAACAACATACATATATATTGGTGATCGTTCATGAATTCACAAATTTTGTGGTTCTACGCGCGGCAATAGATACAATAAATATCATCTCTGGTCAAAATATTCAATGAGCACTCCAGTTATTTTGATACACCCAATGCGGCAAATTAAATGTTTTACTAGTGCTAAATTTAAGAAATACACAAGAATTTTCAATTTAAAACATATTTTAAGTGCTGTTGCTACTCGTAGATCAAACGAACTGGTTAAAAGATTAAATAGAACCATATCCGTTGCTCTAAACAATAAAGGTCACTAGTATTCGAATTTAGACAATCTAAAAAGATTAGAAAGAACGGTAATTGATATGGAGCACATATCAATTACCGCTCCTTTAAATCTTCAAATCAAAAATGTTCATCAAGGAACCCTAAAAATTTTATAACAGTAATGATCGGTTTTTGGTTGAAGACGCTCCGCACACTAAAAAAGAAAAACAAAAAGTATTAATCATATCTTGTAGTGGCCATAGATAAAATTCACCCATGGCTTAATTTTAATGATTATTACAGTAACGGTTTTAATGAAAAGGACAATGAGCATTGCAATAGTGATATATAATAAATTATCATTAGATTATTATCTCCTGTTTTAGTATTTTATGTTTTGTGCAGAAATAAATAATGTTAAATAGGTCTTGTATCTTGTATAGATATCTGCAATCAATACGATTAAATATGCTATAAATTACAATAATTTTTATGAAATTTATTGTCTTGCGACTTATTAAAGATTTATTTTATTGTTATTAAGAATAAATTATAAATAAATTGTTATACGGTCTCGCACATCTGTGCGGTCGCAGTTTTTCATAGTACGAATATGATTAATATGTCAGGTTATGAACAGTGAGTGCTGAAATGAATGGTATCAATTTTTTGAAGAATGTAAAGATGTAATAGAATGTAGCAGACTATTTAAGAAATTTATATATAAGTAATTCCGATTCGAATGCAGGCTGTGACCAATCAGTGCAGAAAGTCAAAAGTATTACTTTATTATTATATCAAAGATCATTGCAGATCGTAGCAGACTGTGTAAGATGTTTGTTCACTTAAGTTTAATGCCAACACGAGCCTAGAGTAAAAGTGTAGTGAAAAAAATCGTTTAGCGACAAAAAAAATTACACCTTTGCGCCGGTATGGTGCCCATTTGGAACCGTCGGAAAAGTATGGCATGATGATTTTCGTAAATGGCTACTCAACGATGATTATGTGTGCAAAAATTAGCCTGGTTCAAATGGTTGAATTATTATTTAAGTATGAGCACGGCATTAGAAAGTTACCAGTGTTCACATCCATCGTGCTACGGAAAACACGTTGGTCTAGCGCCTGAACTACTTCCAATCGTGTCCTATCAGATTATAACAGTACCTGTGTTTATGATACACACTTATGCACTACAGTATGTCCTGCTACAGTTGGCTATTCTGAATTGACTCTTTCATTTGTCGCACCTCTAAAAAATGTAATTCCAGCACACGTGTTCCCCTTCTCTTATTACCTAGGTTCCTTCAAACGAGGCGTGAAGAGCAGCAGGCCGGCAAGACGGGGGGGCGGCTAGTGCAGATTATTCTTCCCGACACGACAGCACTAGCCGTCGTCGCGCTTGGACTCTACTACCACTTACCATCAGGTGGAGTATAATAAAATAATTGAGAATGGCCACTATGGCCGATTAGTCAGAAGAAAATTAGTCGATCCGATATTGTCCTTGTATTGGATATATTAAATGAATCATTTGGACTTGGAAAACACGTCGTACCATCAACACTGAATTAAATGTTATACAACACGAGATTTTGTCAATTCTATCGTTTCATGTCTATTAATTATTTTTTTATGTTAGTGGAGGCAAACGAGTAGGAGGCTCGTTATGGAAAGTGGCTACCACCGCCCATGGACATCTGCAACACCCGAGGGCATGCAGGTGCGTTGCCGGCCTTTAAAAATTGAATGTATAGATTTATTTAAATATATAATATATTTAAATAAATAATATATATATATTATATACTCAATTATTAAAATAATTAAAACCAGAAGAGCAATGTTCTCAATATAAATACGTATGTATGTATTTTTTTATTTTTGTTTTCATTAAATCTAAATTAATTTTTAAAATATACAAAATTACTATGAACTTATTGCACTAAACTTATATTAATGCAAGTTATGTAAGCTTGTTATTGATATGCATATCATATTACGGTTTATGTTATTTTCCTAATCTTATCATAATGATTTAGTATTTCTTAATAAGCGCACTTTACGTGAATAAATAAATTATTATATTACACTTATCTACGATTTATTTCAGGTAATATCTCAGCTAACAAGCTCTAGACCAACAAGGTAGTCATATAAATAATACAATGTTGATATAATATCTTCATTCGCATGTGGCGTGTACAAATTTTTTTTGTTAAAAATTAGTGCCTCCCCTTTGGATATAACGGATGTAGATAAATATCTATGCATGAAATTAAATTCTACCACATGTACTTAATTATTATTAATCAACCCTGGATTACCGTGGTGCTCCAATAAAACCAAAATACTTTATTCAAGTGAACTCTTACAAGCACTGAATCCTTTTGTTACAAGAGTAAAAATGTAGAGCTACTGTTGGGAAGCACCGGCCGGAATCTCAATATTTATTCTTTGTCCCAAATAAAATTATATAGTTTGTTATATTTCTACGTTATCCAAAAAACAAATAAATGCTAACGTAACATATTTTACTACAACATATATTATATTTCTAACAAAAATATATATTGGGAAAAGATTATAAATTATTATAACAAAACTAATTTCTTGCCACAGAAAGACTGCGCAGATGATTTTTGTTGTTTAGGTAGATGCATGGTAGATGTATATGTAACAATTTATGTTGCGAGTAAAATTGTGTACATTTTATATTGAAAATTTCAAGAAAATGGGATATTTAGGTAATTTAGGCCGTGTTAATATTAATTAAAAATAATTTTAAAGGATAGTTTTTGTTAGCTCAATTTTTTTTTTTGTTAAATAAAGTAAAGAATTTTGTCTCGTCCCAATACTAACATTATTCGGATTATTTCGATAAATTCAACATGTAGACAAAAAAGGTAAATGTAATCGGTTTCAGAATATATATATACGATATTCGATATTCAAAACCGATATTTTGATACGATTCGATATCGCTTCAAAGTGATATTACCCATGTCTATGTTATAGAAACTGAGGCGTGACGTCATTCGCTCCGATAGGTGTTTCAAATAAAATGGCCGATTGCAGAATTTATACTTTTATTTTATTGAAAATGTTATTAATCTCAATGTGTATATTAAAATGGGATAATTTTTTCGAATGCTTTTAAAATAGTTTCTTCTCTAAAATCATTTATTTTTTAATTCTTTAATATTGGCATCATGCCTATTATGTAGATGATTCAGTGATTCTATGAAAATTAGTGAAATAATTGAGAAAATACATAATGTGTTAAATTATTATTGCAATTGTATTGTGACGTAACTGTAAAATACTAATTTGTCAAAAACATTTATAAATACAGTGGGCGTTAAACATATTATGAAAAAAAACAAGCAACATCGAGTAGGTACTAAATAATTAATTGATACAAAAATGAGAATAAATGATCCAACACTGTAGTTTCACCTCATATGTATAAATTAAGATCATAATGTTGGCTTTTAATATATTGTTTTTTTGTAGGAAGTTAAATAAATACTACACCATTGTTTTATTTTTATGTAACAAACTTAATTATTGATGACTAGCGCTTCACCCGCCACTTCGCGAAAATTAAAAACTATTATTTAACGTAAATTAGTTTGTTAATTGACTAAACGTAGGAAAGTTACAGTTTGTTCAAACCGTGATATTTTTCTTACTTAGATAATTTTTATACCCGTCATAACTTCTAAACCAATCCGAATAATTTAAAGTGGAATTTACACGTACATAATCATAATCAACCTTAATTATCAAATCATTCAAATGGATAAGGATTAATATAATGATACCAATATCACCACTATTCGATTCCACCCATATTTGAAATTAATTATTTAAACAAAAACTGTTATTGGGACTTAACTTTAATAGTTAGGCATATACCATCGCGGTCATTTTGTGAGCAATCATGAGTGCTATATTAATATATAGAACACTATTTTATATAACGTCAATAGTTTCCACAGCGCACGCAAAATAATGATTTTAATGGGCAAAATTTTGATACCTTGGGTTACGTTGTTGTATTTTAGGTAGGGATCTCTAATTTTTTTATAAATATAATATAGCCTATGTTACTCTGTAAAAATGTAGCTTTCTAATAGTGAAAGAATTTATAAAATCGGTCCAAATCAAATCAAATCAATCAAATCTTTTCTCTTTATAATATTAGTATAGACGAGCGTTGGTGTGGTTTGTAGATACCTGCCCTTCGCGCCGCAGGTCGTGGGTTCGATTCCCACCCAGGACCAACATTTGTGTGCATGAATATATCTGTTTGTCTTGAGTCTGGGTGTAATTATCTATATAAGTATGTATTTACAAAAGAAAAATAGTATATGTAGTATATCAGTTGTCTGGTTTCCATAGTACAAGCTCTGCTTAGTTTGAGATTAGATGGCCGTGTGTGAATAATGTCCCAGGATATTATTATATTATTATTATTATTTGATATAAACCAACTATTTAAATCATAAAAAAATTAAGAAAATATAATTTATAGTCACCAAAATTAGAAAATTACCAAAAATTGATCCTTGTGTATTGTGTAGTTTCAGCTTATATAACAAATATTACAGTATATTGTAATCGCAGTCCGGGCTACAGCAGGGTTACGGCAATTTTAATGAAGTATAGGATTCTATATATTTTTTATAATTATGAGATCATCTACCTATATAAAACCGTATTGAATAATGGATATGATAACCCCGTCCCCGCATTCCTCATCCACCTGCCAATGGTACTTAAATAGCTCGCACTTGCTGTACCATAGGTAAATAACGGTATTTAACTTGTAGTTTTTATTGATTGTCGCTCGTCCTTTCAACATGACACCTGGTGATAAAATTTGGCAATATCGCCGTTAAGAAAATTAAGAAAAGAGAGTTTGAACCTTAGACCATCCCTGAGAAGGCCATTAAACAATTATTTATCTTTCATTTCATTTTCTGTTTGGTTTTTCAAATTATTTTGAGAGCAATTATGACCTCAAGGAAACCGACAAAACGTTGAAACAACCTGTTTTCCAAATTGTCATTTATGAAAAAAACATTAGTGTTGTAGACATATTTAAATCGAATCTGGTGTACCAAATTTCTGCAAAGACAAGGCGTCCAAGGTGAGCAAGAGAGACAATTTAATGAGTAAAATATTGACGGTGACTTAAAAATCCAGATCGACCAGAGAGCATCAATATGCTCATTGATTACCCAATATTCTACTTTAACCCCTCTGAGACCACAATTATGACAATAAAAATAATACTTCCTTATTCCTTATTCCAAATTAAGTTCTTTATAACAATACATTTTGATAACCTTATTCAAAGTTCAAAAATGTGCAAATGGTTATATAAAAGCAATATACATGTAGCGACATCTATCTCGCCACATACGAAAACTAAAAACTGACGTATCCTACATCGCGATATTAAAGTTATCCGAGCGATTGAACATATATACAAGAACCCGACAACAACCATCGGGGCAGTAGCCCAACAGACGAACACCCGTCTGGTCGGAGGATCCTCCCTTTTCAACGGTCAACTCCAAATACCTATTAAATATTTTTACGCCACATTTACACAGGTGCGTAAGTGAGACTAACCGCGATATTCTAAACCAAACGATAACATAGGAATTTGTCTGGTAAACTAGTCGTTATACCGACGTTAAACGTTGTCAGATCTTGTTGTTGTATTTAAATGTTAAAAGGAAAAAAAATTGATATAAAATTCAGGTTTACTTTATCAGCCATGATATTATATATCGCAAAAGAACTATTAGTCAATATATAATAGCAGAAAACTAAAAAAAAATATATTTTAAAACTTGATAAAATCGATTTATGCAATTCATTATAAAGACTAAAAAGAAAATGCGGAAGTGTAAAAAAATTAATCTCGTCCCTACGAATTTTCGACGAATGTTTCATCGAGTTGTGTGACGAGTCGATCAAAGTGACAGTTGCAACAATGAAAATCACTAAAGTATAACGTTGTTATAATAATTGTCAAGCCAATGACATTTGTGAATATTTTGAAACCGGGAAAAAAGATCAGATCAGAAAAAAGAAACGGGAAGATTCAATCATCAATGTATTGACATGATTTTTAATTTCTGATATTATAACGAGATTCAACAAATTTTTAAGTAGTGCTTGATTCTACCTTCTATTACTTAGGCGCATAACTACAGGTTAGCATGTGAAATATTTGTTTTCTTAGTGTGAGCATTTCCTTAACGTACGTGTACATTAAAAATGTGTTCACGCTATTGTTAATACGCTAACATTTATTAACATTATATTTGCAGGTAATATCAAAATGGCAAATCAATGGGGTCAAAAAGCAGAAGAGTTGGAAATTTCTAACAAAGTAGCAGGACTTGGATTAGCAAAAAAAGGAGCCAATCAAACGTCGGAAAGTCCTGAAGATTCTCCGGATGTAGCAAATCCTGCTGAAACTTCATTATTGATGAAGATTATTCGACAAGGTTTAGTTGAATCCAAATTAGATATTGAAATACAAAGGAAAGATCCCAATTCTCCTCTTTACTCTGTTAAAACTTTCGAAGCTCTGCATTTAAAACCAAATTTACTGAAAGGCGTTTATGCCATGGGTTTTAATGCTCCATCAAAAATTCAGGAAACAGCTTTACCTACACTTTTAGCAGATCCTCCACAAAATATGATTGCACAATCCCAATCTGGGACTGGTAAAACTGCAGCATTTGTATTAGCCATGTTAAGTAGGGTTGATCCTACTAAAAATTATCCACAAGTCTTATGTCTCAGTCCTACTTATGAACTTGCTATACAAACTGGCGAAGTAGCAGCCAAGATGGCCAAATTTTGTCCAGAAATAAAATTAAAATATGCTGTAAGAGGTGAAGAAGTTCCAAAGGGAACTAAAATTACTGACCATATACTTATTGGAACCCCTGGTAAGATGTTAGATTGGGGTGTTAAGTTTGGAATGTTTGATTTGAACAAAATTAGAGTGTTTGTATTAGATGAAGCTGATGTTATGATTGATCGTCAGGGTCATCAAGACCAATGTATCCGTATCCATAAATGTCTTCCTCCCACTTGTCAAATGATGTTCTTCTCTGCTACATATGGTAGTGCTGTAATGGTATTTGCTGAAATAATAGTACCCAATCCAATCATAATTAGATTATTGAGAGAAGAGGAATCTTTAGATAATATTAAACAATATTATGTTAAATGTAAAAGTTCAGAAGAAAAATACAGAGCTATTTGTAATATTTATGGTGTGATAACAATTGGTCAAGCAATTATTTTTTGTCACACAAGAAAAACAGCTAGTTGGCTCTCAGAAAAAATGTCTAAGGATGGGCATTCTGTAGCTGTATTGTCTGGAGAGCTAACAGTTGAACAAAGAATAGCAGTACTTGACCGTTTCAGAGGAGGCCTTGAGAAAGTTTTAATAACAACCAATGTCCTTTCACGTGGAATAGATGTGGAACAAGTTACACTTGTAGTTAACTTTGACATGCCAATGGACATGAACAAAAAAGCAGACTGTGAGACTTACTTGCACAGAATTGGCCGCACTGGAAGATTTGGCAAAGCTGGTATTGCAATAAATCTAATTGATTCACCGCAGACTATGGATATATGCCTTGATATTGAAGCACACTTTGGCAAAAAGATTCAGCTGCTAGATATTGAAGATGCAGAGGAAATTGAAAAAATTGGGGCATAATTATAAATGAATTTATCTTAAGCTTGCTTAATTTGTGTAATCTTTCCTTGCACATTGCTTTTAAATATCAAAATTATTTTTAAGGTTTATAATAAAACACATTGTTATTATGAGTTTTTATTTCACTAAAAATTATGCTACATTCCTGTACATTTAATAAATAATTATATTAAATATCCATACTTAATAAATTACCTTGCAGCTTGGGCTGCAGGTTCGGGATTTGCTGCTCCAGATATCATGACAAAAATGGCAATAGGTACAATATACATCCACTGAAAAACAAAAAATCTTATTATATATTGTAGCAACTTAAAAATAGTTTAATCCCATAAATAACAATTATATACAGGTATTTACCTGTATTGAAACCTGTTTTATTAAAACCAAATACATATAACTTAAACTACATAAACAGATAATTATGAATTAAATGGCCTAAAAATGAAACTGAGCTCATTTATATAAAATTAAAATATGTTCAGCAAAGAATATTTGACCTATTTACATACGATTAATTGTCAAAATATTTTTTCTTTAAAATAAAGTAAGAAACCCATATACAAGTTTATAGGACTGTAAATATATATCAAACAACTTACATATTTGGCTAGGAATGATCTATTATCTTTAAATTCACCCTTTTCTCTTGCCTCTTTTTCACGCTCTAACTTCTGGATATAGGAGGCTGTATCAGGTCTGTGAAAAAAAAATTAGTTTAGTCATCTTAATAGATGAAAAACATATTCATTAAATGGTTATGTCTTACATAGGAGCCGGATCAATGTGACGAATATAAAATGTTGAATTCAACTTGTATTCTGAACTTTTATACTCCATATTTTTAGGTTGTGAATTGTTTGCTACTTGAATACTTAGTGCAATAACTTCACCATTTGGTAACACCCAAGCTCTTATTATATCTGACAACCCACTTTCTAGAAATCTCTTTGCTCTGACAAATGCAATGATCTCCACATCTTTACTCTCTGCAGTAGAAACTAATGTTCTCAAAGAATAGATTCCATCAACCTTAGCTAACTCCTGAAATGTATATACATACTTTATTAACAGGAATAATAATAATATTTGACAAGAGAATTTATAATTCAATTCAATTCAATATCCACTAATTAAAAAAAAGGTATACCTTTAACTCATTTATATGTCCATTATTAAAATTAATTTGATCAATTACGGGTATACCACTTTTTAAACTATTTAATGAAATGGAACCGCGAGGGCAGTATTCTTCAAATTTGCAATTCAATGTATGTTCCATTTTAATATTTAACCATCCATCATAGTCTAGACAAATCTAAAACAGTAACGACATTTTGATTCAAATTTTTAAACAACTAAATATGCTGTTATGGAAACTTCATAAAATACAAACAACTGTTTAATTAAACATTTTATTAGGTTGTAAAAAAATAATAACTATTACTGTACCGCGTTTTGTAACATATATATCGAGAAAAAAATGGTTGCAAGTATCTTCATGGTAAAGGTATTTTCTTTTTTCAACTATATTGTTAAATGTATTTAATTGTTATAAATAGGTACTAAAACTAAAGTGCTCAATTACTAATCCAATACAAATTACAATTCAATAGTTAAACTAATCACATTTGACATTTCACGGGTAGTGTCGCCCGCCGGCACTACTTGACAGTTGACTTTTTCCCCACAGAGCTTAGAACTTGCACGTAGCAAAAATCTCTAAAACGCAAACGAAAGGAATTTTTAAAATCCTGAAAATGCAATTTTATTTTAACTACAAAATATTTATATCAGCTGTAAGATTCTTTATAGATCACCAGATCCTAAATATCTTAAAAAGGATATAAGAAAAAAATTAACATTATAACTTTTTACCCCTTAATCATATACATATTATAAGAAAACTCCTATATAAGCTGACTAACAGAATGATACATCCAAAATCCCGGCTTTATCAGCCTGGAATTTAGTTTGTGTCAAAAATCCTTCACTATCTGCCATTTTAATGTACGTAAAGCTATTTGATTATGCCTATTTGAATTACATGACATATAAAATATTTAAAGTATAAATCTAGCAGCTATAGTCTGAATAAATAGAAATGGTTACCTTGCCTTTGGTAGCTCGTATTGATAGAAGCCTTGAGTTGTTATTATACATATTATATTAAGTTTTGATAGACTCCACAGATTTTGATAAATTAAAGATTAAACGGTACCGTGGAATACTCCTTATTGTATTTGTATTTGTAATTTAAGGCGTTTTTAAGATTACTCCCAACAAACAGACAGACAACAGACAAAAAAAAACATAGTTTCGGATTTGGTACCTCGCAAATATTCAATCGTCAATTCCTTTTTTTGACGTCACTTCTCAACTCAACTTGCTCTGTCAATGCGACGTTGAATATATATTTTAATTTTAACTTCCCTATTAAATGTGTATGCTGTGTATAAATTCAATGACATTTTCTTAAGAAAATATTGTTATATACAAATTGAAAATTTCTCTAGAAAATATATATATTTCGCAATCGATTATTTTCACTATTTAAACACGAATATTATATGTTAAAAAGTTTTACAGATGTTATGATGAATTAGGATTGCAATAAGACAATAAGAAAAAATATTACAGTTCCAAAAAAACAGTAATATTAAAAATGGAAGAAGTGGATTCAATTATTCTACACTTTTTGCGACAGTTAAACATGTACGATTAAAGTTAAACATCTGTGAATTTACAAAACTATAACAACATATTTTAGTAACATATTAATGTACATTACGAAGTTTGGCTATCCGGTTTTGCAATTTTACAATTACAATTTTATCACATTTCAGAGATATACATGAAAATATTAAAAATATTAGTGAGTTACCAGTTGAGTTAATAGTAGAATCTGCTATAAAATGTATAGCAGCAATAAATCCCGGTATAAAAGTGCCAACTAAACTACCTTCTGGAGTATCACAAAGAATTGAAGTTGCAGCACAAGTTGCATCTATATGTAAGGTAAAAAATTATCCATTACATTTCAACAAATCAAAAAGGGCTATGGTACTTATGTTCATAGCTTTGCATATATATAATAGTAACAAAAATGTAATTGAATATTGTAATAAAATATATTAAAATGATGATACTTAATCATTACTGGATAACTAAAAAAGTAAGTATAAGGCTTAGATTACTTGATATTAATCAATAATCGATTATCATAAAACCATTAGTTATAACTACAAAATAAATAGTAAAATATCTCTTCTTATAAAATACTATGATGCCTTAATTGTATGTGATTTTGCATAATCCTGATTAGATCCAATATTATTTGGTTATTTGAATATTGTTTATTTTTTTACAGGATTTGTCTTATCAGAATGATGTTGGTTATCAAACATTCCTTTATCATAATGAAACAGAATTGAGACAAGTTTTTATGTTTCTGATAGAAAAACTACCAAGTGAAGATAAAAAACTTACAACAAATGTTAAACCTATAAATGAAAAACATCAGTTATTACAGGGAATAAGTAACAAAATTGCAGAGGATCTCAATGCTATCTGGATCCCTCCATGTTGTGAGCCTTCTTTACAAAGCAACCTAGGAGATTTTTTATATAATCAAGGTATTCTATTTTTCATTAAAATAAATCTATGAAATTGTATTCTTATTCATTAAATAGTAGAACCTTTTTTGGTTTTTAGGAAATGTGCATGATTCTAAACTATGTTTTGATGAAATTGCTGAAAAAATTATGAAAATCAATGAAATTAGAAATAAACTACCAATATGTACTACCAGTGATGTAAACACTTTTGAAGTTAATGATAAAATTACTAAACATGAGTCTGATAAGACTTTAAAAGAATTAAAGGAAATGACAATTTTGCTTCGCCAAAAATTAGACATGCTAGAAAGTGAAAGAAATGTAATGGATGTAGAGTTTTCTCAGGTATTTAATTATTTTAATTCAATAACAGTTTTTTATTTTAAGAATTATTGACTGCTATAATTATACTTATAGGCACAAAAAAATAGTGAGCGTTCAGAAGCTGATTTAAGACATATGCAAAATATACTAACTTCAGTCGGTATAACTGATTTTGAGCCGGATGGAATAGATAATATATTAGAGAAAGTACACAAAAACATACAGATGCTACACAGGAAAAGTGAAGATATAACTTCAAATAATTTGGCCCTAAAAGTAGAAATTGATAAAGTGAAAACTAAAAATAGTTTATCGGAAGTAAGTATAATACATAAAAAACATTTTATGAAATTTTATGTAAAAGTTCACAGAAGATTATTAACATCTATCTTGTCTATCTATTAATGACTGCCTCGTTGGTCTAGTGGCTAGATATAAGGCCACTGAGTCGGTAGTCCTGGGTTCAATTCCCAGGTCGGGCCAATAAATAGTTATTGGGTTTTTCTGTCAGAAAATTCTCAGTAGCAGCCCGGAGTCTGGAAGTTGGAAGAGTGTACACGCCCGTGCCTCGGAAAGCACGTAAAGCCGTTGGTCCTGTGCCTGAACTCTTTCCGGTCGTGTCAGATTGATATCCCATTGGATTGTGAGAGCTAAGGAAAAGAGGGTGCACCTGTGTTTGCGCACACACTTGTGCACTATAATATCTCCCACGCAGTTGGGTAATCTTTCTAGAGATTGGCCGCCGTGACCGAAATCTGTTAGGAGGACATTATTATTATTATTATGACATGCTATAATAAAAAATACGAAATCCCTCAACAATACAAATTTTTGGTTTGCTTATAGTCTGAGCAAACAAAGTGTAGAAACACCTTAACAAATTTAAAGGAAATTGCTAAAGGAATGAAAGAAGAATGTGAGCAAAAAGAAGAATTAAAAAATCAGTTAAAACTTAAATATGAAAAACTAAGAGGAGGAAACAAAAGGTAATTTTAAATTCATGCATTCCTTTATAAGAGTATAAGCTAAATATTTTTTTTGAATTAGTTAAATTGTACTTTACTTTTCTAGGCATATTTATACTAAACGAATTTTAGAAATAATAGGAAATGTGGACAAACAAAATGCTGAAATTAAAAAAATATTAGAAGACACCAGACAACTTCAAAAAGAAATAAATACTCTTGAAGGCCAACTCGATAGATGTTTCTCCATTGCAGATGAAACTTTATTTAAAGTAAGTAACAACTACAGTAGAATGCCGATTATCCGAATTAAATAAAACCAGGGGTATTCCGTATAATCGAAAATCCGGATAATCGATTTCAAAGTCAAATCAAACAGTAATTAACTTTTAATAACTTTTTATTATAAAAAGGGTTTCGCATAGATCATTTAAGCAATACGATATCAAAAAAAATTAGTTATAAAGGTAATTAATAACATAATACCTATGTAATTTCAGATTTTGATTGTAAATAATTTGTAATTTATCTTTGATGTAATGAACCACATCTTTCATTGCGGCCAAGTCCCTGATGCGCTTCAGTTGTAATAACGTCCTGTCTTTCAAACCATTTAAAAGCAGCATCTAGTACTTCAAAATCTCAAAAATACAACCTATTAGTTGAACGATATCAAATAAAATGAAACAATTACTAAGTAAACACTTTCGGGCAAACAAATGAGTGCGGGAGTACCTACAACTCGGAGGCGGGAATAAGCTCATCGTTACATGTCTCGTTGCGCCGTCAACATTTCTAAATCGGTAATTAGAGCCGTGAAGAATGAATCCGGATATTCCGATAATCGAGATTCTACTGTATTTTAATATGATATTATAAATGTGAGTTTGTTTGTTATTCTTTCACATTTTTTAGATGTGAAATTGTCTAATCTACCATATTAAGTTAGTAAACTATTCTTGTGAGCTTAAATGATTATTTACACCAACAAGAATTTTATCCATTTAAAAACATTTAATAAATTTTCTTTTGTTTATTACTGGAATGCAAATGAGTAAACGGAGCTATCTAATAATAGTAAGTGTTCACTTTCCCCATCGACCCTGCAAAGAGTATAAGGTTATAAACTACTTCTTATACTAATATCCATGAGATATTATGTAAATATGTTTCAACTAGAACATTGTACAAAGCATTGATGTGTTGTAGTTAATGAAGGTGATGATTCTTCTCTAACTCTTGGTTAAGGAAAATATTTTTGTTTTGTTTAAAAAATACAACTTGACTGATTTTTATGTTAAGAAAATGGAAACTATGTTTGTTACAACTTGACTTAAAATTACAAATATTAAAAAAACATGTTGTAAGAAGTTCTAATTTCAGGATGCCAAGAGAGATGATCAAGCAAAGAAAGCATACAAATTATTAGCTTTGCTGCATTCTGAATGTAACACAATTGTCTCATTGGTCAATGATACTGGCATTTTATCGAGAGATATCATAGACTTAGAAGATAATATCAAGGCAGAAAAATGTAAAAGAACCGAGGATATTCTAAAGAAAATTCAAATAGATCTTGCAAGACTGCAAAAGGAAACTTCTTAATTCAATAATAAATTATCTTGTTATATTAAACAATTTAAAAATACTATTTGTATCTTCTATACCTTAATTTTATTTTCGCTTAGGCAAAATTACAGGTGGTATATAGTCTACATCAGTAATCTGTTGAGCTACTTTTTTTGATTTAGTAACAGTATCTTCCATTTGCTCTTTTTCCTCAATTTGTAAATCAATATCCTCTTCATTTTCAAAGAACCATAATTTTTGTTCTTCCACCTGCAATTGCTTTTGCTTCTCTTCAATTAGTTTCATTCGTTTTGTTCTGTCTAAACGTTTTGATTGTTCTTCAAGTTTCATCTCCCTTATTGACTCCCAATTTTTGAATAACTAGAAGAAATAATGTAATTATTATTCTGTATATTCTCTGGCTTATTTAAATCACAGTATACAAGCTACATATTAATCTGTTGATTTTAAGTGTATATTCTAAAAGAATGGTCTTTTGTAGTACACTAAGTTTATTTAGCAGAAGAAATTATTATAAAATAACAATTTAATGTTTATCAGTATCTGGAAATTAATTGTTTATTTATTCTTATAGTTTAATTTTATTGATATGTAGGCTATGATGTAAATAAACTATGTAATAACTAATAGTTATATCACAGAAATGTAATTATCTAATAAGCTTGCAACAAATAAAATAGTTTTAAAGAACAATTTACCTCATTTTGTTCCAGTATATCTTTGTTTTGTATTTTATTTATGGCATTTTCTATAGCAATATTAATAGACTCTTCTAATTTGATGTCAGCAAAAGAAGCTTTATCCAATATTTTAATAGCTTTTAGTAAATGTTCTTTAACATCTTCTTCCACATTTTCAGATTCTCTTTTTATAAAATCAATTACTTCTGTATATACTTTAAATGTTTTTGTACAAGCTAATTCTTCACATAAAGATAATAGATTTTCATATTTTTTATAGAACAACCAACCAATTAGTTGTAAATTACAATTAACATTATCATTCGCTATTTTTGAAATCCAAGCTAATGTTTTTCCAGACAATATCTTCAAATCTGTTATGTCAAAATGGTCATCAAAATATGGGTTCCTTAAAAATTTTACTCTAATTTTTATTTCTTCTTTTTTCTTATTTTTTTCTTCCTGTGGTGGCTGTTCAACAATTGTCACCTTATATTCTGACAAATATTTGAAGCATACATATTGACATAAAGTAATTGTGATTTCATTGGAAAAGTCTTCTTGTAACATAATAAGGGAAGCAACATTAGCCCCAAGTTCATAATTTTGTGTAGTTATTAGTTTATCTAACAATATGTTGGCAGTGTAAAAGTCTAAAAATAATCCAAAATTTAAAGGATCTTTAAGAATGTGTACTAAATCTTGTAAATTTCCAAATTCAATAAAATTGCGTATTGTAGCGTGATTTGTTGATTCCAAAGTATTTCCAGTTTCGGCCGAAAGTCTTAATTTATGCAAGAGATCTTTAAGTTCATCTAGATAGGCAGGATCTTTCACTGCATTTGCAAAAATGTCTACATCGATTGCACTTATCACGCCTTTCGATGAGTAATTTTGGTCAAGTATATTATAAAAATCGTGAAGATTTACTTTAGTCAGTAATGGAGAACCTGTTTGCGTATTCCAAGCCTCTGTACATTTATACTCATTGGTTAGAAAGGTTTTTTTGGATAAAAAATACTGAGGTTGTGGGCTAAGAAACAAGCACCGTCTGAAATTACGCAACATTTCGATTTAAGCTTATTTTAAAATTATACTTCCCTTATATTACATCAAATTGTTTATATCCAGTATTTTAGGTTAGCTTATTTGACAATAGCTAAAGTATAGTACACGGTCGGTGTATACGACCGTGGTATAGTAAACTATAGTAATAATCTCTATGACATTAGTTCAGGCCAAAGACTTTAAAATTATTAAAACCTTTAGTTGTCATAGATTTAACTTTATAAGAGTTAAGAAAATTGAGCTAGCAATATGAAATAACTCGACGGTGTATTTTTGTGCCAATTTCAAGATTTAAGAAATTGTTAATCAAGTCATAATTTTATAGATTTTTAAAATTAGTTATTTAACTCATTATTTACATTTCTAATATAAAAAATTTAACGAAGAGGAAAAGGAAAACTTCGATTTATGAAATTCATATTTTACCTATAAAAAGAAATAATATACTTATTAAAATCATTGTCGATGCATTCAAATTTAATCAGGTTTAGAAAAAAGTTATATAATACTATATTACGTTTTCCAAGTTAAATGAAAAAAAAAATGTTAGGCTGTATTGCTTTTTTTCTGTCATAAGTGTCAGTTGTCACTAACTGTTAACTCAAAAACTTTCGTGTAGCTGTATTTGTAGAAAGATATTTTATTAATAAAATAAAAGTAACATACTAAATACATTGCATATTTAAGCAATGAACTCGTTACACAAATATATTCTTGCATTTGTAATGATGAAATAATTGGCTACGTCACAACTACTTAGAAAGACATACTTAATTTTATTCCACTGCTTTTTATATTACAATGGGCGATTTATATATTGCAGTTGTTTGTTCATCCAATATGAATAGGAGTATGGAAGCTCATGCCTTCCTTGCCAAAAAAGGTTTCAAAGTTAAATCATTTGGAACAGGTGAAAAGGTTAAGTTACCAGGAGCTTCAGCAGATCGCCCTAATTGCTATGAATTTGGTGTACCATACGACGATATTTATAACGATTTACTAGAAAAAGATAAAGCATATTATACCCAAAATGGTTTACTACACATGCTAGATAGAAATCGAAGAATAAAACCATGTCCCGAGAAGTTTCAAGTGAGCACCGAACGTTTTGATGTTGTTATAACATGTGAAGAAAGAGTGTATGACCAGGTAATTGAATGGTTTGGGTCAAAAAGATCAATACATAACCAACCAGTTCATGTGATTAATATAGATATTCAAGACAACCATGAAGAAGCTACAATTGGAGCGTTCCTAATAAGTGATATGGTTACGAAAATGGCTCAAAGTGATGATTTAGATAATGATATTGACGAACTGTTACATGATTTTGAATCAAAGTGCCACAGACCGATCTTAAATTGCATCATGTTTTATTGACAAAACATTAAACTTCATTGGTCTATAGTTTGTCAATGCAATAAAATGCTTGCGTCAAGATAATAAATATGATATTGTAACAAAATTTTCCATAGCATATTTTCTAGGTTGTTTGATATTTTTTATACTAAATATGAATAACAATAGATTGAAATATTATAACAAATTCAATAGTTTCTTTGAAACATAGAAGTCCAGCTTTTTTAATTATTTAACCTTTACACAACTATCCTAGTCCTTACAAACAGTTGCTACTTTTATTATATGTTCAGAAATCTCCTTGAATTACTTAATAATATAAGTAAGTGTGATGACTAAAGACTTTTAAACAAATGTATTATTCATGGCTCATTCGGAAAATGAGATCAACAGTTGTCATTAAAGTGTATTGTTGTTTAACACAAAATGATTTATAAAATCATTTAAAAGTTATATGTATTTAATGTATTACCAACATTTAAGATTTTTTTTTTTAATGATAATATGTTTCTTATATTCTATTACGTTAATTTAAATTTGACAAAATGCAAATAAATATTATGCTTTAATAATAAACAACTATTCTTGTAGTTATTATAGTAGCTGTAGTTATCCTTGTTTTTAAATTTTACGTTTTAAAAAGGCACCAAATATCATGGTTAATTTTATCATTTGATAATGTAACAATATTATTGTAATTGTTTTGGGAAATTGTATAGAAAAATACAACATTAAGTTAAGATTTAAAATTACGTATTTTTATAAAGTACTTGTCAGTAATTGACATTGTCTAATCAAGAGTGGGGAGTGTAGTGTTGCATATCGATAGACAATCGATTATTTATCGATATTATTGTCAAGTGTCAATACCGTCGATATTATCGATGGCTCACCGTGATCAATACTATTGATAACAGCAATACTATCGATATTTAATAATATTTCATTAACTATCGATAGTACAAAACCATCGATACTATCGATAAGTATTTGGTTAAAATCACGGCGACCGTGGTTAAAATGATTGGGTTTTGCAATACTATCGATAGTATTGCTGTTATCAATAGTTTTGTTCACGGTGAGCTATCGATACTATCGAAATCCATAATCATACTTGCTATCGCATAATATTAAAAAATTATTCCCAAACTATTGAAGGAACTTTAAGTTATGATGATAAAAAGAATGATAATTATTTTAAGAACTACGAACTACATTAGACAGTGTGTCAAATATCTTATTTTTAACACAAGATACAAATGAACATATAGCTATGAATAAATAAATAAAGGTCAAACTTACTAGAATTTCAAGAGCGATAATAATGATGTATTATTTGCGCAAGCGAGGTATGATATTAATTTTAAAAATAAATTTAAAAAAGGGATATATATACTTAATTTTAAAATTTTATATGTATATAAGAAGCGACTCCAGTAGTTTCGGTAAGGTAAGTAAATTGAGTAAAATAAATCTAAGCACAATATTTATTCTTATATTGTAATTTTAACATTTTTATTTGTGGACTGTCACCACTTACCTGTATCACGGTCGTATACACAGGCCTTGCAACTGAGTCCAATTTCAGTGGTGAGAGATAGGTGCGAATGTGTTACAATTGCTAATTCGCAATACTATCCGCTTGAGGTACTATGTCGCTGCTATCGAAGCTGATATTTTTCTCTCCCAAGTATTGTGTTATTTAATCATCGTTATATCGTTTTGTTTAGTTTTGCGGAATTTTTGTTATTTTTGTTTTGTTTGGATTTGAAAAAGTGTGCGGGATAATTATTACGCGAATTATCATGCCTCTGGCGGCCGTAAATTGAACATACTGAAGTTGCAAGACCTGTGTATATGACCGTGACCTGTATAGCACTTTGCACTGTTGCCAATGTAGGCGATTTATCGCCATTTAGGCGACTCAGAACGAGAATCGGCGATGAAAAAATGTAAAAGGCACTGGTCGCCAATTAGGCTACTTCAGGTTTTAAATTATTTAAATCAACCGAATCACAAATAAAGTTAGAAAGCTGTAAACGTTTCTTAAAAAAATCAATGTTCACGCGAATATAACTGTGTTTATGTGTAATGTAATAAATTTTTGGATACAAGTGCTAAAAATTAAGATTGCTGGTGGAAATCCGATGTTTAAAGAGCTAGCTGAGTTTGCAATACGATGCCTGATGATGCGATGACTTTCAACACAGCATTACTCAAAGGTAATATAACCAATAACCTTTGAATAATGCTGTTGTTGAAAGAATTTTCAGCGTAATGGGGACAATTAAAACAACATTAAAGAATTGCATGCAGCAACCCATGCTGATCGCTCTTTTTAGAATTCGTACCCATATGTTGCAACAGCTTTCAGCCAAGCAATCACATGGTTAGTTTACAAGCTGGCAGAAAATGTACGTCTCCGGTGAATCTTGGGCCAGTACTAGTACAGCGAAAGATTTATACGTTTTGAAGGGAAACCGCCGAGCTACGAGCGGAGCACAGCATCGGAGGGGCCACGGATGCGTATATCAACACGATCCCGCAGCCTCTCCGATCCGGGATGAGGACGGTCATCGCAGTGGTTTTAGTGGGTAAGAATCCCACATAACCCGTTCCGCCCCACCAAGGGAGACGAGTACCTTTCTGAAGGTTTCCACTACGTGAAAAAAAAAGTACTAGTACAGCAACTACATTAACTACCACTGAAAACGGCGAAAGTCTTGTTGGCGCTATATTATCGCTAGCAGAAGACGAATCAGTTTAATCTTAATATTTGTTTACTTTTATCTTTAATTAAGTTTTTAAAATGCACTTTACTTTGTTTTAACGTACACTTTAGTGTTACACTAACACTATCTATTTATAAATATATTATAAATAAATTAAAAAAAATACTTGGTGGTAGAGCTTTGTGCAAGCTCGTCTGGGTAGGTATCACTCACATATCTGATATTCTCAAAACAGCAGTACTTTTTATTGTTGTGTTCCGGTTTGAAGGGTGAGTGAGCCAGTGTAATTACAGGCACAAGGGACATTACACCTAAGTTCCTAAGGTTTGTGGCGCTTTGGCGATGTAAGCGATGGTTAACAGTTCTTACAATGCCAATGTCTATGGGTGTTCGTGACCACTTACCATCAGGTGGCCCATTTGCTCGTCCGCCTACCTATACAATAAAAAAACTACATTTTTAGGGTACTCAAAGGGTAAAACGGGAGACCCAATTACTAAGACTACGCTGTTCGTCCGTTCGTCTGTCTGTCTGTCACCAGGCTGTATCTCATGAACCATAATAGTTAGACCATAATGGTAGAAAACTTAAAAAAGTGTCTAGCTGTAAGCTTCAAATTGGCGCTAGTGTAGACAAAGGGTATGAATGTAGCAATAAGCAATTGTAGACGAATTGAAGTATGCCGAGTTAATTTTTTTTTATATTATTGTCGACTAAAGTAGTTACTTATTGAAAATGTTAACTACTTGCATAGTACAATGTAGTAAATATAACCTTTAAGAATAATTATGAGAAAACGTGTAGCTGGAGTGATTTTATTTCATGAATTGCGTGATTTTAAAAAGCGCGCTGTAATTTAGCAGAAGTTTTTCTTTCCTTGTTTATTAAAATTTACCCAGATGCTAATGTGGCGCCTATTTTACTGCTTTTCGCGGACATTTTTCATGTACACAAATGATTCTTCTTTACCTCTACCCTCCATACGCTATAACAACGAATACTAAAACAGAATACAACATAATTTTTAGCCGTTTTTATAGATTATGGTACGGTACCCTTCGTGCGCAAGTCCGACTCGCACTTGGCCGGTTTTATTTTATTCATATTGATATTTTGGGGTTTGGGCTACTTTAAGCTACTGCAAGTTGCAACTGAAATAATTCGGCTACATTAGGCTACTTTAAGCATGAGAAACGGCGACATTAGGCCAAGCGCTGTTGGCAACACTGGCACATTGTTGCTCGATCTACTCATAATAATGTTTTTCTAATTTTCTATTCTAAAAAAACTTTAGAATCATGAATCGCATTAGTCCTAATTTTTGTAAAGTCAATTTATTCTTCAACTTTATTAAAAGTAACCTGCATACTACTGGACCACAGCAAGCATGGACAAAGTCAGATTTACCTAAATCATTTTTAACCTTTAATAAAAAAATATATCCTCCTCAAGAAATCGGAGAAGAACCTAGACCAGCAGTAAGTTTTACCTATGAAATTATAGTGTATAATTAACTTCTATTGCACTAAAATCAATAATTCTTAGTACATAAAATCATATTTGCCTATATTAATATTCTTCGATCGATATTATTTAATAACATTTAAAGCGGAGCTGTTTATTCATTTATTAGAAAACATAATTTTATTTTAATTTGTATATAATACATTACTAAATTGCATAAATCAGTTTAAGTTTCCACTTAAAAACAGACATAACAGTTTTTAGCATTAGTTAATAGGTTTAGTTTTCATTGACACCAAGATAAGAAGCTTACTTGTATGTGGTAAAGAATATAACTTTATGTTGTTACAGTTTGTATGCCATCAAAAAACAAATATTAAATACAGTCCAGAAAAACTTTGGTATATTGCTTCCTTAGTTCGAGGAATGACAGTTGACGAAGCTGTTAAACAACTTAGTTTTGTAAACAAAAAAGGTGCAGCTTATGTTAAAGAAGCTATTCTTGAAGCACAAAAATTGGCAGTATCTGAACATAATGTTGAGTTTAAAAGCAATCTCTGGATAGGTAATATTTGGTTTCAATAATTTCTTTTTTATATAAGGAATAATTTATTTATTAAAGATTCATTACAGCTGAATCATTCTCTGGAAAAGGAATGGTAGTAAAGGGTATCAGAAGACATGCTAGAGGCAGAATTGGCGAAGTAAGGTATCAATACAGTCACTATTTTGTTCGTTTGGAAGAAGGAAAACCACCACAAGATTATTATAAGATAAACCCACTTACTCCTCAACAACAATTAGAGAAGTGGATGGAATCAATGCGAAAAAGAAAAATTACCAATTCTTACTAATGTCATAGACTGGTTTAATTTAATTAGTACTTTCAAGATGGGGTACCATTAATAAATTTGTGATGCCTTTATTCATTTGATAGTAAAATAACATGATATTTTAGATCTTAGTCAATAAAATAAATTAAAAAAATGCAAAATTCAAATGTAGAATAAAATATGTTTATTTTTAACCTGCAATTGTATAATAAAATATTGTAAAAAGGCTCATAGGCATAAAAATAAATTTAAGATCATATCGTGAATACATGTTTCTTAGAGTATTTCACTTAAATCTATAAGTACTGGCAAATTGCTATTTACAGAAAATGCAAATAGCAATAAAAATCATACACTTAATGAGGTTCGAGTTTCTGGTTTTTTGGGTACATAACCATATAAGAAAATTGATCCAATTACAAATATAGTACCTAAAGCAAACTGTACAGTCAATTGAAAGTCAAAAATATATATAGAAACTATACATGATATAATTATTGCAACTGAGGTTGCAAAGCCTTTCAGAATATTGTCTGCATATTTGACTACCACAGCTACTATCAAGCCCCCAGCTGCTTGCAAAACTACCAAGTACCATACAAAGCCATCAAATCCTTTCAATAAATTTGTCATGCTACCATTGTTTACAACATGCGTTATAATGGCAAACGGTATTGATGCTAAACTTAGTTGCACATTTCTCATCCATACCTGCAAAATTAATAAAAAAAAATTAATAGTACTAAAAATATATACGTAAACACCAAAAGTAAATTACTCAGTTATTTAAATGTAATGATGATATTTATCAACATGATTTACTTACAGATATATCTGACTCTTTTAAAACTTTTTCAAAGTATATACCAGCAAAACCAGATATAAAACATGCTGCTAGTGCTGCTCCAAAACCAAGTATCTTTGATTGCTTTGGTAAATTTGAAGAATCTTTTGTTTTCCCAGTTGAGGACAGTTGCACAAGAGCAATACCTGCCACTAACAAACTCAAGGCACACCATTGCCATTTTTTTAATCGCCTTTTTAAAACTAGCACAGCAAAAATGGCTGTAGTCAATAACTTCAACTGATATGTTACCTAAAAATAAATGATTGTAAATACAAAATTATCACAACATATAACAGTCCCTTTGTTCAAAAAATAAAACATTTAAGTGTCTGACGGTCGAATACTGAAACGTCCCTCAAAGTTAAATGCTACTTAACATTGACAAGCTCCTAAATTAGTATGCGAAATTGTAAATTAATGGCGTCTCAAATAATTAAGTTGCATATAATATTTAAGTGACGTTTCAGTATTCGGCCGTGATATACATAATTACAAAATTGGACTTAGTATTTTATTTCTATAAAAATAATAATATATAATGTTCTTATTGTTCTCAGGTCGAAAAATTTAAATATTTTGCTATTATTATCAATTAAACATTGTCAGTTGGGAGGCCTATGGTATAAGAATGGTATTTATTTCAACAGATACAAATCTAAATAAGATTAAAATCCAAATAGGCATCACTGAGTTTTATAGTGATTATTTTGTTTGTAATAATCTCATGCTCAGCAGTGAAATAAAACATTATAAGGAAATCATGTGTCATCCTACATGAATGTGTTACTACCATCCCACATTCATGTAGATTGGTGGAATAAGCTCCGAATGTTCTCCATAAAAGTAGAGGAGGCTAAGGCCAAGCAGTGGATTATTTACAGGCTTTTACTACTAAAATATAATATATTAATATTATTACCTGATATGTAGCAGCATCTAAATTAGATGCTGAGACATAGAGCAAGTTATTTTGAATAACATATAAAAATGATGGCACACAAACATGAAGAGTGTCTTTAAAATTTAATATCACTGTTGCATACATGGTTCGAGATCCTCTTATAATACTTCCAGATTCATTCATTACTAACACTACACATATAGCCAACTTTAAGATTTCTGCCATCAGCACAGCTGCAATTAATAGTTAAATCAATATTCAGCATTAAATACTTGTACAGTTTATTTTTCTCTTGCCTTTTTTTTATTGTATCAAGGTCAATATTTGTAATTTTGTATTTTTGAGAGAATTTACCTGCTGATGAATAAAACATTTCAACATCTCGTGTCCGAGCATATCTCATACTTAAGCCGAGAGCTGCATTTTGAACAGTTAATACTGCTAGACTTACATATTTTATATAACCTGAATAAAAAGAGAACAGTATTCTTATTATTATAAAAAACGCTAATTGTATATTTAGTGACTATCTATTTATCTTATCAAAATTCTTAGATAATAACATAAAATTATATTGAAACCAAGATTAGGATCTAATATAATCATTTGATTTAAATCTCTTCGAAGAGTTTAGAATTAATTATTAAATAACAACAGTTGTATGCAGATAAGGTAAAACTTTATGGTTATAGAAAGCAAGGCCATAATGATAGAATAAATATTATGAGATTCCTCCATTATAACTGACCATAATTGACTCGTTTGTTAGGAGAAAAAGTTTGGGACTTTTTGTCTTCATTCATGTTTTCAGGATTTAATTGTGTTTCAACAGTCACAGTTGCCTCTTCTTGAATATCTTCACCAGCTTCTTGTTTGTCCTGTAGATTGGTTTCAATTGTTGACTTCATAGCAAGTACAAACTTGTTCTAACACCAAAAGCACTAATATTTTCAATAAATTTATACATCAAGGTTAAAATTATTATTTAATTAAATTTATTGAAATGCTAGTTGCCGAACAAGGTAAACAAACATGAAAAATATTTACCATATAAACTTAAATAGTTATCGAAAACGAGAAATCATTGATTATTATAAATTACTAAAGTTTTAAATAAGTTGTTGACGTAGCACTATACGGTATAGCGGTACAAAATACAAATTAACAACTTCGAGTCGAGGCAACTAGCAACTGACATTTGATAAGCAATATATACAGGGATACAGATAATAGTCAAAAAAATATTGTACACGCTAAATAAAATTATACTATTTGTCCAAAAATATACCACGTTTGACGTTAATGTGGGCGATGCCCTCGCTTTTACACTTATCCACCATATGAAGGATAATACGGTTGACCCACGTTCTTGTTTAATACAGGTCTTGTAACCGAGTCCAATTTCAGTGGTGAGAAATAGGTGCGATTGTGTTACAACTTCTATTTCGCAACGACGCCCGCTGTACGTCGCTGCTATCGCCTATCGAAATACTTTAGCGCACATTAAAACAACCCGTGTTGTGCTTATTATATATGAATATTACATCTAATGTGCTCATTATATAATAAACACCTGTTTGAATACAACATTTTTAATTACAGTGTTATTGAGTGAGACAGAAGAAAAAATATATGGTCAACCGTATTACCCTTCGCTGGAAAAGTGAGGGCATCGTCCACATAAACGTCAAACGCTATATAATTTTATCTTCCACGTACAATAATTTTTTGAGTATCTGTATCCAATTGAACAGCGTCATAATGTCAACGTACCCCCACTTCTGAAGTTGCAAGACCTGTGTATATGATCGTGGGTTGACCTTTTTTTCTGCCTTTCACTCAATAACACTATGATTCAAAATATTGCTATTTGCTATTAACATGATATCGTCTTTCCCGCACCTACCGTGTCGTTGGTGTTGCCATACGGACATAAATTATTATATTTTTTTCATTCTCGGGAAACAAACAGCATAATATAATATATAATACATGTTGGTCGACTTGAAGATAAAGTTATGGTATTTTCGCGTAGTATAGTGGCATTACGATACTACATACTATGAAATAATGATACAAATTGACGAGCCGGTTGGCGTGGTTGGTAAGATACTTGCCTTTCACGCCGCAGGTCGTGGGTTCGATTCCCACCCAGGACAGATATTTGTGTGCATGAACATGTCTGTTTGTCCTGGCTGGGTGTAATTATCTATATAAGTATGTATTTAAAAAAGAAAAGTAGTATATGTAAGTATATTAGTTGTCTGGTTTCCATAGTAAAAGCTCTGCTTAGTTTGGGGTCAGATGGCCAGGTGTGAATAATGTCCCAGGATATTATTATTATTAAATAGTATAATTATACAACGACCTGCTAAGCACCAAAATATGCCGGATTATATAGTTGTATACATATTTATTTACAGAGTACATAACCACTACGTCTTATTGGATCATAATTTATGGATAGATTATAATATATTAAGTTCTTATGATAAAGTTAGGGCTCATGAGTGACTTTTGTCACGGTGACAAAAGTTTTTATCACTGTCACGTCACCTATCCAAAGGAGAGTGCGCTCACGGAGGGTGACAGTGACAAAACTTTTTTGAAATCAAGACGTCATTTGTCATTGTTGGTAATATACACGGTCGTATACACAGGTCTTGCAACTTCGGTATGGGGTACGTTGACATACTGACTGGGGGACGGCAATCCGACACGACCGGAAAGAGTTCAGGCGCGGGACCAACGGCTTAACTTGCTTTCCGAGGCACGGCACACTTCCAACTTCCAGACTTCGGGCAGCTACTGAGAATTTCCTGACAGAAAAACCCAATAACTATTTACTGTCCCGACCTGGGAATTGAACCCAGGACCACCGGATCTGCGGCCTTATATCTAGCCACTAGACCAACGAGGTATATACATATATAATAAGCACAACACGAGTTGTTTTATTGTGCGTTAAAGTAAAATTATTTCGATAGGCGATACTAGCGACGTACAGCAGGCGTCGTTGCGAAATAGAAGTTGTAACAGAATCGCACCTATCTCTCACCACTGAAATTGGACTCGGTTGCTAGACCTGTATACAAGACCGTGAGCGCGAGGCTTTAGGTGTATTTATCGCACAGATAACATAAAAAAATAGAAAATGAAAATCTTGTATTTTTATTGTATAGGTAGGTGGACGTGCCACCTACCTATACAATAAAAATACGAGCCACCTGATGATAAGTGGTCACCAACCACCACCACCATAGACAAAGGCATTGTAAGAAATGTTAACCATCGCTTATATCGCCAATGCGCCACCATGTATTGTGGCGATGGTGGTAATGTTTAAAACAATAAGCGGTATTTAAAAAGAAAAACGCTTGTATAGGGTTTTCCATTAAGGGCGCTTGGTCGTGCAGAACTTCCATCGTAGCGTGTGCTGTGTGGCACGTAGCGCCGTCCTGTTGAAACCACATGTTGTCCAGATCCATATTCTCGATTTCAGGCCAAAAAAAGTTGGTTATCATCGACCGGTATCGCTCACCATTGACGGTGACGGCCACACCATTATCGTTTTCGAAAAAATACGGACCAATCACGCCTCCGGCCCAAAATCCGCACCAAACAGTCACTTTCTGCGGGTGCATTGCCACTTGGTGAACCTCGTGTGGATTGGTCTCGTCCCAAATACGGCAATTTTGCTTGTTGACATAGCCATTCATCCAAAAATGCGCCTCGTCGCTGAAGATGATTTTTTTGCCAAAATCGGCGTCAACTTCCAACTGCTCTAATGCCCAGTCAGCGAACACACGGCGCTGTCTATGGTCATTAACCTTGAGCTCTTGGGTCAGCTGGATCTTGTACGGGTGCAGGCTCAAGTCACAACGCAAAATTCGCCAAGTTGTCGTCTGCGAAAGGCCGAGTTCCTGTGCGCGACGCGGAATTGACTGCCGCGGGTTTTCGAGGACACTGTCGCGCACAGCGGCGATATTCTCGGCAGATCTCGCGTTACGTTGACGCACGGGAACCGGCTGATTGTTAACTGACCCGGTTGACTCGAATTTGTCCACCAATCGACGGATAGTCGACTCGGCAGGACGATCATCGCGACCGTAAAACGGGCGAAGTGCGCGGAACGTTGCTGGAACTGAAGACCCATTTTCATAAAACAATTTTATGATTTGCACGTGCTGCTCGACACTGTAACCTGCCATGGTGGTTTGGGAGGACGGAATGAATATAACACACTGCATTTGACAGCTGTCACTCAAACAACATGGCCGCAATCAGCTGTCAAAGTTCAAGCGTCCCTATTGGAAAACCCCTTAGTTTATCGTGATGTTGCGTGACAACGCTGCATAGATGACATAATTATAGCTACTGTATAGAGCTGCCAGGGTAATTGAAAAATTTCTATATTTTGTACCTAGTGTACATGTACTTGTATATAAATGTACTTGTACAATACATCAAAAATATATATATGTATATTATATTTACTGCTTATTTGATTATTGAAATAATGAATAACATGGAATTTTACATTAAAATTATAAATTGATGAGCATATTAATCATTATGAAGTCTATAACTTGAATTTATTTTTATAATTATCTTTATTTATGTGAATATTTTAAAATTACTAGCTGTGTCCCGCGGCTTCACTCGCGTATAATACCCCCTCACTGTTCCCGTGGAGGAAAAGCGTAAAGGATTTTTCCAGCATTAAAAAAAAAGAAAAGGGGTTTACCGATCTTATATCATTTGCGGCATCACATGTTCTTTGTGTGTACCAATTTTCATCAAGATTGGTCAAGCCGTTCTTGAGTTATAAGAAGACATACAGACAGACAGACAAAAATGAAAAACATAGTATAATGTGAATCATTGCATCATAAAACGATTACAGAAAAAAGTACAGACAGAGCCAATAGATTTATATATTAGTATGGATTAATATTTGGTGGTAGGTAAAGCCCAGCCCTTATACAAATTACACTGACTTTTTTCACCAGGTCTTTTGTTGAGTAGGTATTATTTTTTAATTAGTAGTAGTTTTTTACTCTAACAATAACAGAATATAGTTTATGTTTTAAAAAAAGAAAATTAAAAAATTTAGAAACAAATGGTGAGCCTTAGCTTGTTATTAATAATGTTAGTTGCTTTAAATAATAATTTATAAAATCAATGTTTTTGATGCCTACAGCCTGTAATGAAATTTTGGAAAAAAAAGTTATAAATAAAAAATATATTTACTTCATAATAATAACAAATTTATTAAATTAAATATACTACAATCTTCTTATTTGATTTACTGATCATTTTCAAAATCAGCGGGATTTTTACGTCCAAGTCTAGTATGCTCCCTTTCTACTCCCTCATACACTAGGTATGCAATTATGAAAGCTGCAACACAGATATAAGTGTCAAAAATATCATACATTTATTTCATTTCATATACACCATAAATAAGGTAAGGTAAAATTAATTCATACAAAGGTGGGCTAAAGTAAGTGGTCAAACATGGGATTGCATTAGAAATTCGCATCTCGAATTTGGGGTTGTTTTGTATAAAGGTCGGTTGTCTTTCAAACGACACCCTGCGTAGATGCGAAGTTTTTTTATTTTAGTTTGAAGTATGTGCAACAGAACATTCTTTTGCATTCACATGTGCATTTTTAGAGTTCTAGAATACAATTATTTTGTTTTATAAGTATATAGACAAGTGAACAGGTGCCAATTTGAATATTTAATGCTAACCCGCAAACACCACTTAATTAATAGGTGTTCATGGTTTATCTCTTACTCAGAAATGACAAGAAAACATTGCTAGAAAACCAAAAGAATATTAAACAGTCAAAAACTTACGTGGGGCGACTCTGAATACGCTTTCACGAAATCTACGGAAAATATTTGGTATGCCATTAGAAATAGCTCCTGCATAAGCACGTTGCTCGTGATGAGATAATTTATATGTAATCAAGCCTCTAATTTTTGCAAGTTCTCCAAAGTGCTTTCCCATTTTAATTCTGAATCTGTTCCAAATTTGAACTCAATTATGTAATCTCTATACAATTTTCAACTTTTTCGTTCGATAGACAAATGACTGCAAGTGACACTTGACAAGTTGACAGTCCACTGAACAGTGCACAAAGACAGAACACTTACTCAGAGGTAGAGGACTAAGGGATGCAATATTTATAAATATTGGCGAAATATCGATATCAGAGTAAAAAATGTCGATATTTTCAACAAAAATATCGTGTTTGTTTATTTTTTTATTTATTCAATATTTTAAGTAATGGGAAAGTACTTTACATATAATAGAGGTCATAAAATGTTCATTATAATATTAAATATCCTAAATTACGTAATTAATCCATGTATCGCTTATAAACATCGATCTATTTATGAGCTATGTTCCAGCTCTACTTTATTTTAACATAATATATAACCTATATACGCCTATAACCAATTTCAAGTTTTCATATTATGAAAACTTGAATTTGGTAATAGGCGTATATAGGGCTGGGTGGGACGTGCCCACCCCAGTTGAGTATGGTCTAGTGCTCGCCCCAGGACCAGGAGGGTTACCGATTCGAAATTCCAGTCTAGAATTTTATATCGGTAAGCCTAAGAAACATTAAACAAATTACTTAAAGAAATTACTAAGAGCAGACTAATATTTCAGTATATACTATTGAAATATGTCAAAACTAAAAAAGGTTCTGTAAAAGTACACACTATAAAAAAACCGTCTATTATAATGAATGACATGTTTATAAAAACCTAAGTACGGAGTTTATATCATCACCGTAAGTTCACTTATGAAAAAAAACGCCGTACTATCTTTTTTTCTAACGAGAATAACATTTCATGCTTCTTACTTTAAAATCACAGACTCCCATACAATCTTATTTATCATTTACCTATACATATCTTAGGAAGTTACCTAAGGTAAATATATAGTACCGTGGTAAAACAAACTGTGGGATCGTGTTGATACATCCGCGGCCCCTCCCGTGCTGTGCTCCGCTCGTAGCGCGGCGGAGCTCTCCTCAGGGAGCGAGGATAATCTCGCCCCCCCGCACTCCTCGCTAGTGCGTACGGCAGCGCGAGGCCATCCCGGCTACCGTTCTCCTCAGGGCTGTCTGAAATAGGACACGCGAGGCCCCCACCTCATGCATCCGCGGCCCCAGGATTACGCCCTATCTTTTAAGCCCTAGGCGTCGGGTTTGTGGGAGGGCCGAGACGACGTCGGCGTCTTCTCAGCCGAACAGGATCGCCCCTTTCTCGTTTCCGCTCCGCTGTCTCCTTCTGAACCATGCCGGTCTCATAGAAGGAGACTACAGCCTTCCACGCCGATTCCCTGTGGAGCATCGCCGACATGTTTGCTGGCAGATGACGAGCCTATTGGCGTGGATGGTAAGATACTTGCCTTACACGCCGAAGGTCGTGGGTTCGATTCCCACCCAGGACAGACATTTGTGTGCATGAACATGTCTGTTTGTCCTGTGTCTGGGTACAATTATCTATATAAGTATGTATTTACAAAAGAAAAGTAGTATATGTAAGTATATCAGTTGTCTGGTTTCCATAGTACAAACTCTGCTTAGTTTGGGATTAGATGGCCTTGTGTGAATATTGTCCCAGGATATTATTAACTGTTAATTCGTAGCTCACCCATTAATTCGTAGCAGAGACAGGTCTTGTCCGACTTTATGGACCAGGATTTCCCTCTCCGCACTCCACGCTGGTTACGCTTCCATCGTGTGCTGGGCAGTGTCCTGGTCCGCGTCACAGTGGTGGCACATCGCCATCGATTCGCGTCCCATCTTACACAGGTATTCTCCGTCATCCGAGTCGGAAGGTGACTCGTCGCTTTCGTCTCATCCAGGCTTCGAAGGCTGGCAGGATCACTTCGACGACGCGTTTGCGCGCGTACCGTTCTTCGCACCACGTCGCAAGAGCCTTCCTATGTTCCCGCCGCTTCAACGCCTCGAACGCATTCGGAAGGAGAGCGCTTTCACCGTTCTGACGGAGGATGCGGATCTGTTGATAGACCCTCGCGTCCATATCCGCCAGAATTTCCAAGGGCGAAAAGCGCGCTAGGACAGTCGCCGCCTAGTAGGATGTCGTACGATATCCCCGCACTATGCGGATGGCCACTCTACGCTGCGAACTTTGGATCTTAGTCCTGCAGCGGCGAACGCCCGACAGCCTATGAAACCAAAACAGGCGCCCCGTAGAGGGCCATCAATCGCACGACACCGGCAGAAATTCGGCGAACTTCTTTTTTTTTTTAACAAGCTACTAATCTATCAAAATATGCTGAGCAGCCTGGCTGATTCCTCTGCTCGAATTGGTCTCCGGGTGAACTTGGACAAAACCAAGTTAATATTCAATGAACACGTCAAGCCGGAACCAATAGCTCTTTACGGAGTTCCTCTCGAAGTTGTTCAGGAGTACATGTGCCTTGGGCAATCTTTGCAGTTGGGTCGAAACAGCGTAGAAGAGTACCGCTAGGCTGGACAGCGTATAGGAAACTTGTTCAAGTCTTTGTCTTAGTCATGCTTGAAGACAAAAGTCTTTAACGAGTGCGTCTTACCGGTTATGACATACGGAGCCGAGACGTGGACACTGACAGTGCGTTTGGTCCACCATTTTATGGTCGCTCAGCGAACTATGGAAAGGGCTATGCTCGGAGTTTCTCTGAAGGATCGAATCCCAAATGTGGTAATCCGACAGAGAACTAAAGTTATCGACATAGCCCAAATGATTTGTAAGCTGAAGTGGCAGTGGGCTGGACACATATGTCACAGAACCGATAACCGTTGGTGTAAGCGTGTTCTGGAGTGAAGACCATGCCTTGGCAAGTAGCGTAGGACGCCCTCCGATTAGGTGGAGTGACGATATACGCAAAGTGCGGATGCGAAGCGGATGGAGATTGAGAGCTGAAGATCGTGCTCAGTGGCGTGCCATTGGAGAGTCGTATGTCCAGCAGTGGACGACGTTAATGTTTCTTTTATGCGACTTACAGTAGAGTGAAATGGCAGTGGCTCAAGTTCACGTTATATAATAAACAAAATAGCGTTCGTACTGTACCTACCAAATGCAAGGCGTTCGAATTTAGAAGGTCGATATAAAGGAGATTGAGGTGTCTTTTGGTGTGATAAAAATACTGCAATATAATCAATTAAAATCTAAATTTTAAAACAAGGTTTGAGTCGAAAACTTGTCGCACAGATTTTCGTTCCTAACGGGGTATCCCCGACCGCCCAATTTATTTATTTTAAATTAATATATTAATGTAACGTTTATTTCTACCACAACGTGGTAGTTATATACTATCATATAGTGTGGCGACGTGTCACCACATCAGTCTGACCCGCCGCATTAGATGTTTTACATAATCTCTCATACATATTAGTGGTTGCGCCACCAGCAGGCGATTCGGTTGCTGGCGACAAATTGGTTGTGCAACCAAGCTGATACCAGGACTCTCTCCATATAACTGTATACATTTTGTTGGTGGCGTAAACTGGCGCCGCCACGCCATTTTTCTAATGAGATAGGGCGCTAAATGGGTTATGGGTACAACTTTAAAACAATAACAGTTAGTGACTGAGTGTGACGAGTATTGAAAATGACAATTGACATATATATACTGTTCAATCATTCAAACTTCATTTGATACATTTTGTTGCCTTGCTTTAAGGATTTGTAATTCGCTGACCTGACTTAATATGTAAATTATGTCGTATCGTAGATGGTGTACTACATCATT
Source organism: Nymphalis polychloros (assembly GCA_905220585.2). NCBI lineage: Eukaryota > Metazoa > Arthropoda > Insecta > Lepidoptera > Nymphalidae > Nymphalis > Nymphalis polychloros. The sequence goes on along the minus strand of HG992245.1, from coordinate 9,310,984 downwards.
CTTTAACTCTTCATAGCTATTAGCTACACGGTGCTCACATATGAAATGCTAATAATTGAAACACTTTTCGTGTGAAAGAAAGTACCGTAAATAATTTAAGAAGCAGAATATAATGTCACGTATTTGCAATCCAGTTGGTCATAAATTTATCTCAGTCGAAATTGAAGAGAATGATATTTATACTGGAATATTGAAAATTCTTTCAATTCTAAGACCAGAATGGACTCCGGGAAATATTAAATTTAAGGTTAAGAATTGTCAAGTAAATTATCATTATTTTTCACGAATGATTTTATTTATAAACTATGATTTTTTTTTGTTTTAGGTTTTTACTGATGGGATTACAAATAAACTTGTCGCATGTCAGTATAATGCTGAACAAGGCAATGAAAACATAGTGCTTGTAAGAATTTACGGAAACAAAACAGATTTGCTAATTGATAGAAATGCTGAAGTTCGGTAAGTAAGATGGTAATGTATTTCATTATAAAATTAGAAATTATTAAAACGAAACATATTAATGATAATGCTGAGATTTTAAATGATGTTTGATAAGATATAATAAATTATTATTTAAGTAAATGTACACAATTTTTTGCAGAAATATAACAGTTCTAAATAAAACTGGGTTGGCTCCAAAAATTTATGGTGTTTTCAAAAATGGTTTAGCATATGAATACTATCCTGGAGTTACTCTTAGCCCAGATACAGTTATTGATTCAAAAATATCAAGTCTTGTTGCAAAGCAAATGGCGAAAATGCATAAAGTTGAGCTTGGGAAGGATGTAAGTTATAAATTAGAAAATAATATACATGATATCTAGACTTTACCTTTCAAATTGCCACTTTGTATGTGAAAATGTAAATTAATAGAATTTGTATTTCTTTTTACAAGAAAAAATATATAAAAATCTAAAAGTAAATCTCGGAAAAAATACTCTAATATTTCTGAATGAGTCGAGTGATATAAATGCTTCAAATATAATTATGTTGCATAATTGACAAATCTGACTAAATGTTACTGTTAAAATAATATACATAGAATTTAGTTATTAATTCAATTATTAAGTTTAACAAAACAGCAATTTTGATGTATTTTAAACATTTCTGTCTTATATTAGCAAGTAACTTGTTGACCATTAGGTGAGTTAAATAAATATTACTGAAGATAAATCAAAAATACTAAAAAAATTATTCATTCAGGCCAGTTTGAAATGTAAATTCTACAAACAAAAGCTCTGCGGCTATTTATTTTTAAAGTTCATGTAATTCACATTTCAAACTAACTCGACACTTTTTAACAGGCATATAAAGTACTTCTTTACTCATATTTATTCAATGATTATCACTTGTTATTTGTGTAAATACATTTATCACATTGTTGTTATACTACTTTGTTGAAAAATTACGAAGTAAGTCTCTAGCTACTAGATAATACACAAACTCATATAACCATTTATAAGTTGGAGCTAATTTGTTCCATTTGGGACGATAAATTAACATTTCATTGAAGTTATGAGTGTGAATAATTATTACATTAAGATTACAATTTTTTAATGTAAGAAATCAAGTTTAGAATATTGATTTATTACATTAGGTAAGATAAAGATTATACATTTTGCATCTTAAATATTTTTTTAGTAACATTGTGTGGCATTAACATTACAATAACTTTTCTGTTTGCATAAAACCTAATGAAGTGTCTAATAAACACTATTTGTGTGATAAGGTGTTGAACGATCCATAGTAAAAATTTATTAAGCTTTTTAATTAATACTTTATACATATCTATTACTAGAATTTCCTTTATTTTACAATTAAAAACAAATTTTCATAGGAGATTTTACTTTTAGAACTACTATTAGTAGTATACATGTATTAATTCTTTTGAAATAACAACTAAAATATATACTTAATATTTCTTGTTATCTACTAAGGTTATAATTTAAGATAAACTTCTTCTTTAAATGTGATATTTTTTAAATCTTATCATATTACTGGTTTTTTTTTTATATTATCATCAAATTATAGACTAGCAACTAGATAAAATGTTTAGAATCATTAAAACTAATTCATTAATCTTTACATAGCTGATATAGTAATCTTACTGCTAACCCTATAAAAAATATATACATGACATACGTGTTTACATTATTTTTTCTTTGTATAACATAACGTAATATGATTCATTCAGTATTATCTTTTTTTTTAAATCAAACAATACAAGTTTATTATAATCATTAGTAAATATAGTGACAATGGATATAGGCGAAATATCAATATTTACATGGGTATTTGAATATAAGTGGTTAATTTCTCAACACATATGAGATTACGTTATTTTGTTAATTTTATTTTTAGATAGTAGGCTTGCATAGATTATGTTTCATAATATGTTGAAATTATTAGCTGCTGTTAAAAAATAGTTATACATGGAACCTTATGAAAATTGCACATATTTTGCCCCAAAACTGAATTATTAATCAAATGAAAAGTAATCTTTTTAATAAGATAATTAAATTTTTTATCTACAAAATATATTCAAATAAGTATATTTATTGTGACATATTTGGTGAAGGCCTTAGTTTCTAAATTATTAATAACTCTTAGGTCTTTTCAGAGAATAAAAATTGTTTAATTATTAACACTGTAGTTCGTAACCGCAGCCTAGATTGGCTGAAGATGACAAATTCACTAAATTAAATCATTGATTAATTTAATAGTTTAACTACAATTTAAACATGATTAAAGTAAATTGCTAACATATATTTTTTTAACAATTACAGATTAAAAAGGAACCCATGGTATGGGATAAAACGGAACAGTTCTTGTGTTTAATTCCAGAGAAGTTCACAGATGCTACTAAACACGAAAGGTAAATCAATACATTATGTAGTATAATTATAATTCATTCATATATTGAACATTAAAATAATAAGTTTATAGTTTCGTTATTGGCTATGAAACATTTTTGCTTGAAAATACACATTCAAATAAAGAACTAATTAGTCTACTATTGGTTTGATGATTTTAGTCATAAAACATTTATCTCAAACATTAAACTCATACTTTACTAATAGAACATCAAACTATCTTATATGTATAACTTTACTGCATAAATATGAAGATCTGTAAAAATTTAAATCAAAATAAATAATAATTATTTATTTTTGCTCTGTTTTATGATGATATTAATTTTATGTTGTGCCTAGATTCTAGATGAAACATCTATAGAAATACTAGAAACAATGCAAATTATATAGGAATCACTTGATTCGCAAAAAGTTGGCAAGTGAGTAAATATACAACAGGCCAAAACACATTTGAGTTTTTTACTTTAATCATTTTATTATAAATAGCCATGGGTATTTGTTTGAGTGATGAAGTTTGTTTGGGTTAAGATAACTTTGTTTATTATAAATATTATTTTCATATAGCATGATCATTTTTGCTCCTAACGTTACACTGTTCTAATAGTGTTTTGTTAACAATAAATAATTTTACTGACTGTTGTAGATTTGCAAGTAGCTTTGGATCTCTAACAAGACTAAGGATAGAATATGAGCGCTTAAAGTCGCTCTTAATAAAAACTGAGAGCCCAATAGTGTTTGCTCACAATGATTTGCTTCTAGGAAACGTGATCTACGATGAATCTAAAGGGAAGATTTCGTTTATAGATTATGAATATGCTTCATATAATTATCAAGCATTTGATATAGCAAATCATTTCAATGAATTTGTTGGTAAGTTTTGTCTGTTATATTTATTGTAATAGGTGAGCAAGACGAACAGGTGACCATGGAATCTAAATGTTATTTTCCTTGTCTTCATTGTATTATTTTTATAATTGGTCTTTAGTCTTTGTTTATGCATCTATATAGTTATTAGGTACTATTATATTAACGTATTACTTGTCACCGAGTTGAATGCTCCTTGCTGAAACCCTGCCTTGAGACTTGAGACAAATTTTAGTACTTTTTATAGTTTTGACATATTCCTAACATTTACTAGGTACCTCACTAACTGTTCCTCTATTTGGCACTTGGTGGTAGAATATCACCGAACCTAATGTAATATGTACATACTCCTTATCATTTAACTACTAACGATAAGTACAATAGAGAGATCAAGACGATTTTGTTTCAGATGAGACAAACCGATTTTTTCAGGTATATCTCTTGATGATATCGATTATAATCGGCATCCCAGCAAAGATTTTCAGATGAACTGGATCGCAAAATACCTTGCGGAATATTTGGATAATGAATCGCCACCTTATGCAGATATTGAAAAACTGTACAAGGAAGTGCAACAACTTTCGATAGCGTCCCATTTCATGTGGGGCGTCTGGTCCCTGGTGCAGTGCGAACTATCCGACATTAACTTTGATTTTTGCAGGTTAGTTTTTACAATGATGTAATTCCACATTCAGCAAATTTGTAAAATGACGATTTAAATGCGCCAAGTATATATTCTAACTTTGTCGAAAATAATGAAATTAAACAACAGTTTTAACAAATGCTTAAGTAAATAATGAAATTAATTATTTATTGATAAATGTAAATATTTATAAGCTTTGGACAAAATAGTCACTTTAAATTACAGTAACATTTCACAACAATAAAATTAGTACCTTTATCTATTCTTTATATCAATCGATTTTAATTTTTTTTGTTGGGTAGCTATTGACTTTGATTTGATTCATTAATAACGTTATTTGGCTATTCAGTAATTTTAACAATATATTTTAATAATATCTACAAGTTAAGAGTCCAATTTGTGAAATATCAAAAATTGACGAGCCGGTTGGCGTGGTTGGTAGACCTGTCTTTCGCGCCGCAGGTCGTAAACATGTCTGTTTGTCCTGAGTCTGGGTGTAATTATTTATATAAGTATGTATTTACAAAAGAAAAGTAGTATATCAGTTATCTGGTTTCCATAGTACAAGCTCTGCTTAGTTTGGGGTCAGATGGCCGTATATGAATAATGTCCCAGGATATTATTTATCTATGTACTGAACCGCTTGATCCGCTGCAATTATGGTAATAATATTTATTTTTATAATTTCAGATATGCCGAAATACGACTTAACAGATATTACGAACAAAAGGACGCCATTTACAAAGAATTACTGTGATGAAGGATCATAAGAGATATCATGAAAAGAAAATAACGTAATATATAAAGTGACTTATTAAATAAATCTTTGATTATATATCCGTCTACATACGGTGTCGTTTTGAGACGGGTGAGCTTTTGTTTATCTATGCAACTTTGGTAACCTAGTGTACCTAGCCAACTACAAGTGGAGTAAACAGGGCCGTCTTCTCGATGACGATCTATGGCTTACGCCTTATCCTCGATTGAATGACAAAATAAACGATTTAGAATAAATACCCAAAGCAAAGTCTCAAAGTAAAATAAATACAAATGTTTTGTTAGTTATGTGAAAAAGAAAGGTTGTCATCAGATTCCAAGAAAAAATCTGCTCTGGGAGTAAACACAAATAAATAACTTTGTCATTGAATTGATGCGATATAATTGGGTCTTAAATACTCTATGATTTTCATTATGGGTTCACAAAAATATGACATCTTGGATTATGTAAATCTAAGGTTTGTTTATCTTTTCTCCTTCGATTGGAATAGGGTATATGTAAGAGCATTGTTATTTTCTTGCATTGGCTGTCTCTGTGTATAACTATAGGTATAAAAATATATAACACATTGAAAATAGAGTTTTGCTCATGCAGGTTATAATGTATAATAACTTTGGTGTTAATTAAAGAGACATAGAAAAAACAACGAATTGTAAATAGCTCATCATTAAAACTTGTAACTGTTATAGTAAAATGAAAAATAAATTCTATATTCAAGAATTAAAACAAGTAGTGTGGATATATATATGGGAATCTGATACTTGGTCTTTAAGTTCAGTGAGAAGGAACAATATATCAATATATATAATAATAACTTCAAACTATACCGTACTTTATATAGTTCTATAGTATTAATACCTATTAATTCTATTTAAAAAAATACCAACAGTGGGACCTCTAATGCTCAATTCTTTTAATAATGTTGTAATGACATTCAAAAATGAATGAAGACAAAAAAAAAATTAGTATAAAATCAATTATCTTTTTCCTAATTAGTTTTTCGAGATATACATACGTATATATTAGTAGTATTACTGATACAGTAATTTTAAAATAACCAAAACAGTGCCGCATTGTGCACGATTAGGAATCTAGACTGTAGACGTGTATATATTCAAAGATTATGAATAAAATATATCGTAATATTATACATACATACATATTATATAATAATGAAATATATTTGTTTTAACAATTTAATAAAAATATGCTTGTATAAGAACAAGGATCTAGGTTTTAATTTAATGATTTTCATATTTTTTTATTACCAAATACGAATTTACCATATTATTTTTTATATCTGTATCGTGACTGGCAACTCCTTAGATTTACTATAGGTATATATTTTTTTGTTAAATGTAATGTTTTATATACTTTGTTACTCTATATTTTTGTTTCAAATAAACTATTACTTTTATGATACCTCGTGTTATTAGTATTTCCCCATTTTCTTGTTTTCTAATTTGACAGGGTTCCAATAAATTCTACCCTTTTTGTCTCAACAGAAGAGAAAGATTCAGCAAAACTCAAATTATATACTAATTTGTTGTACAGTATCGGCACTAATACTGGAAATAAAAGACGAGATTTATTTTTTCATCTGTTAATTCAGAAATATCCACATTGAGACCTGTCATGTCGAAGCTATTATTGTAAATACGCTAATATTTATGTAAAATGTGTATAAACTTATTTGTGTATATGATAAGAAAAAATAATTGTAAAGGTATATAATAGTCGACCATTAATTTTCACGATTTTCAGTTGTTCTTTAAAATTAAAAATAAATACTGATGTCAAAAAAATATTATTTTCAAATTGCTTATTAATTTAGATTAAAATAACTTGGAACGACAACCTTTCAATATCTGAAGGAAAGAAACCTGGTGTATTGAAATGGGAAAGGAATTCGGCAATTTAGCTTTCATTCGGGGAATAATATACTACCAGATATCACCTCATGAGCAGAAACCATTTGCCCGTGCTATTAAATATGGTATTCCCAATTTCATTCCGCGCACCAAAGCGACTATATTAACATGGTTACCAGGTAAGTATTTATTTAAAATAAGTGGCTTCACTTTAGCACAATAAGGATAAACTATTTTTTACTATGTTGTTGAAACTTATGTCATGATATGTCTCGTGCACGGTCGTATACACAGATCTTGCAACTGAGTCCAATTTTAGTGGTGAGAGTTGAGGTGCGAATGTGGTACAACTGCTAATTCGCAATACTATCCGCTTGAGGTACTACGTCGCTGCTATCGAAGCTGATATTTTTCTCTCCCAAGTATTGTGTTATTTAATCATTGTTATATCATTTTGTTGAGTTTTGCGGATTTTTTGTTATTTAACTGTTTAGTTTGGATTTGAAAAAGTGTTCGGGATAATTATTACGCGAATTGTCATACCTCTGGCCGTAAATTGAACTTAACAGCGTCATTATGTCAACGTACCCCATTTTGAAGTTGCAAGACCTATGTATACGACCGTGGTCTCGTGTCTATTTGATACCCTGACGTTTCAAACGAGACAATGCAACAAAGAATTAGGTATTGTTTCTCAGTAAAATATCTTCATTCATTAGGCCTAGGCTTGACTAGAACTTAAGCGGTAGGGCTATTACTATCTCGATGCTCAATGAAAATTATTAATGACAATATTTTTAGCCTTTTTAGGAGCCATAGTAATTTATAAAAGTGTAGAAGAAAATCATCGACGAAGACTGAGAAAAAATCCAGATGACTATGTCAATGATAAATAATTTTTCGTTTTTAAAAGTTTCAGTAAAAATGTACAGTTCTGCTGTAATAATTTAGAATTATTTAATGTTTAGCAAATAATTTTAATGCTTTCTACAATTGGAAATAAAATATTATTCCGAAATTCGATATGTAATTATTTCATAACTTTTATTTTTTTCACCTAGTTTAATTTTGTTACATGGCGTTATTTTATCACATCTATAAATAGTAAAAAACTAAGTTGCTCTCCGCGCTATCTGTTTATCTTATAACTTGATTGCGCCCTGAAATTGTATGTGGCTTCATACAATTTCAGGGCGCAATGATGCATTTAAAGATATTCTTTTAAAAAAAAACTATATTCAGATATTAACATGACTCAGAATTATTGATCATATATTTATTTGATTTTGTATTCTCACGAGACATTAAAATATCTCGCTAGAAGAAAAATCGCGAAATGTCCTCAAATATTTTTCAGATTTATATTTATAGGTACTCGTAATGCTAAAAAGTTATCCGAGACAACATTTGAATACTATAACTTTACTCAACTTGTGGCCCGTCGGGCTTTTGTGGTAGGCCTTGATGTTACTTTATTTTGAGCTATAAAGAAAAGATCGAGTATCACTTAACTATAATACCCTTATTTTCAAAATAATTTGCAAAATATGTACAAAAGCAAAAATATTAATACAATACTACCGTTATTGCATTTAAGTCGTTGTGGGTAGAAAATGACATCGTATCGCGAGAGCCCAAGTTTAATAACTCTGACTAAATTATAGTCTATAGACTATAACTCTAATTTATTGGGTACCTACATCAAATTGATTTACTACATAATAATAGGCCTTACAAATGTCTTTCTAATCTGAGTGTCTTTCATAGATAAAAAACAGTAACCATTAGGCTAAATAATTTCTAGTTTTCTGTAATTAAGTAATTACCATATATACAATTTTTTTATACACATTTTGATATAATAAAACGCAATAAATTAAGTCATCCTTTTACTAAGCTTTAACATTATTAATGCACAAGTAATGTTACAATGGTTCGACCATTAATTTACATTTAAAACGTACGCCAGTGCTGTGCTATCTTACATAATTTGTTGTTGCCGTGTTGCTAATATGATTATTTGAATACAATTTGAAATTGTTGTTCTTAAATATTTGGCTTTATTGCGTCATAATTGTAGTTAATGAAACAAATTTACAGATAATTTTTAACTATTATAAGAAATATCACACAACGAAATATTAATTAGTAGTACTTTCTTGTTAGTTGTACAGCTATCGTTATCAAAAAGGGTAAATAAAAATTGCAGATGATGAACGATTAGAGTTCTGTTTTATTAAAATGCATTAAAACCATTCATTTAAATTGTGTGAGAATTTTACGAGTCTAATTTATTTCTCTGTTTAAATTATAAAGGCCAAAAGGTTTAATTGCATATTACTATATCTTCATTAAAATCAATGTGCAAATTAAATCAGCTATGTCAATTCCTTTAATCGTGCTAACAAACGTAACTTCAAGGCTATTTAATTAATCCCTTTTTATTTATTAAAGAATGTATTGATGTTAAAATAATAAAAAAAAACTTCAGGCACAATATAAGTTATATTAATTTTAATAATTAGCTATAATGACCAAAACAGAATTATGCTATAGTATTTGACTGAAGCAGTAAGCAAAATTTCATATAACATATAATTGCTTACTTTTATTCAGCAAAATAATTTATTCGGTTTTTATCACAATGAAAACACATACAGCAACAGTACGAAAAATACATAAACCAAAAAAAGTAAATAATTAATACTATCCAGTGTACTATATTAGAAATGCGCTATGTTAAAATAACAGGTATTTGTCTCCACGAATAATCTTTTTTTTTAAATCACAATTCATATTTAGCATGTGTTAAATTTATAACTATAATTTAGTATAATATGTACCTATGAGATGTGTATATTGGTAAGCTAGTTATGAAGGGTCCAGACAACTAAATAACAACTTCAGGCTTAACTTGTGTATCTTTATGATTTACTGATTTCAAACGAATATTATTACATCCAAATGGCATTATAGGTAAATATATATGAATCATCTCGTTTGTATTGAAATATTACTTTTACCTACTTAGAGATTCAATGAAAAATTCTGTAAACAATAATGCCACTTCATGTAAACTGTGATGACAATCGGCAGCATGTCTAGCATTGTCGTGGAGTGAAGAAGGCTTCTGTTTAAAGTCTTGTTGTTATTCAGTTTTAGCCGTGTGTGTATGTAAATGTGAGTGAGACAGTGTGTTTATTCAACATCCATTTGTTCCTGCGATGGTGCGTCGGCTGGCTGGCCGTCGCCCGCGGTGGGGTTAGCTGGTGGTGGAGTCTTCTCCTTAGGCTTGAGTTTGTTTAAAATAGGGTTTACCGTATTTTCGAAAGTCTGTAATAAAAATGTAACTTTAATTTTTGTTATATTATTATTATTTACTCCTATACATATAAGTATGATACTGCAAGGGACCTGTCTCTCCTGCCGTATCTGGTGCGTGGTATGCGGCGGCGGCAAGTGTCGGGGCGCGTGGGCCAATGCCTGTCGGGCGTTCTCCAACCACGCCAGCGCGTTTTTAGAAGCATCCACCACTTTCTGAATGTCAGCTTCGGTCAGGTGCGCGTACTTTGCATCGCCAGATCTTTGAACATAGAATTGGGATTAGTAAATAGTTATGTAAATAACATTATGAAAGAATTGTTTGTTAATTTAAAATTTACTTTATATGCGAATCTAAATGAAATATTACAACAAAATAATTATTATATATAATTGTGAATGAATTTATTATTGAATTTTTTTAAGCTATGAAATTACCTATACAAGTCAACTGCCTTGTTGGTTAATTGAATAGCGAGAGCGTAGTCGTCTAGAGCTCCGGGGCGAAGTTCAAATTCAAGCCGCCGTTGTTTTATGGGTTCCCCTTCTGTTCGCAATTCCCCCAATTTATCACTATAAACCTATTTAAAACAAAGTACAGTTAAAGTAGTTCTCAAATACGGATTACTGTCTCACATAGGTATATAATAATATCCATACTTGTCGGTTTTGATCCTCTCCTTCATCATACAGCCACTGTTCCAGTGCGTCAAGTTGGTTGACGAGTCGTTGACGTTGATCTTCAGCAACGAAGTCATGTAGAACTTCACCCTCAGACAGCTTACCACGAAGCTCATACACATATTCTTCAAGTGCGTTACGTGCGTCTGCGCGTTCTTTTTCTTGGCGATCTTGAGCTTGCATTTTACCCTAGTCATAAGTATGTTTATTAACTTAAGTTGTAGGTTCTATAAATACAATTTAATAATACCAAATGATACATTTTAAGATCTTACCTCTTGTTCCATGTAAGCATTCAGGTCATGCTGAGCATATCCATGAGTTCGTGCATCTATAGGTAATTCAATAGTTTTCACAAGAACCTTTTTGGATTTATCTTTCGATTTATCCTTTTTGTCATCATTGTTTTCCTAAAAATAAAAAGTTCTGTTCATTATATTACAAAAACAATCTCCCCACCACCACAATAACCTGGATTTATTAACAACTGAAATGTTAAATATGATTTTAGATTCTTGCGAGAAGTTAATATAACCAAGTAATGTGATGAACCCATTTGCACCTATAAAATCAACACAAGCAGTAAAAAAAAATTACATTACCAAAATTATCCTGGTTGCTGCTAAAATAAATTATAATATATATACTTCAATAAATGCAGGGCAAACAAAAACATGCGTGGACACAGAGACTATTTACTCATAAATGCTTCAAGAGAACGAAAATTTGTTATGTATCTTCAAAAGGTTACATTGAAGCCTTATGAAAATACTGTGCAAATGGGGCCTCAAATGAGGGTGGGGAAGCTGCAAACGATGTGATGTCTGCTGCATTTCACTTAGGAAAGAAATAGATTTATGAGAAAGTCAACTAATTGAAAAACTTCATCCAGAGTAGAAAATGTAACCATTGAGAAATGAGTAGTGAAGCAACAAACATCACGGATTCACTCCACAAACGCGCTACCGACACATACCCCGCTGAACCACTGTCCTACTCTCTGTGTCCACGATTGTTTTTGTTGCGGCTCTCCTTTCATTTCGTCCTCTCTCACCTCTTGGTTATCAGGCCCGTTTTGTTGTTGTTGTTGTTCCTGCGAACCACCGTTCGTCTCCATTGGGGCATCTTGAGTGCCCTGCGCGTTGTCATTGGAATTTTCCATTTCCACATTTTCATTTTGAGTAGAATCTTGTTTTTTCTCCACTAAAGATGCAGAAGCAACCGTGACTATACCGTGAATGTTTACTCGTACTTTAAGTTTAACTTTCTGTGACTCCCCTTCAGCTGTTGCTTGAACATCTTTGATGTTCCACTGTCCTGTTGTTTAGCAAAAAAAAATATTATAAAAGCTTCAAACCTCCTTTTCCCCAATTCACATGACTAACCTTTTTTAAAATTTTTAATATTGTTTTATTAATTATTTAAACAATATAAAAATCGGATACTTACCAATGAAAGAATCAGGATAGGGCACTTGATCGGAATAATAAGCACTAACTGAAAATGGTTCTTTTCTATAGAAAGTAAGCATCTTGGAAAATGGTGCAGCATGAAATGCTGGAAAAACCTGTAAAAGAAATAATTTCATTATTTATTGAATCAAAAACCTATAACTGTAGCTGTGGCAAATGGGTTTTAATTATTTTTGTGTGTGTTTTAGTAATAAACATAAACCTTTCACACTTACAATCAGAAAACCAAAAAATCCCATAAACCTGGAAGGGCGCGTTGAATTTAATTGTTTGATATGACATGCAAGCCTACAAATATGTTACAGGAACTTACGTTACAACAAACGAACCAAGAGAACTCCAATTGAGAGAATTTTGAAAGGAGGAATGGGCTCATGAATAAGTTAGGAAAAACACTGCATATGCAATATATATGTAAACATCAGTTTACTGTTGTGGCCTTAAGTGAGAAAGATTTTTTTTTAATCTGTGTGTGAAGTCATGAACTGCGTTACTTCGGGAACGAAATTTAGATTGATTACTATGGCATCTATAACTATGAAAATATAGTACCTATCTATATTGATTTATGAATTGCCTGTTCCAATAATTATATTATTGTTTTATTACCAATATAGTGGATACTTCAAATCTATTGGATTAAAAAACAAAAAATCCTTACTTCCATGTCACCATCCTCTCCTCTTGCAGCATCCCAGGCGAGACGCACGGCGTAGGGCTGCGCGTCGGTCACGTTGAACTCCCGCACGCGTACGGCGGGGCTCAACATTGCGCATTGCAACGCGCAACCACGGGATACAGCTTCATCCTGAAGAATACATTTTTAGTTTGTTAAATATAAATTAGTAGTAATGAGGAATTTATTTCTTAACTATGATTTACACAATGTTTATTACAGCCTATAATATTTTGTAGACAAAACTGCCCTCAATTTAAAATTAACATTTTATTATAAGTTTAATTCATTACTCTTTCATACTTGGTTCAGTGTTGTTGACCCTTGCTTGCCAAAAACTTGTTCAATCAAGCTTTTAACTGCAGGAATCCTTGTAGAACCCCCTACAATTTCTACTGAGTTTATATCTTCAGGTCTCAATTCTAAAAGGAAAATTAGATCATTTGTTAATACATTTATCAACTCTATATATAAAATACATAAGGTAATAATAACACTTACTGGCATTATGCAAAATGCCTCTTAACGTCCTTTCGACCCTATTAAAAGTCTCAGTACATATTTGTTCCATTTGAGGACGCTGCATTTCCCCAGTAACGTCACGTTCCTCCATAAAGCATTCAATGTTCAATGGCAGACGAGTGCTATTTGCAGACATTTGTTTCTTAATTTTTTCTACTTCTTGTAAAAGCCGAAGGAAAGCTCTAGAAACATTGTGATCATAAGAACAGTAATATAAATTTAACAGTAATATTAAATTATAAAATTAAGTTAGTTCGAAATGTTTGAAAATCAATTATACCTTTGATTTTTCCTGGCATCGAGTTTATATCTAGTCATAAAATCTTGACAGAAATATTCAGCTAATGCCATGTCAATGTCTCTTCCACCACAGAAGGGGTCTGATGAGGTGGCCAGCACCCTTAATTTACCCTTATTGAAAGCACATGCTGCCACCTATGAAGAAAAAAATTTATATATGAATATCTGTTTAATTTTTGTTTATAATTTACGTGATTAAATAATATACCTGAAGGGAACTGTGACCAAAGTCAACAAAAACTACATTTCGAGGTTTTTCTTCAGGTGCAGGTAAATCTTGTTTGTAAATTCCATAGGCAAGTGCAGTTGCAGTTGTCTCATTCATAAGACGTAATACATTGAGACCTAAAACATTTAGTTCTTGAAGTAAAACACTGAATCAATAGGTTGACATGAAGGTCAAGGCCATGACCAATAAAAACCTTAGTGGTGCATTAAAGGCAAGGCTGCCAACATTCTGAATCATACCTACCTATTCCAAGTTTTTTTATAAATTAATAAATAAAACAAAAGCAATTATTTTTATATTTGAAAAATATGTTATGATAGAATCAAATTAATTAATTCAATTATTTCAGTACAAATTTTCATTTCTTTATTTACATAACACACTATATAACTTTTATTCATATTACTATTATATATAACACATTTTATAACTATTTAATTACATTTTGTCAACAAATTCAAATAAATGATTTAAAATGTTATTAACAATTCGAGAAATCATTTCATTTATTACGATTAAGCATAGCAAACTTAATGTTTGATTATGACTGAATTGATGTACAAACAACTGAAACAATAATATCTCCACATATAACAAAAACAATAATGCAACTTAATGCATACCAGGACAAAGGAACCTGATGGTAAGTGGTCAACAGCGCCCATAATAATTGGCAATGTAAGAAATGTTAATCATTGCTTAAATCGTCAATGTACCACCAACCTTGGGAACTAAGATGTTATGTCCATTGTGCCTGTAACTAGACTGGCTCACTCACCCTTCAAACCAGAATACAACAATACCAAGTATTGCTGTTTTATGGTAGAATATCTGAAGAGTGGGTGGTACCTACTCAGAAGCACTTGCACAAAGCCCTACAAACAGGAAAATATAACAACATAAATAAAATTTTATGATGTAAATGTATAATGCCTCACCTGCAATATTTGCGGCATCTAATAGAGCATTCCTCTCTGCATTCGTAAAGTAACTAGGTACTGATATGACACAATCATTAACCTGAGTTTGTAATGCAGTAGCAGCTACATCTTTTAACTTTGTGAACAGCATTGCTGTAATCTACAAAGTTTTTTTTTGTATTTGAGATTATGAAAAGCAAATATAAATGTATATTGAATTTTATCTATGTTTACTGTGGTCTAGGACCTTGAGATAAATGACTAATTAGATTTTATAAAATTTTAGATAAAAGTTTGAACAAACCTGCTCTGGACTAAATACATTATCTTCGCCGAGATAGTTGACCCTAATACCAATTCCACCATCAGTTCTCTGTTCAACCTTGAATGGGAAGTGTTTCAGCTCTTTCTGCACATGTGGATCTGAATATTTCCTTCCTAAGAGTCTTTTAAAACCAAATACAGTGTTTTTCATGTTTGTTACCATTTGGTTTTTGGCTGCTACACCTAATATTCGGTTCTTTGGTGAAAATGCCACACATGACCTGTAAATTGATTAATTGCAAATATGAACTATGAATCTAACTAACCTAATAAAAAAATCAGTGAAATCGTTAAATAAGAAAGTATTTAACTTTACGAAATGATTATTGATCATATCATCTGCATATAATCAATGAATAGAATGAATGTTGAATCAATTAAATTAATCTCTAATTATTCAAATGAAACAGTAACATTCTTAAATTTATTATATTAATTTTTATGGTTATTTCACAGGACCATTAATACGGATCGAGGTTTATTTGAGTAAAATATTAAAAAAATAGGAAGGTATAAATTATTACTTACGGTGTACCCCTAAGACTGTAATCGTTAGTTATTGTCTCAATCCCACCTGCTTTTGCAACAGCTATATAACACGATTCGTTTCCGAAATCAATACCTATGACTGACATTGCGGCCATACTGGTTTAAAATTGTAATAATAGACACAAAACCTTTGAAATATCACCCTTTTTCGGTCACACAAAACACGTTGCTATAAACTGACAATCAGTCAGTCGATCTCAGTGGAACGCCGGTCTGCAACACAGTACCTACACACAGAGTCTAGATATTATTTCCTTTGAAGGTATGTACCCGAATTTTCTAGAAGCACAGACTAAATATGGAATTGTATTGGAATGAATAAATGCATTATTAAATTCATAGATGACAAGGACTTTTATTAGGTTTCGTTCATCTATAAAATTTCATGTCATTTAAAAAAATATCAAGTGTAAAAACTAGATTATTAAATAGGGTTTATATTTTAAAATTAATCATTATATTTTAATCATTTTAAATTATTATTATGTTTTGATATTAATCTAATAGCTTTAGCAGCAAATTAAAAACTAGATAAATTTACAGTAATTTCTCTATTTTTTTTAAGTAATAAAATTTATTTTATAAATAGGTTTAAAATATTTGATACAGGATAGTAGATATATTTTATAAACCTTGTACTTTTAACATAATATATCTTCAGTTTTTACAACCTTTAAAATCTCATTATAAATAAAATTGCGGCCTTTACTGGACGCCCAGAGGATGTGAAACATGTTGTAAGAGTTCCGTTAATAAAATAAATACCGTCCGGTGGTGTTTATTTCAGTGGTGTGGTGTGTTATTCTTTGATTAAGATCAGTCGGAGACTCGTATATTTGCGCTCTCACACATGACCATACACGCGCGTGTGTTTGCTGCATGATTCTTTTGTATATATGTTTTTTTCTATGTATTAATTATTGGCCATATTAAGGTTTTGTACTGCCATTATAACTGCCATTTTACTCCGCCCATACAACGAAAAAATGGTGATTAAAGATAAATATATTTTTTCTAAGTACATAGTTAAAAACAGCTAACATCCTGGCATAGTAATATAACTATATTCCCCTTTTTATATGATACGGATGTATAGCTATCGATACAGAAAGTTCATTTTTGTGGTCATGAAGCTTCGTCACTAAGACGTTAGAGAAAACGTATTCGTATCTATATCAAATCGAATTCAGACGGTAGATATACAAATAAAAACCGGCCAAGTGCGAGTCAGACTCCCGTTTTCCTCTCCATGTTTTTATTAATTGTTGTTATAGCGGCAACAGAAATACATCATCTGTGGAAATTTCAACTGTCTAACTATCACGGTTCATGAGATACAGCTTGGTCACGGACGGAACTACAGACGGACGGACGAACAGCGGAGTCTTAGTAATAGGGTTCCCATTTTACCCTTTGGGTACGGAACCCTAAAAATGAAAATATTTCTCTCGTACTCTAGTTACTTTGGTGTCCCTCAGGGGTTTATTCTTGGTTAAGTTCTCAAATGAATTGCCTTATCTCTGCCGATGACACTTTTCTAATTTTGAAATTAAATAAAAGCCAATGAATATATTAGGTCCTTACATATGAAATTAGCGTTTTGTCGTATTGACCACTTTGATCTGAAATATCTCCTCTTTGGTTAAGAATTCCAAATTTAAATTTATAAATTCATTTAACTGGTACATTTGAGTTTTGAAAACAGTCATTCACTTGTTTTTTTCCTCATTATTTTTTTCTTTAGCGTCGCTTATTACCGCACAATGGAAAACATGAAATTTCAGTATATTTACGAGTACGAGTTCTACCGTGGCACCAGTGCTGCAGAAACAGCTCGAAGGATTAATGATATGTACGGTGTTGGTGTCGCAAAAGAAAGCACGGTACGTTTTTGGTTTCAACGTTTTCGTTCTGGAAATTTCGACCTTCAGAACCAACCCCGTGGACGGCCGGAGACCAAAGTGGAAAATGAAGAATTAAAGGCTATTGTGGAAGCGGATCCATCACAAAGCACTTCAGAGATAGCTGCAGGCTTCGGAGTGAATGATAAAACTGTATTAATCCACTTGAAGCAAATCGGGAAAGTAAAAAATCTTAAACGATGGGTACCTCATGAATTGAGTGAATCGAACTTGCAAACACGCGTCGACTGCTGTGTTACTTTGCTCAACCGATACAATAATGAAGGGATTTTAAATCGAATCATTACTTGTGATGAAAAGTGCATACTGTACGATAATCGGAAGCCCTCGTCGCAATGGCTGAACCCTGGAGACCCAGCCAAATCCTGCCCTAAACGAAAATTGACTCAGAAAAAGTTACTTGTGAGTGTTTGGTGGACTAGCGCCGGTGTCGTTCACTACAGCTTTCTAATATCTGGCCAAACGATTACGGCAGATATCTATTGTCAGCAACTGCAAACCATGAAGGAAGAACTAGCTGCTAAACAACCGAGATTGGTCAATCGCTCTAGGCCACTGCTGCTTCACGACAACGCAAGATCACACATTGCACAACAAACAACCACTAAGTTGGATGAGCTACAATTGGAATGTCTGCGACATCCACCGTACTCCCCGGACCTTGTTCCAACAGATTACCATTTTTTCCGGACAACTTCTTACAAGGAAAAAAATTCAACTACGATGCGGCAGTCCAAACCGCCTTCAAAGAGTTTGATTGATTCTTGCCCCATGGTTTTTTTAGTAAAGAGATCAATGAACTACCTATGAAACAGCAAAACTGCATAGATAACAACGGGGCATACATCGATTAATTACATATATTTTACAAAAAAAACTTTGACTTTATATTCCTCCCGTACAAAACGCCAATTTCATATGTAAGGACCTAATAATTAGTATTTGCTTTTTTTTAAAAACTTGCCATACATACATACATGCATCATATAAAATCCCCCTTTAGACCAATTTATCTTATTGTAATATATATTTTCTTTAATTCACATTTAAAAATATTGATAAGAATTTTCACTGATCACTTGTGTTTATAGTACATGCTAAAGCGTCTTGTTTAAGCTCCGTGAGTTGGTTCCGACACCGACACTTCATTAAGCGGCTTTGCATGCAAGAAGGCATTTGAAAAATATCTGGCTCAACAGCCAATTGAAATATAATATTTGGAATTGTACCTTATGTGCTCAGTAAACGAACCGACTTGTTGGATTTCAGTTTTTTTATCGAGGATTTTTATTATTAATACACATCATAAGTGCATCCACATGAGGTCTATACTGGTTCCTTTGCTTAAGATCCTTTACATGAACAACATGGATTATGGACAGTAGGAGTAGAATTAGAACAGATAAGTTCGTGTCATAAAACTACTCGTCACGTCACGTTACCACCAAACAAACTGTAATCGACTTCAATAGGTGAATCCTTGATTAATTGGCTCTGGTAACACTGAGTTGGCGGGAATTTGGATAAAAATCTGACGTCACTGATTGCACTAAAAAACTATTTGCTACAAGTATCCAAGTATGTACGATAATTAATTAAAGAAACCTGTTGATTTACAACAATTACAACTTTTTGGTTTTGATTAACCTATCAATTAAACTTATTTTTGGTAAATATTCAATTCAGTTCTGTGATTCTGTTATAACATACTAAAACTAACCATATAACTAAATATTTAACGCTGAAACGTTCGTTATAAAGGTTATCGGTAAACGAGGATGACGATTGCGTTATGTTATATTATTATACGTTGATTTACGAGGTCACCTTCAAGACTACCGGTCCCGCGTAAATATTTTTCCGCTCTACTTGTCATTCAATTTACTTTTCAGGCAATTGTTACCAGAAAGCAGTCAGTATGAGTAGTGAACCTCAAGCCAAACGTACCAAAATGAGTGCATTAGATCAACTTAAACAATTTTCCACTGTTGTGGCTGATACAGGCGATTTTGAAGGTTAGAAAGTATATATATATATATATATGAGTTATATGTTAAGCAATATTTCACTTATGGGGTAGTCAAACTTCAATGTAAAACCCATAGCAGTCAGTTAGTTTTGTATTTAAAGGAACATAAAATCGACGATGTATATAAGTTATCTTAAACCCTTTCGGCAATGTACTTCAGAAAGACGAAATGTATAATCATTATCTGAATGTTTTGCAGCCATGAAAGCCTATAAACCCACAGATGCTACCACAAACCCAAGTCTCATTTTATCTGCTGCTGGTATGGAGCAATATCAACATTTGCTTGATAAAGCTATTAAATATGGCAAGGACTGTGGAGGGTGAGTATTCTAAATGTGTAAAAAATTATGCATTGCATAACATTTACATCATTATATTGCTGAGGCAAAAAATGACAAAAGGAAGGTTAAAATAGTATACATGATTAATTAAGTTTCAACTAAGGTCAATAACCTATAACAGAACTAATTACAGAGAGATAAACATGCTGGTGTTCAAGTAATTTGATGTGCTGTCTCGTATCTTTATAGAATTATATATTTTGTAAGTCCCACATAATATAGTGTATATTTAGTAAATATAAATTTTACCTGTGGTAAAGGAAACAAAAGGTTATCAATTCTCTATTTAAAACAGTATTTAAACAGTTCATTGTCTAAATAATTAATTTATAAAGCTTTGTTCAGGCATGTCAGATTAGATTTCAATCACTTGTCAGTTATTTTGCTGCTAAACAGCAATAGTTTGTGTTACTGTTTCAGTTCAAATTTTGGCACAAGGGATATTTAGATCCTGTGGTTGCAAAGGTGACCATATTAAACTTAATTAAATATTTATTTCTTTAAAATTTCATTTACTTTTAATTCTAGATCAATTGATGAACAACTGGCTGAAACGTTAGACATGTTGAGCGTTTTGTTTGGATGTGAAATCCTTAAAATTATACCCGGAAGAGTATCAGTTGAGGTTGATGCCAGGTAATAAAAATCATATTATATGTAATGTTTATAATTTGCAAAAATAAATGTTATCCATGTATAATCAATTTTTCAGATTGTCCTTTGATAAGGATGCTAGTATGGCTAAAGCAATCAAGTTAATTACAATGTTTGCAGAACATGGCATAAAAAAGGAAAGAATTTTGATCAAGCTGGCATCAACTTGGGAAGGAATTCAGGCTGCTAAGTAAGATTTTATTTTTATGTTACTCATATTTGAAAAAAACAAATTTCTGATTCATTTTTCTTTTTGTTACAGGGAGCTTGAGAAAAAACATGGAATTCATTGTAATTTGACCTTGCTTTTTTCTTTGTATCAAGCAATTGCCTGTGCTGAAGCTAATGTTACATTGATATCACCATTTGTTGGAAGAATTTTGGATTGGTATATTAATAATTGTGTACTACATGTTAATATAATTTGTAATAAGCTCAAAATCTTAATAAAATTTAAATGGCCTGATTTAAATGGTAATTTAATGTAAAAATAAAAAAATTGATATTATTGTAGGTATGTTGAACATACAAAAAACACATACGAGGCAAAGGAAGATCCAGGCGTAGTGTCTGTTACTCGTGTCTTTAATTACTACAAGAAATTTGGCTACAAAACTCAAGTAATGGGTGCTTCTTTCCGTAACACTGGTGAAATAAGGGAGCTGGCTGGTTGTGACTTACTTACAATTAGCCCAAAACTTTTACAAGAGCTAGCCAATAGTGAACAACCTCTTAAAAAGGTATGTGTTAGGTTTGTGTACATATATTGCATACATAATAAAGTCTATTAATATTGGTATTTACAGTTGTATCTGGACCACTATTACTACTGGATTACAATGATTACAATGAATTATTTAAATGCTAATAGCTTTTTCAATTATCTAGTTTCCTAAACAGGTGTAAAATAAGGGTTATCTCAATTACAATTAAGAGAGGACAATATTAAATTTTTAATAAAATTATTTTTATTCTAATGATTAAAAATTATTTTATATTTTAATTTTTAATCTAATGATTAAAAATTTTATTTTTATTTGAATGTCTGCAACATATATTTTGTAATTATTTTATTTATTTAATTTAGTTTGTATTTTGGAATAATTTACTATTCACTTAATTTTTCAACATTTTAAATATGATGAAATATAATCTTTCTTACTTAATAAGCTTTTAAATTAAATAGAAACAAAACATACTAATCATTTTTTTTATTGTATATATAAATAGTATAAGTTGTAAAACAATATTAAATGCGGGTGGGACAGCTCTCCAACCACCTCCAGCATACGCTGGGCGGTGTGCGCGACATTGGTGTTACATCGTCGTCATTTCACTTATTTTCACACTTATAATATTAGTAGCAAATTAATATATCTTAATTATGTTGTCATTCAAAAACAAATTCTAAAATGTTGAATTTGCAAAAATGCAATGTTTGGGGGCTACCCAAAAGCGAAAAATATGGCAAGTAGTCTAGAAGTGGTGATGTTGTTTTTTTTTAAGAAATATACAAACCACTGTCTATGGGCGTTGGTGACCACATACCATCAGGTGGCCCACATGCTCGTCCACTAATCTATACTTTAAAAAAAAATAAAAAAAAAGTGACGAAAAATTTTGGAACTTCTACTATAGCATAACCTAGCCAAAATGGCCTAATGGATTTTATTTTTTAATTTTTTATTGTATATGTAGGTGGACGAGTGTATGGGCCACCTGATGGTAAGTGGTCACCAACACCCATAGACAATGGCATTGTAAGAAATGTTAACCATCGCTTACATTGCCAATGCGCCACCTACCTTGGGAACTAACATGTTATGTCCCTTGTGCCTGTAATTACACTGGCTCTGATTACACTGTAATACAAAGTACTGCTGTTTTGCTGTAGAATATCTGATGAGTGGGTGGTACCTACCCAGACGAGCTTGTACAAAGCTCTACCACCGAGTGATAGTAAATACTTATCATCCTGGTGGAATAAGTTTCAAACTATCTATAAATGTCTCCAGTAGTATGATATTTACAGGTTTATTATACAACAACCATTTTTTTGGTACCAATTATAATATCAATCTTATGTGTAATAAACGATATTTGTTTTCTGTATAGTACAATTATAATATCCATTAAGGAGCATCAAACTAGTGTAATGTTTTGGACCGTCTGTTAGTACTTTATCTGTAATGTAGAGCTCTTAAGAAAATGGAGTCATTGTTGTGCGGGAGACATTGTCATGTATGTATATATGATAGTATGTATTATATACTTTTTCTTATGACCATGGCCTCATTTTCTGAAAGCTTTCCTTCTCTGAATAACATAAATGACTGGAGCCCAAAAGACTGTTATTTGATGAGTTTTGTATGAAATTTTCTGTGCTTATGCTTACCGTTTATTGTTAGTGTTTTATATATATATTTTTAAAGGGTAATTATGCCTAATATATCTAGAGTACAATAATTTTACTTATGTGTAAGGTCCAAATTTCCTTTATAGGTTATTAAAAATACTTGTTTTTATCAACAGGCTCTAGATGCCAAAGTTGCTGCCCAATGTGATATTGAGAAAATATCTTTGACTGAATCTCAATTCCGTTGGCACTTGAATGAAGATCAGATGGCTACTGATAAACTGTCCGAAGGTATCAGGAAGTTTGCTGCAGATACCAGAAAGTTGGAGTCACTCATTAAGTCTTTGCTGGCAAAGAAGTAAACTATGAAACTTAATTGTTTCCCTGTCCTGTAAGATACATATGACTCATTGGTTATTGTTTAATTATTGTATCGATTGTTTGGACAGGGAAGTTTTTAATAGTTACAGTTTACATACAATATAAAAAAAATTGGTTTATATCTAAATCTATGAGTGACAAAGTACAACTTGTTGTCTTCCAACATATTATTACGCCTTTATACAAGTGTATACAAATTTTATTACAATTTAAGAGAAATGTGTATTTTAAGGGTATTTTAATATTTTTTTACATTCCCGGTTTTGTTATATACATGGCCTTTTTCAGGTGTGATGTTATTATAAAATAAAAATTTAATTAAAATGTTATGTTTGATTTTAAAATATTTTTTCTATTTATCATTACATAAATACCGCACAAGTTATATTTTATTGTTTTAGGTAAAGACATAATTATAAAACTAATATAATAAGTATACTTAATAAATGACATGAACATGAATATGAAACACCAATTTATAAGTCTGTTACTCGATTCCTTTCAGTAATAACTCTTGTGAAACGATGTGTATGGCTTTACAACAGAATTCAGAAAACGAAACGGAAACATTTGATCTGGCTCGTTAAACTAAAAAAAATTTTACAAGACTTGTGCACAAAATATACAGTACAATAAGTCTAATTTCGAAATGCAATTAAGTATTCCTTTAAAGTGGTTTATGAAGGAACCAACCGCTAAAGTATCAAACTTGAACTTATCCTTTATTATCTCTGTTCCCATATAATCTGATGGGACGGCACCGAAGCTTAAATACTGTCAATGTCTATTATCCAAGTAATTAGCTACTGAGATGACTTCTCGACAATGAACCCGATAATTTTTTATTGACCCGAACTGGGATTTGAACTCAGAAACGGGAGATTTGTGGCCTTATAAGCTAGCTACTAGAAATAGACCAATAAGGTTGTTGAGTCTTGGCCCTGTTTACAGTTAGATATCGAGGAACTACACATGGCGTAGCGTGTTCGTATATTTGTTTTAATAGTACGAATAAAACTTAAAATCGCTGCTACAGCCAGTATCGCGATACTTGACGTCGAAATTTTGAACGTTGTTCAGTTTCGCGGTCAATTGGAAGGTAAAGTCAAATTGGCTTCCAAAAAGCTTGGTGTGCTCAACAAGGCGAGACCGTACTTAACGTCGGCTCATCGTATAAAACTTTACAAGGCGCAAATACGGCCCCACATGGAATACTGCTCTCATCTCTGGGTGGGAGCTCCCAAGTACCAGCTTCTTTCCTTTGACCGCATTCAACGTAGAGCAGTTCGAATTGTCGGTGATCATGTTCTCACCGACCGGCTTGATACTTTGGATCTGCGTAGAGATGTCGGGTCACTCTGCATCCTCTATCGCATGAATTACGGGGAATGTTTTTAAGAATTGTTTGGATTAGTCCCGGCTGCTGAATTTCACCACCGGACATCGCGCCATAATTTGAAATTCCATCCTCCCCACCTCGATGTCGGAAATCCACAACATCGCGATTTTTAAGGCATTTCCTGCCTCACACAACCACTCTGTGGAACCAGCTTTCGCCAGCGACTTTTCCGATCCGATATGACATAGCAACCTTCAAGAAAAGAGCGTACTCATTCCTTAAAGGCCGGCAAAGCACCTGCAAGCGCTCGGGTGTTGCAGATGTCCATTGGCGGTGATAGTCACTTTCCATCAGGTGAGCCTCCTGCTCGTTTGCCCCCTCTTACATAAAAAACTAGATACCCTTCTCCCCTTCATACAGCCAATTTTGTAATACACAAATCAAATCATTTCATTTGATACTCGGATATATTCGCTTACTATCGTTTATTCATCCCCTTTTTCAGCCCCCATAACTATTAACGGCTAAATCAATTTACTTCAAACTACTAGCCTAAAACACTATCGACTAAGATATCTTTCAAACAAAAGCAACTAAATGAAAATCGGTTCAACCGTTCGAAAGTTACGATCTCATGTAGACAGATATTGAAAAGCCAATTTTATTTTATTCAATTATTTTGTAATTAAATAGTGATGTTTTAATATTAATATAAGTATAATAATAAAGTAGGGGAATGTGTATTCCGTGTAAATGGAGAAAATGTTTACGAAATGATTCGTTGAGGTAAGGGTACAGGCTCCTTTGAAATTGCAGCTAAATTAATAACGCCATGCTATCCCCTCACCTCTGAGAGTTCGTAATAACAGCGTGTGCTGAGTACCTAAATTTTTATGAACCAAAAGTTAAGTGACATCGATAGATGTATATATTTATATTTTAGGCTAACAATTGCAAATATTGTTGCATTTGCCGTTGGGTAATGCTTTATTTAGTTTTAATTAATGTTACCATAACATTAGAAAACATATATGTAGGTAATGTTATCGAACAAAGAATAGAAAAGTTGATGCTGGAAAAAGACGATTACGTTACAAGATAATCCATATGGATCTCATAAAATACTCATATTACCTACTTACTGTACTTTTCTTATTTAAATTTATGCTATGTTGCAAAACAAAACGAAACGTTGAGACAGTTCGGTTTTTTCGGAATAAAAAATATAAAACTAATAGTTTTCTTGTAGTGTTTTTTATGTTTTGTAATATAGGTATTCCCATAAAGTGGTTAATTAAAATGGGTAAAAGGTAAATTTTGTACGATCCCCACGATCATATTGGGATCGTGTTTGATACCGGGATGTCCAAGGTGAACCTTTGGTAGTGTAGTTTTAAAAATAAAGAAACAATAATGCAAGATCAACAAATTAAGCTAGTTGTTATAAATTAAGTTGAATATTATTTGAACATATATGTATTTGTACATTTTTACGATATATAATAATAAATAGAGTTAATATTATTCATTTACTTGTATATTCTATAAATTATGTTAAATAAGAAGCCATTTCGTTTTAAAGAGAGTTAATTATAAAGCTTCAACGTGTCTGTTCACTTGCAATACTTGTAGCGATTAATTATTAGTCTAATTTTACAACTGAATTTTAAGTGATACCTTTTCCAACCATATAAGCTAAATTTTATTTTTTATCAGGTCGTAGGGACGATATATTTATATATATATTATAATTTATTGTTAAAATGTCCGCATAAATATTTAGGGATTGTGCTTTTATTGCTACAGACTGTAATAAAGCATATAAAATGATTTTTTTTAAAATACTTATAATACCTACTTATAACATTGTAATATTTTAAAGAAAAAGAATATGTGCCTATAAGAAGACCTGCCCAAACCGTAGAGAAATTTAGAAAAAAATACATTCTCGGTAGAGTTTGCAGTTACGATGGTAGGTTTATAAATACTTACTCTAGGAACAAGAATCTTTTTAACACGCTTTTATTAGCTTCACTTGTATGTATCTATGTAACGGAATATTTCAACGCAATTTTCACCCATTTCAAGATGTCCAATTGATTTGAAAATTTGCATACGTATTAAAGACAATACAAGACAATACAAAAATTTAACTTTTCCGCCCACCCTGTGACCCCCCCTCCCAAGTGCGTTTTCGTGCAGCCGGGCCGTCGCCGTGTCGCGAGGGAGGCCGAAGGCCAAACTTCGCTTAGGAGCAAAATTCCGAAGTGTCCCCCTGATTGACCCCCCACTACATAACCCCACTTCCCCCCACATATGTATGTTCTCCGGTTGGGATAAAAATCGATATCTGGCCTCGGCAGAGGAAGGCAATTGCTATTTTCGGAAAAAAAATGAGTTGCGCCATTATATATAAAATCCACCCAATACGATATATTGGTGAAAAACGTGCCGAGGGATGAATGGCAAGAGGGTGGCTAAAAATATCATTTCACTAGCATCAACCTCACGGAACCTGGCACACCCTGTTGTATAAGAGCCTTACCCTTCTGAGTAAAACTTAGACCAAAACGATCTGCGGGGCCTGATGGCATTCCACTTTATATTGTTAGAGATTGCAGTAGTACTTTTGTCACGCCCTTATATATTTTTAACTTATTCTAAAAGAATTCTCTATATCCGGAGGCTTGGAAATTATCCCGTGTAGTTCCCGTTCCCAAAAAGCGTTCTAGCTCTGAGATAAGTGAGTATAGCGGTATTGTCTGTTTTCGGTAAAGTGTTTGAATCTATATTGGAGTATCATGTAAGGAGACAGTTTGAACATCAGTTTACAGAGGCACAGCATGGGTTCAGAGAGGGCCGCTCAACATACTCTAATTTGATGTCATTTTGGACTTATGTGACGAAGGTGGTGGATAGTGGTGCGCAAGTCGACGCGGCGTACTTTGTTATCCAAGAATCTTTTGATATAATTAACAATGACGTCCTTTTAAGTAAATTTGCTTTAATGGGGTTTACTCCACTATTACTTAAATTTTTGCTAGCTACCTTTGTAACCGAAAACAGTATATACAGTATAAAGGTTTCACCTCCGAACCATACTATACTTATTCAGGCGTAAGCCAAGGTAGTAATTTAGGCCCCTTGCAATTTTGAATTTTAACCAATGATCTACCAAGGGTACTCTCGGTGGCAAGATGTCTTTTATTCGCGGATGATTTAAAACTTTTCTGTAGCATTAAATGTCCTTCAGATTGCAATATTCTCTAAAATGATATTGATAATGTAATTAAATGGTGTAATGATAATAAGTTGAAATTTAATGTAAATAAGTGCTCAGTTATTACATACAGTCGTCGTTTAAAACCCATTACAATGAATTATCAATTGGGTGGAATAAATATATCCCGAGTAAAAACCGTTACCGACCTCGGGATGAAGATTTCGAGTGATTTATCATTCCGGTGTCATATAAACAGTTTGTGTGAAAAATCATTTAGAACTCTAGGTTTTGTACTAAGACAAGATCATCATTTCCAATCAATTACTGCAGTTAAAATCTTATATATCGCCTTCGTGCGAAGCAAACTAGAATATAACTCTATTATTTGGAATCCGCATAAAAGGAAATATGTAGAAATGGTAGAAAGTATTCAAAATAAATTTATTCGGTGGTTATATGAAAAACAGTTTATTTCTTTTGGGTATGACCGGCTATAACACTTTAGAGTTCAGACGTAACATAAGTCTCATTGTTTATTTAGTTGAGTTACTACAAGGGCGCAAAACTATTTCTTTTATATTAGAGTCTGTACATCTGCATGTGCGTGATGGTTATGCAGTTGTAAGTCGCCGAACATTATTTGCGATGCCACAGTGTAGAACTGTGCTAACTAGCCAGACCCCGCTTACTCGTGCGCTGCGCTTGCTCAATGATCTCACTCATGAGTGTCCGGAAGTTGACTTGTTTTATACTCCGCCAGCTAAGTTCAAAAATACAATATCTAACAAAACTTTTTTGTTAGATAGTAAGTTTAGGTAGTTTAAAATATATTGTTGTATTTTTTTATATTTTTTGTATTGTTGTATTTTTATATTTTTGTATTGTTGTTTTTTTTATATTATGTATTTATTTGTTGTTAATAACCCGAAAAAGAGGATTTGGGCAACTGTAATGTTTTTTTCGGTATGTAAAAAAAGCAAATAAATAAATGAATAAATGAGTAAATATATGAGAAAGCATTGAGAGCGTGACCAACAGCTCCAAAACGCATTTAATCAAGTACATGCAATTTAAATTTTGGAGCAGCCAGATATAATGAATCCTGAAGGCGAAGAATTGCCAGATATAAATATGCATAATGAACAGTTCCAAAGGGCACAAAAGGCCACGAATATCAACCAAAGACAATTCAATTTTATCACAGTGAGTATAAAGAATCTACTTAATGGAGAGTAAAAAAGAGAGAGAATTTTCGTAACTGGTGGAGCAGGCACTGAGAAAACTTTTCTATTTAATTTACTGCAAAACCAAGTCAACCGATGTTACGGAAAATTAGTAGAATATTGACGTGGCTAAAGATTTAGTAAATGGCAATATGGGTTTTATCACCGAAATTATCTGGCCAGATTTGGACATACGTTCAGTCCATATAGATTTTGGTCGTGACATGTAATTAAGCCAATATCGATACAGTTTTCAGAAAAATACAGCTATTACAGGTACAGCTGAAAGACGAATGCTACCATTAATTTTAATTTAGGCATCGACCGTACACAAAATGCAAGGCTGTACAGTAGATTATGAGGTTACTTACCTAGGTCTTCGGCTGTTCGCTGCCGGACAAGCATATGTAGCCCTGAGTCGCGGCAGGTCATTGAATGGTATCCAAATAGAAGAACTTGATTGCTCAAAGTTTACAGGAAGAGTTCCATGTAATGGTGATGCATTGAATGAAATGTCTAGGTTACGAGAACACGAATAAAAAATATTAGATTTACTGTCGAGTAAGATATACTAAATATTACGTATTCTGATCATTATCAGTGTTTATTAAGGTTAAGACTAAAAATGAAAGAAATAATTATTGTTTCATATTGATTGTTTTAAATATATCAGTAGTAAAAAAAAAATATTTTTTATTTTTATTTAGTATCTATTTATAAAAGTAGAGTTATTATAAAAATATAATAAAAAGCACCCCACGCTTTTTTACAATGAAATTAATTTTCTTTTTATGATTTTATTATTATTTTAGAATCATTGAAAACGATTGAAGTATATTGAGTTAGTAGATTTTCCATAGCTGTTGAATAAAATATCAACAATTAAAAATTATTTTCTGCTTTTTAGTTCAACATGCTATTAAAGCGTGTTTTTTAGTTTTTTAAACTATAATTTATTATAGTCTATTAGAAGCTCTATGCACTTAGTCCATGGATGTTCTTAAGAACAACTTTAAAATTCAAGGTTCTAAATCAGCGGTACTGGTTTGCCCACCTGGTGTTACTTTATTTTCAACTTTTTTAAATTTCAAAGGTTTTTTATTAACACCTAAATAATTTGTATTTAACAACTGCTTGTGACCACAGACACTGCAAAGTGTTTCTAACGCCACGAAATGATAAAAAAATGTTAATGTTTTATATTTATGGCCCTCGATACCCTGTCAACACGTGTTTGTGGCCCCTATACTAAAAAGGTTGAGCATGGCTGTTCTAGTTATTTGGGTACTTGTCATTGACTCCATATTAACATAGAGCAAAAGCAGTTTTTGATTAACCTTTTTTTTAGAATAATTTAATTTCATAATTGTTTTGAAATATGTATTTATTATACTGCCACAGCAATTATATATACATCTATCAATAACGTCTGATTTTGCCTTCTTCGTGTTGGCTATGATTGACACCGGTTAACTGTGTAACTCTCTTAATCAGGAATTCTACAAATACTCAGGGCCTGGCTGGATAATTATTGGCCTGTGCCTGAATTTGTACTTAAAACTCGGAATCTACAGTCTTATATGTTAGCAAACAGACCAAAAAGTCAGGTGAATGTATATTAGTAATTAATGAGACGCATTAAAATTAACAAAAACGTCAAAGCAATCTTTAATTAAATAATTTTAGCTTTAGTATGTATGTAAGTATGTACAAATAATTTAAAGTTTGTTTTCAATATTTCATGTAATTTAATGGAATACAACAAGGAAATACTTGTCCCTTGTATGACCTAGGACGTAGACATGTTAGTGTGGGCATCAGGGCAAGGAGGCGCGCACGGCGCTGTAATCAATACGCCGCTCTACTTTCAGCGACCTTCCATGTCGTAGCGGCCGCCCGCCTATGCCTGCGTTCTGTTACCGCCTATGCTTTCGTGCTAATCTATTCAAGTAATTAATCATTTCTTTTCGGCGAATATTCGTGTAAAGTGTTCTATATTTATTCATTTTTATTATTCTATAAAAAAAAATGCAGAATTTATAGAAATTTGATCGACAATATTTATACGTTTACATACATTTTAATTTTCCATCCTGTTCATCTATAAAATTTACGCCGACCTTGAAGCTTTCTGATGCAAGCACAGGATATTTTCATATGATTTTCGTCTGGGATAGAAGCGACCCACGGGGGCGGTGAAGAGGGTGCGGTGGCAGCGGAGACTTGATATTGACCTAGATGTTCATTCAGAGTTCGGTCGATGCGAAACTTAACAACTGCGCGTTCCTGCGTTTCACGTTTTTCAATTTAATGTGATTTTAATTCGACAATGGCTTTATTTGTTTTTCTTTGTAGAATATAAATGGAGTCATTTATAGGACTCATGAATTTATGTTGTAAATTCATCACAAAAGTATCTCATTATCCATCAATCGTTAAACTCGGGGTAATGTGATGTTAAGTGCTCATTGGTGGCAGTGTGATCAGTGCTCAAGTGTCTCTCGATAAAATGATTCTGCGATTTTTTTTAATTAGTTCCTG
The DNA here is from genome assembly GCA_905220585.2 of Nymphalis polychloros. Classification (NCBI taxonomy): domain Eukaryota; kingdom Metazoa; phylum Arthropoda; class Insecta; order Lepidoptera; family Nymphalidae; genus Nymphalis; species Nymphalis polychloros. The sequence goes on along the minus strand of HG992245.1, from coordinate 9,278,949 downwards.
AATGAAAGCAATATGAAGCCGGAAAAGCAAACACCTATACCTGCGGTCACCGTAAACATACCTGCAATGGAAATAAAATACTCAGTAAGTATTGATCAATGTGATATCTAATTTAATAGGTTCCAATTTTATACGACGCCTTCAATTTATTTTCTAAAGCTCCAATAAGATATTTGACTCAGTTAAGTGAAAGAAATATTGGACTAGAGCCTCACCTTTTTTTGAGGAGAAGGTTCAATTAAATAATTTTATTATATATGAAATATAAAAATAATATTACATGTTGTATTGTAACAGTGCAAGGATGAAACTATAACGGAGACGATGACTGAGGAAACGGAACCAGAACGCGGGAATTGGACGGGGCGCTTCGACTTCCTATTATCACTTCTAGGATATAGCGTTGGATTAGGCAACGTATGGCGATTCCCATATCTATGCTATAACAACGGAGGAGGTAGGAGATAGTATTTACAGTGATTATTTATGTATATTGCTTGCATCTCATCTACTTTTGTGTGTAAAAACGTAGTAGTAGTTTTATCAATAGTTTCCAAAACTACTTAAAAAGTGGGATGTTACTTGAAGTGTCATTCTTATTGAAAGTAAATAGTTCATGTATTTAATGTTGTAATGAGATTGATCATATCATATGGTTTTGCCCATTCGTCATCTATTATGTAGGTGTGAAGTAGCTTCATTCAGGTAACACTGTAGAAATAATGAGCGGTTCTGCAGTGTTATTGCTAATGAGTTTGACCACTAATTTGTTTTCATGCCGTAAATGTACTAAGCGAATGTTTTGTATTTTTGCAAAATGTTTTTAAGCTGTACTTACTGGTGTAATGAGCAGAATAAAAATAATTTTAAATATCGAATCCTATCGAAAAATTACCTTTTTGAGATAACAAATTAATGAAACCCTAATCTACATGAGCTTTATTATTTATATTTCTATTTTAAAACTACTAAATAAGTACAGGTATCAATTTTTAAAATAATAGATTAATTAAAATATTTTTAGTATCCTTAAAATAAGCTTAGATATTTTTGAAGTTAATTTACTTATATAAACTATAATCATGCCTACATATACGAGTATATCAAATGTTTACACCATTAGGCTTATATTTAATTTATTTGCAGGTGCATTTTTAATTCCATTTACGATTATGCTTGTGATTGCTGGCCTTCCACTCATGTTTATGGAGTTATCATTTGGCCAATATGCTGCTCTTGGACCTGTCGCAGTTTACAATCGATTTTGCCCTCTTTTCCGAGGGCTAGGTTACGGAATGGTCATAGTATCCAGCATAGTAATGTTGTATTATAATCTTATTATCGCATGGACCATTTACTACATGGTGGTATCATTCGCCAGCATTTTTTATCAACTTCCGTGGCAACACTGCGACGCTGCTTGGAGTACTAAATGTAAGTTACTATAAAACCAAGCCTAACACTCGATTTAATTATGTTGATTGTCGTTCGAAGGCATTTACTGTCAAACTATTTTTCTTTTTTAAAAGTACTATAAATTATTATAGTTTGTTACTCATACGAAGAGGCGAACCGATGTCTGGCGCAAAATGGTACATATTACTTACGGCAATGCTTAAACCAAACTTATGCTACACTTAACAACATCTCCGCTCTAGCTGAAGTGGCTCTACGTCGACCGCCTGCTGAAGAATATTTTACGTAACTATTTTTTAAACTATTTTGTAAATTATTTTCACTGTGATATGTGAATAATAAATGATTCTGAAATAGGATAGTATTACTATTTTATTTTTACATAGGTATATTTAATGTTTATCGATTGTTTTTACAGTAATCAAGTGCTAGGATTGTCGTCTGGCATCGAAGAGACAGGTCAAATTCGTGTGGGCATGGCTGCGTGCTTATTTGCTGCCTGGCTTATCGTCTTTCTTTGCTTATGCAAAGGAGTACAGTCATCAGGAAAGGTATGTAGAAATAATATGGAGTGGTATTTTATCTGGGCTCTTTCATGTACATATGTATGTATGTGAGCTTTTTTATTCGACCATAACTTTTAAATGCCGAAACATATTTTGATGTATGGAGCATCGATAGAATCCTTACACTATCTCGAATAACATCCGCTGTTATTCGAGATGGTATAAGGATTGTTTTGATTAAACTAGCAAATAATCGATTTTATTTTATTTTAATGGAGTTATATTTTTGTATTAATCAAGTCTTAAAAATTCTCAGCGGTTAATCATACCTATATTATCTAATCCACCTTCACCAGTATGAAGATGTCGGCAGACAGTTGGATTATACTAGTAATACTGATATTTGATATTTAACTTGATCACAATTTATTTTTCATTGCATTTACCGAACTACTTATTTAAGGATTTTTCAGGTTTTAGTTATTTTTGTCGGTAGTTACGTTGTTACTAAACTTATATTTATTTTTAAATAAATTTTACATCTTATTTTTTTTTTCTAACGATTAAGTTGCAACTTTTTTTAGTAGTTCTTTAATTTTTAATGTCATATAATGATATGCCATCTTGACGATTTTGGACACGGCAGACATTCTCGAAAAGACTAGCCAGATCAGCAGAAGATACTACTATGCACCACATTATCTTTTGTGCAATTCATCATCATCTTCGCCATCATTATAGTCACGCGCTCAAGTGAGTGCGTAGCACAGGAGTGCACTCTTTATTCCCTTATTCGCATAGGCTGATGGTGACTTTGTCCGGGATTTGAACTTGCAGCTTTATTAAGCTGTAAGACAATTGTTCCAATCAATGCAGTAAATGTATAACTCTAAAACAACGATTCAATTATTGTTCACAGGTGGTGTATTTTACGGCGCTATTCCCTTACGTAGTACTGGTGATTCTTTTTATTCGCGGGGTAACTTTGCCAGGAGCTTCTACGGGAATTCTTTTTTATCTTACACCGGATTTTAGTCAGCTTGCTAACGCTCAGGTATATGTCAATGTTATGTTACAGTTCTATATATTTTTTATAATAAACATGCGTGTTATTATTTTTATTTTTTTCGTTTAGGTATGGGGTGATGCTGCTGTACAAATATTTTTTGCGTTGAGTCCAGCTTGGGGAGGTCTCATCACACTTTCATCTTACAACAAATTTTCTAACAACTGCTATAAGTATGTAATTTTCATCATAATTAGATTTTTTTAAAACAAACATATTCTAAGCAGTAATAGTTTGCGTTGTTTTCAGAGATTCATTGATCGTGGCGGTGTCAAATATTGCTACATCATTTTTTGCTGGTTTGGTTATATTTTCCGTAATAGGATTTTTGGCTCATGAGCTGAACGTAGGCGTGGATCGCGTAGTAGATCAAGGAGCAGGCCTAGCTTTCATAGTATACCCTGAAGTGGTGACTAGACTACCAGTCTCACCTCTTTGGTCCATACTGTTCTTCGTTATGCTTTTAACCTTAGGACTTGATTCACAGGTATGCTTAAAACATTTTTTAAAATATATTTTAATACATTGTATTTAATACGAAACTCTGATACAAAATTAATATTGTATATTTTTGTTTTTAGTTCGCTTTAATGGAGACAGTAACAACAGCTATATTGGATCGATTTCCCAATTTCCGTCAGAAGAAAGTGTGGGTCGTGTTAGCGGTGGCTCTGTTTGGTTACATGGGCGGTTTGATTTTTACAGCTAATGTAAGTTAGTTTAAATATATTGGTATTTTGGTATGTACATAAAACAGTTAATTTTTAACAAATACCAGCTTACTTATTACTTTCTGTTCTAGAGTGGAATGTACTGGTTGCAACTGATGGATAAATATGCAGCGAATTGGTCAGTTCTTATAATCGCTATAGGTGAATGCATAATAATTGCTTGGATTTACGGAGCAGAAAACTTTTGTGAAGATATACAAAGCATGATCGGCCCGCAGTCGAAGCTCTGGGTTGTGTTTTGGAGTGCCATGTGGCGAGTAATCACCCCAGCCGCATTAGTTGTAAGTAAAATAATTAATTATTTAAATTTCACTAGGATAATTATATAAATATAAAATATAATATAAATAAATATATACGTAAAATTATAAATTAAAGTTAAATACAAATTAAAAATAGTTACTGTTTAAATCGTGACCGCGTGGAATGGTGGCAAGAATGCTAGAGGCATTTCCCCTTTGAATCGCAATTCCGATTCTCTGGGCGATAAATGAACCAGCCCTTCTGCCACCAGTAGAGCCAGTAAGACATGGTGTAATATTTTTATATAAGTTAATATCAATTACAGTGACTTAAATTAAAAAAAAAAAAAAAAAAAAAAATCGTAGAAAGACAACGTTATTTATTTTTCCATATTTTCAGTTCATTTTAGTATTCAATTGGATCGAATACAAACCGGCATCATATGGCCACTACGTGTATCCAATGTGGGCTGATGCAGTCGGCTGGATAATTGGAGTATTACCGATTGTTGTAGTAGTTATTATGGCCGTTAACCAGATTTGCACCGGACCTGATGATCTTACGATTATGGAGGTGAGCACTAAGTGAAAAGCTTTAAGCTATAGAAAAAAACTCATCACACAGTCCTTATCCGAAACCGATCTTTTAGGTTATCGAAACATAAATACTATTCATCAACGTAATCAACTTTAAACTTAAGCTCAATGGCCAAGTACCATTTAAGTACGTGTCTGTTATAATTTTCATGGTAAATACGAGCGATTCGATTCTTTATAAAACATTAAAAATCCACATTAATTTATAAATAATTAAACTTTTGTTTTAATTTTAGAAAGCACGAGTTCTCGCACGGCCCACTGACGAATGGGGGCCGGCATCAGGACCTATCTGTAGTAGCGCGCTTCGTACGGGGACTGAACTGTCGCCGCCGGTGCTGCTACTGCACGGCCGCCATGTGCTGCGCGAGCGGGGAGCATGACCCATGCACGCCCATCCGCTCATTGCTATGCGGAAGGTAAGTTTGAAAAGTATTTACCTGCAACATATGCAATGAGAGAGAGACAATTTTCTACTTATATACTACAGAAAGTATATCTATACTAACAGAATAATAATGAAACTTACTACTGTATTTATACGTTATCCGACAATTCCTGCAGCTTATTTCCATCACTATACACATAACTTACAGTAATTAATTACTACGTTAGTTCGAATGACTTTCGAGTAAGCGTGTGCGTAAGGTGTGGTTCGTCCATGTTATAAATTTTATGAGTAGGTATAATACAAGTTACAACCAAAATTTGGTGGTTAGGTAGCAATACTTAGTATTAGAAACAGCATTGTGGTCCAGCTTGAATGGTGAGTGTACAAGAGACATTTTATTTTTCAAGGTTGGTGGCGCATTAGTGATGTAAGGAATGGTTAATATCACTTACAGGGACAAAGTATACATGCGATAATGACCATTTACCATTAGGTGGCACATTTGCTAGTCAGCCTACATAATATCTGAAATAATAAACAAAATTGTCTACAGTCTGTTGTGCCTTCTTTTGAAAAATATTTTATGTCTTCTTTAAACAATTTTGCTTACCAGCGTCGATATGGATCAATGTTTCATATATTGTTTTTATTTATATATATTCTTAATATATTCTTAAAGTAACGATTTATACATTTCATAGCCAATATTTTATATATTTAATATATTCACAAAAATTAAAGGCTTGATATTAATTATATTTATATTCCTCACAGACATCTCATGATGGAATAGACGTAACATCTATTACTAGTGGCATAGAAAATGAAATAAAGAAAGCAGGAAAAAAAATGAAAAAGACATCTAAGAAAAGTAAAGTTCAAAATTTTACTCTTGAAAATGACGAAAACGTAATAGAACCTTTACTACAAATAGACAATGAAAAATCTGAAATCTCCAGTAGAAGTGCCAAATATTTATTAAACAAAATTAAGACTGATTCTTCATTGGAGCTGGTTTATAAAAGTTCAGAAAATTCAGCATTGTTCGCAAATTCCATATCAACACCTGTAGGCTCGACGAGTAAAATCAATAATTCATATTTATGCGGGACAGCACCTTTACATAATCATATGAATACAAATGTTTTTGGTATGTATAATGTTACAACTAAAAATTCAATTCTCGTAGAAATAGATGGAAGCAAGTCAGGAGTATATAATCCAAGTCCAATGATTTTTACAACTGCAAAAATTCACACCGACGGTAAATCAAAACTAATGGAACCCGTACAAATTACACATGTTCCAATTCTTTCTACGATAGAAGGCAATGTTGTGAGAACTTTTGCTGATAATAATGAATACCATATGAGTAACTTATCACCAAGACCCATTGATCGAAATATAAATAAATGTAGTACATCTGTCACCAGTGATTTAAATGAAAGTGAAATCAAAAATATAAAAGAAATACAAACAATTCATTCAGTTAGGGATTCTACCAGTACACACAATAAACCCCAAAATATAAATAAAGCAACTAGCGGTGAAAATATGGCCTTAAAACATACGCAATTTCCTATAGATGTAGATATGATCGATAATAAATCAAAAAGATTGAAATCACCGAAGGCGATAAGTGAAAACCAGGGAAATGTAGCATCAGCTCGTAAATATATTCCTTATTCTTCTCTCTGTGTTATTATAGAAAAACACAAAACATTACCTAAAACGGTTAACCTTATGGAGTGTTTAAATGATGATGATGATATAGCTGACACAGTCAAAGTTTCATCCAGTGGTAGTAAAAGATTACAACGTCAGAAAAACGCTTCTATAGAAGACATAAATGAGATGGCAACTATTTCCAATACATTAATAAACAAAAGTGATAAATTCGACAAAAATATTGATACAGGAAATGAAAAATCGTCTGTTGCCAAAGATTATAGTAAGAGTGAAGATGAAAACATGACGATTGCTACAAAACCTACTACCAAAATTGATACGTCAACAGCCGTGTCAACAGATTCTAAGTCTTTAGTAAGTACAACTTCTAAGTTAGAAATGAAGTCTACTACAGATGTGGAAATTTCGCGACCTTTGATTGGCAGTGGTCTTGCCAATGGATCTAAGAATCTAAATAAATCATCAATTGTGATTCCTGTACCTAATTCTAAAGATAATAATAAATCAGTTTTTGTGACAACTGAAAAATCGCTATGTAATGTGACTGTATCCAGCGTAAATACATCTGCAATGGCAACATTCAGTAAATCTGATTCTCTGAATCTGGCTCCTACCAAAGATGATGTATTAGTAAAATGTGAAACTTCTGTTGTAACTACAACTCTTCCATCATATATAGTTTCGACTTCTAGAACTAAAATAGGCTCGACATTGACTTTTAGTACAATAACAAACACATCAAGCTCTTTGACGCAGAAGTCCCTTAATCAAGTCGCTTACACTAAAAGTGGAAAAGAAAAAAAGTCTACGGCGTCGGAACAAGGTAACAAGTCCGTGGTAGGTATAGCTTCAAACTCAACTAGGAATCATAACGTTTCAAAACAAACAGAAACTGGTTCGTCAGTAAAAGACGGTAGAGCTTAATATAACATGTAACTATTTGCATAGTAATTGGTTCTAGTATTTATTTTAAATGACATTTATTATGTATTTAAAATACATAGGATGTAATTTAACATATTTCTAAGATAAATTTCAATTCTTTTAAAACAACTCAATTATTCTTACATAAGGGCTTGGCAATACTTTAGCCCTTACTTATTCATAGATTGAAATACGTAGTTGTCTAATAATGTATTAACTCTTGTTTATGAATTGAACTGAAAGAAAGAGCATAAAAAGTTGTATTAGGTCTCATAAACTAAAAATTAGAACTGCTACTGTCGATGTAATATTCGTAGATAAATATATCGGCACTGCAAGAATTAAGAAAGTATATGATACTTTCATTAATATAAAGACATTTCATTTGTTAAATTTATGTGTTGACTTTAAGTATTAACATAAATAGACACACATAAATCAAGCATTTTTTTCACGTTCATTCATGTAACTTAATTATCTGCATAATTTAACAAGTAGAAACAATTTTTGCATATTGCTTATGTGTAGAATAAAGATAGAATCTTTTGACTAAATATTCTATTACCATAATTTGCTCATTTAATAAATGTATGGAATTGAATAGATTGACAGAACTATTAGGAAATGAATATTGAGATAAATATTAAAAGAATCGTTTGCTTTTTCATCTTGATTCTATATTTTAACCCTTAATAAGGCTTAGTGGTGCTAAGAGAATCGTGTAAAGTAATATTTTTTGTAGACAATATTATATTTAAAAAAAAATCGATACAATTTAGAGATAAATGATTTTGTCTCATATAAAGTCAATTTTTACATATTGTTTAATAAAGATAAAATCGATAAATTAATTTGATTCAATAAATTATCTCTACCTATTCTGTGCTAAATTGTTTATTGAAGAAATAAAGGAAATTCAAATTCACAGGGTAGTATAAAATTATACGATGAATCTTCAATATATAATGACTGTAGAAATAAGAGATTTCTTTTGTAAACATTTTATTGTTACAAACATTCGATTTGCTTTAATTTATGTAATGTTTACTTTTACTGTAACCCAGTATATATTTATATTTTAACAATAAATACAAATGATAAAACAACATAAATAATAAAAATAAAATTGGTTCGTAGAAGTTCTCACTCCAACGATTCCATCACATTCATTCAATTTTCTGTTTGAAAAAAGGGTTTAAATCTTCAGAAATATTTAAGAGATTAAAAATTGAATATGAATTTACTTTTACTATCATTGTCCTTAAATTAATATATAATGGACATCATCAATAAATTCAAAACTATAAAATCTCGCAAGCTATTTGACTCAAAACATTTCGTATAATAAATAGTATCTCGTTTTCTTTTGAACTATGTATTTCATAGATGACATACTGGATCTTGTCACTTGTGATTAATGTGGTCGGCCGCGATGATAATACACGCATGGCACAGCTCCGCTTCTTTGATATATTTTTTAAAAGTTTTGTATCAGAACAAATCTTACTAGATCCATTTCCAAAAGTTGTCGAACTTTACCTTTATGAAAATTTTGACCCACACTGTGTTTTCTACGCGCTGCAAGAGTCAAAGATTTAAGTTGTTATATTCAATTAATTTAGACTGAGGTATAATAAATCAAAGTTGGAAAAAGATGAGATATAGGTTTGCTCAGATTCTGGCATGGCAATGCCAAGATAACTTTTTAATTGTTGCAAATTGAATTTTGTCCTAACGAGTGTATTATGTGGTTAGCTAAGCTTATTATTAAATTCCATGTTAAACTACACGTTGCTGATCAGACACATCAGCGAAGGCAGGGCGTACCGTTGATTGGTCAAACCGCTCTCCATAAAGTGTCGTTTGTTGATATTTTTATTAAACTGCCCAGCATGATCATTTACAGCAAAAACAAAATAACATAATGTTATAAATCTTATAAAGTACAGAAGCTACATCTACTTTACAATGATGGATATAAACTCGTAAAAAATTGTTATATGTACTTTAATATATCAATACTTTCTTTAATATGAAACATTTTAAATTATAACAGAAAAATTAACTTGAACAATTATATTATAATAGTGTAGGACCGTGCTCAAATTTGTATGTAGTTGATACTATATAGCAGTTGTAATGTACGTCCGTTTTTTGTACCATTAAGTCATTTGTCTTCCTTCCATGTAATTGTATGTTTCTTTAAATACAACTAATCGTTAAATAATTCATCTATATATGCCAAGAGTTATTTTTTTATTAATATAGTATTTAGAGGACATGAACTAGAAATGGCACAAATATAATATAACGCTTATAATACCGATCGTACACATTTTCTTTTAAAAACCATACTATTTTGTAATGGTTCTTACTTTTGTATATAAGATAAAAGTTTTTTTTTTTTTGTTATAAGACACGTCTGCTAATAATTGCGAATTAGACTGATCCCTTCATGATTAACTTATAAATTGTTCACTTTTAATATTATATTTTGAATTTTGATATTTTTCAATTTACTGTAACTTTTATTACTCAAGCATATACTTTTTGTAATTAATATGTGAAACACATTGTCCAGAACAATAATTTTTGTATAAATTTATCTTAATATATAAGATATGAATTTTAAATCTTGTATCGAGTCTTAGTTATTATATTTATTTAATTAAACTTATAATTCCTAGAACAATATTACCATGTTATATTTGAGTTGTAGCTGTCGTTATACCTTCTCTTTTACCGTATGCTTCTTGTGTAATATCTAATAAGACTTCAAATAATCAGTACAATTTACTTTTTAATGATTTGTTATTTTCGATCAAATGTCGAATTCTACGTTATACATTCAGTATTAAATTGACGAGAATATTGAACTATATTTAAAATGTAGTTACACAATTGTTTTTTTTTGTGATAAAGATCTTATAAATTTAAATAGGTAGAGGTTTCAATTATATTTCTTTTCTTTTTTAAAATTTTGGTGGTGAACATTAATTTTATCAATAATTCAATTTAAAAAATGCCTGTTACCTTTTTTGTACTGTAAATTCAAAATGAATTTCTTAATTTTTTTATGGTTCGTAAACATGAAAAGTAAACTAATGTTCGATGACTAAGAAAAATCTTATAGAACTTAACTACCATAAAGTAAAATTATGGTGGAATATTGATTAGGATTAGACTTGTCGTTTAGATATTTTACTCAATTTTTAGACATATAGAATGTAGGAAATATCAAATAATCCTATGGTTTTAATTTTTTTAGATGAATTTATTTTGATAACTATCAACATTTTATCTTACAATCATTTTTTACCTAACTTTACTAAATCGATTGCAACATTTTTTTTCTAGTAATGTATCTTAAAAGGTTAAGAATAAAATTAATTAAATGTGTAGATGAAAAGTGGTGTTAGGTGGATTTAAGACCCATTCAGGCGCTTAGGATAGGTTGGAATGTTCAGTCATCGTTACTATACGTAATTTGCTAAACGCAATGGGTTATTAGGTAGTATGATATTACGGGTGGCCTTTGTCAAGTGGAAAGCTGGGCCCCAGGCTCATCGTTGACACAAAACAGGATGATACTTATTTTTTTGTAAAAAGGTCACTCTTAATAAAATCGCTGTATCTTAAAAAAGGTTTAAAGCCTAAATACATAGATATTGTTGTTAAAACTTGATGTATTTTAGAAAATCATTGATCTAATTGATGTTACATAGATGTTTATTGTAAATATTCAGTTGAAGTATGGGGTTTGAATGTTATAGAAGGCTGTATTTTTTGGTGATATTTTGGAATCGGAAGGTATTAATCATATCTTTGACAACATTATTATAAAACATTTGGATATCGAAAGTGAACGTAAAAAAGGAGAAATGATGTGATATATAAGGTGTTAGTTTTAGTGTTGTTGTGCTATTATAATAAAATATGTTCAGATGTGGTTAAATTGTGTCATTATTTAATCCTTATTCTTATATAGTTTTCGATTTTAATTTAATATATAATTAAATAAGAATGCTACCATCGAAATAAGTTGCAAAAGAATAACAAGGACATATTGTTGACATCTAATCGTAACTACTGTTAGCTACAAGAGCAACATAAATTATTAGCTTTCAATTAAGTCAGTGAACAAGGCTTTTAGCATGGTATGTGACGTCGAACTTTCTTTGAGTGCCTAGTGCCTTGATTTTGCCATTTGAGTCGGTTCGGAGCGCGGAGCGCACGTCTGTCGCGAGCGCTCCCTAACAAAGCCTTACCTCTAGCGGTTTGCCGTCATTGTCGCCATAATCCAACCGTGAATTTGTTATCCAAACCGTAACATCATCGTTTACAATTTTCATATATTTTTTGTAAAGTGAACCAGTGATACTAATGGCGAATTGTAACAGTCCAGTGAAAATATGAGACACTGATCAACAATGTTAAGTTACATTTATCTACATCTTGGAGAAATGTATCCGTGTTGAAAGATCAAATACTGTGTTGGAATTTCAAAGGTTTGTGTCTAGATGTATTTAGTAATGTAAGTACTAAGTAGTTTTATCTTAAACAAAAACAGATATATATATTATTATCAATGATTTGAAAGGTGATAATAAAAGTCATTTTTATCCTAAGTGATTTCTTCTTGTAGATAAATATACATATCTTAAAATGTGCTGTCAACTCGTCTAAAAACTTCTTACCTTCATAATTCTTATCTACTTCAAAACAATAATCAGTAATACGTAATACGATTTTAAAGTTGTACGTTTTTTTTTAAATACACGACCGTTTTCTATTCTTATATATAAATAGGCATTAAACATGGATATGCATGTAACATTATGTGGTGAAAAAGTCGGAGGATTTATGAATGAAAAACCTATATTGTAATTTGACGGTATTTAAATATCTTCCTGAGTGCTGTACACCTAATTAAACGACCCCAAGGCGATATATTGAGAACGAATTTATTTTAGGTAGGTAACAGATAACTCTACAACATAACAACAAAAAACAGGTAACTTAAAAAAAAAATTTAAAAAATAATTGAAATACCCTCATAAACTTTTTCACACAGCATCAAGTTATAATTTAAAGAAGGTTCCTTAATATTATGTACTATGAAAATAATTGTTATGGTTGGCGTTCTATGGGGAGCTTTCGTCCAGCAATGGATGGCACGATAAGCTGGAAAAAAATAGTATCTTGTTATAGTATTAGTTAGTATACAAATTTGTTTATTATGTAATAAAATAAAACACGCGACGCAGGATATTTTTATGGGAGATTTAGAATTTTTATGGGAAAGCTAAATTAACAGAACGATATAGGTTATTGTAATTATTTCACGAGTTAAGGTACACTTACAGCAGGATTTCAGTAAAAGTTCAAATAGCATCGGTTGTAAAATTCTAAAATAAAACACTTGTTAGGATTTTATAGAACTAGCGACTTTTTAGGTGTTAATACCCTATGGCACAGAATCCCGCTGTTTCTTACGTTAGTTCTTTGCATACCTGAGAGGTTTCTTTCCGAACAGATGGTATTTTTTAAATATTTAATAAGTATGTAGATAAGTAATTTATATAATTTAATGATAATACGAATAATATTTTTTATCGTCTACTTTACAAACTTTCTACTTTATTTAGGCTCATTTGGATTTGCATAAATTTATAAATGTTTTTTCTTACCAGTGAAATATTAACGATTGAGAGTATTTCATATTTTTAAGATAAGATAAAACGAATACAAATGATTTGTATCCATAGTAACTATAACTATTAACACTAAAAAAATTTAATATATATTTAGGTTTATGAGTACATAGTATATAGTGGTGTCTTTCAATAACACCTCATTTATTTGGTGTGAAATTACTTGCAAAGTTCGTTACATAATATCCGAAAAAATACATCATATTTAAAATCTGATGCAATCTCGAAAAAGTAGAAAATAAGTCTAATTACAATAATATTATTCAATTAATGTACGTATGAAACGGTATACCTATGCGAGTTTTATGTAGCATCGTGTGAACAGAAACTTCAACATCTCGCTCGTCAGCTCACTTTCCATCCATTCAAGGTATCTCCAGCTTTTTCAAGCGATTTCTTTCGGCCTTCTTAAGACAGTAGTCACCTGTGTTTAGCTTTCTTGTTGAGTTTTTAAAGTCTTTCACTTGTTTGCAACTTTTTATTAGCATTTTATGCTGAATCCTATCTCATGGAGAAGTTAACAGAAATTGTTAGAACTTGCAATCTTTATAATATTAGTTGAAAATACTTAAATATGTCGGTATTAATAAGTGTACATTTTCTCACTTTTTTAATAACATTCATGGTAATTGTAATTCCTTAAGCATTACAACTATTAAAAATGTAATTGCTTACTTAAAAAGTCATGTATTATTTTAGCGGCATTAAATTCTTTAATATTTATATTTTGTTCTTATTATAAATGCAGTCATAACTAGGCCGGTGTAAAATATTTTGACGCAAAGTGTGATCATAATCATCATAAGTTTGTTAACACCTAAGTAGGTTTATTTCGTAAAGGAAGTTAGGAACATTATTTATTGAATAACTGTTCGTAACGGACGGAAAAATGATTTCACATATTTTAGGACGTAAGATAATGCAACAGTCTTCCTGCGTTTTTTAATTTTCCTGTAGCAACATTACACAAGTTCTAAGTAAGTTTTTGCTATTGAGGAGTAACAAAAAACATTATACTTTTGTTTGCATTCTACCTGATGGCTCTTCTCATCATCGTGCTTCAAAATTAGGGTTGAAGCGTAACAAAAACTTGATCAAATTATTAGATTGAAGATAAAATTTTACGAGTATATACCCAAGGAAATAAACAACAAAACTATATTATTTATTTGTGAAGTAAAATATAAATATTGATCCAGACTAACACTCGCTTTATAGTGCTTCCGGTGAACATTTCCCGTTATTCGGATTAAGGTGCTTAATTGTAGCCGGTCGCATCGAATTGTGTTTTTAAGGTTCCGTATTAAAACTTTAAACACATATGATTCCGTCATGTTCATTTTATTTTATTGACTCAGTATTTTTGTGGTCAAGTATTTAACATTATGAATAGTTATAAATAAATAATAAATCGAAATAACAAATAAAGTAAGTATTTCTCACAGCGTATGATATTAGCGTAACGTGGTTAACGACTATGTACTATTCACCCAAATATTATTTAAATAATTTGTTATAATAATCAACTAATTATCTCTAAATTAATTGTAACTTTTTTAAATTATCTTAAGCAGTAAAAAAATACTAACAATTAAGTTAAACAAGAGCATGGACGCTTAGTTTGGGAGATTCAATGAATGTAATTATTTATCTTTTTTAAAGTTTAATATATTTGGTCACTTTTTGTACTTAACTAATTAATTTAAAAAAAAACAAATGTGTATTGTTTTTTTTTAAATTAGTTAATACATAATTAAGACTAAAATATAAATATTTAACCTAGTACCAAAGAGTTATATTGCATAGTTCTTAAAGAAAAGCTATAAGTGTTAAGATTCGAGTTATTCGATTATTCAGTTATGTAATGCGGTTGAGTCACATTGTTGTAGCGAGTTGCAATATATCCAGGTGGCGGTTTGGGGAGTTGCGCTCGGTATCTATGAATAGCATCTCAGGCTCGCGGGGCTCAGCCTCAGAGGTCGGACGCGGTTAATTGGCGACGAGTTGCTGAGGCCGGTTTGTCCGCCGATTATTTTGCGGCATTTCTAATATATACTCGACTTACTTTTATACTTTAATCTTATGTATGTTTACTTATATTGCTATTTCTTTTTACAATGACTGTCAAACGAAATATAATTTTTTAAACGAATTTAAGCCACACCATTATACTATAGAACATAATATGTTTTGAAATGAAGGGGGGCTTATGTTAAGGAATCAGCTTTCATGGTTTTAACCGGAAACAATGAATCCCCTCAAAAGCATAGGGAGGCGTTTCCTAAAAGTATTTGTTTTGTTGTTACCTAGCAGTATTGATCGCTCAATGTGACAGCAAAATGTACCTTTAAAAAGTAACAATGAATGTTTTAGATACTTTGAAATATTTTATAAATATCGTCCCCTTATATATTTTTAGTT
Organism: Nymphalis polychloros; assembly: GCA_905220585.2. Lineage (NCBI taxonomy): Eukaryota > Metazoa > Arthropoda > Insecta > Lepidoptera > Nymphalidae > Nymphalis > Nymphalis polychloros. The sequence goes on along the minus strand of HG992245.1, from coordinate 9,263,252 downwards.
TATTGCTATAGGTCTCGAGGTAAACATAGTTTAGCGTGTATGACCTTGTGCTAAGGGTTAGCGTTTTAGTCGATTAGTGGTGACTAACTGAGGCCATTGCACTTTACTAGACTGAGAGAAAAAACGGGGAACAGTTGTTGACGACAGGGGCGAGAGGGGATTCACGGTTGAGCGGCCCCGCCACCTGCGCGCTTGCTCGCCGATCCGCCTATGAATTGCCACAATATCGCACTATCTACCAAATGCTTATGATCAAACCTTGTTTATACTAATGTTTAATTTATTGATTTAACAACGTCGCAGATTACTCGTATGTTAACGTTTCTATCATAACAAATAATGACTAAGAGAATAAAACATTGAAAATAAATTGAACAACAAATATTTACAAAAAAATTAACACTTTCACTTGCATGTTTTTAGAATACTACTGTAAAATACAACGTGTTATGTATTATGTTTCAAAAGTTAAACCCCTCCATTATGCTCTTTAATATTTAAGCTTCAAAAAATTCATTATTTTTATTTATATTAACATAATTAATTAATTTTTGAGATGCTTTTAAGTATTGGTGACCCAGAAAGAAACGAATAGCGACCGCTTTAATCGTCTTACAAATGGTAAGGCCAATTCTACCAATAGGAATGTATGTTAACTAACAGCTTATTACCATAATAGCAAACACTATTTGGCAGTTTAGGTAGCAAGCAAAACATAAAATGCAAATGTAGTTTTTCTACAAATCGCTTAATTAATAAATAGAAATGAATCAACTCGTTTGAATTTTTATATTATAATATATATCTTTCTTTAATAACTTCAAACTTATAACACCGTTTAATCCTGTGCAATTAAAGAATTCCTATGGGAAACTAAAATATTTTTGTTATGGCATTTATTTAATTTAATTACATAAATAAATATATTGTTATGATTACTTAAATTGCAAACGCAAGTATTGAACGATTTTAAATCTACCGAGATTTAGTAGCCGATATATTTAACTCCGAATAAATGGATATAAGCTGAGGTTACGTCAAAAATTGTTACTAAGGTTATTATTACCCATTACTGCTTAATTAATTGAAACATATAATTTATTATTAAATATTTTATAAGTACATTTACATACAAACAATGCCATTTTACATTACAGATATACATGTTTATTAGCCTGTCAGAGGATAGAATGAAGTCCTTCAGTCTGCTTTTATTTTCAAATAGATATTCTTGTGCCATTAACTCATCCCTAATTTAACTCCATTATTCTCTGTAGGTTTTGATTCCTGTAAAATCTACTGGATATTTTCGTAACTTAAGCAATATGGAATTATAAGTTCCATAGAATAGCTGAATGAGTGATCATAAAAGTAATAATTGACATGCATTGTTCAGACGCTATTGTCGATTTCCGTATAGAATGTTATGTTGATCAAATATTGTGTCAAGTGCAGTGTTGTAGGAGTCTCTCTAAGCTTTCACTTTCATGATTTTGTCATACACTTGAATACATAAATCATTGTACGCACGTGAACTTGCTTAATGATCTTTGAAATCAATATCTGTATCGTTATTAATACCGGTAAGAACCTTAACATGCAATGTGGAACTATAGTTTCTTATGCTTGAATGCACATTTTCTTTTATATATACAGATGTATTCATGTTGTTTATATAATTGTAATGAACAAATGATTAAAAAGTTATTTTTAGTAACTATTTCAAAATAATTTAATCTGTCGACTTCTGATCATGATTTCCTAAATAAATAACATGTTGTTTGAATAATCATGGTGTCAATGAATGTGACGAATATAAAGAAGCGAGTTATAGCTGGAAGGCTGCGCAGACGCAGGGTGGGGTCATTGTACCGCTCAGAGAAGCTGCACTCTTGCTCTCCCCCCTTGTTCTCCACCCCCGCTATCCGTGACCTGGCTAATGTACTAGTAACAATATATTTGCACTTTTTATAACGTGATGTAAAATAAACTGATAAGATTTTTTACATAGGCGTTAACTTCTTTTGCATGAAGTTATAGGTACGGATAACACCGATAAATGGGTATTTAAAACGACAACCCCTTATTAATACTACATACTTAGAATATTAATATTATTATATTATACTATTTTATATATTTTAGGCATTCTTCTCTACTTTCTAGCACTAATTGATGCCCCAACGAACATCATCAATCAGTGCCTTGGTTTTTGTAAATATTATTACTGTTTACAATTTATTAATTATTTATTTTATTATTATTCATATTTTTCCTTTTTACTCATATAAAAAAAATTGAATTGTAGCTTTAATCTACGAATTAATTATTGAAAATTTTGTTTTGTAAATATATCAATTTTACTCGGTGGTAAATCTTTGTGCAAGCTCGTCTGGATAGGTACCACCCACTCATCAGATATTCTACCGCAAAACAGCAGTATTTGGTACTGTTGTGTTCCGGTTTAAAGGGTGAGTGAGCCAGTGTAATTACAGGTACAAGGGACATAACATCTTAGTTCCCAAGGTTGGTGGCGCAGTGGTGATGTAAGCGATGGTTAACATCTCTTACAATGCCAATGTCTATGGGCGTTGGTGACCACTTACCATCAGGTGGCCCATAGGCTCGTCCGCCTACCTAAACAATAAAAAAAACATTTATAATGGAATCTGTGGTACACCAATCAGTTTTTAAAATTTTGGTTAATATAAAAATAATAGTAAGATAAAAATTTGTTGAATATCAGAAAATGGCTGTTATGTAACTACAGAGTATAATAAAATCGAGGGACATCTATTAAACTAGGAATGAAAGCCGCTAGAAAAAAATGGGAAAATTGTCTAAAGTAAAATACATCATCTAGTGTTCCTGATGGATACCTTGGATCGTACCAGTTGCACAATTGAAGATAACTCACTCAAGTTGCTGTAGAAGAGCTCCGTCGAGCCACGAGCACAGCACAGCACGGGAGGGGCCGCGGATGCGTTATATCAACACGATCTCGTAGGCTCTCCGATCCATGCCGAAGACGGCCATCGCAGTGGTTTTAGTGGGTAAGAATCCCACATAACCCGGTTCCTCCCCCAAGGGATCCTGGAACCTTTCTGAAGGTTTCCACTGCGTGAAAAAAAAAAGAAGTTATTCGCATCTTGACCAGTGTTTAAGGTATATAGTTAATTTGGGGACTAAGATACAACATCGCAAAAAATCTGAAAACGAACTTCATCAACACACTTTTTCTTTCTGATTTTATTTAGGGACTTTTTAGCGCTGAAACTAAATGTCAGTCCCATCATTCCCTTAATAAATATTCACCACTAATAATAATATTATCAACATTATTCACTTATTTTAACTTAAACTGGTAAAGCATTTTTGCTATATCTGAGTTAGGTACATACAGTGCGCTTTGAAAGATCCCCACATCCTTTAAATTTATACTAAAACGACGCGTCAACTCCTGTCTTCTGTCAGCGTTCCGAGCACATTCAACTAGGAATACATCACAGTTAGGAGAATTTAATTTCTTCATTAAAAAACCATATCTATTGAGTGGAACATCTCCAGAACGCAGTCTAAGAGCTATGACAATTTGTTGCCGCGTCAACCCTAAGTCACAAAACCACGGAATACGAGGAGGCTCACTCTGTATGGTCTTGTACCATATGCCCTTACACTTCGATCTTTCGTCAAAATACTCTTTAAATCTTTTTAGACATTCTATTTTATATTTCATTAAAATTTCCGAATAATATGATCTTAAATTTATAGATATCCCTACCAATAGTGCTTGTTTTGCTAAAGAATCAGTCTTCTCGTTAGCCGTCAGTCCAATACGAGAGGGAACCCATTGCAGTTTCAAAGGCTTGCCGCAAGATTGTAATTGAAATAATATATTTAGAATTTTGTAAGCTACTGATACACCCCTTTTACCCCTGACACAGCCTTCGAGATGAAGAATGGCACTTTTGCTATCCGAACAAATAACAATATTTTCACTATTAAGATGTATAGAGTAACATAGTGCCTCAAAAATAGCAACAAGTTCCGCAGTCATTATTGAAGTATAAGCATTTATTTTAAACATTTTGCCAGTGTTACAATTAGGGTCATATAAACCAACTTTTTTTTATCTTTAGAGCCGTCAGCCGTGGGTCTTTTTATACAACTTAGGTAAGATTTACAAACATTTATAATATCAATATTAGACACCCATGTATCGAGATTAAACATTTCTAAAGTAGTAGAGGAGCTAATATTTTCATCTTTTGTTTTTAAATATGCAGCGGTTAATAAAGGTTTCTTTTTATTATTCCAATATCTATTACCCAATAATAAGTTCAACTCAGATATACATTGTGTAGTTTCATTTTCAGACCAAGATTGACATTTAAGACAAAATTTTGTAGCTAGATAGATCCTTCTTATGTACAGCGGTGGCACACAAAGATCACTTTCCATTGTGTGTATAGGTGTAGATCTAATATATCCTCCAATAATTCGCATGGCTTCGTTCTGTATTTTATCTAACTTATGTAAATGAACATTAGCGCTATTGTCATATAAAAAAGATCCATAGTCAATTCTACTCCATATTATAGCTATATATAATCTACGTAGATGTTGGGGATGCATCCCCATCCAGATCCAGCAAGGACTTTAAGTAATTGTAAAAACCTCCCAGTTTTTGCACATATCTCGTTTATGTGAGTTCCCTATCGTAAAGACCTATCTAAATAAAAACCTAAATATCTAATACATTCGACAGTCTCCAAGTTCAAACCGCTAATAGCAACACTAACGTTATGTCTTCGATGTCCCCTACTAAATATACATAACTTAGATTTAGTATTTGACAATTCCAGACCCAACTCATTCAACGGATTAGATAAAATACATAAAGCATTTTGTAACTTTGATACACTATCTTGAATCTTAGGAAGGCAAGAATATAGGACAAAATCATCGGCATATTGACTCAAAAACACATTTTGGATGGTTTGAGATATCTTTATTGTGGCTACTTTGAATAATAAGGGGGAAAGTGGGTCTCCTTAAGCAAGACCTTTACTTGTCCATCTGTCATAAAAATAATCTAATTTTATTCTTAAATGTCGTTCATTTAAAAAATGTCATAAGTATCTACAAATCAAAGATCCACCCTCGTCACAATATTTTCGATAAAAACATTGTTATAAGCTCCCTTTATATCCAAGAAACAAGCTACGGTTTGTACATTGTTATCGTTGTGAATCCCATTCGACAATGAGTAATAAGACGGGTCAAGTTATCAAGACAGGATCGCCCCTTTCTAAAACCTGTAGTTTTTGAGGAAAATATGTGGTTTCTTTCAAAGTGACATTCTAAGCGTTTATTAATCATATTATGAAGATCAACACACTTACATTTTTTTATTGTATTAGGTAAGCGGACTACATGTGTGCTAACAAAGCCATTTGTTTTAACGGGTTAATGCTACTAGTATTCTTACCGCCATCCCACGCGGTTACGATTAATACCGTAGCCATTTTGTAATTTTGGTATTTATAAACTTATTTAGGAAGGATTTAGATTAACCAAATATAAAAAATATTATCATAAAACATCCTATAAAAAAAATTAAATCATAAATAACGAATCATGGTTATGTTACGAATGGCAATGATTGGCAGACCAAAATTTGTAAGTGGGTAATGTTTACACATCCATCCCTTACCGGCCACCTTTTTTAAATCGTCGGTCCAACTCACCACAGGGCTGCCCAAGATCTGGATGGTTGGCTTTCTATGGGGGAGACTGTCTTCCAGCAGTGGACGGCAAATTACAGTTTACACCGCCGCGCACCTCGATTTCTTCAACAGCGCGATTTCGACCTACACGCAGAAGCACTGCCCGGGACCAGCTTTAGTTGGCGGTTGTACGAACCGACATGACATAGGACCCTTCAAGAAAAAACTCAGTCATTAAATGCCGGCAACGCACCTGTTGGTTCATGGGCGGTGGTATTCACTTTCAATAGGTGAGCCTCTTGCCCTTTTGCCTCGTGCCTCTCACGTAAAAACAACTTCTGTATTTCAAAGCACGTAACGCCGTTGGCACTGTGCCAGAAGCTTCTCCGGTCGTGTCAGGTTGCTACCCTATCCGTGTATATATCGTGTATGCCCACAAACATCAGTGCACTCTACACTTGTATTGTAATATCTCTTGCACAGATGGCTCTACGGAGACTCCCTCAAAAATTGCTGCTTTGGCCGATATTATACATCACAATATATTATTATAACGCGCTTTATTTATTCAAAGACAAAACGAGTCTTAGGTTTTTTAAGCATCTTTTTTGTCACCACTAAATACAAACTAAGCCCATAATAACTCAGTGGTGCTTGGCCGGATTTGAACTTGTAATCTTCGTGGAAACTTATTCAAGTATTCTATCCACTTTACGATCTCGGCTTTTCATTAAGACATGAACATTTGTTTTTTCATAGATTTCTTTCATTTATATGTTTAAATTTACCATAATACAAACTAAATAAGAAAGTTAACTAATAATTAATTATTTTGGCTTTATAATACATATTTTTCATTAAATTCAGAATTGATGGATAATTTAGAAGGAATACTTAAAATCGTGACCTTCGCGTTAATGCCAACTAGATGAAAAGGGCATGCGCCGGCCTAGAAAATGGAGTACATGAATGTTGGTGCTTAGAACGTTTTTCTTAAGATGCACAGAAACACAATAGGCGTTTAAAATCATCATTGAAGAAGACCTTTGCGCAAGAATGATTAGATATAACTACATATCTACTAAGATTAATATCAGCTGAAATAAAGATAGAATTAAGTAGCGGATTTTAACAATTGTTTCGACTTATGGATAAATAATAATGTTATTGAATGTTATTGCGTGGAAATTTATTCGCTAACGAGATTTTTTTTTCTGTGTTGGGGCACACTCCAAATGAAATATCGATAATTTAATTTTTACAATAAAATTGTATTATAAACCTTTTTATCAAATTTTGTAATATTTATATATGTAGTATATAAATATTACAAAATTTGTCCTCTAGAGTGAATTTCTGCTACGGCAGCCAATTTCGAGGTTTAGGCAAGTGGGCATATGAATAAAAACAATTATATGCCGCAATACAGATGAATATCTATTCTTTCACTTACCTCTTTCCTAACCTTCAGAAAGGTAGTTCGGGTACCGGGGGAAAACCGGGTTACGTGGGATTCTTACCCATTAAAACTCTTATGATAGTCTTCAGCATGGCTTGGAGAGGTTACGGAATCGTTTCAGTATAAAAGAATCTGCGACCCATAAGCTGCCGAGAAAAACGAGACCGTAGAGACAAATCTTATCACATATACAACAATATTGAATAATTACATACATCATTATATACAAACATGAATAATTTATTGCATGTTTTAAAACTTTTAAGACGGATAGATATATTTTTGTGTTAGATAAGTAAATAAAATAGATGCCATGGGTAGAAAAAGCCATAACAGTTTTGCATATCTACGACTTCTTATTAGAGGTTAATACCGGATCTATTGTGACTAATTATTTTATTACAGTGTATTTTTATACAATTATATCATATTGTATAAGATTTTACATACTTTGTAATGTTGTTTTCAACGCGGTCACGATTTCACAGTAACTATTTTTAATTTTTATTTATATTTATTTAATTCTTTAATGTAAATTATATTATCTTATTTTTAAATAAGTATAAATTCAATTAGTAATTTCAGTTTCTTTTTTGTAATTCATAAAATTATAATAAAAGGGAATATGATTTTGACTTCGCATTGAAACAATTAGGATTTTATATACACATTTATTTGTACAACAGCTAACAATATTGTGTATTAATATTATTCTATTTTTCAACAAAATGCCTTGAGGTTTTTTACCTTAAACTTAAAAGTAATATTTTTTATATAATTATAGTAAATATAATACCACATACAGTGGTGGTCATATAATTAGAAACACTTCTTATGAATAAAGAAAGTATAACTTCAACTTACAAATGTTCGTAAAAAATATAGACATTCAATAATTAATAATCATGCAATAATATAGCCACCCAGATAACAAACTCATTAAATGCATAAAATATAAAACATATCTTACTTTTAATTACAAAATGAGTCTTACACATGTAGGAGTTTATTTTCTGTTGCTAGCCTAACTAGAAACATTTTAAAAAAGCATCCAGAGCTCGTTCTTTTTATGAAATTGGAGAATAATATTTCTTTTTCTATTATTTTGGTGGCAATACAAAATTTAATCTGAACTTTATTTTGTTCAAAATGGGCAAAAATAAAAGTTGTGACGCGTCAACTAGGCAAATAATTGTTAATTTACATATAGATCATAAGTGGGCGTACAGAAGAATAGGTGAGCATTGAAATTGTTCTGTTAAGAAAGTTTTTAATGCAATTGATCATTATAAAACACATGGAACTGTTGAAAATGTTCCTAGAAAGGCTCGGCCAAGAAAAACTTCTCCCAGAGAAGATACGCTAATCGTTCGTGTTGCTAAAAAAGACCCAAGTAAAGGCTCCACCCAGATTAAAAATGAAGTTTTTTCGCCTGATGACCCGAGAAACATCTCGTCAAGACTGATACGCCGAAGATTAGTGGAAGCTAAATTGTTTGGAAGAATCTCTCGCAAGGTACCGCTTCTTACCAAGCAACACCGAGAGAAGCGATTATTATTCGCTAAAAAATATGTTAATTGGACGGTACGAGAATGGAAAATGAAATGTGTTATTTTCAGATGTAACAAAAATAAATATGGCAAATTCCGAAGGAAAGTGCTGTAAACAATGCTTTTAATTATAAATACACAAGGAGTATAGTCCAAGCACGGTGGCGGTAACATTAAAGTTTGGGGGTGTTTTTCCGGATGTGGAGTTGGACCCGTTCGGAATATTGAAGGTGCAATGGATCAATGGCAATACAAAAATATGTTAGAGCACACAATGATTCCCTACTCGGACGATCATTTGCCTGTAACCTGGATCTTTCAGCATGGTAATGACCCTAAACACACGGCCAATAGCAATAGAAAATCTCTGGTATATTGTTAAAAAGAAAGTCTCAAACAAACGTAAAACGAACTATATTAAGCATTTGTTGAAGCATGGAATTCAATCCCCCTAGAAAAATGTATGAAATTGATGGAATCAATGCCACGTCGTTGCAGTGCTGTTATTGAAAATAAGGGATACGCCACTAAATAATAATTATGACTATTGGTAGGCTGTGGATAGTAACTATATCGTAAATAACAATACTAATTCTTAAAAAAATATTGTTTTTTTATATTTTTTGTTGTTGTTTCTAATTAGTTGACCATTATTGTTCATACTTTAAAGCAGATTTAAATGTTTGTCCGTAATGTAATATTGAAACTGCACTTGTGTAATGGGATTTATATTGTTTTTCTAATAAATGATAAATCGTTGAACATATTGTTGTCCGATTTATTGTTTAATTTCAAAATAAAAACGATTGCCGTGAAGTATCTTACATAATGTCAAGGACCATTTGTAGTGTTTCTAATTATACGACCACCACTGTATATAATGTATTGCTCGTATAAACTTGAATTTATACATTTACTCATTTTTTATCGTCGTTTTTCACTAGTGGACTTTGATCTGGACCGTCTAGTCTGGGTGGATATCGCTAACCAATTATTTTAACATTTTTTATTGCTGTATCGAAATTATATTATATTTATATTATTATATTATAGTTTGATCTGTGAGTGAGCCTGTATAATACGACTACATCGGATACGTATAACAACTTAGATTACGGTATCTAAAGCGTTTGGCGACGTATTCAGTGTTAAAAGTAGTTTGTATTTTAACAGTATATGTGCGCATATGACCATTCATCATCAAGGGGCCAATTCACTCGTCAGTCAATTTTTTTTAATGGAGGAAATTTCCTATACCTACCGGTTTTTATTTTTGTTGTAGAAATTTAACAGTAGTCCAAGTAAGTGTTCCATTTGAATCGAACGGTATAATTATTTATTTTACGTTATAACTTTCAGCACGGCAATGTACGCGATGTCTACAACGTCAACTACGACGTCAGTTTCTCGAGCTGACCTGACGGCGACCACGGTGGAGCGAAGGGTACGCGTTGTCCGCCTCCTGCGACCGCGCAAGGCCGCACCTGCCTTCGGCTTCTCCCTTCGTGGCGGACGAGAATACGCTACAGGTTTCTTCATCTCGAAAGTTGAACTTAACTCCGAGGCTCATCTGCAAGGCTTGAAGGTAATTATTCTATATTTGTCTTACATAATTAGTTCAAAAATTAAGTTCGGAAAGTCTCTCTTATGTCAAATCAGTAAAAAGTGATAAATTATCTATAGTTTCATTTAAATATTTTGATTAGTTAATTATTCTAGTATTACCAGTATGCAACAAAGCTACGTGTGACTAGGGTCTATGCCCTATACCTGTATAAGAATTGGTAGATAAACAAGACTAAAGACATAGTGATAACAATACATTGTGTAAGAAGTGGGATACGAACCACGTAAGTTTACGTTACAATAAAGTAGAGATAAATATATCGTATAAGTATGCTATATTAATTATGGTATTTTAACGTAAATTCGTAAAACAAGAACAAAGCAACTATTTCAGTGGCAATGAAGTACGCTTCCATAGTTTCATAATGACTATTGCCTAATGGGTACTTGGTGGCAGTTTTACCACATTGTGTTCGTGTTTTTACTGGGTACATATTTTTTGCTTCGACTATTCGCGATTGTGCATTATTTATTGTCTACCAATTCGTGCGATTTGTTTTCATTATGTTCCTTTGCGGGTTAGCTTTTTGTAAAATGCGTAGGTATTATTTCTTTATGTAATGTTTATATGCTATAAAATAATATGAATTAATAAAATTCATTAAAATAATGAAATTTAATAAAACTTAATCATAAAATGCTGACAACGTGGTCATATGATGATATTTATTGCGCAGTAGGTATCCCACGAGCATGGTGTGTCCCATCGTTTGATATAACATGTGAAAACCTCTCACAATTAACTCTGGTCTGTTCGGTGCCTGCTTCATAATTACTTGCGTCCGAGGTTGATTGTCGCAAGAAGCATTCCATTCTTTCGAGTGCTCACGTAACAACCGCTTGTGCTTTAAGTACACTCTCAGGTGTTCTGAGAACTAAGAATATAACTTTATTTGAATGTTTGGAGTAGATTCAAGACGATATGAACATTTACTATTTCCTTGTAAATAGTAGAATTCGCTCTATAATTTGAACAAAAGATGTACCGCCATTAAGGCTCTTTTTACGTTCTATTTAAAAATATAAAATATTTTATTATAGTAACCTAAAAAAATGTACGATTTTTTTAAGTTCAAATGTTTTTTATTATTCAATTTCGACGTCATAAAATGATAACGCTTAGAAGGATAGTGTCATACAAAGTTTCGCTCAAAATTGAAGTAACTAGAATTAATGTGTGTGTAAGCGTCACGTACGTTACATACACCGACACGCCCACATACGACCGAATTATCTTGCAAGTGAATACACATTTTCCCCATAAAGTACGAAAATGATATTGTTTGAACTTGAATTATGAAATATATTTTTTTGCATTTAATTAATTTGAATTATTACGTAGGTTGTATTCAGATGTGACAATTTGTCAGACAATAATATTGGACATTATTATTTTTTCATTAAAATTAATTAAACAACGCTGAAAGGTTTTCTGACAGTAAATTGTGATAAATAGTAGATTTGTATGGAATAAGAACGGGATATGTAAGAAGCAATCAGATTCGAAGGAAAGCTAAAAACGATTACAATTAATTAATAAGTATTATAATTATATATTGCAATATTATTTATTTAATTTTAGCTTTTATTATTATAATGATCTCTTTTTTTAAAATTTATTTAGTAATATTATTTAGTATTGTTTTTATTTTATGTATAATCATAAAGAAAAAAATATAATTATTTGAACAGTATTAATGTTTTATATGTAATTTTAAAAAGTTAAAATAATAATTTTAAATAATTATAAAAAAAAATTATTTAAAATATTAAGCAATCGTGGTAAATATATTTTCCATAGCTGGTAACAATTTTATTGTAATAACGTCTTTTGTTTACAATTTTTTTTTATGTTTTGATGAATGTATTTTATCTAAAATTATAAGTTGCCAAATAGTAGTTACGTGTGTAATGTGATTTTCTTATCCTTATTTTTTTATGTGGAGTGTTGTGACACCCTTTTTCTACACAGTAAGTCATTTTTAAATAAATTGCGCGAGATGTTTACACTTATATATTGTGACACTTTATCGTGACGACCTGCGTGACGTCAAATGTATTGAGACTAGTAGTAACAATTTGAATGACTTCAATTCGCTTGGGCCTACACTCCTTCTTGGCGTTATTATTTCTCTGTTAGACGTCAATTGACACAGTTTCAAATTTGAATTTAGAAATGCCTAAAGTTATTACGTATTTTTTTGATAAATAGTAAATTATAATAATTAGATTTTCACGTGAAACTAGAACATACGAAACAAAAAAAAATATATCAGTAAAACGATGTAAGAATGAGTTATCTAATAAAATGTTGTAGTTTGCAGATATATGAGCATTGTATTTTAAAAACGTAAAATTTCTCACAATTACTTCCTTAATAAACACTTACGAAATAAAAGTTCTGTTTATTTTCGTTTCTGCACCAAAACAATAACGCGTTCCGATGTACTTGTCAAAATCTGGGAATAAGTAACTATTTATTGTCCCATAAATAATTTTCATAAATAATAAATGTAAAAAGAAACACTGAAGAATGAAAAAAAAAATGATGTACAAGCTATTTATGCTTGCTATTTATCCGTCAGCTTACAAGTAACAAATAAATAATTTATTTTGTTATTCACCGATGGTAGCCACAGTTTCTTCTGTATACAAGCCAAAATATTGTTTACCTTATAAATATAGGCTTTTTAAAATAGAATATTTCTGAGGTTTCCGTGCGTGAGTCATTCAATTTCTTGGTCTGGTCAGTAAATTACTTTCTACCACTAGCGTGCGCGTGCGCATCTTGTAGTAAACTCATCTTGTGTAACGTTTGCTAAAATAGAAAAGCTATCATACTTCATTCAACAATCAAGCATTTTCTCTTTAGTATCAGATTGAATGCAAAAATTATATACAGAAATGTGGAAACGAAATTCATTGGAAATATAATTAAACCTATATAATGACAACATTTGTCGAAATTGGAAAATACTAAGAACTTACCTAAATATTACATACCCAATCTAAAATTTCTTTCTTTTTCCGTACAACATTTATAACATCATTCATTACTTCAATTTCTTTGTTATATCAAAATTCAAATTAAGCCATCAAAATAATACATTCTCATATTCACTTGCAACTACTGGGTGGTGAATCAGTTTATTTCTTTTATCGTATAAAATTTCTCGGCATAATGCTGCGGAATTACCTTGTACCGCGTATTTTTCATAATTTATACATTAATAAAATCATATTATTTTTAACTATTATAAAACATGTAACCCTGTCTTATTGCTTAATTTATGACAACAGAGTTTACTCTCGTTCAGAGGGTCGGAAATGCAATTCAACAGTAGTACAGTAACCATTTTCAATGTTGCTTTATATATATATATGTTAGGACTATTAGGTCCTACTTGTTAGGACTTACTCAATGCTAATTATTCTAATATTATTGTTTTCTTTTTTTTTAACTAAGATGTTATGTCCCTTGTGCCTGTAATTACATTGGCTCACTCACCCTTCAAACCGGAACACAACAATAACAAGTACAGCTGCTTTGCGGTAGAATATCTGATGTAAATAAATTACATAAACTATTCATCTATTTTTTTATAACTTGTAAAGATAAATTAATTTTAACATTTTGTGTATATTGTTTTGTTTAAAACAAATGCGTAGATCTGAAGTTATTTATTTTTTCATTTTTAAGACACATGTAGGTTTGAATTGTGTTTTGTCAATATTTGGCAAAATGTATGCGAAGTGGCAAGTTTCTCTCTAAAAAAGTACGTAGGTACTAGACAACACAAAGTATTTGGTGATTATATTATGTATTTTTATAATTTTTATTAGTTTTTAAGTATTACTATGTTTGTCAAGCACATTATTAATTATTATTGAAGAATTCAATAATAATGAATTAAATATGTTTGTATTGAACATCATTTAAAATTTTATAAGCTTTTGAACATAATTGCTACATGCTTTATAATTATATATTTAAAATACCAAGGCATATTGTGTACCTAATAAATTTAATAGCCTTTTTGAAATAGAATGGGTTTTGTCAACGTACTGACACCAATATCTTATATTTAATATCCTTGAAAAACTATAACAAAACACTAAATACACAATGATGAAATGCCTATCGATTGTGAAGTTTTGAACGGTATCAAATGTTAACTTTAAAATAATGTCTACGCATCGATCGTATAATAATAATCAGATATTTAAAATTACATGCCACTGGCCAGTCAACATTTACATGGTTGGAGATGTTTTACGATTCATCAATTATTTGTATATATTAAAAAAACACGGCTAAATTTATTGAGATAATATTCACTATATATACGATATAAACTCGTTAGTTTCTCGTTCGTTTTCATATCTGAAACATTTAATTGTATATGTATACGTGTATATTTTACAAATAAAATAAAAATGTTAAATTTGTGTTTAATATGACTATGAATAAAGATTATTACAATATTGCAATATCCAAAGCACTTATTGCTTACTTATAGTTCTAGCTATTCTTCAGCGTAACTTTATTATTACAGCAGGTACAAGTAGAGCAAACAATAAAACCAGACGTTATCACGAGTTGAGTCATCGATAAAGTTCGAAAAACACTTTAAAAAATGCTCTGCTTGTGTAAATAGCCATAATAGATTATAAAATCGTATTTAAATATCCGTTTATGTAAAAAGTAAAGATGTAATGGTATTTTATAAACTAATAGTATAACTCATTCCACAAATTCCAATTATTTCATTTGTTAAATACAGTTAAAGTACCTAGGCGACCGCGCTTTGCTCAGCTCTAATAATGAATTAGTTATAACAAATACAAACACGATGGGTTCCCATTAGAAATTTTATTCTGAATCCCACCGATAAATTTTTAAAGTATTATTGAATCTTTTGGTAACCCGCATTGTCCAAACTCTCATTTTATTTCGCTTACGGCACGTTATCTATGTAAACCTGCTAAAAAAAATTATATGCAATGAATGAACTATAAGATTCTACGGAACACTTGATTTTGAATCCAGATTTGGAAGTAAATCCGTTATTGTATAACGGAAACTGAAGCCTAAACATCGAATTTCATAATTGTAACTTTCAAAAATGACGAAATTTCATAAAAAAAATTATCATGATAATAAATAATAAATAAATAGTTTTCATAAAATCTTCAATAACTATCTTTAACGTATTAACAAAAGCCTGAATACCGATTCCCATATATCTAATATAAGAAATGAAGAATATAAATTCAAATTTAACCCCCTTAGGAGAGGGCTTTTGAAAAATCCTTTATTAGTGCTGCTCAGCTACGTTCCATAAGCAATTCACCGGTTTTTTGCTGTGCTTCAGTCAGACATTTTAAATTACCTAATTACAAAATTTCTGAGATACTGAAAATATATGTAGGTACCTACAAGAATTGCTCATTTATAATATTATAAGATTATAAATGAGCAATTCTTGTAGGTACATAGTGAATTATATAATACGTGGTAATTTTACACTTGTTATTTTTTACAGACAAACAAAAATGGTTGTTTTAATTTTGGTAACATGAGAATAATCATATTTTAGTTTAAAGGCAGATAGATATTTTGAAATCACAGACATACATTTTAATTAAATTTATTTTTAAAGATGGTTGTCAAGATTCTCTCATATTTTAAAGAAATTGTTATACTATTTATCGACTAAATAAATACGCTTAATATAATTATAATATTTTATGAAATAAATTATAAATTAGCTTAATATTTTATTTGTTTATATGAAAATAACTTAAGTAATTTACTACTATAACTTTAACGGAAGGATGCCAGAAAGTCTGGGAGCAAATATATAAAAAAAGGTGGTACGAAAGTCCGAAGGAAAGTTGTCCAATATGTGGGGCATAAGGCGTACCGTCCGGCTTCTTGGCGAGAACGTAAAGAAAGTGGTGCTTTCGTCACAGCGCGACGTGGCTGACATCAGTGCGGATTGCGTGCGTGACGTCACTCATTCAATAGCACCGACACCGACTTACTTACGCAATTTAGACCCACATTCATATTATATAGTATAATGCCATCACTTAATTAGTTTATTTTTTAATGGTCTTAACTCTTACTTAAGTAAAAATAAGTTTTATAGTTTTTCTTTTACATATTATAGGTATGGGTGGCGCATTAAAACGCCACCCTTTTAATAATTTAAACAATAGTTTTTTTTATGTTATAGACTATTAATTATATTAAAATAGAATGACTAGGTAATATATTTTCGACTTTTTTCTTAACATTTAAATAATTATTTTTATTTATGTACACTTTATATTCTTCGTTGATGTTGTAGATTGAAATGCTTAAAAAATATATATAAAATTGTAATTATTAAAATAAATAATTAATTCTTATACTATTCATTTACAGGTTGGCGATCAAGTAGTAAGCGTAAATGGTTACCGAGTGGACGATGCGGTCCACGCGGAGCTGGTCCATTACATCACATCACAGTCTAGGCTAAAGATCAAAGTTAGGCGTAAGTTATATTCGTGACCTTTTCTTACATTTAAAAATGTTATGTTATAAGTATGTTTTCGATTTTATCTTTAAATTGGTATATCAAACAAACAATTCATCAATTATTATCTTCACATCGCTTTATTGGTAACTTGAACTTTTGTATTTTGCTTTCGATATTTAGACCATACATCTGGTCATACATTTATGACTTTAAATCGACAAATTTTATAAAGATGAATATTCAATTACTCAGTAACTTATACTCGATCATTATTAATCTTTAAGAAAAACAGTGTAAGATTGGCAGCAGCGTTTAATCAGCATTGTGATTTAGGATCGACGATCGTATTATTCACATTTTTTTGAAAAGAAAATTAACAAAACATTTAATATATTATACAGTAAGTGGGTTCAAGGCAATGTTTTCTGTAAGAGAACTATGTAAGAAGCACAAAAACACCAAGTAAGCCGCCTGGTGGTAAATGGTAACCTTTTCCGTAGACACACTAGCAAGTATCAAGTATTGCTGCTTAGTAGTAGAATACATGTTGACTGCGGACTCACTCATACGACCCTGTAAATAGCCAATATAAAACCATTTTCTTACTAACAATTATTCTTCTTATTAAAAATACCACCTGCTTACTAAAGCACACTTTATGAAATGTATAAATGTATAAATATAATAAATAAGAATCAATATTTATTTTATTTTCTAAATTATTTTCGTTATATCAATAAGATCGTAGTATGTTGATATTCTTTGACGCTTTATTATCTCAAACCGCAGACATTATAGAAACCTAAGGTTTAAAAATTTATAGGTTGACTTAAATAGTACGATAAAATCGCAATATTTCTCTTACTGGGATTATCATATATAGTAATGGTATTCATTCATAGCAAACTTTATCAATACTTATTAAAATGTAATCAACAATTGTACATCCTCTGAGTTACAAAACTACAAAAACAGTCTTATATTTTACCATTTTTGGCATTCGTTTGAGATCCAAATAATATTTTAAATCAATTATAATACTAATAAAATCACCTAACAACATAACATCATCATCATTATTTAAAAATATTTAAGATTCAATTGTGTCTTCTTTGATGGACAAAAATCTAAAGAGTCGTACATAATATTAAAAAAAACCTTTAATTAATTCTAAGCTACTTAATTCTAGTTATATTTATAACTCGACTATACCAAGTCAAGTTGGTTTATAAATGTTGTACACAAAAATAATATCCTCGTTTCTCTACTCTCCAAAACAAATATCACATATATAATCATCATAGTAGACTTTAGGAGTTACATCTGAATTACGTCAAAAAGAACAAACGAAGTTTTTAAATGCCATACACTTTCTCATAACTTGAAAAGGGCTTTGATTTTTACATATATATGACACTGCAAATTACGGGTTATTATCTTCCGCAGACTTTTCGAACTATTTTATTTTGCGTATGTTTTTCATTTTCTTTTCCTTCTATTACTTTTCTTTTCGTACTTGGTTGAATTTATTTTCTTTATATATATAGTACTTAAGTTACACATATTATAGTACTTAAGCTTTGTTGCATAATCAGTCGTAGTATCTTCATCTAGCAGTGACACCTGTGAACGGATTTTTAGAATAATATTTGCTTATTTTTTTTTTAATATAATTTGTATAAAATAAAACATTTCGAGTTATGTAAACTTCAATTAAATATTTAGTTTTAATATTAAAGTATATTTCAAAATATATTTTTCAGTAATTATATTAGGTTTAGGTATTATAGATCTATTATAAAAAAAATGTTAATTTAATCAAAGGTCGTTTTGAATAAATTTTGTTACTTTTCGCAAGACTTTTTTATTTGTTAGTAAAAAAATTAAATAATCATATTGATGGTAATAAAGCCAGATTTTAGAAATAATGGTATTCAAATACGACAACTGTTGCATGGGGCATGGCTAAATATGGGTTCACCGATCATTAATATCCTTTTTTTTTTAAATATACAACAATAAAACAATTCGTTTATAATATCAATATAATTAATAATAATTAAACTTTCCTATTCAATAACACAATACTCGTTACTTCTTTTTTTTAAAACAGGGGGGACACCCAAAAACACGATAGTGCAAATTTTATTTAAAAAATGCCCAAATATAACACGGCCACCTGCAAACTCCAGATGTTACTGAGAACATTAAATAGAAAAATCCAATATCTTTTGATTGCACCTATTTGATTTTCGAACTCGGAACATAGACCTACTCGTTCAATCTCATAAATATAGTTAAAAAGTCACAAAGATCCAAGAAACGGAAATACAACAATAAAATAGGTTCTTTTTTTGAAATATTTTATAAAAACGTACTTACACACGTAAGTTTTAAGTATTTATGTAAAATATACAAATAAAATTGTACACGATTCGACTCAAAAAATATTTTTAAAATTAATAAAATGGATACAACAACACTTATCACGTCAGTCTCTTTTTTTGTATATTTTTAATTGCAATCGATACTTTATTTCAGATGTGGGGATGGTTCCAATCAAAGAGTAAGTTTTTTTTATATTTATTATTTATTTATTTATTAAGCCTTTATTGCACACAATTTACAAACATATAAAAGAAAAAGTAGCATATATAGTATGCAAAGGCGGCCTTATCACTTAGGGTGATTTCTTCCAGGCAACCTCTATAAAAAGAAATAATACAAACATTTATATTATAATATTTTATATGTTGTCATCATCGTCATTTATAAAACCAAGTAGAAAGCAAAGATAAAGTATAGCAGTATTTACTATATTTTTACGATATTTTCTGTAATTAATGCGGTGATCTAGAATAAAGATGTATTAAGGGCCTTTACCTATATTTATTTGTCTTCTACATGATGGATTCGGAAGTGATTTATGAAATAATTGCACACGAGGAAATAGATTCAAAGACCTGTTGTATGTTTAAATATTTCCTGACATTATCACCACGATATTAATCTTGATAATTAAGATGTTAAGTCCCTTGTTCTTATAATTACATTCACCTCATTCATTCTTTAAACAGCAACAGTAATATAAAGTATTGCCGTTTCACGGTAGATTACTGGACGGTTTTTATACAGATGAGCTTTGTGCAAACATAATATTAAAGAATGATGACAGAAACAGTCAAATTACATAATTGCATGTTTGTTTCAGAAAAGAGCAAGAATCTTTGTCTTGGCAGTTCGTATCAGAACAGGCGTCTCTCGCTTCGGATGTTTCCTCATCACCAACTTTGTGTCACAACACTGAGCACTTGACGGATTTGCGACTGTCTATATTAGTGCCACCACGAGCTAAACTTGGTTGCGGGTAAACATAAATATTATCCCTAAATTATATAAATAGTAAATATATAAATTCATTCAATTCATTATAAAATCATTTGTCCTGACTGACTAACTGAAATTAGAATTCTGATATTGGGAACATAGTTTCTTTTATAACGTAAGCACCGACTAAGGCAGGCAGGCAGCTGATGTTAAATATTTTTTTCTTCTGCAAATTTTAATCTTATTGATGCATCATGATGGGTCATTAAAATGTAATAAATGAATTGTATCATTTAACATCATGTCAGCCAAAAGACGTACACTGCTGGACAAAGGCCTCCCCATGGATTTCCATTTTGGCCCGTCTTGCGCTGCATCATTTAACAACCGAAATATTAAATATTTTTTATATTTAAAATTAATCCAATCGACAATACAACTCGGTCAGATCAAACATGACTTCTATATGAACATGAAAATAGTAATGTTAAGATACTTGATATTATTTCAAAAAATATTTAATAAAATGAATAATTATAAATATCTATTTAATAATATAGTGTTTACTTTTGTATATTTCACGTTGAAACTATTTTTGTTGCAGTATTTGTAAAGGCCCTGATTGGAAACCGGGGATTTTTGTACAGTTCGTAAGAGAAGGTGGCATTGCGCGAGAAGCTGGCTTGAGACCGGGTGATCAAATCTTATCGTGCAACGGCCACGACTTTGCTAATATATCTTTTAATGAGGTGATTATTTTATCTTCGTATATAATGATTCACTGTTGTTAGCGATAGCAAATTCATAGAAAATCAAAGATACTATACCACATACTATACATTTTATACAACGTTGTTAAAAGAGTTATTAGTTAATCTATGGTGATATCTCTGATAAGTTATTTTTAAGAAAATTTGCGCAAATATTGTTACTGTTAAATATTATTTTTTTTTCATGCAAAAAACAATCAAATCATCTTAAACTTTTATAAATCCGTAGGCTATATCAGCGATGAAAGCGAGTGGTAGACTTGAACTTGTCATCCGAGAGGGCACTGGGGCCGAGTTAGTGTCACCTGAGAGCTCTGGTTACAATAGCTCCGCATCTTCAGCTGCGGGCGAGCGCAGTCCGGCACCGGCCGCGCCCGTCATACCGCTCGCACCACCGGCCGCCCTGCGTCGACGGCTCGCAAGTGTAGCTGAAGAAGCCGCGGATAGAGCGGACAGGTTTTAGCTATCAATATTTATTATTATTTATCTATTTATATAACGTAAAAACATGTTAACTAACTTTATCGTAAATTTCTATCATTAATTTAAAATAATAATATGATTATCAACCATTGATAACGCATAGCAAATTAAATGAAAAATATGACAATACTTCATTGATTTAAAAAAATTGTTAACAGATAACGAAGGGTGACTTGTTTTTTTTTTGTAAGTATATTTTTCACAATAACATTTATATTTCATATTTTTGTAGGTTGACGATGAACAGAATAAAACGAAGAACATGGGACAGCTTAGACTTCGATTGGAAGAACAAAGACATTCATAATTTTGACGCACCTTCTGACATAGAGCCTGATTATGATTGTCCCAGTATACCAAATAATCCTCACACGTACGAAAGTAAGTCTCATATCAAAAGTAAAACTATAGCGGAATATGAACCTACGAAAGTAACAAGCCCATTAAATAGAACAATTATAAATTTAACCGAAGATGGCGCTACAATACAATGTAGTTACGATAACAACACTACTAGGAAGAATACGTTTCCAACGACTCAAACAATAAGAGAGAAAGATAAGAAAACTATTGTAGTAGAAGTTCACCACATGAATACAACGACTTGCGCTAAGACGCATTGCAATTTTCCCCCACCTTTTGTAAAAGAAATTGATGCTGACTCTACCAGTATATCTAGTTCAGCCACATTATCGAGTGCCATTGCCGAAGAAATACAGAGAAGAAAATTGGTTTGTAAAGGTTTTTTTAATTCTTATTATTTAAAATATATTTTTCTTACACGACTGCACAACAAAGGAGTGTAATGTAATCAGCGTTCATGTATGTATGTGAGTTTATTTATTTCACCATAACTTTTTAAAACTTAGCCTTGTCTTAAAGATAACCGAGAGGTATGCCCTGAAGGTTATACAAGTGTATGCCCCAACGTCTACATACACTGACGAAGAGGTCGAAGCCATGTACGAAGACATAGTAAAAGCTATGTCTATTACCTTTACCTTCTACACAATTGTGATTTCAATGCCAAAGTGGGAGTACAAGAAGATGGTTAATCGAGGGTAGGAAAATTCGGATATGGGTGCAGGAATTATCGGAGAAAAATGCTGGTAAACTTCCTCGAGACTCAGGGATTGTTTCTGATGAACTCCTTTTTCCAGAAAAAGCCCCAAAGGAAGTGGACCTGGCGAAGCTCCGATAATGTAACGATGAATGAGATCGACTTCATTTTATCCAATAAGCGCCAAATATTCAGGGATGTCTCCGTGATAAACCGGGTAAACACCGGAAGTGATCACCGCCTGGTAAGAGGCACCCTGAATATTAATAATAAAATCGAACGATCGCGGTTGATGAAGTCGACTCTTAGACCAACTCTGCCCCAGGTCGAAGCTGGTTGCGAAAGCTTCCAGCTGGAGCTACAGAACCGGTTCGCTATGTTGGAAACCAAGCAGGTCATTGACGACGCCACCAACAGTCTGGTGCGTGTCATCCGCGAGGTGGGACAAAATTACTTTCGACAAAAGAGCAATGGACGGAAGTCGAAGCTCTCAGGCGAAACTCTGGATGAGATGACGAGGAGACGAGAACAGCAGAATATGACGCCATCTGAGTGTCAGACACTTAACAGGAAGGTCAAAAAACTGATAAGACGTGACACAAGACGAGCAAATACCCGAATTATTGAAGATGCTATAGCACTCAATAGGGGCTCAAAGTCGCAAGGTTGCAAAGTCACATACCTCTTGTTATCACCTGACAAAACTCAGAACTACACAAGGCACAACCGTCACCTCAAAACCAGATATTCTAGCTGAAGTCGAAAAGTACTATGGCGATTTATACTCATCACGAGTACTTCCACCTGAGTCCCATAGAGCAGATGATCCACGAGCTAGACTGACACGCCATCTATCAGACGAGCTTCCCGACATCGACTTGGGCGAGATTAGGATTCGATTAGCTCTCGGACAACTTAGAAACAACAAGGTTCCAGGAGATGACGGAATTACCTCAGAACTTCTGAAAGCAGGAGGAACACCAGTTCTGAGAGAGCTGGTAAACATCTTTAAGTCCGTCCTCTATAATGGTATTACACCGAAGACATGGAGCAAAGGTGTGGTGGTCTTCTGAAGAACTACCACCCCATTTCATTTCTAAGCCACGTTTACAAGTTGTTTGTGAGGGTAATCACGAACCGTCTTGCCCAAAGATTCGATGACTTCCAACCCGTTGAGCAGGCTGGGTTTCGAAAAAGCTTCAGTACCGTAGGCCTCATACACACACTTAGGCAAATAATACAGAAGACCGAGGAATATAATCAGCCTCTATGCCTAGCGTTCGTGGACTACGAAAAAGCCTTCGATACCATCGAGACCTGGCCTGTTCTGGAATCCATGCAGAGATGCCTACTTGACTGTCGGTATGTCCAGGTGTTGAAGTGTTTGTACGAAGCCGCAATGACCGTCCAAGTACAAGAGCAGAGCACAAGACCAATCCAATTGCATCGCAGGGTAACACAGGGGGATGTAATCTCACCGAAACTACCTGTAATGACTTACGGTGCCGAAACGTGGACACTTACCGTAGGACTGGTCCACAAATTTAAGGTCGCTCAGCGAGCAATGGAACGCGCGATGCTTGGGATTTCTCTGGCAGATAGAATCCGGAATGAGGACATTCGCCAGAGAACTATAGTCACCGACATCACGCGTAGAATTAGCTCGCTGAAGTGGAAGTAGGCTGGTCATGTCTCCAGGCATCTTGATGGCCGATGGAGCCGACACGTGTTAGAGTGGAGACCACGCTTAGGCAAACGTAGTGTAGGAAGGTGGCAGGTACGGAATGGATGCGGGCTGCCCAAGATCGGGATGGTTGGCGTACTTTGGGGGAGGCTTTCATCCAGCAGTGGACGATGAAAAGCTGAAAAAAAAAACTTTTCAATTCCAATATAAACAGGCTTGGAGCCGTGGAGCATCGTTAGTATAGTTACATCATATATCGTTACTAAAAATTAAATAAGGTAAAGTGATCATAAATTACGTTTAGTTATAGTGTGTATTTATTTTATATTAGTTTGTTTTGAAATATGTTAGCAATTAAACCATGAATAAATTCACGTGTTTATCCTTATACATAAAAAAAAACTTACAACTTTATATTTCTTTGATTTTCCACAAGATAGCAACAACTTGAGATTGATTTTTATATTCTTATATCAGTTTTTATCGTTTGAAGTATAATTCGAGAATATAGGACATTACAAACTGTACATTGTTTATGTAGCCAATATTTTACAGTTGGTTCAATTCCCAGGTCGGGCCAATGGATAGTTATTGGGTTTTTCTGTCAGAAAATTCTTAGTAGCAGCCCGGAGTCTGGAAGTTGGAAGTGTGTACACTCCCGTGCCTCGGAAAGCACGTTAAGCCGTTGGTCCTGCGCCTAAACTCTTTCCGGTCGTGTCGGATTGCCGTCCCATCGGATTATGAGAGCTAAGGAAAAGAGAGTGCACCTGTGTTTGCGCACACACTTGTGCACTATAATATGTCCTGCGCAGTTGGCTAATCTCCCTTGAGATTGGCCGCCGTGACCGAAATCGGTCTGGAGGACCTTATTATTTTACAGTAGGTTATAATCGCAACAACATACATTGGTTCATTTAAACCACATTAACATCAACAAGCCTGGAAGTTCGCACACTCTATAATATGCGTACACAAAATAGTTTTAAATGGCTATAATCCACGCCACAAATTTGTACTGATGTATTCCAAATTGGCTACGCGTTTTTCGTATATTGTTTTAAAATACTTGTCTACTTATTTAAAAATTTAAAAGTGTTTTTTACACTGCTTCTATTTAAATATCTTATGCCTTAAAAATATTTTTTGAATGTAGAACAAGAAAACAACTCCAGAAAAGGAAACGAATCCAATACCTATCAAGAAACCCAGCATTCCAAAGGCTATAGATAACGACCAAAAAAAGCATCACGACGCATTAATGGACGAGTTTAAGAAGGTTCACAGAAAAATGTTTGCTAATCAAGATATGATGAACAGTGATCTAAATAAAGGAAATCAGATGGACTGTTTGGTAAGTATATTGTTTTACATTTTGAACTTTGTTAATCGAGTAGCTTGTATAGCCGAGGTCCCGGATTTAAATCTTTGGTCAGGCCAATAAATTCGGTTCAGATACATGTACTAAGAACTTGTAGCCTCAACCCTCAACCCTCAAATATAATTTATTACCATATGCACATATATCCATTCATCCTGCGCCCTTTGTCCCTCCGGTCATGTTTTGTTAACATGGTCTATATAGATTTTTAGTATTTTACCACCAAGTTTTGCTTCTTCCGCGTACATCGTGTTGCTATTAGTGAACAATGAAGTTTCCGGTATGGAGTGAGTATGACAACAATTACCGTAACAGACAGCGCTATTGTGCCACACCAGAAATACAAACAAAGGTTTGATTTACTACTTACGTCTCCGACGATCTATCTTTCAAGAATTACACTATTTCCGCTTGAATATAAAACTAAATTAGGGGAAACTTATCAGTGCATATTCATATCGATATTGATTGGACACTAAAGTCTTTTAGGGCTAATAGATTTTAAGCACTCGATAATGAAGTGTGCTATTTTGACTTGTTCCTTTTTTAACAGCAGCACAACACAACTATTACAATTGTTATTATTATTGGTAATCAGTTTTTAGGTATGTGTGTTATATAAACTTTACATTTAATAAAACGTATACAAAAATAGTATAACACCTAAACATTAAAGATAAAGAGATAAATGTATAAGGTTTATAATACAGAAAAGCAAAATGTTTCAATGGGGTATGACTAGGAAATTTGATTCCGGCCGTATTTTCTAATCTCGGGATGACGATCCTGGTATTATAGTCAGATATAAAAAAATCGGAGTATGTTTATTATGTTTTTTAATTATTTTCTATGATAAAATAACCGATTCATAAAATACTCTTCTCCGTCTTCAGAAGATAAACTTTATCAAAATAAAATTTAAATTAATTGAAAATAAGTAACAGCTTCTGTTTAAAGTTGGAAACAAAAAATATCTCAGACACCAATTCTTATATTATTATTACAGGTGTATAGCGGCCAGTACTGATTATACCAGATTTGGCATAAAAATAAAACACATTGAGTAGTAAATAAGTAAATAAGTTAAAAAAAAAAGTGAAATAGTAAATTATTTTATTTCAACTAAAAGTATTACTAAAATAAATAAACTAATTGTTAGTAAGTAACAATTAAAATTAAGACGTTAAACTTTATAAAATCAAATGAATTGAGCATATGTTCGCGTTTCTTTTTTAATTTTGAAAATCCCGAAAATCTCGAGATTTGTCAAAGAAGGAGGGTCGATAAGAAGCATTTTTCGCCCAGGACACACTTAAAAATGAAAATTTCGGTTGCCGATCACTTTTAAATGTATTTGTATAGTTGTAGATATATATCTTTTTATTCAGTAAGTTTTATGTTAGAAATAATATAGTAAATAAGCTTTTATGTAAGTACTTATTTATTTTGGTTCACTGTGCATCTATCGTCCCGCTCAAAAAGTGTTAGCGTAATGTAGATATTAATATTGAGTTCGGAAGTCATTGCGAATGTTTTTGGACATATTAATAATATGGCGAAAAACAAATAGTGATTTTCGCATCTGTTAGAATACGAATAAAAAACATTTTATCGATACCTACTTAGAAGTTCTAAGAACTGTGATATACAGAGTGGTTCTAAGGTGTGTTCTAAATGTAAATCATTTGCATTTTGTGTTGCTCGGTATCAAAATCAAAATACTCCTGCCTCATCATCCATCATGACAAGATTTTTTGCTTCAACAAGTACTGACGACAACACTACGCAAACCCTAATTATACTTAGTGGATAGATCAAGTATATTTTAAAGTGTCTCAAACTTACTCATTATTTTCGATTGTTGGTTCTTTCCCATACTTGAAACATTCAATTCATAGTAACGTAAAAAGTAGTATTTTATCTGTCATTCATTTGTCTGTCTACCGGTGTATGTATATGTTTGGATGGATGGTATACGGTCTTTTAGGGATCGTTAATATTTAATATGAAGGACAAGAGTATATTTCCAATTTAACACATTGAGCGATGAATCATATTATTATTCTTATAAAATAATTAAAAAAGAGCACCTAATGCTTTAAGGTGTTTTTATGTATCGTTTTAAATTATGTATTGAGTGAGGTAATTAATACAATTTATTGTTTTAATAATCTCCTAATATAAATGTTTATTTAATTTGTAATTTCTTTAAAGCAAAATCATAATATAATCGAGTTCAAGATCGAACTGAACGACGAAATTTATTAAATAGTTGTTAAACTAAAAGGTCTTTATTATAATTTAGTATTTACTGAGTGCAATACTCAATAAATACAAAATTTTATATGTCTACTATTATAATTTATCCTTTAGATTAGATAATTTCAAAGTTGCTTTGAAACCTGTTTCTTGAAATCGATTCGTTGTATAATTTGTATTTAGTAAAGGTATCCTTAAGTTTATATATTTACTAGACAACAAAAAAATATAAGATAGAGAAATTAATAATTAAGAATGATTTAAATAACAAAGGTACGCGTAGTAATAACTGATTGTCATATCACGACAAAGCCAAAATAGCCCTCGCAGACCATGAAAAAAAATACGATAAATATGTTTTTTGAAAGATAGGTTCCGATTGATGAAGAAATGAGAAATCAATGATACATTTAATTGTACGATCATAAGGTAGTAGCTATGTATTTTATAACGATACAAAAGTCGAGATGATACTTTTTTTTTTGTAATTGTGGTATTCGTTAATGAACAATGTTGCAATTATATAACATTTGCAATGAGACCAATATCTTACGAAATTAACACGCCTGCTTCGACACAAGTCATTATTACCGGTTTACATAAGTGAGTATTGGAGCGTAAATAAGTATTTTATATGAAATCTTACTCAGGTGTAGGCATCAAGCCTGCAACTATTATTGGACATATCAACAAAATAGTTACTTATTCATAACAATAGAATTTAAATCAATTTATATCTTAAATAGTAGAGTTTCTTATTTATACAAATATAATAAGAAACTCATAATTATTCTATGTAAGAATTTAAGAAATGAATTATCAAATAGTATAACATATATCAAATTATATAAATAAATTGACCTTTTTTCTAGCATAGTTGTTCATCTTAAATATTTCAAAGAAAAGTATTGATACATAAAAAATAAAAGAAAATAAAAAAGCAGTAGCAGAATTTTAACCGTAAACAACTATGTATAATAGTCCTCATTAAATTATCCTATTTATGTGATACTTATCAATTTAATTTCATTTATAAGCAAAAAGATACTAATTTTAACAAATATTTAATTGTCGATGTAATTAAATATGTTAAGACTAATCCAATTATGTTTCTTTATTCTATGAAACGTCTAGACTTTTTTAATCTAGTTGAAGGAATATGAGGTTATCGTTAAGTAAGTTACACTATAGCTTATTAGTGTCCCGTGACATCGTAAATAGGGTTACCATTTGTCTGTCTCCGAGTTAGCACCGAAAAAAAAACTACTTAACCAATATACATAAAGCTTATACCTGAAGATGTAGCACATTTCGGAGACGGTTTTAGTATATAATATAAGTAGCTACATTTCGCAGCTTCGCCCGCTTTAAATTTATGCTATTGAAGTGACGAGCGCGAATTTCATGTTCTTGTTATACATAAAAATATTGAAGTGCTGTTCTTTCTTGTCTGTTTTAGACATATTACAATGAAAGACATTTTTTGCGAAAAATCGCACGTCAAGTAATTTTATTTATTTATTGTTTTAACTCTGTCGACTTTAGTAGAAGGGCACTGACCCCCTTTCGTAATAAAAGTGACTGTGCGTAACCCTTCACATAATATTTTTATTCAACTACATTGTGTTGATGACTATTTTAATGATACTCAACAAAACATACTTTGAACTAAAACACAATATATATCTACGCACTATAATAACAAAGATTACAACATTAAATCTGAATAACCGTTTCTGGGTAATTTTTGGTCCGAATCAAAGTAAAACTAAAAATATAAGTATATAATAAATATAATGTGTTTTTAACTTCAGATATTTGTACAAAATTTGTTTTGTGCGTTCATTCTCTCTTTTTTCATTAGACCGGCTTACTGTTAAAGGCGATATCATATAATACCGCGTCCATTTAATCTAATCTCTACTTGACATTATCGCATTGAAAAAAAATGTTTTATACCTCTGCGTTGGTAATATACAATCTATATAAACTAACAATTTCTAAATAGTGAACAGAATATATTTATATTACCAATGAATGTTTAACTTATAAACAAAGTTTTAAAATTAAAAGGTATAACATTAAAAAAATCGTGAATTTCAAATTTTTTTATTGATTCAATCTAAAACTATTAACCAAATTCATACAATCAAAATAAAATAGAATGGGTTGTGAGGAGCATTATAGTCTACATTGTGTTGTAAAGTAGGTACATACTTAAATTAAAAAATAATAAATGTTGGTAACATATATTTAAATCATCAGCTACGGTCACTTCAATCTATAATAGTTATTGTACTAAGAAAAGTTCTAAACCTATCCTATACGCGAATGTGTGTATATCCTCGGAATTACTAATTTGTTAGTAAATAAGTTATCTCCTGCCATGTGGCTTTTGACAGGGTAGAATAGAGTTAACTTATTTGCGAAATGTGGGTACCCTATAAGCCGACAACCCTTTTTGTGTTAAGACCATTTATCTGCCTTATCGCTTCAAGAACCTGTATGGTGATGGGAAACTAGCCTACCAGTCCATAAAATCGTACAGAGTTGGCGTCAGGGAGACAGCTGTACGACCGTAAACGCTTGGCTAGCAAATGATGATTTATGTAATTGATTTTTACCCTGTCTACTATTAATTTAAATTTTCTTAAAAAAAACGACGTTGCGAATGTGTGTATATCACACATCGACAGGTTAATGGAACACTGATTTTGCATGATTATTTATGCTTCGCACTGATAACGTCAGCCCCCGCACCTGTGGCGCTCAGTCGCCTCACCACATCCGTCGTTACCGTGCACCGTCGCGCGCCATTCTTGCAAACGTTTTACCGACGACAGCAATAGACGCAAAATAACGCTAAAATATACTGATTTCATGAGAATCGGAAAATTATCACTGACCTTCACGCGCTCTTGCTTTATTTCCATGGTTTTCAATTTATTATGCATTTCATTATTTTTAAAGTGAAATAAAACAGTTGTATCGGCTCGTGTTCAATATTATCGTGTTTTGTTTATTATTTCTAACAAATATGTGATATATGTTACGTCAAAAATGAAGAAATACAACAAATCAACACCAATTTTCACTCTTCAGTGCTATGAAGTAAGTTGTGATTTGAGAAGGACTAAGTTTCCATTGTTTTTGTGATTCAAGTGTATGTGTGCCTTGTTAATTATTTTATTGTTTTATTTTTATATAAAAATCTAAATACATAAAGAATAATTGACTTGACTGAATATTAATACTTAAATTAGAT
Source organism: Nymphalis polychloros (assembly GCA_905220585.2). Taxonomy (NCBI): domain Eukaryota; kingdom Metazoa; phylum Arthropoda; class Insecta; order Lepidoptera; family Nymphalidae; genus Nymphalis; species Nymphalis polychloros. The sequence continues at coordinate 9,232,135 of HG992245.1, read as the reverse complement.
TTAGTGGCATGAGCTTCCTATTAGACAAATGTAGGTACGAATAATAAAAACATATTATTATAAGTTTCTCATAGTAAATGTATCGCTGCCATTGAATAGAATTAGTCAGCATATATATAGGTACATACATCGACTGCTATATATTTGACACATAAGTAACTTGTAAGTAGAGATATTGATATACTTAAAAGATCATCTAAAAACAATGCAAAAAATTATAACAGTTCGCATTTCTGTAAATGAATTAGTATGTAATTGCCACTAATTACTTTGTTATGATACTCGTAATTACCAAACAAAGATTTACAAAATTGAATTTTAAAAATATATTATGTTAGGTTTAAGTTTGTATAGTAACTTACGTCATATTTTCCTCGTGATGCAGAACATTACCTACTTGACGTCATGGTTGTTATTAACTAATTTACTTTAATTATATTCGGTTTTAAAGGCTTTACTGCAATGACACGATGTTCGTACCTAACCAGAGTTCAATGTCGAGGCACAGATCTTTATGGTGGTACTTTATGTATGTGTTATCTCACGAAGCCCATTACACAAAGATATATCGAAGATTTTAAAGTACAATATGAATTAATGAAAATTGTTGATTGGCTAATTTCAAACTTCGAGATTTAAAAATTTGTTATTACATAAAAGATTTTGCTCACTATTCGTGTGGAAATATTAGTTATTTAAGGCATTTTTGTAATAATAATAATGAACTGAGTTATATGTTATAAAATATCACTCTGAAGTAAGTCTAATGCTCTACGGGTTAGACTAACCATAAACGCCACCCAATATGGCAAGCTGTTTATTACAGACATTATTCAAGATATTCAAACTGACCACTTTTATCCCTAATATATAAATATTAAATACGAAGTTACTTCACCGAGTGCAGACTAGCCTTTCAACGACGCATGAGGCCGCTGAGCTAACTTTCTTAGCTTTGCTAGCATTTGATTATTGCCTATCATTATTCTAAGCGACCCATAAAAAAATATATATTATGACTCATTATATTTTTATTCGTGGACCACGTTTTTATTCATCCAAATTTAATGATTGTGAATTGCGCGTGTGCAGAAGTAAAACTAAAATAATTTCAACATTTTGTCAGCGATTTTTCTATTTTTTTTTATATAAGTACACGGTACTGTTACATTAATATTGTATGTAATTAATATTGTGGGAACCTTAGCTATTTCAGTATTTACAATAACATAATCTCTCGTTCGCATTTCGTATAAAAGTCTTAATTTAATCTTATATCTAATTATTCATCTTCACGTTAACTCTTTAAAATGGTCATGAATACCTACGTTCCTTTTTATTACTCCTGTAGGCAGTTGAATAAAACCGGTCAGGTGGGAATAACAGCCGTGAATCTTTGTTTTTTTGTAAAGAGTAAAGCAGTTTAATCAATTCTTATTTTGAGGAATTGACAAAAACTTGCTTGTTTGCCCTTTATGTCAATAATCGAGGAAAAATAGATATTTTATTGAAGTTAAGATAGATATCCTTTAACATTACGGTTCGCTCATATTTAAAAAAACCCTAGAATAAAGCTTAAAAAGTCGATAACATTTTTTTGGTATATATAAATATAATATAAGGTATATATAATATAATATATTCTTGTATTTTTATGTTTTTATATTTTTTGTATTGTTGTTTATGTATTTCTCTGTTGTTAATAACCCGAAAAAGACGATTTGGGCAACTGTAATGGTTTTTTCGGTATGTAAAAAAAGCAAATAAATAAATATATATATACGAGTTTTGTATAGACCAAAGCCGTTTATATATTTTTTAGAACTATGAGAATTGAGTTATGATTACGCTTTTGCATTGTACAACCTACATACAATAAGTATCAAATAAATTAACCATCTACTATTTCAGGATCGACAATCAACTCTACCGATTCAGAAAGCTGATCAAATACCAATGGAATTAATAAATGATAAACAACAAGATAAACGAGAATTAATACAGAAACCGCCACCTCCTCCTCCTGTAAGTTGATAACATTACATTGAAACTTAAATTGTAATTGTTTTATATGTTAGTGTAAGTGTCATTCATATTATTATGTTTCTCGATATTATCAATTGTTTTTATAATTATTCCAGATGCCTTTTTCGAACGGACAACAAAATGGTGACCAAAATAAACCTGACGGCAACTTAGTAAAATCGGAAAACCATGACATCATTAAAATACCAAATCTAAGAAAAGTTGGAACGTTAAATAGGATACCAGTAACAGATTATAATAATAAAACAGATATGCCGATAAAAACACGAAATTTAAAGGACGAAAATGCTGAAGTCGATTCTCTAGAATCATACAAATTAAAAAATCCCATAAACGTTGCGCCTAAGGCACCTTCTAATTATTTCATTAAAGCACCAAATGGTTCCACGACTATGAAGAAACATGCGCGACCAGTTTCAGTAACTATAGGAGAATATGTCAACAATATTGGCAGGAAAGAACCGTCGAAACTAGATTTTCTAAATAGTAATAAATCTGATACCCATAGAACGGCGATTGATGAACCGATTACTAGTAGACTTCAATCAGAGTTAGCTCTTACATTATCTAGATCGAATTTACGTAAAAAGACTGAAGCTTTAGTAAGTATTTTATTTAAGGAAAACAATTACTATTAAATATAACTTAACGACATACATATATCTATAAGCTAATCTCTTTCAGGCCCATGCTTCTAATAAAAAATCTTTAACAATAAAAATAAATGCAAATGATGAGAATTTTCATGCCCGATATGGCAATAATCTTTTGCCGCTACCTCCAACGATAGCAATACCTAAAGTATCCATTTTAAAATACTGATCACCCATTAAAGGCCCTTAATCGTAATTCTTCATAACGCCCTCATAGTACCAACATTTATGTAAGATAATATTTATTTTATAAAATTAATTTTGAAGGCACTTTACTTCAATTTTTTCCTATCAAACCATGTTTTTTCCTATCATTTCACTAGCACGTAGATGCACATTATTAATGAAAAACTATTTATTTAACACTATAACGATAAAAAGTTACATCATTACTTATTCCTTGAAAGTTAATCTTTTGTCACCTACTACAATTTAATATTTATATTTTAATGGCATTTGTTGGGCACTTGTATGAGTTATTTAAATGAAATTTACTAATCTAATTAATGTTTACGATTGCGGTGAAGGCTTACCAATTGATATATTTTCTAATTTTTCGAAAATAATAAAATCGTTCATAAAGAAATCGTGTGAATTGTTTTGTTTCTGCTGATTGTCTTTAAATTCTCAGGACGCTTTTATAAGAAAGCATGAGCAAAATACCCATTAAAATATATACATTTTGTGTTATATTCGGCTTACGTTAAACGTACTAAACGCCGCTCTATATCGCAAACCAAACTAATCATTAAATATTTTTGTTCACAGGGTGATGGAGGTCGATAAAAACTGTTTTCTTAAACTAGATGAAGAACGTTTTTTAACAAAGTATGTGATAAATTTCGACCTTATCATATTTATTTCCAAGATAAATCATCGAAGTAAATGATAGTATAGAATTCTATTTTTATCGCGTTTGCTTGTGTTGTTGTCCCGTTGCAATCGTAAAATATGTTTAACTCAATTTAAAAATTTTCAATTATTATATTATGCCAAAACTATGTAAACTAAAATTCAAATTGTAATTAGTTTTACTTAAGAATATAATAGTATTAAAATTAATAATAAAAACGTACCTATATTATTATTTACTAAAGAAGAATATGAGAACTATGTAAAAGATTATCAGTTAAAAAAACTCGAAGAATGGTTGTTGAAAAATTATAATCCCAATTATTTAAATGAAATATTTAGAAAAAAGCATCGCTATTATGCGGCCCAAGTTTTATTTGTACCGCTTAAAATATGAATAATCTTCAAATACTAATATATTTATAACTTTCTCTATTATATGATATTTGAAATAAAAAAAATTATAAAAAAATGGGTTAAACTAAAACACATCCCTCTACCCAACTTATAGAGTTATATTTATAGCAATTTATGGGACTTAGCAAAATAAAAGAGAATCGTGATAGGTACCTAATTAATTGAGATTCGAATAGTTAAATCTATATTTCATTATTCTTTTATAAATAACAACAATATTTAATGCCTAAGTCATTTTCTATGATTATCATTATAGTTTTAATTAATTAATATTTACTATTTAAAATGTAGTTAGACATGCAAACATTTTGAAATAAAAAATTAAACGAAACCAAGCACGTCAACTCAAAATTCAGTCTATGTAATTTATAATCCTTCGTTTTTACATGTCTCTCCTATCCTTGAATTTATTATATGTCTATTAAATAAACCTGCATCCTGCAATAATACATTATCATGTAATACATTATTATTCAATGTAGCGCGTATGTCAAAAATGCCCTATACCACGGTCGTATACACAGGTCTTGCAACTTCAGTATGGGGTACGTTGACATACTGATGCTGTTAAGTTCAATTTACGGCCGCCAGAGGCATGACAATTCGCGGCATTCAAACCCGGGCAAGCACCACTGAATTTCATGTGCTTAATTTGTGATTATAATTGATCTCGTGCTTGATGGTGTAGGAAAACATCGTGCATGTGTCAAATTTCACTGAAATTCTGTTACATGTGTATTTCACCAACCCACATTGGAGCAGCGTGGTGGAATAAGCTCCAAAACCTTCTCCTCAAAAGAGGAGAAGAGGCCTTAGCCCAGCAGTGGGACATTCACAGGCTGTTACTGAATACGTCAGAGGTTCTATTATAGGGTATACCTTTGTTTATTGGGAGATGCAATTATTGCGACTAAAGTATCTAAACAAAGTTAAAGTTCAGGTTGAAGAAAAGTTATTAAAAACTAAAACAAGTGAAACAATCTTTTTCCAACGCCTAAGTTACTTTAACAATTTATTTTAATAGTATTGAAATTAATTTAATTGATTGATAGTTACAGATATCAATCAATATCAACCAATAATCTTTATTAAAGCGACAAAATAGCGATTTATATTTCCGTTCATGTATTCCTCTTTTGTAAAAGCCCGCCAAAAATATCTAAGTTTTTATGCCAAATATTTAATAATAATTTAAGTTTTAACATAAGTTGGTTAATGAAATGAACATTCGATCATAATGTACATAAATTATTATTAGTTCAAATATAAATTATCACTTATTATCAAAATAATTATTATTATCACTAAAAGATACTGTTACAAGCTATATATTATTTGCTTTCAATTTTAAGTTTTACCTGAAGAACACATTTTTACGGCTGTTACGTATATGACGGATGATGAACCTCCGTAGTGATTTTTTTAAAACAATTGTGACGTCAGCATTGTTGATGTCACAATTGAAGTTAACTTTTTCACGATCAGCCATAATTGGTTCGTTGAAATAAAAGGCACAAGTACTTATTGCGCTTCGTACATTTCCCGTGCAACGTAACAACGTCCCAGAGAGGCCCGTACTGTTCGGTGACTCGAGCAATAATGATCCCTTTTCGACAGTGCGGCCGTATTTATATGGTTCGTCGTACAGGCACGTGTTCACAAATTAAATATTGAAATTAAGTAAGTTGACAGTTTTGCGCCGATATATACAATGAAAATAATCTACGTGCTTATAATAATTTTTTACTAAATATTTTGGAACTTTTCATATATACAGAAGGAAAGAATATGTGAAAGTAAAATTACACATTTTGAATTTTTAGAGATGAAAATACTCAAAATCCAAGAATTTTAGTTCGACAACTTGCCACAATATCGATGTAATAAATAGGGCCGTAAAGTGATGGTACACAAAAAGCTAAATTACAAGCCTAAGCTGTATCACTAGTCGAACCCACTAAACTGTCATTGTCAATGTCAACCACATGTCAACTATTAGTTTATTAAGTGACAGTCATGTGTCAGCTAAAAATGTACAACGAAAAGTAACCTACAAAAAATATTTTTGCATTAATGTTAAGAAAATTATCATGAGGTTGATAACGAAACCTTTACGCTACTTGCTATTTTCAAAATGCTATAAATGCTTTTTACAATCATCTATTCAAAAAGTTACTACTAATAAGTTCCACGGTACTGCTAACGTTTATGCCAAAATATTTATTGAGCATGAAAATAAATATGCTTATAATGTTATGAAAAATAATGGGTACCCAATAATTTTGGGTAATATTGACCAAAAAAAAACTCAAACATTATCAGAAGAACAATTTAGAAAAATACTGGAAAGCAACTGGTTAAAAGAAACTCCGCAAACAATTTTTAAATTGCTCTCAACCTTAGGTGAATATAGCTCTCAACATAATATTTGTATATCTAGTAAACAGTTTGATAATTATATAGATGCATTAACAGACTGTATACAAGCAGCTACAGATGAGGAACTGAAATCAATATTTTATGGTCTTACAAAATGGCCTGAAACTGAGTCAATAAGAACTAGAAATTACATTGAGGTTTGGGCTGCTCTTGACGATGAATGTTTTAAAAGACTTAAAAATTGGTCATTTGATGAAATGATTTCATTTATTTATTTATTTTATATGCTAAATGTGACAAAACTTAGTTCATTTTCATCTAGATGTTTATTAAAATTTGCTAGTAAAGCAAAGCAACTGACAAAAACCCAACTTATTCAAGCTTTATTTTTTATTGGAATTATGAGAAAATCTCCACCTGAAACATATAACCTGGAACTTCAGGTAGAAAGTAATTTTTCGCAGTTCAGTATTGATGAGCTAGCAATAATTGCAATGGGTCTATTTAAAAGTAAAACTCCAATAAGAAGCATGACATTAATTTCAAAATGCATTGACAAAATTATAGACAACTCTTCTCACATACATGAAGTTTCACTCGCATCATTACTAAAGATTATAAGGTACTCTTTAAAAAAAAATGAAGACAATAAGATGTATGACCTTCTTGAAACACTGCAACATGAGACTTCTAGACTGTCTATTATGTGCAATGTTCAAATTGCATTAGTAGGAACTTCAACCTTAACATTACATGAGAGTTGTTTAACAAAAATAGCAGAAGCTGCTGGAATTTCAATATCTACTGCAAGATTAAAGGATCTTGAAAGGTTAGTTCTGACCTATGGGATTTTTAATTTTAAACCAAAAACAAAATTTTGCCTTTTTTCGAAGGTACTAGACGAGTTGAGAAATCCAGAACGTGCCGAAGAAATCAAAGAACATGGTAGATCATTTTCTTGTTGTGTTGCATATCTCTGCCTCCTTAATATCCATGCATTTGATTTAATGAATAAAATTTTAAGCCCAGACTTTTTGGAAAATGCATATGGCAAACATTGTTATCAGTATGGAAGAGAAATTTTAACGATTCATAATACAGCAAAAATATTTGGAAAGAAAAAAACTGATAACCTTCTTAAGGATAATCAAGTGCTCCTTTTATCAAAAAAATTTACAGATTATATACCAAATGAAGACTATTTCAAACAATATAATGTGTCAGAGAAGATGTTTTTAGATGTTGTAAAACTTTTATGGGATATGCGTGGTGGTAAACAATTTGCAACTGGTCATCATATTCTTACCCATCATCAAAGAGGAGGTAAATATATTTTTTCATAGTATAGTAGGCGGACAAGTATATCGGCCACCTGATGGTATTTCCATCATCATTTTCATATACAGCTACTATGTAAACTTAATTATATAATAGATTAATTAATATTTTTATTTCAGATATAATTATTTGTGATAGTAGTGAAGGTCTACCATTACCAGTTGAGAAAGTTTTAACAAAAACAAAATTTGGTTTTATTATTGAGCCCCCTGACAATAATATTTGGGTATGTTTAATAATTGCTGGAAAAAACACCATGATTCAAAATACGAATTCACCAACTGGCCATTTTTACACTAAAATTAAAGAACTTAATGCATTGGGATATTGTGCAGCTATAGTAAGTGGTTTTAAATATACATTATATTAAGACGCTAATTTGAGAATATAACAAAATAACATAAATATTATCTACATAAAGTAAAAGTAAGCCTTTAAATATGTCACTGCTGGGCTAAGGCTTTCTCTTCTTAAGGAAGATTAGCTTGCTTATTCCACTACAGTGATCAATCCAGGTTAATGGATATATATTATGTGGCTGCATATTGTCTCTACTGATAACCACATAATGAATTATTAGCACAAATTACATGAAAACTTATGTGTCAGTGTAACTTGCCCAGATCTGACCCCCAGTTATTGTTTAAGATTAACTTGTTTAAACAATGTTATAGTGGATATGGATGGTGATAAGATGTTCTTGTATCACCTATTTTTTTAAATACGAAATAAAATAAACAGCCATATAAGTACTATTAGCTCTATTGATAAGTATTATTATATTATATATTAAGTATTTAGCTATTTAATATAATTTTATGTTTTTAGGTGAGCTGGAATATTTATAGTAAATTAGAAAGAAAGGAAGACAAAATGGAATATCTAAACACCCTAATCAATGAAGCTGTAAATAGTAAATTATGAATAGAGAAATATATGTAGATGTAGAACTATGTATTAAGAAAAAATGGTAGTTATTCGGTATTGCGCCACCAGCGATTTTGGGGCTGACTTTTTTTTACAGGCGAGTTATGCTTTCTAAACATCAGATCTAGTATTAATATGAAGGCGCACGACCTTTTAAATTAAAACAAAAAAAAAAACTGCGCCTTCCGTTTCTTAAAAAACACTAGGGGTAAGACCGACAAGTCCACATAGATTCGGTGTGAAAAGAGTCGGTTTTGTGTCAATTATTAGAAATTCATATTTCTAATTGCATTCTGTTGTTACTCTAAATGTAAAACTGAGGTAATTGTTTTGTTTTTATCTTAAGTAGTTGAACGAGAAATTTTAGAATTATATATTTTTTTTATTATCGAAAATTGACACAAAACCGACTCTTCACTCCGACTTTGTTACGCAAGGCGAAGGTGCTGCACATCCCGTAGCGCCGAAGGCCACTGAGTTTCGTAATTATTTCGATTTTTTTTTTTATTGAATCTTTCATGCTCCCTTATAATAATACTAGTTATGATGATAACAAGTAATAACGAAGTCATAAAAAAAATCAGCCCCAAAATCGCTGGTGGCGCGATACCGAATAATTACCGAAAATATAAGATATATAAAGAAAAACTTTGTTTTATTTAGAAAGAGAATGTTTTTAACAAATAAACATACTGTTGCGTATAATTGGACTGTACTGAGATTTAATTGATATGTTTATTATAATAAACATATTAATAAAATTTTAGTCCTATATTGTAAATTCCTGTAATCCTAATATCATTTTCTTAATGTCGTTCGAATTTTATCAATTTGTATGACTTAGTGTTCTATTTTCGTAAAGACCATTTCGAGGTTTGTATAAAATCTGAAAATTTGTTTCACTTCTGAATGCTAAAGATATGTATATACACTTTAAATATATATATGTCGCAGAAGCCGAGGTGCTTGGTATAGTTTGTTCGTCCGACATGATTAGTGTGCACGTGCAGCACGGTCGAATGTTCTCAATACAATGATTTCGAACTGGGCTCACGATAACCAGTTATTAATAAAATAAATTAACCCTGAAAAACCCCTAAACAAAAAATGTTTCCCCTAAAAATACCCCATTTCATCTGTCTTATCCCCAAATTTAGGGGTAAAACCCCTAAGTTGGCAGCACGGTCGTATACACAGGTCTTGCAACTTCGGTATGGGGTACGTTGACATAATGATGCTGTTAAGTTCAATTTACGGCCGCCAGAGGCATGACAATTCGCGTAATAATTATCCCGAACACTTTTTCAAATCCCAACAAAACAGTTAAATAACAAAACAAAAATAACAAAAAATCCGCAAAACTCAACAAAACGATATAACAATAATAAATAACACAATACTTGGAGAGAAAAATATCAGCTTCGATAGCAACGACGTAGTACGAAAAGCGGATGGTACTGTGAATTAGCAGTTGTAACACACTCGCACCTATCTCTCACCACTGAAATTGGACTCAGTTGCAAGACCTGTGTATACGACCGTGGTTGGCAGCACAGACGATAACTCACGTAACGTCAAAGAGTCTTATGTCACTGTCAGTGCTGCCATTAGTAGTCTTCTTCTGCCTAGCGTTTTTCCGGCCTAGTAACGCCAGGATCCGCTTTCCTGCATCCTGCATTCCTGGATCCTCTTTGCCCGATTTTTTTTTTTTTTAATATTACCCGTTAGAGCAAATGACTCTACTCCACCTGATGGTAAGTGGTAGTAGAGTCCAAACGCGACGACGGCTAGTGCAGTCAGGACGAATGACTTGCTCTAGCCGCCCCCGCCTTGCCGGCCCGCAAGATGCCTCTTCACGCCTCGTTTGAAGGAACCCAGGTCATAAGAGGAGGGAAACACGTGTGCTGGTAAAGAATTCCATGTTTTGGAGGTGCGACCAAGAAAAGAGTTGCCAAATTTCTTTGTGCGCGATGGAATTGATGTCACAGTTAGGCGGTGACATCGAGAGCCAGCACGCGTAGACTTGTAAAGGAATGGGGAAGCAGGAATGAGGGAGAATAATTCCTCTGAGCACTCGCCGTGACACAATCGGTAGAAAGCGCTCAGTGCCGCTATCTCTCGACGCAATTGTAAAGGCTCGAGGGTGTTGGTGACCTTTACGTCGCCAATAATGCGAACCGCACGTCGCTGCAACCGATCCAAGGCCTCCAGTAAGTACTTAGCGGAGCCATCCGAGAGGTGCGAGCAATATTCGACGCAAGACCGCACCTGTGTTTTATACAACAGGAGCAGTTGTTGTGGCGTGAAAAAACGCCGCACCTTGTTCAGGACTCCGAGTTTCCGTGAAGCTGTTTTTATAACAGCCTCGATGTGGTCCCTTGGATTGAGGTCGCACCGAACGTCAATTCCAAGTATGGCGACTTTGCTTTGCATCTCCAGCGTAGTGCCACAGAGGGAGGGAGCAGGCGAAAATGGTGACTTTTTCACTGTGAGAGCACATACCTGTGTTTTCTTGGCGTTAAACTCAACAAGATTGTCAGAGCCCCATTTGGCAATGAGTCCTAACGTCCTATCGAGTTCAACAACAAGATCCCTCCGCCTCTCCTCGGTTTCCGCCCGCCCAGCTACTGCGCGTCCGTGGTATCCCCCGTGCACTGTACTATCATCTGCATAGCAATGTATGTTCACAAGAGAGAGCATATCATTGATATGCAGAAGAAAGAGTGTGGGGGATAGCACAGAGCCCTGGGGGACCCCAGCATTCACTACATGGAGTTGTGAAGCGCAACCATCAACTAAAACGCGAAGGCTACGCTTGGCGATCTAAAGCATCCTCCTTAGTGAGATCGTGCTCTCTCATGTCGTCCCTAACAACATCGAGCCAGCGCTTCTTGGGCCTGCCACGGGATTTAGGGCCTTCGACAATAAAGTCCAGGCATCGGTTTCCGACATAGTGTGGCGGTCTGCGGCTAATGTGGCCAAACCAACGCAGACGGCTTTCTTGCTACTTCTCCGCTATATCGCAAACGCCGAGGCTGCCACGGATGTTCTCGTTACGGATGCGATCTAGTCGCGTAACGCCACACATCCATCGCAGCATCTTCATTTCCGCGACTTGAAGTTGCTGGACATGTCTCGCGAGAGCTGGCCACGTCTCGCTGCCGTACAATAGGACTGGTCGGTCGAATTTCACCGTTATCCTGCGATCACAGATCCCGGTGACTTCCCGCCATTTGGCCCAAGCTGCGTTTATTCTAGCACTGACGTCGTGGTCGATTGCGCCAGACTCGTGTAGTACGGACCCGAGGGATTTAAACTTTTCCGTCTTGATAATGGGTTCTCCGTCTATCTTTATGGGTTCGGGGTCCATACTGCCACAGGCCATACACTCGGTCTTCGTAACATTTAGCTTCAGACCGCCCCTCTCTAGCGCACCCTTCCACTGGTTCACCTTTTGCAGCAATACCTGCTTGTAAGAATTCGGTTAAAAAGGTCAGTAAGTAGGTTCACACCATGAGAACCCATCGCTTTCCACGCTTCAATCGGCAAATCGTCAGGGCCTACGGCTTTTCGGTTCTTCATTGTACGAAGACATTTGAGTACCTCGTCAAGTGTTACCGGTGCAACAAGTCCGAGATTAGAAGGCAATTCTGGAGGAGAGACATTACCGTGTTTTGTGTTAAGCAACACCTTAAAGTAGTCGCGCCACCTCTCCTTCACCTTATCTGCGTCACACACCAAAGTGCTATTTGAGTCCTTGACAGAAAAAACATTTGGTAATGTCTTCCGTCGCTTTCTCTCGAGCCTTTGCCAAACGGAAGATAGTCTTTTGGCCCTCGTTTGTTGCGAGCGTGTCATACAGAGGTGACAACGTCTGGTAGCGGGCCTTGGCAACAGCTCGTTTAGTGGCACATTTCACTGCTTTATACGCGTCCCGGTCTTCAGGAGATTTGGTCTCTTGCCACTTTTTAAACTGAGTCTTTTTCTCCCGAACTGCCTCCTGTACTGAGTCATTCCACCACCACGTCTCCTTGTCAATGACGCGGCCTTCCTTCGAAGTGCCAAGTTGTTTTCCAATGGTGTTCACTGCTGACTGGATCCTAGACCATTGACTATCGACTGATTCTTCAATGTCGGTGCTTAAGTTGGAGCTAGCTATGACTTTACAGAAGTCATCCTGTTTTGGTCCATTCAGCAGCCACCATTTAGTTTTAGGTCTACGTCGTTCAGGCACTTTCTTACATGGTACTACCAGCATGTCCATGACGAGGATGCGGTGTTGTGTTGTAAGGCATTCCCCAGGAATTACTTTACAGTTTAGTAGTACTTTAATATAATGGACCTGATGATGCTAGATCGATTATCGTCGACATTACGTCTAATGTCTTATGTGATATGTCACACGGTCGTATACACTCTTGCAACTTCAGTACGTTAACATATTGGCGTTGTTAAGTTCAATTTACGGCCGCCAGAAGCATGACGATACGTTCGTGCTGCAGATACAGAATTTTTTTTTTCGCACTAAAGCAAAATTCGATATTGACAATTTTAGAAGATAAATATGGAAAACGGAAGGAATAATAAGAATTTATTATAATTTAGTAATCCGACCCATGTTGACAAAAGAGGTTCTGTTCGTTCGCATAATAATTATCCCGAACACTTTTTCAAATCCAAACAAAACAGTTAAATAACAACAAATCCGCAAAACTCAACAAAACGATATAACAATAACAGAATACTTGGGAGAGAAAACTATACGCCGCATGTCACTCAACGAGGCGATAGCAGCGACGTACAGCGGGCGAAAATGCGAAATAGAAGCTGTAACACGTTCGCTCCTATCTCTCACTACTGAAATTGGACTAGGTTGCAATACCTGTGTATACGACCGTGATATGTTATATAGCCGCTACAACAAATAAGTGATACATATGGAATCACTTATTTATTACTAATTGGAAATTTTAAATTCCTATCCATAATAAATGTTATACTAATTTAAAAAATATATATAGTATAACTATATGGCATTATATTTGTCTTTACTTTTCTTGTAGTTGGAAAACGCTACAACTAAATTCGTTTACTCAGTGAGGTCCCGCTGAGTGTTGGGATGCGTACAACGTCACGCCAGCCGAACATGCTGGGAGCTGGCCCAACGTGTACTTGAAGCTTTATTTCAGTAAAATACAATGGACCAATGTGGATTAGAAGCTTTAGATTTTAGTTGCGAATTGCGGCTTTCTGTCTATACTCTATACCACGCTCTAGTATACAGGTCTATCAACGGAGCTCATTTTCAGTGGTGAGCGATTGGTGCAATTGTGTTACAACTTTTATTTCGCAACAACGCCTACTGTACGTCGTTGCTATCGCACGTGGTTGAGAAAAATATATGACACGCGGCATATATTTTTCTCTCCCAAATATTATGTTATTTAATCATTGTTATATCGTTTTGTTGAGTTTTGCGGATTTCTTGTTATTATTGTTTTGTTATTTAACTGTTTGGTTTGGATTTGAAAAAGTGTTCGGCACATCCATCTATCGATCGTCATGCCTCTGGCAGCCGTAAATTTAACAGAACAACAATCGTTAAGAAGAATTACCCCCACTAATGTAGTTGATAGATCTGTGTATAAGACCGTGCTCTATACTTTACATTATCTATGCTTGCGGTTTGCCTGTGCTTTAAGATTGCTGTATTTTTAATGTTATTTTGTACTCTGTGCCTGTAGTCTGTACTCATAATTTACTTTTCGCGCCCGGCATAGGCATCGAGTTTGGCTACTCAAGTACATTTTTTAGTTTTCTACTTTGTGTCTTAGTGTAAATTTAACAACAATAAGCGTAGTATATGAATCAAAATAAATTTATCCCTCTTAGTTGGGTGTAATTTATTTAAGGAACAATGTCGCAACCTGAAGAACCGATGGATGCAGCAGATGTGGGTGATAATTCTGTAAGGAAAATGGCAAACCATTAAGAATTTAAGATCGATATTTTGAAACTCTAAATAATTACAGTTCTTGTTTTCTGCAATCATTTTAATTTACAGAATGGTTCATCAAGTGACACACCGTCCTCTAGAGGAAAGGAAGGAGACTTTGAAAGCAAAATTGAAACTGATCGAGCTAAAAGATTTGACTTTTTACTAAAACAGACTGAAATTTTTTCTCATTTTATGAGTAATACCCCTAAATCAGGAAATAGTCCCCCAAAACCTAAAGCTGGTAGACCTAGAAAAATTAAAGAACCTGAGCCTGAGCCTGAGCCTAGTGGACCTGGAGAGTAAGTATTATAGCGATCATTATGTGTCAAATGTATGAAAACATTAATCACCAAACTTATGTTTTCATAACATACTTCTAACTTAACCTTACGAATTATGTTTGTTTTGTTGGTAAACTGTTGTTTATGTTGTGCAGCCATCGCCATAGGAAAACGGAACAAGAAGAAGATGAAGAATTGCTTGCAGAAACGAATACTAAACAGAAGACAATATTTCGTTTTGAATCATCCCCACCATATGTTAAGAATGGTGAAATGAGAGATTATCAAGTACGTGGGTTAAATTGGATGATATCCTTGTATGAAAATGGAATAAATGGTATCTTAGCAGATGAAATGGGTCTAGGGAAAACGTTGCAAACTATTTCTCTTTTAGGATATATGAAAAACTTCAAGTAAGGAATTACATTATAATTTTAGTAATTTACACTTGTTATTTTGATAAGTTATTAAAAATTACAAAAAAATATTATTATGTGTAAAAGTCAAACACTTTTTTTGGTTCTTCTTGATAGAATATAAATTCCCTTATTAGTTAAATTATTCTTGAAAAATGTTGATCCAAACTACTTGAAAGCCTATTTAAAAAATAGTTCAGATCTAAACTATCTAGTTAGTAGTGTTGTATGTTACTTGGAATGATGGTATTTCAGAAATGTTCCTGGACCACATATAGTTATTGTGCCAAAATCTACCCTTACAAACTGGATGAATGAGTTCAAAAAATGGTGTCCTTCTATCAGGGCAGTTTGTCTCATTGGGGATCAAGAAACTAGGGTAAGAATGTACAATCTATAAAAATAAAAAATTAAAACATACCTAAAAATTATTATTTAAAACATATTGAGTATCTATATTCATTTATATTATATATTATAATATCTTTTTCAAACATATTTTCATGACGAACTACTAATGAACTTTAAAAAATATATATATGCAACTAAACTTTGATCAGCCTGCATAATATAAATCATGTATATATTTTCAGAACATATTCATAAGAGAGACCCTCATGCCTGGCAATTGGGATGTTTGCATTACATCTTATGAAATGATTATAAGAGAAAAGTCTGTGTTTAAAAAATTTAACTGGAGATATATGGTCATAGATGAAGCTCATCGTATCAAAAATGAAAAGTCTAAGCTGTCCGAACTACTTCGTGAATTCAAGAGTATGAATAGACTTTTGTTGACAGGAACCCCTCTGCAGAACAATCTTCACGAATTATGGGCCTTGCTCAATTTCCTTTTGCCTGATGTATTTAATAGTTCTGATGTAAGTTTTCTTGAATATAATTATTCTGGCCAATAAGGTCCTCCAGACCAATTTCGGCCACGGTGGCCAATCTCAAGAGAGATTAGACAACTGCGCAGGAGATATTATAGTGCACAAGTGTGTGCGCAAACACAGGTGCACTCACTATTCCCTAGCTCTCATAATCCGATGGGACGGCAATCCGACACGACCAGAAAGAGTTCAGGCACAGGACCTCCAGCTTAACGTGCTTTCCAAGGCACGGGAGTGTACACACTTCCAATTTCCAGACTCCGGTGTGGTACTGAGAATTTTCCAACCTGGGAATTGAACCCAGGACCACCGGATCTGCGGCCTTATATCTAGCCACTAGACCAACAAGGTAGTCTGGCCTATAGAAAGATAGTAATTATTAAAAATTGTGAAAATGCATTTTATTTCAGGATTTTGATGCCTGGTTCAACACTAATGCTGCACTCGGTGATAATCAATTAGTGTCACGTCTGCATGCAGTTTTAAGACCATTTCTGTTGAGAAGACTGAAAGCAGAAGTGGAAAAAAAGCTTAAACCAAAAAAAGAACTTAAGGTTTATGTAGGTCTGAGTAAGATGCAAAGAGAATGGTACACTAAAGTTTTAATGAAAGATATAGATGTTGGTAAGTTTTTGATACAAATTATTTTAAATAGATTTGGTATTTAGATAGTTAAACATAATCAATTAAACTTTTTTTGCATAAAAGCAAACTATTAAATTGATTGATATTTAAAAGTTGTAAATATACTTACAATGTTAAGAATTATTTTTCTTTTCTTGTCTATAATTTTATTTCTTCTAATTATTGAGTTGCAAAGGCTAATTAATCCCTTTGCTTTAATATTACAGTAAATGGAGCTGGTAAAGTGGAAAAAATGAGATTACAAAACATTCTCATGCAGTTGCGTAAGTGTTGTA
This sequence comes from Nymphalis polychloros, assembly GCA_905220585.2. Taxonomy (NCBI): domain Eukaryota; kingdom Metazoa; phylum Arthropoda; class Insecta; order Lepidoptera; family Nymphalidae; genus Nymphalis; species Nymphalis polychloros. The sequence continues at coordinate 9,215,015 of HG992245.1, read as the reverse complement.
ATCACCCCTATTTGTTTGATGGGGCTGAACCTGGTCCTCCATATACTACCGATGAACATTTAGTCTACAATTGTGGCAAGTTGGCTATTCTTGATAAACTATTGCCCAAACTACAACAACAAGATTCAAGAGTTCTTATTTTCTCACAAATGACAAGGATGCTGGACATTCTTGAAGATTATTGTCTGTGGAGACAATACAAAGTAAGTTTTTACATACACAAACCTACCTTAATAGTGATATCAAAATATATTTTTTTAATTTTTTCAGTACTGTCGCTTAGATGGCCAGACACCTCATGAAGATAGAAATAGACAAATAGAGGAATACAATGCTGAGGGAAGTGAAAAGTTTGTATTCATGTTATCTACAAGGGCTGGAGGTCTTGGTATTAACTTGACTTCTGCTGATGTTGTCATAATTTATGACTCTGATTGGAATCCACAAATGGACTTACAAGCTATGGACAGAGCACATCGTATTGGACAAAAAAAACAAGTATGTGTTATCTCAAAATGTTTTAACAAGATGCTTAAATAAAAAAAAATGCGAAATGAAAAGGTGGCAATAAAATAAATTTTAATTTTAATTATAGGTAAGAGTATTTCGTCTTATAACAGAAAACACAGTTGAAGAGAAAATAGTTGAACGAGCTGAAGTAAAATTGCGATTAGATAAGTTGGTTATTCAATCAGGCCGCTTAGTAGATATTAAAAACCAACTCAATAAAGATGAGATGCTGAATATGATCCGACATGGTGCAAATCATGTGTTCTCTTCTAAAGATTCTGAAATTACGGATGAAGATATTGATTCAATTCTAGCTAAAGGTGAATCAAAAGTAAGTGTTATATTACTAAAATGTATATATTTGTTACATACAACAAAAATCAACACCTGTAGGTACAAGTTCATTTTATTTAATTATAAAATTTTAGACAGAAGAACTCAAGCAAAAATTGGAAAGTCTCGGGGAGTCATCATTGAGAGCATTTTCAATGGATACACCTGGTGCTACAACAGACTCCGTATATCAGTTTGAAGGTTTGATTTTCGTAAATGGAATAAAATATTATCTATAGCCTATTCCAACCACAAGAGGAGTAAAGACATAAATATCTCTGACATCCAATTTAATTGAAGCAATATTACTCGTGATCTGGAATAATCTATGACACCCACTATGGATTCACAAGAAAATGGTATTTTAAAAATTATTACATAAATAGAACCGACACACTATACCTAATAACCACTTCACGGGTCGGACAGGGTTTTTGCTACCTGTATATATTTATATTTGAAGATGGAAGGATGCAAGGATGAGTGACATTTTTTTTGAAGAAGGATGGCACAATGCAAAAAGCAAAGACAATACATGTCACATCTTAACAACGATTCATGTTATATTTTCTTTGATTTTTTTCATTGTACTAATGCTGGTTTCATCCAAGTAACACTCATTTTCCCTATCCTTTATATAATTTTGTTGAGTTAAATGACACCAAAATTTAATTAATTCCATTGAAATTAAAAACATAACATTAGTATCTTAAATACTTCTATTATGTCGAGTTATATTTTTATTAAAAATGTAGTATAAGAATGAAACGAGCATCAAATGCCAGAGCAAAGGTTTTCATGATTTATGTGAGATTTTATTGACAGACAGACAGGGTCAATAACTTTTATTGGTCCAATGTGGGAATCGAACCCGAACTTATTTTTGGCAGGCATTTAAAGCTCCTATACATATTGCTATTGTGTAGTGTCTCAATATTTTATCGATTTATTCCTTCAATCTACTAAAATAATATTATGTAAAAAAAACAATTCAAACATTGAAATATAATATTTAATTAATTGCTATTGTTATGCATAATTGTAGAATTTTAATCTTTAACCAAAGCTTTATTTATGACTCTGGTTCACTAATATGCATAACCCCTATTCTAAAATTGCATTACTTCATAGGTTGTATATATAATAATTATTAATATATTATATATTGGCATTTTTTAAAACAGGTGAAGATTATAGAGAAAAACAGAAGATAATACCTATTGGTAGTTGGATAGAACCTCCTAAGAGGGAACGTAAAGCTAATTACGCCGTGGACGCGTACTTCAGAGAGGCACTTCGTGTCTCTGAACCAAAGGCGCCTAAGGTACAGGTAAATAAGTGTAAAGAGCTAAATATGGAGTCCAGCAACATGAGGTGGCTTGTTTGGTGGTGGTTACTGTTTAAATATTTGCATCAGCTCGTATACTATGTATTTCATTAATTAGCTCTTTATGCTCAAGTATAAATGTAAGGGCATATTATATATTATTTATTTGCATAAGATACTTTATAGTAGTAGATATTTATATTTATTAATAAGGCTTTTATATATTGTAATATTTATTTAGCACTTTAATAGAATTAGTTAAAATTAGTTATTCTTTAATTTTTTGTTTTTAAATAGTGTAAATGCTCAATAAATCGTTTTGTTTGTAGTATAGTTTCTTGCCTATTTTTAGTTAGCTTCTTATTTTTCTGTTCAATTATTATAATTTTTTATTTTGCCTTTTTATTATCTCTCATTTAGGCTCCAAGACCCCCGAAGCAGCCAATCGTTCAAGATTTCCAATTTTTCCCACCTCGACTATTTGAGCTATTGGATCAAGAAATATATCACTATCGGAAAACACTTGGGTAATTTTTCCAATATCATGTAATTCAAATATATAAAACATAAAATATTAAATGGTTGGTTTTAATAATACAGGTATAAAGTCCCGCGAAATCCAGAATTAGGTCCAGATGCAGCAAAAATACAAAGAGAAGAACAACGCAAAATTGATGACGCAGAATCACTAACTGAAGAAGAAGTGCAAGAAAAAGAGCAATTGCTGACTCAAGGTAAAATGATTTCAATATTATTAAATAATCTGAACGTATTATTGCAAGTAAATATATTGCAGGCAATAAGTAAATATGATGTGGGCCTTTAAAATTATTATGACCATTTTGCAGATTACTGTGTGTATTCTAAGTCATTTAAAAACATATATTTTTTCTCTTTTCAAAACTTATCAATATTTCATCATAATTTATAATGATGTTCACAACATACTTTTATTTTAATTTTAATAAAACCATGTTTCATTTTCATTTAAGCATTTTCTTAAGAATGGTAGGTAGTCTTAATTAGAGGTTTTATAATTGGCAGTATTATTCTATTAACAGATGCATTACTCGTGATATATATTATAAAAACGTATATTTATAAAAACGTATGTTTATTTCATTTGATTACTTTATTTTTACATGGTTATCTTTATTACACTATTATATTATATACACGGTTATTGGTAATTCGACGTATCCCCGTTAGAGTGCTAGCCGAATTTTAGCCTGCTTCCTTTGTGTTCATTATTTTTTCAGTTTCTTTGAAATAAGATCCTAGTTGTTATGCATTTTTGGAAAGCTAAGAAAACGGTTATGTTTTTAAAATAATCTGCAAGCTAAGTATCATAACGTTTTTATTTTTATTTTATGGCATTTTTTTATGGAATAAAATCTCAAAAAAATATTGAAATTATATCGTTTTTCGTCTCGCATTTTCAAATTTGGACCGATAATTGTTGTTTTAATATTGATAAATAACAAGTGATTAATCGTTTTTTTGAATCAGAAGAAAAAAATGAGATATGAATTGATACTTTTTTTTAAATAAGTGTTTGATGTTGTATTTTTGACTTATTTTGAAAAAAGCTAAAAATCATGATAATTCAAAAATAGTTCACTTTTGCATATGGGGGTTACAATTATCGCAAATAGTCACACCTATCACCTCCTAACGGGAGGGAGGGAACTACTTCGAATTATCAATAACTCTGTATATATATGTATATGCTATAGCATAATATGATGTTTTGCACTAAATGTTATTACAAATTCTAAAGTATTACATCACCATCTTCAAGCTTTAGGACAACAACGCAGTGCCACTGAGCTGTACACAATTTGGTCATATTTTTTCAACATCTAAATGCGTTATTGATTATCATTTCATTTAATAAAATCTAAATCATAAACGCTACGTATTTGCTTAGAATATAAAAAAAATCTTATTCATTTAAATTATTAACTTCTTTTGTTAGGATTTACAAATTGGACTAAACGCGATTTTAACCAGTTCATTAAAGCCAATGAAAAGTATGGCAGAGATGATATTGAAAATATTGCAAAAGACGTTGAAGGCAAAACACCAGAGGAGGTACGTAAAAAAATCTCAAGTAACATTAAAATTTAGAATTTAATGATAAAGTTATCCCTATGTTTTTAAGGTTATGGAGTACTCAGCTGTATTTTGGGAAAGGTGTCATGAACTTCAAGACATAGATAGAATAATGGGGCAAATTGAGAGGGGTGAAGCGAAAATACAGAGAAGAGCCTCAATTAAAAAAGCTTTGGATGCTAAAATGGCGCGTTATAGAGCACCATTCCACCAACTAAGAATCTCTTATGGCACTAATAAAGGAAAAAATTATGTAGAAGAAGAAGATAGGTACTGCTTATTTATTCAGTAATATCTGGTAATATAAAATACTAATTGGGGATGAAAACATAACCTTGTAAATAAAATATGTTAAAGAAAGTCTCATGAATATTCAATTATAATCGCATGCTATGCTCTCTATATCCAATTGCAAATTCAAAAGGGTAATAAGATTTTAGCAGATTATGCCTATTTATATATGAGTTTATATGCATGTATGATCAATTGCAGGATTTATTTTATTTAATTAACTTTCAAAATGTTACCACACTTTCTACTTATTAATCTAATAAAAATGGGTCTTGTATGGGACCCGGGTGGACTAAGTTTCAAGTGGCAATGAAATACTAAATGATTTTTAGTCTCAACAATAAAATTACTCGATTTGACTCAAAATCTATTCTAGCGCTAATCTGTAATTCTGCGTCGAATGCAAATATTTGTCAATTTTTTTTTTTAAACATAAAACACAGAAACAAACATTTTTTTTTTATTAATTGTTACTAAACATAATCTGTTTTCTGTTATAGGTTTTTAGTATGCATGTTGCATAAATTAGGTTTTGATAAAGAAAATGTATATGAAGAATTAAGAGCAGCTGTGCACGCAGCACCACAGTTCCGTTTTGATTGGTTTTTGAAATCACGTACAGCAGTTGAACTTCAACGCAGGTTAGTGTTACATTAAAATACTATAACACAAATGATAAATTTTTTTTCAAAAATTCTTAAGTAACTTCATATTGAATTTCAGATGCAATACACTTATAACTTTAATTGAGCGAGAGAATCAGGAATTAGAAGAAAAGGAAAGGGCTGAAAAGAAAAAGAAAAGTGGTGGAGTTAATCAAAATACACCTGGTGGAAATAGTACAGGGAAAGGTGCAAATGCTGGAAAACGTAAAGCTGATAATACTCCCGATACTGCCCAAAAGAATAAGAAAAAGAAAAAATGAAATCCGGTTACCTCCAAATTAACAAGGGTCACTAGATCGGTTACAGCCCAAAAGTAAAAACACTAAATTGTTTCCACAAACGCAAAGATGTCCATTTCTTAAATTTAGAAGGCTTTTGTCTTCTGTTTACCTTGAGTATTAATCTTGATTTAATTGACTAGTTAACATTCCCTTTTTATGATGCATTGAATAAATATAATGAAGGTGTTGATTGATTATGGGTCAGTTAAATAAATAATCTGATAAATAAAACATTATTTTTATTATTGCACAATGTTATACACTATCGACGCACGCCATGCCAAGTTGAAAATTTAGATGAATTCAATACATTTTTGTTTGTTTTCATTTACATAATGTGCTCTAACATCATTTAAGAAATAATTTTTTTTTTCTTTTTTTGTAGTATTAACATAGATAACTTTATTTTAATGTCATAACCTTACTTATTCCTGCCTTCTCAGGTACTAACAATCACAGTTTTATTGTGTTCAATTATATTATTACATACATAATATTTAAAATAATTGAACACTTGGTGGCGCCGTTTAACTTATGTAACAAGTAAAAACTTATGGTGAACTGCCATTTTCAATACATTCCTGCATGCTATTTGCATTGGGAGAACATGGCGCTCCTAAGCCATACAGATGTCCACTGGTACTTTCAATGTTTCCATCAAAGAAAATCTGAAAAAAAAAATATTTACATCAAAATCAAATTATACTTTATTCAAGTATGCTTATTGAATTTTGGAAGTTATCATGAAAATGCTGTCACTGATTTGTAATGTAGAATCTTCTATGTAGAGCTAGCAACATATTTATTTACTTAATTGCTCTTTTTCAATAATTAAATAACATAGGTATGTTTTTAATTTTTAACAATTATTAATTTGCAAAGTTAAAAATAAATTATTATAGATCTTGCTCTAGACAGAATTTATTGACTTTGCTAAGTTGAAAATTTTGTTAAAATAATAATTAACATTTTTATGAATACATAATATAACATTGCAAATATATTTTTAAGTATTTCTAATTTGTTAAAAACATGCTGAAAACAACTGTTTTTTTATTAAATTCTAAGTTGCCATAGCTGCAGCATTGTCCCAAAATAATAAGAGTAATACTTGAATTGAAATGTTACTGCATTTCTGAATACACATCTAACAGTTCAATAACTATAAATCAGATAACCAATTCCTAAATAGCCATTAGACGGGTCTTGTTAGGAAATAGAGATAAATCGTTTTTTTTCTTTATAATAGTTACATAAATAATATTTTTTTCAAATGTAAAAAAGTGGCCACCAGTTATAATTGTTATAAATCGTGCGAATTCGAATTTGTTTAGTTTTCATCTCTGTGGAAATATTTCTTTCTTCTATTATAAAATATTTAAAAAATAAAAAGTCGAAACTTTATTTTGGAGTCAGTGATATGATTTTTTTTTTTATCAAAACAATATCCCAATTTATATTCCACATCCAACACACATAGTAAACACTTAGGATGGATTTCTCTTACAGCCTAAGTTTCAAGGTATTGATTCAAAGGTACACTAGTTGGTGGTTAAGTTAACCGAAATTAAAATGGGAGAATGTATTACATTGCTCAGAAATACTTTCAAAGTTATTAAACCAATAGAGGTAGTAAACTGTCTATAAAAGTGTCTCAGATAACAAGCATAATGAAACATTGATTTGAAAAAGAAATCACTAAATAAAAGGTACAACATATGACAAGGTATTTTTAATTGATGTATAACAGTTATTGCTTATTAGCCCATTCATTATTTGTATAAAAACTTACTTCTTTGATTTTGAAGAATGCCATACCAGTTAAATGAGAATCAGAGCCAGCTTGATGCTGTGGTCCTACTCTTCTTAGTTCCAATTGGTCAGCTACTTCCTGAAGTCCACCTTTGAGATTTTTGCATAATTTCATAAGATACTGCAGACACACAATTGTAGTTAATAACTTCTTCAATCTAATATGAAAAAAAAAAAACAACAAATATTTACTCACTTTGACATCATATACTGTAGGAAAATATAGTCTTAAGCTATCGAAGAAATCATTTTCCTCTTGTGGTAAATTCTGATCAGTCAGAAGTTTAAGTAAATATCCAAAATCATAGCCAGAATGAAAGCTTAACCAGTTTATATTGTCCATTAGAACAATACCTGCAAGAATTAATTAACATGATAAAAACATAGCAACAAATGTAACTATCAGGCCCTGACTTAAAAGATTCCAGGGCTCTTTGAAATTTGAGGCATCAGCCATTCCAAAATAGAATGACAAAAATTATATTATTCTTGGCTCTCTTGACCAGAGACCTATGTATAAATTCAGGGCTGGTAAGTAATTTATTATTAAATGATTAATTTTATTGAAATTTGTTATCAACAACTTTAATACCTGAAGACATTAGCAGCTCTGCAAATTCAATGGGTTCTATTCCATGTTCTTCATGCTCTCTGAATTGAAGTCCAGAGTTTTGTAGCAAATCTATTGAATCTTGAGCATACATATCTTCCCTGTTAACAAGAGATCTTATAAAAATATACAGATATGGAACTAAGCTGACTAAAACAAATACAAATGTTATAATCTTAAATATATTGTTTAAATAATACTTACTGTAGATTAAATTTAAAATTAAATTGCCATGTAGTACAGCCCGGGGGGGTCTTTCCATTTTCATCCATAAAAGTAAGACCTAATTGTATTATTCTTAGCAGATCTACATTACATCTAGAGAAGAAAAAATTAAATTATATTCCTAATAATACTTTCGTATTGCAGTATTCGTAGGATACAATAGTAATTATTGAAATAATGATTACAACAGACAAACTAAAGTAACAGCTTTGTTTTATACTTAAGTACATAATTTTTTTTTCAATGGCGTTCATCAGTAGAGAATATATAACATTTAATTTTATGATTATTATTCAATTAAAACATGTACCTTAAAAGCTGGTATTGATAATCAGCTGTGGACCTAAATTCTCCTATTGGTCTTGCTACTACACCCGGAAATTCAGTATCCATAGCTACCCATTGGTATTTCTGAACTATCTGAAATCAATGATATAAATATATCATATCGCATAATTTTATAATACATTTATTTAAACTTCAAATTAAAAAATAATCCTTTTTAATCTAAATTGTTTACTTGTCTAATAATGTGGAATTCTTCATGGAGGTTGTGATTCCAAACATTTTTAATTACATTATCCTCTTTAATAGATTTTATAGTAATTAAATCGAAGTTAACGGCCGGCATCTGTAAAGTCATATCGATATTTTAATTAGGAAGAAAAGTAAAGAATATTTCCAACTTATTTTTTTATGCTTTTGTCTTATATTTTAACTATTTACACCCTTTAATTATATTAACTTAAACACCGGTAAGCTTAAAAATAAGTTAAATTTTTTAGGAATCGACTTAATTTACCTACCTGCCTTATTCTTGTCATAATTTTTAATTTTATAGCCTTGAACCTTAACAGATTAAAATGAGAAATGTCACATTACAGAGACCGTGCATTACAGGATACCAAAATATTTATTACCTATTCATTTTATTTTTAAATGTTTACTTTTCTTATAATATTTTTTTTAATGTTTGTGTTATTAAAATATATATTTATTTAAACAGAAAATTTAAATTATATAGTTTCGTTAGAGCATTTTAGCGATAGCAAAAATCGACATCAATTAAAATAAACAAATATATGAGAGAAAGGGGGATTTTTTGTAAAATAATGTTTTAACCACAAAAGTAATATTTATAATGTTCCTGACAAAAAGAAATTGTTTAAAGGCTGGCTACAAAAATATGCACGATGGTCGTTAAGGAGCGTGACATGGAACAGCGTGCGTCCTGCAAGGAAAATTATTACAAAAAATGACGATTCGTGAACTGTTGTGGCATTTCAAAGTTTGAAGTTTATTTTCCATTCAGACGAGGTTTATTTTCAGCTAAAATGGCACATTAACGACAATTCTTCATTAAGACATAATTGTCGTTATTGTGTACACAATTCAAAATAAAAACAACATATGAAATCGACCAAAGCCACAGCTTAGGCTGCTTTTTATGCTTAAGAAATTATTAGTCCCTATTTCCTTGAAAATGAGCAAGATCAATGTTGCGAGATTTTTCACCCGGCAACAAGTTGGCGTGACATGCCAATTACTCTTAATGAGTACTTAAGAGTCACTGGCAGTCATTAATAAAACTTTGGATAGAAAATTTATTTTGAGCCGAAGGAATAATTCATGGCCTCCAAGGATTCTATTCATTTGATTGAAATCAAGATGCAGGGTAATCGTATTACTGACACGTGCACAAGCGGCGGCGGTATTGCTCTTTTTCCGTTAATTAATAGGGCGGCAATCCCTTCGGGCCTCGGGCGCTGAATCTTAAAAAGTTAAAATACGCCACTGTCTACATTCCATGTTTACGACACTGCTTTTTGTATATATATTTTATGTAAACTCAACTTAATGACCCCCATGTTTAAAGACTAATATTTATACATATCATGTTTTCAATCTTCGAAAAATATATTTGATGTTGAATAAGTTTTTTGTTCTATCTTTTATGATTGTTTACAGTTGATTATACTACAAAAAAAAATGGGCGCTAGGCGCGAGTAAAATCTGAATTCGCTCAGTCAGTGCAGATAGCTGTAACTGAATTTACTACTGTATTAAGTTATGTTATTAAGCAAGCAGTGTAACTTTACGCTAAAGTCAGTTACTCTCCATTTATTTATATTTCAAAATGGAAGGCAGACGGGCAAATGAGTCATCTGATAGTAAAAACTTACAACATGCTTACAACCGTCCAAACATGGGCGGTGTATGAAACATTACCAAATAAATTCATATACTACTAATGCACAGCTAAATATGAGAGCTGTCTGCTATTTGTCTGTAATTACACTGGCTTGCTTTGCGACAAATAATTGTCGTTTGGCTGTATAAATAATTTATAATTTTATCGCTGAGTAGGTTGTACTCATACGGCTTGCACTTGCAGAAAGCCCTACCACCAAGATTTAATTTGTATAAAGAAATACTATTAAAAGTTTTTTATAAGATATTACTAATATAATATTCCCATTATTTTCCAATTGTGTAAAGCTATAAATTTGGATGGGATATATTTTATTAAATGTTGCATATTTTTTAAATAGCCTAATATGCCGACAAATTCGAAGAAATTGTGTCGGTTTTAATATAATTGTTGATTGAAGATTTTGAGTTCTGACACTCGTCGAGTGAATGCTGGTTGCTGCCGTAATTAAGAAAACCAGATAGCTGTACGAAAACGTAAGTATGTATGTGTTGTAGTATTTTGCTTAAAAATAATATACGCAGAAAAGTCCACCACATACTATTTACGTTTTCAGTAAATTAAAATGTCCAAATATCCGAAAATAAGTATTTAAACATGTATTAATTTATGTTTTATTTAAAAGAAGCTTTTATATCCACTCTGCGCTATTTCCATTATGCGATAAATTTCAGCTGTGAGAGTGCAAATTCGGGTTCAAGAGTTGAGCTACACATACTGAATTAAAAAAAAGCGCTAGGGCGTGCGTTGATATATTACTAGAACCGTAATTATAGGGGTATAGGTAATGTTTGTAATATATCACAATCATGACCTGTGTAATAATACCTTTAGTTAGTATCAAAAATATTTTATAGGCAGGTATTTATTATGATCCTTCGAAACTTTTGTCATATTTATTAATTCAATGGAGTATCTTTTCGCATCCAGTTTGGTCCTGTCATGTTCTTCAGATCATCGGTTCACCTGGCTGTTTGTACGCGGTTTGGACTCGTCTGCTCAAATTGACCATCGGTTCTTCTACATAATATCTTGTATAAGTATAACTTTTAATATTAGTATAAACTATGAACTTTCTTGTCGGCATTCACAAATTGGCAGTGTAATCGTGCATCGACGTAAAACTTCAAATATCCTGGTTTTAGCTTGTGTATTTTTTGCAAAGTGTACAATATATATATTTTTTCAATAATTTCTGACATTTCTTACATCAGGTAGGTTATAGGTTCTCGAGTGGCGACCATGAACCGGAAGACGCAGCGTGGGCAGGCAATATAGGCAGACAAGGTGGACCGACGATAAAACAAGAGTCGCGGGAAGCCGTTCGTTGGCAGCGCAAGACCGGCCAAAATGGTCCTTTGTCCAGCAGTGGACGTCTTTTGGTTGACATGATGATTTCTTACATCATATAGTACAGACATGGCCGTCTTACATTTCTGTTAAAAAACTAAGACGAGTTTGTTTTATTTTTATCAAACTTATATTTACACAGGTGATATTCAAAAGGGAATGAGTAAAAAAATATTTGTTTTATTTAAAAGTATCTATTAAGAGAGTAAAATATGTATAACTTAATTAAATATACTAATTACATTTTTGTCCAATGGTACAAAACAATAAACATCAAACTGTTTTATCACAAATAAAATGTAAAATAAATTGATTATCTTAATATAATTTACACAATGTCTCATCATCAATATCATTTTCAAGCTAAATGTGTGTTACAGTATTCTTCATGCAATTAAAATATCAGTTGTGCTGTGAAAAGATCTACTTGAATTTAAAATTAATTATCTATCTTAATGTAAAAATAATCTGGATAAATGTCATTAAAAAATGTATAATTAATAGTAAGCATAAAATAATAAGTTTTAACTGTAGTGTGCGGATGTCGTGTATGGAGCGTGGTGATTGTTTCTATTGAAATTCACTCAAATTTTTCCTTTTATAATTTACGACATTGTCTTTACTCAGTAAGATGGAATATTCGTGGTTGTGGTGTGAGATTAGTCACACGCACAGAGTCCCCTGATCAGGATGAGTTTCCATTTTCTCCATTGTCTTGAAAGTTATTTGCATTCACAGAAAATGGTGCCCCCAAGCCATATAGATGGCCACTTGAACTCTCAATATTGTCATCAAAAAATATCTGAAAATAAACGAAAAAATACTCGTATAATTTAAAAGTTGATAAAAATTTACATTTGAACAAGTTATATAATATACTTTACCTCTTTTATTTTGAAGAAAGCCATCCCAGTGAGATGTGAATCAGATCCTGCTTGATGTTGCGGTCCCACTCTTCGTAGTTCCAGTTGGTCAGCTACCTCTTGAAGTCCACCTTTTAAATTCTTACAAAGCTTCATTAAATACTGAAACAAATTAAAATATATTTATGAAGCAAACAGCTTATAACATTCATTTTGACTCTTTTTGATGCTAGTATATAAAGTGGAATTCAAATGCAAACCATTTCTTTGGCTAACCTAGGTTGAAAATAATGTAGCCTAGCCATGTAGTTTTTTAAAACCCTAAAAATATACTAGGATTTGTTAAGATTAGGTTTAGTTGATAAAAGTTGAACATAAGGCAGGCATTTTTAATTAGTAATGGATGTTAAAAACTATTGAATACAATTCCAATTATATAATTCTTTGGAAATGACTTAGCAATATTAAAGTAACGCATTGTGTTTTCATCAAAAAAAAAGAAAAAAATTTTAAATATATATATAATAATATTAACTTTAATCCAGAGGTTTTCTGAACATCGTTTTGCACCGTTTAAACTTATGAAATATTAATTGTTAGTGTTAAAAAAGAATACCCGTTAGAAAAGGCAACATACTATGCAATGCAATGTTTTGAACACCTATGTCCATTTTAGCGGACGAATAATTTATTTTATTCATCCTGTTATCGGACAACTAGCAAGAGCCTACATAAATAGTAAAATCAATTTACTGAATTTGAACAACTATATACATTGTTTGGAAACGAGACTCCCTTAAAGGTTTCTAGAATTTCTTTGCTTTATTGGAAGTCACCTTATACAATTTATTTACATGTTACATGTGCTGCTGATTCTATCTCTAGTTATATTCTCCTTTTAGAATAATGTTAACATCAATTCTTCATTATCATTGGAGGACATATTAAGGGTAAGCAGAATTTTTGCCTTCTAATAAAAATAATTGGTCAGTAAATTAGGTATGAGAAATGAAAAACTTACTTTTACATCATAAACTGTTGGAAAATATAGCCTTAGGCTTTCAAAAAAGTCATTTTCATCCTGTGGCAAATTTTGATCCGTCAATAACTTAAGGAGATATCCAAAGTCATAACCTGAGTGGAAACTTAGCCATTTAATGTTGTCCATAAGAACTAGCCCTAAAAGTATGAAAATAAATTTTTGAACATGCTCTATAGTGAGAAAAAAATTATATAGGTAATTAGAATTGTTGGTTGTACATTGATACCTGATGACATTAGGAGTTCAGCAAATTCCAAAGGTTCAATGCCATCCTCTTCATGTTTGCGAAATTGTAAACCAGAATTTTGGAGTAAATCTATTGAATCTTGTGCATACATATCCTCTCTAAAAATTAAAAAAAATTTAATTAATCCGATATCATAAAAGTTTATAAATAAATATATAAATTTTATAAATTGTTTATATTTATTTTGTAACATTAAATAATTAGTTATATTTAAATTGCACAATTTTAAAGTATGTATTAAGATTATTGTATGTAATGATAGAGTAATATTAGTTATTGTAGGTGTTACAATAATAAAAGTTATAAATTTATTTACTGTAAATTGAATTTGAAATTAAACTGCCATGTGGTGTATCCTGCTGGAGTTTTCCCATTTTCATCCATGAATGTAAGACCAAGCTGTATTATCCTTAATAAATCTACATTGCATCTGTAAAACAAGAAATAGAACCCTTTTATTTAATCAGAATAAAAGTGATATAATAGTGAAAAAAACAGTTGTAAGAACTAATGTACTTGAAAAGTATGTCAAGGTTGGTTATATAGAATAGTCTTCTTTACAACTATTTTGATTATAAGATTGTATTCTAGCAGATATCTTAGTTGTCATCTTAATTCAGTGTTAGGCTAATATGTTGAGATAGGGTGAGATATATTGTAAGAGAGTTCCTTATTAAAATTATTTTAATATAAACATAATAACTATATATAACAACTAGCATATTGAACCTGAGTAGTTGGTACTGGTAGTCAGCTGTTGATCTGAACTCTCCAATAGGCCTGGCTACTACACCAGGAAATTCAGTATCCATTGCAACCCAGTGGTACTTTTGAACAACCTGTTTAAATTATTAGTATTATGTTAATAATGTTGAATTCAATAATTTATACTCAGATCATTACCATTATAATAAAACAATGTTACCCCAATACAGTATTTTAAAGTAAATGTTAAATACATTAGTAACTCATCAAGCCCATGCTTGTATTATATATTAAATTTAATAAGCAAATGTTATTCATGAAATACCTGTCTGATTATTTGGAATTCTTCATGCAGATTATGATTCCAAACATCTTTGATGCCACAATCACTATTTCCTGGAAGTGAAGAAAGAGAACCAAAACTCGCTGCAGGCATCTAAAAGTTTCATTATTAGAATTAAATTACATACATTATAATCAAATAATTGAAAAATTTAATGAACTAATGGATATCTGACCTTTTATTGATTTCGTTCTTCAGAGATATAAAATATGATTGTATTTCGCAATATAGAAAGCCTCTTTTTGGTTATTTTAATAACATAAATATACGCCACTTCAATAAGAACGCTACAATGATAGTAACGCTTGTAAATAAATAAGGCTTGTAAACAACACACTCCGTTTTCTTAACTGATTTAGTGCTTAAAGATAGGAAGACGGTGATGTTTAGATTGCTTAAAAGGAGTGCGTTATGGCAAATTTAAAATATGTAAGCCAAAAATTAAAAAAATCATTGCAACGATGAACATTCAACTCAATGATTGGCATGCCATGATGACAAATGAAATGACAGAAGCATAGACAATAATGATGGTACAAGCGTCGATTTTTTTACAGTAGTCTGTGCGTTTATCTAAATAACTACTACTACTACAAAATTAGCAATATACATTTTATTGCGTATTTCAATTTTATAAAAGAAGTAAATCAATAGATTAAAAAAACATGGTATTTTCTATCTTGAATTTATATATACAAAAGATATTTGAAATTTTAAAGACAAAATTTCGATGATATCGCGTGCGGTAACTTAGTGTGTAAATGTGAATACGTTTAATTACACAATAATAGCTAATAACTACTAAGTACTACGATATTGACGAAATAGTGACGTTACAATAATTGAATATTGTCGATTGTATTGTTAACGTCACTATCTGCCCGTACCACGGTCGTATACACAGGTCTTGCAACTTCAGTATGGGGTACGTTGACATACTGATGCTGTTAAGTTCAATTTACGGCCGCCAGAGGCATGACAATTCGCGTAATAATTATCCCGAACATTTTTTCAAATGCAAACAAAACAGTTAAATAACAAAAAATCCGCAAAACTCAACAAAACGATATAATAATGATTAAATAACACAATACTTGGGAGAGAAAAATATCAGCTTCGATAGCAGCGACGTAGTACCTCAAGCGGATGGTATTGCGGATTAGCAGTTGTTACACACTTGCATCTCATCTCTCACCACTGAAATTGGACTCAGTTGCAAGACCTGTGTATACGACCGTGGCCCGTACAATCGGAAACTGAAGTTGTAATTGTTTTCGGGTGTATTACTGCATAATATTTTAGTTTAAGTTATTTTTGTTATTATGTATGTATTGTTAAGCCTGCCTCGTTGGTCTAGTGGCTACATGTTAGGCCGCAGACCCAGTGGTCCTGGGGTCAATTCCCAGGTCGGGCCAATAAAATGTTATTGATTCTGTCAAAAATTCTCAGCAGCAGCCCGGAGTCTGGAAGTTGGAAGTGTGTACACTCCCGTGCCTCGGAAAGTACGTAAGCACGGTTTGGAGGCCATTATTATTGTAAAGTTATGTTTCATGTTATGTTTTTCAGGTAAAGAATAAAACACGATCGTAATCTTATATGTTTAACTAGCGGTTTACCCGCGGCTTTACCCGCGACATAATCAAAATAATAAAAAGACCAGAATAATAGACCAGATAATTATGTTATATTTTAGCAGTGACAAAGCTTGAAGATGTAACATATAATCAAAACTCACACGAACTTTGTTTATTTGTATTGATTGACACTTCCATTTTATTTATTAGTATTGATTCTAAAATATACAGATTAAATAAAACTATTTATTCAACATTATTTATAATTTATAATTCTAGCACCTCTTTGTAAACGACTCTCGGTGTTTCCTTTTGGGACTAAAATTATTAAATTACTCGCAAAGCTTACACCGGAGCACGCAATCTAAAACTGTCTATGTGAAAACAGTCCTCACTTAAATCAATGCTGGTCATGTTCATTGACTAGCCTTGAGACTTACTAATTGTCATGGTGAAGTACACATTAAGAGGTAAAGTTCCCTCTTTCTCCTTCTTTGAAATTCGAAAGAATTATCTGATGGATATATGGAATAATTTGATAGAGGTAGATTTTCATTGTTGGAATTAAATGGAATGAAAACCGGTATATTTATTTTGCATTTCATTATTTGCACCCAGAAGTATGTACATGAAGTTTTTTAGCGAATATGTCAAAACAAACATTCTAACCCAATGAAAATAAAAAAAAAATCATGTAAGAAACATAAACAGTAAATTTCAAGCAGATCAGACCATTTTTTATTCTATTTATTATTTCTAACCAGAGGCTTGTATATATATACAATTTTATGTTTATTAAATCAAAATGACGGAGTCGCCATTCAAACTTTCAACCCCAATTTCACCCTCTTGGGGGTAGACTTCCAAAACCGTGAATTCCATATTTATTTATTTCTAACCAGAAGCTAGTATATAAAATGTCATGCTTCTTACATCAAAAATGACGAACTCATCATATAAACTTTCAACCCCTATTCCACCCTCTTAATTTTGGAAAACTCTGATTTGCGTACTTATTTATTTCTAACCAGTAGCTTGTATAAGAAATATCATGCTTCTAACTTTGAAAATGACGGGTTTCCATACAACGGTTCATCTAGGGGTGGAATTTCCAAAAATCCTTTCTTAGTGCGCGTTTTCATTATAAAATGCATCAACTGTCAAATTTCAAGTCTTTAACCCTATTGGCTTAGGCTATGCGGTGATGAGTCAGTCAGGATAAGTCTTTATATATAAATATAATTCATTTAAAATATATGTCGCCGCAGACATATTATTTACTTCGGTTTTGTTATAAAATAATTTCCCTACAAGTTCATTAATTTTGTTTTATGATTTATGTTATGTTTTAGGTTTTATGTTTAATAATAAATAGCTTAAAATTAATTTAGTCATGAATTTGACTAATTCATGACGCGCGAAATTGATTATTGTAAAGTTTTAATTATTGTAAAATAATTTAGATAAAACAATGTGATTTTAGAATTATGTTAAATAAATAATAACATCCATAATTATATTAAAATAACAGAGATGATAAAGACATCTGTTTACACTAGTGTTTTTGTGATGTGACGTTTGCTTTTGGTGGGGCAAGCGAAAGCATTATGGTCGGTGAATTGAGCGCAGAGCTCAGTCTGCCGCCGACTCTCGAAGAGAACACACTGTAAGTAGAAACTATGTCCGTTTGATTAATTGCTAGTCTATCATCTTTAATAATAATTATTTGTTTAATTTCCTTTTGTACAAATAAAGCACTTGTAAACTTGAGTCTGTAATTATTTAACTACCTTTTATCTTAACTCCTTTACCTTGCTTCAAGTAGTTAAAGCAGAACCGATGACGCTAATGTGTCAGCGGTTCTGCGCTTATTTTTTATTTTAACCACTTCTGAAATTCGACAAGCACTTGTAAACTTGAGTCTGTAATTATTTAACTACCTTTTATCTTAACTCCTTTACCTTGCTTCAAGTAATTAAAGCAGAACCGATGACGCTAATGTGTCAGCGGTTCTGCGCTTATTTTTTATTTTAACCACTTCTGAAATTCGACATCAGAAGTGGGATCAGAATCTCATGTGTTCTGGTCCGCTCTGCTACCTGTGGTAACGTATTGTACGATGAAAAGGATCTGGTGAGTGCGTTCCAATTTGTTTAAAAGCGATAGACACTGGCTTGCTGTGGGTGGTACTTTATAAGTAATTTCACAACCTACCTACATTGCGATAATTTCTTTATTTAACTACCCTGCTTTGCATTATTAATTAATTATCGTGACCTTACGCAATAATAGCTAAGAAACTTGCCTAATAATAGTCGTGTGAATGTGACTCTCATTTCAGAAAGCGATTAACGTCGTTGTTATTAACGTCGTCGTCGTTAAGTCGTTCACCTCCACGCGGGCCGCCGCCGCGACCGCGTATAGTGATTGTGACTATGGTGGAGCATCGGGCATTCTACGGCATTGCCTTCGCCAGGGCGTTCCGTGAGGCTACCATGAACCACGATGCGGGAGCGATCGATCGTATCATTGGTTTGATATGATCAAACCAATATTTTTCCCGCAAACTTTTAAAGGAGTGATATTGTGTGTTTCTCGCATTTGTAATTGTCTGAAATGATGCTTGAGCCTGGCGCAATTAGTGGTATCGCGAAGCATATACTGCGCTCTTCGATTGAGAGTAAAATACTGTACTGGCCCTAATAGTCAGTCTTTATTTTTTTTATTTATTTTAAATGCGGGTTTTTCTATTGATTTAAAGAAGCGCTTTACAGGTTACACTATCAGTCAAGATCAGGAATAGCCGAGCGGAGTGAATCTTCGTGTTCAAATCGCCAACCTGCCCACCGCTGGAGCTGCGGGCTGATAATTTCCGGTCAACAGTCCCCAGCCTGCCAGACGTGGTGCTTCAGTGCTTCGGGTGCGATACATCAGCCTGCGCACAACTGGTGCTGCTGGCTAACCCTTCGCCGGAAAGCTCTCTCTCCTGCCTGACGGACGTGGTGCTGGTGGCCGAGCGTGACGAACGCGCAGGCGTGCTTATGTCGGTATGGTCTCTGTACGAACTATCCCTGTGTGATGAGCACGCAGGAAAAGGTGACACCTGATATGCGTACTGGCTTGGTACCTCAGGGGTATCAACTGACATGACTGATGGATGTGATCTGACGAGATGATGGATGTGATCATGGTGATCAGCTGATTAGACTGCAGAAATTCTGTTTTTTTTTATCATGTAAGAAGTTACGATAACATATGTTTGTTTACTTTTATTGTACTTGGTGTAATATAGTGATTGCTTTAGATGCTTTTATGTGTATTAAGTGGTATGGGGTGATCTTGAAAAGACCCGTGTTAGTCTCGTTGTCATAAAATAGCGAGCGTCGGAGTGACTTGGAAAAGACCTATATAAGTCCTTGTTTTGTAGCCTACGGTACGGGGTGATTGGGAAAAGACCTGTATAAGTCCCACTATTTGAGCGTCGGGGTGACTCGGAAAAGACTTGTTTAAAATCCCATCAGTAAAGTCGGAAAAGACCTGTATTAGTCTCAATCGAGCGTCAGGGTGACCGCTGTAGGGACATCAAAATAAAGGCATCATACAGACACTTCACTTACACCGACAACTTCTATCACAAGCTGCCAAAAAGTCTGGATGAGCTTTTACGTATTTTTACTGTAAAACCAAGTTGTACTGTTTCCACAAATTTCAGACAGTGACCAGGGTGAAGGCCCGAGGACGCTGTCTCGTCAGGAGAGACCGTGTTAGAGGTCTCTGCCTCCAAGAGTAATCAACATGGTCCAGTGTATAAAAAGGCACGGTAAACTACAGAATCACTTCACTTCGCCTCCGTCGCTCGACTTGATCATACTACCTGCCTACGTTTCATCCTGTGCGTCACGATGGCTGATCAGAACAGATCATCACTACCGAGCCCGCCAATTTATGCAGTGCCCGGTCAAGCCAGTTCCGGATCAAGTTCACCTGCTAATAAGGAGCCGATACAGCAAGGCGTAAAAAAAGCTAGTGGCACACCATGGGCGACCTCGGAAGGTCGCGCACGATCAACTGAGGCGCGCCCCACAACCTGGAGGGGTCACCCGCGAGGCTGTGTCGCCACCAGATCAGCAAGCTGAACTTTCCAGTATTGCAGCCGCCCCTCGCATGCCCATCGTGTTGGATGCACCGACAACCTCGAGCGAACAGTGAACATAACGGTGAGCACTTTCTTTAATAGACTTTAATAACAAAACAATTGCTATTGACGTGTGGAGCCGTTCAATAAGCCAAAAAAAAAAAAAAAGTAAAAGATGCTATTGACGTGTAGACCCGTTCAATTAGCCATTTATAAGCCCATCCTGAAAGAATAATGGTCCCCTGTGTACCACGGCGTACGAGACCGCCTAGAGCACAGCATCGACCTATCCTATCATCCTTTAGAGCCTCTGTTTTATACAGCACCGACCTCTCACCCACCTATCCTTCCCTATTACAATAAATAAAATGAAAATACTGTTGTCATGTGGAATGAGCAGTATTATAAATTAAAAGATGCTATTGACGTGTAGAGCCGTTCAATTAGCCATTTATAAGCCCATACTGAAAGAATAATGGTCCCCTGTGTACCACGGCGTACGAGACCGCCTAGAGCACAGCATCGACCTGTCCTATCATCCTTTAGAGCCTCTGTTTTATACAGCACCGACCTCTCACCCACCTATCCTTCCCTATTACAATAAATAAAATGAAAATACTGTTGTCATGTGGAATGAGCAGTATTATAAAAGTAACGATGACTACTGTTACTTTTACCATATGAAGTAGCCATCATCAGTCGACGAATACAAGATGGCATATTTTCTAGATCGTAACTATAGGCTTGTGTGTACTGTGGAAGTGCCTAGCCAAATATTAATTAATTTATTGGAGAAGAGACCAGGAGCGATGCAGAGCACGCATCGCGTGCGCAGAATGGCCGTGTCGCCGCAGACATATTATTTACTTCGGTTTTGTTATAAAATAATTTCCCTACAAGTTCATTAATTTTGTTTTATGATTTATGTTATGTTTTAGGTTTTATGTTTAATAATAAATAGCTTAAAATTAATTTAGTCATGAATTTGACTAATTCATGACGCGCGAAATTGATTATTGTAAAGTTTTAATTATTGTAAAATAATTTAGATAAAACAATGTGATTTTAGAATTATGTTAAATAAATAATAACATCCATAATTATATTAAAATAACAGAGATGATAAAGACATCTGTTTACACTAGTGTTTTTGTGATGTGACGTTTGCTTTTGGTGGGGCAAGCGAAAGCATTATGGTCGGTGAATTGAGCGCAGAGCTCAGTCTGCCGCCGACTCTCGAAGAGAACACACTGTAAGTAGAAACTATGTCCGTTTGATTAATTGCTAGTCTATCATCTTTAATAATAATTATTTGTTTAATTTCCTTTTGTACAAATAAAGCACTTGTAAACTTGAGTCTGTAATTATTTAACTACCTTTTATCTTAACTCCTTTACCTTGCTTCAAGTAGTTAAAGCAGAACCGATGACGCTAATGTGTCAGCGGTTCTGCGCTTATTTTTTATTTTAACCACTTCTGAAATTCGACAAGCACTTGTAAACTTGAGTCTGTAATTATTTAACTACCTTTTATCTTAACTCCTTTACCTTGCTTCAAGTAATTAAAGCAGAACCGATGACGCTAATGTGTCAGCGGTTCTGCGCTTATTTTTTATTTTAACCACTTCTGAAATTCGACATATACATTAACGTTTAAAATATTTTATTTTAAGGGTCCCACGAGAGTAATATAAAAATGACTATTACGGGTAAAATCGGTTTCATCACTCTCAAAGTATATATAGTTAATAATCAGAAGCTACTGGAGAGTGACCAGAAGTATTAAGAGCCACAAGAGTATAACAATAAACAGTGTGTAACAAAAACACTGTCCGACCCGAAAGGGGCATCTTGATGTATTATAGACATTACTTAAAATAATATTAAAAATCAAATATTAATTATTTTAAAAATGTTATTGTAATTTAAAATACACATTTTAGTGCCTTAATTCACCAACATTGAGCGAATTTTTTAAAATGTGACAACACCAGAGTCGTTAGGGGGCACCTTTGAAACGCCGCTGGCACGTCTAAGGCCGTGTCACTACTGCTCAGCAGCGACCGGCGCGCGATATTGTGCGATATTAATCATGTTTCCTCGACTTACTAGAACATAAACGATAACATTAACCACACAGCTTATAATATATATTATAAGAGAACAAGAGAAAGAAAAAATATAATAAAAATAAATTAATGAACGTCATGTGCAACCTTATACTTAAACTATCACGACTTTGGAATATTTTATTATTTTAGTTCGCAGAAATTTCTCTTTGTTACGCCAGTTCATGCTAGTATTGCATGACGATTGTCCACTATCGATAGACAATCGATGATTTATCGATAGTTAAGGTGTGACACAATTTTAATGGTATCGATAGTTTATCGACATTATTGTCACGTGTCAATACTGTCGATAGTAACGATAGTATCGATAGGTTTTGGTTAAAACCAATGGATTTGCAATACTATCGATGCTATCCGTACTATCGAATGAATTACTATTGATAACATCGATAGTATTGCTATTAACAATAGTATTGTTTACGATGAGCTATCGTTACTATCGATAGTATCAACAGTATTGACAATAGTCAATACTTTCGATAGTACTATCGATACCCTAAATAGTTTTCGAAATCAATCATCGACAGTCAAACTATTGATTGTTCTGCAACACTAGTTCATGCCGAAAGGCGTTGTCGCGGCTTCATCAGTCCGGCTGGCGTCACGCTTGTGTTGCCATGTGTATTTCGTCATTTAATTACTCTTAATATTAATTTTATTCGGGGTAATTTTATTGCTTACTATTATAAAAATGATTTTATAAATCGAACCGACTCACGATACCTAATAACCACTTCACGCATCGGACAGGATTTTTGTTACACACTGTATAATAAATAACAATTCCAATTTCCTAATGCCGTATTGCTACCGAGAATTTACTATTAGAAAAACTTCTATTGGATCCGATCATTATTCAAATATGTACTAGGAAACATAAAATCAAATAAATAATTATCAAAAATAACTTCTGTTTTTCACTAATTTCTTCAGACACACTAGATACTTACCTCACAAAATTTTAAATTAATGATATAACACGATCATTCAGTTATTTAATGGGAACCAATCATAATAATATATTATAATTGTCATTAAATCGAACCCAACGTAAAATATTAGTATCATTTATATTATACTCATTAATAAAATTGGAAATTATATTTTATGGCTCAGGTAATCATTTAAATATGGAGTAATAATTATTTGATTTATGTTCCATCGGTTTCACGTACCTACAAGTAACAATTCATTATTATTGAATTTGTCTTTAACTTGTAATTAATGGTATATATAATACTTTTTTATTTCTTTTAGAAACAGATACTTTCGAAGTAACCATTTATGGGAGAAGTTAATAATTTAAGAAAAATAATAAATATATGAGATGCTATTAAAGTAGGTAAAATGGTACGTAAGTAGTACCTTAAAACATGAATGCTACTTGCTATTAGTGCAAAGCAGTTGAGTGCAAGTTATTTGAGTTAGTAAAACATTTTTTTCTTTTGCCGATTTCTTAAAAATATCGAATGTTTAATGTAACTCTTAATGTAAGAACTTTAACTGAATATTAACGATTGGCCTTTTGGACTCACAGTAGCGTTATGTTATTTGTTATATTAACATAACGCTACTGTATTGTTGTTGTTCTACTTGGTTAGCAGGCTATTTATATCATATATGTATCAGTAACTTTTGCTGAAATACTGAAACAGAGTTATTTTTAATCCAATATAGAACAATACACAGACAAACATTAATTAAAAAAATACTACTTCCTAATAAAAAAGAACGCAACTTGCTGTTATTCCAAAGAACGCCGGCTGTCATATGAGCTTTAGTGCAGTTGTAGGAATTGCGGAAGCTTTTGCGTAGGTGGGCGCGGGAAGGCGCCAGCCATCGTTCCGTTAGTCGTCCGCGGTCTGTCTTGGAGTTCAGAGGGTTTTTGATAATTCATTGCCGATTTTCCGACGATTAACTTTGCAACCGCTGAATTTCACGTATTTCTTACATGTAACTGATTTAATTGTGTTAAATTTGTGTAATTTGTGGTTCGTAATTTTCTTAGAGACTTTTCTTTAAATATATATTACTGTTACACGGACCTCCGTAAGTATTTTACTTTTACACACTATTTTATTAAAAAGTGTAGGAAAATAAAATATATATTTTTTGTAATTAAATGAAAATGAACAAGATTTGATTTGAAGGCTTTTTTAATTTCTTAATATTACAAGATATTTTTATAGTTAATTATTTTTATAAAACAACCTTATTAATATTTCGATCATTTTTTAGTATAATAATAATTTAATTAAAACAATAAAAATATTAAATTAATTAATATTTCGTTAAGTATAAAATAGCTTGGGTCAATATGATATAATTTAAGGTTTATAACTTTTGTGAACAACAAATCATAAGTAAGCTATTGGTAAACAGTTCGCAATTACAGTGTTTAATTTTCTAATTATAAAATCAAATGTTGAAACATAATGTCCGTTATATATTTCTGTTTTAATTATTCGGCTAAGAAGTCTAAGTGTATTTACACATACTGTGAGTCTATAAAAAATTCTCAGATAACAGACAGCTGTCTGTAAAATTGGATTAGATGCCAATTGCTATCCTCACGGTCGTTGTAATAAACCCACTGTGGTTAAATGGCTACTATCGTAAAAAATATTTCGTATAGTTTATTGCGATATTAATGATAAAGGAGATAGAACATTACTTGATGCGTTTTTAGGGCAAAGTATCTAGAATCTAGATACATATTTACGTACCTACAAATACTAATATCGTAATGAAGTGCGTTCGAATAATTGTAGTTATCACGATAGTTCAATTTTGTTGATATATATCAGTTTTTACGGATAAAATACTGTAGTATGTTCATATTTATTTTTCATATTAGGTATATGCAGCTTCGTAGTGGTAGGTTCGTATTGATTTTGTACTCGATTCGGCTAGCATAATTGATTGTAGTTTAATTTAAAATTTGTATTGGCGACGAGTTATTTCAATTAATAATGTAAAGTAGATTACTCATAATATTAATATTTTCGGCTTTTTCTTTACAACTATGATTAATTTCAATGGTTTCTTACATTGCGTTTAACTTTAAGTACTTTATGTAATCTAATAATCCTAGTTGCTTTTAGTAATCGCTTTCAACAAGGTGAAATTAATTAAATAATACTAATTGGATGACAATATAAGCAAGAAAAATTGCGCAGTCGAGGGGAAAATATTAAAATTATTTTAACACAATACGGGATTTTTAGGTTATACTGTGTATGGACAAATAGTTAAGCGTAAAAACTAAGTAACATGACAACTGGTTAGAGATTTAAACCTGCTGACATCCTTCATCCATTCTTATATCTTATTTTCAATTATAAAGGTATTTTCAAATTGTTAATTATTAATTATTGTTAGCATTGCATAGCTTTATATGATATTTTTTATTAATAAACCTATCGATTTTTTGTGTTTGATTAATTATGCTATTGAAAGCTACTATACGTTATGAATTGTGAACAGTTTTTCTGACGACAGTTACTAGTATACAACTATTTAGTTAATTAAAACGTTGTGATCCGTGTCCTACAAATGAGTTGGCGCCCGCCCGCCCTAGGCGTGTAACATAACTATGTTGCAATACCCACGCGCCAAACAATTGCTCTCCTACGTTGATCAATTTGATGACGCAACCATTAAAAACTAATTTATATTGATATAATGGGATATTTATCTGGCATAACTTTATATAAACGAAAGTTATTCAGAGGATTTTTTACTACAATTATTTTTAAATCTTTAGAGGAATAAACATTTTTACAAATTCAGTTGTCACAATTTTTTTTGTTCGTGGTGGTCCAGTGGTTACAATTAAGATATTAACAGAATATCCCGTTCTAACCGGTTAAAATGCGGGTATTAATAACTTTTCAAGTACTTTATTTGTGTTCGTAATTTATTTCATGATCGATGGTGAACGAAAATGCCTCATATGGAGCAACGTAGTGGAATTAAGCTCCAAACTAAAAACTTCAAATTATTTGGTAGTTTTCAGTTAATTAAAAAGTTCCGAAAACACTAAAAAATAAGTAGGCAGCTTAAACATGTTTTATTTTATTCATTAAACAATGTACAGACGTACTTAGTATTAATTATTTTAAAATTTTAATATTTTTATTACTGGTGGTAGGGCTTTGTGCAAGCTCTTCTAGGGTAGATAACAGAAGTATTTGGTATTGATATGTTCCGATTTGAAGCGTGAGTGAGCCAGTGTAATTACAGCAAGGAACATAACCTCTTAGTTCCCAAAGTTGGTTGCGCAATGGCGATTTAAGCGATGGTTAACATTTTTTACAATGCTAATGGCAATGGGCATCTTTATACTGGCAAAGTTGATATATTTTGATATATTACATGGATTGATCTTTTTAATGAAATTATATTCGCCTAAATCTTTCAAATTTAAGCCGAATAATCGAACGAATTCGAGTGATTAGTTATATCGATACCTGATGAATACCGAACATAAACAAGATTCTAAGAAAGCTGTATTTTTTTTTTCAAATCAAGTATTTGATTGAATAAGCGGAAATGTTAAATCTTCGTTCCGTACAAACTCAACATGTGCTAATTATATGTGATGCAAAAATATCAGTGTGAAGAGTGATTCGTATTTATATAGGTACGCAAATGTCAGAAACATCTCGGTTGATTTATGAATTTGAGGCGAGTGTGACGCACGCTATAGTTTTATTTTCTAGGGTTTGTGCTATGTGCGAACAGCGAACTATTGTAATAAATGATCTGTTTCGATTTAAATAAATAAATAATATATATGTTTTAATTATAAAATTTCTATCACGAAGACTAATATTTAATTGTAATAATATTACGTAGAGTGGTGGTAAATATGGTGATATACAAACATAATTGACTGAGCGAAATAGTACATTAATATGATAATGCCCTATAGTTTGGCAAGTGCCTCTGCTGTCTTTAAGGAGTATTAGTGCTAAATCCACAGCTTTTGGGTTGGCGAATATATTATACTTGAACATTTGAGATCTTTCACCGAAATATAAAGGTTTTCGTATGATAATTGTATTTAGCAAAACAAATTAAGTATTTAAAACATCAATTTTACTTGCCCTATATACTATTTATATACATACACATATACTATCTATATTAATAGGAAGTTCTTTTATGTTCCTTTTTATATATCATTCGATTAGGCTCTATTTTGAAACTTAACTCATTGAATTTAACAACTGACAAAATTCTTAGATAGTTAAGATGATTATGTAAATAATAATGATTTCAGTTTTTTATTGTTTCGAATTTACATCATGATATTGCGTCTTGATTCCTGAATTACATAAATTAATTCGTCCGTATGTGGCAGCATTAGAACGGACGAGCGTAAGCGCCGTTACTTTATTTCATTAAATATCATCTTTTCCAGGTCTGGTTATTTGTACAGAAGCTTAATTAATCTGTATAGAAGCTTCATTAATCTCTATACACAAAATTATTCGTACTTATCGAGTTAAATTTGTTGCAAAATTATTCATTCGCTACAATAGATAATTTTGTATTGATGTAAATGTACATCGATGCTTAGTTTGAGTAATGATTTATTTTTAATTTTTAAATTAATATATTTTATAATTTATCTGCTTCTTTTTTTTAAATACTGATTTAAAAATGTAGTAATGTATCTAGGAAGACGTTTTCTAAAACGAAGGCATTTAAAATAAAATAGCGTTATTAAAAAGTTAAAAAATTTAAACTTGTTGAAAAGATAAAATAATTGGTGAAATGCCAAGAGTAGTTTCAATAGATTTTTTCTTCGTTAAAACTTAATTTGTTAATTACTGGCTACCATGTCTGCTATCTCCGGACATACAACGATTGTTTCCGATGAAGACGGACGCGATTGCATTTATATTATATTTAGCTTCTGAAATTCAGAATTCGGTCGAAAATTGTCGCGTTTCGAGGACTGTTTATTTTGGGTGTTAGAGCCATGAGAGCGTTGACTCAGTGAGATTACGTTTTAATTTTAGGCGGGTGCGAGTTGCCAAATCATTTGGGGAAAATATCAGCCTGCGTGCCCGGAACGTTTGGACGAATTGTTCGATTGTTTCGCGTAATTCGCATCGCATCACGTACGATTCACTTACCTATATAAATCTTACTAATGTAATTTCTCTCTAAAGTTTTGTTTAATATTTTTTTCTTAAACGGTTTCAATCACACAAGACACATGCAATGTCACATTCATCCATTTCAAAACTTTAACCGTAAAATAAATTAATATGTTTAAAAATTACACTAAGTTATTTTTTACACTAAGAAAAAACATTAAATTATTTTTAAGACAATTTAATTTTACAAAACACATCCAAAACCGGTAACTTCGTTGATTCTGCTTATATTGCATTGGAGTAAAGTGAGGGAATATAGTGTGTTTGTGCTAACGGCTGCCTGTAGTGATTGAGATCGGCCACCGTGCCTAATATTCGGATAAGACAATATGATTGTTCGACTTTGAGTGTTTATCGTAAATAAGCTACTTGATTATGTATAACTTCAATATTTCATAGAACTGTGTGCTGTTTACGGTTCATTCAAAATTTCCTTTTAGAATAAATGTAAAATATGGTCGTAATCGACATAGCATATTTATTCGACTAAGCTTTATCTTTCTATTATTTTATGTTATGATAAAATTTGATGGTTTGTCTTTATTTTACGTAGCAACGTAGTAATCAATGGATTGGATTTTCGCATAGATATATAACTTCTACCTTTAAATACGTTTTACGTGTTAAAAACAAGTTATTTTAAGTCAATTACTTTGCTAAAAGTTAATGAATACCGGTTTTAATCACACTTCCATTATAATAATCTTACAAAGGGAGAAGAAGGTAAGCTAATGTTATTTCGTTCATTATAATACAATTACAGAAGGTCTTCGCAAGCTCAAGATAAAATGACGGTGTCTAATTTATAGCGAGAGATATAATACCTCTGTGCTAACAAAATCACATTATTTACATTTATCACATTATTAACATTTATTTTTATTAATTTAGAAATTAAACTATAGTAATCGTATGACACTATATTAACATAAATAGAAAAAGGTAGAATTACTTAATCATAATTGTTATGTACAATATTTATAGAAATCAAAACATACATCAACATTATTATATTGTTACCATTATTTTACCAAAAGTAATGGCAATATTTTACTTTTGTTAGGGTAAAACACCGTTTGTTATTTAAGTACCTACCTACTTTTAAATATTAAAAACGTTTTTGACGTGATAACGTCTTATAAATCGCTGAACGCCGGCTGCACGCAGGAAAAAGCATGACTCATAGTAACGTTCCGCCAGAGCCGAGCGCGCGGAACAAGCGATAGAGAGGCACGATCGGCCTAAGCGTTCGGCTTGTGAGGCATCTATTTTTCTTCCACTCCATCGGCCGATGCGTCCGAGTAATAAACAAATAATAAACAAATATTTTTTGTGAATGAAAAACATTAATATGCATTGTAGAAAATTACAAGTTTTAGGAGCATATAAATATTATTATGTTGGTTGATAATGAGGCTGAGTTTATATTATGTTATGTATTAACAATTAAAACATAGTAATGCATGATTGATTACTTATCATATTCGCTGTTTGAGTCAAATTAACGGCAGCAAAACAGAAGACAGATGCATGCTTATAATTAGGACTTAGAATTAATTATGTCCTTATTAGATATTATTGGATATTGGAATTCGAAACATGAAAATGGATATAAATTATTCTCATGACTAAATCAAATATATGGTTCACCGTTATCTTTTGGTAATAAAAAAAAGAATAAAATGGGTATTGAATTTTTGTAATTCAGTCAGATAAGCTTTACGAATAACAGTTGAATTTTTTTATTTACGTATTTTTATGATTATACTATATTTAATATTAAGTACTTTTTTATGAATACTATAATAAATTTAACAATTAATTGGTATGTTTATTTTAATAGAGTAGATAAATTAGAGAGCGTAAACTGAATATTTCATGTTCCGGAAACATATGAACAAAAAAACGATTGACAAATATTCATAATTAACAATGTTTTTAATTTCCGTTGTTTGCATTTATAAATATATACATCCAAAATGTGTATATTATTGTTACATTATTGATACCACTTGTTTGTTTAATAATATACCAGCATCAAAATTTAATAAATATGTTATATTAACGATGAAAGTATTTGTATTATAACGGAATATATTTATTTGATATATGTAACCGTAATGCTTACTGCTATAAAAACTAGAGCAATCTGCAAGAAAACGAGGTGTATGACGTTTTAACCCTGCTTAAGCTATCTCTATTCATCTATATATACAGCGTGTAACAAAATTCGTGTCCGACCCGTGAAGTGGTTATTAGGTATCGTGTGTCGGGTCTATTTATGTGATAATTTTTAAAATACTAAGCAAATATTTGTACAGGATAAAAAGACTTGTCCTGACTGACTCATTAACGCAGAGCCTAAACCACTGGGGTTAGAGACTTGAAATTTTGACAGTTGATGCATTTTATGATGAAAATGCGTACTAGGAAAGGGTTTTTGGAAATTTCATCCCTAAGGAGGTGAAATAATGGATGAACCGTTGTATAGAAGTCCGTCATTTTCAAAGTTAGAAGCATGATATTTCGTATACAGTCTTCTGGTTGGAAATAAAAAAGTACACAATTCAGAGTTTTCCAAAATTCACCACCTAAGAGGGTGAAATAGGGGTTGAAAGTTTTAATGGGGAGTTGGTCATTTTTGATGCAAGAAGTATGAAATTGTATACACAAGTTTTTGGTTAGATATAAATAAATATGTAATTCAACGTTTTTGAAAATTTATCCCCCAAGAGGGTGAAATAGGGGTTGAAAATTTGCATTTGAACTCCGTCATTTTTCATATAAGAAGCATTAAATTTTATATGGTAACTTCTGTTTAGAAATAAATAAATACGTATTTCAGGGTTTTCTAAAATCTACCCTCCAAGAGGGTGAAATGGGGGTTGAAAGTTTGTATCGTGGGGCCATCATTTTTCATGTAAGAATCATGAAATTTTAAATACGTATTTCAGGATTTTTTTAAAACTACCCTGCAAAAGGGTGAAATAGGGGTTGAAAGTTTGTATCGCGGGTCCGTCATTTTTCATGTAAGAAGCATGAAATTTAATTTTAAAGCTTCTGAGCAAAAATAAAGGCATACGTTCTTTGTCATTTTTAAAAATTTAACCCGAAGTGAGAGAAATGGGTTAAAATATTCCTATAAAAAAATTGGTCTGATCTGCTTGAAATGTACTGTTTTACATTACATTTCAACATATTTTATTATTTTTTTTTATGTCGCAGGAAAAGCCGCGGGTGAACCGCTAGTATACGTTATACGAACAAGTTCAAGAACACAAAAGTGTGGATTGTAGGCTATTGTTCCATATTAAATTATTATGTATGAAAACTCGTTCATATATCTACTAATTGTAGCAGTTTAATCGTTAAAACTTATGTTTATGTTTAATTTTGTCTATCTTTATACTTTGTTAGTCTTTAGATAAATGTAACGTGTAACTGTTAATAAAAAATAAATGAAAGCTTCGAGAGTAACGTTTCAATGGCGTGTCGATGAAAACATAAATTAAAAAACTTTTCTTATAATAAACGGAGCAGTGTAACTTGGGGAATGTTGATCGCTATTACGTTAAATCATTTAATGAAAAAAGTCCGATACACTGTATCAGTAAACATTGAAAATGGCGATAGTAACTGGGATTTATGCGTAAAATAAATTTGATGCAGACGGAGTCGCGAGGGACAGCTAGTAAAGTTTAACAGTGCTGCGAACTGCATAATCATGAAATGTTAATCAACAATGATCGATGATAACGAGCCAAGAAAGGTCAAGTGTTCGATTACAGAAAACCTCAATTATGGGCTGACGTTATAGGCACACAAGCGACTTGCCTCAGTTTCATACTATTATTTATAGCATGAAGTTATCGTCTGTGAATAATAAGCACGAATATTGCACAATCATATTTTTGTTAGAGACGTGAAATCTAACGCTATACAAAATAAAACGGTGGTTATCATACATAATAATAAACACTAACCGCCTTATTCATAAACCTTTTTTACCTGGTTATTAGTTAAACAATATTTTGTCTTCTTCTTTCGTATGTCAAATCAATAATGACAGAAAGAGACAAATCAGTGTTTAGCTAAACAGTAACTAAGCAACGTTTATGAATAAGGCCGTAAATATTTCCAACCACAAATAGTAAAGAGTAAAGGACAAACAAACAACTTGGAATTGACGCGATGTCATTTTTGGAGATTTTGATTAATCTAAGATATTAATTATGGATTCGCGAAAAAATTGGCGTTTTGAATTTTAGCAAAGATGTTATTTGAACACTGCAAAACTATTTAACTTGAATTAAAAATGATTAAGAGAAATATAACAGTAATCCGTAATATGTTTTCACATTCGCTGCACCACAAGAAATTCAAGGTGGGAAACTCGGTGGTAGAGCTTTGTGCAAGCTCGTCTGGGTAGGTACCACCCACTCATCAGATATTCTACCGCAATTCAGCAGTACTTTGTATTGTTGTGTTCCGGTTTGAAGGGTGAGTGAGCCAGTGTAATCACAGGCATAAGGGACATAACATCTTAGTTCCCAAGGTTGGTGGCGCATGGGCAATGTAAGCGATGGTTAACATTTCTTACAATGCCATTGTCTATGGGCGTTGGTGACCGCTTACCATCAGGTGGCCCATATGCTCGTCCGCCTAACTATACAATAAAAAATAAAGGTCTGTCGTACCAAATATTTACATTGATTTATATAAAATCAATGTAAATATTTCCTCAAAAAGAGGAGAAGAGGCCTTAGCCCAGCAGTGGGACATTCATAGGCTGTTACTGGTACCAAATATTTACATTGATTTATATAGTCCACCGTACGTACTTTTTGTTTTTTTTTTAAATGTTTAAAGTGAAATATATGATTATGACTATTAATTTAAACTATACATTTATAGACGTTATTACTAGCAGATAATTGCTTAACATTAAATGTTTCAATATGAAACTGCCTTTTAACATCACTTATATAATAAAATACCGCAGATAACTTTGTCAATTATGCTTTATATTATAACATAAGGAGCTGAGTTGGACCAGTGATTAGAATGCCTTAATTTTAATCGAAAACATCATGTTCAAACCCTTGCAGGCACCGCTAAAATCCCGTGCTCAGCGGTATAGGAAAACATCGTGAGGACACCTGGATGTGTTGGATCAAAGTCTACACTTACAGACCGGTTCTTAATTTTACTTACAAGATTTCATTCATTAAAAAAAGTGTAGAGATTATTTTTGTTGATTTTTATCCGATGTATATATAGGGTTTTCCATTAAGGGCGCTTGATCGTGCAGAACTTCCATCGTAGCGTGTGCTGTGTGTTCAGACACATGTTGTCCAGATCCATATTCTCGATTTCAGGCCAAAAGAAGTTGGTTATCATCGACCGGTATCGCTCACCATTGACGGTGACGGCCACACCATTATCGTTTTCGAAAAAATACGGACCAATCACGCCTCCGGCCCAAAATCCGCACCAAACAGTCACTTTCTGCGGGTGCATTGCCACTTGGTGAACCTCGTGTGGATTGGTCTCGTCCCAAATACGGCAATTTTGCTTGTTGACATAGCCATTCATCCAAAAATGCGCCTCGTCGCTGAAGATGATTTTTTTGCCAAAATCGGCGTCAACTTCCAACTGCTCTAATGCCCAGTCAGCGAACACACGGCGCTGTCTATGGTCATGAACCTTGAGCTCTTGGGTCAGCTGGATCTTGTACGGGTGCAGGCTCAAGTCACAACGCAAAATTCGCCAAGTTGTCGTCTGCGAAAGGCCGAGTTCCTGTGCGCGACGCGGAATTGACTGCCGCGGGTTTTCGAGGACACTGTCGCGCACAGCGGCGATATTCTCGGCAGATCTCGCGTTACGTTGACGCACGGGAACCGGCTGATTGTTAACTGACCCGGTTGACTCGAATTTGTCCACCAATCGACGGATAGTCGACTCGGCAGGACGATCATCGCGACCGTAAAACGGGCGAAGTGCGCGGAACGTTGCTCGAACTGAAGACCCATTTTCATAAAACAATTTTATGATTTGCACGTGCTGCTCGACACTGTAACCTGCCATGGTGGTTTGGGAGGACGGAATGAATATAACACACTGCATTTGACAGCTGTCACTCAAACAACATGGCCGCAATCAGCTGTCAAAGTTCAAGCGTCCCTATTGGAAAACCCCTTATATAAATTAAACCTTTAAATATTAAATTCCCTTAAAATTCCTTTCGAATTATTTTTATTGCCAATAAAAGGTTTTGGTGGTTACTACATTTTGCGAAAGACCACATTTTCAGATGCATTTAATGCCACCCATTCTTTCAAACATATAGCCGTTTTTTAAATCAGTTACTATCGCTACATTTTTGTTTCTAGCGAGTCTTGAAAATCAAGATTAAATAGCCTAAGCAAGTCATTTTGCACAGATTGTATACATACGTGGTTTGTTTGTATTTTACGTTTTCATGACTTAACTACTCAACCGATGGTCATGAAATTAAATAAATACATGCGTATGGTACGCGTTATCAGGGGTATAGGGCAATAAAACTTAACACGATACTAGTATTTTATAATCAAAGATAAACTTTCTTAACAGCCTATGCTGAAAAGCTGAGTACCCCTAGTAAAGGATAAAATATAATTATTTCATTGGAGAAAAGAATATACATTTATTTTCTAAAAAAAAATTAACATTACAAAATTTAGATTTCTTATTATTTAACATTATACGCAAACTCTGTTATTTTTATTTTTTATTATGTTAGAAAAATGCATTTAATAAATAAGCAACAATTTGAAATTTTAAATAATTTATAAGGACATCTTAATATAAAATCTTGAGGATATCAATTTTGTTAATTTTTCTTTTTGGTTAAAACAACACACTGGTACAAGAAGCATAGACATTAGTATAGAATAGTGTTAAGATAAAAATAAAATCTAAATTCGAATCATCATCATTTCAAATTTATGATGCAATAAAATAGAAACACCGTGAAAGATTATTAGTTTTTTTAATGTAGGAATAAGGAAATGGTCTCATTATACATTTATGTTTTTAGTTTTAGTTTTTATATAAGAATGGAATATTAAATTGTCCTTCTTGCTTATAAGCATTATTATGTTTTCAAAACAAATGTAATTTTCATAACAAATATAAGAAACAATTTAAATTTTTTGCTAGTGATATGAAGTTCTTCATCCAGCTTATTTAGTAAAAGATACACGTATCAAATGTTGTAACTCCAGTTAAACTCCTTTGACGAGCGTAAAATTCGATTCAAGGTCGAATTTGAGTGCGATATTAAATGATACGCTTAGAAAAAAACGATCCTGACGAAGATCCTGAGAATGAAGGAGAAACGTGTTTCAATTCTGTCGTTTTCATGTTTTTTGAACTCTTGAAAACTTCTTTAGCGGCGTTGTGCACTTTTTTATGATGGGTAAAAAATGTTAAACTCGCGTTAGGTCACGTGACCCTGATTGAAAATTTGTAAGAAGGATTCGGACGTGTTAAATTTTTGAAGTAAAAACTTCTTTAGCGGCGTTGTGCACTTTTTTGTGATGGGTAAAAAATGTTAAACTCGCGTCAGGTCACGTGACCCTGATTGAAAATTCGTAAGACGGATTTTGAAGTGTTAAATTTTTAATGTAATATAAATTGTCATGTTTGTGTACGATAGCGCAATAAATGAATATTGTATTTTATCACATAAATGAGAGTACTTTTATACTGATAATTAAAGCAATTTGATTCGAAAAATTTTCCCTAATCATTCCAAAATATAAAAAATGCACGACGTTAATATTCAAGTTTTCACTTCTGCCGGCACTCCCGGAGTGCAACCCGTTATTTTTTAAATTAATTATTGGTATATCATTGAATTAGTGACTTCTAAGGTCCTGGATCCTAACGTCCTTTGTTCAAACACCGGGTCCGGCTGCTGAAAAGTTGTTGAGTTTTTAGTCAAATTTTTAGTAGTGTTTACGCACATACTTGTGGACTAAAATCAGTCTCCCTTGAGAATGTCAGCCGAACCAGAAATCGATCAGGACGTGATCATTATCACTATTATGGGACTTAAAATAATTATCAAAATATGAAGTTATTGAAACGTTTTTGTAAGACTACCAATGGTCAAGTTCATCTTAATTCTATATGTCTATTTAAGTAAACAATTATAATGGTTACGTGATTTATTTAGGATTAAAATTTAGTACAGTACCCTTGTCTGGTAAATACGGTTATTGCTTTAGTCGACAGTCAAGTGTTGTAAATTATGTGCTTAAAGTATCCCTTACAGTCTAGTTTATTTGAAAGGTCAAAATGAATTAAGGTAACGGACAGTCCCAACAGTTGTGTACCTACGTAAACTAAAACAGAACTGTTATTGGTTACCTTAAGCATTACATCTATTCCGTTATAACCAATTAGCATAACAGTATTTTGTGTATTTTCCCACTGTACCCTAAATGTGAGAAATGTTGTGACATTATTTTCATAAATTTTTCACATTTGATAAGCATTATTAAACTTAAATAAATATGGGTAAAAAAATATTTTTAGTAGCGTTCTTTGTTACACTTTTTACCTATTTCTAACAGTCAATTATCTCTTCATATATACATATTTAGTTGTTATAACAAGCAAGGTTCGGTTTAAAAATTTCATCCACTTGTTTGCTTTCTGGAATATTCAAATTTAAGTCGTAGGTAGCCGTTAACGGCGATACGTTCCAAAAGCAAACGAACTTTGCAGTTTTCAATTAAGAATTAGAGCCATTATTATAATAAATTAAATAATTCGTAGTATAGTAGACATGTTGCATAAACTTATCGCTTACAAGCTTGGAACATTTCTAAGACCTGTGTACATTGTTTTATATAATCCAAGAACTATATTTTTTAACGTTTTCATTCTGTTATAATAACATATGTTTTTTCGCATTACAAATATTGAAAACTAAAATTGATATCAACTTCAAACTAGATCAAATATTGCAACAGAATTTCAAACCAGTTCAATCCGGTTTGAATTGAGCTGACATTTTGCATACGCTTGTAGTTTCGATAACAATCCAATCTAGGAAAGGTTATAAATTTTATTCGATTTTATACTAGCTTCTCTCTACAAAGGAGGTTTAGGGTTTTGTACATCCGATGCAATAACAAAAACACATGATTTTGGCCAAAACGCGTTCGATTACGGGTAAGTACTGCTTAGTTTTCATGTGCCTAATTTGTGTTTATAATTCATCTCGTCATTGGCGGTGAAGGAAAACATCGTGAGGAAACCTGCACGTAGCTTATTTCACTGATATTCTGCCACATGTGTATTCCACCAACCCGCATTGGAGCAGCGTGGTGGAATAACCTTTTTTTTTTCTTTTTTTATTATTATATCGGTTGGTCGGTCGAACATATGGGCCACCTGATGGAAAGTGGTTACCAATGCCCATAGACAATGGCATTGTAAGAAATGTTAACCATCACTTACATTGCCAATGCGCCACCAACCTTGGGAACTAAGATGTTATGTCCCTTGTGCCTGTAATTACACTGGCTCACTCACCCTTCAAACCGGAACACAACAATACAAAGTACTGCTGTTTTGCGGTAGAATATCTGATGAGTGGGTGGTACCTACCCAGACGAGCTTGCACAAAGCTCTACCACCAAGCAATGACCTCCAAACTTTGTCCTCTAAGAAGGAGAAGAGGCCTTAGCCCAGCAGTGAGGCATTCACAAGCTGATTGTAGTACTGCTTAGTTTTCATGTGCTTAATTTGTGTCTTTAATTCATAATTATCATCATAATTTGTGCATCGTAAGATTTCTTTACGTGTCAGATACTTAACGTTCTACCACATTTGTATCGACACCCTGCATTGCCGCAGTTGAGTGCAATAAGCTAGAAACCTCCTCAGGAGAAAAGGGTATCTTTGCCCAGCAGTGAGACATTTACATTACTTGATTTTACTCGATATATATTCTTACAGTACTGTGTCACTTTTTGACCCAGCACAAAACATGCATATGTAACAGATATATATGTTAATACCATTAGCTAGAGCAGTAATACAATACCAACAACTAGCGATAAAGTTAGCCCATTCTGTACAACATAACCTTTATAACCCTTTTATAGAACTGATCCGGAACACCATTTTCAATTAAGGAAACGTTCCCTCGGCCGATATATAGCTTAACTACTTTCATTGTTCACGTCAGTCGGAGTGATAAAACTTTATACATCTTTATATTATTATTTGTCATCATAGTTGTTATTTATTTAAGGGTAAACTAGTATTTGTCAGAAGATATATGATAAGATAAATATCTCTTTAGTAAAATGGTATGGATGGTAAACTATTAACAAGCTGTTTCAAGATTGATACAGTTCGTTAAGGCCAATTAAATCATCAGCTGTTCAATACATCATAAATTGTGCGCTAAGCTTGCGTTAAATCGTGTCGTGTACTTCCAATTCGATCAATTATTTTCATTGTAGGAGCATAAATAGATATAAACTTTTGTGACGTGTTTTTGTACCTGATTATGATATTCGGATTTTACTTTGATATGTACATTTTTGGAGGAACATAAAAGGATAAATAATATTTACTGTACTTGACTAGTCTTATTCTTAAAAAAAGATTTATGTTTAGGTTTAAAGTGTGTGACTCCTTGTGAAATTCACTCAGAACGCACTACAAAGTTGGTTTTGTCGTTGAATGTGCTCATATATCACAGTAAATACTATCTAATTTGTATGAAATTATAGGACTGGGTCTTGTAACGTTTTGATTTTGGAACGTCCGTGGTCAATATCCAGGCAGTATGAATAGACCTCATCATGAAACTGCCTGAAACTTTTGCTGACCACTACCACTTATCTAGCTCAAAGATTCGGGTCTAGGAATTCAGAGCAATAACGGCGTCAACGTTCTGGGTATAAAGTTTTAGTTTCATACTTTCTATATGTCTGGTATGTTTTATTTTATTTTATGTAATTATTATATAATAAATTAGTGAATAGAAAATACATTTTTTGTAATGTAATTATTACTAGTGTCAGTCCACGGTTACGCCCGCGTGTTAGAAGGGGAGGAGCTGCTGATATAAAAGGTTCTAGCTATGTATGAAGCATCATACAAAACTTCATCAACATCGGTTCACTGGTTTAGCCCTGAAAGCGTAATAGACTGACAGAGTTAGTTTCGCATTTATAATATTAATATAGATGACTTTATTATTAACACGAGCTTACTTTTTTTCTTATTATTATATATAGAGATATTAAAAAAACTCCATCTGAAACAGTCGTAATAATGAATGAGCGCCGACGAAGAGATAGACATGGAAAAATTACAAGCGTTTGGATTTTGATTACAGGGCATAAATTTCTAGGCAAGAAATGGTTTTGAAGAGTTACGCGAAAATTACAAAAGATTTCATTAATTTAAAAAAAGTACTAATTAAATTGGCTTATCATTAAAATTTAAATTATATTTATTCCGCAATATTTTATTCTGTACCATAAGCATGATAATTAAACTTTATGTATATTTAGGCAAAGTAAAATTGGCAACATGTGACTGTTTCTTGTAATGAATATTAATAAGACTTATTAAAATTTGTGAAATCTGAAACATATTACATACATAATATATAGTCGGTGATATTTAATTTGGATTTATAATAGTTATAACGAGACTTAAAAAATATTCCTTTCTAAAACAAATTTCAATCTCTGACTACAATCATTGTTATTAATATTACATTTTATTGTAATGTCAATGTGCGTTTCAGTAAAATTATTCTAAACAAAATAATTATAGAAATATTTAATTTGCAATTCTTGTCAATCAATAAATGAAATCGTCTTCTTAAAAATAACAATCATTATATGTGCACGTATTTATTATTGAGTGTCCCTGACATATGGTTGCAATAACTGAGATCTCCAGTAAATGCGTACTTTGAAGATCATAAAAAACCGACAGTCACGAATAAATATAGTGATGATGCTATACCTTTTCTATTTACATTTGAGACGTACTGTATATAATTTCGTTTGCTCGGCGGCCAGTTTAGTTTGCCAGACTAAACCACACTATTGTTATGATTTATTTGACGGATGAACAACAAAACAAGCTAACGAAGATTAAAGTTGCCATCGACGTTTAATGCGTTGTTTAGTTAAATATAAAAAAAGTTTTTTTTTTAGTTTCTAATCAGAAATATACAGTTAAGTAATTATATTTCATAACGAGCATATGATCTAGAAACCGATTTGATGTAATTGCGTCTGCGCATTAAACTAATCTTATTAATTGATTTCAAATTAATATTTCTTTTGTTTACTGTAACATATGAATTATATTAATTCAATAATATTCTCAATTGGAGGGCAATGCCTTATATAATGATTATGTATTTTCAATTTTCATATAATTGGTATTTTAATCTTACATTTTCAAAATGTTTTTTACTCATTGCATGAATAAGCATTGTGGTCGCCGTTGATACAATAAAATATATTTTTGTGTTATGCAATCATGTATTAAATATTGAAATAAGTCAATGGATTAATGTCTAGACTATTTACATTTAAATTGATACTCTCAATGGATAGAAGGCTAACACGGGATGGAGGTAACAAAGCAAATGTATAAAGCCAGTTGCGAATATGAACTGAGACGCGAAATAGAATAAAATCTTATTCAATTCTCCAAGACTCCGACACACTTAATTGGGCCGTAAAAATCTGATCGTGTAATGGGAATAAAATTTTATCATAAAGTATGTACTACTTACTGAACCTTAAATGTACTTTATGAGTACCTACCTAAGAACGTAAACGGATTACGCATATAAGATACAAATGCGACTACCGTAAAACCAGCCAAAGATCGGCTATATTTTTACGAGGAGCAATTCCTCTTTACGTGTAATGCTTGTGTAATGGCACAATTTGCTACTCACCCGTAGGTTTGATGTAACACTAAACATTTGTGGATACCTTATAAATAGACGTGGACTGTAGAATTTTATAAATATTTCATTTAAAAAATCGTTTTGTACGATGTTCTTTTTTTTTGATGGCTCACTTTGTTTGATAGAATGCTGTAAAAGCTTTGATCCAATCTAGTTTCTGTATTTGTTTTTTTAATAAATTTGTTCACGTATATAATATCAAACTATGTAGTTGCTACTTGTTTAGGTACTAAAATGAAAGAATTCAAGGAGTCAATACAAAGTAATAAGAATACGAACCCTTTAATTCCCCAAATATACGTACCATTCTAAAATAAATTTACTTTTCTTTCATAAAATCGCTCTACATGTAAATTCAAAGTATTGGTATTCCAAAGGAAATCATATGTTAAACCATATTATGGATAGAGATTTATATCCTGGTTGTCGATAGAATAACGATATTGTCGATTTTGTCAATGATACGCGTGGCGTTTTTGATGTGCAAATATCTATTAAAACTATTATGATATCATTTTCATTCATTTGTTAATCAGATTTATAATTACATTTCACCAAATTCATCAAATATCCAACTTTAATAAGCCCACCTGCGATTTAAAATTTATTAGAAGCTTATATATTAAAATAAATGTCGTATTTAAGATGAATAGCAGTGTACATTATAGAGTGTGTACCTTTAATTTATACTTTTAATAAGATAATATGCTAATGGAGAAATGAAATAGCCCATCAAATGAGATACACAAACTCTTTGTCTCTAGAGATTTAATTATAAAAGAGGCATATTATTACTTTTTGGTTAAAATTCGATTAATTAAAAATTACTAGACATTGAATTAAATAATATAACCAAAATTTGTTGAAAATCTTGAAAAGAGAATAACATGCTTTAAGTATATAGCTATTTTGAATTGCAATTTAATGAGATATATTTGATGCGTAAAAAAGCACGTAATTGGTGGGTGTACCCATGTGACTTAATTTGTTGGATAAGAGGAATCACAGATTGAATGGATCAAAGTGAAAGTGCCCTCGTTAAAAGGGCCGCCTTCCCATTGTATTAATTAAATAATTGCTTCTAATCGGTTGTGAAAAAATAACATCTTTTTTTTTTTTTTATTATTTATTTATTATTATCCAAATACATAGACTAACAATTAAACAAAATAAGAGCATTATAAAAACCACAGAGGTTTGACATTTTAAATAAATGTCGTATTTAGTATTTTTTCATAACCGATTAGAAGCAATTATTTAATTAATACAATGGGAAGGCGGCCCTTTTAACGAGGGCACTTTCACTTTGATCCATTCAATCTGTGATTCCTCTTATCCAACAAATTAAGTCACATGGGTACACCCACCAATTACGTGCTTTTTTACGCATCAAATATATCTCATTAAATTGCAATTCAAAATAGCTATATACTTAAAGCATGTTATTCTCTTTTCAAGATTTTCAAAAAATTTTGGTTATATTATTTAATTCAATGTCTAGTAATTTTTAATTAATCGAATATTCTTCATAGGTTTCTAGATGACCGTTTTGTATTAAGCGTATGATTTTTTATAAAAATTAACAATTCCATATTTTAATAATATCCGAACTCGCTTCCTGCTTAAAAAAGGCAACGGAAAAAGATATGGCTTTTATTAATTTATTT
Source organism: Nymphalis polychloros (assembly GCA_905220585.2). Classification (NCBI taxonomy): domain Eukaryota; kingdom Metazoa; phylum Arthropoda; class Insecta; order Lepidoptera; family Nymphalidae; genus Nymphalis; species Nymphalis polychloros. Next base: position 9,171,386 of record HG992245.1, on the reverse strand, counting down.
GTAGATGTCACTTGTGTTTATCACTTCAATATTCGTCGCCGGTCACGATCGGCAGTGAGTTGGTTGAGCTTATTCCCACAGCGCAGCGCAGCGCAGCGCCGCAATGAAAAATATAGTCGACATTATTTGTGTCAAGCAGCGCCGTCGCAGTATATATAAAATATTATATATATTTATACATACATATATTAAAAAAATATGAGTTTATAGTTTTAGGTCAGGCATAGGCTATAAAGTATATTTATACGTACCATATATTTTGTAAACGCAAAATAAGTGACGAATCCCTGTATTTCCGTCGGGTTTATTCAGTACGGTCAGGTACTTAGTTCCTTAAATTGAACTAGCATCGCAGTATCGCAAGTAAAACCTTTTTATCGCAAATCATCTGATCGCAATCGACGAAAATGTAGTGAAGCCACTTCAATTTTATATATCTAACTCATAATATTAAACATTTTCATTATCTAACTCATAATATTTAACATTTTTGAAATAAATAATACATTAAACAGGCAGTATAAATAAAAAATTCTCGTAATAGCTATAAATTATATTACGACTAGCACAATAAACGATCATAGATCGTTCGGCTATATTGTTTATTTTACCCCGAAGTCGAAATTTTATCTTTAATCTGCTTTAATAATCATAAACATGAAAAATTTATGATTATTATGTAATTTTTGGGTATAATGATTAAATTTTCTCTTTTTTCATGTTTATAAAAATACAGCTCCCGTCGTTTGTATATAAAAGCGTAAGTGGCCACCGGTTATGTTTGCAATAGTAAATCTGGTCGGAATCCTCATAATCAAGCTGGGACGGCAATCTACCTTTGTAATCCCTAGTGAATGAGAGCAATTTAGGGCCGTGCCTCAATGCCACTCCATGACGTATGTAATATATTGCGGATATGAATCCTTTCATCTATGTTAATATTATAGAAATTAGTAAAAGTTATATGATTTTTTTTATCGCTCAGGTCTATATATACATATTATAATATAAATAGTTTCACATTATATAGCAGTGAAGTTATATGTAAACGTCTTCGTAAAATAGACATTTAAAATTATTTAATGTATTTTTTGGCACGCAGCCTTAGCTTCTATAAAAAGCAGCACGTATTATTTCAATTTGATTTCTGAAGTAATCGATATTGATAATCGATACAGTTCATATCCGCTTATATTGCATATTTATTTTAATTTTACTTGAAAAATTATTAACTCCAAAGTCCTATTTAGCTTAAAAATAAATTTGACCTAACCTAATTCTAAAATTAAATGTTACAAAATTTAATAATATAATAATAATAAAATAAGTAAATGTTAAAAAGATATACTGTTTTAAAAACTCGCAAAGGGAAAATGATGACACTCAAAACTCTAGGGAAATAAAGTAAATCGAGTTCTCGACAGCCCTTTAACATACTTCGTCGTGTCAGATATATAAATATCTTGAGATTCATAACGTCTGTGACGTAATATTTTTGTATATTTTTTTCAGGTACTCGCCAGTTTGCGGGCTGGATATGTTTGTATATTTATCATTCGTTCAATTAAGCTGTCACGATTCCTAAAACGCGTCAGAAAACGCCGAGATGTGTCCGAAAACGAAGAGATAAGAAATATAGAAAGGACAAAAGTCCCACGATGTTCTCACTGGCTGAGGGATGCGGGTGTGTCAGTTTTCGAGGGGGGCGGCGTGCGCGCTCCATGGGAGACGACTCTTCCTCGTGTCGAAGTTCTGAAATAGAGCAAGAAGTGCCAAAGAAGCTAAGCAAAAGACTGCTCAACGGCGATTGCACTATGAAGGCTCTTGCACCGTTCTTGAAGTTTTGGAAGAGAGATACCGTCAGCATGACCAAGGCTGAAAGAAGTAAGTGTTATTTGAAAATAGTTCACTAGGCTAAAAATAATAACGTTTCTATTATTTTTTTAATAGTAAATCTGTTGGTAAATGGTTATTTATAATATTCTGTACATGTGAACGGAAAACACGTTTAAAAAAACACGAGCTCTTATCCATACGATTCGCTGGGCGGAAATTATAACTTCGTAATTGAGTACGAGTACGTTACTGTTCATATTCGAAAAATATCTATGTAAGAATTAATCAAGGCTACATACATAATATATTTAATTTAAAGTTGTAGGTATTTGAATTATAAAAAAGGACTACTTAAATTAGACTACCACAATATCTTAAGATGCTTATTTTTTAGCATATTTTCGACCGTAAGTTTTGATAAAAAAATGGAAGTGTTTTAAAAATTTACAATTTCGTACAACCAATTTTGAATAAATGTCTGTGCTGTAGGAAAGATTATGTAAGTTATTGATATTGGAGTTTTACATTTATAGCTGTCAAATCTAAACTTAAACATTTTGCTGGTCTGTAATAGTTTTAAATAATCAATTTTATGAAGAATAAGATAAAAAAACAATATTATAAAGTCAAGGCAAAGTCGAAGTGAAGCTGAGAGTTTGTGCCTGAGTTTGAATTTATGTAAACAATATAAATTAGATTTCCCTTAATCCTTTACATATAAATAAACTTTAGAGGACTTTGGAACATGTGTAGACATAATTATATTACTCATGATAATAGAACAAAGGACTACGTTCTTCATTGTATGCTAATTATTCTTCACGACGAAAAAAATTAAAGCGAAAACAAGATGTAAGTTAAGCAGATGTGCAGCAATCTTTATATCTTCTACTGCTGGGCAAAAGTTACCATTCTTCTCTAGAAGGCTTGTAGTTAATTCCATCACACATGTGGCAGATTTTCACTCGGATTCAGAATGAAATTTATTATAAGCATAATAAAAAATTCTCGTGGAAACTCGGCAGCGCTTGTTTTGAATCCGCGATCATTAATTAAGATAACAAAATAAGAACACGTGGTCGGACCACTCCTTCTCGCAAGCTCGACTCTAATTACAAATAAATATATGTCTATTGAAAATTCATATATATTTTCTTATGTGATATTATTTAACGGTTTCTAAAGTCTAAAGCGAAATGTATTTGCCGTTTGTTCGTAACCACCGCTTTTAGTTTTTAAGCCCAAAAAGTTTTTTGTATATTTGCTTCTGAGCCGTAAATAAGCTTATTTTCGCTTGCATTGCATTATGACCAATGGTTGCCAAATGACCATTTGCCAATTTTTTCATGGTAAGTAATTGTGTTTACTTGATTTCGATAAACATAATTAACCAGCTTGTCACAGCTACTGTTTATTTGCCTAAAATTATTGAGCATTGAACGCGATAAATAGGACCGTTTATAAACAAAATTATTGAGGAGCGTAGAATATCGAACAAAGTGGTACCTATTGTAATAAGTGCTTTCAATATGTTTTATCAGCCATGTAATAGACACTAAGCACATAACACATTTTTCAGCGCTAAAATGGTATATTATTTATGATAAATTAATGTGTTGCTAAAACTTCTCAGAAGTTTGACATTGAAAATTTTCATGCTGCCGTAGTCGGCATTTCAAGAAAAAGTTTAATCAACGATATTTATTTCTTATTCCTATTTCAACGCAATTAAAATTAATGTGAAGGTGTCGTCAAATAAAGATATATTTCAATTATAGAAAAACACATTTTTTTTATAATTGGTTCTATTATAAAAAAAAGTTTGTATATATAATTATAACAGTATAGAAACTGACATGTTCAATCCACAGGACTATTTCGGCTCCTAATTCAATTTATTTTAACCCTTATCTACCCCATGGGTCGTTTTCGCCCTATTGAAAACTTAATGCTATATAGATCTGAAAACTACAAATTACTATTACAGACCAGGGTTGGACACAGATACAAGAAAAAATAATTGTACATTGAAGATAAAATTATACTATTTGTCCAAATTTATACCACGTTTGACGTTTATGTGGCCGATTTACACTTTTCCAACGAAGGGTAAAACGGATGACCTTTTTTTTAGTTATTTCAGTAATTTTAACATAATACGTCTTTATTTTTTCATTTTTGGGAAACAAACAGCATTATATAATACATAATACAAGTCTGTGGGCCTAGATAAAATTATGGTATTTTCGCGTAGTATAGTGGCATTACAACTATGAAATAATGGTACATATAAGGTCCTCCAGACCGATTTCGGCCACGGCGGCCAATCTCAAGAGAGATTAGCCAACTGCGCAGGAGATATTATAGTGCACAAGTGTGTGCGCAAACACAGGTGCACTCTCTTTTCCTTAGCTCTCATAATCCGATGGGACGGCAATCCGACACGACCGGAAAGAGTTCAGGCGCAGGACCAACGGCTTAACGTGCTTTCCGAGGCACGGGAGTGTACACACTTCCACCTTCCAGACTCCGGGCTGCTACTGACAATTTTCTGACAGAAAAACTCAATAACTATTTATTGGCCCGACCTGGGAATTGAACCTAGGACCACCGGGTCTGCAGCCTAATATCTAGCCACTAGACCAACGAGGCAGGTAGAGAAATAATGGTACAACACTATGAAATAATGGTACAAATAGTATAATTATACTACGAAATCCAACCCTGTTACAGACCTCGTTTAAGTTCTTTAAAAAATTATGTAATACGTTAAATCTATTCAAAACAGTTCCAAAATTTTATAGACATATACATATACAGACATTATAGACATATACAGGTTAAAACTAATTTACCATACCATACCATACGATATATTTATTGACAAGACTAGTTATTGAGTTATGTATTATGAAGCCCACATTTGTCTACTACAAATGTTGATTTATTTTACGTGAATTTTATAGTTAAAGATATTATACTAATTGTGTTAGCCCTTACTTATTGTAGTCCGTAATAGTTAGATGTAAGCTAAGTGAGGTACACATACGAACGGAAAATGAGCCTTTATACAGTCATATATTTAACTGTCAAAAATGAATTCTGAAAATAAAACATAAGCTATATGTAACAATTAAAAAAAGTGTTTGATCCCATTCATGTAAGGCCATTCATGTATAACAGCTTAAATGAATTATTATAGCGAACAATTTTTCTGAATATTTATGACATATTATTTGCATCACTAAATCAAATTATACTTCACATGAATGATAACAATGAATTAATTACAATGTTTTATTCATAGCAATGAAAGCCGCCATACTAATTCAACAATGGTATCGGCGGTACCTGGCCCGTATGGAGGTGCGCAGGCGCTATACTTGGACAATTTTCCAAAGCATCGAATACGCTGGAGAACAGGATCAAGTAAAAGTAAGTAATATATTTTATTTATTAATCTTTATTATAGAAATGTATATAAATAATTAAAAGATGGTGCTGTAAAGCGACTTCATTTAAAACATAAATAATAATTTATACAGAAATAGCTCATAAAGCCGAAAGCAATGACAGTTTATTGATTGCGAATCATCTTCATTTAATTTTAGCTCTTGTCCAACGAATCAATACTCTAACGAGAACTATTTTCAGTCGTTAGAATGAGGTTACAAATAACGGCAATAGGGGTATTAATGACGTCATAATGAACACAGCTACAGGAGGACAATGAATACGGAATGTTAATACCGCAGAAAAAAATGGAACCGTAGAGTTCAAAGCAACTATAGTATTTTGTATCGTAGAACACTCCAATATTTACGTAACGAGTTACATTTGTAGAAGTAACTATATAAAAAAGTAATAATGTTTTCGTGTTATGTTTTGATATGCACTTAAGACATATATGGTACTTATTTTAATAATATTATTCCCGAGCAAAATTATTTTATTCTGCGGTCATCAGTGGATTGAATTTATAAAGAGGAAATTGCATTCGTGTCAACGGATGGGAGAATGAAAAACCAAATTAAATCTAGGATTTTTTTTTATAAATGGGTGAATTGTGGCGCTCATAAAGGACTAATCGTAGGAGTGCATATATTATGTTGTAAAATTTGCGAATAATAATAAGTAAAGCATCGTAAAAATAAAGAAACATATAAAATAAATATGTTTATACATTGCCTTAAAGTAATAGTTGTAATGAGCATGTAAAACATAAAATAAATGTTGCAATTAATATAAACGAGGTCATGTTCAAGGTCAACGCTTATAACTGGTTAAGACTCATTGGAGCTTAAATGATAAATTTTAAATGAACCTTTCTCCTTAAAAGGAGAGGAGTCTTTTGAACATCAGTGGACTAACGGCTACTACTACGATCATCTAAGGACCAGATAAAGACCTTATGTTAACTCTCTCAATCTTAAGAGTATTTTTATGACGGTCGCAAAGTTTTGTTATTGGTAAATTGACATATTTAACTTAAATTTTTCACTTTTATATGAAATTATTGAGATAAGCTGTTATGAATAAACCTGAAACAATTTTATGTAAATAATCGTTCTATCGACGATGTAGGGGAACTAGAAAACGAGGGTTTTTAAGTGAATGAAAAACTGCATTGTATTATATTTACGCTTATCCGGTTATCTTGAAAAACAGTTGGTCATTCTATTGCAAAAAATGTTAGTAATCGATGTGAGGTGATGTTTAATAAAAATAAAATATCAGTTTTTATAGAAGAAACCCAGTCCAAGCAGCGTATATGTTTCATATTTCTATTTTAGTTTTGCATGTGAACGTCACATGTTAATGCACTTAGCTGTCTTTGCCACACCTTAATACAAGTTATATTGCTTTAGTTGATACCCATAAAAGTGTTGTGAAAATTATTAATTAACTAATGTAATTCAGGACACATTGCATATGAATATTTGATAGTGTTATTATGTTTTTTATTTTAATTTATTTTACGTGATTCTGAGTACATCTGGTAATTTTGTAATCCCCACAATGATATAATTAAAGTTACTGATGACATTCGATGGGGTATGGACAATAAGCAACTCACCATGATGACTCTGTAGGATTTCAGCAATGCTTTTAATAGTGTCTTAACCGAGAACCAATTAAATAAGCTTGAGAGACTTCAAAATACTTTTATTCGGTTTATAAATGGATTACGCAAATATGACCACGTTTCACAATTTCGTTCTCGTCTTAATTGGTTACCCATCCGACTTCGCCGAAATATGCACATCCTTTCTATTCTATACTGTGTATTGTTATCCTTCCCTGTTATTCCCCTTACTTGAAGGAGAAATTTTTATTTTTAGGGAAACCTGGAGAAGTTCTCCGTTCTGCGAAGAAATGATTTTAAGGGTGCCCGATCACAAGTCATCCTTTTATAATAATTCTTTTACAGTACAGGCTATTAAAACTAACTAAACTCTTGAACGACCTTCCTATAAATATCCGGGAGGCCAAATCCATAGCTATTTTTAAAAAACTTGTAAATGATCACTTTTTGTCTCAAATACCTTATCACCAATAATTTTCTATTATTTTTTCTTTGGATTATTTTTCTTTCTTTTCACGAGTTGTTTGAGGACTTATCGTTTTTAGTATAGTATTTATTGTATATATTTATATCATATATTTGTAATTTTAGTATGTATTGATAATATAATTTATATATAGATATATTATATGTGTATTTTATATTTATATTGGCATGTATTTATTAGTTTGTTTGTGGTATAGATTATTATTACTATGTTATTTTATTTTGTTATTAATGCACCACCTACCTCATATGCTATGGGGTATGTTTTTTTTTTTTTTTTTTTTTCGCTGGAAAAAACGCCTTTACTCGTTTCCCCCACGTGCAGGGGGGGGGGGGGGTATGTGGGGCTCACCGGCTCTGAAGGCGCCGGACTATCCACTAAAAAACCAGCGGTATCCTCTCCGTCTGGTCGGGGGACGCCACGGGATCGCTATCGTTGGTTGCCTGGAAGAGATCGCTATGTAGCGATAAGGTCGCCAAAATTGTATGCTATTATTTAGGATGTCTAAGTTTTTGTAAAAAAAGAAATCTGTTGTGGTGTACAATAAAGTATAAATAAATAAATAAAAAAAATAATGATACAGAATAATCATTGGAAGGGTTACAAAGTAACACGGTATAGTTATTAATTTTACTATTACCATTTTTTGCCTGAAATGCTCTGCAATGTATAACAATATAATTAAATACTAAAGTTTAATTTTTAAATATAAAATCATAAACTAACAAATACTTAGCGTGTATATACAGATATACTTATATATCAGCAAAGAAATGGACGGAAACAATAGAGAATCATATTAGACTGATAGGAGGAATAAGGAAGGCATACAAAGAATTAACTAACGAGAAAAAATGGATTGTGAAGATGGAAGATAGTAGTGGAGCGGAGAAAATTGGTAGACAGGAAATACTCAAGATCGCTATGGAATACTACACTGAACTATACAAAAACAACACAAATAAAATAGAAATAGACTTAACAGAGAACAAAATGGTACCTTACATCATACAAGAAGAAACAGAAAAAGCTATAGACACTCAGAAAAACGATAAAACTCCAGGGCCAGATAGCATAAGCAATGAAATACTAAAGCAAATGAAAAAAGCAATGACACCGATACTCACAGAAATTTTGAACAACGTAATTAACACAGAGATTATCCCAAAGCAATGGACGGAATCCACCATAATCCTTATATTCAAGAAAGGAAACCACTACGATATTGGAAATTATCGGCCCATCAGCCTAATGTCATGTATGATAAATCTTTGCAAAGATTATTTTAGAAAGAATAGGAAAGAAACTAGACGAGCTACAGCCAATAGAACAGGCAGGATTCCGCAAAGACTTCTCGTTCCTAGACCACATCCATACTGTAAGACAAATTATAGGAAAATACAATGAATACCAGCTTATATACTACATAGCTTTTATTGATTATAGTAAAGCTTTTGACTCCCTGATACACTCGAAAATCTGGGAAGCCTCGAAGGAACTCGGTATAGAGCACAAATATATAAGAATTATAAAAAACATCTATAAACACAGTTCGGCTTGTATCCAACTAGAAGTAGAAGGAAATAAGTTCCAAATACAAAAAAGGCGTAAGATAGGGAGACCACCTTTCACCAACACTCTTTTTGGCAGTACTTGAAATGATCTTCAGGAATCTGCATTGGAGAGACATGGGCATACCTATTCATGGGCAAACTATTTAACACATGCATCCTGCCTGTGTTGACATATGGATGCGAAACATGGGCTTTAACAAAAAACGTAACAAATAAACTCTCCGTATGCCCACATGCCAAGAAAGGAGTATGACTGGGATCAGAAGAAAAGACAAAGTTAAGAGCAGCAACAACTCTGAAAATAAGAAGGCAAAAATGAAAATGGGCAGGTCACATGATCAGAGGAAAGGATAAATGGAACAAAATAATTACTCAATGGTAATGGTGGTCCAAGAGATGGAAAGAGAAAGAGAGGTAGACCACAAATTAGATTGGACGACGACATTAGACAAGTAGCGGGTAAATGGGGTAGAGTAGCCATAGAAAGGTCGGAATGGAGAAGATTGGAGGAGGCCTTTGCCATCTGGCAAACGGACACGCAAAAGTGGAACAAAAGAAAAATCTACGAATAACTAAAGTAAAACGGTCATGTGCGAATGAAGGATATATTATATTATATATATTATATTATATATATTAATATTTTAATTATTTCATTCATTTATCAAAGATTTAATCAATTTTAAGGTTATTATTTAAACAGATAAGATATAAAATGGTATCCGTAAAACAATTTTATTGTTTGTAAAAACGAAACATCAATGAATATAGGCTTGGAAGGTACATCGGAGAATATAATTGAGCTTTATCAAATTTTCATTCTATACGTGGGTTAACAGTCGTGCGTTTTTTGCGGATTGAACTGTGACTAAAACGATAGTCATATAAAAAATATGCCACTGTGTCTCAAATATACCAATATGGTATTCGTATGTAATAATAGCTCGCAAGATGTTTTTATATTTATCAATAAATCATTTTTCAGCTCATTTAAAACATACGTTATAGCTTATGTTATGTAAGTGTATCAGAGTGAAGGAGATTAAATCGTTAATATATATATTAATTTATAAGTTCAGTGGTTTTTTATCACTTTCTTATAATACCATTCTTATAAAACCACTGAAATAAATATCGCTTTAAGACGTTTATGCACATTGTAAAAAAAATATATATTTGTTCGAAATTGGAATATCATCCAAATGGGGTCGACATTAATAAGAAGTTTCTTATCAATATATATAATACATATGTATATCATTTGGTAAAAATAGATAAAGGGTAAATATTAGTTATGGCCACATTGTCCAAATCCCAAACCAACAATCACGCAATTTGTAGTGAATGTTGGCACAACGTATACTGTTGTTTGATCAGATCAACCTTAACACAATTACAACAATACTATCAAATTGTCAGCGGTGTCACACTACGTGACAGAAAATACAACACACACGAGGAGGAAACATTACTAATTGCAATTAACTCGCAAAAGCGCAATAGCAATGGAACAATGAATGTCAAATACCAAATATGTCATATCAATAAATCCATCAATCAACACGGTTTATTTCTACAATAATTAATTATTTGTAATTACGTTTTTGTAATTAGTGCCTATTAAAAACCTACGAGTATTTATTTACCAATGAATACATTTAAAGCACATTTAAAAACTAATAGTCGATAAGGCATGTTATTGTTTATTTGTACGATTATCTGATATGTGTGATTATTATATATATATATATATATATATAATATATTCCTTGTCCAACATAGAAATAAAAATAAAAATAGCTACTGTACAAATCGTGGCCGCGTGGAATGGTGGCAAAAATAGCTAACAGAATTTCTCCTTTGAATCATCATTCCGATCCGATGGGCGAAAAATGAACCTGTCATTTCACGAGTACAGGCAATAAGACGAGGTGTTATATTTTAAATGAAAGTATTTGCACTATTACCCAAGGTCCAAGCGTTTCGAAACAAAGACATAATTTCGAATAAGAATAAGAGACGAATATTTTCAACGTTTGTTCGCTTTAGCTTTTTCCGCGGCGGCTTCGACATCTGATATGAGACGGGCCACTGTGTGAACACATGTAGCGTCTCACACTAGTGACACTAGGCCCCGTCCTCGTTCCTAGGGAGCAGTGTCAGTCCATCAAGTGTATAATATGATTGACTGTCTCGTTTGTCTAGTGGCTAGATATAAGGCCGCAGACCTGGGTCCTTTAAAAAAAATATTTAAAAAAATATAATAATTGTGTTTAACGACACTGTTGGTGGTAAAAACGTGGACTACTGAGGTCATGACCTCGTGTCTTAGCTACCCGATAGGTAAGAGCTATCGAGTGCTATTGCCCGCACCTGTGTTGCCCAGTAATTTTCGTCAATTAATTTAAAAAGAAAAATCCGGGATAACTTTTTTGCTTAGTATTTTAAAAATTATTACATAAATAGAACCGACACACGATACCTAATAACCACTTCACGGGTCAGACACGAATTTTGTTACACACTGTATATATATCAATTGTCATTGCGATCGGTTGCACGGTATATGAGTTGATATGATATATCGACTGCGAGTTACAACAAGATGAATAGTTAGGTATTCTCCGTGAGAAAACACTTATAAATATCAACTTTTATGGCAATCGACTGAACGGTGTCGAAGTTTGTTATACTCAATCAGACAAATCAATAACTTTTTTTAAAATATCTTCAAATCTAAAATATTATAGGCAATTTCATGTTGTGTTAGTATTTTTGGTGTCATTGTTTTGTAACAAAAGTTCAGTTCAATTAGTTCAGTGATATTTTATGTAGCTAAATAACGACATAAAACTATAATAGAATGGAATTTATAATGTATAGATTGGTCAAGGCCTTTGACAAGACAACTAATGTTTTTTTAGTACCTGAAGTATTAACCATAAATATCATTTTTAATAAATATGTTTCTATGTATATTTTTGGTGCCCAAAAAAGGAATCTTTATTGTGTCTGTCTGTTTATCCTTGTATCCTAAATAATAACACTTATATATTTACTCCGAACTTACATGACAATAAACTTGAAATTTTACTACTCGAGATAAATCCACACACTACGTAAAATCTAATAAAATTAGAAATCACGCTATGTAAACTCAATTTCTAATTTTAAATATTAATTTTGGTTTTTCGTATATGTATGTGTCAAATAAAATACAATACGATGTTATGAGAAATATCAACATATTGTATAAATCAATAAAGTTAAAATAAGTTATAGAAAATAATTAAAATAAATTGTTACGTTTTAAACGACTGTTAAAAAAAACTACATTTAAATAAGCTTCGATGTAGCTTTTTACGCGGAATTAATTATTTCTTTGCTCGAAATGGCGTGTTCGTCGGTCTTCGCTATTGGTATGCATGACTTTACGAGGATCGTGAAGAACAAATTAACAAAGAAACCCACTTTCACAACCCGTATAAGTTGTATTGATTTGTAACATTAAGCAGTAGGGATCAAGACTATTTCTACTAAACATACGAGAACTATTTAATATGTTCGACGAGATGGCCCAGTGCTAAGAACGCGTGAATCTTAACCGATGATCATGGATTCAAATCTAGGCAAACACCACTGAATTTCATGTGCTTAATTTGTGACTATAATTCATCTCGTGCTTGACGGTGAAGGAAAAAATCGTGAGGAAACGTGCATGTGTCAGATTTCGATGAAATTCTGGCACATGTGTATTCCACCAACCCGCAATGTAGCATCGTTGTGGAATAAGCTCCAAACCTTCTCCTCAAAAAGAGGAGAAGACACCTTAGCCCAGCAGTGGGACATTCACAGGCTGCTACTGTTAATATGTTCAGTGAACCAGTAAAGTATTTTATGAAAATAATTTTAGTCCATTATCAACATTGTTATTCCGTAAATATTATTTATTCTAGCCACAGCTTCAGGTTAACAAGCCGTTCTTGAGTTATAAGAAGACATACAGACAGACAGACAAAAATGAAAAAAATAGTATAATGTGAATCACTGCATCATAAAACGATAATTTATCACAAAATTAGGTGAAAAAAATAATTAAAGACAGAGCCAATAATTTTATATAGTATGAATTAATTAATTAATAAATAAAAATATAATAAATTATTTTATTACTATAATAACACACACGCACACACACACATGGCTACTGGTAAAGAAATACGTAATTAACGATTTGAAATTAATTTTCATAAGATACCGTAGTGCTTACCGATCTTATATATGGCCTATCATTTGCGCCATCATATGTTCTTTGTGTGTACCAATTTTCATCAAGATTGGTCAAGCCGTTCTTGAGTTATAAGAAGACAGACAGACAGAAATGAAAAAAATAGTATAATGTGAATCACTGCATTATAAAACGATTATTTATCACAAAATTAGATGAAAAAGAAAATTACAGACAGAACCAATAGATTTATATAGTAGTATAGATATGAAAATTATATAATTTTATTTTAAAGTAACGGTAGGTATTTCTATTGCATTATTCTTCTGTTAATGAGTTACTCAATATTGAGCTAACTGACTATAATAATGTAGACATGGTGACAATTGTTCGCGTTGCAAGAGTATATTAAGTTATTATCGTGGAAGACACATTGAGTCACTCACTTCACGCATGAGTGGGTCAGACCACCGGTGGCAATATGATCATTGCGCAGTCAAGCGGCTACACTATAAAATTGTATTCTAAACGAATTATAATTATTTTAACATGATAAATTCTTTAGAGCCGAGATGATTCAGTGGATACACGTGATCTTAACCGAAGATTGCGAGTTCAAATTCGAGCAAGCACCACTAACTGTAAGTGATAAGGCCGCCTCTGCATACTACATATATTATGTAAAACTTGTTCTTTGTATTGTTATGTTTTCGTAGTGTGTGCAATAAAGAATAAATAAACTTTTCATGCGCTTAAATTAGGTGATGCTCAGCGGCAGGAAAACAACGCGAATAAGCCCAAAGGAGCGTGGTGTAAAATCTTCAACCATTTTCCTCACTAGCGAACCATAATGAGTGTACGCATGACACGGTCTCGACGTCCTAGCGAGCGCCCTTTTACCCAGGTACTCACTAGCGAGCTGTAACCGTAACCGAACAGACAACACATGGTAACGAGATTCTTGAGTGCACGCTATGTCCACATCAGAGCGACCATAACGAGCCGATATAGTACGTTTTTTTGACAAAAAATTTGATTTTTTGTTTGCTATATTTCCTCTGTTTTGTTAATTTCGTTAAAAGTACTTCTAATTCTGGCCCAGGCATCAACCTTTAAAATGCTTTTTGTAGTATTTTATGTTCTTTGAGTTAAGGTGCCTTTCGTAGGCATATAATATAAGCAGAATACGCAGTAGAAGAAGAAGAAGAAGCAGTATTCTGTCCAATAAATAATGATGAATAACTCAGAATATTTGTATCGTCGACTCGCTGTGAGCTGCTAACATTGCGTTCGCAACAGGCTCGCAAACCAACGGTTACATAATGAGTTCCCGGTTATTGGTGGCTCGCTGCGAGCGAGAGTTCTGCTCGCGTGCGGTAGGCTCGCAAGCAATGTACACACTATGCTTTTTGTAACAGTAACATGTGACGGGTACAGTAGTAGTGGTACGGCAATAGTGGCTAATCAGCTTAATCGGAGGAGACCTTATTCCAGCAGCATATTTACATACTTAACAGTACATCACTTACTGATAAATCCTCGCAATTTGTGATATTCCTTATTACATTTTTAGTAATATTATCATTAATATAGAACAAGAATTTCGTCTCTTATATTCTTGGATCTTCCAAGAATCGTCACTGAAATAAATGAGATAAATGAGATCGCAAGGTTTTATTGTTTCGACCAGACTCCGGATTGTATGAGCAGCTGAGACTCGTAAATACTTATTTTCGTATTTTTTGTTTTTATGGAACTCTAATAAGGCTTGTTTTGTTTAAATATGGATGTACATACTAAATGTAATATTATGAAGAATTAATGTTGAAAATGGAAGATATTATATATAAAAATTGAACATGGAATGGAATATACATTACCTTGAAGAACTCTTTATCTCTTTCAATCTTATATCGAATTGTGAGAGTGAAGGGTAGATATTACATAGATAAGATAAATTTAAGCCTGATGTTAAAAAGTCTCAGAAGCATTTGAAGTAACAGAACATGTTGCTAAGGTTTTGACGCTTGAATGTTACATGTTACTGTCTCGATAGTGGAAGTGGAAGTAGAATATTGGCTGGGTTGTGGTCCTAACGCAGGTTTCTCGAAGGAAAATTAAATATATTAATTTTTCTTTCAAGAAATTCTTAACTGTAAAGTCGGTTATCATTGATCCAGTACATATACATATATACAAAATCATAATTTTGGTATAAATTTTCTTGACTTTAAAAATAATTTTTAATTGACCCATAAAATTATTACTAGTAAGATTTTATTCTAAAAGTCGTAATTTTTTTTTTCAAGTAAATAACGTTAACATTTAAAAGCAGCCGGTTATTGATCGAAGCTACAAACATAGTTTAAAGGTATACTGAGCATGCAATCGTGTAAACACACTTTAAAATATACTTTTCACGCCAGATTAATTAATACGTTTAAAGTTTTTCGTTAAAAGTTGTGTTGATGAAATTAAATTTGTTTGGTAGCGTTGATAGTAAAATTTCCACGATTATATATAAAAAGTTTGACTAATGACGCTAAGGTTTATTTTTTATTAAAATAGGTAAGCAGACTGCCAAATGGGCTACCTAGTGGTAAGTGGCCATCGCCCATAGATATTAGTAATGTAACTTTGGTTCACTCACCCTTTAAATTGGAATATAACGATACTAAGTATTGCTGTTGGCAGTAGAAAATGTCATGAGTGGGTGTCATGCCCAGACAGCTTTGCACAATGTCTCACTTCCCTGTTATATAATCTATTATAATAGAGAGACTTCATGTGCAGGACCAATACTATGGCTTTAGGTGCTTTCCTAGGCAGGGAGCTAATTGCCAACATACAAACTCTTGGTGTTGAGAAATTCTTGACATAACGCTTTATTGTTCATGCTTATTGGATTTGAACCAAGCAGCTCGAAAATCAGGATCTACAGCTTTGTAAGTCACTAGATAGACGACTCAGTTGACGTGTATTGAAAATCACGCGCATTCAATTGTTATTTTTATTTAAGAGCTTAAGAATCCGCATTGGAGTAGCGTGGTTAGGTAGATCCTACCTTTCTCAGATTGGAGCAATTAGCCCAGCTATTGGCCATATACAGGTTGTACTTTTTCGTGATATCTGTGATAACGATCATAAAAATAAAAGGGTTCTATAAAAAACCTAAACGCAACAAACGCTCAAACTTAATGTAAAAATGTTGTTGAAATTTACTTTTCTATAATTTTATTGATCTGTTTTATTTAAACTTAGCCGGTTTTAAGTTAAATAAAATTAAATAGACCTATGTTGATATCTGATAACGTTATATGTGGCACGAATATACGGTACATCAGGATTATAGGTTTCGGGATTATAATTATATCCTGTATCTGAATGAGTATTACTTATTATATATCTTTTTCGTCATATATAAATATATATTGAGATACGAAGTAGTTGAAAGTAGTGTCAGGTTAATATTAGAATTGTGTACGTGTGGCAATATTCCTTTATTTGACTATCGTGTATATACGCTTTTGTAAATAAATAAATATTTTATGTATATTTTCAAACTTCTCAAAATGTTCTATAAAATTCGAATCTTGAATCTTGAATAAAAATGCTAAATTTAATGTATTTATGAGCCCTTTTCGAAAGTTTCGACACATTTGAGACGTGAACTTTACCCAAGTAAACGTAAGCAAGTTAAACTAGTTTGGAATTGTGAAAAGTAGCACACGCTAAAGTAATGTTATTTTTCAGTTGTACAACTTCTTTAATGCGCTGCTGAGCCATATGAGGGAAACGAGTGGAAGGCCGTCCTCTGAAAGAACATCTAGGACAGCGTCTGTCAGTAAGTAGTTAAAATGTGTCACTGTGGCTATCCGCCATCATCTTTACGAGTTAAGTTTTATCCACATAAAATAATAATAATGTAACGGAATTTATCACGCCTGGGGTGTCCTGGATGAAAGTAGGTAATGAATGATTTGTAGCTTCCTTCAAATTTAAACAACATATTATATTATATGTTATTAAAGTATGAAAAGAGCAAAAAGTATTGCATTAACCTGGGAAATAGAGACCCAGGCATTAAATAATCAGAAAAGAAAAATACTATTATCCAATAATATTAAAAGTTTTCTACTATTGAGTTTTTTGCTGGCTCTTCTTGGATCTTGGATTCTTGGATTAGAATCTATGAAACAGCGCCACAAACTGGCGGTAACTTAAAATTTAATTTAATCTTGTAAAATGCTGCTTATAGAGACTACGTGCTTATACATAATGAATAAGTATTTTTTATGAATGACTGTTGATTGAGTGAGTGAGTGAAAGAGTGAGTATTATCTGTTTTTTTTGAGCGCTGCTTCAGTCGTGTTTCTTCATTTTCTAAACATTTGGTTAACGATATCGAAATTGTTTTGTTTATTAATAATTGCTATATTAGTACACACTTTTTTTATATTTTTAGTTTTTTTTGTATATATTTGTTCATAATGACATTTATAGTTAGTTAAAGGAACAAAGCATTTTTTGTTATTCAAAATAAACTCTGGGTCATTATTTCAACGTAAGATTAGTTCAAAAACAAAGTATTGGTTTGTTCAGCTTGTCTGTTGAAACCGAAATAATCCCTATTTTATTCGAGCATGATATTCATCTTGGTTGCTCTTCGATCCGCAATTACTGAAGGACTATCAAGAAAAATTTGATGTCTTTACGTTTTAAGAATATTATTTTAATAGAAACTTGTGTCAATTTTGATCAAGTATAGTTGCTTGTAACTCGATATATATTTAAATAAATTGTCAAGTAATTGTTTAAAACAAAAATATAAGAAAAATTATTGCAAATTTTGAAAAGAGTATGAATGAAAATTAATTCATAAATGTATGCGGCATTTAATTTGATTATAACAAAATAATACATTGTAATATATATATGATATATTTATTTCCATATATAAATTGGAGATATTGAAACTTTACATATCTTCCGTACGAAGTTTCGTTATAACCATTACAGATCATTATCAGTGATCAGAATGATATTTGGATTTCAAAGATATATAGATATTATAATAATGATTTAATAATTAAAATTGAATTAATGAACTATAAGGACGTGAAAGCTTCATGTAAATCGGATTACTAGATAATAAGTTTATACGTGAACAGTGTATAATAAATACAGAATGAATAAATGATAGTAAATACAGCAAATCTTTTTTTTATATTTGGCAACAATTTTCTTAAGTATATCAACAGTTTTCACGAAAAAGCCGAGATGACCCAGTGGTTAGAACGCATGAATCTTAACCGATGATCGTGGGTTTAATCCCGGGCAAGCACCACTGAATTTTCATGTACTTAATTTGTATTTATCTCGTACTTGGCGGTAAAGGAAAACATCGTGAGGAAACCTGCATGTGTCTTATTTCACTGAATTTCTGCCACATGTGTATTCCACCAACCGGCATTGGAGCAGCCTAGTGGAATAAGCTCCAAACTTTCTCAAAAAAGTAAAGGACAGGAGGCTTTAGCCCAGCAGTGGGACATTCAGAGGCTGATACTTTCGCTTTGCCTTTTCCTAGACAATAATCCATCTTTTAATAGTATTTTTATTTGCCGAAGTCATAAAAAGACTGTTAAATTTTATTTTCGCCTCTTTGTGTTGTTTTACTGTTCAAAGCTCGGCTCAAGGTATTTTTTCATACGCGCCGTCACCTATGTATAATAACACGGTGAAATAGTCCCTGACCTAGAAATACGAATTCGTCGTAGTATCTTGTCAACGATGAAACAAACGGATTGCAATTTGTATACATTTTGTGATTGTATTTAATAGAATTACTGTTAACGTCTGAATTAAATCACATTTAACATAATGTACTGAGGTCGTCTGTGATGCGAGGTGAGCTTTCATGTGGCTAAAAAGAACGGCCCATATTAAGAGGTTTTTAATATTTGATGTTAGACAATTATAAATTATTTTTGTTGATTTGTTGTTCTCCAGACTATTGTTAGTTTAGTGATATAATTGAATGGAACATAATATGTAGATTATTTTGTAGCTAATTAACATGTTAATTTATTGTCGGTCAGGACCGATAATAACTATATAATTTTCATTTATAAAGTTTTCACAGTAGCTAAATTTACGCTTAAAATATTTTTATCTGTTGTTTTTTTTAACATAATAAAGAGAATTAGTACTATAGGTACGTAATATGTAATTAATGTTTTTTTTCATATTTTACTATCTTACGTTGACTTTTTTTTTTAATTACCTATTACTTATTGTAGACTTAATTATTTATTATATTTCGTATTTATTTATAATTTATTTGTACTCACAAAACCATTTATCAATTTCAAAAGAAATTACATCGTAATCGTAAAAGTATATCGTAAATAAAAATTACTTTTGAAATTTAATATTTAATTTAGCAAATAATTTCGGAGATGCAAGAAGATATTGTAAAGTCTGAAATGACTTTAAAGAAAAAAATAATTTATCCACACTACGTAAGCTGTCTGAGAACAAATGCTACAACAAATTATTTTTAGTGTAACACTAGTTCCATTTTTTGTTTTTTTATTATAGGTAGGCGGACGTGCCTTTGGGCCACCTGATGGTAAGTGGTCACCAACGCCCATAGACATTGGCATTGTATATTTCTTTAAAAATAAAACATCGCTAATGCGCCACCAACCTTGGGAACTAAGGTGTTATGTCCTTTGTGCCTGTAATTACACTGGCTCATTCACCCTTCAAACCGGAATACAACAATACAAAGTACTGCTGTTTTGCAGTAGAATATCTGATGAGTGGTACCTACCCAGACGAACTTGCACAAAGCTCTACCACCAAGTGCCAATTTATTTTCAAGTCATTACTAATGTCACTATTTTCTCATCTATCGTATGAAGTGCGTGTGTGATACGATAACAAGGGAATAAATTCAAACTTTCGTTTCTTTTAGGTCTAATTCTTAATATGTGAGTAAAATATTATATCTAAAAAACAAAATCTTAAACGTAGATAATCGGGGCACACTATCTTATACTATTAACAACTGGATATATATCTTTTTTTTCTTAAGAATACAATTTTCTTTTCTGTAACTTATTAACACCGCGCGGACGTGTTGAAAGAAAAACAGGCAAAAAGTATCACGTGTCTTTAGTAAAAGTTTGTTCGTATTGCGATAACAGAATAAATTGTAAATGTATATATAGTACGTATAATACCTACGTAATTGCTCTTGGGAAAAATTTCAAGATTTCTTGCTATTCTGTGTTAAGTTTTTGTTCTGATATAAAGAATTAGAATTGTGAATGAATTTTAAAGAAATGTAGATTTTTTATATATTTCAATATAATATTCAAGATTAGATACAAAATTGTAATATTTGTTACGTTTTATATTGTTATAAAAAAACATTAGAATAAAAGTTCAATTTTAGAATAATTAATTATTTTTATTTTGCCAGATATACTATTCATAAAAAATATTTAAAATTGGCACTACACAATGTAGATTAAAAAAAATCATGATCAAAAAAAATCTTTGATCTTTATATTCATAGGTTTAAAGTAGCTTTAAAATTTTTTTTAGAAATTTGTCGAATACTACTGAATAATGGGAACGGTATAATTCACTCTTTAGATTTAAATTAAAGAATATTATTTTGTTAGTGGAGCAGGTTTTCTCTGAGGAGTCAGACGAAGGTGGAGGCGTAGATGAGACAGCGCAACCTAAGCACTCTCGAGGACCTGATCTGGAGTTCCCTTTACAGAGAAAAGACATTGACCTGCTGATTGAGGCATTTAGGAAGAAGAAAGTAAGTAGATTGTTTTAGTATTTATATATTTAAGAATTATTCCCGTTGAAGACTTAAGTATATAAGAACTGGAATTAAAAATAGCTACTGCACAATACGTGATAGTATGGAATGGTGGCAAGTATGCTAGTAGCATTTCCTTGTTGAATTGCAATCGGAACAGGCTAAGTTCAAAGCACAGCGGCTTTGATAGCCGGAGATCTATTGTTATGCGAAATATTCATTGTCTAAAAGTGTCCCAAATTTTTAAAGTGTATAGCATGCAACCAGTGATCTGAGTATTTGGCAAATAAAGCCAAAAGCCGTACATGCTTTTACCTAATTGTTGTGCCAACTATATTATGTAACGTGACCCAATAGAACATTCTAAGGTTTTTGTGTGGAAAATTCATTAAATTACATGGTCAATGTCTGTCTAATATTATATTATTTATATTTATATAAGTATACTCTGGTCATTTACCTTAAAATAATATTTATATTAGTCAAGAAAGGTTGGTAGTTACCGACCAACTTAAATAAATGTGTTAAGGGAATGTTTTCGTAAACCGATAGTCAGCGCTAAATAAACTTTTCGTATCGTATTGGCCTATGAATGCCAATGCCAATACCAATACCATATGATTACTGCTTCATTCACGTAGTCTTAATAAAGATTTCGTTTACGTTCGACTTCTTATATAATTAACAGCACTATATACTGGTAATAGTAATAGTACGGTAGAAAGTTAAGAGAAAGCGTGTAATTGTCCTATTGTTGCACTAAGACCTATTAGTATGAGGAGAAGGATAGGAGTTCGTTCCACCACGCTATTCTAATGCGGTTTGATGAAAGCGTATGAGTCAGATTTTCATCTATCACATGCAGGTTTCCTGAAGCGGATTTTTAACTGCCCATCACGAAGAAATAAGAATTAAGAAGAAAGATTTCATTAAGAGATTTATTTGAAGAGGTTATAGAAGTCAATGTCAATTAGACACCTACGTATGTGTCATTAATTGTCTCATTAAGTCAGTCACGTTGGAAGAAATATTTTCACATGGAGTTACATACAATTTTCATAATGAATTATGCTACAAAGTATGACCATTCGAAAAATGAAAAGAGAATCGTATCAAGTAATTAAAAACTAAAAAGTTTTGGTGTAGCAACGTACTAGATATCCTAAGAGAGAAAAATATACGTAACTGAAAAATGTGTCATTAGTTTATGCGAAAACAAAAGCAAAAACCTATTTCATTTTCTTTTTCAAACTTCCCAAATTTAACTTTTATTCAATCTTTATAAATTCCATATTATCTAGCGATACTCATAGCTTTTTATGAGTACGCTGATGACGTATTATATTCTATAGATATTTATAAAAAATCGACATATTGAATATTGTTATTATAATCAAAGAGCAAAATAGTATTTTAAAATACATTTATATAGTCGTTTGCTGTAAATAATATATTTCTCAATAAAATATTAACAAGTGTTACCTTTTCAGCATCGCCTGCACCCGAAACAAGTAGCGCAAATATTAAAGGAGGCTTCACAGATGTTAAAGAGGTTGCCTAATATAAATGTAGCAACCACATCGATTTCCAGTCAGATCACTATCTGTGGCGACTTGCATGGCAAGTTGGACGATTTACTTGTTATATTTCATAAGGTAAGTAAAATAATAATTTAAATTCATTATTACACGCATACACTCTCACACACACGCACTATATCGCACGAGCTTCTTGTTAATATAAATTGTTAACTATAGAATTTAACATTGTAACATAACGTCCTCCAGACCGATTTCAGCCATGGCGGCCAATCACAAGAGAGATTAGCCAGCTGCGCAGGAGATATTATAGTGCACAAGTGTGTGCGCAAGCACAGGTGCACTCTCTCTTCCCTAGCTCTCATAATCCGATGGGATGGCAATCCGACATGACCGGAAAGAGTTCAGGCGCAGTACCAACGGCTTAACGTGCTTTCCGAAGCACGGGAGAATTTCCCAATCCCAATAACTTTTTATTGGCCCGACCTGGGAATTGAACCCAGCACCAGGCCTTATATCTAGCCACTAGACAACGAGGCAGTTTTAACATTGTAGTTACTAGTCAAAAAGAGGAAACTTATTGCATATAATTATACTAAAAGGAAAACAGCGCTGTTACTCCTTAGTACAGGTTATTTTATAACCAAGCTAGGAGTGTTGTACATTACTAACTTGATTGAAGCTTAAATATACAAAGTTATTATGTAAAATTACTGTTCTCTGTTCAATCAATACTTATGATATAAACTTAATGGTATTATTATTTAATAAAAAAAAGTGCTTTGATTGAACTATTTCGTATTAAAAATAAATTTAACATTTATCAAACTGTTCCGAACGTGAAATATACAATAGACTTAATATACATAATAGCCTTTCAGCTATTGATTCTCCGAGTCCTACCGAAAATGTGTTATCTATTGTTCTATATTCCAGCTTTTCTTTTGTCACGTTCACGACCACGATGAAAATTCATTTTTCCTTCATTCTATATCTATAGATAGGAGTTTGAATGCATTGAAATGTTTACTTTAGTTTAATAATGCAATTTATGACATACATATATATAAAAGTGAAAAGTAAATATCCCACTGCTGGGCTAAGCCCTCTTCGTTTAAGGCGAAGGTTAGGACCTAATACCACCACGCTGCTCCAATGCGGATTCGTGGATACATATGTGATTGATTATCATCCGATACGTGCAGGTTAACTCACGACGTTTTTGCTGCTCGGTGGGAGTAAAA
Source organism: Nymphalis polychloros (assembly GCA_905220585.2). Lineage (NCBI taxonomy): Eukaryota > Metazoa > Arthropoda > Insecta > Lepidoptera > Nymphalidae > Nymphalis > Nymphalis polychloros. The sequence continues at coordinate 9,147,550 of HG992245.1, read as the reverse complement.
GATGAATTATGAGATGGTTTTTCATGTGCTTTATCAAAGTTCTAGGTATCGTTTGTATAATTGCATGTTTATAAGAAAATTTTATAATATGTTTCTAAAGCGTTTGTAATTTTTTTTACATAAAATTCGAGTATTTTTTTAGGACAATTTACTTTAAAGATTAATGTTATTATAAACGTCTAAAATGTTTTAAATATAAATTCCTATTTTGTCTTAAATATAATGAAATACTTATACGAGTACTTAAATCTTTGATAATCTACTGCATATTATGTATAACATACAGATTTATTTTTAACATTTTTAAAAGGATTATTACTTTATTAACTGTAATAAACATTGGTAAATATAAATCGCTATGCTAAAATTAACAGTTTATCAATTTGAAATATATAGACTTTAGTGTTCGGCGTTGGTCTAAAATGCAGTTGCAGCGTGACAATGAAGCGGAAATGGCATCTCATATAGCGTGTTGAAACTGTTCCGGATGAAATGCTTTGACCTAGAAAAGGAAGTAAAGTACTCGTTGATGTAATGACCGTCTCGTGTAATGGATTTTATAGGACAAAAGACAAACTAGGGGCTGCATCGTTAAATATTAACAATATTCTTTTTCGTATACGTAGCATCAAAATAATAACGAAAAGAAGTTATGTAGATTAGTAATGGACTGTTAAGGGTCGTTGTCGTAGTGTTTTTATCGATCACACTGTCTGTTAATTTTTTTTTGTTACAAAAATCTGTAAATAACGTCTCACTGCTAGAATATCTATGAAAGCAATACATGTTCTTTTTTATTTAAGACTAGCCGTGTGCCCGTTGGTGAATCCTGTCGGCATTATCTTAGGAACCATCCAACTTTTCTGATGTGTTCGAGTTTTTAATTAACATGCTTCGTCTATGACGTTTTTTCATCCTTTACACAAAGATTTTAATTACGAAATGTGAAATAAGTGCGCATATGACACATTTACCACCGACCAGCTCAGCCTGAACTGTATTACTCAGGTACCTACTGTTACAGTTTAATTAAGTAAATTATTGAACGTAGTCGTTAGAGTTTAATTAGAAATGTAGGAATTCAGTTAAATCAAGGTCATGCTAAGAGATGGGTCATTTTCTTATATCGCTAATTTTTCTTAACATGGAAGGTGTGACGTCAAGAAACCGATAAGTTGTGCTATGTTAACAATTAGGGTGCGGCACACACGTTATCCAATTTGTGCCAACTTCCAACTTATGCCACCATTTGATTGATAGGGCGCCTGTTACGTTGTACGACCTCGTTTGATATTGTTTTTCTATTGCTTTATTCGTTTTAATTAATAAACGTCAAGCATAAGTTTTGTATGAATAAATGAAATAAAACTGTTAGGTAGTTTTTATATTTTAGTTTTGTTGTATTCATAATGAAATAAATCATAATTATTGTACAACCCCGGCAAAGTAACATATTAATAATACTTTTTTCTTTTTAATAATATAAATAGTGTAGACGTAGTGTAGTGGCTTGGTATGATTCTTTTTCAAAGATTGTGGCTTCAAGTCCGTGCAAACACTGAAAGTTCATTGCTAATGTTATTTAAAAAAATATTTGAAAACCTCAGATTGTGGAGTTGTTACTTCTTGTCATGTTTTCTTAAAAAATGAATTTATATTTCTTATTACATATTCAAATTTCACCAGTCTAGTAAAACTTTAAAAAATTACAAAGATTAAATATATCGTAACTCCATAAAATACTCTGTTAAGTGAAGCTAACATCTTACAGAATAACGTGACGCCTAACACGCAGATATCTTTCTAAAGTAAACGTCGAAAGTCAGGAGCGTGTTTATCTAAATCTGAAAAAGAGAAGACAAAATGGATCGGGCAGAAGGATCATCATTGCGTAACTCCGTATCGATTCGAGTACGCGTTGCGTAAGCGGCCTTCGCCACGGTCGCCGCTGCATGTATAGGGTTTCGCGAATTAACGTTGATTCTATGCGCAAATTATACTACTTTTTATTAACGCTTATGTAATTGTAAATTAAAAAAATATTTTTAATATGACCACCAAAGTCTTTGACTGTTTTAATTAAAAGTGTTTTATTAAAGTGTTTTAATTAAAAGTGTTTAAAATTTTATATTAATAAAATACGCAAATATCACATACAAGAGTCGAAATGGCCTAGTGGCTACAAATCGTGATAATTAACTGAAGTTTGTAAGCACCACTGAGCATCATGTGGTTAATTTGTGCTTTCAATTAATTTCATATTTGTAAGGAAATCTACATGTATTGAATTTAAATCTGCGTGTCCATCAACCCGCATTGAAGCAGCGTTTTGGAAGATCTAAAAACTACTTCAAGTATCTAAAAAAGACGCTTCAGCCTAGCAGAGAGCCATATAGAGGCTTACTTCACTTATAATAATACCCGGGAGGGCAAATGACTCAACTCCACCTGATGGTAAGCGGTAGTAGAGTCCAAACGCGACGACGGCTAGTGCAGTCACAAGGACTTTACTTCGTTTTATTAATAATAATATCATTGACGTTGATTTTTATTTGTGAGTTGTATTAATTATTTTAAGGCAAATACTTTAATAATAAGTAAAATTAATGAGTTTATTAAATAAAGTTACTTCTCCTTAATATCGATTAATTTAATACAAAAATAGGTAACAGCTATCAACAGGGGAGGTGATGAACTGTCAAGTCCTTTATACGATTTTTTTGTAATTATTTGCTGGCTAAAGTCGCAAAGTTAAACAAGGATAAGTGACGAACCTTTGTAACTTTATTAGATTTATAATTTTCCGCGCGATTCCAGTCGTTAACCGCGATTCTCTGACAGGAGATGAAATTAATGTGTCAACGCAAGTAGCGTTTCTATAGGAGGATCTAAGTAACTAGCGTTAGCCTAAACAAATCCATCATCGTGACTAATTTCAGTCGATTTAATATGAGTTGGATAGTGCCAAGATTCTGCAATATTTTTAATTAAAAATTTAAAGTCCGTGAATAAGAAAAGCTATGTAATTTAGAATACTTTCTACAAAAGAAGCGATTCCAATAAGACGTTTATTCTAAAACAGAGATTTATAAGCCCCAAAACATTAAATTATAATGTAATAATAAATTATAATTATATTGTAATGTATAAATTATAATGCATTGTAAGTGTGTTATGTTTTTGAACATATTTCAATTGTTATTTATATTGTAACGTTTCACGTGACAAATGACTAATAATTGTATAATAAATTCAAATTTAAAAATATTTTACCATTTATCTTTATACGTAATAAATTAGGTTTTATGTTATCATTCTTAACAATTAACACCTGACAGAAAGCTCTCATTACACGTATCTCGTACGATATTTAGTTTTTCTTTTTTGTCGGAAAATGTATAAACAATTAAAACAAACGCGAACATTATAAATTTTCATTATATTTGCTTTTATTTACACAACGTTTTCAGGATTTTAAGCGAATTACACTAGGACTTTTGTCTTTGTATTCGATCGGAATATGTCAGAAATTTTAATATATTAACATTTTCTGTGCAGAACGGACTACCTTCACCTGAAAATCCATACATATTCAATGGAGACTTCGTGGATCGGGGCAAGAAGGGGTTGGAAGTTTTTCTCCTGCTGCTGGCGTGCATGTTGGCGTTCCCCGGGGGAGTGTATTTAAATCGAGGCAACCACGAGGATCTTATAATGAATTCCCGGTATTTAATTCTTAATCTTAGAACGCTGATTTGCATATAACACGATTGTTATATTAAACTTTTATTAAATGTATAGTTAAAGAGTACGAATATTGTAAGGAGTCGATGAACTATGAGTTATTATTAAAGTGATTTTTAATTCTAATACGAAAAGTAAAATGTAGAAAGTTATTTTTATATAGGTTTACTTTCTGATAATTTTTAGTAATCATTAAAACAATCAGAAATTATGACTATAAAATATGTTGATAAGAGTAAATTTTATTTCAATAGATTTTCCTGAACTCTTTAAGCTTGTTATTAAGTTCACTTGAAAGTATTATTAATGATCTGGAACTTAAGCGATGTCGCACGCTTGGATATTTTATACATTTATATTGTACTTATATTTTATATTTTCTGTTGTGGTATGTATTTATTAATGTTGTTTTAGGTATGGATTTATAAGAGAAGTTCATCAAAAATACAGGGTGAGTATATTTGTATAAAAATATATCTATAAGTTTTTATCATCGGTTTTAAAGGATGATTATATAAAATATAGTTCATTCACGAGAATGAACAAATAAGATAACTACTTTTGTCTTTTGTTAGTTGTAACTATAAACATACATAAGCGATCAACATACTCTACCTGGAGAACCTTTTATTAATAATACCTACTGTTTTTAAAAGATTAATCACCCGCCAAGTTTGATAAACCAACGCCCATAGACATTGGCATTGTAAGAGATGTTAACCATCGCTTACATCGCCAATGCGCCACCAACCTTGAGAACCTAAGATGTTATGTCCCTTGTGCCTGTAATTACACTGGCACACTCACCCTTCAAACCGGAACACAACAATACCAGGTACTGATGTTTATCTGTATAGAATATCTGATGAGTGGGTGGTACCTACCCAGACGAGCAATATATATAAACATAATTTGAAAGTATCTGTAGTTAACAATTTCTTCTTAAATTTACTCTAAATACTTAGAAATTATGTAAGAATTACTATACAGATGGCGTGATGGGTATTCATGATTGAATAAATACATTATACCGATAAATGCACTCGAGCATTTCACATAATTGACAATTTCGGTTTCGGCCCAATAACTGAGGTTCCCCCGCAATAACTGCGGGTGGATTGTGTCGTTTTACATTACAAACACATAAAATTATATTGTACTAGTATTATTATTACTACACATGTAATATTACAATAGTTAAAATAGATTTAAAGAGCAGATTTATTAAAATGTAAATTAAAACAGTTTTCCGCAAAATATTCTGAACTAGAAATTGAATTACAAATTTATTTTAACTCCATACATAAATTTCGATACGCCGCCTACGGTCAGAGTGATTCACTGCTAGCTAAAAACCAAAACAAAAATAAAATGTAAGCGAAAGAGAAAAAAATGCTTATAAATATCTATTGAAACCATTTACTGATAATTTAATAAAAAAGAACGATTATGTTGAAGTGAATTAATGATATAAATATAAAAACACTCAAAGGAAATAGTAATTACTATTCATCTCGCTATATTGTGTTTTTCATTCGTATCGTCCTTATTATTTCCTCTCTTCATCACGTTGTGCAATCTAGAGTTTGTGCTGCGAGTGAGACCAGGCTATAAAATACAATGTCGTGTGAGCGAGACGCATACCAAGTAATAGGCTGTACGAGATAACGTTTGTCTGAAAGTGTTTTCATAAGTTATAAGTCCCACGCATAATTCGTGGGCGAATGGATGTAAGCCCCTGTTACCTAATGTATTTGTGTTGTCTCAATGCCATTATAAACACCGATAAATGGCTAATGTTTTTGTTTGTTAAAATTAAGATCCAGTATAAAAAAAAGTTACGAATTTGATTATATGTATTTAATGCGTTAAAACAATTTAATTTAGAAACGAACAGGCTTAATATAAGCATTGTTGACATTAAGATCTTTTGCACTAACAGAGGTATTCGATTTCAATAAAATAATCTTATTTAGCCTTGTCTATTCATGCTTTATTTGTATTAAATAATCAATGTGTCAGTCAAATTCCTTTTTTTTTAATATATTTGTTATTGATTAATTAACAACCAACAATAAATTAATATCTAATAGAATTAGTCAATGGATTAACATTGGATACGCTTAACGTAACCAGTGACGATGTTTGCAACATGATTACTCTTCATAGCTCAATATTATGTAAATCGAATGTTTAATTAATCATATACAAAGGGTAATAAATTTTAATCTTTGTTTCACACAGCACAATGCAGAGCGTTTATTGAAATTGATTGAGAATGTATACCGCTGGCTGCCTTTGGGAACTATCATCAATAACCGCGTATTCGTGGTCCACGGAGGTATTTCAGACACTACGGATCTGGATATGGTACGAAGCCTCGAAAGGGATAAGGTACGATATTGTGCTCACGTATAAAAGTAATTTTTATATCAATACAACATGACTGGCGGAATGTTTGTTGATCGGTTCTATGTATCGCGATTTTTTTAAGCATTTATTTCTAAAATTAATTAAAAACAGCTTGTATGTTTTCTGCGATGGTTTCAGATTACACAGACTTAAAAGAAGTCTTATAAAATATTTTATTGGTATTTTTTCTAGATTACACTTCTTAGATCCTATTAATTTCTGAAGTATAGATGATTGCGTGATTTGTTTTATAATATGGTGCTAATTTTGATGCACAACCTCTAAGTTAAACGAATTCTCAAAAAGATTGTTATCTCATTTTCGTGTTTAAGATTACGATATTCTAGATACGATAGTCTAGTAAGAATATCTTTCGCGTCAAATTAGTTTAATCTGGATATTGTGTACAAGCATCGACTTGTAATTTTTCACGAGGAAAAATATATTTCTTCTTACTTCGATTCTTTTTTGTGGTAAGATTGATGATATTTATTTTATTTTCTATTGCCTCGATGTTTATGCATCTGCAGTTGCAGATTTCAATCCTTGGTATTGAATTTTATCTATATTTATGGTTTGTGTGTGTTTGTTTTTGTAACTGAACTGTCACCGCTATTTTCGTAACTACCCCATAGGATTACGAGAAAGAAAATTGAGAGTAGCTGTTTCTTCTTCTACAATTTCTTCCGTGGCCGATTTTTTTTTTATATAACGTGCATTTTATAAGCATAATATTCTGACACACTGAAGCCAAAAAAGTGCAGAAACATTTTAAAACATATAACACCCAGGCTTATTGCCACCGCTAGTGACAGGGGTAGTTCATTCTTCGCCCAAAGGATTGGTATTGCGGTAAAACGGAGAAATGTTGCTAGCATTCTTGCTATCATTCTACACATCATGATTTATACAGTACAGTAGCCATATTAAAATTTAGATTTGTATACACATAATTTGATCAATGATTGATTTTATGCATTTATGATAGTATTTCGTTATACCTATTTACTACATGTACAATATTTTAAATTCTTGTCCTGCGTTTTTCTCGTTTTTGTAATACAATTTCTATTTCAAAACGCGAGTATTTTATTTTATTCGAAAGAAAGAATTGAAAAGCTTAATTTATGGAATCAGTTTATCGGAGGGCTTCGTCGCGTCGCTTCACCCGTCGCTTCGGGAGTTGCACTTTAATTTATGATACTTAAATTATTTATGTCGGTTTTAAGGGAAAGAAGATATGCTTTATGACTAAAACAGAAACACTTTATATTCATACATTTTATTAATTATTGTAATATGTTTTGTAGGAGTTATGTAAATAGCTCTTAAGGTATTTAACAACAAATAATAATCATGTATTAATTAGCATAGAATATAAAAAAAATATCATTAAAGTTCATTTAACAGCCTTTAAATGCCCCACTGCTGGGCTAAGGCTTTTTCCTTGAGAAGGCTTAGTCCAGCAGTGGGGCATTTTAGCAGTTTATTCCACCATACTGTTCTTATGTGGCGGATTTTTATTCGACATAACAACAAATAAAATGTATAAAATGCGGTGGTGTAGTGCCAGGATTTGAATCCGTGATCTTCGGTTATGATTCCCGTTTTTTAACCACTAGTTTATCTCAGCACCTTTTATGTATTTTTTTAAGAATAGGTAGGCAAACGAGCTTATTGGCCAACTGATATTAAGTGTTCAACAACGTCTATAGACATTACCTGAATCTTGGGAACTAAGATGTTATGTCCCATGTGCCTGTAATTACACAGGCTCACTCACCCTTCAAATCGGCGCACAACAATACGAAGTACTGCTGTTTTGCGGTAGAATATCTGATGAGTGGGTGGTACCTATCTAGACGAGCTTGCACTAAACTCTACCACCAGTCTAATATAATGCCTAACAAAAATATACCCTTTCTTCAAGATAGAAGTCGTCCTTGAAGTAACACTACATTGGAATACCTCTCTCCTTATCTAGCTACGAGAACGAGTGAAATGAAATTGTTTTTAGGACGCTTGAGAAATGAAAACATTTAAAAAAAATTAAAAACTTGTTTTTGTTCACCTACATTAAGTTAATAAGCTGCAAATTAAACTAAATCCAAGCTGAGCTAGTAGATAGAATACGTAGATGTTGAACGAAGTGGTTGGGTTCAAGTTTGGGCACCTATTTTGACGTGCTTTTATCACCTGCTGGGCTCAGTAGTGAAGGATTACATCGTGAGGACGCGGCGAATGAAATTCAGCCACGTCATGGGCCTGTGTCGTTCAACCATTTGCAGTATGGAATAAGTTCCAACCCTTCGATAAAAAGATTTTTGCCCACTTGTGGGATGTTTATTGACTATCACTGTTACTGTAACTGTAACTAGTAATGTTTTGCTTCGTTTATTATTTTATTGTCATCACGTCATAAGTATGATTTATAAATAAGATAATTAACTTTTGCAGTATGTATCTCTCCTTCGACCGCCGGTGAACGAAGGTGCCTCCCCCGCTGAAGTAATTGATAAGGTGGAATGGAAGCAGGTGAGTCGGTATCAATCTTTTATCACTTCGCTTTATTTGATCGATAACTTTGATTGTCTGTCGATTTCATAAGTTACGAGGAAAGGTTATGAAAATACATCAAGATTAATATTCTAAAAACCTACATACAATGATTATATTATTCAAATATAATTTTGAGATTCGATTTTGATGATTGTTTATTAATACCTTTCTCATGACCAAAATTTTAGACTTTTATTGTAACAAGATGTGACAGCAACTTTGTTATTCCACTTTAATTTGTACTTATAAAATCGTTCTAACAGACTATCAACGCACACATAAAACTACCGGGAGGTAGCTAAATTTTGGAACATAGGTTCATTTTATAACTAAAGAATACGCTGAAAGGATTTTTTTTTTATTTCAACTTTAAGGGAAAATGTAAGTAGTTACTTTATATGAATGACCTTACGAAGTGGGGAACCCTAGCTAGTATGAGTATATAAAATATTTTACTCAATAATGACATAAGTTAGGTGCTTTCGAGATTGAACACGTATTTAGAACAATACTTTCTATACAGGATCTAGGAATTCTATATCTATAAAGGATCGAACAAAATTTCGCAATCGAGAGATGTGTAAGTGTAAAATGTAATAATATATAAAATTGTGGACACAAATTTGCGATCAAACGACTACAAAGTCGATTTAGTGTAGTTGTTTTTCATACACATGCACGACTATGGAAAACAATGTTACGTAAGTATATAACTTGAGTGATATACGATTTCACGTTCAGCTGGTTTTCGTTTCGCTGCACCAAATAAATCTTTTCAATCCGTTTTCGTAATATTCTTATATTTTACTAGTAATAAACTATAATTGTGCTATAGTATAGCGCAAAAACTGCGGCTTAACTGCGGCTTTGTTCGCGACATAATCAAAAATAATAAATATGTTAATTATGATTTATTTTACCTGTGAAAACTGTAAATTTCAAGCAGACCCTGAAATATGTATTTATTTATTTCTAACCAGATGCTTGTATATAAAATTTCATGCTTCTTACATAAAAAATGACGAACCCGCCATACAAAATTTCAACCCCTATTTCACCTTCTTGGGGGGTAGATTTTCGAAAACCCTGAAATACCTATTTGTTTATTCCTAACCAGAGGTTTGTATATAAAATTTCATGCTTCTTACATAAAAAATGACGGACCCGCCATACAAACTTTCAACCCCTAGTTCACCCTCTTAGGTGGTGAATTTTGGAAAACTCTGATTTGTGTACTTATTTATTTCTAACCAGAAGCTTGTATATGAAATATCATGCTTCTAACTTTGAAAATGACGGGTTTCCATACTTTTTACTTGGTGGTAGAGCTTTGTGCAAGCTCGTCTGGGTAGGTACCACCCACTCATCAGATATTCTACCGCAAAACAGCAGTACTTTGTATTGTTGTGTTCCGGTTTGAAGGGTGAGTGAGCCAGTGTAATCACAGGCACAAGGGACATAACATCTTAGTTCCCAAGGTTGGTGGCGCATGGGCAATGTAAGCGATGGTTAACATTTCTTACAATGCCATTGTCTATGGGCGTTAGTGTCCACTTACCATCAGGTGGCCCATATGCTCGTCCGCCAACTTATACAATAAAAAAAAAAAAAAAAAAATACAATTTGTCCCTTATTTCACCCTTTTAGGGGTGGAATTTCCAAAAATCATAAGTTTTCATAATAAAATGCATCAACTAAATTTCAAGTCTTTAGCCCTAGTGGTTAGGTTCTGCGTTGATGAATCAGTCAGGACAAGTATTTTATATATATAGATAATTCAAAAGAAACTGAGATGATAGCGGTTAGAACCCGTGTAACTTACCGAAAATTGCGGGTTCAAACCCGTATTATGTTATTATGTTAAATGCCAAGCACCACTGAGTCATCATGTCGTGCTCGACCGTAAGGAAAAATATTAAAATCCGCCACTACCCGCATTAGAGCAGTGTGATGAATAAGCTTCAAGTCTTCTTTAGAGAAGCCTGCCTTTGCAGTTTTTAATTTCTTTACTGAGTGTTTTAATCAATACATCAAATTCCGGTCTAACCTTATTAGGTAGGTTCATTCAATTTACTGACAAATCGACATCTCACTTTGTTTGCGTACAACTTCATCGAGCGGGTGTATGCATTAGTAGTTTCCTAGATAAACCGACGGAGTGAATACCTAGTTAATTTAAATGCAGAGATGCTACGCTGAGTATATAATGTTATTAAAATGTTTGTCATGTCTTTGCAAAGTTTTCAGTCTCCCTAGAGTGATGCTAATATTATGTAGGTAAATGTTGAGTCCTCGTTTTAACATTTCACACAGTGATCAAAGTTTTATCTTTAAAAATTATTGTTAGATTACTTAAAGTATCGCATTCATGGTAACGAAACGCTTTTGATTGCGTTGCTCTTATGCTTCGATATATTTACTTTAATAAAGCTATGTACCATTTAACATAATTAGGAAACTTGTTAAACTATGTTCATTTATATGAATGTGATTATAATGTTAATATTTAAAAGCAAAACAATAAATTTTAATCTTTCGATAGTTACTATAATTAAGTTGTTGGTAAGCAAATATGATTTTAAAATTAATATTGTTGAAAATAATTATGCATAATGTTTACAGCATTGCGGTATTTTATTCACCTGCTTGAATCTAGAGTTCAATATTTACATAGACACTTACTCGAATGCGGCAGTATAATTACATTTTAAAAGCCTTTTTCGAACGCGACTAACATAGCGGTGCAACACTTTGTAACCTTTATTAAATTTATATATTTTTTATACTTATAATAAATCCACCCAAACATTGTTTTTATCATTACCATTTATCTGAAGTTTTCTTTTTATTATTTCTTGTTAAAATATTTATTCAAGTAATAGTGGGTCTAAATTAAAATACGCTCCATGTAATAATCTAATTACTCTGTTTAATTTGCTTTTAGCACGAATAAAGTGAAAAATTCGATATCAATTCTCGATCTTTACTCGGCTTGATTTTTTAACGATAGTATACTAAGTCCCCTCCTCGATAGCGAATGGGTAAAAAGAGCTATATCACGTGATCTTTTTTAAAAATAATGACATGAAAAAGTATCGTATGAAATGTTGATCCACAGTACAGGCACTCACACAGCTCAGCTTTTAAATTTTCAATCAAGCTTTATTTTTAAACAACAATTTTTAATATCTTAGTTCTTTATAATTTATGTCAATAACTGTTTATTAGTACGTAGTTTTCTTTGTGGGTTATGAAACACAGTTCAATCTAGTTTGAGAATCAGAGTTTCATAGTATTATTACCATAGTGTGGCAATATGTGATTCATATCATGCCAAGCGATCCTTCCGCTCGTAGTTTATGTTAATAAATCACGCAGTTCCACAACGTTTTTCACGCTTATATTCAAATATGTATCTCCGTAACTTCTGGTCTCGTTGCAGTGTTCGCGCCAATTTTAAAATAACGACAAACACAAAAATCTATACTGATCGTTCTTGGTCTTATAAAGTTAGCAAACCGATAAGCTTATATTTAATTATTTTTTTAAACATCAAATTATATTATATCTATCTTTTAAATATTTATATATATATCTATGCTGGCATATATTCTATTGCTTACATATATGTATACATTATTGTGTCCACATATCTTTCATACAATATATTCGTTTTCGCTTTCAAAGCGAACTACAACACGTAGTTAATATAAAAAACTATGTCTTTTAAAAAAATGTAATATTTAAAAAGTTTTATATATAACCTTTGTTACTTTGAAGGATAAAGCTACGTAATACTGTAAATAAATACCAAGTTTATTTAAATTTAAACTCACGTAAAGGGAAGCCTGAAAACTACATAAATTATTTTGGCTTCGCTTGTTTCGCCAGCTTACCAGAGATAATTTTTTTAAACTTAGTGACGTGGGATTTATTTCTATAGTACAATAAACACTTATTATTCTGGCATTGTTTAATGAATGCAATAGAGCTAATTTAAAAACTCGATACGATCCGTCAAAACTAATAGTGAAATTGATTAATAAATATATTTTTATAGTATACTAGCTATGCCCGCGGTATAATTAATAAAAATATAATGAATTAAAACCACCAACAAAGGACTATACAACACAAAAATATTTTTTAAATTCGAACCAGTAGTTCCTGAGATTAGCCGGATCAAACAAACAAACTCTTCAGCTTTATATAATAGTACAGATATAAAAAGTACAGCAATGGTAATCTACAGAAGATATTAAGATATAATTGTCACTCGGATCATTTATTCCATTGTTCAACGTTTAGAACGAATGTCCTTTCCTCCGTTGTAAGTAGAGTTCATTCTACTTTTGATAATTTTCTATGTAGCAATTTATTACCCAATAGGAATTATTCGAAATAATAATAAAGCGCTATCAAAGTATTTTAATTTTCAGTGTGGCCTCCCGGACTACAAGTTTTCAATACATACTGTATTAATGTTATAATATAATCAGTATTGCGCAAAGCGATCTCTACAATCGTACTTAGCGCCCTTAAATGTATTTACTTAGTGCTAATGCATCTTACTCTCTATTACTTTGTTTGTTTTGCGTTTAATAATCAAATAACTGTTTACTTGTCATTTTAAATATAACAGATATGATTATCTATAAAAGATCAGTTTAGGCTTAACGGAGCCTATTTTATTAATATATATAAATCTCCTTTACGTAGTGTTGATAAAATGATTACTTTTGTCAGCGTTCGGGCCCATGATTTTATCTTCGATTATGTAGACACAAGAGTCATAAAAAGAATTACGTCTATTTGCTATCAAATAATGACATAAAAACATTTGCATACATAATCATAAAAGTAAAAATTTTTTTGCTATATACATTTCATATTTATGTTTTTTATACTGCAGTTTTTAATTACCATAATAATACTGAATAGCAATGTGCCTCTAGTTATATTACTAATTTGGCACACTTTCAAGAAATATAGAACTAACTAGACATACCGTTTATCATATAACTTTCGTTGATGTGCGATAAAAATAAAAGTAAGGATCTTCTTAGAATATAAATGTCTTTTTACGACGTGTAAATTTTTTTTTATCACCTATTCTTCGGACTTTTACGTACTTTTGTATTCCTAGTAGGTACACAAGAAGTATCTAACATATATTTTTACTGAAATTCGTATGTTTTTTTTTATATTTTATTTGGCACGTATAGTGATTAAAATAAGACAATGAATTGTTTTTTCCTTTTTATTGTAAACGGGAAGTTAAGCGTTCAAGTTGTCTTATAGAGGCAAATTATAGACTACAATATAACATATCTTTAGTGTGTAACGTATTTTGACTGACTTTTTTGTTTTTATTGTTTTGTTTATTTTTTTTTGCACAAATACATGAATAAATTACTAACTCTGTTTACAAAAATAATATTTTGATAGGTAATGGTCACGCTGATAATTACCTCCGCTAATGTACAACGATAAGGCGAGATGTATTATATCGCAATATTAAACATTCATTACATCGCATCGTCAATGCGACGCCATGGGATTTACTCGAACAGGCTCACACGAAGTCTACCAACCAGTCACTATTGGAAAAAATAAAATAAAGATTTCATAGTTATAGGTAATCGTTCAAGAAGACAGAAGCTAATATAGAATTTCAAAGCGATTTCATTTTATATAGAGTCATGTCGTTTGACGTTGCTTGAAATCGTTGCAATCAATGCTTCGTTGACCTTTTACATCGAAATAATCCAATTTATTAGGACTTAGCTTCATATTTATCACATTATTTTCTTCAGGGGAGACGTTAAAAGAACGCGCCATCCTTGTTATAATGTAATTTCAGCAGACCGGTCCCCTGAGTACGACTCGATAAACTGTACACTAACCGCTTATGAACTTTGTGCTCCCTGAGGGGGAGTCATCGTGCAAAATGTCGTTGATTCTAGACATTTAGCCTTTTTCAAATCAACGTTAACCCCATTATATTTTTTCTGTCGTTCATCGACTATTGTTTAAGATAAAACAATGAGTTTATTGTTATTCATACTCACACGCCAAGAAGTTTATCTTTCAATTAACGTAGATTTTTTATTATGCTTAATAATTAAAACATTTTAAGTGTCAATTTTATGTCATCATCAACATTACCCTCAGCCTTCTTCATAATACTGTCGGTTATTGGTCTTTTCAGAAGTCGTCTGCATCGGTCCTATAAAAATCTTGTCCAGATTTGACCCGCGACTTTGTCTATGTCGGCTGACTAACATGCCGCTGGATTGATGTAATTATGATAAATAATCACTGTTCGAAGTATAAACTTATTACAACCATTTCTTATAGCACCAATGAGTTACCAACTGTGGAAGCTAACGTCATGTACCTGGTGCCTGAAGTTATTTTATAAAAAATTACTGGCAATCACACACAGTACAAACTGGAATAAAATACAAAAAATTGCTGGTTACCGGTAGTAGGTGAGTGGATGGTACCCATACAGACGGCCACCACAATGCACTGATAAATTGTTCAAAATGCTGAACAGTACGTAATTCTTTTTAAAGTCCCAATAACTCGCAATCCCATTTTCTGTATATTTAAAATCGCAATTAATTCTATAATTATTTCTACTATTTCAAAATTCAAAAGTATTCGTATCTCTTTGTAATGCTTATTTAGATTTAATGTTATCTACGTAAAGTAAAAACTGTATTCTGTGAAACGATGTTAGTTGTAGTAAGCTAATTGGTGGAAGTACATCGCTAGAGCTTTACAATTATACTATATATTTATTTATGTAAAATAAAACACGTAAATAAAAAAAACATAATGAGTAAAAAGATAAAAATTGTGATGTAGTGTAATGTACACAAAGTTTTTTTTTATAGCATAAGTAGGTGCACGGGCATATGGGCCACCTGATGATAAGTGGTCACCAACGCCCATAGACATTGGCTAACATCGCCAATGCGCCACCAACCTTAGGAACTAAGATGTTATGTCCCTTGTGCCTGTAATTACACTGGCTCACTTACCCTTCAAACCGGAACACAACAGTACCAAGTACTCCTGTTTTGCGTTAGAATATCTGATGAGTGGGTGGTACCTACCCAGACGAACTTGCACAAACCTCTACCATCAAGTAAATAAAGTAACACAGGTATGCGCTTTTACAGCGAAAATGTCAACATTTTCCCCTGTTACTTCCTTCTGTGGCACTACGCTGGTGATACAAAGCAAAATTGCCATGCTGGGAATTGACGTTCGGCGACCTCAATCCAAGGATTTTTTCTCCCTCATTCCTGCTTTTCCTTTCCTTCACAAGTGTATGCATGTTGGCTCTCAATGTCACAGCTTAACTGTAACATCAATTCCATCGTGCGCGAAGAAATTTCACAACTCTTTTCTTTGTCGCACCACTAAGAAATGGAATTCGTTACCAGCACACGTGCTCCCCTCCTCTTAAAACCTGGGTTCCTTCAAACAAGGCGTGAAGAGGCATCTCGCGGGCCGGCAATCGGGAGAGGCTAGTGCAGAACATTCTTTCTGAGTGCACTGGCCGTCGTCACGTTTGGACTCCACTGTCACTTACAGGTGGAGTGGAGTCATGGCCCTTCCCGGATTCCTTAAAAAAAGTTATATTTTTTATTTTAAATTATAAAGTTAATGTATTAAGAATAATATGTAAGAGTTTATATCCCATATATATCCCATATATATGGGAATATATCCCATATTCATAAAATAGAAACAAAATATAATAATAAAATAAACATGGACAACAAAGGGTAACGATTTATAAGAAAGAAATATTGTATAAGATTATTCGAATGAACATAGTCGATGGCAAAGTATACTTGTCGCTTAAAATATATGTCTAATAGTTTGAGCAAACGAGAAGAATTTATTTTATCACCTAAATCACCATAAAAGAAAATCACTTTGTAAAAAAAATATATGAAACTTTACTTCAAAGCGGCTTTGTTGGCACGTCGAGACCTACTTTTTTGTTCTTGGAAGCTTGAAGAAATCTGTCGATGAGCAACTGCAGTTCCGATGATGTGACTGTTTTTTGCGGCTACCCGATCCAACATTTTTGTCAAAATATTTTCGTTATACTGTAATTCCAGAATCACTGTGTAGGAACTTCACACAAGGTTTTGTGATTCATAACTATAAATTTTTGCCTTATAATTATAAGTCTTGATTTATCGTCGAGAAACGTCGATGCGAAAACGCCATTTGGTAATAATAATGGTATTGAAAGATTTTGCTTCGCGAACGTGCTTCCTGTAAAATTTTCAAAGTAGTTGACTTTTTTCGTAAAGCATATAAATAGTATATTGTTTTCTTACGTATAATATTTATTTACCTTAAGCCTTGAATAAATACCAATAAATCCTTAAAGACGGCATCTCTATATCTAAATTATTTTTAATCTACTAACATTTTGTAGTTTTCTAATATTTATAACGCACAGCTAGTGCGTTCTTGTAATTAAATTTAATCATCATAAATATCGTACACTCTTTTGTAGTAAAATACACCATAAATATTCCTTTTTTACAGTTATGAACATAAAGTATATATGTAAGTATGTGCAAACAATGTCCGAGGTCATTAATGCACGCTTATCTAGAGCGCTGACGTGATCTGTCACAACTATTAAGCAAAATTGCCGAGCGAGCCATTATTGCATTAATTAGTTGCCAAACTGAATACATCACGAGAATGCAATAACTATCTACTATCCATTACAACTGTATAGAAAGTGTTCTAACTATAATGTATGGGATGAAAATTGAAATTAAATCAATCCAAAGGTATGATTATATTTCGTGAACCAGGTAAATGTGTAGGAACATACAATAGTTACTAATAATGTTTATAAAATAAAATTATATGATAATCTGTTCTCATGTATAGTGGCACTGCCTCGTTGGTCTAGTGGCTAGATATAAGGCCGCTGACCCGGTGCTACTGGGTTCAATTATCAGGTCGGGCCAATAAAAAGTTATTGGGATTTCTGTCTGTGAAAATTCACAGTAGCAGCCCGGAGTTTGGAAGGTGGAAGTGTGTACACTCCCGTGCCTCGGAAAGCACGTTAAGCCGTTGGTCCTGCGCCTGAACTCTTTCCGGTCGTGTCGGATTGCCGTCCCATCGGATTATGAGAGCTAGGGAAGAGAGAGTGCACCTGTGTTTGCACACACACTTGTGCACTATAATATCTCCTGCGCAGTTGGCTAATCTCTCTTGAGATTGGCCGCCATGGCCGAAATCGGTCTGGAGGACGTTATGTATAGTATTTCGTGTTAAATAATAATTAATAATAATACATTGTTTTAAAATTTAGTAACCAAAATGTATTCTTTTCTTCTCTTATTAATATTATATTTTCGTATAACCTTTCTCACGCGTCACCTAGACAAGTCGGCTTAAGGCCTCTACCTCGAATCTTGCGGGTAGCGGGGCGGCGGCGGCGGCGGCGGCGGCGCGGGTGTTGCAGGATCTTATGCGTAAAATAAAATGGACCGGCCCTCGAAAACAGCGGTGCACTCCAGTCAAGCGGTGACCGCGCGCGGGTCTGCTTTGTAGTGTTGTGCAATTTATTTTTGTGACATTCGGCCCGCAAGGTTCGAGGCAGAAGTCTAAAACAATAGTCTTACGAGTACGGCCGACCGACGCGCAACGCGATTATTGTCTGTGATTTACTACTTTAGCATGATTTTACGAATAGGATTGAATTTATCGATTAGTTGTTTGCAAAGATATGATCATTCTTGAACAGTCTAATTATTGAAAGGGTTTTACAAAAATATAAAATGGAAGAATGTAAATAATTATCATCATCATCGTCATCATGTTCAGACATTTCGTTCGCGAATAAAAACAAATATCTCGATGACACAATCACGACCACAACACTACGCCGCTATAGTGCCGCGCGATCTGCCCGCTGGTTTCGAGAACGGGTCTGCGTTAATTCATGCGGGTCAATACATAGTGCGTAAAAGCCTTTAATTCAACCGAAGCCGCATTATTTCACTAACGAACATCACAAAGGGCGGTCACTAGAGTTCATTGAGCGATGTTGGCATCTACTTAATTAACTTACTTACCGACTCAGTAAATAACTACGAGGGGAAGTCCAAAAGCCCACGCAAGGGAAGTCTTGTAAACAAATAAAATCGTAATATACATATTTTTGATTCAATATGTCCTTAACCTTAATACATTTATCGAATCGGGATAATGATTTTTAAACATTTTTTTTGTCTTTACCCTTTTTAATGTCAAAAAGACCCCGATAGCATAATTGCTGTCGGAAAATATTCTTCTATCTAGTAGTTGAACAAGCGCGTCGAACCCGCATTTGTGTTAAGCAATCATTGCAACTTACCCTTATAAACCGACGCGTTGTTTACCTTTTGGATAATTTTCCCCGCCTCTAGTCCTCTATGATTTATATCAGTCGCACTCATATGGAAGCGCAGTATTTTGTTGTTATTGTGGGTCCTTTTTCTTTATAATTAATCAATAAAATTATTTCACAGTTCCAAAAAGAGCAGTAGCTACCATCTTTTCGGCTGATTGTGACCCTTTAAGCTTGTGAAGGGTTGGTATACCCTTTTTGTACCGTTAAACGAGTAAGGATTCATGATTTATGTTAATTTGAGATTAGCTATAAATTATTTATTATAATTTAAATTTTATATTATTTTGATTTAAAAAAAAAGCTTGAAGTTGCAAAAGTCAATCAAGAGCCCATCTGCGTCAATTGGCTGTTACATTTATATACAACGTAAGCAATCTAGGCAACCATATTTTAAATCCTTATTCAAATTATCAAGTAGTTTCCTCAAGACCACTATTTGCGATATACGAATATCACTATATTCCATTACTAGAGTACAGACAGTGTGGCTTTTCCGGCTTCTTTTAAATTTTTCAATGAAGTTTGAGGTGGCCTCTGTTGGTTGTCCATGACCACTGTTAATAATATACCATACTTCTTGTTAATAATGTTTTTTTCAGGACAATATTCTAATAGCGGCTTTCTATCACATATAATGATTTGAACGTATTTTATTTGCTCAGTCTAGAACTTATGCGGTATGATAACCGCGATGTTCAATAAATATTGTATGAATCATTAAACGAATGCCTTAAGATTAAGCGTGGTCTGCATATACCTTTAAAGATTCCCTAATGATTATAAACTTTTATAGCTTCCCGTGTATTTACTATCATAGCAGTAGAATCTGTGACTTTGATAAAACAATACTGATTTGCGTTAATTAAAACGTAATTATATTTTATTTGAAAAAATTAAAGAAGCTTCAAGAATGTACCCCGGCCTTCGTTCGCATTGCCTGTTACAAATGGCCATACAGTTTTCATTATTATAACAATATAATTGCATTCCCTTGGTAGTAGTTTAATTACTAAAGACTATTTATTGTACGTTTAAAATAATTAAATATTCATATGAAATAAGGACAGTCTAATCACTAAAAGAGCTAAATATTAATGTACATGTACATACATAGATAAATTTAATAAACATTAATTGAAATAAGAAGTAGCTACGAGTTTAGTTTGGTATACTATTTAACGTTACTAGTCTATTGTGTGTCAACTCAATCGATTGCGTGATATTGGTATAAAATTCAGTTGCGAATTAACACAAATGTAAATTTAACTTTAAATAATAAATAATAACGTCCTCCAGACCGATTTCGGCCACGACGACCAATATCAAGAGAGATTAGCCAACAGCGCAGGAGATATATAGTGTACAAGTGTGTGCGCAAACACGGGTGCACTCTCTCTTCCCTAGCTCTCATAATCCAATGAGACGGCAATCCGACACGATCGGAAAGAGTTCAGGTGCAGGACCAACGGCTTAACATGCTTTCCGAGGCACGAGAGTGTACACACTTCCACTTTCTAAACTCAGGGCTGCTACTGAGAATTTTCTGACAGAAAATCCCAATAACTTTATATTGGCCCGACCTGGGAATCGAACCCAGGACCACCGGGTCTGCGCCCTTATATCTAGCCACTAGACCAACGAGGCAGTCAATATAATAATAAGTAATATAATATATATTTTATATAGATAGGTAAACTACATTAAGTTAATGATTTAGATTTTGGGGTAATTAAAATATTTAATTAAGTATGTTATTTAATATACAGTATAATAATACTGGTGGCTGAGCTTTGCGCAAGCTCGTCTGGGTAGGTACCACCCACTCATTAGATATTCCATCGCAAAACAGCAGTACTTAATATTGTTGTGTTCCGGTTTGAACGGTGAGTGAGCCAGTGTAATTACAGGCACAAGGGACATAACATCTATGTCTCAAGGTTGGTGGCGCATTGGCGATGTAAGCGATGATTAACATCTCTACAATGCCATGCCATGTCTATGGGCGTTTGTGACCACTTACCATCAGGTGGCCCATATGCTAGTCCGCCTACCTATACTAAAAAAAACTAGGCTATGTTGATATTTGATATAATGGGGCATATTAAATATTTTACATAACTTCATAATTATGTTATTGTTATAACTTATGTTATTAAAAATATATATTATAATATAAATTTATCTAAGAATTAAGTTTCAATATACCCAGACATTTAAAGACATGCTAAAAGGATTCCCCGTAATTATTTCTTTCTACATACACTACAAAGGTAAAATGGTTAAAACTCGCATAAGTAATAATGTATTTAACAATCCATTGTTAGAATAGATGTTTGAAAACTTTTCTGCTTAAGAAGGATATACTTTTCAAAAATTATGTATTTGAATAAATTTATATTAAATTGTTTTATTACTTAAATATTGTTACTATGAAATAATGTTTTTGTTATAAAAAATGAAAATTCTTTCCTATCAATTTGTGAAAATTGAATGTACATTAGAGGTTAAATTAGTTAATTCAAGTGGTTATTAAGTTGGAGGTACATTCCATTGAAAAATTTTCAAAAATTCGGACGCCCTGGAATACCTAGGACGAATGTCAGATCAGCAGGTAGTTTCCGAAGCCTTGGAAGCAAGGGAAATTGGTGCTGTTGCCGAAGGAGGGTCGACCGCCCGGTTCCTCCTCGGCGTACAGGCCGATTGTGCTGCTGAACGAGACGGGCAAGTTGTTTGAGAAGATTCTCGTAGCCCGTCTCGTTCAGCACCTCGATGAGGTTGGTCCGAGTCTTTCATAGGCGCAGTTCGGGTTCAGGGCGGGTCTTTCGACGGTCGACGCACTGAGCGCCCTGAAGACTCGGACCACGGAAGCGGTGGTTCAGGGGCAAGTGGTTCTGGCGGTATCGCTAGACGTGCCGAACGCCTTCTACAGTCTCCCATTCGAGACGATTAGGGAGGCACTCCGATACCATGGGGTGCTTACCTATATGAGGAGGCTGTTGGAGGCGTACCTTCAGGACCGAGAGGTCGTCTGGGCGGGGGGCGACGGGAAGTTGGTCCAGCATCGGGTAGGCTGCGGCGTTCCACAGGGGTCGGTTCTCGGCCCAATTCTGTGGGACGTCGGCTTTGATTGGCTCCTGAGAGCCCCCGTCCTTCCCGGTATGGGGGTGTTGTGCTATGCAGACGACACCCTCATCACCACGACGGGGCGGGACTTTCGGGAGGCGGCCCGCCTGGCCGAGGTCGGAACGACCCTAACCGTGGATCGGATGGAAATGCTGGGCTTGAAGGTCTCCAAATCCAAAACGGAGGCCTTCCTCTTCCACGGTCCACGGAGAGGCCCCCCACGAGAGGCGAGTATCACCATCCACGGGACGGTGATCGAGGTGGGGGCCCAGATGAAATACCTGGGCCTGATCCTGGACGGGCGTTGAAGCTTCGGGCAGCATTTCGTGCAGCTCGAAGCCCGAAGCTCGTGGGAGGACCGGGATCGCTATGCCGGCATGGCGTAGTGAGGTCGATGGCACTGTACGGTGCCCCGATTTGGGTGGAAGCACTCACCGCTTCCAACCGGGCCCTTCTGCGAAAACCACAGAGGGTCATAGTGGTTAGAGCGATAAGGGGTCATCGTACGGTGTCGTGGACAGTGGGAGCTCCAGGCGGAAGTGCTCGCGGAGGTGTACCGATTCTGGGCCGAGGCGAGGGAACACGGCGACCGTCCAAGGTCGGCGGAGGTCGGGCGGATCAGGGCTCTAGCCTAGCAAGCCCTGATCACCCGATGGGAGGTACGTCCCCACTTGAGTCGCTGGGTCAAAAGGAAACGAGGCACGCTCTTGTTCAGGCTAACGCAGGTGCTTACCGGACACGGATGCTTCGGTAAGTACCTGCACGAGATAGCGTAGCGGGAGGTGTTACCCTCCTGCCACGAGTGTGGTGCGCCATTCGACACGGCGCATCACACCCTGACGGAGTGTGTCGCGTAGGGGCCCCAGAGGCATTCCCTGGCGGCGGTTGTAGGCGGAGACCTCTCCCTGCTGAGCATCATCAACGCGATACTCGGAAGCGAGGGGTGCTGGTCGGAGATGGTCTCCTTCTGTGAAAGTGTGATGTCGCAGAAGGAGGTCGCGGAGCGGGAGCGGGAGGAAGATGCCGCTGCAGACCCGCTCCGCCGCAGAAGACTGGGGAGAAGTAAGCGGCGCTTTGCGCACCTTCTCCCCCGCCACAATATGCGCCGCCGGGACTAGGAGGGTTCCCATATAGGTTAAGTTTCTTTATTTGGTTTTTTTGGTGCTTCTTTGTTTAGTAAGGTTATGGTTTTAAAAATACGAAGTGTCAATAGCGCAATGGCTTACGGCCCGGTTAGAGATCAACGAAAAGTCGCATTTTCGATCCTGACCTTTTATGGTCGTCTTCACTCGTAACACATATTGTATGCTTTTAAGGTGTAAATAAGAATATTAGAAATAACTTAAAAACGGCCATTTTTAAAGTAAGTATTGGTATTTTTGTAGGTATTTGATATCCTCTGGTCGGATCCGCAAAGCGTTGGCGGGTGTGTTGCGAACGCCCTGCGCGGAGCTGGCACGTACTTTGGTCCAGATGTCACCGCTACGTTTCTGAGCAAGAACAAACTCAGCTTCATTGTTAGAAGTCACGAGTGTAAGCCTGGTGGCTACGAGATACTACATAATGGAAATGTAAGTTCTTCGTTCTTTTATTTATTACATTTTGCTATATTATTTACTGTATGAAATGGAATAAAGGACATTATTAAAACGGGTGAGGTTATTTGTCACTTTTATTTGCACTAAGTCGAATATCTACGTACAGTTAGTCTACCGCCAAACTTATATTTTTTATTGAAGTGTTTCGCTTTAAAGTTACTTAGTCAGCTTAAGCACATGACAAGTGTACAAGGAAATAGTTTTATTGTTTGTGTAATTTGAAGGAATATAAGGCAAATATTTTATTGCCTTCCTTCAAATTATATTTAAAAGAAATCCTTACTAATATATATTTTTTTTTCATTTTGTCTAATTCTTGGCCATTGCTGTTTTTATTTAATCGATTTGGTTATGAAAAACATAATTAGCAATATAAAACATTATACAAATTGTTGTAGGTTATAACAATATTTTCTGCATCCAACTACTATGAACTGGGATCAAACAAAGGCGCTTACCTAAAGCTCTGCGGCAACTCCTTGGATAGGCAGTTTGTGCAGTACACTGCTGCGGTGTCTCGCACTCGTCGCCTCACGTTCCGACAACGAGTGGGCCTGGTGGAGTCGTCAGCAATGAGGGAATTGCATAGCCATATCATGACGGCACGTAGGACTCTAGAAGCTACTTTTAGAAGCATGGACTTAGATCAGAGTGGTTTGTATATGATTAAATGAAATATTTTAGTGATTAATCGTCATTACTTTCGAGTTTATACCATATTCTTATAATACATTTTTTTTATTTCAAAATTTAATTTATAATTTCTCACACAATTTTAACTGTCTATTAGGTTTTTTATAACAATCTCCAGTAAATAATTTCTTGTTGTTAGTAATTGGAATTAAACACTCAGATTTCATTATTTTTGTGACCTTACTCTCTTAATATATTCTAGTATTGTTTTTACGTAGAACCGTAAAACCTTAATCAACATTTTCATTTTGTTATTATGTAAATAGCAGAGATAAAAGTCAAGGATGCTTATTTATATTGTGACATGTAGCGCTATTGATCTTAATTGGGTTTTGCTTGCGTTTTAGTAGACTACGAGTAGCTAACTATAGAAATAATATGATTAGTGTGTATAGCGTCTTTAGCAATTATTAGCTTTATTAATCATATAACAAAAATACGTAGGTAAATAAATCTGTTTCGAGTTCTCTGACTTTAAGTAATGTATGTGGGCTGAAGTGAATTTGCTTCAAGTCGGAGTAAAATTGAAAACGATTTGTCATTATTCTCGGTAAATTGTGACTAGCGATTTCATCATTAATCAGCGACAGTCTTAATGTATCAACTTCGTTTATAAGAAAACACATTTCCATTATTAAATTTTTTATTGAATGGTAATATACTAAAATTTGGATTTTTTAAAGAAAACTTATTGTATAGGGTTTTCCATTAAGGGCGCTTAATCTTTGAAATGCAAAAAAAATACATGTAGGAGAGATATTTGCGATTTTTTTTTTTTATTTGGAAGGTCTATCGACCCCATTATGTATGGAATATGACATCATTCAAATGACCGCCACGGCTTCGGTTGGTGGCGCGCACACGAAAGGTCCAATTTTCGATGACTCTGGCGCACAAATCGGGCTGTATTTGATCGATGGCGTGGCGTATGTTGACTTTGAGGGCATCGGTGGTTTGCGGCTTGTTGGCATAGACCTGCGACTTAAGAAAACCCCACAAGAAAAAGTCCAGCGGGGTCAAATCGCACGATCTCGGTGGCCAGTTCACGTCGCCTCCGCGCGAGATGACCATGTCCAGAAATTGCTCGTGCAGAACTTCCATCGTAGCGTGTGCTGTGTGGCACGTAGCGCCGTCCTGTTGAAACCACATGTTGTCCAGATCCATATTCTCGATTTCAGGCCAAAAGAAGTTGGTTATCATCGACCGGTATCGCTCACCATTGACGGAGACGGCCACACCATTATCGTTTTCGAAAAAATACGGACCAATCACGCCTCCGGCCCAAAATCCGCACCAAACAGTCACTTTCTGCGGGTGCATTGCCACTTGGTGAACCTCGTGTGGATTGGTCTCGTCCCAAATACGGCAATTTTGCTTGTTGACATAGCCATTCATCCAAAAATGCGCCTCGTCGCTGAAGATGATTTTTTTGCCAAAATCGGCGTCAACTTCCAACTGCTCTAATGCCCAGTCAGCGAACACACGGCGCTGTCTATGGTCATTAACCTTGAGCTCTTGGGTCAGCTGGATCTTGTGCGGGTGCAGGCTCAAGTCACAACGCAAAATTCGCCAAGTTGTCGTCTGCGAAAGGCCGAGTTCCTGTGCGCGACGCGGAATTGACTGCCGCGGGTTTTCGAGGACACTGTCGCGCACAGCGGCGATATTCTCGGCAGATCTCGCGTTACGTTGACGCACGGGAACCGGCTGATTGTTAACTGACCCGGTTGACTCGAATTTGTCCACCAATCGACGGATAGTTGACTCGGCAGGACGATCATCGCGACCGTAAAACGGGCGAAGTGCGCGGAACGTTGCTCGAACTGAAGACCCATTTTCATAAAACAATTTTATGATTTGCACGTGCTGCTCGACACTGTAACCTGCCATGGTGGTTTGGGAGGACGGAATGAATATAACACACTGCATTTGACAGCTGTCACTCAAACAACATGGCCGCAATCAGCTGTCAAAGTTCAAGCGTCCCTATTGGAAAAACCTATACATCTTTATGAATTACGAGATTATAGTAGAACCTCGATTATCCGAACCAGTTGGGACTGAGACTAGTTTGGATAATCGAAACGTGGGTTTTTTGGGACGAGATTAGAATCAACACCTTTTACATAAAACCAGTACATACTAGGGTTTGGGAATTCCCGACAATTTCAAAGTCCCGGGATTTCCCGGACTTCGAGACATTTAAGAATTTGTTTTTTGTTTTTTTTAAGGGATTGTAGAATTTTTATTGAGTTTATTTCTGGTGAATCGTAGTTAAAAAAGGCAATTTTCTTGTAAAAATCAACATTTATTAAACAGAAAATTAATTCTTAATAACTTTAACGTTAATTTCAGCATTAATAATTGCTTTATTTATTTTCTTTTAATCACACACAGATTCACTTTTAAGTAGTTAAATTTTATAGTTATAATACGAACTTAGTTGAAAATCATACTAATTCTTAATAACTTTACTATCACAGATTTGTTTCATAAGTAAATAATCTAAATGTTAATAATAAATCAGTCTTTTAAATAATCAACTAACACATTAAATAGACTTCTTTGATGATTTAATAAAAGAGGCTTTTGAAACAATCAAACGCATTTATTGTGTTGTGTACTCAGTAGTTATGTAATAGACCAAGTAATTATTCATTTAACTAACAAATGGCGCTAGGCTCCTTCAATTGAATGATTCCCCAAAAATGATTACATAACAATTTCGGCCATAACTCAAAACATGAAAAAAAAAAAAAAAAGATTTTATAAGTTTTTGTCGTACTCTCGTGACATTTGTAGGTCTATATTTCATTCATAAACGAAATGACGACGCGAGGCGTCGATCTTTGCGATGCGCGTATATTTATAAACGTTCAAGCGGGAAATTAAATTAATACTTATTTTTGAAAGCCGAGATGGCCCAATGGTAAGATCGCGTGAATCTTAACCGATGATCGTGGGTTCAAACCCGGGCAAGCACCACTGAATTTCATGTGATTAATTTGTGATTATAATTCATCTCGTGCTTGACGGTGAAGGAAAACATCGTGAGGAAACCTGCATGTGTCAAATTTCACTGAAATTCTGTCACGTGTATTCCACCAATCCGCATTGGAGCAGCGTGGTGGAATAAGCTCCAAAACCTTCTTCTCAAAAGAGGAGAAGAGGCCTTAGCCCAGCAGTGGGACATTCACAGGCTGTTACTTTTACTTATTTTTGTATGAAAATAAAATCTAACAAATTATCAAAAGTCGTAGAACAAAAGTTGTTGCTTTTGGTATTAGCTATCTAATCTTGCGAGGTTGCTGGTGTGCTACAAATAACCCTGTATATGTGTGTATATTCAACACCTGAAAAAAGTCGAATACTTTTTCTTATATTTTTTTTTATAAAATCGTCAATTTTTCATCGACGAACGGCTCACGGTCAAGTCTCAACATACAATGAATCTTTCGCACCAATGTTTGGATAATTGAGTGTTCGGATAAACTTAGTCATCGTTCGGATAAATGATGGCTTGGATGATCGAGGGTCGGATAATCTAGGTTCTACCGTATTTAAAAATATATTTGTGTATTGTTTGAGGATACTGTTCTTATAAGTGCGGCTATTTTTAGGCTTTATTTCGATAAGTGACTGGTGTTACGCCATGGAGGAGACGACCCACCTTGGGCTGCCGTGGCGTATGCTCAAGGACAAGCTCGTGCGCACTGATCCCGAGACGCGCCGGGTGCGCTACATGGACACCTTTGACATACCGACTAATGTGAGACATTCGATATTGTATTTGCATTTAAGTAACAGTTACAGCCAGTTAAAGACATCAAAATCGGTTAAGGATCACGTGCCTTAACCACTGGGCCATCTCGGCTTCAAATTCATTTGAATTATGTGTGAAAAAATATCATCTTTTTTATTCGTTGGTTAAATTATCTACTTTGATGAGAGGTGGATTTCACACATCACACACAGTAACATTAGAAACTTTTATGATCACACCAGATTCTGTTTTATTAGAACCCTTGTCGATGTCGTTTGCGAAGCTATTATTTTGGAGGATTAAAAGTTTGTTTTATAGCTCAGGCAGCTTTGGTTTTGATATTAGTAATTTAACATCTTATTTTATTAATAATTCAATCGATATTATAATCTATAGCTTAACTTTTAAAAGTTAGTACTCGAAATAAACGATATTTGAAACCAAACTATGAATATAACAAAATAATATAAAACATAAGATGCTAGTTTTCAACGTTTTAAGTACTAAGTATTTCAGATAAAAATATCCTAAAGTTTTAAATTTTAAACGGATTAAAAGATAAAATCTGTAGGTATATTTTTGTTACAGAAAGTTGGACGAAAGTCCGACACTCAAACCGTCGTCGAAACGCTCTACAAAAATAAAAGAAGCTTAGAGGCGATCTTTAAAATTCTCGACAAGGACAATTCGGGTAAGGTTATCTTTGAGGTTTACCTTTCTTACGGAATATCATTTTTGTAATGTTGATAGACAGGTTCATAAATGTCACAATATTTTTTTTTTATTTATTATTTTATTGTTGAAAATGTTCCGCTATAAATTAATAATAGTTATATAAAATATATTCCATATCTTCAAAGTAATTTGATCTATTTATAACTAAATATAAATTATTAAAATATTCACCTTTCAACTTTATCACAGGTTATATAACCCTAGAAGAATTTTCCGAAGCGTGTCAATTATTGGGCAAATATATGCCGAATCCAATGACTCAAGAGCAGCTTGTTGATATATGTCGTTTGATGGACATTAACAAGGACGGTTTAGTTGACCTCAACGAGTTCCTCGAGAGCTTCAGGCTCGCTGAGAAAAGTTTGCACGAGGAGGAGAATACATTAGCGGAGTTACAGGCCACCTGACAGGAGCTAGACCGTTGTCCTAGCAGGACAGCGGTCGATAAAGACGAAATCGGAGTCGATATTGAACTGTTGAAGATAGACATCGAACAAACACCGAAGTATAAGAAAAATGGCCGAGCACCAATGGGAGAAAGCTCGAACTCCACGAGGGATATAGAGGAAATAGAATTCACGGATTACGCGAGACCGAAACGAGCCGGCCTCTTGGAAAGCGATATTTAAGGACACTGCCGGAACCGGGCTTTAACGACATTTCGTATTTTATGCCCCAGTACTTAAGGATGATCGTTCGTCGAGATTATAACTTAAAGCAACAGTAATTGAATGGGATATTACAGACTCTTCACGACATTTTTACTTCTAAACATACATTCGTAAACGTAAAGATCAATTAATAATGTATACAATTGAGGCGAGCACTCGTATCTAGTTATCATAAATCAATCAGCGTATTATTTATTTATTCAATATGGTTCATATTACATTTTTTTTACAATTAATTAATAGAAATAATATTATAGCTAATCTTTACATAATGAGGACTGCTATATTCGAGTGGATGGTCAGCCTTAAGACAATTATGTCGTAGTCATAATTTATTTAGTCTATATTCTCGTGTGTCTACAAACTTCTTATTAACATTTGATGTATGTATTTTCTAATTGCATTTTAATGGAGCCTAACGTTATATTAACTTAAACATATTAGATTTAATGTAAATATATGCGTATTTATTGACTTAGAGAGGTCGTTAAACTTAGTTAATATTATCGATCTACCAGCACATAATATATATTTAATTGGTGCCAATTTATGAAATATTAAAAAATTGTGATTTGCATTACATTTACGTTTCACAAAATTTATACTTCAAATAATTTCTGACAAACAAATGGGAGCAAAGACGCAAAAAAATCAGAGTATTTTCCGTATTTAATGTATTTTTATAATACAAAGTATTATGTAAGACGATTCATATTTATATAAATTTATATTTGCTTACCAAATTGAATATTTTATAGAGAATTAAGCACAGGAATAATACAGTTCCTCTTATCTATATTCACAATAAATATTATTATATATGAATTTTTTTAAATTTTCTGATTCTTACGTAGATGTAATATCCAAAGATTAGATAATATAACATTTTCACTAATAGAATATAAAGCTTTGTGGAGTAAAATATAGATTTTCATAATATTTCTAGCAAGTAATTAACGTTTTTCATACATATCTCTTTAATCCAAACTATTAATCATTCCAATGTATCTTTATAATAAATGCATTGAAATATTCATCTTCAAAATACTAAAATTATTCGACCTTTAAACCTTTCGACTTTTCAAATTATATAATTTATTTAGTGTATTCAATGATTATAAATGAAGTACTAAGTCGACTTCCACTAAAATTTCTAGTTCACGTAAGCGAATAGTACTCAATTATTTAATAAATTAAACGTGCTATAATATAATTATATAAGTTTTGTCCAATAAATTGTGATATCATATATATTATGTAGTTTTACTGAATTATCCTACGCTGATGCTGTCTCCAGTTTTTAGAATTTTAATTTAATTATGGCACACGTGTTTCCCTCCTCTTATAACCTGGGTTCCTTCAAACGAGGCGTGAAAAGGCACCTTGCGGGCTGGCAAGGCGGGGGGGCGGCTAGTTCAGACCATTCTTCCCGACTGTACTAGTCGTCGCGTTTATACTCTGCTACCATTTACCATTAGGTGGAGTATTTGCCCTCCCGCGTAATTTTTTTTTTATTGGATGTTTGAAGTACAATTTCCTCGTAAATGACAATCGTTACTATTGAATGTTCGAAGTACCCGAGCCACAGAGGTGCAAGGGGGGTAGTTTGCAAAGCAGACGAAATGCAACCTCGTAAATTGGATGTTCGAGGTACCAGGGCCGCAGGTGCAAGGAGTGCGGTTTCAAAGTAGCTAGTTATAATTTTTTATGACCGAAGCACGTAAGATTGTTGCCGCATAGCACCGTTATTGTGGTATAATCACAGGTACCAGAGCTGCAGAAATGTCCAGTATGTTGCTAGTTGTTTTTGAACGAAAGTTCGGAAGGGGGCTTGTTTTTAGTGGCTTCTTACCCGTAGAATCCTAAGCTTCTATTTTTGAGATTGACTTAGTTTAATAATTTTTGATTTTAAATTAAGTACAATTAATTTGTAAAACAACACTCGCATGGGGACGCATTAGAATAACGCATGCCGATTTTGGGGGAAAATAGGGTTGAGGAGAGAAATGGGGGTGTAAAAAAACCCCCCTCCCATTCCCCCAGTTAGGAAACCCATAGTTACCGAGATATTCATAATTAAAGTTTTTGAGGTTATGTCACTTCCGAACTATCATTTTCTTATTTTAGACTAGTGAACATGGGCCGATTCGGTTCTGGCTTGTGCCTTAAAAGTAAACTAACACAACCTAACCTACATGACTGCCATAGAATTTTATGTGTAATCATTCAGGTATCCCGAACCAGATTTTGATGTGTAATTATTCAGGTCCACCTTATCGTTAATCAGCCAAAATCGGAAATCCACAAAAAACACCACGAGCACATTCACGTAACTACGAGAGGAATGGGATGACAACATCAACATAGGGTCGCCGGTCGTATGTTGACATTAACAAAATGGCAGAAAACGTTCTGTTTCATGATATTACAAATTTAATATATATTTTTTTAATTTTAATTAATTGTTACACAATAATTAATTATTATAAACAGGAATATTTATAAGACAAAATCATCATACAATAGTATTCTTGAACTTTAAAAATGGACATGTCAACCCAAATTGACCTTTCTTAGTACGTAACTTTAAGTTTGTATAAAAAAAAAAAACTACAGACCTCCTAACTCTGGGAGTGGTGTCATTCGAAAGAGGGAACACATTTCTATAAAATACAACACTTATTACACGAAAAATCGGGATGCGCTATTCTAATGCCAACCCCAACACTACATTTTACAGTGGTCCGTCCAGGAGGAGCAAGATAATGTTTTAAATAGATTTTTGAAGTGATAACTTCTTATGGGAGGGTAAACCGCTTCGTAACGTAACGCGTTACGGTGCCGCTATTACCGACGCGGACTGCTTTACCTGAGAGCTACCAACCTAACCTAGCGTATATAGATAGTACTTATAATAATTAAGCAACTCTCAAGTACTAATTTAAATTATATTTAATATATTATAATTCATAATAAATATTATCACTTCTGTCGATCGTCCCGAGACGCACACGTATTTTTGTCATTTCCCCTTCTAATAGTAAAAAATATAATTTGATAGTTGAAATATTATCAGAGTAAGCTTTAATAAGATTTAGCATCTAGATTAATTCACTTCGTAGTATGAGAAAAAAAAAATGCTAAGTTTCGAAGTCAGGGTTGCGTAATAACTTATTAACCTACATTCTTCCTTATAATTTTTCTGCCCCGGGACCTTTTTGTTAAGTGATTATTGATAATGAGCTCGAATCACGAATAAGAATTCATTTTGTAGTATATTTTTTTACTTGGATATCTCGAGTTTATCTTTTATTATTGTATAAATATGTATATAAAATTAAAACGCATGGCTAAATTTCGGTGAGAGACGTAAATTCGTTTCTTGTTGAATAAGGGCGGACGAAAGTAAAAATAAAAGCGGCAAGATTGATTTACTTATGTAAAAGGTAGGTTAACATTTACTAATATTATAAATGCGGAAGTAACTCTGTTTGTCTGCTACGCTTTTAAGGCTAAATCACTAACCCGATTTTGATAAAATTTACTATGAAGCAAGCTTGAACTTTTTCTGCTTATAGCCAATCTCCTCCTAATGCGCTGGCGAAACCGCCCGCATATATTGGTTCTAAATATATTTCATGCTAGAATCCCGCCCCGCTTCGTACAGGTAAAATAATAATTAAATTTTATTTGTTAAAGAAAACTGTAATCCGATGGCAGTACCCTCTACCAATTTACACCACACACTCAATTAATCACAAAGAATTTCATCAAAATCTGTCTGCAGGAGGAGAGGAGCAGTGATATATGCACGTACCGAAGAATTATTTATATAAAGATATGTTTTATGTTATCAAATTAACATAATGTAACATAATATATATCATGTTAAAATGTATTTACATACTTATCCTCATTTCTTGTAGTGCGATAGGGCAATCAAAGATTAATAAGCGTAGGTTGAACGGCATTACGTGCTTTCCGAGGGTGCGTCCACTTCCTCGGAAAGACCGGGGTGGACTGCTGATGAGAATTTCTTTGCAGGAAACCTCAACTTTTATTAGCCCCAACAGATATAAGTTAACAAATACACTAATGATGGCACTCTATAATGTAAAGTGAGATTGGAAGTGATATGATACTAAATTTGGTGGCAGGCTTTGTGCAAGCCCGTTTGGGTACCACTTACACATCATATATTCTACCCCTATGCAGCAATGCTTAGTATCTTTCTTATCCGGCTTAAAGGGTGAGTGAGCTAGTGTTACTATAGCTACAAGGAATCTAAAATCTTATTTCCCAAGGTTGGTTGCGCATTGGCAATGTAAGGAATGGTTAATATTTCTTACAACGCCATAGATAATAAAGTTAAGTTGAAAATTTGCATGCATATCAATTATTATTATGACTATTATCATGCTGACGATTTTTTTGCATTTGCAGTAATTTGTTACAGGTGTAATGTTTTTGCATAAAGTAAAGTAGTTTATAAAAGTGATATTTTCATAGAAATTCTCGCTTCTGGTTTACAATTTGAACCAAAACTCTCAAAGATATTACAAGGAATTTGAATGCATGCGGATAATATATAGAGTGCGCGGAATGTTAGCTCAGCACGGGCAAAGGATAGCTGTAGGTAGGTGTATATTATAATCGAGTATTATAATATTTGCTTTCGTCTCATTCATTAAGAATATTGTAGCCTTTATTTTAACTGTGTGACTTTGTAATAAGATATTAATTGGGATATTTTCTAAGTTTTTAAGATTCCATGGCAGCATTAAAGCTTAATTTATAAAGTCAGTAACAGCCTGTAAATTTCCCACTGCGGAGCAGAGCGCTCCTCCTGAGACGAAGGTTATAAAACGTATTCCATTTTTCCCCGCTGGTATATTGTGGGTGCCTGATATAGGTATCTATTTGACAGAATTGTAACTGAGATTCGTTTTTCGATAGAATTTTTTTAAGCAAAATATTTTGCAAAATTTTCGAATACTCAACCATTACATAACTTAAAATGTTTATTTATTTTTTTATCTAAAAAATATTAATTACGTTTCATGGAAAATGAATGGCGAAAAGAAGCGAAGGATCCAAAAAACTCTTTACAACAATTTAATATTAAGGGAGTCGGTGACTTCTTGTTTGATTAAAGTCAGTTGTACATTTGAATTTAAGAAATAATCATGCAAAACATATTAGACCAATTAAAGTTTAGAATTTCGTATTGGTTTGTTTCCAAGATTCTGATGCAATATGCGAATAGCCATATGACCCCATCGTTTGATTAGTATTTCTCACAGCAATGAAAAATAAATAAAATATAATTTATGCATTAAAACGATAATGTGATAATTCCCTACGTATCTTTAAATATTTATAATTTATATCGTCTACAACCTGAATACAAAGTTATGAATTATCTAAGGGCTCTTATCGCTGAAAGTTAAGACTATGTAGGCGGATACTTAAAAATTTACTTAGTTTCATCAGCGCACCCACGATATATCAGGTGACCTTTATTTTATATTAAGTAGTCTTGTTTTGAAAGGTCAGTGGTACCTTTTTTAAAGTTTCATATTGTGGATTCATTGTATACTGAAGAAGACTAATTTATCATATGAATTGCCAATAATAATAATTACATTTGACATTTTGAACACTTACACTCATGAGGTCCATCCTCATAGACTTACTGTAGGTATTTATAAAACAAAGTTATTATGAATTACTTAATTTAAAATTAAATCAAAAAGTAACAAGTCTGTACTGTCACATAATACGATCTTATGCTATTACCAGTAGGATCAAAATGTTTTACGTTATCCGATAAATAAAGCGGAGATAAAGCGGAAATGGGATTCTTCATTACTAGGTCTTTTAAATGTAAAAGCCTTTTGTACGTGTGGAAGATACTGAAGAAAACGTGACTTTGACTTTAAATGTAAATTGTATCTATTGGCTCGAAACTAATATCATATATAAATGATATTTATGTAGGTAGTCTTTCTATCATAAAATACATTAAGAATCATATTGGATCTTTAAGAGTACTGTTTCTACACGCTGTAGTCATACATTGTTATAATGCATTTGATTTTCATATATTATTTATTTCCCTCGATAGTTTTAGTATTATAAGACATTTTTATTATATCAACAAACTATGTTGGAGTGGATTTTAAAACTTTTTAATCGATGGAAAGCTTTTAATAATTGTAGCTCCATCTGTCGATATTTTACAGTAACTTCAATTTAGTGGCACTAAAAGGAACTAAAAGTATTTAAGTACATCTATCAATCACTAGATGTCGGTATTACAATCCGAAGTCGCAGTATTTATTGTCGCTATATAGATGGCGTTGTATTTTCATGTTGTTGTGCTCTTTAGTACGAGATATAGGAAAGAGATGGCGTAGTCTGTTTTATTATGTTGGTTGTAGTTTCAAGAATATTATACTTTATAATTTTTATTTTTTTAAATATATTCGTAATGTTTTAGCACAATTTATTTGCCACTGTTTTCTTCAGATTATTCAACTTAACTAGTTTTACAGGGAGTAGAAACAATTAAATCTTTACCATATTTTTTATTATTATAAGAAGAATAATATTATTTCTAATACTCATTTTTTCTTTTATGAAGTCGCAGAAGATTTTTCGCAAACGCAACAAGACAAATTAAAAATTATTGACGCGAAAATCATGCTTATTTCAAATTCAGGCTAAAATGTATAATTAGGTAGTTCAATTTGATTTGCTGTTACACGTTTAAAATAACCGCTTTATAATTAAAGAAATAAAGTATAAATATTGTCAATTTTTTTTGTATTAGTGGTCAATCATAATGTGAACGGTTTGCGTTATCCATTTATTTAAATAAAAAATGATCGACTGCGGCGAGTTTTTAAACACAGTCTCGAACGCCTAGGTAGCCGTTTGAAGCTCGCGAAGTAGTTTACAGCTATTAGGATAATTTATAGCTGTTTAATATCGAACCGAACCGAACCCACAGAGATTTGATTATTAATGTTTCATTTTTTGTCCAGTGAGGCAGCGGATCGCGTGTCGCGTGCTTCTGACGTCTTTTTTCGGCTCATGCTTTTTAGGGAGTATTATAAAAAATACCATAACTGGCCACTGACTACCGGAATATAATTTTTGATAATTTTATAAATTATACGGTCTATCGTTTAATAATCACCAGGTAGATGTGGTTTTGTTATTGTAGTTTATACGATATGGAATATGGAATTTCTGAAGTATGTATGAAATATAATAAGGGTTATAGAAAATCATTGTTTATTTTTTTTTATTTTAATAAATTGAGTTAAATTTCTACGTTTGGTTAACCATAAAATAGCGATTTTCAATCCATAAAATTCGTATGTACTTAATACCCAGTGTAAAATATTTTAAGGATATTTTTGTAATCATTCTGATTAAGGAACGTGCTTTAAATATGTTGTGGGAAACGAATAAGTGGTTACTCGTACGGCGAGTCGGCTAAGAAATTACGCAGTCGCGCACGCCTCGTCTCCACCGCGAAACTTGACTCCGGGCTGTCGCAGAGCCATGTTCAAATTATAATTCAACTATATAAGATGTTATATATACCCACGAGTGCCCGAACCTTTTTATACCTACATTATAATGATCAAATTAATTGATGCATGACGTCGTATACAATACACATCAGGCGTATTATAATAATAATTCATATTCAAATATATGGTGAGAATAATATTGAAACCGTATGGTCATATGGTGGTTACGTTACCAGGCGCCTGATGCGCCCAGTAGCTAAGCCCAGGTCTCGTTTTTTGTCTCTTTTCTGACAGATTGAATTAAAATAAACGCTTCGATAAGGCGTCCTACAATATTATCATCTCAGTATTTTGTTTCGTGAGCGTGTGACGTGCAATGGGAACTCGGTAGGTGGGAGCCAAAGGTTTTTGATCTGCTTCACTTTTTTTTTTTAAATAATTCCAGTAAAGGTCTTTGATTGCTCGTATTATTTGATATCACATTTGATTTTTTATTAGTTGAAGGAAACATATCTCAAAATGTTTTCGAACATGCAATATGAATAATTATTACTAGCTATAAGTTAATTAACTCTACAAAAACTATTATAGTTACCTAGTTGTAAAATAATACATTTACAAATGGGATTTTTAAAACATGACAAATAAAATTAAAAACGAACTAACAACAAAACCTATGAAGCGAAAAGCTACTGAATTTACCCAAAAAACTTAAAACTTTTTTTGAAGACCGTTAAATTGCCACAGATGTTTATTTTTTGCTTCAATGGATGCGTTCATTTCTATACTTTTTCAAACCACGTGTCATGTGAACATCAAGTAGAAAATGAAGAAAAGCTTACGGTGCGCATTCTCATTTAGAATTTATACATTTTTTTAGTTACAAAATAACCAATAAAGCTTGCGTTCAATCCAAGGCTATTTTTTGTCATGCATCTTTAATAATTTCATTTACTGATGACAATGACGACAGTGCAAATTAGTTTGCCCTTAGCATTGCCATCATAAGCAAACGTATGAAATTTATTTTAATTATATTAGTAGTAATTAAGTTGACGGTCTTTAAACAAGATCATTTGTACAGTTTTTTAATTAGTAAAATGTAATACGAGGTAGCATATCTTACTATAAATATATATTAAGCCTTTATTGTAGAAAATGAGACTGCCGATAAAGAAACTATTATGAAGAGTTATATATATATATATATATATATATATATATATATATATATATATTATATGTATTCGTATGTTTCCTAATAAATGATAATTAATATTTTTTTCTGAGAACGATC
Organism: Nymphalis polychloros; assembly: GCA_905220585.2. Lineage (NCBI taxonomy): Eukaryota > Metazoa > Arthropoda > Insecta > Lepidoptera > Nymphalidae > Nymphalis > Nymphalis polychloros. Next base: position 9,108,958 of record HG992245.1, on the reverse strand, counting down.
GACAATTAATGCTGTAATAGTGTTGTCCTCCTTTATCGATTCTATTTTCTATAAGAGGGAAAGAGTATTCGAAGTACCTACTAAATATTCGTCGTTTAAAACGTAAAATAATGCAATGAGAATAGCGTGGAAATATTAACACAAAAGAAATTCCGTCTTAATCGCGCCGAATACTCGAGCGGAGGCAGAGCGATATCCACCTTATCAAGTTACCTAGGCTACTGGTCATACTGTTTGTTAAATGTAAAACGTAATTACTCGAATAAAATCTAATACAATTAACAAGTTAACCGCTCATAGTCATATGGTTCAATTTTCCATACTCTTGTTAATTCACTTAAAACAAAGGTTTGTAACATAATAATAGTCGCTTCGATGATTTTATGGAAACATGATATCATGTTGGCCTCTCACAAAAAGTACAAAGCAAAACCCGACCGAAATTGTTTTAATCGTCGGAAGCCACACGGTACTTCGGATTATTTTGTAATTATAAAATGACGATTATGTAACATAAATAATTCTTGGAATCAGTTGATTACGTTTACGTATTTCCAATATCAATATAAGCACTCATTTGAGACATATAACCATCTTAACCGTTGATCAAAGATCACTTAAAGGTTTTTATAAATAAATGAAACAGGGGTTTAAGTTTATTTTCAAAATAAAATAATATCATTTTTTTGACATTCGTCAAGTTCATGAGATAAAATGTTCAAACGATTCTTCTCAGGCGACTCACGGCCTAATAAAGTCGTGGTCAAAATCCAACAAAACATTGACGTGATTCAAAGAGACACCATACGATTTGTTTGAACTAACGCGAGTATATTGGAGTCAGCTACCGATGGTTCGCTGGCTACCTACCGCGGTCACAACGAAAAAATTCCTAGCTCTGTCTTACTCTTAACGCACCCGAATTCCTTCGAGTCAAATACGTGAGTGTAATCGTAAGTAACAATTTATTTTATTTGGCGAGAGGTAAGATAATATTTCTATTGTTATGGTTTGAACGCTTAGTGAAGTGTTAGATTTATCTCACGTGACATTTCGATTTGTACGGTGGTATAACTTAGTGAACTGTTAAATATCAACATTAAAAAACAGCAAAGTATGATACAAGGCACTTTGAATAGGTCAATATTTAATTAATTTTGACAGCAATGGAAGCAAATTTTTTTTGATTGACACCAATAGATCTGTAGTTCAAACTTTTGAAAATGGAATAATAATAATAGTTAGATAGAATATTACAAGGATATTTTTAAAACATTTTGACTTGATTATATAAATACACAATTAAAGTAGATCATAAATATCAGGATGGGATATTCAATGTTGTTTCATACAATAATATGACAGAATTAAAGTTAAAATTTGTCTTGAACTGACAGCGCCTCTACCTGAGGATTCTTTGAAGCAACATCGCGTGTAAATCCGCGAACATTCACGCATTTCAACCCATAATCATATTATTTAACTAAATAAACCATTACATACGTATCTTATCATTAAAAGATGCCTCGTTATAAGGATATAATGTATGGGATAAACTATTATATATGGAACGATTAAAGAACCATTGTATTTAAATTGGTTTCTTATAATGAAATTTCAATAGAGGTATGTTAATAAAAGGTAATAATTGGATACAATTTCGTCTTACGTTCGACACGTGCGAAAATGAAGCAAGCTTGCATACTTCGTTTATTTAAAACGGTAAAGAAATTTACCTCGTTTAAAGGATGAATAGAAAGTATTTTCATTTTTTAAGTAGCAGGTGACATTTTAACAAAGCCTTTATAGATCGGTCTGACGTTAAATCGTCGTTAAACGAATGGCATATTTCGCAGTTTTGGTAACCGCAAAACACGACCACACTTTTTTGAGTATGTCACATGGCATGTGCCCACCGAAATAAAATTACTTTACCGAAACCAGTTATTCCAAATTATCCTTAACCATTTAATTAGGATGTATTTATATCTAAGGGTGATTTAATTTGGAATATATGCATTAATAGGATCAATAAATAAATCAATTAGATTGACATCGAGGGGTTCATAGGAGCTGTAAAATCGTCACATTTTTTGTACAATAGCACGTAATAAATAACTTCGTATGGTTTTACAGGTTCAGGTCTATCAGTATATCAAAAGAAGTTTTTTCGAAATGGTGTTGTGGAGTATATATTATATATATTGGCGTCACTAAATAATATCTATAGTTAAAAAAGACGAATGATTAAATCTTCAAGAGTGTAGGTAAGTATGATGTATTGCGTATTTCAAAGGAGCAATATAAGTTTTAAATAAATATAAAAAGAGAACAATATTTTTTATTTAAAAAAACCTACTATCGTCATCATAATATGGTGCTTTACCTTTGTTTATTCTTATTACTTTAACCCAGTCATCTAGAAATATAACATTTGCAAGTTTAATTTTTATTATTATTTTTTAGTATAATATATATTTAATATAAATGTATATAATAAATTTTAGGCATGTCTACTAGCTGTCTAAGCTACGCATCAGTCACTGTGAACTTTGGAAAGGGTTGCACCGAAATCGGCGCCCGCGCACCTGCAGCCGATTGTTATCCACTACGATTGGCCCCAGTAAAACGCTCGCTTTGATCGATGGGGTACGGTTAGCGGAACTTTCATAAATATATATCAGGTCAAAAAAAATAACATTTATTTGAATACGACTTAAAATAAATATACAGTGTTTAAAAGTATTTTATAGTGGCGGTAGAATATGTGTTGATTGGGTGGTACCTACCCGGACGGGCTTCCTTTACCTTGTTGGAGAAGTATTGAAGCTTCTTCCACCACGCTGCTTCAATACGGGTTGGTGGACACATGTAGCCGATTCGCATCCGACACACGCAGGTTTCTTCACGATGTTTGCCACAAATTAAGCAGATGGAAATTCAATAGTACATGGGCTCTAACTTGCGATTTTCGGTTAAGATTGACGTATTCGTCACCAAACCATTTCGGTTAAACCATTTCGGTTTTCTGTCCAATCTTTTCTTTTTGTAACTATTATCTATAACCCCTACCCGGGTTTCGAACCCGGGATCTATGTACCTGCAGCCTCATCAGTTAGTCATTAAATGAACGAGGCAGTAAAATTATAGACAGTATATTTTTTTTATGATGCAACCAACCCGTTCCAGAATTCCTAAGAAAATACAACACAAACAAAATACACAAACCTATAAAGTTCTAAAATATTTTACATAAAGATCTTAGTGTTGCTTCATATCGGTATATGAAGTGGTTTATTCCTCTTACAGTGAGCGATTGTGATACTCACTTATCCGGTGGCCCATTGGTTTCTGAAAATGAAAGAGAAAAGTTTATAAAACAATTTTTAGCGTGTTATTAAAATTGAGAACAAAATAAAATCTAATTAAACCAATGTTAAATTTTCGTTTTACCTCAATAAATGTAATTTAAGTTATATGACAATATACACGACAAAAATATGACTAAATTAAATATTAATTTTCAAATTCTACTCGTGACATAAGACCAGAGCCCAAGAAGAATCAAATATAGAGATCAAAGATTGTAAAAAAGTAATGACATAAAAAATATGCGGACCAAATGATTAGCGTTAAACGGTGACAAGAATACTAGCAGCATTTCTTTCCGTTGAAGTCGGTGAAGTCATAGATGAACAGTTAAAAATCTATATAAATATTAAATTGTCGTTATGCTAAAAAAAAAAAATTATAACCAATTAAATTGGAACAAAATAAAAATGAAAATAAAAATTAAAAATATAATAAAAATAAAGTTAAAACATATAAGAATGTACAATCTACACTTCGTGCAAAACAAGATATATTTTGTAAATATATCAAAAAACAAAAGTGCAGTTTTAGCGTGTTTATTAATCAAACATTCAAAACACAAAGATTACAAATTATAATAATTGTAGGATATTTTATAAGTATAATTTATATAGTTTTGTACTAAACATGAAGGTTGATCGCTGATAATTATCCTCTTATGTCGTATGTAATAAGTGAATAGGCGAGCAGTGCGTCGGACGCCGATGATCAGGCGATGCATCAATTGAGCTCTGCGGGGGCCGTCGGCCGTGCGAGACTCGACTCGAGGATATATCGATGGTCCATGTTTATTGCGAGACGGTAATTTGATTTAATTCATTTATAATATCATAAGTTTGATTTTAATTTAGTGTCTGTTTTGACTTTCCCTTTTATGTAGGTTAATGTAATAATACAAATGATGAAAGGTATTGCTCAACTAAATAAGATTTTATCTGTTTATTGAAATGAAATTATTGTATGATATTTTTGTATTTTAATATAATAAGTTTTAATGGTATTTAAAATTATATTTTATGTCAAATATAAATATGAATATTATTTAAAATTATATTGTATGTCAAATATAAATATGAATATTGATATTATACTTAAAATGTGTGATTATGTACTTTTAAAATTATTTATAACTGCTATTAACTGTTATCCTTAATACTATCCCTTGATAAATGATTGTTAAATATAACAAATTTGTCAAGAAATAATTTTATAAATAAAAAAAACCAATCAATGCCTTTAGTTTTTCCCAGTCTAGATATAAATTATTAACTTTATTAACTTTTGTTTACATTAAAGGGTATCGATAAAAATGAGTTCACGTCCCTTCTTCCCTCTGATTGACGTAGGAAGGATTCGAGGCGCACTTCGAGGAAGCCTGCCTCCCGTCACAATCCAGCCTGCTCCGTGGCGCATGCGAAACGCCGCCGACACTCCGATCGAAGATAACACTTATGATTTAACTCTTGTACAAAACAAATCGATTTCGAAAGAAATCATCATAATCAAAAACTTCAACTCAATTCCGCGTGCTAAACCCTAATATAAACATTAAACTTATCCTATTCATGATTTGTAAGGCGCGATAGCGGCACGAAACCGGACAAATGATAATTTGTATAATTTAAATGTCTTAAAAAAATATATGTAACTAAATATGTTAGGCAATTATGATGCTTGCAGGCCTACGATCAAGATAACCGATTATTAATCGCCGCTAATTACTGCTGGTGTTAGTTCGACCTTTATCTGGACACAATTTACTCGGTCGCCGGACAAAAAATCGTTACAAAAAGCGTGAAGAAAGGCACATTCGTAGTTAACACCGTTCCTCCAATGACCGCTTCACCTGTGCATTGTTTGCTGCCGGCGGATACGAACAAAAGGGTTCGGATATCACAGCTTTCTGATGATAATAGCCGGTGCTGCTATAAATCTTTATCGATAATAACCGCACTTGCTGTAAGAGATATTGTTTAATAACGTGGTTTAGTTGTGATTTATTGAATTAATTTTTTTATACATACGTATATGGTGTTTAGTTTCAAAAGTACCAATATATGTGAAAAAAAAAGATTCTAAATTAAAATCAATTCCGTATTCAAGTAAGAAGATCAAGTCTCAGGTGATCGCGCGTAATGAATGTTCGGTATACGCAGTAGGTACAATCTATTAAAACTGTTTGCTACGTTGAAATTTGGACTTTAAACGGTTGTGTTACAGATTTCTATGGTTGAGTGATTTGTTGTGTATAGTCAGCGCAGGGAGTCGGTGATAAATCCCAAGTTCGCCGTCGGCCCCGCTTTTGGGACCCATCAATCATTTCGTTGAAGCGACGTCGCTGGGGGTTTCGTGCCATAGACTAATTTTGCATTTTTGTAATAATAGTAGCGATGGAAATAATGTATCATGTATCTTAATCATCATGCGCGATTTCAATATCATTTAATGGCATTAGCACTTTAAAATATATTATATTATTGTAAATACTGTTAAGCAGCATGAAAAACTACTATAACTATGTAATTTTAACTAACGGAATCTACTTACCTGGATCTGTCTAGATAGATCAGATCAAATTCAGATAGATGTGGTAGGCGGTGAAGGGTAAAGTGACTTATACGACTTCTTGCAATGCTGTCAATGACTGAGTTGGCTACTTATCATCATCAGACAAATTTATGTTTCATTCTTTCTAAAATATATTTAAAATATAATGAATTAAATGCTGATTCAAGTATTTAAAAATATAAAATTAAATATACACTACATTTTCTATTTAAAACACAAAACGTTATGTTATTTCAATTTCGATATAAAAATCTAATCGATATTTAATATAAGATTTATACTCTGTACTTTATATTACTCTATGCATTATCCTAAAGAGGCCTTATTAAAAACTAAACTGTTTTTAAGGAGGATGATGTCGGTTGCTTGTGATACATTATAACTAGCGGCAAGGAAACGTTAAATCAGTTTACTCCCTCTTGACCGTAAAATTCACTTAATATCACTTAGTCCACTAAATTGACGTAATGTCGACTCGTTATGCAAAAAAGTAAACCTGAGGATATTGGAGTAATGACTGAAAAGGCTGTTTTGTGTTTCTTATGGATATGTCAGAGATTAAGGTTTTATTTTTCAGAAAGGTTCAGTAGGTACATGTTTCAATTGGTGGCGGAATTATTTCTTTCTTTGGTGGAAAGAAAGCCTCTGCCCAGCTGTGGGATATTTACATTCCCATTTCGAAACTTACCATGACGTGAACATGAATATTAATTTATCTTTTAAATAATCTATCAAAGATCTAAAATACTAAACACTTTTAATGATCGAGGTTAGAAATTCAATAAATTCGTGGTTTATTTTCATGTAACGCGCGCTAAAATTACAAAAACATTAAAGTAATAAATAAAAGAATATATGTATTTTAATAATTGGAACACTTCATAAAAATAATATTTTAATAATTATTGTAATAGTGAGAGTTTAAAATATGATTTATCTTGTATTAATAATATAATTAATTACAATTAAGTTTCATATATAGAACAACATGATTAATGTTAGTTTTAACTAACGAATTTAAAAAAAGAATACAGTACAATGAATATACTTCATTGTATAAAAAATAAATATAAAATGATATACATAAGGCGATAAAAGCAGTCTCTTCGAAACATCCTTTGGATAACGGACATGAAAATGTGTGAAGCAGTGTGGACATGAGTTGATCATTAAAACAGTATATACAAGTAACGCAGTATACTTAACATAAATAACAATTATACACAGATAATACACATAATAGGTGTTGTAATATATTTCTGGTTTAATAATGTTTTTTTCCATTAATTCAGGTAACCATTAACACCCAGTTAGTAAATTAGATCATCTGCCTTTCTCTTATAAAAACGTTTAACAATGCATGAGGAAAATAAAACAGCTTTTCAAGATTAATATTAATTTATCGCACATAAAGCAAGTCATTAGGGTCAAGACAATAACACTAAAAGAGGCGATTTGTAGGCTCCAGTGGGCACAAACACATTTTGGCATGTTATTTTGATTGATTTCTGCTTAATATGCACCCAGAGATTTGAGCGGTTTGTTCAAATTTGGACTTTATTTCAAAGCTTGTACGTTATGCCATTTCCTTTATACAATATCACAATCGTCATTGATTGACTATTTGAATCTTTATTTCAACAGTAATAAGGACTATTTTATAATTGATGATCTATTGAATGTCAGGTGAACGTAAAATTTGTAATGTGCTGCAGCTTTGCCCGCAAGCACGCGATTAGAGCAGATTACGGAATCTTTGCTCAGTTAGGTGTAGACTTAGATATTAAAGAAGTGAAACAAGAATGAACAAAAGTTATTTTTGTTGCTTAATACACACTGCATATACTTTTGTACTTTATATATTTTATATTAATTCACTGCATTTCTGTATTTTTAGTAAAAATTAGAATTATTTATTAGTAAAATCAAACTGAATACTCTTTCTTTGACTAAACTCAACTGTGTCCACTTATATAACTCAATTGACTCAATTATGTTATTTGAGGATTTAAAACTTAAAATTTTGTATTTATACGATAAAAATCCCTAGCGTCAATAGCCAATAAATATTAGACTCCATGTACATTACTTCAATAGTCAGCAGATCAAATAGCTTAATACCGTCTTGACCGTTAACGGACATAAACTAAAGCGTAATAAAATTATTATTATTTAATAAATGTCAGGAAGCTTTCACTTTCATTGTAAATCTTAATCAGAGAGTAGGATTTTATAATAATTTCTCAATATGTCTAATAAATATAGCCAGAAACATCTTATGGTTTAGATTAAACGACGAGGAATAGATTCCGAAATTAATTAATAAATTATTTTTATTCCTTTGCTTTATTGAAACAGGTGTACTTTTTGTAGAAAATAAACTATGACATGACATTTATACGATTCTTCGAAGGATTCCCTAAGTAATGTTTAATGATTAAAGTTAATAAAAATAAAGAAATATAAACTCACAGTACATGTCTTCAGATAATTCTTAATGGCCTGCGACAGACGTCTATAAGTACTAATTACGCTCACAAATTACACAAAGGTCATCTTTTGTTGATATACAAATATAAAACCATTTTATGGTTTATTATAATTTATAGTCATATTCTTTATGTTTGATATGAAACATCGTGTAATGTTTTTGCTTTATTTCGTATTTACTCCAATTTCATTAACTTAATAGATATTGTTGTTTAGATTTTCTTTATTGTATAAAGTGTATGCTATGTTTATTTATTACCACACTGTACTGTACAGTATTTCTATAGATATTAGGCGATTGCTTTGTGGTTATGACCCGAACACGGCAAATTGCATCGTTGGCTTTTGAACTCGATGAGTGAGCCTTCATCGCGCCATCTTACTCTCCTAAACTGCACTCCAATTTATTTCCTACATTTTGCTTGTGACAGCTAAAATATTGGTAGGGCTATCACGATGAATTTAGAAATTAACATATTTTTGAGCTTACAAAATACGTATAATATTAGTCTTCAGAATCGTTTGTTTTGACTATTTCTTACTACTAAAAAACAAATATTAGGCTAAACTTCGGTGGTTTCCTTAGAATTAGTAATTATAAATTGTTATATACCTAAAAATAATGGTTGAAGAGGGCTAACAGAATTAAAGGCAATTTTGATTTGATATATCTAGTATCTTCTTATTTTGCAAATTGCCACGTCACATTAGGGAACGTTACTCCCTCACTACACGATAATGACACAATTAATAAGACTGCAAGTCGAACGGCGATAGACGGTGAGTTCCCGCGAATCGAGCTCGCAATCAGGTCTTGCCTCATTATGTTGTCGATACTCCCTTCGTGCGCACGAACATCGCTGAGTTACACCTCTATTTACTGTCAAACTTAATTCCTTACTCGTGTCGTTCGAAAGTTCATACCCGTTCAATTTCGCTATTCCACTCTTGCTATTACGGTTCCTTGATAAATTTCCTAAGATTTAACACGAACGCAGCCGCCAGTTATGAAAGAGGGTAAGCGAGGCATTACACGGAATTACACATATTTGTCAGTAGAAGTGCAAGTAACTGCTAAGGTTTAAGATTATGTAAGAATGTTTGATTTCCAACGCATTACTTGCTTAGGCCATTGAATTTACGCCATACCGTCAGCTGTGTTTCGTAACATAGTATTTTACCGAATTCCATTAAGAGTTTAATTGAAATTACTTTTGGTAATTTTAGAATGTCACTTCAGTGCTTATATAGATTCAAGATTAGAAATCGTTGGCTTAGTATTTAGTTTGCTATTCGAATCCTAAGTTGGGCCAAAAGTTGCTTTTTTGAAGTAAATCTCAATATCAGTTAGTAGTTTTGACATTGGGTGTTTTGCCATTGCTGACTATAAGTGACAGATAGTGCACTGAGATTGGACGTCAAGATCGAAATACTCTTTCTATCGTTTATTTAAAAAAAGGTAACTTTATATAACAAAAACTGTGTAATAAAATTAATAGTTAATTCATATTTTTATCTGAAATACAGGAAATACGAAGTCAGTTACAAGTGGACAAGCATAACTGCTGAAGTAAAAAAAAAACATTATAGGTATAATGTTATAATTTGGATGATATTCATAACATCAAACGAGAATTCGAAAGATGGATCAGACGAGATAATTTATTTATCTCTAAAGATTTAAAAGAGCGGTCAATCCACGCGTAAAATGCTGCGCGATGATGAGTGATTACTTAACGTGGCTATAATTTAGGCTTAGTGCGACCTCTGGCGGGTGCTTGTTAGCTTCACTTGTTATGTGCGCGCTCACATTTAAAGAGATTAAGAGTTACCTGACTATGGAGGGAATTTCGTTTATGATACATTTTTAAATTTTGAATACAAATGAATTAGTTCATCATTGGCTCTTTAAAAACATCTTTAAATTAACTTGTAATATTAAATATTTTTGGTATACTTATCTAATAAACTTAAAACAATCATGATGAAATAAGTATATAATTAAATAACATAAGAATATGACTAATATGATGAGGCAATCTCTTGTAATTTTTATACGAAACCTCTAATTCTATTACAATAACTTAACTTGCCATTACTTTTCCCAATCTTTTATTTTATTTATTGTAATCATCTAAAATTATATAAAAAACATGAAATATAATTGAAAATAATTAATCAAAAATTCCATCTCCATACTATGTTAGTCAAAGCAGACATTAAAATATCGATAAACATTTATTCACATTAGTATCATTTCTTTATCAGTTTATCGCCGATTGTCTAGAGAATCGCCATTGATGTATTGTGCATACAAATGTGTTGATAAATAGCCTATGAGTTAATGTAAATACGATTGAGTTTTTTTCCAGCTCGAATACTTTGTTCATGACTCTCTTTGACTGGAATCCACTTTCGTGTTAAGACTTTTAGATTAATGAAGTTCGAATAAAAAAAAACAACAGATATGAAGTCATACATTTAATATTGTTTTGTGTATTTAATACATTTTTTCTATACAATTTTAATCGTATCTTAAACGTGACCTTACAAATTCGAAGGCTATAAATTAAATAACATAAAGGAATTTTGATAGAAAATATTATCTACTGACACGAATATAAATTAAATTACTAGGTCGTCATTCGAGTATACCACCGCAGGAGTCTATTGTATTTCAGCCCTATTAACTGCTTCAGAAGTTCATAGTATTTTTTGTGTTCAATCAACAGGCGACATCTTTTGTTGTTCTTCCATACGAGTGGGTCCTTCATTGTAACTTTTGTGACCTCTTCACCAACCGCGTCCTTTTCAAAGCTTATCGTCCGCTTTGTGAGAGTATTTTGACACATTGCCGTGTATTGTTTGCCTATTCGGAGGTTCTAAATTTTTTTTTTATACTATGTCTTTTATGGAAATGGTATTTGACGAAGATTCAGTGATGTCATATTACTTGATTTTATGATTTATATACTTTTTATTTAATACTGATTTCTTTGTGACACTACATTTACATAAATGCCAAGAGGGCCGTTGTATAAAAAATGGTGCCGTAGCTAAACTAGCGGGTTTGAAACGGGCAAGCTTTAGTGGTATGATTGGTTTAATTGACTTCTTTTATTAAAGTTTAATAGCAACTTATAATAATTTATTGGATATACATTGGTGGTCATATAATTAGAAACACTACCAACGGTCCTTAGCATTATGTAAGATACTTCACCGCACTCGTTTTTATTTTGAAATTAAACAATAAATAGGACAACAATATGTTCAACGATTTATCTTGGCCGAGCCTTTCTAAGAACATTTTCAACAGTTCTATGTGTTTTATAATGATCAATTGCATTAAAAACTTTCATAACAGAACAATTTAAATGCTCAGCTATTCTTCTGATCCACGCCCACTTATTATTTATTTGTAAATTAACAATGATTTTCCTAGTTGACGCGTCACTAGTTTTATTTTTGCCCATTTTAATCATAAAATAAAATTCAGATTAAATTTTGAATTGCCGCCAAAATAATAGAAAAAAAAATATTATTCTCCAATTTCAATAAAAGAACGAGCTATGGATGCTTTTTTAAAATGTTTCTAATTAGGCGTCCAAGCGGCCAGTAACAGAAAATAAACGCCTACATGTGTAAGACTCATTTTGTAATTAAAAGTAAGATATGTTTTATATTTTATGCATTTAATGAGTTTTTTCTTTGAGTGGCTATATTATTGCATGATTATTAATTATTGAATGTGTATATTTTTTACGAACATTTGTACGTTGAAGTTATACTTTCTTTATTCATAAGAAGTGTTTCTAATTATACGACCACCACTGTATATCTGCAACTCATTATAACTTTGTTCCTCCCTAATACTATAACTTCTTTGCATAACATTTAAACTTAAAGTATATGATATATGTCTAGTGTAATGAGAACATATAGATATGTATATATGAAAGTGTATTTTCTAAAGATTATATTTTGAAAGGAATTTTATTCTCAGGAACTAATGGTTACCTAATTATTATAAAAGTGTCCCTTAAGTTATAACGTCTTTAGTGATGAACTACTTAGTTTCTCAAACACCACCTTTGTATAAGTACAGCTAGTATGTAATGTGTGGACAGGTGACAATAGCGCGCGGCGTCCTTTGGCCCATAGAGCGCAACGAACAAGTGTGATAACCAATTGAGGAGTGTCGCCATCACAATGGAGTCACAGTAGCGGGCTTCCGTGTCACATCTCGTCCAGAATTAGAAACATATAGACTGGACCTTAAATCAAATAACGTTTGATAATATTTCTTAAAATAAATTTAGTTCTTGCCTAATTGATGAAACATGTCAATCTCTAGTCAAGTTCGCCGGTTCATATCTGGCCAATTATCACTGAGGCTTTAAGTGCATATACGTTTTTACTTCAGTGCTTAGTGGTACAGGAAAATATAATGAGGGAACTTTCAAGTTTTGGTTGTTATTCTTCTACATGAGTTTCCACTAACTCGGTTATAAAGATAACTTGTCTTATCATTTAGAGAAGAAGTATCTGCCCAATAGTGTCCAATATTTACAGTGCTGACTTTTACATTGGTATTCAAGAAATTCTTAATATTCAAATACACATTGGTTGACGTTCCCGATTGTATCGACTGTCATTTAACTTGAGAAATCGTTTTGAAACAACAAGCAATTAACAGCCTATAAATCTCACTGTCCTTCAAGAGTGTACCTTCCTTAGTTAAGTTAGAAGGAATAACTTTTTTTATTGTAGTAGCAGACAGCAAAATTTATCAAACGATAAGTGTTCTTTAAATACTAAAGTCCTCGTGACTGTTATTACACTGACTAGCTACTTATATAGGGTTTTCCATTAAGGGCGCTTGATCTTTGAAATGCAAAAAAAAATACATGTAGGAGAGATATTTGCGAATTTTTTTTTTTTATTTGGAAGGTCTATCGATCCCATTATGTATGGAATATAACATCATTCAAATGACCGCCACGGCTTCGGTTGGTGGCGCGCACACGAAAGGTCCAATTTTCGATGACTCTGGCGCACAAATCGGGCTGTATTTGATCGATGGCGTGGCGTATGTTGACTTTGAGGGCATCGGTGGTTTGCGGCTTGTTGGCATAGACCTGCGACTTAAGAAAACCCCACAAGAAAAAGTCCAGCGGGGTCAAATCGCACGATCTCGGTGGCCAGTTCACGTCGCCTCCGCGCGAGATGACCATGTCCAGAAATTGCTCGTGCAGAACTTCCATCGTAGTGTGTGCTGTGTGGCACGTAGCGCCGTCCTGTTGAAACTACATGTTGTCCAGATCCATATTCTCGATTTCAGGCCAAAAGAAGTTGGTTATCATCGACCGGTATCGCTCACCATTGACGGTGACGGCCACACCATTATCGTTTTCGAAAAAATACGGACCAATCACGCCCCCGGCCCAAAATCCGCACCAAACAGTCACTTTCTGCGGGTGCATTGCCACTTGGTGAACCTCGTGTGGATTGGTCTCGTCCCAAATAAGCAAATTTGGTTGTTGACATAGCCATTCATCCAAAAATGCGCCTCGTCGCTGAAGATGATTTTTTTGCCAAAATCGGCGTCAACTTCCAACTGCTCTAATGCCCAGTCAGCGAACACACGGCGCTGTCTATGGTCATTAACCTTGAGCTCTTGGGTCAGCTGGATCTTGTACGGGTACAGGCTCAAGTCATAACGCAAAATTCGCCAAGTTGTCGTCTGCGAAAGGCCGAGTTCCTGTGCGCGACGCGGAATTGACTGCCGCGGGTTTGCGAGGACACTGTCGCGCACAGCGGCGATATTCTCGGCAGATCTCGCGTTACGTTGACGCACGGGAACCGGCTGATTGTTAACTGACCCGGTTGGCTCGAATTTGTCCACCAATCGACGGATAGTCGACTCGGCAGGACGATCATCGCGACCGTAAAACGGGCGAAGTGCGCGGAACGTTGCTCGAACTGAAGACCCATTTTCATAAAACAATTTTATGATTTGCACGTGCTGCTCGACACTGTAACCTGCCATGGTGGTTTGGGAGGACGGAATGAATATAACACACTGCATTTGACAGCTGTCACTCAAACAACATGGCCGCAATCAGCTGTCAAAGTTCAAGCGTCCCTATTGGAAAACCCCATACTTCAAACCAGAACGAATGAAAATAAATTGGCAATAGACTTAAATGTTTTAGTGGCGGTAGCTACCGAGTGGGTCTTGCCATAACATCAAAGCCTTGTAATTGTTGCCAGTAAATTAAATTTATTTAGTAGGTAATAATCGTTTAAAATATTATTAAATATAATAAACACAAATTCTATGTCTATTGCGTTGTTCTTCTAGCATTATAATTTGTGTCGAAGTGCACATAGGCTACGGTAAACAATTATCATAAATTAAAAATCACAGCTCTTTGAAATTACCGACGGTCGTACCGCTTAAATGTTCGTTTTTATGTAAAAAGTATAACTGAGTGACGAGTCTTTTTTATAAGTAAAGTGAGTGACTGCCTCGTTGGTCTAGTGGCTAGATATAAGGCCGCAGACCCGGTGGTCCTGGGTTCAATTCCCAGGTTGGGCCAATAAATAATAATTGGGTTTTTCTGTCGGAAAACTCTCAGTAGCAATCCGGAGTCTGGAAGTTGGAAGTGTGTAAACTTCCGTGCCTCGGAAAGCATGTTGAGCCGTTGGTCCTGCGCCTGAACTCTTTCCGGTCGTGTCGGATTGCCGTCCCATCGGATTATGAGAGCTAAGGAAAAGAAAGTGCCCCTGTGTTTGCGCACTCACTTGTGCACTATAATATCTCCTGCACAGTTGGCTAATCTCTCTTGAGATTGGTCGCCGTGGCCGAAATCGGTCTGGAGGACCTTATAAGTAAAGTATAGTGTAGGTATTTATTAGATATAGTAAAGACCGATAATATTGCGTTATGAATATTCTTATCTTTAGTAAATCAATAAATGTGGAGCTCCTCATTCACTTGATTGCCTTGTGTAAGCCTGCCTGGAAATGTACTACATCAGAACGTATTCCACCACCAAACACCAGTATAAAATGTTCTGGCTTGAAGGGTGAAGGCCAGTTAGTTAGGATGCTATGGTCACTTACAATAAGGTGGGCTTAATCAGGGCAAATGACCTTATTTTAAATTAAAACAAATCGGCCATTAATTAATGATTTTATTGATTTAACATAGATAAGACCAATATAATATAACTGATGGAAAATAGTAATTACTGTGTTTCTTATCAGTTCCACTCAGGAAATAACTTTGTTCGTAAATTAAATTAAATTTTAAAATGACGATTTAAAAGTAATAGATAATAATAATATTTTGATACAATGCAAGGGTATAAGTTTTGAATGAAAAAAAAAATATAGTGTCTAACATATTCAACATATAATAAGTACATACGCATGCATTCTCATTATTTAGGTAACTTACATATGTATACTAAACATATGAACGAACAAATAAATGAAGGAAAAGTAAATAGGTGAACACGCGTTAGGTATATAAAATAAGCGATTAGAGGTCACGAAGTCTCCATTTACGAGGTACATACTTTATATACTCGGCCCCTAATGCTCACTCATTGGCGAGCATTCCCCTACAATTAGCTTTTTATTGACGTTCCCATTGGCCGGGGAATGAATAAGCAATACAATAAAGCAGGTAATAACGTACGTAGCGTAATCTAACAATACGGCGTTTGTTGTTACTATTATTTTTCATCAGGTATGATCTATTCAATAGAAAAGAGATGCAAGACTTTTTGTCAGGCACTTCGATATAATACAGAAGGTGTAAGTACATATTAGGTATACAGAAATCTGTTAACAAATGTTGAAATACATAATATTAAAATAAAAACAAATAATACACACATAATGTATTATATACATACTAAAAAAGAATAGTGACTTAACAGAAAACATGTTTGATAAGAAGAGAGGAAAAAAAAACAAAATGTAATGATTTTTTTTCATACAAGTTTATACGTTAATAATAATAAGCAAGTTGACACAATGCCTCCAGGAGAAGTGAATAGAGAAACCGTTCCGGACAATTTTCGTCCATATTATTAAAATACTAAAAGAATAGCTCATTTAAGAACCCCACCTAAATTGTGTGAACTGCATGTATATTATACAAAACCAATTAAAAAAGAATTATACATACCGTTACATTTTAATATCGGTTTTTGAAAGCAAGAATTTTCACATATCATTATAAAACAATAGAATGTGGCAGTTGCTTTGTTTGAGTTTATCTTTCCATCGCAAATACATTTCTTTGTAACATCGATAAAATGTCATAAAATAAATAATTTCTAACGAACGATACACGCATTAGATAATAATTAATTTTATTTTAAATGAAATATTTATGATATATTATCAGCGTTACTTTCATGTCATTTACAAATTACTTGGTGCAAGCATTGTGCAAGCCCGCCAGGGTAGATAGATACTACCTCCTCATCAGATGTTCTACCGTAAAACAGTAATGCTTTATATTGTTGTATTCCGGTTTAAAGGGGGAGTGAGCCAGTGTAACTACAGCCACAAGGGATGTTACATTTTAGTTTCTAATATTGGTGGCATACCATATATTAGGTGGTGGTCCCAGGTTACCATCATATTTGGTGAACCATTAGCAGGTCTGCCTACCTATTTTAAATAAATAAAATAAATTAAAAATATATACACTGTTAAGCAACCTCCACTTAACGTATAGAATAATATGACTATTAGATATTTTGTTTTTTTTTTTATGTATTTGCGTTAAGTTACGATGGTCTTGTTGATATGCTATGATGACACGTGGATTTAACCGAGGATGGGCTTGCAATTTGGATAAGCACATCGTGATGAATTCATCAACTAGCAATGTATTGACGTGGTTGAACCAGCTCCAAATTGTCTTAACAGGACTCCGCTTTTCCTGTACCTTTGGGTTTCTTCACCAGGAGGATAATTAAGCTTATATTACATTTATTGCTGTTTACTATATTTGTTTTGGTTGGTATCTTGGGAGCAACTACTTATTTTTTGTAGATATTACATATTTATTATATATGTCATATCTACCAACCCGTAATGGTGCAACGTGTTTTTTAGTTCTAAACCTACTCCTCAGAAGGAGATAAGGCCTTAGCTCAGTAGTAGTGTATAGATATAGGAACCGAAACTTTCCTTCCTTTACTGTGGATTTTGATAACTTAAAATTTATAAGTGGAACTTGTTATGTTTCTTAATTTTTTTTAAATAAAAATGTTAACAATTACTTATATTTTACGTAACTAATAAAGGTACATTTTTGTATTTTAAATATTAAATATTAGATATGTGTAGCGATCGTCACGGCACGTTCGCTGGAGGAGACTCGCTTGATGGGTTTTTAATTGCCGCGGCGCAAACACTCCGCCCTTACGTTCCAGTTGTGTATTTCATTAGATGTTCTTATTGCTGATAATTCTAAGTATGAATATATTATATTCGACCGTCACGCCGGATGGTTAGCGTTTTTGAGTTTAAAAACGGCGACTTTAAGTAATATATCGTATATGGTATATAAATTCCTACCTACTTAATTAAATATATAGGTATATGTTTTGATTTTATTGCCTACTGTTTTTTTATTATTTAATGTAATATTTATACTTAGAAATAAGGTTTCTGTACTCTTTACACACTGCCTATTAGACCAAATGCATTAGGTATTACTATTAGAAGTCACTTGTTAAATCGTATCTCTATAGTATATCATAGATCACGTGATCACACTCATTTTTATTTCTATAATCAATATGTAAGTTTGTCTAGGCCCTAATTATATTATAAAAGCAAATAATATCTAAAGGTATGCACACACCTGTCTAACTACCATCAGATTCTTTTTATTGTTCGAATCTTTAAAAGATCCCGCGCCCTGGGTTAATATTTTAAAATTCTAAGTGCCGTGCATCGAAATATCGCAAGGTGTGCGTTTGAATATGATTAGCAGCTTGTCAAAAGTAAGTTAAGGGTTCGAATGCATTCAAAAATAATCAAAGGGTTAAACAGATATTTTCATAAATAATTAATAGCTTCTCTTTGTTTTTGTATCGAAAATAATTTATAATTATTTTGTATTAAATACATAAAATTATATAATTATAGCCTTTGAGGTTACTTGTACTTGTAGTTTAATTATGATGAACAAGACTATGCATCATCACTGCGTCGTGGATTTTTTGGGTAATCATTAAAAGAGCTTCGTTCGTACACGAAAATACATTATTACCTATAGTGACCTATATCCTATATATTTTTACTATTTAGCCTTTTCCATTAACGTGATTCGTTATATATACATAAACAATGAGTAAGTTTTTATAAATTTAAAAGAAAGATAAGAGTAAGAATAGTAGTAAGAATGATGTTCTTTAATTACAAAAAACAAATGATTGCAAAAATAATAAAAGATTAATCTAAACCAGTAAATCTGAAAACAATATTGCTTACTAAATGTAAACTAGATATTAATTCGGTTTTACTATTAAACTGTCTGTCATACTTAGTAATATAAAAAACTTCATTTATTAATGACGTAATGTAAATATAATTAAGTACTTATAAACTATTTTATTGATGAATAATGAATATGCGTGGCAGACTCCAAAGAAAAAAATGTTTAAAATTCTTCAAGAGTTTTATAGTCAGGAAGCGATCCGTCATATAATTTTTATTTTAACTATTGTCTACTAAAAGTTAAATATACAAAAGGTTTTATATGTGCTTACTACAAAGTTATATTATATACATAGGAGTAGTGAAGTTTGAGAAACATAAATATACTAAGAATTATATTGTACTAGCTGTGCCGTGCGGTTTCACCCGCGTATAATTAATAAAAATATAATAAATAAAAATAAGCTTAGAGCCTTCCTCGATAAGAGAACTATCGAACACAAAAATAATTTTTAAATTCGAACGAGTAGTTCCTGAGATTAGCCGGATCAAACAAACAAACTCTTCAGCTTTATATATTAGTATAGATTTACCCGAAGCGCACATCTGTTACAATTTAAGGCCGTTCAGTAAATATTTATTCGCATTATATTGGTTTATACGGACCTAATTACTTCACTGTATCACACGATCTACCTAATTAATACTTTAAACGTTTATTTATACAACCGCACATACATATTCAGGTCATTAAACGTTTTTAGTGATGAAAGGAATATCTAAGTGGTATCAATAATATGTAGATCCCAGATACGCGACCCTTCGCTAAACTACAAATGTCTGCCGATACAGAGGGGCGCTAAATCGTCCGGACAACGTATTAACATATCTCTTCTTACATCGTTTTGTATAATTCCTTGTTATGTCTATGTTACATTTAATATTTATGGCATGATATCTTTGTAGACAAAGAAAAATTATGAATACATCTTTTAGCAAATAAATACCTACGTAACTAACTTTGAAACAGTCATTAACATAAAACTATGATATTGAATCAATAGGTATATATATTTGTAATAAATTATATTGTTAGTTATAAATGTAGTTTAAGGTACATATTATTATATGTATTTACATAAACAATTCATAAGATAAGAAATTGTAAAATTTGAAAGATCAAAAAATATTGAATTATAATTATATTGAATTAGTATAAATGAAATTAGGAGTTTGCAACTTGAAGGAGGAGCCATTTAAATAACGGGATTTACGGGAAGATAATGAAGTCACGGTGAACAAGTTCGTAATTCAAATTTATTACACGAAAATTTCTGTTATATTTGCCGGGTTTTGACCTTACAGCTTTTGATTATATTTTGACAGTGCCCGAGTGAACACAATATACAAGACAAAATTAAAAAGATGACAAAGAAATAGAAATGAAGTATGTTTAAAAAACAAGCTTGTTTTATCAACATTACGTTACGTGCGAATATAAATTGGTGTCTAATCAGATATAACGCTATTCGTAGTGCATGTCTGATAAAAATCAAAAGTTGTCAATTGAGCAAAGTGCACATTGTTGTCACAATGACAATATTTGTCGTGTGTCGTGTGCATTACATGTTACGTGCAGCATGTTTTAATTTGAATATTGTTGATAGTATATTTGTAACACTTTGACGTTTAATATTTAAAGGAATCAGACGAAAACAGAAAAGTAGAAAATTGGTTCTAAAAATTAAAAAGAATCTAGATTTAGATAATCCTATATTCCTTACGATATTACGATAATGAAATG
Organism: Nymphalis polychloros; assembly: GCA_905220585.2. Taxonomy (NCBI): domain Eukaryota; kingdom Metazoa; phylum Arthropoda; class Insecta; order Lepidoptera; family Nymphalidae; genus Nymphalis; species Nymphalis polychloros. The sequence continues at coordinate 9,088,245 of HG992245.1, read as the reverse complement.
ACGACCACTGCTTAATAGTAGTAACTATATGTAATATTTTATACAAATAATAAAATACCTACGAGTTTATCTATGTTCAACATCATTTATAGAGCTTGAGAGCCCAGATATGTATACATATAATACATATATATAGTTGCTTGTTCATTCAATAAATGAAATGAATGTGTAATAGGATTACACATTGTGCGATTAGTGATTTTTTAATAACATTTACAATTGAAAATTATATTTTTATAATTATACTATTCAAATCAAATTAGGTATAATAAATTCAGAGGGCAACAAGAGTTCAGGCGCAGGACCAACGGTTTTACGTGTTTTCAGGGGCTCGGGAGTGTTTACACTTCCAACTCCCAGACACCGGACTGCTACTGAGAATCTTCGACAGAAAAATACAATTTTTGAGTTCGAAACTAGATCTAGTTTCTAGACCTACGACGCAGTCAATGAATAATTCTATATTCATTCTGTTTACTTTATTAATGTTATAATGTTTAATAATTTATATATATACTTTTTTTTTCTGATCGATTTATTTAAACACGTACACTGTTTATCTGAGTTTTAAATCGCTTTAGAAAATGTACTGTTATAAAAGATATTCATTGTACTTCGGCATTCTATTTCTAATGTTCCGATTAAATATTAATTACCACTTAACAATTCGTTATATCATTATAATTGGTCTTGTGATTGATACGACGCAAAATGAATGCGCCTGTGATTACAGTTGTACTCGTATATGCATATATATATAACTGACAACTTCGTTAGCCTCATGCCTAGCCATCGATGCAGTTCCTGGGCCTGGAAAGTTATTGGGTGTTTTCCTTAAAAAAAATCTCAGTAAAAGTTTGGAAGTTGGACGAAAAGCCGTTGCTCCTGAACTTCGGATTGCTCTGTTTTATCGGGATACCTTAGAATTTTTTTTTGTTTGTTTGTTTGTTTGTTGGTTGTACAACAACTTACTTTTGAATCATTTTACAAGGCTAATTTTAATTTAAGAATAGGAATCGGCACGTACCTACTAGTATTCAGTATCTTATGCATAGACGGGTAGCTACCAAGATTAGCAACAGTGGCCGACATAAGTTACACGAGTAGAGGATGTAAAAAGTTGTATGAAGCTTCTATTTTGAATATAGTTTTTTTTTTTTTACTTTAAAGCTTAGATTTTAGTCGTACGGGTTTTGCGTTTGCTCTTATTTGATATTCGCCCTCGAAAGTCGTCACCGATATGCAAATAGCAAGTGACATTCGAATACAAAAAGCTCGGGCGCGGTGGCAGCGAGTAAATCAATCGATCAACGCCGGATACGGGCTGGAATACGTCTTCATTGTGTTCATTAGCGTCGTCGGAGCCGCGACCACACCTGCCTCCGACTATGTCCGGCATTTCACGGGGGACATGTATTTACGAAATCCTCGTTTCGTTTAGGCGTTTATTTATGGTAGTCACTTTCACTTGCAGGGGTCCGACGTTCGGCTTAATGTTTTTATTACATTAGATGCCCAATACATTTGCGGTATTTTTTTCTTCATAAATGTGTAATAAAATATCTAATGCGTATCTCCCATAAAATTATACTATCAATGTTTTAAGATTTAATTTTATATTATAAAAATATAAATGTACGAAATATTACAAATATTTACACTAATACACGCTCTGAAAATTCATAAAGAATTACGATTAGCACTAGAATTATCTCATAACTATCGATTTGGCTTAAAATGTTTTTAATACTAATATATGACTATGATTACAGTTATTATTAACACTATTATCGTAGATTAAGTACTATTATTTGATTCGACCAATTTGAAGGACACGCATTCACTAATTTCCTTTCACGCTTATAAAAAGCTCTTAAACGTCTCTTTAAAAATACAAACGCTATCAGATCGGGACCGTTATAGCTATTATGCTGTTAAATACCCTAATTACAGATCAAACGTCGTAACCACAAAGCCTTCATCTCGCAATTCGTTTTTACTTTTGTGTCGTATTCACGGTGTGAGAGCGGTAGTTTAGTGGTTTTGGAAATTACTTTTGGTTCCGTTTAACGTTACATAATAAAATGTGTATAAAAAAAGCAGTATTGTCTATTGTATAAGCGTATCGGCTCGTGCACTATGATCAAATCCATTCCAAACATGTGTATGTCGTAGATTTAGAATAGAATGGAAAAACTTTATTACACACCGGTTCTAGATCTAGATTATATGTTACACAATGCCGCTTAACATCATATTAAAAACTAATGTAAGTTAATTGTTGTATTTTTGCTTTGTAATATTGTTTTGCTCCTTTTCTTTTTGAGGAGAAGTTTAAGGTAAGTTGCTCCAATGTGTGTTTGTGGATACAAGTATATCTCTGAAATAATATTTGTTTTTGAGATCTTTAAATCATAAACACGTATATCATTACTATGTTTAATATTAATCTGTTAATTATTTTGGAAGGTGGGTATTGTTATTGTAAATTCCGCTATAGTGCCTATATTTCTTTATAGATAAATACATTTCTATCGTTTAAAACAGTACACATTTTATATTTAAAAATAGTTTAAGCATACAACGATGTAAGTTCCGAATGAATGAAATGAAAACCGAATCCGTAAGAACAATTAAAATTTTTGCTTGAAAAATGTTTTGAACATCACTCGCTAGCTCTTGTTCTATTTATTTACGGTGTATAATACCGCAGGTTTTTTTGGCGAAGATATGAATGGTCGTTTGCCTGATGACAAACATATTTATCGTAGAGAAAAGGATGCCTTAAAAAAAACATTAGTCGACTCTTATACCTATGTATAGGTTGCGGTATGTGGTAGCTCTATTATTTAGATTTAGACCCAGCGTCACAAGAAAGGGGTTGCTTCATTCTACTCTGCAGAAAACCACAAGGAAAATTGAAGTTCATAAAACCAGTATTGCCTATAAACTTCCAAAACAAAGGGTCTTCTCTCCTGTAAAGATGAAGGTTTTGAGTTTTTTGTGCTACGGACTATAGCAGTGATTGGTGGATATGTTTACCTACATATGGCAGATTTTCTTTCGACACTTGTTTTTTTACTAAACATTTTTTATTAAAAACACGTAGGTATATGGCACCTGATGGTAAGTGTTCAAGACCGCACTTAAAAATTGGCACTGATAGAAATATTAACCATTACATTGTCAATGCATCACCAACCTTGAGAAATCTGATGTTATGTCACTTCTGATTGTAAAAAAAGTTTTTCCTACTCCGTATGAGCACGAGACGATTAAGCACAAATTAATTTTACAATATCTCAGTGGCCATAGCGACGCTTAAATGTTTATATTGGGCTCCTGGATTTATTTCAATACTTTAAGTATTTGTATACTGCTGTATTGTAAACAGACCTAACTGTTAGTTTGTGAATTGTTTCAAAAAGCTTTCTACGTCAGTGGGGAGCATTTAGGCAGCATGTGCAATTGTGCTTACAAGCGATGCTGTTGACGAAACCGATAATAATAAGAACATATTTAAAAAAAAAATATTTTTACTAATACAATGGGTCGTAGTTATTTAATGTAATTAGTATATACATATCCAATATTTATTACACCAAACTCTTGTTCCCATTTGTAATAATCCTATAAACGAGAATGACAATAAAGCTACATATACATATAATATAATCTTTCTTTAAAGTGTAAAACCTCAAAACCACATTCACTTCCGTAGTTTTTGTTGTGATTTCATTGTTATTTATATTTTCAAGGCAGATTGTAAATATTTTTCAACAATTCCTCTTTGTTACAGGCACCGTGTGTTCTTGATACAATTCCCATATTAAGAATACTTCTCGGAATATATTCTCTGTTCGAGATTAACAAAAGACGTTTTAATAATGTTGTTAATGAAATATATGAGTACATGAACAGTAAATGTTAAAATTACTTGTGGGTTAAAATAATTATATGATTTTCAAGGACCGTTTGCCTTAATGTTTTATGTGTTCAGATAACATATTGTGGCTAAATACAAGGATTTATATTAAGAATAAACAAAGGTATCTCAGCGATACAGTAAAATTAAAATGTAAAATAAATAAATTTCTTTTTTTTAAATTACAGTTAACCTGTACAAATATGTCAATGAACTTTTAATAAAATAATACTCGATGACATTGTCAAATGTGAAAACGTAAGTAAAATAAACATTAATAAGTGGTTATCGCGTACGTGTAGCATATTTACTGGTACATGTAACTGCCTTAAATCGAAGCACTGGCGTCTAAGCCATAAACGTAGTCAACCGTCCATTTTCCCGCTATCGCGACTACAGACGGCGAACACGCAGGTCCTACCATCTCTAAACATCCTAATGATGTAACGTGATACATTTACAAAGAAAAATGGACTTTGTTCATTTGTAACAAAATACTTAATTGAACGGATTTACATTTTCTTATGTGAAGGTTTTTGTAGTAAGGAGTCTATTAGCATAACGACCCGCGCGCACCTTAACGCAATATGCTTGGTCACGCTGCCCCCCGACGTTGGTCGCAATTTCCATAAGGCGCTCGGTGAAAAGTGGTGTGGAAATAAACATGAGGCACACTTAATTTACTTATCTCTACTTCGGGTAGTTTTTACTATCGGAGCATTGCAGCAATGCAGTTACAAAATTCTTGTTACTTTCAAGTGTCTTTAAAAATTGTACCCATTTAACTAAACTTAAGATTGGTCTTCAATTATTTATGGCTGAACAGTAATAAGATCGAGTTTTGTAAAAAAGGATTCCAATTTTGATATAAATTTTTTCTTTGGTCAAATTTATTATGCAGTGCTACTTTTAATTTAAAAAAACGGCAATTGGTGATCACCAACCTATAGTCATAGGTGCTGTAAGATATATTTATACTGACTTTATATATAACAATAATATATTATGTATAATATTAATCTCTTACATCGTCATTGCGCTTGTGCAAACTCACTTACCTTTCGAACCAGGCTTTATTAGACAAATTAAAAAAATCCTAATGAGGAATAAGTTCTTCCAGACCGATTTCGGCCACGGCGGCCAATCTCAAGAGAGATTAGCCAACTGCGCAGGAGATATTATAGTGCACAAGTGTGTGCGCAAACACAGGTGCACTCACTATTCCCTAGCTCTCATAATCCGATGCGACGGCAATCCGACACGACCGGAAAGAGTTCAGGCGCAGGACCAACGGCTTAACGTGCTTTCCGAGGCACGGGAGTGTACACACTTCCAACTTCCAGACTCCGGGCTGCTACTGAGAATTTCCTGACAGAAAAACCCAATAACTATTTACTGGCCCGACCTGGGAATTGAACCCAGGACCACCGGATCTGCGGCCTTATATCTAGCCACTAGACCAACGAGGTAGTCGAGGTAGTAAAAATCCTAATGAGTGTCATAAATAACACACACGTTGTTTTTTTTTTCGTTTAGTTTACCATAAGTCATATCTTGTACTTTCCAACGTGGCAGTTTTTAAATTATTTCAAATTCCCCTTTCCACCCCAAGACTGCGAGTGGTCAGCCTTAAATTCGTGTCGCGCCGTTAAAACTCGCTTTTCACGTAAATCCAATTTGTGCGGCTCGTCCGAAAGGGCGATTCGTGGCTGGGTGTAATTATTCACGTGTTATGACATCTCATTTGCATATAATCGGTGAGGCAGTTCCAGATGCGTGAGGCAACGGCGCAGGCCATTCACACGAACACAGTATATCTTGATTGAGGCTAGCCTATGAAAAGGTACTAATTAAAAAATAAACTGCTCGAGATGCGATGTGAATATTAAAAAGTGAAGGAGAGAGAGAGAGCGAGAGAGACTCTTAGTTAAGAAATGAACAATTATTATTATAATATTATTATTAAAATACCTATGAGAAATAATAATGTTGTTTACGTTTATTTGATATCTGGAAATTTTTCGAATTAAGATATTTGTCGATTTGTTACATTACTCATTTAATAAATATGAACATTTATAAATTTAGCAGTTTCATTTCTATAAAGCTTGTAAGTTAACCCGACTTTATTCGAATAGCACGCAGAAAGTCGTTAGATCTCCAATTGGTATGTTTTTTTCCAACACAATCAATTTTAGCAAAAACAAAAATTAACAAACATTAGCTAATTAAAACACAACTTAAAATAAATAAATACTTGAACAACATATTATGTTTTAATCTTGAACCTCCTTCATGAATTAGTTTGCCCGTTAAATTGATAAAAAGAGAATACAAATACCCGGAGTAGTTTGTGAGATTAGCGTAATCGTACATACAGACAGATACGACAAATAATTTATAATATGTATTGATTATATTAATGTCTTGGATAACATATTTCTCAACAGAGAGCAGAAGTATTTGGTATGTTTTCTAGATTATCACTTTCTGATATTTGCTGTAGCATTATTGTTTATCCTTAAATGAACATTTATACCAGAAATAAAAGCATAAGAAATAATTATACACTATGAATCTGTTGTATCTATATGCCACACAATTAAAATTGTTTTTATTATTATATTACCTCATATATACCTATAATATTACAAGCTCCACCGCGCTTAGAATTATTTCTTCCGTATGTGTGTTGCTTAATGTTCCGTAATCTTTTTAACAAATGTTTGTAACGCCAAAAGATTTTTATTAGAATCGGATCTACACAAATTCTTGAGCTCCATTTTTCGATTACTATACCTACTAGTTAAAACATCAATACTACAATTATCCTTAGTATGGCTCTCTAAACTTATGCTTAAGCTTAATTTACCTATTAAATAAAGTACTAAATATATATTTATAAATTGCAAGTAAAGCAAGTATGTCTGTATGTAGTGTGGAAAGCGGAATGAGATTAGTGTGTGCAGGCTAGGAATCTGCATATTTGCAAGTGCTGGCCCGCTTAGTGCATATCTATGCATATCGCTTTCCGAAACCTATTGTGCCTAGTGCAGTACGCAAAGTGAGCTAAATCGCCACCTTCATTTACGAAATGGAGCGTTAGGAAAAAATAATAACCACGAATATTCATTTTAGTATTTTGCTAAATGTAGTATTTTTCTATGCCCGTGTAAAAAAATAACACATAGGTGTGGAACGGAACGAACTTTATAAAATTAAATAAAATTGTCAAAAGTCTGTTGAGAAATAAACAAATTGATTATTATAAAACAAATGTGTTTTATCATAATTGCTATCTAATGGGGAAATGCCACTCGTACTAACATTCTTGGCACTATTTACTATTTTCAGGTAGTCATTATTTATGCACTATATATTTCAAATTTTTATCTGTTTATATTTAATGAAATCAAAACATTTGTCATACATAAATGTTATATCGCATTATTTGCTTCTTAAGATTTCGCTTGGGTACTTAACCTTGCTTTACATAACTAGGCCACATATACATACTTATTAGCTATTTAGTATGTGGATGAAACCGTATTAACATGGTTTACATTTTTATTAATACAGGATTCATATCGTGGGACTTTGATGGAAGTTTTAAAGTTATGTCTACATCTTAGCTGTGATGTTAGGAAGAGGTGGATCCCCAACTGTCGTAACAGCCAATTCTTTACAATATATACTCTAAAATTGTTTGTTTGAAAGTTCGAGAAGTTCGAAATCTTTCATAAAACATGATTTGCTTTTGACGGGTCTGTAATTGTAAAGTAAGTGCCTATGTCAATATCCTGAGAAATTGAATAGTCACCTGGGGGTTGACCTGTTGGGATACAGTTAATTGACTAATTAACTGTATCTCATCAACATTTTACGATAATTAAGTAGGCGCTGAGAAATGTATGTATGCGGAGTTTAAGTCTAAGTAATTGTTACACTATAATTAAGTTTCTAATTTTGTATACTGCCTAGTTGGTCTAGTGGCTAGACATAAGGCCGCAGACCCGGTGGTCCTGGATTTAATTCCCAGGTCGGGCAAATAAATAGTTATTGCATTTTTCAGTCAGAAAATTCTCAGTAGCAGCTCGGAGTCGGAAGCGTGTACACTCCCGTGCTCGTTCCCGTGCCTCGGAAAGCACGTTAAGCCGTTGGTCCTGCGCCTGAACTCTTTCCGGTCGTGTCGGATTGCCGTCCCATCGGATTATGAGAGCTAAGGAAAAGAGAGTGCACCTGTATTTGCGCACACACTTGTGCACTATAACATCTCCTGCGCAGTTGGCTAATCTCTCTTGCGATTGGCCGCCGTGGCCGAAATTGTTCTAGAGGAACTTTAATTTTGTATAAAACTAAATTATTTGGTGCAAACAATTTTTGGTGTACCTAAATAAATAAATACCTAGTTATTTACACTAATATTATACTAGTTAATGCGAAAGTAACTCTGTATGTCTGTAAAGCTTTCACGGCTAAGCCACTGAATTTGATGACATTTGCTTCATACCAAAGCAAGGTTGAACTCTCAGGCAGCGAAGTCGCGGGCGAAACGATTTTTACCTTAAATCAGATTTATTTGCGCACGGTACCAGGGCAAACTATATCTAAGAACAATATCTATACAGTTTAGACACACGTCCAAGACAAACGTTCATCAGTGGAAACCGTATGTGAAATGACGATTAAGAACAGTTGTAAGTAGCCTTTGTTTGATTTCCGATAAGACGGCCATTGTGCGGCCAACGGTAGATTGATACAATACGCGAAAGATTGTAGGGAGGGTACTATGAGAAAATATTGTAATTTTTCAAAATAAACGTCTCAATTGCTTTCATTTACTATTATATGAATATATTACAATACAGAGTATCTTAAATTTTTTACGAAATTTCTAAATTTGTATTAATAGTACCGTACGTGATGAATACCTGCAGTGATTTAGATTAGAGCTACTCTATAATAACAAACTCGAAGCTTACCGTACAACACGATCGTGAAATGCCAGTAACTGCTGTACGACATTGAATGTTATCATTATGAAAAAGGTCCGTATAGCCAAATAATGTGAGTTAGTAAGTTTTCAACATTTGAAGGAATGAAAGAAGAAATGAACAAATAAAGAAAGAAGGATGGATAGAAATACGAAGTGAAAAAAGAATAGCACTGTTATGAAAATGTATGCTAATCGACATGCACACAGTATTAGAGTATTAGCAATGCAAGTGTGATCCCACTACTGGGATAATGACGCTCTTCTGTTAAGAATTAATCTTTGTTTATTTGTACACACTACAACAAATACAGATTGGCGAATAATATTGTAATTTGTATTATTAACTGTTTTTTAAAAGGTTAATCAAAAAGTTGATCATTCAACGTCGCTGTCAATGTTGATTAAGATTTCATATCACTCGAGTTGTTTAACATTTATTTATGACCATTATTAGTTGATCCGTTATTATTTATTTAAAGTTGCAATAATAAGCGATGCAGTTTAAAAAAGTTTTCGCGTTTAAAAAGCAAAGTAATGTGTCGAAAGTAAAAAATATAGGGAAGTTCAGATAAAATATATTTACTTGTCTGATTTATAAGCCTGGTTCATAAAACTTTATTAATCTTCTTATAATTAAATATTTCTTTCATAGATTTGCTATGCAAAAATATCATGACGTATTTTAAGATACTTATTAAGCTTTATTTATTATTACTTGGTGGTAGAGCTTTGTGCAAGCTCGTCTGGGTAGGTACCACCCACTCATCAGATATTCTACCGCAAAATAGCAGTACTTGGTACTGTTGTGTTCCGGTTTGAAGGGTGAGTGAGCCAGTGTAATTACAGGCACAAGGGACATAACATCTTAGTTCCCAAGGTTGGTGGCGCATTGGCAATGTAAGCGATGGTTAACATTTCTTATTCTGCCAATGTCTATGGGCGTTGGTGACCACTTACCATCAGGTGGCCCATATGCTAGTCCGCCAACTTATACCATAAAAAAAAAAAGCAATGAAAACTTCGACTAGCTATTAAGTAATACCTGACAATACTAATAAGTGTAATAAAAATGTAATAGAATTTTGTGAAAATAAAACATTTAATTCTTTGGTTTATTGATAAAAGGGCCAATATCAATAGCTTTTAGTTTTTGTAATCGGAGTAGTAACAATAAAAAACATGATGGATGTTTTATATAATACATATATGCATCTTTGCGTAGTATTGTTGGTGTCATGATGTTTTATTTTTCAACTGATTTGGCAAATTTGGTTCACATTTCACTCATTTTCAATATTAGTATCAGGCCACAGAATTTCCGAAGCATTCGTTCGTTCAGCAACGGTTCGTTTATTTTTTTGTAGTCACACGTTCTTTTTTCATAACGATAAAAATATAGATATTATATTCTAATTAGATCAGCTTGTCTCTTATTCTCTTTAATTACTTATTTTGAATATTAATTATACTTATAATTACTCAAAATTCCACCTTCTACTATTCCACCATAAAATATACTAAATATTGCAGTGAACCAGTGTAATTATTTACTCATGGCTGGTTTCAGGTATGGCTTATATTAGGTCCTTACATATGAAATTAGCGTTTTGTCGTACTGACCATTTTGATCTGAAATATCTCCTCTTTGGTTAAGAATTCCAAATTCTAATTTATAAATTCATTTAGCTGGTAAATTTGAGTTTTGAAAACAGTCATTCATTTATTTTTTCCTCATTATTTTTTTCTTTGGCGTCGCTTAATACCGCACAATGGAAAACATGAAATATCGGTAAATTTACGAGTACGAGTTCTACCGTGGCACCAGTGCTGCAGAAACAGCTCGAAGAATTAATGTTGTGTACGGCGCTAGTGTCGCAAAAGAAAGCACGGTACGTTTTTGGTTTCAACGTTTTCGTTCTGGAAATTTTGACCTTCAGAACCAACCCCGTGGACGGCCGGAGACCAAAGTGGAAAATGAAGAATTAAAGGCTATTGTGGAAGCGGATCCATCACAAAGCACTTCAGAGATGGCTGGCTTCAGGGTAAGTGATAAAACTGTATTAATCCACTTGAAGCAAATCGGGAAAGTAAAAAAACTTGAACGATGGGTACCTCATGAATTGAGTGAATCGAGCTTGCAAACACGCGTCAACTGCTGTGTTACTTTGCTCAACCGACACAATAATGAAGGGATTTCAAATCGAATTTGATTACTTGTGATGAAAAGTGGTTACTGTACGATAATTGGAAGCGCTAGTCGCAATGGCTGAACCCTGGAGACCCAGCCAAATCCTGCCCTAAATAAAAATTGACTCAGAAAAAGTTACTTGTGAGTGTTTGGTGGACTAGCGCCAGTGTCGTTCACTACAGCTTTCTAAAATCTGGACAAGCGATTACGGCAGATATCTTTTGTCAGCAACTGCAAACAATGAAGGAAGAACTAGCTGCTAAACAATCGAGATTGGTCAATCGCTCTAGGCCACTGCTGCTTCACGACAACGCAAGACCACACACTGCACAACAAACAACCACTAAGTTAGATGAGCTACAATTGGAATGTTTGCGTACTCCCCGGACCTTGCTCCAATAGATTACCATTTTTTCCGGAATTTGGACAACTTCTTACAAGGAAAAAAATTCAACTCCGATGCGGCAGTCCAAACCGCCTTCAAAGAGTTTATTGATTCTCGCCCCCATGGTTTTTTTAGTAAAGGGATCAATGAAATACCTATGAGATGGCAAAAGTGCATAGATAACAACGGTGCATACTTTAATTAATTAAATATATTTTACAAAAAAAAATTGACTTTATATTCCTCCCGTACAAAACGCCAATTTCATATGTAAGGACCTAATATTTCTTACAGTATTGATATCGATGGGCAAAAGTCATCATTTCCCACCACATGGTGTATTTACCCGTATGCCTTCCTACTACAAATAAAATATCAATGTTTACGAGCATCAATAACATTTCAATATTAAACGAAAATTAAAGAATGATTAGTGTTGGTAACATGGGTTTCGTAGTTGAATAGAAAATATAATAAATTGTCATTTTGTGAATATAATTTTAACGTGTAATAATTGTTTATTTTCTATCTATAATTATTATTATATATGCATAATTCATTCATGTGTTAGTTTGTCAGTATTATATTTAAGCGAGATTTAATATAAAATCATGCTATTAAAATTCCGACCTACATTCACCATATTAACATGAAAACTTGCAATGTTTCAGCTTGGCTTATTTTTATAATATCATGCAATATTTACCACGTCACGCAAATTTTAATCGTGAAACAGGTATGTTGATAAGGCAGTTTTTAAACATGTACATACCGTACTTTCTCATAAATGGTAAATAAGAAATTATTTATTTAATTTATATATTTAATTAATTACAACTTTGTATAAGAACGTTTTGTTTTCGCTTCTTATTATCTTGTAATTACTATCACGATGTGTGTGTGAAAAATCTATATCAATCTATTGTCTATCAAAAAACTTAGCAAATCTTAGCAAAAAATCAAGTCGGTTAGTTATTTCATTATTGTGTCCAAACTTCATGATTGTGATAAGCAATGTTATGTACAATATGAAAGTAGGATGTTGATAAAAAGTACAACTTGTGGTTCACCAAAATGACGCTGATATATTCGAATCTGTTCCCGCGTTTTTGAAAGGGTTTTTGAATTGATACTTTTAAAATTAATAATAAATATTTTTATTGCTAGTTTAAAAAAATGAGTAATAATTGACATTCGTAATCCATATTACGCAATTAAAAAAACTCCAACAAAAGCTAAAACTCCAATAAAGGCTTATTTATGAATGATTGAAAAGTATATAAGCTTGACAACAAGGTACCTATGAAAACCAATTTAAATCAAACATTATACCGTCATGTAAGGACCATTAAGAAATATTCGATTTAATTACACATTTATTTCGTCAAATTTGAGAAAATTGTTTCTGATTTTAACGCTACAATTTTATATAAATTCACCGTTACACATCATGTTTTCTGATTTGAATATAACATAATGCCTCAGCTATTGTTGGTTTTCGGTTCTCACCGCCAATTAATTACCTAACTACCGTTTCGTAATTAGGGGTCTGTAAATGAAATAAAAGGATGATGATGGACTGTCTGATGTCTTCTCTAAATAATTGATGTTACCGCTTAAATTGATCTAATTACTTTCATTTAATATGGCGATAGATTTTGGGAAAGTAAATTTCATATCGCCGATTTAATGTTTGTCTTAATTGTGTTCGGCTCTAATTTGTTTACAAATAGCATGTATTACTGAAGGTTATTAAATAATTAATCATGTCCTCTGTTGTGTCCGTTGATATAATTTAATTGTATTAAATGTAATTTCTATAAAAGTTACATATAAATTAAAGGTAAACGACAATGGATATCCGTTATTAAATTTTGTAATTTCGTTTGGTGTGGTCGGTGTGCGGTGCCGCCTTAATAGTGGTTCGTGCGACTATGTAAGCTCGTATTTACATAGTGGGTCGAGCGTCAGTTGTGCGAGGCTTTTTTTTGTTAATGTATGTAAATGGGAAACAATTAGGCGAGTTAAAACACGGGGTAGGCAGTCTAGGCAAGTGCGCCTCGCGCCCCTTCTTTCCAAACGCCATGTGTTAGTGGGCGGGCGGCGAACGAAGCGAGTTACCGTTTGCTCGCGTTTCAAATATGTGTATCGAAATGAGAATTGATAGTTGTGTAACAATTTCTAATTAATTCATATTATAAATACTATTAATAATACAATATGTTTAAACAACTACTTATATAAATACAGTAACGAGTCATTTTTAATACCACAATGCACTTTTAAACCAACTGCACTTACCATTACCAGTTATTTTAAGGATATTTTTAAGGAATCGGACGTAATAGTCCATTGTAGGACCCTTTGTTGTCGTAGAACACGTAGTATTTATTATAAAGTTGTTAAATTCTTGTAAATTTTTAATTGAGATAAATAAATTAAACATGATGTCTCCTGAACGATATCGGTCATTGTAGCCAATCTCAGCCGAGATTAGCATACTGCACGCGAGATATTATATTGCACAAGTGCTGTACAGTATAATATGGGGAGTGTAGGCACTTTTTGAACATTTTAAATAAAAGTTTGTGTAAGGGTTTATGTGTATTACTCCAAGTTTCAGGTATTTCAATTGCAAACGGATAAAGCCAGAATTTCGAATAAGACGACTACTTCAGCTATTTTCGTCGCGTTTTATATTTTTTCTCTAATATGAGTTGTTATTCCATCCATATATTAAAAATATTATTTTATTGTCTGTGAAATATCTCTAATTACCAACAAAATAAAATGAAAATGACTCTATTAATAAGGTCTTGAGCTTGTCGGGGTAGGTATCTTCCACTTATTAGTTATATTACCGCCTAAAGCAAAATTTGCTATTGTATAGTGAACCGGCTCACATAGTAAGTGAGCCAGTGTTATTGTAGTTTCACGGGAAAACATCTTATTTTCTATGATAGGCGGTGCATTGACAATGTAAGGATGAACAATACCTTACTTCTCACAGTGTCAGGATTTATGGACGGTGACCACTTGCAATTGACCCGTTTGTCGAATCGATTTGATTTTCCTTTAATCAGGTTGTATACAACATTAGCTGTGCACAGTGGTTTCACCCGCGTATAAATAATAACAATAAGCCTAGAGCCTTCCTCGATAAAACGACTAGCCAACACATATTTTTTTTAATTCTAACCCGTAGTTCCTGATATTAGCCGGATCAAACAAACAAACTCTTCAGCCTTATATATTAGTATAGATATTATTATGATTTGATGATTAGGTATGTAGTTACATTTGTGATTTAATTTCATCATTTCAGCCGAAAAACGTCCACTGCTGGACAAAGGCCTCCTCCAAGGATTTCCACGATAGTCGGTCCTGCGCTACCCGCATCCAACGGCTTCCCGCGATCCTCAAGACATCGTCGGTCCACCTTGTAGGGGGCCTGCCCACGCTGCGTGATTTAATTTACTTATCTTTATTTTTATTCACCTTGAAGTAACCAGTGGTACTATTTAGTTTTGCTGGTCGCTTTTAGGTATTTGCCTATTATCAATTAAGTCAGCTCTAATTGAGGCGAACTAATTAAAAATCAATAAAGAAAAAAATAGTAGAAAGACTAGTACGTCCTATCACTTTCACTATCACTTTTATTTGCCACCATAACATACCTTGCTCTATATACCTACGATTCAGCCAGCTACTTTCGGGGTATTATTGCATATTTATGATATTCTAGGTAGGTACTATAAAATTTATTATAATAAGATCCTAAATCATTGGACCCATAAAATAAAATAGATTAAATCATTAATTAATATAACTCGAAGTAAAATAAAAAGAAAAAATACGTGAATAAAATAGACAAATATGTCGCCGACTGGTTTTCTCACCATTTACATAACTTTAAGATAATTTAAATTTGGATATGAATTCAATGAATCAATTAAAAAAAATACCAAGTAATAATGAAAATTTACTTGGTATTGGTTTAATTTACTTGGTTTTTTTTTAATAGAAAGGGAATCGGTTGTATTTTTAAGAGGGTAGGCCACATTCAGGTTTGCAAGCAATGGCGAAAAATACTCAACGGGTTTCGAAGGATTTTAAACGACGAATTTGATCAAAATTTAAACGGTAGAGCTTTGTGCAAGCTTGTCTGGGTAGAGACCATCCATTCATCATCAGGTATTTTATCGCAAAACAGCAGTATTTTGTATTGTTGTGTTCCGGTTTGAATAGTGAGTGAGCCAGTGTAATTGCAGGCACAAGGGTCATAATATCTTAGTTCCCAAGGTTGGTGGCGCATTGGCGATGTAAGCGATGCTTAACATTTCTTATAATGCCAATGTCTATGGGCGTAGGTGACCACTTACCATCAACCACCAAAAAAATGGGCGAAAACCGCATAACCGCATTTATGATGCTATGAATGATCGTACAGTGTTCTTACAGTGTGCCTAGATACTATCTACAGGCAGGTAGGATTTTGACTGCTTTCTTGTATGTGTGTTCACAAAGCAAAAATTGGCACGTTTTGGTGAAATTATTTATTTTAAAGCGTGTTGGCTACATACCTACAGAAGAGAGTATCTATGTTAAATGAAATGTTACCATTGAAATGGTAATGACTTATTTATATATCTTGTGAATTTCTATTGAATTCATTATACAATGAATAAGCTTACGTAGATACTTCCTACATATTATTAAATCTACCCGTATAGACAGCTACCTAGTAGGTAGTTTCCTGCAATAATATCTAATGTTAAAATGATTTTAAGCCAAAAATATTTGTAACCCAAAACATTATATCAAAATAACATGAACTTAACACAAAACTAATTCACGTGCAATTTGAATAAAATGCTGAAATTAAAAAATATATATGATTAATAATTAATTAACGGGATAGTATAATTTTCCCGCAAATATTAAATTCGTACAGGGATACAACCTCTTTTGTGGTGAATAAGATGGCGAAAATAATTTTGTATTTTTATTTGAATTTGGAATAACGTACGGCGCTCGCGGGAGTGGCTTCGGAGGCGCCGCCCCACTCGAAGCGCGCCCAGTGGGCGGACACTCGGTCGCTGATAGACGCATGTTACCGATACTGTTCTATGCGCTATGGTTTGCGGTCTTGCGAGAACAAATTGCTACACACTATTGAGCGCCATCTTAATAGAGAAGCCCTTATTGTTTATAAAAAAATATATAATTTAAAAGACAGTCTATACCTACCTCCCAAATATTAAAAATATTAATTTTAGGTAACTAATATTAAATAAATTTATTATAATTATTTTATAATAAGCTTATTGCTTATTTTATTCCGTAATATTTATTAATTCAATAGTAATAAATATTATAGAATAAATATAACTTTATTCAGTTTTATTACTGGAACGTAACTTACCTACTTTTAAGCCAAATCCTGTACCTATTAGCATATTTTTTGAGCTACAAAAGACTGTTGAATAGTTGAAAGCGATTGGAATCGGACATGTAGCCGACAATAAATAATCGATTAAGTACATAACAATATTAAATATATAAGTTATTCATCGAATAAGATAAATTATTGCTTATTATTTGTATTATTTAGAGAAACCATTTTTAAATCTTATGTAGAAAATTAATAAAATTAAAAAATAGAATATATTAATTTAGTAATCCATAAAATGTTTCTCTATTTTTCTATAATATTATATAATAGCAGATGTAATCCAAAGTAAGGTAGATAGTATAATAAATATAATAAATAATATAATTTAAATACTTTATCGTCACGATCTCGTGTAACGATTTGACGAAAGAATGATTTTTAGCATAATAAGGATATATAAAAATATTTTATGAGAATTTGTTAGAAAGTGTTGCATATCTATCTCAAATAACATGTAATATAAAGTTCTTGATATAAATTGATAAGAAGCTATACTTTCTCATACGAAACCTTTGCTGCTTTGCCAGGGTTTAATTATAAAAAAAGTTAAATGAAGGGATCAATAGAGTAGGGTGAAGCGATCTAAATAAGAATAGATTGCGTTGTTCTAGCAGGTAGCTGTCAGATCGTATGTCACAACGCGACCGCCTGGGTGGTCCGTGATAGATAGCATAAATATTTTGAACGTATTATAATGGAAATTGGTGATGTATGTGAGGCGGCGAAGGCTTTGTTAAAGAACCACGACGAATGTCGCGTGTCGCGTACTCCAAACGACCAGAGATCAAAGACACTCAAGAAATAAGGGGGATGGTGTTCGACTATGTATTAACGGTCATAGAGGGGTGTGAGGCAGGCCTTGTTACAGTGGTCTTGCAGTTCTGCGCGAGCGACGTGTAGAATCCCGATTGCAATGCATTTGTGTGTTTGTTGGGTGACACCTCGGTCTATTGTTACTGAGAAACGTTAGCCGAGTGGGAGGCAATGTGAAGCCATTTGATGTTGTTAAATAGAGTAGGCGGCATATTATCTATTATGGCTGACCACGAAGTTTAATGGCTGACATAAGTATATATGTACCTACCTGAAATGAATTCTTATAAATGAAAGTAATTTGCGCATGTCACTTGAAATTGGATTATATTTCTTAAAATAATCATAAAGCTACCTACATAACCTACCTACCTTTATCTGAAAATTTTAATTTATTATAATTTTAATTTAATGAATTAATATATCAGTTATATTGCATATATATTTGAAAATCACTGGTTTATATTTAAATAACGCATCGAATTAATATGACACATTTGAATGAAACTATGCAATTAAAGAGATAATCGAAGAAATTAATGAAAGCAAAACGCAAATGAATTAATTAAACAGCGGTCAAAAATGACTTCATTAATTGTTATTTATAATTGCTAATAAAATGCGAACATAAGCATAATAAAATTTAAGAATCAGCGATTGGATCATTAATAACAACATTAATTGTAATATATTAATATATTTTATAATCCATTTGTTGGGTGTATATATTTCGTTAATATAAGTTATGTAGAATAAGTAGCTGGTCTTATTTTCTATGGACAGTTCAGTGGTGTTGGAAACCTGTGTTACAGCTACCACTTTCAGTGTTTAATATTAATGATGCTTTAAAATAACCCCATGGCTATTATCCTGTAATAAATCAATGCAGTCTAGTTTACCGCTTTTAATACGTAAAGTAACAATCCCAAGCAATAGGGCACCTAACCCGTAGGACTCTAGATACGGCCTGTCTTCTGCCGTTGTCAGATAAAAGTGCCGAGCGGCATCACAAATAAATATATTCATTAGGTGACACCCACGCGCTATCTCGACACTAAATCCTGCGGTGTCGGCGTCTGTCCCAAGAAGCCGGGAGACTCGAACAAAACAAACAAAACTACACCAATAAGAACCGAATGCTATCATTAAATAATAATAGTGGAAATTGTTTTATTCGTGACACGATAAAGAACCTTAATTGGATTCGGGTTCAAGAAAATGGCGTCGGTTCGTGTACTTTTAGATTCGAGACGATTCAATTTATATTTTTTATTTAATGTTAAAATGTGTTTCATTCAAGTTCTTAATTAAAACAAATGTAGCTTAGTTAGTTATTTGTTATATGACCAATAGGATAAGAAAGTTAGTATAAATAGTATATACCTGGTATAAAAATAAGTTACTCTGATGGCAATACGGATACATTTATTTCATTATAATTTTTATTCTGACACTGTGTTATGTTTTATTAATTTATTAAAAAGTTACAACATCGACAAAATAATTACACTATAATTATTGAACAACATAAATGCAATTCGGTATAATTCGCCTTTACAGGTGTATAAAGCATTTCTATTACAACGGTTTGTGTGCGATTAAAATATGTTTGTTGCGTGCAAGCCGAGAGAAGTAATAAAAACACATGCTTATATATTACCTATATATAAACATAGGTAGAGACGTTATATTGTCCGGTATGTAAGCGATTTTTATATTGCCTTCAACTATACTGCTTTACATTTATTATTTAATATAATTATTATATTTACTTTAATAAAAATAAAAAGATGAAGAAATCGAAATGAGTCGTTATAAATATAAATAACTTTCATTTGAAAACTAAGTACTACCATTATTCGTTGGGAATCTAACTTCTAAGCTCGAAGAGCCTGTACAATAAGAGTTAATGCTTTTTCAAACATATCTTATCACATATCAGTCTTCTATAAATTATTTATTTATTTATTTATTTATTTATGTACCAACAGAGTATACAGAAAATTATATAAATGAAAAATGTGTACAAAGGGATAACTTATCTCTAACAAGAGATCTCTTCCAGAAACCCTGAATCTAGTGGAGATTATTTGTAATACATATTTATGGTGTAGGTACAATATCAATTAGTTTTATATTATAAAATTCAAGTAGACTTAACGATAAATTAATATAAATTAGTTCACTTTAACATACAATTTAAATACTTATATATTGAGTTTTCTATTGTTAATATTTTTTTTATTAATACAATAAATAAGTGAATATTATTATTGAAAGTACCGGTTTCATTAACGTTGTTTATCGAGGAATGTTAAACATGTTTGGGGAACACTACGGCTCCTGTCAACGGCTGATTTGCATTCCTCGTTAAATAACGTTAGTGAATCCGGAACGTTTAATAACTATTATATTAAGTTTAATAAATATTTCTAAATATAAAGGTAACTAATTATGTATCGTGAATTTTAATGTATGTCTGTAGGCCAACATGTTAATAAAGAGCTTTCGGTCTCAAGATATTTATTGATTATTCCTTTTTTCTAAAAGTCATAGAGTCATAAATTTATTTTTATCTATTACATACTAATTGTATCTCATGTTTAAATAATAATAATCTTTTAAGTCGAGTTAGATATAAAACATAATTTATATAAAAATATATTAATTTAATCTGGGTTATAGTCTGCAAGCTGCAAAACTATAATGATATTAATATGTACATTAGTGTTGTATTTCTATTAAGTGCTATGTACATATTAGATGGGAAGTATAAAAAGGAAATTGTTTTAGTAATAAGAAATATATATCGTTCCGGCGCTATAAGAAATTTGCACTTTCAGAAATACCTACTACTTATGAGGAAGAACGGCATGTTTTTTTAATTTAGATTGGTAAAATAGGTAACATTATTCAGTTATTCTGTATTTTCTGTGCCTTGGTTGTATTTAATCAGTGGTAGAGCATTGTGCAAGCTCGTCTGGGTAGGTACCACCCAGTCATCAGCAGTACTTTGTATTGTTGTGTTCCGGTTTGAAGGGTGAGTGAGCCAGTGTAATTACAGGCACAAGGTACATAATATCTTAGTTCCCAAGGTTGATGGCCACTTACCATCAGGTGGCCCATATGCTCGTCCGCCTACAGCTTAACAGCCTACCGCCTACCTCAAAAAAAAAATCTTAATTATTTTAATATCAAGTTTAAAATCTTTAACTATAATTTTTTTACTAGGTATATTTTATTTAGTTCATAATTTTTCCCATATGCCTATTTACATGCGACATTTTGCAATGATTATATAACAAATTATTTTATTTTCTTATGTAAGTCACATTCATACATAAATGTTCATGCATTTTATTTTTCATTGCATTTATTTTCGTCGTACAATATTAACTTTAAAGAAAATCAGAGTACTTATATTTGCTATTCTGTAGAATACAGACAAGCTATCATTAGTATCTAATGAGGCCTGAAATAATGGCAGGGTGTCATTGTCAATGGATTGATACCGGTAAGTGCTCTATTCGAATATTACTTAATAAACACTTAGTTTTCAATGTTGCTTTGCTTATTGGAGTAATTTTTTGCATAAAAAATTTGAATAATTAAAAATCGTTAAATAATACAATATAACATTTTTGTGATGTTTATTTTTATTAGAATTGAACTGAATGTTTTCATTAAATAATGTTGAACAATAAAGTAATTAATATTATCTGTTTCAATTGTATCTTACCTATAACCTATACCAATATACATATTTAATAATTCATAAGAATATTACTAACATTTTTTTAACTCAAGTAAAGTGGACGGGTTTTAGCAATGTTATAAGCAACACATCACATGTAACGTATATGACTGTAGATGTAACAGAAAACCTATGCATTCATTATGTTTATTTAAAAAATAAATGATAGTGAGCTATTGTATCAAAGCGGAAACCGCAATGTCGATCGAGATTGCTTCAAATTAAAGAGCTAGCACAAAGAAAGTGTATTTACAATCAAAAGAACGGCTTAAAAGCTATAAGGCGGTACCAACCAGCCGTTGCATTTCGGCCTTCCGGCAATACTTGTCCCTGTAATTATAAGCAAAACTCTTGCACTGATACACGCTCTATAATATGAACGATTGAATACGAATATTTTATTCCTTTCAATGTAATTGCATTTGTTTTATTAACAAAAGATGTTTTAATTAGAGTCTAATTTATATTATATTACAGTTCAGATATGTGCCACATGACGCCTATATTTTTATCTTTCTTATACCGCGTTCGTATATAAAGAAAAAATAAAAATATAAGTACAATCTCAAGTAACATTTTTTTTATAGTTTCACCATTGGCTCGTTCCCGTACAAATTATGAATAACTTACATGTACATACTGAAAATGAAGTGCGCGGAGTACGTAATAAAGTTTGAAATGACGACTCTACTCTTCCATTTAATTAGAACGGAGCGCGCTCGTTATATCAATTATTAGAATGGTAAGCATGATTAACTAGACCTACGTTTAATTAAGAAGTCATCATTATTATATCGCTATCTCTCTTACCGTCAACGATCCACCGTCGGACAGAGCGAGAAAGATATACATTAACACCTCCGCTATAAAGAAATGGTGAAAGATCACCTGTGCTCACTACTGTAATTCTACTACCGAGCGGTAGAGCACCTGTCCCTTTCGTACGGTTCAAGCTTAAGCTAAATCGCATGAGTGTGAGTAGGAGTAGTTTTATTCAAGCATGGACTAAAAATAACCTAAGTTCTAAATTTTTTTGAACAATTATAGCCTTTATAACAGTTTCTTCAAGCGTCATAGTGTTTCATAAGGTTAGATAAATTCAAAGAACGGGACGGAAGGCAGCAAATGAATCGAGCGTTGCTGTAGTTTTGCTTTTGACGCGTTCGGAAATCGAATTAAGAACGTTAGAGTGAGAGGTGTATGGAGGTTCGACTCAGTGAAGGCAGTTTTTTGTTATTGTTTGGCGGCGGTGATTTTTTCCGAGGCGTGCTAATGGGAGTAGGCGCGCGAGTGGGCGCGCCGGTACGGCAAGCGCGCTCTTCAGTGTTCTGGCTGAGCTTCAAGCGAGCGCGTGCTGGCCGAGTACCGTCCGTGTAGGTTCCATAACTTGGTTAGGCTAATAGAACTAATCGGTTCGTGAACGGTTGTGTTGGTTGGTGCGTATGAACTCGTCCGCGGTGGCTCGACCATGTTGATATCGGCGGGCAACGGCCCTACACCAGATTTCTCACCTGCCTCGTGCTGCGCATCCTGGAAGATGGAGCCGGCGCCACCAGCGCCTGCATCCATCACACAACAGCTTAACATATCACCGAACGGTAAGTTCAGATTGTTTACAATTTGCATGATTACTATGTAAATGCAAATAAAATACTCATATAAGAAAGTAAAAAAATATTTACATTTTCAATTAATAAAAATAAATAAAATAGTGTATAAATATAGTACGTATATATATAAAGTAGATATGATAGATAATAAATGATATTAGGGATGGAAGAAATGAACTTGGTTTCTCAAATTATTATTAATTTAAAGTTCAGTTATAAGGCCTTATTCTGTTAAATCCTAAATAATTTTTTGTTGTCAATTCAATAAAAGTATCTAAGATAAATTATAGCATGTGATAACAATCAATTAGGCGTATAATTTTATGCTATAAATTAATATCCTAAATAATTTTCATAGCTAAAATTACTAAGAAATAATTATAAGCTGCATAATAACTAAATAGACAAAAACATGTACTTGAGTTCAACCACATGATATAACAGATAGGATGAGCGAATGTCGAACAGTTATAATTGGCAGGTGTGTAAATTGTTTAATTTATATATTTAATATTAAGACAAAGATAGATAACACAAACATTCATTAATTACTACCATAATCGATTACTTAGTCATTCTACAATTACATTCTTATATAATTATTACAAGATACTTTTATATTACTTTTTATTTTTAATATTATGAGTAACAATTGAACACAAATGTAGTCAAGAGAATTATTGAGTCAAAAATTTACTTTTAAAAATGAAGGTCCTTTAAATTGAATGACAATTGAAAATAATTAAAATTGTTACATATTTTCTGAGTGAGTAAATTATCAAGTATGAATTTTACTAATAAGTGTCCTTTCAAGCCGACGGTAATAGGTTTTATTATATTTTGTACTTATTTGTATAAATAAATACGTTATTGTAATTTTTAAAAAGTGTCGTTTATTTTACATTGATTTTAAATTTATTGAAATATAACCGCTCAATCATTTTCAATAAGTCTTAATATTAAAAATAAACGAAGACTTATGTTATACGTACTGTGTGCATTTTTTTTTTCTTCAAATGAAAATACTAAAATAATCTAATATGTCTACACTGTATAAAAATAATAACAATATTTTTTAGTAGATATAAAACGGTTTTACAACGGTAATGTTGCAAAACCGGTTTATATCTACTGTTGACTAAATTATAACTACATAATTGTAATAAAAAAACAAATATTTAATATCATAAAAGGAGTTGAATAAAATGATTACTATCACTATGTTAAAAGTAATAAAACGAGAAAAAATAATTGAAAACAAGACAAACATTGAATTCAACAAATTAATAACAATAAAAAAAATGTAATGTTTGCAATGATAATAATGTGTCCCGAATAGAAGTACCATACAGCTTCTAAGTTCAAAATTCAACGATTATATACACAATGTATACATATACATGTGATATAGTATTTGTACATAAATATACAGTATTCATGATCATATTGTTGTTTGTTTGTTGCCTTCGTTACTTCGTAAAGTACAACGCTGATTGAATAGGATTTCATTGCTCTGAACATATACTTTCAAAATAAATTTATGTAACATGACAATACTGGTAAATTAAGGCGTTGATAGTTTATTTAATATCAAATAAAAAAAAAAATTAAGTTAATTTTTACCTTTGAAGACTCTAAATTTTACGAAAATATACTTTTAAAGGTATTTTTTTTTAATTTAAAAATTAACATTCACTTCCTTGAATGAGATACATCATAATAGAAGTTAAGCACAAGTTGATTAAAGCGCAGTTTTGAAGTTGCGATCCTCGGTTATGATGTGCGGACGGTTCTGTCTACTGAGCTATATTGGTTCAAGCAATAATCGTGTAGTTAAGAATTCGTTGTCGATCATAGACAGTTCAATCAGATCTCCCCGAAGCTCATACTTCCTAAGGCTTGATATGGATTTAAAATTTTCACAAGCTGTAGTTGATGGGTGTCATTTATTTTGTCACGAAAGCAGCTGCGATGAGTGAGCGAAATGCGTTGGACCACAGGACATTGCCTGCATTGTATTGCCGATCGAACTAATTAATCGGTAGATCGGTTGATAGATAAATGCTACTGCGTTTCCGGTGAAGGTTGATCAATACTATATCATGGTACAGTTAGCAGCTTAACGAAATGTTATGATTAATGATAACAAGAATCTTATTCGGGTTTTCGATTTTTTAAATAATATCATAACTAATTTTAAAAAAAAGTTGTGGGAGTAATTATATACAAAGCAAATCTCATAATGATAGAAATGTCAAAAGCATAATCGATATTACTCATGTATCTATTACAATGTTATTAAAGTATACAAAAAGATAGTAGTAGGTTATTAACAAATATAAAAATAATGTAAGATGTAAAGGTAAATATTTTATTATAAAAAAATAATTTATTTTCAATTTATAAGATAAAATCAGGAATACCTTTGAAATACCGCAAATTCCTCAAGATCTCTCTAGCGTGACCTTTTTGTGTTCACTTTTTTGGACTCAAGATGCGCCTATTTTCCGGATTTCGTTATTTAGTTGCTGGCTCACCTTTTGTAATTGTTATAAATGTAAATTTAACTTGCCAATATTGCGCTTGATTAATGTTGTTATTAGTTCTCAAGACACTGTTAGATAATGTTTGAAATTGTATTTACTATCATGTATAACATAAAATTATTAGAAGGTATTTCAATTTAATTTTGAGCGTCACTTAAGATAGTATATTGCGATATTATTGCTGAGGTTGTGATATTAACAAAACTATATATTAACTTATTTGTTAAAGTAAACAGTAATGACATACCATTTATGAAACTTGTTGTTTTAATATCAAATCTATATAACAAAATATCTATATAATAAAATCTATATAATAGCATCTAAATAACTTGTAAATAGTACATAACAAACGACTGTTTAGTGACGTGTTTAGATAAGTTTACGTTGTACTGAAATGGTAGCGAATTCAAATCAGACATAAATTTATTATCCGTATCTGTAAACGAGTATAGAAAACAGTAAGAGCTGCATTAAGTCTAAGATTAACTGGTCTCCACTTGCGTATAAGATATATTAAAGGCTTCGGTATCTGTTGAAATCCAAAGATAAGCTTGTGATAATCTATGGTTTAAAATTTTCTTCGAACTCATTCAACTGAATATATTGTCATCAAATCTAGTAGTAACGAAATATAACTTACAAACTTTATAAGTAACATGTTTGTCTTTACAATTGGTACGCAATGTGTTGGTTTACAATTGGTGGTTATATATACCTATATATATATATATATATATATATATATATATATATAATGTGTTGGTTTACAATTGGTGGTTATATATACCTATATATATATATATATATGCATATTGTAATTGTATGTACCTATATATTTGCACAGTCGTATAGAAATTAGGTAAGGTAACTTCAATAAAATAATTTTTAAAAGTAATATATTATATGGCATACCTATTATTTGTAAAAATATCGCTTATGACAATAGTATAAAAATTATAGATAAATGCAAATTTCTTAGTATAAATATTATATATTATTAAAAGCTACTGAATAAAATTAATGTCAAATAATATTTTTTCATTTAACATCTTAGCATACGTGTTATTAAGTTTTTATATCCTACCATTGTGTTCCACAATTATTCAATAAAGACATAATTATTATAATTGAAGAATGTGAAATGTGGCTATGGTACAACATGCATATTATGACGTAAGTATTATGAGTTATCACGTTTTTTTAAATGGTAATTTAAGCGTCGTTAAAGAAAGTGGTAAACACAGTTTTCCAAAATTATTATTATTTACTAACATTATTAGCTGCCTTAAAGTTATAAATAATAAAATGCAGAAGATAAATAAATTTGTTAGCTCTATTCACTTTAGTACAATATAATATTTGATCATGAAAACAAAATCGTGATTTTAATCGCAAATATTAAATTATGTTACTGAATACGAAATTATGTTTGCAGAATTGACCTTCTGGTTCTCAGTTTATACCCAGCTTATATTCAGTCTCATAGTTAAAAATATATCATGATTTTATGACCAATATTTTTATAGAAAATGACTATGCAATGACAATTATAAAAAGGCATAATAGAATGCGAGTTAAAATGCAACATAAATCACTGTACACATCATAATAAATATCTTGCTTATCAAGAAAGTACAAACTAATTTTAGACTATAATTTTTTAAGAACTTTTTGAATATAAAAATAATTACCGGATCTACTCTAATGAATTCAATGAATTGAATGTTAAATAAATAGCATCCTTATTAAATAAAATAGTGAACAATGATTAGTTAATTTGATTTTAGTTTTATAGGCGAATCCTTTACATAACTACAGATATTCACTATGTATTTTGAAGGTTGGGAGCCAATGTATCTGTCTGGCATCTCCAGATTACAACAAGTCATCTTGAGATATTCATTCAAAAATACAAACTGAACGTTCCACTTTATTTTATTATGAGAGACACAATAAAAGTTACATTTTTATACTTCCTAAAATTCCGTCATTAGTGTATCGGGAATGCAAGTTATGCTTAATCCTATTAAGAATACAATTTTGGTTTTTCATCAATATTTATCTTCTTTCTAAAAGAGATAGCGATAATATTGGTAACTTTAATATATTATTTAAATATTATTTACAGTGCGAAAAAACTATGTTAACATCTCACTAGTTTTTTTTTCACATAAAGATATTTGTAATTTTTTATAATGTACACGATTATGTCTGATTGAAGTTGTTGTTTTTTAAATAGTTATAATAGTTTATTTCATCATGTAGATTTAATCAAATTAAAATGGGTACTTGCTTTAGATTTATTTGTTTTAATCTTAGAAATTTATCTCAAATTTAATTTAACTAATTGCTCTTTGAAATCATAATAAGTGTTCTGATTATTGATATTGGTAACGGTTACTTTTGTTAGGTACTAGTCAGGTAAAACTTATGTACTTAATCATGTTTTTGAGAATGTTCATATTGTCAATGGTTTGGTTTTGTTTTATACTATTTTTAATAGTTCATATACTATTTTTTGCATTATTTTTGAGCTCATAAAACGCGTAGTAATCAATCATCTTAAAAAGGTGATATTTAATAAATCGTAAAACGTAATTTCATACCAGCTTGAATATATGACGTGTTCTGCAGTTATGGAGAGAGTTTAAAGCGTATTTCACAAATCAAGAGATTATTAGGCACGAACTTACGTTTAGGATTTGGACCATTTGGTTAAAATTCTGGTTACGCGTTCTGAACCCAATGAAATAAAACGAAATTTAGTTTTACCATTTTAGGAATTTTATAAACCAGAATAAGTAATGTGTAAAAACCAGAATGAATGATGTTATAGTTCTTTTATATTAATATAAGATTTTAAACAGTATTAAATGAGAAAAGGAAGTGAATACAATAACGATTTTCTAGAGTTTTTAGAGTATACAATATTTTGGTATGTTACGTTAAAATGTAAATATAAAAGAAGCATTTTTATTAAAATGCTTCAACCCTGATTCCAATTTTTTTTATTATACTTGACTATTTTATATATTTTAACTCCTTCCTCCTCCTTGTAATCAACCTATAGTAGTTGATTAAAAAATACAATAATTCGTAAAAATACCTAAAATAGATAAGTGTCAGTCATTAATTGCCTCATTATTATATGGACTTTTTTTACAATATTTTTTTTAAATACCAAAAGTAAGCTTATGGTACACAACAAGCAAGCTATATATTTGTATTCGATATGTATATAAAATATTTTACGTTGAAATAGATTGACATTACAAGTGGATATATTACATGAAATACCGGAATATTATTAATAATAATAATAATAAATGCTTCGTAATTAATATGTTTTGCATTGGTGGGAGTCGGGCTCTGGATCACTCACCATCACAAAGATTAGCCACGCTAAAAGCGCTTCTATCATATCATTATTTTGGTTGTCAAATGTTTAAATAAGTTATTCGCTTGCACTTTACAGTGCAAGCGATATAATATAGCCTATAAATAATTAGATATTTTTAATATAAGTATATCCAGTAGTGCTATAAAAGTAAAAATTTCTATAAAAGGATAATCATGTATATGTTTTTGTATTTGTATAAAATAAATAAATATTGTTTATATAATTATAGTAAAATATAGAAAATAATATCATAAAATTGTCAACACGACGCAAGGTGTTTCTATGCCAGTCTATAACTCGTTTAAGTAAACATTCTTACGATCACTTGATTTTAATTTTTCCAAAATTATATGTCAAATAAATAAAGTTTTAAGTTCATTTTTATTTACTGAAAGTGTTATAATATTAATAGATATTAATCAAATTCAAAATACTTTATTCACTATTGAAGCATTACACTTTTTTATTGATCGTCAATATAGAAACTACCACCGGTTCGGAAAAGAAATTCCCTGCCCTGAGAAGAACCGGCGAATAGATACTAAGTCGTGTTGTAAATTAAAATTATTATATTTATAGTATTTAATATAAACAAATTATACATAAAGTGTAAGTTACTCTGCCTTAAATATTCATCTGTAATGTATGTATATAAATAAAACATACTATTTAAAACAAAAATACCTGAAACAGAATTTGACAATGTGTTGACATGAGTCAAATTTAAATTATGTACATATAACATAGTAAATATATGTATTTACAATGGTATTTACAAGGTTATATATATGTACATGATTTTGAATTTGGCTCGAATGATTTTACCTTAGATAGAAACTAAAAAATAACTACTATTATAAACGAAATAAAAACTATTAGTATAAGAGCAATAAATACGACAATTAAAAAAAAAACAAAAGACTCAACAAATTGTAAAAAAAACTAATTAATCAAAACTCATTAAAAGTCAATACTGTCTGTCATTATCATTTTTAATTGGTGCAGATTATTATGAATTTAAGCTGTTGTTGAAAATATGCTCCTACAATGTTACGGTTAAGTACCGACGAGAAATTTGGGTCTTACTTCAGTATTATTTTAAAATAATGACAAAAAAAACCAATATTATAACTCAATTATAATCCAGCCAAGCAACTTGTCCGCCCGTACTAAGTGCTAATAGTACCTACTTACACATAACCAAGCGCCCCGTCTTTTTTTCTTATGCGTTTATCCAAAATATATCTTGTAATTTATCCGAAAATATTAGTACCTAAACGGGATATTTTATTTACAGAAAAAGCTTAAATAATGATAATAATGATGATAAGGATAAATACTGTGTGACAAATAAATTAAACACAAATTGGCGTTTACTTTCCCGTTTTTTATAAAAATAAAAATATGTTAATTGTGACTTTATACATAGGAAATATACATATAATATGTTGTGGATTTTTTA
Source organism: Nymphalis polychloros (assembly GCA_905220585.2). Classification (NCBI taxonomy): domain Eukaryota; kingdom Metazoa; phylum Arthropoda; class Insecta; order Lepidoptera; family Nymphalidae; genus Nymphalis; species Nymphalis polychloros. Next base: position 9,057,708 of record HG992245.1, on the reverse strand, counting down.
ATATATATTTTGGAGATCTACGAACTAGTAACGTTTTCGCATCTTTGAACCATTTTCTCTTCTACATAATATTTCAAAAAATATCCATCAAATAATCGTGCTATATATGTAACAAAATGTATTTAATTTATAAAAAATGTATTTAAACAAAAAAGAAAAATGTGTAACTACCGATTTTCCTGCCGGTTTTTCTCGGTCGAATCCACATTCCAAACCGGTGGTAGCGCTTGACGATTCATAAGTAGAGTACATACTAGCAAAAGTCTATTTGAATTTAAAAAAAAAAAATTGGTTTTATCCTTCCGGAAACAAACATACTTTAAAAGTTTTTTATATTTCGGGTGAGTAGTTTTTATGTAAAGTGAAAAAACATACTAACGAAACAAATCTCTGTCTTATATTAATATTATTAGCAAATTTTAAACTAGCACTGGGAATTATATACCAACTATATTTAAGAATTTCCCACATTATTAGAAATAGATAATACGCTATTTAAAAAAAAAAAACTATTTTTTGAATACCGTATTATTTATTTCTTAATGATATAATTTTATCATTAATGATCCTAGTATAAGATTTATGTTTTATAGATTGCCACGAATACTGACTGTTCAAATTGTTTTTATATATTATTTGTAGTTTTCACGTATTTGTAAACGGATAAAATGTTTACACTTCTTGACTATAATACTACATATATCTGAACAGATTTTCAAGATCGTTCATTAAAATTTTTGATACAATTATAACAAAATTTACTAATATATTAATTTTTATATATGAATGATTTAAAATCATTTATTTTGTCTTAGTAAAAAATTTACAACATACTATTAATATTACATCTCGTCAGCGATTAACTTGGGAATTACAAGTTATCATGTTTAAAAATATATTTGTAAAGTTGTGCTTAAATTCGAAAAAGTAACCAATAAAATTTTCGTTTATATGTATTCGATATATAGTAATCGAATAAATATTCCCATAAATGGGATCTGTTACATATTAAATATATGATTTGATCTGATTAGTCCAACAATTACCATACATTACGTATCAAAGTCATTCGAGTAATTAGAAATTAATTTTAAACTCTCTTCGATCACTAATAAGAACTCACTAGGAAGAAGTTCTTATTAGTGATCGAAGTAGTCTCCATAAAAATAATTATATAGCATTGATATGTTGAAATATATTTTCGTGCTTATCGTTCTTCAACATTCAAAAAGTTTTATTATAGAAACTTGATGATTTTTCTGATATTCTTATTATATTTTTTACTCGTAGATATGCAAAACGTCATGATCCCACTAAATGTTGTCTACAATACTTCTATTCATAGTGTTGGAATAAGTATTATGTACCGCTTGGGTTAAATTGCGATGCTATAAAAATTAGCAGCTCATTATCTCTTGTGAAATGCAAGGAGGACATCATCATCATGTTACTTCTCCATATAGAGCACTTCTTCAGGTTTTTTGTACATTAAAAAAAACAGCATACATATTTGAGTTTACAAATATAATCGTTTATCCCCATTGCGCCGATGTTGAAAGGTTGATCGGTTTGCTGTAATAATTAGATCTTAATTGAATTTCTTAATAATTTATTTAATCACTTCGTACATCAATGGATGTATGTGATATACATGACTTACACGAGTCTCATGTAGGTACAAAGTCATAAAATTGTTATATATTTAGGTCAGAAGGCAATGTCAGTTAAATGGATATAATAATTATTTTAATAAATACGTGTACAAGGTTTCCATGGAACCTTTGCTTTTAATTTGTTTTCTATGAATATAATAATTATAAAATTGTAACAGGGTTGTGTTTGCACGTAAGACTGTTGATGATGCCAGTTGATTGACAAATTAAAAACAAAACCTATAACTTTGTTTGTAATACATTGTATCTATGAATATCATCAAAATTAGTTTAGATTTGTTGTTCAAGAAATAATTAATTGTAGCAGCGCAAAATCTAGAAGTTAGCTAACATTTTTGTTATATTTTTGTCGAATACCACGTAAAAACGTTGGTTCTGCGCCTGATTTTTATCCGGAAATAACTCGTAAAAATAATTATACCAGAACAATGCTTATGATCGCTTAAAGTCAGTAGAATCTATTTCTTTCAAATTGAAAATATATCTAGTCGCAGAAGTACTAAAGTAATAACTGCCTCGTTGGTCTAGAGGCTAGATATAAGGCCGCTGACCCGGTGGTCCTGGGTTCAATTCCCAGTTCGGGCCAATAAAAAGTTATTGGGATTTTCTGTCTGAAAATTCTCAGTAGCAGCCCGGAGTTTGGAAGGTGGAAGTGTGTACACTCCCGTGCCTCGGAAATCACGTTAAGCAGTTGGTCCTGCGCCTGAACTCTTTCCGGTTGTTTTTTTTTTTTTTTTTTTTTTTTTTTTAAACTGTATAAGCTAGCGCTTGGCTGTTATCACACCTGATGGTAAGTGATGATACAGCCTAAGGTGGAGCGCGCTTGCCTAGAAGGTGCCTATTCACTCTAGACTTGAAGGTACCCATATTGTAGGTGGTGGGGAATACGGAGGTTGGAAGGGTATTCCAGATCTTAGCGGTGCGTATCAGGAACGAGGAAGAAAATCGTTTCGTACGTGTCTTAAGTACGTCAACTACGTAAGGGTGCAGATCTTTTCGATGCCTCGAAGTTCTGTGGTAAAAAGGTGAAGGGGGAACCAAATTGAACAGTTCCTGAGCACACTCTCCGAAATATATCCTGTAGAATACCGACAGACAGGCAACCTTACGACGGTGTTCCAAGCTCTGAAGTTTTTTATTGACCAGTGTCTGGTCGCCAATGAGCCTTCTAGCACGACGATCCACTGAATCCAAAGCATCAAGCTGATACTTAGCAGAGCCGTCCCATAGATGGCTACAGTACTCCATGCACGATCTAACTTGGGCTTTATATAAGGTTAGAAGCTGTTCTGGTGTGAAGTACTGTTTGACCTTATTGAGGATGCCAAGTTTTTTGCTAGCAGTTTTAGCTTTGGATTCAATGCATTGCCCAAAGTTGAGTTTGGATGTTAAAGTAACGCCTAGAAGCTCAATATTGTCGGTGATGGGTACAGGTACACCCCGGAAAGTCGGAGTCAGGGGGAATGGACTCCTCTTGGCGGTGAACAAACACGCTTGAGTCTTGGTAGGATTAAATTTGACTTGGTTATCGTCGCCCCAATCTGATACTTGTTCCAATGTCAAATTAATGCGTTCTACCAAGGCCTCCCTGTGCTCAAGAGTTTCCATTGCACTAGCCCGGGGACCGGATACGTATCTCTCCGTTACAGTGCTGTCGTCTGCGTACCCAAAGATACCGGGTTTCAGCAGATCGTTTATATGCAGCAGGAAGAGTGTAGCGGAGAGAATTGATCCCTGAGGAACACCGGCATTAATCGCCATTAGATCAGAAGAGAAGCCATCTAGGACAACTCGAAATGATCGTCCACTCAGGAAATCTGATATCCAGTCGCAAAGCCCAATAGGTAGCCCGTAGCTAGGAAGCTTGCTCAGAAGGCCTTCATGCCAGACTCGGTCGAAAGCTTTGGACACATCGAGTGAAACGGCTAACGCTTCACCGTACTTGTCCATCGCTTCGCCCCAGATGTGAGTAGCGTACACTAAAAGATCTCCTGTTGATCGATTCCGACGAAAGCCGTACTGTTGGTCCGATAGGAGATCGTTTTCTTCGAGGTACGACAGGAGCTTGTTATTCAATACACGCTCCAAACTTTTGCAAAGTATGGAGGTGATTGCTATGGGTCTGTAATTGGCCGGGTCGGCACGGTTACTCTTCTTAGGTACAGGTTGTACGTTGGCAATCTTCCAAGCCTTAGGGACTTGAGCGGATTTAAGAGATAGGCGATACAAGCGTGTTAGAACAGGAGACAACTCAGGTGCACAGTTCCTCAGGACTATTGCTGGAATCCCGTCAGGGCCACTGGCCTTATTCACGTTCAAGGTGCAGAGAATCTTTAGAACCTCTCTTTGGCGAATTCGTATCTCTGGCATGGTAGAGTCGCAAGATGGTAGGTTTGGTGGTGAGGTACTTCCCGCATCAAGGCGCGAATTCTCGGCAAACAGAGCCGCTAATAAGTTAGCCTTTTCTGTTGCCGTAAAGGCAAGGGATCCGTCGGGCTTCAGCAGCGGAGGCAGCGATGGACGACAGAAATTCGTCTCAATCGACTTGGACAGGGACCAAAATGCTTTACTACCACGGGGATAGGAAGCTAGTTTGGCCCCAAGGCGTCTAGTTCGGTTGAAACGAGCCTTCTTGAGAACCTTCTTGTAGGACTTGGCAGCAGAGTTAAAGGCTCTCTTCTTAGATGCAATGTCCGGAGCTTTGGTGGTGCGGGCTGTAGCCCATGCTACAAACGCTGAGTTTTTACGGGCCTCAGCCTCGGCGCACTCAGCGTTGTACCACCTAGGAATCTTGCCATCTAGTGATACGTCAGCATATGGAATAAAGTACTCCATAGCTTGACATATCACTTCAGATATGGCTTGTTCGCAGCTCGACGGATCGTTGGAAGAGAAGCATATCCGCTGCCAAGGGTAGGATGCAAAAAAGTGTCGCATCTCATCCCAGTCTGCCGACTTGTATCGCCACACCCGTCTGGTTCCAGTGGGACCAGAGTCCAGAGGATGGAAGTTGCAGACCGACTTGATCACACAATGATCAGAAGTGCCCAGGGGAGCCGCAACTGACACTGAAATCCGGTCAGGGTCGGTAGTCAGCAGAAGGTCCAGACAATTAGGTGTGTGACCGTCCACGTCTGGCACCCGAGTTGCTTCATGTACCAGCTGAGAGAGATCTAGGGATAGGGCGAATTTGAGCGCTTCTCTCCCGGCGTGGTCGGTGGTCTGGTATGGGAATAGCCAATCTTGGTGGTGAGCGTTGAAATCCCCCAGAAACACCATTTGAGCAGTCGGGTACCGTTGTTGGACGGTATCAGCCGTCACGCTGAGATACTCAAACATCCGAGTCGTCTCCTGGTCACCATTGTGCGACCTATAGACGCAGGCATATATAATCTGCTCCAAACCTGTATCCGATAAGCACCATATTACCGAAAAATCGGGCACCTCCAAGTTTCGGAGACGCCGGCAGCAGACGTCATTACGAGCGTACATACAGACCCCAGCACGAGGTTTGAAGTTGTGCTCAAGTGAATATCCGGGATACTGTAAGTACGTTACATCTGCTGGACTGCCAATTTGTGTCTCCGTAAGGAAGAGCAAGTGCGGCTTGGCGGCCTCAAGGTGGTGGTGGACCGCAAAGAGATTGGAGTGCAAACCTCGTATATTTGAGAGATGCACTGAAAAAGAGAGGTGGTGCAGCCGCTGTGAAACTTTTCTTTTTCTATTTTCACGAGTCATTTGGTGTGGGAGTGAATAGGTATGGGGAAATGGAAGTTGTACGAGGCGTCGCATTTTGGACGCCGTGACTTTCACCACAATGACGCAGATGGTAGACTCAATTGGAGACCGCGGGGACGCCCGAACCCCCCTGGAAATCGCCACCGGGACCTCTCTCTGGTCGCCAACCAGCACGATGGAAACCATCCCAGGATTTTTCGCAAGTTGGCGGGGCAGCCTTTCGTAGATGGCGAACCTACTAATTGGGCCCCCTACTAACTGCGGTCGGCCAGCGGTGCACCGTGCTTCGGATCCCGCTGCCCTCCAGATGGAGCCTCCCGGCGCCACTACGACTACGGTCAGAACCTGTCACCAAATGCAGAGCACAACTGTACAGACCCAATCCCCCATGAAGAGCTACTGCGAGCATCGCACCGGAACACGACGTGCCGCGTGACAAGGTAAATCCAGCCACTCGACAAAATCGCTTGGCGGCGTGGCTTTGTTCGCAGGGTGGTAATCCTAGCTACGGCCGGAGCCTACCACCTAGAGTATGTTGCTCAATTAGCACCACCCAGGGGCCACGTGTAGGGTAATGAGGGATAAAACCTGACTTTGGTGAGACCTACGGACGCGAGCAACTTTGACCCCCAAATTTGGTTGTGTCGAATTGCCGTCCCATCGGATTATGAGAGCTAGGGAAGAGAGAGTGTCCCTGTGTTTGCGCACACACTTGTGCACTATAATATCTCCTGCGCAGTTGGCTAATCTCTTTTGAGATTGGCCGCCACGGCCGAAATCGGTCTGGAGGACTTTAAAGTAATAGAGAACATATTTCTTATCATTAAAAGACGTTATGCATTCAAATTAACTGTTCATATATGTGAATACATAACAGTAACAAGGATAACATGCAAATAGTATTTATTTTACCGTTTTAATTTATAAAAAAAATATATTTTGTCTATCGAATATTTTATATAATCCGTAATTTCGATTAACAAAGTTAAAAGGTTAATCAACTTTTTATATTAATGTTGTATTGTACATAGCTTATTATTATGTTATTTTGCTTTGTCTTTCTGTATAACCACTGCTATGTCTGTTTTAATATACAGACGATTCGATTTATAAGATGCTTTTTTTCAAGTGATTTTAAATATAATAAGTTTCGAATTTCAATTAAGATAAAATTACAACTGTTTTGCAATGTCCATTGGGCCTAATACTACCAGTATATGCAAGAAAGTCATCAGTCATTCTGTTATAATGATTTCAATAGAAATTAATAACGATTTCTAAATGAATTTCAACAATTTATAATGTATTTTGTTAATTCACAATAATCTATACTGATATATAAAGCTGAAGATTTTGTTTGTTTGATCCGGCTAATCTCAGGAAATACTGGTTCGAATTTAAAAAATATTTTTGTGTTGTATAGTCTTTTTATCGAGAAAGGTTCTAGGCCGATTTTTATTCATTATATTTTTATTAATTATACGCTGGTGAAACCGCTGGTACAGCTAATTGTTAATATTTAGCAAAAGATGTCTGTGTGAAATTTAATAGATATTATCCTTAAAGTTATCTAATGTAATTAAATTATTAATTCAGTTATGTTCATAAATTATTCAATTATTTTTAGTTCGATTGATTTATTTAATTAATTAATTAATCCTTGTATTCATGCCTCTACTGGTGACATGAAGGTTGGCCCATTTTCGACCAAAGGATCGGAATTGCGATTCTACAGGGAATGCTCGTGGTCATGATTTTACAGAAGCGATTTTTATTTTTTATGTGTACTTACGCCGTCTGTATAAATAATACATATCTATTTAGCTTCGTCATTCTTCACCACATAAGTCATCACATTTTTGTATTTTAGAAGAGGCCATATTTTATTGACTTGATATAATAGCAATAAAAAAAATCTCGATCTGATTGGTTGGGCTTTGTACAAGCCCCCGCGTGTATAGGTAGCATGCACAAGCGATCCCGTGGTGCTCCTCGTGAGACGGAGAGGGTTCCGCTGGTTAATTAGAGGGTAATCCGATTTTCGGGGCGCACTAGACTTTTTGGATACTGGCGAGTCTCACACGCGTTACGCGTTTCCCCCACTCATCACGTGGGGGAAACGTGTAACGCGTTTTTTCCAGCGATAAAAAAGGTGTCAGCCACTCACTACAAATTCTGAATAATTCTTACTGGAAAATATTTCTTACAACGCAAATGTTTATGAGCATGGGTGATCACATACCACCAGGTGGCCCATTTGCCCGTCTGCCTATTCTATAAAAAAATATAAAATTGTAAGTGGTAAGCCTTATATGCATACTTTCCATATATGCATATTTATTATTTACCTGTTCTTTATATTTTTTGTAAATTGTGTGCAATTCAGTCTGTACTAAAATGCTGCATACCATAAGTACATTCTCTTCTTAGATTGTATTTCTCATTTTTGATAGTGTAGCTAGAATATTGATAATTTTAACAACCACGTTAGTATAAAATAATAAGCTGTTATTGCTTGCTTCAAAATTATAAGCGTATACCTAATGTGGAGGAGGAATCGTGTTCATATCAAACGGTACTGAGCTTTAAAACATAATAATATTTTTGTTATTATTACAATGATCACACAACTACAGTAGAACCACGATTAACCGAGGGGTCGGGACCGAGATATCCACGGATAACTGAAACCACGGTTAATCCCAATTCCTTCGACGAATCGCTGGTGGTACGCAAGATACATTATTATGAACAGAACCAGCTCAGGTTGGCGATCAACTAATGACTGGCAAAGTCAGATTGTATATGCCATATGAGTTCGACGAATTTAGTAGCAGTATTTTTCAACCTTTTGCCATCCACTGCTGGACGAAAGCCCCACAGAACACCAACCATCCCGATCGCGGGCAGCCGGCATCCATCCCGTACCTGCCGGCTCCATCGGCCATCAAGGCGCCTGGAGATATGACCAGCCCACGTCCACTTCAGCGAGTTGATTCTACGCGCGACTTTAGTTCTCTGGCGAATGTCTTCATTTCGGATTATATCTGCCAGAGAAACCCCAAGCATCGCGGGTTCCATTGCTTACTGAGCGACCTCAAATTTGTGGACCAGTCTTACGGTGAGTGTCCACCGTAAGTCACTACAGGTAGGACGCACTGATTAAAAACCTTGGTCTTGAGCGACTGTGGGATCGACGATTCAAAAATATGACGTAACCTCCTGTATGCCGCCCAGCCCAAACGTATTCTTCTTTTAGTCTCCTTCTCAAAGTTGTGCCGGCCCAGTTGTATAGTTTGGCCCAGGTAGATGTATTCCTGCACAACTTTGAGTGGAGAGCCATTTATGACCACTGGTCTCGGGGATACATGTTGATTGACCATAATTTTGGTCTTTTTCAGGCTGATTAGCATTTCTTCCAAATCCAGCAGAGTCTCCGCCATGATGACAATGTCATCGGTAAAACCTCTGAGTTACATTCACAAAATCTGCACAACATATGTGTCATCATAAATATAATTAGTTATTAATGCCGATGCCATAATTGTTATTTCATTGTTACTTCAGCTTCGATCAAGGTTTTAAGTTTTATTGCCTTAATTTAACTTCATTTTCGCTATCGAATTGAGTGAATAAAAGAAAGCTATAGATTTTTATTAATAATAGCCTGTAAGTATCTCACTGTTGGACTAAAGCATCCTGTCCTGATTGTGTAAGTTTGGAGCTTACAGGTTTCCTCGCGATGTTTTCCTTTACATGAAAATTCAGAGGTGCTTGCCCGAGTTAGAATCTTCGGTTTATATGTTCTATTCAATTTTTATTGTGGAATATTTTTATCAGTAATAATTTGTTTTTAAATATCTCTCTTTTATAATTGTAATTGTTTTTGTAATTTAAAGGTAAGGTAATAATGTAATCAGTATATCCGTGTTCTTTCTATACGACAAATGTATGATTAAGGATAGTGCTAAAATTGGTATAAAAGTAAAATTTACTACGCAAAATAAACCATGTGCTAGATGCTGTACCCCTCCGTTGCTTGGTCAACTCATTATTTTTTCGTTGTGAATGTAATTAATTTAGATCGCGATGTTTATTTAACAATTGTTGAACGTAAACTGTAAATATGTACTAAATTTTATTTTCCAATCTTCGTTAAACGTTTGTCTTTAAATTCTCCGCTATCGTAATATTGTAAGGGTTATTAATTTTATTTATAGTGAAGGAGAATAATATAAAATAATTTGGAGCTATTTTAACTCAAGGCTTAAGTATATTAAATTATCTTTTGGAAGGAAGTGAAAATAGTATATTTTAATGTACAAATTCTCAAGTTAATTATTTAATCAAAATGGCGCGCGGCGCCTATTCGCGTAAATACAAAGTGAAGTAATTCCTTCCTATCTAGATAACTTCCTTTCCCAATTAATGTTATACGTTTGACTTCACATATTAATTAAATTTCAAAAATATAAAAACATTGAGATAAGTTGATTATAGGTAAATGGCGAGAAATTTAAATTAATAAAAAAACATAAAAATATTTTGAGTGTACTGCTTAATTACCGATGCTGTCATTTTAATTATCATTAATTTCAACACTTAGGATTTATTATGTTATTATCTTGTTGTTTTTTTTTAAATTTAAATTGCTTCTATTTTTAACTTTAATACATATAAAAAAAATTAAGAATACCACAGTATGAAATAAATATTCCGTGCGGTATTCAGAAAGTTGTCTTAAAATATTTTCATCCGTATTTTTATTGTCCTTTTAAAGAATGTAAATGATATAATCGTAAAAGAAAGTGACTTTTCTTGTAACACTTATAACAAACTTATTTAAATTCTTCTAAAGCATAAACATATTCTGAAGAGCTTAATTGATCTAACACTTTTATTGGAAATATATATTGGGAATGGTGTTTAAATATGAAACCACCCAACCACCAACCCAACCAACACGGGCGGAACGTTTGGTGCGGGTGAAACCCCGCGAAGAAATAAAAGTTATAATCAAACTCAGGAAGAAAAGCATAACTAATTCTTGTATTCAATTCACTATTCGAAACACGTGTCATGTTGTTATACCCAATATAAGTAGCGCTATTTAGGCAAAACCAATCCGTGGGCCACGAACCACAAGGAATGAAGTGTTAAATGGATGCTGTAAAATGTTGTTTTTTTTTTTGTAATATAGAGAAAAGTGAATGAATTTATGGATTCCTTTTTATTTCTTTAAGGAAGGTAGATGAGCAACGCGCTAATTGATGATCAGTAGATGCGTTCTCCCGTCAATGGCCACTATATGACTTACTTCTAAAAACCCATTCATACACCGTTAAGTGATGCAACTTTCGAGATTTCCAATATTATCTTTTTTTATGGCATAGGAAGGGACTAGCATATGGGCCACCACATGGTAAGTGGTCACCAACTCCCATAGATATTGGCATTGTAAGAGATGTTAACCATCCCTTACATCGCCATGCGCCATGCGCCGCCAACCTTGGGAACTAAGATGTTATGTCCCTTATGCCTGTAATGACACTGGCTCACTCACCCTTCAAACGGAACACAACAATACCAAGTACTGCAGTTTTGCCGTAGAATATCTGATGAGTGGGTGGTACATACCCAGACGAGCTTGCACAAAGCCCTACCACCAAGTAAGTATATTTTGCCTCCTACAGAAAATACAATATAAAGCATTGTTGCCTGGCGGTAGGGTAATTTAAACGTAAGGTAATACTGTACTCAGTATATCCGTGTTCTTTCTATACGACAAATGTATGATTCAGGGTAGTGCTAAAATTGGTTTAAAAGTAAAATTTATTACGCAAAATAAACCATGTGCTAGATGCTGTACCCCTCCGTTGCTTGGTCAACTCATTTTTTTTTCGTTGTGAATGTAATTAATTTAGATCGCGATGTTTATGTAACAATTGTTGAACGTAAACTGTAAATATGTACTAAATTTTATTTTCCAATTTTCGTTAAACCTTTGTCTTTAAATTCTCCGCTATCGTAATATTGTAAGGGTTATTAATTTTATTTATAGTGAAGGAGAATAATATAAAATCATTTGGAGCTATTTTAAAATAAAGCTGTAATTCGACTCAATCTTCATCTCAAAATGATCTGTAAATCTACGTGTAATTTAATTTGCATGTTTGTATAGCAACTGACAGCGAAGGTAGTCGTGTGACCAAGAACGGACAGAAACCTTATATCGGTCATCCTAACTAAATTATGTTAGCAAGATTTAAGTTATTTTGCATAGTTTGAGTTTGTACGAAAAAAAATAGACGCTTAATATACACAATATGACATTTATTTCTATTTATAATTTAGTATTTTATTTAATATACCGACTATGCAATTTGGATGGTAATTAATCAGAAATCAAATGGACTTAAGCGTTTCCATAACTTTAAAAAAATAAATATGATTTTATAATAGATAAAGATCATTTATTGAGATATAATGGTCTGTTAATATATTTCTTCTTATTCAAGAAAAACATGCCTTAAGACTAAGCTACTTTAATTTTATACAACTTATCGTTAGTATTTCATTAGAATCTTACGAATTACTTCAATAACTACACCAAGTTATGAGGTTGGTATAATTTACCAACGTATTATAGTTTATAGCATTGTTAAATGTTTGAAACTGTAATGAATATATTTCTAAAGAATATCTTAGCGCCATTAGCACATTAGCGGTTCGCTTTATGCGTCAACCTAACGAAGGAGTTTGATCAGGTGTAGCAGTAAATCTAATTAACATTTAAATGGTGATCACGCATAATCAGCTGGCGTTGATAACTGAAACGATGCTGCTTAATTAGTAGACAAACGCTACAAAAATATTAATGGGGTGTTAAACCGGCTAAAACATTCACTTACCGCATTCATGAATAAACTGTAAACACTTGTTCACACTCCGCGGTCCGGTCCGTGTGACGCAAGGTTTGTCGAGGTTTGAATGAAATGCTTCGGATGATTTCGCTGACTACCTTAATGTATATTTTTTATTTCAAATTAAAAAATATATAACAATTTGGATAACAGTTATATTCGAAAGCCGAGAATTGAGATGCAGAGCCATGATCAATGTATTGATTTTAGCAGAAGATCGCGGGCATCATATATAGAAAAAGAAAGGTTTATTGATTTTAGGATTTCTAACCTTTCTTTTTTTAATCTGCTTTGTATATCACTCGACTTATTTAAATTGTCATTCTTATTTTATGTATTAAAAAGATATGAATGACCAATTATATTTTAAAAATTAGAAAAACGCGTCGCCCTGAAAACGCACTAACATTTTTTTAACTTAGCGCGGTCGGACTGGTTTTTCTACTAATATACATACATATGTTTTTGTAGCTCGTCTTTTATCGACACATTTGTATGTTAGAATTTCGCGATAGTTAAAATTTTCCTTTTTAGAAAGCAATAATAAAATTGATCTGGTTAAGTATTCGACGCAAATATTTGAATGAATATCTTAAATCTTTTTGACTTTTATGAGCGTAAATAATAGTATAGTTTCGATATGTTTTATTCATGTGTAAGATAATTAATTATATTTGGAATTCCTGTTAACGTTTAATATGTGAGCGTACAAGTTAGTAACAAATTAATAATTAATGGACGAACATTTTAATTATGTGCAAAAAGCTATCATTGTTGATATCAGTATTGTTTTTGTTTCTTTCATCAGAAAAGACACTCAACATAATAATACTTGTAACATTATTATAATTGCATTAACTTTAATTTTATTAAATAAAAAGTAAAACTTAGTTTTGACATAACTCGTTAAAAAACTAAGCGATATCTTGAAACTAATAAATACTGTAACAATCTTTATTTGTTAAATACTTCATAGCAAATATATATATTTTTATATGCACAAAAACAATAACTCAAAATTAAATATGCGTCAATTAAAAATAAATTTTAAGAGTAACAATCTAAAGGTCATTTTTATACAATTGCTAAAAACATAACAGCGCGGTAGGCAGTCGCATTTGACTTATTTATTTAAAAGCTTACTTCCGTTGCTTGATGTTGTCTGAGTTCAGAACTACCTATTAAATCCTGCTCGTCTGCATTGAATATGCAAGCAGTTGGAACAAGCAGAATGCCACGTTCATTGATTCTGTTAAGCTTTAAACATTTCCATAATTCCACATCATTATTTATATTCAAAATTAAAAAAACTATCGGTAGCCAGTATTAGTCTTCATAAATTGTTTTTAGCTTTTTGTACTTGTTGAAATTAGAAAGTTTTTAAAAATAAACGCATTTATTTATAACACATATTTCGAATAAACACCCAACATCAAGAACGATACAAATCTTAAATTAAATTGTTTTATAGTCAATTTAACATGAATCTAATTTAAAAACCAAATCAGCTTAAATAGTGTTTATTACTCTCAAACTCCATAATTCGTTTGAACTTTTAAGCGATGCAACAGGCGAGCTGTCGAATGATTTGTTTATAGAGCTGTATTTAACTGCACTTTCGTTCTTACATTAAAATTTACACAAAAGGTGGCAATTTTACGCTGTATGATGACATTAATAGTGGCGAAACCCACTGGTAAGACAATGTTTTTTTTTTGTTTAAGCTGTTCGCGTTTGAACGAACGCGATGTTACAACGCTCCCCTACGCATTATTTTGCATGTATGAGCCACCTGCACGGAAGGCATTCCAAGTTGATAGTATTTGTTTAATAAAGTAATAATGCAAAGAAGACTTAAATCATAATATGATGTTCCGATTCAAGAATGAATTATGAAGAAATAAATTATTTAATATTCCGTATTATAAATTAGCACGAGCATAAATTGTTTTTTTTTGTATATTTAATAATGGATTAAGCAAATACATAGAGTGTCAATGAAGTTTAAGCTTACTTGGATGAATTAAGACGGCTTTCAACTAATAAGGTGATATTTTAATTTATGCTAGAAACGATTTCTGGTTAACGATTACGCATTTAACAACTTATCTATAATATAATCTTTACATATGATTTTGATTTTTTTTAATTGACAATTAATTAAATATACAATGTTTATTTACATTAAAACCTTAAATATATATAACCTTATAACATTTTTTTTATTATCTATAATCGTCACATTGACTTATTAAAAAAAAGTTATTACTCATGTTTAGTTCGTCAAAAACCCGTCAATCGAGCTTTAATTTTGCATAATTAATTAAAGATCCGCCTCGTTTATGATCAATGTGTATAAGATAAGAGATGTATAATTTGCATTTGTCGTTAATTAAATACACAACTCGTAACTGCGGTAATGGAAATAGAATAATGAAGTCATAAAACCCTAAAAAAGCTTATCGGTCAATAAATAAAAGAGAGAACCGTGCGCCGGAGTTACAGCCAGTCAATACATTCTAATCAGTGATTTATTAGCCCTAATCCTCAGCAAAGCACAAATAAGCTATCTTGTCGACTTAATGTTGTATCAGCTCAGGCGTGAAACTCCCGCGCACCACTAAGTGGTCCTTCCAGTTTCCACTCGAAATATTTTAATAAGGCCTCACTGCTCACGCACCCAAATAAAAACATATACACGCACTCACTAACACGAACGATCTCTAAAACCTCGCCAGATTCCAACTCACCTTATTTATAATAGTAGCGACACTAAGACTCTACATTTTTGCTCTAAACGGTGTTAATTTATTGACCGTGGGCAGATAATATCACTTTTTTCTCCCATTATTGAAGCGATTACACCAGAAATTATACGTCGAAGTCCGATTCCGACTGTTCGATCGGCCGGCGAGACGCACCGGACTATAATCCTTAAATGAATGCAGCAAGAGTTGTTTTCGTGGGTACGCATTATAAGCTCAGTCTTACCTTTCTTGATGAAATCGCCTTATGGACTCGCTAATAAAAAGTGTAAAGTTATGAACAAGTTATGCCACTCGCATTAATTTCGATGCTTAACCTGATAAACAAATTATAGTATATTAAGTTAATAGCTTAATTTATAATTGAATGTGTTACGATGTGTTCATAAGAAAGCATTGTTACGATCGGCCTTTAGCATATCAGGACGAAGTTAACGACAAATTGCTTGGGTATATTATACGCATAACCGTTGCGAAAGCGACACCTTAAACGCCAAAGAAACGTTTACATGCTCGTTTGAACGGACCAGTTTATGGATACAATTTTATTAGCAAAGTTTTAAGTGAACGTACCAACTGTAATTTCGTTCCGCATAAAAAGTGTAATATCAGTTGAATTTCAATATCATTTTAAAATTAGTTATGCATATTATAGGGCACGTAACACCGTAGTCTGTTATAACGGGTAGTGATTGCACAAAAGGAACTTTCTCACGGTTAGCGTTGGTCTATCTTTATCGTGACAGTGGCTTTTAATAGAACTAATTTCTAGTCCTTTGACATAAAATGAATCTAAATTGTACGAAATTGGCTTCCAATCTGAAAAACCTGCGCCTAAAGGCTTTCAAATTATGAAAAATGATCATAAATGAATTCTTTTTTACGATGATCGACATCACTTAACAATGATTTCTATTTTAATAATATACTTCATTTTTTTCTAACTTTCTCTTATGGAATTTGTACAGACTTTAATAATCAATTTGATCAAGCCTCTCATTGAAATACGTTCACCAATGTTATAATGTTTAAACTTAATTTTCATTTAATCAATGAAGTCGTAAAGTGAAACTACGTATGTAGCTAAAAATTTAGGCATATTACGTGACATATTTATAATTAAACATGCATAATGTATTATTGAAAACGTTAAAACATATATTATTAAGACTAAGTCAGTCTTCGCACTTGTTAATCCGAGGTGTTGACCTCAGTATCATGATATTAACAAACAGACAGACGCTGCTGTCCATGTTCTGAAATACTCTCATTGTCGGCTCTTAGACCTTAGAAATTAGTACTTTTATACTGCCTGGCATCATACGGGGGTATAATTAATATTTCCATTTCCTTTCTAGTTAAGCAATGAATTAACCTGGATCGTAACTTAAAGTTCGTGGATTTAAATCATACATTTATTACATTTTTATTGTATTTCTTTGGTATTTAAATTAAACGTAATAAAGATGAAATTTATTATTTCTTCCTAATTATCGGCAGATACATAATCTGCGAATTCTAAAATCCCACCCAAAGTACATAACGTCTTACCGCATATCCTTGGCCTTATAGAATTATTTCGATCATTTAAAAAATCCATGTTATCTTTTGCAATTGCACCTATTTCAAACATATTGTAAATAATATAAACATTCCATTTGATTCATTTTTCACCTTTTAAGGCACTTTTTATTGTTTTTGAAGTCATAATAGGTACTGTGTTTTTTAAAGATTTATTGTTAGCGCAAGGCGCGTTAGATACCTGTTATACACCGAAATTATTACTTATAATCAAAGTTCGGTATAACTATAGCAAAGTAAGATTGTAAATAAAGTTTATGTTGTTGGTAAGATATGGTGATCGTATTAACGAAATATAGTGCGACGTTGCATTTCAAAATAAAACATCTAAGTCTACTCGTATTGTATTGTTTTGTCGTATTTACTTGTACGTATTTACGTAGCATCAATGTCAATCATAATATGTCATAATGTACATATACGTACACGTTAATGTTTCAAACTATTTGTTGTATACGTTTATTATAGCTCAATTAGATTTTATCGTACTCAATAATAGAATACTGATTATAACACGAAAATATTTATCGTTAAATTAAATATAATGTAATTATATGCTGTATACATTTAAATACTTATAATAATTTTATTTTTCTAGTGCCAGTGTCACCGTCCTCGTCAGGTGGTGGCTCTGGGACTCCGCTGTATCCTGGAGCCGCATCACATCCATTATCTTCACTGCTGTCGCAGCAGAGGTTGCTCGAGCTATCCCGGTTCGGCTTGCGGCACTACGATATTGCTCACCATGTCCTGTCCCAGCAAGGTGCTGTTACCAAGCTGCTTGGTAAGCTTGTAGTTGTAAGAAGATTTTATTTTAGCTTAAAATACTTTTAAGATATTGCATAAAAATGACAAATTCACTAAATTAGCAATTTGACAAAATATTGACATAGGTAAATGGTTTGTAATGCGTTTACAAGTTAAATACATATGTATTTATTAAAAAAGTGTAAATTCTATGGTACAAAAAGTATTATTTATGTTTGATATATCATTCATTTCATATTCGATTGAAAAGGTCAATATTCCATATTTTAGATAAGGCGTAACTGAATCAGTTAACAAACAACTACGCTTAAAAAAAAAAAATAACTGTGGTTAGTATCATTGATTTTATATATAAATATAGTCATTTATATCATTCCTTGAGTGCATAGTAAAGTTTCAAAGCTAAGATATGTTTCAATTCGATCAATTTAACCTAATAGTTTGCAATAGAACATATGTTTTCTTACAATAATATACAATATCAATTAGATCTTTTAAATGCTAAAAGATAGTCATTGATAAAGTATATCGTTTCTACTGTAATTAGCACGTTTATTATTAATAGAGTACGAGTCGAACTCTCTTCATCATAGTATTGATTTATACAGATATCTCAAGCGAATTGCCTCGCGGCCCGTTATTGCCTGCAACAAAGTTATTTTCTATAATTACTTCACCGCCCGCCTAGAATGATCAATACTAATATTACGTCGGAACTGAATTGTATCACAGATGTTCCTGATAATGTGTAGCATTTTGTTTTGCATATTTATTAAATATCATGCTGAACTAAAAACTTGTTGTTCGTTTAGTTTATTTAATATAAATATTCAACTCTCAGCTTGGCGTTGTTAACCTTTCGTATCAGATGTGAATAGATAATAACATATATCGTATATCTCAGTGATCATTCGTTGATTTGTCGAAATCGATGCAGTTTGGATTGTATTTAACGCTGTCCTAATAACACGGTTGCGGCAAAAATCTCAATTGCTATTAATCAACGATAAGCCATCGCTGGATCCTCGACAGAGCTGCTATTGACGAAAGCTTAGATTCTAATCGGTTCATAAAACTTGCAGCGTGTTAATTATAAGCCACTGGGCTGCAAACCATTGCGTCCGCGACGACGCCGCGAGCGCCTCTACAATACGGGCTACGTGTCAAACTATCTTAGCATCGATGATTCTTCACATTAATAATAATTTATTTAATCCTTTTCGTTGTAATTATCGATGCTTTCAAGATGATCGCAATCTTGTTACGGATTTAAAATTGCTTACTGCGCCGCTTCTTCTTAAAATCTAAATGCAAATATGTACACTTGAGATTCAGCTGGCTTTTAATTAAAGACTTCAAGTTATATTTCAGCTGCTAGAACACAAAATGTCATATAATTGTTGTAAAATATACCGTCAATTAGCCCGGAGTAATATCATAGCAAGTTGTAAGCGGAGCATGAGCTGTCATTCTGGCGACTATTACATTTGTAGAATTAGATTGGTGGACTATACAATTAGGACACATGCTCACTTTGTGTTTGCTCAAGAATCGTGAAAGGACGATTTCAAAAGCAACGTTGCGTGCATCTACCGCTGTATAATCATGATACGCATTTTGAACGACACTCACACTTATGAAAAGTCTAAGTGATTCGTAACATTTGACAGAGTTAAAATAATAGTAGTTTCGTTACCCTGTCTAGAAATTACGTCATCTTAGAACCGCTTTTTACTGCTAATGCAAGTTTAATCAATGTTGGTAAATTAAAAGACCATTGATATTTCGTAATTAAATATTTCGAAATGTTTTTATTGAAACTTTGTCAATTAAATCTACTTGGCAGTAACGAATGAAGGTAACGGGATATAATTTACAAGGTACTAATAGTAAAATTACAAGTAAATCTAATACTACAAAATATAACGGCTCGGGTGTATTGTCAATCAATTTCTGCCCGTGGTGATTTCGTAACGTCACGTGTCGGGTTCCCACGGAAGCCCGGCTGCGATCCGCCCAGGGCCGTCATGTAAAACCACTTACGTATTTAACATAGCCACCTAGCCTTAGCTCAAACGTTATTATCTAGCCCAAACAACGCCGCTATGTGGAAATGGGCACGCATAAACAACCTTTCAATCAAAACAAACATCTCGAACTGCTTAATATTATAACCAGTTACGAAGAATTATTCTAGTAATTACTCCCTTATTTATCTGTATTGTAGGTCAAATAGAAATCTAGAAGGCTAGATGTGCCGTCTTGCGTACCCGTTTTAATTTGATATGAACAAAGAGACCGAAACCAACGAAGTGAGTAATTTAGGGTTAAACCGGTAATTTTATTTCGATATTCTAAAACGTAAGTCGTAGTTAATGATACCTAGTCGAGAAGATTGTCTGCGGATCGCCGCTGCGAGTAATGAATCCGTATTTAAGCATCGGTCCTATAATCAAAATTAAATTACCAGGGTTGACATTCTTGCTTCACAAAATATGCTTTTTCTTTTTACGTTCCAATTCCCGTGACTAATTTGAATATTTAATGATCTTTGCCGTCGATAGAATGTTATTTTTAGTTAACAATGATATAGTAATGATACACTAGAGGGTCTTCAGAATCTTTGACGTTTTGTTTGTATTTCAACTGTAGTTCCCATACTTGTAATAATTAAAAGTGTTATGTAATATTTCAATACTTTATTGTTGTCTTTCACCTTTAATCTACTTACTGAACCAGTAAATATAATATAATATAATATATATAATATTCATCATGATATTTTCAATAACAATGATTAGTTGATAGGATTTGAAATTTACGAAATCTAATGTAAAAGTAAAGTAAATCTGATAATGTCCCACTGCTGGGCTAAGGCCTCTTTTCCTTTTGAGGAGAAGGCTTGGAGCTTATTCCAACCACGCTGTTCCAATGCGGATCGGTGGTAACATGCAGGTTTTCTCACGATGTTTTCCTTCACAGCCCACCACGAGATACATTATAAACATAAAAATAGCACATGAAAATGCAGTGGTGCTTGCCTGGGTTTGATTTCGCGATTACCGGCTAACAACTGCTACTAAAAACATGTTCATGTGATCAATTATCAAAAAGATATGTACCTATTAGAAATTTATAATTGATTTGTTTAATCACTGACAATTTATTTAAAGTAAATGCATACTGTATTACAATAATTTAATGTTTTCTTGAAAGGACAAGCCAGCAAATGAGCAATGCCCATCTGATATAATGTAGTCCTCTTTCGCCGTAAACTCTGGCACTAATAATATTGTCCTCCAGACCGATTTCGGTCATGGCGGCCAATCTCAAGAGAGATTAGCCAACTGCGCAGGTCGTGTTGGGACGGCAGTCCGACACGACCGGAAAGAGTTCAGGCGCAGGACCAACGGCTTTACGTGCTTTTCGAGGCACGGGAGTGTACAGACTTCCAACTTCCAGACTCCGGGCTGCTAGCTGAGATTTTTCTGACAGAAAAATCCAATAACTATTTAGTGGCCCGACCTGGGAATTGAACCCAGGACCACCGCGGGCAGGTCTGCGGCCTTATATTTAGCCACTAGACCAACGAGGCAATCAAATTCTGGCACTATAAATTATATAAACCAAGGTCTCTTAATACTAAAGATACTATAAAATGTTTTTAATTTAACTATGCTTTTTGGACTTTATATAATTTTTGATTGAATTCAAATCAAATTATAAATTATTGTCATCACCTTGTAACGCTTATGTTAATAAATATACCATAGTAAAAAATCTATGCAAAATACGTTATAATTATATTTTTTTATTCAAATCTTTTATTTTTTGTGGACCTTACTGTCAATACAGATATCATACTAACTATTTCGAGTATACTGTCAGTCTTAAATGTTCATGTAATAGGAGTTTCTATTATAGATTTTTTAGAGACAATTAAGAATAACTTGACTTGACTTTCTAACGTTTATTTTTCCGAATAAGATTATTTGCGACATATTAGATTATTATTGGATTAAGAAACGATGATTCCGTGGATTAACAGATCATGGACGGGCTCATATCCAAACAAGCACCCGTGACTTTTCATGTGCTTAGTCCGTCTTAATAATTCGTTTCATACTCGGCGGTAAAAGAAAGCATCTGTAATCTGCATAATACTTGTATCTAATAAAGTTGTGTCACATGTGTGGCAAGCAGCGTACATTCAATTAATATGCTCCATACATTCTTTTAATTGGAGAGAAGATTTTT
Organism: Nymphalis polychloros; assembly: GCA_905220585.2. Lineage (NCBI taxonomy): Eukaryota > Metazoa > Arthropoda > Insecta > Lepidoptera > Nymphalidae > Nymphalis > Nymphalis polychloros. Next base: position 9,036,003 of record HG992245.1, on the reverse strand, counting down.
GAAACAGTAGGTCGTTTACGGGTTGTTCATTTTTTTTCAATATAAACGCATGTACTTATAAATTCATAATCTATTTCAATAGGCTGAAATTTCTATTAAGTTCAAAATTGAGTCTGTGAAATATCTTTACTGCAAAGTTCAAGCAAATGAAATCACGAATATGACTTGAAGAAATTACTTTAATATGCATACATACTCTTTACAAAGAGGTGAAAACTATCAAACTTGTACCTAAGTAACCTAAGTATTTAAGTCTGAATTAATTTCCAATGTAAAAACTTTATAAAAAACGATGATGGAAGTCTAGTTTCGAGGTTTATTAATAGCTTCTGAAGAAGCGAGCTGTCTAGTTAATTTTTGTACAAAAAGTCGATCAATCACCGAATCAGGCATCGTTAACACACGCGTTGCATTTAGTTCTATAAACCGGGGTATCCAGACCACTTTGCCGATAAAGATTTTGATCTATTAGGTGAATGACGTGGCGTTTCCCTGGCGGTTAGCGCCAACCAATATAAAGAGTCGTTTTTAATACAAATTTAATCAACTGAATTCGAGCCTTTCTGCTTCGCTTAAAACATCTTGTCCTTCTTTGTAGACGCACCGTGTAATGACTTTAAGCGCCCATAAACGACTGTTCTTTGGAAATTTATTAACTGACGTTTTGGGTACGTATTGTGCTGTTTGTACTCTCACGTCTGATGATTAATTATACAGTTTGGTCCTGTAACCGAATAACAAAAACGTGAAGTGTCGATAAGTCATTATTGATTTTTATTGCTTTAAATAAATAGCTTTTTATTTTCTATTAACATTGTAACTGTTTATATCAACTAGAATTTATTTCTATTTAATAATTAAAATATATAATAGGTAATATATAAAGATGGTAGAATGAATTGCGGAAAAGCCCGTAAAAATTATATACGCGCTTTATGCAATAATAACAATATTAGGTACGTACCTCAAACGATCAGCCTGCGCCTAGGCAACGGCAAGTAATTGGCTCTGGTCATGCGATTACGTTCCTAGTGAATTTAATTACCGCGAAATGATCAGTATGCCGGCCTCCCGCAATTTACCTATCAATCAATAGCAGAGCGGCTAGCGAACTGGCAGGAATCGAAGAAATCTTTATACATAAATTTAAATCGTTCAAACTAAATATATACTGGAGTGAAAGGTTCAGTCGAAAGTTTGTATATAAAGTCATTTCGATTATTAAAATTTTAACAATTCGTGAAAAATATTGATAAAAACACACAAAAAATTTTCTATATATTAGTATAATATTTCTGCTTTTTTGAGGTTATAAATATTTTTCCATAATTTTTTGATAGAATATTTCGACTTTTATAAACAATGTGTAATATATACATGTAATTAGAATGATAATATGAGGGAGTATAAAATAATATAGTTCTCATATGAGTCACTTTACTTAAACATAAATTCTTAAGTTTCTACTCTTTTTATAATGGCAAAAAAATATTTAATTACCGTTTATAACTTTATCGATATTAAGTATAGTATAGATATATTATAGTCAATATAATAAAGTTACTCTATTTGCCTTTTAATTAAACTAGATAATATTTAAGCGAATTTTGACTTAAGCATAGTAGATTGAAATAACTGCTTTGCTATTCTATAATAAAACTCGTAAAATGTAGAAAAGTATTGGAAGCATCCTGAAGCATTCAGGATAAACGTTAACGACGTATATCACTTACTAACATATCATGATCATGTTCGGCGATGACTTTTGACCTTGTTCTTATAGGTCAACTGTACTGTTTTGCAAAGTATGGTAGACAAAATATACGAAATTAGTATCTCCGTGCTTATTATCTATGAAATTTAGATAATGGTATAAAAAATACAAAGCGAGTACATTTTACTTATGTTTTTTAGTCATTCTATCGGCGGACATTAAGAACTTGAAATGTTATGTATCAGTTTGTAGGATTATTGTATTAGTGTAGTTGCAGAGACAAAATACATACATATCATCTTAAACTCCATAGTTTGCATCGCATTAACAATACTACAACATATTTGTTGTAGAGCCATGTCTTGTCCAAGGGAAAGGTGAGTGATTACCATTATATAGCCCATTAAACCGGGCTAATGCGGACTTGTATTCCTAAAATACGCCTAATTTACACATTTTTAATACAAGGAGTATTTTTACAAACTAAATATATGTAAGTACAAATTCGTTACAACCAATATATAAACGATACCATGCTACGGATATACTCGATTGAAGTTAACACGAAGTGTGTTGGTTTTGAAATAACAATTACTGTAATGATTATAGCTATACGGGATTACTTTAATGACTCCGAAAATGGGCACGTCTGTCTGGAATCTGGATACGTGTAAAGTTAAGAATTCTTTTTGCTTTCTTCACCATTTTAGGTCTTAAGCTTTAGTTTTATCAAGACATAAAGACCCGTATGAATTTATCGTGAATGGCGTTGACAAAAATGAGAATATAAATAATGTGATGAATTATTCAGCGTGATCGGTATGGAGGGCCGTTGTTACAGCCGTAAAAAAGTTTCGCGCAGCCGTCTGACGGAATGCTGCCTCCAATGCCTTTTTGTGTAATTGTCTCGGAGCACGCACTCATCCATTATCTACTAACTGATTTAGGAATTACAGAGTCCAACAATTTTTTGCCTAGTCCTCAGAAGCCAGCTAATTTATGCCGAAATCAAATTTTATGTTTTGTTGGTCGAAGTTTCAATTTTATGTCCAATAATAAAAGTAATAATGTAATCTGTGCTAATTAGTTCATAAAATAATCATTTAAGTCGTGTCAAAACTTTAAATTGGTAAGGAAAGTTGTTATTAATTAATTCAACGTGTCTTGAAATTAAATGTTGGAATGCACTTGAGGTAACAATTGAAACTTTGGGGGTAGAACTTGAGGTCGCAGCCAATACGCTTAACATCTTGTTATACATTTTTTGATCACCCTTAAATATCCCTTTCAGTAAAAAAATGATAATGGTAATCAATGTTTTAAGAACATTGTTATAGAACTGCATTCAGTTATTATATTATTTCCGTACTGCCTCAGTAGCAGCCCGAAGTCTGGAAGTTGGAAGTGTGTGCTTCGGAAAGCACGTAAAGCCGTTGGTCCTGCGCCTGAACTCTTTCCGGTCGTGTCGGATTGCCGTCCCATCGGATTATGAGAGCTAGGGAATAGTGAGTGCACCAGTGTTTGCGCACACGCTTGTGCACAATAATATCTCCTGCGCAGTTGGCTAATCTCTCTTGAGATTGGCCGCCGTGGCCGAAATCGCTCAGGAGGACGTTACTAGTAGTGCATTACATGTAATTGCAGTAAAAACTTAACTTTGTGCGGATGACTCTTGCTTGTTTTATTTTGGAAACAAAATAAATAATATTATAGCTAAGGCACATGAAGATCTAGATCTTTTGTACGAATGGTTCCATTATAATCTATTAACGATAAATGCTTCCAAGACATGTTATATAATATTTAAACCAAAAAATAAAACTATTCCATAGCATGATGCGTTAATAACATTCCAATCCAGCAGAAAACTTGTGAAAAATATCTTGGCTAGTAATCGATAACTTCTTAACTTTCAACAACCACATAGACCACACAAAAAAAAAACTTTCCTCTTTAATTGGTTCACTAAAAAATATTTCTAGATGCATATCTTAAAAACTACGCCATACTATTTACAACTCCTTGGTCATATCACATCTCTTATATTTAATCGAAATATGGGGTAATGCTGCTAAAACTAAATTAAACGAATTTCAGCGAAAGCAAAATAAAATGATAAAGATCCTTTTTAGATATTCCTCTCTTACTCCTACAACAAAAAATTTTAATGAAGCAAAAATTATTAACCTGCGACAACTTTATGTATATAACTCTTGTATCTTAATACGAAAAATTATTAGTGAATCCATACACTCTGATTTGTCGTTTGTGGAGCATGTAAGTAAGCGTAGCACCCGCCGACCTGGTTTACTAGTTTTACAAAAAAATCGAACAAAGTATTCAAGAAAGGATATAACGTTTGAGGGAGTACAACTTTATAACAAATTACCATCCACTATAAAAAATGTAAACTCAATTAACGAGTTCAAGTATCGGCTCTCACACTATATTTTGAACAAATAATACTGAAATAATAACATAAGAAACATACTTGATATCTCGTTGTCTGAGTAACTACCAACACGGTGACCATTGTTATATTTAACTCTATTTATTGTTATTCTCATGTAAGTGACGTTCGTATTTTTGAGAATAAAGTTTCTTTGAACTGAAAAAGCTATCATATGAACTACATGGCATGAGTAATGTTTCCGCCAAAATATGTTTTTGCAAGATGATACTACAAAAAATAATTTAAATAATTTAAAAACAAAGTTAATATCCGTAAAACGTTTTCTTTTAAATAAATTGCCTAGTAAATCTAAAAATAATAACAACTAGTAAATATACCATTATTTTCTATTTATAGTACCTACTTTAGATTTGACAAAAACTGCGTACAACATTTCACGCAAAAAATTTGCCTAACTACAAGTCAAGTTAAGAATTCTTGTCTCGATGCGTCGACTTCATTTAAACCGATGTCATTGTTTATATAATTAACACTAATTTGCAGTTTTCATTATTATTCCGTACCGCGCCTTTGATTATCAAATTTTTTTAAGGCAAGCACGTCCATCTTCCTTTTGAATGCTGAAGCGGTAACGTGTGATAGAACCGGTGAAAGTATTTTCAATCTTAGCCCATTGTAATAAGTTTTAAAAATAAATGTTGCTATGTTTAAATTATGACTGGGCACGGTATTGTGACAGTATTCGGCGTTTACTCACGTTTAGCGTTCAATGAAATTGCATCGATTGGTACCGTGCCGCTATTATTGGTATTTTTATTAAAGTTTTAATTTGATTTAGCTTTTTTGTGTAAACATTTTCAGGTGTCACTTTTTAAATCGTACAATATTTGAAGAGCTATTCGCATGTTCGTAACACGTTTCCTCATTGTCGCTTGTTTGATCCGTGGGCAATTATTTTGATTTGATAATAATTGCCAACAGGATACAAACTTGTTCGTGAACAGAATTTTAAGGAGTTTGTTTGATTTTTAACGGAAGCCTCATATTCCAGGCACACTTCGACCTCCAGGGCTCATCGGTGGGAGCAAACCAAAAGTTGCAACGCCAGCGGTGGTTTCGAAGATAGAGCAGTATAAGCGCGAAAACCCGACCATATTTGCGTGGGAGATTCGAGAACGACTCATTTCTGAAGGTACGTTAACGATGAACTGCGTTAGATATTAGTAGTAAAGGATTTTCTGCAAATCAGGAGCTAAACTGTTCTCTTACATACAACATGAACGCCCTGAGCGATCACGACTTGCCGCACACATAACTATAGGTATATCCTTTTTAAGATAATAATGATGTGACAATATGTAAAAATATTATGCGGATGTTTAAAAATGGATTTGAATAATCATCAATCACATTTTTCTATCTCGAAGAAAGTTATTAAGTATTTTGAATCAAAATTACATTTCTTAAAATACAACTTCAAAAAATTTTAAAAATTTGTTAACAAATAAAACTTATTAGGTACTCAATGATTATATAAATAATATAATTCATCGAAAGTGCATAAACAGTTAATTTATTGAAGTAGTTTATATAACTGATGCATGGAATGACAATTGTGAATACTCAATGTCACATTATTACCTTTAATATAGCTGAGGTCACTAATACTACATAAATGTCAAGGCATATTATTAAACTAACTAAATTGTCCTGTTTCAGTCAACGTACACTATAACTAAGAAAATAGGCTTTAACATTTATATATCATAGGAATGTTTAAGATACTAAATTATTTATGTTAATTCGTGTAGTTGTTATTATTTTGTGTATACTTGTATATAACATAATACTATATCAAAATTAACGCTTGTAATTTTTGTCATATTTTATATTTTAATTGATATATTGAATAAAGGCATTTTATGAATGACATTGAATGCTACCTTACACTTGCTTATTGATATGTAAATTAAAAACTTCCACCGTTTCCGGAAGAAAACAATCCAATCTCGAGAAGTACCGGCGGTAGAAACTTGACGACTCATTTTTCAATTTTATTTTTGCTAATATTGAAGAAAATCTTTGAACAAATTGCGTGTAACCTTCTTAGCATATTACCATTGTAGGGTAGTGTTACAAATGTACAATATTTGAGTACTTTAGATGTTCAAAAAACGGCGCCTGAATGTGATAGCTAACCGTTTTTTAATTTTTTATTTAAGGGACTTTGCAGTACATTAAGTGTATTACCTAGTGAATATATAATATCACTTCTATTATCAAGTGTAAAAAATATGAATAAGTGTTTCCATAGAATCACTTTTTTTCTGAAAAATCAATTTGATATTCTGGCCAATTAAGAAAGCAGCCTAAATAATTTAAGATGTAGACAATAAAATAATTATTAATAGTTGTGAAAAATAGAAAATATTTAATAATAATATCCTGGGACATTATTCACACAAGGCCATCTGATCCCAAACTAAGCAGAGCTTGTACTATGGAAACCAGACAACTGATATACTTACATATACTACTTTTCTTTTGTAAATACATACTTATATAGATAATTACACCCAGACTCAGGACAAACAGACATGTTCAGGCACACAAATGTCTGTCCTGGGTGGGAATCGAACCCACGACCTGCGGCGTGAAAGGCAAGTGTCTTACCAACCACGCCAACCGGCTCAAATTAAATTAATACCATTATCTTAAGCATACATAATACATTATACAGAACAAAAACATAAGTAGGTAGGTTGATATGTTGTATGTTGAATCAAAACAAAAGTTATCATCGACTAATTCACATTCTTTGACAGTTGACAGTTATATCTAAATAATCTTGTGATTCTTCTCATTGATTAGTGTTGTGGCTCATAATAATATTCATATTTTGGGAAGATTATCACAGCTAATGGTTTATGGTAATCTCTGTAACTGTATAAAATATGTATAAAACGGATGTCAAGTTATATGACAGCTCAACATTCCAGCTGTGCTGAGGAATGCTTAAGAAATAACTCTGTAAATATTATTGAAAGGGTAAATAAATTTATATAATAGGCGTATTCTTATAGAACAGTGCGATTAAGTATACCATGACAATTAATTGTTTAAATCCAATAAGCCGAAATAAAAAATGTAAATTATGAACATTATGTATATATTGTTACATCTTTCTATAGATGTTGAATCACAATTTATATATACTACAATATATATACACGTGTACGTAGCTTAGTATGATTGGACATTGAAATACAAAATAATGTCATATACGAAATGAATCGTGTAAGAATCGGTGTAAATCTCATTACTACTTGAAAAATAATATAAAGTTTAATGACCCTTTAAAATATTTTCCCTTGGTTTTATTTTATAGTAGGTGTACCGGTAGGCCGCTCAAGTTACAAAGCGCGTGCGTGCGTGTTTGCATTAATTTTATAATATAAACATCAAATTTTCTGAATCTTCAATTTTATTCCAATTTTTTGAATATTTAATTATAAAAAAATAATATACTTAATTTGAAATAACTTAAGTTTAACTTTGTTTGCCCAAATTAGTATGATATACTGCCTCGTTGGTCTAGTGGCTAGATATAAGACCGCAGACCCGATGGTCCTGGGTTCAATTCCCAGGTCGGGCTAATAAATAGTTATTGGGTTTTTCTGTAAGAAATTTCTCAGTAGCAGCCCGGAGTTTGGAAGTTGGAAGTGTATACACTTCCGTGCCTCGGCGCCTGAACTCTTTACGGTCGTGTCGGATTGCCGTCCCATCGGATTACGAGAGCAAAGGAAGAGAGAGACTTGTATTTGCGCACACACTTGTGCTCTATAATATCTCCTGCGCAGTTGGCTAATCTCTCTTGAGATTGGCCGACGTGACCGAAATCGGTCTGGAGGACATTATGGTATATAAAATAATCAAACAACATCTAATTATTGTTAATATCTTTTTTAATTAATACTAATTAATACGCATTTTCGAATATCGTTATACATATTATTTCTTCTTATAAAACGTTATTACTTTATATATAAATTCACAATATTTATCGAAGTTTAACAACCAAAAGAGGGATTAAATTATCACATTACGAGTTAATAAGTTTAAGTTAACAAGGTCGCGGCTAACAGACGAACTTTATTTATTTAGGCAGCGACTAAATACGTTTATATCCAATTAGAGGATTTGACTACTTGTGTACTGAACTTTAGGTATTTTCGTGTCAATACGTTTTGGGAGGTCAGGTGGTAAAGCCAATGAAGTGCAACCCCGAATATGGTCTATTAGTTTTGGTGATGGCGGCCGGCTTACCGTCAGCGGATATCGCGTAATACGAGATGGGTATTTTAAGTAACTAGCAGGAAAAAAACACCTGGTCTAGCATATAGTGTATTTACGATATCATTACACGTGGAAAGTTTATTATACAGCGTATAGTACTTGTATTATATATTATATATAATATAATAGGAAAAGATAAACAACGTACAGCACTTGCATTATATACTAGTTTTTTTTTTTTTTTTTTTTTTATTGTATCGGTAGGCGGACGAGCATATGGGCCACCTGATGGTAAGTGGTCACCAACGCCCATAGACAATGGCATTGTAAGAAATGTTAACCATCGCTTACATTGCCCATGCGCCACCAACCTTGGGAACTAAGATGTTATGTCCCTTGTGCCTGTGATTACACTGGCTCACTCACCCTTCAAACCGGAACACAACAATACAAAGTACTGCTGTTTTGCGGTAGAATATCTGATGAGTGGGTGGTACCTACCCAGATGAGCTTGCACAAAGCTCTACCACCGAGAGGGAGTTATACAGAACAGTATATTCTTTATTACTAGCTGTGACCGCGGTTTCACCCGCGTAAAACTTAAAGAAATTACTAAGAGCAGACTTATGATATTTCAGTGTATACAACATTTTTAGTTTTATTTCGTGGGATATAAGTATTTATCAGTAAGTATGATGGTTTTCACAGCACCCGGATCTATATAGGCCATGTCAAACCATTGGATATGAGAAAAACAACATTCCTTTAAACCTATTCCGATGTACTTAACATAATTATATTATGAACACCTTTTGACAATACAATGAGTTAGGTGGGTAAAAACTTTTTAATTCCTAATCTAAGGATATACATATGTATATACCAACTATTGGTGGTAACTTTGTATTATTATTATTTTATTTAACTTCAACTGATCAGCTTGTTGTTTTATTTTTTATTTTGTTTGGTTTTCTTTTATTTTATTTATTAATTCTTTTTTATTATTTGTTAAAAAAAGTTTAAAATTGACCTAAAAAATACCCACTTCTAAAAAATTATTAACACTTCCCAACTACCTAAAACATAGCACTTAAGAATTAAATTTTTCACATGTAAACTCTGTTCTCAAGTAACTGACTGTAATGTCTTATTGAGAATAAATGTTTTTAAACCTAAACTTAACAGTGGAATGAAATGGCAGAAAATGTCGCATAACGATTTAGCGTTATGCCTATCCGTCTCTTTCTATTTTATACGGTTGATGAGTAAACAAAAGTGAAAAAGTTAAAAACTCAAACTTAAAATAAAAAAACTCAAAATAAGAGAAAGGTCTATTTTTTTTATTTATTTTGTGGTTGTATAAAATTCGATAATATTAGAGTTCGTTATATTAGTGAGTGCAATAATAGGTACTACGTCGTAAGGGCACGATTTTTCTTAATAACTATATATCTGAGTTCATAGATGGCGCTCCAAGAAATAACAACGATCGATGTTATTTTTATTATTGTTTAAATGTTTTTATTTTATAAAATGTCTGAAACACGAAATTTATATTTCAATAGTTATTGGAAAATATTAGACTATTATTTATAAGCTATTAATACTTAATTGATAGTAGACTGTTTTGTTGTTTGCAACTTTTAAATACATTTTTATAATTATATTATTAAAATATTTAACTTACTGTGACAATATTTAAAATAAATTCCGTAGGAGTTTATATCATTATTCTCAATCAAATTATATTATTTTATGCAATAAGTAAAACTTTCATCTATTTGAATTCTGTTAGCAGCGCCTCCTGTAAGCACAGGTGAAATAATGTTTGCTTATATTGATTGTTATATTACGGTTGTGTGTAGGTAATTGTTAGTAAAAAAACTTAGTGAGTTGATTTTTTTAAATATATATAGCTTATAATTCTCTATTTTATATTTAAAATTAAATAAAAAACTATTTTCCGAAAAAAATTACAAATGTATTTTATAAACTTAAATCGTTTGTTAATCTGTGATTAGAGAGAGTGGAATAAAGGAGGTGGAGGCGCTTTTTGGTGTGATAAAAATAAAGTAATATAGCCAATTAAAAATCTACATTTTAAAACACGTTTTGACGTTTTGAAAAACGAACTTCGTTCCTGACGGGGATGCCCCGAACGCACAATTTTCTTATTTTCATCACTGTAAATTCACTGATGAAAAAAAAAACATCGTAATATACTTTTTTTAACCAGAATGACGTTTTATGCTTTAAAATCACAGACTGCCATATAACCATTTATCCTTTACCTATACTGACCGATTAACTACAGTGAAGCCGAGGGCAATAGCTAGTTATATTTTTTCCGTAATATGTACAGGTTTTTTTAATAACCTACTTCCCTAACCTAAAAAAATATATTAGAAACGAATATAGACAGAGTTGTACCAGGTTCCTGTTAAATTTACCAGCATAAGCTGAACCTTATTTAAAATTATTGATCATATTGATCTGAGCTTAATTTACATTGGAAGGATCTAAATATCTGAAACTGTCCATTTTTTAACGTTGTTTCGTCATCATCATCGTTTTACAGACTATCATTTATAGGTAGCTACAGTTTCAACCATTTCAACTGAACAGTGATATTATAGCATTTTTATCGAATAAATGATCGACGTGATTCTTTAAATTCACTTAACTTTTTTATTTGTGAACCGATTGCAATAAAACAAACACTAAATTTTAAGTTAAGTTTGCTACAATACATTAGTGGAAACCGCAACCAAATCAGTGAAGCCATTTCTAAGATTAGCGCGCACAAACGCACAGACAAACAGACAAACTGACAAATAGCCTATGTTTTAAGTTAGATCTCTAGCAATACATCTGTGAAAATCGCATTCAATTATGTGCAGTCGTTTTAGCGTGATGCGGGTACAAAGGTACAGACAGATAGACAAAAAATTCAAAAATTGTTGTTTTGGCTTCTGTTGCTTTAATAAAGACCCCCATATATAAGTTTTTTTCCAATATCTTTAATGTACAGACATCGACCTGTTAAAATTTTATTATATGTATAGATTATATATATTTTATATATAAATAGGGAAAGATAAAACAGTTTTCTCAATGGTTTGTCAATCGTTTTATTTTTGGTTGTCTACAGTGTTATTAATAAAACATTTTTAGAAATAAGGAGCAAAAAAAAAATGTTTGGAACATTCAGTATATATTTTCCCCTATATATTTTCAATAATGTCGTAATACTCGAATTTCGAACTGGGCAAACACTAGCACAATTAAAAATGAAATAAATATTGAAAGTTGGTTACTTGGTCCATAATATGAGGCGATGCAGTATCTTGTTTTTATAGATACCATCATCGCTTTTTGCATGAGAATTGCTCATCTAATTAGTAAATAAAATGAACCGCTAATTAATTTCGAAATCGTAAACACGAATTCGTTTATTTAAACTCATTTAAAATAAGAACAACAAACTTGATGTATTTATTTGGACATATGATTCTTAATACAATGGCTTTTACATTAAATATGCGAATTACGAAATTATCAGCGGCATACATATCAGAAAGAACATGATGGGCGTTTTTAAGTTTGAGGCCAACGAGCCAATTGCGATAATTGCATGAGCGACACCTCTCGTGTCCATGTAATGAAAATGCATTAACAAAAATCGACTCTATTGCTGAAGGATCGTATAGCGTAAATTAGCTTATAAATGTACGATAGTAAGGCACTAAGTTCTTTATTGTCAGTAAAACTTCAATCGTTCTTCTTTTGCATTGCTCTTGCATTTGCAGTTTCTCTAGTAAAGAGTAGGCAGTGCATGCGATCCTCTGTTAAACAGGTTTTGCTTATGAGACCATTTCTGGTTTATAAGATGTCACTGCAGACCGGATTAGAAGACGATATCATTCTTGATGGGAAGCGTGCAAAGCGAGCTGCTAAATTACATTATATTGGTATTAGTTTGAGAGAAAAATAGGCGACACAGTAACATCGCGTCTCTACGATTAAGAGATGGAGCTGAAGTTTCACATAACTTAAATTAACGGTTATAACATAACTTTATGTATAATCTCGTAAGTTACATTACATAACACAATTAAACGTAATAAAATTAATTACAAAAAATATTTACTCTACTTTACGTGACTATAACTTTTATTAAAGAATAATAAATCTATATTCAATATGAAAATCATATTATGAGAATAACAAAAAAATAATACGCAAAATAAATACGAAAAAGCGTATTTCAACGTAAACTGGAGTAACTATTACGCTAATAGCCTAGAGCCTGCTGCATGAGACTTTAAAATATGTTCTTTCTTTTAAATAAATTGAAGTAAGCATAAGTACAGATAATTATTTGGGGCTCATTATTGAGAAGTGGTTCTTATGATTAGTGGACGAAGGGTCACTGTGCAATGATTGGCATTGTAATATTTTTTTCCCTTATCTCCATTTCTGGCTGACATTATCGTCATTTGTTGAAATGTGTTTAAAATAATTGCTCGATCGCGGTGCGCTCATGACTATGCTGTATGTGAAAATTGCACGCGATGCCATGTCGGTTGTTATGTGTAAATGCTCACATATTTGTTGTTAAACGCAGTAGTACTTAAGCCTTAAAAAATAAATTGTACAGTTAGGTTTTACGGCTGCATACACAAAACAACATTGTGAAGGCATTGTTCGTTTCGTTTCGTTTCGTCCAGTGCACGGATTGCTGCAGTCGAGATGTAGTTATGATTGATTCTATTAGATCGAGCGATGGTTTCGGTGTATCAAAGCGTGTTGACCGGACTGGACCACCTGCTGACGAAGAAGCCGCTATCGAAGCTCGAATATCGAGTGAAACAAAATTTCATTAGAAGTGAATATTAATTATTTCAATTTGTTTTACAAATGTATCTACTTTTTGTTCTTTAAACATTAGTAAAGTTTTTCTTTGCAATTTTTGTATTTATGTATTAGTGTTTAGATTGTAAACTACCATTTAAATTATTATTACGATACTTTTCATATTTACTATTTGTATACTTATTAACTTCGAAATATTATTGCTAGAAAAAAACATATTTGTAATATTAATTTGAGTTACATTAAACCCAATACCGCAGAGTCAGTGGCATTACTCTCTTACATTATAAGCTCTGTGGCACATTCAAGAAACATAACTAATAGATTTTAAATCAAATTTGTAACAAAATAATCGTGGACAATGCTGTGAGTTTTTATGAAGAAACGCGTGCCCAGCTCTCAGCGTGCTTATGAAACTAACTAAATTGATTAAATTTCATAACTGAATAGCGGTATACTTTCAATACACTTCATTTTTATGGTTCCGTGACCGATAAAACTTCATTTCTTTATTTAAGTACTAACAGAAGAAGATTTTTCGCCAGTTTATCGACATATATAAATTAGACTGTTTATGAATTGGTTAATATTTAATTAAGTTTTAGCGAAGTGGGCTTTGAAAAAGGAACTAAATTTACAAAAATATGATCAACTACAATGTACAATTATTATGACAATTTTTGACACGCCTACCCATTATAATATATGTTCTCAATATAACGATGAAAACAATAAACCTCAACCTTTTATCATTCAAATAATAGGATCTGTCATAAGCACCGCTTTCACCTCTTGATGTGTTCACGTTAATTATTGATAGCCTTCGGAAGCGGTTATCAAAACAGAGCGATTCATCGAGACCGTCTAAATTTTAATAAGGTGCCCACTACCGCCTTTGTTGGTGATGACTGTGCAGTTCCGGACAATAGCTTACGCAACTTATCGACTAAATCGATATCGGTTTACGAGGCGTTACGGCCGGCTCTAGCTACTGACCAAATTTTGATTAATTGCATTCTTAAGCTACAAAATGTAGGGGCTGTTCCTGCCTTAATTATTTAGTGGCGCCGATTAATTAGCGAAGCCAATGACGAGATGTTTTACGAGATGCTGTTAAAATATACTGAATTAATTGCTTTTATTTTAATGTGCGTGTTTTTATTAATTAATCCTGTAATTAATCAATTAAACACTGATCTAATATTCTTATTGAATTAAAAATAATACGTCTCTTGATATAATATGCCTTAATGGTTTAACATGCAAGCTTTAATTATAATTAATGTATTAACTTGATTCTTAAAAGGTTTTCGTAGTCTATTAATTTTTTAGTTTATTTAGGACGGTCTACAAAAAAACGTACAAAGTTACTCTTAACGGGCAGAATACTCCGTCGTTGCCCGGTAAGAATAGAACTGTATTTTTTTATTTGACCAGTTTTTTGACATTTACTAACAAGGTCTCGCCTCGTTGTCCGATGGAAATAAATCAAATCGATATCCACATAGGTCCCAATAAACCGATACATTTATTGATATGTTACAGCATTAAATTGGTTCCCAGCAGTCTCAATACAATGTTGTCTATGGTAGTAAAGGTTACGGGGACTATATTAAAAAAAATGGTTTATTCAAGCCATTATTCATGTTGTAAGTTGACCTTAAAAATACTTACTAAGATTTTGCTTCCAAGATTAATGCGTAAAAAGTTACTAACCGTGGCAATGAAACCATTAATAATATTGGCACATTTGTTAATTTAACTATTCATTGCTAATTGAAATGGGTTGAAGAGCGGGTGCGTAGTGTAGGCGTTTAGCGCAACGCAACGGTCGGCAGCGGCCCCCCGCCGGCGCGGACACCTTTTTACTTGGTTCACGCCGCGGGTGCCGCTTGATTGCCTCCGATCTCATCGTTTTATGTTCCCCATAAAGCCAACAATAATTCATTTAGACGACGTGACGCCACTCACTCGTTAACTGGCTCCACTTGTTCGAAGCGGACGTGATTTCAGATCGTTTGCGACCACGTATCGCGTACAATTCCGATACGTAATAAAACGAAAGTTTACAATTAGTGTCGTTTACCCCCGATCGAGAAAGGGACTGTCCGTGACTTCCCTCAAACGAGCTCGTAATGACTTACCTTTAATTCTTTAATTATAAAACATTTTAAAATGTTGCCCTTATAGCCATGATAATCTTGATGTGCAATTTAATGGTCTTTGGAAGACATCAAATAATACGACGGTCCTTTTATAACTATATAATGAACGAGATATAAAAGTAACTAATTATTTTCATTTCGTCGAATCTAAAATGTAATATGACTATTAGCTTGCATAGTAATCAGTTATGAGGTAACACTCGAGTTCAACTTCCATTTCTTCGGTAATAGGTCTAATCAAATTTATCGAAGAGCCGGTTCAGGTAAAACAAATAAATTCATTCCGAACCATTAGGCACGAGATCCGATTGTTAATGTCTCAATTTAGAAGCGGACGTAAATCTTCAAAGGCGTGACAATTACTGTTACTTCCCGGCAATACAAACAAAAAGGTTTTCCGTCAATTATCGATAAATTAACCCGATTAAACACTCCATAGCAGACGGCGCCGGATTGTCTTATCTTTGGACATGCCACGCTTTTAGGCAGGGACCAACCTAACAACACTCCGAAGTAAAACATTAAGATTTTGGAGCCAATTTGCTTTTTATTAGGTTTTCATGGATGTCCTTTGGTACATGTGTAACGACAATATAATTATAAAGAGTTTTGTTGACGTTAGGCGATTATAATTTTTGCGATAGTCATTATAAGATAATAACTGAGAAATATCTAAGCGAAGCATATCCAGCTTCTTTTATTTAAAGTATCTAAATTTTTAAATAGAAGCGGACCCCATTGTGACTAATCATGATTAAACGACTTTAGACAAATTGCATGACCGTGACTAGGCATTTAGGGCCGGCGTCCGATCCCAAATCATTAAAAGAACAATTATAGATATCGCATTCCCACCTGCAACCTGTTGACGGATAATGATCTCTTTCAAAACAAATAGTTAACCAGTGGATTTTGTCATTACATGATCAATGATTTAAATATTAATAAAAAACCATGATATATTACATGATATATGAGTTTTATAATCTCATAATTATAAAAGCATCTGAAGGGAGGAAATTAAGGCTGACGATTACACTCGAGCGTATCAATTTTAACATCAATAAATATGAATAAAGTGTACTCTTTAAAAAATCCATTAAAACCTTTTAAGATCACTTCGCAAAACGTTTTTTTAGTCTTAAGCAAAATAACTTTTTCGCAAAAAAAATACTTAGACAAATTGAAAATAACGCTCTGAATTAAAAAATGTGGGTACGGTACATTGTAGTTAGATTTAGAAAAACAAAAAACCAATTTAACCGTTCTCTTAAAGATCATGTACATTTTTTTAACACCGATGTTGAACAAGGAACTAGATAAGCAGTGATTCTTTGGTCTCACAAAACGTTACAACATTTTCAACGGTTTACTTTCTTTTTGTAAAACGATGTTGCCAGTTTAATTGAAGATCTCGTCGGTAAGTGATTACTTTTCATCGGTGCGGGTGTTTCTCAGCCATATTGGGGTATTGGCTATGCGTCCGATTCAGAAAGCCTTCTAAGGAGGCGTCGTAACGCGCCGATTACGAGTCAAACAAATTGTGTCGAGGGCTGCTTTTTGTACTTTCGACGTGCTAACAATAAGTGAAGGCGCGCAACTGATCATTACTATTATACTATATAAGGCTTTGTGTTTTGAGTAAATTATAACAGGTCGGTTTTGTATTGTATTTGATGCGCCAGTATCGCTCCGACGTGCGCGGAAGTCTCAATGGGCCTTCATTACAAACCGTGACTACAATCAATTCATTTTTAATAAGTAAATATGATTAAATGTTTCGCTCTATTATTTTAATTTTTTAAATGTAATTATCAATCATTTGCTGAGGACACAGGAAAGTTTATATGTATACGTGTAATTGTCAACGAGGCGTCTAGGAAAACATTATTGACAGTATAGTTAAAGCGTCCATTAAGCAATTACGGAGAATTACTGTTCCTAGATATAATTGGCGTAAGTAGATATGACAACTTCGTGTAATTGTTGGCGAGCAAAATTGGTCTATTTCCCGTAGTATCGATCGGTTGTGAATATAGAGAATTTTATTTAAATTAAAAAGATTAAGAGTTATTTGTTTTGTTAATTTAACATGCATTATATCAGGAAAAAAAATATTTTTATAGGAATAAAAGTAATAAATATCCAGTTTTCTTAATGCTCGACATTTTTTATTGATTTTTATATAAAATGGATACATTTATTCCGATAGTGTTGCAAATTAATCAGTTTTGTGGAATATATCTAAAACGTTCGCATTTTGGGAACAAAGTTTGTTATAAAATAGAATTTTAGATATATATTTTAGTTCATGTGATTTTATAGATAAATTCAACAATGTGACACTAAAAAAGTCTGCAATATGAACACGATGTTACATAGAAATACTGTTAGATGGTAATAACATACGTCGCTTCCGTCCACGTTTTGTCCTCTTAGCTTTGTGTGCTCATGGGCAAATTGCGTAATCCTCTAAAGCAATCATACATACGAGTTTTAAATCACTAGCATGACCAAGCAGAGCAACTGCTCAGTAGCTCAACAACGAAATCTACGACAATTACAACCAGACAGGGTATGATTAAATTATGCCACTTACCCAGAGTGTTTCCTGAAAATTACATGGGATGGCTCTGCCAAGGCTGCTTCGGCACGCAATCCTCAGCACGCATTAAAACATATAATGGCCGCCGATTTAAAACGCGACCAATGACGCATCGGTTTTAACGCGCTGCTGGTCACTCATTTTCTGTGCATATTGTAATTATTCGAACCTCGCTTAAGAAATAGTGCAGAAAACTATAATTATTTATCAGTTTGTGCGCGCAACTATAGCTTACGTGTTGATGGTAACATGGAAAGGGAAGTGAGGAGCAGACTTGCGTTATAAAGTCACTGTACTTACTTGGAAACAATTTATTATTTACCCTTGTACCTACTGTTGTTATACAAGTAGTGTTAAAGAAAGAGAAAAGGAAGAAAGAAAGAGGTTATAAAACTGTTATGAACAGAAAATAAATTTCAAAATATCATATTGCTAGTACATGGTTAGATTTAAAGTAGTTTACCTTATAATTTGATTTTGTTACCAGGAGTATGCACGAATGCGACGGCGCCGAGTGTTTCGTCAATCAATCGGATACTTAGGAATAGAGCGGCGGAGCGAGCTGCGGCAGAATTTGCCCGAGCCGCGGGTTATGGGCTTTACGCCGCCCCACCGCCATATGGTGGGTTTCCATGGGCTGGAGGTGGTGTATGGCCACCTGGAAGCTTGCAACTGCCACCAGGAGTACCTGCTCAGGCAGTAGGCGTGCCACATCCAGATGCAATGAAACAAGGATTCCTGGGATCTTCGGGCCGTGGACTAATCGGTCAGTAAAGAGTTAATAAAAAGTATATATATTCATTGTTAATAAAGTAGCATTTATAGTAACAAATTATCGAAGAATATAGTATAAGGTAGCCATGAAATATGAAACAAGCAATAGCGAAAAACAGAAAACTCAAAAGATCATAAAAATTTTATAAGTAAAAATAAATAAATTATAAGTACATATAATATTTGTCATTTTTTAACAGATGTCGACGGTGATGATTCTGGATCTTTGGATGGCGAACAGCCCAAGTTTAGAAGAAATCGTACCACTTTTAGCCCAGACCAACTAGAAGAATTAGAAAAAGAATTTGAAAAATCTCACTATCCTTGTGTCTCTACACGAGAACGATTAGCTTCTAAGACGTCTTTGTCAGAAGCTAGAGTTCAGGTAAATATTGACTTGGTTGTTTTTTAATCATAATTTTTCAAAGAGCACATATTTTTTATCTTATAAACATAATCCAATTAATTTAACACCTCATACGCAGGCGTCAACATTGTAATATCTTTAGTCAAATCAGAGCTTTTATTTTATGCTCATTTACATAAATGAATATTTGTTAACACGATGAGAGCGGAATACTAATCAGGTTTATTTACCGTTACTGACAGGTTTGGTTTTCCAACAGACGAGCCAAGTGGAGGCGCCACCAGCGCATGAATCTCCTCAAGCGCGGTGGTGGCTCCCCTTCGCACCGCCTACCCCACTCTCCTTCCCGCTCCCGATCCCGTTCTTTATCCCCCGCGCGCGTTCCCTACCACGCTCCTCAAATGGGCGGTGAAAATAGCGCTTTCAAGGCTCTCGCGCATCAGGACACTAGTGCTCTCAAGGCCCTCTCGCAACAGGCCCAATTCGAAACGAACGCCCTTAAAGCACTTTCCCAGCAGACACAATTCGACGGCAGCGCATTCAAGCCCCATCCCACCTTAGAGAGCAGTGCATTCAAAGCGCTCGTACCGAACTCCGCGGCGGCAGCGTTATTAGCGGCACAATCGATACAATTAGCGCGCGGATACGAATCTCATTCTGATTCAGACGAGGAAATAAATGTTCACGACGAGAGCGAAGATGAGGTCGAGAAACAGATCAATAAGGCTAGATCAAGATCCCCGAGCCTCAACCGGCAAAGAATGGCGTGTAACGATTTGCCTTTACAATTAACGAAACATGATCGCTGATTAGTTAAGTTAATTTATTTCTATTGTAGTAAAAAATAATAATGTTTCCTATTATATCCTATTATATGTGATGTTCCGAATAAATAAATTATGTAAATTATAATCCTAGCGTGCTATTTCACCAGATCGCTTGTAAATTCTGTAAATAAATAGGCATTAAGTTTGTCAGTAAATGTGACAGATGGCTATAAAGTTAAGTATGCACAAATAAACTGCTTTATTTATAAGTAACAAAAATATCTAAGCTCTTTGAATGTGAAAAATATAGAAAGCGTTGTTTACGCATATAAACTAGAGCATGGCGAAATTTACTGTTTTTATTGACAACTCTCAGTGGAAGGAGTTGGATATGATAATCGCAAAGTCACATGTTTAATTCCTGTTTTAATACCTACTCGTATATATCGCCGGTGCTATAACTTTGGAATTGTAACAGTTAAGAAAATAAAATACCAAAGTGTCATAACAATGTAGAAACCACGGTCTCGCCTTATTTATAGTTCCTATTATGGATTGATGATATACATAAAAGTATTGAACCTAAGCCTAACATAAAATAAGCCATTAAGTCGCATAGTTAGTTTTTTTTAATGAATTTTATTTTCATCAAAGGCTTAACAAAATTAAACGTTAAAACTTCTCATTGTATAATTAAATGGCACCATTGTATTATATTATTGTTAAGATCTGTTATGTATATATGTATAGTGTTAAGCTTTCTTAGTACTGTGGACTATTTATTGATAGACAGATATATAACTGTGAAACGAAGTAGACAATTTACATACGTACCTATAAAATAATAAAATAAATTTTATTTAAATTACTGTATATGTGGTTTTATTTGTTGAATGTTTTTGATGGCCCAGATATTGATAAATATCAAATTAAATCAAAATAACTTTTTAAATTAAGTAACTAAACAAGTACAATAAAAATAAGGATTTTATGGCATTTTAATGATAGTGATACGATGTACGTGTTACTGTTTTATTTTATAAGACACCTCATGATGATTAAAAAATAAAGCGTTTACATTTTTAATTAATTAATAAATGAATTAATGGCATGTTTTTAATATTTGCTTATAACAATATAATATTTAAAAACTAAGCAGTAACTAATATTTCAGTACTTTTAATTAGTCAAATGTTACAACCGGTTAAGACTATAGATTATAGACAAAAATTTAATAGTACCTACGCATGTGAAGTCTGGTGGGCTATTAAATAGCCTTTATAAATTTGTTTTAAACTGAGCACTATCAAAAAAAAGAAAAGCAAAATTGCTACTTTTAAATATCATATAATGAATTTCAACAAGGATATCAGTATCAGAAATAAACTCAAGTTAAAAAAAACAAGATAATTGTATCCTGTAATTACAACTTTCACACACATCCTGACAATAGCCTCATAACTCTTAACTATAACAATCAGATCATGCAACCAATTATACTTTTTCCTTTGGTTATTAAAGTCCCGAATCAACCTTTCCGGATATCGACAATCATGGCAAGATATAATAAAAAAGGAGATACTTAAACGAGTTCTTTGCAATGTTAGTACATAAACTAAATGGGAATATTTAATTTGAAGATTTCTAAAGTAAATGTAGTAGTCTGTAAATGTCAGCAAGGAGATTTGGAGGTTCTTTCAACACGCTGTTTCATTGAGGGTTGGTGGCAAGTGGCAAATTTTCTTCCGACACATGCCGGTATTTTACGACGTTTATCTTTGCGCTTAGAATTATATAATTCTATAACTTTGATTCGAATGAATAATATTTAATTGATTTCATAACTTCTTTAGATATAATGAAGCAAAATGCTTTAATTAAAAACAGAAAGAAAATTCCTATTTTATAGTTAATTTAGAAATTAAAATACTGGCAACATCATGGTTTTATTGCTGTATAATCTATAGATTATGAAGCCGGTGAAAGAGTTGTGAAACAAACTGTAAATAAAAACGTCACAAGTTTTTATTTGCATTTAAAGATTTCGCGTTTTTATTTGTTAACATATTGTTAAAGAAATTAAATAAGGGCAAAGTTCAGTATTATAAATTCACATTAGAGTTTAATTGCACATTATCAATACTATTATAGGTAGTGAATATATAGTTGTATTATAGTTTAATACAACTATAAAATTTTCAATTAATGTTGCATTATGGCTAGATTTGTTTTATGAATAAAAATGAACCAGTTCTCATTTCATCTGTTATTTTTTGGACATTTATAAAAATATCTTCTATTCTACTTAATATCAATTTTTAAATAATTTTGAATGTGACTGGATGTTTTGATACAATAATTTGCCGAGAGCTGAGTTAGTCATGTATATAGAGATACGTGGATCTTAATCGAATATAACCGTTCCAAATCGGACAAGGACCACTGATTTTTATGAGCTTATATTTTATAGCTTTATTATAGGATAGGTATGCAGACGATCATATGAGCCACCTGATGGTAAGTGGTCATCAACGCCCTTAGACATTGGCAGTGTTAGAAATGTTAACCACCGCATACATCGCCAATGCGCCACCAACCTTGGGAACTAAGATGTTTTGTCCCTTGTGCCTGTAATTACACTGGCTCACTCACCTTTCAAACCGGAACACAACGATAACAAGTACTGCTGTTTTGCGGTAAAATATCTGATGATGGTACCTACCCAGACGAGCTTGTATAAAGCTCTACTACCAACTAAATATTGTGCTTATAATTCAATTTTCGCTCGATAGTATTAGAAAAAAAAATTATTGCGTGGAAACCCATGTCTGCCACTTGTATTTCCACCAAACACATTGGGGCAGAGTGATGGAATGAGCTCCACTCGTGATCATTAAGCCTTTGCCCGGCAGTGAGACATTTACCTTTTTTAATTTGTGTTACTTATTAGGTAAAATGTACTAAAGCTACTATTGTCATATTATACATTTTTTGGGAATTATAAGTCATTTAATTAAATACTTAATTACTGTTTTCAAATTATTATTTAGTGTCATCCTTCTATAATATATAATATATGTCTGTGAAACAATATCAAGTGACCGTCATTTGTATAAACGCCGCATAAATCTACAGTGTCACTCAGCAGTCGCCCAAATGCCACATAAAAGTCGAGCGCGACACGTAGAGGGCACTCAGTTTATTCAGAATAGTGCAGCCCGAGATAAACTTGTAACGTCGTGATAGCCGCGGAGTGTGGATGCATGTACGCGACTCGATCCAATAACAATAAATTTTATGCGTCGTTTGAAGCGCCGAGCGGACAGCGCCGCGAACGCTTTCTGACCGTTTCTACGAGAATGGTTCTTACATGAAATTCACTAAAGGTTTGTATGCAGACGCAATAAGTACAAATGCGGTAAAGTCGCTTGCGAACGAAGCGCGACTGTATATTAATGTTCCAATGGTGTCATTTGCGATTATTAAATTTACAACTATTTCTGTATTTATATAATTAAAGTGAAGATAAAGGTTGTCGCTTCGTTAATTTATTGTATTCAATGTAGTTTTATAAATATTATGCTATTTGTTTTAACGTAACTTATAAGAAGTACTATTAAAGGAAAACAAATCTTATAAAGCTACGTTAGAATATTCGTATGTAGTTACAAAAAGATATGTTCTTACATATGTAAGTTTCAACAAACGTAACACCATTGTTGGTAAATAAAATTAATATATTATTAATGTTGAAAAGTTATAAATGCCATATGTTTAGTAATCATAGCGCCTTGAAGACTTGTTTAAGGTAACGATATCTTCCAAACAAGACTAATATTATTATGTTTATATTTTACACGTACAACTTAGGGCCGAAACACACACACGCGATGCACTTCGTAAATTTCTATAAAACGATATCATATAGCGATATGATGTCTTAACTAGACACGATGCTACATCGTATCGTGTGTGTTTTAGCCCTTACGAATACCGGCATAACATTACATTTTACGTTTAATTTTTTTTTAAAATGAATGCTTATCAACGTTTTAAGATGAGATTATCTTTTAATTTAAACTAAGCTGAGGTAATTTGTAAGCGATGATACACATAGATATTAGCCATTGGGTCTAAACATATTTTAACATTATTCAGTGTAATGATAAAGATTGTACAAATTAAAAGCCGAGTCCACTCTGTACAACGTCATCACTGCCCGGGCTGATTCGACATTGTACAATCCATTCGAATATCGTGTCTATATTATGGTATGGTATGATTAAATATTTTCAACTCTATCAAAATATTCTGTGTTTAAATTCACGAATACGTCCGAATTTTAAATTTTCATTTTTTTGTTTAAACTGTGAAAAACATATTTTATATAATCATTTACACTGTTTCATCAAAGCAACAATTTTTGTTGTTAAAAATATAAAAAAATATGATTCTCTTTTCTGTTTTATAACGTGTAAAAGTAAAAAAAGATATAAAATAGTAATTGATTCTGTTACGTTTTGATCAAATTAAATTAAAAATCTTCGCATAAAATAGATAAAACAATATGTGTAATATATTTTTATGAATGATTGTTTTATCGTTTAACTTACTGTGTAATATACCTTTTATCATATATATTTATGCTGCTGGTCGCCAAGACTTCAGTTTCAAAGCATAAACGATTTATCGCTGATGCTAAATGTTTGAACATATCATATTATATCGATTATAATGTGTTTGATTCGTGCCTGCAAATATGATAAAATAATAAAATATGTGGGATAGCCATGAGCAACAACTTGTAAAGATACATTTAATTTTGTAATGTATTAAATATCTGGTCGTAACTTTTATATTTAAATTTTAAATCTCGAAGTATGTTTCACACACACAGTAACACGTATTTGCGAGTAAAACATATTTAGGTACTTCGCCGTGTGATCATTTACAATTTATAGTTATACCGTAAAAGAAAAAAAAAATCAGATAATATCGTAGGTAGTTCCATAAAACCATGAGCAGATCCAAAATGTAAGCACATTAAGTTATCGTTCAAATTATCTCGATGTGTGTTACAATATTTATTTGTTTCTCACTCGGACGGGGTTTCGGTGATTGTGGGCAGAGTGTTCTCTCCCAATTAGGTGGTTATTGACGTTTTACTGTTATCAGCTAAATCTTCGAAAGATGCGCCATATTCTTAGTCTCGTCCCAAAATAATATCATTTAAAAAATAAAATAAATACCTATGAATTTGAGGATTATGAATTTATTATTGAATTATTGCTTGTTTTTGAATATACAATATTTATATATTTAGAACAAACAGAAATAGCCATTAGCAGATTAGCAGAATTCAACTATTATTTTTATAGCATTAAAGATATTTTCAAGGAATAATAACAATCATGTGTTTTATTATTCATAGTATAAAAATTGTAAAAGAATGTTTTTTTTTTAAATTAAAATAAATAAAGGAGCTTGTCAATACTATACATATGGCAACATTTAAACTAAGTCTAAAGTCGATATTTATCCCTAAAAGGGAAGCTGTTAATAGAGTCATTCAACGTTACCGGCCGAATTATCTACAAAGAGAGAAGTCGGGCCGTATCGGTCGGAAATATAAATTTATTTGGTGGTTGTCGCTGCGACACGGGCGCCCGCGCCTCTATCTCACCGCGTAATCTTGAACATTGGCGTTAAAGAATTTAAATTATACGTCGATACAAATGAACAGGCGACTCCGACATATTTATTGCTTTAATCCAAATTATATCGACTAGTTTTTTCGGTTTTCGAGAAATTGTCGCCTGATTTGTTCTATTATATTGGTATTGATATGTGACTGTTAGCACACAATCGTTTGATATAAACGACGATTTAGTGATGATATAAAAGTTTTTAAACATTTTTACGTCGTTCAAACATGACAAAACTCTAAAATGTAAATATTTCAAATTTGTAATTATAATTAAGACAATATAGAATGACTTTATTACTTATCATCTACTAAAACATATATCATGTCAGTATTATAAATTCCATTACCAATATTTCACTTTGCCAGGTACTAATTAAGTGTTGCGGCCAATTCGAGCATGCGCATTGATTGGACCCGCCTGAAGACATCATAAGTCTTGATATTATAATTCACAACAATACTGTTGCAGTCTATTAAAGATCTAATTGAATGAATAGATTACAGAATAACTTGTTTTAAAAACACAGCTTAATTAAATTACTATAAAAACAAGATTTAATGAAAAAATTAAGAAAACCCTTTTTTTGAAAGCAAAATTAACATTTATCTGTTAATAAAATGACAGTGGATTTTTTAGATGTGAATTATTTTTATCCTACTATTAAATTGCCATTAACGATCATTATTATTAAAGGACTATTGATCTTGAATTGAAAAGTAATAAACATAAGAAATATCTATTTCAATGTCAACCTTGAATGAAGCAATCGAAGCCATTAGGCCTCTGGCTGAAATATGTTTTCATTTAGGGTAGCGTCCTAAGTTATTTAATATATCAAAATAATTCTAGTAGACAAGAAATTTATTTAGAATATAACAATAACATTTTTTTATTTACCTTAACAAGTAAGTTGCATTCTTAAATTTCGTTTTTCTTCGAGAATTTTTTTCAATTCATTTATTTCGTTTGAAGAGGACATATCTATGATTTTGTTCTGCTTTTTCTTTTGTTTTCTTATATTTCTTCGTTCAGACGTATAATTTGTAATAGATTTTTTCGTTTCTTCTAAATCGTTCTTTAAAGTTTGTTTTTGGTCTTGAATTTTTTTTCTCTTTTTATCGAGTTCTTCCTTAAGCTCAATTTTAGTAATGTTTAGTGTTTCTTGAAGTTCTGCAATTGACATCTCACATAATAAACCTAGACCTGAAGATTCTGTTAAATCAATAATTTTAGGAACTTTAGCTTTTTTGGCAATCATTGCCAATATCTTTAGTTCCCTTATCATTTTAATTTTTCGATCCAATTCCTCTTGTTTTTCTCGTTCAGCCTTTGTTAATATGTTTTCAGATTCTTTTTTTATTTGGTTAGCAATTTCCTTCTTTTTAGCAATATTAAGATTCTTTGCATGAAGCATATCAAGTTCTATAAGTGACAACTTTTCTACTTGCTTGCGATTTTTATTCATTTCATTTCTTTTCCAATTTTCAATTTCATCTTCCCATAATCGTTTTTCTTTTAAAAAACTATCATATTTTTTTTTGTTTTCATCATAAAGCTTCTTTTTTGCTATCAAAGCATCTTCATAAGATATTTTACCAAGTAGGTGTTTCTTTTCAATGTTTAATAATCTTTCTCTCTCTTTTTCTTGACGATCGTACTCCTCAAGCTCCTCGATTTTAGTAGTATTTCGACAATTTACCATTAAATCTTCGAGCCATTGAAGTTCTTCCTTTTCTGTTAGCTGTATTCTCTTATTGATTCTTCTCAAGGTGGTCGCGTTTTCCTTTACTGGTGGTGGCGTGGAACTTATATTGACTTTTGGTGGTAACTTAGGGAAATTGTTCTCATATTCATTTTTTATTTCATCTTTAATTTCAGATAGTTTTTTATAGTAATTATCAGATTTTTGACTACAGTAATGATTATTGTTTGCCTTTACTGTCTGCAGTAAGTGCAAAGCTTTTTGTTTATTGATGTCATGCATTTGTTTCAATTTTTGATCGATAACACTTTTGGTAAGCATCTTTGATCCCTTGCATATAGAATTAGGTGGAGTTGGTGATGATTTTTTTAAAGAATGTGAAAACGTCGTTTTTATCTTTCTATTTAAAACTCTTGGAGACACTGGTATTGTAGGTTGTTTAATTTTTTTATTGCACATTTTTGTAACATACCTATTATAAGTATTTATCATTTCTTTCATGTATGGTTGCCATGAATGTAAAGGTGCATTTATCTTTTCAGTAATAAAATTTGTATCGTAATCGGATTGTGCTATATGTGATATAAATGCAAGATTTTCATCATTACTTAATAAAGTTGTAAAGGTCTTTAGGAGTGGCTTACTTAAATTAAATAAACATTTATAAAGATATGACATATCTTTAGGGCTAATTTGAAAAAGGATAGCATCAAATATAATTATAAAATAATCTTGATCATCTTCGGGGAGTTCCTTTAATATGTGAGACGTTACTTCTTTATGAAAATGACTATGTTTTTGAATTCGTAAGAAAGTTTCTACGATCCAGGTGATTGTAGTGTTCTCCATAGTTTCCGGGCACTTTTCAATGTACATCTGCATGTACTCACAGGGAGATATTTCACTATGTGCTCCGTAGTCATTGATAATATCCTTTAACATATTGGTATGTTTCGATGTGTAATAATAAACCATAGTAAATCAATTTACTAATGATTAACAGTAAAATAAATTAAAATTGACATAGTACGCGTTGAGGATGAGGTATTTTTAAAAACAAATAATTTTTGACGTTTGACAATGTAACATGTTTCGGTGTTATAGCCAGTGATATGAATTATGATTGATTTAAAGATGAATATAAAGTCATGTTATATAATTATCTATATTCATATTTTTTTTTTTATAATAAGTAATATTAGCCGTGGGAACATAAATAAAAGTTAAATAAATAAAACTTGAGTCGGAAGAAAATTTAAAGGTTTATTTTAGAGTAGAAATAAAATATTAAAAATATTTTAAAATGAAAAGACTAAGCTGTGCTTAACACAAATACATATGTTTTTTATTTAATAACTATTTTCTGAAATATACAGTGGTAATAAACGCTCAAGAGATAAGTGATTAATCGTGAATGATATTATTATTAATTCAAAGAACAGCTACATAACGAAATAAATTACTTTTAAGGCTATTTACACACAGTCACAATGAAGCAAAACGGAGACGAGAGAATCTCTTTTAGGATTATGTTTTGCTTTACATATTTTTTACATAAAATTTTGATTCGCAATCACATTCGCCATTCACCATCAAGGATATTTGCTACGCCAAAAAAAAAGAAAGATATTTTCATATAACTAATTGATATAATATTATATTGATTTAGAATGAAACAAAATTAACTAGATTAGAAGTTTACGCTCATACTCAATGTGATACACTAACAGTACACTGTAACGTCTGCGTACAGACAATACGATGGTCAGTTACTCGGTATACGTTCTCCACGTCACTTTGTTAAAAACATTTCCATGGGAGAATCCCTTATAAGCTTCCAATTACGTCGAAATATGCTTATATTTTTTTATGATGCAGTGATTCACAACATACTATTTTTTTCATTTTTGTCTGTCTGTCTGTATGTTTTCTTATAACTCAAGAACGGCTTGACCAATCTTGATAAAAATTGATACACACAAAGATGTGTGATGGCGCAAATGTTAGGCCATATATGTATTAGATCGGTAAACCCTACGCTATCTTATGAAAATTAATTTCAAATCGTTAATTACGTTACATATGTGTGTGTGTGTGCGTCTGTGTTATTATAGTAATAAAATAATTTATTATATTTTTATTAATTATACGCGGGTGAAGCCGCGGGGCACAGCATATATATAGTATATTATAAGAGGT
This sequence comes from Nymphalis polychloros, assembly GCA_905220585.2. Lineage (NCBI taxonomy): Eukaryota > Metazoa > Arthropoda > Insecta > Lepidoptera > Nymphalidae > Nymphalis > Nymphalis polychloros. Next base: position 9,006,418 of record HG992245.1, on the reverse strand, counting down.
AAGGGATATCACCTTTATCGCGATAATTGTAAAAAGCTTATCACCACTAAAGATAATTTGCAGAGCTAATATTTAAGAACTCATTTCGTACCTCACTTTAAGTGTAAGTGTAAGTTAAGGTAAGCTTTTTTTATAATAGGTAGGCGGATGGGCAAAAAGGAACAAATGATGGTATGAGTGGTCACTGCCGCTCATGGACATTGGCGCTATAAGTAATATTCTTTATCCATTTTTAACCATTCCTTACATCGTCAATGCGCCGCCAACCTTGAGCAGGAAGATGTTCCTTTTGCCAGTAGATTCACTGGCTTACTCACCATTCCAACCGGAACACAACAATAGTACATACTGAGTATTGCTAATTGGCTAGTAATAAGTATTGCTAAAATATTATGAGTGGGTGGTATCTACCCAAACGGGCTTGCATAAAATAAACATACTTACCACCTTACCACCAAGTAAATGCCTAAGGGAGTATGCATCACAATAATTTATTCTAAAAATAGTATAATGATTACAGTCATCACATATTCGGACATTTTTTCTAGAAGCGGTTGAAGAAAATCGCTTATTTCGAAATGACACTGAGCCCTCTCAAAGGAAAAATCTCCGTACTTATCCAACATATATAAAATTACCTTCACAGTAATATAAACGAAACTTTAAAACATATTAAGTATGTTTTACTAACATCTGTACTTATTCGTAAGTCGAAGATGCTTTCAACATAACCTTTATAACGTAATTTGTATATTCAAGATAGATCCCATGAATCATTTAATAGCACAGTCAATCTCCATATGACGTTCCTGTCTAGTCAACTACTGTCAGAAGTATTTAATTAGGTAGCTGGTCTGTTTTCGCCGAGCCTGTCATTAATCAATCACTTCGACGCAAAGCTATTTATTCGACAGATCGACACCTCGAGCAGGAACGCTCCGTGAACGAAATGCAAGTCACAGAAGACCTCTTAAAATATAATAATCGTGTTAAAGACAACCATAAAGGCTATATTCGATTAGAAGGAATTTTAAACAGGTTCCTGTCTTGTTATCTCCACGCTATTGTCGGTGAGTTACGTGTCATGTCCGATCTGTGCGTTTTCATTCTCTTTATAATTACTCTCGCATCGTTTTGTCGGTAACTACTGATGGGCGCATTGTGCTCGCGTATTATACGTGGAGCCACAAGGACCAAGACTTAACCTTTTGTTAAAGTTATTTCATATGAAAGATTTTGCACTCGTTATCAAATGTAACGTTATATTGACTGACACGGTTGTTGTTAAGTGACCTGTATTGTGTTGTAGTAAATAATAACAATTGTTAAGAAAGTAGTTTCGAATATTTTTTATAAGAAATCTATAATGTGGGTTCTCTTCAAACAAAACGCTGAAGAAAGAACCTTATGAAAATACTCTGATTAGTATAAAAATTGTAAAACTATCATAATTTGATAGGATATACTTCACCAATAAATAGGTTTTAAAACTCCCAAACAAATAATATAGAGGTCTCAAGTGGATTATAACAATAAAAAACTCTATGAATATGATTTGTAAAAGAAAAGCTAAATACCTTTTCTTCACTGTAACGATTAGGTATAATATGTAAGTGTCATTCTTCACTAGCTATGAGAACTCAGTGGCTTATTGATTCTGTCAAAATCAATTCAACTTTGAACACAAATCAATTTGAACACAATATTAGCTGTCAAGACTTGTCAAATTACCGTCCTTAATTAACGACACGGTTCTTCTTTCTCACGTCTAATAAATATCTAATTTAATATGAATATTTCTCATCCTTTGTAAGCGCTTTTCTTTGTACCTGTACCTTATAATTAGAATGAAGAATAAGACAGTTTTTAATAGTAGTATTAAATCTTGAATGTAATTACAAGTATTAATTTGTCATCAATATTACATACAAAGAAGTTCACAGCGATTAGATTGCTAATTCTTTTAATGCTGATTTTAGTCAAAAATTCTCATATATATACAAAGGTTTGCGCGTTTATCTTTTCCTGGGCTAAGCAGTGTCTATAATATATTATTTATGATTATATTATATTATTGTGGGTTTTAGCTATATATAAAGCAGAAAGATTCAATATAAAGTAAATATATTTTAATAATAAATGTATTAATCTACATTTCGTTATTGATCATACAAGTTGTGAACTGTTGATTTGCAACTATGTAACGTACTGCAGTTCAGTTGCAGAGATGCCTTACTCTTTCAATCGCTACTCCTTTTACCAGCAGTCTAAAATATCTTTCCAATGGGTTTAAGTAATATGCTGATGAAATTCAAGCACTGGGAAAGCTAATAACGGAGTAAGAAATGCGGGTATATTTTATTTAATATGAATTAATTAATCGCTTGTGTCTGCATTTACTCATTTGATATTAAAGAAACCGTTTGCTAAATGGGATATTATGGTGTCCGTGTAAAGCGAGCACAAACTGACAAATGATCTATTATTGAAACTATGTGATTTGAATATAATTATGGAATAATGCACCGATTAAAACGACGATGATTTAATATAGATTCCATAAAAACTTTTTCGTTAAATAAATAATCTGAATTTAAATTATACAATGAAAATATTTTAAGACATAATATTCCAAGGCAAACAATACGGATTCCGTGTCAGTTTTTTATATAAATCATTAAAATCAGAGGAAGTTATATGAACGATGAATACTATACATGTTCGATTAAGGAAATAATTAGCAAGCTGAAATATAAATTACACAGTTCTTTTTTCGCCATATTGTTGTTAAGTAAAAGTTTCTATAAAGTATATAAAAAATTTAGACCGCTGTGATGTATTGCTTTTATTTAATATTATGCCTAGCGATGCACTTCTAAAGATTGAAATTAAAAAGTTTTGTTGCGTTTGCCTTTTTAATTTTATGTTCTTAAAACACGTATCTATGCAGACAAAAAAATATTTTCAATGAAGTAGGTACCTATTAGAGTCACTGTGACTTTAGAATGAAAGTAATTGAAGCGTAGTTTCCTCATCTTTTAGGCATATAATACTGCGGTGAAAAGAACAATAGAGAACGACTAATATAAAAAAAAAATATAACTAATATATATATTTTAAAAAGCTGGCATCGAATATAACAAAATGAATTAAAAATAATAAAATGCAACGATAAGGTTTTTATTAGGTTATATTATACTGTGCTAATGGAACGAAAAGAGCGCCGTCTGACAATAATTCTTTATTCTCAGAGCTAGTCAAATATGCAACAAATATTTCCCTGATATTAATTTCGCTACGTGTACAAAGCAATCCTTAAAAAAAGAAATAAGAAATGCAATAATTTGTAAATTGTATTATAAATTGTAAAATGGAGTAATTGTTTAAATTATATATTATATTCTTTATAATTCTGCCATGTCTGCATGTCTAATTTTAAGAATCTATATAACTTTTTTTCCTAATTATTATTCACTGTAGTTTAAATTTTTTTTATTAATGTGTCCCTTTTTATATCTTTTTTTTACTTTTATGGCGTGAAACATTTGCTCTCTTAATGTTTTGTCTACAATTGGAAAGTATGTGTTATGGTCATTATTTTTATGGTGCAATAACACTGTTTTCTGCAATAAAATAAAATAAAATTAATGATTGAAATTTCATACAAAGGACAGTTAACGTCAACGGTATAAATTAAGTAAAAAAAACTCGCACTAGGCACACTGATATCTGAGTTTCCCCTTAAGACCTATTTTTGAAGGAGTTGACAAGACATTATAATCATAATAATAACAAATATGTTTATACTAATTTAATCTTTTGAAATAAAATTATTTGTTATATGTAACGAAATTGTAATTAGTGACAATAAAACTTTATAAATCTACAAACGTTTGAATTACAATGATATTATCATATTGATTACTTGTTTATTTTGATCGCGACCTTGAACGTGAGATTATGAATAATGAATTTAATAGTTTACATTTTATACTCGCACAAGAGACGCTAAATATATTTCGAGCAAATATCATCGAGAGACATAAAAAAAAAATTACTTGTTTCGTTTTAACTATGCGGGAAATCCAAAACAAAATACTCGTAGTTTACACTTTGTTAGATGTGAACTCAAAAAGGACGTAACATAGCTTCACATAGCTTTTAAACTATAAATATTATATCTTTGTTGCTTTCATTTTAAACATTACAGGGTTTATGCTACCTTTATGCTTATTAACATTAAAGTTTTAATTATAAATATTAAAACAGTTTTTTTTTTTCAATGGAGCCATTATTTTGTCCGTAAACGCGAAACGTTGGATTCTGGTTTGAGCTTGGAACTTAAGTGGAATTAACGGATACTTATTAAGAGGCCACCTAAGGAGAGGTTCCATCAATCTCTGGACAGCTACAACAGACTTTAGCAAAGAATTATGAGCCTTCATACATGCTCGCTACTATGTAGTGAGTTATTGCCTCAATTTAATGACGACGGAGTGATTAGACGGTGCCTTTCCGCGGCTCTTTATATATCTTTATTATCTGAATATTCGTAAGTACGTAGTTACTCTTAGATTGTAAACAGCTTAATATGTGTTAAGTTTGCCGGGTTATAGTAATGTAATGTGGAAGCTGAAGCATGTATGTAGGAACGTAAAGTGGTAAGCGCTGTAACATATTTATTAACTAGTTTTTACACTCCGCTTTGTTCGTGAACTTTTAAAGATTAGATGTATTAGTTCCTGTTGAAAACTTGGCTATTTCTGTTTTTAAGAATTGTAAGTTTCACTAATACTGACACAAAATTGTATCAATTTTTGTTGAAGTTAATTACATGTATAAATGTTTTCAATTTTTCTTGAGTTGAGACGCAGCTTTAAGGTTGAATAATTTGGAACTTGTCTGTAAATCATGGCGGTCTGTAGAAGTGTTCCGAAACAGAACAAACTGTAACAGTTATGACATTAGTAAGCAAGTATGAAATATTTTTAATGCAGCAATATTGCCCTAAAGCTTTAGCATCAAAGTGAATACAATCACAATGATTTTACAAAGACACCGCTACTTTAATCCAAATTTTCCATATCCTAAAAATATCCTACGGTATGAGGATTATTAATATATTTTATCGTATCCTTTTTAATATTAAAGATTTTTTTTATTAAATGACGTTCAACAAAAAACACAGTAAACAATATATCGGAGTTCGTTCCCATAAATTCCAATAGCATCAATGTTTCGCTATTAGCATCAAACAGTATCCAATTTGATGCTGCGCTCTCTGTAGATATAAAGTTGATTACCACAAATGTTATTTATTTGTTTAGTAATTTATATAAGGTTAGTTACTGTTTTATTGGCCGTATTAAATCAAGCCCCAATAAGGCAGCCATTCATGTTTATTTTTACGAAGTTTCTGCTCGGTATGCCCAATAAATTATCAACTTGGTCACTTTTATCACGGGCCCATGGTAACATTTATCAGACGTTAATAGATGTATGGATTGACTCGTAGCAGACTTTATATCTTTTTCAATTTTTAGGATCGCTATAAATATAATAAGTTTATGAAATGAAATGACCTTATTTTAGATATAAAAGGTATTTAAATTTATATGATATTATCCTCGTCATCTACTGAGTAATTTGTATGTATTTAGTTGATTAAAATATTTCTTAGCATAGGTTATTCAAAACTGAAATTTACAAATGAATATAAGCCGAAAACAATTACGACTTACTTACATATCAGTATAGTATCAGTATTATTTTTACTATTTTTCATTAGAATGGGTCAAGTTATTTATAACTAGAGTAAATTACGCAAGAGTGCGAATGAAATCATAGTAATGCATATTTTTGCATACATGGCTTATAGGCGTATTTTATTGGCCTCTAATGTGCTATTACGAAGAACACTCGTGATGTCGATAATCGTTGAATACTGACGGTGTCTTAAGCGCACATGGCACTTGTCCCGCATCGCGTGTCAACCTGCCCTCAAACTACGAGTGCAATGCGCATTTGTTAGGTGACTTTTACTGTAACATTCGTCATTACGACTAAGTAGTTAAAGTAAATTTGGAGATTATATATATAAGAATATTAAGTAAATTTGGAGTTCTGCTGCCACCTTTAAAAACTATATTCAATGAGCGCGTGTTACCGCCGAAATATTTACACATTGTAGATTGATGAATCTGTAAGTTTGTAATAAATATAGTTATGTTTCGATATCGTCATGTCCACATTATGTCTTTCGAATGCACAAAGTGGTCCGTCTCGCTCGGTTTTATTGATTGACAAACGCAGATTTCGATTAAATTCTCGCGACTTGGCCCAGGCATTAGCTGTACATGGATTCTAGAATGATATTTCTTATAAAAATATATATTTGTTTTCATTTGCATCGATACGTATCAATTAATGTGCTCAATAAATCTCTGCTCATAAGCCTAATGAAGGCTCGCCATATCTGATTTTTATTTCTATACAAGTTCATATAAAGTTTTATTTATGTTTAATGATAAAATGTTAACTACGTAAAGCTTTACTGAGGATCGTTATAGCTGCGTTACACAAATAGTTTTAATTTACTAAAAGATAAGATCTTTTAAGCTATCAGCATAGTCATAGAGGAGAATAATTTTATTTTCTGTGCGTGTAACAGCTCATTAATTAGTATAGAATTTATTATCAGGTTGCAACGCTAATAAGATGAATTAGAATATGGTTGTCGGCCGCCTAGCGAGGAATAAATCTCATCGTAAGTTTTTATTAGGGCCCAAAAAATCTCTGATCATGACGAACCATTCATGTGTAATTGGGTTCAGCGGCTTCACATAAAATATGAGTTCGTGGCCTGAGAAGATTTTATAGAGAACATAAATACTTTATTGTGTTTTTGTCCGTATCTCTTCATACGAATGCGTGTTCGTAACTTCGTTTTTAACTAGACTAGGATTACCTTACGATTTTTATCACCAAAGTTCTTTCCAAATTTTATTATACAAACATCTAAGTCTGTAAATGAATCATAAATTTATGTTTTAAAGTAAAAAAAAATAGAATATATACCATCTTAGTTATATTTTTTTTAAACTATGAAAAAAACAATAGACTTCATATGGCCAGTTCAACCAAAGCAAAAATCGTGTTATTCGGTTGAGTCTTATATAGTATATTTCGTAATGTCTTCACGGAACCAGCTTTGAAATATCGTTTTAAAGAAAATATACCATTGGAAAGTTGTAACGCTTCTGTTGTTATATAAAGCATAACTACAATTTAGGACGGAGACAAAGGTGCGAGACACAGAGGCAAGTAATATTGCCATTCAAAATTTTCCGAGCGAGTTCCACTTCAGGTGAGGCTCATTTAAGCATAAAATTACATTGTCTTCCCGACATTGTCGAGTGGCAATGAACTGCACTTTGACATAAAATCACCGTGGACGATATAAATCTATTTCATTGCCTTAATAAAGGTGATTGAGGTATTCGATAGGAGAGCCATCATTCTCTATTCCTATCTTTAAACTTGCAGTCGTTAACATCTTTATGTTTAGCGAGAACATATTAAAAAGACCGTTCTCGTGCTCCAGCGGATCGAATATAACAGAAAAAAGAAATTAAAGAAGTTAAGAGTTGCGTACGTGCTAAAATTCTTCCGAAGGTGCATGTTAGCTTATTTTAAATTTGACACTAACAATCGCTAACGAGGTGAAAATAATTATGTAAACGATACATTAAAAACTTCCTTTACATAACTCTTTATTGTGTTCCGTACCTTTGTCAATCAGAACCAGTTAAGTCTACATTTTGTGGTTGAAATAATAACCCTCGTTAGCTTTAACAAAGAACTGGGAGATATGTAAATTCGTGAAAGGGCTGCGCACAAAAAATCCAGGCTCATACGAACAACAGGTGTGTTCCTGATTTCTAATAGTGGTATTCGTACTGTAATTATTCACCAGGATCCGATATTAAGGCCACTTTTTACATAACTTTCATAAAATTGAAAGTTATGAGGCAAAAAGATGATGTTTTTTAAAAATAAAAGTAACAAAATACAAACTTTTGTGTCTTTTGTGAACACGTGTCATTGTTAAGATATTTGATTTGGCTAAAACTAATTATTAAATGAGCATGATTTAATGACGGTTTTCCGAGACATATTGTACATATATTATATAAAACAATCGTTATAATGTTAACTCATTCAAGTTCGAACAGTGTCCAGTCATCAGTACTGTGCTAATTGCTCTTTCCGTACACCTCACACTCTTCGTTTGTGAGCATTCTTTCAAACTTCACATATTTTTTAAACTGTTATTCTACATTTAAAAACACAGCGGTAATGATTTTTTTCACTGACGATTTTCGAAAACCAACTTATAAATTGAGTGGTACCTCTTCGCCGAATACGGTGCAGATATTGCAACGTGTACCTTTTATATTTTTATTATTAATTTAATGTTTTCGTTCTATTATTATTGTCATTAAAATTTGACAGCAACTGTTGTAAATATTGCACCTGCAATTATATCTCGTAGCATATTTTCATCTTATTTACTTTCGAGAAATAAATTGATGAATTTACATATAATATAATATTTATATAAAAAGCTCAGCCTTGTTTTAATTTATTTTATTTAGTATTCGAAATTAAGTAATAAAAACTGTGTCAGATAAATATATGAAAAAGTCCACAAGGTCTGAACTATGGCTACGAAATTCGACGTTAGAGAAGGGAAGTGTAGTCATTTCAGAAAGAAAACGCGCAAGGATATTTTTGAAGGCAATCTGATCGAAACAGATTGTCAATCAAATTTTGTTAAGCCATTAAAGATAATTAAAATATAACATCAGTTTTCTCAGTTTTAGTTAAACAAGAGAACATTAATAATATTTTAACGGACATAATCCTCTGTACATCGGTATAGTGTATTACGCTTAAATATCAACAATGTTTATCTCGGGCTCCTGAGATGCGCGGCGTGGGCGCAGTCCACACGTTAGATTTACGACACTACGATGCTCCTCACTACCTTGCGCCTGCGCAGTGGAGCTCGAAAGAGTTATGCCTTATTACACTTTTATTGCCTTTATTACAACAAGTAACTTCCCTAAACAACCTTATTAGATTACATAGATATCGCGCGCCTTTTATCAAAATAGCGTGGGCCTGACTTGCTGTATTTATTAAGTTGGAACTTAGATTTTGAAAGTAAATGAATATTAAAAACAGAACTAAACATACAGTTGTTACATACATGTATAAATCCGCGATTATTTATAGGGATATTAACATTGGGTACACGTACTTGAACTGCCGGTAAACAGGCATTAATTTGTTATTAAAATTTATTACTCTATATCAGAATAAATATGTGACAAAAATGCACGGAGTCAATGATCGCTGTGTCTCGTGTATAAAGCCCTAGCCCTGAGTAACTGATACACATTTGTATTTTTTTAAGGACCTGACTACTAACGTTCTTGCCGTTTCTTCTTGGTAGAATCCATATTCCGAACCAAATAGATGGATTCGATAGAGTTCGAAAAGGTCTGTTTAAATAAAAAATATTTTAAATTTGTTCCTACATTATGTACCTAAAAATGTACTTTTTCGACTTTATCGACACGTTTCGGGGTTAAAAGAAATTTGATATAATTATATAGATTAAATTTATTTTTCTAGTATCATTTCAATGTACCTAGATAATTTAAGTGACACATATGTAATATTATTCGAAAAAATACCTTCTGTTAAGATTAACTTTATATGGCTGTAAAACTATAATTATTAACATACATAATTCTTTGAAAATATCTATATATTTTTGAAACGAAGTTCTTTTACGCGGCTTACAGTAGAGTGAAAAGGTAGTGGGCCAAGGTCACGTCATATAACGAAATAGCGTTCATACTGTGCTTACCAAATGCTACAAAATGCGATGCGTTCGAATTAAGTAATATAACCAACAAAAATATAGTAATATAATCAATTAAAATCTACATTTTAAAACACGGTTTGAGTCGAAAAAATATCTCACAGAACTTCGTTCCTGACAATCTCACTCGACCGCACATTGTATTTAGGTATAACATATTTTCTTGTACAATAAATAATCATATATTTAAGATAGGTTTCGCCACTGTTTTCTCCCTCGTGTTAATGCAATGGGCGATCACGTGTTAGTTATAAAAAAGCATGTCCGTCTGTTAAGCTTGCTTTCATCAGCCGGATTTGCGGAGCCGGTTGGCGTGGTTGGTAACTTACTTGCCTTTCACACCGCAGGTCGTGGGTTCCATTCCCACCCATGACAGACATTTATGTGCATGAACGTGTCTGTTTGTCCTGAGTCTTGGTGTAATTATCTATATAATTATGTATTTACAAAAGAAAAGTAGTATGTAAGTATATCTGTTGTCTGGTTTCCATAGTACAAGCTCCGCTTAGCATGGGATCAGATGCCCTTGTGTGAATAATGTCCCATGATATTATTATTATTATATAATTTGATCTATTCGATAGGATATTATTATTATCAAAAGCGGGTCAGTGGTTTAACTGCGAAAGCGTAACAGACAAACAAATCGAGTTACTTTATAATATTATTGGTATAGATTTGTACGTAACAGCATCAAGCTTCTCTTTACAAGAATGTGGCCTTTGTAGTATTACCTAAATGCATAAAGTCGGGGCCTTGATAACATTACTATTTGCTTCCAACTATATGTAAAATTTTAGTTTGGCGTATATGAGACAATAGCCTAAAACGAACCTGCATGTTTCATATCGCTAGAATGACGGTTACCGCTGAGCTATTGAGGATTCAAAATAAATCTAGTCCTTCGTAAAATATTAGACGTGTCGCTGATTACTGAGTATTGTGTGCGGATTGCGTACAGCGGTAGCCTTCGCGAGCGCTTTATTCAACGGCGTTAGCGCTGTAAGCCGATTGCGAGTTTTATGCGAGCCACATAATACTATCACCCAGGTATGATTTATTTCAATGCTGCAATTACACTACTTGTACGTGCTCGAATACGGATTGCTTTTGTTACTTTTTTATTCCTTTGTTATTTTAAGTTCATCCATGTACTTTTAACGCGTATTTAAAATATATATTAAGATAATATATAATAACTACTACCTTATAAAACTGGCATCCATTGCAATGCCTGCTTAAATTTGTTTGTAAACTATTATACTTATCCAATACGACTTACGTTAAATTATTCTTTGTGCTGAACGTTTACCAAGTGTCATGGCTATCGGAACTCTATAGACTTTGATATACTAGCGCTATCTAGTGGCGAGTTATAGAAAAATGGACCCATTAATATACATATATTTGCCAATTTTCGTGGTAATTGGTCAAACTGCGTCGAAGTCTGTTAAGCTTTATATACAAAGACCCATTATTTTTATAAGGTTATTAATATTGAGATTGAATATAATTGGAATAATTAATTATAGAAATATACAATTATCGTTTTACAAATAATCAATGCGAATGTTTTTTCTACAGTGACGAATAAAACACGAGCTTTATTATTCTTAATAATAAAATTATTATTTAATAATATCGTTGTTTACATAAAATAATTAGCGTGCGATCGTAATTCCTATTAATGTCTTATACATATATTATAACACGTAGGAATACGTTTATTCACTGGTGATTGATAGAAAACTAAAAATCTAATATCAATAATAAATAAATAAGAGATAAGTTTACGTGACAGATGACCTTTGGCTAACAATTGGCAAAGGGTGCGGTGTGCGGTCGCGTTGACGAGCGACGATTGATGGATGGATGATTACGTCTTCATCCCGCTAAGTCCCGGTTGCGAGCGTCCCGGCCGCGACGAATGTGCTTCTGCGACACATAGCACGCTTCAATGTCTTTAATACTTGATATGTGGACGTACATTTAAAATCAACTAAAGTTATAAAAAGTTGATAAACTATTTTGACATTTATCAACCTAAGCATTTCATAGTAAATATATTATCACTAATCGTGTGCATATTACATTTATTTATTTAAAAAATATATATCTAAGAACAAGACGTAGGTGAGATCGTGAATTCAATTCTTGTGTTTATTCTTGACACGAGTTTAACGCAGATGAGAATGGGATTGCCCTTTTAAAAGTGATATCACTAATAAGTTGTTAATTAATGGTTACTATAACTAATAAACGATGATTTGAAGGTGGCGGTACGGGATGGATGGATGGCTGCCTAATATCGGGATTGTTGGCTTTATAAACGTGATTCTTTCGTCCAGTACTGGCGTTGATAAGATTTAAAAAAAATACAAATAAGTGTAATAATTAATTTAGTTTTAATTTTATTTATCAAGTTATGCTCAACATGTCGTATGATAAAGAAATCGAAACCATTGCCTTTGCCGACCCTTTTCAACAGATAAAAATAGGAAATGAAATCGGCGTTAATAAGTAATACTATTAACACGAACGTTGTAATAATATTCTTTTTTGTTATATCTAATATTTGTAGAAACAAAAAGTTCAAAGATATAAATTTAAAGTATCAAGATCACTCGATCTTCAAGTACGACCTACTTACTACCTGTGTCATTCACCGTGTTGTTACAGGTCGCATCGTTCGACACAAAAAAAAACTCCTTTCAAATGTAAATTGGCCTAAACCGACAAAGCAAATTGTCACAAATAAACACTGATACATTTAGTTTTTTGTGAAAGTCCATAAAAACTCAGGCGCATCGGTAAAGGGTCAGACTGAACCAATCAATCTAAGATAAAAATTTCTTTTATTGATTTTTTGCCTTTAGTTCTTTTTTCAACTGTCCCTTGCTTTGTGACTTTGAACTTTGATTGTTATCCGTGAGAATTCTGATCATATACAAGATATTTCCTGCCTGATATCTGTCAGGCAACGGATCATTTAAAAGCTACGATATTTTATTTTACCAAAAACCTACAATTAAAATAACCCTTATAATTATTATTCCATGCGCCCTAAGTAAATGTAAATATTTTGGTGCTCTATAATATGTATATTATATAATTTAATTAACAAAACGAAAAACGCTTTGTTTGCAAAAATCCCAATTTACTATTATGTAATATGCCAACTCCACCTATATAACCTATTTCGTATTTTATTTCTGTGATAAAAAAATTTATAAAACATTTATCGGCTATGTCCAGAATGTCAAAGAATTATATTTTTTTTAAAGAGACAACTAAACAAATTTTGTATTTTAATTTGATATATATACTAGATCACTCACCCTTCAAACTAGAACATATCAATACACTAATAATTTCAATTGGTGGCTTTGTGTAATGTTTTTTTGATTATGCAGAAAATAAATTTATTTGGTTTTAGTTAGTTAAAATATACCTAAACTCCAAAATATATAGTAACCGATAAGTAGAGACATAGTTAAAATGAATAATTTAACTATGGAAATCAATCTATCCATGTTATAGTTTATTACAATAAAAAGACAAAAGATTGGTATACGTTAATCTAAATATTGATTTAACCCTATCAGCGACGGAAGCAGGTGGCCTGCGCACGCGCCTCCCAGTCGAAATCAATGAGCGGTTCCTAACTATGAAATTAAATGATAATCACTATTTTTTCATATTTGAATAAGGAGTTTTATAAGTGCATTTTGACTACGATGTCAGATGATCACAACATTTTTATGATTATTAAATATAATACTTCGTGTTTCAATACAATATTTAGTATTACAAGTATACATACTACTAATAATATCATACAAATATATTGATAATTTTATTATGCACTAAGTGTTGTATGTATGTTGTAAAATATATATAAATTTCGCTTAATTAAATTATGCAATTACGAATAAGCTCCGAGCTTTTTTCTTAATAAAATTATTTTGCGTAGCAGTGGAAAATTAAGGGGCTGTAACTTTAGGATCCTAATTAAAATTATAAATGTGAAAGTGTATTTGTTAATTAATTTATTTATTACTCAACCGATCATCATTACATTTTGCACGTTGTCAGGCCCAGAAAAGGATTCGGTGCCTACAACTTGCCTTCCTCCCTTTTAATGTAAGCGATGCCGTGGACGGAAACTAGTTATTAATAATTTTAAATTTTTACTAAATAAATTGTTGGCGATGTCTGTATTTTAATCGTCATTACTTATTTTAACGGTTTGCCGCCAGAGAGGGTTAAACGTCACGCTGTTCAGATGTTACGGATAGATACTAGCTACGGGCTTTTTTGGGGCAGATGCGTAAGACATAATTTGACGGTATCAAAACATTTGCTTTCTTTGGAAATTTGTATGGCAACGTGTTAACTCAATGAGCTAATTAATAAAAACCCTGAAGATTAATTTGTGATAGGAGTTAAGGAAAAGTTGTATTTGAAGTTGGGGACCTAAATGAATGATTTAACGATCAACATTCTCTCTGGGACAAGCTGAGTGCTATTATTGTTAATATTTGTTAGAGGTAAAATGTATGATTATGTAAGCATTATTGTTTTTATTAGGTAAAACTAGAAAAATTTGCAGTGTTAATCTTGTATCAGAATATACATACGTATATCTAACATAAATGTAAATATAACTTATTGATATTTTAAAAATATCAACTATTAGATTTCTCGCAAGTTCTTTTAAGTAGGTACTCCACATTCCGAAGTAGTGGTATATAATGCTAAAGAATTCGAAGGTACTTTCTAAGTCTATTTAAATAATTTGATTTGAACGTTTTTTACGAACCCCTCCAAAAATAATCCGTAAATGCGTTAAACTCCAATATTATGCCTACAAGCCTTTAACAAATCGAACACAATTTAGCAGCTCCGTTACAAAAGCCGCGATAAAGTCAAAATCCCTATCATACCTCAGATCTTAAAATAATGGGGTAATTTATCAGAGCAAACATTTTGCATATGAAATCCCGTATTCAGCCGAGGGCGACTGTTGACTCTTGAACATACGCCCGTCTAGCCATTACTCTGTGATAAAGACTAATGCGCCTATGATACGACATTTGAATAGAAATTATCTGAACTAATATGATTCAGAGAGAAAGATCTTTGTTACCTCGTACAATAATAACTGTTTCAACTGCAATATTGTTTTATCATTCAAATACCTAATAATTATAGAAAACGATTTCAAATTAAATATCAATAATGCACAACGAATCCACATTTGTTAAAAATATATTCAAGATCAAAAGTGCTTTTTTCTTGTAACCGAGCTATATAATTAAAATAAATAAAACAAAAATGGTAGACCATGTATTATCATCAATTATCTATGTGTTCAGATCAAACTACTTTAATTTAATTTAACAATGTAACTATTTTTTTTTAAATATATTTGTATAGTTTGGTTTTGTTGTTTCGACATAAATTAACTTAGCAGACTGTAGCTTTCTCTGACTATACATCTTTTTGTTCCACGTTAACACGTCTGGGCTGGGCCCATTACAATTTAAAGCATTTAATTTGTATGTAATGAATATTGAATTTTCAATAAATTGTGATGACAATAATTTTTTTACACGACTTCCCATAAAAGGAGTGTAATGTTTGCAGGTATGTATGTATGCATGCGAGTATATTCCACCATTACTTTTAAGTGCCTGACCAGATTTGGATGTATGGGTAACGTTAGAATCCTTACATCGCCCGGAGTGACACTGGCTATATATATTAATTAATACGTTCAGTCAGGGTAGTCCTTGTTTTTATTTATTTTTATTTTTTTTTATAACAGACAGAAAAGAGTCAATTTGGTAGCTGATTAAGATCCTCCAGACCGATTTCGGCCACGGCGGCCAGTCTCAAGAGAGCTTAGCCAACTGCGCAGGAGATATTATAGTGCACAAGTGTGTGCGCAAACACAGGTGCACTCTCTTTTCCTTAGCTCTCATAATCCGATGGGACGGCAATCCGACACGACCCGAAAGAGTTCAGGCAGGACCAACAGCTTAACGTGCTTTCCGAGGCACGGGAGTGTACACACTTCCAACTTCCAGACTCCGGGCTGCTACTGAGAATTTTCTGATAGAAAAACCCAATAACTATTTATTGGCCCGACCTGGGAATTGAACCCAGGACTACCGGGTCTGCGGCTTTATATGTAGCCACTAGACCAACGAGGCAGTAGCTGATTATTACCTACTATTTAAACCACTAATGAGTCGTCAACTATAGGATCTAAGGAGTTGTTTCTTGTTGCGCCTGTACGTTAGCTCACTTATGATCTATCGGAAATGAGCAAAACTATATAGGTATTACTTATTTACTTATATGAATAAAATCGGACCAAGTATTATTATTATATCGATGTATATTCTAAATTCTAAAGATAATGATTTTATAAAAAAAAAGTGTATTTTTCAGGAATCAAACAAAAACTACTGAATTAGCCGAGAAATTTACACATTTGAGAAATATGAATAGATTAAAAGATTACTTTAGGTTCCATGCATTTAAAATACGTAAAATTAATCCTTATCAAATTATATATAGGTACCAAACTTCCTCGTTACATTATAACAATCAAATTTTTTCGTATTTTTTCGTAAATTTAATTTTATATGAATAAGTTGAAATTACACTATTTATCAAGTTGCAGTATAAGTATATAGTATTATAATACGTAAAAAACTATATCTATAATACTATCATAAAAAATCAAAGTAATATCTTAGTAAAAGTAAAAAAGTGGGAAAATGCTTACGAATATCAAAGGGATGATTTAAGTTCAGTGGATCGCGATTTTGGTTATTTGATGATAGAGTACTAGGTACAAAGTTACGCATATATTAACTACTGGTTTCCGCCTGTGGCTTCGCCCACGTGTAAGGGGGAAAGAGGAGGAGTTGGGTACTTTGTATCTTTTTTGGGTACACCTTCGGTACACGGCAACGTGTATGCCAAATTTCACGATGTTGTGTCACGATCAGTTGAGTAGTTAAGAAGTGAAAACGTAATAAACAAATTCAATTTCGAATTTCTTTTATACGAGCGTTTTGCCAGTGGTTTCTCACGTAGTTCCCGTACCCGTGGGAAATCGGGGACGAAATGTAGCCTATGTTACTCGCTGATAATGAAGCTTTCCATCGGCGAAAGAGTTTTTAAAATCGGCTTAGTGGTTTAGGGTTGAAAGTGAAACAAACAAACAAACTCACTTTCATATTTGTAGCATTAGTTAGGAAGTAAGAATAACATAAGTAACAGGTACATATAAAGTTAAATTTCAATTTTATTTTTTTTATTAGATCAGTTTCCTATTTTTCTTTTATTAGACTTACTCCTTGTCCTTTTTTGCAAAATGTAATGATGAATATTTGTCTAGTTAAGACGTGAAAGCGTAACAAACAATCAAACTCATTTTCGCATTTATAGCATTAGGGTGAACTGCTATGACTTTATTTTCATGCTAAACAAGGATATGTCTTAGTTTCCTACAGGATTTAAAATAGTATAATTGTTGGAATAACTTGGGGTCCGACTTTGTATATTTATTAAAAGTAATAAGTGTAACCTATGGTAATATTTTAAATAATGAGATATTAACAAATATTATATTAATAGGTTATGTGGAAACGATTTACAGGCACAGTATGTGCGGTGCCATACTGTTGTACTAAAACCATATGATTTAAATTGTCAGTGACATCTATGTTTTGTCACCTAGAACTACTTTGACTTGAATTCTATGTTATTTTAGGCTTGTTGTACAATCCAGTATCTCTGGTTGCTTACATATAGATGTCGCTTTACAAATTGTCGCCCGACATCTATCGGTGGAGCGCAGAATTAAAATAACGCTGTTGCTATTTTTGAAGTGTAAATTAAGTTTGAAATATCAATGATAGATGGCGTTGTAAATAAATTTACTGTATGTTCTTCCAATAAGTCTATATATTTATATTAAGCAGATGGTTGCGTAAAGCAACAATAAAGTCATACGAGCAGTCGTCAGCCTGACGAGCCGGTTGGTGTGGTTGGTAAGGCCACGCCACAGGTCGTGGGTTTCCCGCCCAGGACAGAGATTGCATGAACACATGTTCATGCTCACCCAGACTCAGGACAAACAGATGTCTGTTTGTTCTGTACTTGTTTGAGTCTGGGTGTAATTGTCTGTATTTATGCAAAAAGGAACCACTCGACAAAAACATACTTCTGAGATATTAAAGGTTTTACAAAAACATGTGCTGTGTCGTTAAAACAATAAAAAAATATATGTTTATCTTATTTTGATGAAATTATTAATTACCTATTTAAACATGTATGTATTTTTGCACTCTACTCACTACAAATTTCTAGATAATTACAAAAACATGCATGTGGTTCCTTTTTATTTATAGTAATTGTATATGTGGTATTCGCATATGCAAAAAAGGAACCAAAATCCGGAAATATACTAATAAATGTAATAAATGTAATGTGAAAATCTCTTTAAAGTTAGTTCTTCAACATCTTCAGAAATATGTCTGGCAAAATATTTTTAAAGCAAGAACCGACTTCCTAGATACCGTTACCAGCCATTCCTTCTATCCAAACACCTCCACTCCAATCCACTTCGATTTGTTTTTGCAGAATATATTGTACAACCAAAGCTGTCGTTTGTAGTAAATAATTCCAGCAGGGATCTTAGGCAGTGGCAGTGTTTTCTGTAAACCAAATGTGCGGCACTCTATATCTTTTACATGAGTCTTTCCATTTTCAGCAATGTTATTCGCGTATATCTATGGCGCTTTTCTCTTTAGCTGTTTTACAATGGGTAAAATTCGCTTTCAAAGTAGCACACTTATTACAAGTTCCTTTTTGAGAGACCGTTTAAGATTGGATTACTCGTATTTGTAAAATATCTTTGAATACATTGTCTTACTGACTTTTTCAGCGTCTCCTGTATACTCACAGTATAAATTATATATTTTGTCTACAGTCATGTTCGATATAAGATACTCTTTCTCGCGCTCACTCCTTCTATAGTGAGATTTATATTTAGGAAGAGAGTTGATGTGATATCTGATTTGATTTGTCTTTATCATCGCTGTATTTGGTCTTACCTCCACTTTTCGATCCTTTTCCATCTTTTATGTCATGAGACCTCATTTTATTAAGAGCAGTGTTTACCCTTTTTATAGAAATGCCAATTTTTTTGACAAAAAGATTCCGGCACATTTCGACCTCGTCCAATAAGTACTTACGAGACAAGTTAATATTTCTTTGTAAAAGCAAGACAGGATAATAAGTAGTCATGGCGTTTGGTACCTACGAGCGATGATAAACATTATATGCAAAATGGAACCACTAGCTAGTAGTTTACAATATTTTACAGTATTATTTTACAATATTTCTTTACAATTGACGGAATCGAATGCCTATGGTTCTATTTTGCATAATATATTAGTAATGGAATAATGAATTTATTTTATGCGTAAAAAACACATATATACTTGGTTCCATTTTGTGTATTGAATATGAATACAAATAATACAACTTTGCATAACGTCGATTTTGCATTATGTGTATAATAATAATAATAATAATAATCTTTATTCACATAAAAAGTAACAAATTATAATGAAGTCCCTGATTTCTGAGCTAAGCTCAAAACCTGTATTACAGAAATCAGTGTCCTCTCTCATTTTTTAGTGACATATCGTCCTATGTAAATAAAAAAATAATGAATATTTTTTACTGTATACTAGAAAGAGTCAGAAATCTAGAAGTGTCAGAAGATTTGTGTGGGGTGTATATGTATGTATGTATGTATGCGTGTGCGTGTGCGTGTGCATGTGCGTGTGCGTGTGCGTGAGCGTGTGCGTGTGCGTCTGCGTGTGTGTGTGTGTGTGTGTGTGCGTTTGCGTCTGCGTGTGTGTGTGTGTGTACAAATAAACTGCTTTAAAATCATGTTGTCGTCTGGCTGAAGCTATTCGACATATAACAGGTGGACATACGTTTTTAATGACACGTTGTTTACTGTATTCGTCGGCATGATAGACAATAGACGACAATAGACGTGTATTGATTACTTTTGCTTTTGGTTGCATTCTGGTTTTTGTATTGATAGTTTCCGAGGCAAATATCACGTGGATCTTTTTGACATAATAAAATACACCATTTTAAATGTATTTTGTTCAATAAAACAAAAAATCAAAAATTGTTGTGTGGTTCCATTTTGCATAAATACGGACAATTATCTATATAAGTATATATTTACAAAAAAAAAGTAGTATATGTAAGTATATCAGTTGTCTGGTTTCCACAGTACGAGTTCTGCTTAGTTTGGGATGGCCTTGTGTGAATAATGTCCCAGGATATTATTATTACTATATAACTTGATCTATTCGATATAAAGTTTTACAATGCTTTCGAAATAGTAAGTACCTAACATCCTTCATTTTAAGAGACGGAGCTTTTTATGCATTCTTAACTATAGGGTTTTCCATTAAGGGCGCTTGATCTTTGAAATGCAAAAAAAAAATACATGTAGGAGAGATATTTGCGAAAATTTTTTTTATTTGGAAGGTCTATCGACCCCATTATGTATGGAATATGACATCATTCAAATGACCGCCACGGCTTCGGTTGGTGGCGCGCACACGAAAGGTCCAATTTTCGATGACTCTGGCGCACAAATCGGGCTGTATTTGATCGATGGCGTGGCGTATGTTGACTTTGAGGGCATCGGTGGTTTGCGGCTTGTTGGCATAGACCTGCGACTTAAGAAAACCCCACAAGAAAAAGTCCAGCGGGGTCAAATCGCACGATCTCGGTGGCCAGTTCACGTCGCCTCCGCGCGAGATGACCATGTCCAGAAATTGCTCGTGCAGAACTTCCATCGTAGCGTGTGCTGTGTGGCACGTAGCGCCGTCCTGTTGAAACCACATGTTGTCCAGATCCATATTCTCGATTTCAGGCCAAAAGAAGTTGGTTATCATCGACCGGTATCGCTCACCATTGACGGTGACGGCCACACCATTATCGTTTTCGAAAAAATACGGACCAATCACGCCTCCGGCCCAAAATCCGCACCAAACAGTCACTTTCTGCGGGTGCATTGCCACTTGGTGAACCTCGTGTGGATTGGTCTCGTCCCAAATACGGCAATTTTGCTTGTTGACATAGCCATTCATCCAAAAATGCGCCTCGTCGCTGAAGATGATTTTTTTGTCAAAATCGGCGTCAACTTCCAACTGCTCTAATGCCCAGTCAGCGAACACACGGCGCTGTCTATGGTCATTAACCTTGAGCTCTTGGGTCAGCTGGATCTTGTACGGGTGCAGGCTCAAGTCACAACGCAAAATTCGCCAAGTTGTCGTCTGCGAAAGGCCGAGTTCCTGTGCGCGACGCGGAATTGACTGCCGCGAGTTTTCGAGGACACTGTCGCGCACAGCGGCGATATTCTCGGCAGATCTCGCGTTACGTTGACGCACGGGAACCGGCTGATTGTTAACTGACCCGGTTGACTCGAATTTGTCCACCAATCGACGGATAGTCGACTCGGCAGGACGATCATCGCGACCGTAAAACGGGCGAAGTGCGCGGAACGTTGCTCGAACTGAAGACCCATTTTCATAAAACAATTTTATGATTTGCACGTGCTGCTCGACACTGTAACCTGCCATGGTGGTTTGGGAGGACGGAATGAATATAACACACTGCATTTGACAGCTGTCACTCAAACAACATGGCCGCAATCAGCTGTCAAAGTTCAAGCGTCCTTATTGGAAAACCCTATATAAACAAAAAATATATTTAACATACTTATCTATGCAATTAGCATATTTACAAAAATATATTACTTGTGGATGTGGATTTTAATTCCTTGTCCCAGTCTTAGTGACTGTCGCCTTGGTAAAAATCCGAGCAAGCAGATATGTTTTCAATTACCCAATTCATTTGTGCTTATTTCTATCTTGTTCGGTATTGATTACTCGGTGGTAGAGCTTTGTGCAAACTCGTCTGGGTAGGTACCACCCACTCATCAGATATTCTATCGCAAAACAGCAGTACTTTGTATTGTTGTGTTCCGGTTTGAAGGGTGAGTGAGCCAGTGTAATTACAGGCACAAGGGACATAGCATCTTAGTTCCCAAAGTTGGTGGCGCATTGGCAATGTAAGCGATGGTTAACATTTCTTCCAATGCCAATGTATATGGGCGTTGGTGACCACTTACCATCAGGTGGCCCGCCTGCTCGTCCACCTACAAATATAAATAAAAAAAAAATTGAAAAAAAGTGTCGTATGTAATTTACAAATACGTATATACATCAACCCTACCTATTGTACCTATATTTAAAATCTTCTTATAAAGGCTTATGTTCAACGGTGAGACATTTACGGGGTATACTACTTTATTAACTTACGCACTTCAAAGAGTCTCCATAATTAGGAAAAAATCCGATAGGATCGGCCAAAAAAACGAGCAAAAAACGCAGCCATACAAAGGCTCATAAATCGGAAGGGAAGTTTGTAAAATTCATCAGGTAAAATCTGAAGTGACCACGTAGTAAAAATGAGAATTATCGTTTTTTCTAAACTTCATGAACATCGTAAGTACAATAACAAATGTATAATTACCTAATAAATTTGAAGTAATATCATATTTTTTAAATCTTTATCAATCTGATTGTTATTTAATTAATTAACAAGTCCATGGCAAAACTAAGATGACTAATTGTGTGTATGTGTTTCGAAAAGTATGTAAGGAAATCAGCGGATAACTCTAAAAGCGTCATAATGTAGTTTTATGTAGGTAGCGTGTGACGTTTATTGGACTGTTAACGTATTCAGAATATTAAACATTTTGCATTTAATAATCAATACCTAAATATAATTTAATTAGTCAAATGTCAAAACACATATTACATGACAAATTAAATATACAGTGACTGAAATTAACTACTTATTAGATCATTGAACACGATATTTGTTATCCTTTGTAAACCCCACTTATGAGAAATTGATAACAATATATTAGGCCTATCAAATTCGCTTTGAGATTTTAGACTACAAATTATAGAATCGACATCAATTAGTGTTTTTTCCGACTTCGTCGATACACTAAGGTTGTTACGTTATCCGGGTTAGTTTTTATTCTAAATGCCATAAATAAAAATTTAATGCCATTTATATCTGTCCTTTAGGTCACTTTGAGCACTATCATCATAATGAAAATACAATTACATTAAAATTGTTCTTTGGTGTTAGTTTTGATAAAAGTAAAGATACGCCAAATACAATACTCAATTATTTTATAAATTACAAAATCGTTGCCATAAGCGATAGACATTCAAGTAGAAGATACAATTAGTCGTTTAAAAATATACGCTTAACTATAAACGCTTAAATAATTTTTACTTAAGCTATACCGCTCAGAGTACTATTTGAGATTCATAGTAATCACAAATTGTAATAGCCAGTGGTTGGAACACATGATTCTTAGCCGATAACTCTGGGTTCAGATCCAGGCAAGTACCACTGAAAACAGTTCTTATGCTGCCTATACGAGAGTGCTAAATAGCATAAATGGTTTATTTTGGTTTTTGTATATACATTACTACAGACGTAAATACGTCTCTAAGCTGATTTATCTGTACCTATATACCAAATTGATTAATATAATTTCCTTTGAGAAAAAGAGAAACAAGTATCTTGTCGGTTCTTCTCGGTATTACTCAGATTGCTATCCGACGGATGCTTAACATTCAATAAATATCGAAAACGATTAAAAATTGTTTGTAAAAACTTTAATAAAGTATATTAAACTTTGATCTGTTGTTCTATTCTTATAAAAAAGAAGGACAATCTATGGCATTCATACGATTTAGTGCGGATTACGTCATTTGACATTTTATCCTCTAGTTGCGGTATTTATTAAACAAACTATTGTTGCAGTGTCTACCGCAAGGTCATTGTTTTTGTATATAGTTCTCTAACTGCTTATATCATTGCTCACCTTTGAAAACAGCCTAAATATCAGTTATTGTAACGTATAATCCACGTCGGTTTTTTAAAGGAAATTTAATTATTTTCGAAAAAATCTTACAAATTCACTATGAATTTAACTGTATTAAGTATGAAAATTGAGTTGCAAATGAAATCTGCGAAAGTTACCTTTTACGTTTTTCTATTTTTATTATAAGTTTACATTACATTAGTTTGATACATTTATGCAGATGATAAAAATAATTACATTAATCCAGAAAGAAAAAGAGAAAACTTGCCTTTGATGTAAAGTAAGTTTTTTTTTTGCTAATGCCATATGTAAATTGCATATATTTCCATTCCTTGAATAATAAAATGCTACTACAATACTAGTTTGGACCAGAATTTCTCGTGTTTATTTATTTTAGTATTTTAGTAGTATTTTTTTGGTCCAGTAGTAGGAATCCGGAATGCGGAATGTACAATTTCTTTGAATGGAAACAACATTTAAAAATAGTGCATAGGTCGTGTGACAAGATTTCGTCACTGGTTAGGCTGCAGTGTACAGACCTAGACTGTTGGATATTGCTTAGCGAGATGTTTTATTATAAGATACATATAAATATCTAGTATGATAATATTGGAAAAGTACAAATATAGTAAGAGTATATGATTTATAGTTAGGTATCTCAACTTTTATATTTTTTAATTTTATAAAATTTCAAACGTGTCTGAACTTCGAGAAAAACTAAGCTCCAAATGCATTTAAGTTATTTTTATTTAAATTTGTAAAACCTTTTATCTGGTTCAAATTGTCACCACTTACGTATTCGATTAAAAGATGTCCTGAATACGTAATGGGAGCAGAATGAGTCGAGTGCTCTTTCTCTCCATTCAGTGGGCGCATAAATTAGCGGTTGGAGTTCGCCGTAATTCCACAAAAACTCCAATCGTAGGGGAAAGTTTGGCGATTAAGCCGTGAGGCGTGGTGTGGCCAGGTCTGCTTGTGACAGTTAGTGCTGCCACTTGTTATAATCCGCTAAACTTTCGACCCTCGTCAAGGTACCCTGAATTAATGGAAACCACCTTCGTAAATTTATTACACTTATTTTTTTGATTTCTCGCTTGGTTTATCGACAGAGACATGAAATAACGTGCAAAGTCTATATTACTTTAACTTTTTTTTCCTTTATAGACACAAAATGTGTGGCTTTACAAATGAAGAACACTTTAATTATATTGAAAGCATGTGTTTGATGTAGCCAAATTCACTTTCACTAACGACGTTGAAAAAGTATAAGCATTTTCAAAGCACGTTTTCGCTGCTGGCTATCACAATGTTAACATTAAAGAAACGTTTCAATGGTTACAAAAAAAAATTATAAAATTTTACGAGATTTTACATTTTGTATAATGACTTCTCTGATCGGACTCATATAAAAAATTTCAACATAATAGAAGTCCAAATTTCCACGAATCTCTACATTGTGATTTAAGCCGAACATAAATTATTATTGTTATTAGATGTCCTATGTACGATTTTATGATGTATGAAATTTATGAAACTCAACCTTTTATTAGGCCAATTATTAAATAAAAATGCTATGTAAGAATACATTATTATATAAAAATAACGCCTTTACCTCGATGCAAGATTATTTAGTAGTATGTATTTCATAAAGGATATAATTTTTTTTGTATTTAATTGACATGTGTATAAATAGCCAACCTATGTATTTTAATTAATGGAAAAGAGTAACTACTTACTTTGTTTCTTGTCAGTTGCTCGGTAGAATTTACATTCCGAACCGATGATGGTAGCTTTACATTTCATTTAATCTGGTAAAATTACAATTCAACCTGTAGGTAAGAACTAATTCGAATAAAGTGTATTTTTAATTATATTCGATAACAAATTTTATTGGTTTTGTGTTTTTCAGACCATTAATGAATTAATAAAACCAATAATTCCTTATAATTTTCAATAGCAGTTTGTATGTAGTATATAAAAGATATTAAACTGTCACCATCATAAAGTTACCATCGAGATTTTATTCTTGCCAGTTTTTCTCGGTAGTTTTAAATTGAAATTAATCTTGTTAAGATAAAGCGAAATTGCTAATCTTTTATTTTATTTTTCAAGGGTAAATAAAGTTCATAGATAAAAATATAATATTATATTATTATATATCGCTACATTATATATTCTCAATAGGAAAAGTCACAAAATGTCTTACTTTTTTTTTTAAACTCCTAGTTCATTGAGACAAAAACTAGACCATTAATCATATTTACAAATAATGTAATGGTGACATTTTATAATATACATTTTCTTGTAAAACAACTTAACAATAACTTTTATAACGATAAAAGAATTAGATTTATTTTATAAAGAAAGTTTTTGGCACTTGTTGCATTTATTTTATCAAGAAAAACCACTTCTGTCTCATGACACACATACTTCAAACGTATGTATATTTGAAATTTGTTTCCTAAATCAGTCTCTGCGGCGCTGTTAAGACGAGAGGACTACATAAAAAATTTACAGCGCCTTGTTTTAATTATATTAGAGTTAAAACGACTACAAGATATTATTTAGAATAATTTGTAAAATATGGGCAGCAACAATATTGAATTAATTTCATTTCTTATTCAAGATGACGAATTACCATAAAGTCCTACGTCATATTTAACTCTCTTGAGTGATACTTTTTCAAAATTCCTTCCACGTTACTCACATAAAAGATACTCCTGTGCAAAGAGTGCATTGTCGATTAAAGTATAGTCAACCTGTGAACGACTTTAATTAAGGCGTCACACGGTAAAATAATATTAATGAATATTAAATTTATAATAAGGTTATGTAACTATAAAGTCTAATAATATAACCGGGAACGAAATGTAAATGTTAAATTTTTCGCTGTCCGCTTTGTTTGAAATGTTCCCTAAGGTTTTAAAATGAAGCGTTGTATAGTTCCCTACTTTTAAAAGCAATAACGTTGGATAAGATTCAGCTTAGGGTGGACTGTGTTGCTAAATAATTTTTCGGGGTCTTATATACTATGTGTATTTTACGTTTTATTTTTAAATATTTAGATTAAAAAAAGAACAATTACATGTTTATCTAATATGTGCCTGCCTGCTTATGTATTTCTGTTGTTTCAAATT
This sequence comes from Nymphalis polychloros, assembly GCA_905220585.2. Lineage (NCBI taxonomy): Eukaryota > Metazoa > Arthropoda > Insecta > Lepidoptera > Nymphalidae > Nymphalis > Nymphalis polychloros. The sequence goes on along the minus strand of HG992245.1, from coordinate 8,979,291 downwards.
CAATAAAAGGCAATGTTGTGTTTGACTAATTATTATCAAGGCACAGATAAAATTATAATATATATTTATTTGAAATGAAGATATAACCTTCGTTTTGGTGTTTCGTTGAACAATGTGTTTTCTTTGATGTGCTTAAATTGAGTCTAAATTCATATTGTGCACGGAGGTAAAGGGAAATATCGCGATCAAAATGCACTATTATAATTTAAACTTTACGTGTGCGAAGATGCATCCGGTATTATAATACTAAAGGCCTTTTAGTAAATTATTTACGAATGGTCTAAAATCTTTTCATAAGTATAGTCTTCAAGTATTGGTTAATCAATATTGAAAAACGGCTTGATTATAAATATCTGTTTAAGCAATCATTTAATTATATCAAAAACACAACCAAAAAAATTGTGTTTCTGACTTTCTTTGATTGATATTGGTTTTATTTTACAACAATATATTTATATTTATTATGAGAAATATAAGGTGTTCTTCGTGTATTTGAAATCTCAAATGAATTTTCAGGGATAAATTTTGCTTATTTATTTACCTTAATCTAGATTTCTTTGACATCGCTTCGTTTCCGAAGCGTCGCTGCGCCCGTGTTATGTAATTATGTAAGCGCATACAACGCTCATCTTAATAGAATTAATTTGCATCCTCTTTTATGTAAACCTTCTTAACAAGTTTGCATACAATTTGGCGACTTAAAATTTTAATTTCCATCAGTTTTTCCTTAAAATATGGTAAAATAAATAACACTTAATACTCTTAACATGGAAACGGTTGGTTAAATCAGTTCATAAACTTTATGGTATTTGCAATTTTTTATCTAAGATTTCTTTACAAAATTATTATTTAATGAGCTATCACAAAATTATATTTAAATTAAGTAAGCAAACCTTGAAACAAATTCCGCAAATTCTATGTCAAATAACTGACGTAAATGCCGAAATCAAATACTTGGAGCTGTTTGCGATCAGAATTTTGCAATATTAATTATCATTTACAAAGATCGCTTTGAAAATTGAAATTTAAAGACGAACTTAGTACGTAGAATGGTTTGACAGTTTTCCTTTAGACACTACTATAAAGCTTAAACTTATTTCACTACATTTAAAGGTAATATTTAATTTATAATTATAAGCTACAAATATAATATTAATTTTAAATTAATGTCCGGCATGATTCATTTTGGGCTCTTTATATGAGACTTTTAATATTAATAACAAGAACGTATTACGATAAAATATACTTCAGTAATTGAAACATTAAGCTCATCCACTAAATATGGATGTATGGCATGTACGATTCAGATATAATCAGAGAGGTAGCTCGGCAAACAGGTATTACTATAATCACATGTTCGATCGAATCACAATAGAATCGGATATAAGAAGCCGGTATTCCCAAAGACGATAACATGACAGGAAAAACGGTTTCAAGCGAGAGCAATAAAGACAGGCAACAATTTATTTATATGATGCTTCGGGGAGAAGTTATCCGCAACTCCGGGAGAAATGGGGTAAAATCAAGTTGATGCGTACAGGGTCGGGCCAAAAATATCATGTTTTCACACACAGCGCAATCACTGTCTATTCTGTCGAGATCTATTCATATCGCTTAGTTTATTGTTTCTATTAAATGTTTATAGTATCAGAAATTTTGTAAACTGCAGCTTCGGTTTAAATATATAATAATATTGCATTGTTAAAATAAGGAATGCAAATAACAAATAAAAAATAAATAAAAAAGTTATGAAAATATTATCAAATCAAATTTAATTAATTAATTTGGTGTAAATAGTTGATAATCGTGTGTAACTAAATGAAAGATTAGGCATAATAACGTAACGTGTATGCACTGATATAATCCGATATTTGATGAAAGATGAACAAAACTCACACACGCGAGTCGATGAAACGCACCACAGTGGAGATTAAACAGTCAAACTGGAAATTCCGCAAGCTTTACCACCGTGGATAGACATCAACATCTGTCAGCGTTAACATTCGGATTTGCGGGGATCGGATGGATATTAAACCAGCTGCATTCCGTAGAACTACCAACGGGCCAACCAAAACAACCGCTGGAAATGAAACTGCAATCGAGATTGCTTTTAAAATCTTTATAAAAAGTTTTGGCATGTGATATCAATGTTTGTGTTGTGTATTTTATATGGTTTGAAGTTTTGTTTTATAACGTTAAAATTGCAGGTCTATGTCATCAAATAAACTATGAACATATTATATATAAGTAGCCCATTGACTGAAAAATATTGATCTAATTATTATCAAAGTGCTGTACACATTAGTTTTGCTAAAATAAACAAATAGTACCATTATTTTTTATTGTGTTTGAGTTGCTTATAAAATCATAAAAAAATAATGTTACGTAATTAACGATTTGAAATTAATTTTCATAAGATACCGTAGGGTTTATCGATCTTTATATATGCGCCATCACATGTTCTTTGTGTGTACCAATTTTCATTAAGATTGGTCAAGCCGTTCTTGAGTTATAAGAAGACATACAGACAGACAGACAGACAGACAAAAATGAAAAAAATAATATAATGTGAATCACTGCATCATAAAACGATTATTTATCACAAAATTAGGTGAAAAAAAAAATGCACAGACAGAACCAATAGATTTATATAGTAGTATAGATAAAATAATTGTTAAGTTTTTTTTGTTATAGTGTTACATTCTTTTTCTATTAAAAAATAAGTTAATTCACAAAGAAAATATATTTCAATTAAGGTAGTTTCGTGAATAAAAATAGTAACGTCGCGGTGAGAATAGACAGGGCATGAAATTAAGCATGTTTTAGAGGGAGCAACTAGCGTGGGCATGGAGCGGAAGACAGGAGGCAAATAGGAACCATTTGAGCTCGGAGTATCGGCTAGCGCTCGCACGCTGCGTCACATGAGACTGATTGAAATAACCACTCAATCCCATGTACCTCCATAGGTATTTATACCGGACATAAATTGTCCTGACATACGCTGCATCCGATACGGTCTCGTAACGAGTTGTGTTGCGATTTAACAAGTTTCATGGTGAAAAAGTTAAAGCTTGTTTAAAAAATACAAGTGGTGGTCGTATAATTAGAAACACTACCAACGGTCCTTGACATTATGTAAGATACTTCACCGCAATCGTTTTTATTTTGAAATTAAACAATAAATAGGACAACAATATGTTCAACGATTTATCATTTATTAGAAACACAATATAAATCTCATTACACAAGTGCAGTTTCAATATTACATTACGGACAAACATTTAAATCAGTTTTAAGGTATGAATAATAATGGTCAACTAATTAGAAACAACAGCAAAAAATATAAAAAACAATATTTTTTTGAGTATTAGTAATTAGTATTGTTATTTACGAAATAGTTACTATCCACAGCCTATTAATAGTTATAATTAATATTTAGTGGCGTATCCCTTATTTTCAATACACCAGACTTTTTAACAATATACCAGAGATTTTCTATCGGATTTAAATCCGGACTATTTACTAGCCAGTCTAAAACGGATATACGCTGTTCGCTAAGGAAACATTTGACGCTATTGGCCGTGTGTTTAGGGTCATTGTCATGCTGAAAGATCTAGGTTATAGGCAAAAGATCGTCCGAGTAGGGAATCATTGTGTGCTCTAAGATATGTTTGTATTGCCATTGATCCATTGTACCGCCACCGTGCTTGACTATACTCCTTGTGTATTTATAATTAAAAGCATTGTTTACAGGGCGTCTAACATAGCGCTTTCCATCGGAATTTACCATATTTATTTTTGTTTCATCTGAAAATACCACTTTTTTCCATTCTCGTATCGTCCAATTAACATATTTTTTAGCGAATAATAATCGCTTCTCTCGGTGTTGCTTGGTAAGAAGCGATACTTTTCGAGAGATTCTTCCAAACAATTTAGCTTCCACTAATCTTCGGCGTATCAGTCTTGACGAGATGTTTCTCAGGTCATCAGGCGAAAAAACTTTATTTTTAATCTGGTTGGAGCCTTTACTTGGGTCTTTTTTAGTAACACGAACGATTAGCGTATCTTCTCTGGGAGAGGATTTTCTTGGCCGAGCCTTTCTAAGAACATTTTATTCAACATTCATTTTCAACAGTTCCATGTGTTTTATAATAATAAATTGCATTAGAAACTTTCTTAACAGAACAATTTAAATGCTCAGCTATTCTTCTGTACGTCCACTTATGATCTATATATAAATTAACAATGATTTGCCTAGTTGACGCGTCACTAATTTTATTTTTGCCCATTTTGAACAAAATAAAATTCAGATTAAATTTTGAATTGCCGCCAAAATAATAGAAAAAGAAATGTTATTCTCCAATTTCAAAAAATAATGAGCTATGGATGCTTTTTTTAAATGTTTCTAATTAGGTGTCCAAGCGGCCAGTAACAGAAAATAAACTCCTACATGTGTAAGACTCATTTTGTAATTAAAAGTAAGATATGTTTTATATTTTAAGCATTTAATGAGTTTTTTTATTTGAGTGGCTATATTATTGCATGATTATTAATTATTGAATGTGTATATTTTTACGAACATTTGTACATCGAAGTTAATTATATGACCACCACTGTATATATATTTTATTATTTATTAATAATAGGTAACTGATATGAAATGTTAAGCTATTATACTCGTCACTTGTTAGTCATATTATGCTTTTGTTTTTATTCAATATATTCATATTAAGCTACCGAAATAAAATTACAATAAGTCATGTCATATGTTTGATGACATTTTGCCAAATTTGTATCCACCAACTTTGGGGAAGATAGTGTCATGGAATGAACTAAAAAGCATTTCCTTAAAAAAAGTTGAGTTCCTTTTCCCAACAGACATTTATAGGCTCATACTTTTAAGACCGTATGTGTGTGCGTCATCATATCATGTGTATGGTCAATTTGAGATAAAACTAATTACGAGATAAGACGGGTATTCCATTTATTGGAGTCGATTTCCCATGTGGAAATATACAATTACCTTTCCTCGCCAAAGCGGAAACTTCATTAACCTAACGCGAAAAATATGGTACTAATTATTGGAATATAATCAAATTAACGATTGACTGACTTTATTATAGCGAATCACGTTAAAACTTAATCATTTTGTAAAATGTATTAAAATAAAGTAACTTTATAAAGTTGATTAGGCTCAAAACATCAACTATTTTTTTTTTAATTATTATTATGAAAATGCTTAGTTTGAATGTGTAGTTCAAAAGCATGAGTAAAAATCTTAATATTATTATAAGATGGACAGTATCCGTCTGGATCTTGTCAATATTATATCTATATATATATATATATATAATATATCATACCAATATTATTTATATCAATCGATTTCAGATTATATTATGCATGTTTATTGATTAGAGTTAGTTACAACCGAAAGAAAGCGACCCCAATCTGTTAAACTGCACTGGTACTATACCAGGAGATGTTTTCTCGTTAATATTATTGTTTTGGTATATTGTGTTACTTATATACTCGTATGCTCATGTTTCTGGCTTTGTAAAGGCAATACATCCTAAATGGATTCGTATTCGTTTCTATAATAATATTTTACGGAAATTTTAATATATTTAAATTTCATGTCAAATAAGGTTTATCAAAGCTCATTACTCGATATCGCTATATATATAAAAAGACTTGTCCTGACGGACTCATCAACGCAGAGCCTAGACCACTGGGGTTAGAGACTTGAAATTTTGACAGTTGATGCATTTTATGATGAAAACGGGTACTAAGAAAGGATTTTTGGAAATTCCACCCCTAAGAAGGTTAAATAAGGGATGAACCGTTGTATGGAAATCCATCATTTTCAAAGTTAGAAGCATGATATTTCGTATACAAGCTTCTGGTTGGAAATAAATAAGTACGGAAATCAGAGTCACCACCTAAAAGGGTGAAATAGGGGTTGAAAGTTTATATGGGGAGTTCATCATTTTTGATGTAAGAAGCATGAAGTTTTGTATACAAGCCTTTGGTTGGAAATAAATAAATACCTATTTAAGGGTTTTTGAAAATCTACCTTCCAAGAGGGTAAAATAGGGGTTGAAAGTTTGCATGGGGACTCCGTCATTTTTTATGTAAGAAGCATGAAATTTAATTTTAAACCTTCTGAGCAAAAATAAAAGGCGTATGCCTTTATATGCCTAGGCGTATTTTGTCATTTTTAAAAATTCAACCCCAAACGAGAGAAATGGTTTGAATCGTTTTTTGAATTGGCGCATTGGCAATGTAAGCGATGGTTAACATTTCTTACAATGCCATTGTCTATGGGCCTTGGTGACCACTTACCATCAGGTGGGCCATACGCTCGTCCGCCTTCCTATACAATAAAAATAAAAAAAACATTCGTATAAAAATTGGTCTGATCCGCTTGAAATGTAATCACAGCTTAAATAGACCATAATTAACATATTTTATTATTTTTGATTATGTCGCGGGCAAAGCCGCGGGTGAACCGCTAGTGCAAAATAAAAACCCCAACCCGCACCTGTATGAACGTGTTAAACTCAAAAACTACCAATTGGATTTTTATGACGACAAAGATATCACGCCGACTGCCGCGAAACTAATAGAGTTATAATACATATGTATGTATTACGATGTAAACATATAGAACCTTATTCTCCCCGTGAGAAGCCGGGACGAATAGTATAAAGTAAATAGTATAATAAAAATATAAAAAAAATCTTCATATTAAGAACAACCGACTACACATTAAATAAAAAATACAATGAATTTCTGAATAATTTAATATGATTCCATCAGTCGTTTAATTTAAATTGATCGACGTCGGTTTACAGATGTTACGGAACGCCATGTGTTACCGACGTTCAGAAACTTACAAGATGAGCGATGATGTTGTGACTTATCTGCTCACAAATTAACTGCTCTGATGAATGTGCACGTACTCATAACCACCTTTATTAGACCCCCCAACGTCTTAATAAAGCTATCTTGATAATAATTAAGATATAAGGCATAACCTACATAGCAAGTAGGTTAAAATTATGTTACACCCAATATTTCTACTCGTATCGTACACTTTTTAAATTGATGAGTCGAATTTTTGTTTTACTCTTGCCGTGATCTAGAAATCAACTCATGTGATTATTTTAAAGTGTTAGAGAGAGTAGTCTGAGAGAAAATTGAAACTTTATAGAAGCTTTTTAATAGGATTTTTTATTTGACCGTTAGGTTAGCTAATTAGAAACGGTACAAAAGTATTGGAAATAAAACATAAAAATACTAACTTTGTCAAATAAACAAGTACGTCTACTTCTTATTAAGTATTTAATGAGGATAGATAGTATAGTTATAGCTCATTACTACCCCACTGCTGGGCTAACGCTTTTCTCTCAAGGCTTGGAACTCATTTCACCGTTCTGCTCGAATGCGGGTTGGTGAATAAATGAGGATAAAATAAACAAATAAAAATTTTGATCGACCATGTCTTCTACTTACCAATTCTGCTCACGCCAAATATATGATTTTATCCAATGTACGGCTATATTTATTTAGCCGCTATTGATATAAAACAAATATTCCCACGCCTTGTTGACGTTCACATTATAATGTTATTTTAAATATAATTGTGATATGCTATTCCTGTTCTAGTATAATTATCATTCTCGACGTTTATATCGGTTTTAATAAATACCCCGTCCCGGTCCTCGGGAGAAAGAGTAATTAATTCCCCATCTAGTTTTTTTAAGAATAACAACATTATAATAACAAGAAAAAAATAATATATACACATTACACAAAGATGAAACTTAAATAACTTAGTAATTTATTTTTTCTTCTTTTATTTAATTTCTTTTCTTTTATTTTTTATTTTTTTATTTTTTTTGTATTTTTTTATTTTTTTTTTTTTTCCTAATTTTCAATAATGAATTAGTGTACACGAGTCTACACAAGTCTACCTGACTAAAGTGATGTATAATAGCGGTGGGCTTACAATATGATATATGATTGTGTATTAGACTGATTTATACAATGTCTATTAGTAGTTCTGTTGTTAAGACTTCAGTTCTCATTGTTACTGATTTGCTTGTTTGTTACAAATATTGTGTCTCCAAGAACTTTACTGATTATTGTGGATGAGTGGAGTGATGCTTGTGTTTGGAGGATATTGATATTTACGTGTGTGTCTAGTTTGTCGCAGTATCGCTTTAGGTTCTTCGTCACTGCTCCCGTGGCGCCTACCACTATCGGGATCGTTGTGACTGTAGTTTTCCACAATCTAGAGAGTTCGACTTTCAGCGGATGATATTTGCAGATTTTTTCTATTTCCTTTGCTCCAATATTATAGTCGGATGGTACCGAAACATCAATTAGGTAAGTTTTATTGTTGATTTTATCTATGTATATAAGGTCCGGTCTATTGTGAGTGATTGTGACGTCTGTTTGTATGGGAATTTCCCACATTAATTTAGCTATACTATTTTCCTTTACAGTGGGTTGCAATAGCTCCTCTTTCCACCATAATCTATTAACTTCTATTTCACTTTTTCTTGCTAAGCACCAGAATATATATTGTACCAAATTATTGTCTTTTAACATAATATGTTCCAGCTAGTTTTCGCATCCTGCGAGAAGGTGTTGAACAGTTTCATCTTTAGTTACGCATAAGCGGCATTTTCCGTCGACGTTTCGTTTCAATATGTCGCGTTCGTGCTGACGTGTTAGTACCGCTTGATATTGTATTGCAAATAAAGATGATTCCAATGAGGCTGAAATAGGTCGTTTCTTCAGCCACTTAAACGTCAGTTCTGTGTCCACATTGACTAGGTCAAGGACCTTTTTGGGAAATTGGCCATGTAGGTTCTTGTTTCTCCAGGATTCGTTTTGCTTTTTAATTATGTTATTTTTTATTTCTGTGTTTGTGTATTCGCCGTTTGCTAACTTCAACTCTTTTCCTATCTCTTCTGCTTCTGTAAATATGGAATATTTTTCTCTTTTTTTATCTTGCTATACTATTGCTTCAATCAGGTAATCATTTTTTTGTTCTAAATATTGTTTAAGCTTTAGAATATGAGCTTTATACAAATATTCTACGTTAATTAGTCCTCTGCCCCCTTTAACCAATGGTAAGTACAATCTGTCAACATCTGCTTTTTGTTGGTGGGCCTTTTTCAATGCTAACAGTTTTCGTGTTCTAATATCAATCTGCTTAAGATGGCTGTTATTGTAGTTGATTACACCAAAATAATACAACAAAACTGGAATGGCATATGTATTTATCCCCTTCATTAGGTTGCGCCCATTTAAAAAAGAGATGGTTAGTTTTTTTATTCTCCTAAAATACTCTTTAGTTAATTGATCTCTAATGTCACTATGAATAATTTTTCCGGATTCATGAATACCTAAATACTTATAATTTTGATCTAATTTTAACTGCTTAAAAGTATCTCCGTTCAGTAATGCATGGTTGTTGCCGTCAGTGTAGTTTCTATGTCAAGCTGTTAAGTGAAGTGTGTTACACTTATCTAAACCGAAAGTCATGCCTATATCTGACGTAAATATTTCAACACTATTTAGTAAAATTTTTAAGCTATTTCTATTGTTTGCATAATCTTTTATATCGTCCATGTATATGAGGTGATTAATCCACACTTTATCCTGTAGTTTATATCCTTTCGTTTCATATTTACCTAATAATGTAGAAATCGGGTTAAGAGCTAAGCAAAACAACAGTGGAGACAAGGAATCTCCTTGAAAGATGCCCCGTCGAATGTAAATCGGTTCAGTAGTATAAGAATCTGTAGAGCCCTTAACCGTCATTATAACTTTCCATTTAAGCATTGCTCTTTCAAGAAACGACTTTATTAGATGTGGGCATTTATAAATGTCAAGTATTCGCAACAGCCACTCATGGGATATACTATCAAACGCTTTGCTATAGTCGATCCAAATTTTTTTTGTCCCTTATGAGCATTTTCTAGAATAACTTTATTGATCATCAAATGGTCTTTGCATCAGCGGGCTCCACGTCGACATCCCGTTTGTTCTAGGGCCATAATATTGTTTACTTGACAATGAGTATACAGTTGATCGGATAATATCGATGTGAGAAGCTTATACATACTAGGTAGGCATGCGATAGGGCGCCAATTTTTTGGATCTTCAGTGTCGTGATTTTTCGGTATTAAAATGACCTTTCCAGTTGTGAGCCAGTCTTCTAGGGGTTCTTCATTTTTCAAAATCATGGTAAATAACAATGCTAGTTGGTTATGTATATTAGTGAGATATTTTAGGTAATAATTTTTAATTTTATCTTTCCCTGGTGCTTTCCAGTTATGCAATTTACTAACAGATGTTTTAATATGTTCTACAGTTATTTCTTCAAAAGTGCTCGTGTTTAAGTTACTGTTGTCTTGTTCAATATCGGTTATCCATTTTGCATCATGGTTGTATGCGACCGGTTGCGATAAAATGTTACTCCAAAATTCCTCGGTACAGGAAGGTGTTTGTTCGGTGTTTTAATACCTACGTGTTCTTTTTTACTATCTAAACTTTTGTATAATCTATGCTCGTTTTCAATGAACATTTTGTTCTGTTGTTTCTTATTGTTTATATCTTTATATCTTTTTATCCTGCCTGCTAGAGCTTTTATTTTTTGTTTTAATGTTTCTTCTGTACTTTTGTGTTCTGTTTCATTCTGTATTTTATATTTTGTGTAAAGTTTGTCTTTGATTTTTATCATTTTTCGCGAGTTAACTCCCCTCGAGATCTCTACCATTTGTCCTACTTCTTTCCTCAGGCGCTCAATTTTAATTTTTATTATTTTCTTCCATGGAGGGTCTGTATGGGGTTTTATTACTTCACTTGGTAAGTAAGGAGATTGCTTGTTATTCATTATTAGTGTTTTCGCTGCTGCATAAATTAAATCATTTGAGTCTCGGAGAGTACAATTACTTGCCAATAAATTGGGTAAATAGTTATTAATTATTGCGAGGGTGTACCCTTCTTTCTTGTATCTTCAAATTGTGAGTCAGTGGTCGTTTCAGATGTACCGGCCGAGCTTGCAGGAGACAACTCGCTGCTCTGCAAAGTATCACCTGTATCGCTTTGTTCATCGGTTGTAGTCCTTGAGGATCTTTCCCCACTCCCCCTATCCCCGACTCCCGTCCAACTAGCAAGCCGAGAGTCACTGGCTAGCATTCTGTCACGTCTGACACCAGCTACAGACGTGCCCCGGCGATCGCCCCCGGGAAGCGACCCTATACGTTTATTTCTTAAATGACCTTCCATATCTCCTTCTTGGGTTACTAGAGCTTCGTTAGCCATTGGTTAGTGAACTTAAAAGTTACCAATGTCCGTCCCTCACGTGGCAAAGATGGTCATGCCGAACGTGGAGTTAGATTTTGAGGGACCTAGTATAATTATATTTCAAATGCATTAATTATTATAATATATTATTGCCTTTGAACTAAATTTATTTAACTAAAATTTAGTTCAAAAGCAAGTGTACGAATATTATTTACATATATTTGACATTTTGTATACAAGTTCTGTAATGTTCAAATATTTTGTTGAATAAATAAAAATATATATGCATTTATATTTCAAGTTATCAAGTTCAATACGTTGTTTGTTTAAGAATTGTCTCAGCGGTAAGGTTTCTCTATTAAAGAGTTCAGAGCTGCGGACCTCGTAATTCAAGTCAGGATTTCAACCTTAGAAAAAGTAAGTTTGCTGGGAAAACAAAGAGCGGGCAGTCCCCTTAGAGTAATTTATACGTGACCGCGTAGTCGCAACTCCCGAGGGACCCACGGCGCGCAGTTTCGGCTTGCGTGTCCGACTCACCTGACAGCGAACTTCGAATTTACAGTGCTATTTTTTTTAATGTTTGTCTGGATAATCTCATATTGTATTTATAGGAATTTCTTTTTTATGTTCCTAAAGCAGACAGTATTAAACTGTATATACTAGCTTTATCTCGCCGCTTCGCTCGGCGTACACGAAATTTTAGTCATATTTTTCTTCTATGATCTTTAAATAGTAAAGAAAAAAATGCTATGTCCTATTCAACGACATTATATATTATTGACATATTTCTATGACAATTTTATAAGACAGTCATTAGGACCCAACAAAATTTCCGATTTCACCTATCACGCGATCTCATTTCTACGATTTTTCAATCTAAAACGACCTATAGTACTGTATTAAATTTTTATGCTTTCTACATATTTTACAAATTATTCTGAATATGGTATAGTTATTTTATACTATAATATAAAAATTTGTACAAAGTGCTATCGTTTTTTTTTTATCTCTTAAAATATTTGTTTAATTCAAACTGGTAGTTTCTGATACTAGTGCGACCAACTGTACGAACTCTCCAGCTTTATAATTTAAATGTATATTACTCGACTTGAAACCCCTTAAATTGCTCTGAATCAACGAACCGCGGTCGGCGCACCAGATCTTAGAGTCGTAACGTCAAATGACATTGTCTATAATTGTTCTTAATAAGCAGAATATCACTAAAAATATTTATTTAATTCTGACTAGCAGTTTTTGAGATAAGAACGATCATCCAAACGAAACCTTCAGGCTTATAATTAAAAGATATAAAAATAATAAATAAAGAATAAAACTTTATATTTTAAAGTTACTTTATTACATAAATAAAAAAAGCTTAGAACAATTTTCGAGACCGGCAAAATAAAGTGGTCCTCTAATATGACTGGACTCCCGCTTAACGTTAAAGTAACACTATTACTACCTATACACAATAAACGACGAAATCTACGAAGCTTTACAACATCATATTCTATTTATCAGACTTATATTATAAATGCGAACGAAAACTATTAAATCGGTCGTAATAAAATATGACAAAAGAATAGCCTGGCCAAACCAAAATCTTCTAACCAAATTATTCCAAGAGTCCCATAAAAGTACTTTTGAATCCTACTGTTTCAGGAATATAGCTAAAATAAAATCGGTAGTTACTTTTTTTAAATTCAATTAACGAGTACTAACTCTATGCTATTAAAGTCGTCTGTAATTATAATATACTAGCTGTTCATCCGTGGCTTTGTCCGCGACACAATCAAAAATAATAAAATATGTTAATTACGGTCTATTTAAGCTGTGAAAACAGGACATTTCAAGCGGATCAGACCAATTTTTTATACGAATGTTTCAAACCATTGATGAAAAAATACGTATGTATTTATTTTTGCGCAGAAGATTTAAAATTAAATTTCATGCTTCTTAAATAAAAAATGACGGAACCGCCATACTAACTTTTAACCCCGTATTTTACCTTTTTGCGAGGTAGTTTTTAAGAACCCTGATATACATATTCATTTATTTCTAAACGGAAGCTACCATATAACATTTCATGATTCTTACATGAAAAATGACGGACCCGCCATACAAACTTTCAACCCACATTTCACCCTCTTGGGGGTAGATTTTCGAAAACCCTGAAATACTTATTTATTTATTTCCAACCAGAGGCTTGTATACAAAATTTCATGCTCCTTACATCAAAAATGATGAACTCCCCGTATAAACTTTCAACCCCTATTTCACCCTCTTAGGTGGTGAATTTTGGAAAACTCTGATTTGCGTACTTATTTATTTCCAACCAGAAGCTTGTATACGAAATATCATGCTTTGAAAATGATGGATTTCCATACAACGGTTCATCCCTTATTTCACCTTTTTAGGGGTGGAATTTCCAAACATCCTTTCTTAGTACGCGTTTCCATCATAAAATGCATCAACTGTCAAAATTTCAAGTTTCTAACCCCAGTGGCTTAGGCTCTGCGTTGATGAGTCAGTCAGGACAAGTCTTTATATATATAGATTATGTAGTGATTAAACAATGTAAAAGTAATTTCATACGAATAACAGCGATAAAATAGAAAATGTATTATTCTTCAAAATGTTGGACAGCGTTGCTCACGTTATTATGTATCCCAATGGTATTATAAATAGGAACAGAAAATTGTCTGGTTGTATCCTGTTTTCCAACCGTCTGTCTTTGTTATTTAATTAACCTGAATATCTACTAATAAACATTTTAGATTCCACTAAAAAATGCAATCTATGAAGTGATTATGACTTTGGAATGAGCGTATAATAATAATGGCGAATCGCGTGTGGTACCAAAAAAATAGAAAACAGTGGAAAACGCGAAATTGGTACCATCGTAAACATTACAAAACTTTACGACGTCAGCCATCCTCGTCCGACCTTTGTCTGTTGAATTTTATTTCTAAATACGAATCAAGAAATAAAAGCAAACGGATTACTACGGATAAATGTATGCTTATTATATTTTTAAAATTTACTAATAGAATTAACATTATTCTTAGCAATTCAATATATATAAATATGTTATCTTTACTAATGTTACAAAGCTGAAGAGTATTTGTGTTTAGTTATTATCATTATTGAGAATGATTAGATATATACGACCCACGAAGGCGTGGCGGAGTAGTTATTTTAACGCGAGTGAAGACGCATAGAGCAGCTAGTCAGCAAATTAAGATCCTGCTTCGCTGAAATAAAGATAGTTTACAAGGATTTAAGGCGTTAAAAGTAAATACTATATTATCCCATGTAATATTACAAAAGAAAATCGACTAACTTCAGTCTACGCCGTACTTCATAATCGCAAACAATGAAGCTAACAACAAAATGAAGATTAGCCCCACGGCTTCACAAACTTTGATGTTTACAGTCGGGCTAGGTCGGCAACGGAGAAAGGTCAAATATTTATTGACATGTTTACATAGAAATAATACAGTCGTTTAAGTTAGAGGTGCTTTGGATTATGTTAAATATTAAATAAAAAAGATCTACGAAATATTATGCAATAATAATATTTGTATTTGTTATAAATTCAAATTTAAATAATCTCAATACAAATTTGTTAAGATACCAAGTTTTCATTCTTCTCTCTGATAAGATTTAAGATAAAGCGTTTCATTAACTTAATCGTCAGCTTCTTATATCTTCAACATCTATTTAAACGTAACAAATACATAGTAATTAATGTTTTTTATTCATTAACGTTTAAGATATTAGTTGATTTTACGTCAAGTAATAAAAAAATAAAAAAGTATTGAAGTTGTGCTACAGTCCTCATTAATTTTAACTAACATGTTCCGTGACGGCCTTCGAGCCCTAACATAAATTTTAACATAACTTGGACAAACAAGTTGAAGTTGAAATAAGTACTGCCCTTAGAATGCGTCCCCAGTGACATGCTCATTTGTACTTGCCATAAATTACTAAACGGATAATAAGAACAAAGTTTCTGTTTTCAAGACGTATCGCGTTTTAAAGAACAAAAAATACAAGTACTTGTATATTTTACTTGTTTATTATATTAGGATAAATCGAGCATTATTCTCTTCAGGAGTGATTAAATATTTATTGTTCTATCATAAGCTCAAAGGTAAATAGAGTTAAAATGTATAAAAAACAATTTTATGTCTTATTGTTTATTATCTGACGTGAAAATGTTGAAGTTTGAATCTATGTTGTATGATACTCTATTATTTGAAATTAACAGATAGTTTTTCCTTTTTTAGGTAAGTTACGTTCTTAATGTTCAAAATAATTTCACATGTTATTATATCGTTTCCAAAAATGCCCAAGCACTATTTACGCAAATAAACTCGTTTCGCGAAGGCGATCTTCATCAGCGCAGCTTCGTTTAAAGTTTTAATCGCTTTCGAGCCGTGATAAACAAATTTTAATTAAGTTTTAATATCACCGCATAATTGCTGAGGCGAAAGACTATCACAATATCTTTGTTTATGAATATTTCAATTTGTCGCGTTAGCGATTCCATTCGCTTGAATTAACAAACCCTTTGCTGGGAATTGAAAATTGTTAAATTCTTGATTTTTTTTAATGTTAGCTTACATATCTTTTTTATGAATTCATCATTAATATAAAAAATTGTAAGTCTGTTATATAACATAAATATTATATATAAATAAATAAGTAAGTAAATCAATAAAATTTGGACCAATTTTCGATCAGCAAAAAAAAATCGTTTTAACCTTGTGTATATTATTAAGTTATTTTTATTGAGGCAAAGATAACTTAAATATATGAACTATTCAGAGGCCTAGAAAAAGCATCTTTGGTGTTGGTTGACAAGAAGAATCGGGATAATACTTCCATTTTTCATTCTCAAGCAGCGTGAAGCGTAGAATGCTCCGTTATTCTGAACGAACTGTACCTCAGGGCATGAATTTAATCTCAGATTTCGGAGTGTCAGACTCATAAGAAATGTCACTTGGATATATTTCTGTTCTTTTTGATTACACGAGTATGACGTCATGTCTTTTATTTTATGGGCTCGCGGGATTTAATATTTGCTCCGTTTTGTTTTGAATCAAAATATATTTTTGTGTAAATATTATGCCAATCATATGCATCTAAATAATAAATAATTTAAGGAACTTAAGGGTTTGTTTACTTACTAGAAATGGTATAAAATACGTGCCACGTAGCTCAAATGAATCGGACTAATATAATATTTATAATGATGACGAAATGATCTCAACTAAAATTCATTTTAGGAATGAATGATACGTAAAACAGATTTCGGGAATGGTTTTTTTTGTAATAAAGCCACTTAATTTACTTTAAGTAAAGCACGAGACATCGTTTTATTTCAGGTAAGGGATATTAAAATCGCTTCTGTTGCAAGCATCTGTAATAAATCATAAGTGCATTATAAAGTGGCTTGTTGAGACGCTTCGTTAACTTAAACAAACCTTTCTACAAAAGGCTTAAGATGAAATTTATGAAGGAAAATTTAGATATTCTCGTGTTTTAATAACGTTATAATATGTCTTATTATCAATAACGGTGTTGTTTAGAGTCGAGGCGACTTCTTAGATAGAACGCGTGTATATTATCTAACGACAACGGGTTTATTTCCGGATGAGCCACTAATCCATGTGGTAAGCTTGTGTTTTTACTTATCTCTATATTCTTGACTGTATTTACAGGAAAAATATTTGTATAAAACATACGTTCATACTACATTTTACAGATTTTTTATCTAATAGCAACGATATTTTTATAGGGCATAAAAGATAAAATTAAAGCACTGGTCCAACTATTTCCTTGCGTATCACCTCCGAGCCGTCCACTCCGGTGATTATAAGTTGCAGTTACAACGGAACTAATGAATGCGAGCGGGATTACCGGCCCGGACGCGCGGCCAATTACATAAAAGTTGTCTGACATCGGTAATCCCGCACGATATGCTATTCTATTCATAGCGAGGTTTATTTACCGTGAAACTGATGATATGTTTTAAAAGCTGAAGCTATTTTAAAGGCTTCATGCTTTTTTTTAACTTTTTAGAATAATTATTCATATAGTTGTTTTTGGTTTTCCGTATTTCTGACATTCTCCATACAATACTGTTTACGTATTAAAACGATGCAGCAATATTACATTCAAGCTCATAGCGCATCCTCCTTACAGTTCCCAGTAGAAATAAGGACAGTAAAATATTTTAACGTCGACATTTTTATATTACGGACATCCAGAGCTACACGTATCCTCGAAGTAATACTAAGGATTTCCAATTTCACAAACATTAATTAAATTTTTTAATTATATCAAAAAGTGCTTTTCACGGCTCGGTTCTCTTTTAAGTATTCGGGCATAATGCCTCACTGCATATTACTGGGTACAAGGTTATTCGACAAGACTTTGTGATTTGATACCAACTACTCGTTAGTAATAATACCACCAAACAATAGTTGATGGTGTATTGACGATAATCCATTATTACGATTATAATAAATATAAAAACTATAAATGTAACTGTTGCAAAAGATTAAAGGCATTACAGTCATTTGCAACAGTTAGTTAATACTAATCAGTAAGTACTGTTTAATAATAGTATAAAAATAAATATAATTTAGTTTTTTTTTTTGTGTCACGTAAATATTAAAGAAAAATATAATTTAATCATTCTCTACAGAATCTTTTAGTTCCTCGACACTTGAAATTTATGGCGGTTGCTTTTACACAATAGAGATGAAAAGTAGTGGGGCGAGAAATATCTGAAACTTCGCGCTAACAAAAGTAAAACAAGAATTCGTGTTCAACTATCGGAACAAAAAATATAATTAAAAACTTCGTAAACGATTTGAACTCTAACGTTTTAATCACAAAATTAAAACGCAGAATAACTTAAAGCTGCATTTGCTTTAATTTATATAATACAGATGTAACAGATGAAAGAGTTACATTTTTCATAGACAGTAAAAAAAATCTTTTTCATTAAATTTCAGTAGTAGCTAAGTTTTATATCTGCCAACAAATCCCAACTACGTGCTTTCGTATAATCGCGCGGATAAAAGAGGCGTGCTCATCTCATTGTCTACAAGTTTACTTATTAAAAATTCATAAAATAGACATTATATGTTAAGAAAATAAAGGTATAAATAATTCTTATTGTTTCAACAATACTATAAAGAAGTTTTAAAAGAAAAAATATATATTCCAAGACAGAAATAGTTCGACGAGACCCAAAACGTTTCAATTTCACGGAACGTTAGTTGGGCGTCGAAGATGCCCTAAGGTGTCATGGAAGCCTCTATAAACTTGTATTATGTTCATCTTTTAAAAATCCTAAACAAAATAAGTTTATTTATAAAATTGGTCTCATAGAATCTTAAAGAAAGATTAATGTAAACTTTCAGAAAAACTTTAAATTGATCATTGAAATTGAATGTATATTATGCTTAACGAAATAATATATTTTTAATTATGTTTATGTTTCTTAACAAGGAACGTAAATGTTTTTAATATTTAGTATGCTTTATAGTATGTTTTCTTAATATACAACAAAGTCATTTTAAATCTGTCAGAGCTTGAACAACTTTAAAATGTTTTAAACACATTTTCCGACGTCACCTTAAGCACTTAGTGTTTTCGTTGTATGTACCTAAAATTGCACTTTGGGTAAGACATGATATTTAAGATAGGGTGCAATATGTCAAAGTTTGTTACCAAAATAAGTTTTAGTATAACCCGACAAGCAAGATACTCAATATATGCCAGTAGGTAGGAGCTTGAGCAAATATACATTAAAAGATTTTTAGCAGAATTGGTTGTTTCAGTTTACAGAATGAAACGAAAACATTTTCCTACGATTACATTAAAACACAAAGATGTAAATATATACATAGATAGTCTATAACACATTTTATCAAATATATAATATAATTAAATGTAGGTATTTTCTTTGTCTGTTCGTGCACACATTATAAGCGTACATTTGAATATATTTTTAACTCGACATGCGTCACTATACAGATGTAAGGCTCTCAACATATTACTATAGTCACTGTAATGGATACTTTCGATCCGGGCAAACGAAAGGGTTCCCATGAGATGATTAAAAACCGTATTTCCATACCCATCATCATTTTGAACGGAGCTGCGAGCACACGATATATGTTTTGTTTGTAATGGTTAAATAGCATGACAAAAATATGAAGCATTTTTCTAAACTTCTATATATAAAAGACGAAACTTAGCCTATAAGCTTCTATAAGATTTCGCGCAAATAAAATAGAAACTTTTAAAGGAGGCCGAAAACTTCACGTGTCACGTCTTAAAATAGAAAAACGATGTGGAAATATCGGCGTTGAGGCACGAGGGTACACAATTCCACTTCATCCTTAGCAAGTGTCTGAGTGCAAAGGCGTGTCGAGTTGCCGGACGAAGCCGGCCTCTGTGAAAATTTAGCCAGAAAATTCAGCGCCCGCCGGAAAATATGGCCGTTGATGGAACCTTAATGTTTCCGACTTGGCCCGGCTACTTGCGGTCAGCCGCGACAGCCTTCGAAGTGTTGCCCATAAAACTTGCTTGCCGTTTTGTCTAGAAAACTCTTTTAACGTTTTAGGTCGCGATTATCGTGGAATAGCGTTCTAAATTTTTAGTCTACTTTTTATTAGACAACGTCTTTGTTGAAACGAAAGAAAGAGTATAATAATTTTTATCGCAATTAACAAATAATTGATTTGATTGTCAGTCAATATGGTGTGTTCAAAAAAAATGACAGCAACGTTATCTTCAAAATAATCTTTTTGAATTTTTTGGTACATTTAAATACGTCAAAGGTTCTCTTTTCACGCATTGAAATGTTTGCAAACTCATTAGTGTAGTACATACCACCGGTCCGTCCAGACATGTGATTGACACCACGGAAATGATTTCGCTTGGCGTTCACGTTATCTCAAAAAGGCACTCATTTACTGGGAATATTTGATATTGCGTAAGATAGCGTAAACATTAACAGCTCCCAGACAAGTTTTGGTTTCGCTACTTTGGTATAGCGACAACAGACATTGTCGTGTTATTAATAACTATTTCATTTATATATTTGTATGAGCATTTATCAAAAAAAACCTTTTAGAAAATACATTTACTACTTGCTTCTTAACTAGAATAAATTGTACTCTTTTTATATGGCTTTTTAACTTTTAATTACTAAGTAAAATAATTCTGTCTATAGATGGCGTCACACGGACGCTCTTTTAAGTATTGCAGTGTAGTGATTAAAAATTAAGACGAGATAATAAATAAAATATTAAGACTGCTAAAACTTTATAGTTATTTAAAAATAATGACAACATACTTACTCAAATTGTCAATTGTTTTATGCAATAAAGAAGTTTAATAAATTGTAAAATTCCTATGTTTGAAATAATAAGTAGTATTAGTATTTAGTAGAGCATATCAATTTATAAAAAGTCGATTTCTCATCAAACTTGAATAGTAAAGTAACATAAAAAAAGATTTAAATTGATGCACATAACATGAGAGGAGATCCATGTCCAGAAGCTTTGGGCAGTATTCTGTGATTCTTAAAAGCTTAATATATATTTCGATTCAAATAAACATAATCATAATCTTTTTGTTAAATAAATTATTTAAGAATAATAATACAACAAAAGGAAACTGCAAAATATTTACTGTCTCTTTTGTAATATAATAAAAAAATCATCCTTAGTATATTTAAACATCAACAATAAAAAAGGATAAATCAACAAGCCTTCGAAATTAACCTGTTAATCTTGGAATTGGAAGGATGAATGGTTCGTTAGAATGAGAATAATACGATGCTTTTATTGTCTATTTTATTAGAGAGCGTATAGGTTTTCGGTTTCATTAACAATAAAAGTAACCGAACCAACGAGAATTGGATTTGCAGCTCGAGGGCTGTTGAATTCATCATTACATACTTTTATGTTTTCAACTTGTGTCGCGTTTACTATACTTTGATAGTATATTGTGGTAATAAACGTATTATATTATTAACATTATATAATAGCACGGAATGTTTATATGTTGCATAACATAATAGCGACTCGTTGAAATCGTTGAAAGTAACGTTTTATTCCAAATTCCTTTTAAAATATAAGAGTTAAACAAATCAAAGATTTCTATAGATTTATAATATTCAGAATATGCCCTTAGTAAAGTATAAAATAGGATGAAGCATAAAACGGTGTACATACTCGTATATATATTTAATAAATAAATCGCTAGTAATGACATTTATTCGGTGGTAGAGCTTTGTGCAAGCTCGTCTGGGTAGGTACCACCCACTCATCAGATATTCTACCGCAAAACAGCAGTACTTTGTATTGTTGTGTTCCGGTTTGAAGGGTGAGTGAGCCAGTGTAATTACAGGCACAAGGGACATAACATCTTAGTTCCTAAGGTTGGTGGCGCATTGGCAATGTAAGTGATGGCTAACATTTCTTACAATGCCATTGTCTATGGGCGTTGGTGACCACTTACCATCAGGTGGCCTATATGCTCGTCCGCCAAAGAATAGAATAAAAAAATGACATAATTGTGAATTAGTACTTCTATACATTTAAAACAATTTGAAAAAAGGCATTAGCATCCCCAACAGGTTAATGAACTGACGTGGTATGGGTGAATATCTCAGTGCGATACTAATGAATTTATGTATGTATATAATAATAAAAAGCAATAGTAATACAAGCATAATCATACCCGTAGGAAGTAAGGGATTATTACCAGTAGGTTGAGTAAACAAAAAATGTTAAGCAAACATTTTTTTCAAAAAATATTTTCATAAAGTACAATGGGTATGGTAACAAAAATTACCCTCCGTGCCTCTTAAATATTGAAATCGACATAAAACAATGCTCGAGGTATACAAACGTACGGATTGCCAATTCATGGCTTCCTTTTTTTCAGCACACGAAAAATTTCGAGAAACAATTTCCTAGAGATGATACCGTCGGGTAAAATAAACCGTAACAGAAAGTGGGAAAACCGTAAAAACGATTCCGTGAAAATTAACTCAATCGAGTTTGTTTTATAGCAGAATGTGGGCTACGTGATAAACTGTAAACATTACGATGCACCGACGATATTAATAAATTGTATTACACCATATATTTATTCATTTTATTTTATTATTAAAAATCTGATTTCGTCTATTTTTATTAGTATTTTTTTATGTCATACATTTATATAGTCTCTATAATAGAATATGTATTAGCTATTTATTATGCAAAAACTTGACGAGACCATAGCCGGACAGTTATAGGTTTAATTGTGTACTGCATTTGATTCTGTATCGCTTGATTACATGATCACAACCCTGCTGTGAGTCTCTCTTTGGGGCAGCGCAGCGTGCTCTTAGCGTACGTCCGAGTAATCGTTTGTCTGTAAGCATAAAGATGCTCGCGCCGTGCTTTTGGTCATCAATTCTGCTAGGAATGTAGTGAATACGTCTATGCAAGTTTTATACGAGCAAAGAGAAAAAAACAAATTGAAGATTAAATTATGTTATGATGTTAACGTGTGCAGGTCATGAGTACTTAAAATAATATATATGCCCCTAGCTGGAAACATGGTGACATTGAACGAGGCACCTGTTGGCAGTAGATTTTTACAGCATTCAATACGTTTCAATGCTATATTATAATCAAAGTGAGTGAAGCTAATAATTGTATGAATCATAGTGAAGTATATGAAGATTTAATATTAACAAGTATAATTTCTTATGAATCAAATATTTTAATTATAAGCTTACTATTATAATTGTGCTACGATGGCATAGCAAAAACATTAGTATTTAATTAATTTGGGTCTATGTAAACAAAAGTTTTATTATTACTAATATTAGCGCAACTTTAATGGCTTTTTTATTTTTATACTACATATATTAAAAAAAATTAATTAACAGAAGGTTTAAACATTACAAAGATATGTGAATTTAAAAGTCGAAAATTCAACGTTTAACATAGCTTAATGAGATTCGCAAAACCACAGCGAGGCGAGCATCAACACTTATTAAAAGAGGATTAACTCGTTTAAAGTACGATTGAACTTCTACTTCAGACTTTACAACCGAGTAGCGACCGCGCAGGAACTTCGAAACATCTAAGATTATAAACTTTGACGCGATATTCGTTAAAGCTATTAAAAATTAATCATCACAGCCCAATGATTTAAGCGAGCCCTTCAAATTTCGGACTATCGCGGTTAAAAGTTGGGTAAAATACTTATTACATACTAATCTAAAATAAATTAATTATATTTATTGTTGTGTCATTTACAATGTTTAGTAAAATGATAAAATTAAATATTTTTAGATTTATAAGTGCAATCTTACATTATATATTTAAGCTTGTTGTTTAGTTTTGCCTGTTTTAAATAGTCAGGATTTTTCTTGTACGTATTTTCTTGTGTTAAGGAACACAATATTTCTTTGGTCAAACAAATTGCGGTCGGGCGTTAGTTTGATTGGAGGTTATTTGTTGCCTTTACAATGAACATTAGCGGAAACTTGAGCGTTCACCACCAGACCTTACGTAGACCCATATAGCTGTATACAGGAGTTTATATTTTAATTTATCCCGCAGTTATGTAACTTAGTTCGTTGCAATAGTGTTGAATTTGGAGTAACGCATGGACTATGACCATACCTGCACAGCTCATTCGCCTTAATGAATAGTAATGTGGGCGAGATGTAGAGCGATTTAAAGAAGCAATAACTTATAAGTGATGTTCTTAGTCAATGATGAAGGTAGTAGATGATGAGCATGTTAATTAGGTTTTTAATATATAATAGTAAATAAATAAATAAATATTATATTATTTATTGTGAACGAAATCAACACCATATTACATGTTAATATTTATTTAATGTTATGTTTTATAATACTATGCTAATACCATTCATCCCTTAGTGTACATTTTAACCGTTTGTTTTATTGCTCTCAGTAGTGTAATTATGATGCTTATGTGTAAAATTGTACACATATTGTGATTTTGTCCATGGTGCACATTCTTAAGAGAGCCTGGCCATCAGTTTTGGATATTATAGCGAACAAGTGTGTACGCAAACTCAAGTGCAATCTCTATTCTTTTACTTACATTTGGTGAGCAAACCCCATCGATTTATTGGACCCGGGGACCTCTGCATCTGACACCTTGTAACATATTGTAACATTATACTAACGAGGCGGTAAACGTGTATATATATATATATATATATATATATATATATACACGTTTTGTATTGTATGTATGTGTATAATATACATATGTTGGCAAAGCATAGAACGTTTTTTTGTAAATGAACTTAAGTTCTTGGTTTCGATTTAAGTACACAAGACACGTATACAAAACAACGTATACGTAAACAAATAAATCAACTTTTGTTTATAAAACGGAGAACAATTGTTTTCTAGGAATTCTCATTGTTATGATAAAAAGGAGAACTATAAAATGTTTTCATTGTTATAGTTCCATTTGAGTATTGTGTTTTGTTTTGATGAGGGTGTGACGCTCATTATTTCAATTCATCTTATTACGAGACCTTTAAATGAAATTATTCATAACGTATTTAATTCCTACAACAAACAAATTGCCAATTAAAAATATATAACGTGACTATGCTGCAAATATAATAAAAAGCATTACTGTAATAGAAAATAAGTATCTTAGACGACATCATTTCGTACAAGTCGGAACATTGGAGCAAATTCAGCGACGTTCAGACCTAATCGATAGGAGAGCAACAGTTGCGTGTGTCTGATCCGAATGATACGGAACGCGGCAATTTCCTTCACGCAAAACCGATACGCTGTTGTCACATGAATATAACGTGTTCATCGAAAACACAATCATATTGGTCCAAGTATTTACAATCATAGTAAACATGCGAAAGATGAAAAACTCATATCATTATTAATAACTTTTTTAGTAAATTATATAGCAGTAGAGCATTCTTTAGGAATGTATTTTTAGTTTACATTATAATTGCTTTATAAATGTTGTAGTTATTTTATATATCTTTAACCTAACATTGTGAAATGGTGCTAAAGAGATAAAATTATAAGTAAAGTTTTTTGTTATACTATGAATATTTTGCTTGATATACTTTTAATTATCTTTGCTTTATATTAACGAGCCATTTAATTAATACAATTATTCGTGTATATAAATATAAATGATTTCATTAAATGCTGTCACATTAAGCACACACTTAAAATACATATATAGGGTCATGTGTAATGAATATGTGCGATCTATCAGAATTAGAAGACCCTTCACCCGACGCCCGTATGATCGATGGGCGGAAATGAAGACGATATTTTTCTAAGAGCATGTGATGGCAGCAAAAATCGACACTTCATCACTACGCGTCATGAAGATTTAGATATAATCGTGATAGTGCTTAGAGGAATCCTGATTTTATATACATTTTAATACGTCACTTGTAACGTTTGAATAATTGACAATGTTCTTATTAATTGTTCTTATTAAAATACGAAAGATTTCAAATAGAATGCTTGTTTTATTTAATAAAACGAGTCTCATTATTCTTTTTGTCTTGCTTAAATGTTGTAATTAAACTTTTTATCTTGTTTTAATAAAACAATTTTTGATTATAATAGAAAACTAATTATTACTAATTAATAAACTAAACTAATTATAACAATACTAAAAACTTAGTAATAAATTAAGCTAATACAACATTATTCATTTTTTTCGCAGTTCTCGTCCGTGCAGAATAAATAATTTATTAGGAAGAGGATTTTAAAAACACACGTCGCGTGTATCCCTTATCCTACAGCGAATAAGCCTTTAAGAGTGTGTGAAAATTATTCCATATGATTATATTCTCACGGATTTTTGTAGTCCGTATGGAGATGAATTATAAAAAAAAATCTTAGATTTACGTTTCAAAACTTGTTAGTCTTTAATATAAATAAAAATATTTTTATGAAGTCGCAATTCATCAATAAGTCAAGCAAGCTTTATATAATATATATTTTTTAGTTTTCACTAAAAATTCAAATACCTAAAACTGTTCCAATATATCGATATTTAAATATTTTAAAAGGAATAAATAGTGTCTACAAATTCTTCTTTTTTTAATTTTATCGTAAAAGTAATTTTAAGATGCGGAAAAAAAACTGTTGCCACTACACCATTTATGAATGATTAAACACTTGGTTATATAAAATAATGTGAACTTGAATATAATAAAATATTTTTCCTTCAATATATTATATTTCGAACAAATGATAGAGAAAATTTAAAGGAACGAATAAACTCAAAATAGGAACTAGCAAAAACAAAATTGAAATGTACAGTTAACTACATATTAAGTCCACTCACACGTGACAAACATTCACAAACACGTAATGGGAAAGACATACAAAAAGATGGACGGTCAGACTCTAGTCATATTCATTGCCTCAAATATTTAACTCTTAAAGAATCCCGAAAATTCAAAAAAACAATAATGTCAGTAGAGCATATTTCATGTGTATCGTTTCATTATTGCTTTACAACAATCCTTGGAACGATATAACGATATCCGAGTATTGAAGCCGCAGAGGGATGTGTTATTATTTACCGTGCTCTCATCTTCGGACGCGGTTCAATCGGTTTCATCGAGGCCCAATGCAACTCTATTGTGTTTACAGAAGGCTCCGCTGCTCATGTCGATTGCCAATCGAAAGGAATGTGAGCGCCAGTCATTTTCCAGGAATGAATGCTGTACAACGCGGTTAATTATGCCCTGCAGATTGCGGTTAAATTGATTGAAAACAATTCCCACATAAATGTTGAATGAATTTAATTTATAGTTATTTATGTTGAGTGTCTCTCAGAATTATATATATATATATATACCCTGTTTATAATATATTCCGTATATACATTACACATGACCAAAATTCAGGTAAAAATTAATTAAAGTTACGTAAAAAAGGAATATAAATAAACCAGAAAATATAAAAAATTACTTAGGGTTACGTTACGGTTATCAGCTCGATACTGTTATTTATATGTATATATATATATATATATATATAAATGTATATTATACTGTTATATTATATATTCAAACATATGAGCGTAGATAAGCTCAAGCTGTACGTGAAACAGTTTTGATGAATTTGTCTTTGTGCACGTAACATGCACACATACACAACTCATGCACTAGCTCTCTAGTTCATTAAAAAATATTAATTTTTACTTTTTATTGGTTTTGAAACACTCAAACTGAAATGCAACAATACTAAATATTGCTGTTTAGTTGTAGAATATCTAATGAGTCTACCCCGTCTGGCTTGCACAAAGCCCTTCCACGTAGTAATGTTAATATTGATTTCATGTTTTTTATATTTTTATTATTCCATTTTAGGATGTTTTACATCAACACAAGATTAAGATATTATTGAATGTTATTATCTAATGACTCAAACAGCTTGCGATGCAAAAAGCAACTTCTATTGAATTTACGTTATGAAAATTGGTCACGACACGAATTCGACATTCTGCCATCGGTTCCATTTTTCCACAACGACCGCATGTAATCGAATTCAGTATTGGATGATATTACTCTGAGTTGTGATATATCCAATCAACTATTTATATTGCCCAATGTTTTTGTATAATATTTGACGATTTTGTATATGGATTTGCAATTACTTGTGTTTCAATATTTTTTTCATTTATTCCAATAAAAGTAGGTAGCTTCGATGAAGTAAGAACTGTTTTATGAATAGATAAAGTTTTACATACATAATTGACTTATATATTTACATAGTAAACAATTGATAAATATGTAATTGATACATATTGGTATATATTTAGTGATTCTAGTTGGCACTTTAAGTAAATATACAAGCTTACAAGTATAATATGAATTTATTAAAATATATGTTTTAAGATCCGTCTCCCCAAAAAAGGAGAAGAGGCCTTAGCCTAGCAGTGGGACATTGACATGCTATTACTGTACTGTTAAAAGATCTCTATTATTTAAAGTGACTGCCTCGTTGGTCTAGTGGCTAGATATAAGGCCGCAGACCCGGTGGTCCTAGGTTCAATTCCCAGGTCGGGCCAATAAATAGTTATTGGGTTTTTCTGTCAGAAAATTCTTAGTAGCAGCCCGGAGTCTGGAAGTTCGAAGTGTGTACACTCCCGTGCCTCGGAAAGCACGTTAAGCCGTTGGTCCTGCGCCTGAACTCTTTCCGGTCGTGTCGGATTGCCGTTCCATCGGATTATGAGAGCTAGGGAAAAGAGAGTGCACCTGTGTTGGCGGACACACTTGTGCACTATAATATCTCCTGCGCAGTTGGCTAATCTCTCTTGAGATTGGCCGCCGTGGCCGAAATCGGCCTGGAGGACCTTATTATTTAAAATATAGTATTTCATCATAGTGCCAATATTTATGTGTCGATGTGACTATTTATTATCAGGTGTTTATTGTCTGTCTGCCTTCTTGTATAACTAAATTTCATAAAAAGTTATTGCTTAACGAAATAAGGTTCACATTTTTTTTAAACATATAATAATGAAACTTGTTAAAAAAATATTATATTTGAGATATGGAATAATCATGGAGAATAAAATTAAATGAATTTAACGTAATATTAGGTAAGCAAAAATCTGTGCTGTATTCAGGTAAGTTCGAGAAGCAAGCAACCTATGTTCTGGTTCACGTCCGCCATCGACCATAAATCCCGTATACTGCCCTCTGCGGTACTCGGCTAACTACGCCATTTGTTTGCACCGTCTCTGATTACATGCGAGATAACGATAATACTAAATATTGACCTTCTACACTTTGACAATAAATATGCTAATAGCCAAACTTTCGAATATTTTGTATGTGATTTTATGAAATCAGAAAATGTATTAAATAAAGAACGCTTGTTAATCTAACTAAAAAAATAAAGCAATAATCGTATTTTACGAAAACAACTGATTTATATGCAATAAAGATATTTAAAATCAAAAGAAATTTAAAAACTTGAAATATTAATAATTATTTACTTCCTCTTTTATAAAATCATAGCAAATTACAATAATATATTAGAGATGATTTTGTTTTTATATATACTAGATATTTAGTTATCTGCCAGCTATATTACTATAGCTTTATAAGTTAATTTTCCGAATCGACGATAGCTTAATTTTAATTTTATATTTAAAACAATAATTTAAAAGAGCTCGCAAAATCTCAACCGAACAAAGTTTTGATTTGATAAAAATAATTTACGTATTTCAAGAATATTAAACAGACTCGTTGCAAAATGACGATGAAAACATTCGACTATTAAAAGGCGACGTTGACTATAAAAACGAATAAAAGCTTGATAGATAAATTGAATGTTTGTTACGGCAAAGTTGACCTTTCAGATTCATAGCGTGCAAATAGGGAGCGGCGGCTGGTTGACTCAGCTCTTGATTCGCCTTGTTTTGAATGCGCGGCGCTCTCATGTGCCGTTTGTTGTCCCGCTCCGAGTGCCTACACAGAATATAATATACAGACAAATTAGAAAAAATAAAAAAAGGTCTTTTATAAAAGAATATCGATGAGAGAAGCAGTAGTATATTACTTTTACGTTTTTAAGTCTTTACATTATAAGATGATTAAATATAGAGTCGTTGCGAGACTCACTTCAAAAATTCAATTTAGCTGACGACAATCGAACGTCCTTTATCTATGCACAGAAGGTCCTTTTATTTGATGGGCTCCTTGAATGGATATTGTTATCCCAGTAAAATAAAGAGTATAATAGCAAAAGTATGGATAAGAATATTTGTTACTCGAAATAAATCTTTTAAAGGTTATAATTAGAAAAACATTTTATTTTTAATACAAATTCATATATGTATATAAAATAAAGATTATTTTTATCAGATGGGTATATATTGTTCATATTGTCCTTAAAAATATTGGATACGTTCCTAAGCTCTTTGTTCGACAACTATTAAGTCATATTCAAATTTCGAAAATCAGCTTCATTTGATCGAAAATTAACTGAGTTTCAACGCATCTACCTAAAACCAACGCGTTGAATATTCATCACATTTAGATAGAACGGGGCGATAGACCCACATCAGAAAAACATCAAAAATGCATCAAGCGGAAACATCCGTCTATATTGTATGAGCAATATTGTGTCTCGGCTCTCGACCGGTATGCTTAGCCGATGATCTACGGTCTTCGAGTACTCAATGTCTTCCCAGTCTGTGTACAAATATGAAGTAATTAAACCTTTTCCAAGTTAACCATCAACTAATATTTCAATACCGGTAAACTAGCGCTATCATGCACATGCTCGATCCTGTTGGGCCGAAATGTTTCAAATGAAAGAAAAGTATTAATTGCCTTCAAAATATATCAATAGGTCTTCTAAAGATGAACAAAAAATATTTTTACCGCTATATAAGAAGTGATATAATATATATATAACTACGACGACAATTACGACAGTATTATGTCATAATTTTAAAATCATTTAACAAAACGAAATTTGCAACGAAATAATTTTAAGCAAACCGCCTTAGTCTCATTTACATAGTAGTAGAACAATGTAAATAAAATTAATTTATGAAACACATTACTTTGGCGAATTCGTTAGGGGTGAACAAATTGCGGGCGCGACCCACGACGTGACAACGGACGCTCACTCACAGTTAATGAGAGATCGCCACACCACCCCGACATTCAGATTTTCAGTTAGATTCTGTTCTAAATTATATCAATTAATTTTGTATTATTTTTTCATCAGGAAAATAACAGTTGCTTTCTAAAACTAATAATTGCATTTATTACTTAAATTTAACATATATCTGAGTATTTGGTAGGTTTTACTTTGTTATTCTGGAAATACTGAACAACTAGCATATTGTATGTCAA
Source organism: Nymphalis polychloros (assembly GCA_905220585.2). Lineage (NCBI taxonomy): Eukaryota > Metazoa > Arthropoda > Insecta > Lepidoptera > Nymphalidae > Nymphalis > Nymphalis polychloros. The sequence goes on along the minus strand of HG992245.1, from coordinate 8,947,997 downwards.
AGAAGACGAAGAGACGAAAATAAATAGCAACAAGATTAAAGTCGAAATATTATTCTAATGATTAGTAATCCTCAAGGATGTGCTATCAGAAAATAAAAACATTCGGGCATTTAAAAATAATTAAATAAAAATAACAGAAACGATACACCAATGACATGGACAACACGTCTCTGGATATTTGATTATATTGAGGAATAAAATATCTTAAAATACTGAAATATACTTTCATTTATACATGCTCTTATATCTATATACATATATAAAAATCTCGTGTCACAGTTTTAGTGTTTATACTCTTCCGAAACGGCTTGACCGATTTTGATGAAATTTTATCTGTATATTCTGTAGGTATGAGAATAGGTTTGTAACTATTTTTTATACCCCTAAGTGTTAAGGGTTTTTTTTTTTTTTTTCTTTTTTTTTTTTTTTTTTTTTTTTTTTTTTTGACTCTGGGAAAACGCATGACGCGTTTCCACATACCCCCCCCACGGGAACAGTGGGGGGGGTATGTGGGACTCGCCGTATGTCCAAGGCACCGAGTGTGCCCCGGTCATCGGAATACCCACTAAAAACCCAGCGGTACCCTTCCCGTCTTAACGGGAGCGCCACGGGATCGCTTGCGCATGCTACCGTGAAGTGTTAAGGGTGACTCAACCCAAAAAAAATTTTTTTTCGTTTTTTGGACATATTCTTTTATTTTTATTTTTTTATTATGTGGCATTAAAAATAACTCTCTTTCTGCGAGAGTGTCATGTCGCAAAAGGAGGCCGCGGAGCGGCAACGCGATGAAAATGCCTCCGCTGATTCGGTCCATCGAAGAAGACCGGGGAGAAGGCGTAGGCGCTATGCGCACCTTAAAAGCCACCGGGGCTAAGGGGGTTCCCTGTATCTGGGAACTCCGGGGCGTCACGGTAGCATGCGCAAGCAATCCCGTGGCGCCCCCCGAACAAACGGAGAGGATACCGCTGGTTTTTTAGTGGGTGTTCCGGCACCTTCAGCGCCGATGAGCCCCACATACCCCTCGCTTCATGTGAGGGAAACGCGTAAATTGCATTTTTCCAGCGAAAAAAGGGAGGAAATTTTTCCTACTTTTTTATCATACCAAATAGCGTTGCCCATGTTTCTTTTATTATGAATTTAATGCAAAAATGTAAAGTAAGAATTAAAATTGATAAATTGCATTTAATACTTTAGGAAAATAGTAATTTATTCAAAATATAAAATAGCGAATTATAAGTTAAAAAAAGAGTTCAAATTATATTTACATTTGTATAGAATTCAGGTTATCTCATTGGCCGCACACAATCCTTATTATCAAATCTGAAAATTTGCTCACTTACACATACATACACATACAACCGCTAGAATAGAAATAATCAGTCAGAAAGAAAGAAAGCGAAGGGCAACGCTTTTTTGTTACATGACAATTTCTGCCAGGTCACTCAACTTTGCAGTAGTAAAAGAACTTTGTTCCAATAAATGAAAAAATATGTAGAGCATTTTGTACTTTACTTTATGCATTATTATTATATGCCCTGTACCGAACACACATACATTGTACTGTATGGGCGAATGTTTATATTTTATTGATTAAAAAATGCACGGGATAAAATCCTTATTTTACCCGTTCGAAGTCGGGTCGGGCAGCTAGTATTATATAAACATGTATAATTTAAAAAAAAACATAAAAGTGCTTTTTGTATTCGAAAAAAATATAATGAAAATAATTGAAGAAAAGCTGAACAAAATTAAACGTAATAAGATGAGGGAAAAATCACTGATAATATATATGTATCTTTATATCTATACAGCGTGTAACAAAATTCGTGTCCGACCCGTGAAGTGGTTATTAGGTATCGTGTGTCGGTAGCAAAAAATTTATGCGGGATTTTTTTTTAAATTAAGTGACGGAAATTACCTGGCAACACAGGTGCGGGAAATAGCGCTCGATAGCTCTTACCTATCGGGTAGCTAAGACACGAGGTCATGACCTCAGTAGTCCACGTTTTTACCACCAACAGTGTCGTTAAACACAATTAATATATTTTTTTAAGTAATTTTTTTGCTTAGTATTTTAAATATTATAACATGAATGGAACCGACACACGATACCTAATAACCACTTCACGGGTCGGACACGAATTTTGTTACACGCTGTATATACCAATGAAGTGTGGTAATGGTAGATGAAGCCTTCGTGATAGTTACAAAAAAACAGATATCATTTTTTTATATTTTTATACCACTTAAAATGTAATTGCAAAAGTATTTTATGTATAGAAATAATGTTAGTACTTTTTCCAATTCTGTTATCAGCAACAATGTACTGAATCTATTTTCTTTACCCATTTGAATAAATATTTTGTTTCTCTCGATATTGTCTTGCGGGATGCGATACACAAAATAATCTCGGATTTCATCTAGTGGTATTCAGAATATTCTTTCAAGAACATGTGTGCACGCTACAACGATTATTACAAAGGTACAATTTGAATGGAAATTGTAAAAATAAGAACCGTTTCGGAGATTACATACATAAGATACTAGCAATATGCCCCAGTGTCGCACGACTACAATTTTACTAATAAAAAATTTATTAATTAGCTAGGAGTTGATATATTTGTGCTATTCATTACATATAGGATACATCACACATAGGGTAAGTCATAAATGAGAAATATGAATAAAATTAAAATTGGTTTAAGTCGTAATTTTATTGTGAAACATTGGTGAAAATTTGTCGGCTTATATATTCAAATTCGGGAAATTTTATCTGCCAATGTCAAATTTTTATTGTTACTGCCAGTTATCCGACCGCCGCGGTTTCACTGTGAACGATTTCGTTGCACGAAATTTTGAATCGATGATATCTCCTAAAGTATTTATTTGAATCATATAATTTAAATCTATATTAAGGTATGTTACCTTTTTTTATTTATCTGAATAAGGAATAATAATAAGATGGAGAAAAATATTTCATATTATAACTAAAACTGTTTTTTGAAAATATGTATATGGTTAAATATGGTCATTATGGTGGTGTATATATTCTGTACAAAATATTTACAAATTATACACATAACATTTTCTGTTAACGAAAATCGTATTAAAATCCGTTGCTTGGTTAAAATGAATTAAGCAGAGAAACAAACAGACAGCAACTTTGTTTTATCATTTTTAGATATATGTACATAATATATTAAATTTAACAATTGTACTGTATCAAATTATACAATTTGGAATAGCAGTATTGTGAAAAATCAAAATATTATTGAAGACGCATCTTTGAGTCGTCATATTAGAGGCTTAAATTAAATATAAAGGTATCACAGGTTCAGAATGTACACAATATGAAGAAGAACCGGAAAGAAACTGCTAAGTTACTATTCCTTTTTCTACCACTTATATTGTATAAACTAGTAAATTAAATTTATTTAACCTGCCTGAAAATCAACACAAACGAACGATGTTTTTTTTATCGTCTATATAATCTTATATTGAATAGTGTGCCTAATTAATTAGTGATTTTTAACATAGGATTTCAATCATTAATTGGTAAAGCTAAAAATGCCTGCGGATTTTTTTAACTAGAAAGAATTCCAGGAAGAATTTATTGAGTATTGGAACTTTGAGTTATAAGCTTATCTTTACTTTTTGCGTTTGTACAGTGATTACCACAGATAATCTTTATAACTCATTAGATACATACTTAAACACATCCAAGGGAAGTCGAGTTCCAAGATTGAAAGAGAGGGCAGTTCTTTTGTAAAATGAAAAGTTTTAAATTTATTAAGCGTTACCTCAATAAAAATACCAATACTCAAATGCACCAACAAAATTGATTAAAATAAAATATTTTAAGATAAGATATTCGACTGGTATTGATATGAGAACGTTACCACTCGGTGGTAGAGCTATGTGTAAGATCGTCTGGGTAGGTACCACCCACTCATCAGATATTCTACCGCAAAACAGCAATGCTTTGTATTGTTGTGTTCCGGTTTGAAGGGTGAGTGAGCCAGAGTAATTAGAGGCACACATTACATCTTAGTTCCCAAGGTTGGTGGAGCATTGGCGATGTAATCGATGGTTAACATTTCTTACAATGCCTTTGTCTATGGGCGTTGGTGACCACTTACCATCAGGTAGCCCATATGCTCGTCCGCATACCTATACAATAAAAAATGTTTCTGAACGAACAGATGTTTCATTAGAAGTGCGGCAGCTATTGGAGGAATATGTTTTAAATCCTAACCAATATTATAAGGTCCTCCAGACCGATTTCGGCCACGGCGGCCAATCTCAAGAGAGATTAGCCAACTGCGCAGGAGATATTATAGTACACAAGTGTGTGCGCAAACACAGGTGCACTCTCTTTTCCTTAGCTCTCATAATCCGATGGGACGGCAATCCGACACGACCGGAAAGAGTTCAGACGCAGGACCAACGGCTTAACGTGCTTTCCGAGGCACGGGAGTGTACACACTTCCACCTTCCAGACTCCGGGCTGCTACTGAGAATTTTCTGACAGAAAAACCCAATAACTATTTATTGGCCTGACCTGGGAATTGAACCCAGGACCACCGGGTCTGCAGCCTAATATCTAGCCACTAGACCAACGAGGCAATATTATAAATGCGGAAGCGACTTTGTGTATCACGCTTCCACGTTGTAAGTACTCAACTGACCTTCATGAAATTATCCACACACGTCGTCAGGGGTACAGGGCTACCTAACATCTGACCATAGCTATAAAAGCTGGCGAAGCCGCGTTCGAAAACTAGTTCTGGGTTATATAAGGGGTTTAACTTTATAACGTGTCCATGTTGATAAGAAATTCTCAAATCTTGTAAACAATGCGGTGAGAGGGTTATAAACTAATATTAACAAGCTAGTATCACAAACCGCATGATCATGAAAATGTATACGATCCCCTCTCGGTATTGCAGGATAACTTCCATGTTTGGTCTCCATACATTATTTATCACATTAGTTGTGCCTTGCTTACATTGACCGCTCGCTGAACTAACATTCTACAGTTGAATTATAAGGGTTAGTACTTACATGAAAGTAAGAAGAAGATGACTTGTAAAAAAACAAGAAACATAACTTACTATTTAATTAATATGCTTTACTATAATATTGTCATCCTAACCAAACTTCCAAGGTCACATCACATAAGCCAATCTTCATTCAAACCAATTAATGATTAGCCAACTATAATCTTAATGAAAATAATGTCCTCCAGACCGATTTCGGTCACGGCGATCAATCTCATGAGAGATTAACCAACTGCGCAACTGATATTATAGTGCACAAGTGTGTGCGCAAACACAGGTGCATTCATTATTCCCTGGCTCTCATAATCCGATGGGACGGTATTAGGACCGGAATGAGTTCAGGCGCAGGACCAATGGCTTTCTGAGGCACGGGAGTACACACTTCCAACTTTCAGACTCCGGGCTGCTACTGAGAATTTTCTGATAGAAAAACCCAATAACTATTTATTGGCCCGACCTGGGAATTGAACCCAGGACCACCGGGTCTGCGGCCTTATATCTAGCCACTAGACCAACGAGGCAGCTATGAAAAGCCAAGGATAAATTATAACGCATATGTGTGTGCGTGAACAAAGGTTTAATAATGATAAGATGACTATCCGACATTAAAAAAAACTCTAAATTAAATGTATAATGTAAAGAAAATTAGAACTGATTAAACCTTCACATCAAAAATCACAAACACACTCACGATTTGTATGTTTGCGATTGCTCGAAAATGTATGATTTTCATGGATTTTGATTTATTTCTCAATAAAGAGACAACGGATTTCGATCAATTATTCAAACCATGTTATATATAGTGACTCTGGCAATATCACGTTTTTATCGAAACGCTCACTTATCGATATTCGCCCAATTCCGGATAACTTTATTTCGAATTATTTGACACACTGTATTAATCTGAAAGCGTTTTAAATAACGTTTCTGCAAATAAAAAATACCAATACACATATTTTAAAATCATGTAAGTAAAGATAACGTGTAGCGTACATTAAGAACAGATGGCTTGTTTGATTGTCGCTAATTGTATTTGAAATATACGAATCCTATCCAAATATACTATTATTTATATCATACATATAAATTAAAAGGATACATATTAAATAGATGTATAATATCTTGAGATTAAGTTTTTAGCATAAAGAAAATTATAATAAAAAACGTAATTTAATTTTGTAGTGAGCTAAACTAAAAAATATATGCATTGTTATTTATATTATTATATACTATAAATTTGTAGCTTACTTAAGCAAAATTTAACCTAAAAGAGTGATGAGTCTTTGTTTCAATTGCAGTTTAAGCTTTTGGCCTTTGAGGAATACTGGATAAAACTCTTATTCAAAATATAAAACCTCGTCTTATTCCCTTTATTGATGACAGGCTGGTTCATTTTTCGTCCGAAGGATACAAATTGCGATTCAATGGGGAAATGCTGCTTGCGTTCTTGCTACCATTCCACGCGGTCATGATCTGTATAGTAGCTATATTTATCTGTAAATATTTAAGGCCTCAAAGTAAATAATTCTAATCTAAAAAATACATAAGAGAGTAACCAACTTAGACTCAATGATCTAAATTCATTGTTATCTAAGTTGGCAATGTAAACATTAAGTTACATTCATTTAACCAATTTGATTAATGCAAGTTATAAGTTTCAGATAAATGAAAATAATTAAATTTGGCTTATTCCTATAAAGGTATATTTAAAATCAATCTACCAGAGCTTCATTTCTTATCGACTTTAAATCGTAGGCTTAGTAGGTCTAATACCCATAAGTTTGTTAATCTAAGAATCCAGAAATTTTGGTGTAAATCAAACTGTATCGGAAACCCCAAACCTTAATAGACCAATACAAACGGGAATGTCGTATAAAGTGATTAAAGCAACATTATATAAGATTTGTTGTTGTTTGAGAGAATTATAACACTATTATCAGTCACCGCAAAACTAAATTACTATATTATTATGAATTATAGGATCACTGCAAAAGTTCTGTCTTTACGTAGTAATATGTTGCTTCGTCTGCCTCTTTGGTATAGCGTATAAGATAGTAGTTTTTTTTGTCTAAACATTTTCCAATACATCACTACATCTGTCTATCTGTTTGAACGCTATAAACTCAAAAACTACCAACAAATTTTCATACGGTTTTCACCAAAGGAATTCATTTATGTTTTGTGTATATAAACTGAAATATGACAGTGATTATTGAAGATTATATAAACGTTTTATTTAGACAATTACTTTACTCGTGTAAATGTATATATGTAGAGCACCTGAGATTGCGTATTGATGTTTTCATGATAATATTTATTTATATCGCTATACTGCTTCTTATATTTGATAGTGATGTTTTATAAGTAAATAGCTGATGCGTGAGTACAAATATGACGCATTTACTGGTACCGAATACACAGAAACCAGTATAGTAAGGTCCTCCAGACCGATTTCGGCCACGGCGGCCAATCTCAAGAGTGATTAGCCAACTGCGCAGGAGATATTATAGTGCACAAGTGTGTGCGCAAACACAGGTACACTCACTATTCCCTAGCTCTCATAATCCGATGGGACGGCAATCCGACACGACCGGAAAGAGTTCAGGCGCAGGACCAACGGCTTAACGTGCTTTCAGAGGCACGGGAGTGTACACACTTCCAACTTCCAGACTCCGGGCTGCTACTGAGAATTTTCTGAAAATTTACAGAAAAACCCAATAACTATTTATTGGCCCGACCTGGGAAATGAACCCAGGACCACCGGGTCTGCGGCCTTATATCTAGCCACTAGACCAACGAGGTAGTCACAGAAAAAATACAGAAACCAGTATATTTTGTACCTGAATAATAATACTTAAGGTCGTGTATAATAGAACAAGAATAAAAATTGTATACTTATAAAACATTTTCAAATATAATTTGTATTATACACATTCTTAAATTATGCATAAATTTTGCCTTAAAAGAGCTTTTTTACAAGTAATACAATAACAGAAACTTAGCGCACAGTGAGCGCTATAGAACCCGTAAAAATGACTCGTTCGTCAATACCTTTTGAAATACGGTAATGGAAATACGAAATAAAACAGAAAGCAAAGTATGATTAGTGTATGCCATACATTCCATTGTCAGGTTTTACGGCCGCCCGCCTCTGCAATATACATTTAAACTCGAAATATATTTAAATGTTTCCCAGTACAGTTATTTCTTTGTTATTATATTAACGCAAAAGTTATTTATTTTTTAACTTATAAAATTATATAAAATCGTACTACTACTAAAGCTTTAGTACTAGTTATTTTTTTTATGATTCAGGCAACTCTTAAATCGAATTTATCATTTATGTAAATAGCTTTATCTTTTTGCCTGCGTCTTTATCCAGGTCACAGGCTCTTCTTGGTCAATTTTAAACACGACTAACTGTATGACCATCGTAAGTTGACTCACGATGAAGTTACAAATTGGCATACCGTCTAATGAATATTATGATTCGTCTCTAGTTTTAGTTGTTAACTCTAAAATGAGAATCCAAATTGAATGTAACATTTGGCCCATTAAATATTGAAATGACACGTATTCAACCTGAATGATATAACTATCTCTACAAAACGCAAAGAACTGAGTAGCTATATGTAATAGTCAATAAAATCGTGTACTTTTTAACAGAACACAAAACATCGGCTGGGAGCAAAATGAAAAATCTGAGTTAGATATATTAATGTTAGTGAATGACTGGAACAAATGAACCCTGTATTTTTGATATTATTAATTTTGTCTCACCTCTAAACCATACAACAAGAGGAATCCCATTTCATGAAAAACTAATTTATAATCGTCCTATTATGCGGCGCGAGAAATTCTTTTGATGTCGGTTTAATAATTCTTAGAAATTCATTTCGAGTCAATATTCTTCATGTCATTCTTTAAGATTCTTTAAGAAAACTTAAAACAATTCATGCATACGAACATGTTGCATAATAAACGGAACTCTTTTTCTCCTCAAAAGTAAGTTGTCACAATTTATATTTACAAAGATAGTATAATTGGTATAATTCGTAAATAATAATAATAATTAATTAATTATTTTTTATGCTTCAATTAAAATATTACAAATTGAAATATTTACAATACATAATCAGTTATTTTTAAAGTCCGAAATCGGTCTGGATTGATAAACTCCTTCTATTTGAAAACTGTTCAAAATGAGAAATAATCCATTTTGCGGCAACTTTTAATTAACGTCATAGTACTTGAAACAAGATGCAGGGCTCTGTAGATAGCATAACGGCCGCAAACGCAATCAGACGGTAATCGGAAATGTCTGGTTAGCCTATTCACATTTTATCCTCTCCGTGCCATGGGTGGATAAAAATGATAGACTGATACGAACTGTTGGTTATATTGCAAAAAAAGAAAATCATTTCTATTTATTACATTGTAATAATTATTATACTGCTATAAGTATTTATAAATATGTTTAAAGTTATATTTAGAACAATGTATTGCGCTTATGTAATAATAATTAATATGTGATGATGATGAGGACACCCCTCTTGACTGAGCTACAGTGGCTATTTCAAGTGAAATGACGCAAACACAAATAATAATAATAATATCCCGAGACATTATTCACACAAGGCCATCTGATTCCAAACTAAATAGACCTTGTGCTATGGAAACCAGACAACTTATATACTTACATATACTATTCGTCTTTTGTAAATACATATTTATATAGATAATTACACCCAGACTCAGGACAAACCGACATGTTCATGCACACAAATGTCTGTTCTGGTTGGGAATCGAACCCACGACCTGCGGCGTGAAAGGCAAGTATCTTACCAACCACACCAACCGGCTCGTCAAATGCACTCTCTATTCGCTATTCTTTATTGTTCAAGCGCATGAACGACTTTCCATGCTTCAGATACAAGGGAAACTAAGAATATCTCGACAGGTAAATCCAATGACTCTTCATTGGTCTAACTTCGGTTTTGAAACAAGAACCTATAAATCTGCAGTCTCATAAGCTACCCACTTAGCCAATGAGGCAGTCTGTACATGAAAATTATTTTAATGTTTATCGAAAACCTAAATATACAGGTACAATGACAGTAGTGAACATTTTTAACATCGATTAATTGTACTTAATTTTGTTGTAATTAGCAATAAATAAGCTTTTCCTAATTAGATAGTTTAACACTAGCCTAGTTTAAATATACACAAGGGATGCTTAAAGCCATTATCGAATTCAAACCCATGCTCACAACAAATCACTAGGCGATATTTACTTAAATAGGTATGTAGGTATCTAAATGCAGCGTGCCGGTGGGGTTCGATAAAGAGCCGTAAAAGGAATCTGTATAGGTATAAAACCAGCGAGTGATCAGTTGATGTTATGTGGCTACAAGGCATCCTGTTCGGTGCTCGGGAAATTAAAAGTCCTGTGCAAGCTACAGTTGTTTGCGGTGGCGTACGGGTACGTTTTGTTTGAGTGCACATGCACTCGCTACAGTGACGCTGCCTCCCTTCGTTATGATTAATGTGGGCCGTATTTACCTACAAATAAAATATATCGCGCTAGACATGGATAGCGCCGTAATTTCAGTTTTCATATCCATTTGTCTATATTGTATGAGATCAAAGCGCGGAAAGGCTTTTACGGCTATCGTGTGTTGCGTTGCTTTTTACAATGTTTTTTTTTGTACCAAAATTATTTTTATTGACATTTATATATTATATTATTAACATTGTCATAACTTGCCTGATACTTTTGGGTTAACGGACCAGGAATTTTTTTTACTATGACATAATCTTTCTACATCTTTGTAGATAGTTGATATACAAATAACATAACGATTTCATTTAATTATAGAAAATTAATGAGCGTGCAAATAATTTAGAAAGCAACCGATCAGGGATTGTTTTATAGCCGCTGTCCTCAAGGCGGCGCGAAGATTTATCGCAGTCGGCGCCGACCACTAACGACGGCCGGCTGCCCACCGACCGGACCTGACTGATGCTCTACATTTGTTTCAACTGATTTACTTTCCTATTCGCACACATTTCCTCCCCTCACACAAATAAATGGTATATTATTGTTAAATATATTTCTTGAAATCCAGACACAAATATGTTTTAAGTGATTATTGTAATTGTCAGACAGAAACTCACTCAATTAACGTTACGGAATAACTTCTCAGACTAACTAAACAATTGTTAAAGTCAAATCTTTGATACATTATCTGTTTTGGAACACGACCATTTATTTATATGTTATTGTTAGATTGAAATCCAAAAGTCTGGCTCGTTTCCCTGGAAAAGTTTTCATTAGAAGCGAGTAAGTTTGTGGCGAATGTGCGAGTAGGAGCGTTTGGCACAACGCTGATAACACAACAAACAACTTGTTACAAACGTGTTTAGTTTTAGTTATTGCTTCGAGTTCGACGCCTTAACTCATTGGTCTAATAATGAAGTGGGTACAACCGCAATAATTAAGCAGTTGGCTCATTTGTCTTCAGTGTACAAAATGTTTACTTTTTACATTTTATCGATCGAAAAATGAAAACAGTCTCACCACCATTCCACCCGGTCATGATTTTTACGGTGGTATGTTTTAGTTTTATTTTTGTATACAATTGTTACGTAAACAAATATTTTACGTCCTTTAAAAATGCTTTTGTTATGTTTTAAAACTATTTCAATAATAAACATAATATTGATATAAATAAAGCGAGATATATAAACAAATACATAAGACTGCAAGTAAAACATCATTTGAAAACAATAGTAGCCATTCTCAAGCCAAGAAATTTGTTAGACCCGATAAAAGTTTTTTTTATGATAACTGCATGCATCAATACCACTAGGTATTGATGTAATAATCTGTCTAACAACTTAAATGGTCTTCACTTCGCTGACCCCAAGTAAATAAAGGAGACATTATCGCGAGTAAGTTAAGGTCCCATAAATGACTGTGTGACATGTTTTTTTTATATATTGTTGTAATTATTGTTTATCTTTTGCAATATCAAAAATGATTTATGGATTAACTTTTTATATCAGGGTTAGTCAAAGTGATGCAAGATTAAATTACGTGCGGGCGCGTGGACGCTGTCCTGCGCTGAGTTACTGCTTTTTTTTCCTACATTCGTTTGCTGGATGTCAAACAGATCTGTAAACCGAACGTAAATTGGGAATTTGCGTGGATCGGAATTTGCGTTTACTAAAAGGTATTCATGTTGTACACATGCTTTACAACTCTATTTTATTTTACGAGGCCGGTGGTTTCAATAAGGTTGCAGTATCGATTTTGTCTTTATAAATATTCACAATTTTGTATAATTTATGCTCTGTTTGAAATAATATTTCAAGTGCTTCGAATAAAATGTGTGTTTGTTTTTGATAATATGTTCTTTTATATCAGACTATAAGGTCCTCCAGACCGATTTCGGCCACGGCGGCCAATCTCAAGAGACATTAGCCAACTGCGCAGGACATATTATAGTGCACAAGTGTGTGCGCAAACACAGGTGCACTCTCTTTTCCTTAGCTCTCATAATCCGATGGGACGGCAATCCAACACGACCGGAAAGAGTTCAGGCGCAGGACCAACGGCTTAACGTGCTTTCCGAGGCACGGGAGTGTACACACTTCCAACTTCCAGACTCCGGGCTGCTACTGAGAATTTTCTGACAGAAAAACCCAATAACTGTTTATTGGCCCGACCTGGGAATTGAACCCAGGACCACCGGGTCTGCAGCCTAATATCTAGCCACTAGACCAACGAGGCAGTCTATATAAATTATTTGGACAGATAATCTTAGTTTCCCACTCTAAAAAGTCGATTGATCTTCTCTGGCACAAGGTATCGAATTCTATATTAAAACTTCGCAATCATTTTTACTAATTTAAATCTTATATTAAAAAAAACAACAAGGCAATTACTCAAAACAAGATTACATAGATGATTAAAAACGTGGAATTTGTAATTTTTGACTTTAATTTTAACTCGTGTTCAAAAGAGACTACTGAGCATATTTCCGGTCTTCCCGGTATAATTTGCACTTGTAACCGGTAATAGCTTTTCATTTAAGATAATCTTCTAAAATGATGATTCAAAATGACTTGAGAGGGCGGGCCTTCTTGAATAAAGTTACATTATTTTGATTTTATCCAAAAAAAGAAAACAATTATTTCATTTACAATATATATATATATATATATATATATATATATATATTATTTGTTATATGTTATAAGTTGTAAATGTACATAAATAAAAAAAAAAAATTCCTCTGCTTTTTATTTTTTTCTTATTGCATGTGAGGCGAAAACTGGCACATTAGACATACTTATACTTTGTCTTTTGTCCGTTACACGGTGTTGGGCAAGGGGCAGGAAGAGGAAGCGGTTTATCTGCGCTCCGGAACACAGGAAGACGTACGCTCCGTCCTGAGTCGCTGAATTCCTTTAGGCTTTACATTCGTTCCGAACTCCAATTATAGTATGTGTATTCTAGTTTACATAAAATGTATGGCAATGCTGGTATTACATACCAAGAATTAGCTTGGTTTAGTTTAACCCGTATAAGCGAATTATTAAAGCTGACGTAAATTAAAGTGCAAAATGCAAAAGAAAACGTGGCAGTCACGAGGCTCCCGACAAATGTCAAGCATCTAAACTTATTGTTATTAAATAATGTATTATTAAAGAGAAACACTATAAATCATAACTAGTTATTTTGATATAAATGAATATGTAGCAAACGAATTATTAATTTATCCATTTATTGTTATGAACGATGCACAACTCACACACCCCTGTGTGGTAGAGCGCAACGCAGAGGGGACATAACAGCATAAGATAATATTATGCCGTTTGCCGTCACGGTATACGAATCGTTCTACATATTTCACATTAATAATTGTATCTACTATCTATTACAATTGCGATACATATATCAGATAAATCTGCTATAATTAAAAATAAAGAATCTCACTGGCAGAGAAATCGAATTCTTTTTGCATCATTGTGATTATTTAAATTATTTTCATTTGTACTTTTAATTTCTCTATAATAAATTTTATTTTCAGACCGTATTAAATTTAATAAAAAATATGCAGTTCCAGTCTAACAGATTTTCTTTATTAATATAAATTTCATATTATTTCGTCTCTCAGTCCAAGCGCGAGAGCTTCGGCGCCTTCCAAGAATATTACGTTGATAAAATTATTTGTCCCTTGCAACGTTTTATTCTCTTATCATGGAACGTACGTTCCTGTACAGTTGGCTCTTCCTGCTTTGCACTACAAAGCGTACTCCTCAGGCGCTATTCGATCTTAAGGATCGTTTTAAACAAATATAAACTTTATTTTCACATATGCGAATTATTTAAAAAAACTACTATATAAAACTAAATTTAAACTTAGTTAACATTAATATATTTTTATATGAATGGTTATAGGTTATACTATTGATCTGCATAAAGAGACTTACTTGTAATCATTAGTGTTTTTATGAAAATGTTCATTTAAAACTAACCCCTGCTTTGTTGTGAAATTTTTTAAATTAAAATTGTAACTTGGAAAAGCGCATAAAAACTAAAATTGCCTTAACGGTGTATAAAATGATATCCTGTTACTACCATGAACCCAAGGTTACTTGCTAATATGCAAAATAAAAGTACGTGACATTATTTAAACTGACAAGTAAGCATTCATTGTAATGAAAAAAAACGCTAAAGGAATTCTTTACAGCTAATTCTAGGCGAAGTCCATGGTCAGAGAAAATAAAACGACTTGAAAATCGCTTAAGCAAATATATCAAGCCCGATGCGTTCATTTATACAGGATTCCGTTTACTCAGTTATATATTATTACTTGTTTTAGAAACTTCACCAAATCATATCACATTATATCGTGTCATATCATGTCTTATTATAGTTTTACATTTAGAACGATATGCTCAGCTGAAAATATTAAAATTAATTATTTTCTACAATTACTTTTTATTTCAATGAAATCTCAAACAGTGTTTTGTTTCCAGATTATTTATATAAAAACAAAAAAGAAAATTGTTTTATATTTAATTTTTGTTTCTTGTTCTTAATATATTTTTTATTAAGGTTCATCTTATTTTATGTACTGATCGCTAAAAACTTTAAATAGTGTATTGCAGCAACTCTTTAAAGGTGCGCGTAAATGTCTAGCCGTAAGAAATACGAGAAAAGCTAATGACGCCATTTCCTTTAACCCAACTAACCCACCGCAGTGCAGCTACGCCAAATATAATTTTCAAAGGTGTTCACTAACGATAGGTAACACATAAATTTAAACTGCGATAGTAATATGCTACTAGTTCTCGGGTTTGATTTAAGGTCCGACAGAGCTGAAAATTTAGACGATTTTCGAAAGTATTTAATAAATAAACATTACTAGAATAATAAGATGTTTTAATAAAAATTATATATTGTTATTTTAGTTTTACACTTTACGTTTGTTGCTAAGGTTAAAAACGAAGTTACAGTTTTTTTTTCTTACCCCTAAGTTATATTATACATCCTTTCGTAAAAAGTTGTATATGTAAGTGGGGTTGTATTCAGACTGCAAGCTATCGAGCCGGTTTATTCAAATTCATTACACGTGTACAAGCAATAGTAATTATTCTCACATACAGTTTCATTATAATATAAGAAGAAACATTATTATAACAAAACCTGTTTTATTAAATACAAATAATATTAATATTACTATTCCTTATAAAGATTAATTATTCTGCACTAAAAACAAATATAATAAAAGCATTACATAAGTACAAAGACGTTTACTAAAAAAAGTAACTGATAGTAATTAATCCACAACATCCAGAAAGGCTCGGTTTGACAATATGTGAGTTACAATAAACATGAATAGATTAATGTTTTACGGCCTTATTCATAAACGTTGCTTAGTTGCTGTTTAGCTAAACACTGATTTGTCTCTTTCTGTCATTATTGATTTGACATACGAAAGAAGAAGACAAAGTAAAGTTTAACTAATCACTAGGTAAAAAAGGTTTATGAATAAGGCGGTTAAATGAGACATTTATGTACTAAGCAAACAATAATAACATACAGATATGGGATACAAGGAGCATAGTTTTTAGTATCCCAGTACATACAAGAAAAAAAGACTCAAACGTGATGTTTTTATAGTTTTTTATTTTATGACTGGCCAATTGGCCACCTGATGGTGCTTACCACCACCGCCCATAGACATTGATGATATTCAGCATTGCTGTTTACCGGTAGAATAGTCTATGAGTGGGTGGCACAGGCTTACACAAAGCTCTACCACGTAAAATACCACCAAGTAAAGTAGTAATACATAATGTTCAAGTTTGTTATTTATATGCATAAATGTTCAGTAACAAATAATAATTACTATAATATAAATATAACATAATAGATAAAAGTATCAAAGCATTTAAAAATTATGTTGAAGTGTATTCTTGTACGGATGAATTCTAAGTACTATATGTATTTCTAGCATATATTGAAACAATTTAAATAAAACAATCTAATCTGTTATAATAAATATTTAAATAACTCTTTCTTTCTGACTGTTACGGTTTCACGGCTAAACCACTTTTATTTTGATGAAGTTTGATATGAGGCAAGGTTGAACACAAAAGTCACACGCAAAATTTTATTATAGCTACCACTTGCCAAAAAAGGCACGCGGTTGAAGTCGCGGGCGGAAATTTGTAATAAATATAATTAAATTAATTTTTATAATTTTTAATATTTTACTAAGAGTTAAAAAAAAATCACCAGTACAGTACTTCAATTATATACATAACATTATTTTGTGGTGTATTGTTTGAAAAGAATAGAAAAGGTTTTGCATATATTTAAATAAACACGATTTATAAAATTATTTTTATTAGTTCCATGCTTTCTTTTAAGCTTATATGATGCATATCATATAAGCTTATAGACCATTTTTTTAATACATAAGAATACAAAAACTATGTAATATATAGCAGCAGACAAATACTCTGCGAAATTAACTTCGCCACTCAGTTCACGCCGTTACGGATGCGCTCATCTCAAATGACATAAATAAACTAGAAGGGATACCTAAAAGAATAATCTAAAGAATAATCTCAATAATCTATTGAATTGTCTGGCATCTAATTTAGCAATAAAAGATAATATTTCTATTAAAAATAATAATATAATAAAATGAAAAAGTTAAGTAATATCATAAAATCTAATATAAATAACTACATTACTTTGTTTTTTGTACATTTGTCCCGTAACAGTTTTGAATTAAAGGTTTTCTTTAAGAAGAAATAAGATTTTAATATTTCTTCTCTTATCTTAGACTAAGTGTATAATAAAGAGATCTTAACGCACATAGCTAAAACGAATTAATGCTTAAAGGGTTAACTCAAGTCATCTATATCACATCTATAGTGTAAATATCTATGCAAATTTGGGAAAATTATGTATAGAAGGAGTTTGGTAGTGTGTGTGTAACAAGTCGAGTAGTAACAAAGGAAACTAACGGGCGTAGAGCCGGACTGCTTAAGAATAGTTCGCTAACATGCTATTTACTCTTGTTTGTAATTTTAACTATCGCTTTAAGACCTAATATATTGGCTGAAGTTAACAAGCTCTTTGTGAAATAACGATAAAACTTTAATTAAAATATTAAATAAAAAACGCTCGGTAAACTCAGGATAGATAACAGATGTGACAAACAGAAGCGTCATAACGTTTCATTTTTTAATGTTAAATACAGCAAAGAAACACTCAAACTTCAATTTTTAAAATTTTTGTATTACGCTTATAGTTGTTTTACATTATAAATGAATAACTTAAATACTCATATTCTACAATACAATACAATACTCTATTTACAAGCTTTTCATTATGAATTCATTTATTTTTAATTCATTCATTTTGCTTCCTTGAGCAAACGCCTTCGTTATAATGTGTCAACTATTTTATAAGTGCAGTCAATATTTTTATTACTATTGGTGAAAATAAATTTTGTACAAATTATAACGGTTTAAATACAATACTTATACAGGGTTTTTTGTAACACACCAGCAATCTCGCAGGACTAGATAGACATCATAATCAAAAACTTTTGAACTACGACTTCGGACGCAATACATTAAAAAAAACACAATTTTACAAGTTTTTGTCGTACTGTTGTGACATTTGTAGGTCTACATTTCATCCATAAACGAAAACACGATATATAAACGTTCAAGCGGGAAATTTAATTATTAATACTTATTTTTGTATGACAATAACATCTAACTAATTATTAAAAGGCGTAGAACAAATGTTATTGCTTATGGTGTTAACTATCTAGTCCTGCGAGGTTGCTGGTGCGTTACAAATAACCCTGTATTACCACGAGTAACATATAGATAGAAAATAAAGAGATTCAAATGGAATGGAGAGAACTAACTTTCGCAATTATAATATTAATTAGGATTAAACACAATGAAATTATTAATGCAATTCTGTCTAATTAACGTGCTAATTATTGAATAGCAAATTACTTATTATAATTGAATTCGTATTTAACATTCTTATATAAATATTTTTATTTGTATAGCTTACGAGCTCAAAGTTACAATGAGAGAAAAATGAACAAAACAATAAATTAAGCCACCCAGGGAATAAGCCGTTTCTACAGCTTTAATTAACTTTTTAAACCAGGTATTTTCAAACGGTTATTAGATATATGATGTCGTTTTTAAAATCATCATTTTTTAAATAAATTGCTTGTTAGTGTTGACATACGATCTATGTCATTTCAGAAACATTTGAGCACACTGAAGGGAAAAATTGGTCTATATCGCAAAAATGTTGGTAATATTGCACCTGCCCGTTAAACTTGACATGGGACGACTTGTATGTATCATCTTGACAGGATGAGTAAATTTCTGTCCCTTGAATAAATAATATCGAATCTTTGTCACACAAATTTGAATACTAAGGATATGCGCAGCCTTTAGGCAATATTTTCATCTTTGGGCGTTATGCAAGCCAGTCTGAGCGCGCATGACCACTGACCATTTGTTCTACCGACAAAAAGCAATGTATATAAAACGATATCCCGGTTTCGATGGCGAGTGGAGCAGTTTAATTATAGGTACAGGGGTTATAATATAAAGTGGTTGACGGCGCTTTGACAGTGTAAGAAGTGGCTTAATTAAGACGTGAACAATCAGTTGCTCGTTTTGTCTTTTCTAAAATAATAATAGATAGGTTTAATCTTCTTGCAATTAATAACTTATGTTTTCTACCAACCATTAACTCAATCGAGAGTTGAATTTGAAATGTCAAAATATCTCATCATAAGTTTTAAGCATAAACATCTATATTGTAGTTTTAGGTTTTTTTGGAAAAGTAAAGATAATTTTTGTTTAGCGAATAGTAGTGAATGGCTCGTTCACTTCGTGTGAAATGTTTTATAGATGTTACATATTCAGTGGTAATATTAAGATTGCCTCAAGTCTTACCGTAATAGGTGCTGTTACGTAAATGTGTAAAAACGACTTTACATATTTTTAGATATTATCTCGAAGTTCGCGGTATAGTAATAAAGGTCGCGAACCTTCGTGTATAAGTCTCTTTAAGTAGAGCGTTACTAAAGCGTAAAAATGTATGAGGCACGGTCGAAAAAAAGTCTTACATTTATACTAGTTTCTTGTTGTATAAGAATTGAAATATTTTCCTATAATAAATTACAAAAAGTTTTCGCTTACTTTATACGAACACAATGTTTTAAATATTTTTTATAGCATAGGAAGGCGGACGAGCATATGGGCCACCCGATGGTAAGCGGTCACCGATGCCCGTAGACATTGGCATTGTAAGAGATGTTAACAATCGCTTACATCGCCATGCGCCACCAACCTTGGGAACCAAGATGTTATGTCACTTATGCCTGTAATTACACTGGCTCACTCACCCTTCAAACCGGAACACAACAATAGCAAGTACTGCAGTTTTGCGGTAGAATATCTGATGAGTGGGTGGTACCTACCCAGGCGAGTTAGCACAAAGCTCTACCACTAAGTAAAAATATATAAATATTTTTTATACATTTTCAAAACTTCATACTATTTAAATTCTTCATGAAAAATAATTTACAGACCTCTGAAGTAAGGGTAAACAAAACGTCTCTACAGATGGAGATGTTTAGGCCTAGACATCGTAATGTATGACTTCCTATCACGCGTCAACCCAATAAGTTTGCCCTGCCTCTTAGGTAATAATTATATATCTCAATATCTTACTGTTTATTTATTTTCTTTCTGTACGTTGAACTACTTCTCATTGTTTAAAATCAGATTATAATAATTCGCTTCGTTCCTAGGTAGTAGAATTGTCTAATTGATGCTTACATTTTTTATATTTCTGACTATCTGATATTCATAACCAGATTCGTAAGTGTATAACCTTCTGAATTGCGCCTCATAAAAAATTATACTATACGTAAATAAATTGAATAGCTTTTGTATGTAAGTAAGCATAAATATTTAACTAGTGAATGTTAATTTTTAACTTGTATTTTTAGCATATGAAAATATTAAAGTATTTAACATTACAATTGAATGTAACATTACATTTATTGGTTGGAGCCTCGCTTTTTGTTTGACATAAAACTAAAAACCGCCTGTCAGTTCTCGTGAATGCATCGGAAGTATGTTGCAATGACTCTGGGCCCCTCGGGACTCGCATTTCCATCGTTTCTCCTCGCTACGATGTTTATATCAGTTTAAGAGGCGACTTCACCGATCGGAACATTTCCGTTGCGAAAGCATAAAAGAATTTCGAGGAAATAACGGCTGTTTTGAATACAAGTATCACATATTTGAAAACGCTTTTCTCGAGTCTAAAATAGCAACATCATATCAATTCTTTCGAATTCTGTAAGACTTTAAAAACATATTTATAGACGATATTCGAACCATATGTTATATTAATTTTAAGTTTTATGTATAATTATATCTGATTATTATATTTGATTTTATATTTTGTAATATCGCAGTTATCATCAGAGTAAGAAAATTGATAATCTCCTGCCAAATATCAGCTACGGCAGGGATTTTTAAGGGCATGTTTAAAGTATCTACACAAGTGTGGGTCCATAAGCAAACGTGCATTCTATTCACTTTCTATTTCGGCTAATCCAAAACAGCCGGAAAGAGTTCAGGAAAGTTTACACGCTTTCTAAAGTGAATCTTTACGCACTGCCAACTTCAAACCTTCAGATTGATATTGGTACGATTCCTTGAACAAAGAACATAATTAATTTATTGAACCGTCTCGTGGCTTGAACCAAACACTTCTGAATCTTCCGCTTTTTAAGCTAGATAATAAACTAGGGTGATGTTTAAAAAAAATTAAATAATAGTTACGGATAAAAGCTGAAGTAAAAATTTAAAATAAAATTTATTTATATACTTATATTATTCTGAAAGTCCTTAGAAATAGGTTAAATAAAATATTAAAAGAAATACGTAACAAACCTCTAGACGCTCACAACAGATACTTTTCGTGTAAAAGAAACACCTTTTCACTAAGAACCTTTTTGTAGAGTTGTAAATCTCGTAAGAAAAATTGGCGCTTTTGTTTGCTGCGCTCGGATTATTGGTGTTGTTAATGGAAGTGTCGAACAATAATCTTAACAAATATATATAAATTTAATTTAATTGATTATGTTATTTATCCCACATTTTGTACTAACTCAGTTTAAGACTTTGAGTGTACTTGGAATAAATTTTGAAGTGTTTGCTTATTAATTTTTAATGATATGACCGAAATATAGCTGAACATGCCTCTTACCGTAAGTGTGCTTCTTAAAAAGGTCTAGGGTCTGCAAAGTTCACCTCTTATGATTATACTTGCAAGGACCCCACTTCAAACCGGACGCAGGATAAACGGAGTTGCTCTTATTTTCTTAAAGTAGTTTAGAATAAAATGCCTTTAATAGCAAAACAGTAGGTAATATAATATAGTTTTATTTAATTTCTTTCATTTTATTATACTTTTTTTGTAGTATAGGTAGGTTAGGTTAGGTTAGGACGGTCATATGGGCCACCTGATGGTAAGTGGTCACCAACACCCATAGACATTAGCATTATAAGAGATGTTAACTACCGCTTACATCGCTAATGCGCCACCAACCTTGGGAATCAAGATGTTATGGCCCTTGTGCCTGTAATTACACTGGCTCACTCACCCTTCAAACCGGAACATAACAGTACCAAGTACTACTGTTTTGCGGTAGAATATCTGATGAGTGGGTGGTACCTATCCAGGCGAGCTTGCACAAAGCTCTACCACCAATTAGACTATATTCTCCTATTTTAATTTTACGGTGTAACTATAAACGAATATATTTTTAGGCGAACTGGCAAATGGTCCTTGTGATGGCAAGTGGCAACCACAGCTCATATACATAACATACGACATTTATACACATATGGTATAAAAAATGTTAACAATTATTAAATTCCAATGTGCCACTGACCTTGGGAATTAAGAATGTATGTCCCTTGTTTATTCACCCTTCAATCAGGAAAATAATAATACTAAGCGGTAGAATAAGTAATAAGTGGGCAATCTTCCCAGCCGGGCATACACAAAGCCATACCACTAAAATAACTGAGTATTAAGTATCCAAAATTATTGTTGTATAATTTATTACAATAAAAAAAAAAACTAATATATTCATGAGTATTTATTTATGAGATATTATAAAAATATAATAAGTTAGTTAAACTAAATATTAATACTAATATTGTCTCAGTAACCGACCACAATATTATATAAAAAAAGTATTTTTTAATTTAAGAATAACAACAATATATAGAATGCGAAGTTGAATTATTCATGTTCGAAGTATTGAGAGCCATTATTGAATCATAAGCAGACGTATTGAATAGAATGAGAACTGTTTTGACACCAGCTATTGACTGCACACTGCGACTTCTGAGCGATGGTTCCGTATTGTGGACTTTCGTCATTTTTCATCTTCGCTTTCATTTTTCATGTTTGAAAGGAAATATATTGTTATTTTTATATTTTATTTATATTTACTTATTGGCTATTGAATACTTTGTATATTTTTACCATTGTACATAATATGTGTTGTAGACAAAGATAAATTAATTAGCTTAAATAATTAAATAGCCGAGACGACCCAGTGGTTAGAATGCGTGAAACTTAATCGACGATTGGGGGTTAAAATCTAGCCAAGCATCATTATATTTTCATTTGCTTAATTTGGATTATAATTTCAATAATGTCACATATGTATCTACCAACCTATTGGAGCAGCGTGGTGGAATACGATCGAAAACTTTCTCCACAAAAAGGATAGGGCCTTAACCCAGCATTTATAGGTTTTACTTATACATTAAGTAATATATAATTTAGTTGCATCATATAGGTATGATATTTTAAAGAAATTAAAACAAAAAAAAATGGCTAAAGTTGCTACAACCAATAAACGAAGGTCGTAACAAATTTAAATATTTATGAAACTATATATGCTTTCCTTTTTGTAGAACTCGACTCGATTATAATAACTGCATATGGCTACTCCTTTTATTATTGTTTACAATTCAGTTGTATGAAATACATATTACAATATTTACTTATTCTATATATGAAATATATTTTATGCTTCAAATTTTCAGTTATAAAATAAAACTTAAAGCTATTTAAAGCTATAATTTTATTATATTCAATTTTATTATTAAGTATCTTAATTATATTCGATAATTTAATTCTTATTGAGATAAGATCGAAACGTGAAATAGAAAATTCTTTTTTCAAACGAAAAACGAATGGATTAGAATACGAAAGTTATCTGGTAACCCGTGCGAACGGAGCAGGTGTGGCTCACACTTTTTATTTTGCCTGCGAGCTATACTTGTATTGCAAGTGAGCACAATTGTGGATCAGCCCTTTGAATAAGATTTTAGATATTTTCGTTAAGTACTTTCAATCTATTTCCTACGACCGTCGAGAAGATTATTTATATTCGAAGTACAAAACGG
This sequence comes from Nymphalis polychloros, assembly GCA_905220585.2. NCBI lineage: Eukaryota > Metazoa > Arthropoda > Insecta > Lepidoptera > Nymphalidae > Nymphalis > Nymphalis polychloros. The sequence goes on along the minus strand of HG992245.1, from coordinate 8,923,851 downwards.
TTTTATCGCTTTTATACACGATAGGTATACACTTTTTACAAATATGGCACATTTTATGTAGCAGAAAAGTTACCAGTTAAGAACTAGCAAATTCCAGTCATGACTTATATGTAATGTATAAAGGGTATATTACAGCATAGAATACAGCTCGAGGCAAAACACAAATGTAACTTCTCTTTATTTGTTAAAATCGACGGAGATGTTTAAGTTCTCTTTACTAACGTAAGTACATACACATAGTAATTTTTTTATACCTATTAAGTTTATTACGATAAATATTTTTACTAACATTTCAAATATTTATCAGAATTATTTAAAAAAATTTATGGTTTTTGTTTAAGTGAGGGTAGTGTGTTTTTTTAATAAACATCATATTATTTAAATCTTACTGGCCAATTATATTTTGTATATTAAGTATGGGTAGATGTTTCTTAAATAGTTTTTTCAATATTTTTTTACATTTATTCTAACATCCCATAGGGTTGAATTTGTTCATAGCCTCGACATCGTCGAAAATATTGCGTTAATAAGACAAAGACAAATCTGGGCTTTTACGAAATCGGCTAAAAAGGTTTTGTCGTAGTTGGGTAAAATACTTAAATTAATATTTTGATTGTAGAATCAATCACGTTTCATTTAATATAGACTTTTCAACTGTATGCTTATATAATACATTGGAGTGTGTAAAGCTTAGACGTCAATTGAAAACATTTGCATGCCGCATACTAATCCATTTCAGTAAACAAACAGTCCACGGGTCGGTCTATGATCGAACGAACCACAAAATTCAATTACGTGGCAGACAAAATAAAAACGCTTCAGACTACAACGTATCATTGATTTGTTTCAACTTTTTGTATCATGTCATATTCGGACTCGATTTAATTCTATCGTTGTTCTTAACTGTGACAAAACGTTTATTAATATTTTGTCAAATACATTTCCTTAATAAATTAATAAAATAAAATAGCTATTATATCAATTAAACTAACTATATTAAGCACTATTATAATATAAATTATTGAATTAGAAAAAATAACTCGCAAATAAAACGAAACGGCAAATATTGAACACGTTAAAAGTATTTATTTAAATCGTGTTGAGTGTGTAAAAGCAAAATGTTGACGGCTCGCTCTTAATTTGAACCGAATCGTGATTGCTATTGTATATGACAGCTAGCCTGTGGTTATAATGTCAAACAAAGAAAAGTTCAATGACATTAAATTTATAAGTTAAAGTAAACTTTTGATTGACTTGAGGAAATTGAATCTCGTCCATTCGACAGTTACTTTTGCTGTTTGTTAGCAATTTTAACACGAAAAGCAAAGAAATTATATTATAATGTTATTTAGAATATATTATTTAATCATTGGAAAGTATTTTGGTAATGATTTTTCAATATTTGATATTTATAAAATTTATTATGTATAGTTTGTATCCATAAATAAAAAATAATAATAATAATTTAATTTAAAATTATGTACTCTGAAATTAAGAACAAAATGCGTAATTGTCCTCACACACGGTTGCACTTTATTAATACAATTCTTATTAAGCCATGAAAAAAGGTAAACCCTAATAAAATGTTATAGATACTTCTTCAGAAAGGTATGACATTTCCATAATTGCAGATCGTCATCATATTATTTGAAGGAGTTTAATATTAGTTTGTCGTAACAACGAAGTTTTTTATATAAACAAAAAATAACTTTTATCAATTATTGTAAAAAAGGGTGATGCAACTCAGATACATAGAGCAAGTTAAAATAAAAGTAGGATCATGGTTAAGAACATGGAAGATAAAACGTAAAAAATAAAACATAACGTAAGAGCTCTGAGCGTCCTTTCAGTATTTATCTAACTTTCTTAATTTGATTCGTGAGTTTGTTGATTAGGGATAGATTATTGATGTTTACGCTTATTTTATTTTTAAGTTAAGCTAGCGATTTTTTTTTGTTCATCGTTGTAACTGCAAAACATCATTTTAGAGAAGGATCATAGAAGTTAAAACCCGAAAATTATAACAAATTATACAATGGTAATCAAATGTGCTATTGTAATTGCTGTGCAAATCATAACTATCTGGAATGGAATAATAACACTAGCAGCATATAGTGTCACCGTTGTATTGCAATTCCTATTCTAGAGGCGAAACAGAGGTATCCTCTCAACAGTGGAGGCAATAAGGTAGCATTTTTCACATTTCTTGCACTAGTACTACAGTTTAAAGTGGTTCGAGCAAACAACAAAGATATAACATTGAATATGAGTAAATATTTTTTTCTTTATCATTATACAAACAGGTATGTTAGCCACGGTAGTGATGGCTGTGTATTTGGTGTATTTTTGTTTTTATTACGCTAGTAATTTGATTTGCATTGCAGGAATACTATTTTAAATGCCTTCTGTGTTTTTTTTTTCATTTGCGATGTCCTCATTATTGTGTGCCAGCTGTCATCAAATTTGTTTGCTGATACTCTTTTATGTAGCTTTCTTGATATGAGATGGGTTCGATGATTGCAGATAAAGTGACAAGATTACTATTATCTATATTTGATATGTATATATATATATATATATATGAAAGTTGGAAGTGTGTACACTCCCGTGCCTCGGAAAGCTCGTTAAGCCGTTGGTCCTGCGCCTGAACTCTTTCCGGTTGTGTCGGATTGCCGTCCCATCGGATTATGAGAGCTAAGGAAAAGAGAGTGCATCTGTGTTTGCGCACACACTTGTGCACTATAATATCTCCTGCGCAGTTGGCTAATCTCTCTTGAGATTGGCCGCCGTGGCCGAAATCGGTCTGGAGGACCTTATTATATATATATATATATAAGGTATATATTTATATATATATATATATATCTTTCAAAAATGTGAGAATGTGAGAATTGTCTAATCTATAATATTTCAACTGAAAATTTGACTAAAGAATGCATTTTTTAATTCAAACATTAGACTTTTGGTGTAATAAATTGTCAGATTTTTATATTCCACAGTTTTCTATTAAAACCAAGACAATATTTTTCGAATATAATAGATATTAGACATTGTAAAAGTATATTTTGAAACGGATAAAACGTTCTTACAGAAAAATATGTCAGGAAAATAATGGCGTACGGGGAACGTCGCCTGTTGAGATAATTTCCGAGACAACGCGGGAAATTGTTTGGTGGATGATGTGATGGACATTGTTTTCCCTTTGGATCGTTGTGTAAATATTTTTATATTCTTAAAAACGAAATTTTTAAATTTGAATAAACGAAAATTTTCATCCTGTAAATATTCCACTGCTGAGCTAAGAGATGGATATGATGTATTATAAATATTTACCTGTATTTGAACCTTAGATTTTCTGTTAAGACATATTCGTTTAATCCACTAAGCCTAATCAGCTAACTTTTAATATTTAATGCTTATTATAAAACGTTAAATCGAATGAAATATAATAAGAGCCTAGTATTAAATATACACTTTTATACCATTAGAAACTAAAGTATAATAACTTATAATTTAAATTTACAGCTGCTCGAGATCTTATTGAAATTATGAATAAGGCGTGTTAAAATGATCACTTTATTGTCTTACAACAAAAGTTACTTTTGTTATAAACCATTTACACAGGAAGCAAGTAACTTACCTCGCTCAAATGCCGTATCTTATAAAGTTTACGTCATCATAATATTGTCTGTCAGAGACAGTTGGGTCGGTTTATACATTTAAAGTAGCTAGGTAAACTACATAGAAAATTAACGATACTTTGTTCGTTAAAAGTTAAGTTTCTCACAGGAAGTATTGAATATTTTAAATTATAAAAATGTTATTGAAAATAAAAGTTGATCATATAGCAATAGATATAGTAATTAGTAATTATCATCATATTTTAATTATCTGTTGACGAGCCGGTTGGCGTGGTTGGTAGACACTTGCCTTTCGCGCCGCAGGTCGTGGGCTCGATTCCCACCCAGAACAGACATTTGTGTGCACGAACATGTCTCTTTGTCCTGAGTCTGGGTGTAATTATCTATATAAGTATGTATTTACAAAAGAAAAGTAGTATATGTAGTATGTCAGTTGTCTGGTTTCCATACTAGTTGGTATAGTATAGGTCTGCTTAGTTTGGGATCAGATGGCCTTGTGTGAATAATGTCCCAGGATATGATTAATTTTATTATTAATACCGCCATAGCCAAATAAAATATAGACATATTTAAAAAAAAATAATAATTGTAAAGGTCAACTTGCAGGTAAAGGAATTACAAAAAGGCACTGTTCTTTTAATGAGTGGAAAGAAATAAATTAATTCTATTTTACACAAGAGTGCTTTAAAATAAGGAGGCGATTTCCTACGGTGCGAGAAATACGCCGTGAAATTAACTTCTGGATTCAGTTCACCCTGGACACTTCAGGTACGAAAGATAAACGACTAAATTGTAATTAACTTACTAGAAATGCTGTAGATAGACTATATTGATATTTTTAAAAGTACCCATATTTTGTATTTGATTCGTTTTAAGTAATTTTTTTTTAAATACCACTCTTATATATATTATAGTATATATATTTATTTCATCATAGTAAAAGTCGTAAGTGGATACATCATTTACTTTAGTAGCTTATAACCGAAGTAGTGCATATTACCTACAATATGATAATATGAATCAGAATAAAAACATAATAATAAAATCTAACATTATAGATATATACTGTGTCTGTTTATAAAAATTAATTTTAATATTATATAAATTTATTATTTTATTTTATAATAATATATATTTATATAATTATAATAATAATATATTTTATATAATTATTTTATATAAATTTAATATTTATATAAAATAACTACTAAAATAAATTATGTATCCATTTACGACTTATATATTTTCCAATAAAAAAGTTAGAGATAACATAGTCTTTAAAAATTTTTTGGAAAATATCTTCTATCTAGTATACAAATAATTGTATTAAATTCTGGCTTAAAAAACTAAATAAACTTATGTGTGAAATAACTTAGCCGTTGGTCTATTGCCTAAACTTTTCTGGTTTGCTGTCCTGTCAGGTCATGAGATTGAGGGAATAGAGTGCACATTGCGTTAGCGCATATACATCTTTTCGATCGCTACAAATATTCACTATCTATCTACCTAATTTGTTTGTAAAATCAGCTTTAAATACTATTTTTGGTATGTGACTTTCCATCATGCTATACTAAATTTAAAAATATGTATGCGAATGGTAATTATTAGCAACAATTCTTTAATTATTTTATTGGTTACCCAACAGGATTATGACGTTATTTATAAAATAAGCGATAAAATAAAGCGGCTATCAAAAATACGTTTAAGTTAAAGACGAAAGCGATCAGCCGTAAGTGTCAGATTGTTCTCGACGTCACTTCACGTCGGCTGGCGTTCATAAAAAAGACAATTTCCCTTATTGCCGCAATCTGTTACACATGTTTCCAACACGGTTATGTCTACAGCAGCCCTCATAAACGACAAAGTAAACCATAATTTATTACGCGAATTTAGGGTCAAACATTGGGCTCGTAAATTCCTTTAGTTGGTATATTATTGCTATCGTTCCGCAATGCTGGACTTAGGAGGAGTTGGTAATGAGTAGTTTGTTTAATATACTGAAATAATTTTTATTTATCGTATGTTTTTTCATTTCTAAGCAACATTTACAGAAAAGATGTTCAAAATGTTAAAACAGTATTACATAGAAGTTATATAAAATTATAATGTTTTTAATTAATAAATAAAAAAAATATATAATTTATTTAACACATACAAAACATAACTGTTGGTAAATAATCATTACATTTCTTGTTTTCTTTGTCAGTCCGTCCGTAGCGAAATAATTGCAACGCCTACTCAATTTATTTAAAAAATATATTAAAAACAATATTAAGCCCCACCAAAAATAAATACTGTAAAGTGTATACAAATCATTAATTAGAAATTATTTATTATATAATTTAAAAAAAATACATATTTTTTGGTGATATATCTATTTTATGATATGATATGATTTTGTAGGTATGGAAGTAAAAATTTCAATATCATAAGTAGAAGAATTATTCCACTATATCCTGTTTCACTTGTTATTCTTAGAACGAAAAAAATTACATGTCATCCTTTCGTTCGCAAAGAACTTTTACCATTAAAGTTACAAATAATCAATAATTAAGCGGATTTTTTCGAAAATTACTCCAATTAAATATTTCAACATAAAATATACGGCCATACAAAAATGAAATATTAAATTATGTTTATTTTTATCCGCTTTAGTATTTAGTTCAGGAAAACTTGGAGTTTTGGCAGCAAATATTAGCAGTTTAATCATTGAACTTAATATATTTCGGCCTTACTTAAAAACGCTGCTTAGTGAGTGATTAGTTGAACAATGCTGTGTCTTTTTCTTTCAAATGTCAAATCAATACTGACGGACAGAGATAAATAAGGTTTCAATATTTCTTAAATGAGGCCGTATATATATATAATATGTTCATATATAATTATAATTAATATCTACCAACTCTCTGCGCAAGAGTAATTTATAAACTGTAGTTATATCTCTAGATCATATTTTATTTATCGACTTTGAGGAACATTTATCATAATATGAATGTAATCGGTATTGTGTTAATGGCTCAAATTAAATCAGCTTTCGTCCTTAAAAAAAAACATCAAACTGACTCCGAAAAAGCACTAAAAAGTGAAAATATAACTCAATTGGCTTTTTATTAAAAGGTTTTTATTGAAGGCACCGACTTTAATATAGCTTTGTAGCATATATAAAACTTTTTGATACAATCCAATTGTGTTATTTTTCAGTTTGAGTGCATTTACCACTTTGCACCTTTTTGAAGTCGGTCCTATTTTTTTTTTTCTATTTAAATGCAGGCATTAGAGTAATCTAAAAAAATTCTGTACAACGATTGAAGTTAGCTTATAAATATGTTTCATTCGGTTTTTCGTTTCTGTTTTTGCCCTTACTTGATCGAAAATATTAAATGGCCTTATAATTAGTAGCTTAGAACTAAATCAATAACATATAAAACAATCATAATTATTCAAATCAAATGAAATGATTCTTTATTTGAATGTCATGTTACAGTATTGAATTAAATGTAAAGCTATCACCGGTTCGGAATGTAGATTCTATCAAGAACAAAACCGGCACAAAACTCAGTAGTCAACCTAGTTAATTTATCTGTCTGTATTTACAATGATAATATATTTTACCGAAGATTCGACGCGTCTGTTTCAATACGTTCATTAAAATATCTTAACTTTATTTCTTTAAAAAATTGCAACGTCGTGTAATACACCTAAAAGTATTAATATAAATTATTAAATTTAAGCGGTATTTTCATCTGCAGATAACTGCATTAACTAAATTTCACTAAACTATTATTTTATTAATTTCTATCCAACCATCCATACTTTAAACTAAGTAGTTATCATGAAAAAGGCGACAAGTACTGATTGTTTACGTACGCTGTATTACTATATAGCTAGGTGACTGCCTCGTTGGTCTAGTGGCTAGATATAAGTCCGCGGACCCGGTGGTTCTGGGTTCAATTCCCAGGTTGGGCCAATAAATTGGTATTGGGTTTTTTCTATCAGAAAATTCTCAGTAGCAGCCCGGAGTCTGGAAGTTGGAAGTGTGTACACTCTCGTGCCTCGGAAAGCACGTTAAGCCGTTAGTCCTGCGCCTGAACTCTTTATGGTCGTGGTCGTGGCCGATTGGACGGCAATCCGGTCCCATCGGATTATGAGAGCTAAGGAAAAGAGAGTGCACCTGTTTTTGCGCACACACTTGTGCACTATAACATCTCCTGCGCAGGCGGCTAATCTCTCTTGAGATTGGTCGCCATGGCCGAAATCGGTTTGGAGGACCTTATATAGCTAGGAAAACAAACCGATTTCGATAAAACAAATCGTGATTTTTCCGAAATCTCTATAAATACAAAACAGTTGAAATCATCGAATTGTCTTTTTCGCGTTAACGAAAAATAAAACTCAGAATAAAGTGGAAAGCATACATGACAATATGATAAACATGGTTTTCCCGACTTTCTGAATAATATTATAAGACTATGAAAAATATATCGGATAAAATTGAAATCATGCGTAATGTTCCAGTCATTTCCGAGTAATCGATAATTAAACAAAAAAAAAATCTAATATCCTACCTACCTCTTCCTATTTAAGTTGATTAAAACTGAAAATGAAACATACTTAGACTTAGCTTACCATTTTAATTTTCATCACCATTTTCATTACAAGTATACCACTTTGTAAGCCATGTCCATATTATGGACATGATTATGATTCATTCAATAAGTTTGTCAATTTGATGGGATATTTTGTCTAAATGCGAGAAGCAAGCAACCAAATATGATAAATGAACAAATTCACAGTTCAAAGTTCACGGTTATAAATGTTTTTATAAAATAGTTTTTTTTACAATTCTGTGAAATAACCCTCAAAAATTTTCCAATATTGACACAAAGCAAAGAATTTGTACGCTTCACTTGAATATTGTATCTATTATTGTTATTTAAGAAGAATAAATATTATCTTCTTCGCTTACGACAATTGAAGATTTTTGTATTTCTCTTTAAAAATAACGAGTTTCATATAAAGCAACTTCGTTGAACCCGAGATGGCTCTAACGACCGACACGCAACATGAGAAATGTAAGTATCTCCTGAAAAATAGTACCTAAACTTTTGAAAGTCTGAAACATAGCTCTTCTTTTATTCATGCTCTGACATGTGCCGTTTTCTCCGTTGTATACAGGCTTTCTTTCCTAACAAAATAAACAACATTTTGCTTTGAGTTAGGTCCTTTGAAAATGTTTACATGTTTCATGAAAGAGTTCTTACACTACTTCGTATTTATGTTATTAAAGAATAATACTGTGTTATTGATTTAGAAATCTAGTTGATATTCTATTCATAATTTTATCGAAGCGTCTATATTTTTACCTAGGTATAAAATAAACGAGTTTGTCTTCACACATCTTAGAACATTTTAAGATCATCCCCACCACTTGATTTGTGTAGGCCGTACCCTTTTGTCACTAAAAACTCTATCTATCTCCGTCTGGCATGGAAAAATTCAAACATTTTCCAGCGTTCCGTATCATGTTCACTTTTTTGTCAATCTGTTAATCTCTACCTAACGAAAAACGTTTTAAAGGTTAATTTTCAATAAAACATCTTGTTACATTCAACCTTTTGTATCTTAGTTTAGAAGAGCATTATTGGTAGCAAGTTACAAATGATACAATAAAATGTTTCTGTCGAACGATTTTGAGCGTTAAATTTATGACGCTACAGCCTAATTTAGATTGGTAGATACAAGTCTAATATGGCATCTGGAATCGTAGCAGTACGTAGAAAACTTGAAAGGTAGGCCAGCGGGATCATGTTGACTGTGGTTCCCAGTGAAACATGCTTTCAGACTTCAGTTGCGCCGCGCACCTTGTACCGCATAGACGGGATTTAAGACTTGTTTTTCGTGAAATGGCGGGAACTTTACGACAATTCCCAAACTTTTAGCTACGATAAAAATATTCTTGTAAAAAAATCTCAAATATTTTTGCGTTTCGGAAAAGGCTTTCATTAATATTTGTACAACGTTTTAAGCTTATACCAGTGTTTTAAAATGTATAAAATTTGTCTTGAGAAATCGGCGTTTTCGAAATAGGTACGTACGATTTTTAATAATTATTAGTAGATAATCTAATATTTTTCAAGGCACATATGACAAAATAGTGTTTCGTATTATATGCAACATAAAATGATAACTTTTTATTTTAAAAAGTAAATCGGTTTCTTTAAACAGTCATACTAATTATATATATTTTTTTTTATATTAGATAAGCTCATAATCAATAGTAAATTGTACTACATAAATGGCTGAAATTAATCTATAGAGTATAGACACGTCGACGAATATAATTCACTTCACTATAATTTGAAGTAGTTAAATTATTTTTTTTTATATCGAAAACATTTCTGGCAAATGTAAAAATTTAATCAAATCTGTTCTGTTCTATTAGTTATGTACCTGTACCGAAAAATAAATACAAATCTTAATATAGCAAATATTCGGAACCAGTAGTTATATTGTATTCTTCTCATATATTTTAATTTTCTTCTAAAATAATATTTTTTATCTGCTATATTTTACTGTTAGGTAATTATTATGATTAAAATTGTTAATTATCACATATTTATTATTTATTTATAATTCGATTCTTATTATTCAATAAAACATAAAACGCCTAACCGAAACCCATTTGAAATGTACTCGATGTTAAACCGATTGTAATATTCGGAACTAATTCAAAATGTATCAATCGCTGCCATAATTTTAAATAGGCAGATGCCAAATCCCCATGGAAATAATATTCGGCCGAATGAAAATTCCAACCGATGCATTTGGTATCGTGAGCGCCGCTCCGAGGATTTAATTCCCTAGACTGTTGCGAATCGGTGCATGTTTTTTCATTAAAACGCATTCAATACAACGACGACGTGGCTTTGAAAAAGCGAACCTTTTCAAAAAATATTTTCCTGACATTCCACTCCGCTCTGCTTCCATTCTGCTCACGGCTTTTAGCATAATGTTATTGACATTTTTTGTAACCCTACTGCTTAATAGTTCTAGTGAACACGTTTAAGTTATTATATTTACATAAAATCTAATTAAAAAATTACATAAAATTTTATCTAATAAAATAACTAAGGAAATCGTAAAATATATCATCATATATATAATAGATATGAAAAAAAAACTCTTCACCTTTCAATAAAAGAAAAAAAATTGCAACAAGTTTTGCATATTTAATAATCAAATCAGGTTTGCATACCGTGTACAATACATCACAATAAAATATTCGAGACATAAAAAACTTCAAAGCAGTCAAAAAATCAAGGACACGTGTGATGGCTTACGCCGTAAAAGTTGACATAAATCTCCATCGTAAAAAGGACGAGTCACGCGAATTTAACTTAGATTTAATTGTTACCTAATCTAACATTGAGATACAATCGAACATTTTGGTACAATAAAGTCATGTTGCAATTTTATACCACGTTATTAACATACACATTACATACGAAATTCGGTATATTTGAATTCATACTACTATCTTGCATCCAATTACGCGTAATTACGAATAAATGCGACAGCCGCGATAAACTTTTATGTGCACATAGAACTGAGCAATGTGTACGCTAGTCATTGAAACCTGGCCGTCGACCGCGGCTTTTATAATCTATAAAATCATAAACATCAATTTACTCAAAGTGTATATTTGATGTATAAATAATCCTGTTTAGATCCGCAACAATATAAATTCTATTTCGATTGTAAACATTCAAATAATGTTAAAATACATTAACATTTTTTAATGAAAGCACAAAATAAAAATCATACACGGAACTTAACTAAAGATTGCTATTGGGGTCGTACTACTGATTTTATATATTCTTAAAGGTGTAGGGAAGTTTAAAGCGGTATAATTATTATGTTGGATGTATGCGTGTGGAGCAGAAAAAAATGTTGCGGATAAGTTCCACAGGTTAACACTCTCCAAAATTTTAAATTTTAGAAGATCCAAAGCTTTAAACGACCCTGTATTACACTACCCTCATATAATCCTCCTAATCGAGGATCAAAAATCTGAAATGTTCCATTCAATTCAGACTAAGTAAAAATAAATTGACATTGACGCACCATAAAATTGTACATTCTGATTTCTATGCATATTGTGTTTTAACCATCCCACGGTAATTTAAAATAAACATAAAGTTATTATTGTTTTATTATCTAGAACTGATAGTTATTTAACATTTTATCGGCGTTACTTATGAAGTGAATGATTAGTTGTACTATGTTATTAGTTTTCTATCGAATGTCATATCAATAATGACAGAAAGAGCATTATTAACAAAATAGCCGCTAAGTCACATTTATAAGACCTTATATATTCTAACGCTTACATCTCGATTTATTCAGTATTTAGGTTTATATTGGTGTATCGTAGTAGGCTTATGGTATATAATTACAATTATAAATGTTGTATATTTTGGTTCACAAATAGTCATTCTTCAAAATATTGTGCTTAAAGTTGTATTATTAATTTTAATAGTTACTCGGATTATTTTAAATTGCATGCAACTAAATTACACTAGTCCATAATAAGTCTTTCAATTGCAAAATTGACTGCTATTTGAATCGCCTCAATAGACTTTTCATTAAATCGAAGCAACAAAAATTGACACCGATAACTTTTTCATGTTTTCAATTTTGTTGATCAAATCTGAAGTGACATTTTGTTTTCATTTATATTCGATTTTTACTCTCAGCCTCAGGTTAAGTATCACTGAATTGTTATATGCTTAAATTGTGCTTATAATTATTTATCTCGTGTCTTGCGCCGGCTGAAAATCTGTCACATGTGTATCCACCAACCGGCATTGGAGTAGCTTGGTGGGATAAGCTCTAAACTTACTTTTTCATATGTTGTTTATATACAAATTTCAAACAACGTCATCAATATCGAACTGGTTAGTTAAATTAACTATTAATTTTTAAATTGCTTTAATATTAGGTCTTTCCATATGAAATAAGCGTTTTGTCGTATTGACCACTGATCTGAAATATCTCCTCCTTGGTTAAGAATTCCAAATTCAAATTTATAAATTCATTTAGCTGGTACATTTGAGTTTTGAAAACACTCATTCATTTGTTTTTTCCTCATTATTTTTTTCTTTGGCGTCGCTTATTACCGCACAATAGAAAACATGAAATATCGGTATATTTACGAGTACGAGTTCTACCGTGGCACCAGTGCTGCAGAAACAGCTCGAAGGATTAATGGCGCTGGTGTCGCAAAAGAAAGTACAGTACGTTTTTGGTTTCAACGTTTTGGTTCTGGAAATTTCGACCTTTAGAACCAACCCCGTGGACGGCCGGAGACCAAAGTGGAAAATGAAGAAATAAAGGCTATTGTGGAAGCGGATCCATCACAAAGCACATCAGAAATATCTGCAGGCTTCGGGGTAAGTGATAAAATTGTATTAATCCACTTGAAGCAAATCGGGAAAGTAAAATAACTTGAACGATGGGTACCGCATGAATTGAGTAAATCGAACTTGCAAACACGCGTCTACTGCTGTGTTACTTTGCTCAACCGACACAATAATTAAGGGATTTTAAATCGAATCATTACTTGTGATGAAAAGTGGATACTGTACGATAATCGGAAGCGTTCGTCGCAATGGTTGAACCCTGGAGACCCAGCCAAATCCTGCCCTAAGCGAAAATTGACTCAGAAAAAGTTATTTGTGAGTGTTTGGTGGACTAGCGCCGGTGTCGCAGCAACTGCAAACCCTGAAGGAAGAACTAACTGCTAAACAACCGAGATTGGTCAATCGCTCTAGGCCACTGCTGCTTCACGACAACGCAAGACCACGCCCTGCACAACAAACAACCACTTAGTTAGATGAGCTACAATTGGAATGTCTGCGACATCCGCCGTACTCCCCGGGCCTTGCTCCAACAGATTACCATTTTTTCCGAAATTAGGACAACTTCTTACAAGGAAAAAAATTCAACTCCGATGCGGCAGTCCAAACCACCTTCAAAGAGTTTATTGATTCTCGCCCCCATTATTTTCTTAGTAAAGGGATCAATGAACTACCTATGAGATGACAAAAGTGCATAGATAACAACGGTGCATACTTTGATTAATTAAACATATTTTACAAAAAAAAAATTGACTTTATATTCCTCCCATACAAAACGCCAATTTCATATGTAAGGACCTAACCTAGCTTAGTTGAATAATAAATACCCTATGAGGGACAAATATAAAGAGATGATGATATTCGCAAAAATATATTAAATTATTTAACATTACATATTTTAAATATAACTGTATACTTTGTATCCGTCGCTGCCTCGTTGGTCTAGTGGCTAGATATAAGGACGCAGACTCGGAGGTCCTGGGTTCAATTCCCAGGTCGGGCCAATTAAAAGTTATTGGGTTTTTCTGTCTGAAAATTCTCAGTTGTAGCCCGGAGTCTGGAAGTTGGATGTGTGTACACTCCCGTGCCTCGGAAAGCACGTAAAGACGTTTGTCCTACACCTGAACTCTTTCCGGTCGTGTCGGATTGCCGTCCCATCGGATTATGAGAGCTAGGGAATACACTTGTGCACAATAATATCTCCTGCGCAGTTGGCTAACCTCTCTTGAGATTGGCCGCCGTGACCGAAATCAGTCTGGAGGACATTATTATCCGTCGCTTGCATTATTCAGCTAGCATACGTCATTTTCCGATACAAGCTTCTCTACACAAAAAAATCACGTCAAACCGTTGCTCTGTTGCTGCTTGAAACAAGGACAGCAAAGAAAATAATTTTGCATTTATAATATTAAAAGGGATTGTGATTCTTGAACATTAATATCATAACGTACTAATATTTTTCTATATATTTCTTATATTGAGAAAAAAATTATAATTAATTAAACCTCCTCAAAAAAGAGTGGAGGCCTTAGACCAGCAGTGGGACATTCACAGGATGTTACTTACTTTACATTACTTATAATTAATTTATATATATAAACTATATATGTATTATAAATCAACTATAATAAGTTATAATTTTTATTACAATACAAACAATCTTAACTGTGCAGCCGCTTTTAGTTGACGGTTTCGTTGCGGTCGTTTTGACACCCTCAGCTCCCATTAGTAAACCGTGAAGCAGGGTTAATGACCGGTTCGCGTGATACCACACAACTTCACGCTTATTTATACGTTGAAGCGAACCAACGTAGGACCTTACATCCAAGTGTTACAGCACCGCTACCTATCAAATTTCCATTATCAGCAAGTTTCAAGCGATAAGTTATGTAGACACAAATCTCCGCTTTACGAAATTATTACTGTAACAAGTTTTGAAGTAGCAATTAGTTATGAATTCGTTACAAAAATACCTTTCGTTATTTTACATATTTATAAAGATTTATTTTGTAATATTACATATTTGTTAATGTTTTTGTGGTAATACTACGATGCATATTATTTATTACATTCGTTACCACATACATAGAAAGCATTGCTCTCCTCTGAAGCACTGCTAGATGTATTCTTTGAATTTATGTGTCATACTTTTGCGTAGCCGTGATTTTATTATCGTGAGGTCTTGGCACCCTTGAAATAAATTGAAAAAATATTTCGTTTACATTTAGTTATATAATAATTATTCTGTATTGTTATAACCTCGTTGCTGATGACACTCAATGACCCGAGACAATTGTAGGTAAATATGAAAATAGTTTATAATTTAAAAAAATATTTTTGCTTACTTCGACAGAAATTAAATATAGAACAATTTCGATTCATTTTATGTAGTAATTTTTAAGTTCGTTGCCAACCCTACTACTTAACAGCACGTATGATATTAAAATAAAGTTTTACTCAATTCACTGTTTATGTATGGCCTTGATATAAGGATAAAGACGCAGAAAATAATTCATTTGTGAGGCCATTAAGTAATTGAATTAGTCATTAATCGTACGAGTAATTAAAACACATATAGGTTTCTTCAATAACCCGTTTATATTTAATAATTGTATAAAATTTTATTAGCGTATTCCTAATTAAAGTAAATCGTCCGTTCATTATATCATCCTTGATAGGTAAACTATATTAAAAAATCCAACAGAGCTTTCATTTATAAATAGAATACACTCCTCGAGCTTATAACTAAGAGTACTTTGAAATTGTATATTTTTCCGTTTATATAATATAAAATGAGACGGTTTTTGCATTCTTACACACTGAATTGTTCGCTTGAAAATGAATTATGTTAACGATTTGAAATCAAAATATATTAAGCGCGTCAATTTACCACCTGTCATTTCGATATGGCATATAATGAAAATAGAGCTTACAAATCAAATAAGTAATTAGATTTACGTGTGCTGTAGTAATAAAATTCATATGAAAAATTCACAATTCTATATTAATCCCATAAAGCAACTCTTCGAATCGTAACGTTACATGTTCGAATCGCGCCTGCATTAATTTATAAAGGCTATGAAGGATTTATGAATGCTGCGCCAATTTTGCAACAGACGTACCGGAATGCAAAAATGTTTCTATTTATTAAATAAATTGGCAATGTATGTACTCGCAAGAGCAAACATTGGGCTCCGTATCAGTTACGCTTAAATTAAACAAACTTTCTTTCTGTGGCTAAATCGTATACACATTCGTATGAAAATATCGAAATTATCGAATATCGATGTTCTCGAAAAAGAAATTGCTGATTAAGAACCGACTCGTAATTTTGATCGACATACTTTTGAGTTATTAAAATTCCAGTATCAGACTTTTAAAGTTAGTCTATTTTTCATTATTCTAATTTAGTGCCGACGGAAAAGGACCTTCTAAGGGGTTGCCTGTCTTTCCGTCGAATAATAAAAATATTTTCAAAGTGAAAAGTTGACAAGTGTCTTTGTCCAACTATGGCTTCAATGTAGAAATCCAATATCCATTTTTACCAAAAATTTCATCAGTTTGATTAAATATATAATATTCACAAACTCCTGTATAACCATGTTTTAAATATTTAATTTTTATCCGTAATATAGAACGAGTGATTTTATTTTAATAGTACTTTCAATTATTGCGTTGGAAAATAGCATGTTGACATAATTATGCGCTCGCATTTATGTACGTTCATTAATATTAACTGTTTTATTACAAAAAAAGTGACGCTCGTGCAAGTACACGTAGAAGAAACGAAATTTTATACATCAGAAACATTTCACTCAAACGTTGCATATGGAAACGTTGTACTATAATTTATCTTTTAATTATTTTGTATTATACTTTTAATAATATATCCATATTTTGTTTCAGGTGACAGTATGAACCGGAGCAACGAGTCACTTCAACACACGTAACGATAAGATTTAATTAATCTGAATTTAGTACTGACAATGAAAAAATTAAAGGAAGACAATTGTGTTACTCTTATGAGATCATAGAAAGTTTCAAATGCCGGAGCCGAAAGATATGACATAGACAATGTACAACCTCCTCGGTGCGGCAATAGCGTCGGCCATACTGCAAATATTACTGTCTTATACAGGTATGATTTTGAAACCTCATTACTTTTAGGAAAATACCATTGCTTTTTGCCATCAACAGATAAAACAAAATAAATCAGGAGAATAAATACTTACATAATTGTTCTAATGTTATAGCATTTTTGTGTAAAAGAATGCAAACAAGTTTATTCTTATATTAAAGTTTCATATGACATATGCTCAATATTATTGCCTACGAGGCATAATTTAGAAGCTAGCATTAGTGTATGGATCAGAACGCTACTAACGAATAGTACGGTAATTGTGCGTAGATGATAGATACTAGCTTTTATACTATCTGTGACCAAAACGACTACCTTTTTGAATATTGTCACTGGGCTTTGGTTTGGCTAGATAGTGTGTATATCAAAAAAATACAACAGCTTATATTTTGGTAAAATATTCACTAATACCTTTAAAAAAGGATCATATTTGTAACTCACTCAGTAACCTTAAACAATACTGTATTTATTTCTACAGTAGAATTCACCTTTTTTTAATTTTCAAATCTAGTAAAATTACTGGAGTTGAAAACAATTTAAATGTATTCATAGAAATGATCAAAACAACTAACAGTATGAACGAAGTTCATTGTTATGATTTCTATTTATGTTTGAAATAATAAAATTCAATGTAGCCCTCAGCGATACAGGTCAATATCGTTCGGTATCAGAGACATCGGTCGATCTAAAGTTGCACTGCTACACAGCGACGGTCACAACAGTGACAGAATAAAATAACAATAGAAAATAATGCTTATAAGTCTAATGGTGACTTCCCATAGTGCATTCTAGGATAATTCACGCACGACCAAAGGATACTTCCAACCATGCGTGTCAGTCTGTGGTGGTCTTGTGATTACTTTGCATTAAAATACGATATGATTGCGTAGCGCTATCGCACCTTTGAAGTTACCGACTCGCGGTGGTTCCGACGCACCGTTGCGTACTTGTCTACGATTTCAGTGTCGATACTCTTCCTGCTGTGCGTCGGTGCGGGCTGGTCGGCGTCAGTCCGTAATACCATGAATTTTGGGAAACCTTCAGATAAATTAATGTGACATCGAATGACTATTATCAATACATAGATATAATATTCATGTTTCAAATGCGATGTGAATTGATAATTTTGCTTGTGCTTGGATCTACACTCTTGGCATGTTGACTATGTAAGGAATGTCTAATTGCATGTTCTATAATATAACAATACAAAATGATACAGTCGAAGGTTTACCGCGAAATGGCTCGTGTACTTTAACATAAAGATAAAATCGCTGTAATATCTATGACGACATATAGTGAGCAAAAGCATTAAAGCGTTCAAAACCTTTTTAAAGTATAATCTTGTGACGAACTCATTCGTCGCACTTTCGACTGTCGTCTCTGTAGCACTGCAATGGTCGAAGTCGGTGAGCTATGAAGAAGACAGCCGTGAGGTTAAGCCCGGAAGCAGCTGTGTCGTTCGCGTGCTATTTACCAATTTATCACTAAGCTGATTATATATAGGCTCGTTCCAGTGACATGTTTTATGACCTTGTTTGAGCTCCTTTCGCTTCACACTTTATTTGTTTCCATTAAAATCTCGCGTAAAAGGTTTAATTTAACACAGTTTTAATGCTTTAATTTATTTTAAAGTGAGCTGAAAGATCAAGTTAAAAGTATAAACACAATCATGTATATGTAATAAATACGTTCTCGGTTCTTTTCTCGCGATTGTTTTAATGCCTATATCGATTAGCAGTTAAGATGTATTGACAATATTGTATAAATAAAAAGTCTATGTGCCTGTATATCTATTTAAGGTCACTAATGTTTATATATTAATCAGATATAAAACGATGATCGGAACTGAGTCCTTAATATCTCGTGTTGAACTGAATTGCTATAAACTCTGACACTAAAATATTTTTCATATATTTATTATACGATCTTGATGAAAGGAATAGTGTTGCAATATTTATTTCTACTAAGTAGTGTTACCTATTTAAATTATTTCATTGCTAAAAATAATTCTTTATTCTACTTCTACCTTAAAAACGCAAACACAAAATATTTTTGGTGTCTGGTGGTCTGTTTTTCTATTAAATTACGATAGATTCGTTGACTAAAACTCTTTACAAATTTTAATAATTAATTTTCTTTTTGTTTGTATTTATGTAAATATTTATTAGAGCCGTCGTTATTCAAATAAAACTCGAAAGACAAAGCGGTGTAGGTTTAGAAATGCTAATAGCGGTGACCATCTGGCGATTTAGAGGAAAGCTTGAATGAATGCCCGTGCAGCGTACATAAACACGAAAAATAAATTGCATAAAAGTAAACAGGAGTCACAAAAGGCGCACCGCAAATTGTGTTTTCACTGGTAGGTCGGGACCAGGGCGCAGGTGCCCGGCCTTAAGCTCAAGCGAACCGACGCCAAATCCGCATACGACTTTAATTTAACTTTGCTTCACTGAATATTGTTCTTGTAATAATTTCTAGTTATTAAAACACTATAAAACTTTAAATTGATTTTCCATTTTCATTTAACTTAAAGTTTGGTTGTAGAAGAATTCATGTTATTTAATCTTTAATAAGTTATTACTGACCGTTCAAACGAGAAAGAACTGTCTACGGTTTTAAATAACATTTTTTAATTTAAAAAAATAATAATAAGAAATAATGATAAAGCTACCGAATAAATTGTTATTATATTTGATATTTGTTTTAATTAAATATTAATATTCTAACTTTTTGTATGAGTAAACATAATTTGGCTAACTGCGGATTTTTGTGGTGGTGTGGTGGATATTTTATCATGTATCAAAATTGATATCAATGAAAATATATTTACGAAAAATACTAAATATAAACCTTATGTATAGTACCGCGAAATTATCAGCAGCTCCTCGTATATATTGTCAGAATCATACTTTCAATATAGAGAGTAAAGAAATTCATAATCATATTAGGTCCTTACATATGAAATTGGCGTTTTGTACGGGAGGAATATAAAGTCATTTTTTTTTTATAAACTATATTTAATTAATCAAAGTATGCACCGTTGTTATCTATGCACTTTTGCCATCTCATAGGTAGTTCATTAATCCCTTTGCTAAAAAAACCATGGGGGCAAGAATCAATAAACTCTTTGAAGGCGGTTTGGAATGCCGCACCGGAGTTGAATTTTTTTACTTGTAAGAAGTTGTCCAAACTTCGGAAAAAATGGTAATCTGTTGGAGCAAGGTCCGGGGAGTACGGTGGATGTCGCAGACATTCCAATTGTAGCTCATCTAAGTAAGTGATTGTTTGTTGTGCAGTGTGTGGTCTTGCGTTGTCGTGAAGCAGCAGTGGACAAAACCATTTGTCCAATCTCGGTTGTTTAGCAGTTAGTTCTTCCTTCATGGTTTACAATTGCTGACAATAGATATCTGCCGTAATCGTTTGGCCAGATTTTAGAAAGCTGTAGTAAACGAAACTGGCGCTAGTCCACCAAACACTCACAAGTAACTTTTTCTGAGTCAATTTTCGTTTAGGGCAGGATTTGGCTGGGTCTCCAGGGTTCAGCCATTGCGACGAGCGCTTCTGATTATCGAACAGTATCCACTTTTCATCACAAGTAATGATTCGATTTAAAATCCCTTCATTATTGTGTCGGTTGAGCAAAGTAACACAGCAGTCGACGCGTGTTTGCAAGGTCGATTCACTCAATTCATGAGGTACCCATCGGTCAAGTTTTTTTACTTTCCCGATTTGCTTCAAGTGGATTAATACAGTTTTATCACTTACCCCGAAGCCTGCAGCTATCTCTGAAGTGCTTTGTGATGGATCCGCTTCCACAATTTAATTCTTCATTTTCCAGTTTGTTCTCCCGCCGTCCACGGGGTTGATTCTGAAGGTCGAAATTTCTAGAACGAAAACGTTGAAACCAAAAACGTACCGTGCTTTCTTTTGCGATACCAGCGCCGTACACATAATTAATCCTTCGAGCTGTTTCTGCAGCACTGGTACCACGGTAGAACCCGTACTCGTAAATATATCGATATTTCATGTTTTCCATTGTGCGGTAATAAGCGACGCCAAAGAAAAAAATAATGAGGAAAAAACAAATGAATGACATATGAAATTACCGTTTTGTCGTACTGACAGTACAGTTAATTTCATATGTAAGGACCTAATAATACTTCTTGACCGTGTCAAAAATGATTTTTTCCATATTTACTTGATTCCATATTTACTTGATTTTATAATATATTTATATCGAGTCATCGATATTTATTTAAAAGCGTTAAATGGGAAGTGAATAATATTGGTAAAAAAATCTTGAAAATTACAGCCTTAATTTAACATCACAATATTTTAAAAACTGGTCGTTAGTATTTACAAATAATATTTTTATATTTCTTAAGCTATGTTTGTATATATATTTTATTTCAATCATTATCAAATCAGTCGATTATGAAATACTCTGAAAAATCACCGCGTTTCAATAGTTAAAATTAATATTATGAGGAATATTTGATGTTGATGCGATCTTTCTATTTATTTGCGATTGAGATTGATATTAAAATACCTATTAAAATTATTCGCGTCAGTGGAATCTTCGCAGTGCAGCGCGGGTGTCGACGATAAGGATTCATCGCTAGCTGCACTTGCCACGCACAGAACACTCAATGCACCGTGAAATAGCCTATTTTCCACGTGATTTTATTTATTTCATACGTCAATAAAATTGTTCTTCCGTTTTGACTCGCTATTTCGTAAAGTCGTGATTACTTGAAATGTTACAAACTTTAACTTCTTTAGCTAAGTGTTTTAATATGCATCCCATAGCACAAAAAGCAAGTGCAAAACTAAATTAAATTACTTTTAATTCTCGAATGTTCACGAACTTACCCTATGAATTTAAAATGCACGAATAAGTACGTTCGATATGTCCCTGACTATTCTTGTTTCCAATCCGTTAAGATATTTTCTAGTTCGAACATTTTTGCTTATAGTTTAGAGTCTATATTGGATTGCGCGTTGTTGGTGAGATATATCATATGCCGCACTCAAAACGGAAACTGATTCATTTCCGATGCATGGTTGAAGCTCTTTGTGGAGTTCGTCGGCTGCGAATTGCTCACGTTTTCAACATTTGATTGCGACATCAATGCCATTGAAATATTGTTGTTCAATGGTTGATCGTTTTTCTGCGTTCGTATCGTTATAAAATTTATTCACTTTAAATTTAAGGTATAGCCTCAATTTCCAAACGAAATCTAATTCTTCCATACCAAATAATTTCGTATTCCCTTAGGTAGAACCGGCGCTCTGTCTTGCAGACTCGGTCGAGAGTTAAGACTACAAAACAGACGCTGACTGGCATCTCCCAGGCGGGCACTTTCCTCCGTCACGTAGCAATCGCGTCTGCAAAATGCAACAATGCATAAGAATTCAATCTTATGTTTGTTTCAGAGCATTTGCAGTACTAAACGAGTCGAAATGCGGAATTATTTAAAAGTATTTATTTTTTGTCTCTGAAAGTAATCTGAGAAAGAATTAATTTTCACTTCTTTGCTAATCTGAATCATTTCTATGGAAACAAAGTTTGTCGATAGCATAATAATATGAAAACAAATGTTGTTTATTATAATTAAGTAAAATTTAGTAATTCATAGAATTCCTGCAATGTGCTTGCTGTCCCAGGTGTTGTTTTCGGCGGTAAAGTTACTTTAAGCCGCTGTGAGCTGTATTCACTGGGCTCGTAGGCTCGTAAGCTTGGTTAATGTTATCCATGCTGTTGTATAACAAAGCAATGAAAAAGTCATTAGTTATCGTAACGAACCTTATCCAACTAATAGTGACACCAGCACTGCGTTTAAAAGGTTAAAGTAATTTTCGAAATCGTTCCAATCACAAACTTTAATTCGCTTCGAAAACAGTTACTCAAAACATATTATTAACTGAAATAAACGTGAACGTATTCCGTGAGGCAAAAGTTTGTTGAGTAGCATTAAAAGATTAAAAGTCGACAGTTCGCTCAAGCTGTATCGAATCGAAACTGGAAACGATCTCTCGACTCGACTGCGACATATATTTGCAATGCAGGCTGCGCGTCCGTGGCGAACTTCGCCTGGCGAATGCAAAAATTTAAATTAAAAGCATAAATCAGGCGTGTATCGAGTAAGTTCGAGCTTGGTATACATTTTAACTGTACGCTTTGGGATATGTACTACGATGGATATCGCTTATATATTTTGAAACTTGTTTGCTATTTTAGTTATAATTTTGTATTATGTGGTTTAAATAATGCAATATGAAACTGTAATCAAATTAAACATTCATTACGGCTTTGTTAAGATAATTATCCACCGTCCGCTAAGTGAGAATATCTTGTAACAAGAAAAGCTACTTCTTAGATAATTACGGCATAAGAATCTCAATTTAAGTATTTTTGAATTAATTGCTCCGAAATATTATGAGTATAATAATTCTATAATCTTAATTAAGAGAACTTCAGAACGCTCAAATTAGAAATTTTAATCTCCTGAAAATCCGTCTCTCGTGAGTTGGTGTAGTCCGTGAAGTTGAAATATTTACGTTTTTAAGGTAAAAATTATTCGTGTTTTAATTTTATCTCTGCTTTGGAGTGGCGAGCCACGGAAAGTTGCCACAATAATAATAAAATTAACTAATATTACGAGTAGGTATTTAAGAATAATATTATATTATTATTATGATAAATACATCATAAGTTTTAATGCAAATATAAACATAGCGGACACTTTTATGTTTTACACATTGTTTCGGAAACAAAAAGACGGCGAAATAATCAACATTATAACGATTTGTGAACAATTGAAGTGTACAACATCGCCTCGTCAAGGAAAATGTTTTGTTTCCAAAGGAGACCGCTTTTCCGCTACATTGGTTTATTTATTTCATTTCATTGTGATTGTTTTAGTAAAGTAAAAGTTAAATAGGAATTGCGCACTCATAAAGACAAACATAGGGTTCGTCAGAAATAATGTTTTTATAATGGTAATTATTTTCTTGTACTTAAGTTTACATGTTTAAATTTCATTGTTTTGGAGAATGAGACTAAGATTAATAATTAATAATAATAATGTTGTCCTAATAATTATGACTAACTGAACTATATTGAATAAAGTACTTATTATTAAATTAACAACAAATTCCAAACAAAAGAATGTACAAACAAGTAAGTAACAAAATTTATCAAATATTTTATCAAAGTACCTAGTTATTACAATTCAAAAAAACAATAATGAAGCATAAGTAAAGCTGTGACGATGTAATACTTTTTAACTTCTTTAAGTCGGAAAATGCAAATTGTATTAAAACAAAGGTAATACAAGAAATGTTAAGAGCAATGTTCATAACGAGAGTGCAGTTAATTAGACTTGGTTTGATTGTAGCCGTCAGCGGCGTCAGCTGGGAGGAATGGTGGACCTACGACGGTATTTCAGGTGAGCACGACACTTTGATATTATATTTAGTACATTTGTATGCATCTTACTTTATATATTATTTAGAAACGTGTTCTTATTTAAATTATGAAATAGTTATGTCAGTTATAAGTAATGAAAAATATTGTATATATTCGAAAATACTTATTAGTATGATATAAAATTCAAAAAGGTCCTAATGATTTTATTCCAACTATTTTTTTACTGTTTATATCAACTTATTATATTTTATTAATTTAGATTTTTGTCTTAGTATAGTTCTTCTAACAATATCATCATTTAATAAGCTTTAAACAACAGAAGTAATATCAAGCAAAGCATATAACATTTATTTAATTATTCCATGATTCTTTTTTTTTTAATTTCATCTAATGCAATGCTAGCCTTTCACGCCGTTGTCCGATTTGCTTGGGGTCGGGGCAGTGATTAAAGAATTTGGCCGCATGGAAATACTTTGGCAGACTATCCTTGGAAATGCTATAGACAGCGTGTGTGGCATCAACACACCACTAACATTTGCTGATAGTGAAGTTGATTATGTTCTATATTGATAGTTGCACTTCACACTCTTAGTGAGTTCTATGGATTCAGATGTGTTGACTCTATTCTATTAAGCCGAAACCACACCGTTGAAATAACATAAATAAGACTCATATTAATTTATAGTTTTGATATTTTATTAATACATGTCATTAACTAATTCGTCTTAGTTATTTGTCTGATTGTCATTTGGGTTGATATAGTTCCATTAAAATATTATTAATACAAAATGACAGTGCATATTGAATCGGTTCAATGCTGGCTCGAAACATATAAGTGGTTGACTGAAGGAGTCTTGAGAAAATGCATTAATAACACAGCAACTAGAACAGAACAACGATATGAGCTTTCTACTCGTAACAGATAGAGCTCTATATTTTAGTAAACTAGTAGTAGGAATTTCTTAAGGGTAGACTAAAGTTAACAAAAATTTAATTTCTATACTATATTGACTTATTAGGTCAATTTTGTAACGTAACGTAGTTATTTGAAATCAATTAACATTCGGTCGACAAAGTAAAGGTACGGAACCGATGGACCATTACACGTATGTTGATTTGGGGTCACATTGAAAATCTCAATCGAATGACCTACCCCAAATCCGAAAATATTTCGTTTGTGAACCGTATCAATTTCTCTGCGCCGATAACATTTTTGCCAGTTTACGTGACATGAAATTTATACGGGCGATTTATCTTGCATTCATATTGCGTTACTCGCAAAATTGTGAGGTGTGTTATCGCATCACTCGGCTACAGATATTTCATATTATGGTCTTACTTTAATTTTATCATTCGAATTTTTCTGTTATTTTTCATACTTATGTTACTTTTATACCAATTACTAACTTCAGTTTGTGAAACTATAATTAAAAATTTAAATAAACTAATTTTACTTCAACCTAAATTGTCATTGGTCGGTGGCAGTTGATTACGTGATAGGCGACCAATGAGCGTTCAATATTTAGTTGGACTTTGAACGTTTAGAAATTGGCGGTTAGTGTTTAAATTTTAAACAAACAAATATAGCACGTCCTAACTCGAGGGTTTCTCTGAAATTAAATTAGTTATTTGTCTCCTAGGAAATATAAATATAATATGAAAATCGTCTTATTCCTTTAACTCCTTTATATGTATATACAGGAAATTATGTAGCATAGTATACTTTTGCGCTATATCGTTTGATATATTAAAGAAATTCTAAATATACAGCCACAAAATACTCACACATCTGTTCAAAGTTCACAAATTCACAAATATATTTTTTCAATTAAGATACTATACTAAAGTAAAAGATATAATGAAATTTGGGTAGATTAGCAAACAAGCGTTAAAATGTATTGAGCAAACATTAGCCGTGGCTTTCGAAGTCCAGAATTGTTGTAGCGTGCGTTAGGGCCCCATCCCTTCTAATATTCAAGCCCATTAGTAATCGTGCTTACGATACTTTGCCTCTCTTTTTTGATAACATTGGCAATAATGGCATTTCAATATTATCTCATGTTCCATATCTTTCTAACTAAATTACTATTGGTTAATTTTGGATACTACGTAATTAATAGTAAAGTGGAGTCATATTAGCGATGTCGATTTAAGCAATATAAATAAACTAAAATAATACATAGACCATTATTTTGTACTTAGTCATAAGCTTAACAAAAAGATTAAAACTACCCTTATAAAATATGACGTAAACGTAAATCGTTGCAATTAGTGTTTAAAAAAAGATTAAGGATGTAGCGAGCGGTTTGCGGTCACATTTCCTCTAATAGTGTAGTGAGAACACTGTCGCTGACGTAATTACAGTTTTTATCCACAGCTACGTGAACGGTGCCAAAAAAATGTTACCTAACCTATACTAGCTGGTAGCCATAAAGTGAACGTTACCGCAACCGCTGCGCCGTTGCTTGTACAACTAATACAAAGACATGGTTATATTGGTCGCTAAGTTAAAGTAATTGTATTTTGATACTATTTGGTTAACTATATAAACTTTTATTTTTATTTTTATTATTATTATATATATGTAATTTAAGTATGAAACAGTGTTTGTATTGTTTAAGTTGTATTTACAATATTATTTTTTAAATTTGTAAAACAAATAAGGAACGCTTTGCTTTTAAAATGTAAGTGAGGCAAAGTATATTGATTAATTAGGAGTACGTTTTATACTATTCGTATCTAAGTATATATACGGTAAAATCTTTAGAAAAATAATTATTAGTAATGGACTTTTTTCTGTTGTTCAATATCGTTTAAAAAACTTGACTATAGGTAACTTGATATTAGGTTATGTCATTTAAACTTTCTTTCCTAAGCCGCTTGGCTTATTGCTAACTATACGGACGTCAAAAAAATACAAACACAACGGCCATATTTGTTTTAATTCCCAAGTAAAATTTAATTAACACAAAGCAATATTCTTTGGCTCATTTTTATCTTTCATAAAAGCGATGCCAAAAAAAATCACACTTAACGCGTGGCCATAAAGTAGGCGTGACCGCAACCACTGCGCCGGCTTACTCGTGCAATTTTCAAGGTCATAAATAATAAAAACGTGAACGCTATCCAAAGCACTTTGGCCACTTTCGTACAATTTTCTCCATATTGAAATACCGAATATGAACGTTAACTCGATTTTATTACGATACTCGAGCGAAGCAATTAGAAATCATAACGTTTATACACAGATGAATAATATGTTAGCGATTATTCGTATTATGAAAAATAAAATACATTTTTATTCCTTGCGGTCACCGTGTGAACGCGCCTTTATGACGCTTTGACAGTACAATAATTAACAGAACATTTTGGTTTCAACTGATTACAACGGACTGCGTATGCATGAAACATGCTGGGTACACCGATCACGTCATGCTGAACACCGAAAATTTGATGATATATTTTATAATAATACTCCCATTCAATTTGTTTTGATTCTCTCATTAAACAAGTCGGTGTTCCTGTTGATATATCAAAATTAAGCTTATGTTATAAATTCAAAATGAATTGATATTATTTGTTTATTATGAAACACTTTATTGATATATTTCATTTCAAATAGGAACATGAATATAAAATTGAAAACTAAAGAAATTAATTCTACTGTTAATGGTTAAGTAAAGTGTCTTTTTTTTCATAATAGGCAGGTTAATTTAGAACACATTGAATGGTAATATTTTTTTTATTTTAATCAAAGTTGACCCCAATTTGCCTTCAAGTATCTCTTATTGAAATAATAAGGAATATCAAATATAATTATTTTAATACATAATGCTCGTTTACTTGATATTGTAATTTTAAATTAAAAAAAATAATTAGATATTGTAAACATTTCAGGCTATATCAGCCTGTTTTAATCACCAACAATTTGTTGTTGCACCTAAAGCAACTTTATACATTCGAATAAATTATTATTTACTTTTGTCACATAATAGATTGAAAACTCAATAAACATCTTGGATTTCTGCAAAAGATTAATAGCGGATAATAAACTTATTGTATTACTGCGTCCAATATCAGTATTCAATCTCGGTGAATTTTTCGTTAGATGTTTTTGTAAAATAATAACTATTTCAGAGTTATTAGGATTGAAATATAATTCGAAGCACAAATTGTTTTGCAACTTCAATGGAATATAAACTATTAACTATCTGAATTTTATATGATAACATCTAACGATTAAGTTCTTAATATTAATGTAGTAACTTAGCCACGCAGCGCGGCGTAATAAATCAATTCCCGTGAGTTAACAAATCTTAATTCTACAGGTCCGGCGTTCTGGGGTCTTATAAACCCCGAATGGTCGCTATGCAACAAGGGACGAAGACAGTCTCCGGTCAACCTCGAACCGGAAAAACTGCTTTTCGATCCCAATCTTCGATTTTTGCATATAGATAAACATAGAGTAAGTTTATTTTTATATAATAATTAATTTATACACTCTAAAAATAGGCTACTTACCAGTGAAATATACTGACAAGTTGTAAGAATATTTCAAAAGCCTTGTCCAATTTCTATATAAGATCGGAAACATCTAATTGCTATTCAAATAACCTTAAATTAATGTCTTATTAATTAATGTGATTTTTTTACATTAATTGAATAAAATAAGTGTTGTTTATTTGTTAAATTATTATGATCACAATACTTATAATAATAAGAAAAATAATTGAATTCCAATCATTTAAATCTTTGGTTAAACACACAACCTATTCTAAACACATGCGGTTTTGTATTTAGAGTGACTTTAGCTTACAGCAAAAAGTATTATTTTTTACTTTATCATGTACATACTATTATGAAAATCACTTAAAAACACTATCAATATGATTATTAGTTAATTGTACTATACGTAATAAGCTAATGAATATTTTATATCATCAGATAAATGGCCTGATCAGCAACACGGGTCATTCGGTGATCTTCACAGTGGAGAACGAAACACGACATCACATCAATATCACCGGCGGGCCTCTCTCTTACAAATATCAATTCCATGAAATTCACATACACTATGGACTACACGATCAGTTTGGTTCTGAGCATGCTATTAATGGATATTCATTTCCTGCTGAGGTAAGTTGAAGTCTATTTATATACATAACTAGCTGTGCCCCGCGTCATCACCCGCGTATAATTAATAAAAATATTTTTCCTTACATATGAAATTGGCGTTTTGTACGGGAGGAATATAAAGTTTTTTTTTTTTTGTAAAATATATTTAATTAATCGAAGTATGCACCGTGGTTACCTATGCACTTTTGCCATCTCATAGGTAGTTCATTGATCCTTTTACTAAAAAAACCATGGGGGCGAGAATTAATAAACTCTTTGAAGGCGGTTTGGACTGCCGCATCGGAGTTGAATTTTTTTCCTTGTAAGAAGTTGTCCAATTTCCGGAAAAAATGGTAATCTGTTGGAGCAAGGTCCGGGGAGTACGGTGGATGTAGCAGAAGAGAAGAGCGATTGAACAATCTCGGTTGTTTAGCAGCTTATAAATTCAAAATGAATTGATATTATTTGTTTATTATGAAACACTTTATTGATATATTTCATTTCAAATAGGAACATGAATATAAAATTGAAAACTAAAGAAATTAATTCTACTGTTAACAGTTAAGTAAAGTGTATTTTTTTTCATAATAACAAAAATAATTAATTTAGAACACATTGAATGATAATTTTTTTTTAATTTTAATCAAAGTTGACCCTAATTTGCCTTCAAGAGCAAGGTCCGGGGAGTACGGTGGATGTAGCAGAAGAGAAGAGCGATTGAACAATCTCGGTTGTTTAGCAGCTAGTTCTTCCTTCATGGTTTGCAGTTGCTGACAATAGATAGATATCTGCCGTAATCGTTTGGCCAGATTTTAGAAAGCTGTAGTGGACGACACCTGCGCTATTCCACCAAACATTCACAAGTAACTTTTTCTGAGTCAATTTTCGTTTAGGGCAGGATATGGCTGGGTCTCCAGGGTTTAGCCATTGCGACGAGCGCTTCCGATTATCGTATAGTATCCACTTTTCATCACAAGTAATGATCCGATTTAAAATCCCTTCATTATTGTGTCGGTTGAGCAAAGTAACACAGCAGTCGACGCGTGTTTGCAAGGTCGATTCACTCAATTCATGAGGTACCCATCGTTCAAGTTTTTTTACTTTCCCGATATGCTTCAAGTGGATTAATACAGTTTTATCACTTACCCCGAAGCCTGCGGCTATCTCTGAAGTACTTTGTGATGGATCCGCTTCCACAATAGCCTTTAATTCTTCATTTTCCACTTTGGTCTCCGGCCGTCCACGGGGTTGGTTCTAAAGGTCGAAATCAACCTTAACTACTTAACCAATCATCATGAATTTCAATACACGTTGTCAAGGGTACAAAAATTTTCCCCTAACATTTTCCCCTTCATCACGACAAATAAAGCCGAGGGTGAAAACTATATAAATATAAAACAATTGCCACAATTCTATAGCCATTTCGGGAAACTGCAAATTTTCCATTAAAAGCTTTAGTATATCTATTACAGTTCTATTATGTTCGCCTGAAAAGCGCTCGGACAGATGATTTTCCCTCCTACTACACTAAACAAATAAGTCACTATTATATTATTATTCAGTTACCAATACACAAAATATTCATATAGGCTGCGTTCATTATAAGGCTAAAAACTTAAACCGAACGCAGCAATCAATTAAAAGTTTAATTTGCAATTAAATGGCAAACAAACAAAACATAACTTATGACGATAAGTAACATAATACGGTGATCATATACATAGTATACAAAATATATGTTATATATATACATATATATATATATATGATAATATTTGTTCTAGTGAAGTACAACATAGGCCAACCGAAAACGATACCCCATGTGATATAATTAGTCAATATTCATCGCAGACTACTATAGTCACGTCTAACTTCACCAAGTAAACAGAGAGAAGATGCGCACTAATTGATTGCAGCACACGTATGCAAACATTTACACCTACAATAAATACGCTTCTAAATTATACGCTACGCCAACACACTACCAACGCAGGCAATTTGCTATGCAAACGTATTAAGTACCTACAATTTCGTACTGTATATTGACAGGTTGATGCCTTGTAAAATAACTAATACAATTATATTCTACTCTTAGCAACAATTATCAAATGCGATGCGTGTTAAGATGGAGTAACGGAACGCCTCGGACTTGAATAAGTGTATTCAAGTCTTACATGTTTGCCACTCATAAATTACCTTCTAAGCTAACGAAGTAATCCAACGTTTCATTATATACGTCTGAGTTAATTTATTTATAAAATCGTTTCATGGACTCATCGGTAATACGAACGATTTTTTTTTTGTATAAAGTTAACAAAGAAAGCGTAACAGATGTTTTCACACATAGGCCGTGTGTTCCCCTCGAGGCTCCCAAATCCCTAATGTAATCCCGAAGAACGACTGCGAGTCAACTCAAGCGTGCCTCCTGTTTATTTATGTGACAAATTCTTACACAGCCACGTTAAATCCAAAATCATGTGCTTATTCTTGAAAGGATTTATATTTTTATCCACCCGCTTTATTAAGGAAAAAGTTTTTGTTGTATATATTTAAATAGTATTGTATCAAGTAATTGTAATACCTACACAAACGTATCTCAGTATTCGTAATAGTTTTAACATTATGTTATTACTAAAGTTCTTCTAGGAATTTTAACCGACTTAAAAAAATGAAGTGTATGTTTCCTTCGTATGTTCGTAAGCACGCGATTGTTTCAAAAACTACATGACAGATTTTTATGATTCTTTCAAAATCGGTAACCTATATAAAGTAACGGAAATGTTTTAGTAATATTCTTATGTTCAGAAATATATATATAATATAAAATAACCTACTTATATGCTATTAAATACTTAGTTTTAAAACATTGGCGATGATGAGTAGACATTTCTTACAGTGACAATGTGGCAAAATGAGCAGTGGTGAATACTTACCATCAAACCCCATTTGCCAGTCAGTTTACCAATAAAATATAAAAAAAATTACGTTTTTATTAGTACAAATAGTTTGTCTTCGTTTTTAGTATTTAATTAAGTAATTTTTTTAATGGAAAAACACATTTTATTTGTGTAATTTAATTATAATTTCAAATAACTGTATTAAATTTTTTTGCAGATTCAAATATTTGGTTTCAATTCACAGCTCTATTCGAATTTCTCAGAAGCTCTTCACAAAGCTCAAGGAATTGTATCAATATCTTTACTATTACAGGTAAGTTATAGTTATAATATCGTTGTCCTGTTCATTTTATTTATGTTTGTATTTCGAAATAAAAATATAGCTGGCTTAAAATAATTCAAGAAAAAAAAAACTCTACATATTATTGATTATCTATTCACAGTTAATTGCGGTTTAACGTTGTTATCGATGTTCTGTTATCAATGGGACCGCACCTATCCATAGCTTCCACCCAAACTGGGGTAGTTAATTAAGTAAATTGGAATTTTCTGCGCGGCATTGGATTAGCCGCTAGAGCTATTAGTTCAAATTAAGAACTGTCTGAACTATGATATAAAAATATGGATCGCTTTACAACGATATTGCTATCAATAATTACTTAATTTCTATGATACTTGAGTGTAATGGTAATTTTATTTATGTTTTAGCTTTATTTTTATTTCACATCAACATCCGCTTCTTGTAAACGATTCGGATATTGAAAGTATTACATAACGTTATAACGTTATTCTACTTCGTAATAAATAAAAATGAATCGTATGTTTGTCTCCTATTGATTATTAAACATTTATTCGATTATGGTGGCACTTCGGTGATTTGTTCTGCGTACTCAAAGGTTCCTGACTCAATATAAGCAAGATTTTACTTTATATTTTTGTTCTTCAATGTAGCCGTATTATGTAGACCCTTATTCTACACGTGCAAAGCCGAAACGGATAGCTAGTTATTGTGTAAAGAAACAAATATTTCAAAATAACACTAACAAAAGTAACGTTATTTCTGTTAAAATAATGTGATTATATATTTTTAATAAACACTTAAAATTATTTTAGCTTTTATTTATTAATTTGGCATTAATTTGGCTTACAATAAAACATAAATACTAAAAAAATAGTTTAACATTAAAATAGCTGAATATTCTGATTAATTAAGCACATCATGAATATAATACTAAAACATGAATGACATAATAAAAAATATTAATAAAATAGATCAAAACATAGAATAGTTAATAGTAAAACAAAATTATTTTGATGAAATAAAGTTTATTGTCTTTTACCCTCTCACAAAACAAGACTGTTTTTATTACTAACTTCTTCATGAAGGGTTAGCAAGCAGGACGGGAGAATTCCATTATTTGAATAACAAAGTTTAAATAACAATAACATACTTATATGTATGAATATATTAATTTACACGAAATATATGTTCGTTCTTCGGACTTATATACCAAGAGCCCGTGAAAATCTGTCTGGCGTTCACAGGTTCTGGGTCTATTAAACAAGATTTAATAGTTTTTCAAGATTTTTGCTTATTTCAGCTGTTCTACCTTCACAAACTCTTAATTTACTTAACTCTTTTATTATTTGTATAAGATAGATAATATTCTTAAATATAAAATAATTTTATGCAATCTATAATTTATCATATACTAAAACCATTGCATCTATTTTAATTAATTTTAAGATTAAAAAAAATAATATTATTAATTAATAAGTTATTTGTGAAGTTAGTATACATAATGCAATACAATACGCCACGTAAGAAATGCTATGTACTATGCAAGTCTTATCTGTGTTCACAATTAATCCAGGGCAATTAGTTGCGTGGATTTTATAATGTTTACAAGACAGTTTTCTTACAGCGTATAAACTATTCGATCGTTTACGAGTCCTTAATGAGGGCGGACTGTTGTCCCAAGGGGTGTATGCAAGCACGCTCATATTTCCACAAGCTAGCACGCTATACGAAACATGCAAAAGCCAGCGATTTTCACAGCTATCTACTGAGATACCTACGACTTTGTAATTCTGTCTTAACTTGTTTGTTTAATAATTTAATGCGGTCTATTTACCATACAAGTTCATGAAACTTGTTTGTTTTTCCTCTAATACTAGATTAAACTTATAAGCTATGATTCTGTATGCTTTCATGTAATTATCCTAAATTAATACGATATTCAATATGCAATTAGTAATGTAAATTATATCAATATCCACTTCTCGTCTAAATTGATTAATTATTCATTATGGCTTGAAATAATTATATGTTTAGGAGGACATTTTCTTAAAATATTTTTCTTATTGCAGCTCGGTGATTTATCAAACCCAGAACTCAGAATATTAACAGAGGAATTAGAAAATATTAAATATGGAGGTATAATCATATTAATCAAAAAAAAAAACTTTAATATTATCAAAGAAAAATATGATACATGAAATATCTAGCTACTTGAATAAACCAAATAGTTATATTTCATTAGGGGCAGAAATGCCAGTCAACCGTCTGTCGGTCCGAGGGTTGCTGCCCGACACGGACTATTATATGACATACGATGGGTCTACAACTGCGCCCGCCTGCTACGAGACTGTTACATGGATCATTATTAACAAACCAATTTATATCACTAAACAACAGGTAAATTAATCTATTATAACTTAACAGCCATCTTACAAACTCTTGTGTATTTCATAAATGTTGTCTTCTACTGCCTTTTTCGTTTTCTAATTAATACATTAAGACTTACACCAAGTGTGTAGTTAGTAAGAAATTACATTAAAATTAATTCAAATGCTAATAAATCATAAAGAGTTAACTTTTTACTTTGCCTTTGCCATTTTATTTCGATACTAATAAAATTTAACGTGTTACAAATAAGTTAAAATAATAAAAAGTATAATATTGTTTTATTTAGTGTAAGTACATAAAAAGTATAAATATTTCGTAAGAACAAACTCGTATCTCACCGGAGAACACGATTATGAAATTTCAAAAAGATATACGACAATAATTAAAGCATTTAAATGATACACGTATTAAAATGGCATATCACCGTCGGTTTTCACAAGTGAGTTCCGAAGAGAGTGCTTACATAGTATTTTTGTGACTTATCTTAAAAATATATGCCGCCCTCGACTTCTGTATAGATAATATTCAGACATTTCACATATTCATACCATTGTCTTGTATTAATTGGCCGCGTTGATTTATTTTCTACTTACATTAATTACCAGCATATAATTTATCTATCATTACATGTAATTTCTATATTATTATGTGAACTAAGTTTAAAATAATGTATGGTAATATATAAACATAAATATATAACACTTTAGTCATTATGAGATATGAGTGTGACTATAATGATTGACTATACACATGCGTGCTACAAAGCTATTTCGATATTTAATGAACTTGCCTACATCCTAACTAGCCCACGACTATATAGCATAACTTGAAGATTTAGACATGTTATTTGTACACGCCTTATTAAAGAATATTAATTTCTGTAGAAATAAAACTTTAAGAGATTAAAGAATGTCTTTAAAGGTTGAAACTAAATTTAAATATATATATCATTAATTAATCTTAATTAATTTATTTTTAAAGGTTAAAGCAATTATTTTTATAACGCACGGACAGTCATTTAATAGTAGCGTATATTCGAGCCCTTCATACTTGAAGCTCAAAATTTCAACTCGACGCTGTTACGTTTATACGAGCCGGTACTTGTAAATCAAACTGAAAACCTGTTCACTGCTCATGTTTGCATGCATCAGAATAACGGTAATAATATTCATAAGCAAAGACTGCAGCTTGCACTTGAAATCAAGAATGACACCTAAATATATCATATTAAATTATATTTATTTAATTAAGTTTACAACATAAACCATAATATTAAGGTTTTACCTTATAGGATCACAAGATACTAAGTTCGAAATCCCATAGAGTGCCAATTATAAAAATAAGTATTTCAGGAGAACATCATTATTTTCTTAAAATGTTTAATTTAAAATTCTTTAAAAATCCGTTAAATATCCTCGACATCGCGAAATAAATAAACTACAAATATACAAAGTTACGTTTTCATTAAATTGATTATTTTCCTTAATAAATCACTAAGAATTTTTAAAGCATAATAGGTTATATAAACGCAAGTGTCTAGATACTTTCATGAAAATATTTAATCAGATAAAATATGAGTAGATATATAGCCGGCCGCTGACACATCTAGCGTGTGAGGTACTCGCTAAGTCCGTGAACCGGCCCGCAGTTGAGGCCAGCGTAATAACATTTTCATTTGTGCTCATGCTACAATAAACAACTCACGTCCCTCGCCTTTAGACAAAGACTCCGCCGTGAGTTATGTACGTGTTAAAAGTAAACTGAAAGTGCCGCGTTGTACGGCTGTTATTATAAATCATTGTTTATGTTTTCCGTTTGTTGGTAGGGAAATTAAGTACGGGTGGAAACTGCTGGCAATCTTGCGGTTAGTTCGCCAAGTCTTACATTGCTCCCCAAGTTTAGCACTTTCGATTTCCAATCTGTGCGAATTCAAACAGTTCTATCGTATCTCAAAACGATACAGCTTAGTACAATTTTTCCTTGTAATTTACACGCATAAGATATATAAAATAAAGAAATTACTTTCAGATGTAATAAAACGATAATAGAGCTGTGATGAATCATTTCAGTAATCTACGATTCTTAGCTTTTAGGTGATGTCTATGATCACAATCAAAAGGTTTAATACGGCGTAAACAGCCATGAGAATGATAGCGGCTCGCGTGTGCCGGGCCAGTTAATCCCGCCGCGTTCGCTATACTAACACTACTATATATAAAAGAAGTTTCAATTTACCTGAAATTGTTTTATATCTGAAATACAAATGAGTTTGAAAACAATGGAACATATTTTACAGTACCTACAATTTCACATCTAGTATGTTGCAAAGTTTTATGAAATTTTGTAAACGTTTACAAATAAACAACTATATTTAGAAATTGATTACAAAAATATTTTAATTTAATTAATCTGTAATTTAAATGATGGCAACGACTCAAATTCATACATCTCTCGTGAAACGGCTTACATTTAACACAAATAGAGTCGTATAAAGCTCTTTTGTAAATTTGAAAAGTTAGTCAGTGTTCCACTAACTGTGTGGTTAATTAAATTTATATGTAACTTTAGCTGCATGCCCTACGGCGATTGATGCAAGGCGACGCGAGGCACCCAAAGGCCCCACTAGGAAACAACTTCAGACCTCCTCAACCACTACACCACAGGGCAGTAAGGACTAACATTGACTTTGATCTGAGCAAGGTAATTAAAACTAGCTTTATAAGGTATGACATTTATTTGATGTTGAAATGCATATTAAAAATTAAATTATTTTCAGTATCCTGGCAAAACTTGTCCCAGCATGCATCGAGATATGCATTATAAAGGTATGATTCTATTTCAACGTTATCATCATCATCGTAATCATCATTCGCCCTGATTCTTATTTTGGAGTGATGTTGTGTCTTTCATATCTTAAGTTACTCTCTTACACTATGTCATCCCTCACACAGTCTAATCAATTTTTTTCAAGTTTTTCTCTCTTAATAATATTGCCACATATGCATACATTCATACCTAACATTCTTATTATAATATGACTATCATCCGTATTAGATATTCATACCATATCAGTCTTTTACTTAATAATACGTTACAATTTAATTAAATTATAAAAGAAAAGACAATCCGATATCTATGGTTATCATTTCTTCTAACCACTGAGCCATTTTGATTTCTTTTCTATTATAATTTCTTTTAATTATGAATTAAATAATATTTCAAACGTTAGGAATCTCTTATAAAAAGACAACATATACATCACATTAATCAACATATTTCCATTTCAGCTAAAAGCTGGACACAATATTGAAGAAATATTCGGCTACTGTAGGCGTTCATATATAGAAGTAATATGTGTAGACATGTTATATGAAAAAAATAATTCCTAAGTCTTTGTATATACATTTTGTACAGCCTTGTTAAACTATATCGCTTATGAAAAGAGCTAATTGTGTACTTTACGTAGGTATTACAATGTATTATAAATTATAGCGCTTAAGTAATTATGATATATTAGACAAATTATTATTATAGAAATTTTATAGGCTCGTGTGTATTATTGTTGATTATGAAAAATTGTAATTTAGAACAGATATTTTCCGATAGATTATTCAGATAATGCCTCTCGCTGTCTATCCACTGTACTTTAGTACCTTATAGAAATAGCTTAGTAATAAATTTAACACAATGTGAACGAGGTTTGTATCCTTTATTAACATATAATCATTTATAAACGCTGGTAATTGAAATATTTTTAATTGTAAAAAGATATATATACAGAAATTATTTCTTAAAATTTTATTTAATATAAATAATCATATGAAGTAAATAATCAAACCAAATATACATATTTAAATATTGAAATTAAGCCATATCATTCTAATATGTAAAATGTAAATGAGTTTCAAAATAATACGTTTATAAATTTAGAATTGTATAGTGCTGTAAAGCATCTACAGCTTTAATGAGTTAGAGAATATATATGTATAATAAAATATATCGGCATGGCTATAAAAGATGTAATGAGTTTGAATTGGCTTTTATCTGAAAAAAAAGTATAGATATTGTCTTCTTATTTCATTAAATGATACTTCTTGATGCCTTTATTCATTGGCCTTTAAATTCATCGTATCCCTTAAAGTAAGCGTTGATAAATTATGAGAGCAATTGGAACCCATTCCAGTTATATTTGGAAGCATTTTGCAGAGTCACAAAGTCTGCAATCGCGAGTTAAAAAAATATACCTCTACGTTATTCTAACGCAATGGAGCTGAACCGTCTGTTTTAGTGTTTCCTTCACTCCTGTGTTTGAATAAAAAACTCATTTGAATTCTATGAGAATCGAAATTGGCTCCCCTTTTCGCTGTAGTAACTTAATTTAATCGAGTTTCATCCTTCCATCACGACGTCCTTTACATTAGATACCCGAAAATTAGTACTTACATAACTGAGGCAACGACGTTATGGTATTACGAAAAGTGTTCAAATGAAAAGAAAGAAAGACGCTTATTTCAAAACCATGTTACGGGTTAACGACGTCTGTTTATAAAATAACGGATTGTTTAGTTAATTGGATCTTGGTTTTAATTGAATGAAAACATATTTTTACAAATTTACATTAAAATGCCTCTGAAATATATACATATGTATATAACATCGCATTCTATAAAAATATATTCTTACAACGCTTTGAAATCCGAATAATTTAATACAAAATATAACATATCATTTCGAATATGACGCAACAATCAAAAATATTCATTTTCTGTAATAATTAAATATAACAATTGCGAAAAAATACAATATGATAATGATGTAAGGCGCACAGAATAAAACACGCTCCAAAAGTGATCATTATTTTTTAATGATTTTATTTGTCTCCAACAATGCACACGGATATGGAAAGGATGAGATAAATGTTACAATTTCAAAAAAAATACATTTTTTAATTGTTATAAAAGTCATATTTGAGTGTTTTAAATATTATTGATTTACACGAATTAATCGGATAAATAACATTGCTTGATTATTATTAACATTTGTGTATTAAATCGGAATGATTTATGTATTTGTATTTAATAACATTAAATTTAGATATATCATAATCCAAACACGATCGCAATGAACAACTAATTAAGACATATAAGTCAGTTTCCCGATGGAACGTGTAGCCGCGTTATTGGAAAAGTTTCCGTTCGATCTACCTTAATAGACTTACACAAATTGAGTTCATTAAAAATAATATTGTCTAGCCCAATCAACGCTCGGTATTTAAAATATTTCTTTATTGCTTACGATAGATTTTATTTTTCAATACATACAGTTTATTTTATTTTATTCTTTCCTATATATGTTGTATATAGGAAATAACTATTATCTATATCTCCTTTGCATTATAGATTATTTTTTGTAATAGCTTATAATATAATAGTTTTTTAATTTTTTTCTATCGAAAGGACTGTTAGTATGATATAATACTAACAAAATAAGCAACATACATATACATATCGTATACATATAAAGTTGCCAGGTAATATTAATTGGCGCAAATAAATAATTATAAAATAAAATATTTTAATGAAAACTAATTCACGTATCACAGACTCATAAGTGCGAGGGTGTGTACAAAGCCAGCTAAACACTTGACGAGTGGGGCGCGTCGAGTGTTCACTCGAAGACGAGTGTAAGCTTGCACTAGAGTCGAGTTTATTTGCTTTATATTCATTGAGTGTCAGAGATTTCGCGATGCCTTCTTGTACAGTTTATACTGCTCTTTATGACAAATTGCAACAAAGAAACTCACTTTGATACGCTATTATCAGTTTTAGGCTGAAAATGCTACAGCATAGTACTCAATGACATAGATCTGGTTATCCTATATTATAAATAAAATATATAACAATATGTACATATTAAAAAATAAGTTCAGTAAAAAAAATACACCACTTCGTCAATAAAATATATAATATCAATAAAGTTGAAGTAACAGTCTCGAAACTTATTTTAAAGAGAAGGCTTGAATCTTATTCTACCACGCTACTCCAGTGCTTATTAGTTGTTACATATATGACGCAATTTAATCCAACTCGTGCAGGTTTCCTCACGATGCTTTCTTCACCGGTGAGATGAATTATTTAAGCTAATTAAGCACATAATGACATGAAATCTAGTGCTTGCTCGAATTTAAATCAGCAATTCTGTCTGTGAAGATTCACATATTCTAACCACTGAACCATATCGTTTTTTTTTAATAATGATAACTAAAATGTAAAGTACATTTTACGTTGTAGATATTTTTCTTTGTAATAACTGCAGTACCAAATAAATTCATTTTACAAATAAGCTAAGAGATGTAATATAGAAGTTCTAGTTAAACTTTCATTGCGGGTCGCATACGGTTTGTTGAAGCCAATTTGTCTTTATGCAAATGCATTTGCTGTTCGGGCGAGCTTGTGCGCGGCCACAGAGGTCGTTAGCAAAAACAATGATCGTGGAGAAATGAATTCAATATGAACTACCTTTTGTTCTCTATGCTATTAGAAAGAATACATTTATATACTGTTCTTT
Source organism: Nymphalis polychloros (assembly GCA_905220585.2). Classification (NCBI taxonomy): domain Eukaryota; kingdom Metazoa; phylum Arthropoda; class Insecta; order Lepidoptera; family Nymphalidae; genus Nymphalis; species Nymphalis polychloros. The sequence goes on along the minus strand of HG992245.1, from coordinate 8,881,953 downwards.
GTATCTTACGTCAGTTGTCAGCTGCTGTTGTGAATAAAAATGTTTGTGTGATTACGATACATGAATAAGATTATTGATTTCTGAATTTCTAGTACAAATACTAGTTAGTATGTGTAAAATATAGTATATTTTATTAATTTGCTTTAAAAAGATGTAACCACTGAGATTGTATCTGTTATTTTAAATATATATTTTGTTTCTTACGGAATTACTAATATTCCTATTTACCCCTCCAATTAAGTGTACATTGTGTTAGGAATAGGGACGACAATAGTCCAAGGGGACAGGATTGAACCTGCGATTATTACATCGCAACACTTACGCTGTTGACGCTTATCAAAACAATGGAAACAGTAATTAATACATCATGATATATATATACTGTAAGTCAATTAATTTATGAAATGTAAATCATAAAACAGTTATTTACTATCAAGCACATTTCGCTACACGAAGAAAGCTACAAATTTAAAAAATCATTTTCATAAGTTAAAGAAAGTTTTCGGTGGCAAGCGGGATACGAAGTTTTTTACCTCAACTAACTCTTTATTTGTAAGGCTGATCTCGAGGGGAAGAAGTTAAAAACAGCTTTCACCGGCCGACGCGTTTGAATAAGTTTTACAAAAGTTTTATTGAAGTTGTAACATCGGGTCGCTTTGATATATGTAGTTCGACATCTGTAGCTGGCTAAAGTTAGTGCATCGTAAATTATTCAACCCCTCTATATACTCTCACTTGTCGTATTCATCTGTTCGGCGACAATTTGATTTTTGAAGTCCCGCAGGTCGATGCCCTTTGAAACTATTGTTCTCACTTTGGTATGTTTCATACAGGAATTTAGAATATTGTATAAAATGTATTACTGCTCTATTATTCTTATTTTCAAAACCTAAAACATTTTTTTCTATACACGGAACCACTATGTGTAACCACATTCCATAACAAAAATTCATTGACGTGTAAATTGTTTTCAATTCTTCTAACAGCCTTATTTTCATTGTCAGTTTCAAAATCAGTATATAGCAAACTTGAAGTGTTACATTTACGAGTACTATACTGTTTCATGAAGTAACTTTTAATATATAATTAAGTTTTTGTTTTTTAATTTAATTTAGGAAGACAACAAAATGAGCCACATGGTTACTTCGCACACTAACAAGTTAAGAAATATAAATCAAGTTGCCATTGACCACCACCAACGGCTTTGCGTGCTTTCCGAGGCACGGGAGTGTACACACTAGACAGACAGAATTTTCGACAGAAAAGCTCAATAACTTTAATGGCCCAATCTGGGATTTGAAACCAGGACTTCCGGGTCTGCGGCCTTAAAATTAGCCAGTAGACCAACGAGGCAGTCATATACATACAAATATATCAACGTTGTCGCAACATTGCTGGAGAGTTGTGGTTATCTCGTTCGTGTAATTATATTTGAAAGAAATGGTAAAGTGCAGATGTGATATGGAAATTACGTCTTTATATCTTCCTACAACTTCATAATATCTTACTTACAACCGTTTTATATGACGTTAGTATTTCATCGACGCTTTTTAAAAATATTATATACCTATTTTTACCCGTCCGCCTACGTATCACATAAAAAAGCCATTTATGACATAAATTTAATAAACAGTTGACTATTAACAACTGTTATATAAATGTTTAGTTATATTTATTTACATTAAAGCCTAAAATAAATACAAATAAAAATTAAAAATAGTGTATAAATCGTGACCGCGTGGAATGGTGGCAAAGTTGCTAGCAGCATGTCCCCTTTAAATATATAAATTATATTATATTTAAATAAATTTTATTCCAAACGCGTGATAGTGTTACATTTAATTTAAGTGTGACATGACGATTCAAGAGTTCTCATGCCGATTTTAATAAAGAATATTTTGTAATTATAATTTAAAAAAAAAAAAACAAATATCGTGCAAAATATTTCATTTCATTCAGCAACACACGCATATCAATTTTCATTTGAAAAAAATCCAGACTTGTAAGTCAACAGTGTGAATAAAAACGGTAACGCTATTTGTATACGAATACAATTTAGGTGCTACGACGTGCTTGTTTAGAATGTAACAGAAGGCCTCCATCGGTATTCATCGCGAGTTAGAGGGTTCATTAAAATTCGATGAACAATAAAGCTGCGTCACGGGATTCGCGAGTTTAAACCGCATTTCAGTATGTTATTCGATATTACTGCCTATATTGTGTAATATCACGGAATTGTTATGTTATAGTTTGATATGTTCGAAAAATATTATTTTATGTTTTAAATAATTAATTGGATTGAAAATCGTTAATTTATCATATACATGTGTGTATATAGGTGGACTGGCTGATATTACAAAAAAATCAATAAGTCGGTGGTAAATCAAACGGATTTGCACAAAACTGTACCACGGGTATAAATTATACTAATATTATAAGATGCGAAAGTAGCTCTGTCTGTCTGTGTCATGGTTAAAACATGGCACCCCAAGGAAGGATATAGGCTACTATATCTTTCGATAACAAGCGGCCGAAATCGGGGGTAAAAATTAGTATTAGATGAAAACATTTACAATACCAACCATAATTCGATATTATTTAATAGAAAAGTGTTTTACTAAATACAAGAGTAATTTAAATATTAATAATAAATATAATAATCTTAAAACCTTTAGTAAAATTTGAATATTAAGTCTTGATCTCAGTCACGGCCCATTCAAAAGGCGCTCTCAATGTAAGGATACGAGCCGTAAAACAGGATTTCACGCATGCGTTGGCCTCTGTGAACAAATATCTACGGTTGACAACACAAGACATTTGTCGATCGCCTTTTTGCTAAAAAATCATTTTCAAACATCAGGTGTGAACTGTTACGGGTAAAATAATCGGTCAAAAAGAAAAATAAAATCGTAGACGCATTTATGTCTCTCACACATAAAGTTTATACCTACATTGTCCTACAAGTATATAAGAAACTATTTATTAATCATTAAAAGTATACATTTATATCGATACGCTCTTATGATGATGACTGAAAAGTTTTGTATATTAAAAATCTTTTCAAATGAAAAAAGATTACGACTTTCAAACAAGGTTCTGAGACGCACCAAATCTTAGACGCGAAGCCTGATATTGTTCGCGATATTTTGAACCGGACGACATCGGTAGCATTCTTTACAGGACAGAAAATTTTAAGCACGGATGAAATTTGAAATTTTGCTGACTTTAAACCGCTAGGAAATGAGCTTTTTGAATATTTACATATATAAATTACACGTCATAATTATTTATGTAGTTTGTAATAAATTTATAACATGATACATAACAAACGTGTATTGCCGCAAATCCTTTAAAAAAGTTACTGAGCTTGATATTTCTATTATTAAGAATACTACCTGCATGAGCTGACATACAGTACAGTAACAGCCAGTGAATGTCCCACTGGTGAGAAGGTTTGGAGCTTATTCCACCACGCTGCTCCAATGCGGGTTGGTGAAATACACATGCAGAATTTCAGTGAAATTAGACACATGCAGGTTTCCTTACGATGTTTTCCTTCACCGTCAAGCACGAGATGAATTAGAATCACAAAATTAAGCACATGAAATTCAGTGGTGCTTGCCCGGGCTTAAACCCACGAGCATCGGTTAAGATTCACGCGTTCTTACCACTAGGCCATCTCGGATTTTTTATTCATTAATTCCGTGAGTACCAATCACAACCTTTTTTATTTTAAACTACCAATGCTTATAACCGGTGGTGACTACTCACCATCAGGTGGCCGATTTACCAGTCTGCCTAACTGATTTTAATAAGAATTTTAAATAAAAAAATTAACAGGAATTTACAATTTTCTCCTAAGATGCACAGTAACCTTTTTATACGCATAATATACTACATTTGCACTGTGATTACGAATGAAACTCGACTTAATACAGAATAGGAACATAATATAGCTCTAATGTAGACTATACACACACGTAATCAATTATGTGTGTGTATAACTATAATTTTATTTGTCCAACTGTATAAATAATTCCTGTGACAAAAATACATTTGTCATTTTGTATTCATAATATAGGGTTTTCCATTAAGGGCGCTTGATCTTTGAAATGCAAAAAAAAATACATGTAAGAGAGATATTTGCGAATTTTTTTTCTATCGACCCCATTATGTATGGAATATGACATCATTCAAATGACCGCCACGGCTTCGGTTGGTGGCGCGCACACGAAAGGTCCAATTTTCGATGACTCTGGCGCACAAATCGGGCTGTATTTGATCGATGGCGTGGCGTATGTTGACTTTGAGGGCATCGGTGGTTTGCGGCTTGTTGGCATAGACCTGCGACTTAAGAAAACCCCACAAGAAAAAGTCCAGCGGGGTCAAATCGCACGATCTCGGTGGCCAGTTCACGTCGCCTCCGCGCGAGATGACCATGTCCAGAAATTGCTCGTGCAGAACTTCCATCGTAGCGTGTGCTGTGTGGCACGTAGCGCCGTCCTGTTGAAACCACATGTTGTCCAGATCCATATTCTCGATTTCAGGCCAAAAGAAGTTGGTTATCATCGACCGGTATCGCTCACCATTGACGGTGACGGCCACACCATTATCGTTTTCGAAAAAATACGGACCAATCACGCCTCCGGCCCAAAATCCGCACCAAACAGTCACTTTCTGCGGGTGCATTGCCACTTGGTGAACCTCGTGTGGATTGGTCTCGTCCCAAATACGGCAATTTTGCTTGTTGACATAGCCATTCATCCAAAAATGCGCCTCGTCGCTGAAGATGATTTTTTTGCCAAAATCGGCGTCAACTTCCAACTGCTCTAATGCCCAGTCAGCGAACACACGGCGCTGTCTATGGTCATTAACCTTGAGCTCTTGGGTCAGCTGGATCTTGTACGGGTGCAGGCTCAAGTCACAACGCAAAATTCGCCAAGTTGTCGTCTGCGAAAGGCCGAGTTCCTGTGCGCGACGCGGAATTGACTGCCGCGGGTTTTCGAGGACACTGTCGCGCACAGCGGCGATATTCTCGGCAGATCTCGCGTTACGTTGACGCACGGGAACCGGTTGATTGTTAACTGACCCGGTTGACTCGAATTTGTCCACCAATCGACGGATAGTCGACTCGGCAGGACGATCATCGCGACCGTAAAACGGGCGAAGTGCGCGGAACGTTGCTCGAACTGAAGAACCATTTTCATAAAACAATTTTATGATTTGCACGTGCTGCTCGACACTGTAACCTGCCATGGTGGTTTGGGAGGACGGAATGAATATAACACACTGCATTTGACAGCTGTCACTCAAACAACATGGCCGCAATCAGCTATCAAAGTTCAAGCGTCCCTATTGGAAAACCCTATACAATACTGTTTCAATATATAAATAATTTTATTATTGCCAAGAATAGATATTCCGATATTTCAATAAACAATTTTGTTGTTATACACATGTTTATATCTATTATACCTTTAAATACTAATAATATAATTATTTTATTTTTGTTTTCTCATTTGATCTGCAATCAGTCCGTCAACTATGAGCAGATGTTAGGCAAGTATGGCTTTGTTGAGTAATTTCTTCATTAATAATTCTCTTCATTTGTGATTGACTATGGTTATGACTAGCTTGATACTACAATAATTAAAAATAATGCAAAAACCATGTGTTTGTATTTTACTTTTTTTTAACCTTAAACGGATAAATTATATTAGTGTTCATCCATAGTCGTATTTCGAACATAATTTAGCGTAAAATTCCTTACACCGAGTGAAACCAGTGGGAAAACCGGTAATACATAAAACGCAACGCCTTTACCGTGTTCTTAATAGATATGAGTTTATATCGTGTCTAAAATTTGCATACACTTCATAAGAAAATTAAGCGCATGTTTTAGACGACGCGCGACATCGCACGTACATGTTAATTATATTTTAACATTAAAATAATCGCAAGGTAATAATAGTTTAATGTTTACACATTAAACTTTAAATTTACTTTTACTTTTAATGGATATTAAACAAAATTATATTTCTATAAGCAAATAAAATCATAACAAAATACTTCGATTGTTAAATCACTTAATAAAAGCTTTAATGTTTTACTCATATTTCGTTACATCATTTTTCTATATTCATACTTTAAAAATTACGGTACAAAATACTGAAAAAATATTGCGTAAAAAGACGAAAAAGTATTGACCCGGAAATATAAAAATTAAACTAAAGCAATTCTTGTATTATTCATGTATTATGATTAGACTAAAGAACAAAAATTAAATTTCAAGATAATTAAAATTCAATTAGGCTACGATGGTCATAGTAACCTCTTGCAGGCGTGTTTCCCACGCCCGGCCGCAGACATGCGAAGCTCATTGAAGCGCGTTTTGTTGCCGCTGAGAGATTTATTACTTTTAATTACATCTCATTGTCCGCGCTGTTCTTTTAGGAGCCTTAAATTAGATGCTTACGAGGTAGTGATTCACGGCGACGAGGCGTAATATATTACTCAATGAGTAAGAAAAACGATTTTCTTTAGTAGTTTACTTTGGGCAATACATAAAAAACCGCATTGTATTACATTAATTAATTTACAAATTAATATAATACGAGTTCTCTGAACTTTGTCAATTTTGTTAGGTTATAAAGCTAACCTAAGATAGATCCTGAAGTTCCAAAAACCATGGTTAACTATTACGACTAGAAGAAGAAGAAAGAGTTCGTGCACAGAACCCAAGGCTTTTTGTACCGTAACCGAAACAGGAGAGTGTTAACATGGTCAACTCACTACTTTCGTGCCACTGAAAATTTCTTGTTTGAGTCCTGGTCAGTGTCCGTGATGTCGTTTGTGAGCTGTGACCAATTTTCTTTAAAATATACAAAAGTTATATAGCGCTCCCATGAGATTTATTTTTAATTATCAAAATTTAAAATATGTTTTGGCGCAAATAAAATTAAATATTAAGTTGTAAAAGTTTATTTAATAGCTTTTGTTGACTTTAGTTTTAAATTGAAAGGAAATGTATCAATAAAAGCAGACATAAAATGAATTCAAATTTTCTACATAGTATGTTGCTGTTATTTTTAATTTTTCGTCTCTTAACCTCAGTATTTTCTACATCTTAAAATAAAAAATTATGTTGTATTGTTCGCATAACATATTTAAAGATAAAGCAAGATTTTCGTCTTTGTTCAGACAAAGTTCATTCAAAGGATGCTCGCAAAGGAAGTATACGTCTGTAAAATCCAGTCGTGTTAACATTCGCGCGTGGTCGAACGCCTGACCATGACTTTGAAATATTTATTAGTTTTGATAGCTCTGACTTGTGTTAATGTCAACTGCAAATCGCCATACAAAATATGCGTTCCGACGCAATACTTGAAGGCCTGCGAGTCGATGCTTGAAGTTCCTACAAAGAGCAAAGCTGTCTTGGAATGCATACCAGCAAGAGATAGGGTAGAATGTCTAACATTCGTTCAACAACGTCAGGCAGATCTAGTGCCGGTGGACCCGGAAGATATGTACATGGCTTCGAAGATACCAAACCAGGACTTCGTCCTCTTCCAAGAGTACAGAACTGATGACGAGCCCGATGCGGAGTTTCGATATGAAGCGGTCATAGTTGTCCACAAGGATATCCCTATCAACGACCTCGACCAACTTAAGGGTTTGAAATCTTGCCACACGGGAGTTAACAGAAATGTTGGATACAAGATTCCCCTGACAATGCTGATGAAGCGATCAGTCTTTCCCAAAATGACTGATCGCACCATTTCACCAAAAGAGAACGAACTTCGTGCCTTGTCGACGTTCTTCAAAAAATCCTGCATCGTCGGCAAATGGTCACCAGATCCTAAAACTAATTCTGCATGGAAGGGTCAGTATAACCAACTGTGTGCTATGTGCGAGCACCCAGACAAGTGCGATTATCCTGATAACTTCAGTGGGTACGAAGGAGCTCTGAGATGTCTGGCTCATAACGGCGGTGAAGTAGCCTTCACTAAGGTCATCTACGTGCGCAAGTTCTTCGGGCTCCCGGTTGGCACTATCCCAGCCAACCAGACGTCAGAGAACCCGGACGAGTTCGCATATCTATGCGTGGACGGTTCTAAGGTACCAGTAAGGGAAAAGGCATGCTCATGGGCTGCCAGGCCTTGGCAGGGACTGCTGGGACACAACGATGTGTTGGCAAAGATATCGCCCTTGAGGGAGAAGATTAAGCAATTAGCTGATGCTGGCGCTGGCTCCCAGCCAGAATGGTTCACGAAAGTCTTAGGACTATCCGACAAGATACATCACGTAGCCGACAACATCCCCATCAAACCAGTGGATTACTTAACGAAGGCAAACTACACGGAAGTTATTGAGAGAGGTCATGGACCTCCAGAACCGGTTGTCAGGTTGTGCGTAACATCCAACGTTGCCCTGGCAAAGTGCCGATCGATGTCCGTATTTGCCTTCAGTCGGGACATTCGCCCAAAACTTGACTGTGTCCAAGAATCATCAGAGGACGATTGTCTTAAAAGTGTTCAAGATAACGGATCCGATTTAGCAGCAGTTGACGATATGAGAGTCGCTTCGGCCTCTAAAAAATACAATCTCCATCCCGTATTCCACGAAGTGTACGGAGAAGCAAAGCTTCCGAACTATGCAGTGGCAGTCGTAAAGAAAAATTCACCGTTTAATAACATCGACGATTTGCGTGGAAAGCTTTCCTGTCACAATTCATTCGGTACATTCAGCGGACTCATTGCACCACTGTACTATCTCATAAACAAAAATAAAATATCGTCGGACAACTGCGTGAAGAACTTTGGTGATTTCTTCGCAGGATCATGCCTGCCTGGTGTTGATAAGGCGGAACACAATCCACGAGGTGAAGATGTGTCCAAATTGAAGAAACAATGTACAGGAAGCAACAGTGCTTGGCAATGCCTTCAAGAAGATAAGGGAGATGTAGCTTTTGTCTCAAGTGCCGACCTATCAAACTTTGACTCTACACAGTATGAATTACTTTGCCTTAACCGAGACAATGGTGGAAGAGATAATCTTGCCAACTTTGCTACCTGTAATATTGCTCTGGCTCCGTCAAGGACATGGCTGTCTGCTAAAGACTTCTTATCCGATGTCTCTATAGCTCATACACCATTGAGCTTGGCACAGTTATTAGACACTAGGACTGATTTGTTCAACATTTACGGAGAATTTCTTAAGAATAACAATGTTATTTTTAATAATGCTGCCAGAGGATTGGCTACAACGGAGAAAATAGACTTTGAAAAATTCAAAACTATCCATGATGTGATAAATACTTGCGGAGTTGCATAAAAATAGATCAATAAGACTTTTAAGATGTTTCATATTATTTTTATTTACAAGAAAAAATTCTGTTAAAATGTATGATGATATAATAAAACAGATCTGATAAAATTAAATGATTTAAATTTATTGCATAACTTATGAGAACAAATAAATAAAAAAAATAAAATAGAATTTCATGCATGTATTAGCCCCTGAGGCAAATGTTTAAGAATCAAATGCTATCCGATTTAGCCCATAATACCTACATTCCGGAGAGGTTACACATTTAAAATATATAAATATGGAATATTTTATACATTTATAATTAAGTTATAAAGTTCTATTTAGTTATTAATTTATAAAGCTTTTACTTGGAACACTATCGCCACCGCAAAGGTGGAGATTAGTACGCCACGCTGCTTCTGTGTGGGTTGGCGGATAGAGGCATGGAAATATTTCATACCGATTACCCGCATTGTTTTTTAACAGCCATAATAGATAGAGACATTATAAATACAAATTAAGCACGTGAAACAAAGAGTTTCGAATGGAACCGACGACTTGCGGATTAAAATACACTGCTCTATTAACTGTGTTATTTTGACTCTTAATACGTTTCTCAATTTCTCTTCATTTTCATGAGCGATTACTTATTTAATACGAGTTAAATTTTTATGTTTTGCTGAGAAAGAATTCATGAGATATATTTACTGTAATCAGCAATATACGTATACGTTTGTCTGGTTCCTCCCGTGTGACCCATCGCAGAACTGGTTTGAATATTGCATTTAATACTTCTCTGTACCGTCCTCTCGTCGCCGTCGACAATGCTACTTTTGGTATCACCTTGAGAGTTATACTAATATTTTACGATGCTGTTACACATTATAATTTGTTTTAACTTTCACGTAACAACTCGTGAGAGACAGCAATGGATCGATACGTGTTCTGAATAAAGAAAAGAAGAGAAAGAAAATTAAATAAAAATACACGATTTTATAAAATAGAAGTTACTTTGTACTTTCTGTTTTGTAAACGACTTGGTTTTATTGTATTTTCAGCGGTACTCAATAACGGCTCAACCGATTTGGATGATTTAAATTATATTCTATTGGAGATTCTGAGTTAGTCGTATACATAAATATATTTCTATAATACTGATTTTTAGGAAATCGATAAATTCAAGTTTACTCAGATATCGATAATTGCTTTTTCTGGATTTTATTCTATTAATCAAAAACTTGAAACCGGTTTTGATTGTTTTAACTGCTTTATATTTTTGAAAATCGGTTAAATAGTTTCTTATTTACTCGTAGCTTATATATATTATCGCTTAATGACGTCCGACCTCTTTTTGATAACTTTAGTTCAACTCATATAAAATTAATAAAATATTTATTATGAAATTAATGTTTCCGCTTACACTTAATAATTAACTGATAACATTATAAAATATTTCAAAAATCGTGATTTGATCGTCATTATGGTTTCCTAAGTAATTTACTTGGTTCTAACTAACACAATACAATGCCGTCTAGTGTTTTTCACTAAGTAGAGTAACTTGCCAAAAAAATAAGTTTAGCTAATATGTAAGCTCCGGATTATAATACGGGTAATAGCTTTCTTATCCCACATTCACTTCACTAGTATTTTTTTTTAAATCAACTATCAAAATATATGTCAAGTTCAAAAATAAAAAACTCACTTAATAATTTATTAATTTACTTAATTATCTAACGTTAGATTTAAGAGATACTATCGTCGAAATCACCATTGAAACGGTGACGTTTCATTTCGAAGTAGACATTGTTTGATATAGGATTGCAAAACAGCAGTGATCTAAGTTACTGGTCGGATTGTGGAGTAACTTAGACAGAACTGTAGGACTTAGCGTACCCATTTAACTAATGCGTTGTCCGACTATTGGTCTTAGTGCAAACGGGCCACTTTGTTCTGATGAGTACCGTATCAGCTACATTACAAACGTAGTGATGTAATATTTAATATACTTACATATTATTGTAATTAATTTCTTTTGGGCGTGGTTATTATAATTTGAAATACCAATTCACTGCACATTATTAATTTAATGATAACACGGTTTTCTTTCACAATTATAACTCCCTAATTATATTGGTATTTGACATTTATTACAGCTAAGCTTACTTCGAACAGCGTACCGACAACCTGATCTCGAACTACGTTTGAGATCATATTGACATACGTCATTTTAATCATAAAAATTAGGGTACATTAATTTTTGTTACATTATTTTGACATTATAGTTAAGGTTGCCTTTGAGGAGAAAGTTTTGAAGCTTTGAAGTTTATTTATAATTTAATTATACACTTGTATTTAACATTTTAATTAAAAAAAGTTGTGTCTATTGGTCGAAATGGAATGAATACAAACAGTAGAACCTGAAATCAACTCAAACCTATAGACAGAAACTGACTTCAATTAATAATGTAATATTTGAATTGAAAAATACTCGTTTCATTTTATTTATTTGAATAATAACAAAATCAATCATCTGTATACGTTTGTATCATTCATCTTAAATATATAGAAATAACGGCAACAAATGAGCATTACAAAGAATCACTAATAAATATCTATTTAGGAATTTCCATTTGTCGATACAATTTACGTGCCTGTAAAAAAGGCGATTAAGATGAGAGTCCCTACAGCGAGCGCGTCTCGATTATATTTTCACCTAATACTTTTTCACTAATATCAATAGCAGGATCGAGTTCAATCAATCATATCAATCGACAATATATAACCGAAGGTATCGGTTATAACCAACCTACTATTCCATTCACATTCCTTATACATACCTACATTCACATCCCCGAAAGCTATCCATATTACTGAAGATAACTTTGTTATATATGTACAGTTCAGTAACAGCATGTGAATGTCCCACTGCTGGGCTAAGGCCTCTTCTCCTCTTATTGTGGAGAAGGTTTGGAGCTTATTCCACCACGCCTCTCCAATGCGGGTTGATGGAATACACATGTGACAGAATTTCAGTAAAATTTGACACATGCAGGTTTCCTCACGATGTTTTTCTTCACCGTCAAGCACGAGATGAATAATAATCACATATTAAGCACATGAAATTCAGTGGTGCTTGCCCGGGTTTGAACCCATAATCATCGGTTAAGATTCACGCGTTCTTACCACTGGGCCATCTCGGCTGGATTATATTTGTATAACATTTTAATAAGGATTAGTAGTAAATAATTACGTGTTAATAGAATTATTTGTTTTTTTTTATAGGATAGGTAGACGGGCGAGCATATGGGCTACCTGATGGTAAGTCGTCACCAACGCCTTTAGACATTGGCAATGTAAGAAATGTTAACCATTGCTTACATCACCAATGCGCCACCAAACTTGGGGACTATGATGTTATGTTCCTTATGCCTGTAATTACACCGGCTCACTCACCCTTCAAACCGGAATACAGCAATACCAAGTACTGCTGTTTTGCGGTAGAATATCTGATGAGTGGGTGGTACCTACCCAGATGAGCTTGCACAAAGCTCTATCACCAAGTAAACCACCATGCTATCTTCTTCTTTGTCCTCGCCTTATCCCATTAAACGGGATACATGTCAGCTTCATGTCCCTCTGAACATTTTCCATCCAAGTAGTTTTGGGTCCTCCCACACTACTTTCCCCTGGGCCTCTTTCTTGTAGCCATGGATTTGGATGCCCAAACTTCGCTCCCGTGCAGTAGTGCTGGTCATTCTGCCGTCTTATATAACTTGCCTTTAGTTTTTATTGGCACTTTAGCGTCACATAGTACCCCTGTGAGAGGTAGCCACTTCATCTACTCGATGTCGTTCTCTGTGTTATGTCCGCTTCAATACAGCCATCCTAGAATTATGCTATACGGTAAGGAAAAAAAAATGTTTTATCTGTGGTCGTATCTGCGACTTTTAACTCATATCATTTTATAATAAATAATTCGTAAGTCAGAAAACTAGATAACGAATCACAGAGTAACAATTAATCTCTAATACCCTGTCAAAGAGCGAATGAAACTAAAATTCAACTATATTTTAAATTGAAACTGAAAGCCTAGTCGTGAAATAATTCGATTATTTTGTGTTTATAAACAGTCTATGTTTCCATATAGAATGGGCCAGTAACGCTATTAACTTCAATTAACAGCAACCTCAGCTCATATGGTCAATTAAATGGAGTGATACCTTCCTTCCATTACCTCCCCCTTTGTTTACATCAATTAAGCGATGTTAATTTTAATACGGGTACGCTATATTTGATTTTGTAACTAGATACATATTGATGGCCAGTTGCCATATTGATAGATTGCTATATTTTATGATACATCGTCTTTGATAACAATTTAAAATCTTACTCTCATTGCTTATTTTAAAACGTACGCTTTAACAACATATTTTATTTTGTATAATTGTATTTTTAATTATAAAGATAGTAATTTATTATTATTTATTATATATATAAGTTTTTGCGGTTCTATTATTTACTAACGTTTTTAATGTGAATATCAGAAATTAGTTTTTTTACAAATGAACCGTTTTTATATATAATCAAACGAACTTCTCAAGTGAAGTTCGATCATCATTATACGAGTTGCTTCATTCGAAGATATAATTAACTAGGTAGTCCTTCTAACCTACGAGGTAACGTCGCATATTAAGAGTTTTTTTTTTACTGCGTTACAAAATATAAAATTTACTTTCTATGCTATGCTATGCATTATTTCCTTCATCGGTACTGAGCTCGTTTTAAGCCTCATTATTTTAATAGTATGTGTTTTTGCAAAACTTCTGGGTTTTTGGGAGGGAAGGTATTTACATCTTCGAATGAAACAACTCATATAATAATGATCGAACTTCACTTGAGAAGTTCGTTTGATCGTATATTATATTTCGTTGTTTCATTCTTCAGATATAATTAACTAGGTAGATGTTTAGAGATATCCAAGTTTTTCTAAGAGTCATAAATAAAAACACTATATGTAAATCAATAGCTTTCTTCATTTTTATCATAATATTATTATTTATTTATTTATTTTTATACAATATTATTACAATGTATTTTAATCGCTATTAGGAATTAATATAGACCTTGCGAAACTGTCACGATTCTCCATTGGTCGATCGTAAAACTTAGCAAAAGTTTCCGAATTGGTGGACCAGCCGGCCGTCTTACGAATTGTGTCCACGGAAAGACTCGCAGCGTGAGCAGCCGATGTAGCGGCGTGTCTTGTACTATGTGCACTAAATGCTGACATATCTATTCCACATAAGTTCATAGCATGTTTTTTCCAACGACCGATAGTTTAGGACGTGTCAGCTTTGTAAGGTCTTCTCAAAGTAATAAGCAAGTTATCTACATTACAAGGCCTTATAGCTTTAGTCCTAGCCATATAATCAACTAAAGTCCTAGCCGGACATATACTTTGTTTTTCTAAAAAATAAGGCAATAAAGGAATTGGTTGATGTTTTCCTGCTCCTGAAGTTTGAATAATATCTAGTATTATATATAAATTCTTATTTCTCTTTGAAAGTATTTAATATTACTTATTTTCATTAAATAAAATGTTTGTAGTCTATGTGCAGTACATAACGCCAATAGTATAACAAGTTTCTTTGTAAGCTTTTCTAAAGTTAACTCTTGATTAGGGTACCAATTATCTAAAGAATTTAGTACTACTTGTCAAGTACCACCCACGAATGTCTTTATTTAGGTTTACTAGGTCTTAGTCTATAAGCACCTTTCAATACTCGCGAAATACACTCATCATTACCTATATTATTACCCAGAAGTAAGGACAATGCAGACCGGTGACAGTTAAAAGATCCATAAGAATCGCCTTTGTGATATCGATTCGCTATAAATTACATCACAACATGAACCAATGGATCCGTTGGGTTAAGCTTATTCATAGTACAAAAATTCCACCATAATTTGTAAGTTACATTATACTGACGAATAGTGTTGGCTGATAATGATGCATAAACAAGATCTAGCGCTTGGTCGGGAACGCCACGCTTGGAGAATGCGAGCCGCAAAGTATGGCTTGTCCCAGGATAGGCTGTAGACTCCGTCCTTGCTTCTGCGATCTGTCATATAAAATACCATTGTTAATAAATACAATTTCCGATTTTAGTATATATATATACTTTTTTTTAATAATGGAAGCCAAGGCTGGGACGGCCAGTAAGGAAATACAAAAAATCCGGTGGATTTATCGCGAATGATCTTTTCTAAGCATTTTAAAAGCAATGGAAATGGTGGAAAAGCATAGAAATATAAGTTTCTTCAATCGACTGTAAACAACAACATTGACTGCTTCAGGGTCAGGCTTTCAGAATATGTAATTTTTACATTTAGCAAACAGGTCTATCTGAGGTTGTCCTTGATTCTTGATCAGCATCTTTATTATTTTTCGTATTTATATAAGACGCAAATAACCAGTATGTGTTTCTCGCACCATTGCCAAATTATTCTAGTTAAATTATTGAGATGTGGATATTGTATTCCACCTAAGCCATTTATATAGGTAATAACAATAATGTTATCTATACGTAAGAGAATATTACAGTTATTTTTTGTTTTTGCAAAACATTTTAAGCCAAACAAAACTGCAAGTAGTTCTAAATAATTAATATCAATATTTTTTTCCTATGAACTGAGCAAATTCACGTATAGTACCTGTGGGTAATTGTAAATATTTATTAACTAATCGTATTATGTTGTTTGTCTTTCTATTGGTAAATACATTGACATTTTTAATGTATTAACAACATTACAAATTATTCAATTATTAAAAATTACAACTTTGTCGAGGCTTGATGCAACTGTTTTGATAGTTAATAACAAAACCTAAGCATTCAAGAACCTACATAGTAACTTTTATGTTTCAATATATCAACTAAATAATATTACATAAAAAAACATTTTTTGTTATTTATTTTGCTGCTGTTCTATAATTTATTAATTGCTTTATGTATGTTTTGTTGATCAGCATGGTTAAAACTACAATAAGGAGGCGAAACTTGAGTAACGCGTCTATGTAGAGGAATACTCTCACAAACCTTTTTAAAATGACGTGATTTGTTGTAACTTTTAACCAACAATTATAAAATAATTGTGAACGACCATCATGTACCTCTATTGATACCGGTGCGACGATGGACCTTGTTGCTTGCTCGAGTAGTCGGGACCTGGAATCTACGCTGAGGTCGTAGGAAGCGTTCGCTGTGTTATTGCCGTCGTCGCTCGTATTTGTGATGGTGTACGCCCCCCCCCCCCCTGTTCGACGGGAACCGGGGAGGGCCTCACCAGTTTCCCAGTCGGTACCGTGCCGTGGAAGTTGAAGGTATTGGTTACGAGGAAGCGGTATTCTCCTTTATAGACAAACCCTGTTTTTCTATGGTCTTGGCTGTTTTAATCTTTTCAGAAAGGTTATTACCATAAAGCGTTTCATCTCTTTCGTTATTATCAATAATATTCAAAATTGACTTGTCTAAGCTAGGTGATAGTAATTTAATTCTAATTTCACTATCTTGATAGTGCAAGTCTGACAAAATACGTATTGCATCCGAGAGTATTTTTATTGCTTTTATGTTATCATAATCCGTTAGTAGCGATGTCATTGCTTTGTTAATACTCGTAATAGCCACACCTAATTGTTGTTGACAATTTTCCAATTTTTTATCTCGTTGTCTTAGAGAATCCGTGATTGCGGCTGAAATTTCAGCGTTCAATGACGGGGCTTTCAATAATTTACAATTACTAGGTATCAAATACAATTTCACAAGTTTATCACGAGATTCCTTAGGTAGGCCTTTACGTAATATAGGAAGCCATCTTTGGACTAGGTCATGGTGAATATCTTCACCGTATAGCGGCACCTCGTCAATAGCATCTCCTAGCGCTTGTAAATATTCAAGCGTCAGGTTTGATACAGTTCCAGGTGTTCGATTTCTGAGATAGGCATATAAAGAAATGTATTTTGTCTGCCATCTGGAACTTCTACTTCCACATCTGGAGATACAGATCGTGATAGAATGTTTTCAGTCACTGCTGGCACATAAACGTCTGCAACACAATAAGTTCGATGTTGAATATATATGTTACGTCTTGATTTTGACTCTCGGCCAACATTCAAGAACGCATTCCTTTGTTCAACTCTCGGCTAAACTCAGGATGTAATAATCATAATCACTCTGATCATATGACTCTGATCATACTATTGCTGATAAAATATAATGTGTACCTCAATTATCTTCAGATAAATCCGATTGAATAATTTTTCGACGTTTATTGCGTCGATTACATTTTTTTTCCAACTTCTAAATTTTTTCACGACTTTAACGTTTCGGCATTATTTTCTTCGTAATTTAAAAAAAATATTTCGAAATTAAAGAGCGCGTGCGGTCGTTACCTCGCAAGAAAAAAGAATGAGACTTAAACCGAGCGCAGTACCGATGAAGGAAATAATGCGGGTACATAGAAAGTAATTTTTTATTTTGTACCGCAGTAAAAAAAAACTCTTAATATGCGACATTACCTTGTAGGTTAGAAGGACTACCTAGTTGATTATATCTGAAAGAATGAAACGACGAAATATAATTATTATTATTTCATTAAATTGTAAATTAAATATTTTTCGAATATAATTTGCTTAGTAAATATATATTTTAAAGAATATTAGAAATGCGCGTTTTCAAGGAATTATTGGATATATATTGAGATATAGGGAACTATAAGGAACTATCTAACTAACTATAGATATAAGGAACTAGTTTTTGGAGTGAGGATGAAAATAGCCCAAGTAATCTCTATTTAGCAAGCAGTCATATTAAGGTACAAGTATATGTATTTATAGAGTAAGAATATTATAGCAATAGCATGCTAAAATGAAAGTTTAACGTTGTATGAACGTTAAGACAGGAATGCAATGCCATAGGTCGTCTTTTTATGCTCCCATTTAATGTTATTCCCTCGTTTATGACACTATAAAGGCGATACCAGCCACTACGCGTAATGAAATCTTCTGTTCAATACCTGGTGATAGCGACTTTGCTATTAATGGATTGCTCACAGTAATGCTAAAAATCTATTACCTCCGTCGAAACATTTTAGACATTGTTTCCTGTCGTATGACGTCACCACATATATATCTTTTACATTAATTAAATATTTTCGTAAAGAAATATTGTGATCTTTGTCTTTTTTTAGTATATCGAGATATATACTTCATATAACGTTTGAGTGAAAAAGTGGCGGCGAAATGGCTGACGAGACTGAGAAATCGCTTGATTTTATTAAAATATTATTACATATTATTAGGTAAGACAAAAAATTTAAGACAACAGATTATTTTATAATTCCCATATATTTGTTATCGCTTGTTTTGTAGTACAATTTAAATATTATCACCGTCAATCTCACAATCGAAAAATATGCATTTTTTAATTCATTGCGCATAGCCTTTTTAATGCAAATACAGGTTTAATCTAGATAGATGTAACTATTCAGACAATTTGTTTACACAAACAAGCCCGCATCAAGGAGCGATCTATATTTAGTTCTGAATTATATTACCTGCTATCTGAAACTATTTATGTAAATATTTATAAACCAGCAACACGGGATTAGTAACATTTAAATGTCGTAATTACTTACTCTCAATATCTTTTTCTTTTACTATTTATTGATTTCATTTATCGCTATCGTCGCATTTACGAACGACATAATTATGCTCTCACTTATCTTTCATAGATAAAAAAAGATAAAAGTAATAAATTTTGGCCATATATAACGTAAGTAAGATCCAATATTTTACTTTACGTTTAAATGGAATTGTCATCTCTAAGGATAATTTCGTTTGCAAAATTGTCATAATAGTCTCTTATTTTATGAAAAGTATACTAGTATAAGCTTTTATTATTAGATTTATAGTAAATAATTGTAAAATAATGCGTGTGCAATAAGCGTATTGAGTCTACACAAGGCAGAAGTAAAGCCTTATTGTAGCAGAAACGTTTCGCGCGAACGTTACATAACATAACATAGAATCGTTGCACTAAAAGTACCTTGAAATATTACCTTCATCGTTCTTATTGAAATTATCCATTGAACATGTATAATTACAACAACAAAACTTTTACACTTATCTTGAATAAATCCATGATATTATTTTTACAAAAATATATTTCATCTGTAATATATATTTTTAACAATAATTACGTATTAATATAGTTCTATTCTAATAGTTTTATAACAATAGAAATCTTTTACAAGTCAGAGAATTGTAAATCTATACATCGAAGAAAGTTTTTAGTCGTGTCAAGGTATCAATATAAAGTTGGAAGTGACATTGTCGAACGTCTCTCGCTGTAATCCTTTAGTCGTTCCGGACAGCTTCCAACTTTCCGTGACAATTCACACTAGCTGCTTGAGATATTTCTAAGTCGACTTCCCACTTTTATACAGACGTTTACGCTTGTTATACAAAGTAGGAGCGATAAATACGTGGATGGAATGAGAAACTCGATAGAATTGTGATAAACATTCGTGATGTACTGGAGTAAATATATTTTTATTTGGTTAAATAAGAGGATAACGTTATGAATAATTTGACGGAAAATATGTGTGATATTTTGACAAACTGAATTCTCCCATGCTATCTAATAAATTATTATACTTGGAGTAAAAAAGTTAGAAGTGCCTAAAAATATTTTATAAGATTTTGTCCTTATTAGACAAAATTAATTGAATTGAGATAGAATACTACTCATACGATGGAAAAGAAATGTGATGTTTCAACAAAATTTTACGTCCTATTCCCCTTTCCTTTATTATATAAAAACATTATACAAATTAAAAGTTAAAATATTCCATACTTTACTTTTTTCTCTCTTACGACAAATTAAACTATTATTTAATTTCCAACTCGTATAAAAATAGTTAAAATAACGAAAAGATTAATTTCATACGTCAGACAAAGTACATAAACATAAAAAATGAAAATGAAATACGTTCTTAATATTCCATATGAGGTAAAGCACATTGCCTCAAACACATGGCAGAAATACACAAAGTTTTGGGCGGTTAACTTTTCTGGTCTCTTACCCGCACTGGGGATTAAATTTTAAACTTCCTCGACTAGCCTCATAAAGTTGATGAGTTGAATTTATATTCGCAGGACTCGAGACTATGATTTTGTCCGTTTTAGTATTTTTTTACTACCTTCACATGAAAATATGTTTAAGAAATAAGTATTTTAAAAGCACAAAAATAAATGTAGATTACCTTCCTTCCCACTATAATAATCTATGTATGTGTATAAGCTTCCCACTCAGCGCTATTTTCCACATATATGAATTTGATTATGAAAAAACTGCTAAATTCATTTTATGTTCCATTTCAAGCAGAGGTCATATGTTCATGGCATTTTTATTTAGGATTTGTGACATACGAAACTCTTGCAAATATAAATACTTATTATACTCACTCAGTTCTTAGGATGGGTTACTCATCGAATATTTATATTCCATTTGAGGTGGTAAAAATACACTTATCAAGCAACTATTTTATACTACACAAATTATCTGTCTGTCAATATTTCTCTGTGTACTTTGTTGATGTATCAATATTAATATTTACAAATCAGTTTTGTAAAGAAACTATACAAGATTCGACTCTTTTTAATAACTGTAAACTCTCCTGATATTCCTGATATTGATGATTGATTATATATATATATATATATATATATATATATGTAATGGGATGGTTGCGTCGTAACTAAGAGGCGGTCCAAGGGACGCTACAACATAAAGGGCACTACCTTGGATACTGTTACAACCGATACTAAGCATCAATTTTAATATAATATACAATAATACGTTCGTTGTTAGTACGGAGCGTTCACGTGGACAGCTCGACTCAGCTTGAGTGATCCTCGCTACTATATCCTCTACAATTAGTGTCTTCAGGAACGTATGGACGGATGTGCTTAAGTTTTGACGATTGACAAATCAATATCATAAATAGTCTTCGTTACAGTCAACGTTCTTCACGAAGCATATATAAATTAAAACATTGAAACGCCAGAATATAAAAATATTTTATGTAATATACTCGTCTTGTAGGTTTATTATTATTTAATTATTAGTTAATCTAAGTTTGCCAGCATAATATATTAACTTAAAAATAAGAAATAAGAGATGTGATTTAGAAAATGTCGGGTCTTAAGACATATGTGCTAAAATAAAGCCATCACCCACACCGGTTTCGCAGGTATGTCATTTTAGTGTCGCACGCGTGTAAGATGTTTCTACATACTCCATTACTCATAGAGGTTCATTTTTTAAAGGGTGTTATGTTAGTTTTTACATAATGTATTTTGCGTAGTCCTTGAATTCGTTGTTATATTATCGTAATGATCAATTACCGTATAATAATATTGAGTAAACAATATGAAATACTTTTGTTATTAAGTAAAAGAATCAGAAAACTTTTGTAATTCTACCAATATTATAGATAATACTTAATATTAGCGACAAAACAAGTCGTGGCAAGTCGAATAGCAATCTTCCTTCTATTAAGTAATCGATTGCTGTTATTGCACAAGTTTGCGACTTTATTGATAGAGTTGGTAGAAGTAATTCTGACTGAAACAAATATTATATAATTTCTAAAAATAATAAGCACTTACCCAAGTATTCATTTCTGTAAGCAATATTTAAAAACTTTTGATGAAAATAATCGAAAGATAAAAAGGGAAAATAAAGTTTTATTATAATATATATTTATGATTAGTCTTAAGCTACAATTAAAATGTATGTTATATTATCAAAAAAATAAAATCAAAAATGTTTCATTATACATGAACATTAGTCTTCTTATTAGGATGGAAGTAATGTTTTTTGCAAGCCCGTTTAGGTAGGTAGTTTGAAGGCTGAGTGAGTCAATTTAACTACAGATATAACCATAGCATCTTAGTTCCCGAGGTTGGTGGCGTATTGGCGATATAATAAGGTATTGTTAATATTTCTTACAGTCCCCGTACAGTACAGTACGGTAATGTTTATGGGCAATGGAGACCACGCACAATCAGGTGGCCCATTTGCTAGTATGCCTATCTTTTTTTAATAAAAAATCAAAACCAGTTCGTTGGTATATTATTTTTAAGAATGGCGTTACAAAAATCTGTGAAATAATGCTGACAAGAGAAAGTAATCCATTAATAATCAAAATGATTGAATACTTTAAGCATGTCTACTGACTAAAACGATTGACGAAGAACAACGAAAAGAAATGTTATTTCGTACAGAGGCGCGAAATCAGTGCCGCCTTTAATCGTCCCGAAGAAAATGGCTTCGATGCATTTCATCAGTCGTTCTAAAGAATTTTCTCTTTTTAATATGAGCATCGATTCCAATTACAAAAGATCAAAGAATTGCCGCGCGGCCCACTTCGTCTTTGTTCAAACGAAAGATGAATTATTCAGAGAACTGGAAACGTTTCAATTGGCCAGCTATAAAAAAAAGAAACGGTTCGTTGCTTTTTCCACTAAATTAAAATTTTTCTTTATTTTCGATCAAGAAATATATTTGTCAATTCTAATTGCCTATGTAAGTATTATAAAGTTTTTTAATAGCTAACATAAAAATAATATATTGATGAATTAAACCAATCAGTAATTATATGAGACTATTTTCATCTAAGCCAAAGGCAGACAGGCTTATGATAAACGTATAGAAATCAACAACTCGCTTCCAACAAAAACGTACATAATTCTATTTTCTTGAATTCAAATAATATATTTAATATCATAACCATCATACTACTCATCCATATAATAAATCAACGCCGCATACACGTTTTTCTTGACAATATGTATAAAAGTCCAAAAGTAACTTCTAAAAAAGGTGACAAGATGGTAATTTTTAACAAGTCTGGATTTATGTTGGCGACACCTGGCCGCCATACTTCGGTGATTGAGAGAGCAGGCCGTACGCGAAATTATTAAAGCATAATTTATGCTCGCAATTTGTACGCTACTTGAATTCGTTCTTGCGTCATTCATCACGGCTGCCAAGCGAAACGATTAATTTCGACAATCATCAGTAAAAACCGTCGAGTTACCGAGTGGTTGCACACGGATATTGTTTTTAAACGGCTATGAGTTTACGGCTCCACGGTTTAACATACGCATATCGTGTTAACAACATTTCCCTTTTAATATCCATAAGTACTTTAAATTGCGTTTGCTTATAGATCGAATATGAAACGTTTTAAGAATGTAATTGATTACCAAATATTCATAATGATTTATTTCATTGACCCTTTTTATTAAATAGTCAGTGATCTTCAACACCCATAGAAATTAGCACAAGTACCTATTTCCTGTAGTTATACTAGCTAACTCACCCTTCAAACTGGAAGTATTACCCAGATAGACTTGCACAAAGCCCCCCAGTAAAACAATGTGATGATTTTTAAATAATAAAACAGATTAATTCCAAAATATAAGTAATTATTAATGTAATTAATTCGTACAAAACGTATAATATAAACATGTATATCGAAGTTGTTTGTAACATAACAAACCTTACTTAAGACTTCGGACCCTATTCTAATCCTGTAAGCTTTTGAAGACCACCACAAAATTTATCTCTCAATTGCAAGACGCGCACCTATCTTATTGTTGGTACTTACACAAATATATACATATATACTAAATGCAGTTAAAACAATATTATACTAATTTTTATCAAGCTTTCAACTATAGCCTAATATAATAGACTTAAGAAATGTTCAAGTATCAATTATTATGAAGCTCGAGAATTGTTAGAACGCGCCAATCTCAGGAAATACTAGTACGATTTGAAAAAAAAGTTATGTACTATTTTTGTTACTATACTGTTAATCGAAAAACGTAAGAGTAGAGTAGAGTTATAATCATGAAGTCAATCAAAAGTAAGCTATAAGAGACCTGTTATAATCCAAATGTACCGCGCATGTAGCCGCAGAACTAATTTTGATGTTAAAGTCACTTAGCATAATTAACTGTGGCCTAATTTTACAAACGAAGTTGTTTATTTTCATATAAATATAAGTAGCAGCATCCTAATTTCGCTGAGTTTATTAAGATTCGGCGCTAGATAGGTATAGATAAATTCCTGACGACGCGTCCGCTTCCTGCATCGTCTTCCGCCGGGGAGCCCCCTCGTTAATTTTATTTTAGTAACGCCTGCCTTAATTCAATACTGGTTTTCGGGAATAGCGTAATGTATTTACGCATAAAATTTAATATTTAAATTTGATATAAAATAAATCTAATTATTGCTTGTTGTTGTTTATTACAATTGCCTCAAACAAAGTCACTGTCATAATTGTATGGTATTTTTAAATATTCGACGTTTCATTAAATAAACTGTCTAACAAGGTAGAAAAATAAATTATCATAAATGAAGCTTAAAATGTAACCGTCTCAATTAAAAAATCATTTTTTCGTGTCCAAAACCAATTAGACGTTGTTTTAATAATAACAATTTTCTTTTAATTTCACGAATTTCAAGTTTTATAATCTATAGAGAATCGAAAATTACTGCCCACCGTTTAATTGACTTGGACGATTAATAAATTGAATACATTTTTTAAATAAAACATTAATACCTGAGGCTTATTGCCCATTAAAAACGTTCGTTGATTTTCATGTAGTACATATATATTTTTTTTTTTATAGTTTAGTTTAGTGGACGATCATGTGGGCCACCTGATGGTATCTGATCACCAACGCCCAAAGCCAGAGGTTTGTATATTTCTTTAAAAAAAACAACATTACCACTGCGCCACCAACCTTGGGAACTAAGATGTTATGTCCCTTGTGCCTGTAATTACACTGGCTCACTCACCCTTCAAACCGGAACACAACAACACAAAGTACTGCTGTTTTGCGGTAGAATATCTGATGAGTGGGTGGTACCTACCCAGACGAGCTTGCACAAAGCTCTACCACCTAGTGAGTGAATTTAATTCTATTTAATTAACATATCTATGTAATTTGTGGATACAGTACTAATTCAGTTGAATTCATCCTGAAACAATGCGCTTTTATGAGCCTACTTGAATAAAGAATGATTTGATTTAATTAATGACTACTAACAAGTATACCTAAATAATAAGAGCTTTATTGCTCACCGCGTGTATTTCATATGTACAAACATTATGTTGTTATTTTTATTTTATTTTTTATTATATAGGTAGGCGGACGAATTTATGGGCCACCTGATGGTAAGTGGTCACCAATAGACAATAGCATTTGCAAGTTAACCATCACTTCATCGCCAATGTACACAACAATGCAAAGTACTGCTGTTTTGCGGTAGAATATCTAATGAGTGGGTGGTGCCTATCCAGACGAGCTTGCACAAAGCTGTACCACCAAGTATTAATTTTTAATATTACTCTATGGGAAAAGACAACTGACTCTCATCCGCCTAAGGCTGTTGACATATTATTTGATAAAACTACATGTACGCGATAAGCTTTAGTGTTTTTGGAAAATGAGCAAACTATAGGGCAAAGATTTGGTTTAATATTTTGCAATTTAACATTTAGCTTGGTCTAAATTTAGTCATTTAATAGAACAAATTTAAACTGGATATTTCATACTTTCTGTTATCAATCTACGCTAAATCAATCATATGAAATGCAGATTTTATTGAGACCCATAAAAGCCAGACACATGTCACTTTTAGTAGTTCAATCAGCATCCACGTTTCTCCTTAATTATGTATTGCAGAAGCAATGTTATTAACAATACTCAAAATCTAAATAATTTACTATATATTTTAATGTAAGACTATGAAGATTGTGAATGTGAATTGACAACTAACATATTATTTACAATTAATTATACATATTACCTACATATATTCGTTTTATACAATTAAATTTATATAATATACATAATTACTTATTCAATTACAAGAATAAATCCGTGGTTCAAATATTAGTTCAAAGATTCAACTTACCTTACTTGCCAGGTGGCACTTTGTAAGCAAAACGCTTCTGAACAACCCTACAAAACTGGATATAATAAATCCATCGCCATAGTAGTGTTCAATAATAATATTTTTTCTATCACACGGATATTATGACATGCTATTGTAAGCACTCCTGGTGGAAAACTAAACAAATAATACGTTATATTGTCAGCCGTAATAGTAGTACACTAGCATTTTTATTATTAACTATATAAATATAGTTTTTAAATACATATTTCATTACACTATATTCTCTTTTCTCCAATGGTAAAAATGCGATGGCTGCTTAACACAAAAACTATATTATTTTATTTAGGCCATTGTGTTGACTATTTAGACTCAATACGAACCATATGTTTCAATATTCTACGTGGCATCATTAGACTCCTGTCATATCATTGAAAACAATTTTCTAACATTAGTTAATATATAAATAATATGTTAATATTATTTTTATTTCATGATCACTGGTACATCGACTTCTTTGTAACAGTTTAGTGTATATTTATAATATCATATTATGGAATTTTTATAATTGTGGTGTTTCGGTTTGAAATGCAAATGAACTGCTTCTTAGCTCAGCGCCAATGTTTATGGGTTGAGGTGACCATTTACCATGAAGTGATGGTGAATTACATGAAGTTTTGTTGATCATTTTGAATGTCGATAAATATTTTGATTACATAATAATACTCCTACGTCAATATCGTTCATTTAAAAACAATTGAAATTAATTGATTAAAACAAATGATTCATTTTGTTATACTAATTTAATTTTTTTTGAAAAGGCCTTACAAAAAGTTCACAAGCCGCGATAGAAAGGTACCTGGACGTTTGAACGCATATAAAACTTTTCCAATTTACAGAGGCTGATTGGAAAATTTTCGCCAGTTTGGGTGTTAATCGAAGCTTGACTTCGCTTGGACTCGATCGAAGTAAGTGTTGATTCTGAATTGAAGAATTAATTTCCTTTTCTTTTTTATAATTATACTTATATATTATTCAATCTGTATTTTATAATTCGTAATATGTTTTTTTTTTCATTGGAATGTTGCTATTAAAACAACTTTTCATGATAACGTCATTTCAAATCAATGTTAACTGTCATAAATGTAGATATGTTTATTAGGAACAGATATTTCCCTACTCGTTTTGTTAAATCTATCGCAATTCAAAATTCCAAAGGGTCTTCCCTTTTCATTATCACAAACTTGATAATAACTAGTTAAACCTTAAGTAATTGGCCTAAATGTCAATCGCGATAATCAATTAACTAAACGATGTATTTACTTAATATTATATAAGTGACTCGACTGCCTCGTTGGTCTAGTGGCTAGATATTAGGCTGCAGACCCGGTGGTCCTGGGTTCAATTCCCAGGTCGGGCCAATAAATAGTTATTGGGTTTTTCTGTGAGAAAATTCTCAGTAGCAGCCCGGAGTCTGGAAGGTGGAAGTGTGTACACTCCCGTGCCTCGGAAAGCACGTTAAGCCGTTGGTCCTGCCCCTGAACTCTTTCCGGTCGTGTCGGATTGCCGTCCCATCGGATGATGAGAGCTAAGGAAAAGAGAGTGCATCTGTGTTTGCGCACACACTTGTGCACTATAATATCTCCTGCGCAGTTGGTTAATCTCTCTTGAGATTGGCCTCCGTGGCCGAAATCGGTCTGGAGGACCTTATTATTTACTATTATTTATATAAGTGACAGTATTTTTTTTTATTTTTATCCTTTTACCACACAATATTACACGTGAAATTTAAATTGTCCTTATTTGTTTAGTGTGTGGCAATAAAAAAGGCTTTTTTCTTTTTGTTTTATTTAATCATGTTTAAACACCTGAATACGTAGTACACATCGTTTACATCATGAGATAGGATATGATATAGTTTTGTTTGTTTAATTTCCTCTCTCTAAAAGTGACTATTTTAATCGTTATTTGTATTGTAAGTGTTCTTTTATTATTTATACAATTGAACTAAATATGAAACTTTGCACAGTTTTCAGTGACGCTTGAGTGAAGGCTTACGTTCAAGCACGATAGTGAGTTTGTATACTAACATTTAAAAAGCATTGCACTTGCTAGTAAAGTAAAAAAGTAACATCTTATTAATATCCTTCTTTTGGGCTAAGGCTTTCTTCTATTGAAGAGAATATTTGGAGTTATAGAAGAAATACACATGTGCCCGATTTTCATCTGACCGAATGTTTACAAAACAACATTAGCACAAAAAAGTTCTGTGGTACTAACCCGGTTTGAACCCGCGACATTTGGTTAAGACTCTCGTGTTCTCACCACAGAGCCATATTATTCATATTTTAAACTAAAATGAACACATTTTAATTTACAATAACTGAGCAAATCGAAGCGGTTAACGAATGGTTTAAAGTTATGTTATCTGCATTTAATTAAAAAATCTCATTAAAATGTAAGCCATATATTTATACAAACAATTACAATTTTTTAAATTAAATTTTTCATTTACTTAAATCTCTTTATTTTAAGCCTCTTCTGGTAATGATAACTGAAACGACAAAAAAAGAAAAGATAAATAAGAGATGAAATAAATTTTCATTTGCTTAATTTGTGTTTATAATTCACCTCGTATTCAGTTGTGAATTAAAACATCGCGATAAAACTTACATGTGTCTTATTTTAATGAAATTCTGCCCCATGTGTATGTATACCAATCGGAGCAGCGTGGTGGAATAAGCTCCAAACATTCTCCTCAAACGGAGAGAAGGTGTTAGCCACTGTATAGAATTACAGGTTGTAATTCTATACATAAGGTTTTAATCTAAAAAATATAATGTTAATAAATACATATTAAATTCAATACAAGCATTCAGCTAGCTAGTCTTGAATATTATTAATACACGAACATATTATGCGTGTCTAGTATAATGCGTTAATAATATTTCTAGCTTATACATCGCATGAGATTATATCGTTTGATAATATTCGATTTTGAAATATTACATAGATAACAATATTATAACATGTAGAAAACATATTATAGTACATCAGTTGTAAGTCAATAAGCGGGCAATATAACAATATTGTTGTTAGTGTTGCAAATTGGTTTTTGGCTCGATACCGTGCGCGACCGCACGCCGTTTTCGCGGTCATTAGCAATTTTGGCAGGGC
Organism: Nymphalis polychloros; assembly: GCA_905220585.2. Taxonomy (NCBI): domain Eukaryota; kingdom Metazoa; phylum Arthropoda; class Insecta; order Lepidoptera; family Nymphalidae; genus Nymphalis; species Nymphalis polychloros. The sequence continues at coordinate 8,852,431 of HG992245.1, read as the reverse complement.
TTCATCAGCTCGCTACTAACTTATGAGATTTCAACCCCGCTAAATTGCTTTTTAGGTCCTTGTGAAAATATTTTTTCGTAATTAACGTTATTTTATAATTAAAACAGTAAAAGTAATAATGTACGAAATTTGATCTTAAAGACATTTACGATACCGATATGATTTTACGTGGAATTATAAGAATATTTTAAAAGTAATATTTTGTTCGCCTTACAAAAATGACCTACTGTTTTTTGTAGAACAATTTACGGAATGCTTTGGGAGAAAATAGCATCAATATCGTTAATTTTTATTCTATAACAATGTACTTCAAGCTATATTTTTCAAAAATCGAGGAAGTATTTTTGAAAAGATTTACCGTTTACAAATCATCATTAAAACATCATTAAATTAATTATTTGAACTTTTTATCAAGTATTCACTTTATAATTATTTAAATAAATCATAATAATATATTAAGAGAGACAAAATATCCAAACTTACCTGCCTCGTCTTAAACAATACCAGCTAACGAAGCGGTATCTTCTCAAAACCAGCGTTTCGCATATACATAATATTGCTTCCTGTAATTTTTAACTGTAATTAGTATTCTAGTCTATCACGCGCGGCTCTCATTAGCACACCTTTGTCTCTACCTCTTATTAGCAGCGCGACACGGACGATATTAAAGTACAAATCATTTTATTTAGACATCTTTCACGTGTTATGTTAGTAAAATAAATAAAACACACACCTGTTTGAACACCTTTACATTGAACATATATATATTTTAAATTATTAAAACGTACTTACTATTTATTTAAATAAAACAGAAACCTAAAATGTATACACAAAATTTTTATAGAGTTGTAATTATTGTATGAAACTTGAAAAAAGGTATCTATGAAAGTAATGACAAAAGTATCGAATGAGCAGAAATGGTAATTAGAACCGGTAGATACTGAACTGAGCTCTCGTGCATTCGTCGGCTTGCTAACTAGATGCAGTATACAGCATCCTTTCATCCACCATTTTCTGCTCTGAGCTCTACATCCAGTGAATAGTAAACCGAAATCGTTACCTATTCAAAAGCTATAGATGAATTTTAAAAGGCTGTCAAATTTTATGGATATAACATTTTTCGAAGTTTCTAAAAAACAGCTTTAAAAGTAATTTGAAATATAAAAAAATTATCATTAAAAACTCCTTTGAGGATAATTTATTGTATCTCCACCTAACATGAGAGCCAGGAAGATTTAGAGTAGTAATATTATAAATTCGGAATATAAGGACTCTCGTTCAATTTAGAGGACGCACTCGAGAATATTACGGAAAGGTGGTCTTATCCACTTCGAATGCCACTCCCAAAGGCTCGAATATACCTAAATTATAATCTGCATGACAGTTCAAGAAAATCAGACCTCTTTTAATTCCTCTAATTTATTTTATTTTACTTTTCCTCTATTGCTTTTAACAATCACTTCAAAAATAATTCAAATGGGAAACTTATTTCATAATTGCTAATTATAATTAAAAATCAATTATATACGTAGATACGTACCCATCCTGAACATTAAGCCAGAGTACTACACGTACGTACGTACGTGTAGTATTGTAAGGGAGTAATTCCCTTAGGACATTCTATTAACAACTTAAATGGCATGTCACATTGTCAGTATGAGAAGTCGTTTATATTAGGTCCCTACATATGAAATTAGCGTTTTGTCGTCTGACCACTTTGATCTGAAATATCTCCTCTTTGGTTAAGAATTCCAAATTCAAATTTATAAATTCATTTAGCTGGTACATTTGAGTTTTGAAAACAGTCATTCATTTGTTTTTTCCTCATTATTTTTTTCTTTGGCATCGCTTATTACCGCACAATGGAAAACATGAAATATCGATATATTTACGAGTACGAGTTCTACCGTGGCACCAGTGCTGCAGAAACAGCTCGAAGGATTAATGATGTGTAGGGCGCTGGTGTAGCAAAAGAAAGCACGGTACGTTTTTGGTTTCAACGTTTTCGTTCTGGAAATTTCGACCTGCAGAACCAACCCCGTGGACGGCCGGAGACCAAAGTGGAAAATGAAGAATTAAAGGCTATTGTGGAAGCGGATCCATCACACAGCACTTCAGAGATAGCTGCAGGCTTCGGGGTATGTAATAAAACTGTATTAATCCACTTGAAGCAAATCGGGAAAGTAAAAAAACTTGAACGATGGGTACCTCATGAATTGAGTGAATCGAACTTGCAAACACGCGTCGAGTGCTGTGTTACTTTGCTCAACCGACACAATAATGAAGGGATTTTAAATCGAATCATTACTTGTTATGAAAAGTTGATAATGTACGATAATCGGAAGCGCTCATCGCAATGGCTGAACGCTGGAGACACAGCCAAATCCTGCCCTAAACGAAAATTGACTCAGAAAAAGTTACATGTGAGTGTTTGGTGGACAAGCACCGGTGTCGTTCATTACAGCTTTCTAAAATCTGGCCAAACGATTACGTCAGATATCTATTGTCAGCAACTGCAAACCATAACCATAACCATAAGGAAGAACTAGCTGTTAAACAACCGAGATTGGTCAATCGCTCTAGGCGACTGCTGCTTCACGACAACGAAAGACCACACACTGCACAACAAACAACCTTTAAGTTAGATGAGCTACAATTGGAATGTCTGCGACATCCACCGTACTCCCCGGAACTTGCTCCAACAGATTACAATTTTTTCCGGAATTTGGACAATTTCTTACAAGGAAAAAAATTCAACTAAGATGCGGCATTCCAAATCGCCTTCAAAGAGTTTATTGATTCCCGCCCCCATGGTTTTTTTTTAAGATAACAACGATGCACTTTGATTAATTAAATATGTTTTACAAAAAAAAAAAAGACTTTATATTCCTTCCGTACAAAACGCCAATTTCATATGTAAGGACCTAATACTTCTTACAGTTAAAGTGTCTGTGGTCGAAGTTCACATGCAATCACATTGCCAATAGGTTTGTCTGCTTATGTATAATATATTTAAAAAAGTTATTATGTATAGTAAATATATAATCTGATAAGGTTGCAATATGTAATCTCTTCAAAATATAATACATAACTAGAGACAAAATTAAATAAATAACTTTGACATTGAATTGAAAAGTGATATAATTCTCAAATATGAATTTATGATATTCATTACCGATTTATCAAAACTATCCGATACTAAATTTGCTTCTGTGCGCAGAAATTTCTCTAATTTAACTCAATCGATTTTAATCTTATATCTTTTTGATAATTAAAATACGAAACCTCAGCTAAAACAAAACAGAGAAGGATTGTCGATAATTATTCAAATTTCTCTGTTATTTTTATTCAGATTATAATAAAAAAATTAATTTCGCGTAATTTAAGTCTTATCTGCAGCGGCAAGACCATATCTAAGAATAAATTTCGTAAATTATTCATGAAGAAAGTTTTTACGGCGACATGATTTTAAAACCGACATTTGTAAGCCTTGCTACGAAATAATTTCGCAAGTTTATAGTACTTATTCTTCTATCGTAAATAATATTTCGTTTATCAATAAAATCATTTGTGGCTTGTTAGAAAGCTAGAAAGATTGATGGTCCAAGGCACAAGGCCCCGGTCGGCTAATAAAAACAATTGCTTTTGAGTCGACAAATTCTTAAGAACAGCCCAGAGTGTAGATTTTGGCAGCGATTACACCGCGTACAACTGAGACTACGTAAAGCCGTTGCTCATAGGCCTGAACCTTCGTCGTATAAGATTGTTTCCCATCGGATTATGAGAATGAAAGAACAGATAGTGTACGGGGGTTTTCGCACACACTTGTGCAATACCATGTCTATGTACTATGTTTTATTCTGTTGAGCTTGGAAAACTGATTACGGATATCAATCAAAATTACACATCAGGTTATGGAGTTAAGTATCAAACCCTGTGTGAGCGCAACAAGTACAAACTTGAAAGATACCTACAAACGGCGTACGTGTTTGTAGGTATGTTTTTATATTTATTTTAAGTTATTTATATATATATATATATTATATTATTTTTATATAACACTATGTATAAGTTTCGTAATCCATTGAGTATTTTTAAAAGCAATCATAAATCTTTACTTTAGGTACTAAATATAAGAATAACAAAGAGTATCAAATTGCTAAAATATATATACACGAGTCTGTGCCTACCACTCGGCTACATAATAACCCGTCAAAGGCGAAATTTTACGGAAATCAACTCCCTAGGGAGTGAACGAAGATGGGTTAAAGAGTTTTGAGTGACATTGTCAGAAACTAAAATATATTACTAAAATATATATTAAGTATAAAATATTACAGAATAAGATTAGCGAGATATAATCTTTTAGAAAATTACAATATATTAAGGGTTAAGAGTTATTTTTATATAATAATGAGCATACACAACGTTGCTTTGTAAATTCGTTTTAATAATCATAGTGAGTATCTAGTTAAAGAATGTTATCTCTCTTTCTGTCTTTATTTATTTGTCATTCAAAAGAAAAAGACCCAGTTTAACTAATTTATCTGCTATACAACATTTGTAAATAAAGCCATTTGTGTTTTAGTGACCAGTTGCAGATAATTTGTATTTATTTGACTATTGCTTAGAAATAGTCTTAAAAATTAGTACGATCCGAAAATTCTGTATTATACGTATTTATCATTAAAATCTAGTTAATTATGAAATTTTAAATAACCTTTTTCAAACAATAATTCTTTTAAGAATGTATTTGTTGAGGTTAGGCGTTATTCGTTTTACAAAGTTACTAAAATTGGAATATAAAGTAATTAAAAAATATATTAAAAACAAATTCCAATACAAAACATGTGTAACGTTTTTTTTTAAGATTTAAGAATATTAGCAAACTAATTTGACTTACTATGCCATAACAAATAATTGTTCTGCATTCGAAGAAATACCTACTCTTTGATCTTATTTAATGGGCAACTTTGTCCATGACTATTATGCATACATATTCATATTAACTATTCAGACCAACTTCACACCAGTATCATTAAAGCTTTACCTCTTTCTTTAAAATAAAGTAATTAAAAACAAATAATACAAATAATTTAGTACCAGAGATAATTTCACCAGCTGACTTAGTGCTGGTGAAATGGTGGTCTTCATATTATATATTTTTGATATATAAAGATTAATTTCTTACTTGAAATAGAACACGCCGGCACCGACTATGCGCCGGAATAGCCACTAAAAGATCAGCTGCACCCCCACCTCTTCGGAGGGCGTCACTAAATCGCTTGTGTATGCGCAGCCTTCTTGCGTGACATGAAAATTTCGTAGAAGGAGACGTCTCCGTCCAGCGCCTCTTGTTACCGAGCTTGTCGCTTATCACACTGAACGGCGAGAGGTCCCCCCCGTCTACGATGGCCAGAGAATGGCTCTGGGGCCTCCATGCAGCACACTCCGTGGGTTGCGTTGCGCCGTGACAACCAAGTAAGCCTTTATAGTCAATCTTACAAATTGCTACGTATGTGTTTTTTCAAACATACCAAATTTTTTGTATAAATAGATTTTGAATGATTTGAGTCATAAATAGGTTTTTCTTAATTAAGATTAAGACATATATATACATAAACGTTTAATACTATTTGTAAAAAAATATATATTTAATAATAGTGAGTAATAATTAATTTCGTATCCGTAGTCACAATAGTGCAATAAAAGTGATGTTAGTAATGATGCCAACGTCAAGTTCGGGTAAGATTCATTGCGGTTTACCGCAGCATGTACCTACGTGCCAGCGACAGACAGTTCCTAGGAAGACATTCTCATTATGTGACATCTATGTCTACACCAGATAGATCTAAATAAAGGGCAAATTAATTAAATTATCTTTCGTAAATGATTCATAAAAATCTTTTGACGAAACTTTTGTGTTTTTATTACTTACGTATTATAGTTCATATTCAACATAATATCATTCAATTGTCAGTAAAACACATAAAAAATCGAAAGTTAATAATGTTTTAGGTAATGTTAGTGTGTTTATAAATAATCTAAAATTGGCTCATTATGTTAAGAACAATATGCAACGTTCATAATTTTTTGACAGCTAACAATAAGGCTACATTATTATGAACCAACAGTCCTTACAATTATCCGGTACTTATAAAACCAAATAAAATAACTTTTAAGTAAATCTTGAAATTATATATTGATAAAACTATATATGACGAAAAGATACGATAGCTTTCCACCATTGATCCTGGCAGATACAGGTTTAGTGAGAGAATCTACAGGAACGATATAGTGATCGGCCGATTGGATTTGAAACAAAGCTAACGAACCGTTGAATCATGTAAACAGAAGCAAGACGACCGTCGTGTTTACCTAAAGAGCCTTTGCTTCATTAGGATCCAATTTACTGACAACAAATTAATCCCCTTTCGCCAGTATTGTAGTTGTTTTAGCGAAACGATATCAATTCCCTTCGTGATACTTTATAGCTCATTTATTTATTTTAAACAGCAAATGCTGTGTTTATTTAGATTTAAATATTATGTAATAAGATTTAATATAAGATCTTAGATATAATATCTTTAAATATAAGATATTATATTCATGAACTCAATATAAGGAGTCACAATTTTTAATTTAAAATATTTGTAACAAATTGTATATAAATACTTTGAATCGTTTCAATCGTGTTTGTCAAAACTTCTTCGAACATTAACTGCGCGAGCATTCGTTATATTCAGCAGTTTCGTAAGCAATTTAACTTTTCCTTGTTAATATGAAACAACACAACTGACTATTGCTTACCGACTTATTAAGCAAAAACTTTTAAAAGATAACAGTAGATAATCACTTGGCAAATAACATTTTTAAGAGTTTTAATTGTATAGAGTTTTATTATTTGATGAATATGAAAAATTTGATGGATTTTCTATTAACTTATTGCTAGATGTAATACTTTGATTATTTTTGTAATCTTTTATTAATTTTTGTTAATTTTTATATTATTTTTAAAATTTACACATTTGATAAATTACATTTATTTTTTATAACACAGGAAATAAAAACTTTTAATATTAAAACAAGAATATAGTTTTAACTAGAGCCACAATTCAACCCGGGCGTATTCTTAAATTCAATATGAGGCTAATAAAGGAAATCATGGAATAAAGCAGTTCAGAAAAGCAAACAGCTAAGCGGAATATAATGCGTCAAAACGAAGAACTTTTCTATTGTACACTTTAAATTAATTGCTTTCTTACTAAATAAATTATAGGTCTTTGAATACACCCTCCAGCACGAACATTGCGACATCGTATTTATCCTATGAATTCAAATAAAACAATAGTAACAGTACTCTTTAAAACTCAGCATCAAATGTAGTTCTCTTCAGAACTTCATCGTAGACTTTATTCAAATAGAGAAAAGTCTATAAGAGAACACACAATATAGTTACACAGAATGAGACTGTTCGTAACGAAATTAATTAAATGCATAGAAAGGTAAGTTTATCTAAATATTTATAGAATTTTATACATTTAGAATCTACTATAATAATTATTAAAACGTAACTGTTTTTTTATTTTCTGTAAGGGAAGGGTAAGCAACGTAATATAGTTAAGAGGTTTTTTTTAACTTACAAAAAAAGGTAATTCATAATGTAAAATCCTAAGTGATAACACACGTCATTCTGTCCCAATTCTAAAGCAACCACTCACAGCGTAGAATCTAATTGCTTGTCGAAATTTACAAATTAATTTAAAATACGTGAGCGTCGGGTGAAACAGACTTGTTTGTAGTACCTGCAATAAATTGCAATTAGGAGAGCTGCTGTTGTGTCTTGTTATCGAGTTAGCAGCCTTCAAGCCTCTTCGCGCTGTAGCACTTCAATATAACGGATCTCAGATTAATTAATAATACTGAAATCAGATTTTCGGTAACTTTAAACAGAGCGATGGATAGCATATTTATATTATTATTAATAACAAAATACCGCACCACAAGTATACATTTACAATGTTATTCACCCAAAAATAATTATTTACAAAATACATTGGTAAGCTATATCTCACATTTAGGATGCCTTTCTCAAAAAATACATTTGCAGTTAAAATAAACGCCAAATATTTCCTCGTAAATCTGTCAGCAAAACAATTCTTACCCTTTCACGAGCAATAAAATACTACCAAGAAAAAAAGGCAACGAAGAAAAGTATCATAAATATAAGATTCATTTATATTCGTTTAGTCGTGACCCCTTGAGGCAAAACTTAACCGAGAGCTTTACAATACAAAATTTTTAATGCTAACTGGGTCAAATAAACGTCAAAAACGACACCGACATTTAATTTTTAACAGTTATTTCAAGTATAAGCTAAAGCGTTCCAATTTCAAATTAAAATTCGGCTAAACCCCAAACCCTTTCATTCATTGAATGTTTCCGGCTCTTTACGTTATTGATTTTCGAGTCTTTGATCTATTTCAATTTCTATAGCGTTCAAACGAAACCTATAATGTATTAGACTAAAGAAACGAAGTCTATAAATATGATGTATTAATTTATTTTGTAAAATAAAAAATACATTCAAAACGAATTTAAAAAACAATATTATTAAAGAGATAACGGTTTTGCGTCCCTTCAAATCAAAATAAATAACATTTTTTATTATTTATATACCTTTTATTGAACGAAAAAAAGGACGTGAAGAAATCAAAGAAAGTTACAAAAGCAGCGAACCTCTCCCAAAAAAACGTCTGATTATAAAATACAAATGTAAAGCAGCACGAAATCTGTAAATTACAAGTAACTAACTTTTTATCAAATCAACTTTTTGTCTTAAATTTTAAATAAATTATTAGGTCCTTACATATGAAATTGGCGTTTTGTACGGGAGGAATATAAAGTCAATTTTAAGTTAAAAGTAAAATATATATATTTAATTAATCGAAGTATGCACCGTTGTTATCTATGCACTTTTGTCATCTCATAGGTAGTTCGTTGCTCCCTTTACTACAGAAACCATGTGGGCGAGAATCAATAAACTATTTGAATGTGGCTTGGACTGACGCATCGGAGTTGAATTTTTTTTCTTGTGTAAGAAGTTGTCCAAATTCCGGAAAAAATGGTAATCTGTTGGAGCAAGGTCTGAGGAGTACGGTGGATGTTGCAGATATTCCAATTGTAGCTCATCTAACTCAGTGGTTGTTTGTTGTGCAGTATGTGGTCTTGCGTTGTTGTGAAGCAGCAGTCGCCTAGAGCGATTGGCCAATCTCGGTTTTAGCAGCTAGTTCTTCCTTCATGGTTTGCAGTTGCTGACAATAGATATCTGACGTAATCGTTTGGCCAGATTTAAGAAAGCTGTAGTGAACGACACCGGCGCTTGTCCACCAAACACTCACAAGTAACTTTTTCAGAGTCAATTTTCGTTTAGGGCAGGATTTGGCTGAGTCTCCAGGATTCAGCCATTGTGACGAGCGCTTCCGACTATCGTACAGTATCCACTTGTCATTACAAGTAATGATTCGATTTAAAATCCCTTCATTATTGTGTCGGTTGAGCAAAGTAACACAGCACTCGACGCGTGTTTGCAACTTCGATTCACTCAATTCATGAGGTACCTATCGTTCAAGTTTTTTTACTTTCCCGATTTCCTTCAAGTGGATTAATACAGTTTTATCACTTACCCCGAAGCCTGCAGCTATCTCTGAAGTGCTTTGTGATGGATCCGCTTCCAAAATAACCTTTAATTCTTCATTTTCCACTTTGGTCTCCGGCCGTCCACGGGGTTGGTTCTAAAGGTCGAAATTTCCAGAACCAAAACGTTGAAACCAAAAACGTACTGTGCTTTCTTTTGCGACACCAGCGACATTAATCCTTCGAGCTGTTTCTGCAGCACTGGTGCCACGGTAGAACTCGTACTAGTAAATATACCGATATTTCATGTTTTCCATTGTGCAGTAATAAGCGACGCCAAAGAAAAAAATAATGAGGAAAAAATAAATGAATGACTGTTTTCAAAACTCAAATGTACCAGCTAAATGAATTTATAAATTTGAATTTGGAATTCTTAACCAAAGAGGAGATATTTCAGATCAAAGTGGTCAGTACGACAAAACGCTAATTTCGTATGTAAGGACCTAATATTTAAAAGTGGATAATATTACAAATGGTTACACATACTCATTCTGATGACGAAAAATAACATTATCTTGAAGAATATTTGTAAGGACACGATGGATCGAATAAAGCGAAGGGCAACGGCTGTATAAATTGTTGTCATTTGTACACCTTGTTTATAACAAACCGCTGAATCTTAATTACCTTTTTAGTACTATATAAAGCATATGGAAACTTCAGATTTATACGAATCTTAATTTACTTAATATGCACGTTATTAGAAAGGCATTATTTTGGATAAATTTTATCGACAATAATTAATTATTTTGAAAAAATATATGCAAGTAATAATATTGCAGTAATTTATGCCGACGGGACTAGGGAACAGACGAGGGAACAAATCCGATGTTAATTACCCATTCGTGTGTAATCTTTTAATTAACTAAGTGTCAACTTATTCGCGCTACCGACAGCGATCTTCGACGTTTATAGCTTTTTGACGTGACTACTTACTGTTCTTATCAGATTATGTTTCCATATCTAAATATGTAATTAAAATAATATGCAGTAGCAACAATAATGGTGCCCAATACCAATCTCATTGCTGAGTAAAATTATATATTCTGTTCCACTACGCTGTTCCACTGCGGTTTCATACGCTTACATTAACTTTTCTTACTGTTTTTATTTATATTCTATTTTTTACAGTAACGCAGTTAACTTTTTAAAAATTAACTGTCGGTATTAATCTCTCAATTTATTAAATCTTTGACACATACAACTGTCACGATGCATAAATAACACATTAACATACTGCGTCATACAGAGAATATTAACAATCCTTAATGTAATTATGCATTACATATTGCATTGGTATACAGCAAGAGTTTACTATAATGCGGGCTAATGTTACCGCACAATACGAGTTGTGGAGAGTACAAAGAGAATCCGCATGTCACGCTTAGCGTCAGGTGCGCCCAACAGATTGGTGCGATAGGCCTTGTTCATTGTCTGCCGTGTATGTGCATAATTGACGTATACACAAGGCAGTAGACAGTGCCGAGCCGGGTAATCTATCCATCCCACATCCATTTCATTATTATGCAACCTGGCAGTGTTATAGTCTACAAGTGTATTTCCTTAATCAAACAGATTACATTAAAATAAAAATAAAATATTATTTATTCGTTCAACAATATAGTATGAAAAATTGAAGCACATTTACTTTAAAGGAATACGAAGAAAAAGTATCCAAAATTAAACTCAGAACTCATTAAAGATGGCGATTGACCATTCCGAATTTACTTATAATTGATCATCTTTTTCAGGTAAAATGTCTCCATCTTTGTGAGCATCTGTTAAACCTTAAATGACGCCGTACAACAACAAAATACAACAAAGGAATAATAATTTCTTAAAATACTTTACATTGGATGAGATAATATGTTTTTATTTAGTCTAAAATAATATTACAAATTTGATCATAAAAATAAATAAAAGGAATGTCGCCCAAATTTAAATGACACAGACGCTCGCAAAAAATGGAATATTACCATAATGGTTCCCGACGGTCATTGAAAATATTATGGTCTTGACCTAAGTGACTTATGAATGCGAATGAAACTTGAAGAATTGTATGAAAACAAATATTTTAACATATTTGAATAAAAATATATCTAAATTAACGAAAGATAATTTTTTGTTAATTTTCTAGCACCTAACATTATCCAATTAATAAAAATCTTCTCAAGGAAAATCGAAGTGAAAAGATTTGCTCCATTTACTTAAATAAAACGAAGTAAATTGGATAAAATAAAAAGTTGAATGTTCAATTGGCCGGTAGCGCAAAGGAAATGGAACCGCCGATGTTCGTTTTATTTTTATTTCTTCGACTTTTAAATCCTTGAAAACAATTTACCTTCAATTTAACATGAACTAATTCCATACCATTCACTCACAACATATCTCAAAACAACTCAAGAAATACAATAAAGTGTAATTAGCAGAATAATTTACATACATTTGTAGGTACTATGAAAAGCTATCTGGGGTCGTGTATTATATACTTACCAGTGTAATTATTGTAATTTGCATAAAACATAGCCTTGAGTGATCTTAGTTAATATATAGTATATCAAAAATAAATCTATAAAAATTTAAATGTAATTATTACTTTTATCGAATTAATAATTTCTCTAAATTAGCTTAATTTACAAGATAGACAGTTTTGACATAATTATTTAAATGTAAAATTTATTTCAAAACTCAACTTTTCCGATTGCCGTTTAGCTGTAGTTAAGAGAATAGCACATTTATTTCAGTGTATTATTCTTAGTGTTCGATATAATATATAAAGTATTACTATTTGAAAAAAGTATATTAGTGTTATCGGACAACATTTATCGCTATTATTTATGGAAATGAACTAAAAGGATGCACTTAAGTTGGCAAGGTGTTAGGAGCTGCTTTAAACTTACAACCCTAAAGCGCTTTCTTGAGCAAAAGCAAAAAAACAACGGACTTTTAAAAACAGGAAGCTAACAGTTCAGAGAAGTTAAGTGGAAAGTTAGCGGTCTAAGTTTTATTTTTATTTATGAACCGCGTACCGATGTAAGTAACGCTCACTTTAACGCTTAAACTTTCCATCATGTTTAGTTGGTGTGATTTATTTACATCGAAATCAATTCTCAAACGTTAATGTCCTTTAAATTGAAAATATTACACTTTTTATAGTCTGTTTGAACTCCGGCAAACGGCTATTAAAAGTAGGGGTAGCACGTTTTATCGGAAAACGCAAAAGCGATGATAATGGAGGCTCGTAAAGAAGCAGAACGGTTGCCAATAGATTTCGCAAGTTACCAACTTTTCGGGAGGACCCACTGCCATTAAGTGGGCTACTAGTGGCCTGTCAATTGCCACTAATGTCATAGAGACGTAAGCCCCATAAACTTATTTCTGTGGTCCTTTTTTTCTTATATTTTGACTCACATGAAGTTCTAAATAAAATGAAAGTAAACTGTATTGAATCTGTATATAAAAGTAGGGTGATTTTATTGCTTAGCTTAAATTTCCTTTTTCAGCGATGCAAAGAACATCGGTCCGCTTTGATTCTGTGAACGTATTAGCATTGGATTTGAATAGAACAAACAAAGGGATTGTTCAAGACAGTGTGCTTTCGTAGGCGATTGTAAATTCAGCGTATCGTAAAAATCCAAGCTCAGGACTACTATCTAAGTATTATCTTTTTGGATTTGTTTCAGATTCGTGCTTATGTCCCCTTTGAATATGAAATACATTTTGTTTGTATAGGTAACTAAAGAGTATGAATTCAAAAGCATCTTTTTTTTGTTTTTATTTTTATTTACCTTGATTGATTTCTATGTCACCGTTTACAAATGAGAACATCATTTGTCAACGGTGAATTGTGAGAATCTCAATTTTTGAATCGCACTGTGAGAATTACCTTTTATTTTTCGTTGTTTTTCTTATTTTTTAGCGCTTGTATTCATACGTGCGTACATGCATACAGAAATGTATGATAAAATTCGGGATTTAAAATTTGAGCGTTAAATAAATCTGTGGTTTGATATAAAGCTGACGAGATGTGGCTCAAATTTGACCCGTAAGCATGGAGCTCTGGTGGCTCGAAGCTCGGAGCTCTGGTAGTTATACCATTGATTGCTGGTGGGTAAATGGTTTCTTCATAATATTTTTTTTGACCGAGAACCACGGGAAGGGTTATTAATATAAATTAAGCACATTAAATATCCGTCGTTAATTAATAATAAGACTTATTGATTACTTAAACATTATTATTTTATTTCATTTTAAACGCCGAGATTGCCAATTGGTAAGAACGCGTTTTTTTAAAAATATATTATAGATTAGTGGACGAGCATATGGGCCACCTGATGGTAAGTGATCACCAACACCCATAGACAATGGTTTGTACATTTCTTAAAAAAAACAACATCACCACTGCGCCACCAATCTTGGGAACTAAGATGTTATGTCCCTTGTGCCCGTATTTACACTGGCTAACTCACCGTTCAAACCGGAACACAACAATACCAAGTACTGCTGTTTTGCGGTAGAATATCTGATGAGTGTGTGATATCTACCCAGACGAGCTTGCACAAAGCTCTACCACCGAGTAAATCTTGAATGCTTGCGTGAATCTTAACCGATGATCGTGAGTTCAAACCGGAGCAAGCACCCCTGAATTTCACATGCTTAATTTATGATTATAATTCATCTCCAGCTTGACGGTGAAGGAAAACATCGTGAGGAAACCTACATGTGTCAAATTTAGCTGAAATACTATCACATGTGTATTTCATCAACCCACAGTGGAGTTGCGTGGTGGAAAAAGTTCTAAATCTTCGCCTCAAAAAGAGGAGAAAAGGATATAGCCCAGCAGTGGGACATTCATAGGCTTACCTTAAACGTTGTTTAGCGGATGTATCCCATTTCTGCGTGCCTAGTGCGAGTTTCTTTACTTATTGGATAACATTGACGTAACTGCTATTACAGAATGGAACTGCTATGACGCTGTATGGAATGAAAACAGCACCGTCTAATGATGATTATCAGAATTCCATACAAATCGTTATTAACGCCAACGCTATCGAATAAGTAAAAAACTCACATTATGCACACTGTCATCATTGAAATGACATTCGAAATAAAAAGATATCGCATTGTTTATATAACCACCCCATTAAAATAATAAAAGCAATATAAATAAAAATATAATACACCCGAACTTGGTGCAATTCTGTTACTAGTAGGTTGATTTAGAGTGGTGTATCAACGCATTTAAAATGAAAACCCACGTCCGTAATCCGACTAAAGCATGGAAAGAATACTAGGCGCACCGAAAGCAAATCTCCCTCCATATATTGATAAATCCTCACAATCGTTGTGGCTTTGCGAATTGCACTTTGCCGATGCAACTTGCGCCTTGTATTACATTCCCTTTCACGGGATTACTATTTGAAATACAGCATTGAGTTCAGAAAACATAGACATTTGTACTCTCTTTTTGTTTAAATAACATAAAAGAAACTTTTTTTAGTATTTGCTTCATTTGAATACCAGTGTTTTTAACTATAACGAGTCACGATTTTTAACTTAAATTCACGTCTAAGGTTAAAAGTAATAATTTTGAAAAGAAAAACTTCCACTGTTCTTATCTTTACATGAGCTTTATCGTTTTTTTTAATATTTTCAAAACACTAAAAGTTAGAATATTAAACTGTTGCTTATAATGCTTGATTGTGGTGGTGGTTATTTTATTTACTAATTTCGTTAAAAAATCGTTAATATGTATAAGGTAGTATATACAATATTTTATTATGATTACTTTAGGTAGAACATTTAATTAAATGCAATGAAATATACTTCATACGTATATTTAATTGCATTTAATTAACGTACCTGATGAAATAGAGTTACTGCTGAGTTGCCAGTTCTTATTTGTTTATTTGAAACACCATTGGCATATTACACAAAAAAGTAATCGAAAAATGCAGTGTGATACAACATTTTATGCCTCGGAATTGCCGTTCGATCGGAGAGTAAGGGAATAGAGAGTGCACCTGTATTATCGAATGTATACCTTCTGCTATATGTCCAACTGGCTGGTCTCCCTTAAGATTTGCCGCCATAAATCGGTCACGATAATTCTTTAACATGACGATTTATACATTTTAATTTTGATTCTTATAGAGCAGTCGGGTGTTTTAAAGATACGATTTTGTGTTTTTTATAAGGTACAAATAAAAGAAACATAAAATTTAATCTAATACATTTTTCTATGTTACAGAATAAAATAACGTAATTATTAAAAGTACCACTTAATCTATTGAAATAATATGTGCCAGTGTTAGTAGACTTGATTCTTGGTGATGAAAATTTTCTTTGAATAACCTGCAACCTGCAACCCTCTGCATCAGCCTCACCTCAAACCTACAAAGTTTTTATACTCACTCTACTACTATAAAATATAGTCACTACTATAAAATATGCTTAACATACTGTTCGGTATACGAATTTTTGAACAACTTCAATTAAAGCCACACCATGGTTTAAATAAAATATTAACTGAAAACATTTATTTTGGCGTCATTTATAAAAGTCACCGAAAAGGTATAAAAATGCGTGGCCTCAATTAAAAGTTCTTTTGAAATTGGACAGACGTACAGAAGTTAATGACGTAACTACTATTGCTATAAAGTACTTAATTGAGATATTGAAGTCACGTACTCCATTCGGTGAAGACATAAAGCCTTCTAATGTCGGTGGAACTGTCCAACTCCGACCATTCGAGCCACACGAACTCTCCTTACACACCTACTATTTCTCAAACGGCGAACAAATTGCACCATTTTAAAATTTAATTGATTAAATTATATATATTATATATATAATCGTCAGTAAAGTTAATTTTTAATAACAAGCTATAATCTAGTAAATATATTTTATTACAATAAAAATACAGTATATAAACAGTCAAAAAAATATTTTTAGTAAGGTTCCTGATTTTGAAATCAAATTAATTCAGCGGGTCTTAGATTCTCTTAGCATATCTGCGAGATTCGTAGCATAGTAGATGAAGGTAGGCTGGTGTCCAACCGCGGCGAAGCAGGTATCAAATTTACATTGCTCGCATATTTGCGGCACTCGCAGTAAACCGACTTAGCTCCCGTAATGCCTGAACATTCCATACATTTAGACTATATTTACAATATATAGGAGTAGAGATTTGATTACAAAATAATAACAACGTCAACAGATATAATTAAAAATAAAGTTTTTCTAAAGAATATATAACTTTAAACTTCATTTTTAATCAAAAAATATTTAATTGTAACAAATTACAATGCATATAATACATAAAATATTTAATTGTAACAAATTACAATGTAAATTACAATATATAATACATATGAAAACGATGTTTTAAAATTATAAGAAATTGCTCTTGTAGGGTCAAGTCTGATTATTGTGTATTTGAGGAGCTTTTCTGCACAAAAGTAAGTACCAACCCCGATAAATTATTTTAACAAAATACGGGTACTTAAAATATTTTATTTCGCAGTGCTCAGTCATTGCAATCACGGTCCCAACAGATTACAGGACTTAATAGTTAGAAGTGTTCTCATGACAATGACATTGTAAATAATTGCTTCAACTTTTCATACACCAACGCTTAAGGAATTAGATAATTTACCTTCAGGTAGCGGATGCGCCGGCTGCTTTCCGCTAATAATAACAAATAAATAGTCTTCAGTGCTAAAATAGCTCACAACACAATTTAATCAGGTAAAAGAAACACTTCAATTACACTTGTAAGCTGAAACTAAAAAAAACATAGTACGAAAAATAATAATAATAAATACCATTAAACTTAAGTTTGATATCACTTTCTATTTATACAGTAAACAGAAACTTTCGTTTTATAATATCAGAGAGAATCTCATTTCTAATTATATTAATACTTTTATTTTCAGATCAGTTGCCTATGTATGGCTTTGTTAGCTAGAATTAATTGGAATAAATACCAAGTATTATGTATACTACTTATGTGTATAGTTATGTCATATAACTTGAGAGCCTATTAGAAAACGAAGTTCTTAACCGAAGAAAATTAGTAGTATTAATGAATCCCACCAAAGACATTTTCATGTAAAATGTAGCCAAGAGGAGTACCTAATGCTGGCACTGTAAAAAAGTTACCAGATCTTATATAGAGCCAAGTTACAAGCTCTACACACCCCAACCTAATAGTCTCTGACTCTCATCATAGCAATTAGCGATCTGCGTGAATCAGTCTTAAGTTCTTTACAAACTCTATACCTATATATATTATATATTATTCAAAATATGTGGCTTGGCCGTTTCGTTACTCAAGAACCTAATAGCACAAAATTAACGCCTAGTTCATAAGACCCATAAGAATGTATACGTCACCCTTACGATTAATTTCTAAATAAGTGACTTGTTTATTTCGTTATTAAAATATCTATAGGTCTAACTGGGCCAGTAACTTGATTAAATAAATACAAGTTAGCTTCTTAAATTATTTAATAACAATATTTTATAATAAATTGTATTGAAAGAGACTTTGACATATCTGACTTATCAAACGCTATTTTAATAATTACTAAGCGTGCACATAACGATCACGTGTGTCGAGTACAATGAGTTTCGTATCCATATCTATTTCTCGGATTTTTTTTTGTAAATTATTAACTTGATAATTAGCTAATTTGTAATATTTGAAACGAGCTGATATATTACGCATTTGTTTATTTGTAACCAACATTCAAATTTAAATACCAATTTTTAACCTTATCCCTCTATTTTAAGGGATGGGGGGAAATGTACAGATTTCTTAATTTTTATGTTGCATGCGTGCTGATTCTAGCTTTCACACCAAATTTTAGCTTTCTAGGACTTTAGGAACTATCCTTACAATTTTCATGATCATCAGTCAGTGAGTGACGAAATCTGTGTATTTTAAATATTAATAATTTATAAAGTATAATAGCTATATATTTGAAACTTGTCATGTTTAATGAGTATTCTATTAGTATTTTATCTGGGAACTTAGACTTTCTAGCACTATCCAGACCGAATCTATAAGGGTACAAAATACGACGAATCGCTTCGAGAAAAGGAAGGTAGTGCCTGCGCTGCCGCTGTCTCGTCTTGGCGGAGTCACTAACGTGCCCCCAGATAAGGCTTTAAAGATCGTGTATTGAAATATGATTAACCATAAAAATTATTCATCAATCCCTATTAGATGAAAGAAAACGGCATGTTTCGAACAAAATTCTTTCACGTTTACATACGTACACCCTTATATATTGCATGAAGGAATGTAGTGAATAAATTATATGCTTAAAACATATTTTTTTCCAAATAAAAGACTATTTATCCAGTACAACGAATTCAGTTTTGTACACTTTTGTTCTGGCAACACCGGCAGAAATGTGTGCAAATTTGTAATCAGCTAAGCTAAGAACCGATTTGAAACAAATTAATTAAAATAAAAACTTCGAATATGATTTGTCAATAATAACCGTATAAAATAAAATACCAAAATAATATTCGATTCATACAATATTATGTTTGCATAATTAATGAAAAATGTTCTACTGTCACGTCATGCGATATTTATACAACAAACACGCGCATATCCAGTCTCACAGGAAGGCAATGTTAATGGAGTTGCTAATTTGCATAAACACATTTGCTCAGATTTTGACACCCTCACTATGCTTGACATTTGAAATCTGACGCGTATATTACGATGAAATCCATGTTAACATACGGTTTTGAATTTTTAAAACAATTGCTCCTAAATTTTCAACAGACAACATTTTGTTTTAATTTTACATCGTATTATACGAGTGCATTGACTCCTTTATTTTAAGCACTCAATGGTTGAAGTAAGAACAGAAGACAATAATTAAGATTTTATTTCTTCATTAAATTCATGCTTTTTTTAATAGAAGTCAAATAGTCGATGGATTGGTGCTACCAATTTGTCAAATTATATTATTACGACATATTTCGACACAAATACGTGTTAACACATCGAACTCTACGCGTGCCTTGGTGCCTTGTTATTAATTCTAAAACTCCCATGTCAATAGCAAAATATATTGTAGGTTGTTTAAATTGAAACAATGCTATTGTTTCTTGTTTTATCACGCCATCACAACGTTAAACTTAAAAATACATCATTGTATTTTTAAGTTTAACGTTGTATTCCCTCAAGCGTTATTATTATTTTTATGTTACATATATGTGGAGCAGCATATGGTGGGCAGAAGGGCCACCTGTAGTTAAGTGGACACTACCACACATAAGCATTGGCACTTAAGAAATATTGACCAAACATCACCAATATGCCACCAACCTTAGATATAATGTCCTTGTGCCTGTAGTTACACTGGCTCACCCCTTCAACCGGAACACAACAATACTTAAGTGTTGCTGTTTGTAGACGGGATTGCACAAAGCCCTACCAACAAGTAAATAAATATATATATTTTTTGTGTTTATTATTCTTTAAGACATTATAATTACTAATTTAATGCCTACGTAACTAGACTTTATTAACGTTAAAGTACCCTTTGATACAAGTTGACAAAAACTCGCTACTTTTGATTTCTTCTTTACAAAATAAACAAATTAAAAGTGGTTATTCCACGGGCCGACTTCATTAGGAAAGTTTGCTTCTCTCAAAGACTAAGCCGTGTGGTATTAATAAAGTTTTGTTGGAGCAAAAATAAAACGTGTTAATTATCTTGCTTTGCCACCACCGGCCATCTGTCACGTGTATGTTGACCAAATTATTGAATCGAAGTGGTTTCTTTTTATTATATTAAAACAAACGAGCAAACTTAGCTACACCATGATAGCTCTCCGGTATGTAAATCATCAAGCGATGGGGAATATGTAGGTGATCCTAACCCCAAGGGGTTAGGACCATTGTTGTACCCATACCTAACACATATTAACGCTTAAGTAAAGGGGAATATTAGTTGAATCCTTAAAGCAAGGTATTATTGTAATCCTTCATAAAATATGTAAAATAATGTTTACATCACTTCAAGTACGTACTCACTCATGATATATAAAGCATAATTATATGAAGAATATCATATACGTAATCGTATAAAAGTGCTCGAGGCTATAGAAATAGTTCATGAGATTTAAACTTCTGCAAAATTAGGGTTATGTTCTTTAAAACTGATCCCATTTAACCCTATCATTATATTAACACAAAGAAAATTTAAATGTATGATATCTATAATTAACTAACTTTACACGTGCCCGATTATTTTCTTTCAAGAATGTACTATTGGCTATACGTGCTCACGCCGAGTACAAGACTTATTTTACACACGTCAAAAAGTTAAGCACACGCAAACGCAAAGGTGCTTACCAGAATTTGAATCCGGAATAATCAGTTCATTCTTGCCGCTCTAGCCACAGGGCCATCTCATGCCATCTCTCACAATATCCATAGTTAAACCAATTTTACGAGTATCAACGATATTGTAATAATTATTTAATTAACTTGTAATCTTTGACAAACGGGACTAATTTCTGTGAAAATCACGCTTACATTGAAAGCTTAAATAAATAATACTATTTATGTTAATAGCAATAATAAATAATATGCTTAATATACGATATAAAAATATATAAATTACATAGGAGATTATTTTCTTTATATAATACCCGTGTAATTGATAAAAAAAGTCAGCGGACGATATAAATGTGCAATAACGCTTAGATGGAATGTCCGCACCAAATTTAATCTTTAAACAGACATTCTGTTTCCCGTTGTATAGAAAGCTGCTTATTGTTTTGATTGTGAGTTAATATGATAGTTTTATTGAATATAAAATTATTTTATGTTGAGTGATTTATTAACATTAATAAGTTTAAAAGATAAATCAATCAATTTTGAGATATCATCTAGAATTGTAGATCATTAACTTGATGCAATCACCATTAGTAATTTAAATATTTAAGAACATAAAGAATAACTAATGTTAAAGTTGTTTTTTTTTACTAGTATATTCTTGTATCTTATCTAATCACATACATACAACAACTTTTCTTTTAAATACCATCACGATTTTCGACGTCCATCGACCGAACTCAGCCTAGGTTCAACAAGGTAACATAAAGAACAAGCCAGAGCGAGGTTCTGTAAGTGTACTTGCATTGCTTACCGGCTGTTCTAGGTAAAACTGATTGCTGAATTAGATAGTTTACCTTTACCTAATATAATCAAAGTCGTCAAAGTAAAAAATTAAGTAATTTAAATAAACGACTAGTTAACTGACATAATAAACGCAGTAAAGTATTTTTTTTTCATGTTTTTATTTTTTTGAATATGCAAAATGAGCTCCGTATGAAAAATAATTAATTAATTTAATAAAACCAACGAAAAAGCGGCAAGTAGAATAATTTACAAACGACAGCAACAAGCCCATACACAGGTGATAAATTTCATTGTTAATGTCCTCGCGCCAAAAATGAAGCAATTTGTTCTGTCGACAAGAGGAGATGAAAAACATTATTTAGCAAAAGTTTATTAACGTAATAAGGAATCAGGCAATTTATACAAAACTCAATCATCGAAAATGATGGCTTGAATGTAAATCCAAATTTTTACACTATAATGAAATTATTAACAATAATCCACTTAAACACCTCATCATAAGTCAAACATAAAGTGATATGCACAAATTTTTTTCAATGAAAGAAGGAACAATATAAAAAAGTAAAATGATAAGTAATTTAATTGAATAAATAGGGAATCCACGAATACGCGATACAACAATAATTATATTTTTATCATACAATAAATCAACCACACAATCAATCCCTTGATAAGATGTATCAGGTTACATTAATTCACAATCAAAGATAAATAAAAAATATATTTCATTCTAATGTATGATTGATATAATAATTTATAAATGTATCAAACCAAATTATACTTTATTTGATTCATTAAGTGTTTGAACCGTAATTTTTACATTATTAAATTGAATGTCAAACTACCGCCCGCTGGTTTGAAAGTTGATTTTAAAACTCAGCTGTTCAATGTAATATACAATGGTAGTCATATAATTAGAAACACTTCTTATGAATAAAAAAAGTATAACTTCAACGTACAAATGTTCGTAAAAAATATACACATTCAATAATTAATAATCATGCAATAATATAGCCACTCAAATAAAAAACTCATTAAATGCTTAAAATACAAAACATATCTTACTTTTAATTACAAAATGAGTCTTACACATGTAGGAGTTTATTTTCTGTTACTGGCCGCTTGGACGCCTACTTAGAAACATTTTGAAAAAGCATCCATAGCTCGTTCTTTTTTTGAAATTGGAGAATAACATTTCTTTTTCTATTATTTTGGCGGCAATTCAAAATTTAATCAGAATTTTATTTTGTTCAAAATGGGCAAAAATAAAAGTAGTGACGCGTCAACGCGGCAAATCATTGTTAATTTACATATAGATCATAAGTGGGCGTACGAAGAATCGCTGAGCATTTAAATTGTTCTGTTATAAAAGTTTTTAATGCAATTGATCATTATAAAACAAATGGACCTGTTGAAAATGTTCTTAGAAAGGCTCGGCTAAGAAAATCCTTTCCCAGAGAAGATACGCTAATCGTTCGTGTTGCTAAAAAAGACCCAAGTTAAGGCTCCAACCAGATTAAAAATAAAGTTTTTTCGCCTGATGACCCAAGAAACATCTCGTCAAGACCGATACGCCGAAGATTAGTGGAAGCTAAATTGTTTGGAAGAATCTCTCGAAAAGTACCGCTTCTTACCAAGCAACACCAAGAGAAGCGATTATTATTCGCTAAAAAATATGTTAATTGGACGGTACGAGAATAGAAAAAAGTGTTATTTTCAGATGAAACAAAAATAAATATGATAAACTCCGATAGAAAGCGCTATGTTAGACGTCCTGTAAACAATGCTTTTAATTATAAATACACAATATTAAATTGGGGGTGTTTTTCCGGATGTGGAGTTGGACCCGTTCGGAATATTAAAGGATCAATGGCAATACAAAAATATTTTAGAGCACACAATGATTCCCTACTCGGATAATTTGCTTGTAACCTGGATCTTTCAGCATGACCTAAACACACAGCCAATATGTCAAATGTTTCGTTAGCGAACAGCGTATATCCGTTTTAGACTGGCCAGCAAAGAGTCCGGATTTAAACCCGATGGAAAATCTCTGGTATACTGTTAAAAAGAAAGTCTCAAACAAAAGTAGCACCAGTCAAAACGGACTATATGAAGCATTTGTTGAAGCATGGAATTCAATCCCCGTAGAAAAATTTATGAAATTGATTGAATCAATGCCACGTCGCTGCAGTGCTGTTATTGAAAATAAGGGTTACGCCACTAAATATTAATTATAACTATTGGTAGGATGTGGATAGTAGCTATTTCGTAAATAACAATACTAATTACTTAAAAATTCTTAAAAAAATATTGTTATTGTTTTTTATTCTTTTTTGATGTTGTTTCTAATTAGTTGACCATTATTGTTCATACCTTAAAACTGATTTAAATGTTTGTCCGTAATGTAATATTGAAACTGCACTTGTGTAATGGGATTTATATTGTTTTTCTAATAAATGATAAATCGTTGAACATATTGTTGTTCTATTTATTGTTTAATTTCAAAATAAAAACGATTGCGGTGAAGTATCTTACATAATATCAAGGACCGTTGGTAGTGTTTCTAATTATACCACCACCACTGTATATCCCGTATGAACCCATCCCACTATTACTAACTTCACATTAAAATATAGAATGAAATAAGTGTTATCTATTTTTGTCATTAATTTAAATTTTGGGATTAATGTTTTTTTTTCACACAAGGCCATCTGTTCCCAAACTAAGCAGAGTTTGGGAACAGATGGAAACCAGACAACTGATATACTACATATAGTACTTTTCTTTTGTAAATATCAAACTACCTACCTCGTTGGTCTAGTGGCTAGATATAATGCCGCAGACCCGATAGTCCTGGGTTCAATTCCATGGTCGAGCCAATAAATAGTTATAGGGTGTTTCTGCCAGAAAATTCTCAGCAGCCCGGAAACTGAAAGTTGGAAGTACACTCCCGTGCCTCGGAAAGCACGTTAAGCCGTTGGTCCTGCACCTGAACTCTTTCCGGTGGTGTCGGATTTTCGTCTCATCGGATTATGAGAGCTAAGGAAAAGAGAGTGCACCTGTGTTTGCGCAAACACTTGTACAATTGTATAATATCTCCTGCGCAGTTGGCTAATCTCTCTTGAGGTTGGCCGCCGTGGCCGAAATCGGTTTGGAGGACCTTATTTTGTAAATATATACTTATATAGATAATTACACCCAGACTGAGGACAAAGAGACATGTTCATGCACACAAATGTCTGTTCTGGGTGGGAATCGTGCCCACGACCTGCGGCGCGAAAAGCAGGTATCTACCAACCACGCCAACCGGCTCGTTAAGTTTTAAACACAATATTTATTTATTTTAGAAAAGAATACTTTGCCCCAGGCTCATAATAAAAACATTAAAAGCATTGTTTACTTTCAATTCAGAATTTAGACATATTATATAACCATAGTTTAATTGAATTTAATTCTTAAGTGGCCAACAAATACTAATATTTATATGTACAGTGTACACGTTGATTTGATATTGCTCTAAATATAGCTTTTTTTTTTTTTGTATTTATAACTTTAATGCAAAGCTTTGAAATTTTTATATTATAATTTTATATATATAATTCATATTATTTTTTTTTTTTCTTAACTAATTATAACAAGTCGCGTAGCTTCAGTTATATATTAATCTGATAAAAGAATTATAAAGTTTATCTGATCTTATGTCATTAAATTTTATACGTTACAACATCTTTATAAAATAATAACGTGTTTTATTTCATTGGCCTGTATATAATTACATAAAATATAGTGACAGCCTAATCTTAATCCCACAAGATTTAGAGCTTACTCCACCGCCAAAAAAACACATACAATTATTGTGATTTTTCTTATTTGAATAATGTTACATCCAACTTTTTTAAGTTTCTAATAAAATATCATGCATTAATAAAATACGCACTTGTAGCCTGCATTACTTTTTTATTACTCTTATAATAGATCCCTTTTCTGAGAGAAAGCTATGTAATTTACTTATAACGCGGAGTTACCTGAACTGAGCAGTTCCACGCACCCGGTGCATGATGGCTGTAATCAAAGAAATCACGCTAATTAAGATTTTGCCCTCGTATATTTTCGTTCGTCGTCTACCTTGACGATTTTTTGTTTGAAGCATATTTAGGTAAATATGATGAAGGCCATCAGTCACCTGCACAATCATAATCATAATCCGATGACACAAAAGCATGTTTCAATTATTCCATTGTATAATATTTTATTTAAATCCAACTGTGTGAGGCTTAAATCTTGCAACTGTTCCACTCAACCAATTGACCTGAAATTTTCCATACACTTTTACTGTTGATTTATCGCCCAATGTACAAAGTATACTAAAGCTGATTTAGCAAAACGTGTTTTTGAAACAGTTTACACCTAACTAATATATAGTTATTATAAAAAAAATCCATAGTCATTTCACGTGTAATAAATAAGAAAAACTAAAAAATGCATAGAATCGACCATACGATTCGCTTTATTGAGATGCGGGCTGCTTCTTTCCAGTCTACGGTAGGTGTTTGCTCTCAAATCAGTCGTTTAAATAAAACTGTGTTTCGTTTTTTTTTCCTATCTCTGAAAATTCAATTCTCGCCGCTCCTGGAAATACGTTTAGTGACGTTTACTTTTCTGATTGTACAGGTTGTTTTCAAGCGAGCACGTAATCGCAATCTGTGAAAAATTATTGTTATATATTGTTAATATTTAATTTAGAAAATTTCTTTTACCAATTTCTCTCTCTACATTTTTATTTATTTGCGTTAACATCACTCGCATATTATGCTATTTGGATTAAATAATCCAAAGAAATTAACAAAAAAGATGGTGATTTTGTAATGAGTAATTATACCAGTATCGCAATAAAAATTGTTAAAAGCGCAATGTATCATTCCTTGTAGTAATTTACATGTCTAACATAAAAGTAGTCCGTCCACGTGTAGGTTACAAAAATGAACGTGGATAACATGTTTTTCAAGCGTGCATATGATTTTGTCGTGACACCAAAGAGCTCGATATCAAAGCGTAACGTAACAAACATTTTTAAAATCTGCTTGTGTACTTTTACATGTCCAGGGTAAAGGCTTTGCTAGAGACGGAAAACATGTGAAATGTCGCTTTGTAAAATAGCACTTAAAAAGCTAAGTGCTACTTTGAATTTAATTAGCTATTTTTTTTAAATGCTGACAGCCCTTTATAAAACTTTGGGGCCTTTTATATTGATATAAACATAAATACAACAGACTAAAAATAATTCAATTAAATTAGATTACCAATTCAATTTAATTTAAAAGAGGAACTACCGAGATTTGCCCCTAGTTTTCGGGAAACTATAGGTTCTGAACACGAATCTTGTAAAATTATTGTTGTAATACCTACTTCAATTAAGTATATTTTGTTTTGATGGAATTTCTAATGTACCTATTGTTATTTTTACTTATAATTTTGGAGTATTTGAGTCACTGTTGATTACTAGCTACGTCACCGACCGAGCCATAAAGCGATATGTAATTATACCGTTTGTATGGTCGTTAGTTACAACATAATTTCTTAATCGGTTTTTTTTTATAATTCCCGGGAGGGCAAATGACACTCCACCTGATGGTAAGTGGTATTAGAGTCCAAACGCGATGACGGCTAGTGCAGTCAGGAAGAATGACTTGCACTAGCCGCCCCCGCCTTGCCGGCCCGCAAGATGCTTCTTCACGCCTCGTTTGAAGGAACCCAGATCATAAGAGGAGGGGAACACGTGTGCTGGTAACGAATTCTATGTTTTAAAGGTGCGACAAAGAAAAGAGTTGCCAAATTTCTTCGTGCGCGATGGAATTGATGTCACAGTTAGGCGATGACATCGAGAGCCAGCACGCGTAGATTTGTGAAGGAAAGGGGAAGCAGGACTCATTCCTGCTTCCCCTTTCCTTCACAAATCTACGCGTGTGGAGAACAACTCCTCTGAGCACTCGCCGTTATACAGCCGGTATCTCTCGACGCAATTGTAAAGGCTCGAGGGTGTTGGTGACCTTTATGTCGCCAATAATGCGAATCGCACGTCGCTGCAACCGATCCAAGGCCTCCAGTAAATACTTTGAGGAGCCATCCCAAAAGTGCGAGCAATATTCGAGGCAAGACCACACCTGTGTTTTATACAACAGGAGCAGTTGTTGTGGCGTGAAAAAACGCCGCACCTTGTTCAGGACTCCGCGTTTTCGGGATCGTGGAAATAAATAAATATCTATTTAAGGGTTTTTGAAAATCTACCTTCCAAGAGGGTGAAATAGGTGTTGAAAGTTTGTATGGCGGGTCCGTCATTTTTTATGTAAGAAGCATGAAATTTAAAGCATCTGAGCAAAAATAAATGCAAACGTTGATTTTTAAAAATGATTTGTCATTTTTGAAATTAGAGAAATGGGTTGAAACATTCGTATAAAAAATTGAACTGTTTTCATAGCTTAAATAGACCATAATTAACATATTTTATTATTTTTGATTATGTCGTTGGCAAAGCCGCGTGGGAACCGCTAGTTACATTATATTATAAAAGGAGTATTTTGATATGGTATATGATTAATAGCAAAAAACCTTAAAGTGATGTGAAGTTCCCTTGACAAAGTTGGGGTACTAAGGTAATTAAGTTACATTTTATAATATCAAATATTAAATAAAAAAGTCTTATCACAATCTTAATACAATGTAGTTTAAGGAAATGTAATGTTCATTAGTAAAGTATATCATCAGATATTCTACCGCAAAACAGCAGTACTTTGTATAGCTGTGTTCCGGTTTGAAGGGTGAGTGGCCAGTGTAATTACAGGCACAAGGGACATCTTAGTTCCCAAGGTTGGTGACGCATTGGCGATGTAAGCGATAGTTAACATTTCTTACAATGCCGTTGTCTATGGGCGTTGGTGACCACTTACCATCGGGTGGCCTAAATACTCGTCCGCCTACCTATACAATAAAAATAAGAAATATATATTATATATTATTAAATTGCTTTTGGTTAGAAAAAAAATCATCAGTGATAAATCTGTTTAATAATAATAACCTATATATCTTCTTCAGTAGTAATTTACTTTTATAAAATGCCTCTTGTATAAACTAAGTAGTAGTACCGTTGTAGTAACTTTAAAAAAAGCAAGATTTCTATGAATTTACCGTCTGTAATGAAAACAAACTTCTGAGGCACCTTCTAATCAGATTCATTATTTTAAATTAATAAAATTATCACGAAATGATAAAACACGTAAAACAATTTGCGAAGTTGTCGTTGTATCTTGGGATATCGTAATTGCTGAATATTTATTATATAATAAGGTAAAATATTGATTAACTAATATAAAATAAATGAAATTGTGTAAATATATTTTTCAGCACTTCTGGGAATGTGACTCTAGTCAGACTAAGTAGGGAAGTCCTACTCACGTTATACTCTGTCCCAATTCTGAATCAGTCTGATTATAATCGTATATAATCTATTCCAACCTCAAAAGGAGTATAGAAAAATAAACAACTTTGACATTGAATTGACGTGACATCATTGGTCGAGATCTTGAAGAATCGGATTTTCATTATGGATTAGCAAAAAAATGGGGTCTTGAATGTTGGCGAAGTTGTTATCGGAACTTTGGGAGTAAAATTAGAGTGGATAAGGACTTAAGTGGAATAGTGTTGTATTATAAATAAAATATATATTAATCAAGAATATCGTGTCTAGTACCTCAAGCGGATGGTATTGTGAATTAGCCGTTGTAACACACTCGCACCTCATCTCTCACCAATGAAATTGGTCTCAGTTGCAAGACCTGTGTATACGACCGTGGTCTAATATAATCTTTCAGAAAATATAGGATTATGTAAATCTAAGATTTGTTTATTTTTACTCCTCATATTGGAATAGGCTATAATATAATAGCCGAGATGGCATTGTGGTTAGAACACGTAAACCTTAAACGATGATTGTGGGTTCTAACCTAGGCCACCTAGCACCAATTAATTTTTATGTGAAGTTAATTTGTATTTATAATTCATCTCATGCTCGGCGGTGAAGATAAAACATCGTGAAGAACCTGCATGTCTGTTAAAAACTTGCGGCATGATTGGAGCAGCATCGTAAAATATGCTTCAAACCTCTGCATTTAAACGTAAGAAGAACTTACCCCAGCGTGAATATGCATATGATACGAAATAACTTATAGATCACATTTTTTCCCTTTAATAGTCACTCGTAGAATGATTAATTATAATATGCTTCATATAACGCATTCATCATCGTTATCACTGAATCATAATTAAACAATTCATATTTATATGACTGCCTCGATGGACTAGTAGCTAGATTATAAAGCCGCTTACCATTAGGTCCTAAGTTCAAGCCCTTGGTCGCCCAAAATCAAAAGTAAATTCGATAAAAAAATCCTCATTTGTAGCCAGGAGCCTGCGAGTTGGTAGTGTACACATTCAAGTGCCTTAGATACTGCTTAAAACCGTTGGTCCTGCACCTGAACTCGTTTCAGTCGTATCGGAGTTCACGTCACATTAAATGATGAAACTGAGAATTACACAGTGAATTTGTGTTTGTGTATGTAATTAAGCATAATAATATGTCCTGCATGGATGGCTAATCATTTTAACGAATTGTTGCCATGGCCGGCTTCGATCCGGAGGACATCATATTTATGCGAGCTTATTATTCATTCATTCAATGCAATATTCAATATTGTTGCATCATTATATCATACTCAAGGTAGTAAATAATCTAAAATTTGAAACAGTTAACAGCAAACTTTGGGAAAATTGCCAAATAAAAAATACTATCAATCGTGAAACTAATTTCGTCTTAATAATCGTGATGAAGCAACAAAATAGCAATTTACCCGACCATAAAAATAATTGAGTTCAAACTGTGTTCAGGCAATAAAAAGCGTGAAAGAAGGCCCAATAACCTTTAGCGGGGGAGACGTGGGAACTGTGGCACCTGCTAAATAGTGAGGAATAGAGGGAAGGGCTGTTAGGCGCGAGCACCGCGTGAGCCAATGTACGCTCTATGCCATTTTGGGCGCTCTCTTTTTGTATTCGTACTACTTATTATTATTTATATCTTTTAAACAAAATTATGTCTATTTTACTATCAACTTTAATGATAAATGCGTTTTAGAGTTGTTATTACATAATTTCGTACATATAAGTTATTACTAAGCAGATACCTTATAAAACAAATATTGTTTATTTATTTAAATTTAAAAAATATATAATACCATTTTCGTGTAACATAAGCGTAATTTTTGAACTACCGAGTTTTATAAAAATCTAAGACTGAGATAAATGCACTATATACTGTGAAAATGAAGACTAGTGTTAAGGGCATCTTTACAACACACCAGGGAACTGAGTAACCGTGAGTTATGACGGTATTTTCTCCTCCCTTATGAGGAAATACGACAGTTTCAGCTCAGTGATAGTGAGGGTCGAGTCAATGATTGTCCTAACTTTATAAAGTATAGACTTATTAGAAGTAACGCTCAAAACCATCTCGCATGCGTGAGAATAATGCCAATTGTAACGTGAGGTTCATTCTTGTAAAAACATATGTATTTTAAAGCGTTATTCTGATGATAGTACTCGTGCACTCTTAAAAATATTTAGCATGCAAAAATTTACTTATTATAATAGCCCAAAGTAGAATAATGATAATGTTGTTACAATCGTGGTATCTTATAAATTTTAATTACAGCACTGAACAAAGCCAAGTTACAAGAATGAGGGAAAAGAGATTGCATCTGCGTTCACGCACAATCTTTTCCTGCGCAGCTGGTTGATAATTGAGATTGAGCTCGTAACCGAAACTCCATCAAATATAAACTACTATGTCTTATGGCAATTTTAAGCATTTTTAAATAAGAATCTTTAGAATTAAGTCATCCTTATATATTATTGATTTATAATCACAGTGGCTTACAATAAGAACACTTTTAATGCTAAATATTTATCTTACAAATATCGGTTCGTTTTGGACGTTGTCTTTAATCTTTATCTCCCCATTTGTTTGTTTTAGTATGTTTTAGTCTTTTTCCATACAAACACATTACGTCAACACCAGCGTCCACTAAAGGTATTGCAGGGTCGATAGGTAGAACTAATTATTCTACTGTCTAACGAGAATGTTATGAGTCGTGTTAATGAATTATGAGATATGGCCAGTGTTATTTCATTCACGTAACGGCTTGTTATAATAATTATTATTATTATGTCTTACGGTTGACAACGTATTAACAAAGCCAATGCGTACAGTGGCGCGACACTTATCTGACATACGAGTATACTTAAACAAAAATACATTAAAAACACAAATTATAGTAAGCAGAAATAACTATTCATATATTTTTTAGGAGAACGTATTGAAACACCATCTCATTTTTATAATTAAACCTTGAATATATTTGTTATAATCTTATATACTAGTGCCTTCATTGATAAGCCAGTCACTGTTGAACAAGGCAATTACCGACAGAGCGTCGGTTGCAATATCGACGCTAGTATTGTAGGTAGGACTATGATCTAATATTCATCATCGGTAGACGTGCCTGTCTACATGGCAAAGCATAATGCGTAATTAGATACGGCAAATGTTCCCTCGGCCCGTGCTTACCCGCCCTATGCATTATGCACGAATCTAAATTGAATGTGCAGTTAGTTGCGTGGATTATATCAGGGCACATACGACGGCCGTTTCGGTTTTAAGCTGGGATATGTTCTCGCGTTTATCAAATATACCATTACAATAGTATTTTAATATTTATACCTTCAAATTAAACCTTAATGTGTAGAATATAAGTAATAAATAAAATTAGTTTATTAGAATAAAAAAAGAAATTAGTATTAAAGAGATTTGACAATAAAAAACCGGCCAAGTGCGAGTCGGACTCGCACACGGAGGGTTCCGTACCATTATCTATAAAATACGGCAAAAAAATAATGTCTGTTGTATGGGAGCCCCCCTTAAATATTTATTTTATTCTGTTTTTAGTACATATTTGTTGTTATAGCAACAGAAATACATCAAATGTGAAAATTTTAACTGTCTAACTATCATGGTTCATGAGATACAGCCTGGTGACAGACGGACAGACGGACGGACGGACGGACAGCGGAGTCTTAATAATAGGGTCCCGTTTTTTACCCTTTGGGGACGGAACCCTAAAAATACAACAAATGAAATGAAAATGTTAAAATAATTTGATCATTATTTGTCAAAGTTTATTAATTAATTATATTCAAGTATCTGCAACAACGCTAAAGATCAAAGGATGTTTGAAAGTCATTAGTGACTTTCCTACAAAATGAAGTGGACTACATCAAAATCGATTAGACGGTAGTATAAAAATTCAATAATATGTAAATGGCCTTTACACGGTGCCTAAGCGCAAACTTTTAAAAGAAGTTCTCGACACGGCAAATTGACTGAAGAGCTTAAACGACTTCATGTAGATGTCGCAGTTCACTTTTTTGCAGTAGTATTCTTGAATTTGGTTAAATAATTAGTAATTATTATTTAATTCTCAAATTTTGTGAGGATTTTATTTACAATAAAACGATTATTATGATAAAATAATTTATGGCCTATTATTTTAAACAAATCTTAGATAAGAAAAATAGTAAATAAAATAATATCGAAAATAAAATCAAAATAAAGTATTTGTTAAAATAGGCATTTACAAACATTTTTGAAGCTTCATTTTTAAGAATTATATTAAATGTAAAGTTACCATTAACAATGTAGATTCTACCGAAAATAACCGGAAAGTAATTTAGTAGTTACTCTTTTACGTTTCAAGTACCAAGTTACAACAATTATTGAAATATTAATAACAATTATCGTAACTTTGTATTTGAAACGTTCTAAAAAGAAAGTTAAACAATTAATTTTAGACATATACTGCTTGAAAGTCAACGCATACTAACTCCACGCTTTCTATCATTTATATGCATAGTAATAATAATAATATAACTCGACGTAATTGAGTTGTCGTCATTTATGCTCAATCAACTTTATTCATTAATATTTTCTTGATAATAGATTTAAATGTATTAATTGGTAAATAAAGTAATCCTTATATAAAAAATATAAGAAGATTATTTTAGCGTATTACCGAGCATTTGCCAAATATCAAATAAATAGAAAAATTAATCTTGTTTATTAAACAAAATCCACAGCATTTTACCGAGCAGTTTTACAATTTATCATAAACATTACAGGGCCAGATTGGATTAACATCATTTATCGCGTAATTTATAATACATAGGTCTTGACATAATTAAATTGTCATTAATTTAATAACGCATTACATACTTCTTGTATAGTTTACATAAATTAAGTTAGTCGGTAAACCATCTTATGAAAGTCAACAGTCGGATAAGTATTCACAAGTACAACGTACATAATATAGTTGTAGATGATTGTGCTAGCACTTACCAAAGTACTAATTTAAACTTCATTTCAAGTGAATTGTGGCTTTTAGTTCAAACAAAGCGACCGTTTTCTTGGAATTCGTTATGCAAAACTTAATTAAAATAATCTCAAAGACCAGTATACATCTCATAATATATTAAATAGAACTTGTATATAGCTAACCACAAATATTGTCAGTATAAGCTTTTAATAAAAAAGATAAAAAATTGCTTTAAAATACCTAAGAAAATATGTTTTATATTTTTTCTGTGTACGTTATACAATTTTATTCCTGCAACTTACTTATTTACTAAGCTATTCATGAATAATGAAAGATTATTGATGATTGATACTTTGATTCATACTTTGCTCGCATTGAGTTAGCTTATGTTAGTCATTAGTAAAGTCACATTGATTCTTTTGATCCTTGAGCCTTTAATCTTTTGAGTCTTCTGAGACTCTATTTTAATAAATACATAAGTAACAATCTTCGTCTAATATTTATCTATTTCTTATCTTAATTGTTTGCAAGTATAATTAAAAGTACGATCTTGCTTATCACACAACTATGCATTTTATAAGAATTGTTATTCGTAGTAAATCCTTATTTCTGTCATATCTGGTCACGGAAAGGGAATAGAGAATAATGGTACGAAAGTATAAGGCTTAGTTGATAGAATGGACGGTTGGGATTATTGCGTATCCACGCCGAGATTACACCTCGGGCTCCATTTAAGTGTGAGTTATGATCGCCTTACTCCTGTTCAATCTCGTTGGCGTCTATGAGAAAATACTACTGCTGCGACGCTGCGAGCGTACTAAGATGAGGATATTTAGTGTCAGTGCATGAATAAACTGACTAACCGAGATTTAACCGAGCTTCAAGGAAAGTAAAAGCAATTGAGACTACATACGATGTTATACAGATTATACTCTCATATTCAAAGTTTATCTTTATATATACAATGACGGTGTGCGTGCGACTTACGAGTCTTCTATTCCTAAACGGCTAAACCGATGGCGTTTTTTTTTTTTTTGGACTTATGGCGTCATCTGGATGGTCTTAGAGTACTTATATTTATCTGACAAATTGTTTTTTTAAAGCAATCAGATTTAACTCGCATAAAAAAAACTTATTCACAGTCTCATCCTCCTAGCATTTTTTTCATCACTCATTTACATACATCTCACTTCATGTTCACGAAAAAGCGACGGCAATTTAGTTTATTATAAACATTTGATATTCAAAATAAAACAATTGAAATATTTTTAATAAAGAAATAAATGAAGGTATTCGAAAATATTTTCCAAGTTCGATGTTCATTCAGAATTAAGTTCTCAGTATGAGAGCAACCGCCCCGAAGCCAAATGAAATTGCTTTAACTCTTTCACCTCAGACTTAAAATCTTCTCTAGTGGTTATCGGATTACTTCATTAGATTGTTTCATCTCAGCATTCAATAACCGTATCTAAACTCTGCTTTATTATATAAAATAAAATTTTGTCTGTTTTATTTATACTCAATCGTTTCCGTTTACATTTTATACACATTTCTAAAAAGGAATATAATATTATAGAAACTATTAATCATACTAGAATTATATTATAAAATTAATAGTCTATACCTGCTACCAATAATTTATCATCTCGGAAAAGTTGCATCTAGTTGGTAATTTAATTATGTATGCAATTCATGTGCAACGTTAACTGTTAGCGATGCAAACAATCTTGTCCGGTTCCTCAGATACAAATATTACGAGCATCTGCTCTTGCTCCTTGAAGCCATCAGGTAATTTATAAGGGCATTTTCATATTTAGCACTGTGCTAAGATCATTATTAAAGTCCACTTATATTAATTACAATAATTTTAAAGAAAATAAGGAATATTAATTGAATTCCTATATATAATTTGTACTAAAAGTAATTACATTAGCAACTAATTCGAATGACGAATAATTTAATTACGATATTCTTTTTTTATTCGATTTCCCAAATTATTAATGATTTTCGAATTTCATTTTACAAAATAGACTTCCTGTTTTAAAATAAGATATGATACGTGTATCTAGTAGAAAATATAATGTAATGAGTACGACATTTGATTTCCCTGCACAGCTCGTTAGTGCAGTTTAATGCGCCGCCCGTAGCGATGCTCGTTTTATTATGCTAACGGGCGAACGTTGTAATATTTCGAGTACGTCACCGGTGGTGACATACTGCATATTTAAACAAAGGCGTCGCGACGTGAGATTTGCACGAAATTGTTGCACCATTAAGCGTCACTCTAGATAAAAGTGCGCGCCGTTGCTGCGCTGTCCAAGCGTGAAGACACATTCCTTTTAAAATAATTAGTAAAATGCACACGAGTCGCAACTCGCTGCTGTGGATGATACATTGAAATGCTGCAACATGATAATATTTTTACATGTTTTGATACTACCTCATTATAATCAATCTGTTTCAAAAGTTCTATAAATAATAAAACATTCTAAACAATCATGTCATGTTACACTAACTTTATTTCTATAAACAAGTCTTATTGAATCATACATAATATAAAATATTGAAAGTAATAGAATGGTTCGACTGGTTTTGTTAACTCGCATATTAAATCAAAATGAAACGGTTAATATCATAGATAAATCATTTTTATTTATTTGTAAATATGCCGAAAATATTGGACAACAAATATACGTGCGTGAATTTTATGTTTTCACAACTTTTAATAGAATTTCAAAACGAAGACTTAAGATAGGTTATTTACCGGTACCTTAGAATCCTTTATGATCTTTATTTCTGATTGATTATTGCATTGCATGATTTATGAGCTTGCAATAATTTTAATTAAATTTAAATTTGAAGATTTCCCTGGACAAACAGACAGACAAAACTTCAAATTATTTATTTGTATGGATAAATAATTTAATGAGCTCCCATAACGAGTCTCCTGTATTCACTGACCTAATTATTAATCTACAGATTTTTGTACCAATATTTCGCTGTACGTGTTTGATACCCAATTTATTTAAATACAATTAACGTTACTTATATAATAATACATAATTTCACTTTATTTCATATTTACTAGGGTAAATATAATATATCAATTAAAATTGCATCAATGGACGTGAACTTTTCCTGTCTTAGAAAGTGAAGTCATCATTGAGGAAAAAATCGGTCCAGATCTATACGACGCCGGATGCCTTTGACAGTCGGGACACATCGCGATCTAAACAATTTACATATTACGTGACGCTTTTGTAAAGCCCGCCATTGACTCCGACCGATAAACTGAGACATTGAAGAAGATATTGTTTTTCAAATGTTATTCACCATACAGGACCCTTCAGGGAAAACTGTTTTATTATCCTATCTACTCAGAATTCTGGAAACAAACACTTCTCTAAATGTATTAAATATTTAGTATAATATATAATTCAAGACATAAAATAAAATCTTAAAATAAAGAGAAACGATGTAGACGTATATAATAAAACTAAATAATTTATTCGTTGGGAGGACCACAAACTTATCTACAGAATAGTCCACAATAGCATCTATGCTTACAATCTTAACAATCCTCACTAATGTTATAAAAACTCACCGCGTAACAAACAAATCAACTCACTTCGAGTTCATTTGTTTGTTACGCTTTTAAGTCTCATCATTAAATTTTGCATAGACGTCGTTAGGGATGTGTATGCAATATTTTAGGGTTATAGGAACATAAGGTCTTATGCAATATTATATCGTTGATGACGAGTAAGGACCTTATCGTGGTTACACATCATAATAATATTATTTTTTACTTAAGCAGTATTAATTTTTCTGTAATATTTCATCTTAATAACGCACTGACGACGCTCCGAGTACAATCTAGTAACACAATCACGCGTAACATTATTGATTAAATTAAGCAAAGACATATTATACTAGACGACGGTTTATTAAATTACTTAACATAAAACGCCCTGAAGACTTTGATATTACAAAATACCCTTGGAAGTTACATGCCTGCTCGTGGCGTCAACATATTTGAATATTTCTGTACACTTTGATATCACAAACAATAGTATCTTAATTGAACTGAATTTACACGCATTTGTTTCCTGCGAAATAGATATCACAAAAAATAAAATTAAAAACAAAACTATTATGTATCGTCCTTTAAAGGATATTGATCCAGATCACATTACTTCTACGCTTAATTTAGTAAATTGGCAAGCCATTTGCGGAATCAAAGATATTAATGACATGGTGGATGAGTTTACTGGGTGCTTGCAATGGGTATTCGATGTGCTCGCTCCAAATAAGATTATTTGTATTAAGGAAAAACATTACCCTTGGATTACTTATAATGTAAAGTTGTTGATGACCAGGCGGGATGAAGCCCAGACTCGTGCTAGGAGGTCGAAGTCAGGATCGCAAATTAGTTATTATAAGGATCTCAAGCTACAGGTAGTACAAGCAATACACAGAGAGAAATCTGCTTATTTTAATTTGCACATAAATGCAAATATTAAAAATTCAAGCGTGCTCTGGAATAATTTGAAAAAATATATTAATATAAAACAGAAACATAACCATATTATACCGCAAAACCTTAACGATCCCAAAATGATAAACACTTACTTTCTTAATGTACCCGGTAGCAACTGCATTTCACCATCGCTCATTGATTATTATGAATCGCACAAACATGGTACTGCTGTTTTCATGTTATTGCCTTCTAATGAAATTGAAGTACAAAAAGTACTGCGCTCTCTAAAATCAAATGCTATTGGTATTGACGGCATTTCTTTAGACATGATTTTATTGACGCTGTCAAGTACATTATCAGTGATTACTAGAGTTGTTAACATGTCTATTATGACCAATATATTTCCTACCCAATGGCAGACTGCACTAGTGAGACCCATTCCCAAAAAAGATAATATAAGTGAACTCAAGGATTTACGCCCCATAAGCATATTACCTTGCATATCAAAGATTTTAGAAAAGATTGTTTGTAACCAACTGTCAGTTTATTTAGAATCTAACAATATTCTGCCATCTATGCAGTCAGGGTTTCGAAAACATCACAGCACCACGACAGCTCTATTAGATGTAATAGACAACATTTTATGCGCTCAAGACGTAGGTGAGATTACAATTCTCATATTATTGGACTTTTTTCGGGCTTTTGATACTATAAATAGATCATTATTTTTAACAAAATTAAAATATTACGGATTCACTATTGATACAATAAAATGGTTTACAAGTTATTTAGCTCATCGGAAACAAATTGTGGAGGTGGTGAACGATAATGGCTCAAAAGCTATTTCCGACTGTTGCCCCGTTAACAGAGGCGTTCCTCAAGGTTCCATACTAGGGCCAATTATCTTCGCACTATATTGTGCCGATATAGTTAATAATATTAAACATTGCAAATACCACATTTATGCTGATGATATACAGATGTATATATCATTTAAGCCTGCGGAATTTCATTTAGCTGTTCTAAAATTAAATGAGAATCTAAACCGTATATCAGAATGGTCAGACTCACATAACCTTATATTAAATCCAACCAAAACTAAATACATTATACTAGGAACAAAAAATCAAATTAACCGAATCAGTCATTTAAATCTACTCATTCATATCAATGGTGAAAAAATTCAACGCGTCACAGAGGCACGGAACTTAGGCTTATTATTTGATGAGAATTTACGATTTGAGAAGCATGTGGTTAATACAGCGCGTAATTGTTTTTATAGGCTTAAAGTATTATACAAAATAAGAGATGTACTTAGTGTGGACATGCGAATTAAGCTATGCGATTCTCTAGTACTGTCTAAATTTAACTATGCTGATGTTGTTATTGGGCCAAGACTACTTGCACGAACAAAGAATATTATTCAGCGTGTACAAAATGCCTGTGTCAGGTTTTGCTTTAAAATACCGCCCCGTACTCACGTAACCCCTTTTCTTAATGACACACGAATGATTAGAATGGAATATCGCAGACAATTACATCTTGCAACCTTACTTTTTGGTATTGTTCAACATAAAGCTCCTATATACCTTTACAACAAATTGAATTGGTTAAAAGAAATAAATACACTGTATCCTACAAGAGCGTCATCGTATTTGCTAAGTGTGCCACCACATCGAACAGTGAACTTTCGTGGTAGTTTTCGATATGCAGCGACGAAGTGTTGGAATAACTTACCACCTCCCCTTTTGATCTCAAAAACCTTGTACACGTTTCGTATCAAATACAAGTTACATTTATATAATTTGCAACTACAATCATCATAAATAGTATTTTTCTTTTCTTTTTTTTGATTTTTTTTTGACTTTTACTACTCGCTGCTACATGTTATTATTGCTATATTTTATGTATATTATGTCAAAAAATTATTATTTTTTTGTTGTTGGGCTTGTTTGTTGCGGTTTGTTTTGCATTTACTTTTAAAACTTGCATGTATTTATTACTATTTAATTATTAATATCGTCATGAATTATAATAAGTATGTAACAAATCTATTTATATTATATTATTATTATTTTATGTAACTATAATAAATTTTTATTTATCACTTTGTCACGACTCGTCACAGCCACAAAGGGTACCATTGAAAATCAGCGTTGGGTCCTACCCCAACATAAAAGCTGAATGGTACACCTTTTCAGGACACATTACGGTTGCAGACATCATATGATAAGATTGTGTTTGTGTATGTATATAAATTTGTAGCTTTCTGTTCTTTTTTTTTTTTTATTGTAATTTTAATATATAGTTTTTTTTTTATTGTTTTCTTATAATCATTAGTTAATGTTTAATTTCCTTTTGTTTTTATTTTTATTCTTTTATTTTTTATGTTTGCAATGTATGTTTGTCCTGAATAAATGTTTTCTTATTCTTATTCTTACATTATCTAAAATGCCTGAAAGGTACAAGTCTATTGTAACTAATAAATAACTTATATACACTGTATAGCGGCTGATTAGTCAAACAATGTCTGTCTTCTTCTTTCTATTGTCAAATCAATTATGACAGAAAGAGCAAAATCAATGTTTAAACAGCTGCTAAACGACGTTAAGCGAGTAAGGCCTTCAGTATTTAAACAGCGATCACGTATATCAAAGTGAAAATATGTTTTGAGCTAACTTGTTTTCTTATTTCCATATTGAGCATATTTCGTGTTTATGATTTTTTCTTATTTCTATTTCATTTACCACATCAAGTTATCTAACGCGCTGTATTATA
Source organism: Nymphalis polychloros (assembly GCA_905220585.2). Lineage (NCBI taxonomy): Eukaryota > Metazoa > Arthropoda > Insecta > Lepidoptera > Nymphalidae > Nymphalis > Nymphalis polychloros. Next base: position 8,810,823 of record HG992245.1, on the reverse strand, counting down.
AATTTATTACTATGACTAGCGTACAAGAATAAGAAAACTGAACAGAATAATTATTTCGATGATTTGTATAGAAATGTAAAAAATATTAACAATATCTAAATTTTTAAAGTTCATAGTTTTGAGCTTAATTCAAAACATGAAAGAGCTTTAGATCTATTAAAGAGCTGAAAGTCAGTAATTGACCCAGATACCTTATTAATGAGATCTCGGACATTTTTCAAATTCATATTTCGTAAAATACCGTTTGAAATTACCGAACGTTCATATCTAAAAAATAAATATAATTTAACAATAGAAGTAAAAAAGGGGAGTGATTGGAAAGTAAATATAATACTATAAATAATTCTTGTAATAATTCTGCGAGATTAAAAAAGTATCTACTGCGAATCGTGTCTGTAGTTCACTATTTGTCAAAAATTCTAAATCAGATAATTTGTTTTAGTATCATACTTTTTATATATTTATTATATTCCCCAAGTCCGGAAGTCCAAAGCAACCGCCCACTCGAATTGCACATCTCCCCTAAGCTCGTTTCTCTGATTAGATTCCTTAAGCCACCTTTGCAGAAATAGAGTCAGGAAAAAAGACAGCAACGGTGCCTGTGACGTGTCCGAACAAACGTCGGATGGTCAACTAGTTCCCAAGGTTGGTGGCGCTTTGGCGAGGTAAGCGATGGTAAACATTTCTAACACTGCCGATGAATAAGGGCGTTGGTGACCACTTGCCTTCAGGTGGCCCATTTGCTCGTCCGCCGATCTATCCTATAAAAATAACACAAGGGGTACAGTACAACAACCATAATATTTCTACCTATTTCTAATATAACATTTGAACATGTAACGCTGATTGTACGCACAGTGAAACAAAATCAAGATTTTAGTAAAATAAAAATAAAATAGGTTTTGCGTTGATTTGTGTTTTTGACTGATTATTAGATAGTTAAGTAAAGTTTATGTGAGCTTAACATTTTGTTGAGTTTATAAATACTGATTTTTTCTAAAATCAATATTACTTTTTCATTTCACTGTACCCCACCATCCCCTAGATTTAAATAAACTAATTATTCTCAGATTCATTTTTATGGTAAGGTGCTTAAGGGCCTTACGTACGTAATAGCGTAATAATAAGTTACAATATTAATAAAGTTTCGCAATCTTTGCTTCAATTTTCAATAACCACTTCAACGTTACGCCAAATACACACAACTTTATCAGATTACACAAAGTACGAAACGGCAGCATGTAAAACTTAACTAGAGTACTATTTATAACTGAGTATTGATTACTATTTTCTTTAACAATTCAAACAACAGGAGCGATTATACCTAAGGTAAAATCGAATAAAATATTTTACATGATTACGTTAAACGTGATGAAAATTATTTAACATATATGTATTGTTTAACATTGTATGTGAGTTGGACATTGTTCGTATTTACTTAATAACTAACGCAACTAATACTGAACGCACATTGGACACCTATTGCTTTATTGGCTGCCATTGACCAATTACTATTCAGATTAAATTCTTTAATTCTAACTTTGATCAGCATTTCAAAAACCAGAGGATTTTATATACCTATCTTAAAATGACGATTAAATAGATGTGTTGCATTACATATGCACATTTGTAACGTTGCGTATAAATATACCAAAGTATTGTTATTATATATTCAAATCATTTGTACTTCAATTTTGTCTTTAATACCTAAATACACTATAACAAGTTAGTAATTATTATAGCCACGAGTATTTCAATTCTTACAAAATAAGTTGAATTTCTACTTACTTTAAAATAAAAGTAGTTATGTCAAACGATACACATTTGGCTCAAACAAAATCCAATTAAAATTCGACAAGAAAACGTAGCTTAAGTATAAAGCAGTGTATTACTCCAAACTCTCGAATGCATTTCAACTGCATTTGCTTAAAACTTGTAAATATTAAGCGAAAACTCTAGCCAATTAAGCAGGCGGCCGTATTGCCTCGAAGGAACTTCTCGAGAGTTGTGCTTGTGCTAGTTGTTCCGCGACTAGAAACGGGAAGTTATTGCTTTTTGATTAATACAACTAAACCTTACAAAAATATATTTTTACAAAATAAACGGCCCTTTGAAATTTAATTTCGTAACATTTTAAAGTATCAAAATAGAAAAGTCTAACTTTAGGCATTAAATTTCAGTCGGAAACATCATACGTGTCTGCGTATACGAAAATAAATGGCACTGTTACAGCAGAGCAGTAAATATTCGTTCGAATCGGACTTGATTGATTGCATTGGTTAATTCGAAACTTGCAAAAAAAGCGTGGCACGCAACCAATTTAGAATGCGACGTGGTACGTGAACAGATGACTCGTCCATTTGTTGTCGGGGCGATATTCTGGATACAGCGGTCCCGTTTAATTGAGCTATTTGTGTTAGTCCGCCGTGACAACACCACAACGTAACTTTATAACCCCGTTGTTTACGTGCTCCCTATGTGGTTATCAATACCTTTTATACTAATTCTGTTACACCATGAGTGTCATAGTGAAACTTTATTCAATCCATCCTGCTTTAATGCCAGAATCTATTTTAAGCGTTGTGTAAACAATTGTAATATACTGTAGGGTAAGAAAACTACACGGCATGACCTTTCTTATGCTAATTAATAAATTTGCATTTTATTACGATCGTAACACTAACAATAAAACATTTTTCTTTAAACCCTTAATAGCTAGTTTATTTTTTAATCTTACAATAATTATTTCATCTATCATTAAGTTTCAGAATTACTAATATACCTTAACTGATCATCAAAGACGTAATCATAGTTTTTGTTTATAATAAAAACTGGTTTTATGATTACATTTGTAAATTTTAAAACTATAAATGTTATTTTATTACCAAGTAGAACGCATTCATTAACAAAAAATATATATTTTTTCTGCAAGTCTGATTCTAAAGTTTCTTGTACTTAACTTTTCCATATAATTTTATCTAATCGTGGATACGATCGAATGGAGAATAACCATGCAGAAGATATCATAGTGCTCGAGTTTGTGGAAGACACAGATGTACTTTCCAATCCCTCACTCTCATAAACCGAAGAAACGACAATCCAACACGACAGGAGATAGTTCAGTTGCAGGACCAACAACTTTACGTGCTTTTCGACGCATTAAAGTGCTAACATTGGCAACTGCGAGCTGCTAGCTACTACTAACTTTTTATTGACCCGACCCGGGGCTTAAACCCAGGACTTCAAGATATAGCCTTTATGAGCTATGACGACCATACTACTAAGGATTGCTTAACAATGATGTCATATACAAGTTACATTACACTTGTCAAATCATGATTCACTTAATAATAATAACGATTAGACAAAAATAGAATCATGACATAAGTTAACCAAATAAAATATTAATGACAAGGAAGGAATTTAAACTTATAAGTGTAAGTAAAAACACACTGAATACCTTTTTCTTATAGACTTTAGAGGAATAAAATGAGGAACAGCCATAATATGTCCCATTGCTGGGTAAAAGTCTCCACTTGAGATTGGGCTGCCTCATTGCGCGTTGGTGGAGGTATGTAGTATACGTTGGAGAGGTGGTACTTTCTTAGACTATTTACAGTTAACAGTTTCGTTGAAGTGGGCAAAATTTTTATCATCTGTTATCTTTTTAAAGGATAATCCTTTCGTTGTCTCAGTAAAATGAAGGTGCGGGAAGTAATTATTATATCAAAGCTATATCTAAAATTCTTTTAAATTATCTATAGGTTATTTCAAACAATTTAAATTAACCAAGAATCTAATCTATCACAAGAGGAACATACATTTTATCAATCGACTGCAAAATTGTACACCAAAGATCAACGACGTGGCAAGGAGAAATGAAGTGCACACTATATGCTAGACCAGGTGTTTTTTTTCTGCTAGTATAGAATATAATTATATACAAGCCGCTTATGAAATAATGTTTAACATCACAACACTTTTTTAATAATGAGATTAACAAATATTTTAACATTATATGTTCAAAAACAATTAATCTATATAAACGACATTTTTCGATAAATACCGTGACAAAACAATTAATAAACACATCAAGATCTTGGTAAATTATTATTATAGGTAACACACTGTAGCGGGACTTTAATGGCAAATAATGGTGATCTTTAAGTGCTCCGTAGAAAAATTGAAATTGTATGATATATAAAAAAATATATTACAAAGAACTATTATTATAAAATATTAATTTGACATATAATTAAATTATCTCTCATTCAACTCTCCTGTAATATTATGCAAATCAATTTATGGAACAGCGCGTAATCACAAACGCAATAAATATTCGGTCTCGAAATCATTACAAGCTAGCTTTAATCGCTACGCTCGCTGAGTAAATCTTTAATCGCAATTTCTTTTTTCTGCGCAAACGCTCTACAATCCCCTATAAAAACTAAAACAATTCCACCAAATTGCTGTTTGTATTAAAGAAGACTATTATTTACCCACGGTGCCCAGGCAGGTACAAAGTAAATTTCTGAGCAAAAAAGTAAAATTTGTTTTGTGTAACTCCCTGTAGAGCTCCCTCGGGCACCACATTATTCGAGAGCTTAACAAACGACCGGGATAACGCATGGTTTTCCGGAGAAAATCATCGCGTTTCCATATTAAAGTGACTCGCCTCTCAACCCGGAACTGAAAAACAGTCTCTCCAACCAACATTTTTTATAAATAAATAAAATTAACACGCCATAAGTAATATTTACTTGTAATACTTAGTAGAGTTAATTATTTTGCGATCCCTTGAAATATTATTGAAAAATAATAAAAAAATTGTGATGGTGTTCTCATGACCAATATTGAACGGCGGTTATTTGCTAAGAAGAAAAACTCATTGCACAGAAGATATTGTAGTTACAAAGTGGCACACATAGGTGTTCTCTATTTCTGTATTCCAGTAAGGCAATCCGACATGTGTATAGAGAGATTTTAGCCAAAAAACCAACTTAACGACTTGACACTACGTATTTTCCGGGACTTTTATGTATTTACCTAAAAACCCAATAACATTTTGTTGGGCCTACCTGGTGCTTAATCCCAAGACCCTAGGAACAGCAATTTTACAAACTAGCCACCAGAGGAAGCACCTACAATGTTGTAGCAAATTAAGTACTTAATAAAATTCACTGCTTTATGGTTAATTAGCTAATCTCCTGAGCAGTTGCCGTGGTGAAAAAGGAATCCAAGGATTTTTCATTATTATCAATAAATAATTTATTCTGTCTCTTGTGGGTGTAAATTTATATAATAAGCATTTTAAAGTCTATTCACCCCTCACCTCTGGTACACAATAATATCAATGACAATAAATATGTATATAATTACAATATAAATTTCTAGTAACAAATTCCTGAAATTTAACTAATTACGACAAAATTGTTTTAGATGTTATTCCTAAACTAAATAGTTTTATTACGAATTTCTCATACAGGAGACAGGTGTCTCGCTGTACGCCACAATAAATAGCTATTTACCAGAGTACGGCCGGTGCGGCTGCGGCATCGCCCGCCGGAAGGTGTTCTCAATTTGTCGCGCCAAATGAGATTGTCGCTGCTTTCAACATTAGGTAAGTGGCTTTTACATTTCACTTTACGTGAGCCATACTTAATTTATGTCGTATCGCAAAACAAAAATACAAACATACTAGGTTACCTAACGGCCGACAATTCGTTATTAAAATCGATCTTAGGTATCAACAAATCGATCGATATTTAATATGCATCTGTATATCAGTTGAATTTTAGAAATTGAACTGCTAAACCATGTTGGATGTTCGTCAATCCTTTTTTACTTGATCGTTTCTTTGATGTCATATGATCCTTGTAACATAAAATATTTCGTTACGATATTTTTATTATTTAAAATGAATGATTACCTATTAATTAATTTTAATTACATAAAAAATTATGCAATTAGAAATATTTAGTTTTCATAATTTTTGGGTTTATTTATTTTTATAAACTCTACCCTATCTTTGAATAACTTCATGGGAACGTTACATGAACAGGGGTATTAATATTTTTGATAATTATATTACCAAAAATATTAATATCAATAGGCGTTTTCTATATTTAATTGACTGAATAACTTAACATTCTATCCGCTATAACATATATCCTAAGAATTTGTAGAGATTGACTATTATTGAATATTATTAATTTCATATGAAAACTAAACTCTCAGAAACGATCCAACACATCTTATTTAAAAAAATTGAATTATTAACTAGTAGCATTGTATATAGTACAACTCATCTGGTTAATATTTTTTGATCAATTTCGATTAGATGGATTAAAAGTTTCGACCATCAATCAGTTATAATATAAAGAAAAAATCTATTAAATACGTAAACCACTTCGTATCTTATATTATTATTATATGACATTCTGTAACAAGCTCGAATTATGTTTCTGTTGACACCTTATCGTTCAGCATATGCTCGACTGTACTATATTATTATAATTTTATCATTGCGTTGTTATCAAACGCACGCTGAATCAAGTGTCGCACAATTGTATAAATAATTGGATTAACATATATTTTTGTAATAAGTCATAATTATTGAATTGAAATAGAATGTCCAGTCTCACATTTAAATTTAAAAATATCGACACTTCGAAATATATGACATTTTTATGCTGTGAGACTTCGTAGATTTTTTTAAGTTCGTAAAAAACCAAATATCGGTAATAATGTGACAAAATGCTTACAATCTACAAGGTATCCTCAATTAAATCTGAAGAAATAAAATTACAAAAACATAGATAAAGATAACACAAAAAGATGTAAAATGTAGGATATTGTTTTCGTTCACTTTTCTTAGGTTTTCTAAAAGCGAAGTAAATACAAAGCAAATGATTTGTAGTTAAAAGCAAATTAATGATTAAAGATAAAACAGTTGTTATTTGATATAAACAGTTATTTCTTGTTCGATGACACAATCGATGTAATTGTAAAACAAATACATTTTAACAACATACTGCGAAAATAAACAAATTCCAAACAAATTCTTAAGTTCTCAAAACGCAAATCATTTTTCATTTAATATTTGTAGATACATTTCTAAGAATTAATTATTGATCCTCCATTGACTAGTATGCCCGAGTGTTATGTCAATACGCAGTTACCACAAAAAAACTCTTAACCGGTCTTAGTATGCTGTGTTCATAAAATGAGTCAGTAGTGCGAAGGCAGGTAGAAGAAATAATACTTCATAAAGTAATATGTGTATTAAATTTTAACCAAACATAATAGTTACAAAGGTTTGGACATGTCATTTCTTGGTAATTTCATAATTATATTTGCAATTTTTCATGGCTGTGTTATCTCGGAAAATATTATAAAACATGGTAAGCCAACTTTTCATTATATCAGCTCAGATAGTCATAGACATTTTGTGCATTTTTTTAAATTTACGATTATTTTTATTGAACTGGCAATTTGTTTAATTTTATCATTAGTAAATATAGTAAGATTACCAGAAAGTGATATGTTTTTGAATTATCTAGTTTAAGTTATATAGTTTATTTACAAGTTACTTATAAAGAAGTTTTTAGCGCTACATTTTTTATTTCTCTCATGATTTATTTGACAGTTGATAGAAAATGACATCAGTTTTTATGGGTGTACCGCATATCCATATGATTCCCTTGATAGTAAATAGCAACCAATCTTTGTTCTATAACATATCACTGTACTTATAAATATCACAAGTCAATTCGGTTTTCCCAGTATATCACCAGTGACCTGTGAGCGACTCGTTAATAATACCACAGTCCAGATAACAATTTAATTAAATATTTAGTAAAACATTTTAGTTAAATTAAACGAATAAAGAAAAAGTCATTGAATTTCTCTATTTCAGATAGAAAATCTGTGAACCGGAACTTTGTGAATATTGAAAATGGAGCTAATTTACTAAAAAGTAACGAAAGCCATGGAATTATAGGATTTTTAATAAAGAAGACAAGCTTAAATCCAAAAAATGCACCGAATCATATCGAAGAAGGAAATCCAACAAAACCAGATGCAAATAGTGCTCCACTATTTAAATATAGAAATAACGCAAAAAATGTATATTATCCAACAGGCTCTTACAATTTACGTACTCGCAGTAAACGAAATACGTATGAAAAGCTTTTTGACTACGGCAGTTTTTACGAAGAATATAATCGTTTTGAAGGTCTCGAAAATAGAAGGCCTTGGTCTATACACCGTGCTGGTCCTCCTTATAAAAGGCCAGATTATTACGAAGAGACTCACACTTATAGAGAAAACGAACCAAATGCAAGATCATTACGAAGACCACCTTATGGAAGACATTCATATGACGAGGGTTACTCTCATCATATTGAACCTCGTTCTTCTCAATTTGGTAGCACATGGCCTGATGGAGAGATACCTTGGCCGCAACCGCACGGTGATCCTCCTCATCATGAACCACCACCACCAAAAAGAGAACCTTTTCCACAAAGACCACCACCACCGCCTTACGAAAAACAATCCCCTCCTCCACACGGACTTTCAACACATGAGCCTCCTCCATATGGACCTCCTCCACACGGACCTCCACCACATGAGCCTCCTCCATATGGACCTCCTCCACGTAGATTTGGATCACACGAACCTCCTTCATTTGCAGGACCTCCATATGGAGAACCTCCACAAAATCGACGCTTACCAATGTCAGGAAGACAATTTCAACGCGGAAGCCCTCCACCAAGCTTTGAAGCTCCAAGAAATTGGAAACCTCTGACCCGTGATGGAAATAATTCTTCTTACCAGGAATTGGCACAATTTAAAGAGACTTCTGATATACCTACAATTAGTTCTGATATTGATGTCAATAAAAATCAAGAAAATACGACTGACTCTGATGCAAATAGCTTTATGAATACAAATCACAAAAATCTAGATATGGCATTAGTGAACAACTATCAGAATAGTACAAAAACTACGAGGCCACATGTATACTTATTTCAGGCCCAACCAGTTACGCCTGAAGAATAGAAGTACTAACTACAATGGAAATCGAAGAATATTATTTATAAGAGTCGTGTAAATGTTTATTAATTGCTTGTCATTAATAAGGATGGTTTTTGCCTAAAGTGATTTTACAAAGAACCGACGATTCCGGTATCGTGGCACGACCTTCTCCCTGTATAGTGGCTTATAATATTGTACGATATCATTCTTTTAGTAGAAACAATGTTCTCTAAGATTTTGAATACACACATACATTATATACATTTACATGTAGTATTAAACTATTAAAACTTCACGGCGAAATAATTGCCATTATTATAAAATATAATGATTTAAATAAAGATAACATAAAATCACTTATATGCGTCCGTATTAAAGATAATACGACATTATGATACTTATCACTTGGATAAAATTAATTATATATAAATTAGTCTAATATCAAAATAATCAAATATGACTAAGTAGTATTCTAGAATAAATAACATTGAAAAATGTAATGTCTATATTCAAAATAAATAAATAATAGTAAAAGAAAGGTTATCGTCTTTAAGGTTAAGTTTTCCTTTATCATGTGACCTGCAAGTTATTATAGTGATATTGTACATATATCATGTTAAATAAATATTTTATTTTATAGTAAATAGCGTCAGTGTTTAAAACAGTATAGATGATACAAGTCGATTCAATTTAAATAAAACTCATAATTATGCATAAGATTGTTTTTGTTTTCATTTTTGTGTTAAATTTATACTTATATCAAGTGAAGACTCAAACCTATGGAGCTCCAAGGTATGTGTTTTGAAAATCAAAAATATTACACTCTGTCTTATTGCCTCCTTTTTCGCCCATAGAATCACAATTGCGATTCATAGGGGAAATTCTGCTAGCATTCTTGCCACCATTCCACGCGGTCACGATTTGTATAGTAATTATTTTTAAATTTTATTTGTATTTATTTTAGGTTTTAATGTAAATAAATATTTTTCTTTAAGTTTTGATTTATAAATAATACTTATATTCACATATAACTGTGCTTTGATATTTAATTATAATATAATCTTACTACTTTACTTAAGACGATCTCAATCTATAAACACTTTTAAAATCCGACTCGAGGCAAATACCAGTGGGGTGTTGTTTTATCAACTGTCGCACTTTATTGCGACAGTTGATAAAACTATTATTATTATAATTATCATAGTTACTTATTTTTATATATGTTACTGGCCGCTTGGACGCCTAATTAGAAACATTTTAAAAAAGCATCCATAGCTCGTTCTTTTTTTGAAATTGGAGAATAACATTTCTTTTTCTGTTATTTTGGCGGCAATCCAAAATTTAATCTGAATTTTATTTTGTTCAAAATGTTCAAAAATAATAGTTGTGACGCGTCAACTAGGCAAATAATTGTTAATTTACATATAGATCATAAGTGGGCGTACAGAAGAATAACTGAGCATTTAAATTGTTCTGTTAAGAAAGTTTTTAAGGCAATTGATCATTATAAAACACATGGAACTTTTGAAAATGTTCTTAGAAAGGCTCGGCCAAGAAAAACCTCTCTCAGAGAAGATACGCTAATCGTTCGTGTTGCTAAAAAAGACCCAAGTAAAGGCTCTAACCAGATTAAAAATGAAGTTTTTTCGCCTGATGACCCGAGAAACATCTCGTCAAGACTGATACGCCAAAGATTAGTGGAAGCTAAATTGTTTGGAAGAATCTCTCGAAAGGTACCGCTTCTTACCAAGCAACACCGAGAGAAGCGATTATTATTCGCTAAAAAATATGTTAATTGGACGATATGAGAATGGAAAAAAGTGTTATTTTCAGATGAAACAAAAATAAATATGGTAAATTACGATGGAAAGCGCTATGTTAGACGTCCTGTAAACAATGCTTTTAATTATAAATACACAATATTAAATTGGGGGTGTTTTTCCGGATGTGGAATTGGACCCGTTTGGAAGATTGAAGGATCAATGGCAATACAAAAATATCTTAGAGCACACAATGATTCCCTACTCGGATCATTTGCTTGTAACCTGGATTTTTCAGCATGACATAACGTCAAATGTTTCGTTAGCGAACAGCGTATATCCGTTTTAGACTGGCCAGCAAATAGTCCAGATTTAAACCCGATAGAAAATCTCTGGTATATTGTTAAAAAGAAAGTCTCAAACAAGAGTAACATCAAAACGAACTATATGAAGCATTTGTTGAAGCATGGAATTCAATCCCCGTAGAAAAATGTATGAAATTGATTGAATCAATACCACGTCGCTGTAGTGCTGTTATTGAAAATAAGGGATACGCCACTAAATATTAATTATAACTATTGGTAGGCTGTGGATAGTAGCTATTTCGTAAACAACAATAATAATTACTAATACTTAAAAAACTATTGTTATTGTTTTTTGTACTTTTTTGATGTTGTTTCTAATTAGTTGACCATTATTGTTCATACCTTTAAACTGATTTAAATGTTTGTCCATAATGTAATATTAAAACTGCACTTGTGTAATGGGATTTATATTGTTTTTCTAATAAATGATAAATCGTTGAACATATTGTTGTCCTATTTATTGTTTACTTTCAAAATAAAAACGATTGCGGTGTAGTATCTTACATAATGTCAAGAACCATTGGTAGTGTTTCTAATTATACGACCACCACTTTATATATATATTATTTATTTATTATATATTTATTTAAAAACAATAGATCTGTCCGCTATCCTTACCGCTTTATTTATTTTTTGTCCTTCACCCTAAAGTTGTCTGGAAGAGATCGCTCTTTTAGCGATGACACTAATAGTTTTTTTTTTTTTTAATAGTGTTTATAACTGTATGTTTCTGTAAATATGTATGTTGTTGGTGTACAATAAAACATATTCTGTTCTATAATATTTTATTTTAAATTATCAAAGAAAAAGTCATCAAGACTTTGACAATTAATTAATAATTGCTTAATAAAAATTTATGTGAGATTACAATAGACGTAAAAATTTAGTTTCTTTCTCGCTTCTCAAAAAATTTCGTTTTGGAAAAGTAATAATTATAATTATTAACATAATTAAAGTAAAAATGTTAATTAAATTTATATTTCATAGCTTTACTATCTCGCGAAGCTATCCTTAAATCGTTAAATGTATTAATATTCAATTAAATTAGTCGAACAAATTCTCCTGGTCTGCGAAATCTTAAGTTAATATTAGCTGGTGTAAATGAAGCAATCAACTGTGTTGAATGACAAACACTGACATTTTCTACAAGGAATTATTACTATTCCTCTTTTCTATATCAATTAAGTGCCAAGCTTGTTTCGAAAATGGGGATGACAATAAAAGTTGGGTAGATCCTCAAACGACTTACAATTTGCCAGGCGCCACCGTTCAAGCTTCTTAATTAAGCTAAGCAAGCTCTGGGTCCAATCACTTTTACAGTAAAAGTTATTGATGTTTTTTTCAAATCTTTCTAAACAGCTGGTTTGATAATATTAATATGATGTTTTTGACAGTGAATACATTACAGGATATAAAGTAGCATGCCTTTGCTTTAGTTTAGGAGGAAGACATATAGGGCTGAAGATTATATAATTCATTTTAAATAATATAATTTTATAAACAATATAAATTTTATTGACTGTAAACGGAAAAGTTACAATGCTTTTCAAGCAATCCTGACCTACTTAAATTGTGTACATAACTAAAATATGCTGACAATAAATAACAAATACAAATATTCGCAAAAACAACATTACAATTTTATAATTAAATCGCACTTGTTCAATGCGAATTTAATAATAAAGGCAGAAGTTTGTATATTTATAATTTAAAGCAACTGTTGAGAGAACTAATATATTAAACTGTATCCAAAGATTAAAATGAAATACACACAGTACTTACCCAAGCTTATTAAAAAGAAAGACAACTTCGATTTGACTGACTCAGAGATAACTTTTCTGTATGGGTCTTTTCTGTACCACCCGATCATCAGTTGTTCTACCTTCAAACTTATTATTCACCTCAAAATAATAACTCACCTGATTGTTCAGTCAAATTTGTTATATCATTTATTTAATTTGACGTTTTAGTCAATAGCATTGGCGTTGACGTTGACGTTATTGATTTTGATTCGTACTTATAGCAAATATTTGTATGGATCTAAGCGTGTTTGAACACAGTGTCTCCTTTATTTTGCAGCAATATTAGCTTTAATTACAATCGAGATCCTTCAAATATCCTTCAATTATCCTCTAATCCTTCAAATAATTCAACATTTTAATGTAAAACATCTATTGACACGCACGTAAGGGCACCTAGTATGCCGTGATGGCAAACGATTCACAAGAAAGTTGACCTCGTATGCTAGCGTTTTCACTAACGAAACAAACTAACTTTTATAACTTTTAACTAACGAAAGTCCATTTAATTGTTTATTTTACTGTTGATTTATTTGTCTTTCTTAAATATATTTTTATAAACATCAATTTCGACCGGCAGATGTGAAAAACCATTTTTGGTATATTTAATCTGTGATTACATATACCAAAAATATATATGAAAATAAAGAACAAGAGTTTAGGAACATATTTTTAATAGAAACCCCTTTATTTACAGATACGGAGAAACCAACTCACATAAAACTCCTAGTAGCTATGTTTCAGTGAGTCATCAATTTATTAATAATATTCCTACGGAAATATTTATCTATAAGCAAATATCTCTTAACAAATATTTCGTACAAAAATGATTCTTAATTTATAATCATAATAAGATTGTATTAAAAGTTTAACTTACTTTTCAGATGAAATCTGTTAAAAGTGCTAAAAAATAAGTATTTTTCCTTGTCATATGATTCAGTAAATCAGTGACTCCATGAGAATTAATGTACATATAAAACGAAATAGTACCAAAGATGCAAAACATTTAATTGTCATTTAATGAAGATACCAAAATTAAATTTCCAAAGATATTTTCTCTATATAAGGGGTTTTCCAATAGGGACGCTTGAACTTTGACAGCTGATTGCGGCCATGTTGTTTGAGTCACAGCTGTCAAATGCAGTGTGTTATATTCATTCCGTCCTCCCAAACCACCATGGCAGGTTACAGTGTCGAGCAGCACGTGCAAATCATAAAATTGTTTTATGAAAATGGGTCTTCAGTTCGAGCAACGTTCCGCGCACTTCGCCCGTTTTACGGTCGCGATGATCGTCCTGCCGAGTCGACTATCCGTCGATTGGTGGACAAATTCGAGTCAACCGGGTCAGTTAACAATCAGCCGGTTCCCGTGCGTCAACGTAACGCGAGATCTGCCGAGAATATCGCCGCTGTGCGCGACAGTGTCCTCGAAAACCCGCGGCAGTCAATTCCGCGTCGCGCACAGGAACTCGGCCATTCGCAGACGACAACTTGGCGAATTTTGCGTTGTGACTTGAGCCTGCACCCGTACAAGATCCAGCTGACCCAAGAGCTCAACGTTAATGACCATAGACAGCGCCGTGTGTTCGCTGACTGGGCATTAGAGCAGTTAGTAGACGCCGATTTTGGCAAAAAAATCATCTTCAGCGACGAGGCGCATTTTTGGATGAATGGCTATGTCAACAAGCAAAATTGCCGTATTTGGGACGAGACCAATCCACACGAGGTTCACCAAGTGGCAATGCACCCGCAGAAAGTGACTGTTTGGTGCGGATTTTGGGCCGGAGGCGTGATTGGTCCGTATTTTTTCGAAAACGATAATGGTGTGGCCGTCACCTTCAATGGTGAGCGATACCGGTCGATGATAACCAACTTCTTTTGGCCTGAAATCGAGAATATGGATCTGGACAACATGGGGTTTCAACAGGACGGCGCTACGTGCCACACAGCACACGCTACGATGGAAGTTCTGCACGAGCAATTTCTGGACATGGTCATCTCGCGCGGAGGCGACGTGAACTGGCCACCGAGATCGTGCGATTTGACCCCGCTGGACTTTTTCTTGTGGGGTTTTCTTAAGTCGCAGGTCTATGCCAACAAGCCGCAAACCACCGATGCCCTCAAAGTCAACATACGCCACGCCATCGATCAAATACAGCCCGATTTGTGCGCCAGAGTCATCAAAAATTGGACCTTTCGTGTGCGCGCCACCAACCGAAGCCGTGGCGGTCATTTGAATGATGTCATATTCCATACATAATGGGGTCGATAAACCTTCCAAATAAAAAATTTCTCAAATATCTCTCCTACATGTATTTTTTTTTTGCATTTCAAAGATCAAGCGCCCTTAATGGAAAACCCTATACTTTAACAAATGCCTTGTTGGTCTCATAAGACCACAGACCGGACCGGCGGTCCTGGGTCCAATTGCCAGGTCAGGCCAATAAATAGTTATTGGGTTTTTCTGTCCGAAAATTCTCAGCAGCAGCCCGGAGTCTGGAAGTTGGAAGTGTGTACACTCCCGTGTCTCGGAAAGGACATTAAGCCGTTGGTCCTGCGCCTGAACTCTTTCCGGTCATGTCGGATTGCCGTGCCATCGGATTATGAGATCTAGAGTAGAGAGACTGCCCCTGTGTTTACCCACTGTGTTTGTGCATACTTGTGCACTATAAGATCTCCTGTGCAGTTGGCTTATCTCTCTTGAGCTTGGCCGTCGTGGCCGAAATCGGTCCGGAGGACATTATTATTATTATACTTTAAAAGCTGGGTGGCTCTTAGTCAATTATAAAAAATATAAATAATTTTCTTATATATTATCTTGCCATCATTTATTCTTACATTTAATAACTGCAATATCCACAGACGTTGCCTCTGCTTACCAGGTGGCCAATTTGTCAGTCCGTCCAACCATTACAAAAAACAACCAATTTTTTTTTATTGTGAAATTATTTATTTTTTGGATTTTTGAGATTAGTATTCCTTTCTTACTTTTTCAGCCCACTTTCGTCGTGCAAAATGGAATAAAAAGACAAAGCCACATCGCCGATGCAAGCGGAGTCATTATCCTAAATATTGGAAATGGACAAGATAAACATAATGTCATAGATGTATACAATACTCAAAACACTAGAAGAGGAACCACTATTACAAATATTGGTAACGGATTTGGAAATAGAAATGAAGTTAATATACAAGAGAAAGCGGATGGATTAGGTCATCCTGACATAGTATTGTCTCCTGATATTAGAAGACGAACAAATACACAACAAACTAACTACAAACAAAGTTCGTATCCCAAGAACTCATATACACAAAAAAATAATAATCGAGGTTTGAATAATGATCAGGTAGATGAAAGACGAATCGGCAATTCAAATGGTTTCTTTCATAACACAGATACCAATACTGGTAACAGACCTAATAATATAAACACTGATACAAATCGCAACCTACCGCCAGGTAATTCTTATGGACGTTATCCTAATCCTCAATATGAGTCAAATGTAGGTAACGAATTTAGCAATAATTCTCCACAGATATCTGACAACTTTTACCCGGATATTTATAATACACAAAACACTAAAATAGTAACAAATAATAATAATGTTGGTAACAGATTTGGAAATAAGGATCCTAAAGGATTTGATAACTCAGATGCAGGAAAATTTTATACTCAAAACTCTAGAAAAGTAACATCAAATAATAAACAACTTGACTACGCAGACAAAGTAAGTATTATAAATATTGAAAATGGACACGGTAAACATAACATTGTAGATGTGAACAATACTCAAAACAATAGAAGAGGAGCCACTATTACCAATATTGGTAACGGATTTGGAAATCGGAATGAAGTTAATATACAAGAGAATGCGGATGGATTGGGTCATCCTGACACAGTATTGTCTCCTGATATTAGAAGACGAACAAATACAGAACAAACTAATTACGAACAAAATTGGTATCCCGAGAACTCATATACACGAAAAAATAATAATCGAGGTTTGAATAATGATGAAGTGTCACGTACATACACTAGAATTGGCAAAGGAACAAATAACAAAAATTTAATTTATATAAATGGAGTACCTGTCCATTTTAATTCAGGTGTTACCATTACCACGGCTCACCATCAAGGGCGAGGTGAGCAGTCATACTTTAATCCAAACGTACAAAATAATATATCAGAAAATGAATTAAGAGTCTTACCTCATGGACGTATTAACTAATTTTATGTTATACAGTATTAATATTATACAGTTCAAGACTGTATGTATTTAAGATGAAGCATTTTTTTAAAGCTTTCAAGCTTCTATTTCGAATTTGGAAATTCGTAATTTTTAGAAATAAGATAGTCGGTGTTTTAATTTCTATTCTATGTAAACAAATATAACAGATTTTTTTTAAATCAACACCCAACATTTCACCCAACAACCCAGCTTTTCCAATATTAAAAACATTCGGAATTTTTCGTAAATATGTGAGATTTTAATATGACTTAATTTTAAAAAACAAAAGTGTTATATGTATCTAACTAATGTATGTAACTAACTAATGTATATAATATATATATATATATATACAGTGATGGTCATATACTTAGAAACACTTCTTATGAATAAAGAAAGTATAACTTCAACGTACAAATATTCGTAAAAAATATACATATTTAATAATTAATAATCATGCAATAATATAGCCACTGAAATAAAAAACTCATTAAATGCATAAAATATAAAACATATCTTACTTTTAATTACAAAATGATTCTTACACATCTAGGAGTCTATTTAACTGTTACTGGCCGCTTGGACGCCTAATAAG
This sequence comes from Nymphalis polychloros, assembly GCA_905220585.2. Lineage (NCBI taxonomy): Eukaryota > Metazoa > Arthropoda > Insecta > Lepidoptera > Nymphalidae > Nymphalis > Nymphalis polychloros. The sequence continues at coordinate 8,793,036 of HG992245.1, read as the reverse complement.
AAACATTTTAAAAAAGCATCCATAGCTCGTTCTTTTTTTGAAATTGGAGAATAACATTTCTTTTTCTATTATTTTGGCAGCAATTCAAAATTTAATCTGAATTTTATTTTGTTCAAAATGGGCAAAAATAAAAGTTGTGACGCGTCAACTAGGCAAATCATTGTAAATTTACATATAGATCATAAGTGGGCCTATAGAAGAATAGCTGAGCATTTAAATTGTTCTTTTTTTTTAATGCAATTGATCATTATATAACACATGGAACTGTTGAAAATGTTCTTAGAAAGGCTCGGCCAAGAAAAACCTCTCCCAGAGAAGATACGCTAACCGTTCGTGTTGCTAAAAAAGACCCAAGTAAAGGCTCCAACCAGATTAAAAATAAAGTTTTTTCGCCTGATGACCCGAGAAACATCTCGTCAAGACTGATACGCCAAAGATTAGTGGAAGCTAAATTGTTTGGAAGAATCTCTCGAAAGGTACCGCTTCTTACCAAGCAACACCGAGAGAAGCGATTATTATTCGCTAAAAAATATGTTAATTGGACGGCACGAGAATGGAAAAAAGTGTGATTTTCAGATGAAACAAAAATTAATATGGTAAATTCCGATGGAAAGTACTATGTTAGACGCCCTGTAAGCAATTCTTTTTGTTATATATATACAAGGAGTATAGTCAAACACGGTGGCGGTAAAATGGATCAATGGCAATACAAAAATATCTTAGAGCACACAATGATTCCCTACTCGGACGATCATTTGCCTATACCTGGATCTTTCAGCATGACAATGACCCTAAACACACGGCCAATAGTTTTAGACTGGCCAGCAAATAGTCCGGATTTAAGCCCGATAGAAAATCTCTGGTATATTGTTAAAAAAGAAAGTCTCAAACAAACGTAACACCAGTCAAAACGAACTATATGAAGCATTTGTTGAAGCATGGAATTCAATTCCCCTAGAAAAATGTATGAAATTGATTGAATCAATGCCACGTCGTTGCAGTGCCGTTATTGAAAATAAGGGATAGGCCACTAAATATTTATTATAACTATTGGTAGGCTGTAGATAGTAGCTATTTAGACCATTATTGTTCATACCTTAAAACTGATTTAAATGTTTGTCCGTAATGTAATATTGAAACTGCACTTGTGTAATGGGATTTATATTGTTTTTCTAATAAATGATAAATCGTTGAACATATTGTTGTCCTATTTATTGTTTAATTTCAAAATAAAAACGATTGCGGTGAAGTATCTTACATAATGTCAAGGATCGTTGGTAGTGTTTCTAATTATACAACCACCACTGTATATATATGTATATTTGCACAATATAATAAGTTAATTACGAGATTATTAAAAAAATAGATGAAAAAAAACATTGGGCTTGCAGGCAAGGCAACCTGTCTAGTGACTGGCACATGTCATTCACCTATAATTGGACTTCCGACTTTAAACAGAAAATTAAGAAAAAACTTACTTCGCCTTTTACCCCGTTTGCAGTTCTCTAAAAACAAATATCAGAATTACAAAGAATATTTTAAGATGCTAATAAATCCATTTCTTCGCCAATTTATCAAAAAGTAATTATTAATGTTTTTTTAACCGACGGAAAAGTCGGAGAATGTTCGCAATTCATCTATATACGCAATTCGTTATATATATTTTACTATATGTATTTGCACATATTTTTTTATGACCCTATTTTTTTTAATGTTTCATGTCAATGTCAGGAGCTATATTAGCTCCAAAACGGTCCTGTCTCAGATTCATTGGTATTGCACAATTGCCCAGGACAATTTGTTCGAATTTCAAACAGATATCTGTTTAATATAATTATGAAAAGCAAACAAAATAGAAATAATGATATTCAATATAACCTTTTCTTCATTTTTATACTTATATTATTAAATGAGCACAATTAAAATTTGTATTTAAGCATTAAAAATATCTCATAAACATTAAAGCTATTATTTAATGCATGTTTAAATGTTATGTGGTGTGGTTTATGTAGTCACCACCACATAAAGCTATTATTTAATGCATGTTTATATATTATGTGGTGTGCTCACCCTCAGTTTAGGAATGCCCTCAGTTCAAGGATGATAGCAATGCCGTGACGCTCCCCGAAGAGACGGAGAGGGTACCGCTGCTTTTTTAGTGAGTAACGTTGTGGGTCCGTTGCACAAGGCGTTTTAGGCGGTGGCGAATCCCAAATACCCAAAACCACAAGTGGAGGAACGCGTAAATGCATTATGCGGCGAGATAAAGGAACATTTTACTGTTACACTACGTGAGGAGTAGCTAGAGATATGGAGAACGATTAAGTATACTTAACAGTGTGTTGGCAAAAAAGTAATCTCACTGGGTAATGGTTTTGTTTACTTTTACATTATAATAAATCAAGCGAGATTGTAAAGAGCGAAACGCATACAATTTCGATAGGTTATGTTTGACCTGGTGGTAATACCAACTACTCATCACTTATTCTACCGCTAACAGTATTGCTGTGTTCTGGTTTGAAAAATAAATGAGCCAGTGTAATAAGAGGCACATGAGAAATCATTACTTCTAAACGACTTCTTACACTGCCAATGTCTATGAGAGCCGGTGACAACTTACCATCAGCATCAGGTAATCCATTTGCCAGTTCGCCTTCTTATAAAATATATTTTTAAAGTTTTAATTTGGTACGTGCATAATAACTGAAATTAGTTCGTGATATTATAAAATAACGTTAAGTTTTACTACATTTACTAAAACTGTCGCTGCTTCCAATATAAATAGCCCGGGTACGAATATACCTATTTTTCTGATGTAAAATGTAATATATGATATAGATAACTGCTGAACAACGGGTCTGTTGTTTACTTGTCTACCTCCTTACTATGTGAATATAAAAAAATGTAATTACAAGTCATCAAATCAATGACACATGATTCATCGGTTAAATACCTTTTTAAACCAACACATGAGAAGGAGATAGCACTATTTAAGTTCAGAGACAGTTCAGCTTAGATTTTTTATACAACAGTATCGGTATCACTACTTTGATGAAATCGTGAAAAGTATTCATGATTAACAAACAAAATATCAAAAATTAAATCATGATTTTTCGACTTAAGCGGTATTTAAAATACCAAACTCAAGGTGAATTAACTTATCTTATCGAACGGAAATATGAGCAGAACTCATATTTACTTTAGCCGAATGTTACTCATACATTAAATTCACAATTATTGTGAAGGTATGATTGTAAATAGTATATTTGTATTAATGATAATCTACACTTCAATGCAATAACTAAAACTATTTAAAAATACTAATAAAATTCAAATCAATTTTAGTAGTTTTTTGAATAGTTAATAGGTATATTTACGAATGCTGTATTTCCTAATTACTTAAAAAAGATGTAACTGCATAATATGATTGCGTTATTACACAGGTATCAAGCATAGCTTATTAATAAAATGAAAATATCGTACACAAATTAAACAATTAATTTTAATAAGTAAAATTTTATTAATAAATACATTTACAGCCTAATTAAGTTTAAGAATGTGTGGTTTATTTCGTTTACACTTTCTACATTAGATTATTAAACAAGTAAATATTTTACAAGTGTACCCACAATTGAGTTACATGTTATATTACAAAAATAAACAATTTCCAATACATTTTTATGATAAAAAAATACTCACCTAGACTTATTTAGAAATAAATGAATCAAGTGTTACTTATTTGATATTATCATAAATTAATAATGTTATGTCATGTAGTATCAGATTACATCTATCATATTGTCCACTATAGCTTGCTAAATACTTCGTATATCAGTATCATGATTATGCTTTCTGAGTGACTGCATCGTTGATAATTCCTTTAATTATTCGTCATTTATTACCTGTAAAAACAATAAGAACTGCAATCAAAATTTCATAAAACTTATGATTTATTTGCTTAGAATTTTATGATTCATGATCATACAGAAACTATTGACATAATATGAATTGAAATTAATATTCGTTTTTTTTATTTTATTTATACAGCAAAAAACTTGAACATTTCACAACTTCACACATTGACAAACAAAGCTAATAATAATAAATACCTCTATAATCTTTGCCTGCAATTTCCCAGTTGATCCTTTCGATATCCATCAGGACATTCGAGGTCAGGAACTCTGATGACTTGACTAGACTGAACATTTTTCTGAGTAGTAGTGGCCAAGCGAAGTTTGTCATGAAAATTAAATACAACACCTGTCTCTCCACCTCCGATCACACACACAATAAATATTGTGAAGAGCACGATTTTTACGTCCATTTCAACGAAATGTATTAACTTAACTGCGTCAATTTGATAACAATATTTGTCTATAACATTCGATCACCACGGTGTTCTACACACTCCATTTATGTCCATCACAGTTCCATCCTCGCATGTAACTTTAGTATTAGGTGGCACCTCTATCATTTTAAGACTCGTTTTATCCTTGGTAACATTCTTCTGATTACTTTCAACCTCACTCAAATGACGTGGATCAGTTTGCGTAAACAGTTTTATAAAATCTTTTACCGGATTTGCAAATAAACTCTTAAACTCTTGAACCGAATAAGGTGACGCGTCCACTTGAAGCAACAATTGTAGAATAACATGGAACACAACTATTTGCGTAAGCGGACGCGCCATTTTATAATAATAGATTCAATGGATATCGACCAAACGCTTATCAACCTCAACTTCCAGCTAATGGGCTTGTTATGTTATCAAAATATTTTTTACTTAATAACTGTACCCAGTGTTACATCCGCAATTTTTACTGATTATAAATAATAAAATAAAACAATCTTGAGCTAAAATGAATTATTATAAAAAAAACAGGAATATAATATTTTACTTATAGCTTTACTTAGTTAAATATTTTTGTAATCATTTAAAATATTTGATTTATTAAGGGTATATTAAGTAAAACCACGTATTTAATAATCACTAAAATTCTTACTTTGAAATGGATATATTTTCTTTGTAAGTAAATTAAAATAAAAACATGTCTACAGTCCGGGCTATATAGGTTTATAATAACCGACACACCTCTTTTTATTATGACTACAGAGTGCTCTCTGTTCATCATTGTAAAATTCTCGTTAGTAAAGCCCGCAATACAGACTCGCTTCAGCGATTTCATTCGTTCGGGAGGAAGGCGGCTAATTTTCTCGAAATAACTGACCAATTTGATATTTCAAAACCAGTTCTTATTTAAGTATCGCTGTGAATATATCTGACCTATTAATAAGTCGATTTCTGATAGTTACATAAAATAAATTTTCATATAATATTACGATTATGGTAAAATTCGAAACATCCTTTGACGTTAATGTTATCACTGTATGAAAAATTCGGGAAACGCAATACAAGCATGAAAGGTATTTTGTAATTAAAATACCCATCCCTTAGTAACGTGATGATATTGTTAACCAGAATTCTAATAAGATATTTGATTAAAATTATATAGTAGTTTGAATCAATCGACTCTTGAAATGAAATTATATTTTAATTAAAATATGTTAGTATAATAAAGTAATAAACCAAATAGTGGATTTATTTCGTAATAAAGAAATATACTAGTAACTAAATCGTAATTAGCGTAATGTTAACTTAGGACAAATAAAGTATTACATAAATTGTTTTAAAATCTTAACTAAGCAAAACGAAGTCCGCGATGTCGTTGAGGATCATGTTACAACAACGTCAAATGCTAACAAAATATTGGTTTGTCATAAGCGTATCTCCTTCTAGATAATGCTATTTCGGTATCATTCAATTAAATACCAAAATTGATTACACCATTAATTTAATCTTTTATAAACTGTAACAGTTACAGGATAGTCAACACAAAAAGTGGCTTCGATCCTTTTCTTTGGTGAAGCGTTTTGCCGTTTGCATAACCACGGTATATGAGAAATACTAGGTCCTGTGATAATTATTTATTTAAGCCTATAAAATGATTTTCAATTTTGCAATTAAAAGTTTAATATAACTCTCTTGTATATTTCATGGAATAAAAGGTGTTCCCCTGATAAACATAATTAAAGAAACATTAATATTGTTGAAGAATGATTTTTTTTATTTACCTTATGATTGATATTTGTTTTTATGTCTATGCTATAATATACAAATATTTAATTTACAATATTTTTTGTAATCATATGTACATAATATGTAGGGTTCATACTCCAATATCGCACACACTCACAATCTCTTTAAATGTTGTACTCAGTGCATAAACACATCACAATTACCCTATGTGTATGTGTTGTTTTTGTAAAAACATTGTAAAAATATCTTGGGCTTCCTTCACAGATGCTTGATATTTAAATCAATAGAGGACCTAATAGTAATGGGACTGAACGGCCTTTACGAGAGTGAATAATTCCATGTAAGATCTTTTACAAAAGCTAAATCTCATTTCACAAGGAGTTTTTTAACCTTAAACCAAATTTAATTTACCTTAAGCCAGCTCCTTTGTATTCTCCATTACAAAATCTAACATTTTGTTAGCTCTGGTTATCATTATGTCATAATGACATATTTAATATGTCTTTATCGCATTCTTAATGTTTAACTAATTCGTTCACGTTGTATTCAAATATCGTTTAGGCGTCAAATGTATAATACAATATTTGTTCCCATTTAATGGCATCAGTTTTTAATACCCCTATAAGTAAGTTTAAAGATCACCTCGAGGCTGCTTGCAATCGTTTAAGCTTACTATAATTCTAAAGGTTTGTAGGCCATACGCATTAGACAATTATTTTTAAATTTAATTATTAGGTCTTTAACAAGGATGAAAAACAGAGGCACGCCTGAAGAAATCGTGACTGGAGACGTAAAAGATCTTTATGTATTCCAAAGTTCAAAAGTTCAGCTATAAGTCCGTAACAAATGCTTTCGAAAAATCTGTATAGAATTTGTACATTTGCACTTTGTAACTTTAATTTATGCGTCTGTACATAATAAAACATGATAATTGTCTTGTAAAGTTTATTTGGCATTTATTTTAACGCTAAAGTTCTTACGTGCTACTTATAAACTACAATCTTCTTTGAAATATAATGAAAAAATATTACCAAAGGTAATAAAATATTTACAAAAATAATCTTCAATCTTCTCACCGACTAATTTTGCAGTTTCAATTTTTAGTCTTTAAATGATTTGCCTTTTTGTGCTGTGAATGAAACAAATTGAATTTTATACTATTGTTTATAAATAAATGAACACACTAATTAACAAAAAAACTAAATCTTTAATCTCAAACAGATATAACAACCAACGACAATTTATATACATATATATAATATGAAATATATAAAAGAAAGTTACTAGTAACTTTCTTTTTCTCGTGCTGCACAATCACTTTACAATCATCCTATATCTATAAATCTAAACAACTAGAAACAGCCAGTAATTGATATAAGAGCACGTTCAATTGCACGACGAATACTTACGCGATGACTTGACTTTTTTCTTGAACCGTTATATTCTTTATCTTTTTCATCTTCATCTGAAGATGATGATGACGATGAAGAAGAAGAATTGTCGTGTTTCTTTTTTCGATCCTGACAGAAATAATAATAATTAGATTTAATTGTTATTATGTTTTGTTTTATCCTGGGACATTATTCACAGAAGGCCATCTGATCCCAAACTAAGCAGAGCTCGTACTATAGAAACCAGACAACTGATATACTACATATACTAGTTTTAGATAATTATCCCCAGACAGGACAAACAGACATGTTCTTGTTCACGCACACAAATGTCTGTCCTGGATGAGAGAGAGTCCCGGCTCCATTGTTTTTATTAATGACTATCATTATGTTTTTTTGGTATTTCGGCTATTCGTGTTTTGAAAGCAAGTTTACTATAAAAATGGTCTTACATTACAATCATTGTCTTCATCCTCCGATGATGAAGATGATGATGACGATGAAGATGAGTCATTGCATTTTTTACTTTCTTTACAACTGCTCTGTAACCAATAAATAAAAAACAAGTTATGTCGAATATATGGACAAACATTCTAAAGACATAACTGTAATTTTTTTGTTTTAATATTTTTAAAATTCATAATATTAAGCATTCTTTGTCATATTAATAAAATATTTTATAGTTATATTTCTATTAAGTTTCATTAATTTAATCTAGCTTTTAATATTTAATGGTTTGTCCATTGAATATTTTGCTTTGACTGACTGCCTCGTTGGTCTAGTGGCTACATATAAGGCCGCAGACCCGGTGGTCCTGGGTTCAATTCCCAGGTCGGGCCAATAAATAGTTATTGGGTTTTTCTGTCAGAAAAATCTCAGTGGCAGACCAGAGTCTGGAAATTGGAAGTGTGTACACTCCCGTGCCTCGGAAAGCACGTAAAGCCGTTGGTCCTGCGCCTGAACTCTTTCCGGTCGTGTCGGATTGCCGCCCCATCGGATTATGAGAGCTAGGGAATAGTGAGTGCACCTGTGTTCGCGCACACACTTCTGCACTATAATATCTCCTGCGCAGTTGGCTAATCTCTCTTGAGATTGGCCGCCGTGGCCGAAATCGGTCTGGAGAACGTTATTATTTTGCGTTGAAATTAGAACAGCGATACGATATTTTTTAAAACTAGATTTCACGATTAATCTTTTTCATTTTAATTATCCTCTACACAATGTATATTTCACTCCAACGATTTCATTCGTTCGCGAGGTTGGCGGCTAATTTTCTCGGAATAGCTGACCGATTGATTATTTTAAAACAATTGATAATAATAGATAAAAGATATATACTTACATAATAATATTTTACAGAATATTATTGCCAATTGGTATGTGGCAGGCTGTTTAAATATTTTAATGTATGTCATTAATTGTATATACATTTTCTTTATAAAACATGCATGTATGCAAAAATGTGTATTTACTTGGTGGTAGAGATTTGTGCAAGCTCGTCTGGGTAGGTACCACCTACTCATCTGATATTCTACCTCAAAACAGCAGTACTTGGTATTGTTGTGTTCCGGTTTGAAGGGTGAGTGAGCTAGTGTAATTACAGGCACAAGGTACATAACATCTTAGTTCGCAAGGTTGGTGGCGCATTGGCGATGTAAGCAATGGTTAATATTTCTTACACTACTAATGTCTAAGGGTGTTGGTGACCACTTACCAGAGGTACAAAAAATTGAATAAGGTATCTAACAGGGGAAGGGATCCTCTTCAAATGCGGACGAAGCGTCAGACGGAAACTCATTTTATATAATTTAATAATTAGTATTAACTTACACGGTGATTAGATTTTTTTTTGGAACCATTACATTCTTTTTCTTCTTTATCTTCCTCTGATGATGATGATGATGACGATGACGAGGAAGATGAACTGTCCTGCTTCTTTTTTCGGTCCTGATTAAATTGTGTTATTATTTTTTTAAACAATATGTTTATTGTTTGTTATTATTCATTATGAACGATACATTATTTTAAAATTTGAAGAACTTGATTACTTTAAACTATATAGATTGGGTTAATATTATTTGATTTTTATGCAGTATCAAATTTTGTTGTTATATAATTATTAACATGTGTATTTAATCATGGAAATAGCAATCAATGGAAATGGGAATAAGAAAAATCAGAGCATTTTATGATAAGAAAATAAGTAAGAATCTTAATTGTGTTTCTTGTCGGTTCATCTTCGGATACATTTCGATCCGGTAGTAGCGGATCGAAATGTTTCACTGAGTTTAGGAGAATCACTTGTCACGCGCTTCGACTTTAGTTGTCCAACATATACATAGGTATATGTGACTGCCTCGTTGGTCTAGTGGCTAGATATAAGGCCGCAGACCCGGTGGTCCTGGGTTCAATTCCCAGGTCGGGCCAATAAATAGTTATTGGGTTTTTCTGTCAGAAAATTCTCAGTAGCAGCCCGGAGTCTGGAAGTTGGAAGTGTGTACACTCCCGTGCCTCGGAAAGCACGTTAAGCCGTTGGTCCTGCGCCTGAACTCTTTCCGGTCGTGTCGGATTGCCGTCCCATCGGATTATGAGAGCTAAGGAAAAGAGAGTGCACCTGTGTTTGCGCACACACTTGTGCACTATAATATCTCCTGCGCAGTTGGCTAATCTCTCTTGAGATTGGCCGCCGTGGCCGAAATCGGTCTGGAGGACCTTACATAGGTGACATATTTTTTTACTCGATTTTAAAATTACTTCAAATTTAATAATCTAAAAAAGTATCTTACTCCATTGCAATCATTGTCCTCCTCTGATGATGACGACGATGAAGATGAATCATGACATTCTTTCGTGTCTCTAGAATCGCTCTGAAACCAATAAATTAGATTTTTCTGACGACATAGAAGCAAATTTAAAAGTGATTTTCCTTGCAACATACTGACATATATATATTAATAACGAGCTGTGGCCACGACCTCGTTCGTTCGACTTTGATTACATTTAAATGCGAGATTTTATTATCCCTATGGAGATTTATATTTTATTTTAAGGATTATTAATACTCATATATAGAACTGGGGTATAAAATATTAAGTTGCATATAAAATATCCAGTGACTTAGATTTTCAGTTTCTGTAATTTTAGTTAAGTAATGAAAAATATTTTATTATTATGAATTCTATGAACTACTTCTAGATATTTAAGTTGCCATAAGTTAAACTGTTTAATTTTTAAAATGAATATACGTATACCGTCTTAGTAGTTGGTATATGTATATTCATCAAGTCACAGTCATAGTAATCATTGTCAAGTCAGTGGTAGTCCACTGACTTGACAATGATAGAAGCAATCAAGTAGAAAGAAAATATAGTATCGAATAGGAAATAAGGCAAAATGCAAAATATTCTTTTTACATTTAAGCTTTTTTCTATTTATATAATGTATATATTTATACAAATATATGCAATACATACAAATTACGATACACTACAATTTATAAATCGTTCAAGATTTGACGTGAAAATAAACATCTGGCAACAAAAGTGTTTTTTTGTAAAAGAAATTATTTCCTTTTTTCTACGATGAAAATGAGCTAATGTAGGCGGCATTTAATATAAAATTATAAAATATATAGTATATAAGTCTGAAACAGCGACACGAATATGTAGACTATCCTTTTATGAAAACAGACAATTAATATAAATTGTGCAAAGGCAAATACTAATTAAAGTCAAAGGTAAAAAAAAAACTTAGTTCGTAATAAAAATAGCATTTAATAAATACAAATGATGGAAAAAACAAGCTGAGTGATGTCAATATTACAATTTATATAAGTATTTCAATCTGGCAACAATAATGCAATTGTTACAAGTGTTATGACATAATTATGTGATCGAGGCATTTATTCTTATTAAAAAAAGAGTTTTAGCAATAGCAATAACCAAGTATTTCAAGCAATCATAGACTCGCGTAGACACGCCAGGAAAAAAGTAGAAACAATCATTTGCGCCATATTTTTTGACACTCATTTGATTAATTTTTTTTGAGACCGCAATCATTCCTACTTCCCCATCTATTAATTATTTAATTTATTCTAGGAGAAAATGACAATATTTCATGGGAATCAAGATCGAAACATCGACTTTCAAATCCATATATTGAATATGTAGTTTAAATCATTTGAGATATTTTCACGAAGAAACACCAGACACGCTGATTATTGTAAACAAACTTTAATGTTAAATAATTTTATATATTGTCTATTGCTATCCCTTTATAAAATCGCAGTTAAAAAAAAATGTAACAAAAATCAGTATCATATCAGTTCACGATTTATTATCATACATTTTATTTAAATTTTAAATATTATGTCAGTCAATTTAAATATCATATTCATACTTTTAAGTACTTACCACGTCGCTATCACTCTTGTCGGAGTTATGGCAATTTTTCCTGAAATAGTAACTGAACTTTAATACTAAGATAAATAAATAAACGCAAATGCATTCGTAAATAGGCTGCTTAGGACTTTATTTTTATCTATGGGGATAAATATTTCTAATTCTCCTAAATTCAAATTTACTGACCTTACGTTGAAAAAAGTTCATCAATCAAGGGCTATTTATTTTTTTATTTCCGTTATAGGTACTGATTAATTTACAAAGTAACATACCTTGAAGGACAAGATTTTCCTTGAACGAAAGTTGCTAATGCTAGCAAAGCGATGAGAATTATTATTGACTTATTCATTTTATCCTTCTAAGCTTCTATCTAGAACAAGACGAGGATTTGAACTGACTTGAAATAAGAACTGATAACCCATCCAGATTAATATTGGGATGAAGGCCATAGATAAATAATAGTTACTCAAAACAAACGTCTATTTTATAAGGGAGATAACAATAACAGCACATTAAATTGTAAAAACATTTACTAAACGAAATCGTCTAAAAGAAGTCAATAAAAGCGATAAGACCAATTATGCCATGTACACCTTTTTTTTTTGTTGTTAATCTTATGTCCCCTGTTTAAAAAAAAAAAAAAAAAATGTTATTATCAATTATTTGTATAACATTTTACTTGGATTAAGCATCAATATTATATAAAAATTCAACGCACTCAATTCCCGCTTTATCGAAATTACTCGATAAATGCTTCGCCGTTAAGAAAACAAGCTCCTTACACGAATAGAAGGGATTTTAATATCCTTAAGTAGTGATGATACTGGTATTCTCTCCTATAAAAGACTTGCAAAGTAATCCACAGACGGCGGCGAGATATCGCGAATCTGCTTGAGTCATCGCATCTCTCCAAATAAATAGGGTCCGAGGAATGTTTTCAAAGGAACGTTTTTTATTGAATACAAAATAATTATATAGAGGAAGGGGTACGGATCAATTTATTTAATTATAATGTTTATATATATATATATATATTATAATGGTGAGATTTTATATATAGCTTTAAATCCAAATATTAATTGGAATGTTTATACATGATATACTATTATACGTTTAACTTTCAATATACCTAAATTTGAAATTGCTACTTATTTATTTAAATGTAGGATAAATAGACATTATATATGTAACGAAAAAACTAAAACATGTGTTGTTACGGACCTTAACAGAATCGCCCTGTAAGTACATAGAACGACGATTGTCAAAACATCACAATATCCCTGATCCAAATCAGGGCAAGCATCGCTTGGTTTTGTTTTATTTATATATTTCCTTTATGCACGGTGAGTGTGGCAGAATTTGATCCGATACATGCTAGCATGTATCGGATCAAATTCTGCCATGTACACCTTTTTTTTTTGTTGTTAATCTTATGTCCCCTGTTTTAAAAAAAAAAAAAAAAATGTTATTATCAATTATTTGTATAACATTTTACTTGGATTAAGCATCAATATTATATAAAAATTCAACGCACTCAATTCCCGCTTTATCGAAATTACTCGATAAATGCTTCGCCGTTAAGAAAACAAGCTCCTTACACGAATAGAAGGGATTTTAATATCCTTAAGTAGTGATGATACTGGTATTCTCTCCTATAAAAGACTTGCAAAGTAATCCACAGACGGCGGCGAGATATCGCGAATCTGCTTGAGTCATCGCATCTCTCCAAATAAATAGGGTCCGAGGAATGTTTTCAAAGGAACGTTTTTTATTGAATACAAAATAATTATATAGAGGAAGGGGTACGGATCAATTTATTTAATTATAATGTTTATATATATATATATATATATTATAATGGTGAGATTTTATATATAGCTTTAAATCCAAATATTAATTGGAATGTTTATACATGATATACTATTATACGTTTAACTTTCAATATACCTAAATTTGAAATTGCTACTTATTTATTTAAATGTAGGATAAATAGACATTATATATGTAATGAAAAAACTAAAACATGTGTTGTTACGGACCTTAACAGAATCGCCCTGTAAGTACATAGAACGACGATTGTCAAAACATCACAATATCCCTGATCCAAATCAGGGCAAGCATCGCTTGGTTTTGTTTTATTTATATATTTCCTTTATGCACGGTGAGTGTGGCAGAATTTGATCCGATACATGCTAGCATGTATCGGATCAAATTCTGCCACATGTGTATACACCACAACCCATTCAAGAGTCGCGTGATGGAAAAGCTCCATAACTTCTCTTTGAAGAAGCAATCACTCTGGTTTATGTTAGTTAAAACTGCTAATTTATTTTACTTATCCTTTTACTTTTTACTTTTCAGATGTTAGGTAGCTGTTTACTTACGTTAAATAACTAAATTGTAGTTGAAATTAAATAAATGTGTTGAGAGATAAATACGAAGGAATCATAAACGCTTTTATTGCTGCATTGAAATCTATATTACTTTGAAGTTAAATTACTAGCCGGTTTAAAACTTCCAGATGAAGTGGAGTTCGAAAATGCTATTATAAATTCAGCAGTTTACAATCACAGCCCTACTTGGCGATGGCAAAAAACCTTGGCGGGGAACTCGTTCTAACTTTTCCTATTTTTCTGCGTTAATTTCACCTGAACCCATTACAGTTTGCAACAATTCTTAGTGCGAACGTTTCTATTAGGATGTTTAAATTGCATTTTAAATGACTTTTTCTTCGGAAAGTAAGTAATGAAGGTATTAGGTGGATCCTAATTCTGTTATATTTTACAATTATATACGTTATTATTGTGAGAAAACAATGATAACATAATCTTGAAGTTTGGTTATAAGTTGTCCTTTCCAGTAATGTACTTGTTACGTACAGCACATTGAAGCAGGTTTAAACTTCAAGACTCCGCTGTTTTTCCGGATTGGCTTGTTTGTTAGGCGATTACTCGTAAGCAAATTAGGTCTGGAAGTTAAAAACGTAACACAACCGTACTAAAAGCGAACTCATTGTTGGTTTGTATGTTTTATATATGGTTGTAAGCAAGTACGGCTACCTCCATTCGCTCTTCTCCACTCCGCGGCCTTGTAGACCGCGCTTCAAATAAATGAACAAAAGTAGGTAAAAGAATAAGGTAACATCTTGTAATTGTTATACTTCTGAGCAAAGGCCCCCTCTTCATTTAAAAAGAACACTTCAAATGAAGAGAGGGAATTGAGCTTAATCCACCAAGCTATTGCAATGCAAGGTGGTGATTACGCATGTATCATATTTTTGGACACATGCAGAAGATCACAATAAATATCCTCACCGCCAAGCACAAGATGAAATTTAACACAAATTGCTAGCCTGAGTTTTAGCCAGCAATCGTCGCTTATTTCATATTCTAGCTACTGAGCTTCGGTTTAAGAGATAATAAAATCCGTTTTGTTACGCCATTAGGTATTTTGCACTAAAATAATTGTTGTTGTATAATGTTTATTGCGTCACAAAACAGAATGTTGAATTGAGTTCCACTTAAAATAATACAATATTAATTATATTATTTATTTTGAAATGACATTGGACCGTTTTTATTAATCTCTTTATAACCATAAACTGGACTTACTAAGAACTATTTTTTTTTATCTTTTTGCCGTCCACTTCTGGACGATAGCCATAGAACGCCAACTATAAAGTAAACTTAACTCACTGATCTCCGAACTCGCCGATCTTGGGCAGACCGCATCCATCCCGTACCTGCCACCTTTCATAGCCACCCTTCATATGTCATCGTCGTCTGATAAGATCTACTGTCATTTAGAAAAACCAGCATTTAACAAAAATTAAATGATTATATAATTATAAATATTAGAAAGTTTTTTTTTCAGATTAATTAAAATGTGAATTATACAATATTACTATAAGTTTCTATTCTGCTAGTGAGTTAAAGTTACTTTTATATTATTTTTTATGTGCCGTGTTTGCATCTAGTAGGGTACAATCAATTATTGTATTCTCATTTATTGTGTTCATATATCTACCATCAATTTCTTATTCTTCTAATAAATAAATCTTTGCCTCAATGAGGACACATTTGAATTTTCAATAACATAGTAACGATTAATTCCACGAACATTAACAAATCTAAGCATCTATGTTTTCTTAACAAACTTCTTACGAGTATTATTTTTTCGCAATAAAAAAATTAAAGTATGCTTAAATTTGAGTCCATATAAAATCTCGCTAGAACAAATGGGTCAAGTGAGAAACGTAAGCCAAGATTGGTACCGAAGTTGAGCAATGAAATGTTAAGGATGAATAAGTTAATTGGCCCCTGGAGCGTATCGGCGGGCCCTCCTGTGGCACAGAGGAATGCATTTAAATTGGATTTTAAGAGTAGAAATCACCAGCGCGCTCTCCGCCTCTCCAAGCCTTGTTAGAGTCAATCTCAAAGTTTACGTAAACGAATAAAGCTCCTCAAACCGACTTTATTGCTATCAATTCGAGCATAATTATTAATGCCTTGTCACTACTGATTCAACAAATAGTACTTGAAAAAACCATTGTTTCATTTATATCATTGAAAATCTATATAAAATATAATAAATGTACAATCTCAACCTTGTCCTTAAAGATTTCCACGAGAAAAACAAAAATAAAGTGCATTAAATTTTTATATAAATTTAATATAAGTAGTAAATTTAATATAATTACTGACCGTATTTACTTTGTGTTTATATATTTTTGTATAGAGAAACTCAACGCTATTTTTTTTTATCTACAGCTACAATCTTCGACTACGTATATTCGTATTTAAAAATAGGATAGGTAAGTTATATAATTCATTGTAATGCAGAAATATTTACTGGCTAATTTGTAACATTATTCGATTTTTGTAAATATCTTATAAATGACTTTTATACAAAATTCACCCAATTTTCTATACCTTTATGAAGCTTGTGAACTCTTCTTACTGTATGGTTATTGTATTTATGGTGATGAAATTTTATTAAAACTATATTTTTTTATTCTAAACTGAGCCAAGTGAAGTCGTCAAAATCAAATAGTTTCGTTAAAAACCCACTCAATACTTGTTATTCGCAGTCCACGCTATCTTTGTGACCTCATACAGGTTCAATGGATATATAATATATACTAAATTAAGATTGTTCGTCGTATCATTAACAGTATTGAAGTTAAATGCGCATTTATTGTAAAATAACGTCTAATATAATGGATAAATCTTTTCTAATACTTATTTGTATCTTTATCTTTATCGCAGTAAGTGATGCGAAACCAAGGTAAGATGTTATGCATGTAAAATATCTTAAAAATTATCAGCATGGCACGTATTCAGTATTCATATTTATTACGTTTGAGTATCAGTTTGTACATATTTTTATATATCAGTCTACTGCACCGCCTATCTAGATACATGTTTAGTTTACCTCTGAATAGAGAAAAAAAATATACCAATGACTCATAACCTCTTTATAATTTTATGAATACTTATTTATTAGTATTAAATTTAAAAATATTGTCATGGTTAAGACCTTGTGGTTATGTTATACTATGAGGTCATTGACCTATTCGTGATACAGTTATATTTATTTGAAAAACCATTGATTTTCAGATATAAAGCTATGGAACCTGAACCGCTTTTGGAACAAGAAGTTACTAGTGGTTTAAAAGAACTCAAAAGAATACCACGCCAGGTAATTCAATTCACTTACACTAATTATTTAATAAAAATATGACGCTTGTATTAGTTAAGTAATAACTTTTTTTTAAATTATAATATTCCGACTGTGTTAAATGTAATAAAAAATATATTAATCTCCTGGACATTATAAATTACTCAAATATCAATTTTGTTTTTCCAGCATTCTATGTACGATTATATGAAAGGTAGTTGGAGTGATATGTTGTACGACTGTCGAAATTGCGATATCATTAACATTGGAAATGGTGTTGAAAATTACAACGAAGTCTACCTAAACTTTAAGGATTTACCATTACCAATGAGATAAAATTAAAGTCAAACAAAAAATTATACTCATATTAAAATAAGATATTCAAGCAAGTATAAAAGCCAGAGTTGTTAAGTTTTTTTTTCTTTATTTTATCATTATAATATATAGTTTTTAAAGTAAAGCGAATATGCAGTTTTCATTACATTTAATAAATTTTTTTTAAGTGGAATAGTGATGTGGATGAAAATCGTTGACAATGTCAACAACTCAAAATTAAAAAAGCTTAATAACAAATGAGACGTAAGAGCTATCTAGGTAACCAATTACGTAGTAACTAACAAAATATACCTTTGTTAGTACATCATTAAGATTCTTTACAATTTATATAATTACATAAAACCTAAAAAAAAGGTAAAGAAAATTACACATTAATTATAATATTAACAACGTTATAATAACAATAATATTTAATTAAAAATAAGATTATTAATCTCGTTAGTTCTGAGAATCGTAGAAAAAAAACAAACCTTTACTAATAATAAATGTAAAGTATAAGACGGACTGGTAGTTGCGGCGCGGCGTGTAGCCCCGTGGAAAGGAAACTGTTTTCTTTACGAGCTATTCCGTCGAGCCAATATTTCTTCGCGACAGTACGCGCCACCATAAAATAAAACGAAAAATTCCAACGTAATGCCTTCAGCCGCTATGAAAATCATAAGAGGCGAGATTTTATGAGTATCGCTGCGGACAATACGCTTCCGCAGGTGATTAATAACTGAATATTTATACTTATACATACATATATTCATTCTTAATATAACAATAAAGTTATTTGTATTATAAATTTAAAATAGTATTTGACCAAACGTGTAATTTATAAAACATTTATTTTATGTACAAGCCCAGCGGCATGTTTTGCTAAAACGGGAAAGTAATATTTGTTAGAAACAGTTTTGATCATGAAATTAATATATCAATGCATAGTCGTATTAAACCGACCATAAAAAACAGGTTTTACCTTATTAAAATTAGTAACTTGCCACAGCCCTACTACCGAGTATACACGGTGGTAGTATGTGGTAGAGCACAGATTCTCGTCTGGGTAGGTACCACCCGTTCATCAGATATTCTACCGCAAAACCGCAGTACTTTGTATTGTTGTGTTCCAGTTTGAAGGGTGAGTGAGCCAGTGTAATTACAGGCACAAGGGACATAAAATCTTAGTTCCCAAGATTGGTGGCGCATTGGCGATGTAAGCGATGGTAATATTTCTTACAATGTCATTGTCAGGTGGCCCATATGCTCGTCCGCCTACCTATGTAAAATGTAAAAATGTATGAAGCTTTTATTTTTTCCAAACACTGACTATTTCATTAACAATTATTTGAAGTTTTGTTAGTTGGTTAGTATTACAGTACTTATATCTTATATTAGTAATATTAGTTGTTCATCGTCGGTGTAAGGACCGCCACTTGCGGGAAAGCCTCCCCCAATTCCTTCCACATCTCTCTCTGCTTTGCTATTTTGGACCAAAGTTTTCCAGCTACTTTGATGATGTCATCATTCCAACTTTTCCACCTATCTATACAACTAAAAAGTTAAAAAACAATTTCACGTACTTCTCGATAACAACGATATATTTGTTAAACTATTGAGAGTCAAATGAGATATTTTAATATACTTAGGTTATTTTTACAAAACAGAAATGAAGTGCTTAATCAATATTACTCTGCTCTCGGTATTACCTATAAATGTAACCGACAGTATTTCTGAAACTATAATAATTATGTACCGGTGCGGAAGCATTGAGTGCACTTATAATGTCGTATACTCGAGTCTCGCTCGTACGACAAATGCTTGACAAAATACTCTGCCAATTGTGTCGGAGCACCGCCCTCAATTGTTCGAGATGAAAAATGGCCTATTCGGATTGTTCGCGAACAAATGCGTGCCGTGCGGGTCATTACGCTTTGTTTTAGAAGTAAGTACGACAAAAAATTCATAGGGAATGCTGAAATTTTCGCTTCCGCTCTCTTGGGCTACGAGCCGGGCACTGTTTAAAGTGCGCTCAATTGTTCGCTCAGTAAATCTAATTTTTTTATTTACCTTTCACGAATGCTTTCCTAACAAACAATTTTTTTGCCCCTAGAAAACTTTTGCGTCGCTCAACTCCGTGAAATGAGACGTGGCTTATAAAAAACGGATAAGTCAAAAGATATGAATGGCTGTCGGGGATCATAGCCGACCGACGAGGTTTCACTGTGCAACATCCAATTGAAGTGAAAAGATTGTTTCAGATCTCGAACGACTGTCGAACAGAACAGGGTTGAAACGATAATAACAATGTCGTCGCTTCCTCAATCTAACTTCTTCAATATTTCTCGTCGAATCGCCTCCCAATAAAAAGTTATTCTTGCAGAGTGCATTGTCTAGACCTAGCTTTTGTAATACTCAGTAACTAAAACGAGATAAATGTATTAATAAAAGAAAATAGGTAAAACATTTCATTGTAATGCAATAATTATTAGTTACGTATTTACATAATTAATATATTTGAAAAAAAAATAATACCTATGCAATATAGAAATAAATTATTCAATTCCAAGTTAAAACTAAATTTCAATACTTCATTTTGATTCAATGGGTTTGTAGTACATTCAATAAAAAAAAAAGAAGCTTAGGAGCAAATTTTAAAGTCATCACATTAAAGTTAGTGAGAGATGAATAGCCATTAATTAATTACGCCGAGCCCTTCGCGATTACACCCTGAGGATCCATTACTTAATTAACATGCACTGATTTGAAGCAACTTTTCAATAACAGATTTTAACGATAAAGAAACTTTCTAAATAAAAATTACATCACCGTTCTAGCAGAAGCTTAATGAAAATAGATGAAAAAAAATTGATGTGTAATGCTTTTGATTGTGATTGTTCTTTGTACTGTACAGTAAGATTGAGTTAATGTTCCACTAAGGAAAAAAAAAAACCACTTGGCTAAGGCTTTCTCTCGTCCTGAGAAGACTTAGAGCTTATTCCACCACTCTGGTGCAAAGCGGGTTGGCGGCCATACACACACACACGATGCTATCCTTTACCGGGGGACACGAAATAATAATAATAACCTTTATTGACGAAAAACGCGGTATGACTTGACTTGAGATGACTTATGAAATAATGATAAGTACATGCATGACAAAAATCGCCTGTATAATAGGCACGTCAATCTAAAATCTAAATTATATCAAATTCAATTTACGTCAATTGAAATTAATACATATATCATAAATATTCGAAATTTGATTACAACCTATAAAAATATATCTTAACAAGAATTAATAAAGCTTACACTTAAATAATCTCAATATTTTAATAACCTAACATCGTCAGATAAATTGTTGGAATAATTTATAAGCACAAATTAGCACATGAAAATTCTGACTGAAAACCTGCAATGGATAAATTTACGTGTTCTACTCGCTGAGCTATCTTAACTCTAAGTATTATGACTTTGTACTTATCAAATTATAAAGATCTATGCATTATTTTAGCAAAATTACAATGACAGTCTGAACCACAACTAGGTTAATATAATATGAGGTAAATATAATATGAGGATAATGTTATCGTCAGAGATAAAAAAAAATGTTTTGGCTGTGCTCTGCCTTTTAACCAATTGAATATTAGTAAAACTAGATGAGTGTATATTTAAAAAAATATTCTAGGTCAGAATACAGCGGACCTTATATACTTTTGCTGGCTTTGTGGCACTTTTTGTACCGGAAAGATCCAAGGTTATATTCAAAATACTGTATCTATTATACCGTCAACGTAAATTACTCAGTTCCACGCGCCGCGTAATTACCGCTGCACTCACTAGTTTAGTAAGTTTAATAATTTTTAGAAATAAAAAAAGTCAAATGCTATGATACCTAACTTAAAACTATTATAACTTTCCTATTAACAAATGTATCTTGTAGTTAACCAAGACTATGTAGCTGATACAAAAGTGTGGAGTTTGTAACTTCATATATATAATATTAATTTCCATACAGAACATAAGTTGACTGAGTTATTTATTTGAGAGAAAGAATGTTATTTCTCAGTCAAATCTAGATAGAAAGTAGATAGTAGATAACATAAGTATTTTAATCCTATAAAATAGTGATTTAAAAGTGCTTAATTAAGTGCATTCTTATGTAAAGAATATTTTGATTTTATCTTTATATCCTCGTATGTATATAATTCTTTTGTTCGTGTTTATGTCACTGAAATGTTCTTAAACGACTAGACCGATTTTAATAAAATTTGTTGTGTGTTTGTTGGTACCCTAGATGGTATAGATTGGACCCGATAGGTGGCGCTGCGATCAGGTTCTAGTAATAAATTTTTTGCCAGAAAAAAAATAATATTATTTCGCCCATACGAAGTTGGAACTAGCTTACATCTAAAAATGCATTTAGTATACATATAAAAATCTCAACAACTGAAACAAACAATCTATTCTGTATGTGAGGATATATAATTAAAAATCAATGACTTTAATCACAAACTCTTCGCATTGCATAGCATAAAACTTTCGACGACCTTCTACGCACATTTAGAATTTTATTTCGCTCCTGAAAGCTCACTGGGTTCGTATTATTCAAAGCAGACTTTACTAATGCATTTTATGGTCCTGTGTGATATTTACGAGGCCCAGGTGAACACGAAAAAAAGTACGCAACTTATCGAAACTGAATTTTTTTTATTGTATTATAATTTTTTTGTAATAATAATTATTATTATTGTTTATATTTTTAATAAATAACATTGTAATTATTAAAAATAGTAATAAAATTACAAATACATATTTTATATTTATCCGTAACTAAATTAGATCTTTTTTTTTCAAAACAAATTTTCCAAAAAGCCCAAGTCACGATCGAGCCTTCTACTTGTGGGTCGCTAGGCGGACTGTAAATCGTTGCGCTCAAGACGCTTATTACAATTAATATCGTTTTTGTTTCTGTGTAATCACTGCTTTGTCAAATTGTAGGTAACATAGGTACAGTAATATTAGTCTAGGTAAAGATATTTTTCTTACTCCTTTCTTTCTAATACATTTTTTTAGGTCGGCGCAGCATGGAAAAGGATTAGAAAAACTTTTACAGCTAACTACGTGATGCAAGTACTCTTTTGAACCCTAAATGTCATATTGGTTTAAACATTTAAGGGTTCAACTATTGGACATTATTATTAAAGTTTTTCTTGCGACACTGGTAATTTGTGATGAGATTGATATTAAACCACGAGCCAAATTAATATTAAATAAACTATAATTAACTTAATAAATAAGAAACAACCCGTCAGGCGTACTGTAAGTCCGACATATTCTTGCTGGATAATAGAAAGTAGAATGTAATAATATTTAATGTCAAATTTAAGGAAATACAATATTGGTTATAAATAAGTGCAATTTAAAAATTTAATAACAGAATTTATAATTAGTATAAATCTATAAAATCATTTCGTGTGTTAAATTAATCCTATTTGCGTGTCAACTAAATATTTTGTATTGCTACATAATTAGTTTACGAATCGTCCTATTATGCTGATTAATAAATATATTTGACAAAAATCACTGACATAATTTGACACTAAAAACGAAAGCAACGTGTTCAAAGTATTAATTAGGAAACCTATGTATTTCATTATGTTATTACATTTTAACGTAAACATAAATTATAAATAGATTCCAGATACGATTGAACTTTTATAGTGATTGATTTTTTATTACTTAAATAATAATAATGCCTATTTCTGACTACAAGGCGTAATCTACAAGGACCTACTATATTCAATTTATTTATTTATGTGTGAGTGTGGTCATAATGTGATGACAAAGGTGCGGCTTTTACAGTTATATATCTTAACATATTTTTGTAATTAATTCAGCAATTTTTTTAGATGCAGGGTAGGTAGCCGATTACGTTCGCTCTACTGTAAATTAGTAGAGCGAACTGAGATATGAACACCGACTTAAACATTAACAGACTTTTTAAACGTAATTAAAAACATTGTAAGATTTTTCTTTAAATTTTTCGGTGTTTTATTGCTCTATTTTCTTACCGGTACAATTTAAAAAATTTGATTGCTGTATTTGTTAAGGAAAAATATATTTTTAAATAAAAATCTCAGTAAAATAACACAACATAAACGTTTAACTTTAAAAATAAAAAAATTACGGTCGTCCAATTTCCACCTTCTTTTTAGCACATACTAATTGCTTGTTATCTTTCTTTTGGCACCCAAGCCTTGAGAAAGCCGTTCTATAATCCCTGTATTAAGAATTATGCGTGGCGAGGGATTTGTATCGTGTTTTCTCCCATTTTCAGAGGGCACTCGGTCGCAGCCGCTTTCCTCAGGGATTCCATTGCGAAAAACCTCCATAAATATTTCTTACAGTATTTGTATCTTCCTTGGAGGATCGTTAGCAATGTTTCCTTTTTTTCTCGAGACCGTTATACATCTGCTCCAATGAACATAATGCTTATACATGAGATAATCTTTGTATATGGATATTGAACTAATACCACAGTTAGTATGTCATTCCACCAACCGTGGTTTTTTATCTTGTATTTACAATTACGTGTGTGCTATATAGTCAATATGTTAATTTGATTCAATATATTAGTTTACCAAATAGATAAATAGTACACCTAATTAAACCTTTTTTTTTTGTATCCGAAGCTGGACGATTGTGTGGGTCACCTGATGGTAAGTAGTCACCAACGCCCATAGACAATGACATTGTAAGAAATTTTAACCATCGCTTACATCACCAATGCGCCACCAACCTTGGAAACAAAAATGTTATGTCCCTTGTACCTGTAATTACACTGACTCACTCACCCTTCAAACCGGGACACAACAATACCAGGTACTGCTGTTTTGCGGTAGAATATCTGATGAGTGGGTGGTACCTACCCAGACAAATCTTCAAATATTTTATCTTAAACGCATTCGACATATCATGTTTGACTCATTAATGCGTACTTAGAATTTCCATGAAATAAAATATTTATGATTAGAACTGGCAAATAGGTATATCTTGATCGAAGATTTTGACCTGATTAAGATCGTCATGAAAGTACCTAACCTTAACACGTTCCATTAGTTGATTACCTCTCTATCGTCTACGTAACATTTTGAAGCCTAAAAATGTTGCTGGTTCATTCAGAAAAAATGAAATATACATGTTTAAAAAGGAAAGGTTACTTCGATGCTAATAGTAAATTGTTTATTTTATTCAATACAATTAACATTGCTATAGAAGCGAAACATTTATCGAATAACGGATATTTAAAAGCAGATTCATGTCAGACAGTCCTTAAGGGATTTTGTGTAACCGCATCCCAGAGGTCAATAGAAAGGCTTGACCATAAAGAGTATTTTGATGTGTCATGGTATATAACAGTACTATCCCAAATTTGTTCTCATCTATACATATAATAAATCTGTAACTGGTCGATGTCTGTACATGGAAGATATATGAGTAAAACTTTTATCGGGGGTCTTTATAAACACAATAGAACCCAAAACAATGATTAATA
This sequence comes from Nymphalis polychloros, assembly GCA_905220585.2. Classification (NCBI taxonomy): domain Eukaryota; kingdom Metazoa; phylum Arthropoda; class Insecta; order Lepidoptera; family Nymphalidae; genus Nymphalis; species Nymphalis polychloros. The sequence continues at coordinate 8,767,596 of HG992245.1, read as the reverse complement.
GAATTTTTGTCTGTTTGTCTGTTTGTCTGTGCGTTTGTGCACGCTAATCTTAAAAACGGCTTAACGGATTTGAGTGCGGTTTTCACTAATGTATTGTGGCTAACTTCACTTAACATTTAGTGTTTGTTTTATTTCAATCGGTTCATAAATAATAAAGTTATGTCAATTTAAAGATACACATAGAACATTTATTAAAAAATGGTTATGGTCAAACTGAAAAGAGATTAAATATTACATGTAATATACACTTTTGCTTATGATTTATCCTATATTTTGTCCTATAATTTTTAATCTCTTTATGTATTTATTAAGTTTAGTATCAATACTAAAAATCAATAAATTATTATCTGTAGGAAAAGTACGCGCACCTGTTAGTTGTCAAATTCAAAAAGTTTTGTTAACAATTTCGTGTTTTCAGTAGCTTCGTGTGTTGTTTTTGCATAAAAATATTACATATATATTGTGTGTATCTTTATGATCTCATCTTATATCTTTCATAACAGTACGCTTTAAGTCTGCGTGTGAGCAAGTCAGTTAACTCAGTGACAATAATTAATACGTAAATAGTATATAGGTGTATAAACAAAGCCTAAAAAACAACTATAACAATAATACATGGTTTTAGAAGTGCTTGCTTTAAACATCAACGTGGTATATCACTTCTTTCGCGGCCACCAAACAATTCCTCAGAACACTCCCCGTGATATATGCGATAGAGTATGCAGAGTGACCCAACATCTCTACGCAAATCCAAAGTATCAAGCCGGTCGGTAATAGCTTGATCGTCGACAATTCAAACTGCTCTACGTTGAATGCGGTCAAAAGGAAGAAGCTGGTACTGGGGAGCTCCCGCCCAGAGGTGAGAGCAATACTCCATGAGGGGCCGAATTTGCGCCTTGTAAAGTTTTAGGCGATGGGCCGACGTGAAGTACTGTCTCGCCTTGTTGAGCACTCCAAGCTTTTTGGAAGCCAATTTGGCTTTAACTTCCAATTGACCGCGGAACTGAACAACGTTCGAAATCTCAACGCCAAGTATCCCGATACTGGCTGTGGGATGGAGGGAAGTATTCTCGAAATGAGGGGATCTGACAAAAGGAGACTTTTTAGCGGTTAACGCGCAAACTTGAGTCTTATTGGGGTTGAATTGGACCAAGTTTAGTCGGCCCCAGTCCGAGACTTTGGCTAACAAGGTCTGGACTTCAGACACAAGTTTATTCCGACACTCGTCGACGTGTTCCCGAGAAATATTAGCACGGCCGCTGTAAAGGACGTCTACAGTGCTGTCATCCGCATAGCAGTGAATGTTACTGATTTGTAACATATCATTGATATGCAGAAGAAACAGAGTAGGTGAAAGAACGCAGCCTTGTGGAACACCAGAATTGACGAATTTTAAGTCAGAGCATGCACCGTCGACAACGACCTTGATGCTCCGATCTGCCAAAAAGCTGGTGATCCACTTGCATAATTTCTCGGGAAGCCCGTAGGAAGGAAGCTTCGTGAGAAGCGCTTTATGCCATACCCGATCGAAGGCTTTCGCTATGTCCAGACTGACTGCTAATGCCTCCCCCTTGGACTCAACCGCTGTAGCCCATCTGTGAGTAAGGTAAACTAGAAGATCACCAGCTGAGCGACCCCGACGGAAACCGTACTGGCGGTCACTAATCAGCTGGTGCTCCTCTAGGTACCGCAGGAGCTGGCGGTTAATAATGGACTCCATTATCTTGGAGAACAAGGAGGTGATAGCAATAGGCCTATAATTTGTTGGATCAGAGCGATTGCCCTTTTTAGGGATCGGATGCACCAAAGCAGTCTTCCAAGAATTCGAGACTACGCCTAATGTGTAAGAGTGGCGGAAAAGACGCGTTAAGACCGGTGCCAACTCGGGAGCACAAGTACGCAGCACGATCGGAGGAATGCCATCGGGCCCACTCGACTTATGGATGTCCAAGGAAAGAAGTGCTTTACGAACTGCACTCTACCGGAATTTAATTTCCGGCATCATGGTATCACACCGCAAGATTGTCGGTGGTGTCTTTCCTTGATCATCAAGAGTCGATTTGGACGCGAAGAGAGATCCCAAAAGGTCGGCTTTCTCCTTCGCAGTATGGGCCAACGAGTCATCGCTCCTGTGCAGAGATGGAAGGGAGGGCTGACAGAAATTCTCTAAGACAGTCTTAGCGAGAGACCAAAATGCGCGTGTTCCCGAAGGAAGACGCACCAATCTCTCGCCAATCCTGCCAATGTGCTCCGATTTTGCCATGGCAATAACGCTTTTGAAAGATCTGGAGGCAGAGTTATATTCCTTTTTAAGTGCGCTGGTATTTACATCACGAGATGCCGATGCTTCAGCCCAGGCTTGATAGCATTCTACCTTTCGGCGTGACGCCGTTTTGCAGAAGCGACCAAACCAGGGCCGGGATCTGCCGCCGATGGGTATTGCAGAGTACGGAATGAAGAGTTCCATACCCTGAAACACCACATCGGTGACCGAGTCAGCAACGACATCTGGATCATCCGGCGAGAAACAAATCCGCCCCCATGTGTAGGATGCAAAGAAGGACCGCATCCCATTCCAGTCCGCTAACCTGTAGTGCCACACACGCTGACATCCCACGAACCGAGGCCGTGAGGTGCGTGTAATCGGCACTGTACTCCGGACAAGACGGTGGTCCGACGAGCCAAGAGGAGGCTCTACGAAAACATGGTACTCGTCCGGATGAGAGGTCAGCAGAAGATCTAACAGGGAAGGTGTATGATCCTCCACATCTGGGATTCGCGTTGGCGAGGTAACCAGTTGTGTCAGATCATACGCCAAGGCAAAATCGACCACAGATCTCCCCGCATGATCGGTGGTATGTGATCCTAGCCATTCGGCGTGGTGGGCGTTGAAATCGCCAAGAATCACGATCTCTGCGGATGGGATCTGCTGCAGCACGGAATCTGTAGCCCGTTGGATGTACTCAACGAGCCGGTCAGTTTCGGCATTACCGCTATGGGACCTATAGAGGCACGCATAGATTCGCGGATGATCATCGCAGTCTACGCGCAGCCAGAGAATGGATAGGTCCCTCCCTTCAAGATAGGCGAGGCGACGAGAGCAGACACTCTCTCTGACGTAAACACACACCCCAGCCCGTGGTACAAAGGAATGTTCCAACTTGTACCCCGGGTAGGAGAGGAATGAGGTGTCCGCCGGAGATGATATCTGGGTCTCGGTTAGAAAGAGCAAGGCTGGCTTCGCCGTCTCCAGATGGTAGTGGACGGCGTTTAAGTTGGAATTCAGTCCCCTAATGTTGCAGAAGTCCACAGCGAGGGTGGAAGGGGTTGCCTTAAGATGCCTGTTCCGTTTGCCTCGTCTATTTTTGAGCGCAAAATTGCCCCCCCCCCCCAGAATTCGAAGGGCAGCCTGGGCATCCCTGTCCAGAGAGGGATTGTCCACCGCGGTCACAGATGGTACCCTCCTGGGGTAGTTTTCTTATATTCTTCGCACTCATTTTGTTGGGGGGGGGGGGGGGAATTGGGCCTCTGGGACTCTCACATACCGAACGAAACGCGGTAGCACGGCTACCACTTAACGCTGATTTTAAGTGAGAGAGTGGTACTTCCCCGGGCGTGCCGGCCCATTCAGCTACAACCTGAAGGTATGCAGCGTGGCACTACCACTATCACTTTAGAAGACCTCATTAATAAATGTAACAAGTATTTCGAACCGAGGATAAATTTAACTATGGCCTGACATGTATTTTTTATGAGAAAACAAAGCAAACACGAAAATATAACCAACTTTATTACGAATCTAGAAAATTTCAGATTAAAATGCGATTTCGTTGAATTAATAGTCATTGGTCACTGATAAATTTACAGCGAATATGTGTTAGAGTAGCTCGCCAAACATCAAAGATTATTACAACGGTCTAATCTGTCACTAAAGAAAGCTATAGAGATAGCTAAAATAGTAGTGATCGAACAACAAAATACGGAGCACATAAATAAAAGCACTGGGACGTCGTCATCATCGTCATCTTCTAATGAATATCAAGTGATGAAGGGGGAGTAAAAGGGTTAAACGACACACAGTACAGAATAGAGAAGATGTGCATATTCTTACGAAGTCAGGCGGGCAACTAATTAAGAAGAGAACAAAATTGTGAAATTTGGTTCTATTTGCCTTATCCCAATATAAACCGAATAAAAGTATTTTGAAATCTCTCAGTATAATTCAATTGGTCTTTGGGTATGTCAATCTTGAAACAGCATAATCATGAATAGGAAGAAGTAGATCTGATCATAATTTAAAAGACAATGTTGATGATGACCCAATGATCTCAATACGGCAAACATTCACACGGCAAGCAAAGTATATTCGAAGAAAACTCCCAGGTTTTTAATATAATCACAATAAGGGATGATAATATTATCAAACATGATATTTGGTTCCGCCTGCCAATAATTATGGCTTGAAATCTACTAGGGTTGACATTAAGAGCTAAAGATTTCTCACTCCACTCAAAAATGATTTTGAAGTCATTATTCATCCTTGCGATAGCCATAGGTGACAAAATTATAATTAAGTCTACTAAGATATTGATTTTATATATTTAAAAAAAATCAATGCAAAATTAATAATGATAGAAATATTAGAAATGATAAAAATAATAATGTATTAATTTATATAATATGAATGTACCAGCCTTCTTAATATTCAATATTTTAGTTTGTTATAAATTTGCTACTGTAGTCATATTCTTACTTGCTTGCCTTTTAATTGTATTTGGTTAAAAATATGTATAATATAAATAATATATAAATCATTTATTTACTACACTTTATTGGTCTTACTCAATGTTATGTGTTATTTTATATATATAATGCTATAAGTGTGATCTAATTTTTGTTTGTAAAAAAATAATTAATAAACACTTAACCTACCAGAGCGGTCAAATAACTGCTTTTGAACCTTTAATCAAAATTGTTATATAGGTGCTTTTTTGTATATTATATACTTTTTCTGTATGAAATGGCCGCTTAAGTAGCTCATTGAGATATGTGTGTCAAGTTCACAAGTATGCCTTGATTAAGTCTGATTTTATTTAGTCTCTGACAGAACCTTTTCTTTTACTTTATCATGTATACATAAAAGAACATAAATCTATATCAAAAAACGAATTAATAAATAAATTATCCATACATATAAATAAAATTGAAGTTTCTGTCTGTGATTTCAAAATAACTGCCTGTTTTAAAGGTTATATGATTATTTACGATTTACCAAAACCAAAGCAATATATTTTTTATTTTTTTACACTGTCTGTCTGTTTGTTCAGGCTAATCTTTCAAATGTCTTAAAATTACAAATAACCGAATAACGTCCTTCAGACCAATTTCGGCCACGGCGGCCAATCTCAAGAGAGATTAGCCAACTGCGCAGGAGATATTATAGTGCAGGAGTGTGTGCGCGAACACACGTGCACTCACTATTCCCTAGCTCTCATAATCCGATGGGACGGCAATCCGACACGACCGGAAAGAGTTCAGGCGCAGAACCAACGGCTTTACGTGCTTTCCGAGGCATGGGAGTGTACACACTTCCAATCTTCAGACTCCGGGCTGCCGGAATAACTATTTATTGGCCCGACCTGGGAATTGAACCCAGGACCACCGGGTCAGCGGCCTTATATCTAGCCACTAGACCAACGAGGCAACCGAATTATTATAACAACTATTTGAAGGTTCGGTTTAGTCTTTATTTCATCAAAATCAGATGAGTCTATCAAATGTTATAAAAAATATGTATTTTTGTTGTTATCTGTACACATAATATAATGACTTTTCCTGAACGATTCATTATCGCAGAGCCTAATAAACCACGGGGGTTAGAAACTTGAAATTTTGGCAGTTGATACATTTTATATTGTAAGCACCCACTAAGGTAGGATTTCTGGAAATTCCACCCCTTTTTTTTACGCTGGGAGAACGCATTACGCGTTTCCCCACCACGGGAACAGTGGGGGGGGGTATGTGGGGCTCGCCATATGTCCAGGGCACCGAGTGTGCCCCGGTCATCGGAATACCCACTAAAAACCCAGCGGTACCCTTCCCGTCTTAACGGGAGCGCCACGGGATCGCTTGCGCATGCTGCCGTGACGCTCCGACGTCCGGTAAGTACCTGCGTTAACCTGAACGAGAGCGTGCCTCGTTTCCTTCTGACCCAGCGACTCAAGTGGGGACGTACCGCCTCCACTGTCGCCAGGCCCACCGTGGGGGACCTGAGGTCCTCCTCCCATCGGGGAAATTCCACCCCTAAAGAGTTGAACGATTGTTTAGAAACCTGTAATTTTTAAAGTTACAAGCATAAAAATTAATATACAAGCTTAATAAATAAAAATGTATTTCAAATCTACCCCCTAAGAGGGTAAAGAAGTGGTTGAAAGTTTGTATGGGGATTCCGTAATTTTTGATGTAAGAAGAATGATATTTAATATTAACGCAACGCATACGTATTTCGTCGTTTTTAGAAATTCAACTCCAAACGGGAGAAATGGGGTGAAAGCATTAGTATAAAAAAAATATATATATAAAATAGGAATTTACTATTTGTGTTTTTGATTGAATTAATAAACATGTATTTCGAAGTTTTAGAAACATTTATTTTTGTTTTGAAGAGTTGGGTGCGAAATTAAAAATATACAATATCTGATATCAATATCTCCTAGGGAGATATATATTTTTTATACGAACTTCAATATGTTAGTGAAGTTTTGATAAAAAAAAACATATTCCATTATTGCCATGTGTACCACTTAATTGGTAGTCCCCAAGTTTTACCTCAACCTGACCCTTAAACCCTAAAGAGTTAGTTTTGTTTAATCTAAGTTTGATAAAATAAAAAAATTAAAAAAAATATATTCGTGCGCTTGCTCATTTACATTAGTAACTATATCTAACGTCGTGGATAGATGACCGAGGTATTTAAGCAACAGAAGACATGTTCATGCTTCTTACTTTAAAATCACATACCAATCCAAATTTCAAATAATCGTTTATCCTTTACTTATACTTAAGCGCGAGCGAATCTGCGGGCAGCTGCTAGTTTACAATTATAAGCTACATATGAACACTTTAAGCTACATCCAAAACGCACTTAATTTACCGTTTTTATATACAATGTTATATATATATAACAATAATAAATAAATATATAATAAATATAATATCTGAAATTTATGAATAAGGTGAAACTTTTTTTTTAAACTTACACTCCACAAATTGTCAGTTAATGTAGTTTGGCAATTACATATATTGTTAACATCTAAAATATTAAGTTACCACTCCATTGAATACCTTGAATAAACATGAAAATGATACGCTAATGTAACTGAAATGGGTATTTAGGTTTGTTACGGTAGGACGGAGTTTGAATGGCCCTATGTTTGTTATTCAGCGCGTGACTCAGGCGGCCACCCGCTCCCTCGTAAATCAAACTCGCCACTCGCTATTCGCTTATGCATTATACAATTTTATTTGTGCGAGTCCGTTGAATAGGTAATAAACTATGGCAGGTGAAACGCTTTGCGTCCGAACGCGAATAGAATTTGAATGGTAGGCAAATACTTGTTTAACACGGATTTGCTATATCTATGATGTTATTTCAAACCTGTATGAATATTTCTGCGTGAATTCTCCCTAGCATAACTAGCTTCATTATGATATTATATAATTAAATCTGACATACATATAACATGTTTTTTTCAGTTGTGGCAAGAAAATTCCTAAGATAAAATTATAAAAATATGTTCTATAGTATCAAAACTTACTTATTTTCCGAATGATTTTACAGTAGGTATCATTTAATGCTGAAAACAGTTTTCACAACATCGCTAGAAAAATACTTACATCGTATTTTAGAATAGAGCTCAAAGAATGAACATTTTGTTCGGACTTTATATCTGCAGCTTTTAGTGGTTAGTTTTCTAGAGGTCTCTTCATCTCGCCGCGCGGCAGAGCAGAAAATTCACTCCAACCCTCGTTCCACACGTGGGTGCCCACACCTCGACCCCGTCTGACAAGCAATCCTTTTAGTTATTTAATTGTTTTAAGAACCTTTAATTCTAAACGTTTAAATGAATAATAAAAGATTATTTTTTACAAAAATGTTAACCGTCTCATTTCAGATGATTTTTTATTTAATAAATAGCGTCGTGTCACATTTATTATCCATCTATTTTATTTTTATTAGCCGCCTAATAGTCGAAATAAAGAGGCATGGGAAAAATATTTTATCACGAGAGAAAAAAAGTCTTATGACTTTTTTAGTTGATCTATTTTTGTTTTCATTTTATTTATTATCGATGATATTGTTATTTATAACACTTTGATTTAATAATACAAAAGTTTATGCTGTTTCGCGCAGTTACTTTTAATAAAAAAACAGAAAATCAAAATGTTCCTTTCATTTCAATTAAGCTATTGATTTAATTGGACACAATGTGAAACGCTTATGCACGCTCATGTTAATGAAATGGCTAGCAAAATGATCATAATTACGAGGAACGTTTTTACTGTATTGTTGCCAGACCTGAGCTACGAAATCACCTGACATTACCATTGCGAAAATATTTCCAACAAATGATACCATTTATTTGGGTGACTACGACTATAACTTCTGTAATTACGATTAACGAAAATTCACAATTATAATGTCCCTTTACCGAAATTGAAATAGATAGAACTGGCATTATAGCTGTACTTTAAGGTATACCAGAATGCCACAAATTATATACACACTTAATTTTCCCAATAAAAATATGATTCATATTAATAATGAGGAAATGCATTTGTTACTTATTACCATATAGGGTACGATATATATCTAACTAATATATATATTTTTTTTAATTTTATCGGTTTTTATTGTCATGATTGTACATTATAAAGATTAATGTAATAAAAAAATATTTAAGTCATTCAAAAGCGGTTCGCATCCCTGCTAGTAGCAGCTGGTGCACAACTTTCAACTCAAAATACTGTCCAAACGTGACTTGACGTTATTGCATCATTTATGCCCCATCTCGGCTAAATGCATATTATTGAATTTTACACCAGTGAAAAGTTGTTTTTAGCGAAAACATTTAGTTCCGTTTCACCTCGTGTAATTTCTAAGTATCAAAACTAGTATGTCCCTTACTTATAACGTATTATGTTAATAATACAAAATAATAATTACTGTTAACACGTCGTTATAACAATGACTTAGCTATTGTGTCTAGTGCAATCTGTATATTATCCTTAAAAGTGCTAACAGTCATTTTCAATTGTTGGACAACGTTATTCCAACGTAATACGTCATAATGTCCCATTTAATAAAGGAAAGTCATTAAACGATAAATATCCTAAGCATCTTATTAAAAGAAACATAAACGCGGTGTAAATTTTTTTGAAATGCAAACCTCTTCGAAAACTCTCTCGTGTAATGGAAATCGTGCTCCTGGCCCCAGGGGCATCGCAGATTCTCTGCACAAAGGACCCAACAAAAAGGTTCCGCCGTCACATGAACAATGTAAAACTCGCCATCGCACTTACGTTCCGACTCACGAACCAATATCAACTCAACTTCCGAACACCAAGTTACATTTTCCAACTTACATAACAGTTGTGTAACATTTTTTTTCAATCCGATAATGCCACCTTAGCACCGGGATCATGGTTTACTACAAATTGTATTAGAGTAGTAGATTTAACTATTTATATTCAGTAGAATTCGAGTAAAATCAGCTTACTTTTATAGAGTAGGCCTTCATTTGAATAACAATATTATTATAAAAACAAATATAATTTATGTTCAAATTTTTTGATAGCCCTTAAATTAGTTTACATTAAATGTATGTATATGTAATTTATTTTAGTACATTTGATATCATTATTATAAGTATTTATTTTTTGTAAATTCATTTTTTTTTGTAATACTTTAATTCTGGACATTTTGTGCAATTTAATTTTATTATGCAATAAGTTATATACATAAATAAAATAGTTTTACCACTCAATATAGAGATATGGTTATATATTGGCACTAATGAGAAACAAAAATAAATATTTAGATTTCAGATAGAGAAAAGAAGATAGAGATTTGTTATATTTACAACACGTTTTTTATCCTACCGCGAAATGAAATAAACGCTTAAAATTAAGCAATTAAATAACTCAAGCTAAAAGGTGCTTAAGCGGGTTTGCACCTTAAATAATTCAAACTTCAAGACTCAAACCGAAGAAAGAATACAATTCTAAGCAAAGCATTTTTGTTTTATAAATCAATATATTCATACCAAATATGTAAAAGGATTACAATGATTCAGTTGCGCCAGATACGTACACCATATTTTCTCGTATAACTCAAAATAGAAACTGTAAGTATGTTTATTGGTACCTGGAACTTCATCTCGAGTGCATCTCTCACGGCTCGAGGTTTTGCTGCTAGAATCGATTATCTAGACGGCACACATTCCGCAGATATCATCGTCTCGATCCCGCCATGATGGTGTGTATTAAATATCTATACAGAATAAGGAGAGATGCTATTTTAATACATTCTCAGTGCAATGTAATATGAATACATTAGAATATTGAGATGGCAATCTTATCACTTGAATAAATATATTGATACATATTATATGTTAATTAATTTAAAGAAATATTATAATTTTATGTTATAATATGATTGTTTATAAATTGATGAGATTTTTTTTCAATATTTGATAAATGTACAAACGAAATAAAGATTCCTTCTAGTTTTCCTATTCAGGTATATGAAATTTCTCTAAATATCAAGTGGCGATTTTATAAGCTTTGGAAATATAGACTTTCAATGGAAATTTTAAAACTCATTTAATCGCTATTTTCTATAAAACGTTTTTAAGATTTTGTGTTGGTACTTCGTTATACTTAACGATACCACACTAAACGTATTAACTGACCATTAAATTATCCATTGATTCGTGCAATTTTATTAAGTAAATTATATGACTCATTTCCTCTGGGAGCTGATGCAAGTGCAATGTCTTCTTGAAAACTAGCTCAGGATAGATGGAAACTGGTAATACAGTCAGGCAGCAAGCCTAGCCAATATGTAGGATATCTTAGAAATTTGGGGACTGTTTTCTCTTCTATTAGATATTTGATGAGGTGATGATTTTAAGAATACTTCAGTTTAGGACTCCTTTTAAAAATGATATCTATGTTCTAATCACTAATGGGTTCAATGACGTATGGTATAATTAAAAATATACTTAGATAAATACTACATAAAAACATAACTTGTCAGCTCAATTAACTTGTGTAATATAAAGGCAGAGCTCATGAAAACGACTCTCTTTACTCTATATTATACTTAAGAAGATTCGCGTAGGTATCAAGCAACGCAATATTATCTTAACAAAATCCTTGTATCAAATCTTAAAATCGCTTCGTATTGTTGTCTTTTGTGTTCAGGTTCGCATTCGTTTTCCATCGCACACCATTATTCACATTAAGTGGACAGATCTCGGGTCAGATCCAGGCACAAGAAAAGCACAAAAAGTGCCCGCTTTATCCGAGCATGATAAATCTACTTCAAATCCGAGAATGGCGTCTTTTATGAAGGAAATTGAAATAAACCGACCGTGCGGATAACGGCTAAGTAAGAAGATCGGGATCCTTTAAGGATATATTGGTGAATCATTTTCATTCATCAAGCCATCATCCTCTACTGATGTTCCATTTATTACTTTCATATGCAAAAAATACAACGATTATATCGAATCGAAGTTATATTCTCTAATAATAATATATATTGTTATTAATAATCGAAAAAAAAATTGAATATTAGTCTAAAATGGTAAACTATAGAAATTTTCGTTGACGACATTTTTAGAATATACTCTGTGTACAACACACTATAGTTACGTCCCTATTTTAGTGGCAGAGATGAAATCGAGCGTGAAATGGTTACCACACGAGCGGTTGTCTCGCGAACAAACGTAATAGCAGATCGCTAGGCGGCGTTTGGCGGAAAATTGGCTTGCAACCGAATACAGCTTGGGTATAAGTTTGGCAAATTGCATTCGAGCCGTCTGTTACATTTAAATTCAATGACTAATGGATACAATATTTCGACAACTGTTTGATTACAACTTGTACAAATCACTATACTTATCGTAAAACATTTAATGCGTTAATCATTAATATACTGGTGGTAGAAGCAACAAATGCAATGAAAAAAAAATTGTCACTGATTTGATAATAAAATAAATTATCAAATACAAGAAAATCAAGCAATCACGCATTTTTTCGAAAAAGAAAGTCTTCTGTTTTTTAAAAACTCCTTACATTATACTAATAATTTTCAAAAAAGATATTATGTGTATCGAATTCCTACCGTAGTATCAAAAATTACTGTACAGGTTCTTAAGAAAAACTTGAGTGAAAAATTTATAAGATTCAATAAAAATTTATAGTTTCTTATTTTATAAAGAGTTCATGATACAGATTTAATTTTCCTCGTCATTATAATTGAGAAAAAATAAGTAAGCTATTTTCTCAACTATATATAAAAATGTACTCAAGAAACAGCATCTGTTAGGTAAAATTTAACTGCTAGGTAGTTCGGTAACAAATTTCAATGAGATACATAACTATAATAGGTTTATCATATGCAAAAACAATAGGATTCACAAACACAGCTATTAGTCGATTCTAAAAATTTAAGCCAATTCGGTAAATGTTAACATATAAACACAGCATGAGCTCTGTTTTAAAATTAATTATTAGGTACCTCTATCTATAAACGAGCTGTAAATTATGAAGAAGCCAGCTAACTCGCCCACTCCGCTGTGCATAAAATATAACTTTATAATTTATCTAGTATATTTTATGAAATTAACTCCTAGAATGGTTTTATAGATAAAAACACTCTTTTTTTATAGTAGAGAAAGTATTGTTTATTACGCATCGCACACGTCGGCCACGGCGGCCTTTCTCCAGACAGACTAGGCAACGGCGCAAGACATTATTATAGTGCATAAGTGAGTACACAAACACGAATGGTATTGCTATACGGTAAGAGCATAAATAAGGGCATTGTAAGGAATTAGTATTAATACTTCTTACGTGTTAATTAAATTAAGGAATGGGCAATTAAGTAAATTAAAAAGTTATGTTATACGTGTAATGTTTCGGCTTAATTTGACAAGATTATAAATTACGGGAATGGAGGATGAGGCTTATATTGACTACGTCAATCAAGTTTCTATACATTTCGTTTGAATAGCATTGGTCGGAGATTACCCTAAAATAATTCGAATGCATTTATGTCGTACTCGTATTTTATTGAATTTTTCTTAGAAAGCTTAATTACATGGTTCAGAAATAGCACAAATTGGGTTAAGTGAATTTTGTTAACACAACCACGTGTCAGATTTTAAACGTTAACTGTGCATGTTGGTCTCAAGATTTTTAATTCACCTAAAAATTAACCAAACCCTAAAAATGAAAGCTTTAACAATGTCACAACTTCTATTTCGCAACGACGCCCGCTGTACGTCGCTGCTATCGCCTATCGAGTATCGCACTTAGTTGAGTGACACACGGCGTATATTTAATAAACACACTATATAATAAACACGTTTGAATACAACATTTTGATAACAATATTTTGAATTACAGTGTTATTGAGTGAAAGGCAGAACAAAAAAAATATGGTCAACCGTATTACCCTTCGCTGGAAAAGTGTGTAAAGCGAGGGCATCGGCCACATAAACGACAAACGTGATATAATTTTGGACAAATAGTATTATTTTATCTTCCATGTACAATAATTTTTTGAGTATCTGTATCCAGCAACGAACCTATCGTCACGCCTCTGGCGGCCGTAAATTGAACTGAACAGCGTTATTAAGTCGACGTACTCCCACTACTGTTGTTGCAAGACCTGTGTATACGACCGTGGTTGTGTTCCGGTTTGAAGGGTGAGTGAGCCAGTGTAATTACAGGCACAAGGGACATAACATCTTAGTTCCCAAGGTTGGTGGCATACTGGCGATGTAAGCGATGGTTAACATTTCTTACAATGCCAATGTCTATGGGCGTTAGTGACGACTTACCATTAGGTGGCCCATATGCTCGTCCGCCTATCTATGATTTATAAAAAAAAACGATTACATTGAGCTGACATCAGCATTCACCATATTGTAGTACAAACATATATGTATGTAAGTGGTATAAGTAAAATTCAAAGTAGTAGGCTTGAAGCAGTTCCTTCAGAAAGAACTTTCAAGATCACTTTAGGCGGTAGAACCGTACTGACCAGAATCATGGTATACAATATAAATAGATCTATAATATTATAGTAAAAAGTAAGATGGCAAAATATACACACATAACTGTGAGTAAAATAAAATTTAGCTTAAAAAGAGCCTTAAGCATAATTTGAAACCAATTCGCATTTCGCTTTCTATTAGCCCGTCTGGGTAGATACCAGCTACTCATCAGATATTCTACCGTTAAACAGCAATTAGCGTTTAAGTTCAACGGTGAACTGCTAGAGCTAGTGTAGGTACAAGGGGCATAACAATTTTGTTCCCAAGGTTACATTGACGATGTTAGAATTAATGTTTCTTACACTGCGTAGTGACCAAAGCATGTTTTATATGAAGTTCTGTTCAAAGGCCGTAACATATCTCTGTTTGATACGTTCACGCATTCTGCACTTGAGCTATTTATTTAGCTATCGCTATGCCGGCGCCTCTATGTCGTTGTAGTAAGGTCGATGGCGCTGTACGGTGCCCCGATATGGGTGGCGGCGAGGGCGATCAGGTGTTACGGTGTTTTGGACTCCAGGCGGAGGTGTCGGCTGAGGTGTAATGCTTCCGGACCGAGACGAGGGTACATGGCGAATATCCAGGGAGGTCGGGCGGATAACGGTCTAGCCCAGCAAGCCCTGATCTCCCGGTGGGAGGAGGACCTCGGGTCCTCCACGGCGGGCTTGGCGACAGAAGAGGCGGTACGTACTTGAGTCGCTGGGTCAAAAGAAAATGAGGCACGCTCTCGTTCAGGTTAACGCAGGTACTTACCGGTGTCACGATAGCATGCGCAAGCGATCCCGTGGCGCTCTCGTTAAGATGGGAAGGGTACCGCTGGGTTTTTAGTGGGTATACCGATGACCGGGGCACACTCGATGCCCTGAACATATGGCGAGCCCCACATACCCCCCCCCCACTGTTCCCGTGGGGGGAAACGTGTAAAGCGTTTTCCCGGCGTTAAAAAAAAATAATAAAAAATAATTGGTACTTACTGGTGTGCCGCGTGGGGGCCCCAGAGGCATTCCCTGGTAGCAGTTGTTGGCGGAGACCTCTCCTTGCCGAGCATCATCAACGCGATGCTCGGAAGTGAGAGGTGTTGGTCAGAGATGGTCTCTTTCTGTAAAAGCGTGATGTCGCAGAAAGAAGAGCGAGCGCGGGAAGAGGTTGCCGATGATTTTACTATATATTTTAAATTATATTGTTATTTTATTATACTATTTGGCTTTTATGTGATTATATTATATTATGTGCTTTGTATTTGGTCATTAGCAACATTGCCAGATAGCGCTGATGTTAAGCTTGCGCTACACATTTGTTTGTAAATTCGTCATAAAGTTCACAAATTAGGTCTTTATTTAGTACCTACTATTAACGTTAAATCTCCTTGGTTATTATATAGTTGTTACTGACTGAGAGCTATAGCTCTAAAAGATATATAGACATATAAAATTCTTAAAGAAATAAAATCATATTTTGTTAATAACTTATGAATAAGACTTATGTGTAAAAAAAACTCCACCTTCAAAAAATATTTAAGATTCCTGAAATATTCACCTCATGTGTACATAAGCGCATTGACCACTGACCAGTGGCCCGCTGGCAGTGGGTGCAGAGTATAATATAAATATTAACTTAATATTTGTAAATACTACGTAATGGTAAATAGTACCACGTAGTATCCACATTTTAAGTGAGTGCTTAAGTAGTGACGTGCCGAGTAATGACTAACAACTGACGACCGTGTTTACATTGACATTTGACATTTCATCTGGCTGTTTACATTCTACAACACAATGTGGTATATAACCTACAAATGATTAATAAGTAAGATCTAGACTGCCAATCTAAAAATAAACGAACAAACTTACATCTGCATTGGATGCTGAACTCGAATTTAGTCTCAAACGTATTACGCATACGACATTTTGTTAGTGCTAATATTAATCATCAATATTTTTATTCAAAACGAAACATGTCTTTAGAACAAGCAAAACAAGTAGCAGCATATCGAGCAGTCGATGAATTTGTCCAAAACAATAGCATTTTTGGTGTAGGAAGTGGATCAACAGTAGTGTATGCGGTGCAACGCTTAGCAGAGCGTGTTGAAACTGAAAACCTTAAAGTTGTGTGCATACCTACATCATTTCAAGCAAAACAGTTAATAATCAAACATAACCTAGTGTTGGGAGAACTGGATACAAATCCTGAGATAAATGTTACTATAGATGGTGCCGATGAAGTTGATTCGAATTTGACCTTAATCAAAGGTGGTGGAGGTTGTTTATTACAGGAAAAAATTGTAGCATCATGTTCTAAAAAACTGATTGTAATAGCCGATTACACAAAGGACTCCAAAAAATTAGGTGATAGATATAAAAAAGGCATACCAATTGAAGTTATTCCTATGGCCTATGTTCCTATTAAAAACAAAATTATTTCATTATTCGGGGGAGATATTAAATTAAGAAGTGCTGTTGCGAAGGCAGGTCCTGTAGTAACAGATAATGGAAATTTCATTTTAGACTGGATGTTTGCTGATCAAGATTTGGACTGGGAAAAAGTAAATAATGGAATTAAAATGATCCCAGGAGTTGTAGAAACTGGATTGTTTGTCAAAATGTGCTGTAAAGCATACTTTGGGCAACCTGAAGGCACAGTAATTGAAACCAAATGAACTCAATATAAGTCTACTTTGTAAAAGTTACTAATGATCTATAGCTTAAGTAATGATTTAATGTAAGTCCATTAAAATTTTTGATTTATTATATCATCAACTGGTTTAATAGTTGTTTACTCTATTTATTAATGTTTAAACCAAGCTCACTATTTTTTCTGTAGCATAAAAATATATTTACTATTTTTTGTCTACATGCATGTTTTATATATAACCCAATATCTCAATAAGCACAAAATGTTTAAGTTTTCATAAAGATAAGTTTCCTTTATCAATTAATACAAAATATTGTGTGCTCAAACTTAGCCATGACTACTGGATTTAATATATTTTTATCACAGTTTATACAAACATGCAAAATTAAAAACTATTTACAAATTTATTTTAAAAGAGTGATTCTTATTACTGTTAGTGATGAGCATATTGCAATAAAAGAGACTTATAAATAATTGATATGCAAATAAACTTATTAATTTTCATGTGGGGTTTTATTTTTAAGGTGTACCAATATTACAAAATATTTTATACGATGGTACATCTTTGGTATAAAATATTTTTTAAATGTAAAATATTAAATGAGCAATTCTTAAAGTAAATGTTTATGTGCATAATTTGTGTTTACAGCTATTAATCTCTTGCTTACCTCATTTGAAGAAAAATGTGGGAAAACCTTTGTGTCTAATTTCATTGAAATTCTGCTACATGTATATCCACCAACCCATATTGCAGCATGGTGAAATAATCTCTAAACTTAGTCCAGCAGTGGGACATTAACAGGCTGTTAGTTTATAGCTATTTACCTATAAATAAGTACCACTTCATTCATTTATAACTTTAATTAAAATAGTTTTTTTTATAATATAATTAAAAATTTCAACTTTATTAGGCTTTTATTTATAATAGTAAAATATTTTGAAATTGAGTTTTACAATATCAGTCATGAGTTTAGGATACGATAAGACAACAGTTTGGTGCAGTGATAGATTCTTAAACAATAGACTTAATATAAGATTAAAACCACATAGCATAGGAAATTCTTGTAAAAGAAGTAATTACATTGATATTACAAAAATCTTTAAAAGGCAGCACTACAATCAGAAATAGTATTAACTAGTATAAGTTCAAACACTTTCACTGCCAAACTGATCTACTAAAACTATACCAAAAAAATTGTTTTTTCGGCATACAGTATGCTGAAAAAACAAACACATTTTAGCGCTGTGAATCTGGAACAGTTTGTGTCTGAAACAGGCATACTAGAATTTTATTCTGTTATTTAAAAATTTATTAATAACAGTAGCTACAATATTCTTTTTTTAACTATTTAATTTGCAATGCAGAATATAATAAAATAATGTTAAATGTTATGTTTATTTAATTACAATCAGAAAAATATATGAAAAATTTATTTTTTAAAATAAAAAAGCCACAAATTTTATTATTTTAATTTCTTTGGCTATTAATTCAAATAGACGGCAGTGAAAATGTTAATTTCAATACTAATTTACTGTTGCAGGTCATATTCATTTAAAGCCAAGATATTATACTACATTTCATCGCTTATTGAGTTTTACTTATAAACTATTTTCATTACATAAATACATAAATACAGATCCATTTTGTGCAAGAAAATTAAAGCATATTATATTAATTGATGTAGGAAAACCAACTAACTAATTATTAATAGAGGCTAGTTTTCTTCATTATTCTTAAAAATTCTTCTTGGTTGATTTCACCATCACCATCTCTATCAGCTTCATCAATCATTTCATGCAATTCTTCATCGGTTAATGTCTCACCTAATTCCCGTGCCACTCGTTTTAGATTCTTGAATGAAATTTTACCTGAAAATAGTTATAATTTTTGGATTTTTAGCCTTATAATATTGCAAAGCATCAAACACTAAATTAGTTTTAATTATTGAAATATTTGACTTTATAAATAGTTAGGATGTACTATGAAATAAATTTTACATACCTGTTTCATCATCATCAAATAATTTAAAAGCTTTCATAATTTCTTCTTTTGTATCCTTTTCGGCCATTTTCACAGTCATTAAATCTATAAAATCCTCAAATGAAACTTTTCCATCACCTTTATCAATTTCTGCAATCATTTTCTTGATCTCTTCTTTTTTAGGTTCAAACCCGAGAGCCCTAATAGCGACCTTCAGCTCCTTTGTATCAATTTTGCCTGTGCTTTCAGTATCAAATAAATCAAAAGCTTCTTTTATATCTCTTTTTTGCTCTTCCGACAGTTCGAACTTAGGTCCCGATTTCTTACGCACTCCACCGGGCTGGGCATTGTTGGAATTCACGTTCTTTTTTTGAGAACTACTAACAGCAGTTGTCTGAAACATGTTATTACAAGCTAAGGTAGAAATCAATACTAAAACATACCTTTTACTTAAGCCTATTAATCGATATTTCTAACGAATTTTACAAACCATTATTCAGACAATTAATATGTGTTGTTGCACTGAATAATATTTCAAATGTTATTTTAATTGAATCAAACAACACCAACAATTTTTCAGAATGCTCAATTGCTCAATATTACAATATATTCAAAACAATAATAATTCGTAATCTCGCGCAAGTGTCAAATTGTCAACATTCGTATACAAGACCGTGGTTATAATCACGGTCTTGTATACAGGTCTATCAACCGAGTCCAATTTCAGTGGTAAGAGATAGGTACGATTGTGCTACAACTTTTATTTCGCGTCAACGCCGCTGTACGTACGTCGTTGCTATCGATAAACACGGACACGTGCCGGTTGAGTGTCACGGAGCGTATATATTTCTCTCCCAAGTATTGTGTTATTTAATAATTGTTATATCGTTTTGGGGATTTATTGTTATTTAACAGTTTTGTTTGGATTTAAAAAAGTGTTCGGGATAATGATCCATCGTCATGCCTCTGACGGCCGTAAATTGAACTGAAAAGCAACCATTAAGCCGACGTACTCCCACTACTGTTGTTGATAGACCTGTGTATACGACCGTGGTTATAATAATCTGCTGTCAAAGTATTAATGTCATGAAAATTGAAATTAAATCATTGTCGAACACACCACAGACTATATATATTATCATAGTAGGGCCCAATAGGGGCTTTTGGATTTACTCGTACGCGGCAGATTAACAAAAGTTAGAGTTAGGAAATACCTTACACCAATTGAGTATCTCCAGCATTGGAATTTTTGATTATACAAACCCTTATGGTGGCTGGATATATCAGGCACAGGAGCAACAGCTTCAAATGCTTGAGTAATATTGCTTGCTTTTCAAATCTTGGTCATTACCGAAACAATTTTACATAAGCCATTGACATTCATTGGCCCGAACTGAGGAATTTAACAGAGAATCTCTATATTTGATCCCGTTTAAAATAACCACTAAACCTAATGAATCACTAAATAATAATAATCATATGTATATATTCTGGATTCTCACATAAACTACTAATTTGATTCATATATAAATATCACACTGACAGATTTTATAGGTAATTTTAGGACAGTATTTAGAACGGTTGGCCTATATACTATGTCAATGTAATCGGAAAAAATACCATCGGTCTAGGTGTTGTCCAATTCAAGCTAAAGCTGGTAAAATATAAGATGACGAGCATATTTGGCATAAATCTAAAATTCGAACCATTTTCGTTTAAAAACAGAAGAAAATAATATATATTTTATTGAATAATTAAAACATGTATGACAAAATAATGATAATAACAATAGCATGCTTTGATTAAAAAAATCTTAATTACATGTAATAAATAAAATAAACTTTTATTATTGAAATTATATTTCGTTTATTGTAAAAAATCTATAATAATTCTGAAAAATTTAATCGAATATAATATAATACATTTTTGTTCTATTGACCAAAGTCAAAATATTTTTCGTCAGGGAGCAGACGGAAGTGTTCCGACGGACTTCATGAGGTGATAGCAGTGAGGGAGTCGACTTCTATGGCCTATCTTCAGTAGGGTGGCGGCGGCCTGCGCCAGCATGCCGGCGCGTTCCCCGGGCGCGGCCAGCACCGCCGCCGGCAAATGTTTGCACGCCATGTACAGAGCCACTGCCCGCTCGCCTTCCCCGCCACCGCCTTCCAGGGCTCGTTCTTTTAAATATATGAAACACGACTTTTATATAACTACTTGTCTCTTATTTTTCCATAAGCAACAACTTTTGTTCTACGACTTTTGATAATTTGTTAGATTTTATTTTCATACTTGGTGGTAGAGCTTTGTGCAAGCTCGTCTGGGTAGGTACCACCCACTCATCAGATATTCTACCGCAAAACAGCAGTACTTGGTACTGTTGTGTTCCGGTTTGAAGGGTGAGTGAGCCAGTGTAATTACAGGCACAAGGGACATAACATTTTAGTTCCCAAGGTTGATGGCGCATTGGCAATGTAAGCGATCGTTAACATTTCTTACACTGCCAATGTCTATGGGCGTTGGTGACCACTTACCATCAGGTGGCCCATATGCTCGTCCGCCAACCTATGTTATAAAAAAAAAAAAAAAAAAAAATACAAAAATAAGTATTAATTTAATTTCCCGCTTGAACGTTTATAAGTCTACGTGCATCGCAAAGATCGACGGGTCGCGTCGTCCTTTCTTTTATGAATGAAATATAAACCTACAAATGTCACGACTTTACGACAAAAACTTGTATAATCACTTTTTTGTCATGTATTGAATTATGTCCGTTTTCGTAGAACAAAAGTTGTTGCTTTTTATGCTTAGCTATCTAGTCCTGCGAGGTTGCTGGGTCGTTACAAATAATCCTGTATATGAATTTGTTTAGAATCAATTCTGTTGTTTACTCTTGATGAGGTACCAATTATACAAACAAAATTACTCTTGCAACTATAATATCGGACAGATAGTATGAGACTAATCAGTAAAAACTTAATCAAACATTCAGTATACATAAGAAAGTTTACAACCTTTTACTGAAAAAAAAAACGTCTATTCATTTTTTATCCTATTTTGTACATATTTTGTACATATATTGTTGCATATTCGCTAATTATTGTGTAGTACAAATCCAATATTTTATCATTTCCGTATCATTATTTACTTTGTCTTGATTTATATCTTATATAATGTATAAATAGAAAGCAATTAATAAATCCGTACAACAAAAAAATATTTACGAAGAAAATTATTAATCAATATAACAGAATTAAGACGTTACGATTGACTAGAATAAATTCGGTACGAGTATTGGCGCATTTAAATATCGCAACTAAAGTGATGATTTAGATAAACAGGGTGTAGTTCCGAAAAGCCCATACCGCTTTTTTCCTTGAAATTTCGTTTACTTATGTATTTTGTTATGACTCGCTGATCACGAATATCATAGTTAAAATGGGCGTAAATTTTATTTTCAAGGTCATAACTCATGCACTTTGAAGCTAGCTCTGAAGACAATCCAAACTTCCCGAGGTGAAGACAGCTTTTCCCACATTTCTCGAAAAAAAAAATCGTTTTAGACAAAAAATATACGGGACATGAAACGTTTATCCCTATTTAGAATTTTATGATTAAATAAAAATTTTTGATTGAATAAAAAAATGTTTTTTACCTTTTCCACATATAATCGACGAACGATTTAATCGTGGACGTAGACTGCCATCCAAGAGTTGCTGCGTGCGACGCGGAGCAGCGCCCGCCATCATACGGCAAACCGCAGAGTGCAGAAACACACGCGACGTCACCCACTGGGGAAAAACAAAAAAAAAGTATATTGATACACATCTTCTATAAAAATATAAAATGACAAATATTTTATGAATGAAATTATCGATAAATAGTATTTTTCTATCGGATTCTGTGTGGATATATATGTGGAAACAAGTTAAAAATTTAGTAGAATGCGTAGATAGAGACATCATAATAAATCTTTCAATGTTTATATAGGGTTTTCCAATAGGGACGCTTGAACTTTGACAGCTGATTGCGGCCATGTTGTTTGAGTGACAGCTGTCAAATGCAGTGTGTTATATTCATTCCGTCCTCCCAAACCACCATGTTAGCAGGTTACAGTGTCGAGCAGCACGTGCAAATCATAAAATTGTTTTATGAAAATGGGTCTTCAGTTCGAGCAACGTTCCGCGCACTTCGCCCGTTTTACGGTCGCGATGATCGTCCTGCCGAGTCGACTATCCGTCGATTGGTGGACAAATTCGAGTCAACCGGGTCAGTTAACAATCAGCCGGTTCCCGTGCGTCAACGTAACGCGAGATCTGCCGAGAATATCGCCGCTGTGCGCGACAGTGTCCTCGAAAACCCGCGGCAGTCAATTCCGCGTCGCGCACAGGAACTCGGCCTTTCGCAGACGACAACTTGGCGAATTTTGCGTTGTGACTTGAGCCTGCACCCGTACAAGATCCAGCTGACCCAAGAGCTCAAGGTTAATGACCATAGACAGCGCCGTGTGTTCGCTGACTGGGCATTAGAGCAGTTGGAAGTTGACGCCGATTTTGGCAAAAAAATCATCTTCAGCGACGAGGCGCATTTTTGGATGAATGGCTATGTCAACAAGCAAAATTGCCGTATTTGGGACGAGACCAATCCACACGAGGTTCACCAAGTGGCAATGCACCCGCAGAAAGTGACTGTTTGGTGCGGATTTTGGGCCGGAGGCGTGATTGGTCCGTATTTTTTCGAAAACGATAATGGTGTGGCCGTCACCGTCAATGGTGAGCGATACCGGTCGATGATAACCAACTTCTTTTGGCCTGAAATCGAGAATATGGATCTGGACAACATGTGGTTTCAACAGGACGGCGCTACGTGCCACACAGCACACGCTACGATGGAAGTTCTGCACGATCAAGCGCCCTTAATGGAAAACCCTATACAATTGACAAAATCTGCTGGATGACACTTGTGTTGTAAGTGTCTTACCCCGTATGTTAAAAGTTACGTAAGTTTTAATACTTTAAATGACAAAAAAATACTCAATACTCGGTAATGTCATATTCAACAGGAGAAATATTTAATAAAAAAGAAAGAAAATAATCTGAATATAATTCAGCGAATAAGCAATGTAATCGAGTCCTAAAAGTAAGAAATCAGTCTCTCCAAGCGGATGCATGATGAAGAGCGTGAGAGTGTACGAGCCATGGTCGCTGGTCGCTGGTTACCGGCAAGGTCTGCGAGAGTCGGCGCAGGGAGTGCAGGTCGCGCTGGAAGGCGCGCAGGTGTCGCGGCGCGGCGGGGGGCGTGGCGCGCGCGGCGGGGGGCGCGGGGGGAGCGCTCGCCTCCCACACGCCGGCGCGCACCTCCAGCACCCAGTCGCAGCACAGCACTTGCATCAGCTGGATGAGATCATGTTTTTATATATAACTTAAGCTAAGAAATATTGTATAATACCTAAATATGCATACTACCTTATCGTCATCATTCGCTTTCCTTTGTTAAGGGTCAGCGAAATGTCATTTTATAACAATTTGATAGAGCATTTGACAGACGTCAACCCTCCTTGGGAATGCTTTTGCGGTGTCCCACTACTATATGTAATGTAGAGGCAAAAGCAAAGCTACGGCCCTCACCGGTAGAGACGGGGTAGCAATAAATAAAATATAAATATTTTAAAAAAAAAATCTTACCCAATCCAACTCAACAGTAACAGCGCAAATAAGACGTGGCATGCGATGAATGCAACTAAAGCGAGATTTGCCTTGTAGTAATATTGCACATTATATCAAGAAGTGCAATGCAACTACAATGCACTCCCGCAATAGTTAGTCTTCGAATAGATTTAGTAACATAACATTAAAATTCCAACAAATAAGAAACTAAGAAAAAAAATACAATAAGCTAGGAAACAACGAAAAGAAAGCATTATTTATAAGTAATTTAACAATGTCGATGCAAATAAAATTTTGTAAAAGCGATCTCAATTTAATCATACAAAAATAACAGTAACAATATTTATTTTAAAGAACAAATAATATAATTCACAGTATGCGCTTCATACAAACCCATCTGGATAGGTACCACCTAGTAATCACATATTTTACCTCCGAACAGCAACACTTCGTATTGTTGTGTTCTGGTTAGAATGGTGTGAGCCAGTGTAACTTTGGGCACAAGAAACAACATCTTAGTTCTCACCGCTGTTAGCACATTGGTGATCTAAGAGAAGATTATTATTTCTTACAGTACTAATTTTTTTTGGAATGGTAGTGACAACTTACCACCAGGTGGCTCAATTTTCAATCTATCTACTTTAAATAATAAAATAAAGGTTTCAAGACATACCAACATAAGCTGTGTCGGTTTCCGGCAACAGTAATAGGCCAATGAATCCGCTAGTCTGGCTCCAGCAATGTCACACACCTATAAAAAAAAAAAAAACAAAATTAATACATTTTGTATTACTATTAATAATACTGCATTTATTTAAATTGGATAACTACTGTATAAAAAGGATGCACAGTAAAAATAATATAAAATAAAGTGTCATGTATTACAAAACATACCTTGAGTATTGTCTCTGAAGTTCTTGCAATGGAGACTTCATCTCTGCACTGAGCGAGGCTTAGGAGACCGCGCCGACTTTTGTACGCCGCGTGAAGAGCCCTGAGACATAACCACAATAGAAATACTTGCGTGTTTACATTACGACGGACAATAGTTATTAATATCGAATTTATAAACTATACACAATGTTTTATAAACATCGCGGTTATTAGAATTCCTAAGCCATCACATGTAGAATTATTAAACTCAGTCAAATGGACGTAACATATTAAATTCATTCGAAAAAAAAAAAAAATTACAAATAATTTGAAAAAATTATTGCCATCATCAAATTAAATAATAAACAGGTAAGCATAGATTATTTACTAAATATAAAATACTAGTTGAATTATAAAATTACGACTGTCAGGCTAAATATTCTACTAGGTAGGTAAGTATATATTATATTATTGCTTTATTACTCGTAGACTTCGTAAACATCTATCGATAAGTTTTAAATTAAGAACAGGTGATATTTATAAAAGAGTACAGTGAACATATTCAACGTACCCAGGCAAAGGATCTTCACAGTTGGTAAGTTCCTCCGGCAGCAGGTTTAGCTTATCACCAATTTCAGCGGCATTTTTCGAGTCCGCCAGCAACCAAGTTGCCGCTACTCCCACGATGTTTGCCCACCACTCCATCACTGGGTCCCAGCAACCTAAGCCAATGTACCAATCGCGTGTTTTGTGGTTACTTTATTCAGGATATGCAAACTTGATATTTTCATTTTTACTTTGTGCATTCAATTTTTAATAATATATTTCATAATTTTGTACATAATAAAACCTAAACTTTTACCAAAAAAACCCTCAGCACATTAATTTATTTTGTTATATCATTTTGAGTAATTTATATGTTTTTTATTTTTTATTTGCATAAGTTATTATTCTACATTACTAGTATTCGCACACGGCTTCATCCGCGTATAAAAAGGAAAGGAGCAGGTATTAGGCAAAAAAAGTACCCTATGTCCTTCCTTGGGTTTCAAACTTACCTCATATCAAATTTCATCAAAATCGATGCAGTGGTTTAGCCGTGTAAGCGTAACAGACAGACAGAAGTTACTTTCGCATTTACAATATTAGTTTAGACATTCTACAAGATGGACAAATCTTTTAATATTTGAAAAGCTCACAGCTTCTGCGCTGGCTGGATTTCGTCCATCGATGCTATATAGAGCACAACGTACTATTTAAAATGTTAAAGAACTATTGGTCAATTGATAGATGTTAAAATACAATTTACAATACAGTATAAACTCGATTATCCGGTCCTCGGTTATCCGGATTACTAACCGCGACCAATTATATTAAATGATGATGATGAAACAGAAGAAAATCTAGACGTAGAAATGTGGATAAGTGCATACATCGTATGTTGGAAAATGTATCTTAATAATTTCTTAATAAACATTGATTTTCGTTGCAATGTATTTGTTGTTTTTAATAAACACATAACATTATGTACTACATATGCACAAAACAATTTCCTACATTCGATTATCCGGATTTTCAATTATCCGAATGCCTAACGATTACAATTAGTCCGGTTAATCGAGTTACTATTGTAATTATTTGAATATAATGTAACGCAATTACTTCGAGTGTTATGCACTGAATGATATCATCCTACCTATATTTTTTTTATACATTTTAATAGTAAGTAAATAAACGCCATTACTCTTAGACATTGGCTCTGTTAGAAATATTTGGTATGCTATACATAACCAATGTATTGTCGGCCATGGGAATTAAGATGTTATTGTGATTGTGAAACTCAAACCGAAACAACAGACATCAATTATTTGCGCTTTGATTATTAACTAGAATTGATAATCAGTGAAGCTTATATTACTACCATTAAAAATAATAACATATGTGCACGACTCGGGTGCACTGAACCCACCTGTGTGGTGCGGTGCGTCCGTGGAAACGTCGTCTGTGATCAGCTTGATCATATCCAGTACGTCGCGAGTGTTGCTGCGCTCGTCCGCACAGAGGAGCATCTGAAGGCTTTTCTGGAGCAATTCCAGGTGATAGGCCTGACGAGATTTGAATCGGTACATTATGTATATGTACATTAAAAAAAATACAATTGAATTAATCGCAAATAATCCTATCTTCAAATAAAACTAATGAAGTGCTACAAGTGTAGAGTAATAGTCATTTAAAGGTACATCGAAATAAGACAAATAAAAAATAACAGCATGAAACATAAGTGGTATAAGAGCGGTACCCTCATGGCGTAGGCCAGCGGGTCGGCGGCGGTGGGCAGGCGCGAGAACAGCGCGTGCGCGGGCGCGGCGTCGTAGGCCCAGCGGCGCGCGCGCAGGTAGCGCTGGCCGCGCGCGCTCGTCGCCCAGCGCACGCGCGCGCCGCACGACTCCCAGCACCAGCACACGCTCAGCCGCAGGTAGTAGCTGCGCACCACACGTTAGCCCGTTACCCTTGCCTCACCTCTACGTCGCCCCCGCGTCACCTCGACGTTTATATTCGATGAACTTTTACTATTCTAAGCGATTAAAAATTGTTTTGTGAAATTTGTATATTTTTCTAGCTAAGCGCTCGCATGAATGATTCCGACGTACGGGTGCGTGAACACTTCCAGACTCCGAACTACTACTGAGAATGTATCGACGATAACCGAACAAAAAGTGTATTGGGCCGACCCGAGGTTTTAACTCAGAACGTTGGGGTCTGCGGCCTTAGAAAATAGATGTTAACGCTCGAAGGTTCCAAAGTAAAAGTCTATTTAAGTGAAAATATTTTCATTAGAGTCATGAGGCATTATATTTAAATAATTATTGTATATATAATGACTGCCTGTAACAAATATGTAAATCAGAACGTGTGACAAAACCAAAGTTGAAATTATTAACTCACCCACACAACCAGTTCCCTATTTTCGGCATGTAATCCTTGAACACCAAAGCAGCAGTGACGTAGGTCTCAGCTAGAAGTTGCTTATTCGTCGTAACTTCAGCTAAGTTGACCGCTTGTAATGCCAAAAGTACGCGCTCACTGCGTCCGCTGTGGCCCGATAGAATCTCAAGTTGAGCGAGGCGATGTGACACGGTTGAAACTTCGGCCGCCCAGTGTTGAGTTGCTCTACGTGCAGGGCTGTATAAATAAAAAAAGCGATACTATATGTTTGAACAAGAAAATATTTTCAAATTATCAAGGATCATTATCATCAGTCAATCATAACCCACCACTGGACATAGTTTCTCACAATGTGCACCAAAGTTCTCAGTTCTTCGCCGTCCGAATTAACCGTATACCTGATACTTAACGCTACGACCTTATGGGACGGAGCAATGTACCTTAACAACACTGACTAACTGTATATACAGTTAATTGGATGTACTTAGATATGAACTCATCATCATTTAAAACATGCATATAATATAAACCCAATTTAATGCCCTCAAGAAAAAGCAGGATATTATTATATTCATACTAAAGGTAGTGGATGAGTAGGTATAGCATAATCAAAATGAATTTGCAACAAAAGGAAACACGTTTACCTATCACCCCATATATCACCAGCTCTCCTGGCAAGGAAACCACCGAAGGGCAAACGCTGTAGCACTTGTCTTAACGCTGCAGATGCTAATGCGGAATACTTGGCATGACCTTGCCCTCCGCTCGCTTGAACACTCTTGCCACAAGCAGATAATGCCCTATGAAGTTCTAAGCGCGCATTCGTTAGGTCTTTCTAAAAACAAACATTCACTTTAGAAAGACTAAGTAAAAAAAAAAAAGAAAAAAGGCAATAAACTACATAGACAGAGACATTTTTATTATGCCAGCGTGTATTTCGATGAGAGCTGTCACATCTTTGTTGCATGGAAGAGGATGTTGGACTACTTATAAATACTTTTTGATTGACCCTGAATGACCTCTTGAATTTACCAGGTGTAGAGTATCCTTTATCATAAATAACAATCATACCAAGTATCATTAAATTCCTACTGGTATTTGGGTTGAGCATGGATATAGAAAAAGCATTCAAAAGTGCCCTTTGAAACGTCTATTTATATTTATAATTTATTTATGTTGCACCTTTTATTTAAAGTTAAATTACAAAATGTAACATTTCACCTTTTTCATAAAATTATGCGCTTGCCGTTTATGCTTGTAGAAAAGACCAGCCTCCTTGGATTGTGATTTAGGAACTGAGTCACCATAAACCAATAGTTTTATTAAACAGCCTCCGAGAACGAAGAAATTGACAAAGTATATTAAAAGTGTGTTGAATATCCAATTTCCCCAAGATAAGGTACTCGAACCTGAAAAATAAAATATTTTATAAAAAAATATATTATTATGTTTTATTATAAATCTTAATTTGTATAAAAGGCCACCACTTTTATAAAATAATTGAATTTAATAATCATTCTTAAAATTCTTAATTGTTACAATAGACACCAGACAAGTCTATTCTAACGACGGGAATGGGACGGGTAAATTTACATATTCCACACAATTAGCTAATATCTCGTCTATATTATGAATTACAAACAGTAAAATGTATTATAACTTTATTTATAACACAAAACTATTCCACTTAACTACTTTTATCTATTTTCCACTTAACTACTTATTACAGTTTCCACTTATCTACTTCCCAAGCGCCGATAACCGACAACATTAAACACGCATTTTTTTCACAAAACCATAATGAATACCATTAGTTAATCAAGTTCTCAACCAACTCAATTCAACGCCAATGTTCTTTATGTCTTTACTGTGATCGGAATAGACTATAAAATAAATAAATATTACTTTATCATTTACTGTTCAAAACAATAACCTTACCATAGCTATCGTCTGACAATATTCTTCTTTGGTCGACTCTTGTTGAATAATCATTAGTAAAAGATTCCGACATAATTCCTCCAAAGAAAATACTGAACGGATTAAAGGCAATTAGTCCGATCATAAAGGCACACAAGGCTAATCTGGAATGGTCTCCCATTCCCATGATAATTTTTGAATATTTTTCTTCCATCTGCAATAAAATAAAAAATAATGGATAAGTTAAAGAGTTTAAAAATAAATTAAAATATTACTTAAGTATCAATGGATAAAATAAACAATAAACAAGTTTTTCATTTAAATATACATTTGGATTCCACAATGCTTTACTAAATATCTATTAAAAATGCAAAATACTTACTTTACACTCAGGAGATGAGGGTGAATCACTATCAATACCCTGAGAAGAGTGATATGGAGATGAGATGTCACTGTGTGGTGGGGTGTATGGACCGTCAAACACAAGTTCCTTAACCCCTGATTTCTGACAAGCGAGCTTTAGAGCTATGTTTTCTTGCTTTAATCTTGTATTTTGATTTTGCAGGTACTTAATATAGTCTATAGTTTTTCTTAATATTGCAGATTTATTTAACTATAATAAAAAAAAAAACAAAGTTATTAAATGGTTGGTATATCCGTTTACTCGGTGGTAACTCATCAGATATTCTACCGCAAAACAACAGTATTGTATTGTTGTGTTCCAGTTTGAAGGGTGTGTGAGCCAGTGTAATTACAGACACAAGGGATATAACATCTTAGTTCCCATGGATGGTGGTGCATTAGTGCTGTAAGTAATGGTTAACATTTCTTACAATGCCATTG
The DNA here is from genome assembly GCA_905220585.2 of Nymphalis polychloros. Lineage (NCBI taxonomy): Eukaryota > Metazoa > Arthropoda > Insecta > Lepidoptera > Nymphalidae > Nymphalis > Nymphalis polychloros. The sequence goes on along the minus strand of HG992245.1, from coordinate 8,736,391 downwards.
TCTATGGGCATTGGTGACCACTTACCATTGGGTGGCCCATATGCTCATATGCCTATCTATACAATAAGAAAAAAAAATTTTGCTTTTTAATATTTTCTTTGAACATACAATATTAAGCTGTTTAAAATTAATGATTTTTTATTACCTTAGCTTCTTCACCAACTAACATATTCTTAAGTTCTACTATTCGATCATTAATGCTTGTTCGATATCGGCGCTCTATAGCATTATGAGCGCTTCGCTTTACTTCTTTCACTTTAGGCGGAGCAGTATTTGGTGCTTGGTTAAAGGAGAATTTGTCACCATCAAGTACCACTGGTATACCCGTAGTTAGCAATGTGGGTCCATTATTGCTTGTGAAGAAAGTATGTATGGGCTGACCCTCATTACCAGATTTTGCACTTGTGATGATCCCTTGACCTATAAACACAACAATTAAAAAAAGTAATGAAATAAATCCATGACAAAAAAAATATGGTTTCTTATTTATAATTAAAAGATATTTAAAAACCTACTCTGTACTGGAGCACTTGTGTACATCAAAGTCTGTGTTTCAGGGCTTATAATATTTGATTGCAATATCACAGGGGAGAAATTAGAATCACTTTTTAGTAAAACTCCTTTTGTATTATTTGGTAAAAGCAAAGGCTGGGAAGGTTTTTGTGATTTATTTGCTTGGTTTAACTGTGACACTTTGTCCAGCTGTACAAGTGATGCCCTGCCATTGGGCAGTTTTTGTAAGCTCCCATGACCCAAGTTGACATATAGAGGACTTTGGATTACTTGTTGCACAATCATTGGTGTTTGTGCTGGTTGATTAGGGCCATGTTGTGTTACATCCGGCAATGGCGTGCTTTCAGCTTTTATATTCAAATTATAACCTTCTTCTCTCCCATAAACACCCAAAACAGGACTACTCTTTGGTTGAGGGGCATGAGTTTGCGCCTTTCGATTGCGTGGGTGTTGTGAGACCAAGGGGTTCCCTGGTGCGTTATAATAAGGTGATAGTTGGGGTGATGAAACATTTGAATTCAATTTCGTATCTATATTCAAAAGACCAGGATCGGGATCGACATAAGCCAGCTCTTCTTCTAGTTTTTTCATAAAATCTCCATCACAACCGCTTAGGAAATCTGGAAACATATATGTATAAGTCTGAGTCATAATTTCATTTTAAACGCCGATTAAATACACATTACTTGCCTTCAATTTCAGCGATATCGTGAACATTAAATACGTCGTTATTTAGAAATGATTCTTCAGGCTCCATTTTGGTCATAGTCCTCCAAAACAAATTATAATTAATTTGTGACCAAGCATATGTAATATTTTTGTTTATTACAATATATTACGATTTATTCCATAATACTTGTTTACTTACTACTATCATTTACTTTTGATATATTTTGACATGTGACTTAGGACGTCCAATCAAAACATAGAAATTTAGTGGTACGATTCTACGTCACACAAAGTCAGACCCGTTCAAAAATATATTTACACAATACAAAATAATATTTATAAAATACATTTTTAATATTATGTACACGTTTTCAATTTTAATATTTTTTTTACATAAAACATATCTTAGAGATAACTATAATATCAATTATTTCAATTTTTTTAATGCTTTCTTTATACTTATAAATATAACTTAGTATTAGTGCCATCTATACAAAAACTCAGTTACACAGCACATCGTTTTGAAACTCTCAATAGATGGCGCAGTTTCAACATAAATAAATTAATGTTTAGTTCGAATTATGAAGTGTCCTCTACACTTCATAATTGGAACTAATATCACAACTAAAATATATTTGTGTTTAAAAAGTGATCCTCAAAATAATGCATAAATTTTGAGGGTCACTTTTTTATTTATGATCTTGTCAAAGGAAATTCGCTGCAGCGCCCTGAGACTGAAACAAATGTATGGAAATGTTCCAAGCATGCACCAGGTATCGGCAGCGCTAACTACGAATGTTGCCGGGTGACCGATATAGTTAATATATGTATATATATATAGTGGTGGTCGTATAATTAGAAACACTACCAACGGTCCTTGACATTATGTAAGATACTTCAACAATAAATAGGACAACAATATGATCAACGATTTACCATTTATTAGAAAAACAGTATAAATCCCATTAAACAAGTGCAGTTTCAATATTACATTACGGACAAACATTTAAATCAGTTTTAAGGTATGAACAATAATGGTCAACTAATTAGAAACAACAACAAAAAATATAAAAAACAATATTTTTTTAAGTATTAGTAATTAGTATTGTTATTTACGAAATAGCTACTATCCACAGCCTACCAATAGTTATAATTAATATTTACTGCAACGACGTGGCATTAATTCAATCAATTTCATACATTTTTCTAGGGGGATTGAATTCCATGCTTCAACAAACGCTTCATATAGTTCGTTTTGACTGGTGTTACGTTTGTTTGAGACTTTCTTTTTAACAATATACCAGAGATTTTCTATCGGGTTTAAATTCGGACTATTTGCTGGTCAGTCTAAAACCGATATACGCTGTTCGCTAAAGAAACATTTGACGCTATTGGCCGTATGTTTAGGGTCATTGTAATGCTGAAAGATCCAGGTTATAGACAAATGATCGTCCGAGTAGGGAATTATTGTGTGCTCTAAGATATTTTTGTATTGCCATTGATCCATTGTACCGCCACCGTGCTTGACTATACTCCTTGTGTATGTATAACCAAAAGCATTGTTTACAGGGCGTCTAACATAGCACTTTCCATCGGAATTTACCATATTAATTTTTGTTTCATCTGAAAATAACACTTTTTTCCATTCTCGTACCGTCCAATTAACATATTTTTTAGCGAATAATAATCGCTTCTCTCGGTGTTGCTTGGTAAGAAACGGTACCTTTCGAGAGATTCTTCCAAACAATTTAGCTTCCACTAATCTTCGGCGTATCAGTCTTGACGAGATGTTTCTCAGGTCATCAGGCGAAAAACTTTATTTTTAATCTGGTTGGAGCCTTTACTTGGGTCTTTTTTAGCAACAAGAACGATTAGCATATCTTCTCTGGGTGAGGATTTTCTTGGCCGAGCCTTTCTAAGAACATTTTCAACAATTCCATGTGTTTTATGATCAATTACATTAAAAACTTTCTTAAATGCTCAGCTATTCTTCTGTACGTACTTATTAAATTTTGAATTTCCGCCTAAATAATAGAAAAACAAATGTTATTCTCCAATTTCATAAAAAGAACGAGCTATGAATGCTTTTTTAAAATGTTTCTAATTAGGCGTCCAAGCGGCCAGTAACAGAAAATAAACTCCTACATGTGTAAGACTCATTTTGTAATTAAAAGTAAGATATGTTTTATATTGTATGCATTTAACGAGTTTTTTTTTTTGAGTGGCTATATTATTACATGCTTATTAATTATTGAATGTGTATATTTTTTACGAACATTTGTATGCTGAAGTTATACTTTCTTTATTCATAAGAAGTGTTTCTAATTATATGACCACCACTGTATATATATACTTTTGTATTTCCTACGACTTGCGAATCGCCCATCGCGACGCCCATTCCCGTGGCCAGGCGGTTAGATGCGGCTGAAATTTGAAGGAATACGCTAATACTCGGTAGAGTAAACCCCAAAATACCCTCTAGACTAGACCCATATGACCATAAGTGATTTTACCTTACCTCTATACATCCAGGTTCCTATCTTATCAAAAAATGGAGATTGGTGAAAAACGATTACTGTGAAAGTTGCCACATAAATTTTCTTTTTTCATGGAGGAGATTTTTGTAAAATATACTTTGTTGTAACTTACCACTAGATGGCGCTGCATCACATGATAGTCTATTCCGTTCCATAATTGCCATGACAAATATTTGGTATAAATTTGAGCCACGGTCGTATACACAGGTCTTGCAACTGAGTCCAATTTCAGTGGTGAGAGATGAGGTGCGAGTGTGTTACAGCTGCTAATTCGCAATACCATTGTAATCGTATTGTATTGTAATCTATTATAGATAACAAGCAAATTTAAAGTAGAATGCAGAATCAATTATAGCATCATTAAATTTTAATGAAAATTTGTTTTTTAGATTATTTTGCTAAGTATAATTACATACATAATATTATGTATCTAAATTTTTAGCGAGCACTACTTTTTAACGTAATATAATGTAAAAACGGAGTTACAATAGATTTTAGTTTTTGTTATAGTCAAGTATTTCAGTATCGATCAGGATAACATGCCCGACGTTTTAAGACCCATAGAGCTCACAATATTGCATGTAAAAAATAAAAGATTTTGGGACACTACTACAAAATCCGGTTTATTGAGTTGACGCCTACGAAAAAATCATAGCGTTTTAAAGTTTGTCGTACTTTTTAACCTTAAAAGACTGGGCTGACATAGATAACTATTATATAGATAAAATGTACTAAAGGAAAAATATCGTTATATACCAAAAAGGAATCAAATAATTAAGATTACCTAATAAGATCAAGTTCACTAGTTTAGACTTGTGGAATAGCAAAAACGACTATTTCTAACCGTTGCGGCTTCGTACGCTGAATGTTAAAACATATGCTAAATTGACCGTTTTCAGCGCGACATTCCAATAAAAGAATGACACTTTGAAAGGAGCGAATGGATCAAAAGTGGAGTTGAAGATTGGTGGATCAGCCCTCCAGCGCTCTACCTAATTTATATTTTTTTCAAATCGTTTCTAGTTGTCCCTTTGCGTTACAATACAAATGTCTTCTGCAAAATTCAAACCTCTATGTCTCATACTTTAAATTCAGTCAGTTAGGGCATTGTTTTTTATATTATCCTAATATATATTTCAAATATGTGTAATGCAATCCAATTCTTTATAAACATTGAATTATTACATCTAGGTATTATAATATATAATTAAATATTCGTCTTAATTTTGTGAACTAACCAAAATATTTTAACGAGTTCTTATGGCGTGTTTTTGTTTCTAGTATATTTAAAATCTGCTGTATGTACCTAAGTACATTTCCGTAACTCCAAGAACATACTTCATTTACTCGCTAGAGGTAGGTAAGGTTAGGGTAGGTATATAGATTATCAGTCGGAGGATTTGCCATCGAGGTCGGATCGACTCTTAGATATCTAGGGCTCGTTGATGTCGACAATTGTGTCCTAAGCTGGTGGCCACAGCAACCGCACTTGGACGCCTGCTTCCGAACGCCGCTGGGCCAAACGTTGGATGCCGTCGCCTCTATACCACGGTGATCAAATCAATGGCGTTGTACGGGGCTCCCATCTGGTTTAACGCTCTTAATAATAAGAGCAAAATGCTGCTAAGGCGACCGCAGTGGATCATGGCCACGAGAACTATCAGAGGATACAGAACAGTAACCTTTGAGGCAGCATGCGTTCTCGCTGGCTCCCCACCTTGGGACTTGGAGGCGGAAGTTCTTGCCGAGACGTACTTTCGTCGGTCTGAATGCCGTAGTCGTAATCTGTTTTACCCCGCGGTAGGTGAAAAGGAATGGAGGGCCAATAAACTTTCGATGATTATTCGAAAGTGGGAAGAAAGACTGGCGGAACCAACTGCAGGCCGTGCTACGATAGAGGCAATCCGACTGATCCTGTCCAATTGGTGTGAAAGGGAACGCTACCCTCTGACTTTCCACTTGGTGCAGATTCTCTCGGGGCATGGATGTTTCGGAAGATATCTGTGGAAAATCGCTGGGCGGGAACCGACCGCAACTTGCCATGCTTGCGGAGCGCAGGAGGACACGGCGTTGCACACTCTACAAGTGTGCCCGGCATGGGAAGAATCGAGACGGCACTTGGTTGCAGTTGTGGGGGAGGACTTATCGCTACCACCTGTGATAAAGTCTATGCTAGACGGCGAAAGTTCCTGGAAGGCGATGGTAACCTTTTGCGATACTGTCATGAAGCAAAAGGAGGCGGCTGAGAGAGAAAGGGAGAGAGATAGACTCGCAGACCCGATACGACGTATGAGAACAGGGTACAGAAGGCGTCGTGACGCCAACTGACTGTCTGCCTGCATAAGAAGAACCTCCGGGCAATGAAAAGGGGGAGTTCATTGCCTAAAAATAGAGTGCCCAAGGTTGAGAAATATGTGAGCAGGGTTCGATAAAAGAACAGCCACTGATGGAAGCGCGAAAGAATGCGCAAGCATGCCCGCACCTCCACCTACTGTGGTGGTTTTATTCGGTAGGAGTCCGACATAACCCTCCATCATATCATCCGATATGGAGGGTATACAAGGCGAAATACCCACGAAAAAAAAAAAAAAGAGGTATATAGATTATACTTAAATGTTTAAACGTGGACTACATAGACTTAGACGAGTCTCGAATTAAAAAAAAAAAGATTACATTACGATCGATAGATTTGTTTTGGAAGAAAATATTATATAGAAAATTTATTGTTTTCAGTCCGAATAAGGTATCTGGTGGAACTTAAAAAGGTAGCTACGCTCATTAATAGCAGGATAATTTGCCCCTTTCTTAGCTACTTTATCAAAGCGTTTTAATTTCTTATTCATTTCCACACTTTCCAATTGGAACTAATAATTTATTTGGGTCATATTTGATTTTTATCGAGGGATTAGGTAAAGTAAATATGTTCCAATGGCAATTTATTATTTCATCATCATCATCATGTCAGCCGAAAGACGTCGACTGCTGGACGAAGGCTTCCGCCAAGGATATCCATAATGGCCGGTCTTGCGCTTTCCGCATCCAACAGCTTCCCGCAACTCTTTTTATATCGTCGGTCAACCTTGTAGGGGGGCTGTCCAAGCTGCGTCTTCCGTTTCGTAGCCGCCACTCTAAGCTTTCTGCCCTAGCTGCCGTCAGTTCTGCGAGCGATGTGCCCCGCCCACTGCCACTTCAACTTAGCAATTCTTCAGCCTACGTCGGTTACAGCGGTCCGCCTGCAGATTTCATCATTTCTGATTCGATATCGCTGGGATACTCATCATATCATAATTATATAGAAAACTTATATACAATTATTATGAGCAATTTTAACCACAATCCACTAAAATGATTCAGTTGTAATACTCCCCGAACAAGTTAACCAATCCATTATTTAAAAAACCTTTTATATGTTCCTTTTTGTCTAACTAAACTCGGACGACATGTCCGACCTATATTATATATTAAAATTAATATTAAATAGTAACCTTATAGATACGTTGTCTTGGATTTCTTAAGCTCTACAGTTTTTCTATACAAAGCATTTTTTATCTCTTATCGATCAGGCAACGTTTGTAAGAAAGGCATTCGCTCGATCCTCGATTGCAAAATTGGTCTCTACGAAAACCCCTTTTATATTAACGGGAAAATATAACTGATGACCATCTTAAAGGTTCATTCTACATATTGTTAAAAGTAGTTTTGAAATCAGATGAGTAGTAGCTTGGGAGAAATCTCCTACGGCCAAACTTGCAAACGTTACCTTTTTTTTATATATATATGGATACAAATAGCTATTGCATATACTACTTAAGCACTTAGCAAATCCAATTAATTCACTAGGTGTCTCCACAACACGTAAAAGATTATTTTAGCATAGTGAATCATTTCCTATTTATTTTTTTATAATAAATGATCAAATATGGAATGATATTAATATATTGTCTTACTTATAAATGTTGTTAAGCTGTTGAATAGTTTCATCTTAGTGAATAGTAATCCAATTGATCTCTTTTTGTGATATCAGAAAGAAAAATACAAATTCATTGTGTAATTATTAAACAGCGTATCTATACTAATATTATAAAGATAAAAAAATTTTGTTCGTTTGTTTGTAACGATTTAAAAAAAAACTACTCGACCGATTTTAAAAATTCTTTCACCATTAGAAAGCTAAATCTTTACCGAGTAACATATTACCTAAAATGGAACAATGTAACTTAAGGAATCAAAATGTTACCTATAAAAGTCATTATTTTGCGTGCGCTGCGAAAACTATTGACGATATATAAAGCAGTGTTCTATATATTAATAGTACTCATGATTTCTTACAAAAAAGTCTGCGATGGCATATGCTGATATGCCTAACTATTATAATTAAACCACAGTAACAGTTTTGTTTAAATTATTAATTAAGTTTAAATAGTGGTGATATTGGTATCATGATAATAATCCTTATCCGTTGAAATGGTTTTATAATTAAGGTTAGGTTAAGGGTGTAAATTGCACTTTAAATTATTCGGATTGGATTGTTGGTTTAGAAGTTATGAGTTAGGGTATAAAATTTATCTAAGTAAGAAAAATGTCACGGTTTGAACAAACTGTATCTGTCCTACGTTTAGTCTATTATCAAATACTAATTTACGTTAAATAATAGTTTTTAAATTTTCCCGGACGGACGGAAGTGCTAGTATAAAATATAGTTTACTTTTATTAATAAATAATAATATATATTTTATATAATATACTTATAATATTTATTGTTATCTTGAGATTTATGTTGACACTAATATTGTGACACAAACGGTTTTCCTTTACAAATTTTAATAGGAAGAAATAATTAAGAAAAATGAAATACATGACATCAGTTATTAAACGTTTAATTTGTATTTATAACATTATATTATCTGTAAATATAGTTCATACTATAATATTTAGGTACGAGATAAAACAAACTCGATTTAATTTAATCTATAAATAGAGGTACATACATAGCCAACTATAGATATAGTTACTTACTTCTACAACTCTACATGATGATCTCTAGTGCATAACATCATACTTAACTTAATATATAGGCACGAAAGTAGGTATTAATGATATAATCACATAACATCTTGATTAACTAAACAAATCATGAGGTATATTATAAGGCTATTTATCAATAATAATTCACATTCACATTCATAATAATATTGTGTTCCCGACACAAACAAAACGTTTTTAAAAACCACCCAACAAACTATTGGATAAAATTTAAATAAGACTATGTGATGCGTTCATAAATTACTAAAGAACACACATAACTACTGGAATGTCCGTAAAACTTCTAGATTTCCACAAACAAGGCACAATACTGTGACACTTCAGTAGTGCTTGACTACACGAACCCGCGATAACTTAAAAAAATATTATTACATGCAAATACTATCAAGTATCTATGGCATTTTCAAACTAGACTAAAGTAACAAATCAGTCTTCAAATAATTACAAAATAAAAGATGTTATTATTATTAACTTAAATAATGCGATAATATTATAAATTTGTGTTATCTACTTTAACATAATAGAAGTGCAACATAGTTATCTATACTCAATAAATAAAATAGTCTCTACAACGGGTCTTAATTCTGTTTAAGAGTTAGCGTTGTTAATAGGTACAAAGAATGATTTAGTTTAAAATGATATTTAGCTATATTAACATAACTATTACGTTACATATATTTAGGTAAAATTATTACGTATTATAAAGAAACGTGTATTTTTTTTTTATTTAGTTTGTTAATGATTGAGCATCCACACCTCTTAAGTGCTTATGAACTTCTTACCTATACCTAAAAAACGACCGTGCTTGTGCAAATCAATCAATATTCAGAAAAAAGTGAATAAAACTAGATATCAACAATGAACAATTATGGCAAATTCCAAACAATGAAATTAATCTAATCCGTAACATTAGGTAGATAGAATATTAATACGTCGCTATATATAGTGATATGAGCTTTATGCATCGCACGCCTCCTTTAAATGAAAAGGATCCGATCGTGCGAGGCTGCGGACTAGAGTAAAACTGTAGCGAGCGTGAGGTAATGGCGGCGTTTCAGTCTATAAACATCACAGTCGCGGACAACAAATTGCACAATAACTCGTCTAGGTGGACCTACTCGAGGCACGCGGTGTACTTACTATCATAGTACGGTCACCGCCTAAGTTACACATTATATGCTAATTAAAAGTTAACCTATACATTAACAAAGACGTAAAAGTTATAAAACATAAAAAATACAGAAGAAAATAAACAAACATAAATCACAAAAAGACACTGCCATACCGTCTAACGGAAATTTGATTTCGTTATCGGGTATAAATAGTGTTTGGAAATAAATAGAGAAGAACAGAGGTAGAAAATGTGTGGCCGCGGGGCCCATTGCAATCGCCCGGCCGGAGCGCCCCGTCAGCGTGGCATGCGCGCACGGCGCGTCCTACCAGTAACCTACAAATAAGTGCCTTACTTCTAACTTTGTACGCCTAAGTCAGTCTTTTCGAATGTTCTGCATGATTTCGCGATATAATTCAATCTCTTTCGCTACCACAGTCAAGAGCGAAATTGCGAGGTGGAACAATAACACCTGAAGGTGGGTCTGGATCACGTCGACGTGCAACTGATAAGTCCTCAACATGATCATCGTCATGAGGAATCGGCGATCGAGGTGATTGCGGAGCAGAGCGTGGTGGAGTTCTGGGAGCCAGCGCTGCATGGGCAGCTGCTGCTAAAGCCATTGCGTGTAAGGCCTCTCGCCCGCCATCTCGAGTCGCGCCCTCTAAAGCTTGTTGCAAGAATGATGGATCAATGAGTGGCGTCGTCGGTGTTCCGTCTTCGTTGCCTCCAGTCCCACTTAATCCGTAAGGAAAAGCGGCCCCATTAGATTCTCTTTTAACTCCTCGACTCATTGGCCGACTAGTGGTAATGCCTAATTTTTTTACCTTGTCATATAACGTACGTGAGGGAACGCCGTATTTGCGCGAGGCTTGCAGAGCGCTCATTCCATTACGCACGCATTCAATAGCAGACATAATATCCGACCTTGTATATTGTTTGTACCGTTTCCATTCAGGTTTCTGTTGTGGTGGAACATAAGGCGCTAATCCAGCTCTTACGTCTTGCTGAAAATTTGCTGGTGGAGGAGAAGGATGGAAAGATCTTTGGTTATCATCTTCAAATGACCTTTCAGTGTAGGGCGAATGAGCGTCTTCGGAGCGGTCTGAGCGATTATAGTGTGGAGAAGAAGCTCTCGACGACAACCGACGTGGTCGATAATCGAAAGGCCGTTGTGGACTTAAAGGGCGTTCAGACTCGTGCGCTGATCCATTTGAGTGTAAGCGTGTTGACTCGTGCTGGTTAACAGGGTGGCATACAAGTGACATAGGCTGGGATGAATCAACGGGAGTAGCCTGAGCGAGAACATTTCTTAATATTGGAGTATCACGAGTAGCTAACATACTTGATAGTTTCTTGCGTTTCAAAGGATTCATATCGGCTGAGTCATACGCGGCTGACAAGGCAGGAGCGATGGGCGGAGGTGGCCAGCGGCTAATTGGTACAGGTGGTGATACGCTAGAAGGCGCAGCCGGTACCACTCGAGGTGGTGAGGCGGCAGGAGTGCGTTCACTACTTCCAGGCCGCCGACGTAGCTCCGTCATGTCAAATAAGCCTTTTACCTCAAGTTGTTCCGCGACTTTCATAATACGAGGTATATGTGCTTGTGTTACATTAACTTCTCCCGTGTACATGTATTCGAGGAGAGCGCGCATTTCAAAATCCTTAACTCCCGGAAATAGAATACTGCAGTGGTCCATGGGTACATCTGCGAGTATTGATTGAAAGTATGGAGAATTTGCAGCAAGCACTACCCGGTGTGCTTTAAAAGTGACTTGATCATCGACGACTAATGTACAATCAACGTATGTTTCGACTTTAATTAAAGCCTCCAGGATTTCAACCAAATTTGTCTTATGGTGATTCCATTTCAAACAAAAAGTTTGCTGGCCTTCGCTACTCCCCATTTTTCTCAATTGTGATTCTGTAAATAAAAACGAAAATTAATTTACCTAATAAAATAAACAATTAAAACCAATTTCAAATCTTATCTGAATAAAAATGACGATAATAGACTTATTGTATACTCAAAAACTAAATAAATATAACATGAAATCAATAATATATATATTTTTTTTATTTAGAAAAATATTAAAAATTTTCGTGTTAAAAACATTTGTTTGCTTTTAAGTACCTATCCTACCTATCTTTTCAAGTATCTGTTGATATCGTTTTTGGACATCAATATACAGTATGTACTTAAACATGAGCTAAATATTTTAAACTGTGTTAAAAGAAAATAATTTCTAATCACAATAATTTCACTATTAAAATGTTTAATTAATATTCATATAATTCCTAAAATAGATTTATAAAATATTTTAAAGGAAAACAGAGCAGTTTTATTGAAAAAAAAATAACACAAGTACTTTGTAACAAAAACATAAAATTTGAACATCTCTTTAAAAATACACTTTTTAAACTATAATTTTTGATGTCATTTGAATACGTACCTGGCAAAACGCCTTCATATGTAGAGCCAGGATACATCGTAGATAGCAATAAACTATAATGTTACAGAAACACAAACGAAAATTTTGTTTGAGTGTTTGATGCGCGCACGTCTCGAGTTAAAAGCACTGTGACCGACGACGTCAGCGCGAAGTGAGCGTATGTCATGAAGGAGCGCGACTGCCCGACTGCACCGCCCTTCCCCATTTACATATATCGCTTTATAGCCCTTCCTTACTGCCAAATTGACTTTTACCTTTTATTCGGCAGGTATATCGAACATGGGGGACCGGCAAATAACTACCCTTGATCAACTTAAAAAATAAAAAGTCCAGTAATGATAGACAAATCTGCTTATTATAATATAATGTGTCAGTGGTCTCACATACCTAATTTATCGTTAATTTACCTAAATCAATTTAAAGGGCAAATTAAATAACAAAAATATTTTACAAACCTGTTCCAGTATTATCAGATGTCATCGAAGTATCTTGTGAACTATATTTTAATTAAGCTAATAAGAATTATAATTGAACTTACCGTTTTGAGAAATAAACTTAGATCCAGTTTCAGGAAAGCCGATCAAATAAATCTTCTTAAACTTTTTTTAAGAGTTCGCATTGGCACTGAACGAAGTTCGTAGCACGATCGGGGGTGGTTTCGCGCGGGAGAGCTGGTTGTGCTCCCTATGGGGGCGGTGTGCTCTTCCGAGCGTCTAGCGGTGACTGTTGGTTGCAGGCGAGCGCTCGCGGTCCTCTCCGCCGCCTTACCCCGCACCTCCTGCGTGCGCTTTTTACGCACGCACCGCGTCGGAGTGCAGTGCAATTGCGTGCGGGCGGAGGCGCGGGGCCGCGGCGCGACGACGAATTGCAGCCCGCTGAGGAGGGCACCCGGCTGTGTGTGCGTGAGTGCGCACGAGCATTGTACGCCCGAGTTGTGTTCGTGTGCACTATCCACTATAGATTAAAGCCGAAATCGGCTCATAAAAAGCTGTAGCCTCGCCCCGGCCCTTTGTATGCTAACGTTGAACTTCGCATCGTGTCATCGAAATCGAGTATTCCTTTAGTTTGTCTTGTTAATTATCATAAAAACCAAATTAATATGCTTTCCAGCATTTACATTAGATGGGAGGTAGATACTTTCACAAATTTTATTAAATAAACTAATGGCTATAACTTTCAGCTGCAATTCGTTTAATTACTTAAATATATATTATTTATTGTTTAACACGGTTATGTAATATAATAAATAGCTTATGCTTAAATAATTTGCATTTGCGATATTTGTATTGCTTCCAACATTATTACAAATTATTTTTTAAAATAAATATATATAATAAGTAGTGAAACTCTAATATTCCGTATTTACCAAAATTAAGAAAAAGTTAAAAGTTAGTTTAAAATACACAAATATAAGTTGCTCCAAAATATCACTCGTTGCGTTATCCGTCTCAACGTAAATCGTCCCAAAACTTCCCAAAAGTACGTGAACAAACGCCGTGAAACGGGGTCAATGACACATTGCCTGCGTAGGGAACGCCAAAATAGCGCGAAATACACTCAAAAATAGATCAAGCTGTGTGCAATATTTTTTGTCTAACAGAACTAGCATCCGCTTAATATATGAACTTATCTACACCCTCGTAACTTGATAAGAAACGAACAAAATTAAAAGTATTTTAAGTCAAAAACAATCTAAAATTAATGCAAATTACATTGTACTTAAAAACGTACGTTCTCGTAAATCCCTAAAGATGATATTTTAGTATAATAGAATGAATCAATTCATTCTATTATACTAAAATATCATCTTTTAAACTCAAGGCAATATTTGCACTATCAACGATTTCGTTTTAAAATTATACGTGCATTTACCCTAAGAAAGGGGGTTTTATTAAATTGATGATGGAAGGACATCAAATTGTCTATAAATACAATACACTAATAGTACGTTGTGTCAATCTTAATCTATTAATAATTATACGGGACACGCGGATTGTCGAAGTAGCTACGAGCAATAAAGAAAAAGCATTTTAATCAATTGAATCAATCATAAACAAAAAATCATTTATACATAATTTATCAGAACCATATTACGAATATCTAAAACTATTAAATAACTCATAAGTTATCATCATATAATATTGTATATCAACTATTTCTTGACGTTTTTAAATATGCAATAACTAAACGGCTAAACTTATTTTCCCATGAAACTATTTATTCAAGTACGAATTCCTGGGCATAAACAATGGCAGCGAATGTCAGCGGTACTCTACTGAACAGCATTTCGTTGAGAGCTCTTAACGCAATCATTTGCATATCGATGACGATTTCATTCATTGCATTTGTACAGGATTTCAACTTTTTGGTTATTATTTAAGTTTGTGGGAAATTCTATTAAAGGTACAAGTAATAAAAATAAAAATGAAACTAAATTAAAACTAGGTTTAGTTATTTATAAAACAAACCTACTTTATAAATTATGTATAAAAAAAACGTCAACATTATTAACTAATGATTAGTTGTTTTTGCAATCGTTTTAATGAGTGTATCAGTTATAACAAACTTAGTAAGTAGTAGAAACAGCGGTCAACCGCACGACCGTTAAATTTGATGATAATTTGGTTATTGCCCCGGAAATACAAATGCAGAAATGCAAATGTGCCTTTGTTAAAATTTCTAACAGTTCTGACCTTTGGCACGAACAAGCGTAATTATTTGTTTTATTGCGGTAAATAAAATTATATACAACAAGTACGATAAACCTTAAATTAAAGGACAATAGTTAAATTTGCAATAACAATTTAAGTGACAATTGATAAACAAAGCTATTCCCATAGTAGCATTATGCTAATACCAGCATAAATAGTGATGCGACGCGACCTATCCCACGGCGCACGCGCAGCAAAAACTTATGCGAAGCGGGGGTTAAAGAAAAAACTAATAAAAAAGCAATAATGCGATCCCGCATGGTGGCTTGTTGAGTTCCAAAATTGACGCGACTGATGAACCGAAAATAAGGGATCAAGTGATCGTAACAATATACGCTATAATCAGTAATCATTGTAATAGGAAATTATAAATATACAAATACTCGTATAAACGCGTACCTTTACTTTCTTTATGGTTAATAAAGAGTCCGAAATACGTTCCTTTATATGTTTTTTGATTTTCAAAAATTAAAATGATGTTATTATCTTATTAATTTAGATGCAAAATATATAAAACGTTGCTGACCGTACCTACTTCTTTTTGAAAACGAATGAATATTTAATTCCAATTGTTCTTCTCTAAATAAGTATTATATTTAATGTTTTTATGAACACATTAATATATATTTATTAATTCAAATAAAGTTTATAATTAATTAGCGGTATTTACAGAATTAACTTTGCATAATGAGTGAAGGGTTGGTGACCAGCATAAAGAGATAATTGTGATTTCACGCGTATGGACCGCTCCGTCATTTGTCATCAGCTTCCCGCCACGCGCCCTTAGTGAATTTATTATTTTATATTATCTCTATCATCTGGGGTTGTAAACCCTCTCATATAATAACGAAAAGTGAATTAAATAAAACCATCTCGTTAAATATCTCTTAAGTAAAATTAGTTAGCGATGACGAAAACAAAATAATTTTAAAGTATCTGAGTACTCACATTAAATATTTATGATATCATTATAAATTAATACATTAATCATTCAGTCCGATTACAACTTGTTTAATGCAATTTATTAATGATACGTTTATGAGCAGTAACATTAAATGTCGCACGGCTGGGCAAACCTCTCTTGAGGAGGAGGAAAAGCTTATACTCCCACGATATTACGGTTTTATTTAAGCGTAAGAAACAAGAAGGGATACTACTAATATAATTATACAATTGACAATGTTTAATTCAGATATTCGTGAGCGTCGTCTAGTAGCGGGCGAGTCCGGATGCGAGTCATTGTAGCGAAACTCCCCGAGAGCCGAGACCGAGGTGAAACAATATACTTTTTCCTGTCATTGTCTATTACTATCCCCAAAACATTGTTTAATAATATTTTGTTATTTAATTATATTTATGAGAATTTAAATGACCAAGTGTCGATGTTTGTTTATATTTCAAGTTACAAAATCGTATAAGGACATAATATGTTACTAATTAGGTTAAGTTAACAAAAAGTATGAAAGTTTTTAATCAAAACGTATAAATATAATTTAGTAGAGATATTATCATACAATAATTCGTAGCTGGAAATGGGTCAAGAGTGTATAGAAAAAACTGACTATTAAATTAAACAAGGGCGGTCCTGCTAACTATCATTGTCAAAATATCGGCGAGCACCTGCCTTGCAGACTAGGAGGCGCGTAACGAACGTTTTTTTCCTGACTTAAATCTCAAAAATCAAGAACGTTTGTTCATTATTTTTTGAAATAACTTTAAACTTCTTGGTTGCTTATAATATTCAATAACAAAATACTTTTTTTTTCTTATATTGTGACATTTCCCTCAAAATGTATAATATATATAACGAATCAAAATATACATATAAGTATCATAATCTTAGAAAACAAAATAAGACTTATACGTATTATGTATAGTTCAATATAAATATATTCAAATAATTCGCTTCCCGAGTCGCGGCCATGTTGGCTTCGCTCGAAGCTCTACAAAATAAAACAACCGCGAGCTCTACACTTTTTTACTTTTTTTATACAGGATCATTTTTCTTACTGGCTGGGTCGGCGGATTAAAGTTATCGCCTGCCGAACAAATATAAGTCTTTTCACGTATGTAATAGAGTCGTTGTGTGTTTTATATGGTAATATCGAAGTGGACGTCCTTGGACGGACTCGATCTGCTAGCCGCGAGAGATCGTCCCATCGCAGCATGGTCGTTGCACTGATACGATGCATCTAAAATGCATTGGAAAGTAGAAAATGTGACCAACGAATATTTTGTGCCCATTACAAGTTTTATAACAAAAATCTGATTATTTCTAGTCCACGTTTGATACAGAATCATTTTTGTACTACATTTAGTTTAGTTATTATATAGAGAAACGTTCTTGCTTATTTTATTACGTATACAATGATATAAGGCAAGCTCTTGGTAATTCTAAATTTATTCTTAGTCATAAGTAAACATCGCTCAAAAAAAAATTTTAAAAAATGTTGGTCATAACGCTCATTTTTTTACGCAAGAAACATTGTCATTATACACTTATTTTGGCATTGAGTAAAGTAGTTCTTTATTTACGCGCACCCATCGTTAATGAGACATAAAACGGTTCACTAATTTACGACTCGTGTCGCTAAATGTTAAAATACAGCCTCGCTTTCGTAATACCTATGAAAATTCCTTACAAAAAGCCTACTTTAAAACGCAACAAACTTTCCAAATCGCCGGAGCACCCATCTTAACAAACAATATAAAATCAGCTGATTAACATACAGAAGATCACTAAAAACTAGTATTCAACTTTTACCAAATATTTCTTTAACTACGTAATTAAGTACT
Source organism: Nymphalis polychloros (assembly GCA_905220585.2). Classification (NCBI taxonomy): domain Eukaryota; kingdom Metazoa; phylum Arthropoda; class Insecta; order Lepidoptera; family Nymphalidae; genus Nymphalis; species Nymphalis polychloros. Next base: position 8,718,558 of record HG992245.1, on the reverse strand, counting down.
AAACCTGTAGCTGTAATTAATTTAAAACGACTTTTGTAATCAAAAACTCGAGTTTCGCTGCAAAATAAAACGAAAAGATTGATATGAATGCTTGTATATAAATAACATTTTATATTAGATCGTATATTGAAATTTTTGTGTATCCCTAATATGTATACTGATTGCTACGAAGCATATTTAATTGGATGACTGAGAACCAAGTGCAAAGTTTATCAATTTAATATTGTTTTTAAAAGCACGTTTTGTAAGTAGCTACTTTATAGCTTATCATTTTCGTTTAGGTTTTTTGTCATTTGCAACATGTAAAAAATTAAACATGTATAAAAATTAAACACTTACATGTTTCGTTTAATTTGTTCAGATTCGACAGTCAGCGCAATCAAATTGTTAAAAAAATCGACCAGTGTCAGGAAACATGCAAACATTAATAAACGAAGGCCAGTGCGCTTTTTACACTAAATCAATAACACATGGTCATATGTTATTTCCGTCGCGCGTGCACAATACCGCAGTGGTGCGAATAGATGACACCGCGATAGCCGGATAGTCCCTAATTACAGGTATCATTCGCAACAAACTAGTCCGCATTCAGTTAAATATACAGGTTCAAATAATAGGCTCTGATAACGGTCAAACTCACTTATTTATATTTCAACTAATGACAAATATTGATTGACACTACGTTAAATATAATATGTAAGTAATTTCTATATTTGAATGACATACCAATACGTGACTATTTGTACGATTCGATTAAATAGAAATATATAATTTCATAAATTTACAGTTTTAAAGGCCTATTCACTTGCAAATATTGAAAATAACATTAACTTGGAAATTATAAAAAATATTATAAACTAAAAACTTTATATTTTATGCGATAACGGTAATACATGAAATAAGTAATTACGGATAAAAGTTACATATTTTAAAAATATCAGCAAAAGCAATTTAAAAATTTAACATATGTTTTACCTTAATCACAGGCAGGCAAGTTTACGAGCGGTTTATTCGCAAACACCCGTATTAATGTTGACATGGGGTTGTGGCCAAAATTGTATTTTTATTATAATAGCTCCGTTTTATTGAGACCATGTCCGCTAGGGTAAATATTGTAGGGTTATATTTCACTACAATAGACAACTCATGATTGTATCATATAATTACTTATGAATAATTTAATGTTTATTTCAAATAACTACTTACTTTTAAGATTTATAATCTTTTTAATAATTAAAAGAAAATAATTAATTAGAGCAATTTTGGTTTGTTTTGGGGAACACATTTTACGTATACAATTTCTTTCAGCCATGTCATTATGCAGCAAAAACATTCGTTTAAACATTGCATTGACTCTGCTTATTTACAACACAAAAGTCTGGTAGCAAATATCACTTAAGCATGAAATATGCTGACAGTTTTATTATCCAAATAATAGCAAAAAGCAGGCGAATGTGTCTCACTGTCCATACCCAATTCGACCCGCTTCAAAAGGCTTAGTGTAAACCCCTTTTCTCATTTTTGTATCAAAAAAAGATTGCCCACGAATACAATATTGTTGGCAAATACAACCTGATCCTATAATGCGATGAAAATGTCTTTACCTCATAATATTCATGTACGAAATATATAGTTTTTTTAAAATAAAGTATGAAGTGAACAAATACAGTGAATATCCGTTTAGAATACATTAATATGATTGATTTCATTAATATTGTAGAGCTAAAAGGATTACATAAGCGTTATCTTACGCTTTAAGCAGAAGGTATGCATTAAGAACCTAAATCATACTATAATACCGAAATTTTCAAATTGTTATTATATATTCTATCGAATAATAATTAATATGTTTTATTTATTTACTTAAAAATAGAAATAAATTAGCATTGAACTACGACACGACAATTTCTCAACATTAAGGCTAAGTAAATAAACGGGCGTTACTAAATTACTATTTTAATATCGAGTGAACGTTTTTAACTGAGATCATTAATAACACAGGAAAGCCATCAACTTTAGTTGCAAGCATTTTTGGTTATTTTCGTAGCTGATATTGCAATTTGTCATTCCGTTATCGTCCGTTATCGCGTGCATTAGTTCTCAGTATACGATAGTACTATCTGTTGCTAGTATTCGCTGCTATATTATCAAGTTCGAACACGTATTCGTACATTGCTAAACGTTATATAATAGAAACATTAGTATGGCATAGTTGAAGAATTGTTGATGTAAGCTAATCTGCTAAATTTGCATTATGTGTAACGACTAGTATTTATTTATACACAAATATCTATTTGCAAGTAAAATGTAAAAAATTAGTAGACTTTAAAATAAGGACAAATTGATAAGTCCTTATCAAACAATGTTTAGACTATGTTTTATGTTTATTATGTAATGGAGCCAAAAACTAGGTTCTAGGGGCTTGTCTACCTAAGCCCATTGAAATGAAAAAAAAATATAATTACAATTTTATTATATTCAAATTAAGTATTTTAATGCCCTTTCTGAAATTGACGACACAGATAAAACTAGTTTCAAATTTCTCAGAAGATATTTTACATAACATTATTACAATGTTTAATAGATATATTTATTTAGATTTATTTTAAATCTCTATATATTTCATAATTCATACATGCGTAACGCACATACGGTTTCCTAATAAATATCACGTATAATAAGTTGAATTCATTAGAAATTCGTTTGCGAAAGTAATCATTTCAATGTAACATTACTTGTAAACGTGCAAGAAGTCAGTGTGTATGGCGCGAAATGCAATACGCACGCACGATGCGTAGGTACGTGCAGATAAAGTGCGTTCGCCCGATAACAGCGACGTTATTTAATGATAACACAATATCCGTGTTTTTAAATATTTGATAATCATTAGGACTTTACCAATTTAAACATTAAAACAATCATTGCATTAAATCTAACCTTTAAACACTTTCAATACATAGACTTCGTCAGATTCTCTCACACATGTGTAGAAATATATACACATAGTTTCACACACTTGTATAAAATATAGAAATATATACATAGTTTCACACACTTGTGCAAAGAAAGATACGACGGCAAAAATTCGCACAGTCTAAATTCGTACTAAGATGAATGAGGGGTATCCCCGACCTACTAAGAAGTGTATCGTAGTCTCCACAGACCACTTTTGTTGTGCAGCGAGCGTAATGATGACATGACAATGACGACTGTTGGGAGAGGGTGGCGCGTGCCGGTTCCGAAACATGCAAAAAAAACTTTGTATAACAACATCGAAATTACGTCAAATTCGCACAATTGTACTAGGGTATTATAAATTCAAAGAGATGTTTATGCCTAGCCGTAAAATAAGTACATTTGCGAATGCTTAAAAAATCTGTTTGAATAAGTTAAAAAAATCTTATCTAATTAACTAATTATAATTTAACTATTTTTAATTCTATTTATTAATGCTTTAATGTAAACAATTATATAATTATAAATATTAAAAAAAACTAATTATAGGGTTTTGATGATATTTTTTTTTAATAATCAATTCTATTTTGATCACCTATTTTTATTGCATTTCAAACATAATTTAACTAATTGCCTATTTTTGGACAGGTCAAAAATATAACTTAATTGATTGGAAAGAAGAATTATATTAGTTTTCTAATCGCACTTAAATTATATTAGCAAACCAAGTACCAGGATATCATACAAATAACAGAGTTATCATTATTCTATATATTATCTAACACAAAAATTTGGGGTTCCATTTATATAATTCCTTTCATGAGGATAAATATTATTTAAAATAACTACTAAAATAATGATTATTTTAATAATCAATACTGTTTTCACTTTGAACGAATAACGTACTCGTACGTACGTACATACTGTTAAAAGTATAAAATTACGATAGATATACATATTTAAGGTGGACATTTTTAAGGCGGAATGACTGTCGTTTCACATCGTCGTCTTATAATACTTACAAGTTAACAGTAAAATTTAAATTATGTCATATAAATATATATATTTGAACAATAACGGAACCACACTGTTCAAATATAATCTTATCTAACAACGATATAATATACAATTTACATAAGTAGGTATCTGGTAAACCGTGAATCATTTTGGCAATGATTGCCTATGGGCGTTACCTTTTTGCGACTTAGAGTTATCACACACATATACTTCGCACATATATATATCTGCATCATTCTGTTAACATTAATGTTCGCCTAGTATATTTAATACCTACTATTTTGAGGAAGTAAAAAAACAACGACAAAAAATGTAACTAAGAGAACTTTTGGTTTTACTTTTAATGAAGAACATTAATTTGTAACATGCCGGCATTATTGGCGTTCGGAAGGAAATAACAAATATAAAACTTAAATATTTATCTAAGCAGTTGCTATATTTGTGACCAACAGATTGTTCAACAACACGAGTTACGGGTTGTCGAGGTTACAACTGTTTTGAGGCCAAGGTTTCAACGCTAATATGTAGATATTTATATGAGAGATAAAAATATATAGTAATATAGAAAATACAAAAACAGGTTTCTTGCATTTGATAAAAATAAAAACGACATTAAGAGATTAGCATATTTTAGCATGACAATTAAAATGCAAATATCTAATATTAAAACATTAATTAATTACTAAAAAAAACATTTAGTAGCATCTCAATGATTATATGTAGAATATATGGAAATAATTATTTAAATACTGCAAATATATACACCCTAGCAAAATATAGCGACCTAATGCCGTTCGTTCTCGTGACCAAAATACGTGCATTGAATTATTGAAACCTTTACACAGCCTTAGCCTCACTGCCACCCTGTTCGACTCACTTTTAATTTCCTCCCAATACGATTGCTAAGACAGGCGACCTTCGCATTTTAAAGACAAAATATTAAAAATAACAATAAAATCCTATTTCAAATAAATATTTTCTAAATCAAATCATATTTAATTTAAGTAGGTTCTAGCGAGAAATTTACTTTGGAAAAAATATCATAAGAATTTATCAAGCAATTATCACGCAATAAAATTTTCATTTAAGATTGTATACATTTGAAATTTAGTAGATTGTTGATGCGTTAAAATATATTTCGTGTGGTACAAGCAAATGTAGCGGGGAAATTTGTGTGAATAATTGATAGGAACGTGTCATTTGGCAACCACCTACCCCCATCCACCCCTAGCTTTTGCCCAGCGGCCTCGTGTCACTAATGTCAATACAAATGTTTTTGGAAAGTATAAAGTAACGAATCTTAATTTTTCAATTCCTACATATATATTTTTTATTAAAAGAAGTATTGAAAATGGAATCGATCTTTCTAATGTCTCTCCTTTCGCAAGTCCTACAAAAGAGTTCTTAAATATTACATAAGCTGTATTGAAAATATTTATAAGAAGAATCAGTATTTGAATACTGAATCTAAAAATGTATTAAAACTATTATTTTATTTTATATCTAAACGTTTTCTTAATTTATGAAGCAATCTATTAAAAAATAATTACGGAATAGGAAAATAATGGCCGTGGAGTAACAAACATTAAAAAACACTTGTATATCTGCGATTGATCGTAAGGGGGCATGGATAACTCACTAGTTCCGACTTTCCGGCTTAAAACAACATTTGGCCAGGGATGTGTCCGCGACCACGCATGTGGTGGCGATGCCCCACATCGATATTTCGTACATTATTGAGTAGTCGCGTGTTGCCTCCCAAATTTCCTATGTTTGGCGATTGATGTGTAGATTGACTTTTGTCATTTACCTCGGTCATGTCAAACAGTAAAAATGTTTTTCTATGCCGTCTCCTCAATTAAGGTGGTTCGGGTAATGGACTAAGGTGATTTAAATATGTACCTTTTTATTTCTTCGTATATCTGATTGGACGGGTGATGGATGAAACTTGTAAGCTATTTTCTCTAAGGGCCTTTTTACTAAGCTACTATAATCGATTATCATTTCGAGTCTAATATTTATTTATTTATTTCGTAATGAATTATTAACGAAGCTACGACTTGACAACAACGTCAAAGTTCTCAATTTTTCTACAACAATTATATATTATTATTTGTATGAGATGTTGATAAGAAACTAAACCATTATTGACTAAGTATATATTTCTAAAAACAAATACATTAATTAAACATTGTATATTGTATATCTTTAGGAGAAATATTTTATTTTCGCATTGACCTTTCATTACCTGAGTGAACTCTATACACTAATATGTGTTGTTTTATCTAAAGTTCGTAAAACTCTTCCTCCGAGTAAAAAACAGTTCTTTACAAATACATAAACGCTGATAAGGTGTTAATGTACATGCATTGTAAGCAACAAACATGTAGAGGGATGTTAATGTGCAAAATTACATTTTTTAACTTCAGAGATAAGTAACCGTTAGTTAAGGGAACAAATGATAAGAGTTAAGAAACGTTGTGCAAATCTAACGGGTGGTCGGAGAAAGTCTCGGTAAAAAGCCATAAAGGTGGCGTCTTTACACAGGGATGATATAAAATGTCGGTCCCTTTGAACAAGCGCCGGATAAGCCGCCATTGAAAGAAAGTTTCATTAAAAATAAAACAGTTATTTCTTAAGGCAACTTGTGAAAATAATGTTTACTAAACATTTTCATACTTTGAATATGTTGAAGTTTAATTTGTTTCTCATTTAGCATATAAGTAGAATGTCTTCCTGTGTTTTTAAATACTTATATATTTAATTATTTTAAATGGATTCATGTTATTTCGCCATTGAAACTAGAACACAGTAAGTAATACCTACAAAATATGAGTGGAGTACTCACTCAAGTCCACACAAATACTAACAAAGATATATCCTATAAGACAACAAATGATATTTGTACGTAAATTCTTAAAAACAAAAGGATTTGGTCGAAAGTTGCTTGATGAATGTTTTAAATAGTGATAAATCAATAAAAAAAATTGATCTATGAAAGGCAGACAAGCAAATGTGTCAAATAATGATAAGTGGTTGCCTCCACCCATAGACATTGCTATTGTTAGAAGTATAAAATAGTACTTATATTTTATATCAATGTCACTTACAATGTAACGTGCCTATTTGCTCTTACACGACATAAATATCATTAAATAATTTGTTTTATTTTAAGTATAAAATGATTTACAGATAGGACAGTATGAGTTCAAAATTACTTGAAGTGTAGTTTTGACTACACTTAAAACTACACTTCATGTGTAGGGTGGAAAGACATGTTGAACAAGTTATTCGTAAAATATATCAGTCTTATAGAACATAAGACATTACAATCATAAAGAAATACCATACTTTACTAGAAATGATAATTAACATAAAAAGTTTCTAAATGCGTTAGTTTATGTCAATGTTCTTGATAAATAATAGCTAGCCGGCCGCGTGTCACATTTCACTTATCTTATAATATATTTTAGTTCGAGCCTTCCATTAGAACGCTGTTACTGAAATCGTATATTGGAAAGAAAGTACCGTTACGGTCCTTAAAATCACCAAGACGCCAAATAAAAGAGAAACTCTAGGCCGCAATATTACGAACAACCCTTTAGTAAAGGGTTGTTCGTAATATTGCGCATGATGCTGCAGATAATAGCGCAATTTTATTATTTTACAACACTCCTCTAACATTGCGGATCTTCGCAAAGATGCCGACTAAAGACTTACAGGGTTAAATAAAGGGGTATAATAAAAACAGACGGAAAGGGTTTCTACAATGCAGAAAAATTACGCAATGACTAGTTTTATGGGTGCGTCAAAAGCACGAGTGAAAAAAAAACTTCGCAGGTACGAAAACAGCCCGTTTGTACGCCACGTACAGAACACTTGTGTAAAAAGATTTCGCCGCCTAAGCTTGTTATACTTCAGTGAGAGTATGCAAATAGGTGCAATTTTTTGCAAAAAGGTTTTATATGAGTAACAATGGATTTTTTGTGCAAGGTGCCAATACTGCTACTGAACTCGATTATGTGTGCTATAAACTAATTATCTTAAATAAAAGCCTTGTCTCTTAATTTCTAATTACGGATTATTTATATAGCCTGAGACTTTATATTGTTTTATGATCTTAGGTCAGGTTCTTAGAAATATAACTATTACATTCGATAGGTAATAATATCATTACTGCAAAAGTTTGCGTTTTTAGATGCTTTAGTCAATTACGTTCGAACCGATGTAACTGAATTTTACATGGAAGTTGATTATGCTGCAAAATTAGATATTTGATACATTTACATTATCATGAAAAAAGGCAACACATGCCGAACAAAATCGGTGGGCAACAAGTAGTAAATTGTAACTAAATGTTGTATGTATTAGAAAAAACTAGTTCTTCTGAAAATTTTATCTACAAAGACAGTTGGCCCTTTGAACTTGATCTTTTTATCAAGTGTGACTACTATGAGTAAAAATTATACTCGTATCAGTGTCGCCGCATTCCACGTTCACACATGAGTTCCGAACGTTGTTATACAAACTATATATATTCTTATGCATGTTTAGTGGAAATCTAACAATAAAAAATCGATATTTAACTCTTTATAAGCACGTAAACATACCAATGCGAGCTGTTCATGTTGGAATAACAATATTTTAATCAAAAGGTGATTTAATACGTTTATGCTATCGTATTTAAAAATATAAATAAATAGTTTATAAAAATAAACAAGATAGCAAATGAAGATTATTTGCTATTTTGTGTATTTAATTTACATTTTCTTCGGCTAAATTGTGTAAAGCGTTTTTTATAGGTTTTAATACAACTTTTTGTTAAAAATGTCTAACTTCACGTTCATGTGTGCCACTAATCTTCAACCGTATACATGAGACACGGAGTTGCTTTGCGATGAGGGCGCGCAGGCGCACCACACAAACAGGCAGCCGACACACACCAATGCATTCTCTGACAAGAATATTGCTTGCTATGCTAATGCAGCGGAGATTGGGCAGGTCGTTGGCCGCGCTCCCGGACGCTACAGTCATTCGGCAGAACAAGTTGCGGTCCACCCTCGCTGCGCCCTTACTTCTATAATATCTACTGGTTACAATGGCTCCGTTATTACTTTAAAGTAGTTATTTCTTCGGAGGAGGAGGATTGTTGCTTATGTAGGTGAAGTAGGTGTTGTTAATATTTATGTTTTTAAAATAATATTACAATTACTATTTATTTTTTGTTATATTTATGAAATAAAATAAATTATCATAAATCATAATACTAAGAATACAACGCAATATTTTGTTAAAAGAAAACAATATTTAAAAATAAATTAGAACTCGTGGCAATAATCAATACGACTAAATTAGTGAGTTTATAAAAGTATTTTCATTTAATAAAACGCAATACTTTGAGATTATTCATTTGATATTATTGCACTTTTATTATACCTACATGTTGATATGTTAAGCGTTAATGAGGTACTAATGTATGTCATCATTAAATTGCCTTTTGAAGCAATGACAGACAATTTAAAATTGGTCGCTGGGCCGCGTCAGCGTTGGCCAGTGACCTTGAGTGCAGCGCGGGCGCAATAGATTAGACACAACACACGCACACCATTATGTATCCAAATGCTACACATATGTGTGAGTTAAAGAAGGGCTGATTGTCGCATCAAGTATTATACCGAACTAAACTAGTTCGTTCGTATTCGCTTTTGCCCATGTATAAACATAGCTAAATAATAATTCAAATATGTTGTTAATAGACTTATTTTCCGAAAGATTTGCTAATATTAAATATAAAATCCAAACGTACTTTTATAAGTAACAATTACGGTGATATTTTATTTCCTTCTAACCTTTGCTTAATTAATTTCTTAATACCTATAATTTGTTGCGCAATAGCCTAATATGTCAGATTTTTTAAGCTTACATGAATGCCTTATCAGTTAAAAATGAGTGGATATTGGAAGGTGACAACTTATCTACAAAACGACTTAAAGTATAATGAATGCATCTAAATGTACTGTGCTACTTTTCTAGAAAGTGCATCAGCTGCAGCCTTGAGCGGACCCTTTCCCTCGTCGATCAAACAAGCGGGCGCTCTCACCATTTTTCTTAATCGTATATTAGGTATACTATCGAGCAGACACTTATTCAACAGATAATTAAAGTCCGATTTATACAACGTTTTAGTTAAGCCAAATACAGAGTTCTGTGACTTGAGTTATTCGTGTCTGATAGATTAAGACAAGGGGTTATTGTATGTGATATTCAAGGCTCGAGTACTCATTGCGTTTGTTAATAGGCGTGTATGGGTGCGAGGCAGCGCTTGCGCATCCTGGGACAATGGCGGACGAAGGCGGACGCCGCGGGCGTGGGCGCGGGCGGGGCGTGCGGCCAAGCGGTTATTTCGGTATGCACATTGCATGCAGCGCGGCATCACTGCACTTGCTACTCGAAATAGTCAGGTCAGGGACCGCGAGGAACGTCTCGATCCTTCCCCAAGGTCAAGACTCTATAGCCCCCACCCGTTGCTCTGTGTATTACCTCAACGGAGACGCCTGTATTCTGACAACATAAAGTCGGTTAATAAACCTCGTTCAAAGAGAGAAATATTCTCAGAGTACGTGTACCTTAGTACATGTTATTGTAATCGACGTAAATTTCACCGTAATGCGGACCTACTGTGTTATCGACAGTTCTTATGAATTTAGTTATCGCAACTAATGTTGGCAAACGTGACCCTTCCAATATTTAATCGATTCTTAATTGCGAATACTCCATTAGACGTCTCGAGATAACACCGCGAAGTATTCTTCAGCTAATTTGCGATAAGCATAATTGTTTTAATTTTATGAAAAATTAAGCGAATGTTCCCATGTTTTATACAGGAATAAGTATATTTAATACTGTCAACAATATATTATAATACATAAACACGAATGATAATTACATCAGAGATCGTTTCGCATACGTTGTGATCACAGATGTAAATAAAATGTTTTTTCATTTATATCTACGATCATAGCGCGAATAAGTTATTTCAACACGACAGACAAATGTCGTAACACTAAATTGGTACAATCATTAGCTTTCGATAGTTCCTATCTTAAACTCTTATTTAATAATATTACTTAAATTGAGAATATATGAGTGTTATACGCGAAGAACAAATGCCAAGGTTTAAACTTGACGAATTCGTCGTATTGATTTGATGAAAAATTCAGATAACATTGTTTGAAAACATATTAACAAAGAGATAGGCACGTGGTGTAACTGAATAATAATAGGTTTCACCCTCGTGCTGGTTGGTAGTAATTTTTGTGGCTTCAGCTTCCCTTAGGTTTGGTCATCGACACCGATACTGTTAGGGATACTCGTGTTCAAATATCACTAATTAACGATACTGTAGTACTTCGATACACTTCATACCTACAATTTTTTTACTAATCACTTCTGTTATTTGCAACAGGCATAAAGTAAAACGAAATAACTTCTAATATGCATGTTTATATATGTATCTTTATTATTGAAGGTTATAGTTTATTCAGAGCCTTCCAGCCTCGAAACCATTACACTACTAAACACTACTAAAACAAATATCATCAATCTAGTATAAACTCGTAATAGAATCAAGCGCTAGTCACGTACACAAAGCCCTCGAATGTTTCCTTATAAATTTCGACGTTTAGATAAGCGGCTAGGAGTCAAGGAAGGCATCTCTGGCGATGTTGGCGAGGACATTGCACTTCTGTGCCCCCGCTGCCGTTTCGTCCTTCCCCCTTCGCCAGCCGAAACTTGCTAGCCAATGATCCCGACCGGATTTTACTATTTAGGCAGACACTCAATGCTGGCCTATCATGTTTATTTGTTACGCGATATTTTATTTTGTTTTAATATAATGACGACCTGGCTAGCACGTTTGTGCATATCTATGCCTATGTGTATATTTTAGCAGATTAACACGTAATGTCTCATTTCTAACATTTTTTACAACAATAAATAGTGTTATCACACGAATTGCTAGTTTTATGCGTAAAGTAATAATGAATTATTATAATATTATTGTCTTACTTCAATATTCTATAAAAATAATACCAAAATTGCATGATAAAATAAATTAAACATTTGTGTGCCCATTATATAAGACGAAGACAAAACCCTCTTATCTTTGAGGTAATTTAAGTGACTATCATTTAATACTTTAACCAATTTCAAAAAATAAGGATATATTCAACTTGTTAGTTTTTATATATTTTCACCAATTGGTATTAGGTTTAAGCTTTATACTATAAAGGCTGAGCCAATAAAGCCGCAGCCGGAAGTCGATTTATTTAATTATAATTTTATTAATTAATTATAAGAAATTATCAAAGATGTTAAGTATCAAGTGAAGGATTGCATCTGTGGTGCGTCGGCTGAGTCGAACAATCCTGTTATTCATTATGTACCGTACATACTCTATGTAGCGGCTCTTCATTTATTTTGTACCGTCAACATGTTAACTAAAACTTATAAAAAAGGTCTCCATGTATTTGTGTATGACATATTATTATATAGCCGTTTATGAGCGTCTTGTTACTCATCAAGTTTCATTTAGAATAATTTATCATTAGCGCGTAAAATTCAATTACATTCAATAAAAAGAAAAATAATCTTTTTAAAATCCTTAGTATCATAAATATTAGTTGTAATATATAAGTTAAAACAGTATCTATTGGAAACAAAATTGAAAAATATGCCGGAAAATGGACAATTTGATTTCACGAAATCATCAGCATCAAATTTTAAACGGTTATTAGGTACTGCCATTGGGCTTGCCAATGCCTAAGATTTTTAAAGAACTTAATCACGACATTACCTGAATGCAAGTTTTACTACATTTTCTCAATTCATTATATTTAAAAATAAATTAACGATAAAATAATTAAACAATTTTATATGTAGTCTGTACCCACTAAAAAATGACGAGCTTAGCCCGGCCTGCCTCAACGCGCGGCGCGTTCGCTACGGACAGCGCCCCGTGTCGTGACGTCGCTTCCTGACTCCGACACTCACTAAATAATATAAATAGCAAACATAAAGAAACAACCGAAAAATCTTTATTTTTTTGTTTTATTCCCTAAATAACTACTCGACTAAAACTCTCTAGTGTAAGATAAGTCTATTATATTTTACGATGAAAAGGAATTATAGCGAATTATGTTGTTGCAATGGTTCGTAATCTTAGTTGTTAGGAATGAAACATAAGCACTATATAACTATATATGCTAAAACTAGGGCGTTCTTTGTTCGTGCTAAAACCACCACATACCGTGATCATCCGATTTGAAAAAAAAATCTGCTTTAGATAGCCTCTTTAATGAGAAAGTTTATATACTAAATAACATCACACAACACCAAACAGAAAGTTTACCGCGACCAGTAACGTCTACCGCGGGGAAAACGCGCGGAGCAGCTAGTCTGTTATAGAGAAAAATATAAGGTAAGTAGTATCTAGTGTATTGAGCGAACGCAAAGACATAAGAAATAGATTACATAACTTATGCCAAATCTATAGGTAAATGCTCACCACTCTGCGTCATCATCACAGCAAATTTGCCCGTCAGCCTTCCTGTTATAAATAAATAAGAAAACAGGTGAAATGTAAAACATTTCGGGTTACTAGTCTGTTTATACATGAGGAACGATTAATATTTGGGTCACATGTGAATATTGTGATAGTACATAATTTACTTTAGATTATGAAGAACAAAAGGAATTGTAGAGTTAAATAAATATGACTTTTCATATTTATTGTCGAATGTGTATAATATGGCGCCCTGTAAGTCGTTAACCAATAACCACTTGATGTCATGAGTATTTTAAAGCTGGTACCTTGCTCTTGTATAAATAAAAAATCTGTACACTTAAATACGTACAACTTAAATGATGCTATACCTATATATGTTTCCAAATTGAATAAAATAGTCGTCCGTTAATGTAAATAATTTTAATGTCAAAGACATATTAATTGCGTATTCAAACAAAGATTTCTATATATGTATTTATTTAGCAACAAAAACTATATAATTGATACAAAAATAAAAATATATTTAACAAACTATGACTTTATTAAATTACTTTATTTAATAAAGTCAAATCTGTATTTAAACCAAGTATTTAGGATTCGCTAATAAAAATGCTTTATTATATATTATATAAGTTGTGACATAACGCATAAATTTGTTATAAGTCTACCTACAGATACAAAAACCTACGGCAACAATGTCTAACTTGTGTTTGTTGACAATAGTAGTGAGATAGTGCTATCGGACTATGCAAATTGCCCTTTAAATGGCCAAATGGCTAATTAAACAAAATATTTGTAATACAGTTAAAGTAAATAACGATAAATGAGTTTCGTCGTAACAATTTGTTTAAATACCGATGCGTGTCAAGTAAACAACGCAAATTGTCTAGAAATAAGAACATTTGAAAGTAACTACTTTTATAAAAATTAAAAAATATTCGAAATCAAAAGGTATTTTCGACATTATTTTTAATTACTAGGCATTCTTATATTTCATGTTCTAAATTCGAATTAATTTTGTGGTATACTCAATAAATAGAGGCTTCCGAATATGTCCTCTAATAAAAGGATTAAAAAGAGTTCAATTAAATATAGCAGTCACCCCTGTAATTACAACGAAGGTTTCCTTAATTACAGCTCCAATAAAAAGATCCGAGCTTCCTACTTCCCACGTAAGGGCGGCAATGCGCATGCGTAACATGTGCGCGATCGGGCTTATTATTACTCACCGGTAAATACTATGAAAATACATATTACATTCCACATGTACAGAGTTTAAAGACACAGAAATATCAGAAAAGACATGCTCAAACTCATAAATACGTAATTCATTATAATTTTATTGATTAACGACGACGGATTGAAAAACTAAAAAGTTAGTATTATAACTCTCCACGAAATTTTGAAGACCCACTTACGGTGATACCTTATTTTGAGTTGTGCATCGCGCAAATTCTATTAATAATTCTGAAAATCCTTGTCGCATATCAGTTTCTGTCAATTTTCGATTGTCTGATCTATTAGAGCAGCATAATGATTCTGTAAGAA
Organism: Nymphalis polychloros; assembly: GCA_905220585.2. Taxonomy (NCBI): domain Eukaryota; kingdom Metazoa; phylum Arthropoda; class Insecta; order Lepidoptera; family Nymphalidae; genus Nymphalis; species Nymphalis polychloros. The sequence continues at coordinate 8,703,473 of HG992245.1, read as the reverse complement.
ACAATTAAACGCTCGATTCGATCATAAAATGCTGAAAACCAACGCTATCCTAATATGTGTGAATAGGCGAACCTATCCTTTAAATAGTATAATTATTGTTATCAATGACTCTTATAAGTATCTGACATTTCGTGTTGTACGTTCAATTCTGTGTAGTAAAGGCACATTATTTTATTTTAAAACTTATATCTCATCGTAAAGTAATTCTACCTTCTTTATAAGTCTATGTACAATCACGGTGCCCAATAAAATAGTTTAAAAAGTATCAAATGAATGTTCCGGCTGTGTTTAAGACCTGTGACATGCTGAGCTATTTCAGGCATCACCTCACGGCTTTCCGGATTAATTAATCTCATCTTGGGTTACAGAAAATAATTGTATTAATAGACATCGATTTAATTTATAATCTTCTTAAAGTATTCTTAGTCCGACAAAATCATATAAAGTTATTTATATTAAAATACGTGCTGCAAAACGGTAGTAGCTCGCCGTTTCTTTTTTAAAAACAGCTTCAGATGATAGAATAATTGTTTATATACATACATACATACATAGAAAGCATGTAGCTAAAGTAGTTCAATGTCTTTATTAATTAAATTATTTAATCAAAATACAATACATACTAAAACCTAAACTAAGCAAATCGCAAAAATAAATACGAATCTAATTAAAAGGATATTGACATAGGAACTATTTAAAATAAATCATGTCACGTCGATCATTGAACTTTATTGTTTCAAATTGCGAAACAGGGTATTTCAAGTGGTATTCATGCGTGTGTGTTTGTTGCATAGAAATCGCGAAATTATAATAAATTCTGTCGTTTGTATCGCTTGAGTCAATTCAATTTCATGTTAATTGTGACATTTGCCCTTATATTCATTTTAAATTATAAACTTTTCGTTTCTAGAGAGAGGATCGAGAATATTCTGAAAAATATGCAAACCAGAGTATCAAATATAAGCGCATTGGCAATATAATTTTCAATATATCTTTGAATAAACTAGTAAATCACGAAACTTAGTTTATAAATTGTGAACTTTATATAGTTTCATAAATTCCATTCCGAAATTTCCTGAAACGTAGTTACGCATGTATTTAAAACTTAATTTTTTTTAAAATGTAGTACACACAATTTTTCATCATTGTGTCATACTTTCAATGAATGTCTATTCTTCGAGTATTTTTATAGTATTTAAAAGTAATTATGTATGTATCTTAAAAGTTCACCCCTGATGTTATATTAACTTAAAAATGTATGCCCGAATTTAAGTATTTTTATATCTTAAACTTTCTGTAAGATCAAATGGACAATTCTATCGGACTTATGTACCAAGAATAATTAATGTTATAACCTATCAATTAGAAATAAAAAACTAAAAGACGTATCAATTATACATGTTCCCAAGAGGAGATTAATTTTAAAAAGATGTGTAGGAAAATTCATTTTTAGATATCTTTTTAAAAGACACTTGATATTACAAATCGGTTTTACTACGGATTTATCTCTAATATTAATATTTAGGGTAGATTCGTTCTTGTTATGCTAATATAGCAATAGACAGGTCACAGGTGAGCAACGGCTAAAACATTCAACCCTTTCGCAACCGATTCTATATTGATTCCACTTTGAAATTACAAATATATACAAATAATAAATTAGGAATAATACATTATACTTCTTTAAGGTGCAACAAAAGGGAGCAAAGGAATTAATTGTAAATAATAAAAAAAAAAAAATTTTTTTTATTATATCAAAACTTTATTTGCGTTCGTTCAGATATACCTTAACGTTAATAACTATTACATTTTCCTTCATTAATTTCAACATTTATACTTATTTTGTTTTACATAGTTCTCACAAAAAGTAAGAATTTTATCCATCGAATTACTATTTAAAATTCATTAATGACCATACATTACGTTAATGTTGCCAATAAAAGTAGTTTGGGTATTTTAATATTGTGCAACTAATATTTCTTTATCGTTCACACAGTGTTAAAACATTGAAATGTTCATATTTGATAGAAATCGTTATTCTGTAAAAAATCTTAATAACCTACCTAGTTCCTTACGGCCATTGGCAAGTCAAACGAAATATACATATAACGGATGTCATATTATACATACTTTCGTTATAAAAACACGGATTGCAAAGTTCAATGTCAAAACTTGCACAGATAAAACAAGTTGTAGATCCCATGAGGTCAGCGGTCATCGGTCAGAGGTGGTCAACGGCTGGACTTGGACGCGCTGAGGGGTTGCGAATCACTTGAAGGGAATTAATCACTGGTCATCGCGATGTTTTATTATTAATATTTTATATTAAACTGTTAATTTTTGAAGAACAAATCTCAAAAATGATTTGAATTTTAATATTTACTACTTAATACTAGTAATTTTCTTCACGCTTCTTAGGTTATTATCGTAACAAAGATACCTAACCTTTCAAATAAGTATAAACTACATAGCTAATTATTAAATAATACGAAAAAAATTATCATTTAACAATATTTATTTAATCATTTGGTATAAATTAACATCAGTCTAACCATTTCAATTAAATTACTCATCGAAGTTCTGTAATGCAAGCTGTTATTCAAATCTTTTATTAATTAATAAAAAAGTTGCAATAATCTAAAATATTTCAATGTCATGATTAAGTTCAAGTTCTCAGTCCCATGAGGTCGGTGGTCATCGGTCAGAGGTGACCAACGGCTAACGCGAATCCTTTAGCGAATTCCTTTCGTTCACCCCACACCTGTATATCCCTTTGTTAAACAAAGTATCCCTTTGTTGCACAATTTCTGAAACTATTCGCAAAACTCAATCAATATTTTTCATTTTGAAAAAGAAAATTTTGCAAACAAATATATCTCATAAACTAAATGTATGTAAAACAATACCTAAATACAAATGCTTAACATACGAAATAATCTTTGTTTAAATACGTTCGTATAAAACAATAAGCTTTTAACAGCGTAATATTAAAAAACTCTTTAAAAAAACCATAATTTATTTAACATTTCGTGATAGAATAGAACACTGAGATAGCGGTTATGTCTTAAGGGCGTTTTATAATAGCTTCGATCGAAACATTGTATTTCGGTCCGTTCGTCACCTCTGACCCACGCTTGACAAGTGATGTCCCTTACAAGGTCTGCGAAAGTACCTTAGCCTTGATAGTGAATATTTTATTAGTACGGTAACTCGTTTATTAATCATAAGTGTAGTGGGTAGGTAGATCATGATAATTACAAAGCGGTTTCGTTCCTTAATAATGAAAGTATTACGTTATCCCATATGAAATATAGTTTAATATTTTACTCGTAAATAAATGTACCTATTCTTTAAATAATAATCAAACGACATTTTATTGTTTAAAGAAATTTAATGTTTTATTAATATAACATTTTAATATTGATCTGAATCTATACTGATAGAGCTGCGAGCTCTAGTTGTCGCATCATGGACTCTATCAAATACTTAATACTAAGAAGTATGAATAGAAGACAAGACAAAACTGGCCAGTTCTTATTTTTTTTATTTATATTTCAAACTTTATACTACTACGATTTTATAGTACAGTGGTTCTTTTGTTAGCAAACATTACTTTGAAAAGTGGATAATAAACGTCAAATCAAATTTCATAAATGCAAATAAAACGCAGCGGTCAGCGAACAGCGGTCAGTTCGTCGAGTTACGGCTGCTTTATTTACTCTAAGCTTATTAAACCCTTTCCTTTGTTAAATAGTCCTGAGAGGGGTAATTAATATGGTCGGGTATTGTACGAAAACTCCACCTTTGTTCTTTGTTGTTTTCTTGCATTGTTGGATTTGCGGGTCGGTTTTTTTTGTTTGGCGTTTTGTTTAGGTGATCATTATCCCAGTGGGCAGTTTTGCACTGACCGCTTCGAAGTTTTTTCTCAGAGATATAAACTACAGGGACCGTTAGTCAGCAATTGTAAGGGTTAGATATTGATATAGCGATATTTATCAAACATCTCCGCATTTTCAAATATGATTATTCTTTTAAATTACCCTGCCTACTCTACTATATTTTAAATCTCAACATTTGACTTTAATTTTTCAATCACGTTTTCGGCTTTAATAATTAACAAGTTTTTTATTTTTTATTTCTACAAATACAATAGTATACATAGTTATACTTTATGTATAAATAGAAAAAAATACATACTTAAATATATATTTTTTAATTGTATATATTTTTTTTAATTTCCCGCCACGCACATCGTTTTCAACTTTATTAATATTCAAAGTTATTGATAGTTAAATTACGAGGTTAGTAATTTTTTTTAATGTGCGAGATAGTAAATTTACTATCCTATATTATATGTTATTACGAAATATGTTATTATAAATAACAATACTAATTACTAATATTTAAAAAAAATTGTTTTTTATACTTTTTTGTTGTTGTTTCTAATTAGTTGACCATTATTGTTCATACCTTAAAACTGATTTAAATGTTTATCCGTAATGTAATATTGAAACTGCACTTGTGTAATGGGATTTATATTGTTTTTCTAATAAATGATAAATCGTTAAACACATTGTTGTCCTATTTATTGTTTAATTTCAAAATAAAAACGATTGCGGTGAAGTATCTTGACATAATGTCAAGAACCGTTGGTAGTGTTTCTAATTATACGACCACCACTGTCTATATATATATAGCTTTACTCGGCTAGTATAAAACCGAACAAAGCTATATAAATAATGCATCAAGTATGCACTGACCTCTGACCTCAGTTGCGCTTCTGAAGGCAGCCGTTACACAACCGTGCAGACTGGTTTCATTACAATGTGCATGTGAATCTATTGATTACAATACAATTTATTCTATTATCTATTTCTTCATATTAACGTCACATTGCAATTGGAATCACATTAGAAAATCCGATACTTAGACAAGCAATTTACCTTACCTGTAAATATTAAAGCGAATTAATTGTACACATATTTGATAAAACATATATGTAACGTGTTAATATATTCCGAAATTAAACAAATTATGTGCGCCTGGTAGTCTTTATATATGTGTGTTTACCATTGAGAGTATAGGAGTAAAGATATAAAACTTATCTGTGTGCGTATTCCGCTATGTTGTTTTCGCAGGACGCGATTCGCCATAGAGTCGTATGTAGTCGTTCGCGAATCGCATCATGCGAGAGGAAGGAGGATCGCCCTCCCGCAGTGCCAGCCAATCGGACGAGGTCTAGACTGTGAGCACGCTCCGTATCGGACCGTTGTATGATATCGCGAATAAATTAGCACACTCGTTCTTCTTATCTTTATATACTACATACATCATACTACATATTTTTATATATCTATTAGTTAAATATATACACGAGTGTTCATTAATTGGTTGAGCAGTTTGTTTATATAGTATATAAATATAATTATGTACATTATAAATTGGTTTTGTCTATTGAGGCGACGTAGTATTTTACGATTACCTTCTGCGAGTCATGCGACCTTGGTACATGAACACGCTCACGAAGTTCCACAAATCGAGTCATATATATTTTTTTTCACATCCAATATTTTTATACAATTCATTTAGGCGCGCTATTTAAAGAAAAATAAGAACAATCGCGCTTGTCAAAACGTCAAAATCGAAACGATCTCATTCACCGGAAACACAAAAACAATGACGGTCTTGTGTATTAAGAATGGTTGCTTAAAGAAGGATTACATACAATAAGGTTAGAAATTAGTGCGGAGTATTGAAGAGGGCCCAGCCTATGTATAGCAAATGCGAAGTGCGAGAAACCCTTCTGTAAAACATCGTCATTAGAGAACTTAAAACATATGTTTACTCAGTCTAATCCTTGGAGACTACGAATAACATATCGCTTGCATTTGCCATTGATCATCTGTTAAAGCAACAAAAATAAAAGCATTCCACTCGATTTTAAATCTATTAGAATTTTAGAGTTAAGCGTACCAACGGATTTTATCACAAATTTGTAAATTGGTTTTTGGTAAATAAATATATATATTTTTTATTATTTAATATATAAATTGAGATTCAAAAAAATACGTATATAATTATAATTATGTACGTATCTATTTACTACATTATTTCAGATATTTTATATTTCAAATAAATAGATATTTATCTAAAGTAAAAATTTTACTTTTAAATTTAACATCAATAAAATGAATATCAATTTCAGCTTTATATTTGCAACTATAACCGCTGCGGCTTCGCTCGCGGTAATAAAATAAATAAATTAATACTAGAAGTACGTTTTCCTGAACTCCAGCTATTAATGAAATAAAATGGTAGGTACATACTTGATGCGACACGTTGCCTGAACTCATATTCGTATAATACGTATATAATTCGTATATATTCGGATAATTTTTATTTTTACGTCAGTAGGTACGCGCCTCTACATTACGAAATTTAGGTATCTTACAAATTTCAAGTCTTGCAGTTTAAGCTGTGAGTTAATAGACAGTGAGTCAGAAATATTACCTTCTGTATAAGAATATGTTGAATTACTGCTGAACTACTTAACTATTTATAAATATAACTTTTTTATATGAATTTTATGAGCATAAATAAGATTTACAACCCTTAAAAAGTGGCTACTTGGAACAGAAACTATCGAGGGGATGTCGCGATTAGCCCTCTAGCCATCAGCTCGGCAAAAACACCGCAGATGTGTGCATTTCAATTAGCTGTCAGTGTGTCAACTCTTTTAAAATAATTATAAGCAGGCATCTTCAGACCGATGTCAAGCTTCTTGGGAATTTTTTAATGACTTTCTAAAATAAAACGCCTACAATTATACTTTTTTTTAAACAAATTATGAATATTTCGACGTTTGAAATGCATATGTATTGTTTATTATTACCTAATAACTAATAGCACATTTATATTTAAAAAAAATTATATAAGGTACTTAATTCTTTATGTATGAAATTGCATACTATTTAAAGAAATCCTACCATAATAGTAGTGTTTATAAACAAACAAAACCTCAGTTTTTATTAGAATCAATGCGGATATTCTATTAACAGTTTAATGCAAAGGAAGTGTATAACTGGGTCAGACGATTGTGCATTGCACATGTTGTGAAAGCGACGCAAAAAATACCCCTCTTTACAGCTTTGTTTCCACACGTGAAAAAAATTTGATTATTGGCTGCAATTTGTACGTACCCTTAAAGTTGTATAAAGCGGATGCAGAGAATTGGTCTCTAAACTTAATCTATGACAGTTTATTGTTCACAAGACAAATCGCTCGCATTTTCTTAGGATTTACTATATTCGATTTTTAATAAAACAATTTCACATTATGTAATAATTTTGAGGAAGCATCAACGACCATGACTGTACGTCCGTCTTATAAGAAACATTGTTTTTATAAAATTTTTTGCTCACGCGCATACGTTTTATTCTTAACCCTTCCCGCGGTCTCTCAGCCATTCTTTGCCTAGAAATCGCGTTTTTTTATTTCCTTTTTAAATGGCAAATGCAGAGAGATCGAGTTTTTTTAAATCGACCCGTTTGATAAAACGCAGTATCATCAGTCTACCTGAATCCTTAATACTCTTTTCTTTTAATACATCGGTTTTAATCGATTGAAGTGTGATGAGAATATGCATAAATTCTAATAATAAAAAACGGAAATAATATACTTCTTCTTTCTTTAGACGATGATTTAGGCTAAATCATTATTCAAATTATTACGGTAAATACATACTTATATTATAAATGCGGTAGTTACTAAGTCTATCTGTTTATTACTTACAAACTTCACCCCAAAATGGTTTAAAAAGATGTAAATTAGTATGAGGTTTCCTTCGTCAATTTAAGGTACATTTTTACCATAATGAGTACTTACATCCATATTTTTTTATCGTTATTTAATTTTTATTTGCACTATGGCACCTAAACCAACATTATAACGATAATATCAGCGCTATTTATGAGATGTCTCATGGCTGGGCGCAGTCCTCTTCTTAGTGTGAGAAGAGTTAGAACATAGTCCACCGCGCGGGCACACTACGGGTGCCAGAAACTTGCTAACACGAACTTCTAAAATCTTCGACAACTCTCAGGCTGCTTTTAGTAATGTATGTAAAGTTATTATTCAATTTATTTATATTTTGTAAGAAAAACAAATTAAAATTCATAATACAGCAATGGCTTAACTGTAAAGCTACCTCGAACGATATCTTCACCAAAACAAACTAACGTGCGAAACGTTAAAAATAAAGAATACGAAAAAAGCGATCTCAGGTAAAAAGTCATATATACCGGTATAATTGTCACAAATTAAAGCAAAAAATTGTTCACAAAAGATATCAAATCTGCAAGCCACACGAGCAGGTAGAGAAAATCTTATAAAATTTCAATTTTTTGTATTAGAAGTGTGCAAAACCGTGGGAGGGGCCGTCGAATAACTGTATTCTGCAGCTGAGATATTATAAGAATTATAAAGACATTTGTTTTCTTTTACAAAAACTTAAGTTGTTAAAAATATCTTAAATACTTATAATTTGAAATATAAACTTATACACGTATTAAGAAATATTTTCATATTGTTGTGTCAATTTCTTATTAGATACTAAAATGAATAAGAAAAATAGCTAAATCTAGTTGTATATATGTATCAGCTTAGAGCTTTTTTATCATTCTAATCGCATTTTTTGCCTGACTTCAATTTAATTTATAAAAACCCTTGAGAAGATTAAGATATTCTGTGTGTAACGTTTGCTTTGTCACTAAGCAAACATTTAGTATATTCGTTTTTGTGAAAAAGAATTTTGTGCAAAAAGGGCAACAAAAACAAGAAACGCGTTCTGATTTTGGATGCAATGTGATAAGTTCGTGTATTTTGAAATAGAAACCATAATTATAAAAAAATGAAGCTTAACCTTCTATTTAATAAAACTTAAACAGTTACGACAATTACAGAACGAGATAAAGCAATAACTATAATCTAACTGTCAAAATTATGTTTGTTCCAAAATTGGAACCAAAATTTATCACTTTGAATTACGTTTATTGTTTATAAAGATTTTTATTAAAGATGAACAACTCCATAATATTCTCATTTAATTTAACTTTTGCCATTTAGTATATATGTACCTACGTGTTTATAACCTACATATATTCAACGAGAAACCGAATGTTATACGATGCCTAATTTGTTATCTAATTCAGTAACGAAACGCAAATTGTTTAGTTTCGAACCATTTGCACAGTTCATTGAACTATTCTAAACAAAAACTCCCCTGCAAGTTTCAGCGGTAGTAGTCGACGCAAGGCGTTCTCACGCCGCGCGACAAAACTGAACTGTGACACCAGCAAAAAGTACTAAGCTAGTTGAATACATTTTAACCAAAGATTTTATTCCACATTTTAAATTATAAATACTGAATCATTAACTCTATATCTTGGAAATGTTCAGGTAATATTGAACTACTTAACTTAGGTGGGTTATATTATTTTAACATATTTTTCCCTCGGAATTACCTAAACGTAATTATATAATTTACGACTATCTGTATATGATTTTTTTTAAGTTACCTATCATAATACGATTCGATTCGTAATTTCAACACAAAAACAGGTTCTGGAGAAAGATTCACAAATAAAACGAACGAAATTGTTTGTAACTTATAAAATCGTTATATGAACTGAAGCAATTCTTTAAGCTACAAACATGTTATAGTGCTTATAACCATCAAAAACAAACGATTGACCTATTTAAGGATATCTTTATCCTTTAAAATATGGTAAGCACATATAATTTTAAGTATAAAAATTTTAACTAACTAATATTCAAAATTATTATACAATAAATGTTATAAAAGTTTTACATATTTTAATGAGTGTATTGATTTATGATATAATTAAGAATAATCTTAATAGTATTTTTATGGATGCAATCATGTCACACACATGACGGAACGGAAGTGAAGTTGCTGCGAAAGTACGATTTCCGGTTGCCCCGCCGCGAACTATCATTATTCTTTCAGCAAATACGTTTTGACTATAACCATTATCCCCTCTATCAAGCCCTCGTGTTTATCAAACGGTCTCCTTGTCTACGTCATTAATTTATTTCAAATAACTTATCGGCAGGAGAAATCATCCGATAAGTAGTTAGCTTGTATGTTTTTTTAATGACATAATACATATTAGACTTATGTAGATAATTATAAGTATTAATATTTATTAAAAAAAATCAATCCTTAGTTCACTAATGTTGTATACCTGAAAGAAAAATAGAAAACATAGGTCTACATTTATATCAGTCATTTCAAATGAGTTATGATTAAAATATTTTTCGTTAATGTTTGGAATTTAGGTCTTTTCAAACATACATATTATGAAATTGAAAAGTTTTTGCACTAAATAACGGTTGTTACGGGATTGTTATCTATATAACTGTCATCACTTCCTTGATCCTTTTGAAAATTGTGAGAACAAATTATCGCAAACACTTCTCTTGTATAAATTTATAAAAAAATGTATTGCACAATTCACAACATGGAGCATTTTGTTAGCAAAAAAGTACAACTCCCACGCTCTGAAAGGGTTGAATATACACCTGACCTAGATTGCATCACATAAAAAATATTTTTTACGTATTTTTTGCGCTTCAATTCCCTTATAGTACTTTTCAATTCAAAGTAAGTAGGGTGACAATTATATTTTAAGGAACAAGGACATTGTTATCACACACAGGTACTACTAAGACCTTAGACTAAGTCACGAGATATTACTTTGAAATAACTATACAAAAATACTGTGTACCCAGTCTTAAAAGTCTACAATATAATTTAATATTAAGCTATTTTGTTGGATTAAACGCTCTTTCAAGCATCTTTGAATATGCATTTTTTCAATCATAGGTATATACATTTATACGATTTAATCTTTGTTTAAGAAAATGAAAGATTGGACGATGGTCTTTTCAATAATTTGCACATTATGAATATATATCTTGTTACAAATATAACTTATTTCAAATGCATTACACGTTCGATATTTAAATTTTAAGCTATTAGTTTTACTCATAGTTTTCGGGCAAATCTAAAAAAACATTATTGGCTAATTGTAATATTTGTATGAAGACTGAAAATTTTAATATCAATTATACAAAACGTAACTCATAAACCTACATTTATAATAAAAAATAAACTATTAAATTATTAATTGCATAGTCACACTACTTGCGTAACCCGGCTTGCATACAATACGCAAGTTCATTGTCGACGCGCAGGCGCAGGTAGCAGCGAAAGGGTTATCCGCTTATGCAAAAAATACAATGGCATCCGATTAACACTCCACATGAATTGCCTTTAAAATGTAAATGATTATATTAAGAGCTTACGCCTTTATCCCTAGCGTGTGCTGATTAGCATTTTGACGATCATTAACATGTAATTTATAAAAATGAATTAATTCGTTGTAAATTACACGAATGACAGCGACTCGCCTAAATCACACTCTGTTTAAAGAGGAATAAAATCAGAGATGATATATGACTTATCACTAAGATGATTATGTTAATAAAATAAAATCTATATTCGAATATTTAAACGATAAAGATTACATAAATGTTTTTATATAGTAAACGTTGAGTTACACGCCCATTGCTAAGAATATATCTTTTATTAAGGAAAGTCTTGGAATATTATGCTTGGAATCAATGTTGAAATTTGTAATTTAGAAACTAATGTCAATTATATCTCTATGTTAAATATTCAACAAGGAGAGGAAACGTTTTCCTTGAAAAGATTCAATAGATAAATTGTTCGAGGTAGCGTGCGTGCCATGTTTTCGTTAACGCGTTAGTACACGACTGGGTGAATTTCGCGGCCTTTAATGGCTAGCCTCATTAACAATTCATCGGCGGCAACTCGTGAGCGGAGGGTGAAAAGGCTGAAAGTCGATGTGTTGCAAAATGAATAAATTGTGGCGAGAAATAGGGGCAGTTCGCTAGGTAACGACCGTCCACGTCTTAATAATGCAACCGATATTGTAATTTCCTATTCAATGAACCACTGGTAACAGTATTTGCAATGGTAAAGTAGTTCTTTTAATGCTAGTCGCGAGTCCGATAACGCGAAACACGGCATTAGTAATGAGTTTGTTCGTCGACACGATAATGCCATAGCAAACAGTTGCAATCGACAGTTCGCAACCGCCCCTTTCCTTGTCAGAACCCGTTCAATGAAACTTCATGGTAATTTCAATACTAACATTATTTAAGTAAACAACAATCATTCTTCATTTTTTAAATATTTTACTTTTAAATGATATCATTACCTTAATCAATGAATTCGTCTTTGTTTTCTATTCAACAACAGATGGATTAATATAAAAATACTGCATCAGTCTAATCTGCCTGCCAAATGCATAAAAAAGTAACTGGAGAGCACCATGTGCAGACGCAGGTGCCCTCAATTCCCACACAACCCTTTCAGCGAGCGACCTCTTGCCCCGCGCCGCCCCCTCATCCCTACAAAATCTTTTAAAAAACTAAAAGATGAATACAGAGCTCTGTTCTACAAAATAAACCTTATGTTTAAGGAATAAAATACTTTTTTTTAAATCAAAAGATACTGACATTTGACATTTTTAATTTCTCTGTATCATTAGTTCAAAATTCTACCTGTCTCTATTATATTTATAGACAGCATCGTGTCATTACATTTATTGTGGATTAATGCAATCTTCCCATGTTTTTTGCCTACATACCTAATAATATACATTTTGGTATATTATATATATGTTTAGTATTGTTTGTCATATTCCAATATTCTTAACATAAAAAGTAATATATTTTATGTAATTTTTTTAAAACGAAATAATTAATGACTTATTTGATAGATTTTGATGTCTATTCCTTGAGAATAATTTAATTACATTACATAAAAACTATATAAGGTCCTCCAGACCGATTTCGACCACGGCGGCCAATCTCAAGAGAGATTAGCCAACTGCGCAGGAGATATTATAGTGCACAAGTATGTGTGCAAACACAGGTGCACTCTCTTTTCTTTAGCTCTCATAATCCGATGGAGCGGCAATTCGACACTACCGGAAAGAGTTCAGGCGCAGGACCAACGGCTTAACGTGCTTTCCGGGGCACGGGAGTGTACACACGTCCAACTTCCAGACTACGGGCGGCTACTGAGTATTTTCTGACAGAAAAACCCAATAACTATTTATTGGCCTGACCTGGGAATTGAACTCAGGGCCACCAGGTCTGCGGCCTTATATCTAGCCACTAGACCAACGAGGCAATCTAAACATATCATACTAAGCTATAGTATGAGATGTTGATGGGAAATGCTTATAGACGGACCGATATAATTTCTGAAACAGAATATAATTATATATCATGAATGCTTATCTTTTCTACATATTGATGTTAGCGAATTAGTAATTTTACCTGAAATAGAATTCTAAATAATCAGTTATTTATATTCACAATTATACTATTATACAATTAAATAATTGCTTAATATATACTTGTAACTATCTCGCAATCGCAAGTTAGATCTAAAGTATTAGATATATCATTCAAGTTTAAACGAAATCCTTGGTTCTTTACGTAGTTTTTTTGTTGCCTGTATTTTGTAGCCAATTAAAGCAAAAGGGTCACCGGCTGGTGAGGCTCGTAGCTGTCCGCAATAAATCGCAATCCTACAAAATGTTTCCGTTCCGCGCATGATGTAGGTCAACCATAATTAAAAAGATTTATAAATACACTATTTGCATAAAAAAATTAAAAGAATTCCTTCCGGTTTAAGTATACAAATTCTATATGATTCTCACAAAGTTAACAATGGTTTTTCATTGTCATATTTACAATAAGAGAATATTTAAATATCATCGAGATAAATTAAATATACATACATGTTTATAATTAGAGATATTGCGATTTACCCTATTTTTTTTTCAAAAGTGCAGTTGTATTATGTATAAAATATTATAAGAAAGCAATTTTTTGTATTAAAAAAATTATTCTAATTTCTATTCCCCAAGGGAAATTATCAATCACAAAGCATATGAATGTTTGTTAAATGGGTGCCTTAAATTTGCCTTGTGGTGAATTAATTTTATGCGTTTGAGTCCAAGCCGTCATTGGTCAGAGCACACAAGCTGCACCGACGCATACAGTTGCAGATCATGACCGATATCATGCTCATATTAAATTTACCTAGCAGTTTTAACCATCTGCCTTCGAATACATATATAACTTTTTTACCTTATATGTTACATCGGTTAAACTACGCTTATTTATATCAATAATAATCTATAAATTATTAACTTTATAGTGCATTTCAAGATTTACTTATTACAATTTATTGATTACATAAGTAAAAAAAAAATTCTGCCCTTGAAATATGCTAAGAACAAATTTTTGAGTAGTACAAGATCTACTTAGATATTTCTTCTATTTATTATCTTTATGTATAATTATAATGTTTACGTATTGAATAGAAAAAGCTCAACTAACTACTGCTCATATTAGGTCCTTTACGGAAATTAGCGTTTTGTCGTACTGACCACTTTGATCTGAAATATCTCCTCCTTGGTTAAAAATTCCAAATTCAAATTTATAAAGTCATTTAGCTGGTTTGAGTTTTGAAAACAGTCATTTATTTGTTTTTTCCTCATTATTTTTTTCTTTGGCGTCGCTTATTACCGCACAATGGAAAACATGAAATATCGGTATATTTACAAGTACGAGTTCTACCGTGGCACCAGTGCTGCAGAAACAGCTCAAAGGATTAATGATGTGTACGGCGCTGGTGTCGCAAAAGAAAGCACAATACGTTTTTGGTTTCAACGTTTTCGTTCTGGAAATTTCGACCTTCAGAACCAATCCCGTAGACGGCCGAAGACCAAAGTGGAAAATGAAGAATTAAAGGCTATTGTGGAAGCGGGTCCATCACAAAGCACTTCAGAGATAGCTGCAGGCTTCGGGATACGTGATAAAACTGTATTAATCCACTTGAAGCAAATCGGGAAAGTAAAAAAACTTGAACGATAGGTACCTCATGAATTGAGTGAATCGAACTTGCCAACACGTGTCGACTGCTGTTACTTTGCTCAACCAACACAATAATGAAGGGATTTTAAATCGAATCATTACTTGTGATGAAAAGTGGATACTGTACGATAATTGGAAGCGCTCGTCGCAATGGCTGAACCCTGGAGACCCAAACAAATCCTGCCCTAAACGAAAATTGACTCAGAAACAGTTACTTGTGAGTGTTTGGGGACTAGCGCCGGTGTCGTTCACTACAGCTTTCTAAAATCTGACCAAACGATTACGGCAGATATCTATTGTCAGCAACTGCAAACCATGAAGGAAGAACTAGCTGCTAAACAACCGAGATTGGTCAATCGCTCTAGGCCACTGCTGCTTCACGACAACGCAAGACCACACACTGCACAACAAACAACCACTAAGTTAAATGAGCTACAATTGGAATGTCTGCGACATCCACCGTACTCCCCGGACCTTGCTCCAAGATATTACCATTTTTTCCGGAATTTGGACAACTTCTTACAAGGAAAAAAATTCAACTCCGATGCGGCAGTCCATACCGCCTTCAAAGAGTTTATTGATTCTCGCCCTCATGGTTTATTTAGTAAAGGGATCAATGAACTACCTATGAGATGGCAAAAGTGCATAGATAACAACGGATGCATTTTGATTAATTAAATATACTTTACAAAAAAAAAAATACGTTATATTCCTCCCGTACAAAACGCCAATTTCATATGTAAGGACCTAATATATTTTCTACTAACATTTTTCACTAATAGTAACATTAAAAACATTCATATTTTAAACCCATTAAAAATTACCATATTTATAAAATGATAATATATATTTATAGTTAAGTATATCTCATAATTTAATTACAAAATCATAATATTATAAACAAACTCAAGTGTCCTTCCAAACTTAACTAATCTGCATATTATGCACATTACAAATTCCATATTTATAATTATACGTTTCCGTTAAATCGGAATTCGAAAACAGTGCAAGTATTAAACAACTGAAGAGAGAAATTAAATATTGGATAATCTGATATGTTCAGTGAAGTGTTTCCGTAACTGATATTTCTCATTAAGCAGTTTATTTAGTGTCCGATAAAAAATCTATGTCCGAAGGGTGGCCGGTGTCCGCGGAAGGGTTGCTCGCTTTTCCCTGAGGGAACTGAGAAAGTGAAGCAAACAAGCAGATGGTCGTAGCTACAATTACATAATAAACAGTTATCGTATTCAAATGAGAGTGCATCAATATTGAATGTAAATTTTCGTAAAGCTCACCAGTCAATTCAAAATCAAAATCTTGAACTAAATCGTTTGATACAAATAATTTAACAACTATGTTTTGAGTTATTAGCTACGCACTTATAAAAAACTTTGAAATTATTCTTTAAAACATTTCATTGCCGTTTTTTCCTATACATTGTCAAATATCTATGTTGATATCAATAAAGACGTAGAATAAATGCTGAAAACGAAAGTATTAACAGAAGAAGTGTATTTTGTGAAGTCACTGGAGCAGTAGGTAATGATAATTATTGTCTGTTAAGACTGCGTCCATCTAGTCGTTTCTATAGAATTTTGTTACCAAAAAACAATCTCAAATACAATACTCTTTAATATTGACTGTACATTGCCGTTTTATTGTAATGTTAAAAAGAAGAATAGGTTCTAAAGCAGCGATCAGAAGCGATATAAAATATTCCCAATTTGGCGGCTTAGTCTGATAATAAAAGTAAAGACCACAATGCGCTATGTACGTAACGGTGCATTAGTGACTGAGTCACAGGGAACTGACCTAGCATGCTACAGAGTGCATTGACGCCGCCTCCGACGCATTTATCACCAGCATGCCTCGAGATAATGCATAACATGCATTTTTTGTGATGTATAAGACATCTGTTTACAAGTCAATGTTGAATAAATTCGAAGTTCAAAAGCCCCAGACTCTATTAATCGCAGACGGCTGAATCATTTATTCCATATCAGCGTCTCCCTTGCGGAATAATGTATTAGAAGACGTTATTATATGTTAATGTAACTCGTATACATATATACTTTGATCGAAGTGTTTTTAGCTTACCAGTAAAATTATAAATAATTCAATAATGTTTTCACTGCTTTTGAATAGAATAATTTATTTTATTAATTAAAACTAAAAGTATGTGTATAAAGGATTTTTAGGTATGACAAGATAAAATAATTTAGTCTATTAGTTATTTGATTTCATGTTCACTATGTTGAGAATAATTAATATACTTATAATAATATGACTTATAATTATATGGCAATATACTCGTGTCGTGCATACGTTTAATAAATTGATAATATATTTTATTTGTACCTTTTTTATTCATTTCGAAGTAACCAAGCGTTATCATTAAATGCGAAAATGAGTAAGATCAAATAAGAATGAGATCCCTATAACTAGCTATATATTTTGTTACATATATAAATCTATTATTATATATACTATATACATATGTATATACATCTACGGAAATTTTATTATCAATATAAAAATAATCTTGAAATCGTCAACTTGACCGTAATTCGTATGATCCGAGCAAGGTTCGGAATGGTGATAAGACGGCTGTTTCACAATAGCAGAATTATTTGCGGCGGAGGGCCCGTCGCCTTGAGATGCGCGCCACAAACAACTGCGAGGTCTGCTGAAATGTTACACACTCGTGCGCACAAGTGAAATACGCTGTCTATATAAATATTTAAAAAGTAGAATGACGACTAATGGTCCAAATTTTTAATTCAAGAATACCTATACTTAAAGTTAAACTAGGTGTTTAAGCTTAACGTTCGCAAAAACTGAAATTAGCTATAATACGAGCCGGTTGGCGTCGTTGGTAGATACTTGCCACTACTTACCCACCCAGGACAGACATTTGTGTGCATGAAGTATCTGTTTGTCATGAGTCTGGGTGTTATTATCTATATAAGTATGAATTTACAAAAGAAAAGTAGTATAATGTAGTATATCAGTTGTCTGATTTCCATAGTACGAGCTCTGCTTAGTTTGGGATAGAATGCCCTTGTGTGAATAATGTCCCAGGATATAATAATTATTATTATTACTTAATCATTCATTCATAATCTTCTACAGGTTACGAGCTAAAATATATAAAAAGCTCATATAAACTTAAAATCTTATTCAAAATGTTTAGTAAATATTGCTTAATACCACTGCTATTATTCATACAGTATTTAGTTTTTTTCAGCTTAAGCGAAATATGTGCAAGAATCGACCGATTTTTACGGCATTTATGAAATAACCTCATGCATCGATTGTTTATACTGGAACCACTGACGTGCGGTTTGTGTGCAAATAAATCCTTTTTATATTTATATATTTTTTTACTAACGTCTAGGTTAAGTTAAATGTAATTACTAACAATACTATGACCCAATGATCTTTGAAGTATTAATTAATTATATTTAATATTTACCTATTAATACTTTCGTAAAAAGTCCCAAAAATATAGTTGGTATGTGCATACGTGACACGTCGAGTAGCGAAGGGCTTTCAGCGGTGACTATACCTCACAGTGCGCACACGCCGGTTAGGTATACGTAAGTGGGTCAATGGCAATGCGTGACGCTGACGCGGCCCTTTGCGCATGGTTTTCCTTGAACTGATGCCGGTAGCAACACTGAATTAATTCGCTCTCGTTTCTCCGCTAAATTTTAAGATATTTTTCTCGAACGTTCTACGAATTCTGATGAACAAGTATGAACATTGGTTTTATTTTTAACTAAATGTAAAAGACACTTGCAGAATATTACTGGTATTCGTTTAAATAAATGTATTCTTTCTTGCTGTTATTATTTTGTTAATTTGAACTGATATACATAACCTTAAAAAGAATATTAAACTTAATGTAATGATAATTTTAAAATTAAAGCAAAATTTTGAAATGCATCACGGGACCATTTATTATAATTTCGTTTTCTTTAATACATGTGCCTTCTATGCCTACCTTACATAGTAATTAAAACACCATCGCCTTTGAAAATTAAAACCTTTTTTTTCTTGTTTTTGAATCTCCATAGACCTGTTGTCCGTGCCTTTGGTGTTTATATCTATACTAATATATAAAGCTGAAGAGTTTGTTTGTTTGATCCGGCTAATCTCAGGAACTACTGGTTCGAATTTAAAAATTATTTTTGTGTTGGATAGTCCTTTTATCGAGGAAGGCTCTAGGCTTATTTTTATTTATTATATTTTTATTAATTACACGTGGGAAAAACCGCGGGATACAGCTAGTCTTTAAATAAGTATCTATCAAATAATAATAATTTCAGTTTTTCTTTTGATATTATATGTAAATACAACTATAATATACATAACGGAATTTCAGTTAAAAGTATCTATATAGGTATATTATAATTGTTTTTAATATAAAAACATTTTTTAAAAAATAATTCAATTTACAAAATGTAAATTGAATTTAAAAAAAACAATGTACTTAAATGTATTTTTGTCTTAATAACAAGGATAGCAATTAGATAAGATAATAATTATTTACCACTGACGTTTTACCTTGATTCAGATTTTATTAAAATTCGTAAAATTGAATTTATTATTTAAATGAATACTGACTAAAATTCTAAATAAATAGTAACTTAATACCGTTTTTAATTGAACTCATAACATTCTTTTTTAATATTATCTATGTTCGTAAAAATTTTGCAATCAAAATATTTGTTATATAATGTCTTTGTAACTCGAGTTACAGCTCCACAATTCTTGTATTATGATCATAGTACTAGGAAATCGTATTCAAAGAGTTTATATTCAAAAGATGTGTGCAAGAATCGAAGGTCAATTAACGTCTTCTTCCGTTTTATACCGAGAGAAGTACCTACTCGATTATCCCACCAACTACGATTTTATATTATGTATATATTAAAACGAAGTAACATGTCGACGATTTACATACGTGACGTTATCAATAGTTACTACTTGTGGGTATCCGAGAAGGTCTGGACAACCTTAAACCGCAAGGCCCTTTGATTCGCTATCAAAACAACTCAATGTTAAAGTGAGAAAATAAACTACCTTCACAAAAACTTAATGTAATATAAACATTATAATGTTTTAATGATAATGTCATAATGAAATTTTCAAGCTAACTTCATTTATTGTAATTATAACAAAAATAACGCCAATTTAAAATTCACAGTTTTTTAAATAATGTAATTAACTGAAGAAAATGTTTCATATTTATAAGATCTTCATTTTTCTGACTTCACTCATTATCAAAAATTATCTACAATACGCTCACGGGTACAGTCGACAGCGAACCTTCAGTAGTACTTGAAATGTATTATAACTTTTATGATTATAGTAATAAGGGCTACACGCCTACGTGTAGCGGTGCGTAGCTTCGTTCATATTATTCGCGAGCGCAAGGTTAAATTGCGCAAGCCTTACACGTGTCGCTCGACGCGACCTCTTCTGAACACTTCCGATTCGCATGCACAACTACTTTTGAATAAGTATTTGAAAGGCGTGACGATTTCATATACCATAAAATAATTGATGATCACTTAATGCGAACTTAGCTATTATTGTATAATTGAATTATTTATTTTTACTTTTATAACTTATCTATTATTTTAACGTCAAACATCAATACTGTGTATTGATATATTGCAGTTGTGTGAGTGGGCCAATGCAATTACCTACCGGCACAGGGGATATACCGAACATGTTTGATCTTTGGTTGGCGACGCATTGTGATTTTTACTTCATGCAGAACTTACCGTCAACTAGTGTGTATGCATTCCTAATATTAATATTATTTTTTATTTTTTTATGTAATAACAAACGTGAAATTAATTTTCAATATATAAAAAATATATTATAAGATTATCTTTGAATAAAATGAATTTCTGTTTTGTTATGTCGTACAAAAATAATCAAAATATTGTTAATTAAGATAAAAACTTTGCTGTAACACTCGATAGACAAGTACACATGCAAACTGTCGCTGACCTGAATAATAATCGCCAGCCGTTCGTAGTCCACCGTAGCGCCACGTAGCGTAAAGTCGTAACCGCCCAACGTTATGAAAAGCAATGGTAACAAGCGCAAAGAGATAAGGTAATGCTATTCTTAAATTAAAAAAAAAAAAAATTTTCTGTTTTTAAATCGTAGCTTTTATCCTAACCTGCGCTCCATTTATGCAGAACGGTATTCATAGACACGCAAAAGATCGTTGATATAAAATATAATATTTAGTCTTCTATACTTTCCAACAAGTAACCTGACATTATGTTTATCATACAAAAATCTCTATCTCCTGAACAATTAAAACAAGATAGTTCTGAAATCGAGTTCCAAAATAATATAAAGGAAAACACATTGTTTACGTGGCAAAGTGAAAAATTCAATAAACAAGTTCTACAAGGCTACATGAGTAGTCCGCCGTGAATCCATGGTCAGTTAAATAAATATTGGTAATATGTATGTTCTGGATCCAACATGCATCACGTGACATATGAACCATCACTGATAACAATGTTGCCAACCTTTAACAAATAATATTTGACATCTTTATTGCAATGCTCTTGTAATAACTGCCATATTATTTTGACCTATTTTTTAAAGCATCGTCATCCTATTTGTATGTTTTATGTTTACTCTATTAAATTACGTGTAGACATTACAACTGATGACGTCAAAACTGAAAATATAACCAACAATAATAATGATTACGTATGTAGACATTATATCACCATCTCCTTTTTAAAATATATATTTCGAAATTCATAGCAATGTTCAAGGTATTACAAGAAAATTAGCATTAAATTCTCGTTATCTTGTATGCAAGTAAAGGAAAACCTTCAACGCTATAGGTACGTAATGTGACTTTAATATTAAATTAATCAGTATTGCAGGTCAACTACTTTTAGCCGAAGCCCTTCACTAATACAAGCGCAGTGTCACTAATACTAGCGCAGAAATGAGACAAATAATATCAATGTAGTTATTTCGTGTAGACATCGCAGCACACATACATAGTGAAGACTTTGTTTTGCTGTTGAGATTCGCGCGTGGTGTTGCGCAAGCGCATACTGGAGGCCATTGACTCGGTGGACGTGCGCGGCCGCCATGTTGGCGGCGCGAGCGCGGTAGTAGTGGAACGCGAATCTAGCCGCTTCTGCGCGCTATCGTAACCAACGTGTTTACGGCCGTCACCACTAGGAACTTGCCGCGATTACTGTATACCGATAAGTAAATGCACTGGCATCCATTTTTATATTATTGACTTATATGAAAAATATCAGTTATGTAACTTCGATTATCAAATGTTACATTACTACCTATACAGTAAAAAGCTAGAAAAGTTTTTTTTTTGTAATGAAAACAATTCATAAAATCACTACAATTACAAAATATAAACTAAAGAAAAATCCTTTATTTATTTAATAACTATTGTATAATTAATTAGAAAACTCATAAAAATACCTAGTCCAAAATGATCTTCATAAGTAGGTAGTTACATAAAATAAGTGTAGGTACATTTTTTTAATGAAATGAAAGAGTTTTTGTCAATATTAATTAATTAAAACGATGTCTTGTGTCTTTGAATAAAATAAGCAACATTAAAAACTTATATATTAACGCTGTATTCTTCACAATATCATAATTATTCCCGCCGCATACAGTAGACTTATTAAGTACATTATATGCTCATAGTTTGCAAAAACATATATGTTTTCATATGTTTCGATACATATTCTACAAAATAATCACATCAAATACGCTTTTATTTAGTAATATTGGTATGAAAAATGTCCCAATGTCACAATATTCAACAAGTTTTCAGTTTCGATAGTACCTAATCTATTTTCCTCGGTGTACGTTGCGCAAGAATATTCGCGAATAGATAACGAAATAGGTATGGAGCTGTGCCCCTCCGTCCTCTTGCGAAGTCCGGTCTGCACCTCGCATCTTTGTCTATCTCCCAACGGCGCTATATTGTCGTCGCACTCCAACGCTGTGACATAGATACCAGTATGTACAGTTGCGAAACAGCGCGGATTATATAGCAGGTGGAATGTATCACAAACTTGTTTAAATAAGTGCTTTCACATGCTAACGAATATATAAGCATTATAATGAATTAAACTATATATAAAAACATTGGTACGATACGAATAAATTACTTAATTGAGCAAAGCTACTTTCTTCGACACAGATTAGTTTAAATGATACGCAAATACGAGTTATTCCTACTAAAATTTAAAATGTTAATAGGTAATCTAAGGTAACTGTTTAAGACTCGTTAATCTCCATAATTAAATAAATGCATACGAAGTGGTTCAGTAACATCCCATTGGTTTATTTAATTATTTTAAAAGTTATGAAATGACGCTGATTTAAAAAGTCTTGCTTAAAAACTTAGAATTATTCATTCGGAGGCGGAGTTCGCGGCATCCAATACAGCTAGACAAAGGACGCATGCGCTGTGATCCTAGTCCACAGATTATCGCTGCTAGTTTCGTGCGTGAGCTTGATTCCCATTTTATGTGAGCGGCCGCGTGACACGCCAACGATACCGATAAGATAAGAATAATCGATATTTTCGCGCGATTTCCTCGCTGGACACACGAAAGGTCATTCCGCAAAATACAAATAAAGGTTTAATTCAAGATAAGAAAAATAAAAGATACATCAAATTTGATTTGAATTTAAAAAAAAGTAAGATTTTTTATGGCCACCCTAAAAATATAACATATAAGGTATAGGTTCACATTCATTATTCACATTTAATATATTTTAAATATATCTTAATAGAACCGACTTTTACGTGGACCATCTGGGGTCTATATGTTTAGTATGATAACTTACCGACTTACTATGCGAGTGCCGAGAAGGTATATTCTAAGTACTTTAAGAATCTTAACTAATCTAAACATTTTGAGGAAATCGTATGAAACTCTGCATTTTTGCATCTGCAGCAGTACAAACAGAATATGTTTTATCTATGCTAGATATTGCGTTTGTAATAGTGCTTGAGACGGTTCAAATACCTGTACCTACATATTTACGAGACTTAGTTTCATTCCATGTATTTAATTAACTAACTTATTAAATATATTTAAGTACCTACCGAACTATGTACCGAAAAATATAATGCAAGTTTTTACTAATTCCGAGTTTTCAACCTGTCTCGTCCATGTTAGTATTTTCATAAAATGTTCTTCGTTCCAATGATATATGAGACGTGATCGACATGTGTATTTTTGCCAGAAGCTTCTGTCATTAATAAACATAAACAACACCATTAGCAGATAAGCCGTCTCTTATTTTCGATTGCCAAATGAAATAGCAGTGACCCCGAACATGTGTTGAAAATCCTGAATTCTTTCATCACGTCCGTAACAAGCCGTGTCAATGGTAATGATTGCGGGTTCATTAATCAATCAATTATCCATTTAGTCCCAAAATAAGGATTCCTAGCAAAATTAAGTGCGTTTATTAATCATTAATCACTAATCGTCCGTAGCATCCATTATTTTTTTGTCTTTCAATTCCATAACTAATGTTTGGAATTAACTTTTAAATCTAATTAAGAGGGATACATTCAATTAAAACTGGTTGTTTTTATGTTATTATAAAACTGTCCCAAGCTTTTCCGTCATATTATGACGTAATAAATCATATTATGTGCATAGAATATAATAGGTGCTTTCTAGGTAATCTTAATTTTATAATATTAAATTAATTTTATTGATATACATTAATTTTATTTATACATTATAAAATAATTTTGTTTGTCGTGCTCTCAGACATAAAAACTAACCGAACATCTTGAAACATTACACAAACAATTGAAGACACAGAGATTAACATTTTCAATAACTAGTGTCTATATTTATAAAACTAAAATACCGCTTACTGACCTATTATACGAGCTTTATAATGTCTACAAACTTAAAAGGCACGTATGTTCTATTGACTTTGAGCTGCTTGTTAATATTTTTGAAGGTTCGACCAGTTAGGGTAAAATGGGGTGTTAAATGTTCTATAAAATCGATAATATACGTCGACGAAGATATAAGAAACGGATTATACTTTCAATACAATCCTTGAACAACTTACAATGTATGTTATTGTTCCGTTATTTTTTTAAGCCAAATTAGGTAACATTTGATTTTCGGACCCGAATTATCATCCAGAATCTTACAAGGTTCATTTAAAGTAATGTAGAGCAATAGGTACCTGTAAGGCTATAAGAATAAACTCGAAAGAAAGACGATGATCGTAAAATCTCAGAAAGTGATATGCGACATTGACCATAATAACAACGCTTCAAGAATACTCGCATCAAAATATACTCTTATAAAGTATATCACCATAAGTCGGTTGTCAACATTTCACAGATGAGTAATGAAGACAATTTTTTAAGAATCGCACTGCTGATCTCTTAAATTTTGTTCGATAATTTATTATTAGCTTAATTTATATACGATTCAATTTAAATACAGCAAAATTTATGTGATTGAATGCAATTTTATGTTTCATTTAGATTTGGAGCAGTTGTGAACTATAGTGGTTAGAAGTGAATCTTAATTGAATTTCATCGTTGGTAAAAAAAATATCATGCATTTTTCGTATGAAAATCTGCCACATATTGTATCAATCAACCCGTATTGGAATATCGTGGTAAGCACAAACACTTCTACCTTAGCTAGCTTCGGCCTTAGCCCAGCAGTGGACACATACAGGCAGCCACTTTACTTTTTACTTTACAGCTTCATCTCTTAATTCCTTTAATATTTTTATATATACATCGACTTCTTACACTTAGTTTAAACAGTCAAGACCTACCCGAACATAAACTATTAAAGTGCAATGGTACTTAACAGACTTAAATCAACCTTAATGTTTTTACTCTTTACCTATATTTAGTATCATAAATTTAACGATTATACTAACCCGCTGTACAAACATTATAAAACAGTGGTGCTGATTTAAAGTTGTTTCCAGCCATGTGTTACTAATAAAAGTTTGAGTAATTAGCGGCAATATGTGCCAGAGACTATTTGTATGTAGATCACAACAAAGCGTCTTCCGATAAATACACATTTGGAAATAGAGAAAGAGATAGTTCAGAATGATTACATGGTATGCTAAGTACTATAGGTACCTACTCTAGGTACTTTATACTTCATATTATAGCTATAATTTATTAACATGTTAAATACATCTCTGTTAGTGTCAGATAAGTAAAGAAGGTCCGTTTGCATGATTATGACTAGATATATGATCCGTTTCAAATTAGAAAAGTAAATCGCAGCCAAGTTGGCGGGAAATCTCGCTATTCCAAATTGTAGCGAGTTTTTTTATCGCATTTTTTCGATGCTTAAACAGGTTGGGACAGAGTCGAACTCTACGTCATTAAACATTCTGTGAAATTATACCGAAACTTTCAAATAACATAACGACACAAACAGCCGAGCTTTTAACATTTTGTTTACAATTCTATTTTTTATATAAGATACAATGACTTTTTGCGTAGGTATCGAATTCTACTGGAGAATTATTGATACATTTTTATTCGCGTTTTGTAAAGACTTTACTGTAAATACTTAAGTAATCTTATTACGGATTAAATCTTCGGAGCGCACGCTAACAAAAACAGTGTAGAAATACTTGAGTTAAACTAGCTGAGGCATTGTCGCCGGCGTTAATTCGGTCGGATCACGATCACGCACAATCCGCCCCGCGGCTCTGTTGAGTTATTTAATAGTATTTTTTGTGCGGTGGCGGGCGATTGCGCTACGCCACCCTTGGGCTTCGCGCAAAAAACCCTCCGCTCACAAATACTTAGAATGTTGTTTTGGAGGCGAGAGGGGTGTAGGGCTCGTTGGGCCGCGGAGATCGCTATCGCACGCACCTACTGCACGCACTATCCTAGTGCCCACTTAATTGTTATGTATGCCGCGAAGCACAAATTCGTTTTACCTTTATGACGAAACTGAAAGTCAAGTTACTTTGAATAAACACTTGGTTCTTTATTATTTGCGATTTCGAATAATGGCTTCCGGTAAAATTTTAGAAGTATATTTTTTATCGTTATTTTGTAATCATTTATTGAAATCAAGCCTAGACTAGACTTAGCGGTTTTGAGATCAAATTGAAAAAATAAATAGACGGAAAGACAATATTTTCAAATGCGCAGCTTTCATAGATATTTTTAAACATGTAACTTCTTTTTCCATAGTAAAAATTACACAGGTACCGAGCTTCCCGACTTGACTTTGTACGGGTAGAAATATTATAATATAATAAGTATCGTTTAGAGCTAAGCACGTCTCTCAGCCAGTTCAATGTAAATACCTATCTGACTTATCCAGCTATACATCTCACCACGTCATTTTTTATTGCGTTGTCTCAAAATCTTTCTCCAAAATTTCCGAATATATTCGTCTAAGCAACAAAGATCAAATAGCAACTAAATAACAGAATTTGCTATAAATTATGGTTTAATTTAATTACATGGATATTCAAATAACACTACTTAAAACACCAGTAATTATATATCTATACAAAGATTGAATATAATTTCAAAATAACTGCCACATTTTAAGGTGATATTGCTATTACCGAGTTAACAAAACTACCATCTCCTTTATTTTAGACTACCGTTGCTGCCTAATAATATAAATAGTTTAGGTAGGAACATGTAATCACTATCTAAGCTAAAACGGCAGATTTTTAGAGGACTTTTGTCACAAGCAGACTTCCATGCTAACAAACCCGCGGGTTCGCTAGAAATCTATTAATTTCCAAAATATTATTTTTCTATCGCCCTAACTGTTCTTTTTTCTCAGGCGTCTAACTTAATAATATAAATAAATAGGTAATATATGCTTCTTTAAAACCATAACTTAATAGTTAAGTTACTGATTGTTAGTTAAATGCAAATCATACTTACTCCTTTCAATACTTACTGATTGCTAAACGAAAATTATGCAAAATATCAATAACAATTGCAATACGAAGATTTGGTTACAAAATATTTTGATTTTATAATATAGATATTAATTTGATTCTCCAGCATGCAGCATATACGGTTACCTACTAACTACTAATTTATTTTCTTTTCAGTTTATATAAAAATAACTTAGCGATACATATTTGAGGATTACTGCACAAAAATGCGTATTGGTCGCGTGTGCGTGGCACGAGAAAGTAACGGGGGACGCTCATTAAGGTAAAAAGCCGAATGCAAACGTCGACTAATGGCGAATTACACGAAGGGGACTCTCTGACCTGGCTAGCTGTTTCAACTTTTACTATGCTCTTCTTGATTACAAAACCCAAAAACGCTGTACATTTTCTATCATATATGTAAGCCTTAGGTCCGCCCGATTCTAATTATTAGTTATATATAATTTTTTGTGACATATTGTTGTTTTTTTTTTCATGAACGATACCTATATGTATATAAACTTAAAAAAAAAACCTGAGTAAATACAAAAATTGAGCCAAATCGTTAGAGCCGCTTTCGGAATACAATCAAAATTATCTAATTAGAAGAAGTGTCAAGTTGGAAACATTTATGTTTTTCAATCAATGTTCGAATTGTAAATATAATAAAATGAAATGCCAAACTGAATGAATCAGTAGGTCTGTATTAAGCGTTATATTCAGTTAAAAGGTATAACTCATCGCAAACATGCATGGTAGAGTTGCATCGAGGCACGGCAGAGGGAATGAGGGGCGGGGGCGGAGGCTATCAGCATTTCGGCGCGTCTGCGTACCCCGCCCCTCACCGCGCCGAATTCGCCCTGCACCTCACAACCCGCGACGCTCCCCTCCTTGCGCCGTGCTAACCTTGAAAATAGTTTTTACTGACACGAGGGTATTCACCCCGAACCCGAATTCCGAGTCTCGTTGCACACTGGCGGTTTCCTTACGATGCATCAAAAATTCTAATAGGAATTCTAGCCTCGGTCGGGAAATCGTATCGTGTGGTACGGCATGTGAGTTTACGCGGACAGCGGCAGGCAAAGGATATTTGATTATGTTATGTTTTTTTAGTCAAGTCGTGAGCTCTGTTCGCTTTATGTGCAGGAGTAGAAAAAGCGGAATTGCTTGTGCATTAATACATCTACATATATCGTAGTTAATAATAGTCAGACAAGTGTGTCCCACGGGGTTTTTTAGGTTAGTTACTAACTAGTACATATATATGTGTACACTTTTTTTTTATAAGTAACGATAATAGGTACTAATTCTAATAGACATAATAATTACAAATATTGCAAATACCTAAGATTACTATTAATATATTTAAATATATAGAGTATTGGAAAAATACCTTTCCACCAGTATGTTACTAATTGATTTATTAACTAAGACGTTTTAATTTAATGTAAAAATGATAACATCGTTTCGATTAAAATCTGTTCAAACATCCGCGCCTCTGCTTAGAAACAAAACAGAAACCGATTGAATCACAATTACTTTCGTTTTTTCATTCAATGAGTTGCCTCGCCTACTAGATCATACTTTTTTTAAGAAAATATAATGCAGCATATCATTGCTATGCAAGAAAGGGCGCGTATAAAATTCCACCCGTAGCGAAACAAATAAGAAAAAGGAGGAACGTTATTTACCTGCAAGCCGTGTTTGAGGAAAAAATAAAATAAGGCGATCGTCGTACATATATACTATACATATATACACAAGTAAGGCAAGGGTAAAGCGGCAAAAAAGGTAAAAAGACGCGATGCGCGCAGGCGCAACTGGCCGTACTGTGCTGCGCCTACGCATAGCCACGCCGCCTGTTTACTCGACTAAACTGAGGAGTTATAGAATGAGACAGAATATTAATCAGATTTTGCTAAATTTCCATTCAATACATGAATGGAAATTTAGCAAAAACATTATAATTTTATTAATATTAATATTAAAGTCAGTCTTCAACATATTAAAACTAACTGGACATATAATATAAATATTAGCTATCGTTTACTATTTATATTTTATATAATATGGTGAAAATCATATAATAATAAAATAATGTATAATTTAGGTATTATAGAAAAACTATTGTAATAAATTGTGTTAATTTCAACAACAATGTAGTGCCCTTCGTTAGTTCATGTTTATAAATTGCAGTGATTACTTAGAACTCACTTCGTATCTTACTCGTGAAATGTTGAAAACAGACTTCGTGATACGCTACTTTGTTTCGTGTATCCCTTAAATATAATAATTATTATAGTCAAAATCGCATACCACTTTCTGACACACCACAATCGTAACAACTCAACACTAAGTAAGTAAGTAAACATTAAGTATTATGGTGTAAATTATTTTACGCTAAATTACATTACTTAAGCAAATAAACGAATTTAAATATATATTCATATTAAAGTTTTGACCAAAACAACATAAACCGCCAACATGACTCGTCAAATAATTCTCAACCCCAACTGCAAATGCGTTTTGATTGGTGGGCAGCTGTCCGTGGAAACAAAAAAACTGCTTTCTAAATTACCGCTCATATCAACAAAGATACTTTATCTAGTATGAACACCTTTCTCGTGATCATAATCGGAGCCATGACCATGCTTCCGTAATAAACGAAAGATGCAACTTAATAAAATTCCTTTTAATGGTTTCAAGCAATGTAAAGACTATTTACAATAAAACCTAATGAATACGTTATAAAATCCAAAGTTTAACATTTTCTTAAAATATATGTAAGAATAATTTCATTTAAAATCATTAAGTTATATTATATTATGTAGTCATCAAATCATCAAGTAATAAGATCGCTGAAAATTTATATTGTAAGATGTAAATAAAACTAAAATCTTGACCTTGTATACAATATATCCTAATTAGCTCAAAATTTGATTATCACTATAATTAAAATATTTTTAGGGACCCAACTCGAACGCAGATGTATATTTTAAGTAGACATATCTAGCAACATTTTTCTATTAGATAAAAGCTGCAAGCGAGTCATCAAACGGCAACGACGACGCAGCGAAGCAAGCTCGAGATAAGGAACTGTTTACAATGCTTGAGTCAATGTCCTCCTCTTGCGTGCCGACAAGGAAAACCTTGGAGTAGCACCTTAACACCTCTTCCGTCTCGTTTGTAACCTTCACAGAAAACCCTTCAGGGTAATGATCCGACATGCATAAACGCTAAACCACGTACGCGCTAATGTATCTATTGTTATATAACTATCATTAATAAAACAAATTTAAATACTTACCTTAAATAATCGTGTTTAGTCTGTTTCAGGTTCAAATTGATATCTCTGATCATTCTGATATTTTGGCGTTGTTTTTTATTAAATCCTTCTTTTTTTTCGTTGTATATAGCTATTCCATTGTTGCTAGTAACTGTGTTCTCGTTCGCCCCTAGCCGCTGTCTCGTAAATAAATTGAGCCCTGCATTAGTGACAATTGTTCGCTATTGCTTGCATGCACCTTCCTAGCTATGTGTATTCATTAGCTGTTAATTTTTCTATAAGATATATCTTCGTGTGTTATGTTTTTATTTCCTTATTATAATATTAAAAGATAATTATTTACGTTTGTGCAGTCGGCCTTGTTAGAGCGGAAGTTGGATTTGGATACGAAGTGTATAGATTTTTGTTTATCCTATAACAACCTTTCATGTACATCATTCAGACAATCGACATGCAATCAATATGAGTCTCATATTTGGTAAAGTAATATTTAAAATATTTTTTATATAAACAGCAACGAAAAGGAACAATAAAAAACATTCCATACATTATGATTTGCCAGTATTTAAAAAATATAATGAATAATATTATCAAACTGAAAGAAACTAATATTTTCATACAAGACAAATACGAAATGTGTTTTATAAGCGACTCTGTTAATATTAACAGAATTAATGTCTGTGTTAATACTGGTAGGTATTATAGATATAGTTTAAGAGGTTTTCTATGAAAAAGTAATAAATAAAATAGGTTGCTAATATAAAACATTCGTTCGTGTTATAGTTGATAAAGCTTTTAAGCATAGTTCGCAGGTCGCAGACCACATTATCTCACGAAATAAATCAGGGGTCAACGAGTTTTCGACTAAGTTTTTGCACACCATTTTTGGAGTGTTGACCTGAATGACTGAACCCGACTACTGAAACACTAGCAAGTATGAAATAGCGATGATAGAGATTGCGACTGTACAACGGACTAGTACAACGGTAGGTAGATATTATTAAAAACGATCTTTTTATTCTAACAGGCACGTAGTTTATTCTTGTCGAGTAATCAGAATCAAATAATTAAAACAAAAAAGTTAAAGTGTAAATGTTTCATTTCTAGAGCCTCCCCATTTACCAAAAAGATTTGGTTTTGGATTTTATTCTGCCGCGGTACTCCGCTGCGATGGACACATGTACCGAGTTAGATTACCAACCAACATAATTATAAACTCAAAATGATCAGCGAGGTTGAACTCTAATTTTTATTTATTTAATTTAAGTCTGCAAGAAAGCAGAATTTGCTATACGCACTTGAACCTTTCCAACGACGCATGTCCTGAGAGTTGGAAAGTTTCCGTAACTTAACTTTATAACAGAAATTGAAACAATGTTATATAGTTAACAACATCTGATTTTCTTAAGAGTTGCAAAAGTTACTAATGTACAAAAATCGACAACTGTTTATTGAAATACATTTAATACTGATAAAGGCGCCATTACACTAATACAATAATGTTAACATAATATCACTAGTTCAAAAGAAACATGCTGTCTGTCTTCAATCTTCAATGTGCAGTGTGCGTGTATGCCGTATATATATGTATGAGTGTGTCGGTACTATACACATAATATCATATATAGATGAGTAATCGAGACTATCTAGGGCCAGTAGAGATAGAGATATGTGTTCCATAGGATATCGTCGTCCATTTTATAAGAAAATATGTTAATGAGCCTACTAACGAAAAAGTTGCAAGTTATACTATTGTGAGTTATAATTACGGGTCTAATCTCTCCAAGACATATTCATAAGCTTTAATTAATAACATCCATAATCAACTTATCTTTAAAAAATCAAGTACGTGGTATATTTTTACAGACTTTGGAAATGATAATTTAATACTTTTGTTTGCAGATATACATTTGATACGCAAACTAATGTCAAAGTTTATATCCAAGACCAGGTAGTAAGCCCATGACTTGCGAAAAGTTATTTTAATAAAAAAATTTTGCTTAATCTCATTTCGTGTTTAAATCACCCCTACTGAGCTCACCGAACTTTGATAACGGTTCACAAAAAAATATGATACAAAAAAAGGAATTGCAGATATCCCAACCATTATCGGGAATCCTTTTATAAAAAGCTATTTTTTTTTTTGCGAACCTAACGGAGCTGTCCAAATTATAGCGTGTAATATATTGTTTCTTTTCTAATTTGGAACAAAAGAAAAATTCCCACACTACTGTTACAGTGATTAAAATGAAAAGGAGATTAGTTATATGTAATTCGCCGTCTGTTCAAGCAAAAAAAAAAGTTACTGTAATATAATTTGAGCCACGCACTGTAAAAATATGAAAATAAGAACATTTGCAATTCATACACGCAACAACATTTCAAACTCTATATTAGCACATTGTAAGTAAAACTTGTTCAAGTCACGATTGGATTATGATGTACAAGTAACACAAAATCGTCAATAATCAAGCCTATCGCCCGATATAATTAGTTAAAAAAAATTTTAATACCATTGACGGTAACGAGTTAAGAAATAAAATCTCTTTCTCTTATATCATCTGTTAAATATTACTCAGATATCAGACTATTGGTTTTTTTTTAGACAAATCAAAATAGGTATACTTATTAGTCAACTAAAGTCCAAACTATGTTATTAAAATACTTTACATAAATATATAACTACATTGTCGTTTGCTTACAACAGATTGTTAATATTAAGCAATTGAAATATCTACAATAAATAACAATTAGGTACCTTAAATTCAGCTTTATATATTATATTATGCATGATATTATATTATTGGTATAAGTGAAATGACATAATGCTACTACAGGCTTTGGGCTCCCACTGCGACTCAAGAATGCACAAGTCACAGCGGCACCTGTGTCTCTATGTGTTGCTATTCACTTGTATATGCAATATTTGATTCAGAGAAACACTGATGCAGCTTTATTTTAATGTATTTCCATTTTAATTTTATTTTCACTTAAGTTAATAAATTGGTGAAGAATAATGAGCTAAGTACGGGTTTACTGTTAACTTTTATATAACCTTCAAAGCAACTACGTATTTCAATTGTCGATTGCAATTAAAACCTACTCTAAATTGTATCAATGACGCATAATATACTAAGAATCGCATACTTCTATAACAAATTTTCACTTACATATTGTTATATACTGTGATAAATGTTGGAATTAAATAATAAAAGTCAATTTTTATTTAATTGTGCACGTTGTATTAGTAAATGGTAAAATCCTTTCTTTTTAAATGAAGTTGCAGCTCTTTTCCTCTAAGCCGAATAAACTTTATTAGGCAACTGGGATAAAGGTTTGACACAAAAAATACATATAGCGATAGGTCGCAGTGTGTCGTTCGGATAACAAAAACTATAGTGGACCCCTCTCATTTGTGTTTTTTTTACACTCTGATAGAAATGCGACGGCAGGTAGACGAGTCATCTCGCAAACTTTGTATATTTAACGTCCCTATCTATTTTTTTATTCTTTTATTGGATTAACTTTTAACCATACTAAACGTTTATGGGTATTTCTTGAGAAATATTTCGTTCGACCTACATATTAGATATATACATAACATACGCGTCTAGCTAATCTCAAAAAATGCGTATATTTATTAATTATGGCGAACAGGACAGAATGACATATCAAGTTGAAGATTGAGGTGGACAATTGGACAACGAAATAAAAAATTCTAAGCATCCTTCCGTATTCATAGTGTTCCTTTACTTTATTTTAGGTCTAAGTTAGAAGAAGCCAGGACGAAGAAGTATAGATAATGCTGAATAGTAAAATAAAAAAAGATCGATACTAGTAGGTACTGATGACAAAAATAGGTAATTCTACTGTTGCAATGTAGATATGTTACGTTTTATTAAATTTTTGAACTTTACATGCCGCACAGTCAGGAGAGACCTAGCTACTCGTATACAGCTAGGGCTCTCCTGACTGTACGACAAGTGATCAAATAAATATCTTCTAGAAACTATCCTGATATTTATTACTTTAACTTTACTTTTACTGAAATTAATATTTAAAAAAATCCATTTCCTTTAACCTTCAATATACTTACTTTACTTCTATGTATATTATATAGAAGACTCGGATGGGCTGTCTCGTTGGCTAACGGTCTAAAAAGCTTCAGATTCTAAGGTCCGTGGTTCAAACACATGATCGGACCAATAAGAAAAAAAAATAGGATTTTGCCCGACGGGATTTTCTGAGTAGCAACCTGAAATTGGAAGGTTGGCAATGATAATATTACCGTGATCAATCGAAAACTGTCGTGTCAAAAATCGAAAACTGTCCTGGTCCTGCGCTTCTACTCTCTCGATCGTGTCGTATTGCCGTCCCATCAGATTATGAGAGTAAGGATGTACCTGTGTACGACGCACATATTTGAACAATTCTTTGGAAATGGCTAACAATACAAAACATTATCGTCATAAGTAAATTGTCATATTTCGCATAAACTTATTTTTAATTTAAAAAAGAAAAACTCGTAGAGGGAATCCGGAGCCTATATGTCCAATGAATTAGTATCCATCTATTCAAAGCCGAGCAATATAGAATCTAAGCCAATGTTCATGCTGTAACTAATTAACTTTAGTACATGAACTGAGATAGACAGTACCCGACTCTCCTACCTATGTTACCTACGAATAATAAAGAAATTTAAATTAATCTCAAAATCACTGAAAAAATAATTGATTACAATGTATAAAATGCACATTCGCTTAAAAAGGTTGAATGACTTCACAATTATTTCATGGTTTATCACTCTGAAAATGAGGCTGTAATTTGTAATTCATTTGCCTTTAGTTTTTCATAGAGAAAAGAAAAACTAAGTAACAACTAATATTTCATTTTGACACTGACAATTATTTTATAATTGTCACGTATATGACATATGTCACACTACCGGCTGAAAGTCGAACAAAAAACAATTGGTAACTAATTAATAAGCAAAAAAACATTGCTATTATTAACTTTCTACTGCTTATAATTACATTACAGTTTCTTACGTGTATAGAAATGGAGTATACTAACAAGGTTTGCAACTTTTTTTTTTGCAGTATAAGGTATATTTTATAGAAAATAATTTATGAAAAAATAATAATGAATATAATTTCCAGAATTTTCCACCCTTAAAAAATGATAGGTTGCTAAAAGCAGCATATGGTAAAGAAGTTGATAAAGTTCCTGTATGGGTAATGCGGCAAGCTGGACGTTATTTACCAGAATTTCAAGCTGTAAGAGCGAAACATGACTTTTTTACTGTTTGTCGGACACCTGTACTTGCTTGTGAAGTTACACTTCAACCATTGAGACGTTATGAACACTTAGATGCATCAATCATTTTCAGTGACATTCTTGTCATACCACAAGCATTAGGTATGACTGTGGAAATGCATCCTGGTGTGGTATGTATTCTGAATTACTACCATATACTAAATTCAATTAATTTGTAATCATATCTTGTTTAGTTATAGTCGACACTTTCAGGGATAGTACACTACACACAATATTAAATATTGTTGTAATTGTTATGACATCTATAGGTGTTACTGTCTCAAGTTTTAGGAAGAAATTAATAAACATATGAAGTTTTGTTATTAAGAATTTAAGACAATATTAAAAAAATATTCTAGGGTCCTGTCTTCCCTAAACCTCTCCAAGATGTCTCAGAGATAGATGGACTTAAAGAGGAAGGTGCGGTATCAAGACTTACATATGTAGGTGATGCAATTACTTTGACTCGGCACAAAATTGAAGGAAAAGTACCCTTGATTGGCTTTACCGGAGCACCAGTAAGATATAATTGATATTAAATAATTATTGTATATATCAACAGATGTGAATAAAATAGAAATAGTTTTGTAATTTTTATGCATATTTTGTTTGCAAGTAATTTATGAAGTATCTCAAAGAAAGTTTTATTTTTTTAGTTCTTTTATTATAGTTTCAGGCTAATTGGCTTTAATCTATGATTATATGTCGTGTATCTTCGCTGTCGAGGCAAATAGTGCTTAAAATTTTTATTTACATTCATGAAATCTTTGCTGTAAAATGAATTTGTAGATCTCAAATAGTCTACAAAAAAATATTATATCTATCTTTAATACATAAGGATGAAGAAATTTGACTTGATACAGGTTGAGCTTGAAATGGCTTTATTTGACAGATTTATAAATATTTTTTTTATATTTTAAAACATTTGAAATATTGTTACAGTTCCTACTTTAATGTTACTCGTGCAATTTTATTTAGGCAATGGCAAGTTAATTTATTAACAAAATGTCTTTGTGTAGTTCACTTTGATGGGATACATGATAGAAGGTGGTGGAAGTAAGACTATGTCTAAAACAAAGGACTGGTTAGAAAAGTATTCCAAAGATGTTCATAAACTACTTAGTTTATTAACTCGAGTTATTGTGGACTATTTAGTCATGCAGGTATTAAAATTACTATGAATTTGATTGTTTTTGTTTTAATGGCTTCCCTAATTAATTATTATTCATATGCAGGTGGAAAGTGGAGCTCAATTGCTTCAAGTTTTTGAATCAAGTGCAGACCACCTCACAAGAGAACAATTCATTGAATTTTCAGCACCATACTTAAAAGATATCAGAATAGGTGTACAAAAGAAATTGGAAGAAAAAAATGTAGAACAAGTTCCTATGGTAGGAATTAATTAAACAAAATATGATTCAATAAAAAAAAATAGTTGTTATTTATTTTATTAATTACAGACTGTCTTTGCAAAAGGCGGTGGGCATTCGTTAGACATACAAGCCCAAATGGGCTATGAGACTATTGGATTAGACTGGACTGTAGATCCCATTGAAGCTAGAAAAATTGTAGGTAGCAATATTACACTGCAAGGAAATCTGGATCCGCAAGATTTATACAAAACACCTGTAAGTATAGCCAATGCCTGTAAATATATATCAATTATGGTATGTTAGTACCAATTTCACCAACATCTTTTTTTTCCAGGAGGAAATCAAGAAATTAACTATTGATATGGTCCAAAAATTTGGTAAACACAGATATATTGCAAATTTAGGTCATGGAATAACACCACAGACTCCTTTGGAGAGTATGACTGCATTCACAGAATCTGTACATGAAGCTATATAGTCTTTTAAAAGATATGTTTTTTTTTATTTTTATTTGTTTTTTCAATTCAATTTATTTTGATTGTGGGAATAAAAGGTCACTTTATGGTAATCGTTTAATGGATTGTTACAATTATAAACTTACAATTATGAGGTTAAAAGTAATATATGTTTACATTGAATAAGCAGTTTTTGAGTTTTGACTTGTCGCCGGCATATCTTCATCGTGACTGCCAACAGATTTCTTCACATACTGAAAAAATGTTTATAGTACATAAAGATATTCTTGCTATAAATTTAAAACTAATTGAAATACAAAATTAAATATGTAGACCAAAATGGTCATGAGACTAAATAATAGTTTTTGTACACAAGATGCAAGTGTCTTAAAACAAACAAATTTCTGTTCTTGTAACAAATTTTAAACAGACCAACCATTTATGTATAAAGGTGAGTGTTAGGTACCCTTTATCCATAACATAATGTACTGTATCCCTGACAAGATAGACTTCTATCTTATAGCGCAAACAAACACACTTTCGCATTTTAATAACAGTTTAGTAGCAATATTTATATATATAACTTACTTGAGGATTGACTTGAATTTGCTCATCCATTTCTTGAATATATTGATGGAGCTTAGTACAAGCAGCCATTTGTTGTTCTAGTACACATAAAGTTTCTGGTGATGCATACTTCTCAGGACTATCAAGGAATACAACCATACCATCCTTTTGATTTATCATGGCATAAATTTCTCCCTCTTCAATCTGTAATTTTAAACTCAATAGCAAAAATATGCAAAATGTAAAACAATAACAATATCTACATTAACAATAAGAGTTCCATGTTATTGTATGTAAATGTAACATCCTGTGAATGTCTCACTGCTGAGCTAAGGCCTCCTCTTTTGAGAAGGTTTGTTGGAATACACAAGTGACAGAATTTCAGTGAAATATGACACATGCAGGTTTCGTCACGATGTTTTCCTTCACCGTCAAGCACGAGATGAATTATAATCACAAATTAAGCACATGAAATTCAGTGGTGCTTGCCTGGGTTTGAACCCATCGGTTAAGATTCACTCGTTCTCACCACCTTCCATGATATACCAAGTTCAAACCAATATGGTTACATAAAAAAAAAGTCTAAATAATAATAAAATCAAATATACCATATTAAGAATATAACTTTCAGCTTGAGCTGGTCCAGCCAGTTGCACACGAGAAGCCACATCACTTAATGAGAGTGTTAAGAATGTTTTAGTGAGTCTCTGAATGTTCTTTTTATACATGGAACTCAAAACCTATAAAAAATAATAATAATATAAATAGAATAAATAGTCATATTTTAGTTAAGTATAAATTCTTTATTGAAGAAACCTGCCTCCCAAAGAAGCGATATTTATTTTTTATTTTACCCAGGAGGGCAAATGACTCTTCTCCACCTGATGGTAAGTGGTAGTAGAGTCCAAACGCGTCGACGGCTAGTGCAGTCAGGAAGAATGATTTGCACTAGCCGCCCCCGCCTTGCCGGCCCGCAAGATGCCTCTTCACGCCTCGTTTGAAGGAATCCAGGTCATAAGAGGAGGGGAACACGTGTGCTAGTAAAGAATTCCATGTTTTGGAGGTGCGACAAAGAAAAGAGTTGCCAAATTTCTTCGTGCGCGATGGAATTGATGACACAGTTAGGCGGTGACATCGAGAGCACGCGTAGACTTGTGAAGGAATGGGGAAGCAGGAATGAGGGAGAATAATTCCTCTGACCACTCGCCGTGATACATTCTATAGAAAGCGCTCAGTGCCGCAATCTCTCGACGCAATTGTAAAGGCTCGAGGGTGTTGGTGACCTTTACGTCGCCAATAATGCGAACCGCACGTCGCTGCAACCGATGCAAGGCCTCCAGTAAGTACTTAGCGGAGTCATCCCAGAGGTGCGAGCAATATTCGACGCAAGACCGCACCTGTGTTTTATAGAACAGGAGCAGTTGTTGTGGCTTGAAAAAACGCCGTACCTTGTTCAAGACTCCGAGTTTCCGTGAGGCTGTTTTTATAACATCCTCGATGACGATCGGTGCGACCTCAATCCAAGGGAATTGATCCCTTGGATTGAGGTCGCACCGAACGTCAATTCCCAGTATGGCGACTTTGCTTTGTATCTCCAGCGTAGTACCACAGAGGGAGGAAGGAGGGGAAAATGGTGACTTTTTCGCTGTGAGAGCGCATACCTGTGTTTTCTTAGCGTTAAACTCAACAAGGTTATCTGAGCCCCATTTGGCAATGAGTCCTAACGTCCTATCGAGTTCAACAACAAGATCCCTCCGTCTCTCCTCAGTTTCCGCCCGCCCAGCTACTGCGCGTCCATGGTATCCTCCGTGCACTGTACTGTCATCTGCCTAGCAATGTATGTTCCCGAGAGAGAGCATATCATTGATATGCAAAAGAAAGAGTGTGGGGGATAGCACAGAGCCCTGGGGGACCCCAGCATTCACTACATAGAGTTGTGAAGCGCAACCATCAACTAAAACGCGAAGGCTACGCTTGTGTAGGACGCTGGAAATCCAGGTGCAGAGCTGAGCTGGCAGACCGTATGCTGGCAGCTTGGAGAGAAGACTTCTGTGCCAGACCCTGTCGAAAGCCTTGGAGATATCGAGGCTGACAGCCAGCGATTCCCCACGCTTGTCGTTAGCTTCACCCCAGAGGTGAGTTACGTACGCTAGAAGATCACCTGTGGACCGTTTTGGTCGAAACCCGTACTGACGATCATTAATTAGACAGTGATCTTCTAGGTAATATATCAGTTGGTTGTTTAAGATCCGTTCCATCACCTTACAAAGTGTTGAGGTGATAGCTACTGGCCGATAATTTGCCGGGTCAGACCGATCCCCTTTTTTGGGAACCGCTTGCACATTAGCTTCTCACCAAGAATCCTGTTGAGAGAGACCGCTGAAACAGGCGCGTCAACACAGGAGACAGCTCCGCTGCACACTTCTTCAGCACTATGGGACCACTAGCTTTCCGTACATCGAGTGATTGCAGCTCTGCACGCACATCACGCTGCCTCATTTTGATGTCAGGCATCGTGTGGCCACATGAAGGTAATGAAGGTGGCAGCGCACTGCAATCATCGATCACAGAGTTATCCGCAAAGAGTTTTGCCAGAAGATCGGCTTTCTCCTGCGGACTGTGAGCTAGTGATCCGTCCGGATTCCTGAGCGGTGGCAGCGATTGGCAAAAATTGTTTTGCACAGACTTGGTCAGACGATTGATGCGTACAGTGGTAACAAGCCAGGCAGATGATTGACATCCACCAGATGAGCAGATGGTCGCTCAGATATCCCTTAGTCGCCTCTTACGACACTCTTGGGAAAGAGAGGGGCAGTGAATTGTATTCTTACTCCATCACTGCACAGAGAATATTTACACTTTCTACAATTAGTGATACAAACTAACTTGTTGGTCTAGTGGCTACCTCGTTGGTCTAGTGGCTACCTCGTTGGTCTAGTGGCTACCTCGTTGGTCTAGTGGCTACCTCGTTGGTCTAGTGGCTACCTCGTTGGTCTAGTGGCTAGATATAAGGCCGCAGACCCGGTGGTCCTGGGTTCAATTCCCAGGTCGGGTGACTAAATAGTTATTGGGTATTTCTGTCAGAAAATTCTCAGTAGCAGCCCGGAGTCTGGAAGTTGGAAGTGTATATACTCCCGTGCCTCGGAAAGCACGTTAAGCCCTTGGTCCTGCGCCTTAACTCTTTCCGGTCGTGTCGGATTGCCGTCCCTTCGGATTATGAGAGCTAAGGAAAAGAGAGTGCACCTGTGTTTGCGCACACACTTGTGCACTATAATATCTCCTGCGCAGTTGGCTAATCTCTCTTGAGATTGGCCGCAGTGGCCGAAATCGGTCTGGAGGACCTTATACAAACTAAAAATGTAAACAATTATTTTTTTAATTCTTATTAATGAAATATTTAATCCCTAAGATAAGAACAGTACAAGTTTTTGGCCTCAAATAATAATATATATAAAATAATGTCATCTACCCGATTTATCCAACTATTTTGTCTTGATGAACATTTGGATAAAAGTTTCTGTGTCTACTTTTCTTTAGATCAGAAAATTATGGTATTTATTCATTTAATGTGTTTAGTGAATATTTAGGATTAGAAAATATGCTATTTCTAAATCTTATGAATGGTCTTAAATCATAAGATAATAAAATTTAAATAGAAGCCATTAATTAATTAATATTTCAATTCTTAATATAATTTTGCTAAAACCATTTCTCACCTGATTAACCAACCCCATATTCTTGTCTCTTACAAAGGTTTCTCTGTGTTTTATTGCAGTATGTTGAGAAGTAGCCAATTCGTGGTAGGCAACCGACAGGGGTTTGAGAAAGCGACATACAACTTGGGATGTGTATTTAGGCACCGGTTGTATCTGAATTAAGTAAAATATATAAATTTTATAGTGCGTTTTTGTTAAATAATTATATAAACTGATATAAGTTTAATTATTAATCATGAAAAATCACAAATTTTTTAGTCTATGTCACAAAATTTCCTAAAATTATTTTTTGTATAGAATTTTATTACCTTTCCATGTAAAATTAATGATACTAAAATATATTTCTTGTAAGCTTCTAACATTATGTGTGAAACAACCATTGCAGGAACAGTAACTACAACTTCAAAGAAATACAGTGCTCTATCATAGTTTTTCATCGCTGTGTATATCATTCCCCCATAGTAGTAGTATAAAAGAAAATGCTTAGAGTCATT
This sequence comes from Nymphalis polychloros, assembly GCA_905220585.2. Lineage (NCBI taxonomy): Eukaryota > Metazoa > Arthropoda > Insecta > Lepidoptera > Nymphalidae > Nymphalis > Nymphalis polychloros. Next base: position 8,660,225 of record HG992245.1, on the reverse strand, counting down.
AACACCTCCCAGCTGAAAACAAAATTGCATTTAATTATAGCACCAATAAATATTACATATACCTATAAATGTAGTTAAAGGGATGTTTAGTTAAAGAATATCTCATCTTTTTCTTCTGTTTGTCGAAGTAAAGCCCTTGATTAAACATAAGTTTAAAAGTAAAATATAGTTCACCTCTGAACCAATGCTTGTTACATCAGTCTCCAAAAATTCATATGCAGGTTTCATACATTTAGAGAGCAGGCACAATTGACACAAGTCAGCATGGATGGAAGTTAGCTGAGAGTCAAATAATTGAATTTTCCTAATGGCTTTTCTTAAAATTTCAATCCCTCTAATAGGTTGCTTCAGTTCAACAAGGTGATCAGTCAACAAATGGCACAGATCAGCATCTGTAATTAATGATAAAATAATTATAATGAAATTGTATAATGCAAGAATGATATAAATGTATGAAGAATTCGCTAATAACTTGCAAGGTGATGTTAAAAATTTTACAGTAAAGACAAATAAAATGAAATTCAGAATATCAAAAGTTACTTACAAAGCTCTGGGCAGAAGCGAACTTGTTCACCATTGCAATTGCTAATAAAATCATGGATTTGTTGAAACATTGTTGTTCTATCCACATCAGGGTTACTCTAGAATTCAAAGACCAATTTATTAATTAAATAACTTTAGCATGATTGATAATAATTGAATAAATCAATCAGTAAGCTAATGCTTACTCTAGTAAGCATTAGCTAGTAAGCATTAGCTTACTCTAGTAAGCATTAGCTTACTCTAGTAAGCATTAGCTTACTCTAGTAAGCATTAGCTTACTCTAGTAAGCATTAGCTTACTCTAGTAAGCATTAGCTTACTCTAGTAAGCATTAGCTTACTCTAGTAAGCATTAGCTTACTTAAAATAAAAGTGTAAACTTAGACCAATACCATTACTTAGATATTTGAAAAATATTAAATACCTGCGGTAAAGAGAATTTAGCAACAAGCACAGCTAGAACCCCAAGAGAATGTTGCTGTATGTCTAGAGTCTCTAGTACAGTGTTTAGATGTGCACTGTTTCTCTGTAATACCTCATCAGATTTTCCAATAATATCGCACAATTCACGAAAATTGCCTATTAACCAAAACATAAATAAGTATTAACTTAATCATACATCGGTACACACTAGATAAAAGGCTAGTATATAACTTACCCGAGGCCGAAGTAGTTCTCACATTATTTACAAATTGTTCCAGCGGTGAAGCCATTATATTTTTATCAAATATGCCTTAAAAAATTTATATTATGGAGATATATTATATGCAAAAAAGAACAAATCGCAAAATCAAAATGACTTAGACATCATTGACCATAGGATATAAAACCCTCCTCCACGGTCGTATACACAGGTCATGAAACTTCAGTAGTGGGGTATGTTAACATATTGACGTTGTTAAGTTCAATTTACGGCCGCCAGAGGCGTGACGATAGGTTCGTGCTGAATACAGATAATTAAAAAATTATTGTACATGGAAAATAAAATTATACTATTTGTCCAAAATTATATCACGTTTGACGTTTATGTGGCCGATGCTCTCGCTTTTAGATTAGATATGATATATATATATATATATTATATGGGTTGTTTTATTGTGCGCTAAAGTAAAATTCGTTATCGTAGAGTTCAGAGTAGTATTTTAAATATTTTTATATCGGAAAAAAAAATTGAATTAATACATTGACGATTGAAAATTTTTTTCGCACTAAAGCAAAATTCGAGATCGAATCAGGAATGATGAAATCCGCAGGCGAACCAATGTAACCGAAGCCCGAACCGAAGAACCATAGCCCGAAGAATTGCTAAGTTGAAGTGGCAGTGGGCACATCGCTCGTAGAACTAACGGCCGCTGGGGCAGAAAGGTTCTCGACGAAGGTGGACTGACGATGTCGTGAGGATCGCGGGAAGCCGTTGGATGCCGGTAGAGCAAGACCGACTATTGTGGAAATCCTTGGGGGAGGCCTTTGTCCAGCAGTGGACGTTTTCCGGCTGAAATGATGATGAATATCAAGAGCATTAGCTCTAAATAAGAAAGTTGCTCTAATTAATATTTTTGTTCTCTTTTATTTAAACTTTTATCAACTTTTTTTTTAAATGTCCAGTACAACGGATCGCCCTACTTCTTAAGTACGAACATAATATATTGAATTTTTTTTTGTTGTATTGGAAGGCGGACGAGCGTATGGGCCACCTGATGGTAAGTGGTCACCAACGCCCATAGACAATGGCATTGTAAGAAATGTTAACCATCGCTTACATTGCCAATGCGCCACCAACCTTGGGAACTAAGATGTTATGTCCCTTATGCCTGTAATAACACTGGCTCACTCACCCTTCAAACCGGAACACAACAATACCAAATACTGCTGTTTTGCGGTAGAATATCTGATGAGTGAAAGATACAAAGTGCTTGTGTCTTGTTTATTTATCTATTCACTATTTACGTGTTAATTATGAGTCATTCGGCATATACCCCTAATATTGTGGCCACAGAACCAAAGCACAGAACACTTACTTAGACAGAAGAATAACGACTCTATACAAATTGATGAAAATTTTCCTTAGCGACTTGCGTCATCTATGTTCCACCCACTAAAACTAGAGATAGAAGTTAGGGCGGATATTTCGAACTACAGTGTTTTCTTAATATCGATTCGAATATTCGATTTTTTTCAAAAGCACAGTGCTTTTCTCTATTGTAGTGAGCGTTAAATTTGCCTAGAAAGACGACCTCATCGGATGCGATCTGCTGCAGCATGAATCTGATGCTTGATGGAGACTGCCAAGGCGACGAGAGCAAATCGCACACCACAGTCAGTGGTATAAAGAAACGCTCTAATTGGTAAATAGTTACAAAAAAAACCGGCCAAGTGCTAGTCGGACTCGTGGACGAAGGGTTCCATACCATATAAACAGCAAAAAAATCATCTCACCTAAACGTCACTCAATTGTTGTTCCCGCTGAAGATGAGGAGGAAGACGAACAACTGGGTGAGATTCCTGGATTGAGAATCGACATAAAAAAAATATTAGCAGACATCACAAGGGAAATGGAGAAAACTATAAAGCGTGAAATGAGAGAATTGAGCCAATCGATACAATTCCATAGTGAAAAAATGAATGAACTTATTGTGAGCTTAGAGGCTTGCCAAAGTACCATAAATGATTTAAAAAAGAAGAACATTGAACTTAGTAACAAAAGTAATAACTTGGAAATGAGGGTAAGTGCTCTGGAACAATGCTTAGAGGAAAAGGAGCAGCGTGAATTAACTAACTATTTAGAAATATGTAATGTACCGTATAAAGATAACGAAAACACCGTGTTGATTGTTCAGCAAATAGGGGTAAAATTAAATCAAAAAGAGGGCGGCGTAAAGCAAGCAATACGCTTACCTGAAAGAAAGGAAAGTCCGGGTCCTATACGGGTGCAACTGGAAACGGAAGGAGACCAATCTACATGACTAACAGCTTCAAAGAAAGGTGTTTGCAAAATAAAAGCAATGGATATTGACCCTGGCACCCACATTAATAAAACAGTTTATCTCAGAGAAGCCTTGACGCCGTACAAAAAGTATTTGCTGTGGTTTGCCAAGACAGAATTAAGCAGTACCTTCAGATATATTTGGATCAAAAAAGGAATCATACGTGCACGTAAAGAAGGTGAACAAGAAAGAGCGGTAATCATCCGAACGATATCGTAGAAATTCCTGGCTGTATAAATCTACAAAATTTCATTAATCGTATTTCTTCTAATACTAATCTCTTGTGTATTCATATAAATATTAGATCTATAATTAACAATTTCTCATCGCTTGAGCAATGCATCAATTATTGCACAAAAACTCCCGATGTTATTGTGATTACAGAAGCTAATATATCTGATTCATTGAGCTGTCTATATAACTTAAAAGGATATGAAATGCATATAGAGCTGCGGACTGGACGGAAAAGAGGCGGTGTTTTTTCTTAATAAATATCATTATATTTATTAAGAAAAAACACAAATTTATCACTGAATCTTACAAAGCAAAATACTTTGAAATCATTTCTGGGCAAATTACTACCCCAAAAGGCTACTCCGCGGCTCTGTGTGCAATATATAGACTAGTAATAGTAAGCACTTATTTATTAGTGAACTTGACAAATTTCTTAAGAAATTCAAGTCAAATCAGGATTTATTTGTTTTGGGAGATATGAATATAGATTTAAAATCCAACAGCGCTGTAAAACATAAATATAACACTGTTATGTATATATAAGCATGGCCTAGTGTGCGGAATCTTGGAATATACTCGGATTGAACTGAATAACAACAAATTAAGTAAAACTTGTATTGATCACATATACGCTAGATCACGCACACAGGACATGTACACGACGGCACTCGGAACAACACTGGCGGACCGCCGCGCAATAGCACTTGCATGCATCGGCCCGCAGCGTATACAGGCTGTTCCAAAATTTAAAACTATATTAAACAATAAAAACCTTAATAAATATCTGGAAGAAATTGATTGGCATCCAATAAAAAATATAATATGTCCTTATAAAATATATAATATTATAATAAGTAATATAAAAAGCTGTTATAAAAAATCAGAAATTGAAATCAAGATACCCAATAATTATAGACGTTCCAATGTAACATTCAATCAAAAAATTAAAAAAGCATGCATATTTAGAGATAATTTATTTATGCCTTGGTTAAAAGACCCTGGAAATAAAATTTTAAAACTTAAATATAATAAATCAAGAAATTATGCTAATAAAATAATTCAAAAATTCAAAAATATACAAATTAAAGCAAAAATAATTAAGAACAATAACGACCCAAAAATGTTATGGCAGATTCTTAATGAAATTACTGGTAGGATCAAAAATTCTTTGGATAATATTATAATAAATGCACTTGAAAATCAAATTACTACTATTAAACATATAGCTAATAATTTTGCATTTAAATTTAGTGAGAACGTCAAAAATATCATATCAAATTGTAAAACTGCATTACTAGATAAATCTACTTATGTCTTGCCTGCAAATGTTTCAATACGATTTCAAAAAGCAACACCCGATTCAGTCTTTAAAATAATAAAAAATATAAGATGCGATAAGGCACCTGGTATAGATAGTATAAGAGCTTCGGATTTAAGGGCCATCGGAAACAAGATATACCAGTCATAGCAAAACTGCTGTAAAAACAGGAAAATACCCAGTGGAACTTAAAACAGGTATAGTTAGACCTATACATAAAACCGGAAGCCGAAAAGAATACGAAAATTACCGGCCCATAACAATTATGCCAACCGTAAATAAATTCATCGAAAAATATATAGGTAACCAAATTTCTAAGTTCTACACGGAAAATAATATAATAAACAATACACAATATGGATTCCAGTCTCAAAAAAGCACGTCACAACTCCTGTCTATATTCACCAATACCATCAATAAATATTTAAATGACAAAAAACATGTACTAACTGTCTTTGTCGATTACAGTAGGGCGTTTAAAACCTTATTGGTCACAACATATTTCGTGGTCAGTGGCTAAGAGGCGCTTAGCTTTAGCAGAATTTAGAAGAAATCCCACTCCTAACAATCTTAGTAATCTGCAAGAAAAGATAGGGCAGACACAAAAAGATATCAGACGTGGTAGATTCAAATCGTAGCAGCTCTTTTGTGACAATATTAATGAAGAAACTTCATATTGTGAGATGTGGTTTCGTATGAAGTGGATCAAGGGCTACAAATCCTCCCAAAATATTATAGATAACGAAATTTCTGAAAAATTATTACGTACTTTAGCACCAGATTTTGTATCACCAAATCACCCAATATTTAAGTCCGATAATGTAAAGCTAAAAACTCCGATTACAGTACAGGAACTAAATAACTGCTTAAAACGATCAGATACGGCTCCAGGCCAAGACGACATAGCTTATTCGATGATTTACAATTTGCCCGAATCTAGTAAGAATATACTTGTAAACTTATATAACCGTTTTCTATCAGAAAGTTTCATCCCAAAACAATGGAGGGAAGTTAAGATAGTTCCTGTACCGAAACCGGGAAGGGCAACAGATCAATATCCGGGTGGAGGCCTATTGCACTAATATCCTGTGTTTGTAAAATATTACATACTATAATAACCCGTAGATTAGATTGGTACCTGGAAAAGAATGATTGTTTTTCAAATGAAACAGTAGGCTTTAGGAAGTCGCGTTCTTGTTACGATAACCTGGTCCGACTAATAACTCGTATCCAAATCGGCTTTACTAAAGATATCGCGACGGTTGGTTGTTTCATCGACATAGATAATGCCTATAACAATGACAATGTAACAAATCTGTTGAATCTTGTTGATGATGCCGGTGTTGGGGCTTTTCTGTGTCAATACCTATGGGAATATCTTCGTGAAAGAATTTTAACTATTCAAATTAGTAACAGTCAAAAACTATCGCGTACTTCAGCAGTGGGCTTACCACAAGGTGACCCTTTATCTCCGTTATTGTTTAACGTGGCTACTAGAAGAATATGTCGAGAGATTTCGCAAGTATTTATCTCACAATATGCAGACGATTTTGTTATGTACAGTTCCAATAAAATAATCAGTGTGGCGGCAAACGATATTCAAAATGCATTAGATGTATTTTGTTATCTTATCAAAGAACTTGGATTAAGTATATCCCAACGAAAAACCAAAGTTTGCATCTTTACTAATCGTAGGCCTAGAGGTAACACTGCAATCCAAATGGTAAACAATAATTTTCATTTACAAGAAGTCGATAGTGTTAAATATTTGGGGATGTGGTTAAATAGGAGTTCAAAATGGGGTAGGCACATTAATGAGATTAGAGACAAAACGCTTAAATTCTTAAATATTTTTAAAGTGTTAGCCGGTAGTACTTGGGGGATTCATCCAATACATTTACGTCGACTTTATTTTTCAATTATCCGTAGCAGACTTGATTATGGTAGTTTTTTGTACGATATCGGTGTAAAGAGTCACCTAAGTAAATTGGACAAAGTACAAAATCAGTCAATGCGAGTTATTGGTGGTTTTATCAGAACCACACCGATACATGTCATGGAGAGCGAATTGTGTATTCAACCTCTGAAGGGCATACCTTGCTGGTAAGTTTGTGCTAAAATCTAGGTCGGTGGAAAATAAAGTAACTACAAATGTTTTAGAATATTTAAGCAATTTTTGTCGTAATTATTATTGGAGAAATAAAAAACTTCCTTTGCTTGTTACAGCTTACAGAAATTTATGCCAGTATTCTGTTAAATCAAATAAAAAATTACATTGTCATTCTCTCCATACATGGGTCGGTGGTATAGACTTAACTAAAAATATAATACCAGTTGTAGAAGGAATAACGATGTCAAAAACACTATATAAAAAATCAGATATGTTAAACAGCTGTCTGACATTTCTGGATACCAACTATAAGTCGTTTTACAAACTTTTTGCTGACGGATCTAAAAATAAATTTGGTTCAGGAGCAGCTATCTTTGACCCTCAGGCAGATATTAAGATCAAATTTAAAATTAAGGCAGATGTGTCCATAATGCATAGTGAGCTGATTGCAATTTCGGAATCACTTTCATATGCGTTATCCAGTGCCGGAAGTCAGTTTGTTATACTGTCTGATTCAAAGAGCGCCCTTCTTCATTTGGCTCGGTTAACCTCGACCTTTGGAGGATACCCGATATTTTAGAGTCCATATGCAATAGTCAAAATGCAAATAAAACCATAATAATCCAGTGGATACCTTCACATTTCGGAATTGTGGGCAATGAGGAAGCTGACAAAGCTGCAAAACAAGCTGTTGATGATGGAATTCCTTATCACTGCATACCTCTACATAGTGAAATTTTAAATAGGTTCAAGAAAACATGTAAACAAAATTGGCAGGAATATTTTGATGAACGGTCGCGACATAAAGGTATCTGGTACAAAACAATTGTATGTGAACTTCCTCATTGCCCATGGTTCCAAAAAATTAAAAGCAGCAGAAAAAATATAGTGGCACTTATGAGACTTCGTTCCGGTCATATTCCGTCTAACAAGTTATATTTTATGATGGGCAAAACAAACACCTATAAATGCGTATTATGTAAACTGCATGGATGATATTTATCACCGACTGATGGAATGCGCGCGGAATTCGTCGTTGCGGCCCCGTCTATTGAAATCATACGATGTGGGTATTTGTAACAGTTTGCTCGCGGTACCATCATCAAGCGAAGCTAAGCTATTAGTAAAAATGTGTGCATGAGTACTTGTTCGTCTTTAATAATACCTTATATAAAAAGAAAAGATTGATGATATTAATGAAGTAATGTTAAGTTAATTAGATGTTAAGTTGTTTTGATTCTGATTATTGTGTTCTGATATTGTGTTTTGTTTATACGGGGGTGACATAGTCAATCTAATGACTAAAGTCCAAGGTAAAAGAAAAAAAAAAAAAAGTAGCGCGATTGATGCATGACGACATGATAAACTGATAGAGAAATTAGGTGACTGTGGGATAAGAGGACCGTTAAAAAAGTGGTGCCAAAATTATTTAAAAGATCGCTCGTACCAAGTCAAAATTGGTAACGAATACAGTGATAAAATTCAAGTTTCAGAAGGCACAGCGCAGGGCTCAGTACTAGGACCGCTACACTACATATTGTATGTTAATGACGTTAACAACTTGATTAAAAACTGTGATATTTACCAGTTTGCTGATGATACATGTCATAGCAGCAGATACTGACATACATACAGCACTCTCAAAATTGCAAACAGATTTTACCTTACTAACAAAATGGTCTCATGACGTAGGCCTTATATAGGGTTTTCCATTAAGGGCGCTTGCTCGTGCAGAACTTCCATCGTAGCGTGTGCTGTGTGGCACGTAGCGCCGTCCTGTTGAAACCACATGTTGTCCAGATCTATATTCTCGATTTCAGGCCAAAAGAAGTTGGTTATCATCGACCGGTATCGCTCACCATTGACGGTGACGGCCACACCATTATCGTTTTCGAAAAAATACGGACCAATCACGCCTCCGGCCCAAAATCCGCACCAAACAGTCACTTTCTGCGGGTGCATTGCCACTTGGTGAACCTCGTGTGGATTGGTCTCGTCCCAAATACGGAAATTTTGCTTGTTGACATAGCCATTCATCCAAAAATGCGCCTCGTCGCTGAAGATGATTTTTTTGCCAAAATCGGCGTCAACTTCCAACTGCTCTAATGCCCAGTCAGCGAACACACGGCGCTGTCTATGGTCATTAACCTTGAGCTCTTGGGTCAGCTGGATCTTGTACGGGTGCAGGCTCAAGTCACAACGCAAAATTCGCCAAGTTGTCGTCTGCGAAAGGCCGAGTTCCTGTGCGCGACGCGGAATTGACTGCCGCGGGTTTTCGAGGACACTGTCGCGCACAGCGGCGATATTCTCGGCAGATCTCGCGTTACGTTGACGCACGGGAACCGGCTGATTGTTAACTGACCCGGTTGACTCGAATTTGTCCACCAATCGACGGATAGTCGACTCGGCAGGACGATCATCGCGACCGTAAAACGGGCGAAGTGCGCGGAACGTTGCTCGAACTGAAGACCCATTTTCATAAAACAATTTTATGATTTGCACGTGCTGCTCGACACTGTAACCTGCCATGGTGGTTTGGGAGGACGGAATGAATATAACACACTGCATTTGACAGCTGTCACTCAAACAACATGGCCGCAATCAGCTGTCAAAGTTCAAGCGTCCCTATTGGAAAACCCCTTATTAAACATTAGTAAAACTAAACTAATGTATATCAGCTCCAGCCAAAACAGAAGCACTGTATCTCCAAAACTAATTGCTCATAGCCATACAGTTGTAATTCAGTTGACTTAGTTAATAAACATAAATATCTTGGTCTTATGGTTGATGATCGCTTTAAGTGGACAGAACACATAAACAACGTATGTGATAAACTACGTTCAATGTTGGCAAAATTTTCTGTTATAAAAAATAAAATCCAAAGCCATATAAGATTATTACTTTATAAATCACTTGCAGAGTCGATAATATCATATGGTCTTAGTAGCTACGGAAGATCGTGTAAATCACACTTAGACACAATTTACCACCTCCAAGTACGACTATTAAAAACCTTAGTACGGGACAAAATTAAAAGTAAGTGCAAAAGTAATTATCATCAACTATTCTCTTATTGTGGAATCACGCCAATATACGATAAAATTAAACATACATTGTTAATGCAAAGCTACTTTAGGCAAGAGTTACAAAAATTTACTGATATCCCAATAAGAACACGAAATGTATCAAATTCGAAACTTATTGTTCCCCGGTGTAATAATACCTACGGTAGGCAGACCTTAGAATATATTGTACCAACATTGTTGAACAGTCTGCCTCACAATTTAAAGCAGGAAATAAATATAAAAAATATTAAGAAAAAACCCGATGTATATTTTACAAATAAAAATAATTAATAAAATTCATGGAACATCTGTATAGGCTATACTAAAATATAATATTGTTCTAAGACGCTTTATGAATAGTCACCGCAATAATCCACTTATCGCTATGTTATGTAACTAATTGTAACATTATTTAATTGCTATGTACCTACTTTTTGTGTTTTTAATTTTTTATTCTTATCTTTTATTATTGTATAGTTTAAGTCTATAAGTGCTGACAACGAACACCGATGTACGGATAAATTCAATAGGATTTTTGTTACATCGCTCTTAATACAGTGGAACATAAAATAAAATGTATATTTAATTAAATAAATAAAAAAATAAAAAATAATAATCATTGTTACATCGTTTTGTTGAGTTTTGCGGATTTTTTGTTATTTTTGTTTTGTTATTTAACTGTTTTGTTTGGATCTAAAAAAGTGTTCGGGATAATTATTACGCGAATTGTCATGCCTCTGGCGGACGTAAATTGAACTTAACAGCGTCATTATGTCAACATCAACATACCCCATACTAAAGTTGCAAGACCTGTGTAATGTGTATACGACCGTGGTTAACCTTAACTCTGACTTCTGAGTAAAAGTGTTCTGTTCTGTCTGTGATTAACTGGTTGACAATCATATATTTTACATTATATACGATGTAGTATATACCATATACTAATGACAATATTAATACGTGAACTGTATATAGGTGTTTATAATTTATTTATAAAGACTAAAGACCAATCAATAATACATTAACGTAGTATTTAACTTCGTAAACCTTTAAATTCTTATTACAGCGTATTTTAAGTTTATATACGTTATAAAATATATCTTTGAAGTTAATGTAAATTGTAGACAAAAGGTGCTTAATAAAACTACTGTAGTTAATTTGAAAATGTGTCATAATCAAATATGAAGACAATAAAAATAAATTGCTTTCCTTTATTTGATAAGTAATTACTTAGTGGACAAAATCAATGTTGATTAATTTAAAATAACATTTATTAAATTTGAAATTCTTTTATTTTACGGATAACATATTTGTATGTGCTAATAATAAAACGGAGATGTAAGGTTATAACAAAACTGTAAATTAATTACCTATAATATATATAATTGTAGGTAGGTATATAATTGTACTTATCTTGTTCGCCAGTCATTTTTCTAGATTAAATTCAATGTGAAAAAAGTAACCAAAAATGTATTTATAAAATAACATATAACTTATAGAAATATGGAATCTGAAGAAACATTAAAGTCAACATTAATAAATTGCTTAATGCAACAAATAAGCGAAATTGAAGTTTTAACTTCTATTTATAATGAAGACATCATCCTGACTGATGTTAATGCATTTAAAGATTTACAAGATTTTGTTGAAAATAAAACTCCATATACACCTAACCATTTAGATTTTACTTTAAATCTTATGATAGATGGCTTAAAATTAGAAATATCTGTTAATTTACCAAGTTTTTATCCACAAGAAGAACCTGACATTTATATTCGGTGTAATGAATTAAATCGGCAACAAGAATCAGGCTTAAATTCTGATCTCACAAATTATATCAAAAATAATCATCTTGGAGAGCAGTGTTTGTACACAGCATTTACATGGGTTCAAGAAAACATCGATCAGTTTAAAAATAAATTAAATGCAATAAAAAGTCCAGTGTCTAATGCAATCAATGACAAATGTAAATTTTCAAGATTGTGGGTTTATTCACATCATATTTATAACAAGAAAAAAAGAGAGGAGATAGTGAAAATGGCCAGAGAATATAAGTTAACAGGATTTTGTTTATCAGGAAAGCCTGGTGTTATATGTGTAGAAGGTCTTGAATGTGATTGCCAAGAATGGTGGAAAATTATAAAATCCATGAGTTGGAAGAAAATTGTAATAAGAAAAACAGAAACCTTCGACATAAAAGAGAAGCATATGGTTCAAAAATTTAAAAACTTTGAGGAAATACATGTCGATATGAGTAGCTTTTCAAAATATTTAGAAGCATTTGGTTTATCACAAGTATTTAATGAACTGTTTGGATTGAACAATACCTGACGTAAATAAAATATCAACAATTTAATATATATTTATTAAGCAACAATATAACACAATACAAATTATCCTACTTTCTCAGCTCATGTAATTTATTATCTTATATATACACAATTTTAAGAAATTGGAGGTATAAATTGTTAACTCATTGATTTTACAAAATATTATATATACAGTTTGACTCAACTAAAAACCAACAGTCAGCTTTGTACGAGTCTGATAATTAACTATAAAGTCAAGAAATAAATTACTTTTTTTTTTATTCCATATATATATTGTGACCACCCCTATGAATGAAAATAAGCTCTATGACTTTCTGTAGTTTACTTCAGCAACTACTTATTTTAGTTGAAAGAGCAATTGGTTTTCTGCGATTTGCTTGTACAAGCTATGAGTTTGACTGTATTGCAAAAAATGAAACTGAACTTACTTTGTCTTTTTTTTAATTTAGGGAATAATTTTATTATTACAACAAGATGTTATTTGCGTCTATATTTTGATAATGTACATATAAAATAAACGGAGTATTGATTGGAAAATACTCTTGTTTTATAAAATATAATAAAACTAGTATTAAAAATAAACAACTTATTTTATTATTTTACCTAATATATTTGTTGTTCTACATTGCTGACAATTCAGAATGCCTTAAGAGCGCTACATTTCAACATTGAATAATAATATATAGAGCATACGAAGCAAACCAGATGTTTGCGCCATGAGTTTCATCACATCCTCATCGCGATCGGACGTAACAAAACGTCAATTAAAACCAATCAAAACAAATTTTTGTACATTATTTTCTACTGTACACGACATTTTATATGAAAATCATAGATTATGAAAAGGGAACCGTACAGATAGGACACGTAGATACTAAACGTTAGTGTACTATTTATGACTTGGTATAAATAGTGAAGGAAATCGAACGCAAGTTTGGAATTGATGCACAAACGGAAAATGACCTAATTAATAAAGCTAAGCTTGTAGAGCTGCTTAGATCATTTATAAAAAAAGGTAAATAAATAAATATAATAATTTGAAGGTAAATAAAATATATATTAATTTGAAAAGTTGGTACTTGTACATAAAACCGACAGTTTGCCTATTTAAATTTATTTAACTATGACCTTACTAATACCGATTCAATAAGCATAAAACCAATGAGGTACTATACAAGTAGAGGAGACAGCGCGGACAAAATGTTTGTAACCGACGCGGAAGGGTGTAGCGCGTGGGGCAGAGTTAACTAGTCATAGATGAGTTGTCACATAAACGCGACACTTTTTGTTATATGCAATAAGGTAATATACAAGTAGATAAGAGTAGACGCCGCAAACCAGATGTTTGCGCAATGAGTTGATGCCGATCGGCATTACCTCATTTAGTCACTCGCTGACGTTCATCGCGATCGGACGTACCGAAACTGTGACAAGTGAACGTGTGAAAGGTTTTTCAGAAATGCCGTCTTGTGTGTTAAAAACGTGTAAAAACTAATCAACTGGGAAGAAAAAAGATTGTGACGTGACTTATCATCGGTAAGTAAACAAAACACCAACTAAATCTAACCAAAACTATTTTTGCTTGAAATTAACATTTCTTACAATGCCATTGTCTATGGGCGTTAGTGACCACTTACCATCAGGTGGCCCATATGCTCGTCCGCCTACTTATGCAATAAAAAAAAAACATATATATAGTTAATATAATACTATATAAGAACTAATAGCGCTACTTGTTTAAAATCCAGCGATTACGATATCTGCAAAAAATATTATTTTACGGTTTTTTAAAGTTACAAGCACGATCTTGTATACAGGTCTAGCAACCGAGTCCAATTTCAGTGGTGAGAGATAGGTGCGATTGTGTTACAACTTCTATTTCGCAACGACGCCCGCTGTACGAAGCTGCTATCGCCTGTCGAAATAACTTTAGCGCACAATAAAACAACTCGTGTTGTGCTTATTATATATCTACATTACATCTAATGTGCTCATTATTTAATAAACTGTAGCGACATCTATCTCGCCACATACGTAAAACTAAAAACTGACGTACCCTACATCGCGATATGAAAGTTATCCGAGCGATTGAACATATATACAAGAACCCGACAACAACCGTCGGGCAGTAGCCCACCAGACAAACACCCGTCTGGTCGGAGGATCCTTCCTTTTCAATGGCCAGTTCCCAAACTGGTGACCCCGACGTGATCGTCAGCGCAGCCTCCCTTCATCTCCAAAACTGGTGACCCCGAGCATGAACGTCAGCGCAGCCTCCGCAAAACTACGTCATCGTGACGTCATCATCACTTCCTCAAGCTTTCGAGCAGCGAGTCATACAGCCAGCCAGCATCCACGACTACTACGGGTATCCTGACCACCAGCATGCAGCGAACGCGCATTCCTGGTCATCACCCACAGTCTTCTCAGCGACCTTGGCACAGCACACTGCACTTCGGCCGGTCAGCAAGCAGAGACGCACTTCTCTCCTAGTCGACGCAGCAGCCAGCCACTACGCAGCACTGCACCACTCTGACTCACTGGAGCATTTGCAGCATCACCCCGACTCACTGGGGCATCACCGCAGACAGTTCCGACTCACCGTGAACTATGCGGCATCTGGTTCCGACTCACTGGAACATTCCACTGGCCCGGCAAACATCACAAGATATATGGACGACTCAACCTGCTATCGACCTCCGGTCTCGGAGGGGAGTGATGTAGCGACATCTATCTCGCCACATACGTAAAACTAAAAACTGACGTACCCTACATCGCGATATGAAAGTTATCCGAACGATTGAACATATATACAAGAACCCGACAACAACCGTCGGGCAGTAGCCCACCAGACAAACACCCGTCTGGTCGGAGGATCCTTCCTTTTCAATGGCCAGTTCCCAAAAAACACATGTTTGAATACAACATTTTGAAAACAATATTTTGAATTACAGTGTTATTGAGTGAAAGGCAGAAAAAAAAAAATATGGTCAACCGTATTACCCTTCACTGGAAAAGTGTATAAAGCGAGGGCATCGGCCACATAAACGTCAAACGTCATATAATTTTGGACAAATAGTATAATTTGATCTTCTATGTACAAGAATTTTTTGAGTATCTGTATCCAGCACGAACCTATCGTCATGCCTCTGGCGGCCGTAAATTGAACTGAACAGCGTCATTAAGTCGATGTACCCCCACTACTGTTGTTGCAAGACCTGTGCTGTGTATACGACCGTGGTTACAAGTTCCTAAATTCATTTCTGGATCGACCAATCGAAGCGTGACGTCACGTCGCTCAACGTCGCTCGCTGGCCCATACAATTTCACCAGTATTTTCGCGTTACTCTTGATTTTTTTTTTATATTTCGGTTAATATAAAAAAACAACTGACATATATTTACCATTGCATACTAATTCAAGAAAAAGAACTCAGGAAAAATACTTTTTCCATATATATTTTCAACAAAAAGAACCTTAGTAGTATAATTTTATTGTATTTATAAGTTTTTAGTTTGAGGATCAAACATTTCATTTTTACAGGCAAATTATAGGTATTCGTTTAATATAAACATAATCCAGAATATTCGTAATAACGGCCTTGATACGTTGAAGACCGATAATGTTGCGATAAGAGTTTATATCGATGAAAAATGCATTTCTATTGTCTATTGTTAACCTTGAAGATGATTTGGGAAAAGCATTGTATCGCCAATGGTATAAGTTGAAAAAATCCTTAAGGACTGTGGCTTCTCTCTCTCTGGTCGCTCACTCATGGCTGAGGATCGTGGTCATCGACGGATGTGGATCGACCCAGTGTGGATTATCTGCTTCCACCGGTGCCTGTTCATTGCATCTCTGGCGACCGAGCAAAACTTAATTGAAGATGGGCCTCTCACTTGATCGCTCCATCTGGTTGGGACCCGTCCCCGGGCTTGTTTTCTTTCCATATTTCCAACCACGATCAGTTTTTCAAAGCTCTCATCACCCCTTCTCATTATGTGGCCAAAGTATGATAATATACGCTGCAGACAGATCGTGGACAGGCGGGTTTGGACGTAAAGCTGCAAGAGGATCGATGCATTGGTGCGCTTGGCGGTCCAAGGTATCCTCAGCATGCGCCTCCAGCACCACATCTCGAATGCATCAATCTTTTGCCTTTCTTTGGCTCGTATCGTCCAGGTTTCTACAACATACAGGAATATGGGGAATATAAGAGAGCATACTGTGGCCTATTGAAATTGATTTGTACCATATTATATTTCTTTGAAAGTCCAATATAGTACGTATGATACAAATGAAATCATATAATTATTTATTCAAATGGGCTTATAAGGCTACTTTTGAATCGCCATGTTACAGTATTGAATTAAATGTAAAGCTACCACCGGTGATCTTCTAGTTTACCTGACCGATGGGCTGAAGCAGTTTGAGTCCAAGTGGCCCCCTCTTAAACTCAACTACAACAAAATTAGCAGTTAGTCTAGGCATCGAAAGGGCTTCCCACGAAATAATGCAACCGGATCACCAGTTTTGCCAGATCGGACCATCAAAGTCGGATAAATGGGGGAATCTACTTGGTGGTAGGGCTTTGTGCAAGCTCGTCTGGATAGGTACCACCCACTCATCAGATATTCTACCGCAAAACAGCATTACTTGCTATTGTTGTATTCCGGTTTGAAGGGTGAGTGAGCCAGTGTAATTACAGGCACAAGGGACATAACATCTTAGTTTCCAAGGTTGGTGGCGCATTGGTGGTGTAAGCGATGGTAATATCTCTTACAATGGCAATGTCTTACAATCGCAATGTACCATCAGGTGGCCCATATGCTCACCCGCCTTCCTATGGAATAAAAAAAAAAACATCTATTTTTGCCAGGGTGCCAATCAAAATTTGCCCTCGAGTACCTTTAATTAAAATAATATTAATTGACTATTTCCATAAATTTCATTCACTTGTTATGAAAATAAACTACAATCCACTCCATAGCAATATATGTAAATAACTCGGAAAGCTATAGTTGTTGTTACCCACTTGGCCGCAACCTATTCGCAGCCAAGTCTGTCTTGCAAATTTGTGTAACGGCGAGATTTGATACAATATTTTTTGTTTTAAGTTACAATATATTTGATTAAGTTAAATAAATTGAAAAGGCTCTATGGTGCAATACCTTATCCAAGAAGAAAGTATTAAATTATAAAAGTTGAGTCAATATGAATGTCATACATAATATGACAATTGATATGTCGTAAATTTTAAAATAGTGCCTACTCTGTCTACTTGGTACTTAACTTAGTAGTTAGTACTAGTAGGTATTAGAATTAAGTACATAGCATACAGGTTCCAGTTTATAATTACATACTACATACTAGATTATTATACTTCACCAGTTAATGAAGGGAAAAATCATATTTATCATTAATTATTATATTTTAAGTGAATGTTTGAATATTTTATCCTGTTTATCTCACAGATTCAGTACTTTACGTTTTTGTTACAATTTGAAGGCTTTACCTTTTTTTAGACTTTTGCACATATTTAATAGTTACCTCAAATATCCAGAAATTAAATAATTTATTATTGATTTTGTTCTTGTTTAGTAGAAAATTTTAAGACTGTAAATCCTGAAAACTGCAGCAAACTGTCATCATCACTTAATAAATAATTACTTAGGTATTAAATAAAAAATCATATAATTGTCACAAAATGTTTCATTGTGGAATGCGACAAATGGAAGAGAAGCATGTTGCAAATCAAGTAGATCTTATGGTTTGGAGTAATCGTCTTGATTTATTAGCTCTGAGCAATTTTAAAGGTACCTAATAGAATATATATTGCTCCTGTTTATACATTATAATAAATAGATATAACTTTTTTATTTGTCTGTTATCTTTACAGGGGAAGTCCAGGTGCATAGGCTTCATTGGCAAAAAGTTTGGAATTTGCCACCTCCCAAAGATAATGTAATGGTTGATTCAATGGCATGGAGACCTGATGGCAAGGTAAAATAAATTAATACTGAAACTAATGTAATATTGAGGTAACTATGGTGTGGCCCCGGGTTAGGGTGTACAATTGGGCCTTCTAACACATGACTATATTAAAAATATGTATGTAATATGTAATTATTTTTAATACCAAATTATTTGAACAAAGGACCTTGCTAAAGCATTTTTCTGTTACATATATACTAGTATTTTATGTTAGTATTAATGTCGGTGTATTAATGCTTTAATTATAATTTGATTTTAAGCTGTAATTTATTTTTTCAGGCATTAGCCATTGGTTACAACTCTGGCACTGTTTGCATAATAGATATTGAAGATAAAGAAATTATTGACAAGTATGACTTCACTTATGAAACATCTGAAGAATTTTATATGGCAAATAATTATGGAATTCCTTGTATTACTTGGTCTGTTAAATCAGGAAATTTAGAAAGTGCTTTGGAATATAATGTATATGTAGGTTATATGTTTGAAAATTTAAATATAAACTGAATATTATTGTAGCCTAACAATTCCATAAACTTTCAGAATGATCCATCTATCTTTCTGCCAAATCCTCCTTCGCCTAGTAATACATACAAAAATCAAGGTGTAGAAGATAATATAAAAACTTGTCATGACACCATAGATCAAACCCAATTGAGCATGTTAATGATTGCATATGGCAGTGGAAATATTTATATGAGTGTTTTTGGTAGATATCCATATGGAACCATTCATCTATCTCAGATTACGAAGGACGATTGTGGTGAATATAAAATACTCGATATAAATTTATCAGAAGATTTTAGTGTTATGCAAGTATTGTACTTGGACAAAACCACTAATAATATTAGTTTGTCTCTTGTAAACACAAGTGTATTATCAGCTTATGCTGAAGAATTGTTTACGGTTGCAACTAAACATGGTCAAATTGTTTCATTGTTGACACATTTAGATAGAACAATGATTTCAATAACAGAAGCTTGGGAACATATATTATTAGAGATGGATACAAAAATGGCATATTATGCATCTTCAGTAGCAGAGGGTGGAGTATCTGCAGATTTGCTTGAACTACTAATGTTAGGTAAAGACCATGTTTACTATTAAATACAAGGAATTGGCATTGCAGGATTTGGGTGCAAATAGCAGCCTTGTAAATAATATTTCATTTGTCAGCATTAAAAAAAAAAATTAACAGACTTTTTTGTTGACTTGTTAAACAATAATGTTTAACCAAGGTATAAAAATCAATGGGTTCTTATTGTATTAATATAAATTTTCAGGAGTTCCATCAGATGAATTAGAGGTGTTTTTGCTCCAAGAATTAACAGCCAAAGGTTTAAAGAAATTTGGCAATTCAGTTGAATTAAGTTATTCAACTATACAAAAGTTAGTTTTAAGGCAGTTAAATATTATTGGGCAGAGTGTTACATATCATCTAGCAGAATTGAGAGGTTTAACCAGAATACCAGATAGATATAAGGTAGTATTTTTTCTTATTGATTTAATTTTTACAGTTCCCAAATATATTTTATTCAAGAAATTAAAATGTGTGCAATTTTAGGTTTTGTGTTTAGAAGAGAAGATGGTGACAGAAGCAATAAGAGCTTCTTGTGCCTTTTTGAATAAATGTCTTGAACTGCAACAAGTAATTGATGTATCAATGCGCAATTATAAAGCTTTCTTTAGGTGGCTTTTTGTTGTAATTGTTCGATTACTGGATGAGCAAACCTCCAGTGAAATTGTAAAAATAACCCAACAAGAGCTTACACATATTGCAGAATTTTTGTACAATTTTGATAATGTTCATGAAGAAAACAGTGATAGTCCAACGGAGAGACCTGTTAAATTTAACTTAGAGAGGTTGGGTCAATATTTGTTGGATGAAGATTTAACAATACTCCCAGATGATGAAGACAATCCGTGGCACAAATTTCTTAAAGAAAATTCATGTCTATTAAAAGAGAATGATACAATCTTTTCAATGCTAGAATTTAAAAAGTATTCTTTGGTGCAACAGCAGAATCACTTAAAAATATCTGTAGGTAAAATATTTGATGTTAGAATTAAGGATGTAGCCAAATATTTCTCTGTATTATACAATCTTAAACTATATGAATATCAAAACAAATTACCAAAAGAACATTTGAGGATATCACAGATATTTGATGCTAGTGAGGAGAGATTCATGATGGCATTCACTGACAGTGAAGATATGACAGAAGGAATAAAATTCATGTCTGTAAATATCAAGGATAGAATTTGCATAGCTACGGCTTCCAAGTTTTCTATTTCATCTTGTTTACTGCGAGATAACACTGATATACCTGAGCAGGATCTTTCAATTCTTGATCTTCAATTTTATTCATCAGAATATTTATCAGTTTTAGTGAATCACCCAAATATAGAAGATTGTACAATTTTTATTCAAGTTCCACTAAAAATTGTTTTAGCAAATTCAAGTGAATTTAATATGAAATCAAAGTCATTAGTTTTTAATGAGAAAGTTATAAGGAAAAATATATCACCACAATTAGATACTAGTGTTTACAAGGTTCTTGATAAAATGGACGGTTTTCGTATTGCTGTATCTGGTGGTCGTAAGGTGGCTGTTGTTTTGTCAAACAGTCACAGAAAGGTCAGAGTGTTTGAAATGGAAATTAATGGAGAAGATGAGGATGATGACACTCTTGACACTACACCTCTTTCACAAGGCACAAATGCTAGTGAAAATCAAAGCACACCTGATAAGCATAATGTTCAAGACATTACATTTTAATTCAATAAAACAAAATTTTATGCAATAGAATGTTTTATTTCTATTGTTTACCCCTATTTACAATAATTGAACTAAAATTCGAATCACTACATTTTTGACCTAGTTTAGCTTTAACTCTATTTATTTCTAGTTATCCAAAGCTTAAATAATAATTATTATATTCTTATTTTTATTTCTTAATATATTAAATTATATACATAATATGTGTAGACTCACAGACAGCTTATAATTGGAAATAGTATTTAGATTAAGCTTGGACTTGGTGTTTTTATTTGTATATTTTCAAAGACAGAATTAAAATCAGTATCTAGGCCCTGGTTATCTATACCATATAGAAGATGTTCTGATGACTGGTTCCTACTTGGACCTGGTGCTGGTTGACTGATAGCAGTTGTAGTGCGGTTATATATTTCATCACCATCCTCTTCATCTTCTTCAACTAAATAATTAAGTAAAAGCCTTAATATACAAACTTAACATTCTCCATATTTTCAAAAAGTTAATAATATATTGTATATTTATAATGTAATTTCGATATTAATGAAAATTATGTCCTGTATTAATATATTTACCTGGTACAACTGTACGGCCATCATATTTATTCCATTGTTTTCTCAACCTAAAGTATATAACAGCACATGTTATCAGCACTAGTATGGAGATTACAATGGCTGCTAATTTTATTCCATCTGCTGCTGTGAATGTTGATCCATGAACTATCATCTCCACTTCCCCTACTGTAACACCAATACCATCGAGCTTCTTTGAAAAGCATTTGTAATAACCAGACTCAGTTGGTGACACACTCTAAAAATTAAAAACTTATTAAATTTACCATGTCTTTCTCGAAATAGAAGTAAATCTTATTAATTTTTTTGATAATTGTTTTGTGTTTGTATTATTTAAGCTACTGTTTCAATTTAAAAGTTAATTAGATGAGCTTAGTTTTAGTTAGCAAGTTTGATATAAATTAAATGTTTTATACTTTTATATAACGTAACTGTAACTATACTTTTTTTAATAACTCTACTTATCAATCAATCAAAATATTTCATTAATTTTTAATATTTTATATTTAATATAGAAATCACAAACAAATCTATGATAATTTTGATTTTAAGCAAAGCCTTCTAACATTTACTTGTTAAATCACAGCATTAGTACTTACATTTATGTGTAGCTTTCCAGATAATACTTCATATTTATATTTTTTTTCATCAAAAGTTGTCTCAGGGCCAATTATTTTTAAAGGGTGGGAATCCATGAGCCAGAACATAAAATTATGATCAAAATCATTACTATCACAGTTTAAAACCACCGTTGAACCTGCAGGCACCTCAGTAACTACAGTACTTTTAATATCTGCAATGTTTTCTGCTATAGATGGCATTTTCAAGTTTTTCTTCTTTTAATGGTATGTTATATCACTGCAACTCCTAAATTCTAATAGAGCCAATGATTTGTCATGACTATGCAAACTAACGGAGAATGTCAATGGATGAGTGCCAAGTTTAAAATTATCTCATAGTCACATGTTCCCTTCAAATATTTATAATAATACTTCACAAAATAAAGTGGGCTTAAACCTAAATATAGATTATTTAATACCTACTGCTTCTACTTGAAATTTTTATTAGATGCATGAAAACTTTAACACAAAGTACTGGTAGCAACATCCAAATAGGGGCCATTACTACATATATTGGCAAATTCAGTTTTGTATATTCCAATTTAATACAAATTATTATTTGTGCAGCCATTTTGAGCCCTATAGCTGCTATGTACCAAACATTTTTATTGATCGTTCCTTTAAATCTTTCGATACCATTTCGGCAATGAGATATCATATGAAATAAAACGTAAATTAGTAAAATACTGTCGTACACCCACATGGGAATAAAAACTATAAACCAATTCCAATGAGTTCTTGATTCTAATCTCAGACATAGCAAAATTAAGAAAACTAAAAAAATAAACCACGTAAACAAAGCCCTATGCAGTATCGCCATTTTTTGAACGCCAATTAATAATATGTAGTTGGAGTCGAATTTGCAACAAGAATAAAAATTAAAAATATATTTCTTTAGCTTTACATGGTAAATATAAATAACGTAATATGCCAATTTCAAAATGACGTCTGTAATCTGTTTGAACTTTGACTGTTAGTTGTCAATTGTCATTTGATTTGGTGGCTCACTATTTTTTAAAATCTATTTATATATACCACTGTCTTATCCGTGATTTATACATCGTGAAGTAAAGGTCTATTGCATGCTACAAAACATTTGTGTTAAATCAATTTTTATCGAAATCAATTTATTATTTATATTATTTTCGATGGTTATCGAAAATTAATAGGTGGCAAAAAATAAAGTTGATTAGGGATCGAAAATATTGAATGTATAACTTAAAACATTTAAAAATACATTAGTTAAAAAAACAGAAATACACGCTTTTCCATGTTTTGCTGATGGAAATTGATAATATAATTTTTTTTATTCATAATGTTCTTATGTTTTCCTATTAAACGATTATTACTTATAATAGTATCATTAGATTAAATGAATAAAGTTGTCGTGGAGAACATTAAACATTATTATGCCAAACTGTTAATTGTAAATGTCAAATGTCAATGTCAAATCAAATATTGATTATTGAATTGAAAATGCAAATAGTTGGAGTATGCACTTGCATTATTTTTATGTGATATTAAAGATTATTTCTTAAATTATAATGACATTGAAACCTTCCAAATTTATTAAATTGCTGGTTTAAGAGGTTGAGACTTAATAGAATTTTATTTACTATATATCGTCAGATACCGAAGCATTAAAATGATGATCGAAGTATCACTAATGGTAACGGCAGTAAAAGTATTTTTTATGCCACTGTAGTAAGTAATAAAACTGGTCTCGTTAACATAAAAACATTTTGTAGTCCTTTTTAATTTAATTGTTTTCTTCGCAGCCGGTCTACAGATTTTGAAGTACATAGAAATTGGCTTGCTGTTACACATAACCTTACAATCGATCAATGGTATTATGACGAGACTTCGGAATGGACACTAGACTATCCACCATTTTTTGCTTGGCTAGAGTATGGTCTATCTCATATAGCAAAAGTTTTTGATCCGGAGATGGTGAAATTAGAAAATTTAAATTATGCTTCAGATATGACTGTTTTATTTCAAAGATTATCTGTTATTATCTTGGATTTGGTTTATATATATGGAGCTAAAAGGTCTGTGCAGCATATTTTAATAATAAAGTTATTCTATAGTTGTAATAAACATTTATAAGAACAAACTTGTTTTCAGTTGTTCAGAACTTTTAAGCGATAGCACCTCCCTTATCTTTTTGCTTCTTATTACTAATCCTGGGCTTCTGATGGTTGACCATATTCACTTTCAGTACAATGGATTTTTATTTGGAATTCTGTTATTGTCTATATCAAACATAATAACAGTAAGTATGTTATATAAATAACATTGTGGCTTAGTTTTTATAATTTAATGTTTATTTTATCAAAGATTGATTTAATAAATATTTTATAGTAGTTCTAGATTATTTTTAAATAAAGTAATTATAAGATTTTATTTTTATTTATTAATCTTTTTATTTTTCCAGAGCAACTTCATATTTGCAGCATTGTGGTTCTCAGTGCTACTTAATTTTAAACACATATTTTTATATGTGGCACCAGTATATGTGGTCCATATGTTAAGAGCATACTGCTTCACGGTATCCTCTAATGATGGTGTTCATACACCCTGGTATTCATTTTCACTGACAAATCTTATAAAACTGGCTTTAACTGTTATATCAGTGTTTTGTTTATCATTTGGACCATTCATTGATCAATTACCGCAGGTATTTAAGTTTTTTTTCTAAATATATTTGTTTTAAATTGTTTCATCATGTACATCATAAATAAAAGGCAATAAATAGTGAGAACTATGATCTTTTGTATAATGATGGGATAATTTTAATTTCATATAATACTATGAATACTATAATAATATGAAGATGGATACTTATGATACATTACTTATGTTTTGTTATTAGTTATATATAATGTTTTCAAAAAGCTTAAATAATTTTAAGGTTTTTTCAAGACTGTTTCCATTTAAAAGAGGATTGTGCCATGCCTATTGGGCTCCAAATTTTTGGGCTCTATACAGTTTTACTGATAAAATTTTACAAAAGTTATGTAAGTAATAATCATAAAGAAAAATAACCTTATTGAATTAAGTGTGATCGATTTAAATATCTCGAAGTAAATATAAAAAAAAATTATAGGTCTAAAATTTGGGATCCCAGTTGTAACAACAGAGGCTTTAATGACAGGTGGATTAGTACAAGAATATGAGTTTGCAGTATTGCCAACAATAACACCAAGTATTACTTTTGTAATCACTGCTGTTTCAATGATTCCTGCTCTCATCAAATTGTGGCACCTGGGAGCTGACAGAGGATATAGAGGCCTGAGTTTTGTTAGGTACATGATATTTTATAGAATAACAATTAATAAAATTTATTTTGTGTCTCATAAATGATAGACTTTTAAGATTTTTGTATGTTCTATAAAATTTGTAGATAAGAAAACATGATCTACTATATATAAATAGTATTTTTTCTATTTTGTTTATAAAGGTTAGAGGCTTAGCTTATGATAGAGCTAATTCACATTTCAACAGAATTTTATTTGATTGTGATATCATTAATCTATACGATTATGGATAATCTTAGTTTAATTGTATTTAAAGGTAAGATTATTATCTGATAGAACTAATATAATTTAGGATTTTATTCTCTTCATAAATTAAAAAGTAAATTAACTCTAACTTTTTTAAAGTAACATAATGTTTTTGTTTGTTTTCAGATGTTTAACATTATGTGCTACATGTGCATTTATGTTTGGATGGCATGTGCATGAAAAAGCTATACTCATGATCTTAATCCCTCTCAGGTATGCAATTCCTCATTACCCAGTTTTTCATTATCATTAAGAATAATTAAGAAGTAGATAAAATTATATTTAATAAACTCTGAATAATTATAAAAATATAAAACATTTTTTGTTACATTTTTTTACACACTGCTTAACTTTACAATTCATATTGTTTATATTATATGTTATTTCTTTAATTTTGTTATGTTTACAAAAAATTATAAAAAAAAAATTATAACGTTTATAATATGAGGACACGTGTTTACTAACAATTATATTTGTTTCAGTTTTCTCAGCGTTCTGGGTGATGTGGATTGCAACTTATTTTTATTTTTATCTATGGCTGGACACTATTCCTTGTTTCCTTTATTGTACCCGAAAAATTTGCTGTCTATAAAAATATTCATGCTTTTAACTCATATGGCTTTTGCATTTTGTTATTTACCAATGTTATATGAACAAATGAGGTTTCAAAAAATTGTTAAAAATCAAAAGAAAAGGGGTTTCATGCTTCCTCCTGGCCTGACAAGACTTCAGTCTTTGTATTTGTATGGATTTATGGTATTATGTATTTATGAGAATTCCATACACACATTTTTGGGACTTGATAAAACTTTACCTTTCCTGCCTCTAATGATAACTTCAGTTTACTGTGCATTAGGATTGTGTTATTTCTGGTTCTCGTTTTACTACTATTTTCTTACGTTCAATTTGAGTAGAGTTCCTACTTTAATAACAAGTAGGTCAGCACAATATGAAAAAAAACTTATTTAAGTTATACCAAATGTTATTATTTAATGTACATGTTAATTTTATTATAATGTATTGAAATAAATATCATTTTTATTTACTTGTCTTTTTATTAATGAAAAAATACACGTACAGTGTAATGGAATGATTTAATTACACATGTTTTAACAAATTAAAATTAATGAAATAATAATACTCATATAGACAACTAAGATAATAAATATTATTATCGCTCTTTATAATAAAAATATGTCCCTCTGGATAGAAAGCGTGTATCGTAATCTAAGATAGCGGATTCGAATCCGAGTAAGCATCAACAGGTAATGTGATTAAAATCTATATTTTTAATTATTCCACAACTTGGGCTCGATGCTCGACTCAAAATGTTGTCGGTTCTGCGGCAGTTTGTCCTTAACAAACGTGAAGGCATTTATTAAGTAGTTAAATCTTTTTTGATATTTACTGTGTCTGTGAAAATAGTAATACCTAACTAAATAAAAATACTACTTTAATGCCGCAATTCGAACTTGTATTTTACAAGTTAAGCGCCGCACATGTTCAGCGTATTCGATCGGTAGGCCCACCCTCGTCAAAGTTTGCCAGTGTACCTTATGGTACCTTGCAACAGTGTTTATTGTATGAGACTATTTTTATAAACTGGCCTTGTATACAACTACAAGCGAAAGCGCTTGTAAACTGGTAAATGCGGAAAGTTTGGTTTATTTCATCTTTATTATTATTCAATCGATTTATTTTGGTATTCATTAAATATTCAAAACTAATTTAATACTCAAAATTAAAATTGTGTTGTTGATGGAATATTAGTTAAATCTCAAAATGATTTTAATACCCTTGTTCTTCTTCTAATAAATAAAAATTTAAAATAAAAAATGTAAAATTCTTTATTTTACATTTCAAATTGTTTTTTTTTTATTGTTTAAGTAGGCGGAAGAGCATATGAGCCACCTGATGGTAAGTGGTCACTAACGCCCATAGACAATAGCATTGTAAGAAATGTTAACCATCGCTTGCATCGTCAATGCGCCACCAACCTTGGGAACTACGATGTTATGTCCTTTGTGCCTGTAATTACACTGGCTCACTTACCCTTCAAACCAGAATATAATAATACTAATTACTACTGTTTTGCTGTAGAATATCTGATGATTGTGTGGTACCTACCCAGACGAACTTGCACAAAGCCCTACCACCGAGTAATTAACTAAGGCACTAACTGCATGCGTTATAAATATTTATAATTTTAAATTTAAGCCGAGATAGCCCAGTGGTAAGAACGCGTGAATCTAAACCGATTATCGTGGGTTCAAACCCGGGCAAGCACCACTGAATTTATAGGCTTAATTTGTGATTATAATCACAAATCATCTCGTGCTCGCATGTCTCAAATTTTACATTCACAGGCTGTTACTAACTGATTATAAATATTTACGTTTTGCAGTTTATTAAAGAAAAATATTAATAATAATGGCCGGACGAACTTGGACAAAACCAAGTTAATGTTCAATGAACACGTCAAGCCGGAACCAATAGCTCTTAACGGAGTTCCGATCGAAGTTGTTCAGGAGTATGAGGACCTTGGGCAATCTTTGCAGTTGGGTCGAAACAAATTCGAGAAGGAGGCACGTAGAAGAGTACAGCTAGGCTGGACAGCGTATAGAAGACTTGGTCAAGTCTTTTCGTCACGGATACCGCAATGCTTGAAGACAAAAGTCTTTAACGAGTGCGTCTTACCGGTTATGACCTACGGAGCTGAGACGTGGACCCTGACAGTGTGTTTGGTCCACCATTTTAAGGTCGCACAGCGAGCTATGGAAAGGGCTATGCTCGGAGTTTCTCTGAAGGATCGGATCCCAAATTTGGTGGTCCGACAGAGAATTAAAGTTATCGACATAGCCCAAAGGATTAGTAAGCTGA
Organism: Nymphalis polychloros; assembly: GCA_905220585.2. NCBI lineage: Eukaryota > Metazoa > Arthropoda > Insecta > Lepidoptera > Nymphalidae > Nymphalis > Nymphalis polychloros. Next base: position 8,631,235 of record HG992245.1, on the reverse strand, counting down.
AGTGGCAGTGGGCTGGACACATATATCTCAGAACCGACAACCGTTGGAGTAGACGTGTACTGGAGTGGAGACCACGCCTTGACAAGTGTAGCGTAGGACGCCCTCTGACTAGGTGGAGTGACGATATACGCAAAGTGGCTGGCGGCGGATGGAGATTGAGAGCTGAAGATCGAGCTCAGTGGCGTGCCATTGGAGAGTCCTATGTCCAGCAGTGGACGACAAAGGGATGATGATGATTAATAATAAATATATATTCATATATCTAATGAATCAATTGATTGGGGCCATAAAAAATGCACTAATATTTTTATTTAAGCATGTCTACATAATTCAATTTAAAATTAAATAATTGAATCTATTTTTTTAAAGTTGGTTTTTAAAATAATGGTGTTTTAGAATTTTTTTTTGCAAACGAAAATTCTTCCTTTTAGATATACAATGTAAAATTAGAGATAACATTTTCTTCATTACCTATTGTTGACGAAATATTAATTAAAATTTTCCAAAGCTGTCCATATAATTATGTTAAAGACGAAATATTTACGTAATACAAGACAAACTTGGAAAGACACGTACACGTGTTTACAGTGAATAAAGAGAGGCGAACGTCGATCACGATATGAATATTCATTGGACTATAAAGACAATGAGAGGTGATAGAACGCGAGCTCGTAAGAAAATGTACGTTTGGTTGTTTGGTGACGAGTCTAGTAGATTAGGTATACTCTGTTGCTATATTACTGTTTGTTCATTTATACTGATTTGACCTTATTCGAATGTCAATAATGAGATCGAGTAATAAATTTACACTTAGTTTAATTAGTTCATTTGTTGGTAGGACTTTGTGTAATGACTGAGCGGGGTTCACACGCGATAAGTATTGTCAAAATGACTGTACCTATCTAGTTTTGTTCACGAAATAATAAATAAATAAAAAATAACTATAAATTAATTTATAATTAGGTTATCAATCCACGAAAGCTTGTTATGATTAGAATTGGGAGGCGTGTCGGTCGATCACGTTCGACTCGTGAGTCAGGTGCATGGCATTACTGGTGGTAGGGCTATGTGGAAGCTCGTCTGAGTAAATACCACCCAATCATCAGATATTACTGCAAAACAGCAGTACATGGTATCCCATCAGACTTTCTATCAAATTAAAACATTTTTGATTAAATAAAAGTGTGTCAGCCTACAATTTGTTAAATAAATTTTCAATTTGTTGTTATTAACAAAGCTTGGTCAACGAATATCGAAGCGTGTGAACTTGTTATAAAATCAATTCTGTTTCATACATGTTTTCGTTGTATTACATAAGTAGAAAAATTATTCCTAATAGGTTCAATCGCTCGACTCAACGGACTGGAAGTTTGAAAATAAAAGTGAAACGGAGTGGAAAGAGTTGCTCATTCCGTTTCGTGATTCAGCATTTTATTAACTGTGTGATGAAAATAAACGCTGTGTGGTCCGTAATTGCCTGTTTATTTATTTGTTAAACGAAGAACAGGTGAATGGTGCTTATAGGGCTTTTTACATTTGTTGTGTGTGGGTAGAAATAAAATAAATCAGTTGTGTCACCGAACTAATCTTCTGCTCCTAAGTAGTAAGTTTTTCAAGTATGGCACCACTTTTTCCCCCTACTAGAAATATGGCAAATATAATAACGGTCACATTGTATCATATACTTTCCAAAAACCAAATAACATACTGGTACAAATAAATAAGCGACAAAAAAAAATTACACCTTTGGCGGTATGGCGGCCATTTGGAACCGTCGGAAAAGTATGGCATGGTGATTTTCGTGATTCGACGATGATTATCTGTACAAAAATTAGCCTGGTACAAATGGTTCAATTATTATTTTTAAATTAACATGGTCTCGTCGGTGTGGCGGGCTGTAAGTCACATCGGAGAAGTATGGCATTACGCTACCGACTACTTATTTTTCCATCGACAATCGGAAAATACAAGAATTTTGTGGAACAAATCGTTCGACTTTCGAAATTTATCCGACACGTTCGATTAACGCCCACGGGATTGGGCCGCCGGTACCAGCGCTATGACCATCATTTTCCTTTTCGTCATTACGTAATTAAACCCCTGAGAGTCGCCATACTGGTACAATTGACCGGAAAATTTGTGTCAGTATCTCCCGGTCTATTGGTGACCACTTACCATCTAGCGGCCCATAAGCTCGTCCCCCTTCCTATTCTATAAAAAAAAAGTGTTTACATCTTTAATAAAGATGATATAATTAATAACATCATCGTTTACCCTTATGTTATTCGCAGCGCTATGTAAAGCCCATGATCACATGGCAGAGCGCACATGATCAAAGCTTCGCATCGTAGACTTGTGTGCAATCGCCTGTATACTTGAATTCAATGAATTAGCACCTGACACACTGGTCCCTTTTCAATGTTATCCTTTAATAAAATATGCTTCAATAAACACTATGCTTTGCTTATAAGTAAAAGTAAATTATTTAACTAATTTTCATTCAAGCGTTTATGTGAAATTTGTGAGGAATATTTTGTAAGTTACAGGGGTTAGAGTTGAGTACAGTTGCATTAACATAACTTTATATTCAACACTACCGAGAGCAACTTACTAGTGACATCGTAAATTCTACCAAACTTACAAATGCTCGATAAAAATTTTGATTCACAAGTTATAGCCGTCTATGAATTAAATTATGATATTTTACATAAGCATAACATACTAGCTTTTCCATCGTTATAATAAAATGACTTATTGTTCATTATAATAATGATTAAAAGTTTCTGTTTGCTTTATTTCACCGCAATAAAATAATGTTGTTTAAAGTAGAATTTAACAAAATAAATTAAACAAAACAAATGTATGTACTGGAAATAAATAATATAATTAATCAATTGTGTAAATTATAGAATAAGTTAAATGTTAATAATGAAACCTTTTTGTTTATTCAACCAATTTATTAATATAATATCGAAACGTAAAAAAATTAAATTTTTTCGTCAATATTGTCATTGATCAATAATGTCAGCAATTGTATAACTGATTGAAGTAAACTTATATATATTGGCAGAATATATATAGCGTAGATACACGCCAAAAAAAACTCATATATAAAAATAGTAAAAATGGCCGATGATGAGGACGAAGGTGGTTTCGGAGGCCTGTATGAAGATGGACATTGGGTGTGGGACGAGGCTACAGAAGCATTGGTATTTATAAGGTAATTTAGAAACTTATTTGAGTAGACACTCAAAATTGTGTGAAATGTAATTATGTGTATTTACTGAGCACCGGATCCTATCTTGATAGCTATAACCACGTCTTTATATCAACTTATCTAAAAATAAAGTTGCTATTAATTAATAAGTCCTCAGACCTAATATATCTTACAGAATATATTCAGCATATATTTGCGCATGCTACCGTGATTGATGTGTAGCCATTTTTTTTTTTTTTTTTTTTTTTTTTTTTTTTTTTTTTTTTTTTTTTTTTTTTTTTTTTTTTTTTTGACGCTGGGAAAACGCATGACGCGTTTCCCCCCACGGGAACAGTGGGGGGGGTATGTGGGACTCGCCGTATGTCCAAGGCACCGAGTGTGCCCCGGTCATCGGAATACCCACTAAAAACCCAGCGGTACCCTTCCCGTCCTAACGGGAGCGCCACGGGATCGCTTGCGCATGCTACCGTGACGCTCCGACGGCCGGCCCGCCTATGCGGGCCTCCATTCACTAGGGGTTGATGTGTAGCCATGCGCAACCATGTGTTTATCAAAATATCTCTATATTTATTTTTAGATTAAAATTGTCATTAGCCTTGCGACCTGACGTCCAGAACAACTATTCCGTTTGTTCTCGTCTGTCTGGTTTGGGTTTTATGTAATTATAAATATGATCATTATATACATTTTTTTTTACAAGCAAATGTATATTTGTTTGATTAAAGTGACCTTCCGCCAAAACCGGTAGAAGCGATTCAGATACCTATTAAAGCTCCAACTGGAACAATTGAATTCAGAGACGATGTTGACCTTATAGAGCAGGTATTGAGACACATGTTATGTATTATTATGTTCATAATTTGATGATTAATTGTCTCCTCTACGCATTTGTGAGATCTATTTTTAATTTATTAGTTACTATAATAAAAATTCGCTTACATATAGTAGATGTTTTTTACCGTTGACGTCTTTGTAACGATTAAAATTCACTATTTAGTACCGAGGTTCGCTCGGCTCCAAAATCATTTATAATGTATGTATTTTCTTTCAATAGTTTTTTTCCGGAAATACTAATAAAGATAATTATAAAATTCTAAATTCTTCTCTAAATACGATATTTGAACCAAATTGTTAAGGCCGTTTTCATGGTACATTAAGTAAATTTGTATACATATATTATATAGAAGAATTGTTCATTAAAAATTTCTTATAAGATACACAAACACAAATGCTATTTGCCATTTACACAAAACTGCTATCCGACTTTTCAATAACTCCTCGTAAACAATTCTACTGTCCGTAAGGAGAACGGATCTTTTCTTGAATATACCGAGATTCCAGATTAATTAAAAGTTTAACGTTGTTTATTTAATTGTTAACTGTGTTAAAATTAAATAATTCATTGTTGATTAATATTTCATTTTGTTATATATTTAATTAAGATTAGATTTCGACGGCGTTATCAAAGGAAATTAAAACCGGGCCAACCAGATATTATAACAACTCAGGTAAATAAATGAACTTATTACTCAACAATTATTTTTTCATACTTAAATAATATATAACTTTACAGGATGTTAAAGACATAGCGCTGTATACTGCTCCAGTAAATATTTTAAGTCCAATGTTAATAAATATGTTACATCTTCCTACTACGGAGAGATTCATTAGAGCGCTTGTACTCTGCTGCCAGTATTATTTACAGGTACACAATATTTAACCTGTATAGCTAGAATATTTTGCATTTAGTTTTTAACTGACTCCAAAAAAGGAGGAGGTTCTAGATTTACCTGTAGTGCGTGCAGACTGACTCATTGGCGCATCGCAGTTGACATTGACCATGCCTTCCGCTCTGGCATTGCGGGTTAGATTCCCTCTCCGAGTCTGGGTGTATTATGTAGATCTGTATGTATTATATATTTATTTAAAGTGATGTATACAAATATGTATATCAGTCGGTTGTATAACTGGGGCATTAAATTGCCTATCTTAAGAAACTTTTGTGGTAAAAACAAATATATTAATATATTTTAATGTAGTTAAATTATTAAAAATATATTAATATATTTTAATGTAGTTACGTTCCGGTTTAACGTTATTGTTTATGAAACAATTTCGATGATTCTTTTTGCGTTGGATGCAATATAGCTTCAAATTGGTCCTATCTCAATTTTATTGCAGTTTGTATGGACTTTTTTAAATCAATTAGTTTCTTAACATTTTGTGTCTTCGAACATTTACAATATAATTACTCTTTAAAAATATATTTCTATAATTTAAGATAGCAGACGAAATGGCGAATCGTATTATTGAATTGGACACAAAAGTACGGACGCCACAATGTGAAACAGTTGAAAACGAATTCCGAGACAATTTATCGGATTTGAGACTTTTAGTAGCGAAAGAATACAGCACTATGCTCATTGGTTTGTAAAAAAAAGTATTCAAATGCAATTTCTATTTTATTAGACACTTCTATCGTATTTTTATCTTTATTTTGTGTAGGTGGAAATGACACGAAAAAATTCCATCATATGGGACCCCAGAAGAAACGTCGATCATTATCAGATAAAGATGCTCGATTTTTCGAGACGCTGCTACGAGTGTGCGTTCAAATAGTATGGCTGGCTCTCGGTCGCAAGTCATTCAATCAGATAGGTTTACATTACGATTTTTATCTTTCACATTTAAATAACACATTCACCTGATATACTGCGTTTATTTTGACAGGTATTCGATGTTTTACTATAAATTATTAAGCATCAATATGTTTTTATACTCCAATATTCGTATTGTTACTTTAGTTATTATCAATTCTATCAATTTCAATTTATGAACGACTCTTTATATTAATTTAGAATTGGAAGTGAATAGAATATTCAAGTCTGAGATATTCAATGCTGTGGAACATAATCTACACACTGGGTATATCGCGAAGATGGCTAAAGAGGAACGTGCTGTGTTGCTGGGTCATTGCGTGCGACACGACAAGAAACTCAACACTCGCTCGCCCCTCATGAACGAGGTGTTCTGTCACAGGGAAATTGATTATCGTCTTTTGGGACTGGGCGTTATCAAATGTTTCCAGTAAGTTTCCAGTTATATTAGCAGCGAGATGTTAGGGAATAATAAAAGAAAAAATATATATATATTGTGTAGGTATATTAAATACTCTATATAGTTATTCATAATCAACAAGAACATAACATAAAGATACATTTTTTAAAGTATTTATGTAGAAGGGCAAATGGGTCACCTGATGGTGAGTAGTCACAACCGCTTATAAACATTGGTGCTGAATGAAATATTAATCATTCCTTAAACCGCCTATGTACCAGCAACCTTGTGCTTGTAGTTACACTGGCTCACTCACCCTACAAACTGGAATACAACAATACTATTATTATTTAATTGCAAGTACTGCTGTTGGGTGGTAGAATATTTGATGAGTGGGTGACACTTATCCAGACAGGCATGCACAAAGCGGGTTGTTGCAATTTATTATTATGTTTATTTTCATAAATCACTGATATTGACGTTTTAATTAGACCAACTCCACGACTTCTCTACTTGGTGCACGCGGTGGCGGGTCCAGAAGAGAAATTGTCAGAACTAGGAATCGTTCTTGGAATCATTGGTATATCGCGATCTGCTTTCGATACGATGTTACGACCCTTGCCGACCGCTTCGGAAACTGGAAAATCGAAGGCTTCAATGTACGTATCCGAAACTCATTCATACTGATCATTACACACCGTACGTTAGATGTTTACGATTTTGCAGCTAAACATTTCTTTTTGTAGCTTTTGTATTTATATAAAATAGCGAATTTGAATACACTTACTGCCTAAACTTTGTCGATTTAAAATAATTCAAGTTATATAATACGTTATATAGATAATAAAAGTAAATTATTATTAACTACACGCTCATTTTATAAAAAAACTTAAATAATAAACAATTACGGAATTATTAGTTATTTTGAGTCAAGAATGTACAATGTATAGAATGAAATGAAATAGATATGAAAACGTGGTTCTTAAATAAAAAATTGCGGTAAAATATCCAGGTACCACTGTGTTCTCAAGTGCTTTAATTGTGTTTATAATTCATCTCTTGGATCGGCGGCGATGGGTTTTTATTCATCCTCATAAGAAACTGGTTATAAGCAACGTTTATTTTAAAAATAAACCATAATAACTTGGAACTGTTAACAGGTCCACACAGAGCTACGGGTCTAAAAGTAGTACGAGTAGTTCCATGAGAAAAAGTCAATTGGCTCCTCAAAGATTATATTCAAATATTATACTGCCGCGGAAGGAGTCGCGAATGTAAGTAAATTGTTATCTTGTTAAATGTATATCGTCGTCGGATGATAGTAAGCACCGTTACTTTATTATTATATGTACTAGCAAACACCCGGCAGACTTTGTCTGAGTGTGTGAAGTAATTGTAATGGTGATCACTTGAATATTACACAAGTTGGTATACTCGCTAACTGTGACTACAACAAAGTGGATGTTACAAAAACCTTTTCCATGAACATATATAAATGTGCAAACTTTCATGGTGATCGGTCAAGCGTTGTCGAAGTTTATTAATTGCAAACAGATATAGCAACTGCAGTTCGCTCGGGATAATGTATTTTAAATTATTGATTGATTATGATTTATTATGAACAAACAGTACATACAATTATTATCTACATATAATTCGCCTGCCTCGCAAGTCTAGTGGCTCGCTTATAAGACCGTAGACCTCGAGGACCTGGTTTCAAACCGCGGATAGGGCCAATTAATATTTTTTGGCTTTTTTTGGAGTGAGTTTACTTGTGCACTCACTCTTTGGTCAGTCTACTTTGAGAATGGCCGCCGTGGCCGTGATTTAAAAACAGAATGGTACCTCTTATGATAGTAAAAACTCTTTAGTAACTTTACAACCCGTTATTATTGAATTATTGAACAATTCCAATTACCTAATAAATATTCATGAAACTTATTATTCAAATATACATATTCTTATAATTAATAAAATAAATATTTATAAGTCAACCGTCGTTTGATATTGATATTTGTACCTTATTGGATAACAATTAATAAATTAACCTAATAATATACATATCTTAATTACGATGATACATCGATCAAGCAATTAAAAAAAAAAATTTATAAATGTCACTTTGGGTTTTAATGAAGTTTGGAATATATACCAAGTTTATATCCTTGATCGATAAATTCGGTCCTTTATATGCAGGGGATAGTCAAAGACATCCAAAGGAACGTTACAGGCGCAGCCAACTCGTGTTTGTATAAAAGTTTTAAGTGGTAAGGAAAATATATGGCCTTAAAGTTTAAAGTGCCGTCTAGTCACTCATAGGACCACAGGTTCAACTCAGCAACGTTTACTACAGCGTATGTGTTTTCAATAAAAACTGTTTAAGGATGTGGTAATATTGTTGCTTTATTTATTTTTGCAGCGTGCTTTTTCCTCCACAATTTCCCGATGAGTCAGAGGAGATTCGTCCTTGTAGCGAGACCCAACGGCGGCGCTGGCAGAATAGACTTCAAAGACTTCTTCACCCGCACTAGTTTAACGACATTTTTGCTTATTTGTCAACATGATCAGATTACGCAAAATACTTATAAAGTGGACACAGCGATTATTTAACGATGAGTATAATAAATTTCTAATCGTTTCGATCTCTTTTTCAAAATCGTAGAGTTCGAAACATAATAATACTAGGTCGATTTCTCAAGTATGAAAAATAAAATATAAAAATAATTCACAAGAATATATTTGTTATTTCACATCACAGACTTAAATTTAAACTTCATCTTATTAATATGGTAAATTAATAGAATGTGTGTATGTCTTTTACGTAATTATACCAAAACTGCTGAATAAATTCTAACGGAACTGAGTAGGACATATAATGGATATAACTGACGAGCCGGTTGGCGTAGTAGGTAAGACACTTGCCTTTTGTGTGCATGAACATGTCTGTTTGTCTTGAGTCTGGGTGGTATAATTATCTATATAAGTATATATTTACAAAAGAGAAGTAGTATATGAAAGTAAATCAGTTGTCTGGTTTCCATAGTTTAAGCTCTGCTTAGTTTGGGACCAGATGGCCTTGTGTGAATTATGTCCCAGGAATGCCCCAGGATATTTAGATTTAATAATAAAAATAATAACTGAGACGATATTTCAACAGATACAACACTCCACGTGTTCTAAGTGTCTTAAGCGGAGATGGCAGATTCGAATTCAGGCAAGCATCTGAGTTTAAATTTGCTTAATTTTTATTTATAATTATATAAATTAATCTCGTGTAAGTAACAACTTACTATTTGTTATATTTTTAGTAAGATGCTAACATTTTAACGAAATAAATAACAAGATATCTGATTAACTTCCATCGCGCTTATGACTGAATAGTTCACTCGAGCTATTTTGACAGGATAATCGCGCCGACGAATAATCGAGGAATACGTGCCACTAATACGTTTCGTGTCAGAGGCTAATATTCTATGAAAATTATTAACTTGCTTCGACCTTTAAGGCACAATTATATCACGAGTCTTCAGTCTATCAAATAATTCGAAGAAAAAAGTATATTTATCGTTATGGCACTTTTATTGTAAAATCAATTATTTTGTTTACTTGGTTTTACAGGTTACTAAGTCTCAGTATTTTTAATAGGTAATAGGAATAGGTAGCGTGACGGGCAAATGGGCCCTTTGATACATGATGATGTAGATTTAGAATAGGAAGGAATAATAAAAATTAGACTCTCAGCTGTGAGTAAAGACTGTATAATTGTATATGTGTTATTTAGTAACTCAAACAGCCTTTCAATAGATAACATTGTTGGATTCAAATAGCTTTGAGAAGAGAAGAGATTTATATTGCTCTTTACTTAAAATAACATAACATGTGTAAATATTATCAAGAAATCTAACGCTAACGTAACAAATGTATATGTATATATCTATCAAATAAGCTTGAGGTATAAAAAATAATTTAATTATGATTACTACTACACTTAACATAAGATTCGCTAAATTCTTTATTATGAATTATATTGCTATATTAGTTCATTTAATAAGATTAATTAACAGAAATTTGTATTCTCCGAAAATCGACTCAATTTATAACGGCTATGGCTTAATCGTTGTCGAACAGGGACCTCTGACAGATTAAATTGAATTTAATAACTGCTTATTTTGTTATTGAACAAAAATGTTTTTTTTTTTCTAAAAAAACACTATTGTTCTTTGTTACTGTTACTGATAACTTAATATTTAAAGCTTTCTTAAGATATTTGATAAAGGTATGCTATTCTTATCTGTACTATAATACTTTGATGAACATGTAAGTTATGGCAAAAGTTGCAAATCTGTTTGATGTGGCACAAAAAGACTATATTTTGGAGCCTTCGTTTTTTATGTTAAGGTCGGAGAGAACAAATAAACATATAGGAACTACAAAAATATAACTAAAATCTGATTCCGATATATTTCCTGGCAGAGAAATGTAACATACCCGTCTATTAGTAGGTAATTTATAGTGAATGGGTGCATGACTTGACATGAGTTTATTGGAGCTGTTTATTTTATTGGGATTTTGTGAGAAGAGAATTGGCTATGAAAAATAAATGGTATCTCTCAGTTTGCGGAAAGTTTGCGAATAGTGCTAGTAACTCTTGCAATTTTAAACTTGTAACTGAAATTATTCTTTAAAATTGATCTTGCTTTAATATTTAATAATATTACGAACAAAATATTTTTAATTTTTATTACCACGAATCATTAAAGCTCATTTTTTTCAAATTATGCAAAAGTTTCTACAATTATACGCGCCCCATAATTACAGCTTACACTGCATACATTCTAGTGATAAGAAAGAAAGAGTGGAGTTCATCGCTGCTTGGTCTAAGTTTGAGAAGGTTGTAAAAAACGTACATGTATGCTATGCGGTAACAGATATTGATGATCAACTGACATACTTGACATGGAATCAGAGAACTCATTCCACTTCGTTAATTCAACAGAAACGGCGGCGCCAAGTTGTTTAAGTAATCATGATTGATTGAAGCAGACAGATGAGTTAACATCATTTTGAATGCATGTACCCGGTGTATTTTGTCGTTCCAAGTCCAAACAAGCGGAAATAAATGATTTGAAGACAAAACGGCTTATTCGTAATTTGTGTGTGTGCATTAATTATTTTTAAAATTACTACTATAATCAATTGATTTTGATATGTAACAACATATCTATTTCTATTTATTTTACCTTTGCTGTTAAGCACTACATACATTTAAATTGTTATATTCTATATGGAACTTCTGATACAAATAAATATAAAAAAGTTTGTCTTCAAAAGTAGACATAAATTTTAGTAGCAACAAAATAATTTCTTGATTAGAATATTTTTTCGTTTTATCGGCACGTAAATATGTAAAATATATTAAAATAAGTGAATATAATTATATATTCGGTCGTAGTATTGATGTGACTTTGTCGATCTGTAATACCTTCCGATTATAGACCAACAAGGTGATTTGAATATTGAATTTCAGTTTTATATTAATGCTTCGAATATTTTTTTCGATTGATAAACCTTTAATTTTTAACAACATTTTTTAAATTGAATACCTTGTTTGTAGCAAGTATGTATTTGATAAAGAGGTGAGTACAAATTAACTATTACTAATATAAAAAAGTAAATAAGAAGAATAGAAAGTCCTATGTATAGAATATTTTTCCACGTCACAATCGAATTCTACGCCAACCTTTGTTTATTTTCATTGAGCTGCTCTAGCGTTAATAATGGACACCCGTCCGAGCAAGCCTATCATAATATGTATTAGTAAGAAATTAGGTATTATTTTAAGATAATGTCCCCTAGACCGGTCACAGCGACCAATCGCGAGAGATTAACCAACTGCGTAGGAGATATTATAGTGCACAAGTGTGTGCGCAAACACAGGTGCACTCTCTATTTCCTAGCTCTCATAATCTGGGACGGCAGTCCGACACGACTGGAAAGAGTTCAGGCACAGGACCAACGGCTTTACGAGTTTTCCGAGGCACGGGAGTGTACACACTTCCAACTTCCAGACTCCGGGCTGCTACTGAGAATTTTCTGACTGAAAAACTCAATACTTTTACCGGCCCGACCTGGGGATGGAAACCAGGACCATCGGGTCTGCGGCCTTATTTCTAGCCACTAGACCAACAAAACAGCCTTTGGTAAGTATGATCTCATTCGAGTATCGAGGACTTCACTTGCGAAAACAGAAGTGGTTCGCTCTAAGTGGTGCAAGTCAGTAAGTTCCTCGTCGTGAACCGTGGGAAGGTAAGACACTATTAAGATTCTTGCCCGATATTCTATAGAAAGTACAATCTAAATTCCGATCCAAACATATAAGCATGACGATTAAAAAGTGCCTGCATGTTATGTGAACAAAGTATATTTTGATTTGGTATTTATGAACTTAGCGTTCATACTGTTTTAAATTACTAAGTTCATAAAGTACTCGGCAGCAGCATTAAATAATCAAAAGACAATTACTTGTTAGTGTTACTGGCAGTACAATATTAAAGCTCGTAAAAAGCGCTCCGTCGTGGGCAGGTGTAACATCTTTATCACTGCTGGAGACAATATTGAGCTCGGTGCAGTAAATAACACCACATCTTTCACATCCTACGAGGATGTTGCTACGAGTCAAATTAAATTTGTATCAAAATTTATAACTTGCTTAAGGTTGAGCGTGGCATACACTAAAACGATATTTCAAATATTTATTATAAGCCGTTTTATGTTTATTTATATATTAAGTTTATATCCATGCTGTGTATATAATATATTGGCGAGATCGGATTTGTAATGTGCGGTTTTGAGGTTTTGTCGCCTTGTTAATTTAACGTATATTTATCGGTAAGTAACTAATCAGAAAATTTTTTTAGTAATAAAATATTGCAAAACTGTGTTTGAATTTCTGTAAAATGTTGTTATATATATTTTTAATATACCTACATATATTTTTCAGATATAGTTTGTGATGTCAACTTAGTTTAGGGAAAACCTTCATAGCAAACCTATGCACTAGGTAGACTAATTTACTCGGTGGTAGAGCTTTGTGCAAGCTCGTCTGGGTAGGTACCACACACTCATCAGATATTCTACCGCAAAACAACAGTACTTTGTATTGTTGTGTTCCGGTTTGAAGGGTGAGTGAGCCAGTGTAAACACAAGGGACATAACATCTTAATTCCCAAGGTCGGTGGCGCATTGGCGATGTGAGCGATGTTTAACATTTTTTACACTGCCAATGTCTATGGGCGTTGGTGACCACATACTATCAATACAGTACAACAAAAAAAAAATATCATTCAACATAAATATGTGTTAATTATTGTTTGTTTAAAGCGTTTCATTTAAAAATATTATAAATATATTTGATTAAATAATTTAATCGACTTCAGGAATAGCAGTAATGCGCTTAACAATTATTAACGGAAGTAGCCTATTTGGCTAAATGTTTAGCACTTTAAGCAAGCAGTACGTAATGCGCCAAATAGTGTAATATAAGACGAATATTCGGCTCATGTGCGCTTACTAACTAAATGCCATACGGCATACCTGCCCCCGACTAACTAAATGCCATACGGCATTTAGTTAGTCGGGGGCAGGTAGAAAGAAAAAATATTTGCTATGGTTTATATACTGAATGCTGATTATTGTGCTAATTCTATAAACACTTAATTTATAACCGAGTATAGAGATGAAAGAATCTAGTGACCTATTAAATATTTACTAGAGCTTCGCAGTCAGTTTGAAGTTCCTCACGGATGGCTAGACCTGCCCGGGGGTCGAACTCACTGAACAGGGTTGTCGATATGCGCTGTTAGCTTAAAAAATGTATCACTAGTACAATACAACAGTAAAGTTTTAACCTATTTCAAGCTATTTGTTTAAAAAAACTCAGGAAATTGAAAAAGGTATAATATAATACATCAAGATACGTCATTAAAAAGTAATTTTAATACTGTTATTTTATATTAGTAAAGGAAAAAAATAACTAGTCACATATTCACAGTTCACATCCATTTGACTGAACAAACTGAGCTTAAATAAATAAGATTAATTTATCATTTGATCTGTAGTAAAACGAAGATAATTATAATAAGATCAAACGACATTAGCAAATACCTAATAGGTTCTCATACAATATGCTTGCGCCCTTGCCCGAGTTTCCAGAACATCGACAGCGAATGAACTCGTTATGAACTCATTGACGGCTGAGTGAGTTACTCTTACGGTCCGCCAACCACTTTCAAACTTCGTCCCTATCACGGAAAATGCTAAACATAAATAAACATGAACTAATATAGAAAATATTATATTAAGTTTTATTTTATCGTAAAAAAAAACTTTGTCTACGACTTGACGTGTCTCGAAATAAGATATTATTTACCTCATTTGTCAAGGTTAGCTTATAAGGTTGCGGCTCGTGAGTGTTCGAATCTCAGGTTAGAAGAAAATAATACAGCTTATGTTTCTTAGTGAAAGTTAAAATCTATATTTAATGTCGAACTACACTTCATTATTGGTATGGTCAAAAATGTATGCAGTCTAAATAACGGCTACATAAATATAAGCGTTTTTTAGTTTGAATAAAAGTTTGTTGAAATTTATTATTTATTAAATTATAAGTAACTTAGATTGTATGGTGAAATTTAGAAGAAGCAAATTACGCATTGCACTCGGCTTACAACGTGAGGGTAAATAACTTTAGCTGTGGGTTCGCTTCATATGTATCCAAGGATAAAAATCCGCCAGGAAAATGTTATTTATGGTCCGATTTAAAGTCTTCCGTTTAACTGCACCGAGCACGAATATTAATGAACTTATTTTCTGCAACGAGAAATAATTGACATAATTACGACACTGTTGTAGCAAAATCCGCGACCTATTTATAAAATGTATCATTATTATAATATTATTGACATTATTTTCAGATGAAACTTATTTATTACGCATGCATATTTAAATTTAAATAACTATTTTATCACCCTCCTATCTTACTCGTTTTATTTAAAAGTATATTGGATGTTTGTTATTTAATCGCTATCGATTCTATTGGATATAATAAATATTTTTTTTAAATAAATGTGTATCATAAATACCTAAAATGACTGAAATATCAGATAACTTCCTAAGCAGTGATAATCAAATGGACTTATCATTTATTTACCAAGGTTTTATTTGATATAGTACAAACAACAGAAACCTTATATAAGAACTAGCTGTGCCCCGAGGTTTCACCAGCGTATAATTAATAAAAAAAACAACGGGTTGCACTCCGGGAGTGCCGGCAGAAGTGAAAACTTGAACATTAACGTTGTGCATTTTTGATATTTTGGAATGATTAGGGAAAAATTTTGCTCGAATTGTTTTAATTATCAGTATAAAAGTACTATCATTTATGTGATAAAATATACAATATTCATTTATTGCGCTATCACACACACATACACGTACACACATATGACTACTGGTAAAGAAATACGTAATTAACGATTTGAAATTAATTTTCATAAGATACCGTAGGGTTTACCGATCTTATATATGGCCTATCATTTGCGCCATCAAATGTTCTTTGTGTGTACCAATTTTCATCAAGATTGGTCAAGCCGTTCTCGAGTTATAAGAAGACATACAGACAGACAGACAAAAATGGAAAAAATAGTATAATGTGAATCACTGCATCATAAAACTATTATTTATCTCAAAATTAGGAGTAAAAAAAAACGTACAGACAGAGCCAATAGATTTATATAGTAGTATAGGTATATAATAACATAACATCTCTTCAAATATATAAATAACCTTCTTTTTTTCTAGTCAGTGTCAAAAGTCGATCGTTTCGTGAAGTAGGACATAGAATACAATAAAAAAATCTATATTTTAATTTTCACCTTGCGATGAGTGCAGTTCTGTTACCGCTATTTACTTATTATGTATTTACCTTGTATTTAAGTAAATTTTAATTTATATTTTTGGAGACATTTAAAAAGTCCGTTTAACAAGGGAAATAAAATAATTAAGGTCTTAGTAATATAAAATAAAGTATTCTACAATACTCGGTGACCATGGAACTGAAATAGCGATTGCGAAGCTGCAGATTGGATGTGGATAGCAACACTAGCCGCAGGCAGCACCTCGTTCCCCTGTTTCTGAATGCTTTATTCATTGCCATAGAATCTGTAGCCATTCTGTTTGTTATTGATATGTACCAATTAGATAGCTTCTAATACAATATAATTGTTATAGGGACAAGAAAAAACACATTCTCAGTTGTAAACATATTCCAAAAGATAATATGGTTGATATAGAAATTCAGTATTATTGATATTTTAGCAAACTTGACGTGTGACTGCTCGGGACATCGAGGAAATTACCTCTTCCCTGCCTTTCGTCAAGGAACAATTAAAAAGAAATATATATCGTGATAATTCTGAAATAATTTTATATACTTTTTTACTAAAAATTATAATTGAAAAAAAAACAAACAAACACAAATATTCATAAATATAATAATTATCTTACAAAACTTTATATGCTATTAAATAACATGACGTTTTAAGATTAATAGGTAGGTTATTATTTTTGTGAAACTATAATATGTATATTAACTCTAAAATTGATAAAATATTTTTTATTGATATATGTGTATTTTATATTGAAATTTATTAATTACATAGTTTGTTTTTGTAACAGATGTATGTTATTTTATTTATTATTATTACATGCACCTCCTCATGACCTATGAGTAATCCTGTACGCCATTTGTGGTGTACAATAAAGTATAAAGTAAAGTAAAATCTCAATATTTTAGCAAATAAACATGTTGCAGATATTTTGTTGCACATTTTTAACATTTGGTGTGGCATTTGGTTGATACAATTACTGATACAATGGCGTAATGACAGAAAATAAAATACCTAAAGCAGGCCATCGCAATCGGAACACCATTGTCCATAAATACGACACAAAAGAAATTCCGGGTGAACAAAAAAGCTTGTATGTGCTTTGTATGTAAGAACGCGTTAACTTTATCCGAGTTTAGTTGTTTTGAAATGGATTTTTTTAATCGGGTTATTGGCATTTATCTGATGCGACTGTTAATTAAGTACCTACTGCTTTATGATATTAATTTTCGATCGATTTTTTTTTTTATAAAAATGTGTAGGATGAAATAATATTAACGGTTTATTAACAACATCATTTGGTATCAAAAATATTTATAATTTTCTTTATCCTACGATACGAATACGATATTATTTAGTCTACGATTATAACTTGTAATATCTGCGTGGAAGAATGAATAGTACACTGGTGTCTGGTGGACTCCCTCACTCTTATATTTCGGTTGGATGACCGGAAACAGATCAGGCTCAACAGGCTTACATCCCTTAAAAAAACCTAATAACTTATTATTGTTTTGATAACTTGTTTGAACCTTGGATCTCAGCATCAGCACCCTAATAAACTAACCATTAAACCAACGTAGCATTTGCATATATATCATAATAAGTATAATTACAATAACAAAATAACGTGATGTCGGCGGATTAACCGTGTCTGCGTTAAAGATACTGAAATGTAATTATGATGGAGCCGGAGAACCGCGTTAGAGTTGTTTATTAATGAGTAGGGGATATATTTCCATTATATCGCATAAGCTATCAAACGCCCACCTTGAATAGTACCCGGGGCATAATGTGCTTGCTATTTATATGAATAGAAATTTACTGTGAATTTGTTTACTATAGAAAAGGACAAAATACGTTAGCATAAATTATACTACAGTTAGAAATGTAATCAACAAAATAATAAATAAATGGTATAATAGTGAATATTATTTAATTATATTTTTGTTATCGATGACTGCTTTATTTATTTCAAATATTTGGGCATATTGGCAAATTGGCCAGCTGATCGTACGTGTGACCACCGCCTGTAGACATGCCCTTACAGCGGTATTACCTTTAGGAACTATAATGCTATGTTTCTTGTTCAGTGTTTATATGTATGGAAGTGTGTGATGATGTGATATATGTATGGAAACAAAATAGCACTTCTTACTCGTAATAGATATAATTGACATTACATAGTCCACGAACTACCTGTATACCTATAATAAATAGTTAAATTTATTCTAGTTTTTTTACTACTGTACTTAAAGTAGATAACATACTAAAGGTAAGGTATAATTAATTCAAAATGTTTATGAATTAATTTTTGTTTAAAATTGAATGTGTCGTTTCTTTATATTCATACACACGCAGAAAATAAAATACACATGGTGTTACACAGTAAATAATTCTAACGAGAGCATTGCATTCGCAATAAAAGCAACAATGCAATTTAGCAGAGTTGCATTCGGCCGATGGCTCCTCACTAAAAGTTGTTACATTCGTCCACTGCCAACGATTACTGACACATACATACTCGTATGAGAATAAAAATACCGGCAATCAGAGTAGCACGACCTATAACATTTACGATATTTTACAACAAAGGAGAGCGTAACGGCCCGTGAATAATGTTTCGTTTTATAACACAGGTATTTGTTTAGTTGAAACGTAACTCTGGATGCGTAATTAATAGGATTCGTCTGCAGGTCATTATTAAATAACCGCAACTTTGATTCATAAAAACATTAAAATTTTCAATTGGCAAAATATAGTTTTTGTTTTAAAAGGCGCGCATCTCGTACCTATTTTTCCTTGAATCATATTACTCGCTTTTAAATGTATGTAAAAAGCCGTATTTGTACTTATTTACTAGGCATAGAATAAAAAGAAATTCCTAGCTGTATAACGTATAAAATGCAGCGATGTCCGATTTGTGGAAATAGCGTATAAAAATTTCAAAGAGCCTATACGAGCGCACTGTCCGCGGCCGCGGCCGCATCACTCGCCGCTGCATAAAACATGCAAATTGGACCACTTCGCTGGTGTGCCTAAGTACACTCGCTTTTGCACTTTTATGTAAAATTGAGGCCTATTAGTCATGTAAATATTGTTAAACGAAGCGCATCCCTCGACTGTACTTAAATCCTGTTATGCAGTCCAGTTTTGAATTAAACTCCTATGATAAAGAGCTCACAGCGCTTCGTATAATAATTATGCTCTCGTAAAATATCGTATAACTGTATGCATAACATTTAGTAATTGACCATCATTATGATATTTATGAATAAGCCTATTTAAATTATTACCTTTGCATTGATTACAATATTTATCAAGATAGTATTGTGTTTAGTAATATTATATTTTACAGACTTAATATTATATTTTATAGTAGACTTTATTACTAAGCATAAAAGTAGACTTGTTGATTTCCGATATAGTCTTACTTATAAATTGTCTTAAGTTTATGAGAAACTCTAAGTACTTAGTAATAATGGCTTAATGATTTTACTTATTGCATCAGTTTTAGTCGGGGCAAGAGAGGTAGCATTTTGTAAGTGAGCTTTATTAGAACTCCAACAATAGAGTCTAAACGAGGATGGATCTTCAGTCTTTCCTTGTCTAAAATTTGAATGGTAGGCTTTTGGCGTAATAATGATCTTTTGTATCTTTTAATGACTTTAATAGAGACCTATTAATGCAGCAATGAAAATATACGCTTCATTTTACGTAAGTGAAAAAAATTGCCAGAATTTCATGGGCGAGTATTTGCAATATTAATTTCCGTTTACTGCGAATGAACGGGTGAAGTTATTTTATGTTTGATGAGGTATGAACGACTAACGTATATTAAAACTTTCAATCTATAGTGTTATCATTTTATAAATACATTGCTTATATATATATGATAAAAATATTGCTTTGCTTACAAAAAGTTTAATTTTAAAATATTGTATAATTATCATAAATAAGAACTGAACTGAACTGAACTGGTTACATTTGTTTTATTTTTTATAAATATCTAACAAAATTGATATAATTTAGCGTAAGCGTCAGAAGCAGATACGATTCCCGTCAGAGGTGCCCGGGGAGGTTAACCGCGAGGTCTCACGTTTGCTTCATCAATTACCCTTGTCTCTCCGGTCTCTGTCTTTTCACGAACTCCCGACGCGGGAATATTTTTTCTTATATGGTGTAATATAAACATAGGAATAATTAAAGCATTTTTGTTTATATGATACTAATTTTAATGTTCATAAAATTTAATGTCGCATGATTTTTTTTATTAGGTAGGTACGTTATAAGCCTTCTATGATTATACTATGTACTTAAACCCATAACATATTATATTAGTGTTGTGGTATTTACAGGGTAAAATAAAAAAAAAAAAACAATATCCAAAACATCCTCAACGTGAAAGATAAAAAAAAATTGTGCATCATTTTATATCTTGGACAATGTCTGGTTCCATTGATCACTGCGTCGTTGAAGCTTCATAAAATAGTCACAACCTAGTTTCCCTTTACAGCGACATTTTATTATCTTCAGTAATTCCGCAGTAGTGTCCCTATCTGTTGTATTATTCTAAAACAAACAATGCCATTTGAGTGTGAATACTTCGAGGCAATGAGGTTAGAGATGCAAAAGCAATTTTATCACAGGTCATTGTTCACAGACATGCCCGTCCAATCATAATAAAGTTTGATAAAGCCTCGGCTCCGGTACTCCGGCTACTTATTTCATTTACACGGTAACCTCTTCCATTTCTCAATATTTATGAACTTATTTTTAAATGTAATAGCTTGCTACGAAAATACAAAAAGGTAATTAAATCGTTGTTATTATTTTGATTCCTTTTTTTATTTACTTTTAGATATCAATTGTTCCAATTAAAGAAATTATTTCGTGCTCGTTTAGTCACTGCAAGGTTGTTGCCACCTATTATATGATATAAAGTGCATCGAGCATTGGAACCAGCGAGTGCTGATCATTGTTGCATTGTTTATTGTTACACAATTATGGAGGGATTGCTGTTTAAACCGCCGCAGCAAAGAAATTTAATGTATTAAGCTCTCAGTACAACTTTATATTCTGTTTATACTGTACGCTTTACGACTCGACGTGCGTGTTATTTTGTTTTATGTAGGAATTATTGTTCTCGACTAGCACTAAAACGGCTACGAGATTGCAACACCGAAAGAAAGTTACGGTCGAAGTGCAGGCTATCGGTTATGTAAAGATGTGTATTAAGGAAGGATGTAAAAATACTCCTACTTCATTCAGTTACGAGCAACAAGCCCGCTTATACTAGTATCATTGAATTTCAAATTATAATTGAATTATTTTATATAAATATCGTAGAAATAAAATATGTATTAGTACTTACAAGTTCTAGTATTGTGAATGTTATTTAACATTTTGTGAACTAGTTTATTCATTTTGATTCTACTCCTGAAGTTGTTTGAGAGTTTAATTTACGTAGGAGATCGTTTCTATGAAATAATAATAAAGGTGTCAGACACAACGAACTCGCAAGTAATACCTACTCTTTAAAAGCGGTCGAAATTGAAATATTGAAAATGGTTTTAGCGAGAATAACTTCGTTTCATATTGAAAACTTGATAGTAACCTATTATTGATTCGACAATACTAACGTCTAAAATATTAAAACTCAAGTGGTTCATGGGCCTGTGCCGAATCGACGAGAGCGCTACGACCTTTTTTCATTAATGGACACCGAAAACCTTCCCCGTCTCACTCGAAAAATCTTTTGGAAAATAAATGAATCCATACCGTATGTAAATCGCGTCGTCTAAAGTTTTTTATTGAAAAACTTGAAGAACTGATGAAAATGGACGGAGACGGGAAAGATCTCACCTTTCATCTTATAAAATGATACGAAGTTTCGAACGCGTTTTCTATTTCATTAAAGTTACTCATTTTTGTCATCTAATACTAAAATCATTTTTCATGTTATTTTATTATTTATGTATTTATTATGTTATTTGAATGTACATTATAAATGGTGTTAAAATGGAAAGCTTTTTTAAGAGATTTCTTCCAGCCACCAAAGCTGTGGTGCACACTATTATAATTAATTTGAAAAGTATTTTAAGTATATTGTAACTTTATAATCCACTGTTTAATAAAAAAAATATTAATATTAAAAAATCCAAATTTTGATATTGAATACTTTTCATATCAGTAAATATGTACGAAGAAGATTATTTTATTTATTCTTGTTTCGAAATAAAGAAACTCTTAATACTTGATCGTAATATATTTTAACTGAATATAGTTTGAAACGAAAAGTACATGAATTAAATAAATAGAATCGAATAAAGAATTGATAACCTCGGTTGATAAAAACGGCTAGATGAGATAAAGACTTTTAGACATTCAAAGACCTTTCAGATACTGTATAATTTTGCTCCACGCAAATAAAGTCTTGTTTATTAAATAATGCATAGTGGCGTTTTGTTATAATGACGTTATTTAAGATTAAGAGGAGTTAACCGGGATGGCCGGCAAGTTTAGAGGGCCGAGGGTTCGCTCTTGGGAACTAAGAGCATGAGTAATTGATAATGCTTGCCCTACAGTACGTAATCTCGGTCAACTAAGACCATAATAAAATTATGTTACGTTCGAGGGAAAAAAAAATTTCGTTGACAACATCGGTCATTTGACAAGGAAACACAGCTTATAATTACAAAGACTATTGTAGTGATGTCCCTGATTCCTAAGCTAGGCATTAAGTTATGTAACAGAAATCAGTGCCCCCGAATATGTCATTTTGACACTATGACAGTCTAACGTCGTTATTTTCTTTCATACAGTCACCAAACCACATTGGTTATTATTGGCAGACCACAATGATTTGGTACGTAGAGTTAGATACTCGTACCTTATTTTGTTACGAGTGTTAGTAATAATGAAATAAAAAACGCATTTTCAGTAAATGTAGATAAGATCATCATATAGCAATTTGCTTTAAAAATAGACTAAATCCTTAAGCAAAAAAAGCGTTTATAACAATTCGACGTTGCTTTAAGTACGAGTATAAAGTAGAACTTTTGTAAATAAATTGAATATGTGTACTAACCACTCACACCAACCCACATTGGAGCAGCGTGGTGGAATAAGCTCCAAACCTTCTCCTCAAAAGAGGAGAAGAGGCCTTAGCACAGGCTGTTACTTATGTGTAATAGTGAAGCATATAACAATGGTACTTAAATAAGATAAAATTAATCAAAAACAACTATAAAAATTGTTTGTATAGTAAAAAAGATATGTCTTCAAGTAAGGTGTCGTACGTGTTGTTAGCCATGGAACCTGTAATCTCGCTTTGATCTCTATCTGATTATTTAAATACTAATGTAAGTTAAGTAAAATACTTAAAGTTTTAATAAAAGAAATTGTTATTGGTTGATCCCTGAAATTTGAAATTGTTATAGTTATTTAGCCCTTAGTCCTAATTATCTTGTCTACAAAATAAATTAGCGTTTTAAAGAAATAAATTAGGCGGCGCTATGCCATCGATGACGTTGCAACGACTTGTTTAGAATTCCCTCTGTTATTTATTACGCACACATGTCAAATCGTGAGTCACACATACTAGAATACTTATTAATAAACATATTACATGAAGAAAAAATAAACTGCTAACTTCCTTTTGCGTGCTTACAAACATAAAAGTTTTTCGTGTGTATCCTAACGAAAACATAAATTAGGTAAATTTACTACGCTTTATAGAGAGAATCCCCTTCGTTACAATATGTTCGTAAGAATACCGAGGGTCACTGAATAGTCAAATCTCCCCTACGTGAATTTCAAGAAACCGTATCGGCAGAATTATCAAAACTTTTTAACTTTGTAACTTTTCCTTAAACGAATAGTAGAGCTAGCCGCTGTTCTCATTCGTCGAAGATTTCTCAGTACGGGAGGATTTGGCATATGCTTTCCTTGTCTTACCCAAAGAATATACATTACAGAGTGGAACGAGGTTCGGTGCGACTGTTGTATTGTTGCGAGTCTCGAGCGGGCGGTGTAAAGCGTGCAGCGAGCCGGCTCCGGGGCGGCCTGTCTCGCGAGTCACAGCGCGTTTCAGTTCTCGTCGTTGCGATGACGGTAGCGCACGTCACTACGCCGACTTTTCGACAGGTTACGTATAGACGATCGCGCCGATACCACTCTCGGAACTAATAAATCACGGGAACTAAACGAAGCATACCCTCCCGAAGAGATTATAGCTCGATATGAGATAACAAGGCTGTGGCACGACTCCGGTGATTAATTACTAAAAGTCTGTTCAACTCGAATGATTCGAACGGAAGCGTAATCTTGGTGGGATTAGATTTAGATGAGTAATGTAAACAGTCAAACATTGTTGGATAGTTCCGGAAACGAATGTTGATTTACTGCATGAGATAATTGCCGTTTATAAACTGTAGTTAGTGTACATAGCAGTGCAGGTGAATGTTCCCGGATAGGTAGAACTGGTCGGGATGGCCGGGCAAAGGCTATGGATCGTTGGGCTTCTGTGGACCGTACTGGCTTCGGTGCTGGCTGACTCTTGGACCACTTACCAAGAGCAGCCTTGTTGCCGTCCGGTGACGCACCATCGCATTCGTCACCACCGAGGTAAGTTCTCCAAATACAGTTATAACTTGTAATTAAGAAACAATAATGGTAAGAAAGAGAAAGCCAGTCTCTATAATAATGTCAATTATTTTATTACCTATTATTCCATTAGCGCCTACTTATTTAATCTTCGATAAAAGCAAACAGCGATGCACAGTTCGTTCGTTTATCGTTATCATATAAGACCGCGCACGGGAAGTGCTCGTTCGTTATCTAGTAAACATTAGTCATAGTTAAGTATTCAAACTCGTAATGCTAGGTACAAAAGTTTATTCACCTGTGTTAAATATATAACTTTACTTGCTTGTATTAAATAATTGGTAATATTTTTTTAATTTCTACTGAAACAATATTTCCTTATGAGAAGGTAGACAGACATTATTTGATATTATATATATATATATAATATACATATTTTTATTATACATAAAATATGATGTACTAGCTTAAATAGATGATAGAATATGTTTGTAGTTATTATTTGTTGTTTTCATACACGATATATAAATTTAATTATAAATGATAATTTCATGTATGTAATTACATACATTAATTAATGAAATAGAATAACCACTGATTTATCCCAGTCTTCTCGGTGAAATCAATATTCCGACCCAGTCATTTAAATTTAATTAATCTTGTAAAATCATGATTTAAAAGTCCCCGTTAGAGCGTATTTAAATTTATTTATTTATTTATTAAGCTAGTTACACCATCAACTTATCACTAAACACTTAAAATTAACAACTTAAACAAAGAAACAAAGTTAAAAAGTTTTGATAATTCTGCCGATACGGTTTCTTGATTGTTTGGTACTCTTACGAAGTGATACGTCTTTAAAGGCGTAAAAACAGTTACTTTTTACTTTATCTTTTTAAATATTTAGTATTTCAAAATTTATTACATTCATCATCAATATTTGATATTTGCACAGTTCAAGTATCAACCAAATACAATTTGTTTCACACACAAACCTATTAGTTGTTTATCGTGTACTTAAAACGCGGCGATATAAATAAGAACTGGATATTAACACATATATATTTAAAAATAATATACTTTTAAAATTATTATGTTAGGATCAGAAGATTAATTAATTAATTTTATAGTTGAATTAACTTTACATGGAGTTCGTAACGCGATTAATCTTGTCCTCTGATTAACAAAAGTTATGAATTATTGTATTACCGCTTCTTTATTAAAACTTTAGGGTATTCAATAATTATGAAATTTGGGTAAATTAGAGTTATTTAGCATGACATATTATTTATTCTATTTAGGTTCAATTTTGCAATCCCCATTTAATTTTTATCAGCTTAATAAAATTTACGTTTTGACATTTTCTAATATAAGTACCGTGAAAATTTATATTTATTTTCTAGATAAAAAATAAATCTGACCGCAAGTATAGTAAAATATTTTTTTTTTTTAAGGTTAATTCACAATTTTCAGATATTTTTAATACAAAAACTGTCAAAATGTAAACTAATCATTTAGATAAAAAATAAGTGGTGATTAAAGTCGGCCCTTAATAAAATAAATGTTAGGTTTAGTTTTAGACGATAGGTAAGAAAGGTCGTCACAGCAACTGACTTTAGTGCCATTTGTCGGTTATTTTATTACTATTTATTGCGATGTTTTAATAAAATTGTTTGAAGAATTATATGTGTTCGTCTTAAGCGAATTTCTTGTCTCGCTTCTGCTCACAACGATTTAAATTCGCGACATTATATATATACAATCCAAAATACATGAAAACCAAGGAAAATGTATTTTTTGGATATTTTGTAAGGAGAGGCTAAGATTTCCTATGAGTTTTGCCGCGATTTTGAAAATGGGGTGATTTTTAACTTTTTTTTCGAGAATTCTGAACTGATGACGGTGACTTAAGTGGTAGGATGGATAAACAATATCGAAAAATGCATTTACATGCAATACTGGACTAATAGAAGACAACTTTTTGTGGATGCTTATATATATATTTTTTTTAACTTGTGACTTGTACTGCGCTAGGCGGCCCATATACCGTTGCGTTGTCGATACATTATAGTTCAACATTATGTGAATTGTGAGCATATGATGAATGTACAATTAATAAAATTATACAGCACTAAACATTATTTATTGTTTAGATCTACAAACAAATTAAGAAACATATGTTTTTATTACAGCATCACCGTTACTACCAAATTATAATAGTCATAATTCCTATATCTAAAGTTTAGATAATTCTCGTAGTGGATGTCAGTTTGTCCATTTTAGGACAGGATATCTGTCTGTAAAAGAAATAAAACTCTGTAAATAAAGTTGAAAAAGGAACAACCTGTTTTTGGTTATTTATTTATTTATAACAAACTCAATTTCGTTTATTCAATATAATAATAATAATAATACTTTATTGTTATCCATTACATACATATTCTACAAAAAATATAGCCCTGACTACTGAACTGGTGTTACCCGTGTGTCAGAAGTCAGTCAGTCAATATAGAAGCATTACACCGTACTCTTCATTACTGATAGTCAAACTAAAAATTACCGCCGGTTTGCAAAAGAAATTTTCTGAGAAAAACAATAAAAAGAAACTAGGCGGTTTAAAAAAAAATTGTTATCAATTTAATAAACAAATAACCAGTATCGTTTAATTCTCAAGGTGTTCATATAAATATGCATATACATTTTTTTAAATTTAGCAATATAACCATCATATAAGAAACAGCATTACATTACATTACATATGTTTGTTCTATAGATAAGTAAAGTACTTTCTCGTAAGACGTCAGTTTTGGATCCTGTATCACTACGCTTCAGTAACCCTGGATAGACATATGTCATACATATATAACAGATTATTACCCAGCATATACGGAGCTCCTCGCGACACTTTTCTTCAAGGACGAACTGGAGATTAAGTATAAACACAAATTACGCTCATGAAAACTCAGTGGTGCTTGGCCGGATATTAATCCGCTATCTTCGGATTATAAATCTTCAGATCCAACTGTTATATCCACTAGGCCATCAAGGATCCTGAAAATTAACCATTTAAATGAAAATGTTAGAGTTTCTATTACCAAAATTTAAATTCAAGCTATGAGTCCACAATGTAGATATTGCGTTTAGAAATTAAATTTGTAAATTGACTTTAGAAGAACTCTTTAACACACAAACCTATAGCTGATAAAATACAAATTACGGTTGTCGGTCATCTATCGACGCGCCTCGCCTTAGGGTTATAACCAACTCGTATGCCGTGACGTCAAACGGTATGACGCTCTCTTATGCCGTTTCGCATCCGCTCTCTGTTCCCGTGTGTCTGCGAGACGTACAGTTCGTTGCTACATTATTATTATAATAAGAGCATTATCTCTATTTTATTAACGAAACTTATTTATTTTTGTATGTATGTATGTTTTCTTTATTCAATTTCAATGTATCGCATTTGTCGGGCGTCCCGTACGTGACAACAATTTTTTTTTAATGAAACTGTTTTGCTCATCTTTATAACATGCTAAAACTAATCTAGACATATACATACTTCTGATGCACACGTAGGACAACATTAGTTATTATCCCGACGGCTTTGTAAGGGGTTTATCAAAGCTGCTGTACATTCACTTTCATTAAAATACAATTAAATTAACTTCCTTTTTATTTATTTATTACTTTTTTGGGGATTTATTGGTAGTAAACCTCTACAATAATTATATTTCAATAACGTAGTAATCACGACTTATTTCATGGTATACCTTCGTAAATTTTAATATTCCAATGAAAAATACTAAAACATTAATAAAATTTTATTCATAGCTAGCTAGCACTAAAATATTTTTATTAGTCAAGTTTAATCAAAGTGAAAACGGTTTGTTACATAAATTAGCTTACTTTTGCACGTCCATAAACAAATTAAACTCATTTTTCTGACGACATTAAACGCATTTTTTGCTCGTGTAATATTTAATTTGAGGCAACGAATAGCCTGGGCCAAATTCTTTTTGGACATCTATAGGCGAGTTGGGGACAATTTGCCATCATTAGCAAGTAACAAGCATTCTCCAGGCTCGAGCGTCCGCGTCGGCATAAAAAACGTACCATATAAAAATATTTTCTATGAAGTCAGGAATTTGCTGTATAAGTACCTATTGTATATATATTTTACGTATTTTCTCCCATTTCTATATAACCTAAATTACGCAAATAACTTGTATTGCTGAGCAGTATGGTTGGTTCACCTTCTTTATTTAACAAGGATTCGTTAAGGACTCGGTTTGTAAGAAGTCACGAGAAGCATAAAAGCTTTGAATGCCCGATCGGTTCCAGTTGTCAGGGAGCGGGTCGCGCGGGGAGGTTCACTGCAAACCGGCTTCGTGAGCTCGCGCAGGTAATTGACTCGGCGCGCGGTGTGTGCGGCTTGGTTGAATTGAGCCATAAACAAGATAGTATAATCAAACTATAAATGATGTTTAATAGGTTTATTATAATACAAGCTGTTCACGCTAGTCCGTGCTTATGAACTTTAGATATGCAGTTTATTTTAGTTTACTCAAAACTCCTTCAGAAAATAAAAAGCTCTGTTGAATTTCATCAAAGTTTATGTAATGAGCGTATATTTTTTACACAAACGAGATAACATATTGCTGATTAGTTTAAACCGATTAATTCATTTATAATTCATGAAGCGATAGTGATTGATTAATCTACATTTAATAGTAAAGGCTGCTCATCGTTCAAGTATTAATAACTCAATTTATCGAGCAAGCTCACTTTAAGTTGCTTCGTTCGAAGCCATTAATTTTTACATCATCTTGTTATTAACTTTATTCAAAGTAAATTAATATTTTCGCTTAACGTCATATCGTTTATTATTATTTTGTTCTTAAAATGTAATTATAGCAATTTGTATAAAGTTTAATTGTCGTTTTGTGTATTCGTTGTAATAAAATAAATAGTCAAGCTGCAAACCTAATCTGTTAATCTGCTAGGGAGAGGGCCAGAGCGCCCATGTCTGAGCGGGTAATTTAGGTGATTAGCGCATGTCACCGCGGCCCGAGTGATGACTTAATCGCTGCGCCCAAACATTGATGGCCTTGTCTATATACATAACGTGTGATATAAGCAAAGTATTTCTAAAGAAAACTTCGTTGCTAATAAGGAATTTTAATATCTCTATTATTATATATGTATAACTAAGATAAATCTCTTAATTTATATACTAGTTACTTCAAATAACGTCGATCTGAGAGATATTTTTTTATTAGATATGCATTTTAAATCGAATAAAATTTATAATTTAATTATATTTATATATTTAGCTTATTATTATTAAGTGCCTTTTATGTGCCTGTATAATATTGTAATTGATGTCAGATTACTTTGTTTAAATAACGATTCGTTTTGTTTACGAATTTGTTTTGTTAATTTGATTTGTCTATGAAGCGTAATTCAAAAGCGTTCGTATGTGACCCATATATTAACGTAATAAATGGCTCGTAACGATAACGATTCGTTAAAAATCTGAACCTGAAAATAACAATACAAATTATTTCAAGATCGATATTGAAATATACTTTAGTACAAAGATATATTACGTGGTAAGTTACACGTTACAATGACCGCGGTACCACGAGGCGTGTGGTCTACAATTACGGAGTTAGAGCAATCGTTCTGACAGCCATCACTTCACTAGATTTTATCTCCGCTATATTAAACTATTTTCTAGTTGCTATACATCGCTGAGTACCATTCGTTACACACACAAACACACACATTTCGTAACTTAAAATACAATCAACAAAAAACTTGTATCACATGTATTATTTCAAGATCGATATTAAAATATACTTTAGTACAGAATATAAGAGGTTAAACGATTTTTAATAAAGATAAGATATTTGAAAAAATAATAGACTCGTGGTTCTAATGGCTTGTTTCTATGGCTGCGAATTATGGGGTGTCGAATCCAGGGTCGGACCGGATAAACTATGGCGAAGTACTATTAAGCTAGATGATAAACTTTGAAGGAACGCGCTAATCGTTAGAGTAAAAAAGAATTAGTGAGAGAAAGTTAGACAACGAAGGCATATAAATATAAAATATATAAATACGTCTTTCTTCTCTCTTTATTCAAATATAATGTTAATTAAATTTATAAATTCTAATTATTTAACGCATTAGTTTTAAATTTCTATTTAATTAAAGAAGTGCCAGTCTGGCAATTGATGGCCATTATTTCAAACATTTCGGTAATCTTTGTTTTCAGTACGTTATAATAGTTATACCATTTATACAAAATAAACTAGTTTTAATGTAAAAATACTGATTGAGAAAAATCATCATCAAATGATTTTGGTCCGAGGCACGGGAGTGTACACACTGGGAGTCTGGAAGTTGGAAGCACTTGTGCACTATAATATCTCCTGCGCAGTTGGCTAATCTCTCTTGAGATTGGCCGCCGTGGCCGAAATCGGTCTGGAGGATCTTAGAGATAGTATTTATTATATGTACTAACGAGCTGTTTTTTAACGAACATTAAAAATAAAAAAAAAAAAACGTCGTTGGTCGGGTTAGTATTTCAAAAAAGTAAAAAAAAGGAATAAAAAATACATCTTTGTAATAATATAAGTACGGTTACATACTTTCGGTATAAATAACAAATGACTTCAAATAACAGTAACAAGCATATCAAGGGTATTATGAGTACAATGAATCTAGATTTAATCTAAGTATTATTATTGCTTCATCTATCCATTCACATTTCATTGCAACGTCATCATTAATCAATTTTTTTTATTATTTTTGCCTTATAGTTGTTTGCTAATAATTCGTTTTTAAAGTACTATGATGTTTATAAGACGTAGAGGATTTAAAAAAAAAATTGTGCGTTAGGGGGACCCACGTCAAGAACGAAGTTCTGTGCGATATTTTTTCAACTCAAACCGTGCTTTAAAATGTAAATTTTAATTGATTGTATTACTGTATTTTTGCCACACCGAAAAACACCTCAACCTTCTTTATATCGACCTCTTAAATTCGAACGCATCGCATTTTGTAGCATTTGGTAGGCGCAGTATGAACGCTATTTCGTTACTGTGACCGTGACGTGACCTTGTGCCACTTCCATTTTACTCTACTGTAAGCCGCTTAAAAGAAGTTCCATAAAAAATTGTTTATTTACATTTTTATAGAGTCAGGACTTACAAGGTTTCAGAAGCTGATACCTCCTGTAAGGAGATTACGGTCTTAGATATCAGGGTACATACGTTACATAATATGTCAGAAATAACATCATGATAAAAAGACACGTTTGGAGGAACTAAATTTTTATAAGTTATATATATATTTTAAAAGCTTTATGTGTGTGCAGGTGTTCGTGTGAAGTTTAATGACATTTCGATTCGTGCTGAGATTTCCTGTATATAGTTAAACGGGCTTTATTGGACATGTAGCGTCGCAACTTGCAAGCAGTCGCGCAGTTTGTGTAAATCGAACTGACAGACACCTCACATTGACTGACGTAGCCTGAACCCTTCTATCTGAGATAAATCACTCTGTAGGTAAAATGTAATTTGAAACACGTGCGGTTCAAGATGAGAGTAAAATTAGACCGCGCTTTTAAAATCCCATTAAGACATGTTTAATTTATTTTAATTAGTAATGACATTGTCAAAGAGAAACTTAATATGGTTTAGTGAAAACGTGAAATTCAATTAATGAAATTATTTTCGAATAATTTACCGACATATACTTCAAACAAAAACTGTCAAGCATGATACACGTTTTAAATAAACGTAGGGGGTACCTACAAATATGTTAATTGTACATATGTTGGCAAATAGAGAAAATAAAGTTAGCAAACTGTCATTAATAAAATAAGAAGTTTTGTTCACTTGGGTTGACACAAATAATTATTTATCCAATAGACATGAAACTATCTTATTCAGAGCCAATCTATCCTATTATGGGTCTATATACTATTATATCGACCGTATATTATTGTATGAGGATACTAATTATGTAAACGTAGCCGGAGTGAAAATTTTCGTTTCAAGCGCTATTCTTGTGAACGCTGACAATACTATAAAAGACACCAAAACTTTGAGACGTTTCTAGAACACAGTAATATGTCTATTTAATTGTATATTTCGCACCTTTGTTTTAAAATTTACCGGTACTATTAGATATATTAAAAGATATAGCTAGATAAGGTCTCTTATGTTAAAAAAACGCGCGGCATTCATTAAATGTATTAGGTAATTGGCTGACACGGTACACAGATACGGGCAGGCAGATGACAGTGTTTTATAATAATTGTTTTTATTTAAACATATATTATAAAACCATAAATATACTGTTGCAAAGCTATTTATAAATATAACTTGAATAAACAGCCTATATTGGTTATGTGAACACCGTACTCAAGTATTGTCTTTGGTATTCAAACATTAGCTGGCTTGTCTGTCGATAAGACCAGTAACATGACACTCATTCAGGAATACGACCTAGCTCGAGTGCTCGACACGAATATTATGCGACAACACCTATAGGAAATGTCAAAGACTAAATGCAACCATAGATATGAGCTTTTAGTTTTATGACAGAATAGATTATATGTATGGCATTAAATTCTTGATTAATTATAATAATAATTTTAATATATTGTGTTCAAAGTTATTACTTAAAAAATATATAAAATCATTGATAAATTATAGGAAAATTAATTTATCATCAAGTATGAAATTGAATATTATTTATTAAAAAATATTATATTTTTAAAATAATCTTTAAACGAATGTCAAAAATTCCACAGAGAGTTCAAACACAGCATAGTAAATTAAAAGTTGAATATGACTAAAAGCTACCAACAGAATGGCAATTTTTTCCAATTTTTTGTGCAATTCATACCTGCCGGCTTGTGTTTATGGCAACGCTTAGTTGAGTGGAATGATTGTGTAAAACTGTTGGACGAACTCCAACGAGTACGCGAGTAACAAACGATACAAATAAAGTCAAATGAGTGAATCTGCCAGGATTCAGCAAAGGGAAATCAAATTACATTTCTTGCTTTTGTAATGTAGCCTATATCGGGCAAAAAATTTCAGTTAGGATTCATATCTACGTAATAGAATCTTAAGTGATGATATCTTTAAATTGTTTGTACTGTTAAATATTTATTTGAATAAACACTTAATTTTTTTAAATACGCTTTATTATATAAAGGAAAGCTCTTTCAAATCGTCATATTACAAGTTAGTAATCCGTAAACCAGTTTGCAATAGGGACTCTAATAATATAGAAGAACTACCAAGAACCCTAGCCGTTACTATTTTTACTGTTATGTTATGAAAATATTATATACGTTGAACA
Source organism: Nymphalis polychloros (assembly GCA_905220585.2). Lineage (NCBI taxonomy): Eukaryota > Metazoa > Arthropoda > Insecta > Lepidoptera > Nymphalidae > Nymphalis > Nymphalis polychloros. The sequence goes on along the minus strand of HG992245.1, from coordinate 8,597,026 downwards.
GGTATACAATTCATTACCTATAGATGTAGAAGATTCTAAATATATATTAATATATTTAGGAAAAAATTTAAGAACCTCAATCAAAAGACTATTAATTAGCACTACTGTATGATCAGTTACATATGTTTTAATTTTACCATATAATTATGTTAAGTAAGTCGCGTTATTTTTATAGTTTGTAATGCTATTAGCATTAAAGACATGATAAGTGAATTAAATATTCACTATGTTTTTCCTCTCCAAAATGAACGTATACGATTTATGAATGTCGATAATAAACATTTAGGTGTTCCATTTCCAAGAATTCAATTGAAGTTCTTAACTTCCTCAATTGTGTTTTCGTTTTCGTTTCGACGGAACGTGCATGTAAATAACATCGAGTCTATTGTATGCATTTGCGGATATTTTGTATTGGATTTCTTCGAGGCGCGATCGTGGTAATCTAACGGAAGTGATAAACTGAGCCGGCGAGTGTGTTGCAAAGATATCTTTTGTTTGGCGAGCAAGTTGTCTTATCTCGTTTTAAATGTTACACGACGGCAGAATTGCTCGTAGGACTATTATATTAAAATGACATTCACTTTTAAAAAGTTCAAACTCAAGTAAAACTTAATATAGCTATTATAATAGTTGCATGTTAGTTGTAATAAAATACATATAAATTATGAAATCATTTTCTAAAAGCATTATAAATATATAAGTAGGTAAGATTTGTAATGGAATTTTTATTGTGCCATTTCGTTACTTTTATAGTTCCTAATTTTATGCCTTAATAGAATACCGACAATAGTAAATTGCGTGTTGGCTTTTAGCTGGCACCGCTCCAGTCGTTTCAATTTTATACAGGACGCTGTTTGTAAACATCCCTAAATGATAAACGCATAATTTAACGCCCCAGCGAAACAAGAAAAATTGTGCATCCATTTATTTTCTCGATCATAGAAGCGTGAAGACGTTTATTCCGGTAATTTATGAGTTCACATAGAGTTCGATATTCCCGCTATGAAAATGTATCGCTCTTAAATTTATGTTCATATAAAATTTATTGTGTGAAACGCCTTATTGCTGTTGCTCTCACAGCTTTATTGAAACGTTTCGAGTAGAAAGGCCGAGATAGGATGCAGTTTATCACATGTTTTTAATGTAATTTATTTGAAATGAAGTAATTAATTTATTATTTTATTCACTTATTGTATTATATGTTACACATATATTAGAAACATTTTAGCTTTCTGCACTCTATCTCCATTGTAACTCCTTCAAGAACGCAATATGCTTAAAAAGGGTTACAAAGTTTTATCTCCACGCATTAATACCTAGATTAGTGCATTGTTCATTAAAGCTAGATTAAGTAAGTATCATTTTTGTACTAGGAATATACATATACATTAGACATAAGTTTACATACATATACATATATATATATATATATATATTGCTAAGTACATGATACAAGATATTTCAGACTGACTATTGATTGTAAAGCGTTTATAAAATTATTTTTATTACTACAAGAAAAAATACGTTGCTTAGTGTAGTTTTGTTTTGTCCTTCAGTTGATCGATTTTAGAATTGAATTATTAATGTTTTTTAAAATAATTTAAATTAGTAGTCTCCGTTAGATTTGACGTTTTGAAGTAGCGCGCAAAATCTAATTCTCACGGAGCAACAATACAGTAGAAGCACAGTTCACGATACTATCGCAGCCTTCGTCGCCACAGCACATAAATCTGGCTTTGATACATTTTGGTAGGAAGCCAAGTGTGGTGCATCGCATACCGCCCAAAACATTTCGTCCTTCATACTGAAAAATAGCTATTTTGGAACATGAACTTTCTGAAGTTAAATTTTACTTACTTTTAATATCTAAACAGAAATGTACAGGAAAGAATACAAGTTGAAGCATTTCTTACTTTGAAATAAATAAAAGTTAAGATTTAAAAAAAAACATTATTTCATATTCGTTAACCCTTAGGTTATTATTGGAGGTTACATTAGAGTTACACAATTATTTTATATTTTAATATAATAGTCACTTACTGTCAACTATGTACTTTTTTGTTTTTACTATTCGTCTCGACTCCCTCTTGTTGTCAGTATTTCAGAATGTCTTTATATTCTTCTATCCAATATTTTCAAAATATTTTATCTGAGATTCTGAAATTGTTAATATAGAATACCTACAAAATCTTTCAATTATATTAAAATATTTAACATAATATTATTTTTCATCCTTATCTATATGCTCATTATTAGTAGGTTGTTTTGTGCATTTAGAAAAAATAATCACACTAATTACATCTTTCTAACTTTAGTATAAAGTATTAATATAATCTAGTTGAAATAATCTATCAATTAATTAAAAAACATCGACAAGAAAAAGACCTCTTCAAAATTAACAATATGAGGCAATAGCCATACTATCCGTTCATATAGCATTACTTATACTCTACAGTTTTATTGGACTAAACACACTGATAAAAGTACAGCATTTAAGAGTAAAAATCTATTAGTACTTGAAATCTTAAAAAAAAAAACTGATAGCTTCCCGATATGAATATTTATGAAACAACATTGTTTGTTATCAGTGGCCAAGCTCTATTTAAAAGTGGAGACGCAGGGAAAGTACAACCTACCAGAATAAGAGGGCAACATCATAATACCTTTATGAGTCTTATCGTAATGGCTGCTGTAATCTTATATATAAAAATTGATGTTTATTTTGTTCGTATGTGCGTTTACGCATCGTTTCCCGATAGAACTTCATTATTACGAATTTCGTATAGTTACTGTTGGCACTTGTGTGGAAATTTCTGTAGTACTGGACGTTCCGCGAGTCGTATTGAATAATTGTTAACAAAAGGATTAAAGCGGCGTTGCTACGAACGTCAGTCAATGGCTCCTAATAAATAAAATACAATTAAATATCAAGGCATTTGGCAAGCTTCCTCTCTCCTCTTAAAAATGATATAATGAAAGTAGCTTATTTATAACACTTTTGGACAAGTTTGGTGTACGCTTAGTACATATAAAAATATTATCACCAACCACAAATCACCTTTCCCCATATTTGATATCGATTGATTGAAAAACCATTTTATAAAATACAAAGTAAAATTTATACCATGTGTATAATACCTATAAAAACGGGCTGGACCTACACTTAGTTCTTACTTCAGTGAACGGTAGTTCGCAACAGTAATTTTTAATCTTTATTAAACAGCGTTCATTATGCAAATTTTTGTCTCCTACGAAATATCCCTCGTATCTTAATCAGTGTTTTGTCTTACCGAAACTAATACAATGTAAATGGAAGATGTCTTATTGATGGTGAGAAGGGTTTGAAAGCGCATAATGAATGGCCCGTATTATGCCGGTGCGAATACCATCGCTTGCCCGGCGTGACTGGCAATCACTAACATCAATCTAGACCTAGCTCGCTTCATTGTGGGAACTGAGTATTTCCTACACTCTAAATTAAATTGTTTGCGATCGCGGGTCTTCTGGTACCTATGTAATTTAAAGACATCACAAATTTTTAAGTTAATGTATTTGTAAAAATAATATTGAAGGCTCAAGTAAGCAATATTTTCAATCAAATAATTTGTAACTAAATACAATAATTTAATGGAAGATGTATTTTTAATAATGTTTAATTATGCCAAAATTAGCAAGCTTATTAAAAAACTTATATAAAATAACAATCGTGTAAAGTTAAATGCAAAAGTACAAAAACATGATCGGTTAATTTTACCTTAAATTTCAAGTTCAGTTCATTCAAAATTTCACTAACGTGAAATACTCTGCAATATGCTTGTTAATAAATAATGTTGGAAGATAAGACATTATTGATAAGAAGCCTTTATCTGGTAATATTTTTTTTTAAATAACATATTGTCTGCCTGTTTACGCAAAAACATTCTGTGCTGCTATATCGCGACCCTAGGGAATAACGAAATCGAAGCGCAAAGCTTAAGCTTCAGTGTATGTATTGTCATTATCAAACAGTATTTACTTAATAGTCGACAATTAGTGTGATCTTTCCTTGGCCGATAAGTTCGTTAAGTAATAGGTTTCATTTTCAACTCGGTGAAGCAAGCTCATTAATCAGCGTTGGCGCTTCCGTCCTCGAGGCATTTACCCTGTTCCGGCCGGAAAAACAGTTTATTATAATTGTTTTTGATATAATAAACAAAGAAAGATTAACCAAGTCATTTTTCATGTCTGCTGATAAAACTTTGTGATTCGTTTTCTTTAGAATGATGTCGCATAAAAACACTAATACGACTGCAGAAGATCAATAATTACCAGCTAGCGTATTGGAGACACAAACGTTTCCTTTTATTCTATTTATTTTTTAGATCTTCTATGTATATAGAAACGAAAAATGAATGTATAATGTACTTTATGTCGTACTTTCTGATTCAGTGGACAAGTTATAAAAAAGCGATCAACGTTGAAAAGCTCACTTCGCGCCTCACAAAATTAATATGTCACGAACTGTTTCGCGCAGTTATATTGATGTTATAAAATTGATATAAGTTTTTTTTTTTAAATCGAGGCATTGTATTTAATTATATTCATACTATATAAGTTATATTTTTTTAATGTAAGATACAGTGCTAAAACCAATATATGAATTTATTTCTATAATAATGCAATATCTATAAAATAGATGTAACAATTAGGGCACCATTTATAGATAAAATTATTATTTAGACAAATTAAGAGATATATTTGAATTAGCAGATAAATCTAGTTATAACTCATACAAATATGCTTCAATAATTTCGAGTTGCGAATGATATTGTAAATCTTACAGTTCACTGATCACAGCAAAATTAATTTAGGTTTAAGGCGGCTGACGGCGAGAGAACACGCTCTACATCAGGGTATTTCTGGCGCAGTTGCGATGCGGCAACTTGTATTCATAGGCACATCGTGGTTGTCGGCCCGACGAACACGGCTTCACCGGAATTGATCTGTAAAATTGATTTTCGCCACTGACGAACAAAGGCTCAACGACAGCCTTCAGGCAAACGCTCTATTGCTCGAAAGCTTTTCAATTGTGTTGCTTGATAAATTAGGTGACTGACAAAAATATAAATGCATTCAGTTGAACTATCCTTATCTATATATCATTGGAATTCATTTTATTTATTTTGAGTTTTGCTCTTTAATTTTTTATGTTGTAGAAATTTATATATTTTAGTTTTAATTTTTTTATTTCAATACCAACAATTGCCTTTATACTTTTCTTATCTTCTTAAAATAGACAAATAAAATAAAAGACGAGAATATATTATAATCACGATTAGTCGAAGCACAAATAAAACTTTAAAAGGATATTTTTTGTCGATATGTGTTCGAAATTCTCTGAAGCAAATGGTCATGGAAAAATTGGATGTGGAATAGAGTGCGACGCAATTTTAGAACAATGAGCTGGGAAATTGCTTTTCAAGCAAAGTAAGGATAACCGCGGCGGCTGCTTTTTGACGTTCTTGGTCCTATCATCTTTGTATTACAAGGTAAAAATATGTTTATTTATATATGTTTTATTTTTTAATTTACAATCAATCAGAATTTTCTTTTTTCTAAGACTTGGTTTTATACTAGTAAACGAACAACCCGCCAGAATTCGAGAAAAAATTATGTCATGGTATCGCCTAACGCGCTAAGACGTTTCAATCGTAATAATGATCTAAGCGTTGTTTTCACTCGTACTTCTTATAATATTTTGTCTACGTTATTTTTATAAAAAAGTAATCACTGAATGATGAGGTGAGAGAGGAGGTACAAAATATTTTTTTATTTCTTATAAACTTAGATTTGTCGTTGTCATACTTGACAGTTTTACGAACTTACACTATGACGCCGATGCCTGTGGCTTCGTTGACAATATAGATAAAAATACACAACATGAAATAGGCTTTGGCAATGCGGAAACTATAAAATATTATGATAAAAGTTCCACGCTCCCGGGATCAGTAAGTTTTATGTGAATTTCGAAATATAAATATGAATATTGACGAACTAAATAATAAGTATACGATTTGTGCATTATGAAATATGTTTGCGTGAATATAATTTCAAAGAATATTTTAACCGACATTAGCAACATTGCACGTGTGGTTTTAGTTTCCAAGTAATCAAAACATTCTCTGTATGATTACGTTATAATGATTAGTTAAATGGGATTGCATGCAGTCGTTAACATAATTACATCAATAAAATTTATAGGTTTACTTTATTTAAATCCACTAACAATATGTACCAACAACAATTTAATACCGCAATCTAAGACATTTATACATTGACGTATAACCAACTTTGTATTATTTATTAAATATATCATACGTGGTGGTAGGGCTTTTTGCAAGTCAATACTTAGTATTTTTGTGTTCTGGTTTGAAGGGCGAGTAAGCCGTTATAACTTTTGCTATTGACACGAAGGAGATAATATCTTATAATTAGTTCTCAAGGTTGACGGCGCGCATTGGCGATGTAAATGAAGGTTAATCTTTTTTACTGTGCCAATATCTATCGACGGTGGTGACCATTTAAGTGGCTCATTTGCCAATATTTGACCTACATGTTTATATACCTACTACATTTTAAACAGAAAAATATTCCTTAAAATTCAAAAAAAAAATGTATTAGAAAAGCAGTCAGAATTTACCCTATGCTTAACGATCTGATCATTCCGTAACAAAAACGAAGGATTTTGGAGTGTTAATTCATATAGGTAGTATTTTTTTTAGAAATATTTTCCGGGGTTTTGGTATGTATGACTATATTGTGTACTATATTGTATACTATATATTTATGTATTTCTTAATTTTGTTCGCGTCTTAAAAATTCTATAACTTAATTTCAAATATAAACACACGTTTTACTTGTTAAGTTTATTTTGAAAGCGTATTCTCGAAGCTTATCCCAATGATAAATCAATTAGCTTGACTTGTTAACTGACGGTGCATGATAGATTGTTATAGCTTAAAGAGATTTTAAATTAACTTTTGTTAAACACCACGGGGGCATGATCAATATATTATAATGAGTAAATTTCTTTCGTTTGCTTTTTAATTGGTGGCAGGCTTTTGTTATCTTCACGATCGAATGCGTCATTTTTGAGTGAAGGATCGTTTATACACCAAGATTATACCTACATGTCAATGTCAATCTGTATTATATACACATGTATAAGTATATGGCAATTATGTCAAAGCAAAATATAATAAAAGCACATCAAATGAAAGTATAGAACCTTTTAAGAGCTGTAGGCGGTCTTTTTACTAAAGACGATTAAAACAAATAATATTCTGAAAAGTTGTTAATCTATTCTTTCTTGAAGTCAAAATATTAAAGAGGCAATTACTAAAACAATTTATATTACAATCACATTCTTGTTTTTTTTATTTCGTTTGTTTCCTATCGCTAAAGTTATTTTTTGATGATACCATGGTATCTATTCTTCTAAAGTCTAACAAGAAATTACATCCGCATATATTGTTGCTTAAATTTATATTAGGTACTTCGACTTTCTGTAAATTGTATGTAGCTGGTAGTTTGTTTGTTTGTTACCACAAAAGTAATCGGATTCGAAAAGGATGCCATCGTAAATCTACTCAGAGCGAAACGGGTTACAGAAATGCCACCATAAATTGACCATCCATAGTTTACGATGCACTTAGAAAGGAAACAGGGTCTCGTGTTCCCATACAGAGATACTTGAACTTTGCTAGTTCTTCTGATATTTATTCACCAGGTATTCTGATAAAATGTTTTGAATTCCATTCTGTTTATCACCTATGTTATTAATAATATACAAAATATTAAGATTGCGGGCTACAACTTATTTTTTTTGAGATTAATGATAAAATATGAATAATAAATTTAATAGAATTAAAATATTTTACAAACAATAATTAATAATTTATAACATACCAACTAGGTTATAATTTCATAAATCGTATCCACGTTGTACAATGTAAAATATAAAATTTCTCGTTCTTGTATAATGTTTGTATTATTTGTCGTCTATTTTCCTTTTGCTATTTTATTCGTAAAATGTTCTAACCAAAGTTATAAATTGCAACAGCATTAGGTACCAAATGTTCCACTTTAGTTATTAGAGTAATTTGTAGAAACACGCGGAGGCGCCTGCATGAATCCCGCTAATTAAAATACTAGGAGTTATGTTGATTTCGTAGCAATAAATGTCAAGTTGGTTACTCTAAGATTGTTTCACTATCATTGCGTTTATTGTCTTATTATTGCATGTAATTATTCCTATTCTCATATATGTCGGTTAATATTCTGAACAAAGACCTCCCGTTTTTTTTTTTTTTTTTTTTTTAAACTGTATAAGCTAGCGCTTGGCTGTTATCACACCTGATGGTAAGTGATGATACAGCCTAAGGTGGAGCGCGCTTGCCTAGAAGGTGCCTATTCACTCTAGACTTGAAGGTACCCATATTGTAGGTGGTGGGGAATACGGAGGTTGGAAGGGTATTCCAGATCTTAGCGGTGCGTATCAGGAACGAGGAAGAAAATCGTTTCGTACGTGCTTTAAGTACGTCAACTACGTACGGGTGCAGATCTTTTCGATGCCTCGAAGTTCTGTGGTAAAAAGGTGAAGGGGGAACCAAATTGAACAGTTCCTGAGCACACTCTCCGAAATATATCCTGTAGAATACCGACAGACAGGCAACCTTACGACGGTGTTCCAAGCTCTGAAGTTTTTTATTGACCAGTGTCTGGTCGCCAATGAGCCTTCTAGCACGACGATCCACTGAATCCAAAGCATCAAGCTGATACTTAGCAGAGCCGTCCCATAGATGGCTACAGTACTCCATGCACGATCTAACTTGGGCTTTATATAAGGTTAGAAGCTGTTCTGGTGTGAAGTACTGTTTGACCTTATTGAGGATGCCAAGTTTTCTAGAGGAATAGGCTTGGTGCTTATTGCACTGTTCTTTTCCTCACTTCCGATTATTAGATGAATTATAAATGTAAATTAATTTGATCCCACGATATTTTGTTTAAATGCATGTATTTAATCCATTGAGCTACCCCGGCTCTTCTCTTCATTCTTATTTATAAGAATGTTTATTTTAACATATTACGATATGTGAGATAAAAATGTACATTTTATATGAACTAGTTATTGCTTATGCTTATGTACTAGCATGACATGCTTTTCATATGTTAATTAATTATACTTTTTTATTTTATTTTTTCTTACGAATCATTTTGCTCATCAAAAATTGATAACAAAGACATATTTTGTTAATATCGTTTCGTTATAAGTAGTAATTGTAATAATAACGTAAAATATCATTTAATAAATTTCAAATGTTACTTTTAAGGTTGAATGGTAATTCAAAATTCGACGAAAAAGTAAAGGACAAAGAATCCTTGAATCCGGAGCAGGTAGAAATTATTTCCGTGAGACTAAATCAATCACAGTTAGATGCGTCTTGAAGCCTCATTGAAATGCAAGGGATCCATTTATTACTTCGCATTCAATTTTGGGGCCCTCTGTTTTCTTTCAATGAATTACTAATGAAAAGGCCTATTACGCTTTCTATTATTACGTATGAAGATCTGTATTATACGATAATACTACCCAAATATTGAATTTATATGTATATATATCATTATCACATAATGTGTATAATTGGTGACTTGGTGGTAGAGCTTTGTACAAGCTCGTCTGGGTAGGTACCATCCACTTATCAGATATTCTACCGAATAACAGCAGTACTTAGTATTGTTGTGTTCCGGTTTGAAGGGTGAGTGAGCCAGTGTAATTACAGGCACAAGGGACATAATATCTCGTTGGTGACCACTTACCATCAGGTGGCCCATAATATGCTCGTCCGCCTACCTAGGCTATAAAAAAAAATTGTTAATCACGCTAGTTGATCTTTTTAATTGAAAAAAATAACATTTATTTACATTAAAGCCTTATTTGTATTTAAATAAAAATTAAAAATAGTTACTGTACAAATCGTGACCGCCTGGAATGGTGGCAAGAATGCTAGCAGCATTTCCCCTTTGAATCGCAATTCCGATTCTCTGGGAGAAAAATCAACCAACCCTCCTGTCAACAGTAGAGGCAATAAGACGGGGTGTAATATTTTGGATGAAATTGATGAAAAAATGTGTATAATTGATAAATAGAATCAGCCAATTCCTTACTATGTTTTGGTGGACGAGCAAAGGGGCCAACTAATGGTAAGTGGTCACTACCGCCCCTAGACTTTGACGCTGTAAGAAATATTAACCGTACCTAACATCGCCAATGCGCCACCAACCTTACTAAGATGTTACGTCTGCTTTCTGCTTAATTCTGTTTATCCGTAGAATATCTAATGAGTGGGTCTTAGGTACCTACCCAGACGGGCTTGCTCTATCACCAAGTGGTGGTGGTCATATTATAAATGTGCAAGTGAGTTTTTTTGTTTGTTACGATGTCACGTCTTAACTGCTAAATCAATCATCATGAAATTTTGTATACACGATATCAGGGTTATAGAAAAGTACAAAAGGTTCCTTACCGGAATCCCCATTTAGTTTCATTTAAATAGAATATTTAATAGAATAAAGAGAATTAAGATTTTAGTTGCTGCTGGACAATATTATCGTTCACAAAAGCGAGGACTGTGTCGTGCTCCGATCATCAAAATAATTTTAGAATATAAATTCCACTCACTATTAAATCCTTTTCTATTTCTGTTCACAGCTCTGTTTGAAATACTCTTCATTATTAATTAAATATGTTTCGTATAGATGCTATAGAAACTTTCTGCCTCATTGGTCTAGTGGCTAGATATAAGGTTGCAGAGCTGGTGGTCCTGGGTTCAATTCCCAGGTCAGGCCAATAAATAGTTATTGGGTTTTTCTGTCAGAAAATTCTCAGTAGCAGCCTGGAGTCTGGATGTTGAAAGTGTATACACTCCTGTGCCTTGGATCGCACGTTAAGCCGTTGGTCCTGCACTTGAACTCCTTCCGGTCGTGTCGGATTGCCGTCCCAGCTGATTATGAGAGCTAGGGAAGAGAGAGTGCACCTGTGATTGCGCACACACTTGTGCACTATAATATCTCCTGCACAGTTGACTAATCTCTATTGAGATTGGAATCCGTGGCCGAAATCAGTCTGGAGGACATTATTATATATAAACTTTATAGGAACGAAGTGAGAAGGATCCCAATGAGCGAAGTTTTAAATATACTTTGTTGGACTTACAGCTTCTGTCACTATCAAGCGAGATAAATTTTAGATTTGCTTTCAGAATTTGTAGTAATATGCGGAAGGGTCGTCGTTTATTTATTTGGTAGGCTTAAACATGAATAGCCTGAATAGTAAAGCGTGCATAGCGGTTGTGCCTACTTAAACTTTGATAAAGCAACATTTTATTGAAAGCCTTTCAAATTTATTTAGCAATTTGTGTTTTACCTAACGTTATATTAGTAGTTAGTTTTTAAAGTAAACTGTTATTGTTTGGTATACAGCTACCGTTGCGAGCATTGTTCACAGTTTTTAACGGCTGAAGTAATATCATTTATTATAACTTTAACATTTGAACGCAATATATACATTTATGAAAAACCAACTCGGGAATTATATTTGGAATGAGCAATTACTGTTAAACAAATCTACTATGTCGGATATAAATTAATGTTTCAACGACAAGTTGCAGAATTATTTATGATTATAATTAGTGCCATGATAAGTAACATGGCACTAAAAGCACTCAGAATATAAATTGGTTGAATTAGCGATTCGACATGTTACACAAGACGTTGATAATAATTAATATTTAGTCTTTGGATGTGTGTCAAATGTCCCAAGGATCCTTGGCTTTCCCTATCGGGACTCGATCCGTGTTCCGATTACGGTCTACTGTCATTACGAGACAGGGAATCGCTATCAATTCTATGTACGACTTCTTACTTGTACAACCAGGAAATACTTTTGTAAGCCACACCGATACAAACAAGTTTTTATTGTAACCTGTTATTTACATCATCTTATATACATAATTGCTATGGACAATGGTAGATATTAATTGTATGTTTTAAACTTTTGTTGATGTATGTATATTTGGGTTAGTATTTTTATATATTTTTATGTTTCCTATGTTTTTGTGTTTAAAATATAATTTGCTACTTTATCCCATTAAATTGTCAGCGCGGTGTGTATGCACATTCCATTCTGCTCATGTCAACTCTTACATGGTCTATTTTTTTTAATCTTCCTTTTGCAAGATACCTACCCAGATTCATACCTCTTGTAAAATGACATTTATGCCTCAGCATTACATACCTACTTCATGGTAATCTGTTTCCTGTCAGCATTTCTGTCACGGTGAGCTACGAGTACTTTTAATTTTTTTATACACGCATAAAATTATGCGATTTGGTAATAATAACCATATTAATTTGCTGCATATCCAAGTCCACTATATAGTTCATTCTGTATAGGATATTTAAATTGAATTTAAGGTATATTAAATAGTAAATTTTATTTTAATATTTAAAATGCGGATTCAAGAGGGCAAGAGCAAGAGCTTATTAAAAAGAGTATATTTTTGATTTACATGTTTATTCTCTATAAAGAATATAGCTATAATCATTTCTAAATCATGATACGATATTTAATTTAGATTTTTTTTTATTTTTTATTTATCGTCGTTGATATGTTTAAATATATGTATATAATAAAATATATTTTTTCTAAGTCAAATAAAAAAAACTTTATATTATTTTTCCTTAATGAATCGTGTTTTCTGTCCGATGTTGGATTAAGATAATATATCAGATTACAATGAATAACAAATGATCAGTTCTGTTGGCTCAGATAGCATGTCATTGCTAATGCATTTGATTTTTAATACCATTTACTTTGTCGATAAATTTAATTTGTTTAAGTCAACGTTTTATCTTAATAAATATAAAAGGGTATTGCTTTATGTGATATTATAGTAACATTTTGTAAATATCTCATTTTACGTAGATAATAATTAAACCAGTAAAAAATTAAAATTAGTTTTTTTTATTCGCGTAGTAATCGAATATTGAAATATATATATATGTCCAGTGATTGAATGTGTGTGTAAAATCGGTCACTTGGTCACTGAACATAAATCCTACTGAAGAGAATGACGTTAAGACAGTTATTATGTGGACAGAAGTCGTGAAGGCGCCAGAGACTATTTCTTTACCGCTTTCATTAGAGATACATTACTCCTTTTATTCTTGTTTAGTTTGCAAATTCTCTCAGCGTTCTTTGTCTCATTTAGCATTTATTTACGGCGTATTCAATTTAAATACCGTTCCTTTTACATTTTATCGCTCGAGAAATTGCCAGTCTTGGACCTCGACTCTGTCCTATTTTAATTTGTCAATTTTGCTTTTATTGCTCTTTCCTAGATGTACAGTTTTTAGATTCTAAAATGCTTATAAATAACAAAGTTAATTTAATGTATTGCAATATATAGTTTTAAAACTTGCATATTACTTACATAATTATATCATATTTTATTTTTATTTCTGATACTTAAAATGGGTCAGGATCGATTTAAATAACTAAACTATTAAATCTTTATACCAGATTCCATATTATACAGCATAATATAAGACATCTTACATAGACCAATAATCACTTAAAGAGATTCCGTCGTTCGTACGATTATGACGTTAACGAGACGTAATTAAAAGTTAAATTTTCTATTAAAGCAAAGTGCGGTGGGAATGTGAACAGTGCCAAGTGTCGGATTTCGGACGTGCCCCGAGTCCGCAATGCACTGCTCCTGTGACTCGTAGCTCGTGCCTCGTTTTCACCCAAACTGCGGATTTACCTACTTTTTGTGCTTTTTAGAGGTAAATTGATTTAGGGCAATTCTTATTTTCTTTTATATTAAAAGTTTAGAGCGGTGTCTTCGCAAGCAAATCAAAATTGGTCCATTTTGTAAGATTAATAATACTTAGCCTCTTCATCGCTCTTTCATCTGTAAAAAAAATTGTAGGGTTAATTCCAAGACATAAATCTTTAAAAAAAAAAACTTTTGTCTTATAAATTGGCAAAATTGCTATATAATCATCTTTTTCTTATTTCAATAGTGTTTCTTTGAAAGCCGAAATCATTTGCATCTTAAGAGATAAAAGCGAGGTCCGTGAAGGGCTAATTAAGAGCCAGGTGGGCACACGACACTCTTCTTGTGTGAGCGACCTGACTTAGTGCTGTTTATATTCGTTGCCATTTCTTTTCAGTTAAAAGTATCTCTGAACACAAAAGACTTTTTAAATAAAGAATTCGATTAGCTTTTTTAAATAAATAGTATGTACGATTTTTAATAACATGAGTAGAATGTCTTTCTAATCAATTTATTACTTAAGTTAACGTATAAGTTATTTTGTTCTGACAATGGTTTATCGAGGCCTTACTAATTTCTTATTTTCCTTCAATATATATAAGAATATACTAAAAAAGATATTTGTCAGTTTAATTCATATTAATTGTGTTTGATGTATGTTTGAATTTTAATAATTGGATGATCGTTAACTCGACTTTAACTGAGTCATAAAATAGAATATTTATAAAACAATTAAAACATACAGAGTAATTTAAGTTATACAGTTCCGTACGACTTTTAAATTTTCATTCATTCTTTACTTGATTACAATATTTCATTCAATCATTTGATTTGAATCATGCATGAATATGTATATATACGTCTTAAAATGTTGTTTTTCGTTGCTTATTCGTAGATAAATAGTAATTATTTCAAATTTAGTTTCTCATCATAAAGGTCATCCTCATTAGTAAAGATCTCATTCTCATGAGGCCAGTTGGTCTCGGGCGAGCAATGTCACGAACGCACCATGCGACCGGTTCCCAACAAAATAAATATATTTTGCTGATTTCAGTCGAAATTTGCAAGTCTGCCAAGAATATTCGTACCAAATCGTTTTCCTATAATTGGAGTACATGTGAATTTTGTATTCAGTAGCGCATCCACGGCGGATGGAATTTCGCCATTTCGCGGGAACCTCGTCCTCCATCATGCGTACTTATTGAAGTAATTTGTGTAATTCCGTCTCCGTATGGGCATATTTCAGAATTCATTGTTCTTAGCTATGTCAATTATTGTTGTAAGAAAAGACGGTAGAATTTATAAGATATTTATGTATTAAAAATCTCTTTTAAATTTAAATAAACATTATCCTCTTTAGAACTATAGCCATGTTTGGGAACTTGGTGTTCATAAAATTTAGAAGAGGCGTTCACTTTTTCGTGACTTCATAAATTATTAAGCCGACCCTCAAGAGAAATTGTCAGTTGCCGTCTTTTATAGACAGGTCCGCCTATAAAACAAATTGATCCACTGTGGCCGGTCAGGCTTTATCAGTATTTTATTAAGGAAAATGATAAATACGTTTAAAATTAAAAAATAATTATATATTTTGTAAAAGATAAATTTTATAAATTAAAATACGTCATGGGTTCATTAAATCACTATGGAATCAGAGAAGGTGCGCTCGAGCTTTTGACTTCTTATCTTAAGAATAGAATTCAGAAGGTCGACGTTAATGGGAAAAGATCTCCTGGGGTATCAGTTGGTATGGGGGTCCTTCAGGGATCAATTCTCGGTCCTTTTCTATTCCTCATTTACATAAACGACCTGCCCTTTCTTGTAGGGAGCAAATATGACATAGTATTGTTTGCTGATGATACCTCTTTAGTTTTTAAAATTAAAAGAAAACAAGTACAGTATGACGATGTAAACAATGCTATCTCTGATTTAGTGGTTCTGATACATTGGTTTAGTGTCAAAAAGCTTATGTTAAATAATAAAAAAACAGAAGATGTAAAATTTTGCGCGCCAAATGTTAAAAATGTAAAAGCTGATGTACATAACAATGGGGAGTCGATGGATCCAGTGGGCCCCGTATATTGACGGATTGGCGAGTAGACTAAGCTCAGCGGCTTTTGTGGTTAAGAAAATAAGAATTTTTACTGATGTTGATACGGCCCGCCTTGTATATTTTAGTTATTTTCACAGTATAATGTCTTACGGCTTTATGTTGTGGGGTAATGCGGCCGCTATCAATATGATATTTGTACTGCAGAAGAGGGCTATTCGCCCAATCTATAACCTGGGAGCTAAAGAATCCCTAAGACAGAAATTTAAAGAAATTATAATATTAACTGTTGCTTCTCAATACATATTATGTAACGTTATGTATGTACGGAAAAACATTAATGATTTTGTGATAAAATGTGATACTCATAACATTGGTACGAGGAACAAACACAAATTAATTACTCCCGTTACTCGACTGCATAGAGTCAGTAACTCTTTTGTGGGGCAATGTATACGGTTCTACAACAGGATCCCAGAAAGCGTTCAAAATCCATCAGTGGCTAAATTTAAAAAAATTGTAAAGGAACACTTCTGTGCTAAAGATTATTATACAATTAATGATTTTATGGATGATGGCACACCTTGGGAATGACACGATCGCCGCATGGCTATTTCAATTATTTTTTTTGTAAACAGTACATGATACAATAAAAAAAAGACAAAAAAGAACAACCCGCTGAGTTTCATTCGCCGGTTCTTCTCAGGGCTGGGTATTTCTTTTCCGAACCGGTGGTAGTTTCTAAATTGACTATCAATAAGAAAGTGTAATACTTCAATATTTAATAAAGTATTTTGAATTTTGAATTTGAATTTGAATGTAATATGCAATTATTGGTGGTAGGATTTTGTGCTCGCCCGTCTATGTAGTTACCACGCACTCACCACATATTCTACTCCCAAGCAAGAAATACTTTGGTGTGATCTAGTTTGAAGGGTGAGTGAGCCAGTGTAACTACAGACACAATTAACATAACATATTAGATCTCAAGTTTGGGTACATTGGCGATGTAAGTATTGTTAATACTTATTACAGTTCCAATGTTTATGGATGATGGTGATCACTCACCACTAAGTGGCCCATTTCCCTACCTATTTAAAAAAAAGTTTATTTTATGTAAACACTATATAGGTATCAACATGCAATTACCACATTAAAGTCCGTCTTACATTATACTATACTCAAACACGCGTTTAAATTGAAATTCGAGCGAACTTAAATTTTGATATTTAAAGTGTATGAGTCCACAAAAACGTATCTTTAGTTTTGTCAGAGATCATGTAATTCTATTATATTACTCCGATTTTAATTTTTTCTAGTTCTTAAACTTTTCGATTTATTTCAATAATCTTATATTCATTTATATTCATATAAAATAACTCACCCATTTTCGGGGCTTCAATAAACAAATTTCGGTGACAAATATGTTCTCGATGCCTCATATAGGCTAAATCATAAATTTCATTCAGGTTGCTCAAATTTCGATTAAAATGCCTAATAAATAATTGAAATTTATGAATATAACGAAACTGGGCTCGTATTGTTGTAACGAGAAAATTTGGCGGCAGATGCACTCAGAAACATGAAGATATCCTAAAAAGATTAAAATATTACCTCGTACAAATTCACTAGAGATAATATGAGAAAAAAACCTAGTTTCATGAAGCGCAGGGCTAATTAGGTAATGTTCAGTGCGTTATACCTAAAGCGACTATTACACTGCTAGCTGCCATTATCCAATTATAACTTTATATTATTATAGTACAGATTAAACTTGGTCGGTTCTGGAAATAATGTCCTTACTTTATCCTATATATATTATATTAATTATATTATAATATAATATATTAATAATAATCCTACATTTTTAATTGTAAAAGGCAACAGTTCGCAAATGTCCCATAGCTAGACTCTTACTTCTCTGACTTCTCTTTGAGTATTTCTCTTATTTTTATCTAATTAATGTCTATAGGTCATCTCATAGTTAGAGGCGAAACCTACACGTGTCTGTCACCCATAGCATCGTGACGGAATAAGCTAAAAATCTTCTACTCCTACTAAAGAAGCGTTTCTCCTTTGCCATTACATTCATTTAAAAAAAATGTTTACTTCGATAATTACGAGTCTAAAAAATAATAATCGCTACATTTCAAAAAATGAACACGTACATTGCACTAGAATTGTGTAACAAGACAGTCACTTAAACAGATTAATGAGTACAAAATGAAACAGTATCCCGTAGGCGTTGACAGGAGGTACATTACAGCGTATTAATAGCTGCAATTTCGCATCGCGTACATTTTGATTTGTGGAACCTATACGTGTTGTCTAGACACTGAGTTTCGTATTATACTAAAGCCAATTACTTTATATTTATTATTAGCTTTTGACATTCAGCTTTGACAGTGTTTAATTTATGTTTTCATTATATTATTCATTATTTTGTAAACAAAATATCTACCATACGTATTTGTGTAAAAAAATTAACGATAAAATTATTGGACCGCATGTACACTTACACTAAAGCGTATTGTTTTTCATTAAGAAAATGAAATCTTATAAAGATATTGAATTAAATTATTGCAATAATTAAATACTTAAAATAGTTTTTTTTTTAATTTAATACGGGTAGCGCATGTCTTTTAAACGCGCTTCTGAATTGAGTCAGCGCGGCTTAATAGAGATATGTACTGAGCGCCCATTATAGCTTCCCCCTTTTTCGATATTTCGAGGTGTATTTTTTAAACTAATTAAATTGGGATCACAGTAAAAATATGAGGTATATTTCTAATAAAAAAAATTTGATAATTAAAATTGGGTATAGAATTGGGGAAAATGTAACTTCTATAACTGTTATATTTTCACATAGATGATATACTCATAGTGTTTATAATAATACGAACACACTTACTCTTCATGTCGGGACACAGTAATACAAATTATTGCTGTTCGGCGCTAGAATAGTTGATAAGTGGGTGGTGCTTATACAGGCTTACATAAAACCCTACCACCTTACCTACCTAAGTATCAATCAGTATTCCATAATAAGAATAATTCGTAAACATGTTACCCAAAAGGAAGCGATACGTATAAGAACTAGTTATTTCTTTAGACATCAAAACTTTGTAGCACTATTAACAATTTTGTATTGAAAAATAACGCTGTGCAACGAGGGCTGCTTATTATCAAAGCTCGCGTTGACAAACTCAGCGGTTATTGATGAAACTGATCAACTCAGACTGGTTTCTTTCTAGATCAACTCTAATTAGACTTATCTTTGGTCTCATCGATATTATCCACATCACTAATTGTTTAGTGAACCGCCTACAGAGGCATTACTCATGTTAACATCTTACAAATAAATGGATTTTATAATATGGTATTTCAGTCTTCCCCAATCTTGTCCCTCTTTGTTTGTTCGTGTAAATACCTAGTCTCATGTAAATAATGGGTATCTGTTGTTAAGCTGTCGTTTAGGAAGCGCGTGTGCACCGTCTGCTGTATTTTCGAAGGTAATGTACATGGAATGTTATTTGGGGAAGGCTCGGTGACAGCGCCCGGGGCTATCGGGATCACGCTTGGCTGCTCACGTACGAACGTCGCGCCGCCTGCCGCCCGTATGCACACTATTTCCTCATGTTTACACTACACTCGGAGAGACAAAATTAATGGTGTATCTCTGGATAGACAGCATATTAAAGTATTATTATGTACTAATGACGTTATTATTTTTTAGAAATATGGAAAGCATATACTATTTGCTATATATTTTAGTTCATTCGTTGTTAATTATATTAATTGATTTCACCTAATCGTAAGAAAAACTTTGCAATGAGTTGACATCGGATTATTTGTTCGAAATATTAAAAACGTTTTAAGCAGATGAAACTCAAACAAAGATATTTGAATTATGAATACTTTAAAAAACGATACTTTGTATATTTTAATTTTAATTATTGTTTAAATGTCGTCATTTCGTGTGCTTTCCGTTTAAATCATTTTTCAATACACATCTTACAGCTTAATTATGTTACTTTTAAAATTGCGAATGTGTGTGCTTCATTTTTAAATACCATCACAGAGTATATTCTAACGGCTCAGTGAAAACAACACTTTAATTGACTAGCATTTGGCCACGTTTTCACTCGCGTTGTTTCCGTTCCCGTGGGAATACTGGGACAAAAGGTAGCCCATGCTACTCGTTGATAATGTAGCTTTCCATTGGTGAAATAATTTTTAAAATCGATTTAGTGGTGTATGCCTCAAAGCGTAACAAGCAAACAAACTCACTTTAGTTAGGATTTCCTGTTCGGAAGTGAACTTTAA
This sequence comes from Nymphalis polychloros, assembly GCA_905220585.2. Lineage (NCBI taxonomy): Eukaryota > Metazoa > Arthropoda > Insecta > Lepidoptera > Nymphalidae > Nymphalis > Nymphalis polychloros. The sequence goes on along the minus strand of HG992245.1, from coordinate 8,576,767 downwards.
AATCGTGAAACTAGGAATTGTGTATCAATTGTATTTTTGTTATATATATTTACATATATATGTATATCTATTGTCCACTAAACAGCACTGGAGTGGAATAAGCTACAAACCTTCTAGAAAAGAAGAGGCCTTTGCCCTTTAGTGGGTCGTTAAAGTGCTATTACTATTAGATTTGTATTATATTACGAAAACTTATTTAATTATACCGTGCTTAAATTTAACTTTTACTGGTTTTATATGTTTGCATAAGACTAAAGTTTTTAATTGTATTTGTAATGTTAAATAAAATCTCACGGTCTCATTAAAAGTTCATTACACTTATTCTACTTATGTGTTAGAAGTAAATTATTTTTACCCATAATTTATGCGACCCGATATTTTAAACGGAATTATTACACAATTTTTTAAATATTTTATGACAAATTTAGCTATTAAAGATTTTTTAATGTTTTTATATCTAAATTTGGACTTACAATCGCGTCATTGAAATCACAACAGCACAGGATCTATCGTATTGTTTTCGTAGCAGTTATGGCACGTCAGCAATGTAAGGAACAACTTTGGTATATCGCTTAAATATGTTACTTCTTGAGTTATATTACGCGAGGCAGTTGCGAGCAAAGAAGAATGCACCGAAGCTCAAGCCGACAGGAAGCCAGAAAGCTCATTTCACGGCAGCCGCACTCATATTTTACACTCTCCAAAATACCCTTACTGCCAAGCTATTTTATGACTGTGAGCGTAAATATTCTTTATTGCGTGGTATTTGAGTACAATTTACCTGCGCAACAAGATATTATGCTAAAACTAGTTTCGCTATTACGTATGCATACATGTAAGGTAGAACAAAGAATGGGGATCGTTATTTCATAATATAAAAGTTACTCATCGCCGTCCCATTTACATACCTGTAGCGGTTTATGAGAATATAATTACCTGTGTTAGTTATGATAATAGTATTAGTAACTATGGATGTTGTATATTTAATCGATAACTGAACTACGTCAGTAATAACGTTCTAATTATCTTAACTTGATTACATTATTTTATAATTATTTATTATAATTAACATATTTTACACAAAAAAGTATACGTAAATTAATCTTTACTGGTGGTAGAGTAGGTACCACCCACTCATCAGATATTCTACCGCAAAACAGCATTACTTGGTATTGTTGTGTTCCGGTTTGAAGCGTGAGTGAGTCAGTGTAATTACAGGCACAAGGGACATAATATCTTAGTTTGGTTGGCTCGTCCGCCATTCCGCTATATAAAAAATAAAAAACATATTTTATGCAAAAAAAAGTATACGTAAAATCAGCCATGTAACGATAATAAAGTAAACATTTAGTACAGATTTTGTATTTTTATTATAGAAATTGATATACATCCATTTGACAAAATCATAATTATTTAATCCGAATATACTTTATTCACGTGGGCTGCAATAAGAACTTTTACATCGACAATTTACAACATAAATAAACTGGTATTTTATTTATATGTATACGTATTACGTATAGATTATAATTATAATACTACACATATTTAAAAAAAATATTCATGGTTATTTCATAATTTAAATATCGATCGACCATAGTCCTTTCGACAATAGTCTTATTTTAATTTATTTTTGTATATTCAATGATATTTTATAATAACGAATGGATAAAATTATAAGTTAAATAATGTATTTTATTATTAAATTTTACCAATAACCACAATAATATAATGACCAAAGTAAAGCAGTTACAGATAAAATGTACCTTAGTATTTAGCTTTCTGAATTGGCAACCGTCGTAGCCGTGAAGTAAGATTGCACAATTCGCAATCTTACTTCACGGAAAACAAGAATATGCAACATAAAATTAGTAATACGAATATAATATATAATATTTTATTAAATATAGGGTTTTCCATTAAGGGCGCTTGATCTTTGAAATGCAAAAAAAAATACATGTAGGAGAGATATTTGCGAATTTTTTTTATTTGGAAGGTCTATCGACCCCATTATGTATGGAATATGACATCATTCAAATGACCGCCACGGCTTCGGTTGGTGGCGCGCACACGAAAGGTCCAATTTTCGATGACTCTGGCGCACAAATCGGGCTGTATTTGATCGATGGCGTGGCGTATGTTGACTTTGAGGGCATCGGTGGTTTGCGGCTTGTTGGCATAGACCTGCGACTTAAGAAAACCCCACAAGAAAAAGTCCAGCGGGGTCAAATCGCACGATCTCGGTGGCCAGTTCACGTCGCCTCCGCGCGAGATGACCATGTCCAGAAATTGCTCGTGCAGAACTTCCATCGTAGCGTGTGCTGTGTGGCACGTAGCGCCGTCCTGTTGAAACCACATGTTGTCCAGATCCATATTCTCGATTTCAGGCCAAAAGAAGTTGGTTATCATCGACCGGTATCGCTCACCATTGACGGTGACGGCCACACCATTATCGTTTTCGAAAAAATACGGACCAATCACGCCTCCGGCCCAAAATCCGCACCAAACAGTCACTTTCTGCGGGTGCATTGCCACTTGGTGAACCTCGTGTGGATTGGTCTCGTCCCAAATACGGCAATTTTGCTTGTTGACATAGCCATTCATCCAAAAATGCGCCTCGTCGCTGAAGATGATTTTTTTGCCAAAATCGGCGTCAACTTCCAACTGCTCTAATGCCCAGTCAGCGAACACACGGCGCTGTCTATGGTCATTAACCTTGAGCTCTTGGGTCAGCTGGATCTTGTACGGGTGCAGGCTCAAGTCACAACGCAAAATTCGCCAAGTTGTCGTCTGCGAAAGGCCGAGTTCCTGTGCGCGACGCGGAATTGACTGCCGCGGGTTTTCGAGGACACTGTCGCGCACAGCGGCGATATTCTCGGCAGATCTCGCGTTACGTTGACGCACGGGAACCGGCTGATTGTTAACTGACCCGGTTGACTCGAATTTGTCCACCAATCGACGGATAGTCGACTCGGCAGGACGATCATCGCGACCGTAAAACGGGCGAAGTGCGCGGAACGTTGCTCGAACTGAAGACCCATTTTCATAAAACAATTTTATGATTTGCACGTGCTGCTCGACACTGTAACCTGCCATGGTGGTTTGGGAGGACGGAATGAATATAACACACTGCATTTGACAGCTGTCACTCAAACAACATGGCCGCAATCAGCTGTCAAAGTTCAAGCGTCCCTATTGGAAAACCCTATAAAATATGGTATTCTACACGATGGTAGGGCTTTGTGCAAGCTCGTCTGAGTAGATACCACTCACTCATCAGATATTCTACCGCAAAACAGCAGTACTTGGTATTTTTGTGTTCCGGTTTTAAGGGTGAGTGAGCCAGTGTTATTACAGGCACAAGGGACATAACATCCCAAGGTTGGTGGCGCATTGGCAATGTAAGCGATGGTTAAAATTTCTTACAATGCCATTGTCTATGGGCGTTGGTGACCACTTACCATCAGGTGGCCCATATGCTCGTCCGCCAACGTATACAATAAAAAAAAAAAGGTTAGTAAAAATGTTTTCAATATTATATGTAACAAATAAACAAACTAAAAGAAACTTTATATATTTACAATGAAGTATAATAATAGCATCAATTTATGTGTTTTAGGAAAACTAGAAGTAGAATAGATTATCATCAGAATAGACATAACATCTTAGTTCCCAAGGTTGGTGCCGCATTGGCGATGTAAGCGATGGCTAACATCTCTTATTGTCTATGAGCATTAGTGACCACTTACCATCAAGTGGCCCATATTCTCATCCGCCTACCTATGCTATAAAAAAAGGATTACATTAATTACATTTTTTATGTAATTTCCTTTTATATTATGAAAACTTACTACCGTTCAGATTTCAGATGGGTAATATAAGGATTTTAATTCGTGTTATTTTTGAACAATGAGACAAAGATTCGCTGACCAATTTATTCGCCATAATGTTTTGTACATTACGTTGCGAGTATTATTTCACGCGTTTATTTAAATATCTCGCAATATTTCTAAAATGTTTTTTTCGAATTTCAAAATGCAAAAGGTATTCGTATCTACATGAGACGTATAAATTGATGATTTTTTCACCTTTTTTAATAGTTAAATTAATTAGATACTGACGCTGACCCATAAAAGGTAAATATAATATTATATTCTTGCTTACTTTCCTGTAGACATAATTAAGAGATTTTCAAATCATTTATACAAAGTGTTAATCGGTTGTAGTTTGATTAGTATGCGCTTCGAATATAATAAGCTATATTCCAAGAAATCTACAACATAAACATATAATATTATATAGCTCCACGTTAAAACTATAAACTAGAATTATATACAAGTTCCAAATGAAATGAATTTGCATTAACCAGATAAAAACAAACAAAACTCACCTCTTTATAAAGTATGATATAAATGTATCATTAGTAAATATTGACATTTATTTACGTTAGCGATGGGAAAGGTTTGATCCTGACCCCTTGGACTATTGTCTTACCCACTCCTTACATAGGCTTTACGCTTAATTTGAGGGGAAAATAAGTATATTAGTAATTCCTCACAAATAGACAAAGCCAGTATTTAATATAAATTTTACATAGTAACTTTTGTTCATTAAGATAAATCGTTTCTATACACAAATTAATTAATTCTTACAAGACGGCTATAATTCACTTATAATATTGTGTGGTAACAGTCTGTTAATGTCGCATTGCTGGTAAAAGAGTCTCCTTCTGTTATATAGGCTTAGAGATTATTACACCACGATTGTCCACTTTGGATATGTAAACATTATTTGTTAGTCTCATGTTACATGATCCCGGTGGTGGTGGTGGTGGTGAAATTGCATATATATTTCACCGGAGCCCGTAGCGGTATATTTTGTTAATAGCGATAAATAAAATTATAAATATTGTTATAAGAATCTATTTATAAACTATTATTTATAAGCACATTTAATTTGATGAGAATTTTATCTAGTTGAACATTTATTTTACGAAACTTGTTCAACTTTCGTAAAATAAATTACACAAACTATTTAATAAATACCCTTTATTTTGTTATTTTTCACAAATATTTCAAGTTGTCAATAGAGTTAAATTTTAATGAAAGGTGAATTTAAAATAAAGCTGAATAATATGGCAACTGTGTAAATTGTAGGTAGGCGTAGACAAATAACAAAAATGAAAATTAATTCATGTAAAACATATTGTTTCAAAAATAATCTTTGGAACCGTGTCATGGATTATATAAAACGGTTTAGTATTCCCTATCGTCGCTTATCAGGTTAATGTGATATTTAATATAAATAAACTTCTTTATCTCCCCCATTTGCTTGCATAAATAGGGGAAACATAACTATTTATAATGTTTGTAAATATGAAACCATTTAGTAACGTATATCATGAAAAATTTACTTTGCAAATCATCAAGAAATTATGTTCTGTTTAATTTTCAAATTAAATAGAATTTTAACTATCTATCAATTTCAACTATCATCAACGTTACTTATTGACATAACATTTTATCCTATTAAATCTAAAATACTAGCTTAAATTAATTTCTTTCCACATCTCTTTTAAATAGAGCCTACTCCATAGAGCAGAACTAGACTCAACAGAAAAAAATACTTTTTTATTAAATTATTTTATCTTTGTTAAGAAATTATATCAAAAGAAAGATCCGTTATCCGTAAAATAATAATAAACATTCCTTCTTACTTCTAATTTGCTTACATTAAATTCAATGTCGAATTTCAAGAGCTTTGGGTTTCTTTAATACGCTTTAGATTTTGAGTTCGCGTTAAACGCTTGATTTGTACGAGAGTCATATTTTTCCTTTTAAATAATTATAAGAAATATATTTAACCATTTTCATTTTAATTTTTAAATAAATAGCATTTTGCAAGAAATGTTTTCAGTGCCATTGTAAATTGTTTTTTTTTAAATTAATTAATAAAACCCCGTTTTTATAATTTTAATTAGTGAAGTTCTTGACTACTGAGTTAAGAATAATCTTCACAGTATAATCAGTATCAGAAGTTAGAATACCTAAATTTTTTAACAAATACAATACTATATTTGTCACAGGGAACAAATTAAATAAGTTTTATAATCTGTCTTCCATCTACATAAAAACTATGGTGAAGGTTTTGTCATCTAAAAGTAGAATAACTGGTTACACGCAACTCCAATTATTAAAAAGCACTAATTTTAATAAATAGCAAATAAAGACATGTTAATAACAAACTTTATCATATTTATTTATTTTGAAATCTAACGTTTGAAAAACTTTGGTTAAAACTTTAAAAGCTTAGTTGTGTTCAAAGAAAACGTTTTGTAGGTTATGTATAACACAAGAGCAACTTTGGCAAGCCATGTTATGGCTGTATGGTAGAAATTTACATGTGATGATTAGCGAGAGCTCTGCCAAGTGGACAGGGCGGAGGTCGTCGGAATGGTTCCACGTCAACTCCGGCACCTCAACGGTGCGGGCCCACTCGGTTTAGTGACCTACATCCGCTTTGGCACCGTTCACAATCGCCGCTTCAACTTAATTGTCCCGACACTTCGAGCTCTCCTAACGACTGTGCCGCAATCGGCCGATTTAAGAGGAACGCTCTGACGCTATGACAGCGACCGCTCTCGAGTATCTTTTGGCCAGATATCCGTACCGAACGGGTCAATCACGCCGCGGTAAAGTTTATTCATAAGCAGATTCGGTACAAAATCTGAATTTTGTTGTTAAAACGTTATACGTCTAAAAGTGGCAGAATAAAAAAATCACATTGGGTGCCGTGTTACGGATATATATAATGAAAGAGGGGGATTACAATTTGCCTTTGTGACGGCGTCGTCCAATTACATTAATCTGGTGTACTCGTACCATGGCGCCGCCGCAAGCAACTTGATTAAAAATTCTATTAGTTAAAAGGCGCAGACATCTTCTTAATAGATAAAACGACGCTGACTTTATATGATTTACTTAAAATGAAAAAGATACCATCGTAACAATAATTGCTACAATAGTTAATAATAATGTCACTCGATGATATTACCGGTAATTTTATTTTATATTTATGTGTTTTTATGTAACTTTTATCTTTATAGTCGGAAAATGTCGGTATGTTTGTCCGGCAGTAATCTTCAAAATGGCTAAAAGTTATAAATGCAAATAACTGAGTTATTATAAGTTTCCAAGGAACCACGAAAATTTTATCAAAATCGGTTGCGTCTATCAAAAGTTATACCAACTTAAATTTCAAGTCGCATTATTTATTTGTTGTCCACTGTCTAGGTTAAACCTTAAAATGGGTGCTCTTGAGGGTTTATCGTCCCTAACTGAATTCGATGGCTAAACCTCGGGTTCATCTAGTATATTGTTAATTAAATAAAATACGTCACATGCGTACAAATGCGCATCGATAATTTATTTTAAAAATATAAAATACAAACATATATACTAAAACAACTGGTATCGCGCCGAGCGATCTTTCCGAATCTTCGTCCGCACACCCTACGCTTTTTTTACATATTGTTTTACCTCTGATAGTACTTGTCAAATTTGTAAAGCGTAAAAACCAATCTACATATATACTTAATACGTTTAACGTTATACTTTATTTTGATAAATCGTTTATCACGTTGCGTGAGAAATAACTACAGATAAAATTAACGTCCATATAAATTATTATTTATTTTTAAAATAAACTTAAGTTTTAAATTGTTTATGAAAGAATCAGAATATTATTTATTGCATCATCTGTATAAATATTTTTTTTAAATCTTATTAACTAATAATAATAAAGCATTTATCTTAACTTTCATTTAAATATGTGTTAAAAAAAAATCATATATTAAACAAAATTTATTTGGACTATTTAAAACAAAAAATTCATCAATCTAGCTGTAACTTTGTGAAAGTTGAACGGAAATAAAACCAAACAATCAGTCTTTTTATACAATTTGCATGACTATAATTATTCATAAACGAAAAGTTTTCTATCTCGGGCTGTCTTCTGCATAGGTTATTAATTATTCTATATGTAGTACTATAAGATTATCCTATAAAGTAAAGTTAAACAATATTTCATATATTTATAGATAATTGTAGTAACAATGAATAAGGAAATTTTTGAACAAAAAAACTACAAATATAAGAAAAATAAACCAATTCATTTCTACGCCAATATTTTTATACAAAAGGATTGTAAACGTTATTTATTGGAAGCACTTACACTAAGTTTAAAATAAAGATACGCGTACTGAGCGACTCGTTAAAAAGACGCAAATGTCTGGTCGCAATAAATCAACGTGAGCGCTGTAAAAAGGAAAAACGTACCACAGAACAGTTCCGCTCCGCAGTCCGCAGTTTCTATCTATGGAGCAGCGGCCACTCGGTTAGATTTACGTGAAGACACTCCGGTATCTCCTGACCTATCTGCGGTTGCACGAAAACAAATAAAAGACCACTGAAAATATATTTCCACAGTGAAAAGCTAGTGACGGTAATTTCCGGGTTATCCTTTATTCCCTGTGTTTTGTTTGTGATTTTTTTTTTTTCGATTTTTTATTATTTATTCGAAATGCACATTGTATTAAGTCATTGAGAGATTTGATCGTTGATATTTTTCATTTAGGCCAATTATTTTTTATTGATGGCATGGCTCAGGTATGCAGGGTGTATATGGCTTGCGTGCCAGCTATTTTACTTTCAAATAACAATGGTTTTTATTGGAGTGGGTTAATGGTATTAATGCTGCGTTAAAATGAGTAAAATCACATTGGAAATGTTATATGTGATCATCATCAAAAACCCCTAAAACGGTTATGTTAGGACAGAGTGAGCCTGTTAGTTATTTTTGAATACAAATACGTGATTTTTCTATAAGTGAAACTGTGTTGCATTAAACTCAAACCAAGCCTTAATCTAATTTAACATTTACATATGTAGCATAAGAAAAGAGATGAAGTATTAGACTAAAATGAAGTGAATTTCAAAATGTCTACAATTTGACAAGTCTGAATAATTTTTAGACCAAAGCCAAACGCTGGCTAAACGTTTGGCAGACATTGTTCTTTTAAGTCTACAGACAATTCCCTCTGTAACTTGCCGACCGACGTTAAGACCCATGCAAATACGCCCGCTTACTTTTACTTTCTTTTATGAAGGCGAAATCTTTAAATCAAATTTATTCAACTTTAAATACTATTCTTGTTTGATAGCAGAATGGTTTTTCACATTATAATACAAAAAGAAAAACGTTCACATTGTTTTTAGACATACATTTTTGAATTATATTCAACTATGTAATGTACTCACAATGAACTCGCAATAAAGGTCTTGTCATTTGCGCAGAACATAAATAGCTATATCTTTTAGTTGTAATTATAATAGCGACTTGTTCGCGTTTCGCATGGTTAGCAATACTTATCCAGCTAAATGATTTGATGCGAACTGTTAATGGTCGCCGACTGTAATTTTTAGACTTGTTTTAGACTTTAACGACACAATTCCACTATACATCATTTCATAGAGGCTTAACTTTGGAATATCTAAGGAGATAAGATAAAAAAATTATTCCGATTCAAACGACAAACATAATAATAATTTTCATGAAATATTTAAAAAAAAATACTTAAAACTCATTTGATAAACAATTTATTCGCGGAAACGGAATATACATACAGTAGTTTCGGAGATTAGAGCATACGTATATCCAGACAAACTCAGAACTCAGAATTGGACTTTATAATACGTATATATAGCATTTGCGTAAAAATATATAATAAATGTAGATAAATAAAATTGTTAATTGACTCGAATTCCGAATTGTGGCGAGGCAATGCGACCGAATAAAATAAAACAAATAACGTTTTAAAAACAGCTGCCGCATGTGCAGCAAGTATAACGTTGACTAACATTCACATTGTCGTTTTGGAATGTTCAGACATTCCAGTTGAACTGGAAAGCACTTGTCGCTATTGTTCACTGCTCCCATTCAAAAGATTCAAGTATTGTAAATAAAAGCCATAATATAATTTATTTCAAAATGTTTAAATTTTTATATATTTTTTTCTCTTATTTATTTATTTCAATCAGTACTCGATAAGTTTTTTTATTGATATATTGATGATTTTGAGTGAGTTAATACTGTGTGTTCCGTGACAAATATTATGATTCAGATACAGAATTAGCTAATACATACATAACGGAAGTTGTTATTTTGTAGGTATTTGGCACACGAACCGTTGTATGTCGAGACATATTATCCATTTTATATAATACTAGCTGTGCCAAGCGGTTTCACCCGCGTATAATTAATAAAAATATAATAAATAAAAATAAGCTTAGAGCTTCCCTCGATAAAATGACTATCCAACACAAAAATATTTTTTAAATTCAAATCAGTATTTCCTGAGATTAGCCGGATCAAACAAACAAACTCTTCAGCTTTATATATTAGTATAGATTTATTATATGGGGTTCAGCCTCAATCATGTCTCTTTTTATTGTACTCAACGTTTTGAGATAGAGAGAGCATAGCAGTTTCAGTCACGAGCATTCTGTATTTGAATGAAAAAAAAACGCTTAAATAGTAAAGATATACATAAAACGGAGCTTTTTAAAATAGGGCCGATTAATATCTACATAACCTTCATATTTAGTTAATTTGACAAGACATATCTTTCTAATGCGTTGTGTTAAAAGGATAGAATTGTATTTTAATCGTTTCTGTCTCTGTATTAGGAGATTTATTTATTTTAGAACAAAATAATTGAATAAAGTAACATACCACTTTTCATAATATATTTTGAAAAATAATGAAAAGCTTTAAGTACTCTATATACACAAAAACGCTTACTAATAAATATCCGAAATAATTTTAAAACGGCGCAGTTTTCACACAAACATTCAGCTCCGGCAGACTTGTTGCGGTATTTAATCGGCCGATGTTATCTGCATAATGCGGTCGTCAGCCAGCGTCGCGCGAACTTCACATCATTATTATGGATTTACATTTTAACCGACATCATATTGCTTGTTTGCTTTAAATTAATTTACACTGCAATTGGCTATCGATGGCTTCGTGTGCACTATGAAAAATGTTTTGTTGTCATTGAGTTATTCATCAACCTATGTAATTAAACCGGTGAAAAGGGTAAATACTTAATTATATGGCGACTTTTTCCGACCCGGAGGTGAATCTTAGATATTATGTTATACAAAAGCGTTTCAAAAGTGTTTGTCAGTGTACTTAAATAAAGTATAATTTGATTAATTAAGCAGTTACAATAAATCATATAAACATTATTTGGGTTGGCATTACAATAGGGCATCCCGATCTTGCGTGTAATAATTGTTGTATTTTATAGAAGTATGTTCCCTCTTTAGAATGACACCCACCCAGAGTTAGGAGGTCTGTAGTTTATGTAGTTGATGTTGTCATCCCATTCCTCTCGTAGTTACGTGAATGTGCTCGTGGTGGTTTTCGTGTGTTTTTTGTGGATTTCCGACGACTTTGGCTGATTAACGATAAAGTGGCCCTGAATAATTACACATCAAAATATAGGGCAAAGCCATGTAGGTTTTTTTTTTTTTTAAATAAAAGTCACTTCTATTGGCTCGTTGCCCGTACCTTTTTTGCATTGATAATTTTATTTTTCTTATTAATAATACATTTGGGAGTTAAACATCTATTGTCCGCAGAAAAAATACATTTCTCGTTTTTTCCGACTGACGGTACAGTTCATATATATATCTATATACAGTATTCCAGTTTCTGCAGTATCTGCAGGGCATCCAGTAATTTTAATATGTAATTAATGATTTCTTACATTTATCTTAAAATAATCTTACAATTCATGTAGTTTGTTATAGTAATAACAATGCAGTATTGGATAACTATTTAATGTTTTCTGTTTTTTTTTTCCTTATTTACTATTTTCTTATAATTAGGTAACTAAAGTTAATCTGGATGCCAACTACTGGTCAAAACAAGCTAGACGCACGGCCTTCGTACGTATTCTTATATGTATGTAATATATTTGTTTATTAATTCGGTGGTGATCTCACGACCTCGGCCCGAACCAAGGTCGTGGTTCTTAGCTAACAGTGAGGGGTTAGGTTCGATTCGCATCCCCCGATTCAGTTAGTGACTTATTTATCAAGTCACGTATGTCATCGTCGTCGTTCCAAATCGCCATCCTGAGGTTATAGTCATGGATGTCTAAGTCTGTAGCTCTCTCTGCACGTGCTATTAGATGAGCTATTGCGTCGTCTTGTGTGCTGTCGGTGTAATAGACACAGGTCTTGGTGTGTCTTGAGAGAGCTACAACTGCGTGTGGGATACTCTGAATCAAGCCGGATCTTTTGTCTGTAGTACGCACGATAAGAACCCTTTCGTAGGTGCGCCCCTGTGCTCCGTGTATGGTTAGAGCACAGGATCCCGGTTCCGATCCATAACCCTGGCCGATAACGAGTTTCTTTTCGGCTTGGGTGTGGGTCAGGTATAAGGTGTCCGCTGTTTTCGGGATGCTTCTTCTCTTATAGTGCTTGCGGGATACACAAGGTGGTTGGCTGAATATATGCCGTTGTAGACTTCGTTCAGCGCATATGCTACGCCCTGAGGGTTCCTGTACGTACACAGTAGCTCCCTGCTTACGGATGTTACTGAGTTTGGTTTGCTGTACTTCAGCGAGAACAGGTTGTGTCTATCGATATAAGGAATCTGATTTATGTCTCCGATCAGGGTTACTTCTTTGGCTCCTGCGATTTCCATGGCCATCACTATCGCTCCAAGGTGATTCATTGGAGCTTAGTCCACTATTAAGCGTATATAGGTGTCATCTTCTGCGACTCCGTTTACCATTAGTGAGGCCATGGTTCGAACTTTCTGTTTGGCTCTTTCTTTGCCAAAGCGCAGGGCTAGTTTTTCCCTCAGATCTTTGAGTGCTTCCTTAGTGGAGGTCACAATGAGGTCAGCTTCGATGTTTAAGTGGTTAATCATCCACGCGGTTTTACCGCACCCGGGCACGTCGTTCACCCATGTGATGGACGGGGTCGCCAGGTCCAGGTTGCTGCTTGTCGGTCAGCAGCAACCTGGACCTGGCGACCGGGCTCCGAAGATGGCTCTCGCCATTTCGAGGATTCTGCTTTCCAGCATTACTCTGGTGCATTTGGCAACCACCACCTTAGACTCACTGAGTGGGACGGCTGCCCGGATGTGTACTTCCTCTCCCGGCTCACTTTTTTCGAGTTCGATGAAGCTTGTGGAAAGACCGTAGGGCGCCATGTACTGCCCCGTCGGTCTGTCGTGTAGCACGGCTTGCGCTTCGAGATCGTAGACCGTGGCCTCCGCCTCCTTCAGCTGCACCTCTAGCAGTTTCAGGTTGCCTCGCTTGTAAGTCCGCAGTATCGTGCTGCATAGATCTTCATTGACTTTTTGCGTGGCATTCATGATCGCCAGGAACTCTCTTAGAGCGTTTTCCTTGTGTTCCTGCTGGTTTTCTGCAGGTTTCAGCCGGGGGGGGGGGGTTTCACCATTCCCATAACCGCCTTGGTTCGCGCGGTAGTTTGCTGTACCTTTTGGCAGTATGTTGAAGGTGCGGTGAACCTATCTATGGCACGTTCTTGTTCCTTGTTCTCGCTGGTTTGTGCGGATTTACGTGTTTTTTTTGGGCTCAATATTGCCTGTACCGTCCGGTTAATTAGCGAGGTGACCGCGGATTTGGTCTTATTTTCCCCGCGGTTTATGGCTCTCTGTCTCGACTGGGGACCTGCCTCCTTGAGTGCCTGCTGTAGTTTCTCCGACCCACTGGCGACTTGAGTTTGGGCCGGGTTCAAACCGTTGTCTACAGCTGTGCTGGTTGTCGCTTGGTCGCGCCTTATGAGAAATCCGAGGTGTTGTCCACAGTTCTCATATAACACTACCTCATGATGTTTTGAGGCCTGTAAAGTTCCCAGGTGGTCTTGGGTTTCGCCCTTGTGGTAGGCTACGACCATTGCGTCTACGCTGATTACTCTTGGAGCAGCGCCTCCTTCTAGGCCCCGTCCTCCCAACGATGCCAGCACCTTGTTCGCCTTCTGGAAAGCCGTGGTTTCGTCGTCCGTGGCAAACAGCGCGATGGTTTTGTTATTCCTTCGCGCTATTAGCCATCGTTGACCACCACCTCCACGGCTACTTTGGGAAATGTGTCATATATTTTACGGCGCATAGATGTTTTGCTGGTGCTGCCGTTCTGTAGGAGTCCGAGTCCCGGCGAGATATAGACATTTGTCTTCACCCTGTCGTTACAGAAAGCCACACCCACTCTCTCCGAGTTATTGTCCATGAACAGGGCAACCCCTCGGATCCGGAGGCCAGGCTTCTCAATTTCGCCATTTTCTTATATTGCTTAATATCGCGTTTTATATGTTGTTTAGGGGCCATGTTGGTTGGTTCCTCGATTTCTCGAGTGGTAGAGGATGGTATCGTGGCAAGGGTCTTGTTTCTGGATACAGTTACTTCCGCTACTTTTGCGATGTAGAGTCATGTAGGTTAGGTTGTGTTAGGTTACTTTAAAAGCACATTGGCTAGAACCGAATCGGCCCATGTTCAATTCGGAAGTGACATAACCTCAAAAACTTTAATTATTAATATCTCGGTAACCGTGGGTTTCCTAACTGGGGGAATGGGAGGGGGTTTTTTTACACCCCCATCTCCCTCTTCCACCCTATTTTTCTCCCAAAATCCCCCATTATTTATTTAAATATTTTAGTATAAACCTATTAGCTTAAACAATTAAATTAATTATAAACGTATTGTTTGTATAGTTACGTAAGCAAACAGTTACGTATACGTCCGAATAGTTACAAGAATACACAGCATTAGGCCTCAGTTTATGTAACCGAAACGTCGCACAAACGGCCACATTTCCTGACAAATTAGTTCGGACCTCAAGGTTTATATGATTTTATTAGAAGCGTTATACACGGCACGTGCCGATTTCTGCTTGCTAAATTGTTGTATACAGTTCGTTAGATACTCAAACAATGGCTTCATTAGCGCAGAAATCGCCAAGTATTCAAACTGATTGAACGCAATATTGCCATAAGAAAAACTAAAAATAATATTAAAAGAAAAGTTTCAGTTTGAATTTTAAATCTGGTATGGTAATCCAGTCAAATTGAAATAATAGTTTTTAATACTATTTGGGAGAGTGCCCACTTTTCTGTTAGAGTATGACGGGCATAAGTTCTCATTTTCACGCTTTACTGCAATAATACTGCAGTATTTTTAATTCTTTAGTCTATAAAAAATACAATACAGTTTATTTTTCTAAAGCATCCATTGTATATATCAACCTTTTATACAAAAAAGTAATAAAAAAAAGTAGAATGAAAGAATGATTAGAAATACATAATTTCAAAAATCACGGACAAATACAATTTGATATAAACACTGATAATAAACGACCGAAAATTTTAAAAGGATACGGTATTAGTAAGTTTAATATATTTGAGTAGTGGTTTCTGTAAAACGAAACGAAGCCGCGCGGAGTCACGATACGTCGCGTGTAGTCCTGCCAATAATCGGCTGCTATTGTAGCCGGCTTATAATTAGCTGTTGAAATTGCGACTACCCGGTATTTTAGTGGAGTTTCGTGCGAAATATTTATCGTACTATTATCATAAATGTATTGTATTATTGTAATACGTTTGTGCTTTTTATGTAAACGAACTTATCTGATAATAATTTGATAGCTGTTTACTTTTAAAGGTCGACGAACTCATCGTATCTACTATCCGTACATCTTATACTAGCTGTACCCTTGGTTTCACCCGCGTATAATTAATAAAAATATAATGAATAAAAATGAGCCTAGAACATTCCTCGATAAAAGGACTATACAACACAAAAATATTTTTTAAATTCGAACCAGTAGAGCCTGAGATTAGCCGGATCAAACAAACAAACTCTTCAGTTATATATTAGTATAGATTCTACCGCCAAACAGCAATATATATTGTTTATATAGTTGCGTTGTGCTTGAATATTGAGTGTGTCAGTGAGGACATTACATTCAGTTCTTAATTTTGGGGGCGCATTGGCGATGTAAGGAATAGTTAATTTTCCTTAGAGCATAGGCGCATGTCTATGGTGGTGAGCACTTATCATTAGGTGGCCTGTTTGCTTATAAAACCTGTCGTCAACCTATAATATATATTAAACATATGTAATTAATGGCTTCGTTTTAATTTATTTAAGTTTTATTTGTGGATGTTTTGAGAATTTTCGTAAATGACTATTATTCCATCTACCAAAAGAAAATACATGTATTTGTATATAAATATGTATTTTTTTGCTTCCGGTAAAATAGATTTATAACAAATGCTCATACAAAATACTGACGGTTAATCTTTATATATACAATTATATACATTATACATATACAGGGTAATTGGTAATTCGACGTATTCCCGTTAGGAGGTGATAAGGGTGACTATTTGCGAAAATTTTGACCCCTATATGCATTATGCAAAAGTGAACCATTTTTAAGTTATCATGTTTTTAGCTTTTTTCAAAATAAGTGAAAAATGCATCAACATTTATTTAAAAAAAAGTATCAATTTCAATCTAATTTTTTCTTCTGATTTATAAAAACGATTAAACACTTGTTATTTATAAATCTTTATACCACAATTATCGGTCCAAATTTAAAAATGCGAGATGGTAAACGATATTATTTCATTATTTTATTGGGACCTTTTTCCACTAAATGTCTAAAAACAAAATAAAATCGTTATGAAACTTGGCTTGCAGATAATTTTAAAAACATATCCGTTTTCTTAAATCTCTAAAAATACATAACAACTAGGAATTTATTTCAAAGAAACTGAAAAAAAAAATGATCACAAAGGAAGCAGGCGGAAATTCGTATTCGAACTAAGCTTTAGGTCGTTCTTTACTTCGTTTCTACGTTTCTGGGGAATACGTCGAATTACCAATAACCCTGTATATCATAGTCATCAAAATACAATCGATTAGCTTTATGGATTAGACTCCTAATTTATCAAGCAGAGCAACTTTTACATATTACAAACAAATAATGATAACCTTAAGAATAATGAACACTACACAACAATCATATTTTATTGGTTTTTTTTAATAAACTATTTACTACACGTTTCAACTTCGTAAAAGTAGAATAAAACGATTTTATTGAAGCATAAATATACGAAGCGAAATTCATCTGAGACGTATATAATAACTCAAAAAGCTTACTAGCTTACTTATTACCTACTAATCTTTTTCAAAAACAGTATGTTTAACACATCTTAGAGTCAACAAAATTGAAGTCTCCTTTTAAGTCCATATAGTAGTAAGGTATTAAATTTATATATATTTTTGGATAATCGTAAGGAATGTTATTTTATAGTAAATCATGACATTATAAGTGACAATTATTTTCCATTTTACTTTTTGTGCAGCTTAGGCTATGTAAACTATTATAAACAGTCGGCCTGGATTTATTATAAAAGTAACGGTTCTTATAGAATATCGGTTAATAACGGTTTTCGTATAATAACAAATATAAACTTATGAATAGAATATGTCTGTTATAGTTTTATTATTGTAACGTATTAATTTTTCAGATCACATACGGGAGTTCTCTTGTGGCAATCTTTTTTATCGTACCCTTTATCTGGTTGAAGAAAGAAACACGCTTTATGTCGGTGCTATGTAAGTGAAACAATTATATATTTTTAAAATAATACCTACAGTTTATCAAATCGATTTTTCAACTTTTGTCACTTATCGTTTCCTCATTGTTCTTGTGTTCCTAACTGTAAAGATGAAGAAATTATGTAAAAAAATTTAACGAAAAGTGAATTAAATAATCAAGTAACTGCAGGTACTAAAATTGGATAAATAGGATGTGATAGTGAGTTACTGATCATATTTTTGTATTTGAATGTGGTTGGATCAAGAATTTGTTTAGACAAAATAATAATATCAAATGTTTCAGTACCTAATACAATTATTAGATAACACGAATCGAGCGCAAGCTGTTAGCGGAATTGCTTGCTAATTTACAGCCTCACCTGAGGCACTAAGCGACTAAAATAAGATACTTTACAACCATTAATTTGCACATGTGTAGGTTTATAGAAATTCCCAAAATTCAGTTTTTTTTGTGATTTTATTATTATACAACTATCGTATTATATTAATTAGCAACTAAAGCTTTTTACACCCGTCGAAAAAAGGCAAAATTCAATCAAGGATGTAAATATTTGAATATTTTTTGATTTATAAAGGAATGCCTTTCAGAATTTTGTAATAAAATACCTGTTTGTATTGTGTGTTTGTTCATTCGACCGTCCTTATAAACAATATATTGTGATAACTTTTATATGTAATAAATACACATACATCCCATTCACCATTCATTCCACTGTCAAATATTTTGTACTTAGCAATACTTTGTATTTCAGTGTTTCGTTGTGATGGGTGTGTGAGTGTTATTACGAGCACAAGAAACATATTATCTTGGACGTAGTTTTTCCGTATTTAATAGAAGTAATATACTTTTTAAAGTGTCATTGTTTATTGGGCGAAGGTAGGCCATTGACTGTCTGTCTTCCTAAAATAAAAAACATTAATACTTTTTTGTAAAGTTACAATTTAAAATAATATAATTATGATGAATCATATTCATACATACCAACTGTGAATAACAGCAATGGTAATTATTCATCATTACGAAGAAATGAGGCAAGACAAGGGAGGCAATTATCCGTAATTTTCGTCATCCTTTTTGTACCTTGTTTTGGTTCTCATGCATAAATTGCACTTTTATAATATTTCTTATTTTAGTGCCAATATCATGTTAATTTGTACTATAAATAAACTTTATAATGTTTTCTTACAGGGATCGAATATTTAAGCTAAATATGACTGACATAAGTCAGTCGCATTGTGAGGTTAGTAATTATTATTATTTTCAAAGTAGACTTTAAATTGTAAAACCGCTATAAGCGGCGTAAGCATCTGTTATGAAATCAGAAACAGCATACTAATGAATGATTTTGTCATTGTTAAGGAAGATCGACAGTATCGATTTTGTTTTGTTTTGAATTAATTGTGATATTTCAAATAATTAGTAAGTTAACTACGATCAAAGATTAAGCTTGTTTGTTTAATCGTTCATGATTTCTCATCCGTTTTAATGCACCCTCTAGAATATTCTCTATGTAGGAAAATTAGTGATACATACTGATTATATTTCAGAGAGATGCGTTGCTGTTAGAAGCAAGTAACGTCGCTCGATGTGTAAGCAAAGGCAAATCAGAGCCGTTTGAGTGCAGAAACCACATCCGAGTGCTGCAGCCGCTCGGTGACGGCGAGCGTCTCTATGTGTGCGGCACGAACGCACACAGCCCTAAGGACTGGGTGGTCTACGTGAGTTAATCCCTAAAATCACCTCGACAACTTTTATACCCTCTGCGTTCGGGATAATAGCCTATGTTAGTGCTGTGCCGGCGATGTTTTTTTAAAACACCTGGTCTTTCACATAGCATATTGTATTATTATGAGCCCGTTCCAAAAGATAGAGACATATCTGTGAAAGTGTGATCATTTTTTTCTGACTTCTTCTAAATTGATATGAGGTAAACATTTTATAATTATTTAGATTGAAAATAATTTATACCTGGTAATAATTAATTGTTCTTAATTTTAATATGTCGTTTAAAACATGTTGTTTAGTTTTTCTTATAGTAAATCGAGTTATTGTTTAAAAATGGTATTTATCAAATATATTTTTTATTATATTTAAAATATTTTAGGATATTTATTAATATAATTAAAATATATACTATAGTATCACTCTGTGTAGTGTTAAGTATGTGTACATTAGTTATCATAGCGTAAATATACATACGTATACCTTGTATACATGTTGCATTAACGGTACATTTTATTTATATAGCTAAACCTCACTCATCTCCCGCGGCACGAGTACGTGCCAGGCGTTGGGCTTGGCGTAGCCAAGTGTCCATATGATCCGGCGGACAACAGCACGGCGGTGTGGGTCACGCGGGGCAACCCCGGCGGCCTGCCGGCTCTCTACGCAGGCACCAATGCCGAATTCACTAAAGCAGACCCGGTCATTTTCCGAAACGACTTATTCGATTTTCGCACAGGTCAAAAAAGGTTCAATTTCAAACGGACGTTGAAGTACGACTCCAAATGGTTGGATAGTGAGTGCTATGTTATTAAATTTATTATGGATATAAAATTTTACAGCGAAAATTTACATATTTATATTGCTAGTGAAAGTATCGATCTCGTATGTAAAATACGAGATCGTATGCATATAAAAAGCTATTTTCATAATAATCAAATCTGTCTTACGAATGTAAGTTTTATTTTCAATTTGTTCTAGAAACCAATTTTGTGGGTTCTTTCGACGTTGGAGAGTACGTTCTGTTCTTTTTTCGGGAAACTGCCGTGGAGTTCATGAACTGTGGGAAAGCAGTATACTCTCGAGTAGCTAGAGTATGTAAACAAGATACTGGTGGCAAGCACATACTGAGCCAAAATTGGGCTACTTACTTGAAAGCCAGGCTTAATTGCAGCATACCAGGAGAATTCCCGTTCTATTTTGATGAAATACGTAAGTCAACTAGCTCTATACACGAACGATTGTGTCGTATCATCGGAAGCTTAAATGTATTTACCAAAGTTGAAGCACGCAAGTTCATTGTTTTAAATTGGATTTCTTAACACAGCTGTAAAAGGTTTCTTAAAAGTACTTTATACGGAGCCTTAAATTTACGAGTTTTTCATTGCTTTAAAGTAAGAATATTCCCTTTTAAAAGCTTTTAGTTTAATATAAAAATGGCTTTAATTAAAGAACCAAATTAAAGTAATTTTATTTCTGTAAACAGAGGCCATAAAGTGAATAAGATTTTTATATTTTTTGTTACAAAATAGAGAGTGTATATCAGATGCCGGGTGACCCGAGTCGGTTTTACGCTGCATTTACGACGGGCGCTAGTGACGGCTTAATCGGCTCTGCAATTTGTACGTATACTATGGAAGACATTCAAGAAGCTTTTGCTGGACGATTCAAGGAACAAGTTCGTGCCATTATCCTTTTTATTACATGTTTAATTTTTTTATAGGTATATTACTTTAACATGACACATGTTAATATGTTGTCTTTTTCGAAAAAAAAATTTCAAATATTATACAATAAAAACCTTATATATTTTATAGTAAACTTAGTGTTTTTCTTATTTAGGCAACATCAAGCTCAGCATGGCTACCTGTACTGAGAGCGCGAGTCCCTGAGCCTAGGCCTGGAACTTGTGTGAACAGCACTGAGGCTCTTCCAGATAATGTTTTAAATTTTATTAGGTGATTTTTATAATCATACTTTAAGTTGTTTTTTTTCACATGTAATTTACGTGTCACGTGAGGGGTGGTTCCGATGGAATAGAGCCACCCCTTTTCAAACGATGAGTGTCGTCAGGGCTGTCTAAGGGAATTCGTGGAGCGTATCTATCAATCGAGCACGTAAGCGCCTCAACCACCCACGTATGGTGACAGGGAATTAACCTTAACTCCGTCGTAAGAGTGCGCAAAATCCTTTTATGCAGCTTACGTACTGCGCCGACCCCATATAAATAATGGAGTAAGGGCAAGCGAATGATTCTTATAATTTAAAATGGTAAAGCAATTTAAACTCACCAGTATAGTGATTATTATTTTTTTGATCGATAAATGACTCGTAACGTCGGCCGTAGCCAAATAATAATAATTAATTAAAAAGGAACAAGATATAACATTTAATTTTGACGCTACAAAGTTGTATTTGCTATGTATATATCTTAATACTAAAGGCTTGTTTGATAAACAGTTAACCATTAAATCAAACGAAAAACAACCTTCACAAAATCTAACATAAAGGAAATAAGGTTAATAGAAAATCGGATTGTTTGGTTTTGTTCCCTTAAGACTAATCTCCACAAGGTTAGACCTCACATCGGCTTCGCGACGCGTGTGTTCCCTTAATTGGGTCACACACCTACAGTCCTACATCCTAATTGATCGTGAAACGAAATAACATCTGATTTATTATTGCTTTTGTATTATAATTTATTTATCGCCGCTGAGCCTGTTACGGGTTGCTACTAATGATTCAAAGTAACTTGACCCAATTGCTTAACGTTCTTAATTGATTTCTTACAGTCATTAAAGCTGTATTGGCAAGTGCGTTTTTATCGTACACAACGTGTAACTTCTTATTATTTATGATGTTAATATGTATTTTTGATGTATCGATTTATGTAACGTTTTTTTTATATAACGTAACAAAACGAAATGTGTCTAAAATTTTCTATATTATCTAAATATTTTAAAGTGGTTTAATAAACTAAAATAAAGTAACAGCCTGTAAATATCCCACTGGGCTAAGGCCTCCTCTACTTTTTGAGGAGAAGGTTTGGAGCTTACTCTACCACACTACTCCAATGCACGTTGGTGGATATATGTGGTAGATTTTCGTCTGCCACGTGGAGGTTTTCTCATGATATTTTCTATTATCGCCGAGAACGAGATGAATTAAATCAATAAACACAAATGTACATAAACATTCAGTGTTCTTTGACCGGGTTTGAACTCGGATTCATCCGTTAAGATTCTCCTCTTCTAACTACTGGGCTGTCATGGCTTTAAAAGTTGTTTAATGCCAGGATTAAGTGATGTAATATTTTGTTCTGTAATAAATTGAAGCGTATTAAACGGTTAATACACCAATACTTTGATAAAATGAGCTGTTGCTATGTAACTACTATATGATTATAAATCGAACATTTATATATTAGGTACGTTTAATATTATATCAACTATGAATATATAGATATACATATAGTCAAAGTATAACTTTTAAAATACCTAATTTGTCATGTTATAAGTGCACTTCCTAATCTTAAACTTAAAAAGATGCCTTTTCTCTAGGTCACATCCGCTTATGGATTCCGCTGTGAGACACGAAGGAGATACGCCCGCTTTTTACAAACGAGATCTTGTACTCACTACTCTAGTAGTAGACAGACAGTTCGTAGATATGCTGGGGGATGATATTACATATACTGTCTTCTACGCCGGAACAAGTAAGTGGAGATGGTTACAATCGATATTTTAATTACTCATATGCATTTTTTAATTAGTTTTATTAGGTACATAAGAAGCAATGAGAGTAAAATTTTAAGATTGATATGCAATATTTCTTTATTTAATATTTTGAGTAGAAAACGTTTCCTTCGTTTAATTTTTCGTTCCAAGATTAAAGAGAATAATCTATGTCGTTTTAACATAAATAAATATATGCCATAATGCCGAATTTAGATCGGTTATGGAAAATTCTAAAAAAAATTATAAATTATAAGCCCGAAAAGGCGTTAAACTCCACGTTTATAATATTATATTAATTTAGCTGGTGCGATTTGGAGCCGGAATGTAGCTTTTCATTCATAAAAACATGTATAAACTAAAATAATAAAAGTTTTTTTTTAAGTTGTGTTTAAAGTCTACATTGATCTAATCTATCTTGAGTAATTTCCTCTGAACCCTTTGGTTTTCCTTATTAGGTCAAGGTGAAGTATATAAAATAGTGCAGTGGACTGGTGGTGGATCCCGTGTGGCAGATATATGGCGCGCCGCGGGTGACGAGCCAGTGCGCGCGCTCGCACTGTCACGACAAATGCACGCACTTTACCTCGCGACCGACAACCGATTACGACAGTTGCCATTGCGTGCGTGTACGCATCGGTGAGCACAATTCAATGATATGTCTATTAACTTAATAAATTGAGAGATTATTTTTTAATTTGTTTTAAGGTAATTAAAGGTTACTTATCAAAATAATACAAGAGTAATGTTGCAATCGATTCATAATGATCGTATAGTAGTATTATTGATAATATTTGATAGCATAAGAATACGTAAAGTGTATTATGACATGATTTACATAATTGCACGAACGACATTTGAAGTGCCTTGTGTTTTGAATGGAACTAGCTACGACAGCTGCGTGCGCTGTGTCCTCGACCCATATTGCGGATGGGACAAAGAAGTGGGAGCGTGTCGTCCGTACACGCCTGGCCTCCTCCACGATGCTACTAATTCGACGCCATCAATCTGCGAAGCTAGCGCTCCTCTCAAAACCGTTCGAGCGGGCTACGGCCAAAGTGTACACCTGGCTGCTTTTGGAAAAATGCCAGAAGCGCTAAAAGATCAGAATGTCGCATGGTACCACCATTCCAGGGAAAGAGGTCGTTACAAAATCAGTTATAAGTGAGTCGTTTTTAATTTATATAATTTACAAAACATTTAGCTTTTGAAGTGTTCTCGATCATACTTTATGAAATAATTTATAATAAAAGATTGTTATATTAAATATTTTTTAGTTGGGAACGAGTGCTACAGACATCTGAGCGTGGCTTAGTGCTATTGTCCGTTGTTGAGTCAGACCGAGGCCGATACGAGTGTTATTTCGGACCTACTCTTATTGCATCTTATAATTTGGATATTGATATTCATAGGTAATACATAAATATTTGTTCGTAAGATTGTTTGGTTTAGATTTTTTTGTAGACACGTGGTACCCTCCCTGTTTAACGCCTAATAATTAGTAAGGGTAGTTCAAGGATTTCCGAAAAGCTTTGCCAAAATTTACAGTATTTTTCATATACATATATTGACCATTGAATTTCAGATATTTAAAAGGAGAATAACTTAACTTCGTTAAAAAAAAATTACAGTCGAATGCACGATACATAATAATTATTTTAGATTATGTATGATATAATAATAAAATCTAAACAAATTATAGATGCACACAACCCAATAAGTCCCAGGAATACAGACAGGTGTATTCAGACTGGTGTCACGAATTTGAAAAATACAAGAGTGCTATGAAGGCGTGGGAATCACGACAAATGGTAAGAAATGACAAATTTGCAGTTTTTATTTTAATTGAGGATTTATGTAACAATAAAGATTTAATTGAAGCCTCCGATAATACCATGAATAATGTATTATTTTCAAGAAACTTTTAAGTGGCACGACGACCTCATTCTTATACACATTGATTTTAAAATAACCGGTAATTATACACATAATGTAAAGCTGTATTATTAAATAATCGATTGACAATTTGTCTACCAAAATTGATTCGAAATAAGTATGATACTATTCTATTGAAACTTAATCATACAGTTTTTTTATATTTATTAACACTGTAACGTAGCTTCATGTTTTGAAAATTGAAATTGCATGATAACCAATCTGCTTTCGAATTATTTTTCTCTATGAACTTACAGCAATGCTCCAAAAACATGAATTCATCGAGCCAGCAAAACAGCATGAGCAACGAGATCGTGGCCTCACTGCGGTGATAGGGCACAGTTCACTAGATTAATGAGTGATTGCATTGAGCGACGTCGGCATTAGCTATCCGATATTCTGTCGATTCTGTTTCTCTTTGTCATGATTTCATAACGAAATTATTACCTTTCATAAAACGTGCTCAATAAAAATAATCCATAGTAATCGTAATAAAATATACGATAGGATAATTGTTAGTAAAAACGACTTACAAATTTATTTTATTTATTATATTTTGGAAAAACTTGATAACTAGTAATAACTAAAAATAATTATAATACGCAGTTAGAAGTTTTCGTTTAAAAAAATCTATTATATTTGCAGTTCACTAACTGATACCTACAATACTGTGTGTGTAGTGATTGACAGAGCATAAATGATGAAGCTAGCATGAGTTGTATGTCGGTAACGTTATGGAATCAGACCGAGGGGAAATATAATTTGGTAAAGGAATGATCTGCGAAAATAGATATGTCGGCCGTTACGCACACTGCGTTTCTTGATGGATGACTGATATTTGTTTGACTTGGTTTGCAACTATGTATTTCCTCTCTGAGATTACCAGTATCATAATATCGGATAGTTTGTGTTACAAACGAAAATTGATAATAATCAAATTTACTGATGAAAGCGACTGAGTAATAAACATAGCGACTTAAGCTTTTCTTTATGTTATCCGTTCGTAATTAAGTATTATTAAAGTTCACCTCCATATTGGAATTTTTCTGTAAATATAATATTGAGAGTGGAAATAATCCATGAAATTCAAATGCTGTGATATCAGTTTGCGTTTACGTCACCGTAAATGAAATTATTAAGAACTAACGTATATAAAGTAATTGGTGTTTTTATCTCATATGTTTTAATCTTTAGATGTTTTTGTTTATTTCTTGTTTGTTTTGGGTTTTTTGAAGACCAATAACTATCTTTATATTTAATATAATTAAGATATTATAAATTAATAAGTTCACCTTCTCTCACGTCCATTCAGAGTTTTTTCTATAGCAAAAATCAATACAAACGCCAATTTAGGTTAGAAGGTAAATATGTAATAATATTTATATTAAAAGCTTATTTATACAAGTCCGGGAATGCCTTGGACTGCGACAGCATTTATGTAGTTATAGTTATGTTAACAGAAGTTTACAAAGTTGCGTGTTAGATGTTATACCGAAATAGTTACATGTTTTAATTTGGTCCTTTGTGTTCAAATACAGTGTTGATTTGTTGCCGTAAAATGTAATTTTAGGCCCATTTCGGAGTTTTAAACCGAATTTAATAGAAATTGTTCAAAATGTTCTGTTATTAATAGGTAATCTCGCTAGAATAGTGCCTTGTGAAGCATGCTTATAGAATATTTAAAAAAAATAATAAGATATTGAGTAATATTTTTGTGCATTGTGTAAAGAAAATTTGCTTAGTTCATAAGTATGACACTTAGTAAGATGAAAATAAAGCAATAATGTTCAACTAATAGAAAGTCGCCAGTATTAAATAATTTGTAATAAAATAATACATTATTAAGAACATTGTTTCAGCTACCAATTTAGCTTATTTTTTATATTGTTAATTGATTAGTATATAACTATCATATGAATATGAGATATTTCAATGTTTTTTTAATAGCGAGTTCAAACACAAAATAGCAATAATTAGTCGGTAATATATATGTTGAATAACGACACGTAAATATTTTGAAAAAAAAAAAATTGGTGATATTAATAACTTTTATGCACACTAGTTGAGATTGTATGTGTTGACAGTCGTTGTTATTTTAATCATATAATTTTCATACATTGAACGACATTAATGTTGTTAACTAAAATATTATTCAGAATTATTAATAAAGTGTTATGCAGGTTTCCCTATTATTACAATATCAAAAACAATATCAATATACTAACTTAAAATAATAGCCAAAAAAAGAGATATAAAAGCCACAAGAAGTGGCTTAAAGTATAATTTTATCATCAATAAGTATAAAATAACTGCATAGTTTTGTAGATTCGAAATAGGCTGACTTCTCTGTTCTGTCCACCATATTTACTGTCACTTAATACTTGATTTTGGTATCAATAAGCTGTCCTACTACTAACTAGTGTACAACAGTTCGCATTTAAATTGTAATTATGCACTTTGAATTTATTATTGAGCTATAAAAAATAATGTAAAAATTTAAAAATGTTTATTGTAAATAAAATATGTTTTCGTAGACAGATCCCAATTATATAGGTATGTTTATTGTAAAATATATGGGTAAGCTAGATTATAAGCTATTGTTTTATAAAAAGAAACACAAAATAAATTATTTTAGATCTCCATGACTTTCATTTAACATTAAATATGTAAAAACAAAAACTCCTATAGTTATACAATCGTTACTAATCCATCTGTGTTCAGTTAGACGAATAAAATTCAATTCATTCGGTTTGAAAAGTCGTTACTGAGTATTTCTATCTTTTTACGGGTAATGAAATTCGAGTATCGTAAACGGCGTCTGTCTAAGATTGGCGAACATCATAGGATTTAATTACCGAGGGGACTGAATAATTGGCGACTCGCCTCTAACGGCCACGCTTTACGGCCAAATTAATAGATTCCCACTGCAGCGCCCGCTGAACCTCATTTTGATATTAATTACCCAACTAATATTTGAGCAATGATAATAAATTATCTAATGATATTTTAATATTCTTTGGAATTCTATTTTTTATATTACACTATTTTAAATGTTGTATATGGTATGTAATGTATGCATTTTAGTATTTCGCAGTATTTTTTCATTGTTGTAGGTTTTCTTATGGTTTTGTTCCATTTTGAAGTATGAGTGAGCTAGTGTAAACTGCAGGCACATGACCTAACATCTTAGTTACCAAGGTTGGTGGCGTATTGGCGGTGTAAGAAACATTTAATATTCGTTACAGTGCCAATGTCTACGGACGATGTCCCATTTTCTCGTACACCTATCAACGAAACTTTTTTTTCTAAAGTCAATATTTATTGAGATAACAGAAAAACCTGTTAAAAATCAATTTTTTGCCCAATTGTTCGAGTTTTGAACTTGAAAATTAAACTTGCGTCAATTTTAATTACCATATTCGTGATCAGCGAGTCCAAATACGTAAGTATACGAAATTTCAAGAAAAAAAGTGGCAAGACCTTTTCGGTACTACACCCAAAACTTTTCATAAATTACCTACAAGTTGAATACATTTTCAACTTTCATTAGAATTATATATTCATTGTTTACAAATTTAAAAGTTACAGTAACATTTTACATAAAGTACGAACAATAAACTAGAACTAGTACATGTCTTAAGCACAAGGCATTTAGTTAAAACCTAATCACTACTTCTACAGACGGGACAGCGCTCAAGTATTACAACTGTTTGTAAACTTTTCCTTCTAATATATTATAATTAATTCCTGAAGTCAAAGCGTTGCACTGAAACGCTCTTATAAACTCTGTTTCAAGTTATGTTGAAAGGTTACAAGCCGGATGCCAGTCTTAACTTTGAAATGTTGGTACATAAAGGCTACTGTTGTATGAATTGGATGCAGTTCCAATATTTAAAGTTTCAAATATGTATATATTTATTTATTTGAAAAGCCGAGATGGCCCAGTGGTAAGAACGCGTGAATCTTAACCGATGATCGTGGGTTCAAAACCGGGCAAGCACCACTGAATTTCATGTCCTTAATTTATGATTATAATTCATCTCGTGCTTGACGGTGAAGGAAAATATCGTGAGGAAACCTGCATGTGTCAAATTTCACTGAAATTCTGTCACATGTGTATTCCACCAATCCGCATTGGAGCAGCGTGGTGGAATAAGCTCCAAAACCTTCTTCTCAAAAGAGGAGAAGAGGCCTTAGCCCAGCAGTGGGACATTCACAGGCTGTTACTACTATATATTTATTTATATTTAGTATATACGAAATGTTGTATTCGAGAACAGGAAACGATAGTTCCGTTACTTAATTCAACATGGCACAGGATTCACAGCTGGTAATGTAACACTCAAAATAAATATAATAGTAAACATCTATAAAATAATATATAAGTAATATTGGGTGTAATTAAAAATCAATATACAATTATACATATATGTGTAAATATATAATGACATTAGCAATTAATTTTCAAAAAAACACAAAATGACTATTCAAAAAAATAATATCGATTTGTCGTTCTGTTTGTTCAGGATAATATTAATTATTCAAAAAAAATAATAAAAAAATAAATTGTGCGGTCGGGGGAGCCCCGTCAGGAACGAAGTTCTGTGCAATATTTTTGCAACTCAAACCGTGTTTTAAAATGTAGGTTTTAATTGATTATATTACTGTATTTTTGTCACACCAAAAAGCACCTCAACCGCCTTTATATCGGCCTTCTAAATTCGAACACCCAACGCATCGCATTTTATAGTATTTGTTAGGCACGATGTATGAACACTATTTCGTTATATGACGAATTGTGACGAATAAATGACCTTGGGCCACTGCCATTTCACTTTAATGTAAGCCGAGTAAAAGAACTTCGTTCTAAAAATATAAACTTTGACATTATAGCATCGTGTATCCCATAATCCACATTCGACAATCACATCCATAGGTATAGTCTATCAACAATTATAGCTTGATCGTGAAAGAAAACATCGTAAGGAAACCTACATGTGTCAAATTTCACTGAAATTCTGTCTGTATTCCTCCAACCCACATTACAGCAGCGTGGTGAAAGAAGCTTCAAACCTCCTTCTCAAAAAGAGGACAAGAGGTCTTAGCCCAGCAGTGGGACATTCACAGGCTGTTACTGTACTGTACTGTAAAGTTTACGTACGTCTTTGTTTACTTATACTTTTGACATATAAAGTTTTTCGAAAATGCGGTATTCCATGAATAATAAAAACACAGCATGTTGCCAGTTATAGACATTTTATAAAGTATTTATTAAATTTCGAAATTAAATATTTTTAAATATATCAATATGATAAGTACATAATCATGGAATAATATAGCCACTCAAATAAAAAAACTCATTAAATGCATAAAATATAAAACATATCTTACTTTTAATTACAAAATGAGTCTTACACGTGTAGGAGTTTATTTTCTGTTACTGGCCGCTTGGACGCCTAATTAGAATCATTTCATATCTCATTCTTTTTTTTAAATTGGAGAATAACATTTCTTTTTCTATTATTTTGGCGGCAATTCAAAATTTAATCTGAATTTTATTTTGTTCAAAATGGGCAAAAATAAAAGTAGTGACGCGTCAACTAGGCAAATCATTGTTAATTTATATATAGATCAAAAGTGGGCGTACAGAAAAATAGCTGAGCATTTAAATTGTTCTGTTAAGAAAGTTTTTAATGCAATTGATCATTATAAAACACATGGAACTGTTGAAAATGTTCTTAGAAAGAAGTGTTACATATGATGTAGTGAAGTATCTTACATAATATCAAGGACCGTTGGTAGTGTTTCTAATTATACGACCACCACTGTATATCTAAGGCATAAATGCAAATAATCATAAAATCAAAACTTGAACTCAATCAGCGAGGCGCTATCGTAATTATCCTTTGATCTTTCAAGTAGTTACGGAATCGGTTGACGCGAAATTTCGACTCGCTGGTTGTAATAGAATAAGGGAAAAGCTCTATTAACCAGTTTGATGAGCAATGGAAAAAGCGACGGGTTGTCTGGAACTAAGAAGAGAACAAGAACAGACATCTGATTTTATTTCGTTATCTGTATACTACACATTTTCAGTGATTGGAAAAAAATTGGTAACATTTCGTATGAATTAATGCTATCAGTGTGTATTACATTTCATTCATCAGTGATTCATATTACATTAGCAGTACAATTTCTAAATGATCCAATTGTCCGATCACACTATCGGAGTTAAACCGGGCATGTATTGTCAGGCCTATTCGTGGGAGCATGTTGTGTAATCGATTGCACACAACGCGTGCTGAACAATTAAAGCCTTCGGATGAGTACTTGTGTAAGGTTAAGGTGAAAATCTATTGATTGATCATATGAACGTGAAAAATGTTAAATGTATGGCTTAAATTATATTGATAATTGTGTCTAAATATAGCATTACGTTCGTTTATACTATAATATATTTTAATGCACCGTCAAAAAAGTTTTTTTTAAAATTATTAACAATTTTTTCACGTAACCTATTTCTTCCTTTTTTCCAATTCTGTCCGGTAATACGAACCTCTAGTTTATTATGATGCAAATGATATATGCAAACTCTTACGCCTTATTTATAAGTATAATATAGGGTTTTCCATTAAGGGCGCTTGCTCGTGCAGAACTTCCATCGTAGCGTGTGCTGTGTGGCACGTAGCGCCGTCCTGTTGAAACCACATGTTGTCCAGATCCATATTCTCGATTTCAGGCCAAAAGAAGTTGGTTATCATCGACCGGTATCGCTCACCATTGACGGTGACGGCCACACCATTATCGTTTTCGAAAAAATACGGACCAATCACGCCTCCGGCCCAAAATCCGCACCAAACAGTCACTTTCTGCGGGTGCATTGCCACTTGGTGAACCTCGTGTGGATTGGTCTCGTCCCAAATACGGCAATTTTGCTTGTTGACATAGCCATTCATCCAAAAATGCGCCTCGTCGCTGAAGATGATTTTTTTGCCAAAATCGGCGTCAACTTCCATCTGCTCTAATGCCCAGTCAGCGAACACACGGCGCTGTCTATGGTCATTAACCTTGAGCTCTTGGGTCAGCTGGATCTTGTACGGGTGCAGGCTCAAGTCACAACGCAAAATTCGCCAAGTTGTCGTCTGCGAAAGGCCGAGTTCCTGTGCGCGACGCGGAATTGACTGCCGCGGGTTTTCGAGGACACTGTCGCGCACAGCGGCGATATTCTCGGCAGATCTCGCGTTACGTTGACGCACGGGAACCGGCTGATTGTTAACTGACCCGGTTGACTCGAATTTGTCCACCAATCGACGGATAGTCGACTCGGCAGGACGATCATCGCGACCGTAAAACGGGCGAAGTGCGCGGAACGTTGCTCGAACTGAAGACCCATTTTCATAAAACAATTTTATGATTTGCACGTGCTGCTCGACACTGTAACCTGCCATGGTGGTTTGGGAGGACGGAATGAATATAACACACTGCATTTGACAGCTGTCACTCAAACAACATGGCCGCAATCAGCTGTCAAAGTTCAAGCGTCCCTATTGGAAAACCCCTTAGGTTGGCAGACTGGCAACTGAGCGACCTGATGGTAAATGGTCCCAACCCTGTAAATAGGTATTGACGCTGTTAGAAATTTTAACTGTTTCTTACATCGCCAATCCGCCACCAATCTTAGGAACTATAATGTTATCCCTTGTTTCTGTAGTTACACTGCCTATACAAAAGTATATAAAAATAATATAATTGTACTTGATTGATATAGCAATGCATTTGAAATGTTTGTTCTTCTCGGTAGAATCGATATTTCAAATAGATGACTTAACATTTAATATACCTAATTCTGTAAAATTAAAATCATTAAAATTCATGTAGGGTATAAATAAAGTATATTGAAGATTTTATTTAACCTTCACTCACCTTCAAACCAGTGTACAACAATACTTAATATTTCTGTTTGGCGGTAGAATATGTGATGCGTTAATGGTACCTACCTACCGCCTTTTTTGCCTTTGGAAAACTTATTATCAATTTCAGTTTTTTGAACTGACAAGCCTGATGGCGTGGTCGGTAAGATACTTGCCTTTCACGCCGCAGGTCGTGGGCTCGATTCCCACCCAGGACAGACATTTGTGTGCATGAACATATCTGTTTGTCTTGAGTCTGGGTGTAATTATCTATATAAGTATCTATTTACAAAAGAAAAGTAGTATATGTAGTATATTAGCTGTCTGATTGCCATAGTACAAGTTCTGCTTAATTTGGGATCAGATGGCCGTGTGTGAATAATGTCCCAGGATATTATTATTATTATTGTTATTATTATAATTAACGCAGCTACCGTATGTATAAGAATATCTTGTCATTTAAGTGGTTGGAAATACGAGTATCATTCATACAACATCTTTCTTTTCTTAGCTTATATATCGTTAAATGGAGTTCGTTTATAACAATACATTTGAAACGACTTATACTAGACACTTGCAACATTTATCACCACCCCGGTCTGTAGGTTGCAGCTTAATCTTTGTTTGGTTGTTTGTCGAAGTCTGACAGAATGGTCAAGCTCATTAATGGTAACTAATTGACGATTTACAGTGAGAATATTAAGTATTACACACACACAATAAAGCTAGTATAGTTTTATTTATATACGAGTAATTACTTTTATAATATACATCTATAATTAAGGATTTAAACAAAAACGAAAGAGTATTGAGTACGCAATGTTGAAAGAGTTTCGAAGTTTTTTTTTTTTGGTTTATTTCGTCAAAATCATTATATTTTAGACAAATTATATATTTTTTTAGAGGTTATAAAAAGTAAATTAAAAACTAAAGTCTCTTTACACATTTTACAGATACACAACAAACAATACGAAACAGTTATTATGCAAGAATAACTGTATGTTTGTTCTGTACTTATGTAACTTTTAAATACGCATACATAAAAGTTTTTTATACAATATTAAAATATTTTGTTTGTAACATTTAAAATATTATATTCATGTTAAAGAATATTTGCAAATACTATAGCATATTTCAATTTTTAAACGGATCCCCTGTTGAATTATACTGAATTACATATCTCAATTCTATTTTCCAGTGAAAACGCCGTAGGATTGTTAAGATCACAAATTTGAATTAATCTTTTACAAAGCCGTGTTAGTAGTTTAAGCTTAAGGGTTGTCGTTATAATAAAATGCAAATTGACACAGATTTAATCCGGACTTATAGCGCTGATTCCAATACCTGTTAATAATCCGCTCTACAAATGCGTCCCGTCGCTCGTACTTGTATATTTGTAGATAAGCAGATAAGCAAATCTTAATATTGACATGATATCGCTATTATATTATTTATTACAATAGATGTATAAACGCTATTGTATTATATACTATTTAGGATAATTCTAGTACACATTTACATTGAGAACTTTAATAGTAATTTTTAATAGCAATTAAAAATTAAAAATATCTTCTTTTACAAAACATGACCGCGTGGATATGGCAAGAATGTTAACAGCACATCCTTGTTGAACTCAATTCGGTTCTTTGTGTGAAGAATACATCAAATTAAAAGGTTTTTTTTTGTATTTTAAATAAGGAAGTAAAAGTCAATATATGTACATTTTATTTATAGCCTGTTTAATAGAGTGAGAGATGTCCCAAAAATATAGACCGTGAATTATGTAAATCTAACCTCTATTGATACTCTACCGGCTCATTACTAATGCCCGCGAGTCTAATCCTCATCATTAGAACGGGATACAAGTATTGAAATGTAAATTAATGCGACGGTTCGAATAAGAGGATTGCCTTATTTATCCTATTACGAATAATTTGTCATCTTGTTATTGTGGATAAAGTTTTAAGGAAAATAGGCTTTAAAATAAAAGACTCCAAGCTTTATTAGTGATTAACTTACTTTATATTTATAAATTTATATCTTTTAGTTTTATAATTTGTTCTTTCTTAACAAACTTTTACATTATTGTGTGGTTAAGTATTTTATGTCATTATATCCAAGTTTTCAGCTCCGATTTCGAGCGTCTGCCACGATCTTGAAAAACGCATTTTTGCAACTACCTATCTCTCATGGTGCATTGAACTAAAATGCTAATGACATTTTTTATAGATTATTCTTTTTTTGATTATAAATAAAACAATACTATTATTTCAACCTTTTTTTATATTTCTAATACTTTTTGATATAAAAGGTTGGACACGTTTGATTATGACTATTGTCACATACCCAAACGAGTGTTTAATAAAAGATACGAGATACGAGATTGTTCAACTATGTGTCGAAAAATATTGATTACAGACCAGAAGGTTCTAGCTAGAAGTTTCACTCAGGGGTTTTCTTCTATCTAGTTACTAATTACATAAAACTTAGGTTATCTGATTGATAGGTTGTCTGATTTGTGACCTCACTTTTGTTGCTATATTTCTTAGACGACTTTGCCACAGTAGCGCTAAACAGCCATAGAGTATTTTTGTAAGCCTTGATAATAATAATTAATCTCGGCTATACAGCGTGTAACAAAATTCGTGTCCGACCCGTGAAGTGGTTATTAGGTATCGTGTGTCGGTTCTATTTATGTAATAATTTTTAAAATACTAAGCAAAAAATGTATCCCGGAAAATTTAATTAAATAACGAAAATCACATGGCAACACAGGTGCGGGCAATAGCGCTCGATAGCTCTTATCTATCGGGTAGCTAAGACAAAGGGTCATGACATCAGTAGTCCACGTTTTTACCACCAACAGTGTCGTTAAGCACAATTAATATATTTTCTTCAGTATTTTTTTTTGCTTAGTATTTTAAAAATTATTACATAAATAGAATCCACACACACACATGATACCTAATAACCACTTCACGGGTCGGACACGAATTTTGTTACAATCTGTATAGTTAGATATTGCAGGTGTATGCATTTTATATTTAAGTGAATACAATGTGAACTTGCTTGTGTAGCGCCTGTGTAATAGTTTAGAATAAGCAGATGTTCCAAATCTAATAGATAAGAGTAAAGCCGGGCTAATTAAACTTTTTTAATCTGAGCAGTCGTAGCAAGGTGTCGACGCCTCGAGGCCACTCGGTCTCATCGAGATAGCTCTTTCTCAATTTAAGGATCTCGGCCGAGCCCTCTGATAAGCTTCAGATTTAGCGCTGAGAGAATTTGTTCGGGTAATTTACTTTCCGAGTTGTGAAGACAATAAAACTTGGCGCGGGTTTTACTTTTGAGTAGCTTTATTTTGTTTTGTGTAATGAAGACTTATTTTACAAGTCAAATGCTCGCTTGTGAAGTTTATTTTTGTAAGAGTCGAATAACGTCGTTCTGCCCTTTTACTGCATAATAGTGATTAATTAATTTATTATCAATACTATAATTTTACTTATATCAAAATATTATTATAAAAAGATGATATTAAACTTATATATTTATTTATGAGAATGTAATATTAAAATATTTAGTGACAGATTGTCCATACTCAACATTCTCTATATGTTTCGTCAGCATTAAGGATGCGTGTCACGGCGAGTTTGGGCTGTCACCGCCACACTCATCCATCAACCCTTTCCGACTGATCTACCCCGTATAAAACATACTATGATACCCTTGAGAAAATTGATTACGTAACTCGTCTTTGTAGTATAATAAAACGAAACATATGTATAGTGATCATAAAAAAAAAACTTTGTTACATTAGAATATGGTGTGCAAACAATTAATTAGTATATTTAAATATAAAAAAACAAGTAATAACTTTCTTATCGAGCTATATTTGATTGTGATAAAATTTAGAGTGATAAAAGATGAGACGTATGATTGATTTATTTTAATTTGTAAATTATTGAGTATATCATTATTATATCGTGTTTGTTAATGGTACATATATAATACATACCTCTAGAATACAGATAATTGTATTAATTCTAAAGTTAAAGATTTTAATCATAGAATAACTTAAGAAGTTAGAAATTCACTAATTTCATTCATAATATTTAACAACACGTATGAAACAGTTTAATAAAACCTTAAATAAATACAAATAAAAATTAAAAATATTTACTATACAAATCGTGCCCGCTTGGAATGGTGGCAAGAATGCTAGCAGCATTTCCCCTTTGAATCGCAATTCCGATTCTCTGGGCGAAAAATGAACCAGCTCTCCTGTCACCAGTAGAGGCAAGAAGACGGGGTGTAATATTTTGGATGAAATTTTTTGCACTATTACTCCAAGGTCCAAGCGTAAATAAATTAAAAATATTAATTACATAGTATAAATAATATTAACAGTTTAGTGTATTGATACACTTGAGAAAATATAATCTACAAAATATTTTGCATTTAATTACATGCAACTTTCAAATATATACATTGAAATGCATTACCGTAGGCGGAAACGGTCAGAAGATCTCGTGCACTTACTACGTACAACTGTCATGTATGTTTGCCAACCTGTTTGTATGTTTCACCCTACCATTAACTAGAACTGTATTAGCATTTAGTAAATATATTGTTATTTAAAAAAAATTGAGAAGTATTTTTAAATTTATTTTTTGTAATTATTAAATATTAGTCACTTATTTTTAAAAGCAACAACTTTTGAACTTTATATACTTTACAGCAAGCTTGAATGCAAATTCATTCATCATGATTAAATATTTTGGCCGTAAATAATTAAGATTTCTCATGCTTTAGTATTTTTGTAAATTTTTGTGGCGATTCCCATTTGTTGTTTTTAGTCAATCGGTTGACTCTCGAATCTGGACTCATAATGAAATATTCCTTGGAGTCTTATAATTGACTGATTGCAATCTTTTTTTACGTTAGCAACATTACACAGATATTGTGCTGTGACCGAGATGAAGTAAGTTACTAAAAAAGTAAATACTTTGGAATAATTCGGTAAGTTTCTGAATAATTTTTCCGATGTAATAACTTTTGAAAACAAATTAAAATACCTTCAAAAATTAATCTTAATTATTAAATGTATAATAAAAGTTAGACTCTTGACGAATTTAACACTTTTTTTTCTATTAACATTCGTTAAGAAAGTTTATAATACAAATTTCGGTGCTAAGGTAAATAAAGCCCATAAAGTACCCTTCAATGTAATCACTAGCGATATTACAAACATAAAAAAGACATTCAGGAATAAATATAATCCTTAAGTGCCTTCAATACAAAATAAAGATAAGAAATCCACTTTATATGTATAACAAGATGTCATTGAATTTCAAAATATTTACAGCCCAGCCCTCTCATTCCTGGGAAAGAACTTTCAAGTGGCTCTGCTTATGCTGGGTAAAAAATGAATAATTATTCTGTCTCATGAAAAAATCACTTCGCCAAGTAATGAAAACTCGAGCTGATGTGCTCAAGA
This sequence comes from Nymphalis polychloros, assembly GCA_905220585.2. Lineage (NCBI taxonomy): Eukaryota > Metazoa > Arthropoda > Insecta > Lepidoptera > Nymphalidae > Nymphalis > Nymphalis polychloros. The sequence continues at coordinate 8,538,247 of HG992245.1, read as the reverse complement.
GGTGAAGTTCCGGTCCGACGGATATTACGGCAATATATTTCAATTACACATAAGAAAAAGAACAAGTCGTTTGAAGTAGCTGAGAGGCCAGATTACAGTCGTGGAGGAAATAATAAGGAAGACCCGCTAACGAGCGAGACGATAACTTTTAGAAAGGAAAACGTGTGCGTTGAATGACGATGTTCAGGAGTAATTAAATTCTATATTATATTATCAGTTATGTCTGTGATTTTAGTCCAATTGTCTATTTGGATCAGTGTCTAGCTCATAAAGCTTCAGATCCCGAGGACTTGGGTTCAATTAGGTTTGAATTTTTTTTTTGGTTATTGGCCTAAGTGGCGAAGGAATAATCATAAACATCAATACGTCTAGGCAGCTCATGATATGAAATTTTGGAGTAAAGAAACAAAATATTATAGAAACACTTCAATCATTCTGTAAGGTATAAATATTATTCACATAGGCTTGTTGGATACCTTTATACAAAATAAGCAACACGTCACAGGGTTCGATGTTGCTATTATGACTCTGTTATATTTTTTAGATGTACTAGCACGTCAAGCTTTAAGCTCTTATCGTACAATATACGTAATTTCGTAAAGTTTGTGTGAGATTACATTGGTATAATTTTAGGGGGAACGATTTTTTTTTTAAATTATCTTCTCTTTCCCTGTTACTAGGTTTAAATAAAAAAAAACGAATTGTTAAAACCGCTTCAACAAATCTCTTCAAAAAATTGCAAGTGCCTCCCACTTGACGTGAAGAGTTATGATTTTCATTCGGATACCGACCTTATACTATGGTAGCAGAGATATAACGGGTCCGGGTAAGCATAGGGCGAAGATTTGTGCGATTCACTGGAATTTAATTACTGGATGAGCGGGCACCATAACGTCGCAAAAATATTTATGTTTATTGTCGGCTAATGCCTCAATGAGACCACACTCGTTCGAGAGACCCTACGAAACTCATATATTCAGTGTACAATTATATTCGACTATAAACAAGATTGTAAGAAATGTCTGTGATCGAAAATATAAAAAAATACCTCAAAATATATCGTTTTACTTTTTTTATTTATTGTGGCGCAATTACCTATCGAAAATAATTTATATCGAGATTCGTTAAGTACTATTGAGTCCCAACATGAATGTGTGCGAATGGTATGGGTGTATCAAATGAATTGGTATAATTTCTTGTGAAAATCAAACGTCACTGTAGTCATATTTATGCCGAGCGTCGACAATTACGGTCATTCGAAGTCGAGCGTGATGTTTCCAGTCCATTTCTCGTAATAGCGCTGCTTTTATAACCGAAGCGTAATGAAACTCGTTTAAATATCACAAAAGTGGTCGGATTACGGCTGCCGACCACTTTATACTGCTTAATTACAGCTCTCGACAAAAATAATTGGGAACTTGGGGAATTACAACCAGACTTTACGGGTGATTTGAAGACTTTTTTAAGAATTAGACATTTTAATGTTATTTTTTTTGTAACAATTAAATTTGATAATAACGATAATCTTAAGATGCAAACGACGGTTTTCAAATATAATCAAAATAAACTTAATTAAAGAAGACTTAATTGTTACTTAATAAAAAGCACTGTTTAATTAGCGAATTAAATTTTTTAACTAAAATATAAGTAACCACCGGGTCGTAATAGAGATTCCAGAGAAAGGAAACGGTTAGGGACTTAATAGTTATCCTTTCAACAATCAAATTACGGAAAGAATAAAAAAACATTTGAATATATATTATATTCTACGGGAAAAAAAGACATTTTTAAACTCCTTATACAAATAAAACTATCGTCCTTACTTGTTAATATTCCTTAGTGGATGATTAGTCGAACAATGTTGTGTCTTTTTCTTTCGAATTTCAAATCAACAATGACAGAAAGACTGAAATCAGTGTTTAATTACACAGCCACTAGACCGTGTTATTTCAAAATTAATAAGATATTTCCTTGCAATATACATATAAAACGTGTCTTATATCACGAGTTTAAATTTATGTTCAAATTCATGAAGCTACTAAACCTAGGCATTTCGATCAAGGCACTTAAATAGATTTGGGATTAAACAATAGGTAAGCCAAAATGTAACGCTCGTAATCCGTCTCGATCGGTCCTGCACGCCCGGACCGGGCCGGGCCGTCATTGAACACTGTTCGTTAAATGAATGTCAATAAATGAGTTGATGATTTAGTGTCCAATGTGTTGCATCAAAATATCAGATCGGGTCGGGCCTCGTTTATGTCATGATCGATAACTTTGTTTACGTTCAGGATTAAGCTTCATTATAATATGCGCAAAATAACTTTTCGACCGTGTGACAACTACCGGTTACCTGCAGAAATTATTGTAACGAGCTGCCGGAGTTGCTTAATGAACTCTGCTTGTTCAGTGAAAGTGGTTATGTGATCTGTTTATTTTATATCTATACAAACTGACTGCACTAAATAGAAATTTATATAATTGTGAAGTACCTTCTACCATGTAATAAACATTAATTAATAATGCAATTAAGTTGTGATAATATAAAACCTAAATAAGACTAATTAGTAATGTTTGGAGATATAACTATCGATTGATATACGAATAGCATAGAGGGAGAGGAAGCGAATAGCAGTTCATTTGGCGAGCGGGTGGTTGTGCAAACTGATTAATTCTCGGGCACCGGCGTGCACCAGAAATATTAGCTCCGCGGATATGAGATTGCTAATTCCACTAATGCACCGGACAAATATCGCAAGTTTCAGCTAATCTGGCCGAGTTGCATTGGAATAATGCGAAACAGTTTTCTGATGTGATTGTCGGATACCAGATCCAGTTTTAATTATCATTGTACGAATCATTAATTTTAATATACTCTTATGCACATATGTATTGTTGGTACATATAAATAATTGATGAATGTTTGGTATTATCAGCCTATCTATATACTAGAGAAAGTTCAATATTTGATAAAACATCAACAACAATCATGCTCTATGATTCACTAGCTAGGTAAGTGAGAATTTTGTCTCCTTTCCCCAAATTTACATGTAAAAAAATCACATTTACCAGTCTATGATACGATTAAAGCGTTCGTGTTATGATTTATACACGATCGATATGAAAATATTGGCTTTTCGAATCAGGAATAAAAATCATCAGTCATACGTTGATCAACCGTCACGCACAAGTGCAGTCCATTCATTTGCCGGATGGATTAATTTCCGCCGTGAGATCGCTCCAAAGGGAAATGCGATTGGAACAAAGTGGAGGGCCACCCGATATTTCATTTTAAGTCCATTTATCCCGAAAAGGGTTGAAGAGGTTTTTACAGGACCAAGACATATATATTTTTTAAGATAATTAATTATTTTTGTTAAAGTATTATATTTAATTTATTAATCAACCTTTATCAAAGCACTCATACATTTCTTATGTACTTTAATATATATGTAAAGAACTAGATCTTGCCAGCCGCTTCACCTTACGCGTCCGCGTCTTAGGGAAGAGAGAGATAGAAGTTAGTTCCCTATATCCTTTTCTATATCTCTGATAATGTCTGTAGAAAATATTAATTGTGATCGGTTCAGTAGTTAAGACGTGAAAACGTTACAAACAAATAAATTCACTTTTGCATTAATAATATAAATAAGGATATGATAAATTAAACTTCAACTGATGAACAACACTCATTATTAACACTTTTATGATTTTCTGTACAAGTATAGTTACAACAAGACACAGTACTGTACAAGTTACAAACGTTAGGCAATGAATTATTTTGCTTGTAAAGTTAGTGCAGACTGATATTTCTGGGATTGGACCCGACCCGCTGAGATTTAACTTATTACACCACCGCGCCGGCACGTTGCCAGCGCTAGATGATTATTACCTACAAAAGTTGTCTTCTCCCTACCACTACATACATCTTTGTGATTCATCGACCAAGCGGTTAGACGTTGTACGCACTGACTCGACGGAGCTTCGATTCAATTTCAAAGTTACTTCGATTTTCTAAATTTATGGCCGTAACTTTATGATGCATTTTACGATGGTTTGGTCAAACACGCGACTCTTACGTTTAAACTCACGCAGCATTATAACGGATACTTAAATATTATCGATTTCTGAATGAGTATTTTGGAGCACTTTTATAACTCAAACATGAACATAATTATATAGCCGCTTCGCTCGTATTTATTTTGCTTTGTTTTAAAATTATCGTTAATTATTATTTTATTTTGTCTTTAAGCATTGCGGTATCCGTGACGAAAAGACTTGACCAAGTTTCCTATACACTGCCCAGCCCAGCTGTACTATTCTGCGTCCCTCTTTCTTCTTGCGACATAGTCAAAAGGATAACTGAAGTGGTAGTGGGCTGGTCACACATGTCGCAGAACCGAAAACCGTTGGAGTAGACGTGCGTCTGGAGCGGAAACCATGCTTTGGCAAACGTAGCGTAGGGCGCCCTCCTGCTAGGTGGAGTGACGATATACGCAAAGTGGCTGGCAGTGGATGGATATTGAGAGCTGAAAATTCACGGCATCTCAGTGGCGTGCCACAAATCATTGGAAAGACCTATGTCCAAAAGTGGACGAAAAATGGTTGATGGTGATGATAATTTTATTTCAGATATCCATAAAGTTAATGGAAGTCTATTCTTTTCTAAAAATTGTGATATGCAATATCCAAAGGAGACTGGAGGCTTCCGCATGACGAGGAATAAACCAGTTCATGCATATATATATGTATGTATGAATATCAAAATACATACGATTAAAGTCATCAAAATGGCAATCCCTAAATCAAAAGCGACTTAGAGAGAAACAAATTAAACAAGATCATTTTTATTATGGTAATAACTTCGGGAAAGTTTATTTAATGGATTAAGTTTAAACAATGTTTATTTGAATGGTGTAAACACAATTTGTGGGAAAACTTGTGCGTGTAATGCTTTGCGAGATGACATCGCCAAAACAACAGCCTGGATTTAATTAAACCGACTGTTTCAAACCTAATTTGTAATTCAACTTGAAGTTAAAACTGTAATATTTATCCAAAGAGATCAAAAACGTTCTTAATTTTTAAATAATTTTGTAGAATACAAGTATTATAAGTATATACGTATATACGTATGTTCATATATAAATATCAATTATATATCGACACCTATCTACATGTACCACATATATTGCAATTAATATTATTTTTCAATATTAATAATTATTATTAAAATCAAACGCACACTTTTGAGAGAGTAGTATCACAAATTTATTCTCGATTTTATTCCCCGTCTATTTACCTCCGGCTATTCATATTTAGACAAAACAGGCAAAAGCGTTTTTATAGCTCAATGTATGGATAATATTTATTTAATAAATATAGACATAAAGCACTATAGCAAATTTATATCGACTGAAACATTTGTTAAATAAAATTTTATGAAAAGCACTTTTTAGTATTTAGGTCATCTGGTGAATAATTACTATGATAAAGTTCTTATAATATATATAAAACTTTATCTCGCCTTAATTTTTGGTAATAAATAATTTATAAGAAATGTCAGTCATTTAAATTAACTTTGAATAAATTATAGCCGTGATTTTGAATCTAGAAATCAATTTGTCATGTTTTAGTTCTTGGGCTAGGTTTATATGGATGCGGAGGAATCTCTTTTATGATTTAGATTTTTACTTTCCATTATATTCCCATATACATATTTAGAAATACACACAAACTGGAAATGTGTCTGTATATTTGCGAATTCATGTATTAATAGAATAAGTTAGGTTTTCTTAAATACACATCATTCATTTTACGGTGTATTAAAATTTGCATATAATTTAGTTATCTTCAAATTGACAGACATAATTGAACCTACTGTATTTTTTTTAGAAATATACAGTACATATAAGAAAAACGAAAATATAAATAAATTAATAACGCCAAAGCTAAAGCCACAAACACAATAAAAATTAATTCTATACTCAATCGAAACTCATTTCTAAAATGGATCACAGAACTAAAATATACTTAAATATACAGCGCACTGCGTTAAGTTTATATCTAATCAGTGTTCGCGTAAATTCCATATAATTACAGAAATGCGACAAAAAAAGCATATACTTTTTCAGTGTGGGTCAGTCTGACTGTCGGCTATATAATATGTATGTAGACAACATTTTGTAGTTATTTTTAACTTCACATATATAAAAAAAATCTGGATATTTATTAAAAAGTATTCCAAACTTAGCAATATCGTAATAAAGGACCTCTTTTTGTTTAGTAATTCGGATAACAATTAATCCCGAGAGTTGCATTAAAAATGGTAGCAGTTGCTGAAATCCGTACTACGCTTGATAGATGGTACTTAGTGCAGATGGAGTCGTCCCCGAGAGTGTCTTTCGCCTCACGCCGTTGAACAAGTGCCAATAGAAATTGAGCTGCGAGAAAATTTGTTAAAACAAAAGCAGACGGATATCGCGGGTATCAATTCAATATTGATTAATGACACACCGGATTTTTAATTTAGATATTTGTTTTTCCTTACAAATATCTAAATTAAAAATCCGGTGTGTCGTTAATCAATATATTTAGTATATTAGCTACTTATTAGTAGTTGTTTTATGTGTGACATTACCCTTTCTATCGATTTATGCTCTCTATTTTTAATTATATCATTATTTACAACAGTAACATAATGTTGGCAGTCATTTCTGTATAAGAAAATCGAAATAAACTTAAATAAATTAAAAATAAAATTAGTCAAAAACAAATAAGTTTATGTAAGTAAGTAAGTAAGTAAGTATTTGTTAAGTATTTAACAAGTTTGTGTATTTGTTAAATAAACAGACAGTAATCATAAAATACTAATATTATAAAGAGGCCAATTTTGATTGACGTAAAACTACTAATGCGATTGCCACGGTATTTTTGCTTTAGGAGACTACGTATTAGAATTATGTGTTGTATATATCTTAGCTATACCTATGATATACAACACTTATTATGACAATGTTATCTGTGACAAAAATTGTCAAGAGGTTTTTCAAGGAAACGCTTCCATATCTTGGAATATTATCATGATGCTGATTTGTAGGTCTCCAAAACGTCTACGGCAAGATCTAACAGCATTGATCTATATTTTGTATAAGATAGACAAATAACAGTCGAAAACATTTTTATGTTTAATAAAATGGGAAGATCTTTAGTTCGATTTATTTACCTAATATATATGTAATGAAATGACATTTCATTATTCCAAATTTGCTGCGCTCCGCGCGTTTTTAATCTGTAACTAAAAGTCAGTTAGCCGCGCATTTGATGGTTGAATGACAGAATGACGGATAATGTTTAGATTATTTTGAACTTTGATATTATAAAAAAATAAAGAGATATAATGGAGGAGGCGATATTAGTGAACTTTAAATGTCGTTTCTTTGTATTTTCAGAGAAACAATTTGTGTTTCATTTTGAGCATCCTCAATAACCTATCTTATATAGGGTTTTCCATTAAGGGCGTTTGATCTTTGAAATGCAAAAAAAAATACATGTAGGAGAGATATTTGCGAAATTTTTTTTTTATTTGGAAGGTCTTTCGACCCCATTATGTATGGAATATGACATCATTCAAATGACCGCCACGGCTTCGGTTGGTGGCGCGCACACGAAAGGTCCAATTTTCGATGACTCTGGCGCACAAATCGGGCTGTATTTGATCGATGGCGTGGCGTATGTTGACTTTGAGGGCATCGGTGGTTTGCGGCTTGTTGGCATAGACCTGCGACTTAAGAAAACCCCACAAGAAAAAGTCCAGCGGGGTCAAATCGCACGATCTCGGTGGCCAGTTCACGTCGCCTCCGCGCGAGATGACCATGTCCAGAAATTGCTCGTGCAGAACTTCCATCATAGCGTGTGCTGTGTGGCACGTAGCGCCGTCCTGTTGAAACCACATGTTGTCCAGATCCATATTCTCGATTTCAGGCCAAAAGAAGTTGGTTATCATCGACCGGTATCGCTCACCATTGACGGTGACGGCCACACCATTATCGTTTTCGAAAAAATACGGACCAATCACGCCTCCGGCCCAAAATCCGCACCAAACAGTCACTTTCTGCGGGTGCATTGCCACTTGGTGAACCTCGTGTGGATTGGTCTCGTCCCAAATACGGCAATTTTGCTTGTTGACATAGCCATTCATCCAAAAATGCGCCTCGTCGCTGAAGATGATTTTTTTGCCAAAATCGGCGTCAACTTCCAACTGCTCTAATGCCCAGTCAGCGAACACACGATGCTGTCTATGGTCATTAACCTTGAGCTCTTGGGTCAGCTGGATCTTGTACGGGTGCAGGCTCAAGTCACAACGCAAAATTCGCCAAGTTGTCGTCTGCGAAAGGCCGAGTTCCTGTGCGCGATGCGGAATTGACTGCCGCGGGTTTTCGAGGACACTGTCGCTCACAGCGGCGATATTCTCGGCAGATCTCGCGTTACGTTGACGCACGGGAACCGGCTGATTGTTAACTGACCCGGTTGACTCGAATTTGTCCACCAATCGACGGATAGTCGACTCGGCAGGACGATCATCGCGACCGTAAAACGGGCGAAGTGCGCGGAACGTTGCTCGAACTGAAGACCCATTTTCATAAAACAATTTTATGATTTGCACGTGCTGCTCGACACTGTAACCTGCCATGGTGGTTTGGGAGGACGAAATGAATATAACACACTGCATTTGACAGCTGTCACTCAAACAACATGGCCGCAATCAGCTGTCAAAGTTCAAGCGTCCCTATTGGAAAACCCCATATATATAACAAAATAAATAACATATTCAATTTAAGTGTTTTCTGTTCATAAAATTACATTGCCTAGGTACATTTTAGAATATTCAAAAATAGATAGATTGAAGACATTTGAATAAACCCATAAAAAAAGATGGGGCATGAAATTAAATGCATTAGCTCAGTAGGTACAGGTAAACAGATCGGCCCGCTTGATACTGTTTATATTATTATATATTTTTAACATAATTATTTAAAAAGCATAATGTGATGAGACTTAAATTATATAATTGAACACTTCATCACTTCAGAAGTCGAAAGAAGTGTTTGAGTAAAAGCTTTATTTAAATGAGTAATTTTTAATAAGTTAAGAAAGAATTGCTTATTTCTCTTAGCTGTACATGTTCTAATTTTGTTACATCATTTATTTATTTTTTATTTTACCTAAGCGTAAATTAGTAGGTGCTACTCGTACAAATTGAAAGCCTCGTAGAAAAAGATTTCACACATTCACTTTACTAGCTTCGTTCAGTTAGATTGTAGCTGATAAAAGAAAAAATGTGTGGATTTAACTTTTACTTTTTTAATCATCTGCATGTGGGCACCGGCCACTCATCAATTATTCTACCTCCATTTATTAACACTCTTTAGTGGTCTATGTTGGTTTGAAGGATGAGTGAGCTGAACAAGTGTTATTACAGGCATAATATAACAACTTAGATCCAATAGTTGGTAGTGCCTTGACGTGTTATAAGCCGTTTATACTTCTTGCAAAGTCACTGTCTATATAACAGTTTGTTAATGTTGTAAGGCCTCCTCACTTGTTAAGGAATTAAGTATATGACAATTCACGACGCGACGCTTGCCCAGGCTAGTTAAATGGCACGTCGATGTCTTTGTCACAAAAGCTGTGTAAATAATTCTTATGAAAGTAATACACATACAAATATTGATATTTTATAATAATAAAGTTTATATCATACAACGAAACTTATAATATTAAGTAATTAAAATGACTTAGTGATTTTCCTGTTACGTACAGATAAACCTAAATAGCTATTTTCATTTAAATAAAATGTAGGACTCGTAGCCTCTTCTCTATGCACGGTTGTGACATCGACATAAATCAATCAATAAAAAATTAACTAACGGTTTTCTTATAATTAACTTTATTTGTCATTAAGGGGGTCTAAAATATCATTATCTGACTCTGAAAGGGAATATATGTAATCCTTATATATATATATACCCTAGTCCACACACTGCGCAATGTACTTTGGATTTTTGCTTATTAACAGAATATGCAAGTAAATTATATAACTTAGTCAAATAAGCCAACGATTCGTATGAAGTGATTTAAAATAAAATGTTAACCGTTTAGTATTTTATATTTAATTCAATATGCGGAATTCAGTAATCACTCGCTGTAGTAGGTATTTCGATTTTCCAAGTTACAGTTGAATTCGGTGGTCAAAATGGTTTTCGAATACGTAGAGAGAAATCTTTGCACCTAAACGTTGCGCTCTAACGTTAAAATGTGCTTCTAGAAATAATATCGTAGAGTAATAAAACTGCTATTTTATATGAACTAAATGCATTTTATACAATAGTAATAGTATTACTTGTTACATGGGATATATGCTCCATACCACAATCGGAAAAATGGTATGACGAACATAAAAACGACGAATATTATATTATAATTTATAGATTTTTTTTATTAAGCTCCATCTTATATAAAATTCATCTAAATAAAGCCACTCATATTAACAAAACTCATCTAAATAAAGCCACTAAATAAATTAAAATAATATTCAAGTTATTTTTAAATCTATTTATTAGTAATAGAAATAAAACGAAATTGTGTGAATTTAGTATCAGTTAAAATAACAATAAACCCTAATTTTCAGTATACCTCAATAAATTACATTCTAGCCAACCATTACTTTAACCTATTAACTTTTGTTGCACATTTAGTGCACTCCATTGAAATCACTGAATTGTTAATTGTTGTTTTACATTTCCGTATTATAGGTAATAATTAATCTTTATTGAAAAAATATTTTTTATTTTGTTGATTTCTTAACAAAAATAAACACCATTTGCTTAAAATGCGTAGTTTTGTTAACTTAAAAAGTTATAGTTAAAGTTAAGTTTTAATTGTTTTTTTTTATATATGTCGGCAAGCAGAAGAAAGATATAGCAATTAAGTTTAACAAGGGCATAGATACTTAGACTGTAGAGATTCATTAAAAATATATAATAACAATATCATGGGCTTAGTTTTTTTCCGTGATGAGTCTGTTTCATCTTAGCCGTTTCTGGTGATTTAGGACTGATGAAATTAAAATGATATCACGTTTTTACTTATCTTCTATCTTCCAAATTCACGCAATTATAACTTCCGGTATTAATACATTATTAGTGTAAAGCTGAAAAAACAAACATAAACACATTTACTTTTTATAACAAGATTTTTTTAAATATTATTTCTTAAAGCAGATTTTGTTGATAGCAGCTGTTCTTCTGAATATCTATTTTTGACAGTTATAACCTACTTCTTCGCTTCGTGATAGCAAGTAGTAGGATTTTGATATTCTAAATTTAAAAAAGTTATTCATTAACTGTTTTTTACTTTCAAAAGTCCTTACAAAGTTATGACTTCAATCGTTATTTCTTTTAATTATTAAATATACAGTATAAATAATGTATTAACATACTTCTTTGGGCTTAAAACCGATTCTTTGTATTGCTCCATTTCCGGTATTTAATGTTTTCTTCTCCTTCTCTATTCGTACAGAGAAGGAAGTTGTTTCTCTCTCAGTGGGTTCGTGATTTGCTACTTTAAACTTATCCTCGTAATAAGATATGAGTTTCATCATTAGAACTGCATTTGATGGAACACTTTGTATTTGCAATTTTTTGTGCTAAAAAGTTAAGAAAAACTTATTGTTTTTGAAGTTTCAAGCTCATAAAGAGCTTCAAGTACTAAAAACATTTTCTACTTACAATATCGTTTTGTACTGATAGAGTTTTATTCGATATATAAAAATCTTTATTTCTCCCATTTAAATCTTCTAGAAAAGTCTCTATTGATTGCATGGCATTATCATTTTCAGCCTAAATTAAAGCACTATTAAAAATTAAGAATTAACGAAATAAAAATGTAAAACGCAAAATATTCACCTGAAGTGTTAGAAAAAAATTACTAGCAAAAGTAAGTATAGCAAATACGAAATAGTATGACTTTCCCGTTTTGAAATGAAACCACATTATCGATTGAATAGGAAAGTCGTGATCGTAAAAACATAAACAACGATAATGTTCTGGTGTTTCGAAACAAATGATTAGGTTGAATTTCATAAACTCGTATACGACAAATATTTCGTAAGTAATTTTAAACGCAAGATTAAATCGTTCAAAAACATTACCGAACAAAACTACTGAATAGTGAGCTTTGTTTCGTTAACTAATTTTGTCAGAATTCTATGTTCGGAAACAAAAATAATAAAACCGAAATAAAGTTTCGTTTGACCAAATGTAAAGAGAGTTTGAGAGAAATCTGAGCGAAGGTTTAATGGTTTCGCCTTGATCCTGAGCGAGTCGAGAGCGCAGTTACACGGCTAGATTTATTAGTTCAATTACCCGGCCCTGTTCCAAGCTACTCTGCTTACTTGAGCGCAGACGCCAACAAGTAAATTTTGCGCAGGTTGCTAGCACATTTCCTCTTATGTCTTTTAATAGGTTTTGCTTACGGAGCTAATTTTAGCAGACATTTGTTTTTATTGAGTATGAACGAGAACTTTTGTTAACTATAGTGGTTGAATTTAATGCTGAGAAAAAACTGTTTTATTAATTTTCTTTTAATGTAAAAAACCAATTATAAGCTATTTATGTATATACTCCTCGAATCAAAACAAAACATTACTATATTTCTTGTTCGTTATTTACAAATTGGCATCGTCTAATGAATACAGAATTGATGATTGACTGAATGGTATTTCTGTAAATTGTTCATTAATAAAATAATATGTATCTACTGCACGATACAAGTTAAAAGCAAACCCAAGTTGTTCACTGTAGCGGATACTGAAGCGCGTTGCTTGGGACCGCAAATGCTCCCTGTCGATACAACTTGGCCAACTTTCAAATTTGTGGGTTGGCGCTTTCAGAACTACGTTACCTACTTAACTATGTACATAACACAGGTCAGTAGATACTTACCTATATAAAAGCACATTATGACCTCGATACCGTATAAAAAAATTTCATGAACTGCTATTATATAAAATTTTACGATAGAAAACTCTTTGTTAAAGTAAGGTATATAACATGCATTAACGGTCTTAAGCCGTAGTTAAGAGTTTTGTAATGTAAAATTCAAATTTAACCACTAAATAAGAGGTTTACCAATGAAATAAAAAGTTTTAATAGGGAAAATTAAGAGAGAATCGGAAGAGGTATTGCATTACATTGCTGGAATAAGTCGCAATTTAAGATAGAGCTTGCTTGCTTGCCATTCTAGACTCGAACGACAATGCGAGCCCGTTTTCATTAATATTATAGCAGCACGCACACAGACTACATCCTTAAAACTCTTTTACATTCGAGAATTTTCTTAAATGAGTAACTAAACTTTATTCTGTTGGATAAACGTTGGTAAACGTTGTAAGTAGATAGTTGTGTTATAGAAAAAAATGCCATATTTGTATATTATGTATATATATACATACATATATTTATGACCTGTTCATTCTTTATCCTATCAGTATACGGAGTAATACGTATTTTTTTAATCATGTTTCTTTAAAATTTATATTTGATAAAGAACCGATATGGCCTAGTGGTTAGAAAACCTGTCTTAACCGAGGATTGTGGGTTCAAGCCTTGGCACTACTAAATATCTATTCAAGTGATTAATTTGTGTTTATAATTCATCTCATGCTCGTAGTCGAAGAAAAATATCGTGAAAAAACCTGCATGGGTTGACATTGTTTATATATTTCAGTAGGTGGTGCGCTTCTACTTAACCGAAACACCTGAATAATTCATGGTTACATAAACTTGGTATTAAAAGTTTACAACAAAAAACAAGCTCCACATCACAACCTCTTAAATTTTTTTTTATTATTAGACTAGGGTGGGTAAGTTTCAGCTATATATTATTCAGAAGTGCGGTTCGCAGAGGCTCATGTTGGACAGCAGAGAGGCAGCGCTAAGTGGTGCGGCGCGACGATAATACGTCAAACCGCCGCCTGTGGTCTGACCGCCTCGCCCGCCTAAAATTAATAGCATTGTATTACGTGCGCAGGGCTATTGCTATTCCATCTATCTAAGTGTCAAACTCAATTATGCACAGTCATAATGAATTACTATTCAACTTCAAAGTTCGAGATAATTAAATTAGCTTTTATTTAGAGTAGCGTAACTGTGCGCGGTTATTTGGGCGATAGATAAATACTTATTGATAGATCGATCGTCACCGTAACTACAGTATGCAGATCCGGGATGCCCGTTTATAATACCAAGCTGCTATTTCGTAATATTTAACTAAATTTAAAAATCTACGATTCAATTTAAAAATACGAAATCTAATCAATAATAAAATTAATTGACGTGCGTTTTCTAAGGCGCTTATAACGAAAACTCGTGAAGCTACAAATAATTTATACAAATATAAATATGGATCTGCAAGAAGAGACATTGCCCATATCTATCTAAAGACGTGGTTCGTGTCCTATGTTCAAGAAAAATACATATGTTTTTGAAAAATAATAATGATATCAATCACTCTACTTCAATAATTATCAATCTACTTGGTGGTAAGGCTTTGTGCAAGTTCGTCTGGGTAGATACCACCCACTCATCAGATATTTTACTTTATCGATAAACAAATTTCAGATGACAAATGAAACATCTAATATTTAATTATAAAGTCATCTGTCTACTAGAAATTTCAAATTTATTTTTATTTGTATAAAGTTGAATTTCTTCTTCCTTATGAAGTTTATATGCTCTGATAGCTGGATAAAAGATTCTTATGTCGATCCGGCAATTAATTTTATTTACAAATGACTACAATTGATCGAGATACAATTTGCAAACTTTAATGAATATCAGTATCTTTGAAAAATCTAGAATGTGAAATGAACACAAGTTTTCTTTGAATGTTGTTGCATTATGTCACATGTATATTAATGATATGTATATATCTTCTTTCTATACAGATACAGATACAGATAATATTAATAATTGTACAATATGCGTAATTATTAACAACTGCGTTATAATAACATTAAATGGCTACACGTAAACCTTTAATTATATTAAGCACCGTAATTTGTTAACTAAATAATTTTAGCTATCAGATTCAATTTAAATTTGTACATGCATGTTTAAATGATATTTAACTAGATTGCGGATTTTGTTGAAATATTTATTGACGTCATCAATTACATTTACATTTAATGAAATCAGAGTTGAGATAATCAAGTGGATTTCAACTAACAGTCGCAGATTGAAATTCGGAATAGAACTATAATAACATATACCGAAATATAGATATAATTCATGATTAAGCTCCATTAATTGTCTTTGCCCAGCAATGGGACATTAACGCGATGTTACTCTTATTTAATGAAAAATAAATTTAAATTTTTCCTAGTCAGTTCAACGTGAGTTTCGATGTTTCAACTTAATATATTTCTACCCAATAAAAAGTGTATAAGTAAATCGTGATTGATAAATATTGGATTCTAGTGCTATTTATCTCGACTACATTGCTCGTTCGTCTCCAGCACGTGGCAAATTGAAGATGCACGAACTGATCGCGATCCTGCGCCACATCACCGATGCTCGCGTTACTCACGCTTAGAGTGACCATCATACTTTATATTCTCAGACTCTCATGTGTATATATAGTTGACCTTTTTTAACATCACGTAATAAATTGATATTAATAAAAACATACTCTTATTAAAATTATATAAAAAATTTCAGTACGATAATTAAATAAGGAAAATATTTAGGTTTTTTCTTTTCATTTTCAAGTTGTGTTCACTTGAGGATACATGTGTGAAGTGTTAACCTGGCTGATAAATGTCAAGTGTCGGAGCGATTTGTTACATGTTCATCGATCGTTTGATTTAAAAATGTAGCGAATCTAAGATGCAGGAACTGGAATGAATAAAACGATACCAAATCGCATCAAGTTAGTCGTTATCAAGATATTTATGCAATTTTATTATGACTGTTATTTCTAATTCATTAATAGTGACCTTATATCCTATCTGCGGCCTTATATCTAGCCACTAGTATATATAGGCTAGATATAAGGCCGCAGACCCGGTGGTCCTAGGTTCAATTCCCAGGTCGGGCCAATAAATAGTTATTGGGTTTTTCTGTCAGAAAATTCTCAGTAGCAGCCCAGAGTCTGGAAGTTGGAAGTGTGTACACTCCCGTGGCTCGGAAAGCACGTTAAGCCGTTGGTCCTGCGCCTGAACTCTTTCCGGTCGTGTCGGATTGCCGTTCCATCGGATTATGAGAGCTAAGGAAAAGAGAGTGCACCTGTGTTTGCGCACACACTTGTGCACTATAATATGTCCTGCGCAGTTGGCTAATCTCCCTTGAGATTGGCCGCCGTGACCGAAATCGGTCTGGAGGATCTTATTAATAGTAATATAAAATTAATGAAGTTTTTAATTGTCTATAGTTATAAGTCAAAATGTACATTATAATATTTCGCGACCATTAAAACTTTCATTAAAATAAATAAGAGCATGATAAGTTAGAACTAACTGCATCGCTCACTCGTGAAATGTTGCCGATTGAATCATGGTGACATGCTATTTTTACGCGTGTCTGCTTAATATGTAGTTATTATTGTACTCAGTGTCGCATATCACTTTCTTATATTTCATTATTGTATTCTGCGATAAGTTAATAGTTTTTTATTGTCCTGAACAAAAGTCATTAGAGTAGTCTACCTACATCGCTGATACGTTAACCACGCGGATAGCAAACTCGCACCCTTCCATCGCACTTGAAAGTGCCTCAACTTGTACAGAAAATCCGATTAACTTCGCGTCTAAGTCCCCTAGGCTACGAGAAATTAATGAAACACCGCTTACCTCAACTGTTCGCCAGATTATCTCCTGGATCCAATTTCGAGTGTAATAATGATGGTAGAGACTTAATTAGAGCTTTCTTCCGTTTATGAAAACTTATATCGTTTCAATTAAAATGTAAGATTGTTAATTGAATGATTTATTGTATTTCGTACGTATATTTTAAACAATCTAGTTTATAAAGCTAAATTAAAACGTATGCAATAGACGTATGGAGTGTATAAGTAAACAGTTCTTTTAAAACTATGATTTCAAATATCAGGGCTTTCAAAGGCTTACAATTTTTCATCTTGAGAGGATTTAAGATAACACCCTTGTAACATATTATCTTTCATACAACGAGAACGACTGAAACAATGAATAATATTCACAAATGTGAAAGAGGGTAAGTTCTAGTAATGTTGTTTTTCCTTAGGGTAGCTTCGCATAAATAAGATTGACGTAACTTATCAACTATGTATATTAAATGATAAAGTTGACGTCATATCATATTAGTATACTTTGCATTATGATACTTCATTTAATGAAATATAAGATGGAAAGTATGTTAAAAGTTATAAAGGTTCACTGGTTCTTTATTAAAGAAAACTCGGAAGGTAATATTTCATTTCGGAGTAAGCTTGGTGTTTGTTTTGATAGAATAAAGCTTGTGAAAATAAAATTCTTTCAACGTAAAACGAAATTTACTTATATTTTAAAATTTGTAGTTTTGTAAACCACTATGACTTTTTTATGTATTGGTAAAATTGTTAATATATAATGTAGTAAATACATTTATGTAGTAGTAGCTATATTTTTTTTTCATCTAATAATCTCTCTTTCTTATATAAAAATGAAAACAGAATATATATATAAGTATATTAATACGGCGGTACGCATGACAATATCGCAAGTACAAATGTCACACATATCATTGTTAGATTGTCAGATATATTAGTGTTACAATCAATCACTGGTGTGCCCGTGACGTAAGGGTAATTAGGAGCGATCCTGCGAGACAGGCAGACATTCTGGTAATTTTGTCGTATTTTCTTCCCTCCAGAGACAAGTTTTGGAAATGTTTCGGAAAAATACTACGGCAAATGCCATTGTTTCCTATTCGTAATAGTAAGCTATTGGTCTGATTTTGTACAAAATATATTTTTATATATTCAAGAGATTCTATTTAAATTCATAATGTTTGTATGTATACTATTGGAAAAAAGTATGTTTTAATTATTTTATTATATTACATTACGTTAGACGATATTAAGATTCATTAAAATACTAATAATAAATCATTCTATTGATGTTTTTAGTTAGTCAATTTAAATTTTTTAATAAATTAAAGTGTTAGATGGGATATAGTACGTCCCGTATATTTTAATATATATTAAGTTATTAGTACTTTTATATAATTAAGTTATTGAATTGTTTTCATAAAAGTGATATCTAAAGTCTTATTTGAAAATAAAATTATTAGAACAATATAACATGAATGAAAAAGTCTCTTTACAGAAAAACCCCGGCAGTAGGGTTTAGTGCAGGATCACTCATCAATTATTCTACCGACAAACACGAATGCTCTGTATTGGTGTGTTCCGGTTTGAAGGGTGAGTGAGCCAGTATTATTACAGACATAAGAAGTATCAGCCGTGTATGAGATGTTGTTTATAATACTTAGTGCCAATGCATATAAACGAAGTACACTTAAAGGCGGGCCATTTGCTTGCCTAATATTCAATAATACATACTTATATATAAAAAACCTAGTCAAGTTAAGCAAGAGGGTGCTTTTTTACAAACATTTTATTACCGGTAGTTTCTATCTTCATAATTTGTGAAGTACTTACTTTAGGAAGATAATAGCGTTTCGTAGATCGTGAATCTTCTTAATTACCAACAATGTTGAAATTAAGCTTTTAATTACTTTTAATTAACAAGTTTCAAAATGCTGAAATAAGGTACTCGATAAGTACGTTTTTAAGATGAAAAATGTCAGTTAGTACAATTATTTTAATGCCGCGGTATAATATATAAAAATCGATGAATGAATCAGCTGTTTCGTTGTTGCACTTTCTAAATATTTGTCACCTTTTTTGAATTTTAAATAAGCACAGTAGAGTTACATAGTAAATTTTATTTAATTGGCTTACAGATTAATGCTTGAACTATATATCCAATTAATTTGTGGTTCATAATTAAACAAAGCTATTAGTTTGTATATATACTTTTCAAGATATAGATGAATTACAGTAGTCGGTGAAAATGATACATCTATTCTTGTTGACAAAACTATATATGTAAATAAAATTTAGAAATTATTGTTGAATTATTACATTTTATTTTTAATTTAAAATATAAATTGATATCGGAATCGGATTTGTAAATTAAATGTCTACCTGTTTTTAGAAAGACATTTTACTTATTTCATACTTGTATAAAACAAGCTTATCATCGGAGACGTGGAATTAACATATATGATATTTTACTATTTACTTGAATAATGAAAAGTAATGTATAAATATAATTATTTAAAAAAAATGGCTATTTACATATTTCACAAAACAAAAATGAGTATTTATTTTATCATCTATTGTCTTCAGTTAAAAACCTGTTTTAAAAAAAGAAAATCTGTAGCGTTAACATATAACTCTCAATTTCTTATTCCTTTTTTTTTCTAACTTCAACGCTCGAAGAGGGATCTGAATCAAGTAAGTTTTTTTTTTGTTTGCTTATTACGTTTTACGTCTTATCTACTTAACCGATCATCATGAAATTTTGCATACACGTCGAATTATATACCTAGAATAGTCGAGAAAGGATCACCATAAATTAATCATGCGGTTACATAATACTTGTTATCGGTACATACATGTATGTTAAGCTTGTATTTGGATTCTTCGGAAACATGTCACTATTAAATAATATACTCTCGGGTTGCATCAAAACGAGTCAATGTCTATGTAGGTCATACAGCGCTCACTAAAACCTGAGGCGCTAGTTGCGCTATTGGAAGTTGAGCCACGTCTAGGGTCACCATAACTTCCTTCAAAGCAACTGATAAAATTTTGATAAAATCAAAGCCACATACAAAAATAAATTATATTTTTGATAGATCGTGAAAAATAAATATACTACATATAGTCCAATTTCAACCTCGTTCTCCAACCACGATTATAACAAATTTTTCGTATTTCCAATAATTATTAAAATATTTTACGAAAACCAAAAGTAGGTGTTTTTTTTAAACTAACTGTATCTCGGAAAATATGAACAATAGAGAAAAATGTTTCAAATGAAAAAGATGGGAAATGTTATCTTTTACAGGTTTCTATTATTTTTAACGTAAAACTCACCGTTTCCGATATTTTTTCAAAAATATCAGATATTTTAAGATGGCTCTCGGGGTCTGGGATGACAAAAACTCGGTTTTATACAGAAGGCGTAATATAATAATATAATATAATAATATCATTACATAATCCAATCGAAAAATCGAGTAGCGGGATTTTATGCAGAGCGTACGCATTTTTGGTGCTAAAATTCCTGGACTAATAAGTTACACAATACGGGACAAAATAGGTAATATGAGGGTATATATATTTAGTTTCAAGACTTACAATAAAATCAAATAAAAATATAAAAATCTAAACTTACACATGAACTTGAAAAGATAAACTTAGTTTATTTAATACAGGAGACACGAATACAAGTTATTTTAACAAAAACCATAACGTAAACTAACTTCTATACATCTAGCCTCAAAAACTTGTCCCAACAATCTGTTTCTTATGGTAACCCTAACAAGGCCTGATATTTTGATGTACGTTCGCAAGTTTCATGTTAAACGGCTTATCTGAAACAACGTCACAGCCATACTTCTTATGATATTAGTTTGCATATACCGCTAATGGAACAAGTTGATAAGGGAATTAGTATACGGTTTTAATAATTTGTTATTGTTACACGTTTAAGCGCTTTTAAGAAACACTGTAATAAAGAAAAGTAACTACATCATTACTTAATTCTTTAAATTTAATAGTTAATTTTAATGGAGACTTGTCGTTCATAAGCATATTACTTGACGCTCAAATGCCTGCAACTGATAAACTAATATTATAATATAATAAATATATGAAATGAAATAAGTTACTCATTTACTTACTTATAAAAATGATTGGTGTAATCACTATAACCGAAGCGTCTATTGAAAAAAAAGTATAATACCTCTCATAATATTAAAATTTCAATTAAAATACTTTTTAAATACTATAGAATAATATATATTTATTTTAGTGAGAAAAAGAACGTATGAATGATATTTGCATGTAGTCAGTAATATTCAGATACACGTTGAATACGGTTAAACGAATAGTAGGTAATTTGTGTCGCTTCGTATTGCTCGTTTCGGAGCAAATGTGAATATCAAATGAGTGTTTAAGCCGCTCATTTGGATCACTCTCGGCTCATGCCAATCATTTTAAAATGGACGCTTGCGGTGTTCTCTCGATGACTGTTAATTACTCGATCGCTTTTATGGCAATTAATTTTCATATATTTCGAATTCTATCGCGGTGTTTATTAATATAAGGACGGCATTTTTATATAAATATATTCATAAAATATTTAGTTATATACAATCGATATTCATTAACATTTTAAACTTAAAAATAATCATGATGGAAGTTAATTCTTTAGTTGTATGTTTTTTATTGTACGACTGATTTTTATAATTATATATCATACGTCTGGGTGAGAGCCACCCATAACTTTATTTCGATTTAAAGTTAAATACTAATTATATAAAATTTACAGTCACTTTACTTACGTTTACTTATGATATTAATTTAACATCTTCGATATTGTGGCTTTACTATTTTTTATAGCGTAGGTAGGCGGACGAGCACGCGGGCCACCTGATGGTAAGTGGTCACCAACGCCCAAAGACATTGGCATTGTAAGATAAGTTACCATAGCTTACATCGCCACCAACCCTAGGAACTAAGATGTTATATCACTTGTGCCTGTAATTACACTGGCTCACTCACCTTTCAAACCGGAACACAACAATACCAAGTACTGCTGTTTTGCGGTAGAATATCTGATGAGTGGGTGGTACCTACCCAGACGAGCTTGCACAAAACTCTACCACCGAAACTTATGACAATGCCAATGTCTATGGGCTAAAACGACGATAATGAGCCACCTTTTAGGTGGCTCATTATCTCGTCTACCTACTTAATAATAAATATAAAAACTTCGCCCGCGATGCCAGCAATTAACTTTAAGCCTAAAATAATCCAATCGTACAAATTTACACATTATTGGTTTATTGGTAATTCAAATTGAAAGATATATGAATAATTAATATTATCTTTAATTAATAAGTTGGTTATTAGACTGGGCTATACCGTAGACTAGTCTATAATCTATAAAATTGTAACTACCATACAACGTACCTATTTATCAACCATATGACTAACATGCGTAAACGATGCCCTGTAATTACAGGTACAAACCATATATAATAACAACATAAACCATGTCGTAAAGGTATCCATTAATATGGTAATATTCACAGGCAAAAGTAACCACTTACTATCAGCGGTCTAATTGAACGACCGCGTTTTTAAGCTTTAAAAAAACTTGCCATTTGTATTGAAATTAAAAAAATAGTAGCGACAAATACTTATTTAATTCAATAAAATACACGATATATCTTGCTTGTATAAACCCTTATTTATTCTGTAAACTATCTCTTGTTCCTTTATTGAAAGCATGGAAAAGTTTTGTAATTAAAATTTTGTAAGGTTAGTCGAAGAATTGAGATTCTCATTCCATATTGAGACAATAGAAGAAAGTTTGTTTTATGTAACAATACGGACGGAAAGATTTCAGGGAAAGTTGTGTCGTCACGAGTTAATACAACGTCTTGATCTCGCGCAGATTGAATACGTTCGAAGCGAGCCGGAACTAAAGGTCTTATTGTTATTCACCCCAGTGTGACAACCGACTAACCAGACCGTGCCCTCGCCCTAAATAGAGATACTTGATTGTTTTCATTCAAAAGAAACGAAAGGAAAGGTTTATTTAGTATTTTCTTAAATACAAAAACTATTAATAATATATTATTTTCGTAATCTTACACTACGAGTACGCGATATGCAGATTAGTTTATCTACTTTCAGTTTATTATATAATTAATATAATATTAAGGCGTGAGGCAAATTGTAATTATTCAACAAAAATCCAAATAAATAACAGTAAACTTACCAGGGCTTCGTTTTGATAACGATTTTAAATTCTTTAATATTATAGTACTCTCGGTGAAGTCCCGCCGGTAGCCATGTCGAAAATTTGTTTGACACTTAAAGGAATCAATTAAAGCATTTTTTGGAGTTGCTTGTGAATAAATATAAAAATAACATTAAAAAAGAGCGTTTGTACGGAAATCTAAGGTAGAACTTTTCGTTTTAAACTCCCGCCATTTATATCTACAGACAAAACAATCAATAAAACTATTTCTAGAGCAACGGCTATAAATATAATTGATGCCGTAAAAAAAGACTGAAATATATATAACGGACGAAAACATTTTTCTTTGCAACAAATACCGCGATAGCGAAGATGCTTTCAAGAAATATATGTCATCTAAGATTTGTAGCCGTGAAATTGTTTCTGTCCTAGGTGTTTTCGATACACATTTTCATCGTTATTAAATTTATCGCGCGTCTGATCAAAGCCCTGAAATTTAAACGGGACAGACAGGGGAGATGATATTAACGTGATATTCATTTCCTCGAATATCACTCGTTAGCACTTTGAATACAATATTAAATTCACATTCAACTAAAGATTAAATCCAATAAAATTAATAATTATAAAAGTATTATTTATTTAATTTAATTTTAATGTGGTATACTTGTACTTGTGTGGTAAACCAATTCCAAACGTAATATCATTGGAAAAGTAAGTTGTAAATAGGAACTTGTGAATACCTCAAGTTATAAGTTACAAATGGTATTTTTATTTTATTTTCCCACCACACAAATGAACCAAATACATTGACAAACTGTAAACTTGATTACAGTATCGAAGACAAGAACAAACATGAGAAGAAAATCAAGGAAAAAGAAAAAGAAAACTGTTTACGCTCGTATGTAGTAATAAAGAAAATAAATATTTTTTATTTTTTTGCATTTATTTACCTACACTCCATAATTATAATGTATAATTAAGGGTATTTCAGTTTACATTTGCAATTTTTGTTACTTCTTTAAATACTTATTAGGAATAATTCAAGAACAATATTAAATAAAATAAAGGTAGGTATTTCAAATAGGATGGAAAAAACAAAATACGGCACAGTAATTGCATCACGGGGCGGTATGGCTACAATAACTTATCTTCCTTTCTCGTTGTTCTATTTTTTAGCGAGTGACATCTTATTTAGCAACCGACACATTTCACATCGTATGATCCAAATAAATTACACATGTAATTTTATATTTTGAACGAAAGCCGCGTTTGTGACGTTATTTTCGTTACGACGATCAGAATGGAGATATAATTTTGACCATTTTTGCAATTTTACTATATAACAATTTAATGTTCTACTATGACACTAAATAATATATGTAATTAATACATGTACTATTTAATATTTGTTTCGAAAATAAAAATAACAAATAAACAGGGAGAAATACAAAACTTCGTAGCATCGAACAAAAAGATTTCTATTCAATCGCTTGAATTTGAGAGTCGGGAGGAAGAACGCGCGGCGGCACCGCGACGCCCCGCGTACTCGAACTTTGACAGTTTATATGACCCGTGTAATGGCGCCTTAAACTAAATAAAGCTTTGCATTTGGCTCGTGTATCGCGAATGCCGTCACGCCCCCCAGCTTTGTCTCGACGCCGAGATTAGAACTTTCCGCCTCTATCTGAGTAAATATAGTTGCCTTTTACAATACTTTACGAAAGAAAGACCTAGAAAGTTAGTAGTGTATTGATTGTTAGAATTAATATTACATGGTTCATTAAACATTTATTATCTTATATTACGCTTCAATAAATAAAGGTGAAGTACTTTTCAGTTTACTAAGTAGCGTAACACTTAGTTGACGCAGAAAATTAGTTTAGACGCAGAAATCGCTGAGGTTAATTTTGTAGGGGTCCCTAGAAGCAGAGCATCAAAGAGTTGACTGATGCAGCTGTCATGGCTGCAGGCAGCTTGGACTTAGGCCAGTCGCAAATGCAAATTCATACGGATATTTGAGTAGCAACGCTTTTCCCTCAATTGTCATGCAAATTTCTAGATATTGGATTTCAGATGCAATAAAGTTGTACACTCGATTTTTTTTAAAATGGAATAAAATTTGACAAATTGTCGATTGAAAGATAAACTATTTTTGTATGTCCTTTGTAAACCAAACTTACTTTATTCTAAAAATATTATATATAAACCTAAACTTATTTTACCGATTACTTTAACAGTTTTATGGATTTATCTACAAAGAAAAAAAGAAGAATCTATCAAAATGAAATTGA
This sequence comes from Nymphalis polychloros, assembly GCA_905220585.2. NCBI lineage: Eukaryota > Metazoa > Arthropoda > Insecta > Lepidoptera > Nymphalidae > Nymphalis > Nymphalis polychloros. Next base: position 8,512,810 of record HG992245.1, on the reverse strand, counting down.
TTATTAGGTAGGCTGACTGACATTTGGGCTAGTTGATTCTAAGTTTGACCACATTTCCACTTTAAGAAATATTAACCATCCGTCACATAGCCAATGGGAACTAAGATATTATATTCCTTGTACCTGCAGTTACACTCCTCACTCACTCATCAATCAAACCATAACATAACATAACCAATAATTGCAGTTTGTCGGTAGTTGATGCGTTGAGTATATGGTATTTATTAAAACTAGTATGACAATAAAAACACGGTAAGCACTATTTATTATTTTTTATTCAATTCCCTAGACTAAAGCGACTTTGACTTTTTCATTTTCGACTTTCACAACAACTTCACTTTATAACAATGTATTTTAATTATACTAAAATAGTAAATCATTATTATATGAAGAAAGTATATAATTATAATATATAGTAATCATTACGTAATTAATTAGACAATATTAATAGGCATCCTTGTACTATGTTTCGAACTTAGTAGTGCTTCAACTAACAGAAATATAAAGTTTTTTCGACACATTCAAGATATTTTTGGTCATAGCTCTTAAATTTCATTATAATAAATATGTGACATTTTGTTTGATAACTCGTTGCCATTTGCTATATACATTTTGGGACTTCTGATCAAAAATATTGCGAGAAGTAGTTTTGACAGTCATCTCTTAAAGTGGCATGACTTTATCCGTAACAGTTCGGCCAGAGCGAGCTTCATCGATGACATCAATATTCCTTAAGAGGCTTAAACCAATTTAGTGCTACTATTATTAAAACTGCGTTAAATGTAACAAAAAAAAATTCGAAGCTTATGTCGTTCTGCTTTTTGTAATAAAACTATAAAATATTTCGAATTTCTCGCTCATTTTGGCAGTCAGACTGTTTTTACTTTTCTTTTTTTTTTTTGTGGCGTCTATTTAATAGCTTTAAAATAGCCACATACAAACAGTACAAATATTTTAATGCAAATTCTTAGTTACGGAATAAGAAAAAACATTTTCACCGATCTATTAAATTATCTTACATTTCATAAAGTTTACACATTTTAACACTACATCTTCATTACTTTGTCACTAATTAATGAAGATGTCCCAATTTAAATAAATAATACTGGTAGCTAGATCTCTAATAGTAATATCCTATACAAATTTGCTTAATCATTAAAATGTTAAACTATTTTCATGGAGAGCAACATACATTTAAAAAAAAAAACAAAATTAACACTGAGTATTATATAAGCAAAAAAGAAAGAGGGGAGCAAAGCGGCCTTTTTCCAACATTTCCCACATTATTTATGATTTCTATAAACGTGCTGACAATAATTAGGAAAGTTTTGGGGTGCTGTATCCAACTATTAAAAGACACGTACGCGTTGCAAGAAGCAACACGTAACTATATATGGTCGGTCTCAGTTCTCCCCCAAGCCACAGAATAAAACTTACTTTCCGAAAAGTTCGTATTAAAATATAGTTTCAAATTATGTAAAGTTCAGAAATAAATTATTTTGTTGTATTATAACGCGCACTAATGCTTAACAATGGTCGAGCGTTTCTTACTTGCCTAATGGTATACATATATAACATAATATTGTTATTTATTTGTTTCACAGTTTTCCTCGGCTCTTTACGCTAAAATACCTCAATTGCTATTATTACGTAGAATAATTTTGGATACATATCGAAGACAAAACAGAAGGAGGAAATTTTTCCATTTTCGGATATGATACTATTTCTTACAGAAGTAAATTTTAGTGAGACGTTAACCTCTCATATCCTTTGTCAGCAGCGGCAAAACAAAGTAATTTCGATTCGGCCTCGGCGGATACGCGCCCTAGCAAACATACATTACGACGTGTAAGAAAACATGGATGTTTATTTCATAACATGTTTGCGCTGAGCGTTACAAATTCGTGTAATTCTACAAATACATCTCAACGAGATTGTGTTGCGTGCTAGCAAAAGACGAATCAATATCACATTTAATTTGAATTACATACATATTATGTGTTTGCCAACAGGAAATTCAATGCATGCAATGCAACAGGACCTGCAATATTCAGCTGTTTGGTTGATTTATATTATAAATTGATTCGCTGAAGGTAAACATAGTTTGATATGTTTTTAAATTAAAATAATAAACATAAAATAATATTATGACTAAATTAGTATTAGGCTTATATGATCTGTAGCGTATTTATATTATTTGCATATATTTATAACGTTTCTGTGCTTAAAGTCTAAATATATTCGAGTGGTTTTCAGCGAAGAAGAATAGAGCCAATTTAGCTCAATTCGTGGTTGTAGGAAAAACCGACTTAGGAATATTTTTACGTAAAGCTTCTATCAACATCAACACTATTCACAATTAGTGCTACCGCAATCCCTTCGGAGGGGCATCAGCAACAGTATTCCTTAGGAAAGTTGGCCTCAGACGCCTGGTCTGTCTCAATACTGGGCACCCTAGCCGATGACTGTCAAGGCACGTAAGACTGACACCAACTAACTGAGGTCAGTGTAAGCGTGTGAAGAAGTTGATAATTATTATGAATCCCGCATGGATTCCTACTTTTTAAGGGATCAATTATAAAAAATAGTTGTTTATCATGTATGTTATTTGTAACAGCACTTTAATTATGACCCTATTAAAAATGTTCTATATAAAGAACACTGCTCAAATATGTTTTTCATTATATATAAAATATCAGATAACATTTTTTTATTTATTTATTAAGTCTATATTGCACACAATGTACAAACATTATATAAAAGAACGGGTAGTACATAAAGAATGCAAGGGCGGCCTTATCACTTACAGTGCATCTCTTCCAGGCAATCACTATAAAAGAAACATAGTTTTTGTTTTTTAGGCTGGAACATTAATCGTTCGCAGTGTACATACATACTCGTTTATTTATATATACAAACATACATATATAAATATTTATAAAATAAATATATAACCATTAATATGTAACATGCAATAGTTATATTGATAAATAATAATTAATTTTGTTTGCACAAAAGGCTGGATGACAGCCTAAGTATTAGCCTTTTATTGATAATTTAAGAGGTTTGACGAGCGGTTGGGTCGCCTGAAGGTTAGTCACCTTCGCGCACATAAGTCGCTGGCACTGCAAGAAGTATAAGCTTCTAGTAAGAAGTGAACTCGTCGCCAGTCACGGACTCAGTTACATTAGCTCTTTGTCTTATTTAACCCCAACACAATACTGACTATTGATTCTTAGAATTACTAGAGATAGAATTACTTATAAGACGAGCGGCACAAGCCTTACAACTAGTATATCTTTATAGTGTACTTATCAAAGTAGGTCAGAGACAAATCTTATAACCTCCAATAAGAGATAAATTATACAACCGATATGTTCGAGTTAATTATGTGTGCAATAATCAAGAAGATTCGTAGAAGGGTTCCAAAGCTCAATCAAACTTTCGCAATCATCACGACTATCTAATCTCCTGGGTAACAATGTTACATTAGGTTCGCGGATCACCTTAGCGGGTTCGTTTTACGTACAAAGATAACAAATCCAATAGACCTTCTGTTTCCTATCCACACATTGTTTGTTTTGATATTCTAAATTTATATCCAGGATTTAAAACGTATGTGCCAATTGTGCTAATAGGAAGCGTATGTATAAATACACAACTGTCTGAAGATAACAAAATATTTGTAAAATTATGACATCACGAATATAGGAAACACTGTTTTAAAATACTTATTATATGTACGTACGTACGGCTTTTATGAATATAATATAAAATGCGTACGTCATACAGGCATAATATTCACTAAAGGAGACATTTTTAATTTCCGGCGGACCCGGTGCTTCCGCTACAAAAAGTGTTAATTGAATGTGAACACATTGCGGAGATAGAACTGATCTAAGCAGATGTTGACTTAAACAACAGCTATGTAAGTTAAATATAACTATTGAAATATAAGGTACCAACTTTTGCCAACGTTTCCAATTCTAACTAGGGCAGTTGCGAATAGTTTTTGTGGTTCCGCAAAAAACTTTTGTGCACACATAGGTACTCGTATGTATAATTTGTATTAGATAAATTGTTTAAAGTTATTCTATATATTCTAACAAATATAGATTCAAACATCTTATTTATATGGATACCAAAATAGCAAGTGGATACGGTCGTATTTGATCGGCTGACTGTAGCCGATGTGGAACAACAGCGGGAAATTGACGAAAACAAGGAATCTTAATTGAATTATTCATGGGCGTGGTAAATAAATTGATTCCACCATTAAGACTTGTTTCAGAAAGTATTTTTTCCATTGAGAGTTGAAGTAATTGTAATTAAAGTTGATTAAGACATTTTAATCGGACGAAAAATGGAGTGCCTTTTATGGTTTCCAAGATCATTATTCAATTTTATAAAGAAGAAAATTTTATTATAACAAGATATACCCATTTTTCGTTTAAATGTCATTTTTTGATTCTATAGAATAAAACAAAAACTTTAGTTAAATTTCAATTCATTTGATCAAATTTTAATAATAATGAGTACATTTGCTTTATCTATAGAGGCTTTGAAGATAAAGAAGTTTTTGACCAAACTTTTTTATTACAATTGTGATAAAATATCTTTCTAAGCGTGTTTTTTTCTAAAACGAATTACTTAAATAATTTAATTAGGTTAATTGTGGAAGTTACTTTTCTTATTATGTACCTTCTTTTATTAAAATTCACTAAAATGAAAATTCAATGAAACTCTCGTTACAATTTTCATCTAAATAGCCTAGTTGTATTTTTGTTAATATCTGTAGACCTTTCTTGTCTTGTAATTTTTTTTACACAGACAATAAATTTGTATTACAACTATAAATTTATTTATTAATGTTTACTAACAAAATATTAATATTTACTTTTATTTTGCACCCATAATCCTTGTCAGCTGTTTTGGGTGCTGCTTAAACATAGACGAACAAACATATATAATAAAAACATACACAAAATCAAACACATAAAAAATAATAAAACAAATAATACACAGGCGAGCTCTCCATAAACGAAGCAATACAAAGCGTATTTAATATTGTTAGTACGTATGAACGTACACACAGATACTTTTACTTGGTGGTAGAGCTTTGTGAAAGCTCGTCTGGGTAGGTACCACCCACTCATCAGATATTCTACCGCAAAACAGCATTACTTGGTACTGTTGTGCTCCAGTTTGAAGGGTGAGTGAGCCAGTGTAACTACAGGCACAAAGGACATAATATCTTAGTTCCCAAGGTCGGTGGCGCATGTAAGCGATGGTTAACATCTCTTACAATGCCAATGTCTATGGGCGTTGGTGACCACTTACGGCCAGACCAGACCGATTACGGCCACGGCGGCCAATCTCAAGAGAGATTAGCCAACTGCGCAGGAGATATTATAGTGCACAGGTGTGTGCGCAAACACAGGTGTACTCACTATTCATCCCTAGCTCTCATAATCCGATGGGACGGCAATCCGACACGACCGGAAAGAGTTCAGGCGCAGGACCAACGGCTTAACGTGCTTTCCGAGGCACGGGAGTGTACACATTTCCAACTTCCAGACTCCGGGCTGCTACTGAGAATTTTCTGAGAGAAAAACCCAATAACTATTTATTGGCCCGACCTGGGAATTGAACCCAGGACCACCGGGTCAGCGGCCTTATATCCAGCCACTAGACCAACGAGGCAGGGCATATAATAAAGAACTACTAAAGAAAATCGTAAGGAATCGGTGATATCTTCTAAAGTATGTATTCAAATTACTGTAATAGACATTTTTTCTGAATTTTAATGTATATTTAGTTGCCAAGGTAATTAAAATACTAAAGATACTAAAAATAATGTACTACATGTTTATATTACTCATCTGTAACTACAAAAAAGATCGGGAGACTTATGTTTTATATTATAATAAAAAATGTTTAGTAAGGTAGTTTAAATCAATAAATTTCAATTAAAATTTGAGGTAAAATTAAATATAAAACAGCGTATTATTAGTTAAAAAAAGAGTTCAAATCATATTTACATCTGTAAAAATGTATACCGTTGGATACACAATGCTTATTGTCAAATCTAAAAAAATCGCACACTGAGACACGCACTGTGTGTGAGTGTGCGAATGTGTGCACATAGACACACGCACACACATACAACTGTACAAAATAGGTAAGAAAGAAAGAGGAAAGGTCACCTGGAGAGGCAATTGCGTTTTTTTTATTACATGACGATTTCTGTCAGTTAACTATACTGTAAGCCCCGTAAAAAAACTTCGTTCCAATAAATAAAAAATATAAAAAAGATATGCAGGGTGTGTTGTACTATGCTTATACATATATTATTATATTATATGCCCTGTACTGAACACACATATACTATACTGTATTGTCGAATAGATCGATTGGTGACAGCAGTTTTATACAGTTACAGTTGGTATATAAAATATAGTTTATGCATTACATAATATTTTACTGATGGAACATAACAAGCCAGTGTAATTACAGGCCTAAGGAACATAAGGCTTTTTTTTAATTTTTAAATAATAATAATAATTTTCTTTTAAAAGCATCATATCAGATCATTAACAAAATGTGAACGATAATAACTGCTGTACTGTAGTATAAAACTGCGGTGCAGTTATTTACGCCCGCCAAATAAGCGACATTTCTCTATTTTTTAAAACATTTGATTTGTATAAAATAAAATAAAAGAAAGAAAAACACACGATATAAGTAAAATGAAATATTGAAATATTTGAAACAAAATATGGTTTGTGGCGCATTGGCGATATAAGCGTTGGTTAACATTTATTACAATGCCAATGTATATGGGCGTTGGTGACCACTTACCATCAGGTGGCTCATTTACTCGTCTGGATAACTACACTATAAAAAAATTATAATAAAACGACCAAAAAAATTTAAATTTTATCTTTATCTATATTCTAATTTTATAAGATTACGCGCGTACTAAGGGGCGGGCAAAAGCTAGTATATATATATAATATAGTTTATTCATTACAAACAAACATACAAAAAAAAACTAATTTTACCTCTTTAAAATATTAGTATAGATATAGATTACGTGCGAGCGAAGCCATGGGCAACAGCTAGTTTATCGATATAAACATCATGAAATCGGTTACTATGGCAACGGTTACTAAGGCAACTATTACTAATGTTTGGTATGGGCTCTCCTACATATAAAGAGAATGATAAAATAAATCCGTTTTGGATGAGAGTTGAACAAAATCCGTTCTTAGTGAGCGTATGGCAAGTATGTGTCAAATTTCAAGTCAATCTGGCGCATAGCTTAGGAAATCTCGTGATGAGTGGGGAATCGATATATATTTATGTATATATATATATATATATATAGATAAATATAGATTATGTATATGTGTGTTTATGTATATTGTATACAAGTATGTATATATATTATTACAATTATTAGGTCACATAGTATTCTAATCAAAAGTTATTTATGCCTCTTGGTTATCATATTGAAACAGTTTAACAAATATTTTTTGAGTATTATATTTGTTCAATTTTGATTTAACATCTACTGGTAGTTCGGTTGTTAGCTTTGGTAGTAGATAGTCTGTAGTTCGTTTTCCATAAACGATGTTTGCTTTAAATTAAAGATTACTACATTTTATCGTTTAGTTGGATCGTATATTTATTTTGCATAACACTTCGCTTATTCATATATGTATTACAACGAAGTATATGAAAAATATGCCATGAATATCTCGTGTAAAAATAACTTTCTGTATACAGATGGTTTATCTGCATCAGTATAAAATTTCTACATAATGGAAGCTGTCCAAGGCTAGACGTTGAAAAGACGTCACGGGGAACACTCGGGACGCAGAGAAAATACTTCTCGGAAAAATTAGCATTAGATATGAGATGGTGCTAATGTTGCTTTCAACTTTATTGCTTCATATACTACTTGTCATAGGATAGTTTTCATATAATTTAACATTAGTTTGTATAAATAAAACAGGTATGGGTTTTTCGAAAAAAAAAAATTACAATACAGTTTTTTCTTATATTTAATTATTCTACTACTAAATCCATCCAACCAATAACACTATAGATTAAAATGAATGTGCTGTCAAGCGATCACATTTCCATTCAAAACTTGATTAATTCTAGCGGTAGAACTATAAGTTCCGCCCCTTCTTTTTTGCTTTCGTTGAAATATAATTTATTAAATACGAAACTACTAGTAAAAGTCGAATAGTTGTATTATACCGAAAATGACTATATTTCTATATATTTTTTACATTTCTGAATAAAAATGCCGAGATGGCCCAGTGGTAAGAACGCGTGAACCTTAACCGATGATCGTGGTTTCAACCCCGGTAAAACACCACTGAATTTCATGTGCTTAATATGTGATTATAATTCATTTCGTGCTTGCCGGTGAAGGCAAAACGTCGTGAGTAAATCTGCATGTGTAAATTTTCACTGAAATTCTATCACATTATTATCCCACCAACCCTCATTGCATGGCGCAAGCGTGGTGGAATAAGCTTGAAACCTTCTCCTCAAAAGAGGAGAAGAGGCTTTAGCCCAGCGTTGGGACATTCACAGGCTGTTACTTACTGTATAAAATGATATTACAGTTACAGGTATTACGGTTACAGTTAAATTCCATTTGTAATTATTAAGTTGGTTATACTAATGTTTATTTTTATGAGATCCCAGCGCTAACGCTGTTAAACTATAACAGACACTAAAACTTTATGTCTATGAGAATGGTGGCATATTTTTTTACGACTAATTCTTTTCATATTTTTCTTTGATAATAATTTGAGGGTTTGGACATTTAATCAGTGAATTAGTAATTCATATTATCATGGGCGTACCCAGCTTTTAATCCAGAGGAGGGGCAACTGAGAAATTTCTTGAGCCGTGTCCCCCGCGCTTGTTTTGCCCTTCACAAAACATGAAACATTATGTATATTGTGTGGAGTAGAAACAAAAAACCACAGGAGATCCTTCTTTTTATCTCCCTGGAGAAACACATAAACCAACGGTAGTCTCACCGTCTCTTCGGGAGGGTGGCTAGGGATCGCTTATACATACTATCACGACGCCCCGACTGTTAGCCCGCCTATGTGGGCCTCCTTTCCTAGTTGGGTTACCAGGATATTGAGAACCCAACTAGTCTCAGCGAAGCTTACGGGGCAGAAGATGTGCATAGCGCCGACGTCTCGGCGGAGGCAGTCTTCTCACGTTGTCGCTCCGCGGCCTCCTTCTGCGACATGACCCTCTTACAGAAGGAGACTATCGCCATCCAACACCTCTCGCTGCCGAGCATAGCGGTAATCACGTTCGACAGCGAGAGATCTCCGCCGACTATTGCAGGGAATGCCTCTGGGGTCCAAGCAGCACACTCTATCAAGGTGTGGTGCACCGTGTCCAGTTGCGCACTACACTCGTGACAAATGGATGATACATCCCGCCTCTCTATCCCGTTCAGGTACTTACCGAAACAGTCATGTCCGGTAAGCACCTGCGTCAGCCTAAACGTAAGTGTGGCGCTTCTTCTTGCTACCCAGCGACTCAAGTGGAGGCGGATCGCCCCTCCCACTCTGGCTTACTCACCCTTCAAACCGGAACACAAAAATACCAAGTAATAATAATAATAATACTAAATAACTTTATTGCACACTCACAAAGAAAAAGACACAAAACAAATCAAATATAAGTAAAAAGAAAAATTAAAATAATAATAAAAAAAAAGCTAAGGAAGGATGATGCATGCAAAGGGCGGTCTTATCACTCAAGTAGTGATCTCTTCCAGACAACCCTATGTTAAGAAGTTAGCAGGACATAACGGGCGAGTGCATTATATATAAACACATATATATAAATATACATAATACATATATTTGTATAAGTTTATATAAAATACAACATATCAATACATATATAAATAAAATAAATGTATAAATTGTACAAAATAAATAACAGGTCACATTTATAACACTACAGCTACAGTGGCCAGAGTGGAGTGTGAAGGAAGTGAGTAAGTATTGTTAAAGCGATAGGTAATAGTTTTTAGTACGAAGTTTGAAGATGGAAATTGAATAGAATTGACGAATATCGAATGGAAGTGCGTTCCACAGTCTCACTGCCTTAGCCGTGAAGCAGTTAGTATATAATTTGGAATGGCATATGGGCACACTTAACTTATTATCACTCTGGGAGCGAAGATTAAGTTGAAGAGTCGATTCTGAACCAAGAAAAGTAAAGCGTTCCTTTAGATAGGGAGGTGTACCCCCTGTACAGGTGAAATATAGTAGAATAGAGGAGAGAAAGAACATGGAAGTACTGCTGTTTTGCGTTAGAATATCTGATGAGTGGGTGGTACCTATACCCAGACGAGCTTGCACAAAACCCTACCACCAAGGAAACTTGAAAGGTTCCACTGCTTAAAAAAAAGAGACCTATTTCGCCCTACCTCCGCTGATCCTGGACAGTCGCCATTCGCCTTGGCTTTCACCTGGAACAGGCACACTTCCGCGAGTACCTCGATATGGATTTCCCAGAGTGGTGACCTTGTATCGCCCTGACTTCTTCCAGAGGACCACCCGGTATGCCCCCCACAGCCTTCTAAGATAGAAAGGCACCCCGTGGTATCAGAGTGCTGCCCTTATAGTCTTGAAAGGAAGAATTTTGAAGGCATGTGCTACGTCCAGCGATACCGCCAAGACCACGTCTCCTCGGGCCACCGCTTCCGTGGTCCAGGTCTTTAGGGCATCGATGGCTTATCGACCCACCCTTAACCCGTACTGAGCCCCTGACAGACCCGGCCCCACCTCTTCGAGGTGCTGAATTGCAGCAATTGAATTCGAAGGAAAGCTAAACAAAGAGTACAATTAATCAATAACTATTATAATTATATATTGCAATATTATTTATTTCATTTTAGCTTTTATTATTATAATGATCTCTTTTTTTAATTTATTTAGTATTGTTTTTATTTTATGTATAATCATAAAGAAAAGATAATTTTAATTATTTGAACAGTATTAATGTCTTATATGTAATTTAAAAAAGTTAAAATAATAATTTTAAATAATTATTACATTTTTATTATTTAAAATATTAAGCAACCGTGGTAAATATATTTTCCATAGCTGACAATATTTTTATTGTAATGACGTCATTTGTTTACAAATTACTTTTATGTTTTGATGAATGTATTTACCTAAAATTATAAGTTGTCAAATAGTACTTAGTGTGAAATGTGATATTCTTTTCCTTATTTTTTTTATGAGTATCATTTTTTGATAAATTGCGCGAGATGTTTACTATGACACTCACGGTCGTATACACAGGTCTTGCAACTTCAATATGGGGTACGTTGACATAATGACGCTGTTAAATTCAATTTACGGCTGCCAGAGGTATGTCAATTCGCGTAATAATTATCCCGAACACTTTTTCAAATCCAAACAAAACAGTTAAATAGCAAAACAAAAATAACAAAAAATCCGCAAAACTCTAACATAACGATATAACAATGATTAAATAACACAATACTTGGGAGAGAAAAATATCAGCTTCGATAGCAGCGACGTAGTACCTCAAGCGGATGGTATTGCGAATTAGCAGTTGTAACACATACCCACCTCATCTCTCACCACTGAAATTGGACTCAGTTGCAAGACCTGTGTATACGACCGTGATGACACTTTATCGTGACGGCTGACGTAACGTCAAATGTATTGAATCTATTTGGGTGAAATTGAAAAACTTCAATTCGCTTGGGCCTACTCCTCCTTTTAAGCGTTATTATTCTACGTAGCCGTGTTTTTGAAGCGGTAATAGGAGTCACATAATGCTTAAGAAATATTTTGTAACTTCGCCTTCGATGCTTGCAACATTTAATACTGGTCAGAGAACACCAACCCGAGCATTAAATTTCAGATGGTTGATGTAAATGGTAAGATCTCCCGGAACTCTATTAAATGCAGGAATTCCCTAGGAATTTGTTCCAGGTTCATTTCTCTTCCTTGCATAAATTTCTTCATTCATCATACATAAATGATTTGGTAGGTTATAAATATAAAATATAGTTTCCGGGAGTTCATCTTTGTATGAAACAAAAGCCTTTATTCATTTTCGAATAATGATTTGTTATTATATACAAAAAAAAGTATATAATCCCGATGTGTTTGTTAGCTAGTATTTTCTTAGTCTCAGGCATTTTATACGGATTTGGGGGTCTTTTTTGCAAATTAAGAAGCAGGTGTTCTATATTTAAATAAAGATTTTGCTTTACTTCACCTATCCAGACCACTACATTATTTCTGTTTTTTCCAATTTTTGTATTGATTATAATTTTCATGTAATACTTTTTGTCCTGATTACTCATAGATTGTACCGAATGAACGAAGGTTTAGATAACTTAATTAAACTGTGCTCTAATTTAATAAAATTATCTGAATTTTCGTTAGTTTTCAGTTTTGATCCCACGATCTTCAGAAAAGTTAGGCGAATCATAATAAACAAGTAATTTATCTTTAAAATAGCAACTGATTAATTCACTTGATTGTCGTAGCAATAGAAGTGACCTACTAACTTTATATAAAATTGTACATAGTTTAATTGACTGTAGTGACTTGTTGAAGCAAATTAATTTGAATGTATCTACTCGTACACATCGCAAAAGTGCTTGCAGTTTAATTCACATTTCTCCATCTAAATCGAATCTAAGACCCAACATTGCTCTGTCAAGGTTCTGTAGGCAATATAACATATGCTATTTATCCTAGCTCTAACTTAGATATTAATTCTGATAAATTATTTCAATTAAAAAAAAAATCTTACTCAATTAAATAATTAAATAAATCAATTTATTATTTTAATCGTGTTTTTGTTTCTATAATTTTTTTTTACTTTAAATGTTTTTTATACATTTTTAATATATTTAAAAAAAAATCTAACGTTAAAAATTTACAAGTTTTCTATAACTTATGGGACACAGATTAAAATGGTGCTAACCATTTTTCCTCGACGAGCGGCTTTTAGGGCGCTAAAGAGGCTAGATGACGTAATGATAGAAATACACCAAATTAATCTACCTTAGAATAATAGGTTTTTAAAAAGTCAACAGAGAAATTCCACTACTTATTTCTATATATATTTTATACATATACACTTATATATTAGAAAAAAATTGGAATAAATAAATTATGAAACAAACGAATACAAAGACGTAAGCGTGCTGTAAGATACTAAAAATAATGTACTACATGTTTATATTACTCATCTGTAACTACAAAAAAGATCGGGAGACTTATGTATTATATTATAATAAAAAATGTTTAGTAAGGTAGTTTAAATCAATAAATTTCAATTAAAATTTGAGGTAAAATTAAATATAAAACAGCGTATTATTAGTTAAAAAAAGAGTTCAAATCATATTTACATCTGTAAAAATGTATACCGTTGGATACACAATGCTTATTGTCAAATCTAAAAAAATCGCACACTGAGACACGCACTGTGTGTGAGTGTGCGAATGTGTGCACATAGACACACGCACACACATACAACTGTACAAAATAGGTAAGAAAGAAAGAGGAAAGGTCACCTGGAGAGGCAATTGCGTTTTTTTTATTACATGACGATTTCTGTCAGTTAACTATACTGTAAGCCCCGTAAAAAAACTTCGTTCCAATAAATAAAAAATATAAAAAAGATATGCAGGGTGTGTTGTACTATGCTTATACATATATTATTATATTATATGCCCTGTACTGAACACACATATACTATACTGTATTGTCGAATAGATCGATTGGTGACAGCAGTTTTATAGTTTATTCATTACAAACAAACATACCAAAAATCTAATTTTACCTCTTTGTAATATTAGTGAAGATATAGAATACGCGTGCGTGAAGCCGCGGGCTACAGTTGGTATATAAAATATAGTTTATGCATTACATAATATTTTACTGATGGAACATAACAAGCCAGTGTAATTACAGGCCTAAGGAACATAAGGCTTTTTTTTAATTTTTAAATAATAATAATAATTTTCTTTTAAAAGCATCATATCAGATCATTAACAAAATGTGAACGATAATAACTGCTGTACTGTAGTATAAAACTGCGGTGCAGTTATTTACGCCCGCCAAATAAGCGACATTTCTCTATTTTTTAAAACATTTGAGATGTATAAAATAAAATAAAAGAAAGAAAAACACACGATATAAGTAAAATGAAATATTGAAATATTTGAAACAAAATATGGTTTGTGGCGCATTGGCGATATAAGCGTTGGTTAACATTTATTACAATGCCAATGTATATGGGCGTTGGTGACCACTTACCATCAGGTGGCTCATTTACTCGTCTGGATAACTACACTATAAAAAATTATAATCAAACGACCAAAAAAATTTAAATTTTATCTTTATCTATATTCTAATTTTATAAGATTACGCGCGTACTAAGGGGCGGGCAAAAGCTAGTATATATATATAATATAGTTTATTCATTACAAACAAACATACAAAAAAAAACTAATTTTACCTCTTTAAAATATTAGTATAGATATAGATTACGTGCGAGCGAAGCCATGGGCAACAGCTAGTTTATCGATATAAACATCATGAAATCGGTTACTATGGCAACGGTTACTAAGGCAACTATTACTAATGTTTGGTATGGGCTCTCCTACATATAAAGAGAATGATAAAATAAATCCGTTTTGGATGAGAGTTGAACAAAATCCGTTCTTAGTGAGCGTATGGCAAGTATGTGTCAAATTTCAAGTCAATCTAGCGCATAGCTTAGGAAATCTCGTGATGAGTGGGGAATCGATATATATATGTATATATATATATATATATATATATATATATATATATATATATATATATATATATATATAGATAAATATAGATTATGTATATGTGTGTTTATGTATATTGTATACAAGTATGTATATATATTATTACAATTATTAGGTCACATAGTATTCTAATCAAAAGTTATTTATGCCTCTTGGTTATCATATTGAAACAGTTTAACAAATATTTTTTGAGTATTATATTTGTTCAATTTTGATTTAACATCTACTGGTAGTTCGGTTGTTAGCTTTGGTAGTAGATAGTCTGTAGTTCGTTTTCCATAAACGATGTTTGCTTTAAATTAAAGATTACTACATTTTATCGTTTAGTTGGATCGTATATTTATTTTGCATAACACTTCGCTTATTCATATATGTATTACAACGAAGTATATGAAAAATATGCCATGAATATCGCGTGTAAAAATAACTTTCTGTATACAGATGGTTTATCTGCATCAGTATAAAATTTCTACATAATGGAAGCTGTCCAAGGCTAGACGTTGAAAAGACGTCACGGGGAACACTCGGGACGCAGAGAAAATACTTCTCGGAAAAATTAGCATTAGATATGAGATGGTGCTAATGTTGCTTTCAACTTTATTGCTTCATATACTACTTGTCATAGGATAGTTTTCATATAATTTAACATTAGTTTGTATAAATAAAACAGGTATGGGTTTTTCGAAAAAAAAAAATTACAATACAGTTTTTTCTTATATTTAATTATTCTACTACTAAATCCATCCAACCAATAACACTATAGATTAAAATGAATGTGCTGTCAAGCGATCACATTTCCATTCAAAACTTGATTAATTCTAGCGGTAGAACTATAAGTTCCGCCCCTTCTTTTTTGCTTTCGTTGAAATATAATTTATTAAATACGAAACTACTAGTAAAAGTCGAATAGTTGTATTATACCGAAAATGACTATATTTCTATATATTTTTTACATTTCTGAATAAAAATGCCGAGATGGCCCAGTGGTAAGAACGCGTGAACCTTAACCGATGATCGTGGTTTCAACCCCGGTAAAACACCACTGAATTTCATGTGCTTAATATGTGATTATAATTCATTTCGTGCTTGCCGGTGAAGGCAAAACGTCGTGAGTAAATCTGCATGTGTAAATTTTCACTGAAATTCTATCACATTATTATCCCACCAACCCTCATTGCATGGCGCAAGCGTGGTGGAATAAGCTTGAAACCTTCTCCTCAAAAGAGGAGAAGAGGCTTTAGCCCAGCGTTGGGACATTCACAGGCTGTTACTTACTGTATAAAATGATATTACAGTTACAGGTATTACGGTTACAGTTAAATTCCATTTGTAATTATTAAGTTGGTTATACTAATGTTTATTTTTATGAGATCCCAGCGCTAACGCTGTTAAACTATAACAGACACTAAAACTTTATGTCTATGAGAATGGTGGCATATTTTTTTACGACTAATTCTTTTCATATTTTTCTTTGATAATAATTTGAGGGTTTGGACATTTAATCAGTGAATTAGTAATTCATATTATCATGGGCGTACCCAGCTTTTAATCCAGAGGAGGGGCAACTGAGAAATTTCTTGAGCCGTGTCCCCCGCGCTTGTTTTGCCCTTCACAAAACATGAAACATTATGTATATTGTGTGGAGTAGAAACAAAAAACCACAGGAGATCCTTCTTTTTATCTCCCTGGAGAAACACATAAACCAACGGTAGTCTCACCGTCTCTTCGGGAGGGTGGCTAGGGATCGCTTATACATACTATCACGACGCCCCGACTGTTAGCCCGCCTATGTGGGCCTCCTTTCCTAGTTGGGTTACCAGGATATTGAGAACCCAACTAGTCTCAGCGAAGCTTACGGGGCAGAAGATGTGCATAGCGCCGACGTCTCGGCGGAGGCAGTCTTCTCACGTTGTCGCTCCGCGGCCTCCTTCTGCGACATGACCCTCTTACAGAAGGAGACTATCGCCATCCAACACCTCTCGCTGCCGAGCATAGCGGTAATCACGTTCGACAGCGAGAGATCTCCGCCGACTATTGCAGGGAATGCCTCTGGGGTCCAAGCAGCACACTCTATCAAGGTGTGGTGCACCGTGTCCAGTTGCGCACTACACTCGTGACAAATGGATGATACATCCCGCCTCTCTATCCCGTTCAGGTACTTACCGAAACAGTCATGTCCGGTAAGCACCTGCGTCAGCCTAAACGTAAGTGTGGCGCTTCTTCTTGCTACCCAGCGACTCAAGTGGAGGCGGATCGCCCCTCCCACTCTGGCTTACTCACCCTTCAAACCGGAACACAAAAATACCAAGTAATAATAATAATAATACTAAATAACTTTATTGCACACTCACAAAGAAAAAGACACAAAACAAATCAAATATAAGTAAAAAGAAAAATTAAAATAATAATAAAAAAAAAGCTAAGGAAGGATGATGCATGCAAAGGGCGGTCTTATCACTCAAGTAGTGATCTCTTCCAGACAACCCTATGTTAAGAAGTTAGCAGGACATAACGGGCGAGTGCATTATATATAAACACATATATATAAATATACATAATACATATATTTGTATAAGTTTATATAAAATACAACATATCAATACATATATAAATAAAATAAATGTATAAATTGTACAAAATAAATAACAGGTCACATTTATAACACTACAGCTACAGTGGCCAGAGTGGAGTGTGAAGGAAGTGAGTAAGTATTGTTAAAGCGATAGGTAATAGTTTTTAGTACGAAGTTTGAAGATGGAAATTGAATAGAATTGACGAATATCGAATGGAAGTGCGTTCCACAGTCTCACTGCCTTAGCCGTGAAGCAGTTAGTATATAATTTGGAATGGCATATGGGCACACTTAACTTATTATCACTCTGGGAGCGAAGATTAAGTTGAAGAGTCGATTCTGAACCAAGAAAAGTAAAGCGTTCCTTTAGATAGGGAGGTGTACCCCCTGTACAGGTGAAATATAGTAGAATAGAGGAGAGAAAGAACATGGAAGTACTGCTGTTTTGCGTTAGAATATCTGATGAGTGGGTGGTACCTATACCCAGACGAGCTTGCACAAAACCCTACCACCAAGGAAACTTGAAAGGTTCCACTGCTTAAAAAAAAGAGACCTATTTCGCCCTACCTCCGCTGATCCTGGACAGTCGCCATTCGCCTTGGCTTTCACCTGGAACAGGCACACTTCCGCGAGTACCTCGATATGGATTTCCCAGAGTGGTGACCTTGTATCGCCCTGACTTCTTCCAGAGGACCACCCGGTATGCCCCCCACAGCCTTCTAAGATAGAAAGGCACCCCGTGGTATCAGAGTGCTGCCCTTATAGTCTTGAAAGGAAGAATTTTGAAGGCATGTGCTACGTCCAGCGATACCGCCAAGACCACGTCTCCTCGGGCCACCGCTTCCGTGGTCCAGGTCTTTAGGGCATCGATGGCTTATCGACCCACCCTTAACCCGTACTGAGCCCCTGACAGACCCGGCCCCACCTCTTCGAGGTGCTGAATTGCAGCAATTGAATTCGAAGGAAAGCTAAACAAAGAGTACAATTAATCAATAACTATTATAATTATATATTGCAATATTATTTATTTCATTTTAGCTTTTATTATTATAATGATCTCTTTTTTTAATTTATTTAGTATTGTTTTTATTTTATGTATAATCATAAAGAAAAGATAATTTTAATTATTTGAACAGTATTAATGTCTTATATGTAATTTAAAAAAGTTAAAATAATAATTTTAAATAATTATTACATTTTTATTATTTAAAATATTAAGCAACCGTGGTAAATATATTTTCCATAGCTGACAATATTTTTATTGTAATGACGTCATTTGTTTACAAATTACTTTTATGTTTTGATGAATGTATTTACCTAAAATTATAAGTTGTCAAATAGTACTTAGTGTGAAATGTGATATTCTTTTCCTTATTTTTTTTATGAGTATCATTTTTTGATAAATTGCGCGAGATGTTTACTATGACACTCACGGTCGTATACACAGGTCTTGCAACTTCAATATGGGGTACGTTGACATAATGACGCTGTTAAATTCAATTTACGGCTGCCAGAGGTATGTCAATTCGCGTAATAATTATCCCGAACACTTTTTCAAATCCAAACAAAACAGTTAAATAGCAAAACAAAAATAACAAAAAATCCGCAAAACTCTAACATAACGATATAACAATGATTAAATAACACAATACTTGGGAGAGAAAAATATCAGCTTCGATAGCAGCGACGTAGTACCTCAAGCGGATGGTATTGCGAATTAGCAGTTGTAACACATACCCACCTCATCTCTCACCACTGAAATTGGACTCAGTTGCAAGACCTGTGTATACGACCGTGATGACACTTTATCGTGACGGCTGACGTAACGTCAAATGTATTGAATCTATTTGGGTGAAATTGAAAAACTTCAATTCGCTTGGGCCTACTCCTCCTTTTAAGCGTTATTATTCTACGTAGCCGTGTTTTTGAAGCGGTAATAGGAGTCACATAATGCTTAAGAAATATTTTGTAACTTCGCCTTCGATGCTTGCAACATTTAATACTGGTCAGAGAACACCAACCCGAGCATTAAATTTCAGATGGTTGATGTAAATGGTAAGATCTCCCGGAACTCTATTAAATGCAGGAATTCCCTAGGAATTTGTTCCAGGTTCATTTCTCTTCCTTGCATAAATTTCTTCATTCATCATACATAAATGATTTGGTAGGTTATAAATATAAAATATAGTTTCCGGGAGTTCATCTTTGTATGAAACAAAAGCCTTTATTCATTTTCGAATAATGATTTGTTATTATATACAAAAAAAAGTATATAATCCCGATGTGTTTGTTAGCTAGTATTTTCTTAGTCTCAGGCATTTTATACGGATTTGGGGGTCTTTTTTGCAAATTAAGAAGCAGGTGTTCTATATTTAAATAAAGATTTTGCTTTACTTCACCTATCCAGACCACTACATTATTTCTGTTTTTTCCAATTTTTGTATTGATTATAATTTTCATGTAATACTTTTTGTCCTGATTACTCATAGATTGTACCGAATGAACGAAGGTTTAGATAACTTAATTAAACTGTGCTCTAATTTAATAAAATTATCTGAATTTTCGTTAGTTTTCAGTTTTGATCCCACGATCTTCAGAAAAGTTAGGCGAATCATAATAAACAAGTAATTTATCTTTAAAATAGCAACTGATTAATTCACTTGATTGTCGTAGCAATAGAAGTGACCTACTAACTTTATATAAAATTGTACATAGTTTAATTGACTGTAGTGACTTGTTGAAGCAAATTAATTTGAATGTATCTACTCGTACACATCGCAAAAGTGCTTGCAGTTTAATTCACATTTCTCCATCTAAATCGAATCTAAGACCCAACATTGCTCTGTCAAGGTTCTGTAGGCAATATAACATATGCTATTTATCCTAGCTCTAACTTAGATATTAATTCTGATAAATTATGTCAATTAAAAAATAAATCTTACTCAATTAAATAATTAAATAAATCAATTTATTATTTTAATCGTGTTTTTGTTTCTAAATTTTTTTTTACTTTAAATGTTTTTTATACATATTGAATATATTTAAAAAAAAATCTAACGTTAAAAATTTACAAGTTTTCTATAACTTATGGGACACAGATTAAAATGGTGCTAACCATTTTTCCTCGACGAGCGGCTTTTAGGGCGCTAAAGAGGCTAGATGACGTAATGATAGAAATACACCAAATTAATCTACTTTAGAATAATAGGTTTTTAAAAAGTCAACAGAGAAATTCCACTGCTTATTTCTATATATATTTTATACATATACACTTATATATTAGAAAAAAATTGGAATAAATAAATTATGAAACAAACGAATACAAAGACGTAAGCGTGCTGTAAGTTGATCCCACACACCACAAGAAAATTTGTATATACATATAATATGATTTCAACTGATCAGTTAATATCTCATCAGTTGAAATTTTTCATGTTACAAGCAAAATTTTCCTATGTCCTCCTATGAATTGAGCTCCTTATTTAATAATACTGGCTAACCTTGCACACATTCAACGACGTATATCCTGTATATGTATAAATGATAAAAATTGATATATTTTCACCAATTGGTACAGAAGTAAGTGGGGGACTAGATTTATAGGGCGCCGAATGCGTGCTTTAATAAAAAATACAAAGGTAATTCAAGACAACTTATTGCCGTTCTGAAAATATATTTGACTCTTATATTCTCATATGAAACTGAAACTATTTTAAGTGAACATTAAGTAGCTGGGAGATGATTTATTTTTACTTAAGTCTCTTTGTTTTAGTATTCTTAGT
Source organism: Nymphalis polychloros (assembly GCA_905220585.2). NCBI lineage: Eukaryota > Metazoa > Arthropoda > Insecta > Lepidoptera > Nymphalidae > Nymphalis > Nymphalis polychloros. The sequence continues at coordinate 8,491,557 of HG992245.1, read as the reverse complement.
TCCAAACAGATATTAACTGCAAGACTAAAAACATTTATGTTATAAATAATAATTATCTTGTTTAAACTCGGGTTTAAATTTTCTTAAGTAAACAAAACAGGCATTAGTAGTCGTGTAAAGGGCGCTTGTATAGAAAGCAGTGTTCGTGTTTTGGCATGGGAGGCAGTGGGTCGAGAGGTTTGGACAGGGTCTGTAACTCAAAACTGTCACGATCACGCGGGTCGCCTGTTGTTTAACACCCGGGCCCGTTTCCTGTACTTGAGCATCTGTTTTTTTACACAATATTAATAGCTACGACAGAAAATCCCGGAATGATGATTTCGGTATTATAAGATGTTAAGCACAAAGTTTTCAACTAAACAATTAGAAATAAATATTATTATTTTTTAACCTATTTTAGGTACGCAGACGAGCAAATTCCCTGCTTAGTAAGAAGTCATCTTGGCCCATATACACTGATACTGGAAGAAGTAAAATCACTACTTACACCATCAGTGCCCTACTAACCATCAGAGCTTAGATGTCATCACTCTTGTGCCTGTAATTACACTGACTCAACCAGAGCATAGCAATAGGGAGTATTGCTCCTACGACGAACCTGCTGTTGAGACATTTTCTCCATCCGCAATTATCTTGATAAAATAACATGTTATTCTTAGTTCGTTCGCTGATGTTTGGTGGTTGAATAATATAGGAAATATACGCATGTATATAAATAATACTTTACCTAAATTTAGTCGTAGTTTTATAATATTATTCATGAGTATTATTTAGTCAATACAAAAAAATGTGAATACAATAACGCCTCCTTGTGTCTCTATCTCGATTAAAACTCGAGATCTGGCATGAGCATTTCTATTAGAACAAAGCGCATAAAGACAAGCAGTTAAAAGTAGAACGACAACGTCTTAAGTTTTGGCCGGATTCAGAGTTGGCAGGGGTCGACCGGCTTCAGATAATGTCACCATAACAGATTATATCTTGGCACCAAGTCAGATCTCCCGCAGATATTCAAGGAATCACAGACGCATTTTATACGATTCCATTGTAAGTGTAATGACACTAAAATATTCCGAGATTGTCACAGATTCGAGATGGTCCCATTGTTACGCCTCCCGAATCAGCGCACAAATTCTTTTTGCTTAAAGCCAAAACTTTTTAATCATGAATTCAGAAAATGTTTTACGAGTACAAAGCGATAAACAACAATACTAAAAAATTTATGTAAACATATGTATTTCGCAATTATTAATTTCTAAATTATAAAAATAAATAAAAATGTCGTTTGTTGTTGTAATGAAATATTACCATATTTAAAAAATAATAATAAATAACGTCCTCCAGACCGATTTCGGCCACAGCGGCCAGTGCACTCACTATTCCCTAGCTGTCATAATCCGATGGGACGGCAATCCGACACGACCGGAAAGAGTTCAGGCGCAGGACCAACGGCTTAACGTGCTTTCCGAGGCACGGGAGTGTACACACTTCCAATTTCCAGACTCCGGGCTGCCACTGAGATTTTTCTGACAGAAAAACCCAATAACTATTTATTGGCCCGACCTGGGAATTGAACCCAGGACCACCGGGTCTGTGGCCTTACATCTAGCCACTAGACCAACGAGGCAGTCAAAAAATATACTATTTAAGCAAACATTTTAGATAAAGTTGTGCACAGAAAGTCCAAATCAAAATTTATCTTCATCACAATCTGCTCTTAATAGTGAAATTTAAAACGTTTTATCACGAAGTTACTTCAACACTCGTAATTTATCCGACACATATGATAAACGCCGCCGGTACCAGCGCTATGACCATCATTTTCCTTTTCGTCATTACATAATTAGACCCCTGAAGAGTCGCCTTACCAGTACAAATTACCTGAAATTTTGTGTAGACATCTCCCGGTCAATAAGTACCTTATAAGCTCGGCGGTAGGGCTTTGTGCGTGTTAGTCTGGGTAGGTACCACCCACTTATCACATATTCTACCGCAAGTAAACAGCAGTACTTTGTATTGTTGTGTTCCAGTTTGAAGGGTGAGTGAGCCAGTGTAATTACAGGCACATGGGACATAACATCTTAGTTCCCAAGGTTGATGGCGCATTGACGATGTAAGCAATGGTTACCATTTCTTACAATGCCAATGTCTATGGGCGTTGGTCACCACTTACGATCAGGAGGCCCATATGCTCGTCCGCCTATCTATACAATAAAAAGCTCTAACTCGTATCTACGGTACCGGTATAAATATCAATTATATTTTCCTTACTTCCGTATTAATTTTATTGAATATAAAAGTTTAAAAAGTGTTTTAATTATTAAATAAAAATACATTCATATTAATATCACATTCTTGTATATTTATTAAATATAAAATAAAATATACATGAACGGGTAGTTCAAAGTAGGTTTACAAAAATATAAATTTTCATATCCCTTTTAATAATATAATGAGTAACCAGAATTATTATTATATTATTAGTCTGCTTTATTATATAAACAAGTCTCTAATATTATATGAATTATTTAAGCTTGTAAAAAGAAATGTAGGCATAAACTTACAAGTACCACGTACGTAGAAGGATACTATCTTAAATGTTCGGCTATAAATAGAAGTGATGTTCTTTCTATGACAACGCATATAATCTAAGTCGCGCGCTGGCATTGGTGCATTACTCCAATGCTGCATTACGTAAGTAATATAAGATGTAATGGCCATTAGTCACGTCATGTTGATGCTGTTATCCGCATGAACTAGATCATGGAATATAGATCTATGTATGTAATAGTTATATCAATGTATGATACATAGATCGTATGTTGTCGTTAGCGAGACACGCTCAATTCAAAGGAATTGCAGTATTGTTGCAGCTGTGCAAATTAAGCGACACTGACTATCTGTTACCAATCAGATTCATTATTATTTTTGTATCGTTCCATATTGATGATATATTCACGACAACGTGTCGAATGCGTCATGTCACATCCGAGGTATTTCTTACGATTGTTAGCTGAAAAGTTTAGATTTAGAAATGAATACAAAGTTATTGTATTACAAAATGGTACCTAGGTTTTTCAAAGTAGATATTTAATTTATCTTAAAAATATTTTCAAGGCAGCAGTCCGATGTCTATCTTTGGAGAAATAGGAAATTGATTTAACTTTTTAGCTTAATTATTTCCACCTCATTCTCATCACTCTGGAAAAAAATTTGATCCGAATTTTAAAATGTATTTATCATCAAAAACGCTTGTTTAAATGACGTTGATAGATGTAATTAATTAGAGACTTCATTAAGAGTTAACGTTATTTTTTTAAGAGGTACTTTGTATAATACTAATAAATATAATTCCTTACACAATTTTACAATTATAAAATTTGTGATAAAGATGATAAACTTATTTAAATAAGATAAATATCTATATCGATAAATTTCGATTCTCTAATATTTATCATAAATAACAATATCAAACAGAAATTTCTTAATACTTAAAAGTTCTTCATTAAACAATTTTAGGCACAGCAACCCACACTAGTTTAGAATTTAGCGTAATGGAAGATGCTTTAATAATAATAAGAAGATTTTCTCCATCCGGAATTATCTTGATAAAATAACATGTTATTCTTAGTTCGTTTATTGACCAGCTTAAAACCAGGCCAGACAAAAACTTTTTGAAATAGAATATCACTCGGCCACATACATAAGTCATTTTTTGAATAAAGAAGAGTATTAACAAAGTTAAAAAAGTTCTAAGAATCCTGCGAGTTCTAAGAATCTAAGTGGGTCAATTTTATTAAGCTAATACGTCAAACATTATACATCATCCTCGAAGTTGTTAAAGTATAATCCTGTTAACCAAAGATGGTTCCAGGTGTAGCCCGCAGCAGACCACGTATAATTGCAGCAATAAATCCCGCCGCGACGACTTATACCCTGCACCGCGCGCGTCTCGACCCGCGGCAATTAAATCACGCTGATTTATGGAATCCAACTAATTACATTAAATACAGAAATGTATGGAATAATTTTACCTCCTTTACTCATTTGTATGTCATAAATTGTTTAATTGTGGTTACACCACAATTAAACTACACAATGTTGTTTTTGTATAATTTGCAGTCTTAATTGTTTTGTATAATAACAGATTTTATATCAATTAATAAGAAATGTATTTGATTATTATTTTAATAAACATACATAATTAAATCGTAAAGTTACATGTTTCAGTACTTACGTATACAATTTCTTATGAAATAACAGGCAATACAAAATACATAAGGATGTTCCTAAGTCTGTAGTGAATATATAAGTTCATATTTATAAATGTAGAAACACTAAATTCAAATACATGAAGTCACATCATAAAGCCATGGATGTGTAATAAACTCACTTTATTTTCGGGTGCTGCTGTCATTAAGTCCACGATGACGTAACCCCTTAATGGTAGTCGTAACTTGTTTATGGTACCATATCGCTTAAATTTAGAAAGTCTAAGGTTTACATAAATTACCCCAAACCAAAAATAATTAAAAACAATTAACATAAAAAACGCGGTATTTAAATTCAATTGCAATTTTATTTTTTAAATTCAAAGATTTTCTTAATAAAAAGACCTTGAAATAAATGCTCGTTCATTTCTTTCGTCTTAATTCATGAAATCCTCGAGTCGCTTTTCTTCTCTTACGAAGGTGAAAAAAACAACGCTCTATTGGCTATTCTTGCTGTCTACCTTCGTCAGTGTCAATTAACATAAGAAGATCATGAAACGGCAAACGATAAAATGCCACTAGGGCCTGACATTTGTAATGAACTATTTTCATTGCTGAAGAATAAATATATTTTAAAATTTAACTGAAAAAGTAAATAACCAAATAACGAAAATCAGATATCAGTTCTAAAACAATATCCAAAATAATAAGGTTTTATTGAGCAAGTGAACGTCGAAAAAGGGAAATCCAACAGGATAGAAAATAATTGTGCCCTCATTTATTACCTGTATCCCGTTTTAATGACCAAGGTACGCGTGATAAAAGTAATAAAATCTGCAACACTAACATTTTACGATTACAAACTTACATTATAGGAGTAATAGTTATAAAATAGGATTTTCCTTCCTATCAGGATAAGAAGTTAACTCGCAAGTTAAGAACTTTAACCTGTTGCCAAAGTTAGTTGCCGGCATTCGATCTACACACCTATCCTATCACCTATCTGCACTTCATGCTACAAGCGGATTGGAAGTTATGACTAGAAGTACGAGTTACTTCTAGTGTTACCCTATACCCTTCAAACAGAATTTATGTAATTTTACATACTTGTATTAATTAAATGCTCAAACATTTTTTAATAAAATAAACAGATGAATGTTACGAAATTAAAACAAAATATTTTCAATGGTTTCGTATAAACAATACGAAATCTGTAATCCAATTGATAAATAATTAAGGCCCAAGATAAAGAAATATAATGAAACGAGGTTTTCGAAATAAATATATATATATATATATATATATATATATATATATATATATATATATATTACTTTTAAAGATAAGTTAAGTATATATACTAGGTAGTGTGTGGTAAGGTACTCAAAGCCTCACGAATAGAACGTCCGGTTTCCGGCGGCTCCGACGATTCAATTTAGTCGGCCCGCGACAAACTCCATTGATTGTTTCGATATTCCGGACACAAATAGAACGTACTTTTACAATTTCTTAGCAGAGTAAACATAAAGTAATTTAAGGGAAATGACCTTGAAATCTTAGCTAATTATGAAATACTTATAGTTAGTAAGCATATTTGTGCGATTTCATGCCAAAACATTTATATCGTATATTCTATATTTATTTGTCTTGGTGTGCTAAGAACACACAATTACAATCTGTATATTGCATATAAATCTTAGTAAGTCTACGAATGAAGGTCTAAATTCAAGTTTTTAATTTACTTAAATTTTACGGCATTTTTTGTGACACAATTTTGGCTGCATCTTATCAAGCCATTACCTTATAATATGTTATTATTTTATAAATAATACATAATATACCAACTTATGATATATATTAAGATGTAATTTAATACAATGTTTTTTTTTTTGTAACAGGAGGCAAACGAGCAGTAGGCTCACCTGATGGAAAGTGACTACCACCGCTCACGGACATCTGCAACATCCGAGGACTTGCAGGTGCGATTACTTGAGTATATACTAATTGGTTGGATATTATTTGTATATTACAGAAGCTACATACATATGTATATACACATAAATATTTAATCGTGAGGAGAGCGTCCTTTTCTTTTCCCCGAGAACTCCTCTTGATTGAAGACTTAAATGTCGGGCTCCAGTTTTTCGACTGCTGGATTTTTTGCTACTTTATTTTTTTATTTTTTTTATGCTACTTCTACTACCAGCACGAAAAAAAAATCGTTTAAAGAAGATTCAAGGAATTGGTATAATAATATAATCTATACTACTATATAAATCTATTGGTTCTGTATGTATATTTTTTTTCCACCTAATTTTGTGATAAATTATCGTTTTATGATGCAGTGATTCACATCACACACATTTTTACATTTTTGTCTGTCTGTCTGTCTGTATGTTTTCTTATAACTCAAGAACGGCTTGACCAATCTAGATGAAAATTGGTACACACAAAGAATATTTGATGGCGCAAATGTTAGGTCATATATAAGATCGGTGAACCCTACGGTATCTTTTGAAAATTAATTTCAATTCGTTAATTACGTATTTATTTACCAGTATATGTGTGTGTGCGTGTGTGTTATTATAGTAGTAAATAATTTATTATATTTTTATTAATTATACGCGGGTGAAGCCCTGTGCCACCGCTAATATAATAATAAATATATATTTGGATTCATGTTAGTACAAAGAATTCAACATCAATTTAAGGTTAATTAATGGGAAGATATATTAATGGGGAAGCAACAGTATGACTTCTTTTTATTATTAAATAGGTAATATTTTTTTTATTTTTTTTTATAGCATTGGTAGGCGGACGAGCATATGGGCCACCTGATGGTAAGTGGTCACCAACGCCCATAGGCATTGGCATTGTAAGAGCTGTTAACCATCGCTTACATCTCCAATGCGCCACCAACCTTGGGAACTAAGATGTTATGTCCCTTGTGCCTGTAATTACACTGGCTCACTCACCCTTCAAACCGAAACACAACAATACAAAGTACTGCTGTTTTGCGGTAGAATATCTGATGAGTGGGTGGTACCTACCCAGGCGAGCTTGCACAAAGCTCTACCACCAAGTATTATATAATTATTTCAACTAGTATTTATAGCTTCTTCGTATATTGCCCCCATGCATATGCGCGTTTTCCGCCGGCGTCGGAGAGGCATAATAGTAGATTCTGTGATTTAGTTTTATTGTCATGCACCCCTATTCAGTACACTTTTTCAAATAATATTGTTACTCTTTGTCTTTATTATGTTTGTATTAAAATCGTATGTGCTTAATAACGTTAACATATTCTGCATTTTTGCTTTAAATTGATATTGTAACTTGAAGTTTTATTAACAGGCCATCAGAAGTATCGAGAACCGAAGATCCTGGGAATAGCCCGAATTCTAGCCACTGGACCGTCTGAGCTCATTCTTCCTTTTTAATAATAATTTACGTACTTTACAATGCCTCTATATGTTTATTTTTATCGTATTAGTAACAAATAGCAGAATATACACTAACCATCCATGCGTATTCAGCATAATTATATGGCGCTAGGCAAACAGCGTTCTTTCATGACTCGATTTTTCATTTTTTAACATGAATTATTATAACTCAAATTAGCCTAGAATTCATTAAAATGGCCTATCTAAAAAAATATCGGTACAGTATGATTACCAAATCATTTCTCCAAGTCGAATACCGTCAAAGTCGAATAGAAATAAAATGTTAACGCTGATGACTTAAGCACATGCGTCATTAAGTACATTCTTTGGTGACCAGTTAGGTGTTATGAGTCTCAGTCTTTTAAGGTCAAAAGTGCGAAGACGCACATTTGACCTAAAAATATTAAGTTTGTCAATGTGTTTGTAAGACAAGTGTTACATATGAAAAAGTTACGTATATATAAATATTGTGGCAGTGCAAAAAGCGGTGTCCAGTTTCTTATTACGGCAAGCATTGATATAGAAAGAATAAACCCTAAATAAATATTACATTCTTAAGTCATAATAATTGAAGACATTTACAATAAACTAAAATAGATGATATTTCACAAATATCGCATGTTTCAAATGTCAGACTATTTAGTAATAAATATTAATTTGCTTAATACTGCCCCCTGTCTTTCGACCATGACTGGGATGTAAGGGTCGTGACCTAACCTTCACGCTATTATTACTGGTTACCTTGCACTGTTATGCGCCTAGGCCACCTTTAAAAAGCAATTTCATACTAACCACCCCTATTATTAAGGGTAGTAAAAACCCGGCAGCGAGTCGCCATCTACGGATAATCAGAAAATGCTTAAATTATGCGCGCATAACTTTTACCATTGCAATCTTATTGCAGTACTTATTTGCAATTCTAGTTTGAAATGTAGGACTTATTTCTCGAATTATAAAAATAATATATTACCACAGACTAGTAACCTTATATTATTTCAAATGTTATACTATTGCAAGAAATGTGAATGCAATATATTATTTATATTTAATTTAATAATAAGACCAAACTCCTACATAAATACATATAAAAGCCTAGAACAAATCGTAAATAAAAGTAAAAGTAACAGCCTGTAAATGTCTCACTGCTGGGCTAAGGCCTCTTCTTTTGAGGAGTGTTTGAAGCTTAATCTATCATACTGCTCCAATGCGGGACGATGGTTAAGTAACAAAATTTAAACCGACCTGTCTAATTTCACTGAAATTCTGCCACATGTGTATTTCACCAACTCGCAGCGTAGTGGAATAAGCTCTAAACCTTCTCCTCAAAAAAGGAGAGGAGGCCTTAGCCCAGCAGTGGGACATTGACAGGCTGTTACTATGCCGGTTTTCTGAAGATGTTTCACTCATCGCAGAGCACGAGTTTAATTTAAACACTAATTAACTATAGGAAAACCCAGTAATACCGAGAACTGTAGATCTCGGGAACACCCGAATTCTAGCCACTGGACCGTCTGGGCTCATTCTTCCTTTTTAATAATAACCTGCATACTTTACAATGCCTCTGTATGTATATTTTTATCGTATCAGTAACAAATCAATAGCAGAATATACACTAACCATCCATGCGTATTCAGCATAATTATATGACGCTAGGCAAACAGCGTCCATGTATCGGACCGCCATAAAAATTGTTCCGCTGAAATCATAAAACGATCTGTTCCGGCGATGAATCGACGCTGTTAACCCATATCGCGTGAAACTGCCTCCACTTCGCCAGAAGAGACGATCTTTTGCCGGGACGTGACCGAATGATCCAATAAAATCTTTCAGAAAATGTTAGCTGCTGTCCGACACTGTAAAAATTGTTGTACTGTGTACGTGAGCAGAACGTATTTTAATCTATACTATTAAATCGATGCTGAATTAAGATACCAAATATGTTTTTATCAAACAATCTAATATTATAAATGAGAAAATAACGCTGTCTGTCTGTTACGCTTTAACGGAACCTGATTTTGATGAAATTTGGTATGAAGGAAGCTTGAGCCTCAAGGAAGGACATAGGATAACATAACATAGCTAACCTACACTTTTTTATACCAAACACAGCAAACAACAAAACGAAAACTAGTAATTCATATTATTTGCCTGGTCAACCTGGATATATTTTACATAGGAACTAGCTATTTGGAGTAATGCCCGCGTTTCACGTCACTACTCTGCACCCGGGTCGCTAGGTAGGTATTATATTCCCAATAAAGTTTAAGTGTTTATTTTAAATTACAATGTTAAATTAACGTACTTTACAAATGCTATTCAGCCTTATTATATAAGTAAACATTATTGAGCTGGTTATAAAAAAGGTATGATCGCGAACAAAAACCGATAATATAACATTTAAAATATATATATATATACATAATGAATGTTTAAATATAATGTGATTGGTAGACCATTATTTGAATTAGCATTTTAAATATCAAAAATGACTACGCATGAAACGGAACTAACGACGCGACAGTTCGATTGCGGATAACAATAAAACTAAATCATCGGGAAGTTATCTATCTTCGTAGTCGACGGGCCCGGAAAGCGAACATGTGCACGAAAACGTAATACACGGGATAAAATGTTAAATGGCGCAGGGCAAAGACTTTCGAGTTGTCTAATTTTTATTTGTATTTTCTTTATTTTTTTTCTAACAACGTAATTTAATTTCATTAGATTTACTAAGTCGTTTAATCTCCAGGATAAAAGATCTATCAGCACAATATTTTACCTATCTCGTTTATGCAGATTTTTAGGCAGCGTTTTAAAGTACGATAAAAATGAAGCTTAATGTCGCAAGCTGATATTATGTCAAGGGTGACATTTCACAAATTGCCGTTCACATCAATTTTCGATTAGCGATAATTGGAGTCGATTATATGAAAAATGCGTTTACGCTCAGCTAGTCACAATAATAAACAGGTTTTGTATAAATTGTACACAATATGATTAATATTATCTAAAAGAGTAAAATGTCCATCATTTAAATAATTAAAGACGACCAACGTATTAATGCCGAAAATAATAGAATCTTAGTTTCGTTCCATTCCGTTATTATAATTTACTATTTATAATTAACACGTCAAATATCACGTGCTCTTTTGATAATTTTAACAATATTGTTTTATAATTTACATAAAAATGATATCCATTACAGTATCAACTCATATAATATCTGTCTTATAAAATATAAATCTATAATAACGGAATGGAACGAAACTATGATTCTATTATTTTCTACGTTAATACGTTGATCGTCTTTAATTATTGCAGATATTAATACTGAACTGATAAGAGCTGATTCTCTCATAAATAAAGCGAGGTGGTCGTTTCGTTCAATAACTTAATTCAATCTTTGCTCCCCTCTTCGTATCGCCAGAACAGTATGCTGTCGTATAGAAAAGTAAGATAATGGCAATCGATTCTCCTTACTCATTCTCTACTGCATAATTTTATGATATAAGTGAGTTGGTAAACAAAGCTCTTCGATAACAAAGGAAAAATCGTAAAATAAATTGTGTTTCTGGTTCAAAAACAATTTATATATGTAAAGATTTGACGATATAGTATAATCTAAATAAATGGAGGTTTACGGTTTGACGGTGGTTTTTATTACGAATTGAGAAATTATTATATAAATGCATTGATGGATAATTGTTTAGTTCTTTCGTTTTTTAATGTGAATAACGTTACACTTACTTTTTCATAATTTATATATTATACTTATAAATAGAAATTTATAACAAAACAATTAATAAACAAAGAAAAATCATTAGAGATCAAACAATCAATATAAATAAGCATAATAAAAAATAAATCATGTAATTGGCAGAATATTGTGTACTCAACCTCAGATTCAGGGATCTGTAAAAAAGAACATAATCCGATTTCAATGTTTAACAACCACATATCTTTATCCAGACAGAAATAAAAATCTCCATCAGCTAATATGATATATAGCTCCGTTTGAATTATAGCGATCGGCGTTTTTAGTCATTCGATATTTGCTTGATTCAACCTTGGCGTTCATATAGAATATGTTGCTGTCTAATTTGACTTCAATAAAATATAATACGTAATATATAATAATAATAACGAATATCATATATAAATGTACATATTAATACGTGTGATAAAGTAAACCGTAAATTAACCTTTAAAAATAAATAACTAAATCATAATGTGGGTGTATTTTTTTTACAATAATAATCTCATATACATTAATAAGAAACATTTCTGGCACTCTTGCAGATTAATATATACTGCCATAACCAATCAAACAACACAATTATGCATTTAAATGTTTTAATGAGACATTATTATGAACTCAGATTTTATAATGTCAATTTGTCTTTGGAGAAAAGATTTATTTTAGTAGTAGTATTCAGTTTATGTGTCAATGAACAGTCCGCCTAAAGCACAGTACCAGAATTTCTTTAGTTATTCAGTGAGCATGATTGCCCCTCGATCACGTACCGGAAAAAGAAATACAAAATAAAGCAATCACTTTCAGTATACCTAACAGGTAACAAATTGGGAACGTTTCGAACTATCAGTCGGGACAGACCAGAAAAATAACAGGTTCCCTTTTTGCCTTCTTATAATACCTCCATTGATTATTTCAATTTTTTTTTTATATTCTGGAATGCACGAAATAGACAATATTCCATAAGTTTAAATACAGAGTGTAGTTATATTGTAACTCAAGAAAAAACTTTAAATATTATCTAAGGCAACGTAAACGACAGAAATGAATCTATACCTATAAACTCGTTTTATGACTTTATTAACGCACAGTCAAAAATTCTAAATCGATTCTTTTTTAATTTGGAACATAGGTTTATTATGAAAGCATCCGCAGGCAAGCTTTTTGAAAATGAGGTATGAATTTATTCTGACGAAGTCGGGACGGACAGCCAGTAATATACATATACAAATAGCAAAAAAATTACTTAAAATATATATTAATTGTGTTTAACGACACTTTTGCTGGTAAAAACGTGGACTACTGAGGTCATGACCTCGTATCTTAGCTGCCCGATAGGTAAGACCTATTGAGCGCTATTGCCCGCACCTGTGTTGCCAGGTAATTTTCGTAATTTAATTAAAAAATAAAAATTCCGGGATAATTTTTTTGCTTAGTATTTTAAAAATTATTACATAAATAGAACCAACACACGATTCCTAATAACCATTTCACGGTTCGGACACGAATTTGGTTACACGCTGTATAATAATAAATAAAAGTACGTGCATATATCAAAAATAAAAATAAAATCTCTTTTTTATGGAAAGTAAGTTAATAAGACGGAAGTTTCAATTCTGAAACCTTTTTATTTAATTCAATTTGAACAGCAAGATGGTAAGGACTTCACACTAAGCTGAATGCTAGGCTGAGAGTCTCCCGTAATCCGTCAAATCCAAATTAGATTTTCTTTCAACTATTCATAGGTTTCCCTGTTCGAGTTACCGCGACGCCATTTGCGATCTCAGTCATATTTAATTGGAAAAGATACGACCGATCTGTCTTAACTCCGGCACTATCTGAAACTTTTCCGACATATTTTAAATATTGAGCTATCAATTAAGAAAATATAATAATAATCCGACTTTATTTATGGACTAGCTAATAGCTTCGCGCGGGTAGATAAGAAGAAAAATGTGTTTTGGATAAGAATGATAAGATTTACTTAAAATCCGTTCTTAACGCGCGTCTTCATCGGAGAAGGAGTAACTTTGATAGTATTTTGTTCAAGTCAATCATCGGACGGATAGTTTATCTTGCGATGATTGGTATTTCGCTTATATATGTATATGTTTATAAATATGAGTACTGTTAATATAACCCGTAGTAAATCGACTTAAAAATACCCAATAGTAATATTTGTAAGAATTACAATTTATATAAAATACTGTAATAATTTCACATATTTTACTAATCTTTAAATCTAAATATAAAACAAATGCGTCACACAAATGAATAGGTCTTACAAATATTGGGCAAGATTTAACAGGGTGTAAAGCGATAGGGTAGCCACACGTAGGGCAGGCAAGTTTGCGTGCCCCGTGGCAGTGAGCGCAACTCACACGCACCAGCCGATGTAGACATCATATTCGTAAAACCTATAGCCGTTTAAAATAACTCTTTCCTTAAACATCGTGTACTATTGTTAGCCTCATTAGAATTATGTAATCGTTTCAATGAAATAACGGCCATAAACACGTATACCTATTTACTAGGTTTCATATCTTTGCGAACCTAAAGCGTAAAAAGCTTTAGAAACCGTACCCATTTGAAAAACGTCAAGTCATGCGAATAAAATATATGTTAACGACGGAAAAGTGATTGACGATTTTTAATAAAAGCGCCATAAATAAACAATTTTGATGGACGATCAGTGCTCATCATTTTTATCGCTGTTTTATTGCTATCTTAATTTTTCTATACAGATACGAATAATGGTCTTCTGTGTAAAATACTTGTCTTTTAGACCAAATAGGGTAGAATTGATATTTAAAATATTGAATCGGTTACAAAGGAAATTAAGGACGTTCATATTGACGTGGGCTATTTCATCGTCCCTCTAAAAACAATGTCAAAACGGAAATTAAGCTTACATACGAATAAATAACAGAGATTTATGAATAAATGTCCACAGTTTATTTTGTTATACCTTAGTTTAAAATTAATAATAATACAAACCTTTTGATAATTTTATCATACGCCTATTTACACATACATTGTTGTTAATGTTCTTAAAGAATAAGAAAAGATAAACAACATCTTGAGGTGTTGTCCATAAGTTTACAAGTATATTTGGTAGCTAAGTGATTGTAAGAGAAGACTGGCGCCGCGCCGGAAGTCGTTCCCACGTGACGGCCAACGGAAGAGACTGGATCATGTTCCTTCGTTATGTCGCCTTACTTTCACCCTCTGAAGCCTTTTATCTTGAAACTGAATAACATGACGTGACAATTATGTAAACACAAAAAAAAATTACGGTTCTAAATAATAGAAAAAGTAATGGAGTTATTTCCATAATGTCTATCTATGTGTATAATTATTATTAGAAAGTTTTCAAAAAAGTATATCTAACATTATTTTGAGGTAGACCGACGATTTACAAAAGGTGGCAGGTACGGAATGGACGTGGGCTGCCCAAGATCGGAATGGTTGGCGTTCTATGGGGGAAGCTTTCATCCAGTAGTGGACGGCAAAGGGCTGAAAAAAAAACAATAAATATTATTTTTAAATATTCAATCGTGGTGATGAAAATATAAATACTTTAAGTATTTTAAAAGTGCTCCTTTGAAACAAAAAGTATTACAAGAACAACTTGTACATCCGAGGTAATTTGCAGAAACTTTGTTAAAAGTCGCTATAAATTAAAACGATTTAATAGTCGAGACAAGAGCTCCGAAATTAGTTGGCTCTGACAAAATGTTGAGTAATATCGGTTGAAGTGCGTCGTTGTTTTTGTAATGCTTTTTCATGACTGGCCCTAACGATTATTCCCTCCATTGTGTGAACTGCGGGCGCTGCCAAGACCCCGCGGAGAAAGAGCTAAATTCACAAAAGTTTCCGACTTGTTCGAATGGCCGGCTTTTGTTACAGAGCAACTTATTGTTCGAGACAGATTGCAGAGGATCAGCCTCGCGTTGCCACGAATTTGTTCGGAATGATTCACACGTGGGGGCTATGAGGAAAATATTTCGAATCTTGTATTACCTACTATATATAAGCTTTTATAAGTTACTTAGTTAACAAAAGTAGTAGTTTTTTGTGTATATAGTTTCACGTGAGATGTATAACAATATAAGGTCTATAACATAATCTGTTAAACCTTCTTAAACTATGAATACCTATTATTGTTTTGTTGAAATCGACAGCGCAGTTTTTTGCGCTAAATGAATATATGTTAAATATAAAATAGCCGAATAGAACAAGTTATATAAAGGGAGGGGAGGAGTATTTTAAGAAAGAGAACGATGCGGAGGTATATGAACATTTATGTAAGGAAAGAAAATATTACAAGGGATAAGAACGTACTATACGTAAATATCACTAAAAAACATAGATGCCCTTAAAATGTTGGCACCCAACGCAACCTATCAGCAGGACTTTATTTTTTTTCACATGGGAAATGTTTTATACGCTGTTCTCCACCACTATCTTTTATGCTTCGAACATCGGTGCTGTGGGAGGGTCGTGACGTTACCTTCGTCGTCTTCGCCGAGTTGGATTGGCTTTTTTATGATCTTGGTAGGCAAACTGTAAAAGGGCCACCTGATTATGGTAATTGGTCACCAGCAAGCACCATAGACATTAGCACAAATACAGACTAACAGAAAAATTAACCATCTTACAAAGCCACTGCGCCACCAACCTTGGGAATTAGAATTTTATGTCCCTCGTACCCTCGCTAAAGTGACCCTCGGTAAACCACCCATATACCTAAACATAAAATATTTCAATTTTATAGAAGAATGAGAGAGAAACATGTGATAATTATTATAATATTATTTATTATTTTAGCGTCATAGTTTATTTTTTACATTATTTTTATATAACAGAAACGAATTTATTATAATAAAATAAAAGTTTAATTGGTATTTTAAATGTAACGCTACTAACATTTTTTCAATAAACAGAGCACTCTACACAAGGCAATGGGCGTCGAGACGTCGCCGTCATGGGCCAGTGAAAACTTTGATAAAGAAAAGTTAGTCTATTCGGTAGAAACTCAAACACTACAAGTTTGTCTAAACCCATATGATCTTAACATGACATACACCTACTCACTCTAAGCATATATGATAGAGTGAAATAATATACGCAGCAATTTGGACAAATGACAATTGAGCAATAATAACCACCGAATAAGAGAATAATGTGTTGTGAAACAGAATTCATATTTCATAATTCAAATACAAACGATATTATTGTGTAAATGGTATTTTTTCCTGTAGTCCATAGTAAAGATAAAGACCCCAACCAATACGAAGGGAGGGAGTTGCGATGTCTACTTACTACAACCTCATTCCCTAACATTTACGTCACATAATGTAACAGAGCCTGTGCGAATAAACTTTATATGCATGAAGACAATCCGGTTTTATTTGAACATATTGAAGAATTGTAATGTATATGCAACGATGAACATAAATGTCTACTAACTATTCTTTTCTTCCAAGAGGAATCGTAACTTACTATTATTTTATTTTACTGAATACTTAAAAGAGAAATAAAAAAATAGGTTTATGTGAATTAACGGCACCGCAACTGCACTTATTTAAGCATATTAAACCGCCATTATAAATTCAATAGTTCATTTCAACATCTGAAAGTGTTATGGTGCCTATAAAAAGCTTATTTGCACTTTGGTTTAATGATCACTTCAACGACACGTTCTAAAATCGACCCACCATAGAACAGTAGGCGCGTATCTTAAGAAACTTAAAATTAAATATAATATTTTACCTTAATACCGTCATTCAGTACACGCTTTCCATAACAAAAACATTATTCCACTTAGAAAATTAGGAGAGATTGTATTAACATAACCGCTTTGTTAAATGGAGTCAAGATAATTTGTGGACAAAGTTCGGTCTGTTATACCTCGCAAATTGCTGGATAAGACTGTGTGAGACAACTGTTAGTTTTAATTAAACTGTTGGTTACGCTCGCGGGAAGACCTCTAAACGAGAAAATTATTGTAATCTTATAAGCCTGTCGGTTTCTCGAGATCCGCGTACAAATTAATATCATGCGATTTAGTCCATGGAAACGGCAAGGCAAAGATTAAAAAGACTTAATTCTTATTACAAAATAATTTGATTTAGTATAGTATTATGAAAAGAAATAAAATAATCAAAAAAACTGCAACGATTAAAGCTGTCGCTGTTGCGATTCTTTCGATTCAATTTAATAAAGAGTAAAATGGTCCAAATTGGCGGAACAAGATTATCAGCTCTTGTTTCAAATTGAAAAGCGACGCGGCAGTGTCTTGGGACAAATATTTCATTAGATCTGGAAGCAATCGGTGGACGGGCCAGACGAGCACCTGTGCCGTGCTCGTTGCGGCCGCAAAAATACTCCCCAGTTACAATCCTCGCAAAAATTACACTTCAGTTTCATCGTGACTATTGTATAAACATTTTGTAACAAAAATAACCATCACGTCTCACTGCTGTTTTGAAAGTTTTGAAAGCTGTTTTAGTGCCATAAGTAGTAATGCCATAGTTAGGGTCTCGTACGGCAATTCACAATGTAAATAATATAAAAGTTATCATTTTATTAAATTAATATTGTAACTCTGAATGCAAAAAGAAAAAAGTGCTCCAGGATTTTCATGTAATAATGTAAGATGATGATAAATAAGTTGTATATTTGATAGGGAACCGTAACAGTACGTCAGTGAAAGAGCAATTACGTGCACCTATCCGGGATATTGTCTTCTAGCCACGCTATGCAGAATTATTGCTAGCGTAGTTTAGTGAGTCGGACCGCTTGTCAAACTTTGGTAATTTAACTTCAAAACAGGTTCCTGTCGGTGTGCCACAACGAACATTTGTTCAACCGCAATCGAGTAAGTAACGCTATGACAATAACATCAAAGCAATTTTGCAATTGAATGCGATTACTGAATGAGTCTGATTCCTTTTTTTTTCAATGTTTTTGTTATTTTGAACAAATTAAATATTTTTAACATAATACAAAATAGTTCCTTACAATGAAATCAGCTTTCATAATTTCAAATTTCGTCTGTAGTTCTAGAATTTGTATCGATTTCTTAATATTTCCTTAATGTGATCCAATGAAGTTCAAAGTTATAGTATACAACAACTAGCGGTGCCCCGCGGCTTCACCCGCGTATAATGAATAAAAATATAATATAACACACACACAAACATATGGCTACTGGTAAAGAAATATGTAATTAATGATTTGAAATTAATTTTCATAAGATACCGTAGGGTTTACCGATCTTATATATGGCCTAACATTTGCGCCATCACATGTTCTTTGTGTGTACCAATTTTCATCAAGATTGGTCAAACCGTTCTTGAGTTATAAGAAGACACACAGACAGAAAGACAAAAATGAAAAAAATTGTATAATGTGAATCACTGCATCATAAAACGATTATTTATCACAAAATTAGGTGGAAAAAAAATGTACAGACAGAACCAATAGATTTATATGGTAGTATAGATATAATACCACAAAGGCGATTTGTATTTTATATTCGAATAATGTCGATGCATTATCAATATTAAAATATATTTTTAATATTCATTGTAAATAAAAATTCGTTTATTGCAATGTTTGAAATTCAGTCCGCACTGGTGCTTCCCTACGTTATTGCGTTCTGCGATTTATGATGGTGTTCACTTTAAAATAGAGCCATTTTATCTGAAATATTGTCATCTGCTTTAAATATTTTACTTAAAGCATACCCAAGGCGGTCCTATAGAATTTCATTGAAGATCAAACGAAAGGCTGACTGTATGTATTTTTAATATCTATTTATTTATTTTTACTTCATAGAGAACATTTTATAGTTTTTCAAGTACCTATATTTTTAATGAAATATTATATTTTGTTTTATTACAAGAGGTAATACATGATATTTGATTAATTTATAAAATTATATGAATTACGGATAGTTACCTGTATATACTAGTAAGAATATGTTATTCCAATTATTTAAAAAGAATATATTTATTGTTTTGAACGTAAAAACGCAAAATATGGTACATTTGTTAGGTTAAATAGGCTTAGTATCGAATTTACATTAAGCATTTAGATGAATATACAACTATGTACTTACAAATGCGATGTATCAAAGTTCACACATGTTAATCTTGTTTACTTATTTCGTTTATGTTGCCGTCTTTAACCCGTCCAGGTGTCGTTGTTCTCACGTAGCAATTAACGTCTACCTAACTTGAAGAGTTATACTTAAAGCTTGAGGGACGACTAAGAAAAACCCTGATAAATTCCCTACAATTGTTCTACCATTTTCTGTTCATGTTATTGAGGCCATTTAAATTTCACGTATTTACATTATATTGTATTTATAAATAAAACGTTATTAAGATTAGAATATCGGATTCAAAGATTAAAATAAACAATATAAGGTCCTCCAGACCGATTTCGGCCACGGTGGCCAATCTCAAGAGAGATTAGCCAACTGCGCAGGATATATTATAGTGTACAAGTGTGTGCGCAAACACAGGTGCAATATTTCATGTTATTGAAATAGCCATATATATATATAACATATTTCAATTAACTTTGTTAGGTTTGTTACTTAGGTAATATAGTTATCTCAACTATACAAAAAATGTAAAACAAAAATTACTATATGATAAAATTAACACTGCGTGACAAGGAATTCTCTAGAAGCTCATATAACCGCCGCGAAGTTAGCGCATGCAGTTCTGAAACTGGGCCATAACTTTACACGCAACATTAACTTGGGACGTAGTCGCGACAAGGTTCAATTAGGTATAAAACTAGATATGTTTAGGCTTTTATATAATTTGACTTAGCGCTAGGTATTATAAACACAGTGGTCACTATGAGAGTTTCTAAATACCAAACAATTGTCTAGATAACTTCTAGCCTGTAAAAGATTTATAGTTTAGCCGTCCATTCTGTTTCACTACAGTGTTAAATATACACGTGTCAGATTTACTTACAATACAAACAGGCTTGCACAAGATATTTTACTTCATCGACTGGAACGAAACAAAGTATACATATAAGTTCAGCACATAAGGGCTTTCTTCATATATAATCTTGCCTTTTGTCAGTGCGCCACCTTGAATCTTGCTACTCAATTATTTAGTCATTATCACTTGAGCTTGCGCTATGCTTTCCAATTACTATTTTAATAATTTAAACTTATCATCATAATTAATTTATCAGGATATCGGCCCGAGACTACTAGCCTTCCTATTTAATCGTATTTATTAATTAAAATATTTTAAGTTCCTATTTTTTTTTTTTTTGTGTAATAAATGCTTCAATGTAAATATATAATTGATGCTTTAATTTATTCCGTTCAGAACGATTTTCATTTAAACAAGATACACTAGGTAAATTAACGCTCGACTCGGTCTCTTTAGACACGGAATATCTTGATTGGGGTGATTACGTGAGTTATATTTAATTATCACACCAAGTGGAAACATGTTCCTAGTTTTTAGTCGTAGATTTTCCGTGAATCGAGTGTAACAAAATAGCAATCCCGATGGGCAATCGTTTAAACTAAGTGCCTATAATTCGCAAGAGTTTACCCTCGCCCGCTCAGGGGAATCGTGCTTCGCCTGTTTGAAATATTTCTGACACATACAAACATTGAACCCACCGACGTGGTTTATAATTACACTTAAATTATATCTATGTTACGCTTCATAGCACTTTCGTTTAATCTGAAATATAGTATGTTACCGTAAATTGACTTCAAAAATATTGTATTACTAATAAACATGCTGGTTAAAATATTAGTTATTTTATTATTATTGAGGAAATAAGACCACTCATATACACTTTTTTACATCATTGAATTAATACTTGATTGCAGTGTGTAGGCAAAGTCCAGAGCCTGTATTGCAGTGGGGCATACATTAAGCGTAGCTGGCGGGTCGGTTTGCAGTGGGCCCGTTTTATTGGCGTCACTAATGAGTTGCTAATTCAATTTCACGGACGCAGAGCGACGCACGCGGCCTCCAGCCAGGCTCTGCCGCAGGCAGGTCATTTCTATTAACATAGATAGCGTATCTTTTGTTAGCCTTTTCTGTCGAAATAGATTGCTATTTACTAATCAATTTGCATAGTGAAGCGTTTTATGACTAAAATAAACTATAATGTAGTAGAAACATATACGTCATTATAAACTATGTATTTACAAAGCTAAATACATTCGTGACTAATACGTGGTAATGGCTAAACAATTGATCATTGTAGCTAAATATAAACAAGTAAGAATCGAAAGAATAGGGATACGTTTCTGTTACAGTATATTAGACGAACAATATAAAAAATGCACTAATAAAGCTTAGTCAAACAACCCTACCATATATCTGATCGCTACCATTAAGTTAATGTGGCACATAAAACCTTTGTGTTTCGGTTTATGATGATGCGGTCGCCGCACGTTCAAAGAAAGTTCCCTGGCGGCAACAAATTTAGGAAACTTCTGATTCACCACGCACTTCCAATCTTTATTCTGGTAGTTACGATGCTCTTTGTCTAATTTGGTAAATTCTATCAACGAAAAACACAATATACTTATTGTTATTAATCTGTATATAATTTCCCAGGTTAAAATTCAACTTTATTTACAATATAAGGATATCAAATACAATAAACAATTGATGAAATCTATAAGGGATATATAAAACATATTATCTCCTCGGAAAATATTGAAGGAAATAAATTTATTTGAATATTGTGAAGATAAAGATCTTTTGTAAAACGTAGATCCTGTAAAATAAAATATAAATTCTTTAAAAATATCTCTATAAATTTCTTTACTGTTTATTACCATTTGAAGCGGTACTGTTCACTCTCACTCACTTGTTACAAACCTCCTGACAGCTTGGCATTAGAAGCTCAGACCAAGTTCGGACGAAGAAACCAACTTAGAAGTTAGCGAGCTCAATCACTGTGAAAGGTAAACTTTGAGCAATTGTTTTCTTTTACAGTGAACTGTAGTACATACTTAGAGATACAAGAAACTGCTGATAACAGTTTCTATTAATGTGTTAAGGAACACGTCCTTTGTATTTTATTACATTGTTATAGTATATTCTCTGATACAAATGAATAATACAAATATACTGAATTCTATATAACATATATATATAAATATAACTATTAAAAATATTCAGATTTGAATGTCTAATCAAAGTCATCTCTCAGTTAAATTTTAATAAATAAAAACCCTTTACGCATAAGAAAATATTGGTGTTGGTAAACACCAAAAGAATCGAAATCATCATCGAAAGCACTATCGTTTCAGAAAGAAATACCTGACCTGAAAAACTCTAACTGACTGACCTGAAAATTAAGAAACTCAGTTTTTGTTTGTTTTCAGTATATACTATAAGTACCTGAAGCTATGAGTCGAGTTGATTGATGTTTGCATACAATATTATTTGTTTACATTTTAATTACTTTAAGAATACTTGATTTGTTACATTTTTCTAGAAGTTAAAAACTTTAATCATTTAATAAGAGTTATGAATATTGTATTTCACCAATCAGAGCAAGGCATCTGCCTCGAGTGAGTCGAGGCGCAATCTTTGGAGAGGTACACAGTTTGTGTGACATATTCGGAGGAAAGTAACGGATCGAGTTGGATCGTTGAAGTGGATTCGTCTGTTAAAGTCGGATCGGTGCCCTGAACTCGCTGCTCGGTGTTGTTACTCGTGAAAGCGTTAATTAATTAATTAATTTGTTTTGTTAATTAAAATACTGTGAAACCGTGATAGTTGTGTTTTGTGCATGTACTTTACCCTAATGACGCCCACTAAGCCCGCAAACACTAATGACGATGTCAACGATTACGATGCTTCTCCGACATATATATATTGTAAGAGGGAGACTCTTACTTTTTAATGTAAGAGGGGGGCAACCGAGCTGGAGGCTCACCTGATGGAAAGTGACTACCACCGCCTATGGACACCTGCAACATCTGAGGGCTAGCAGGTGCGTTGCCGACCTTTAAGGAAAGAGCACGCTCTTTTCTTGAAGGTTTCTGTCATATGTACGTACTTCGGAGATGGTACAAGGTATTTGTATAAACACATTAGAAAGACGAAAGATATGAAGAGTGCGGTAAAAGGTATTTTAGCACGTGAAAATATACATATATATACGATGCTGACTCTAACTTATTTTTTCATAATTCTGTCATTTAAAGTTTATAAACACGTATATAATCAACATTGTATTAACAAACAGTTGTTTCATAAAATGGACCTTTTTAAAAAAGAAACACCGTCTGTTTGCTAAAACGTCTTCATATGATACATTATCCTATGCAATAGCTATCGCATATCAAAGTCGGATGCAAAGTAGCTAAACAAACAATCGTATGAGTGGGCGCCATGTTCTACTGCCAAGAAATAATCTCTTACGTGACAGTCACATACATCATATACAGAGCAGCTGCCAAAACTGTCTGCTGGGAGTCCCGCCTCGAACAACTTACCAACTAAAACAATATCAGGTACTTAGTAGACTTATCCTACTACAGAAATGCCAAACTTCATTTACAACTGACTGCGCACGAAGATAATAATTCATAGTATCTACTTTTTCGCATTAAAGCAACAAAAGTTGTCAACTATGGTATAAATGTTAAAATACAATTTCAAATGTTATAAAAAGCAATTTGCCTACAAGCAAGTAAATTACCGTTGTAAAAAAGTTTTCTCCGAAAATAATATATGAAGGCTCGCAAACAACTTGAGTAACGATATTGACCCATTTATGTAAAGGTATACCAGTGGGAATCCACGGATCATCGTGGATTAGTAACGCGCAAATCTCTATTTAGAGGCACGATCTCTGCCCAACCAAACTGGGCCAATTAGAGCTTATATAAAGTAAGTTGAATATCGATACTCCTAAACTATTTATCTATATTACTATATAAATCTATTAGTTTTGTCTGTACCTTTTTTTTCTTTTTTTATGATGCAGTGATTCACATTATACTATTTTTTTTACTTTTGTTTGTCTTTCTGTCTGTCTGTCTGTATGTCTTCTTATAACTCAAGAACGGTTTGACCAATCTTGATGAAAATTGGTACACACAAAGAACATGTGATGGCGCAAATGTTAGGGCATATATAAGATCGGTAAACCCTACGGTATCTTATGAAAATTAATTGTATGTGTGTGTGTATACGTGTGTGAGACTGCCTCGTTGGTCTAGTGGCTAGATATAAGGCCCCAGACCCGGTGATCCTGGGTTCAATTCCCAGGTCGGGCCAATAAATAGTTATTGGGTTTTTCTGTCAGAAAATTCTCAGTAGCAGCCCGGAGTCTGGAAGTTGGATGATACTATATTACTTTTTAACTGATAAAATATATCATCCAAGATTCATACTTTTCTGGATTGGATTGGATAATTGAGTGGTGGAACAAACGTGAAAAACTCGTATCTCGTGAATGTCGAGCATAGTTCCGAAGCCATATTATGTACACCCAATGAGGCATTTACAATAATAGTGGGCGATTGCTTCTCTTCCTGATAATGGTGTATCTATGACAATGTATACATAATACTGTCTGAAAACCATGAAAAACATAAACCATGAAAACGATTTAACATGGCTGCTTCTATTCTAAATAGACGAACATACTTGTAAGGGATCTGTAGTTATATATATTTCGTGGTAGTTCAATTAATTCACTGTGCACCGTACTGAACACTAATAAGAACTTGATTTCTCGACGTGAGGTCTTAGACCGTAAGTAGCAATATCAACGGCAGCATTAATTTCCCTTTTCTAGAATGTTTTCTTAATTTGTCTTGGTAATAATAACTTATACCATAGACCTTATCATTTTTGGTTGAGATTTGCCCCGACTTTAAAGTTTATAAAGAGATGTCTGCTTCTTCTGATATCGAGCATACCACACATGTGTAATAATTTTAGAAATAAAAGTTTCTTATAGCCTGGGTTAAAGGCCTGAGTACTTTTATTAGATTAGTTTGCTGACATTTGTTGATCTTTAATAGCAAACAATACTGCTCTTATATTCAATTGCTTATTTATATATTATGCGCTTGTGTTTTACTCAGACTCTGATCTAAGCTGCAGGTGTGCCGATTTCATTTATAATTTGGCCGCCGAATTGTATACACGACAAGTTTCGTTTGAGTATTATAATTTTTATGATGGTTTGTGCAATAACCTAAGGTTGTGGTGCAATAACCTAGGTAGGTCCGACTTCGAGAAAAAGGTCAATCGTCGAATCTAACTCGGCTGGGCAGCGTTCGGGAAGCTACACGATATCTTCTCATCCAAAATACCGCAGTGTCTAAAGTCGAAAGTCTTCGACCAGTGTGTGTTGCCAGTGATGACTTACGGATCAGAGACGTGGTCGCTCATTATGGGCCTGATAAGAAGACTCAAGGTCACAAAGAGCAATGGAGAGGGCTATGCTCGGAGTTGCCCTACGAGATCGAATCAGAAATGATGAAATACGCAGGCAAACCAAAGTAACCGACATAGCCCAAAGAATTGCTAAATTGTAGTGACAGTGGGCGGGGCACATCACTCGCAGAACTGACGGCCGCTGAGGCAGACAACGAACCGGAAGACGCAGCGTGGGCAGGCCCCCTACAAAGTGGACTGACGACATCATAAATGTCTCGGGAAGCCGTTGGATGCGGGCAGCGCAAGACCAGCCTAAATGGAAATCCTTGGGGGAGGCCTTTGTCCAGCAGTGGACGTCTTTTGGCTGACATGATGATGATGATGTAGCACTTTATATGAGCTATCCGATATTAAAACAAAAAGTGTAATGGCATGTAAATAAGGTAGTAAACTTTCAAATTCCTCAGGAATTACAGCTGACTGATATTCCATTTCAGTGAAAAATTCAACGAACTTGAAGCTTATTATGGTAAAAAATATCATACCTAAGTTATAATTGAGTGGTGGTAATGACGACTATTTATATATTGTCAATAGTTTTCGCAGCGCACGCAAAATAATGACTTTTATAGGCAACATTTTGATAACTTGGGTTACATTGTTCCATTTTGGGTGAGGATCTCTATTTTTTTTGAAAATATAATGTAACCTATGTTACTCGTTAAAGATGTAGCTTTCTAATGGTGAAAGAATTTTTAATTTTTTTAAATCGGTCCGGTAGTTTTTGAGTTAAATCGTAACAAACAAACAAACAAAAAATTAAATCTTTCCTCTTTATAATATTATTATTATAGTATAGATATACTTTTTATATATACAATTCCTGTATCTTTATTCTCGATCCGGATAACTTTAACTTTATTGCCGTATAACGTATAGCAGTAGCTGCCTGGCAACGTAATTATCTCCTAAATCCCAGGCCAATTCCAGTATTTAAGAAAGATAAACGAGAGGAAAACGGATCCGTTCTATCGAACCTTGAAAGTTACTGATAAATAATTATCCTGACCTTATAATATCGACAGAATATAAAATATTGCTTTAGCATTGTAATTACATGAATAAGTCGCTATTTATAATTAAATTTGCAATTTAAGGAATTCCTCGCTTTCTATACAAACTAGATTATATTTTTTTGCACAATGTTTGAGCAAGACCTAGTTTATAAAGCGAGGATGTATAAAAACAAATTAAGCATGATGATTCGAGAGCCCATTAAATTGAGTTTTAAATTGAGACATTTAATTTGCAACTGAAGTTGTACAAGGAAGGACAACATTAAAAACGTATAATAGCAGCAAAAATAACAGATAACATTGTGGTACAATTACCTATTAATTTATTCATTTCTTCACTGGTAACTTTCAAAGTTTTTTTTTCAATGTTCTAAATAATTTTTTTGGCAAATATATATTCAAACTATGTTAGTTAGGAAAAAAATCTGAAGTAGTATAATAAAGCCGTAACCTTGTTGTAAGCTGGACATAACAATGCAAAAAGCAAACACTAGAATGTAAATAATTCATTGTTTCAGTTGTACCGGTCCGGATAACTTTTAGGTCACTGTATGAATCAGGTAAAAGATAGTTGTTTTGAAAAAGTAAATAAAAAACTAAAGCCTTAAATTTTATGCTTTAAAATTCTAATTATGCACTAACAAATGGTTCGACCTTTTCTTTCGTTAAACGGTAGCTTTAATACGATCATTATTATTTATGTGCAATAGCACATGATGTTCTTCCGTGGCAGCTACCGATCTAGAATTCACGGAGGCTTATAACTTCATTCCGCCTTGCAATTACGTTGCAGTTAGTTTTTTGCCGAGTGAACTGTGTGGCATTCGCGAACATTTCAACAACTGCAAACATTCGTCATTAGTTAACATTATTCACTTGAATGCCTTGTTTTTCAACGTCTGCCTTTTAATGAAATGCTTTTTTAATAAAGCACCTACTTAAGTGCCTATTGTTTCGTGTGGCGTCGCTTTCCATTCACAAATAGATACTGTTCTCTTTTGGGATAATTATTTTTTATGGACTTATAATTATTGCATTAAATAATTGTAAATTAGAAGTACTTCTTTTTTTTTATAGTTCCCGGGAGGGCAAATGTCTCTACTCCACCTGATGGTAAGTGGTAGTAAAGTCCAAACGGGACGACGGCTAGTGCAGTCAGGAAGAATGACTTGCACTAGCCGCCCCCGACTTGCCGGCCCGCAAGATGCCTCTTCACGCCTCGTTTGAAGGAACCCAGGTAATAAGAGGAGGGGAACACGTGTGCTGGTAACGAATTCCATGTTTTAGAGGTGCGACAAAGAAAATAATTGCCAAATTTCTCAAGTGCCGCTATCTCTCGACGCAATTGTAAAGGCTCGAGGGTGTTGGTGACCTTTACGTCGCCAATAATGCGAACCGCACGTCGCTGCAACCGATCCAAGGCCTCCAGTAAGTACTTAGCGGAGCCATCCCAAAGGTGCGAGCAATATTCGACGCAAGACTGCACCTGTGTTTTATACAACAGGAGCAGTTGTTGTGGCGTGAAAAAACGCCGCACCTTGTTCAGGACTCCGAGTTTTCGTGAGGCTGTTTTTATAACAGCCTCGATGTGATCCTTCGGATTGAGGTCGCACCGAACGTCAATTCCCAGTATGGCGACTTTGCCTTGTATATCCAGCGTAGTGCCACAGAGGGAAGGAGGAGGGGAAAATGGTGACTTTCTCGCTGTGAGAGCGCATACCTGTGTTTTCTTGGCGTTGAACTCAACAAGATTATCAGAGCCCCATTTGGCAATGAGTCCTGACGTCCTATCGAGTTCAACAACAAGATCCCTCCGTCTCTCCTCAGTGTCCGCCCGCCCAGCCCCTGCTCGTCCGTGGTATCTGTGAGCTAGCGATCCGTCCGGATTCCTGAGCGGTGGCAGCGAAGGTTTGCAGAAATTGTTTTGCACAGACTTGGTCAGACGCCAGAAGCTACGGGAGCCCCTAGGATGCGAAACAAGGTCATGACCAATCTGTACAATGCGCTGTGCATCCGCTCTCGTGTATGCCTTCCTACAGGACTTGGAGCTCTTGTTGTAGGTTGCTTTCAGTGTGTCAATGTTAGATGCCCCACTAACGCAGCCATTGATCCATGCGCGATATGCCGCCTGCTTAGATGACACAGCATCGGCACATTCGCGAGTGAACCAACGGTTACGCGTACCCTTACTGATGAGGTCTGAGTTAGGAATGTAGTATTCCATCCCCAACAGGATCTCATCAGCAATAGCAGCGGCGCTAGCTGTCGGGTCATTCTCACTGAAGCAACGTTCCTTCCAAGGGACTGACGCATAGTAATCGCGCAAACCGTCCCAATCTGCCGACTTATAGTGCCAAACGCGACGTTTGCATACCGCTGGTGACGGTAGCTTGACCTGTGGCACCTTGGTAAATATCAGGCAGTGATCCGAAGAACCAAGAGAAGCCCGAACCTCAACCTGATATTCCACCGGGTGAGTAGTCAGCAGAAGGTCCAGTAGAGAAGGCGCTTGCCCGTCAATATCTGGGATCCTGGTGGGCTGATCAACCAGTTGCGTCAAATCATGCGTGAGAGCGAAAGCATGAGCAGTCCTTCCAGCATGGTCAGTTTTTGGGGACTTCGACCATGACTCGTGGTGAGCATTAAAGTCCCCCAAAAACACCAGTTCCGCGTTAGGAAACTGCTCTTGTGCAGCATCTGCCACCCGACTAAGATGGTCAAATAGTCGGCTTGTCTCCAAGTCACCATTGTGGGTTCTGTAGAGGCACACGTAGAATCGACTCTGACGAATCAGGTCCACACGTACCACTAACATGGAGAAGGAAGGGTCCTCCAAGCAGCGCAGACGGTGACAACAAACATCCGTCCTGACGAACAAGCATACTCCGGCTTTCGCTTTGAAGGATTCTTCAAGCATGTAGCCGGGATAATTAAGGTAGCTGGTATCGACAGGACAGAGTATTTGAGTCTCCGTAAGAAACAACATTGCTGGCCGTGCTATCTCGAGATGGTGGTGGACAGCATTGAGGTTAGCATGGAGTCCACGGATGTTAGAGAACTCGACCTTAAACAGCGAAGGTATGGTAGGGGTGTGCACCGCTGATCGACCGTTATTTCTTATTGTATACGCTATCATTTGGAAAAGGAAAGGACGAGACGTGAAGCGAGCGACGCATTGCCACGATAGAGATGGTCAAAGTGTGGAGCTGTGTTTCCCCAAGAAGCTGCCAGAAGGGAAAATAAACTGACCCGCCGGACGGAAGGGCCCCCGAACCCTCCCGGTAGTTCTTCACGAGTTTTTCACCATGCGTACGGTGGTAATAAGCCAGGTGGATGAGAGTCATCCTACCACCAGATGAGCAGATGGTCGCTCAGATATCGCTTAGTCGCCTCTTACGACACCCATGGGAGAGAGAGGGGTGAGTGAGGGGAAGTGAGTCAGGGGGAGTGAATTGTATTCTTACTCCGTCACTGCACGGACTTAAGTAAAAATATAGAAGATATGTTCGATTTTTTAAATTACAAATTTTACTCTCGATTATATCTTGCTTTAGGCATACGTGTATATTTGTATATGTATCTCATCATTTGTTATTGATATACATCTATAACAAATGATGGATACCTATTTCATCAACCTCCATACCAATTACATAAGAATATCGTATATAAAATTGATTTAGTTTTCATTCAATTCGAGTCAGCACTTTTCTTATAAAACAACCTCTAAAGACGTCAAATGAAAAGGTTATAGCGTAGGCATCCAGACCAATATCTTATTTATTGCCGGTTTTAAATTTTATTCCATATTCATAGCAACAAATTGCTTTTCTGAATAAATACGATATCTTTATAATTATAATCTGAAGGGTAAATGGAATAAAAATATAATTGTATATTTTTCAAATTGTTTAAATATCAAAAGTCTTAATGTATACATTTAATTGACAACAAATTTTATTTAATTTAGATTGGCAGGTAAAAAATGTAGTCCGTATTAAATTTCGTCGGTGTTTAAAAAGGTACGAATTTTATAAAAATACCTAAAGTTGCTTAACTGTATCATTATAAAGTAAGCCTATTAACCTTTCTGTTGAGTTACCGTATGACGAGAATAGAAATGCCATTCACAGCACAGAGGTGGAGGATTGAGTGAGGTACTTTGTCCGTATGTTGCGTACGTGATTAGTCTCTAAATATTCCACTTTATCGTACAATCCTCTCTTTGTCGTGTAAAGAAGCGATGCCAGAAGGTAAACCTGAATAATATATGGGGGTGGCAGTGGGTGAACCATTTATCCAAATTGTCGTCTCCGTCATCGTAACAAGAAAGGATGTTAAAAATGAAGAAATTGTTAGTACAAGATACTTTTAAAAATCGTCTGCTAAAAAATGCATTGAGAAAACCTAACTAAATAGACTGATTGAAACTGACTAAATATTTATTAATAATTCATATCAGAACTTACATGAAACAAGTTAAAAGGTAACCTATGTAATTGCTTTGTTTATTAAAAAAGTCATTTTAAAGAAATCGAATAACTTAGTTTATACAATTATTTATTAATATACCTTAATAACTAAAGTTCGTAAACGGAGAACATTTTAACTTGTTCTAAATACCTACATGAATAACACTAACTATTGTTTTTATTGATACATTTTCAAATAGGTTAATAATAAAATAACGGAATTATAATTACAATAATTAGTAGTAAGCTAAATAATAACATTCGTAAAAAACCTACAAAGATTCAAACATAAGTAAGTTTGATTCGTTTCGCTCGCAACCAAATAACTCCTAATTAAAGCAATGTTTGAGTAGCTATTTCCATCAATGACTATCGCGTGTTTTCAGACGATTTAAATTGAATGCAGTGACTTATTTTGTAATTATTTTTAAACAACCATGATTATATGAGTTTGTTTCCTGATAAATATTAATCATATTCTGTGGTAATATTGAAATCTATTTTTTCGAGATCGATAAGGTTACTGGAATATATCTACCAACATAATAATATAGTAGAGTTTTTCGTATGGCTACAAAAAACTATCTGTGTTTTTATATACTTATTAATGTCAAGAAACTAAATATTTACTATGTTAAATTATATTCTCTTTGATATATCCTTGATTGTTGGTCTTTCTTACTTCAAATTTTGTTTAATAAATTAGGCACAACCAACCTAATCTAATCTAAGCTACCCAAAACATGTTTTATTATTTTTTTCCTATCTCTTGTTATAATATGTAACAAAGAATAAACGATATAAATAAAAAGGTTCAGAAATGGTTTAATACTATTTTTGTACACATACAAAACTTCGAAGGGTAAATCAAATAACAAAGGTAAATCGTATTATAGTCCCAGATTCACGTAACTAAATGAAAGAATAGAGAATTTGATTTGATTTCTACTAAATCACACCTTATACGACTTTTTGTTACGATTGCGTAAAACTTTGGATTAAAACAAATTCACAAAGAGTTTTTACTAGACTGGAAAGCGAAATTATTTAGTATTTACTATTAATATTGTACCTCTCGTCATCTGATCAGTGCTTATCAGTTCCACTTAGTAGAACTGGTAGACCACGAACCAGATTACCTTGTGCCACACAAGGATATTGATGAGTTCACATGTCTGAGTAACGGGCTTTGTTATTCTTTAGTGGAAGTAGCGAGGGCGTAAACTTCGTTTATTTATTGTAATTTTTGCCAGATTCCATTATAGATCATCAGGGTCATAAGAATTTATTAGAATTATTCATTGATATTGGATAATGTTCTAAATAAGGGATTAAGCCGAGATGGCCCAGTGGTAAGAACGCGTCAATCTTAACCGATGATCGTGGGTTCAAACCCGGGCAAGCACCACTGAATTTCATGTGCTTAATTTGTGATTATAATTCATCTCAAATGTGTCAAATTTCACTGAAATTCTGTCACATGTGTATTCCACCAACCCGCATTGGAGCAGCGTGGTGGAATAAGCTCCAAACCTTCTCCACAAAAAGGGGAGAAGAGGCCTTAGCCCAGCAGTGGGACATTCACAGGCTATTACTGTACTGTACAGTAAGGGATCTTGGTGTGTTGCGGGCAAAAATACTTTATAAATATAGGTACCAGCTATCTGTCCTGCTTTTGTGCGGTTAATTATTAACAAAATTATATTAAAGGACAGAGATGTTTTTTTTTTCGTTGGGATATACTGAACTTCTTGACAAGGTTTCATCACAATCGTATGAATAGATTAGGAACGCGTAGTAGACAAAGCAATCCCGTAACAAAGAAGAGACGGTGAGATTACCGCTTGTTTTTAGTGAGAATTCCGATGCCCTGGGGTTCCAGGCACCGGCGATATACATACATTATTTCATTTGACTGCCTCGTTGGTCTAGTGGCTAGATATAAGGCCGCAGACCCGGTGGTCCTGGGTTCAATTCCCAGGTCGGGCCAATAAGTAGTTATTGGGTTTTTCTGTCAGAAAATTCTCAATGGCAGCCCGGAGTCTGGAAATTGAAAGTGTTGTACACTCCCGTGCCTCGGAAAACACGTAAAGCCGTTGGTCCTGCGCCTGAACTCTTTCCGGTCGTGTCGGATTGCCGTCCCATCGGATTATGAGAGCTAGGGAATAGTGAGTGCACCTGTGTTTGCACACACACTTGTGCACTATAATATCTCCTGCGCAGTAGGCTAATCTCTCTTGAGATTGGCCGCCGTGGCCGAAATCGGTCTGGAGGACGTTATTTCATGTGGGGAAAACGCGTAAATAGGTTTTTCCAGCGAGATAAAAAAAAGAATCTCCTGCGGTTTTCTGTTTTCACTCCACACTACATGCCTAATACTTCGTATTGTGTGTAGGGCAAAACAAGCGCGGGGGACACTGCTTAAGAAAATTCTCAATTGCCCTCACCCCCTGGACCAAAAGCTGGGTACGCCCATGCTACAACGTATTATATCACAATACTTTTAATTTGAATAGAATACAATAATTTAAATATGACAAGCACACGCAGACATCTTGCACATTCCCGTCCGTCATGCGATACGCATGCGCCGTACGCCGTACGAAACCTTACATCATCGCAGCTATCGCTTTTTAATTATTTTTATCATTCCATGTAAATATCAAAATGCAAAGCAAATCCTCATTGCAATAAAATAGTGAAGTTTAAACACTTTCTTATATTGTACACGCGGAAGTGTAAGAAAAACAAGTTTTTTTAATTTTGTGAAGTATTTATTATTTGTTAATACATTTTAATTATGAAGGCATCCGCGGCCGAACTAAAACTAAATTACTTTAAAGTATGTTGCACAGTTTTCATCCGACATTCCTGCTAGCAAACTAAAATTAAACATTTGTTAATTTCAACTTTATATCGTGTTCCCCAACTCTGGAATAACACTAAATAATAAATAGACGATATTTATTGTGCACAATTAAAATTATTTTCATAGCAACTTATACTATAAAACAACATAAATTGTGTAAAATTACAACATTATCATGAAAGCAAAATAATTCAATATCTTCAAAAGCGTGAAAAAGATCATCACAATAAGTGTTGCCAGAAAAAAATAATTTGTTATAGCATTATATATAAAAAATGCATATAGTAAACAGTAATGGTCATCATTATTTATTTGTAATATTATATTTGTATATTTCCTGTATCTTTGTTCTATTTAAAACAGATCTTAAACACACTTTTAAAATATGATATTGTAAGAAGCTAATGAAGTCTTTATTAAACAATTAGCAAGGGCGACGATCAGGTCCACGTCTGCGAGGTGCTGACTTTAGGATGTTATCGACGCGAAGAATTACTTCAGCGGCCTCCGCGGCGGAAAGTAATACTTGACGTTTGACGACATACGATTCGGTGATGCCGAGAGTTTTCATGTCTCCAACGCGGCCATTCTCCATATCTAGAAGCAACATGTATATTATTCAGTATATTATAATAAAATATAATATTATTTTCATGTTAAATCTAAAGGTCCGCTGGATTTGGAATTAGAACTCTCATATATTTTAGTTTATAGTTGAAAAACAGACATAGGTTACATATGGTTATAACCATAAGGTCCTCCTCCAGACCGATTTCGGCCACGGCGGCCAATCTCAAGAGAGTTAGCCAACTGCGCAGGACATATTATAGTGCACAAGTGTGTGCGCAAACACAGGTGCACTCTCTTTTCCGTAGCTCTCATAATCCGATGGGATGGCAATCCGACACGACCGGAAAGAGTTCAGGCGCAGGACCAACGGCTTAACGTGCTAACTGTTACTTAACCATAACGTGTTTACTTAACCATAGTAGCAGTAGACACAAAGTAATCCTTTTCAAAATAAATATTACTATAAGCATTTTATTTAAATAAATATATATAATTATTTTTTTTAAAGAAAAAATAGCAGTGCCCGTTTTAAGGAAATAATTAATATTCATATATTTACAATTCCAATAAAGCGTAAAAGCTTGTGGTAGAAGTGGAGACAATAGCCCAATGGTTCAGGATCGAACTTGCAACTTAAATATCAGAACGACTCTTAAACCTTTGGCGCGTTTGAAGAAGTATTGCGTTTTACACATTGAAACTCGAACCGGTAGTTTAAGAAATATTTCGAGATATTAAAATAAACGCACGAAAAAGCGCGTTGTACGAGGAAGCAGTACGGGTGAACGGTACGGATGGCGAGGTTTATCTCTTTCGTTAAAAAATAGCACGGGATGAAACTCCTTATTTTACCTTATTAAGAAACCTTATAAAGAGAGGTCGACTCACCGAGCCCCATGGTGCTGTCGGCCTGAGCGTGGTGCGCGCGCAGGCGGGCGATGAGCTCGGCGCTGTCGTAGCCCGCGTTGTCGGCCACGGCGGCGGGCAGGCGGCGCAGCGCCACCGCGAACGCCTCCACGGCCGCCGCCTCCTTGCCCGCCGTGCGCGACGCCGCGCGCGACACCGCCTCCGCCATCAGCATCTCGCTCGCGCCTACACACACTCGCCGTTAAGATCTCTACGCTCGACACTCTTCATTTGGTAAAGGTAAGCCTTTGCGACCCTCATGAAGATTCCGATTATTTATGTAGTAGATAGAGCTAGATACATAAATACTGTTTTATTTTTGTTTATTTAATATTTCAATTCTGTTCACTAAGTGTTGTTGGTTGTTTTATGCGAATGTGTAATTATAGTTTACTTACCACCTCCAAACACAACTTTCGGTTCCTTAACGGTAGCGGCGAGAACGCACAGAGCGTCGTGTAAGGAGCGTTCAGCCTCGTCGATAACTTGTTGCGTTGCACCACGGATGACTATTGTGCACGCCGAGCCCAATTCTACTCCAGAGAAGCGGATCAAGCATTCGTCACCAATAAGTACCTGGAAATGATTAATACATTTACACTAATTATTATGAAAACCATTTGTTGCATTCTTTTAATAATTTTATGATAAAAATCAAGACCTTTTTGTCTTACAGTATATAGATAATTTTTATGTCATAACAGGAACAGGAAGGCATATGAAATGATAGCACATTATATCTATGAAATGATACAATTACATACCTGTTCAATAACCTTGCAATGTCCTATTTTTACTTTCTCGGGTGAGTCAAAAGTAGACACAATCTCTCCTCCAGTCACAAGTGCGAGTCGCTCAATGCCATCAAAATCTGCATGTTCGATAGCCATCACACCAGCATCAGCAAACAGTTGCTCAGGGTAGTTATAAATAAGTTGCCTACACAAAAAATACAATTACTGATTTGAGTTTCGTAAAAAAACCAAACTTGGATATTTTAGTCCCCTTTTTAATAAATTAGGGGTCTTTGTTATGCAAATTCAATTGATTGAATGCTACTTTTAAACTTCTATAAACTAAATTTGGCCTAAAAGACTAGAACACTTTGCTTATTACAAGTACTTAACAATTAATTGAATGAATCCTTTATCACATTAAGCATTAAAGTTTACTTAATACCTCTCCAAGAGAATTAATTTTAATGATATTTGATTTTCTTATACTAACAAAGGCATACAGTTTTGTTGTAAATGTCTAGCAAATACATTATTGGAATAAACCCTAACCAAATCAAAGGGGAGCAGACCCAAGAGGCCATTACACTTGTCCTGCTGGACATCTTCAGGCTGTTATAAATAGATCCCTTATACAATACCTACTATCTTCCTCTCATCAACATATTTTAATATTATAAACATTTATGCAAATAATAAAAGCATAACATGAATCTATGAATCTCTCTCACACAATATTTACACATTTTTCTTAAAAAATATATGCCCTGAAATAAAATTTTCCTAGATTGAACATAAATCATTATGATTGCTTTGAATCATATTTTTGCTATTAAACATAAGAATGTAATGAATATTTGGTAGCACCTATATTTGACCCAATATTAATCAACCAACAAAGTCAATCAACAACATATAAGATCTCTAGTTTCTTTTCACGTTAATTTATATTAAACAAAAATTACATGATATTTAATTGTAAACTTTGCATTTGATACTTGCTAAAATTTAAAAAAAGTAATAATAAAATATTATTTGGTTATTTCCTCACCTGTTTATAAATACATTGCATTTATGTGCAAGAATTTTGTTTACTTTATCCTTCATCTTTTCTTTTTCGGCAACTTCTAACTCTGCAATTTTAGCCATTGAGTCTACTTTTATTGTTGAACCAAATACTTTAATTTTATCAGTATCCATAGGTGTGTTTGCTATAAGAATATTCGCATTTTCTATACGCTTGGGCTGATGAACACCAACCTATTAAATAAAAATAAACAATAATTTTCATCTATAACAACCTAACAATCACATTTAGCATTACAGTATTTGGTGGAGAGCATAAAATTGAGATAAAAATAAGAAAACAATCAATCACTTAAACACAAGAGAGAATTTTGAATACAAAATCTATAATAAAATAATATACCTTTTTGTTTAATAGGAACCCTTCATCGAGAAAAGATTCTTCCAACAATCCTCCAGAGATCTTGATGATCTGTATAGCTTTGAGATTTCCTGAACCTTTCAGTCGAAGAACTGCATCTACTGCTAATTTTGTGAAATGCCTAGAAATCAAGCAAAATTTCCAATTTATTCATTAAATTAGTGTATAAATTATACAATTAAATCCATACGAACATTTAATGAACTATAACATTCTATTCAAATTTACATCTAAATTAACAGGAAAATCGTATATCTTACTCTTTATGATTTGATAGAATTTTTGAGCTTAAAGTAGTCCGTGCAATATTTTCCAAGTCAACTCTCAAGGCAGCTTCATTCATATTTTTATCGTGGTCAAAACTAGCATCAGCAAGAGCCTGCCTAGCAGCTTCAACTGCGATGCGCCAACCAACAATTATTGTCTGAGGGTGAAGCTTTTGTTCCACTAATTTCTCTGCTTCGCGGAGTAACTCAGCAGCTGTAAATTGAAAATATTAAATATAACAAAATTCTGATATATAATTATTGTTCTATATTTGCTAAAATATACCATACCTAATACTGTTACAGATGTTGTTCCATCACCAACTTCTTCATCCTGAACCTTTGACATATCAACCAAAATTTTAGCAGCTGGATTGTCAACACCAACTGATTTCAAAATGGTAGCACCATCATTTGTAACTTCAACCTTAAAACAAGAAGAAAATTAAAAAATCTTGGGATATTAAAAACTGAGTATTGACACTTTAAACACATACCTGGCCTGCATTTCGGCCATAGGAAATCAATATTTTGTCCATTCCTTTAGGCCCAAGTGTACTTTTAACTAAATCACCAATTGCTATCGCTCCGATGAAACTAGACATACGAGCTACCTCGGCTTTTTCTTCTTCAGCCTCATTTTTTAATATTCTAATGGGATTGAGTGAAACCTGAACGTAAAATAATAAATAATTATAAAAATGTGCACATGTGCGGCACCTACACCTTTTTCGAGCAAGTGTAATAATTCAATTTTATATTTCATATGGCATATGCATATAGTTCTACATACCATATTGATAACTTCAGTTGTTTTACGAATATAATGAAATCTTCGACTAAATAGCACTTAACCAATATGCAAAACTTAAGATAAAGTGCTTTTAGAACGACTCAAGAGTCATGAAGGTTCAAGAATCGAGATTCAAGACAAGCCATAGATAAAAAAAAACAAAAGTATGATCGAAACCACAGATTGAGTAATTTATACCAATATTTTAAAAATTATGCATTTATTTATGGTATGACGAATCTAACTTTTTAAATAAATACGTAATAAAAGAGAAAAAATAATATATGAAAACATTTTAATATTGACTTTTACAAATGCTTTTACACCGTCAGCTTAGCTTAGCATAGCATTGAAGAATGACAATTAACAAGATTAGAAAATTTTACAATATTCACGATACGAACAATATTCAATTTTACAACTTTCATCCAATAAATAAATAAAGAATGAGCTACTAGCCGTGTCATGTTCATAATTTTAATTTTAGAATGATTTACTGGCTACTACACAAAAGATTAATGATTGTTGACCAATAGTTAGCATTCATAAAATATTAATCTTAGTACATGTGTAAGTCTTAATTTAAGGTACGATCTCATTAATTATTAACTAATTGTATTTTTATTTTTAT
Source organism: Nymphalis polychloros (assembly GCA_905220585.2). NCBI lineage: Eukaryota > Metazoa > Arthropoda > Insecta > Lepidoptera > Nymphalidae > Nymphalis > Nymphalis polychloros. The sequence goes on along the minus strand of HG992245.1, from coordinate 8,451,962 downwards.
GCTATTCAAAATTACGATGGAGTGATAAATTACAATAAAAATGGCACATAAAAAATAAATAACATAGTAACATATAACAACAAATATCTTTATTATCTGTGAATGAGTCAGTCTTCAACTCTCAACCTAAATTATTTAATGAAATACTGAAGTTGTGAACGCCATATTTGTTTGTGACTAAAATATTTTTAAGTAATTGCATTGTAAGGATTTTAAAAATAATCATTAAAAAGAAAATATGGAAAATCAAGGCGGAACTTCGGGGCCTAGAGTAAGCGATAAACGCTTAGCACAAACTCAGGCAAAAGTAGATGAAGTAGTTGGAATTATGCGTGTCAATGTAGAAAAAGTATTGGAAAGGGATCAAAAATTGTCGGAATTGGATAATCGTGCTGATGCCCTTCAGCATGGAGCAGCACAATTTGAACAACAAGCTGGTAAGCTTAAAAGAAAGTACTGGTGGCAAAACTTGAAAATGATGTTGATAATTGGTGCTATTGGTGTTGTTCTGCTTATCATTATAATTGTGTGGGCCACTTCCGGTCATTCTTCGTCCTCAGCGCCGCCTGCAGTACAACCTACACCACAACCAGCCCCATAATTTTTGAAAGCGATTTAATTAATTTGCTACACCTGTTCTACAACTACCTAACTAGTATGATTCATACGAAAACAATGCTTAACGAACTAGAAAGACAAAAAGCAAAATATTTTGTACTTTATATATTACCTTCAGATTTTTAAAGGATGTTAGATATTTCATATTTTCTTGTATTACAATTTTTGAAAGATTTTTAGTCTACAAAATCCTATAATGTTAAAAAGTTTACAAATTAACCAGTGCTATTTATATCTTTGAGTAAATGTTGAGTGTTCTACTATTTTTGTATGTATACAAATTGCTCTAACGAGTCATTAGTAATTATATGTATGTATTATGCCAACTGTGAAAATGTACACAAATAAGACTAAAATTAGATATATATGCATAAATTATCTAAGATGATTTACAGAGCTTAATTATGAGCCTGATTGAATAAGGAACTGATTGTAACTATTAATATTATGTAATTGGAGGTAACAGTAGCGGTGTTTCACTATTAACTATATATACTAGTTATTTTTGTTGTATAGTTATAAATGTCATTAAATGATAAATTTGACTATTGTCTACTCTTGAAATTCCATTTGTTAAGCACAATGTATAAACTGCAGCAGCACAAATTTAGTTCTTAAACATTTAGTTGTAACATGATATTCTTAACATATATTTGTCTGTGTTTTGTAAGGGGATCTTGTTCATTTATTTTATTTGCATTTTTATTAGATTTTTACACAGCCAATGGGACCAAAAATTCTGTTTGCATCATAAAATGTCTAAGGTCCTTCAATATTGTCACCATAGTTAAAAGTGTAAGTTAATGTTGTATGTTAAAATTATATTACTTATCTTTATCTAGTTATTTTATATTATATAAATGAAAATAAATGTATTTATTCTACAGTTCTATAATTTAAGTTAACAATTTCTTATCATCATTTTCTAGATTTTTATATTTTATCAACATTTGACAAGATAAAGGTGAGTGAGAAGTGCAATGCATGACTAACCTACCTAATTTTGAAATTGATATAAAAGTTACTATATACTAAATCAGTTTTCTAAAAAAGTTTATTTTTGTACAGGTATGTTTTTTTTTGTAGTCCCTGTACAATATTGGTATGGTAAAAATTATTAACCTTATATCATCATTCCATCTTGGGACCTGAATGTTATGTTAGCACCTGTATTTGCTCTGGATCATCAGCTAGCCATTACCTAGATCCTAGACTAACAAACCACTTTAAAGACAGTATGCTGTAGCAACAACTTCAAGAGATAGGGTGGTGTGAATTTTGTTTCATAGTTATTAAAATAGCTGGTTTTTACTGAAGTATTTATTCATTTATTTAAAGAAGAAAGTGTTTTTTTCAACATGGCTTTTCTTTTTTTTTTTTTAGAGATTTTTAAAGTGATAACTTATGGGAGGGTAAACCGCTTCGTAACATAACGCGTTACGGTGCCACTATTACCGACGCGGACTGCTTTACCTGAGAGATACCAACCTCACGTCATCTAGCGTATACCGGTAGTACTTATAATAATTTAGCAACTCTCAATTGCTAATTTAAATTATATTTAATATATTATAATATAATAATAAATATTATCACTTCTGTCGAGCGTCCCGAGACGCACACGATTTTTATTCTCCGTGATCTTTTTATTGTAATAATGGATATTTATATCAATTTTTATGACTTCTAGGTGTAATTGATAGGAATGTGATTCCTAAACAATTAAGCGAGGGAAAGACGTACGTAGTGGATTAAAGTAAACTGATCGTTATTTAGATCGCATTTGTCTTTGTATTCGAGTTTTTCTAATTTTATCAATCTTTTTTTGTAGTTGGGTCCCAATGAGCTTTCTTGACTTCGTCTGATGTGGGAAGCTCTCGACCTTTTTTTACGCTTTCTAATAAATGACGCTCAGCAATTATCTTTTCTATATATTATTACTTTTATTTTTAGAATCTTGTATCTTTTTATAATTAATAAATAATCTATATAATATGACAACCGCGTGATGAAGTGATAACGGGAAACTATGCCAAGTGAAACAAATTAATCTCACCTTTAGTTTGTTAATGGTTTTGGTCGGTTTCGTAAAAATAATTTTATAAAATATTAAAAAGATAATTATATTATAATCATAATAGTGAAACGACTAAATAATTATCTCGCGTTTCCTATGGCATTTTAAACGTATAATAAAATTACAAAAGATAGTTTAGTGAAACGACAATTTTAATACATTTTTAGCCCCAAACAAATCATAGGTATTAATTTTAGATAAAACTGTTAAAAATATGTACTTTTTTATTCTTCTGTAACACCAAGATCTAGAAAACATAATATATATTATAATTTTTTTAAAACGTTTATATTTTGCTGGCAGTGTTAAAAATTCTAGATTATTAACACTGCCAGCAAAACATAAACGTTTTAATATTACTCAAATTGGAAAAAAAACACTATCTTGCCCCATATAAATCATAACATCAAAGTTACATATCAGTTAAAACAATGGCTGTTCCAGTTTCAATAAGACTAGTAGGTTTTTACCCCTGAAATAAGTAGGATAGCGTAAATTAAAACCTACAAGATTAACCCATAATTTTCAAGTGCCTTAAATTTCGAAATATTAATTATAATATTATTAATTTTTATGTATTTTTTTTGCGATCCATTAATATGAAGGTAATAAAAATGGGTCACGATATAAATATACAAATGCATAGTGTATCTAATTTACGAGCCACCTATGGTGAAACAGAAAAGGGGCGATGTTTGACATACGTGTGCTTTTCCAACACGATTGCATTCGTGACTTCATTTCAGTTAAAAAGTAGCACGCTCGGATTTCATGCAATTTGGTTGATTTGCAGACCAGATAGATATGTGAGGTAACAACTTAAATATAAAAAAATGAATAGTCCTCCAGACCGATTTCGGCCACGGCGGCTAATCTCAGGAGAGATTAGCCTACTGCGCAGGACATATTATAGTGCATAAGTGTGTGCACAAACACAGGTGCATTCTCTATCCCCTAGCTCTCATAATCCCATGGGACGCTATCCGACACGACCGGAAAGAGTTCAGGCGCAGGTCCAACGGCTTTACGTGCTTTCCGAGGCACGGGAGTGTACACATTTCCAACTTCCAGACATCCGGCTGCTACTGAGAATTTAAAACCGAAATTTCAATAACATTTTATTTTCCCGAACTGGGATATGACTAGTTTAGACCAACGAGGCATAAGAAAAAATTGGACAAATTACTACATAATTAAAACAAGTAGGTACGTACACACCTTTCCGATGTACCGTGGAAAAAGTTATGGCAAGTTAATTGCCTAAACCTGCTTATTATTTTCCATTATTATTAGTATACAAAATTTATAATACATAAATGTAATTACGATTTCAGTGCAATAATTATAAGAATGACGACATTAACTATAAGCCTGCGTTTGTCATACTTAAATTAATTCATGTTATGCGTAGTGGTATCGAAAACTGTAGGAAGTTTATTTGGACATGTACAACGTTTTTTTTTTTTTTGCTTTTGCGTAATGATTACGATTCTACACCCACTTACAATAACCATTGAACCACGATGTACATAAATGGTAATCGGTAGTATCGAGTTAAAAAAGGATGAAAATACCTAACACACATACTTATTAATTTTCTTTTGTGTATTAAGTTCTATAAGCCGACTCGAAAGTATTATTTTAAGTGCGGTTTTTCAAAGGTTAGTCAGTAATTAGTTTGTTCGTTACATTTTTTACTTTTATTTATTTTGTTGCTATTTTTTTGTTTATTTTAATATATTTATTAGTATAAATTAATATTTTTTATGTTAAGTAGAGCTTTATAACTTAACTATTTCCGTTCATTATATCTGAACACATAGTTGTTGGACAGACATAAGCTATAGATGTATAATGTTACTACACAACTATAACAAATAAACGCAAAACTTCGTATGAAAGATTCTAAGTAGATAAGAATTCCAAAATGACACGAAGGGCTCGGTAAACGCGGTATATACATATAACAAGATCCTACAGCAAGATAACTGAGCGTAACGGAAATACGTTTAACTTGTGATAAAAAAACCATCTCCTCATATTATACTTAGTATTAAACCATATTCTCTCAAATGTAATAACATGATGAAATTAAAAGTAACGACATGGATACAACATGAATAATGCTATAATTTTTAACAACAATTATGACAGCTTCAGGTTATTACCTCGACGTTATTACCTAGTGAGTCTTGTGTGTATTGTCTATAGCCTATGCTAATGGAACCGGAAAGAACAAATCATAGATTTACGCATTCTATAACATTTACATATAATACTATCTACAGTTCTTGATTTTTTTTTGGCATAGGAGTGTGGTCGAGCATATGGGCCACCTGATGGTAAGTAGTCACCAACGCCCATAGACATTCGCATCGTAAGATATGTTGACCATCGCTTACACCGCCAATGCTCCACCAACCTTGGGAACCAAGATGTTATTTCCCTTGTGCCTGTAATTTCACTGGCTCACTCACCATTCAAACCGGATCGCAACAATACCAAGTACTGCTGTTTTGCGGTAGAATATCATCTTTATTTACAATACAAAGCTATTCCAAACCACCCCACTACTTTTTTTATCACATTAATTTTATTTCCAAAGTTCCGATAACAATTTGAACGACATTAAAAAGCACAATTTATAAATACCATAAATAATTCAATACAGCTGATATCACGTCAATTAAATGTAAAAATTGTTTGTCTCCCTTTATTATCTACATTTATGATTGGAATAGGCTAGATACGTTCATTTGATTTTTAAACAAAACACAATTTAATAGATAATAATTTATTTTAAAAGAGAAATAATTATGACTTCCTATGGTTGCCTATCAAGTAATAGCAAGTGTTTTTAGTAAATATCTACTTAATTATTTATTAAGTACTTGACCGCAACCTCTTATCATGACTTCATTCTTCGTTATATTTATTCGTAACGTATTTGATATTTAATTAAATTTTATATTTAATTAAACTTTAATTTCATCTGTTTACGATAGGATTAGATTGCTTATCTAACGTTTATAAAGCTCGGAAATAAGGATTTTCCTAATAGTCAAAGATATATGAGCAATTTGCAAGAGCACTAACTGTTAGTGCATCACATTGTCTGGTTAAACAAGGACGCAATTTCTTCCGACGTTTTACATCTATACCACATGGAATGTTTCATCTCCTCGGATATCGATGATGTCTCTAATCCCATTGTATAAAGATTGTATAAGTATCATTGATCGCTAAGCCGGGACAGGTAGCCAGTAAAAAACGAATTTTACATAACAAACATAAGAATAAAAGTTAAATAATTATAGCGTTGAAAATGTACACAAGGTCAATGAACCAGATTCATTTAAATAAAACAGGAACCGTCACTTTATTTGACTCGGCAATCTTCTTTAAGTAGGACTCGTTTAATACATTTTAGTATTGTTGATTTTAAGAATTAAATCATTATTTAATAAATTTTTCAACGAAACTAGGAAACTTTTTTTTTCAACGAAATTAAATTTATTATTATGGTTCATTGAATTTGCTAAAAGTCTTGATTTAGATATACAAAAAATGCCATCTAAATAAATGATCAGTCCTAAATAATTGTTAACTGTTAAAGCATAGTATATCTAACAAGTAGGTACAGTACAGTAGTAACAGTCACAGCCTGTAAATGTCCCACAGCTGGGCTAAGGCCTCCACTCCTTTTTTGAAGTTTGAAGCTTATCCCGCCACGCTGCTCCAATGCGGATTGGTGAAATACACATGTTTTCCTTCACCGTCAAGCATGAGATAAAATATAAACACACTTTAAGCACATGAAAATTCAGTGATGCGTGCCCGAGTTTAAACCCAAGATAATCGGTTAAGATTTACGCGATCTTACCACTGAGTCATCTCGGCAATCTCGGCATCTCGGGTATCTAACAAGACAAGATATTTACAAAAATAAAATGCAAGGAACCGAAATGGCCCAGTGGAGAGTATATATGGATTGTAATTAATTTATATCCATCATTATTTATAATCCATCTCTTGCTCGCCTGATTAAATTCAGTGAACCCACCCGCATTGAACAATATACTGATAGAGGGTTACAGAATAACTCTTATTAATAGTTATTTTGGCGTTTTGATGAATTTGAAGCTACATCGTGAGATAATAGCATTATGTACGTTTATATACAAGGTCACCTGTGACTGTGGTATATAATTTACTTTTGAACAACAATGCTATCTTGTTAATTGAGTTAAATGGGTGAGATAACAAGCTTAATAACGAACTGGTTTATAAGTAGGTACTATTAAGAAAAAATAGAAATATTTTAAAATAAATTTTATAACGAGTTTTGATAAGCAAGCTATATTATACTGTTGTTCTACACTAAATGCAGTAATAATTATCAAACAAGTAACTTCCACTCCCCAAGTAAACTCCATGTCGGTCCAATAAAAAGGATTAGGGCTGAGATTAATTTATTTATTGAGTCTAGAAGTTGGCAGTGTACACTTCCGTGCCTCGGATTTCGGAAAGCACGAAACTCTTCCGGATCGCATCGGATATCCATCCCATCGGATTATGAGAGTGAGGGAATAAAGTTTGCATATATGTTTGCGTACACACTTGTGCACTACAATATGACCTGCGCAGTTGGTAATCTCTCTTAATTGATGATTGCCGTCGTACCTGAAATCGGTCAGGAGGATATTATCATGGGTTTCACCAATTACGAATATTCTGACCAATGATTGGTACAGTAAATGAACTAACACCAAATCAAAACTTTAATAAGAAATTAATTTGAAAAAATAACGAAATGTTTTCGAAAGTATATACTGGCTAATGTGGCGTAAATTTTTGTATATTATTAACTCATAGTTTAAAAAAAACATACCTAATTATGACAGTGCCCTGTGCCCATGATGCGAGAAGCGTTTGTGTTGCAAATTGTTAAAGAAATAACTTGTCTTGTCTTGACTTGACATCATGTTGAAGCATAGATAATGCATCTCAACGTCATTAACCAAATCACAAATAATGATCAGAATCCGTGTCAAGTAGCAGATTGCGAGAAGGACAGACTGAGTTGGTATAGGTAAGTAAATAAAGCTATGAATAGTCGGCAAGGTGAAACTGTAATAATAACACTATAAATAAAATCGGACATAAAAATAAATACAAAATCTATATTAAAGTACACAGAGAGCGATTAAATATTTGATTATCATTGCCAATTATTGTTATTTTGAGAAAATGAGTATCCCTAGTGGTTACGTTTCGATATACCTAAAGCGCAAAAGCTAAAAAATTATTGTGATTCAACAAATAATACACATATTTGGATAATTGTATTTTGAATATTTTTATTAAGTAGGTACTTAAACATTTATACATTTTTTTTATTTATATATGTATTGATATGTTGTATTTTATATAAACGTATATATGTATTATGTATATTTATATACAGTGGTTGGTGGTCAGATAATTAGACACACTTCTTATGAATAAAGTATAACTTAAATGTCCAAATGCTCGTAAAAAATATACACATTCAATAATTAATAATCATGCAATAATATAGCCACTCAAATAAAAACTCATTAAATGCATAAAATATAAAACATATCTTACTTTCAATTACAAAATGAGTCTTACACGTGTAGAAGTTTATTTTCTGTTACTGACCGCTTGGACGCCTAATTTTTGAAAATGGAGAATAACATTTCTTTCTTGGCTTTTTCTATTATTTTGGCGGCAATTCAAAATTTAATCTGAATTTTATTTTGTTCAAAATGGGCAAAAATAAAAGTTGTGACGCGTCAACAAGGCAAATAATTGTTAATTTACATATAGATCATAAGTGGGCGTACAGAAGAATAGTTGAGCATTGAATTGAGCATGAAAATGTTCTGTTAAGGGTCTTCTTTGACGTTTGTTGAAATTCGAAGGTCGGGATTTCGATAGAATTATATAGAAAGCGATGCTCCACAACCTTGAAATAAATCACACAGTTAGCCAATGAATTTAACTTACGTGTAGAGCATTCGAATTTAAGATAATGTTTATGGATAAGTGTAAAAAAAATCAGAAAAATCACTAAAACGTGTAAAATCGCACTTCCTTATTGAGACGAAATTATCGTAATCGTCGAGAATTTAGAAATGAATTTTATCAAATAATAAAGTTAAAACTATAAAGAAACGTCTGGAGTCTTCATTTTTTAATAAACATTTTCTTATATTTTGTTATAATAAATTACAATGAAATTGTACGCGTTTTCTTATGCGAGTCGCCGATAATCCTCGCAAACCAGTCGGCCACGCGCCTCCGAAGTGAGAGCACGTCGGTTTGCGCCGCATTGATAGATCGCGATCGAAGCGTGTACTTACACAAAATCAATGTGTGCGTAAATAGCGTATTTAGTAATTATTTGAACGTTTTAGTTGTCACCGACTGTTCATCATAAATTTTAGGGCGCGCACCGGCTTATGTATTCTGTTTTTTTTTTGGTATTTTTAGTGTTTTATCATTTGATACGATATTTTTACTGATAATATTTTGTATATTTTGTAGTTTGATAAAAAAACAAAAAATAACTCGAGTTGAAATTCTAACTAGTTACATAATTATAACACTCTCATATATAATGATACATTGCAATTTTTTTATAAATAAATATAATTTTTTGAAATATTTATATATATAATTACTTATTTCGTCCATTTCCTAGTTATATTGGCCAGTAAAACAACAACTGAGGCAATAAATTTAGTGTCGTAAAAATTCAAATTATTCTTATTTTCATTGATAACGTAAAACTAAACAAAGTATTTATAAATAGTGTTTTGAACACTAAATAATAAAAATGACCAAATCCCATTTATGCATAAAACGAAACACGCGTGATGGCCCACCTAACAAACCCTCATTAGTCAGTAAATTACTGACTCTCAACTCAGCGGGCAATATAGTACTCAAGTGGAAATGAGTAGAACGAAGTACATAATCCTTGTAACTGTGATCTAAGAACAGTAGTGGCATCACACTAAAGAACACACTTCCAATTGGTAGACCGCCACGATTGTATATATAATAAGCTGCGTTAAAAACTTCAATACCGCGATTCAGGGATTATACATTTTTATAACATTTTTCTTTAGAAGTTTAATTATTTTATGTATTTATTCACATATTTTTTTTATATTGAGTAATTAAAGAAATAAAACATTTATTATTACAGTAATAATAATATTGTTCTTATTATTTTAGCATAAAATGTTTCTTTTAGTTTTTTGTTACGTCAAAGCGCTATCTAGTGAGGATATACGAAACGTTTTCATGCCTCATCGTCATCATTGGTTTTGCAAATTGATATTTATCCGATTTCAGACTTACAAATCGATTTCAAAATCCGATTTTAGATATCTGAATTCGGTAATACCTAGCCTCATCAAATCGCCTGAGAACTTAGCTATCCTTTTATTTTATTAGCTAACGTGCTCAGGCAAATATAGTCTTAAGGTACTTTATCAGTAAGGTCGATTATTGTGTAATAGATTTCCGTAGCAGAACCAAGAAACCGAAAGTCAAACTGCAAAATTCCCGCTATCCTTTCTATTCCGCTTTATTCCAATTGGTTAGAAAGAGAGAAAGTGAATTTCATAGTAGAATAAATGTTGTAAAATATATATTTCGATTCAGGAATTATATATTTTTCTTTAGAAGTTTAATTATTTTATGTATTTATTCACATATTTTTTTATATTGAGTAATTAAAAAAATAAATCATTTATTTTTACAGTAATAATAATATTGTTTTTATTATTTTAGCATAAAATGTTTGTTTCAATAATGTTTATATAATGTTTTTCTTGTATTCCTATTGATCTATTTTTATTTCACTTTTTGTATATATACTTGTTCCGTTTTTTAATAAAGCATTCCACATTCGTCTTTCGTCAATTTTTTTTTATTATTCCACATTACGACATCAAGAAGTTTATTTATACCAAACTACTCACCTCAACGCTATAGATATGTATTTGACAACATTTCAAAATCAGTGACAATAAAGTTAAAATTTAGTTTAGGAAAAAAAAGTGCGACGACCCCACTCTGCATACGTATATGTGTGCGTGCCGTGCCCGAGCCTCGATAGTTGCGACAGTAGCGCTAAAAACGTAAAACTTCGTGCGGCGGAACGTCAAAGAAGACCCTTAAGAAACTTTTTAATGCAATTGATCATTATAAGACACATGGAACTGTTGAAAATGTTCTTAGAAAGGCTCGGCCAAGAAAAACCTCTCCCAGAGAAGATACGCTAATCCTTCGTGTTGCTAAAAAGACCCAAGTAAAGGCTTCAACCACATTACAAATGAAGTTTTTTCGCCTGATGACCTGAGAAACATCTCGTCAAAACTGATACGCCGAAGATTAGTGGAAGCTAAATTGTTTGGAAGAATCTCTCGAAAGGTACCGCTTCTTACCAAGCAACACGGAGAGAAGCGATTATTATTCGCTAAAAAATATGTTAATTGGACGGTACGAGAATGGAAAAAAGTGTTATTTTCAGATGAAGCAAAAATAAATAGGGTAAATTCCGATGGAAAGCGCTGTTAGACGTCCTGTAAACAATGTTTTTAATTATAAATACTCAAGGAGTATAGTCAAGCACGGTGGAGTTGGACCCGTTCGGAAGATTGAAGGTACAATGGATCAATGGAAATACAAAAATAGCACACAATGATTCCCTACTCGGGCGATCATTTGCCTGTAACCTGGATCTTTCAGCATGACAATGATCCTAAACACACGGCCATTAGCGTCAAATGTTTCCTTAGCGAACAGCGTATATTCGTTTTAGACTGGACAACAAATAGTCCGGATTTAAACCCGATAGAAAATCTCTGGTATATTGTTAAAAAGAAAGTCTCAAACAAACGTAACACCAGTCAAAACGAACTATTTATATGAAGCATTTGTTGAAGCATGGAATTAAATCCCCCTAGAAAAATGTATGAAATTGATTGAATCAATGCCACGTCGTTGCAGTGCTGTTATTGAAAATAAGGGATAAGCCACTAAATATTAATTATAACTATTGGTAGGCTGTGGATAGTAACTATTTCGTAAATACCAAAACTAATTACTAATACTTAAAAAAAATGTTTTTAATACTTTTTTGTTGTTGTTTCTAATTAGTTGACCATTATTGTTCATACCTTAAAACAGATTTAAATGTTAGTCCGTAATGTAATATTGAAACTGCACTTGTGTAATGGGATTTATATTGGTTTTCTAATAAATGATAAATCGTTGAACATATTGTTGTCTTATTTATTGTTTAATTTCAAAATAAAAACAATTGCGGTATAGTATCTTACATAATGTCAAGGACCGTTGGTAGTGTTTCTAATTATACGACCACCACTGTATATGTATGTATATATAATGCACTCGCCCGTTATGTCCTGCTAGCATCTTAACACAGGGTTGTCTGGAAGAGATCACTACTTGAGTGATAACACCGCCCCTTGCATGCACCATCCTTCCTTAGCTTTTATTTTTTTATTATTATTTTTTTCCTTGTGAGTGTGCAGTAAAGTAATTTATTATTATTAAAACTAATAATTGAGTATTTAATTCTGAAAAAACGTAATATTTGTTATATATATGTGAAATATTTAAAAAATAGTAAAATGCCTATGATTTCATCCTATCTTTCATAAGATTAACAAGGCTAAGTTAAGTAAGGTCTATATCACTTAACTCAGAGCCAATTATTAATACGTAAATAGTGTATATTTGAATGAACAAAGGCTAAAGATAAGTAGTAACAATAACAATATTTAATTACTTAAATAAAGTATGTCTATCTGACGAGCATGCACATGTACCTACAAAGTCACATGTGCGTTTTTCCGTAAAATAGAAAATGAGACAGAGTTTGCAGATTTCTTAACTCACAGATTTCTTTCTTTAGTAACATTTAATGCGAAATTATAGTGAAAAAGCAATTAGTAATAGCAAAACGTTTCTATATTACAATTTTTTTCGGGGTTGCACTGCCTAATACTAACCCGTTTAGGTAGAGTGAATCATAACGTGACTATAACTGAAAATATACTACCATAGGTATATAGGGTTAAAAATAAGATTATATAATATCACAATATACATATGAACTTTTTTGCCACTCCAAATATGATTTCTGCTAAATATTATAATAGGTACGGGAAACTTAAACGAATATTGCGGATGCAAAATTAAACTAACAGCAATGAGATTTTGCGTGGTTATTTGTGTTTATAATAGTTAGTTACACTTTGGTTTGTTTAATACGTATGTATACAACACTTACAGATTTATTTTATCTGGTTCCAAAGTAAAATTAGCCGCCATATTTATTGTTTTTTGTAGAAAGCTGACATCGAATCATTATTTTTAAAAGGACCGCTAACTAACACATGTCAGTCAGCACCGAGGTAATTACGCTTTAAGTAGGAAATTTCATTTTTTGTTAAGTTTTAAACAAGAAATATTAGAAAAAAAAGCATAACTTATATTATATTAAATGAGTACTTACTAGTGTCTACGTAGCGTCCAGTGGAATGTTAAAATGAATATATTAGTGCCTTTCCAGTGCGCCATATTTGTTTGATTAAAAAATCTAAATGACTATATCCATTTTTATTAAGTCTTGGTGTGCTTAATAGAATGACGCTATGATGGATACAATTGAAAGATGTTGAGAATTGAAGACGCAGCTCCTCAAAACCAAAATTTCACGAAAAATGCTTCTACTTTTACGATAAAATACACTTCCAACTTTTAAGTCTATAATTATAAATTATAAGTACCTATAGGTATTAGGTATAGTTTATATAAAGCGTTGAGTAATCGGTCTTTTATGATTGCATTTTACATTTACATATGTGTAGACTAAAACAAAAATAAACTATTTTAATTTTCATTAATATATATTTGGAATCCAGAAGTGAAAAGTGATTTTTATAGACCTCGAATTATTTTTTAAATATAAGATATATATTTTTTATAATTATATAATATTATCTATAGATAATAATAGCATTCTACTTTACTCTGCACAGCTATAATTTTGAATACATACCTTAAACTCAACATTAATCAATCAATAAGCATTTTATTCTGAATTTATGGAATATTGTGTTAGTTATTGTGTGTGCTTACAAAATGTATCTCAGCTCAGTGTGCCCTCCCTTCGACATACAATTTTTTAAATGTCTTGGGATTTTACAATGATAGAATACGGTCAAGAAAATTATATTTTAAGATCTCTAAACGCAGGTACAAGAGTGACGTTCAATGAAGTGAAATATAATTGACTAAGAACGCGTATTCTGTCACATGTGTATAAACTCCAAAAATTCTCTTCAAAAAGAGAAGAGGCCTTAGCCCAGCAGTGAGACATTCACAGGCTGTTACTGAAGTTTCATGTGTGCGTGATCTTGTTTTGCATACACCTACTATGTGTTTTTGGGCTAAGTAAAAATGCAGCACCGATAACGATTTAAATAATAATGGCCAATCACTGAATAATGAATGAGCAAATATACCATAACTTCACACAATCCACGTAAATAATTTATTTTTTATTTACAGCAATTGAACTGATGAAAAAATATTTTTTTTTGGTATTATATGGTTATTTGAACACTGAATAGTACTTAATGATAAATTACACATTATCCTCATAATATCATTGTATACAAACGTCATTTGCATTTCGGGGTATTTTAAGGTTAATAGATGAGCTGGTCATACCGCTGAAATTACGTGAGGTTATGTATTCCAATTTCTAATAAATCATTACGAATAATATGTTTTGCATTTATACGTCAAATAAAGCAAAATCAAATACTTTGTAATAATATTGTAAGGTGAGTAGAAAAGAGTTTGTGAGGTGAGGAGAAGAGAAAAGTCGAGGTCTAGCGTTTTTAAATATTATATTTGAATTATGATCTTGTTATCCTAAAGCTAAAGGCTTTATAAAAACTATAAGCGAGGATAATCTTAGAGAACAACTAATTATCGATTAGTTCATTCGCGGACCGTTTAAAAAACAATACTTATAATAATTTACATTAAACATACAGTATTAGTATAATGTGATTTAATACAATACGACACACATGCACCCAGCCACCATTCCAAGTATGCTAACCGCTCGCCCCACGCCTTTTTTTCAATCATCTATTAATATCTCCGTAACAACTGGTTAAAATAATATTTAGCTTTTGCATGAAACCGGAGAAAAAAAAATTAAACCATTCCTCTTTTCTGATTTTATTAGATATGATTATAATGTGTGTGTACAATGTTCGCATGTAAGAGATGCTACAAGCGGAGTAGACGTGAGATCGTATCGGATTTCAACGAAATATGAAGCCTGTGTATAACGCGGAAGGCTCGGGGTACATCGTTCTGCTCTGCTTGTTAACAGAAAGACAAATCATCGTCGAACTTCGTCACCTTGATCTCAGATTATCTATGCTTCATTATCTTTGTAATACATTTTTTAAAAGTAATTAGGAATGGTAATTTTAAAAGCGGGTATAGGTAGGAACAATTTGTAATTGCTATTTTTTCTTAACGCTAAATTAGTATATTTAAGTATTGCATTTATACCATAATATTTTTAAAGTTAATTAACATTTTATTTTCCTACCAATTATGTATAACTCGACGTAATTTATTAATTAGGACCTAAGGATTTTTCTTGTTTCGTTTGTTCAGTAGGTAGGTAGGCTCGTTTTTCGGTATAGGTACTTCATACATTTTATAAGAAAAATAAACAGTAATATTAACTATTAAACAATTTATTGAAAGGATACTGACCTAAGACGAACTAAATGTCAACGAAGCATGGGCGGATAGTAGGTATCCGGCAGATATCCTAATAAAGCTTGTTATTGATAGATTCCGCGTCTATCGTTCACGATTATAAACTTTTCCTAATTTGTCAAGTCATTCACCTGATCAAACTCTTATTAAAATTATATCCACGTAGGTACTTATCTCGAATTCTTTGTTAGGAAACCAGTTCGTATATAAGAATATATATTTCATTTTGACTTACAATGGTTTTGAATACATTGATAAGAAAAAAAGTTAATGATTCTCAATAAACATTGAATGGCCTCATATCCAGGCATAAAATTATTTGGAAAAAAAAGTGCAAATTAAGTTTACGTAAAAGTAATCGATACAATTTTTATTCATATTAATGGTTTATATATTTTAATAAGTTGTACTTTCGTATTAAAAAAACGAATAATGCCATTGAAAAGAAACACATTATTTAAGTTTTTAGTTTTAAGTGGACTAGGTTAACTACTGACTATGTATGTACTTACTGAGTAATTTTAAAATAATGTAACAACGTAATTGGAAAGATACTTGAGAATTCATCGGTCCGAGAGCATACGAATGTCAAAAACTACAAAATAGCTGTGTCATGTAGCAAAATGGATGTATCAAGATTTTTTATGTAA
Source organism: Nymphalis polychloros (assembly GCA_905220585.2). Classification (NCBI taxonomy): domain Eukaryota; kingdom Metazoa; phylum Arthropoda; class Insecta; order Lepidoptera; family Nymphalidae; genus Nymphalis; species Nymphalis polychloros. Next base: position 8,435,732 of record HG992245.1, on the reverse strand, counting down.
ATTTTGTACTGTTAGAGAATTAAGATTTTCAGTAAGTGTAATTTGCAGGAGTCCAGACTGAGGGCTTAGCTATTATATAAAAAAACTAATTTTGAAACGTCTGAAGTTGGGATGGATAGTTACAATAAAAATAGTAAAATATTGTAAATTTTAGAAATAAGTGAAGTGAGAGATGCGTATGCTATTTGATGATGGTGTGAACGATCTTCGTTTGATTGTTTTCTACATACCTACTTACACTGTGCTGTTTGCTGTATCAGCATTGTTATCAGTAGCATGCACAAGTATTCCGGTTAAGGTATGTTTGAGACGCAAATTTAAATAAACTTCATATAGTTACATAATTAAATATAGGCAAGTAAGCAGCGTTTGTATGCATTGTTAGACGATAGTTATCAATGCCGTTTAATAACTAGTTTTTGATATTTTAGTGATAACGGGTACCTATTAAGTAATTTGTCATAGTTAATTATTCATATTATTTGATAAATAAAAGCGACGTCATTAATGTTCGATATTAAAATAAAATGAATACAATTTTTATTACGCACAACTTCAAAACGTTTTAAATATCGATACGAATAATAAGACGTGTAGGTAAACTAGGTAACTATATCAGCTCTGTACATATATATTTATTTTATATTGTTACTTTCCATTAATCCTATTACGAAGTTTTTATTTTAAGTAGCTACTAGCGGGCCCGACAGACGTCCTGCTTGGAATAGCAGCGCCACATTAAATATGATATTTTAAATTTAACGTATACGTTTTTTTTATTTTGCTATTCCTAAATTACTTCAAATCAAATTTGATGCCATCCCAACAGCAGCGCTACCTATAAAGCCTAATTGTGTTTTCAAACCATTCAGAAACCTATTGAAATATATACTCAAAATTTCATGTAAATCGGTTCATCCGTTTAGGTGGAGTTAGGTGACAAACACACATACAACAATACATACATATACAGTGGTGGTCATATAATTAGAAACACTTCTTATGAATAAATAAAGTACAACTTCAGCGCACAAATTTTCGTAAAAAATATAAATCAAATAAAAAACTCATTAAATGCAAAAAATATAAAACATATTTTACTTTTAATTACAAAATGAGTCTTACACATGAAGGAGTTTATTTTCTGTTACTGGCCGCTTGGACGCCTAATTAGAAACATTTAAAAAAAGCATCCATAGCTCGTTCTTGGTTTGAAATTGGAGAATAACATTTCTTTCTTGGCTTTTTGTAAAATATAATCTGAATTTTTTTTGTTCAAAATGGGCAAAAATAAATGTTGTGACGCGTCAACTAGGCAAATAATTGTTAATTTACATATAGATCTTAAGTGGGCGTACAGAAGAATAGCTGAGCATTTAAATTGGGGTGTTTCTAATTATACGACCACCACTGTATATGTATGTATATATAATGCACTCGCCCGTTATGTCCTGCTAGCATCTTAATACAGGATTGTCTGGAAGAGACACTACTTGAGTGATAACACCGCCCCTTGCATGCATCATCCTTCCTTAGCTTTTATTTTTTTATTATTATTTTTTTTCTTTTTATGTATATCTGATTTGTTTTGTTTTTTTTCCTTGTGAGTGTGCAATAAAGTTATTTAATATTATTATTAAAACTATTAATAAATGCAGTATTTAATTCTGAAAAAACGTAATATTTGTTAGGGATATGTGAAATTTTTAAAAAAAAGTAAAATGCCTATGATTTCATCCTATCTTTCATAAGATTCTACATATATATATTCGATATATATGTAGAATCTTATGAAATATATATATATATATATATTTGGCTCTGAGTTAAGTGATATAGACCTTACTTCACTTAGCCTTGTTAATAACTTATATTTTTATAATATTCGTTGTATATATACTTATATTTTTATGCAAAAATCCATTCCGGTACCTACTCTACGTAATTAATTCTATAATTATTGCTGTAACTACAGAATTTATTTTGAAAACGCTAAATCTTTTGTTATTCTCGTATATGACGTCATTTATATCGAATCGAAGATTATAATGTCCGCTAACTGTATTATATTCGTTCTGTATTTTTTATTTGTAATCAAAATAACCGGAAACGACGCTAAACAACAAAACTAGACATTTATTTTTTTGCAACCGTTACAGTATAAATTTACGTCATTTCACGTAATAAAGGCGCGTTAAAATAGTATCTGTTAAAATCAAGAAATTAAAAAATAAAATAAAATTTAAGTTAATAAAATAAATATGCAATGCAAATGCATTCCTGGATTTCTCTTCGTAAATGGAACTTGAATTAAAATTCCTCGCACAACTGTCGCTAAAATCTGTATTTTACTCGACAGAGCGATTGTTACTTTGTTAAGGAGATATTTTCCGTGTATAGGTAAAATTGCACTGTGTTAATATGTATGTAGATTGTATCAATGCACGGCCTACATTGATTGTGAAGCTATAAAATGAATTATTCAAGGTCAGTTCAAGATTTATTATGTTGGTAAGTGTGTGTAGGTTTTCTAACATAAATTTACAAATGTAATTTGTTATTTTAGTACTTCATATAACTAAATGTAATAGAATTTGCTAAATAAAAAGATGTAAGCTTATTTTTATACTCTTTTCTTCAATTATCTATATATGGCCTTAGAAAACTATTTAAATCAAGAAAGCAAGGTTCATCATCTAAAGCGTTTTTTTATATCAAATAACACTTATGTCTAAGAAATAGACGGTTACCTACATGAGAAAATAGTTGTACGCTATATTATTGGTTTAAAATTAAAAGCTAAAAATATGTTACATGTCAACTCTAAATTAAATAAACAAAACCTGAAAACTTTGAAAGAATTTAAAATGTTATCACTATTAATTCCCTAAAATGACATTACTTATAGCGGAAATCCATTTATTTTGTGAAAATCAACCAGTTAAACGGTGAGTCATATATGCGCTGTTTCCTGTAATGTGTGCAGCTTTATAAAATCTAAAAATAGTTACTTATGGTCTTATGTTTCCTGCTTGATGAAAGCGTTGATGAATTTACTGAATACACACGACTTTAGACATGAGGGGAACAGAATATGGATACAAAATATCTTCGTCTAAAAGACAGTTTTAATGTATTTAAATTATTAATTAAGTTTTACTTATAATATAGCTTATAACCATTTTTAAACGACTTAAAAAGTTATTTGGAAATTCATATCGTTTTTTATAGGTACAATGAAAGCCGATTTTTTTATAGCGAATAAATATTTGATTTAATTTTATATCGTCCATTCTGGTTCAATGTCTTTAGTCATCTTTCAATGGCAGTAGCATGATTTTACGCTCATGTTATTTTTGTTCTTTGTTCTTCGCTTTGGTTTCGTTCTGATTTATCCGCAGACTGCCGGACTATATCGGAAATTGCCTAGACCTTGTTGTCGAATGCTCTAGATCCCGCGGCGGGCCCAAGAAGCGCTGGCTCGATGTTGTGAGGGACGACTTGTGAGAGCACGATCTCACTAGAGAGGATGCTTTAGATCGGGCAAAGTGAAGGAATAGATGTAGGAAAGCGGACCCCGGCGTTACTAGGCCGGGAAAACGCTGAGCAAAAGAAGAAGGAGGAGCTACATGTGGATTCACCAAACCAAATGAGCTTCGAACTTTCTCAAGGAGAGGACACTTTAGCTTAGTAGTAGGATATTTACAGACATTTAGTACTTTTACTTTTATTGGTCCAAGTATGACGCGTTTGTTGTAACTTCTTATCTCAAACAACCTGTTTTGTTTATTTTTTCTTCTTAATCACCCGAAAAGGTTATCATATTGATATTATAGCTTCAATGTTTAAGAAAGGTTAAAAACAAAAAGGTATTTATAGATTTTTTTTAAATATACCATACCTATGGAGACTATTCTAGGTTATTCCTATACCCGTTTTTAGAAAATTACTTATATTCCTACTTACCACTAATTAAGCTTACAACTTGCGTTAGGAGTGGCGACGCCAATAGCCAAAGGTCAGGATTGAATCAGCGACTCATCGCTAGGCGGGCCGTAATCTACTGCGCTATTGACGCTTCGTTTCGCTAATACTTAATTTGTTTGTTGTAGATCCTCTCAATGATGTAGTTTATGTTTAATAATAATGAAATTATATCAAATGATGTGTAAAACTAAAAAAAAAATTTGGAATTAGAAGATTTATAGTTCTTAAAAATACAAACACTAGTCACTGTTAAAGAATCTACCAATAAATAGGCGAGATGCTGCTATTTATTGATAAAATTTATTTAACTATGATTATATTACAGAGTAGCCAATGAAATTAAGTTTTACTGAAATTAACTCATGATATACTAATAAATTGAGTCGAATGACAAAATTCTATGCAATTGTTCCTGTTATGCGGCTGTAAGGGTTTTAGTGAAATTGTATTTTCTCGGCTTTATGCTGCAAATGCACATGCCATAGGTAGTAAAAAAAAGGTTTTTTTTTTTTAAATAATTGGCTTTACACACCATTTTTTTAAATACCAGAAAACTCATACTTTGGTGAATCAACATATTTTTCAGTGTGATAAATGAGAACACGTAGGTAGATCTGTAGAAGGTCACATCACATTGTTCACGAGTTAGGTAACTTCCATGTCTACCTACACGTCGCCAGTAAAACAGCGTTAATGACGTAATATACGTCATCATCAAACAGCAGGTTGACCGCGATGTTTCCTTTTTGTTGCTATAACCTTGTCAAATATTGTTGATGTCATCATCGTGAGCTCTTTTTATTTTATCAAACAACCTCAATTTTATAACACTACTGACATTGAATATTTACAGGCTTTTAGCTTAACCAGGTTTTAAATATAAACTATTAATAAAAAGCCATAATGGACTAACATGATTTTCTGCTATATATTCAATCATTGTCAATGCGTCGTTAAAAATATCGTAATGAATAACACGTATGCCTCAAATAATACGATGATTACCATAAACAGCTAAGACAAATCCAGCTACAATGATTCATCATTAAAATAACAAAGTGGTAACCCGCACCTCCATCATACGCCAGGCATCTCATGCTTTAAGATTGTCGGCTGTGAGTAGATGTAGAATGAGCGAGAAACACAGTGTGGGCCGAATGACGCCGAGCGAGTCTGCAGCGACGTTCGAACGTGAGGCTATTTAAAACTCTGCGCAAGCCCCCTGGCGCCGAGTCGACGACTAATGATCAGTCCTGCCTTGTCTACTAACGAGTGCGTAGCGACATCGTGAACTGTGTTTACACAAAACGTTTCCCCGCCAGTGTTTGTTTAGTTTCGACAGTTTCCACATCATATACACGTGAAAATGGCTGACAGTGGTCTTAAGAGAAATATTCCCATTAAACTTGGAGATTTTTCCGTAATTGATACCGAGTTTTCAAGCATAAGGGAACGATTTGATGCCGAAATGAGAAAGATGGAAGAAGAAATGAGCAAATTTCGATCGGAGCTAATGAACAGAGAAAGCAACAACTTCTTTAAGAGTTCAACGAGGTATTTATCAATTTTTTTTGTAAGCTGAAACGAATGTGCTACATTTTATTGATCAATTAAAAAATGTTTGATTTATTTCTATAGCCTGACACATTACGCAACCTTATAAGATTATTGTAATTTTTTGTGGCGCATAAATATGTGTACAATTTACATTATTATTCTGAATGTTTCTTAAACGTTACCGGCCCTGTATTCCTAAAAGGAAATGTTGAATTAATGAGATTGGGGATTTCACAAGAGCTGCCCACCTCGATCGACCTCGATGACGGTTCCACGAAAGTAGTTATATTCAAAAGGCATTATTCGGGATCATTCCGCGGAACGGCATCAACTGCAGACATCTTAGTCGGCTCCATTTAAAGCATGCAGCGATACGTAAGCCCGACGCGGGATGATGTCATAAATAGAAATAGCGCCGGCCGGCAGCTCTGAACGATTTGTACATAAAATTGGAAATTTAAAAAGAATTAACTTTTATTTCAATCTAAAAAAATGTTAATTTAAAAATATTTACGTAACAAAACAACATAAATAATTAAACTTAAGAGGCTATGTTATTATTTCTTAGAAGTAAATAAACGTACACTTAGCTATTTTAAATTATATGTTCCTATATACGTACATATGTATTAAAAGTGCATAAAACTGATAGCATACTAACGCAAAAACTGGTTTATGGTTAATTTATCGACGTGGATTCTTGAATATACTATTACCTATATAGTAGGTAAGTAGGCGCGGGAGCCTGGTTGAATGTTAGTTTGATCGAACTGAAATACTGTTAACCGCATGAAACCATACATGACCCAGTTGAATCGAATTTGGTTCATCACAAGCTACGTGACGCAATACACAATCGTCACGAAGAAATGTACATACTTGGCAGATCATATTGGGTACAGTTGGTAAGGACGAGGTTAGGACGTCCTCTGCGTATCGATTTTCTTCAGCTTTGAAATTTTGTTAGCGTCTTGATTCACGAGCTAACGTTAATAAAGTTTCTTATTGAATTTACAAAACAACATATTTAATTCTTGCACAATGCAATAAATGTGTAACTAGTCCGCCCATACTGACAACTAATACAGTGTGGGTAGATCACATTCTTATTAAAACAGAATCAATACTCTGTCATAAGAATACGAGGCCACAGAATTATTTAAATATGCAAATATTAACAAACATTTGCTTGACAAAAGAAGTTTTTATTTGTTTAGACTTTAGAGTGATATGTTACTATGAAGTAAATACAATCGGTAGCCACATAATTATTCGTTCATAAATATTGGTCAATTTTATATAACTATTTAAGATTTTTTTAGTTTATTGTTATATCTTTTTGATATTCATAGCATAGTGCGTATTAATAAAAGACTAGCCGTCTTAATAAATAATATATATTTTGGTAGATTAATCCTGAAGGAAATATTATAAAATTTTATTCATTAAACGATATTGAATTAGAGACTTTCTTTAAAACAAAGTACTAAGCTGTACTTTAAAATTGTAACAATGTATATAAAATGCGCCAAGTATTTTGTATTGCATTACCATTATGTGAGAGTGAGCAAGTGTAGTTAAAAGCAAAAAAGACAAACATCTTTGATATTATCATGGTTGGCAACACATTGACAATGCAGGGAGTGGGTTATCCTTCTTACAATACTAATGACTATGACCAGCGGTGACTTACAATCAGATCTGGGGAGTACAGTAGTGCTCCCGCAAAGACGAGCTAATGCATTTATTCTTTATAATAATAATTAATAATTAAGCCGCGTACATATTATAGGTATATTTAGTCGATGAACTGGTGAACCGGAAACAATTTGATTAAATTTGATTTGACTGTATGAAACCGCTATTAATTTTATCGGCCTTACTTATAAACATTACTTAGCGATTGTTTAGTTAGTGCTGTGTCTTTTTCTTTCGAATGTAAAATCAATAACGACAGAAAGAGAGAAAGCAGTGTTTAACTTAACAGTCTCCAGAAACGTAAAAAGGACCGTATATTGTTTCGTATAAAACAGAGTACCTTAAACATGTACCTTTATGATACGAACAACCAATATTACAAACAATTTAGAATTTATATACCTATTAGTTATCAGAAGCGTAGCCTGTTATATATATATTAGTTTTAGTAAGAATATATATTATTTATGATATGTAAATATATATCTACATGCTTGTTAAATTACGTATATAGCATTATTTATATTAATAAGCTTTGATATTAATATATAAAATGAAATAGCATATTTTATAACTGCTTTTTTATTAATCTTTTTAAAATACAAGGGAGGATATTTAAATGAAATATAAAAGATGAAAAGTAATGACCAGATATCAACATCTTTACACCAGCTCCAAAGTAATCGAGTCTTCAAAAACTAACAAGATATATTATTGCCTTTTGCATGTCTTACAATTTCGAATCTGTTTCCTCTGGAGGAGTAACCAAGTCAAAAGAGAGGTAAAATATTTATAATACGTACCTATATTATATAGTATAGTATATGTATACGTGGTTAACAATATACTGCACATGTATCTACACTAACATGATAAGTTAACATATGTTATTAAAACACGCGTTTTGATATATAATTATATTTGTAAATTATACATAAATTAATTATACACGCTATTATTTATATGTAAATGTTTTATTATGCTATAATCTGTAATTTATTTATGCCAATATTTTAATGTGGTTTATTATTAACAAGCCAACAGGATCAGGGATAGAAATGAAATAAATATTACTAAGTGATCAAATAATTGAATTATACAATGGGTGATTCCGTTATGTATAATTACCAATCATTTATGTTTGTATAAATGATGTTATGTTTAATGGACAATAATTTAGTGATATATTGGATAACATTCGTGAGATCATTTGTTGACTATAACCTTGTATCTGCATTCGCGAGTGACATCAGCCTTGTGAAGTGTGATCATAATCAATTATAACAGTCACGGAAAAATTACACTTGAATGCATTATACACTAGTGAACTTACCACGACTTTGAACTTAATGAATTAAAATTGGGTATCATTAAAAAACTGTTCTAGGAAAAACTAAACGTTGTTATATAATAGTAGTTAAGTAATATTTTTATTGAACATATTTTTTAAATTTAAAGAAAATTATTTGAAATAGTTATATTTATCCAAAAATAAATAAATAATAAGTAGTTTTTGTTGGATATTTATCTTGTAGAGGAGTGTAGAAGTGACTAAAGCACGTCACTAACATTTTATTATTATTTTGTCTAAGTTTTATGAAAAATTCCGACTCTTTCTATTACTACAAAACACCTAATTAAAAAACCTTATGTTCCTTGAAACATGTAATTACGAGTTCTCTGAAATCGTGATTGTTTGCAAACAATTTTCATGTTGGCAACACATTTGCAGCGTGTTTTTATTTCGCGTTAATCGTGAACGCTATCGCTACCATTCCCCAACAAAGTTAACAACGATACGTTTAAAAACATATGTATAAAGAATCGTTATAGCCGCAACACTTTTGAAAATTATTATTCGTAAATGTGGTTATAGAATAATGATTCGAAATGGTAATACTGTGCTGCATATATTTTATGCAAATTCTGTCACGATTTCGAGCGGCCGAAGGCAAATATCCTGTAAATTACATGTCTAACGGCCAATGACCTGTATTTCTTTTATCACAACATAAAAGTAACTAATACCGAGAAAATTTTATTAACGCACTTATTTACTTTATTAATAAAGTTATCACGCTATAAACTAAAATACCATTAAGTTAAGGAAAATTAATATTATCAAAATTCGTAGAACCTTGTTATTATTTATATTTTTTTCTTCTATTCCTACCTAACTACATATATATTCATTACATTTCAATGGTAATTATATTAAACATGAATAAATACATACATGGAATTTGTTAAAACGTTCGAAAACTACTATATAGTTATGAAAAATATTCCACGAATTAAAGACATCTTATTATTAAATATGTATTAAAATATAAATAAACGGACGAGTATTAACTCATGGGTATCTCTTCACAGTACTACCACATCATCACAGCACAGTGACAGCCGACAGCTGGCTGAGCCTAGTCACTGGGACAGTCTTAACTCCCCCCTTATTCAGGACGAAGGCGATGGCAAATCACTCAAGCTCCGATTTGATGTGAGTCAGTACACCCCTGAAGAGATCGTCGTGAAGACAGTCGATAACAAATTATTGGTGAGTGATTTCATATTTTATATCAAAAGATCGTAAACAAGTCGGAGAACATTGGGATCGATTATTTTGTTAATGATATAATACTTTTGATCTAAGAAATATAAAGGACAAAATATATATATAACTTATCAATGAGCCCACGATATTCAATATTTAATATAGAGTTATGATATCGGTGAAGTTCGTAGGTAATAATTTCGATTTTGTTTGTTTTTTTCAGGTTCATGCCAAACACGAGGAGAAATCGGAAACAAAGTCCGTGTATAGAGAATATAACAGAGAATTCCTTCTGCCTAAAGGCACAAACCCGGAGGCGATTAAGTCGTCGCTGTCCCGGGACGGAGTTCTGACTGTGGAGGCGCCATTGCCACAGCTCGCTATCACCGACAGGAACATCCCCATTCAGAAGCATTGAGGCATAACGTAGCGGTCTTCGACAGCAGCTATTCCATACTACTGTTAATAATAATTTATTATAATTTACAAATTTACTATTAAGGAATATTGGAGATATTCAGATATTTATTTTGAATCTTAATTATAATGAATCTCAGCGTTTATTAACACGTATGTTGTTATCGGTTTGAATTATTTAAAATTATTCCAATTTATATTCCGCTGAATGCGGAAAACAATCTCGAGTCGCACTGTACGCGTCAAATGTTTGCTGAGAGATAATGCTTTCACTGTGATCGTTAGAAATTTGTGAATATAATCATGAATTTGTGAAGGCACTTTTTTAATCAAGCGGCATGCTGATAGATCGCACCGTTTTTAATGATTATACACGTAATATATCTAAATTTCTGATAATTCAACGGCCTACGACTGCTTGGAATGGAGCTTATAAACGTGTTCAGTGATAATAGTGCAATTAGTACCTTCCGAACTTTCGATGATATTCAAATATTTAGACAAAGTCTACGACATTTTAATGTTTAACATCTATTGATGAAAAGTCCATTCATCCTAACTTAAATTTATAGGCAATAATAATAGCATTATATTCAGCACACACGTTAACAGCTTTTAACTGATAAACATTTATATTTTAGTACAAACAGTTGTTACGAAAGTTGTAGATGTCAATAAAAATGCAAAAACTATTTTATTCGTTTTTTTTTATAACACAGATTAAATATGCTTATACATATTTGCATATAATAGAATATTTGTGCTTTGTGCGAGTCCGTCAAATATTCATACTATGGATTGATGTGTCTCGGTTTAAAGGTCGAGTAAAACAGTAAATAATTACAAGCACAAAGTACCTCTGTATCTTGAAAACCTTGGTTAACGAAAAGAATACTTTTCACATAATACATTGACATAAAAAAAACATGTTCTACATAATTAATAAATGTATTTAGTTCAAAAGAATTTGAAGGTTTTTGTATAATATTCTTATCAAATCCGTACTTTCCGAGTACTGTGATGTAAGAGCTTAGTGAAATGTTTATTGTTCATTGTATTGTTAAACAATGAACTCAAATATAAGTAAGGCTATTACGCAATTTTATACTCCATTGGTGAAGTTACACATCGTTTAGTGGAAGAACCACACTGTTTTTGATGTAGATTGCGTTCTGAAAAATTTTGTCCAGTAGTTCTTTATTAATTTTATTAGACATATCGACGCCTACATAATATTTTGGTAATGCGGTAAGGTACAAATGAATAAATAAAAATATTTATTTTTTAAAACGGTGCCGCAGTCGACTTCTCTGTCCTTGGCTGGCTTGACTAAGCCAATGGGGAAGGTTTAGTGGGGTTAGGAGGTACGCCTGAATAATTTACGATGAATGAATAATTTAGAAATGAACAACAAGGTCGCGTTACAAAAGGTCAATATGTAAGATGCGCTTAAAGAAAGACGAAGGGACAAGTAAATATAAATAAGAAATCGGTAAGTTTCGATAAGAATGTCATACGGGGCGACTAACTAGATAACCGAATTATAACTGAATCATAATGAATCTTTTTTTTGACAATAATAATGAATCTTTTTGTACATTTATTAGAATTTTTATTTAAGATATAACTTTAAATTTCTATCGTATTGAGAGATTATCCTAATGGACTCTTATCCTACATCAAAGGAAAACATAATAGCCATAATTTATTCAGATTCCCGGTATCAAAACATATATGTTTGATGGGGCATTGGTTTAATGTGTAAAATGTAAGAAGATGTAAGACGTAAATACCTCACACAACATGAGACTCGTCATAAGTAGTTCTTAAGTTCACCTCTTCTACTCTGAAGTAAATACTGTCTAATAGTACGTTTGCTTTTTGAGGTAAAATAAGCACCCTAACTTGTAATATAAATGCGACAGTGAGTTCGTTTGTTTCACGTCTTAACTACTCAACCGATCATCATGTCATTTTGCATACACGTTGTCAGGGTTACAGAAAAGAGCATATGGTATCTAACCCTTGTGGCCGCCCCCCTCGCAATTAGGTGAATTACCGGGCAGAAACTCGTTATAACCCATTCTGACAACGGCAGCCATTCTCAAGAGAGAGAAGAGCGGAGGAGATATTACAGTGCAAGTGTCAATAACCTCATCCTATAAATATTCATTCTGTTCATTCACTCAAAGTGACAAATTAATTTATTAGTGAACCAATTCAACAATGTTGGATAATGAGATTCGGCATAGAACGTTCTTCAAAGTGAATGTGTCTGATATGACTTTTTGATGGTTATTTTAATAACTTTATACGTTTCATCTTCGACCTCTGTAAACGTTTCTTCCTACCGCTCTAATCTTAAGCTATTAATTAGCCTTTTAAGCTTCATACACTGTACAATTAATTCTGCTTATTAATATTATCTTTAGTACGTAAGTTTTAAATGTTATTTCTTTATGATGATCATGATAATCAACTGAAGTAGTGAACATCAACACTGTTCCTCGTACTTCTTAGTCCTTTCTTTATCTGTTCATCAATCTGGTTTGATTTTTATTGATACTTTTTTACTGAAAATTAATACAAGGCGTGTCTCTAGAGAACGACTGTCTAGCAGGGGTTAGTCATTATCTATAGTTAGTTGTTTATCTTTTAAATTTGTAGCAACTTTATGTATATACAATACATATATATTATAAAGCAACGTCTTGTACATATTCTAATGCTGGGCTATGCTCTCCTTTTGAGGCGAAGGTTTAGAGGTTGGCTTCCACAACGCCGCTTCATTCCACACATGCAGATTTCCTGACAATGTTTTCTTTCACGACTGATCACGAGATGACGAATTATTAGGCGCATTAAAACTCAATTGTGATTGTCTGGGTTTGAACTCACAATCATCAATTAAGATTCACGTGATCCAATAAAAAGCGGTTAACCCGGGCCTAGATTGGAAAAAATTATGGTTCGGCGAAACTGGCGTTTTTTTTTTGTAATTGTCCTACGTCGTCATTACAATTAATACTTAAAACATTAAATTTCTGTCCAGAGCCCCTTATAACCCCTGCAAAAAAACCTATATGGAATTCCAACTACTGAGCCAGCTCGACTCTTATACAGAGTGTAACAAAAACCCTATCCGACCCGTGAACTGGTTATCAGGTATCGTTAGTCGTTTATATATATGAATATATGTAAAAATATAATAAATGTAAAATTCATTTACTTAAATAACGAAAATTACATGGCAGCACAGGCGCGGGCGACAGCGCTCAATAGCTCTTACCTATCGGGTAGGAACACGAGGTCATGACCTCGGTTGTCCATGAAAAATTCGTCATTTACATTTGAAAATGACAATTAATATTTTTTATGGGTAATTTTTTTCTTAGAATTTTAAAAATGATTACGTGAATAGAACCAACTAACGATACCTGATAACCAGTTCACGGGTCGGACAGGGTTTTTGGTACATCCTGTATGTATACTATATGTAGTAGATACATAATATTAGTATTTAATTCTACTGTTTTATCCGTGTTTATTTACAACCGATATTCGTTTAGTATATTTTGGTTATGTTTGAACTATTGTATACTATCGTAATTATTGTTGATATATTAATAATTATGATTGTTAAAGTTGACAGAGAATGGCCTAGATGGGCCTCAGCGCCATTCCCTGGCGGCCATTGTCGGCGGAGACCTCTCGCTGCTGAGTGTGATAAACGCCATGATCGGCAGCGAGAGGTGCTGAAAGGAAATGGTCTCGTTCTGTGAAAACGTCATGTCGCAGAAGGAGGCCGCGGAGCGGGAGCGAGAAAACAGTGCTGCCGCTGACCCGCTTCGCCGAAGAAGACCGGGGAGAAGGCGTCTACGCTATGCACACCTTTCACACCTTTACCTCCCGCCGTAAGTGTCGCCGGGGCTAGGGGGTCTCTGTAGCCTGAGAATCCCCTAGGATTTAGAGGCCCGCAGAGGTGGGCCTACCGTCGGGACGTCATGGTAGTATGCGCAAGCGATCCCGTGACGTCCTACGAAAAGACGGAGTGGGTACCGCTGGTTTTTTAGTGGGTATTCCGGTGCCTTCAGAGCGCCGGCGAGCCCCACATACCCCCCCACATTATGTGGGGGAAACGCGAAAAGGCGTTCTTCCAGAGATAAAAAAAAAAAATAGAATGGCCTAGATGCTGTTTTACCATGCAAATGCAATATATAATCCAGTATCCCGAATGGCCATACCAGTACGTAGTACCATTTTGTCTAACTTAAAAAGTATTAATGATACTTGAGAAATATTGTAAGTGCACTGTGCACCTCTGGATTACTAATTCATAAAATGTTTTAATCGACGCAACATTAATCAAAATAGTGCAGTACATAACATATTAAATAAAAGTAATAAAATAGCTACGTATTATTTTGTAGGAAGATTGCATTTCCTACGCGTAAAGTTTTTATGGTTTATAAGTAATAAACCTCGCTATAAAGTCTCGAGTACAATGTATCTTCGTAAATTGTATCCGATTTTATTTTATTTCCTCATCCCATTACATGGTAGTAACCTGTATATAATTGGAAATATTTGATTTTATAGCAATTTGTACTTTGAAAAACACGGTAAATCTTCGGTTCGGTGTTGGTAGCACATGGTCTGATATTCAAATTGCCAATATCTAGAAAAAATATTTTCTCTTAATGTATGACTTTTAGGTTAATAATGTTAATCATTATATTGGTTAGGTTACGGTCAACCGTTTTTTTTGTAAATAGTAAACCGGTATCTACTTTATAATTAAAAAAAACTGCTTTTAATGTAAAAACATTTAGACACACATACCTTATATAATATGTTTATTTAAATTTATGAAATATACATTAATTTATAATTTTATTTTATTGACAACACTAAAGCTCTCATCATTTTTCAAAGAGGTCACATTAATGATCTTTGCGTTTATTACAAGGATATGTTGAAAATGTTATCTTTTTAACAACAACTCTTTCGTACTTCGTTTTATTATCTTTCAGATTTGAAGATAAATGTTCTTGAACTTATATTAATTGATGTTCATACATAAAATTATTATATTTGATGAGTTACATTTTTAGTGTGTATAAAATTAGATACATAATTATTTAAATCGCCAAACACCGCTGAATGTAAATAATATGTCACGCAACGACTCGCAATTAATAATTACTGGTGAGTGCATTAGTTCAGCTGCCAAATGGATTTCAACTCCACAAATATATAACAAGGTCGAAGCTTAAATTCGTTGGTAAAAGCCGGTCGTAATTTTCAATGTTGCAATGTAGGTTGGATTCGCTTACATCATAGTGATGCATCCCGTCGGTATGCCCCAAATAAAATTCAATTTATGAGCCGCAGACTAGAATAGAAATTAATGTCCATTGCCTACGCTGTTTGTATTACATGCGTACAGAAATTTGTTTTGTG
Source organism: Nymphalis polychloros (assembly GCA_905220585.2). Taxonomy (NCBI): domain Eukaryota; kingdom Metazoa; phylum Arthropoda; class Insecta; order Lepidoptera; family Nymphalidae; genus Nymphalis; species Nymphalis polychloros. The sequence continues at coordinate 8,420,059 of HG992245.1, read as the reverse complement.
CCAGACGTTGAAATTTCGACATATTTTGTTTCTTAAAATCTAGATGTCTGGCACAAAGTAAATATTACTCAATTTCAACAAATTATACGATAAAATTGCTTTCGTAAGGGTTATTGTAAATTTTCTGTGCCAATCGAGCGCTGTATAAGTGATTTACTTATTTCCAAGATTCTTCAAATCAAAGTGCAATGGGCTTATCAGCGATTAAATTGTCAGTACCTATTGTTGCACAAATTACTTTGTAGATATTAAAACGTAATTAAACCGATACAGCATTCTCTGGTTGTAATAGTTTTTATAGTCAACTACTTCAAACTTTTTAGTAAACAATAAATGAATTTATAAATATAAGTATGTACTTAAACACTACGATATATACTTTAACAATATAACAATTTAAGATTGCAATTTTTTGTATTTTTTTTTAGTTTTCGTTGCCATACGCATGATGGGCATGCATGCGACTACCTTAACAAATAAAAAAAATACAATTTGAGATCGCTGGTATATTAAAATGTTGCGTGTAAGCATTAGCAAATATAAGATTGATTTGTAATTAACAATACTGATAGTTAAAAACTAACAATCATAGGGCAGTGTTATAGAAAATGTATTGTATGTATGCATTGAAATTCAAATTACTTTATTCAATATTGAAGTATTACACTTTCTTATTGATTGTCAAACTAGAAACAGTTCAGAAAAGAAACACCCAGCCCTGAGAAGAACCGGCGAAAGAAACTCAGCGGGTTGATATTTTTTTATGTAATTTTTTGTGTGCTGTCATCCATAAATTTATTAATTGTTACCTTTAGCGCAAAAACGTTTATTTCCATTTTTTTTATTTAGCAACTGAGGCAATTTGTACGCTTTCTGGGATCCTGTTGTAATAATATTTGGGTATTAACTTACTTTAATAATAATTGGGAATACCCAATAAGTTAATACTTACAGGATTTTGTAATTTTTTTTAAAATCATTTATTCCCTATATTGATCCTTGACAGACGAATAGAAGGGTTAAAATAAAAATTTGCGTATTCAACATTGATGAACCTTTATTTATGTAAGATATTTGTTACAAAATTTTTCCCTTGATACAAAAGGAAGCCTATAGTAGTAATAACGACTAGTTCGGTGAATAATTCTAGTGCTACTTCAGTGGTGGATTTTTCTGTAATGAGGTCGACTGGCTTCAAATTATCTTTGCTTAACTGAAATGAATGAAAATCTTGATGTTAAGAAATGTATTAAATTAATTACTCGGTGGTTGAGCTTTGTGCAAGCTCGTCTGGGTAGGTACCACCCACTCATCAGATATTCTACCGCAAAACAGCAGTACTTTGTATTTTGTAAGTTTGAAGGGTGAGTGAGCCAGTGTAATTACGGGCACAGGGGACATAACATCTTAGTTCCCAGGGTTGGTGGCGCATTGGTGATGTAAGCGATGATTAACATTTCTTACAATACCAATGTTTATGGGCGTTGGTGACCACTTACCATCAGGTGGCCCAAATGCTCGCCCGCGTACCAATACAATAAAAAAATGGTTTGCTGATAAATAAAACGTCAAAAACTGCGAGGGATATTAACTAACTAAAACGGTTTATTTAATTTTATGTATAAAATAAAGTCTCGTAAGTACACGATATAATAATAAATTTTCAAATAACAAAAACTATTGCATTAGAGATAAGACAATACCTACCTTAATATACAAATTAGTTTATGTTTAAATACCTTATAAAATGTTAAATAACTTTTACTTAATTCTATGCTTTTATTATTATTTTGATAAATGACCATATCCTATTCCAATCGGTATAGGAATAAAGGTAAATACACCGTAAATTTACAAATTGCATGCGATTTTCAAATCGTTCTGCTATATTATGCACTATAAACAGTTCTTGAATAATTTATCCTTATTTATAATAGAACACTATTCCAATTAATTCGTTATAAACACATTAATTCAACTTTCGAAATTCCGATTACAACTTCGGGGACATTGAAAACGCCATATTTTCGCGATTCATATTCAATATCACAGATTATTCAAGATCTCGACCAATGATATCGCGTCAATTGATATCGATGACCAATGATATCGCATTAATTCGGTGTCAAAGTTATTTATTTGGGTTTATTCCTGTTGTGGTTGGAATAGGCTACAAGTCTACCTTACGTACGTTATATTCAAAATCATACTTCATTTATTTATTAGATTTTTTTAGAGTTGATAAAATAGTGAGACAAAACGGTACCTTGATAAAAGGCTAATAACTGCATGAACTGTATATACTTAAATTTATTAAGTATTTATTATTTGCTTGATTTGTATTATATAATTAACTATTTATTGTTAGAAAACTGTTTTTTTTTTTTTAAATACTTATTATAATTATACAAATTCTTCCAAAGCAGTTAGAGCTTGCTTTTAAGCAAATTTCAATTGTGTGAAATTTTAATTTCATTATTACTAGGCGCGATATAAGTTGGCCAGTTCGAAGTTAGCGTACACACAGAAACAGTTTTAAGGATCAAAAGTGTAGGGAGCGCTACTAGTACGAAGGCTAGAAGTACACTTTTTAATTTAGTATTCGACGTTTATTTGAATTTTTTTTTAAGCCCATGTCAGCAAATTCCTTCTCTAACCAATCTTAACACCGAATATGTAGTCGCATCTCTATTGAGACGTACTGATATGACTAAACAATATATACATATTCGCACAAACGGATCCGGCGATCCGATTTCATCTCTTTTTATTATTAGCTATTATAACTTTTTGAGCAAATATGGATGTTTAAGAACTCAATCGTTCCATCTAACGACTCAACTTCGTCCCGGCTAACTTATTTTGTAGTTATTATAAGTTTTTTATCAACTATGGATATCTAAGACTTACCTTTGTATGTATTTTTTTCATAATATTTATTTCACGCCTGATATTGGTAATGTTGCCAGTCATTTTTTGCGCTGCGCTTTGTAATTTCTGTATCATTGGTGAGTCGGGAGGCTCGAATTTAATTTGATCCTGAATCCGGCTGTAACCTCGTAGAATGTACGCGAGCGTCGTTTCCAAAACGTATAATTGTTGTAAATGATTACCCAATACATTTACACAATCGAGAATACTGATAACAAAAGAAAAATAATTTTATATTCGGTAGAACATTTAAACGATTAAACTTAGATTATGCTATTTAACATATAAGGAAATAAGTGAACTGATTGTTCAAATTACTTCCCGAATTTATCTTCAGTATGTAAGTATATAATGTAATAAGGCTGCCTCGTTGGTCTATTGGCTACATGTAAGGCCGCAGACACCGTAGTCCTCGGTTCAATTCCCAGGTCAGGCCAATAAAAGGTTATTGAGATTTTCTATTGAACTTTCTCAGTAGCAGCCCGGAGTCTGGAAGTTAGAAGTGTGAAAGCCGTTGGTCCTGCGCCTGAACTCTTTCCGGTCGTGTCGGATTTCCGTCCGACACGACGGAATTCACGGAACAGAAAATAAACTCCTACATGTGTAAGACTCATTTTGTAATTAAAAGTAAGATATGTTTTATATTTTATGCATTTAATGAGTTTTTTATTTGAGTGCCTATATTATTGCATGATTATTAATTATTGAATGTGTATATTTTTTACGAACATTTGTACGTTGAAGTTATACTTTCTTTATTCATAAAAAGTGTTTCTAATTATATGACCACCACTGTATATATAATTATATACTTGTCTTCGCTGTTCAATCCTGAGATCGCTTATATAGCCGATCTATTTTAACACCCGTTACGACAAACATTTATGTCAATGGTTATATATCTTTTATTATTATTTACTATTAGCTCCCTCGCTAAATTAATTTAACAAAACGAATTTAGACGAAGGACATTATACAAATTCATTTCTAGTATGTGTCAATAATATTAATATGAATTAATAAATACATTTATTTACCTGTATGCATTATCTTTTCTTGTTTGCAGACCAGCAACTGAACTAATCTTCCAGCCTCGCTTATGAAATTCCCGCAAGCCATGTTTCACTCGTTGCCTTTCGAATGGCATGTCAACGCCAAGTTTGAGCAGATCCTCATCTTCCAGAAGTAGGAAGCTTCGTAAATCCATTGGTTTCTCTTCAAATATTATATTTAAGCGGTCGCAATTCATGCCATACAATAGATTGAATATTTCATTTGAATATTTAGGTCTGAAATGTGAAAATTATGAAAGATAATGTTATTATTTAATTTAACATATATCTATATATCCAAAAGTTTTGAAGATTTTTTTTTCGTATTGTGGATAAAAGTTTAAAGTAAAATTTAAAAAAAAACTATTATATAAATATAGAAAATGGAAAGCCTTATAAGATCACAGGTGTATTAAGAACACATCGAACTACCGCAATGACCAAAATTCTAGGCTGATATGTTAATTATTATTAGTTGCAAGAAAATTTTATAAAGAAAAAGATAAATACTTATTCTGCTATCTTTCATAAATACATACAATATCTCATTAGCAGACATCATTATCAATAAAACGCATAGCTAAACAAAGAAAATAATAAATGGGACTGTTGGTTGGTAATTAAAATTAATTTATGGCTGCTGGCGAACAAAATTTATATTTGTTTTGCTCATTTACAGACATTATTAATAATGGTAGTACCACAAGAAACGTTAACGATCGAGTCTGCACCCACGTCATGGCAGTGCTAAATTGTTAATGGACTATTGGATTTCCTTTCTTTCCAGATTGATTTTGATCATCAACCTGAGAGACATGAGCAAATAATGTAGTCCCCTTGTTATTTCTACGAATTTGAAGTGCCATAACTCAAAAACGCAATGACGTAGAAATTAACTGTACTAAATTAAATTGTATTGATCTGAATTTTAATCATATAAGATAACTGACTATTATAATTAATGTTACACCGTAACAGTATCTTTACCTATTTTCATCTCTTAACCCGGGATAATAATCTTGCCATCTACTTAAAGAGTCACTAGTTTGTTTATTTAATCCTTTTTTATCATTATCATCGTTTTCATTTGACTTCTTTGTGTACTTTGACATTACTTCACGAACTTCATCATAGTCATGTGCGAAAGCAATTGTTTCCGGTGTACGATTTGACATATCAAATATTTTTAACCTTGCTCCTGTACTTAGGAGTATTTCAAGACACTTCGGTTGATTGTGGTGAATAGCCCAGAAGACTGCCTGAAAAATATTTAATCATTTTCTTATTAACAAAAAAATAAAATAAAGTGGGATGTAAGTTCTCCTTATCTGTTTAAAAAATACACAAAAATAAATTATCACTGTTATATCTGACCAATTTCAAAAATATTAATAAATAAAGGAATTTGTAATATGTAAGCCCTTAGTTTATTGAATTACCATTAATTAATGTTCTTATTAGTATATATACTAAAACTTTGATACAAATATTTTATTTTTATCAAAAACAAATAAATTCTTTCAATTAAATAGCAAATAACAACTTACTGTCCAGCCTTGAGAATCCCTCATCTCAATATTAACTTTATTATCAATTATAAGTTTAACAACAGATGGGCGACCGCTGATGGTTGCCTTCATGAGAGGTGTGACCCCATACTTGTCTCCGACATTTAATAAAGACTCATGTTTAATCAAATTTGACACTATATTGAATATTGTCATCTCATTTGCAGATGTATTTGCACATGCCATCGTCACAGGTATTAGAAAATCTGTTGGCAATAAAACATAACTTGACTGAAATGTTTTTATATGAGGCTGTATTCAGTAGTTATAAGAAACAATCACTTACTCGGTGGTAGAGCTTTGTGCAAGCTCATCTGGGTAGGTACCACCCACTTATCAGATATTCTACTGCAAAACAACAGTACTTTGTATTGTGGTGTTCCAGTTTGAAGGGTGAGTGACCCAGTGTAATTATATGCACAAGGGACATAACATCTTAGTTCCCAAGGTTGGCGTCTCATTGTCGAGGTAAGCGATGGTTAACATTTCTTACAATGCCATTATCTATGGGTGTTGGTGACCACTTACCATCAGGTGGCCCATATACACGTCCGCCTACAATACAATAAAAAAAAAACAAGCATTAGTTCTTTCTGTGCACATCCTAAGCTTTGTATCTTTGGCTTTGAATGAAATATTGATATATTCTAAAATGATTTTGCAATTTATATATTAATAGCTTTACTTATAAATGTTGCTTAATGGCTGTTTAGTTTAACACTGATTTATCCCTTTCTATCATTATTGAATCATGACAATAGAGAGAAAGAAGACACAGCATTGTTTAACTAATCACTCACTAAACAATGTTCAAATTAATAAAATTTAAATATTACACATTATATAATACTACCATTATTGTGAAAGGCATCAATTATTAGAAGCTTTTTTAAATATTTTAGAAACTAAGAAAACTCTTAAGCTGTTATAAAAATATAGAGTCAACTGAAATATAATGCAGTAAATACGAAATTTAAAGTTATTAACAGTAAAATATAAACATAAATTAAGAAACAAACCTGCATGGACATTAGGATCTGCTCCCTTATCCAGTAGGAACTGAACAATTTCCTCCTGTCCGTGAAAACATGCATGTAATAACGGAGTCCATCCAGACTCAAGCTTTGCATTGACATCGTCTTTGAGATCTGAAATACACAAAATTATTATGAAGTTTAAATAAATAACTTTTACCACAAAATAAGTTATATGATGATATCATATCAAAAATAATAACAGATAGTTATTTATAATTTAATAATGTCTGTCATAAACATTGTTTTGAGGTATTTAGATAAACACAGATTTCTCTCTATTGTCATGATAGATTTCAGACCAAAGCATTATTTTTATAAATAACAATATAATCATGGAAAGTATATAAGTTTGTTAATTAATAGTAAATAAGTTAATAATTTATTTAATCTTTACATTTTACTACTGAACTGTTGCCAAGTTTAAATATAAATGAAAGTAGGTTTCAGCATACATTGTATCTAGCAATGTAAGATATATCGCTTGCAAACATTGCGCTTGTGTTTGCATATTATTATTTATATATACATAATATTATTTACATAACAAAAGAAAGTGTTCGAGAAAAATATAATAAATTTTACCAATGTGAATTATATCAGCGACATTTTCTACTTTTCCATTTATGATAGCTTCCTGTAACTTTGTTTCTATCTTCTGTTTAACATTTTCTATCTGACTCACATAGCTTTGGTGTCGATTCTAAAATTTATAAAATTAAAAACAGTTTGTAAAATTAAAAAACAGATGATAAATAACTGATGCTTTAAATATTCATTCATTTTGCAAACACTGTATTTAAATAATTGTTGTAATTTTAACTTACCAATTTTTCAAAATACCCGTAGTCATCATCACTATCGGTATCATCATCGGATAGACCAGCTGGTCTAAAATTTGCCATTTTCTCAATAATTGATAATATTTTACCTATAAACTTAACGTTTAAAATTTTAAAAGAAGGATATCACATTAATGTTCGGTTTGGTATATCCAATTTTGATGTTTATTTTATTTTTATCTAGAATGACAGTGACATCTAGCAGGGTTGACAGAGAATATAGTGAATATTCACTATGGACTCGCGAAAAGATGGCGGTTTCAAGGTGCGTGAAGTTGTAATCGGAATTAGGAACTTCAAAAGTTAAATTAATGTTATAACTAGTTAATTGGAATAGTGTTGTGTTATAAGTAAGGGTAAATTAATCAAGATTTGTTTATAGTGCATAATACAACAGAACGATTAGAAAATCGCTTGCAATTTGTAAATCTACGGTGTGTTTACCTTTATATCTACTCCGATAGGAATAGAGTATATGTACAGTTATTAAGAATGATCGTGCCATAACAACGTAGTATCCATTATTTCCACCAGAAATATAACGATATTAAAGAGTTTTATACAACTACAAAAAAAAAAACATTTATGCATGACTTCCTTTTCTCTTATTTTGAGTATTTATTTAAATTTTAAAGTAAGAATATATATGCTTTTATCATTTTTAACTAATTTCACTTTTTTTAACGCATCAAACGTATAAAATAAAATGAAACAGTAATGAAGAGAGAGAGACGGGTAGGCATAACGCTTAATCGTTATGCGACATTTTCAGCCATTTCACTCTACTGTAAGCCGCGTAAAGGAACTTCGTTCCAAAAGTGAGTAAAATATTTATAAATACATATTTCTTATTGCAGTCTTTATTAGTATTTTATTCATAATATATGTATACCTAATATAATATAATATGGTTACTACTTGGCATAAATCACGCAATAATGATACAGTTCGATTTATATCTCTAAATCTTTTGTGTAGTCTTAACACCTAATAATTACAAATTATAAATTCTTATGAACTGTTTACAATAAACAATTCAATAATCCTAACGCAAAAACAAAGTCCCTCAATGACAGCTTTATCACTGTATTAATATTTGTTTATTTGGTTTCAGATGCTGATGTTAATGCACAATTCATTGCATAAGTATTATCCAAAACCAAGTACCCATTAGGCTATTAGCCTCGTTTCTGTATTTTATTGTAAAAATCAGTAAGTGTAATATCCTAGAATATGTACTTACGCTATGGTTCGTGTTTTAATTCGAAGATTGTAATGATAAGGGTCGCTCAGCGAGCAATGGAACGCGCGATGCTTGGGGTTTCTCTGGGAGATAGAATCCGAAATGAGGACATTCCCCAGAGAACTAAAGTCACCGACTTCGTGCGTAGAATTAGCTCCCTGATGTGGAAGTGGGCTGGTCATGTCTCCAGGCGAGACGATCAGGGAGGCACTCCGATACCATGGGGTGTCGACCTATCTACGGAGACTGTTAGAGGCGTACCTCCAGGACCGAGAGGTTGTCTGTTCGGGGGGTGACGGTAAGTTGGTCCGGCATTGGGTAGGCTGCGCCGAAGTCGGAACAACGCTGACCGTGGACCGAATGGAAATGCTGGGCCTGAGGGTCTCCATATCTAAAATGGAGGCCCTTCCAGGCTGAGGCGAGAGACCGTGGCGACCGTCCAGGGTCGGCAGAGGTCGAGCGGATCAGGGCTTTAGCCCAGCAAGCCCTGATAGCCTGATGGGAGGAGGACCTGGCGTCCCCCACGGCGGGCCTGGCGACAGTGGAAGAGATACATCCCCACTTGAGTCACTGGGTCAAAAGAAAACGAGGCACGCTCTCGTTCAGGTTGACGCAGGTACTTACACGGGTGGAGTGTCCAGCATGGGTGGAACCGCGAAGTCGGCTTGTCGCTGCTGTCGAACGAGACCTTTCGCTACCAGCCGTTGCGAAGGCTATGGTAGAGCACAAGACCTCCTGGACGGCGATGGTTGCATACTGCGAACACGTCATGTCCCTAAAGGAGCAAGCGGAGCGCACCAGAGAGCAAGATGTCTCTGCTGAGCTCATACGCCGCAAGAGAGTGGGGCGTAGACGGGTGGCCTATGGTCGACAGCTACCCCCCTAATGAATAGCCTATGGGTGGCATATGCGGGGACATCTGTCACCCGCCGAGAATAGGCCTTACATTAGCTGGAGGTGCACCAAGTGTTCCAGTGCACCTGCAGAGGAGTAAACCATAGGGGGGTCTGTATTCGGACGATTGCTGACGGAGTTGCGGATGTGTGCGAAAGCGTTCCCGTGGCTTCGCCGTATAGCAACGAGAGGGACACCTTGGGGTTTTAGTCGGTAAGAGTCCGACATAACTCCCTCGCCTCCCCGGGCGGGGAAGTATCCGAAGAGGATTTCCACAAGAAAAAAAAAAAAAAAAAAAAAAGGTACTTACACTGTCGCTGCTGTCGGACGAGACCTTTCGCTACCAGCCGTTGCGAAGGCTATGGTAGAGCACAAGACCTCCTGGACGGCGATGGTTGCATACTGCGAACACGTCATGTCCCTAAAGGAGCAAGCGGAGCGCACCAGAGAGCAAGATGTCTCTGCTGAGCTCATACGCCGCAAGAGAGTGGGGCGTAGACGGGTGGCCTATGGTCGACAGCTACCCCCCTAATGAATAGCCTATGGGTGGCATATGCGGGGACATCTGTCACCCGCCGAGAATAGGCCTTACATTAGCTGGAGGTGCACCAAGTGTTCCAGTGCACCTGCAGAGGAGTAAACCATAGGGGGGGTCTGTATTCGGACGATTGCTGACGGAGTTGCGGATGTGTGCGAAAGCGTTCCCGTGGCTTCGCCGTATAGCAACGAGAGGGACACCTTGGGGTTTTAGTCGGTAAGAGTCCGACATAACTCCCTCGCCTCCCCGGGCGGGGAAGTATCCGAAGAGGATTTCCACAAGAAAAAAAAAAAAAAAAAAAAAAAAAAATGGTACTTACACGGGTGTTTCGGTAAGTACCTGCACGGGATAGCGAGGCGAGAGGTATCACCCTCCTGCCACGAGTCGCCGTGTGGCGCACCACACCCTGACGGAGTGTGCTGCGTGGGGGCCTCAGAGGCATTCCCTGGCAGCGATAGTCGGCGGAGATCTATCGACTATCGCCGCATGGCGTTAATAACGTTAGGTTCTCGTTGGAAAAGGTCTGTGACATGACACTCTCGCAGAAGGAGGCCAACGAGGAAAATGCCTCCGCTGATTCGATCCGTCGAAGAAGACCGGGGAGGAGACGTAGGTGCTATGCGCACCTTCTCCCCCCGCCTTAATAGCCGCCGGGGCTAAGGGGGTTCGCTGTATCCGGAAACCCCCTGTGAAACGGAGGCCCGCTTAGGCGGGCCGACCGGAAATGATATAGGTAGTTATGGTTTTTTGAACACCAGCAAAGGTAAAGAATCAAATCAAAAATGGCCTTCAGAACAGCCTGTGAATATCTCACTGCTGGGCTAAGGCTTATGATAGCCTTATCTTCATGGAATTCAAAGCTACAATCAGCGGTAATTATAAAATCACCGACAGGAAAACAATTGCAAAATGATAATCAGAGCTTTTTTTAAATTATTCATAATGATACTTACTAATTACCAACTTGAAGGACTAATTGTCCTTTCACATGTATACGGCTGCTGTCGCGGAGCCGTAAGGGCTCTTTTCCATATCCACCTAAAGCCTATTCCGACCACAAGAGAAAGAAAGACAAATAAAAAGCTTTGTCATTGAATTAACGCGATATCAATAGTCGAAATCTGCAATAATCTTTAATATCGCACGTTTATTCCAATACCATCACTATACTGAAAAAGCAAATTTTACATGGAGAGCAATTAAAAGATTTTTAGGGAACATTATTTGATGTAAAAAAGCTAATTGTTACTTTTCTCGAAATTATTCCTAAGAAATAAAGTATTTTTTTTTTAATTTTCTGCTTTTAGTAAATTATTAGTTATTCAGTATTTTCATTTTAAGTGACACTTTACCATTTTTAAATAAAATCTATTCTAATGTGCAAGTGTCATTTTGCATACATAAATGTATGGAGTTACAAAAATAATAAAAACTAATATTAATGTCGCTGCTTATTACCTTATGATTTGGTTGAATAACGAAAATTAAACAAATAATACATGAAGTAAAACTATATTTTTCGGAAAAGTTGACTCAAAAATAACGATTATATATATATAGTATACGTATTTATTCAATCCGAAAAAGTCTTAATAAAATTTTGAAAATTAAATCGTCGTTAACTGCTTTTCCTACCTTAATAATCTTTATATCTGATAATCGAAATGTTTCACCTTCCGTATTTTTATTAAATTTGCTACCACTCAGCCAGATTTTTTAAATCATAGAAATCGCTATAAGTCATTGCTTAAAGGTTGTATGGTGGTCCTTATTTCCTCGCTGTTTGTATAAGGGTCATGTATTGTTCATGCTCATACTCGGTGGTAGAGCTTTATGCTAGCTCGTCTGGGTAGGTACCACCCACTCATCAGATATTCTACCGCAAAACAGCAGTACTTTGTGTTGTTGTGTTCCGGTTAGAAGGGTGAGTGAGCCAGTGTAATTACAGGCACAAGGGACATAACATCTTAGTTCCCAAGGTTGATGGCGCAGTGGTGACGTTGTTTTTTTTAAGAAATATACAAACCACTGTCTATGGGCGTTGGTGACCACTTACCATCAGGTGGCCCACATGCTCGTCCATTAACCTATACTATAAAAAAAAAAAAAAAAAAAAATGTATATAGATCGGAAATGACTTTTACTGGACTTTGTGCAAGCTCGTCTAGTTAGGCTCATCAAATATTCTACCGCAACACAGCAGTACTTGGTATTGTTCTGTTCCGGTTTGAAGGATGAGTGAGCCAGAGTAATTACAGACACAAGGGACATAACATCTTAGTTCGAAAGGTTGATGATGCATTGGCGATGTAAGCGATGGTTGACATTTCTTATAAAGCCAATGTCTATGGGCGTTGGTGATCACTTACCATCAAGTGGCCGATATGCTCGTATGCCTACCTGTTCTATAATTAAAAGGAGATCAGGAATTTCTTTAATTGTTTTTCCATGACCGAGTAGACATTATCATTTTCATTTTGAGTATGATCGGTTACCAAAAATGTAATGTTTTTAATTTTAAAGTTTCTGAGGGCATACATGTACATCGAAAATTTGTATCGATTTATTTGCTGACCACAACAGTTGTCAAAATGTTGTCTTGCACATGGGATGAGGCGAAACAGCTACCACAAACTTTCTCTTTACTTTTTTCTTTTCTTCATCTTTCTCCAATCTACTTAGCCTTTTATCTTCTTAATGTTCTAAATATTTCCTTTCTATTACATATTTCTCGATGAATTTAAGTTTTTGTAAATAAAGTATAACTCACACACATATTCTTCTTTGGAAAAAAAAAACTGATACTAAATTGGTGATTTTAAACTTTTCTGTACGTATTTTCTTCGCGTGCTTCTACTCCTTCGTCTGCACATTTGTGTTTGTAATTTCTAAACAAATTCACCAGATTCTTTCCTTCATCCATTTTCTGTATCAGTGATAATGTGTATGTAAAATTTAATGATATAGATTGAGACATAGTGAAAGCATAACAAACAAATAACCAACCAACTAAACTAACAAACGAACAAACAAACTCACTTTCTCATTTAAATTTTAGTGAGGATAAGGTAAATAAGAAGCAGTAGTGACACTACTTAATATGTAAAACCTGTATTTTGTTGTAACAAAAGTGACACTAAATTAATAAATACAATATGGTAACAAAATAATTCAAATATTTATATGCTGGGCAAAGTCATAATGTCATTAAAAAAACAGTGCCAGCTTTGGACTCTTTGATATACAAATAATATTTAAACAACTATAACGGTAAGTTAGCACTAAACAAAAAGTGTCAATTTGTTAATAACATCAAACGTAAACTTACCGAAACTAGAAAGTAGAAAAATGCCACTAAACGTAATATGACTGTTTTACATAAAAAATAAATGATTTTTTGAAACAACAACATGTCTTCATCCGTTTACTGTCGTTGTAGGAATAACTAGAGCAAAAGGTTTCGTTTAGTGTCGATCCGCAACTACTATCCTGCGGAGCATTGGCTATGAAATAACATATAAGAATCGAAGGAAAGTGTAAATTACGCGTTTAGCTACTAGGTGGCGTTAAAACATAGTTTTTTATAAATTTCGTTTAGTGACGGTATTGGAATAAACGTGCGATATGTATTATGAATTCACGTAAAAATGGCAGTTTTGAATGTCAGCGAAGTTGTTATTGGAACTGTTGAAGTAAAATTCAAGTGGATATACATATTTAGTGAAATAGTGTTGTATTGTATTAATAAAAATATATTAGTCAATAGTCCAGTTATTATAAAAACGATAATGACGTATTGCAGCAAATACACCAGTAAAATTCGTATCGATAATATCATGCGATTCAACTAATGGCAATGAAGAAAACAATTAAGAAAAAAAGCATGGGAAGAGGAAAGAGTTGCTGTGGGTATTAATCAGCTATACCAAAGATTAATTTAATTTTATATATGTATGTATTATAACAAAGCGTAATTATTTGATAATATTTTACAACTTATTTCATATCGGTGCTGTGATAAGAAGAGCATAATAAATTATTCAATAGAACATTATACAATTTTTTGCAAAAAAATTTACTTTGTACTGATGCATGTGTTTTTTTAATCTAAATCATACCATACACCGCTAATGCTCCGCCAACCAGTGGAACTAAGAAAAAAGATGTTATATGCATTGTATCTACCTGTAATTACACTGGCACTCACCCTTCAGGCAAGAACAAAGCAATACAAATTATTGCTGTGTTGCAGGAGAATAATTGAAACTACTATACAGATGAGTCATAAAGTAACGTACGTTTTTCGTAATGTGTAAAGATAAAAAAAATAAATAAATGCAGTGTTGATTCTTTGTCAGTATGCTATTGATCGATTTTGCTTTTATTTTATTCTTTAAATTTTAAAAGGTGAGAAAATCTTAGGAAGCTAAAATTAAGATCTGGAACCAATACCAGAGGTTAAGTGTTGAGTATTTCGTTTTAATAGTATTCAAGCGCTATTTGAACTTTCATAATGTGATTTTTATCCTTAATTAACTTTTTATGCAGTACGAACGAATACGAAATATGACAATTATTGGATTTCGGTATCATATATAGGGCGCTAAGCCTCAGTTGAAATAATATTGTGAAAAATGGCCATTGAAACTCTACACAGTTGTAAAAAATGTTTTAACAAAAGAGTCACTCCCAATTTTTAAGGAAGGCAGAGTGAAAACTCAAGTGTGGTTCTTAAGCTTAGAAGTCATTCTCCGCGACGGAAGGTAAGGATAATAGGCAGCAGTTCCAATTAAGCGACGACGAGGGCGTTTGTTAACATTTAATTAACGTCAGGGAGCCATTGTGTCCGTCGGGCTCCAGGGCCGCCGAGCTTCGTCTGTTGCGTCTTGATGAGCCCACAAGTCATAGCGTTTCGAATTACAAATGTATCTCCGCCGAACGTTCCTAAGCAATTGTATTGCATGCTATACATTGCTGCTTAGGTTCTAAACGTTGTTCTGAATCTCTTTTATTAACAGCAATGGTATCTAAATAAGGTATCTAGATTTAGGTACTTAGCAATTGGCGTTAACTGTAGACGGCAAGATCCACACTCCTCAGGTGCCGCTTGCTAATGATGCGATGCCTTAGGGCAACGTTGGCGTTGACATGAGGCGCACTCATTGGAACATCTATAAGCATCCTTTTTGTCAAGGTATGCTTTATTTACTACAGAAATCTTAAAGTAATTAGTAAAGATAAAAATAATATTTTTCGACTTGACTTTTCTTTTTATTGAGTTACTATTTTGTTTAATTTACTTTACTCTATATTTATGTTAGTTCACAAAACAATTCATTTAAAGGTATTAAAATAATTTAAATTTCTATATAGAATAAATATTATCATAATAATTATTTATAATCAAATCGAAGACATGCTGCGATCAGTGAAGGTTTTATGTTTAATATATGTATAACAATTAATTATCTAAAGCGCAATCCAATGGACAAAAAAGTATTTTTTTCGTTGGAACTAATTAAAAAACTATTAGAAGAATTGATGCTTATAATGATTGTTATTAATAAAGAGCTTTTAATTTTTTTGAGATTTATTACACCTATTAGAAAACATCAACGGGTTACAGGTGTAGATTTTTTTTAAATAAAAGGTGAGAGCTTCCTCCTTTTTTCTTTTACTATATTATGTATTAAATAACAGAATACTATGCTTATAAAACTTAAATATGGTAATTGATTTTTTTTTAAAGTACACATCTATTTAACTTCAATCTACTAATCATATTGAAATAAATACTAAGTAATTTTGACGCATTCGTATTTTACGAGATATGCGTTAAAAATTGAAAAAGAAGACAAAGGTAGTTGTGATATTTGTAGGAATGGCGGATTAAAATATAAAATGTGGATTTTTCTTTCTCAAATTACGATAATATCTTCTACAACATTTGTCTGAAATAATATATTTCAGTAGTAATTTTGTTTTACTCCTTTTATTGTTGGTCGAGATTAGTTACGTGAAGCTTTATCCGAAACAATGGGAATAGCGAAAAATCGTAAAAGGTATCTTGGGACAAATTTTGATAAAAACTAACATTAAATACTTGTAGGTAAATCATTACATATTTCGGAATGAAAAATCATTTCAGTATTTTACGCAGGCAAATACCCAATGACTTTGTTGTGTTGAAAGCGTTGTGTACCATTTTCCTATCGAAATTAATATCTTCAATTCAATATGATTCGATATTTACCAATCCATAGATCTATATCACATTTAATTAATACATATATTCTATCAATCCTTTTTCAATCGTTCTTTTTTGACTTTTATTCTTTGTTTGATTAAATGTAATCCTACTGACAAATACATATAATTAAATATAAAACATTAATATTGTTCAAATAATTATAAATATTTTTTATTTTCTTTATGATTACATAATATAAAAGCAACACTAAATAATATTATTAAATAAATTTAAAAAAAAGAGATCATTATAATAATAAAAGCTAAAATTCAATAAATAATATTGCAATATATAATTATAATACTTTTACAAACAAACAGTATTAATTTCCTCGCTTTATGGGGGAAATGTCTGTTCACTTGCAACATAATTCAGTCATATGTGTGCGTGTCGGTGAATGTAATTACGTGACACTTACGCACACATTAATTCTAAAGTTGTTTCAATTTTGAGCGAAACCACGGTCTTGTATACAGGTCTATCAACGGAGCCCGATTTCAGTGGTAAGAGATTGGTACGATTGTGTACAACTTTTATTTCGCAATAACGCCCGTCATTGCTATCGAACGTGATTGAGTGACACGCGGCGTATATTTTTCTCTCCCATTGTTATTTAATCATTTTACATCGTTTTGTTGAGATTTGCGGAATTGTTATTATTTTTGTTTTGTTATTTAACTGTTTTGTTTGCATTTAAAAAAGTGTTCGGGATAATTACGCGAATTGTCATGCCTCTGGCGGCCGTAAATTGAACTAAACAGCATCATAAAGCCGACGTACCCCCACTACTGTTATTGATAGACCTGTGTATTATACGACCGTGAGCGAAACTATATATGACACTATCCTTCTAAGCGTTATTATTCTATGTAACTGATGATCTTGTGAAAACGGTTTCTGAATTTTGATGTTATACTGAACAATTGTAGTGATAGGTTGAACTCCAATGAACGCGTCTTTAATATTTTTATATAGACTTGATAGCGATTAAAGATTATCTTGTTCTGATCTGAAAAATCGCTGTACCATGAATAACCAAACACATACTATATAAACAATTTGCAACATAAAAATAATAGTATATCAACGTTACAAGTCGAGTCGTCACCTGGGCACATAAAAGTGAGTCCATTTGGCTCTCACTTTTATGTGTGTGTGTGTGTATGCTCAGATATTCAACAAGAGCTTCGAACAGAAAGTGTCGCCACCAATAATTTTCTAAATTACATGACTAAGACTGTACCTGCCGTCGATAGACACATATTTTGACTTCAGAGAGGCTATTCGAGTTATGTAATTACTAAAAAATCGGTTTTACAGATACTATTTTATCAGTTACATAAGAAATATACATTAGTATTTAAAGAACAGCCCTGTGTTGCAAGATTTGGAGTTAGAATCAGGGCTATAATCTTGGAAATACAAAGGGCATTTCATATTATAATAAAAGGTGCGAAGTGTTTATTTTTGCAAAAAACCTTAAGTAAGCAATAAACCCTAGGAAGAAAGAAGAAAAATGATTATGCAATATAGCAGAACATTTATATACAGAGATAACATGGAGCTAGCACAATTTCATATTCTTGAACAATTCGAAATTGAACGTCGATTACATTACTCGTGGGCAAAGTCTGATTATGTTTGTGTCCTGGTGGGATGGTAGTGATTCTTGGTCTGGAAGCTAGCTTATAAGACTGCATATATACAAATATCCTGGGTTAAAATCCCATTTAATAAAGAGTTACCGTTTCTTTCATCACCTGATCTCGCTCTGGTCCTTTCGCATTGTCGTCCCAACGAAATATGAGGGAACGAAATTGCATGTGTTTTGCTTACACTTATATACTATTATATAACCAGTGCAGTTGGTTCTGATACGTTCTGATACGGTAGCCCGTAGCTGATTTATTCTTCAACATTAATTAAATACCTGACGCCAATTTATTTTTTATTATTACTTAATACAAAATCGTTGATTATTTGTATAAAGTGGAAAGAAACCTTGTTAGAATAAATGTTCGACGTAATGGTACACTTTTTCAATCTGTCCAAAGAAATTTTTCCAAATGTAATAGGGCAGCGTTGAAGGTATGAGATTTGATTTATAGCAGTGGGCCGAGTAAGGCGCGCTGACCGCCCGGTCGCTCGGCTGCCCGCCGGACGCGTTATTAAACTTTTCCCCATATTAAACATTCCGGAGACGAATACATTTTATTGTTGCCTCGGACCGACGTCAGAGGCCCCTACAAAGCGAAACTCAAAGACGGCAATTGCGAAATAAATTGAAAGCAATTTGATATTGCGTTGTAAGTAATAGCCGACAGAAGCCCGCAACCCTATAGAAGACGAAATATTTAGACTAGCTTTTGCGGCCTACTTGCATCTGCGTCTTTGTTAAAACTAAGGACTACACTTATGTTGTAACTTATATATGTATATACATTTACTACAAATAACAAAATAACAAGACAGTACATTGTATTACGGCTGTCAATTCTAAAAGCAACCCATAGAATCAATTTTTTTTTCTATATTTACTATGGAAAATATTAATCACCACTTAGTACGCTAGCCGACTAGGGGTATTACTATAATGCTTATGACAATTGCATCTATTTATACAAAGGGTCAAAAGAATAATCTCCGCTCTATTTCCTATAATTATTATATCGGAAATGAGTTTCTGGATTAGACTGGTAAATGAAGGAGTTGCTAAGATAGACAATAAAACAAAAAAGGAAATAACAAAATTGATATAGAATTATTGCGAAAGATTAATGATTTTATACGTAATCTTTAAGTGAACATTTTAATCACATTATGTAAATAATCGATAATAATAAAAATAAAACAAAATATCGACACGGAAATAAAAATCCACTGTTAATTCGCAATACAAACAATTCTGTATCTATAACTTTTGAAGTATAGCTTATCTAGATAGATTTGCTAAATTATTGATGACGTGCTAACAATTCTGTCATATTATTAACACAATATATGACAACATCTTCATTATTATGAATATCTAGACTAACGATATGACGTGAGAACCCTGTTGCTGTAAACTTAGAAATAAATGAGGGGAATAGCTACTTGTAAATTATTGAGTTAAGACTCACAAGCTAAGTGATTGGATTGGACCATTATCTCGTATCTGCTGATTTCAACGTGGGTTCCGTCTTCATTGAATTACTTAATCCATTGAATGTAAATGGGTTTTATTTATCGACAAATATCAATTTATTTAGAAGTATTAGTATAGTATAGTAATATTTTTTGTATTTAAATCTTTTGTTTTAATTTTCTTTTGATTTATTAAATATTATTGAATATGATTTTCATCAATATATCTGATCATCGTAATAATCTAACTATCACAATTAAAACTACAACATCCATTAGGTACGCGGCAGCTTTCGTTATTAATTTAGCTTAATAATCATTTTTATTTAACAAAAATATTACTCTCGAACATAGGTAGGTGCTATTAGTTAGAGTACAAAACTTTATAATAAATTATAATACTCTTGTCACAGTAGATTACATTTTGTTTTAAAGAATGAAATGGAATAAAAAAAAATGCAGAAGGAGAAGAGAATTGAGAAGAATTGAATTGATTTGGATTAAAAGCAACGTTCGCCTTACTATAGTTTGGACTTAGTTGTAAGTACAACATTTAATATATTATTGGTTATGTGCATAAAAGTATTAATACAATATCGTAACAATATTGTAAGAAGCGAGAGAGTTACGAGGTAGACTTATGGCTTCCATTCAGTGGAAGAGAGATAATGCTTGCAGGCAATCACATAAGTGGATCAAATAGCTGTAGTCCATTTGGATAATGAACTAGCGACTGTAGCCTCCCTGAGTTCTTTTATTGTATAGCCGTTACTATATGGTCTGTATTTAACTCAACGTTTGTAAAGAAATGAATCTCTACAATTTATGTTCATGCCGTTAGCAATTACCAAAGCTTTTCGGGTTTGTATATATATATTTTGCTTAAAATTTTCATGTGTTATGTAGTATCCTATTTCGTATAGATTAATACTTGCACTTTATTATTTGTACCAGGAATAAAACAATTTCAAAAGAGAACTCAGTACAAAAGGTGCGCTTGAATTGATTTCTTCTAGCACACTTAAGGAGGAGTAAATAGTAATAAAGAAAAATAAGTAGGCACGTACAATCATACAATATCTTTATTACAATAATTCTTATTATTATACATAAATATGTTTGCCTAATATGATAACACTATAATATTACATATATTTATTATATAGGTACGTATGTATACGCTGTACATTAGTAAGTGTAAATAGAATTTAAAATAATCATATTTTACTGTTAGTTTATCGAATAAACAATCAAAATTAATAATAATTTTAATCAATTAATATTTTATTGCACAACCTAATGTCAGTCATATTCATAAAAGTAAGTATTACCTACTTCAAAAGAGTTTCCTAAAATTTGTTTAAAATGTGTTTTAATATACCCCTAAGATAGGATAATGGAGAAACTCGTAAAACCGATAAACAAAAGGGAACAATGAGTATTATTGACGATGGGTAAGTCAAATCAGATATACATTTACTTGTGTGCGACGCTCCGTGGTGGTAGTGTTCGAGAGTAGTATCTGATCAATCCATTATCGGAGCCCGTACTCTGTCCAGGAGCTGTTAGGCTCGCAACTTGGCGACACACATTTTCCATTTCCCCCCTTGTCCTTACACCGGCCCAGTTTCGCCTCTTCCATAATTCAATCCATACCGAATCCATTGTGCTACGATACTCCCACAGCTCACTGCATTGACAAAATTTTAAATTCGTACAATGGGTTTTATTTACATATTGTAGGTTTATTTCAAAATGTTTTTTCTTTTTTGTAAGCTATTTTTGGATACATTATCCAGATGTGGTTATTATGATTGTTGTTTGTTTATATGGTCAACAATGAACGTCGGGTAATAAAATGTATTATTATAAAACACGTTTCATAATGTCTTTTATAAATAGTTTTTTATTAAAATCCTCTAACAACCTTAAAATTAACAATACTGATAAACTAATTTCACAATTAAACATAAATGTTTATAATATATGCAAAAAATATACATAATCTATCACGTGCATTAAAATTATTTGCTAGTGTATTTTTTCTGGCGTGTAACACCAAAGTTAACGATTTAAATATTCGACGATGGCAATGTCAATATATTATAAATATATAGATTATAGACGCTTAAACATGTAATCCCACCAACCCGCTCTTAACAAGTATGGTGGAAAAAGCTTCAAACATTCTCCCGAACTTTACGGGCTGTTACAAACAAATAACTATATTTATATTTTTATACGTATTTAACACTAAATATAAGACGAAAATGTTCATAACTTGTTATATTAGTTTATGACTAAGTCAATTTGTGAAAACATCTGAACAATAAATTGAAATTGCTTCTTAGGAATTTCCACTCGAGTACCCTCTGCAGCAAATTGATTTTAAACATTACGTTGTTTATAAGCCGGTATCAGTATGAACTAGCGCAAAAGCGTTTCCTCTATGTAGTCTATTTGGGCGAGATCCATTACTTCAGAGTGGCGGCAAGAAGCAATCTCATTGAATGACCGACCTCCCTGTACCTCTCGCCCTCCTCCTGATCCACGCCAATCGGTAAATATGCGTGTTAAATATGTATGCGCTGTTAGATGCTCGTAAGTGTATTAGATTTTGCTTGCTCTTTCATTCTGTCAAGTAGCTGTTTGTATAAATATACCTAACATAATAAATACATAATATGGGTCTATTTTGTATATTGATAACGATGATAATGTATTTAAAAAAAAAGTAGTCATTAAATCACTTTTACTTTAATATGACATGTACACCACATGATATAAATAAGGTTGAGATTTACCTCTTCATGTGCATATAAGCTTATAATAATTTTTATAGAGCGGAGATTATAACTACTTCTATGAACCAAAATAAAGACAGATTGTTAAAAAAAATATACTGAACTGTGCAAATCTTATTACTCATAGTACAACAAACCAAGTATGGTATCCTTTTGTTCTACCATATTCACTTACAAGTTTGTTGTCCGCATGAGATTTAATAACTTATATCTGACAGCGTAAACTTGGAATGCACTTCGCACGAAGTGACTAGACTTTTCCATTAGAGGCAATTATCAGGCACAACAGAGGTTCCTGTGCTCTCAGTCGAGCAAATCCGCCAACCCCATCTTGGGGACGAACCTGTTAGAGATAACGTCATAAAGTCGCCGGAGCAGAGAGCCGGACTAACATCTTTGCTGTTGCGATGCCCTCACCTCGGGATAATGGACGCTTCGCACCCCCTCCTGTCCCCCTTCGTTGCGAATTTACTTAATACTCGATACAAATAACATTAAATCAACAATCTTATTTCGTTTAAATTTGTTGGAACGAAACTGTCGTTATTTCTAATTATATTCCGATGAATTGAACATAATATTACAGATTCAATGATATTTTTCATTGATATTTTTTTGAATATTATGGATTTTTAGTTATGTTTTCACCTATCAACCTTATTTATTTACATTAAACATTAAAAGTATAATCATATGTAACGTTACAGTTATCTGTGTAAGTAATTAACCGTCATTACTAGGTTATCTTAACGTAACATAGGAATCCGTAATCGGTTTATGACAGGCACACGATAGTGAGACTAATAATGAACTAATGGCGTATCAAAACTATCAAACCTCCCGTACCGTCCCGCTCCCCGTTCTACCCCCCTCGCGCTTACTGCGCTTTTGGATAACTTATCGTTCACTCTATCTGAATACGACACGACATTTACATACTAAAAGCCTTTGCGATATATTACTTATTTTTTAAATAATGAATGACACTCGAAAAGAGTGCAAAAAGGAGGAAGAATAATATTAATTTTAACATAAATGAAAGTTTAAACAAATTTCAATAAATTAATTTATAAACGCGATTAAATATTTATAAAAATGTAGAAACATAATATATAACAAATAGTTCACAAGCTATTATTTAAAATAAATTATCTAAATGTTAATAATATTCAACGATTATGTTAATGTAAATAGTATATTTAATAGATGCTTTCTTCGCTCCGTGTACATATTAACTTTGCATAGTCGTCAGATCTTCGTTATCATACCGTATAAATGCATGAGTGGCCTTAATGGACTAGCGTTGATGGTCCGTCACTCTACATTTGACTGGGCGGCTTTCACATCGGCACTTACGTAATGCCTGTGAGCTTACACACTACAGTAATCTGTCAATTTGAAGTACTATAGTGCCTAAACTGACGGTCTATAGGACAATATCTAGCTAAGTGCTTTGGCTCGATTTACTCTTTATGATAAATCTATATTTCAAAAAATATAATTCAAATTATTTAATGTTTATTTCTTTATTAGAATAAACAACAAAAGTAACAATAGTTCATTCATATATATATTATTTCTAATTATTCCAAGTTGCACGTACAGATAGTTTAGTATAATTATAAGCAATATACAAGGGATAGCTAAAGATCTATAAACATATTTGACGTGGCTATAAAAAACCAATTAACAAGGAGATACGTTAATTTTGCAGCGATAAAAATAGTTGTACCGCATGCTGTGCATAATTTTGTTATTTGTTAATTATGTTTATCGTTGTCACTATAATTAGCATAAATTAATTTAATTAGAACATTAAATATGTATTTATGATATTATTTTAATATTCATAATGTCCATATAAATCTAACTTCACGTTAATGATTATTATTTTAATTTTATTATAAGTGAAACTTAAACTTGTCTACTCATATACGAAAAACTAAAGTAAGGTCCTCCAGACCGATTTCGGTCACGGCGGCCAATCTCAAGGGAGATTAGCCAACTGCGCAGGACATATTATAGTGCACAAGTGTGTGCGCAAACACAGGTGCACTCTCTTTTCCTTAGCTCTCATAATCCGATGGGACGGCAATCCGACACGACCGGAAAGAGTTCAGGCGCAGGACCAACGGCTTAACGTGCTTTCCGAGGCACGGGAGTGTACACACTTCCAACTTCCAGACTCCGGGCTGCTACTGAGAATTTTCTGACAGAAAAACCCAATAACTATTTATTGGCCCGACCTGGGAATTGAACCCAGGACCACCGGGTCTGCGGCCTTATATCTAGCCACTAGACCAACGAGGCAGTCGACATCATTACATATAGAAAAAAAATTGTATAATAGGCAGGTATACATGGAACATAACATTAATAATGGTCTAAATTCCCACTACCAATATCTATTTGTATAATGAGCCTGTAACTCTGTATATCTTTATCAGTTATCCATTATGTATATCTATAATATATATCTATTATATATTATACTCATCCAAAGACATTGCACGCAAAAACAATGTTTTAATTGCTGACATACATTTTTAAATTGTTTAAATTGTGTTTAAATAGGATCTCACTTTAAACACACTATTCAAACAAGTTCTGGAAGTCGGCTGCATTATAAAATACATAGGTATATGTTAAGTTTACTATGAAGTTTTTATTATTATTTTAATTATGTATTCTCTAAGCGGTCCATGCCTGCTTGAATAATAAAATGGTATTTATTTTTTTAATATTTCTGTGTCATTATTTATTTAATTAAGAATATTATTATTTGTTTAAACGTGACATTACGCAACAGTAGACGCTCATCTCGTCGTTCGTGATAGCGGTCGAAGGGTCTCTAAGTAAAAACGCGACATCTTTTTAGGCTTATGTCTAGTGTTGAGTGGGTTCACAAATGTCGCTAAAAGGCTGGACGTCATTGTTTATCCGGGCAACATTAGGCGGGTAACCGGACACGCGCGCTCTGAGTGCGCTACAAGTATCCGCTTTCAACTCATTACGGCGTGGACGTGGTGCGTGGGATGTAACCCCCCGTAACCCATTCCACGACGTCTTTGTCCTTCAATCCCTCTTACAATCTTCGATCGAGTTTCGAATATCCATGCGGTTAATGTTATATGCGGATTAGATGACAACATAAAAATAATTCAGTGATTTGAAATTTTGTCTCTATTATTTCATATTTGTTTTTAATTTTTTTTTTTTATAGAAAATATGTACCTACCTGATGAAACAAATGTTAGTAATTTTGGTTAAAACTACTTTTTTTTTATTATTTAAGTAAACCTCGAATAACAATACAATCAAAGAGATTTATTTCGAATTAGCGATGGAAGAGATTGCGACTACATGTCAGAGTTAATCGCGAAATAAAGTGACACAAGTTGACTTAATCAAGTGTCCATTTCGAGCCAGAATGGCCTTAGTTGTTGGTTATCGCCGTATATGCGATATACAAAACTAGCAGTGGGTTATTTGACCAGGCAATAATAGTTCCGACAAATTGAGTCAGTTGACGTTGAAGCCAGGAAAGGATAATAACATTTACTTACTTAATTAAAACGTGCTTTATGTTTGAAATTCGCACGCGTTAATTGTTTTTGGGATTTATAGATAGCAATTAAATTTTATTACCTTAACCCGTATAAGCCGTTTGAAAACAAAATCGTAATGTAAGCGATGGCGCAAATTTAATATTGAGCTAGCGTAAACGTTTGGTAACTCAACATATATATATAAAATAAATGTAACACATAAACATTTTAATAACCTTTCTTCTATTTAAACATATTATATTTTTGGAAAAAAATGGAAAAAAACCACCGTACGCTTTGTTGTTTAGCATATCATTGTTGCTAGCCAGCGAAAAGATACCGTCATCATATCTCGTTTTCCATGCAATATATTTAACATTTCTAATATCTGCAACAATAAACTCAAATAAACCAATATAATATTTTTTTTTATTAATTGAAGATAATCCTTGTTGGTAAGCATAAAAACAAAATTTTTGTTCCTTATTTAATATAAGTTTTTGTAATAGAAATCACGGCGTCCATAGAGCTTGTCCTGCAATAACATAACCGTTTGGACAAATTGTGGCTCCCGGCCGGGATTAGCGGCTTTATGGAACAATTCGCGTAACAGCTAGCTTCCTGTAATTGATATCAATGTTTCTTATATAGTTTTTGTTTTTAACGTTAGAGAGAAAAATGGCGAAGACATTATTTTTACAGCTTAGATATAACAAAATTAAATTTTCAATGTTTGTATATGATATAAGCTATATTTTTTTGAAGTTGGTATTTAATTAAGATTTTATTATTTTGCTAAACACATCTTCGTATACCACAACGTTTTAATTAAAACAGGTATAATTAACAAAATGAGCATGTAATTAATTAAAATCTTAAAGTCTTTTATCTTATGCCTATGTAAAAAGCGAACGCAAATTAGTTTTTTCCTGACGCAAGCCGTTTTGAATAGTAAACAAAATGAATAGGCCGCCCTAAGTAAAGTTTAATCCGTTTTTATTACAAAGAAAAGAAGTAATTACTCTACCCTTACCGCTGCAGAGGGTTGGAACTCGAGGTAAAAATTTCCATAGATTTATCATAACCAAATTAAGTTTATAATTAAAAACAGGAGTTTTGTATAGACGTAATTTGAATATGTAAATAGTATTGTTCGCCGTATTGCTTATTATGACAAAACAACTAATTTACTCTTGTCTAAGATTTATAAATATATTAAATTTTAAGTAATTATTTGTTTTGGACTCTCGTCAAAACAAAACTATGTATTGATACATAATCTGTGGCCTTGCTTTGATTATAAATTACTTTTTTTGATAAAAATATAATAATTAGTTCATCAATCTATTATTATTTGAACCCATTATTATTAATATCAACACAAAGTATATTTCCATTTTCTTTTCGGACGCTGTTGTCTTGTTCTAGCCAACAGATCCATGTTAACCCGATAAAACATAAACTGCAACCAATCTACAATATACGTAAATCAATTAAATAAAACACAAACTAAGAATGTCTAACAGTATCAATGACAAAAAACTCCGCGAATATTATGTATGCACTGTACATACAATGGAATGTATTTCACATTTTGCATGTCTATCTCTAATTATATAAAGTTACCGTGTAGTTTCCGTGACTTTATATACCTAATTTATATGCGAAGAATATTGATTTAATTACGCATAATTTTTTTTATAGAATTGTTAAAAGGTAAGCATTGCCTGTGAGAATTTCTCACAGCCAACATCAATAAACAACGTTTGTGCAAAACATGTTGTGCACAAACTAAAGAACCAATTTAAAATAAAATTTCCATGAATGAATGAATGAATGAATGAATGAATGAATGAGTTAAGAAGAGCTAACCAATGGAGCGTTATAATTATTTTAAAGATGACTTGAACGAAACAAAACATGAAGTAACACAAATTTTAAATTCAGAATCTAGCAAATTCATTGATTTTTTTGTTATTTGGTAAAACCTTTAATCAATTGAATCAACAGCCATTCTGTAAGCCATATACGAGGTCAAAATTTAGCAAGTAGCAGTCATGATGTTAATGATTTCGAAACGAGGTCGGTGATTCGGGATCCAATTGTGTAGACCTAACGATCTATACAATACAATACATTGTAGCAACAATACTATTGAAGGCGTATCTGTAACATAACATATAACACATACATACACAGGTATATATGTATATTGATCACCATTGACGGGGCATTTACATCTTTGTCTCAGGCTTTCATTTTCTCTTCCCGTTGACAGGACATCATGTCACTACGTCAATTCCTTTTATCACCACGGCGACGCCACATAACAAATAACATTATATATAGTACAAATAGTTTCCACCCACGGATTCGTCCATATATGTGAGGGGGATCAGGTATTAGTAGTATCCTTTGTCCTTTTATATACCCCTGACACGTGTGTGCCTAATTTAATGATGATCGGTTGAATAGTTAAAGCGTGAAAGTGTAACAAACTCACTTTCGAATTTATAACATTAGTTTGGATAATATTTGACAACGTTTATATGGATACCTACTCTTCACTTCATTTAAAAACTAAATAAAGTTGGTGTAAGCAGTTCGTATATATAATGATCTCCAGTATATTATCCTATGGAGTTATATACATACTCCATACATTCTATGGAGTATAACCCTTAAATACACCCTGCGCAGACTCAACTTACAGTAGATTACCCTTAAATTACTTACCTTTTAAAATGCTGTTATATATTTTAAAGCATATATGCCTTCCAAAAAAATATATTTTATATCGTTAAGTGTCTAACATAGTATCAATATGTAAAGAAAAAATATTAAAATTCATACTGTTATATAGAATTGAAAAATAATATAATTTATAAATAAAACATTTAATTCGGGTTGGGTTAAGAATAGTACGGACTTTAAATTACATTTTTTTTAAGTAAATGATTTCATTTAGTAACATAATAGTATCCGTAATATTATAATTTAATTACTTCGATCTTAATTAACAGATTACAGAGATATTCTATGGAAATAACACTTTATTAAACATTATTATTAACACTTAAGAGTTTTCAATATATCTTGTGATAATTGATATTAAGACAATATTTTGCATTCATATACTTTTCTACGACACTTTTTTAAGTATTGTTTTAAATGGAGTCCGTAATACACAATCACAACCTACAATTATTTTTACTCGTTATATTGCTTGTATGCAATGTGAAGATAATTAATCTTCATTCGTTTGTTGAATGTCAATTTGAACGAATCTTTCTGTATTTTGGACTGTAAATATATCAGTCATTGTCCTATTAAATAAATTTAAATATAGTATAAAAATGATTAACAATCTCAACTATCAAATAAAAAAATACTATTGTTTTATGTAGCCTGTTTATTGAGAAAGTTTAATGACTCTTTAATTTCACACTACGACCCAGTAGGAGCGAAACAGAAACGCTAAAGGTTGACCAGTATAAGATTTGATGCATGAACAAGATTTTCTAAACCATATTTAATGCGAGGCACAAACACTACAACATATATACATGTATTTCTATTACAATTCTTGGTATTTGTTTCATTTTATTGACTTGAATCCAAAAACAAATGGTTATTGGATTTGGTAATTAGAATTTGGAAAATGCAAACAGTATATAGATTAAGTCAGTGTTGAAGCAACGGTTTATCATTATTTGCACAGCTAATGGAATAATTACCATCGTGTAGACTGTGGAGGATAATTGCAAAGGCGACAAGTGCTAATGCCGCAATGAAAACTCAATTGTTGTCACTAAACCACACGTAACACATTATTTTATTAAATATAATACATACATAAAAAAATATATTCTTTACAAAATCACTAAAAGTATTTCACATGTTTTTCATTAAAATCTCTTAACAATTGATGATGTTTGTTAGTTTTTAGAATTTTGGCATGTTGTTATCGCTTTTCATTATCATCGCCGCAGGACTTGTTGAAGGGTGAACGAGAGGATCATTGTATGATTGGATATGTGTGATTTACCACAAAATCTTTTTTTATGTATAAAAGGGCAAACGGGTAGTAGGCTCACCTGATGGAAAGTGACTTCTTGTACGTTATATAGACTGGTGCGTACGTGCGTCATCGACAACAAAATAAATGAACATTTGTTTTATTGTTGATTAAAAAATTAGCTCAAAGATAGCTGAATGTGCTTAAAATATCAAGAGATTTAAACTGTTGGTCGAGTGATTAGCTTAGTAGGCACTTGAATCCGAGATCTGGGGTTAAAATTCTTAGTAGCAGCTCGAAGTCTGAAAGTTAGCAGTTAGTAGCAACCCATGCCTCACACAGTCTCCCTTGAAAATTACCGCGATGGCTGAAATTGGTCAGGAGCACATCATCATTAGCTAAGATTTAATTTATATAAGCATAAGTAAATAACTAACTTATTAACAAACAGCCCAAAAAATATACTAAATATTTTTAATTGGTGATGAACACGAAAAAATAACTCGGTGTTTAAGTAAAATCTTCTCGTTCTCGTTATCATTGACAAAAACCTGTTATTTAATAAACATATAATGTTATATATATGAACTTTAATGAAACATTTATATCAAATATAAATGTTTCATTAAAGTTCATTAATAGAGATTGAAGTCTATAGAGCTAGAGGATATAATTGTATAGCAATTTACTTTTGTAAAATGAAATAAGTTTTTATAATTATATGCTCTCGTATCCACGTTACTGCAACGCGTTGAATAAAGCTATAAAGCCTCATAATGAAAGTTAACTGCTTAACTATGATTAGTTGACTGGCATTTGTAATTTTACTTAACGCTCACACAGTTTGAGTATAAGTCTACTTTTATAAATTCGTTTCAGTAACCTTTAATAATTAAGTTATATTAAAATCTTCGTATGAAGCGTGCGCGTTTATTGTCAAGGTAGTCCTCAAAACATATTATAGAAGAAAAAGGTAGTTCAAAACGTTGTTGATTTATTTTACATAGAAACAAAAAATGACTTTATAATATTACTAATTTTAGCCCGCGGCTTCGCCCGCGTGTTGTGGGTCGGGGCGTCAGGTAACAGGTGTAAAAATAATATGTACTTCCTTCGTGTTAAACTTGAGTCATATCAAATTTCATCAAAATCGGTTCAGTGGCTTAGCTGTGGAAGCGTAACAGATAGACAGACAGAGTTATTTTCGCATTTATAATATTAGTAAGTATAAATTTGTAGTATGTCTTAGTATTTTCAAAATGAGGTTATAAACATAAACTTCTAATATTGTTAAGTAAGAATAGCGGAGGAGCCCCAGTTAATAGGACATGTGGATCTCAATCGCAAATTTTAATCCTGTCTGAGTTCTGAGTTTGAAAAACTGGGATAAATGGAAATTATATTTGATCATAAATTGTACCAATGAGTTTTAATGTGTATATTCTCGTTGGTCTAGTGGATCGATAAAAGGCCGCAGACGCGGTGGTCCTGGGTTCAATTCCCAGGTCGGGTCAATAAATAGTTATTGGGTTTTTCTGTCAAAAAATTCTCAGTAGCACCCCGGAGTCTGGAAGTTGGAAGTGTGTACATTCCCGTGCCTCGGAAAGCGCGTAATGTTTCCGGTCGTGTCGGATTGCCGACCCATCGGATTATGAGAGCTAGGGAAGATAGAGTGCACCTGTGTTTGCGCACACACTTGTGCACTATAATATCTCCTGCGCAGTTGGCTAATCTCTCATGAGATTGGCCGCCGTGGCCGAATTCGAATTGGAGGACTATTTATATTTATAATTGTCAGGAAATCGGCACGTGTCGGATGATATTCTACCACATGATACTAATTCCTATAATCTCTATGGTTATATAATATTGATTTATATATTTAGATTTATTCATAAGTAATTAAGCAGATTGTTGAAAATAACTATTATCAGTTTATCAAAATAAGAGTGAATTCAATTTCAAGCTCGTGAGGTAAAGCGGACTCACCTAAGAGTCCCTAAAAGGCTCGAAGGCGGGCGTCCCTGTTGCCCGTCTAGTTCGCTTGTGCCCGTTTATAAACGGTTTTATTGCTTTCGGAGCAACCGAACATTATTAAACTTTTCCAATTTCGATTTATCACGTAGCTGTCGGAATTTAATACCGCCCTACCTTCGGCGGAGGCGATCGCCCGCCGCGTGATTACAATACACATCGTTAATAATACGAGTGGAGTCGTTGCGAGCTCGAGAAGCTCAGTCGGTTGCCGATTATGACATGATGGGACCACGCAGCGCCCCTTTCATCAAGCGACTCGCGAAAAATGAGCACAATTTAATTATTACATAGCTTAATTCGATAACCCTCGCAGTCGCGCGGTATAAAGCATTTTTCTTATAAAACACTCTTATATCGTTGCGCGGTATGTTTCGGAGGCGAATTTCATAACAAAATGAAGTCTCATATCAGCACGGGTTAAAATTATGAAGCTAAAACTGAAGGTTATTGAAAACGTGACTTACATTTATATGGGTCATGTGAAATGAAATTTCATAGGTACATACACACGAATATGAGAACTGTATTTTATTACCAGTAAAATAAATATATTCCAATACGTAGCTTATGGTAATTTATTATTCATGTAATATTTTATTTATACAGTGAACCAATTTAAAGCAATATGATTTATCTGATGAATCAATGAGATTGTTTGTGAAATGAGTGTCATAGAAAAGTGATGATCATAGTGTGGGTATGGCGGCATAGAACGCGGAAGCGCACGCGGTTGCCGTCGAGCGTATAGCGGAGAGGGCAGCAATGCAATCTACTCACATTCATAGGGCCAATCAAGCAGCGACCCACCGCCACCCGCTTAGTGTACCTCCACCCTAAACAGGCACGAATCCAGTAAATAATGCAATTAATATGATTCATATTTCAATAAAATTTACGAATGATTAAAACTATTATATTTATCATCTATAAAAATTATGCGTTTAATTTGTATATTGTGTTTGTATCTATTTCAAAATTTAGAATAATTTGTTGGAACATGATAACGAAACAAAATTATTTATTAATTAAAACTACTGTGGACTTTTTTCACGAAATATTAAGACAGCAGTGTAGAATCATGAACAAAGGTTACTTTCCCTGTTAACATATTGTTGATAACAAATTGGTACCAAATTTATCTACAAATATGTATGTCATGCTTTGCAAAAATCTTTTCTTTGTCTCTTGAGTTATTTCCGACAAATTTATTTTTGCTTCAGATGTGTCTTATATTATTAATTCCCAATGACCAAAAACGTTAAACAAGTCTTAAATTATTAACATATAGAACAACTGATCTTGAAGTAAACGGCCTTTGGTATTGCGCAACCAAACTTAAGAACTAATATTTTATGTTTTGTTCCAGTAATAATACTAGCTTACACTTCATAGGTTAACAGAAATCCCACTCAAATGAGCCTGCAATTTTTTTTTATGGTATACGTAGGCTGACGTGCCTATGGGCCACCTGATGATACGTGGTCACCAACGCCCATAGACAATGGCATTGTAAGAAATGTCAACGCTTACATCGCCAATGCGCCACCAACCTTGGGCCACCAACTAAGATGTTATGTCCCTTGTGCCTGTAATTACACTGGCTCACTTACCCTTCAAACCGGAACACAACAATACAAAATACTGCTTCTTTGCAGAAAATTGGGTGAGTAGTTTTTTTGTAAACTAAATAAACGGACAATACAGTGCCTGCTTGCAATAATATAGTTTGGTAATTTATGATTTATTTATTTTTTTCGAAATACGGCCCTGGCACACGAGCTCACGTACGACCGCTCGTAAGTTCAATGGAGGTGTTGATTAAAAATATTTCCCATGTGCGGGTGGATAAGACCCAATTGGGCAAGCAATCAGCCGCCCGCCCTCGCGACCATCTACCGCTAATCATGCGCGCTACAAACCACTCTTTGTATATCGGCAAAACACGTTACGCCACCTTTATCATACCCGAATTTTTTACTTATAATATTAAATTCTCTATCTCTTAATATTGTCATCAGTAATAATATAGTAACCCTACCGCTATATACTAAATTAAACCAAAACAATATTGTAATATTGTCTTAGCGAATGTTAAGAATGTTATTTGGTAAACATGACATATTAGATATAATAAGAAAATAGTTTAAGACTAGCAAGATATTGTGCATATTAAAATATATGTACCACAATTAAATGAGACCCAGTTTATATGTAACATTATTAATAATTATTAATCTTTGTTAAAAATAAACTAATAAAAAAGAAAGCGGTAGTACGCTTTCTTTTTTAATATTTCGCAAAATTTACTTGTGTAAATGTGTTTATTTAAAATATCTATTTAAAAAGATAAGAAGTTACGTGAGCCTCGCAGATTCGCTAGCCAAATGATATCCATAGTCGAAAGACTTCGGCGTGCACAAAGCGTGCCAGATATCGACAAAAACAATGAGTTGTCGTTCTTCTAGTGCATTTAATTGGAGTATTCGCGATTATTGGTTGGTAAGATTTTCAAACTTCCTATAACATTGCAGATACTATTTTATACATATACATAGACATGTCTAACATTATAAGAAAATTATTTGTAATATTTGACAACTTCCTTTCATAATTTATATATCCCTAAAACTTACTTTAAAATGTTATCCCAAAAAAAAATATACGAAATATATTTCGTGCCACTTCGACGATGATGTCACTAAGCAACAAACCTCCACACGAAGTTTCAACTCAATCGGATAAAGGGGCTTCGGATCGTATACAACACAAAAAAAGGAACATTCATTTATTTATAATGCGAATACATAATTATAATCATAAGCTACGATTTATACGATCACTTTAAAAATCCACACATAATTACTGGGAACAAAAACCACATTCTCGACAAAGCTCGCTTATCGTTAATTATTTTCCAATAACATGTATCAATAATTATTAATTCAAAACGATAAGTCGTGGAAATGATGCATCGTACTTCTATTGATGAACGTTGAAAAAAACTGATCCAGAAAACGATTGCGGTTCCAGAGCGCACACATTAATACAATTATTTCTCATAAGAAACATCAGCGCTGGTTCGAGCATTACGGGATTTTTTTTCTTTGATCTAAATTCATTAGAAAATGCGTGCACGTCGTATCCGTCGTATGCGCACAAATGTCGCGCGTTGTGAATACCGCGGTTTTTGCGCGCCACTGTGTCTAACGAGATTGAAATACCCATTTGCCTTTGGACGGAGCTCTACTTCGAGGAATTAAAATAAAAGAAACAATAAAAATGTAGTAAACATTTTTATTTAATTCGAGGTAGTTTTATTCTTATACGAAACATTTTGCAATGGCCGGCCCAGCTAAGGGCCTGCTTGCTGTATTTGGGCAAAATTGGTAAATAGTTTCCAAGATTCGACATTCCGTAGCTATACGATGGACGAAGACGTATAGTTATTTTGATTTCAATTTTTTACTTTATTGTATTGGGTTTTTAATATCGAATATCTTTATTCAGTTACATGTATATTCCATGATATAACATTTTAAATACCACAAACGACAAACAAATTATTACTTATTATAATTATTTTAATTACATGGTTAGTTAAATTACGTTATTAATATAAGCTTTATGTAGAAGTAGCGAGTATTGTAATGTGTGTTGAAATAAAAGTTTTTCTTTGTTTCTAGCGGCTTTAAGTCGCATTTTATTGAATACTGATTAGTAACCGTTTATTTTATTGAAGCACCTACTTATTGTTTATGTAGTTAGTTAGTTTTTTATATGACTTTCCATCTTAGGAGCTCCTATGCAGCTGTTAAAACGGGTTGATGCCATATTTAACTCAGAAATGTGGTAAATCCTTCTGATCCGATTTAATTAACAACGTTTCATTCGATTTTACTGTTATCCGTCGGAGATAATATCTTATAAGGCAATAATATACCTTTAAATGCTAATTCCTTTCTGTTCGCCTCAGTAAGGACAATTATTTTAATTGCTTTTAGATTACTTTTGGTTGTTAATTATTGAATATAAAAAAATCGTAAAAGATATTATTTCATTAAAATATTTTTATTCTTTTTTCCTTATGGATTTTGATATGTTTTGTTTTTATAGTGTTATTAAAAAAAAAAGAGTTAATGTGCATAATTTAATGAACAAAATCAATAATAGCAATATAAAATATTGTTACAATTCGAATTCGTATACTCTCCAAAGCAATAAAATATTATAGGTAATTAATCAGGACAGAAAACATTATTAAACGCAGAAACAATTATGAATTTCTATAGAAACTATCTTAAACATTTACTAGGGTTATTGCAAGAGAGTACATTAATTTATGTTTATGGAGCGGGCGATTAAAATTGTCGCGCCACGTCGTTAACGCGTCTACGGCGCGCATCACCGCATACTAGTCACCTTATGAACGTTTAAATCACATACCCAGCTTCTTATCCCACAAAACGATTTCCTGAACTACTATCAAGAGATAACAAGCGTTCAGAGTCAGTCTAACTGACGTTACATTAGTTACGTTTCATGTAATAATGAGACATTGTCCGCGCCATACCCAACTTCTAATACTTTTCAGAACAAAATAGCAACATATAAGTTTTATTGTAAAATGAGTCCAATCGTGTCATTAAAAACTCATATACAAGTACAGTTTTTACGATGAATAAATTTTGGCACAGTAAAAAGATATGAGGACATTTTGAGAACTCGTTTCTTTAGATTTTTATGATACCGCATGCACTCCTGGCTCCATTAGGGAAGTGATTTAATTAACCATAAAAATATAATAATATTATTCTCTTAATGTTTTTGCCAAAATGATAAAGATTTTTAAATTGAGCACTGCTAATACTAATATTATCAATGCGAAAGTGAGTTTCTTTGTTACGTTTTCACGTCTTAACTAAATGACCAATTATCATGAAATTGTGCATACGCGTTGTCATAGATATAAAAAAGGCCATTGTACCTAACACAGCTCCCAAACACCCCGTGGGCGTTACACGTGGGCGAAGCGAACTAGTTACGGCTTGATTTTCATAACTTCTGTACTTTTTTAGAATTAGATACGTAATGATAGAGCTCATGTTTCACTTATTATGCTAATAAAGGTAAAATGATCAATTATATTCAAAACAATAACGATTTTCTTATAATGAAATAAAGTCTTCTGAAGCCGTCCTATACATATCATTTTACTTTAATGCATGTTTCTTAACACACGTTAGTTTTTATTGTTATGTTTAATATATGTTAAATTGTTGTAAGCAAAACTAAATTTGTATAATTATTGCGTAATGAGTTAGCTTATAATTGCGATGTGTGGTGTTAGTAAATATCAAAATATTTAAAAAAATTTTTTAGGATTGATATATGTACATTGTGTTCAAATAAATATATATTTATGTATAAAGTAAAACTTAAAGAAGCATGCACTAAAAATTAAAAACTAACGTAATTAGTACTACTTATGTTTCACTTACCAATAATATATTATACATAACTTCATTTAATAAACGGATACAATTAAAATTATAGACATAATTAAAATTAACTAATTACAAATTATGTTACTTGAATAATAATGATAACAGCTTACGACTGGCGACTAACCTGGTATTTAAATGTACAAATTTTTGTTTTAAATTCTTCAAGAGTTTGGCACCGAATTCAAATTTACACTCGAAAGTATTTTTTTTATTTTCAGTATAGGTATAGAAGCATTTTATGTTCATAGGTCTACAAAACAAAATGACAATCAATAAATACATATGATTACATTTCTCTTGATATAGACACGACATGCGCTTATTATTAAGTATAAATTAGCGTCTAATAAAGGGTTGGTAATTAGCTAAATAAAATAAAATTGTAAGCTTGGTCTCTGTTGCTATCATAGGGTATAATAGCAACAGAGACCAAGCTTACAATTTTTTTTTTTTTGTAAAGTCAAGCTAACGAAACAGTTTTTTAATTATTATTTCTTTTTCCTTAATATTCTCAAATTGCAGTGTTTTTGTAGCAATTGAAGTTTTAGTTAGTTATAGTCAGCTCATTAATTAGGTAGGTTTATTTTAAGGTTATCTGCATCCTAAGATTAAAAGTAAGAAAATGTTAAACGGAATTGGAATTGGTAATGGAAAACTAAAGTTACTTAGAAACAATCATAACAATCGATCCGTCTAATGTACTGATCATTTATACAAAACTACTACTCGTAGTTCAAATGTTGTTTCTATTGTGATGCAGCCTAGAAAAGAAATCATGAAAACCCTAATTTAAATTAAACTACTCAACTCAATCAAATAACTTAAAAATGCACCAAAGTCACGGTCTATGGAGTAAAAAGAAAGATAGAATATGTTGTCAATTCTGAGTTCCAAATAATAATTTGACCTGAAGCTATCGGGATGTGGGCTAACGTTAGCAAGTGATTGCAAATGTAAGTTGCCTTATTAAATAACTAATAACCTACTGAAACGACTCCAGGATCAGAGCTTCGGGATGTAAACAAAGCAGTCAACAATATTATTTACAATAATAATAATGAACGTGCTAGAGTTAGTGATAACTATTGTAATTCGTATCACGGTCATCACTGTTTTACTCCTGGAGACGGACAAGATAATCGTTAAAAATTCATAATGCCTGTGATATTGCGTACTTTTGTTGTTGTTTTATCTTGATAAAATGGTTATCCTAGATTATCAAATCTAAATATCGAATATCAATATAAAGAATATTATCGTTATCGATTTTTTGGTCTTCCTCGTCCAATAAATCTTACAACTGTGAAAAGGTATTTCTTAGATTTGTTGAACTATAACTAATTAACTATTTATATAAGACCTACCACTTTAAAACTTGGCAGGTGTGTTTCTATGCTACACTTGCAATAAATGAGAATGGGTTGGTAAATTAAGTTGATGAAATTTTCTTGGAATTTGCCAAGTATTAAATAAATCTATCTGACCGAATTTCGGCCATGGCTAGGAGTCTGTACAGGTGATACTGTGTGCAGTGTATGTGTTGGTCCAACTTGATACTTACCCTGTTCTCATATTGCTTCGTCTTATAGAACGGCAATCTGATTCAATCCGAGCGAGTAGGCGCAGATCCAACCGCTATAAGTACTTCTCTATCAACTCCTTAACTTCAGACTTTTTGAGAGAATTAGTTGTAAAAATACAATATAATTTTATTAGATAGACACTGAATTTGAATTCCAATCATTGGAATTTGCAGCTTTATAAGTTTTACCAAATTTACCGTTAACATTTATACTTTATTCAAAAAATGTAGGATATAACTTCTAAGATGGGCATATATAAGTCCATATAATTTTTAATCATTTAATGATAAAAGCTCGTAATAAATTTCGCCAAGTCAATCAAGAGGGTTCAAATAATAATTATCGAAACGATAGTGCTTATTTCTTCCCAAAAAATATAAATTAACAAATAAAAGGTATGAGAATAAGAATCTGTAATAATAAATAGTGCTTCTATAAAATACTTGCAGCAAAAGTTACTGAAGAAAAGAATTTATTTGACCCCCTGTTTCATTTCCCGTTTTTCGAGCGAACGCTGACGCTTTCTTGATACTCTTTCTGATACAAGCTGATCAGAAAGAGATTTGTTCCTAAAATAGTTATATGTTTCATATAAGTAAATACATGTACTATATTACAATAGAGTTAAAAAAGATTTATAAGAATCTACTAAAGTTACATGAAGTGTATATGTTTTGAACCAATGATTACTAACAAATAACTTTTTAATGTTTCAGAATTTCATTGGTATAAAATTTCAATTAACTTGAACTACAAATAGCCAGTCTTTTCAAATTAAATTGAATGTACGGCAAGCCACATGTCTGGAAAACAATTAAAGTTGTACAATGAAAACGCAACACAGAACCCTAAGCGGCAAGCCATTGTGTCGCTATGAGTATTAATCGAATAAGTCCGGTAAAGCTACAGCTACACGTACAATCGTTCGTAGAAAGCACTATATTTTGGACATGATTCTTATTGTTTTCAGACATTATTTTGGAAACAAATATTTACAATACGATATACAAAAAATAAAACAAAAGGAATCGACGTAATTTTGACCAAGTAAATCAAGAACCATTATAGTACAAGTAGAAATCTCTACTAAAATAATGCACTGTAAAACAGTTTTGGGAAGTTAAATATCTCAAAAACATAACATGATAATGGGTTGCGATAAGATCTATTAGCGTTATTGTCCCCCAAGTAATATTAGCATTCTTATTTACGGCGAAGAATCGTAAAGAAGATGATCCAGTAATGATACATTAGAGCAGCTAATTATACAAATATTAAATAAACAAAAATTACTAAATAATTAATTTTAATTATAATAGAACCATTTTAATAAACATTATTTCACCATATGTGCCGCTAAACGTTAGGCGTGTTAATATACTGAGCTCGAGTCGGATAGGTCGCCCAAGTGAGTTAATTAACTGGGAGCGAGTAAGGCGACGCTCACGGCCGCTCTAATTGCGCGATTATTCCTCCGCGACGCCTAACTGCTGGATGAAATTTAATTAAAGTTTGTTGTTCAAATAGATTTAATTAAAGTAATGTTGTAGCGAGTGGCGCGCCGACGCTGAGCCGCGCGGCTCAATCCGAGTGAGTGCTGCGCAACTTTTCTAATTCATTACTTCTGAAAGCGTTCCCGTGACGCCAAGCACTCTTAATAATTTGTATTGTGTAGTTACAGTCGTTTTAGTGATATCCCGTTGATACGCAGGCGCTTGTAAGTTTTCCAAATAGGGATACTGATAACATTTTGATATGAAGAGTCTTTCGAGGCTCTGCGAATGTAGGCTATTACACATTACTGCATTGTTACATAGGTTATTTAATTTTTAAGATCTTTGCTATATACGTTTTTAACTTAAGAGTATTGAGCGAATTATTCATACATCAATAATATATTTAAAACACTATATTTCTCCATTAGTGAGACAGTTGCGCCGTTGAAAATTATATCGGAATGGACTCTCGAATACAAATGTCCCGTTAAAAGCAACATTAAGATAAAAGCTATGTGCCATAATTCTTATTAATTATTAATAGGATTGTCAATTAAGAAGGTATGAGGTTTGAAAACCTTTTGAAAATAGGAAATATTTATGTATCTAAAAATAACAATTGTATCAACAATCCGAGGCAACCGTAAGCGACGAACGATGTTCGCGTCAATTACGGCTAATGGAAAACTTAAATTATGATAAAAGCTAAACGAGTGATGCTGCGTGGCCG
Source organism: Nymphalis polychloros (assembly GCA_905220585.2). Lineage (NCBI taxonomy): Eukaryota > Metazoa > Arthropoda > Insecta > Lepidoptera > Nymphalidae > Nymphalis > Nymphalis polychloros. Next base: position 8,378,861 of record HG992245.1, on the reverse strand, counting down.
TATTGGCACCACTTTAACCTTGTCTAGTGCGTACAGAACTGCACAGCACTGGGACAATTCACAAGTGTCTCATTGACAATGCTACAATATGATCACTTTTGCATATACTTATTTATCTGTCGCTTATTCTTTTACACAAAAATGTAGTATAAAATTATTTTTTTGTCTTTAATTCTTGATTTAATATAATATTAAAGAAAAAAAATTGCTTAAAAACTCATATTATTTTAATTAGTATTATTACTCTCGTTAAAGTTCATTTAGTAAATTAAATGACACTTGAGTTCAGAAATCAGTAGTACATTCACATTATTATGTTGTTCATAAATAATTATTTGCGAAAGCGTATAAAATCATACTTGATTTTTTTCTTGTTAATGTTGAAATGTCAAAACGATAATATTAAGAGAACGAAACTGCATCACCGATCGTTCTTTCCGGCGGTGGCGTCCCGCTGACCCACAAAGAGCTCAGCCGGGCAGCTTTCAGCCGATTATTCGCGACGTGGAGCTAATTTGATTGCTGTTCGCCATCAATTACCTCGCCAATACCACAGCTTTTTATTTACTGCCTTTTGCAACATCTCACGACTCACCGCTTATATATCAAACAAAGATTTATTGTGAATAGCTTTATTGGCATTGTTCTCGTTCGATTGTTCATTGTTCCAGGCGATCGAACAATTAAAAATGAACGCTGCCAATGAACTGTTCGTTAGGCGAAGGCTCGTTAAACGCTTTCGACATTGCTAAATTTTTCCACGCACACAGACGGCCGCGGGTGGTGAATCTGTTTGTGAAAAAACGTCCGAAGCAATCGCGGTGATGTGGTATGCTGATACAAAAATGGAAATGTGGATTCGTTTTCTGTCAGACAACTTTGTTGATGAATTCAGAATAATTTTCTCTATTTTTTAATTCTTTTTGTTAATAATTCTATAACGTCTTAAAATATAGAACACAACTGTGACAATTTATCTTCTGCTTTTAAAACCATAAAATTACCGATTAAAAGGGAACTAATGAGTTGCACATGTACAAAAACAAATATTTTATTATGAGCGAAACAGTTGCACGTTTACCAATGTGTAAATTATGTGAGTTTCATATATTGTAATACTTAAATACTAGTCGTGTTAAAACAAAATATATATTTACTTAAGATAACTGAATATTGTACAAGCAAATGAAATTTCAATGTCATGTCAATAAAATAAAGTCAATAGAATAAAGAAATAACATTAATATAATAAGTCAACGTAGGTGAAACGTTAGGACTAAAACAACAAATTTTGATTCGTGTTTTGTTTTACGATATTTGTTGTTCTGATATTGAATATATCTAAATTTAAAAAATCATAACACACGTAGTTCATTCGTTAATACAAGGTATCCTTATTGAAATCTTTACTGGCCTCGTCGTTCCACTCTCAATTTAGGCGTCCTTGCAAGTTTACGCATCTCTTTCACGAGTAAATTGCTCTGCTCCGTCGGAGGAGTCATAAAGAAAATTGCTATACAGTTGATAAATAATTTATCTGAAAGCCCGCTCCAGTCACCGAAACATGCCCGGGGTAGCACTGCTTCCACTTCCACCTAATATCACTTTCCTTTTGTACAATTTTGCAACAGGGCCGTTCGCACGTTCCCTTCCTTTTATGGGCAATAAGTGGAACGCAATTATATTTATGGAGGAGAAATGGTTATAAAAACTAATTTCACCGAGTATTATTTCATCTGAGTAATGTATATTTAATACAATCAAGCTATACACTGTGACGAATTATGTAATAAATAATATTTTCATAATATAAATAATATTCGTATATATATTCATTTAATGAATATTTGAATTGAATTGAAATGACATAGCTCTATTCCATATTCTAAGAGCTTATTATAAATATTTAATGAAAATCAATTGGGGTCATAAGAGTATGTAATAGATACGAGTGGATAGTTCTGTTTGGAAATCTAAACAAAAATGGATTACATACATAATAAAATAAAAAATATTTCAAAAGATATACACCTATACTACACGTCACGTAAGTACGCGTCTAATGATATTCTCTCAATAAAAGTTGATTGCACAAGAGCGGAAGATTTCTTTATATTTAAAAATTGAAATGATGTATCTAGCTGCTAATTGGCAGAGTTAGGTATACTGTTTCTGGAGCGATGGGGCCTAATTAGTGTGCACAGCGGCCTCTCATTACGGCGCTTGGCTTTAATTACCCGCACGAACAGTCTTCTATACATACCGACTACAATTTGATTCTCATTGACTTTTTAACAATTTTGAATGCTCCACTATTTTACTTAGACATTGTATTTATGCTTTTATTCACCCATTCACGTGGTATCCTTCTTAGATTATGTGAAGTAAAAATAAAACATTCGTTTAGTTTGAAGAAAATAGAAAACTATTTGAATTATCGTATCGTACTCATTAAAAATATCTATAAATTAATGGACTGATTGGAGTATTCACAGGATGTCTGAAGGTATTTCTTTTATTTATCAAAAGCCATTTATCAAAAAGATTGGGTACCATATTAAACTCTAAACAGTAAATGATACTACTATGGAATTATAAAATGTGTGCTCGACCTATATATTGTAAAAGAAAAACCTCCTGGAGTTTTGTACTTCTTTTTCTACTCGTCATATACATAAATGACGTACCTTGTAAGTAGTTAGAGATAGTATTGTTTTATGATGCTAAGAAGTAATTAGTTTTTAAAATTAAAACAAATCATAGCATTAGTTAAATGTAAATAATCGAATGTTATACTATACAATAAGCACACGATTAATTAAAAATTTTGTACAACAAATGTAAAACATGTAAAATCTGATATACTTGGAGATGAAGAAAAAACCTGTGAAATTAATCAAATTTCTTGATATTATTTTTTTATTATAAAAAAAGTTTATTTACCCACCTTAATACTTGTCACCTCGTATATTTCAGCAATTTTTACAGTATAAGTAAGGCATTTGTTATCAAACTTTGGGGGTAACGCAGCCGCTGTCCATACAATATTTGTTATTTAGACAGCAGAAGATGCCTATTCGCGCAATCTGTAACCTAGTAGATTGTAATTGTAGTTTAAGAGTATTGTATGAGAATCGAAAGTCGGGATTTGGAAAGAATTATATAGAAAGCGATGCTCCACAACCTTGAAATAAATCACACAGTTAGCCAATGAATTTAACTTACGTCTGGAACATTCGAATTTAAGATAATGTTTATGGATAAGTGTAAAAAAAATCAGAAAATCACTAAAAACGTGTAAATCGCATTCTCGTATTTGGACTCAGTTATCGTAATCATCGAGAATTTTGAAATGAATTTTATCAAATAATAAAGTTAAAACTATAAATAAACGCCTGCAATCTTCATTTCTTAATAAACATTTTCTTATTTTGTGTAAAAAAATCACAAACTTCCCCATGTTTTTTGCTCAAAATCTCCATATATATTACTATGAAGAATACTATAGTATATTAATATACTATCAATAAAAGTGTAATGCTTCAATATTTCAATTTCGAAATTTTAATTCGACCAGAACTTGTTCTTAAATTCTACATTGTTTTATAAAAAAATAAGTACATAATACAAAATGTGGGGTAAACTATCGTATTTTTCATGTCATTTCTTTTAATTAGATTCACATAACTTAATAATTGTAATCAATATTTCTTCATAATTACAACTGTTATTAATAAAATAAACTAGTAAATAAAAACAATAGTACGTATAATTTTAAAACCTACCACTTATATTGGTAATTTTCTTTATCACTACATACTGCTAATAACGCCAAAAAAGAACATACAACATTTTCAATTTAAATTAGTCGCGTTTCCTAATAAAAGACAATAACGTAAATGACAGCCGCACTGTAGTGCAAGGTACCTAATGATGAATTACACGGAATTGCTAACCTCATTCCATTTGCCGTGAGGTTGTTTATTTAGCTGTATTAATTAGCAGACAGGTGGATTACAGGGCAGTTGAAGCGTGGCCTAATTACAGAGGGATACATGTCTGCGAAGTCTACTTAACGTGTACACCGAAATTTCTGTACCATGTATGCACTCAAAACGTTAATACTACACTATTATATAGTTGTTAATTAACCTCTTGGCGTAGATACTTTACGCTTTAAATAATATGCAAGTCATAAAGTGTAACATTTTATTAAATTTGTAAATTTGTACGGCCTTAAATAATGAAATACGTATAAGGTATACCGTATACGTATCTATTTTAGCTTTGGTTTAAAATATTTAATCAATCAAACATAAGCAAAGTTTACATATGACTAATTTGAAATCGCAGTAAGCCCTTTCAATGGTATTAATTTGTCCAACCGATAGCTAGAAATGGTTATTGCTTCTTCAAATATTAATTGATGGATAGTAAACAGCACTCACCGGTGTCTATTTATGTCTATACGATGGCATAACAGTGAAATCAATTAGGTCCGTTTGCGAACTGCTCCAATAAATACTGCTATCGTTAATTAGAATCAATCGTGGGATTGCGTTGGAGTCTATTCTGAATAAGACTAGTCGTCGTGTAGGCGAGCTCACGCTGACAGCAATTGGCTTATTAACAAAGAGAGTATCAGAACGTAATAGTCCATTGAATCATTTATTTTGATTGAGTCTTTTATAGATGTTCTATCATGAAAATTGTATTGACAAGGTATTTATAAATTAAATAACGCAAGCATAAAATCAAAACTTTTACGAGCATTTTTCAATAACCAATAGAATTAATTGTAAACCTGCCGTCAGCTTAGTTATTACTTTCGTACCCACCCTCAACACATTACAACTAAATAAATCGTGCAAAAAAACCAGGAATAAAAAATATACGCTTTATTATTATAATAAAGCGTTGGTCTAGTGGCTAGATATAAGGCCACAGACCCGGTGGTCCTGGGATCAATTCCCAGGTCGGGCCAATAAACGGTTATTGGGTTTTTCTGTCAGAAAAATTCTCAGTAGCAGCCCGGAGTCTGGAAGTTGGAAGTGTGTACACTCCCATGCCTCGGAAAGCACGTTAAGCCGTTGGTCCTGCGCCTGAACTCTTTCCGGTCGTGTCGGATTGCCATCCCATCGGATTATGAGAGCTAGGGAAGAGCGGATTATGTGCGCAAACACGGGTGCACTCTGCACCCGTGCTTGCGCACACACTTGTACACTATAATATCTCCTGCGCAGTTGGCTAATGTTTGAGATTGGCCGCCGTGGCCGAAATCGGTCTGGAGGACCCAAATAATATGTAATATTGTAAGAAATAACATGAATTGTTTATAAACGATTAATAATGCATGCCTCATTTTATTAATATCATAAAAAAATATTTTATATAGTACAAATATATCGTAATATTAGTATATTATTTAGTATATTATATATATAACGTAATATAGGACTACTGGGAATGTGGCTTCCAATGCACCGTGAGGTGGCAACTCTGCAGCTTTCATTAAGAGTAACTAAACAATGGAGTTAATTGAGTTAATTACTGCGCCTTTCACGCAGTGGCAACTGCGAATTACGATCATAGTCAGTCAGATACAGAATAAATATTGTAATAGCAATATTACAGCTTAATAGATTAAAACGTATTTATGACAAGTTTAATTTAAACTTTGATATTCATTTTATTAATTTATATTATACATATAATATAATGATCACACATGACAAATATTTTAATTAAAATAGAAAATAATTATTGAACAATAGTGTATATTTATTTGTAAGAATGCCAGCAGCAATTAAAATAACATAATGTATCGATGTTACTTTCTCTCAAATAATAATCTCGAAAATGAGTTGAAACTAAATACCTTTCCCTTTTTATATCCTTTATCATATTAATATTATACAGAAGAAGGTTTATATAATACCACTATACTACTACTACCGTCTGTACGTACTGTCTACTTTATTATATTAACAGCGTAATTTGAAAAGGACTTTGATTTCCAATTATTTGTTGTTTTCTGGATATGTAAAATTTAAGAAATGTTTTAAATAGAAAATAATTTTAGCAGTTCCTCACTAAATGCATTAAATCTATTTTTAAACTTATGTAATTTATGGTTCACGAGTTGAAAAAAATTGACATGTTAATACTTTCTCGTAGTTAAAAAATTACGATATCGAGGTACTATAATTGTATTTATACCAGAAATTTCAAGTGTAACAAGAAAACGTCTTGGTGACATAAAATAAAAAAACTTTAATATTACTTAAATATTCTCGAACCAAATACAAAAAATCTGACACTGGACGGGTTTTTTATTAAACGAATAAGTAAATTAGCAATCGAGTTTAATTAATAATATGCAAATAAATGTAATTCCAATTAACAGTCTTGCATTATCCGTACGCTGTTGTGCTAAAGTCAATTAATCATCGCTTAGCGTCGATTTGAATACTGATTGGACTTACAAGTACAATCGGCAACATTAAAGTACTTATTATTATACAGCTCTTCGATATAGTTCTTATTTATATTTAGACGTTTTTATTATATAAACGTTAACAGCATGTTAATGTTCTACTGTTGGGTAAAAGTCATTTTTCCTTTTAAGGTGAAGGGTTGGAGCTCATTCCAACACGCAGATCCAAATTTTATTCGACACATACAGGTTTCCTCTCGACGTTTTCCTTCGCCGCCGAATACTACCAAAATTATTTGAACACGCGACTTTCATTTAAAATCAAAATGTTCTAAAAGCAAAAAAGCCTAAAAGCTTTTTGATACAATAACAAATGTATTATGTACTAAGTAATTTTACGTGTCAGTAAAAACCTTGAATTTGTATTAACCGTTTATTATTATTTTTTTCAAGGTTGTTTTCAGTTTACTATTAATACTTTTAATAAAATATTATTTAGAATTGGGAATTCGGAATTAAAAAAAGAAAGATGTTTGTAGAAGGCAGTAATAAAAATAAAAAAAACAACCGGACAAGTGCGAATCGGACTCCCTCACCGACGGTTCCGTACAGTACAGTAACAGCCTGTGTCCCACTGCTGGGCTAAGGCCTCTTCTCCTTTTTTAAGGAGAAGGTTTGGAGTTTATTCCACCACGCTGATCCAATGCGGGTTGGTGGAATATACATGTGACAGAATTTCAGTGAAATTTGCAGGTTTCCTCACCATGTTTTCCTTCACCGTCAAGCACGAGATGAATTATAATCACAAATTAAGCACATGAAATTCAGTGTTGCTTGCCCGGATTTGAAACCACGATCATCGAGATTCACGCGTTCTTACCATTGGGCCATCTCGGCTCTCCGTACGAGGGTTCCGTACAAATGTTTAATTACATATTATAAAAATATTTAAGTACATATTTTTGACATATTGTATTTACTTTTTCATCACATTCTTCGTCATCAAAAAATAATTAAAAATCTAATGCTTGTGCCAATGAAGCCCTTTCTTATGATACCCCACATGACATGGTAAACTCAATTCAAAATTTGGACCGCCGTTCCTTGCATAAATACCCGGTTTTTTATAATTTAATTACAAATGTATAGTTTTCAGATTTTTCCCTATACTTATAGTATAAGACGGTATTACTTGCCAAATTTTATAGTCTAGGACAACAGAAAATACCTTATAAATTTTGACTCCCTTGTGAGTGTCGAAATATACGTTTTTAGCGGCATAAACGGCCGTATCTTTTTTTTACGTTAACTTAGAAGTTTTGATTTTTCATAGCTTCAAGGGACTGTAGACCTGAATATATCGTTTTAATTTCAACTCGATACCATTATGCGTTCTCGAGATAAAGAGTCTTGACAGACAGACAGACAGACGGACGTCCTTCCTTTTGAGGTACGGAAACCTAAAAATAAAAAAATGCCATGGAACTTTAGGGAAGTTAAGTATTGTGTAATCAAAAATGGTTGTATAAAGCTGTTGAACACAGCATTTAAGATTTGATCTGACTATTTTACTAATCACTAGGCGGACTGCCTTTAACGCGTTAGATGGGTTAGATTTATATAATTCGCTGAAGGCTCATAAATCATTAGATAAATAGGGTTAAATACAGAGCACAATATAACTCATATAACTTTCCAATACCATTTTGAAATACAGTATTACCAAAACCTTTGTGGATTCATGTACAATAATATCTTGTAGCAATGGACGTGTTGTACGCATTTAAAGCTTGTAGCGCCCGGTCTGTTACTCCCCACGCAGCCTGTTAAAGTGTTAGTCGGGACAGGTTTATTGGTATCTCTTGACTCTTATAATTTTCAGACATTGTTCTGAACAGCCGCGCTGGGTACAAACAATGTACCTTCTTTCATTTTATTGTCAAATTTGACGTTGATACAGAAAAAATATTTCATAAAATGTGAATATAATAAATAATGAGACAGTTTTTAATATGTTTTGCAAAATAACTTGACTTTATTCATGATAGCTTTCTTTTGTGATAACATTGCTATCGCAATATTACTTTTCGCCCGTGCTCACACGGAGCCAGCCCGAACATTCACGAAAGTCAAACTAGATGAGACGGGCTCCTCACTCGCTATCTGTAATTAGGATCAAGAGCCGGAAGAGCTTCTAAAGTATTTGGATGTCCGACCCGGCCAACCGGGCACAATCCTTCCATAATTAGATCCTATGTAAATAATTAAGAGATTAAATTAATTTATTCAAACACAAATTATGCAATGTAAGTCAATACTCATGGTCGTGCCGAAATCGCTTGTCGATAATATTCATTGAATATTATAGCGTTAATGGATTGTTGCTACTGACTTAGCTTAATTAAACAAGCCGAGAGTCGACACTCAGACGCATAATACTGCTAATTAAACGCGGGTTTACAGAGATCCGAAAAAGAGGCACTCAAACACGCTTAGCTGGTATTATTACAGTGTATTCAGGAGGCTCGGCAAACAGGCTCTCGTCGCCGAGGGTGCTACTCTCAAGTTTCGCGTTTAATTAGACAGATAGAGGCGCGGACGGGCCTTATTAGTATTGTCTACGGGGGCCCAATTAACACCCGGGTGGCACCGTGGGTGGCTCCAAGTTCGTTTTAATAATCAAGGGATACCCTTGCCTTCGTTAGCCGAATAACAGGATCGAGTTCTCATCACAAAAACCTGTATACATAGTTAATGTTCCCGCATCTTTGTTAGCGGCTCGAATATGTCATCCGCTTATTAGTAGACGTGCCTTGTAATTAAAGCTGCCCGGTTTGGTGTTTCTAAAAAATAGCAAATATAATTCTATTCGTTTCTAACAAAGTAATGAAAGATAATAGCGTCGTAATTACAATTTCGCCATCTTATAGCAATTTTTATTAGCGATTATGAGGAAAACAGTCATTAATTAGTGTTCAGTGGATTCTCTTTGCCGGCCGGTAATGGCTTTATTCATTATTCTTTGCTTTTAATTATGATACAAAGGCTTGTTCTTAATTAATTTGTATGTGGGCGCTATCAATTAGGCAGGAGCTCGGGCCGACAGCGCCTGCAGTCTTGCACCGCATGAAGCATATCGCTGCATCTCCGCCATAAAACTCTCATTACTGAAAGAGCAATTTCTCTCATTAATGAACATTGCAGAATATACGTTGTTTCCAATTAAGGATATTACTTAAGCTCAGTTATTTTATTTACATTCATGTATTACGTTCGTAATGTTTAATTTAATTAACTTTAATATTCGTTCGCTGGAGATCTAAATTTTATATCCCGAATTATTAAAATAAAATACTGGTAGATGCACCACATGCTCTGCAATAAATAAAACAGATCTCACTAATAATGTGATTATAATAATGAGCAATCAGTTTTTAATATTTACAACTTATAAAACATGTATATACATAATACTACCCGGTGGTTGAGCTTTGTGCAAACTCGTCTCATCAGATTTTCTACCGCAAAACAGCAGTACTTGTTATTGTTGTGTTCCGGTTTGAATGGTGAGTGAGCCAGTGTAATTAAATGTACAAGGAATATAACATCTTAGTTCCCAAGGTTGGTGGCGCATTGGCGGTGTAGTGTAAGCGATGGTTAACACTACTTACACTGCCAGGGTCTAAGGGCGTTTGTGGCCACGTACCATCAGGTGGCCCATATACAACTACCTATCCTATAAAAATAAAAAAATAAAATGGGCAACATACTCATATATAGCCATTTCTTTAAAACCTGAAACATAATTTTAATTGACAATATCTTTGCCACATCTAGTACCCATTTCTAGTACTCCTTTTTCTAGATCAAGGGCATGTAGAAAAACTAAATTCTGCGATTAAAACGATTACACAAACAAGGACTCAAATACATATACGATATCATCTAAAAAATAGTCAATGTGCGTGTGAGAGTTCGAGCGATGGCACATTCACTTAGCGTTATATTTTTTTATTGGCATCATTAGTGTACGTATCTGTGACAGATGTTCGATCCGAGTCATTATTAAACTACCTATTTAAATCCGTACTTGGCAGACATCGTTTACAATATTATACGTAAGCTAAAATTGTTTAAATAGTTTCGTCTGTACAACTAAAAGAATAATAACAAGCGAGAACTAATTAATGGTTTATTTTATACGTTTTATATTATAAGTAATATTATCCAGCAATAATTGCATTTTTATCCTGTGGATAGCTTTTGATACTGCGGTTTCAGTTCTAATTGCAATTAATTTACGACTCAAGTAAATGTCACAAAAAGTCGTTTGTGCGTCTAGTTGTAAATTAAATTGATTTGGTACAAATCCGGAGTTGCTCTTCATAAGGCCTCTTTAATCACTGATTCTTATAAATAATCCGTTAAAACCACTGTCAATTATAACAATTCTTTTAAGGCAACCGCGCTAGGGATTGGTCGCTAATTATATGTCATGTTACATGATCAAATAGATAAATAAACGATTGGGTTTTAAGCACCGTGGCCTAATTAAAAGCTACTTCTGTATGTTTTAAACACGTACATAATATCGTGTCGTTATCTGAATCATTAATATTATGTAATGATTTTAATACCTTTATTAAATGACTCGTTATATTTCTTTTAATATGTGAAATAATATGTGTTTCGATTTTTAAACTTAATATTTTATTATTGTTTAAGAATAAATTATATTTATATAATAAATTATATTTTAATAAATATTTATGTCAAAGTTGTAATTGTATATAGCAACATTTAAATACATAATTATATAAAAAAACATTTGTTTCAAATACAGAACACGTGTTCATTAAAAAGGAAGTATCACAATGAAAATTGCTTAATGTTAAGTCATAAGATTGGCGCCAACGCTGGAATTGCGCACATTCTATAACATAGTGACCATAATTTGTACGGCTTCATTCGGACATTAAACTTACAAACAATATACGTATAACATCGTAACCATAAATGATTCATTATTAAAATAAAAATAATTGACAATTTTGTTTTTAATATGATTCAATACCTTTTATAAGCATATATAAAAATATAATCTGTTGTATATGTATATTGATAGGTATTAAAATATAAATTGATTATTTTATAAAGATTAAACAAAAATCGAGAATGTGACGACATGGTTACTATAGTACTTGCGGTACTCCGCGTCGTCGCCGCGGGCTCGAGTGGCAAAACGTGCTCAGTAATAAGGAGCAAGTTATTCATTAGTGTTTTAAGAAAAAGTTATTAGTGCCGACAAGTTGAGCATGCGCATGCGCTTGCATTTCTCTACACAATTTTCTGGGTCAAAACGTAAATCTTATGAGCTCGAGAGTATACCTAACAACAGGGCTCCGCTTAATTTATGAATGTATGCATTTTGACTATTATGTTAGAGACATGAACAAACATAATCAATGTCAATATTCTTTATAAAGCTGTTGTACATGCGACTTGGACTGTATGGATTTCCATTTCCAAAATCATATATATATCAATTAAGTCATACCTACTTACTGTGAACTTTTTATAGTCTTATGATTCTTAAAAAAACATTTTTTAACGTTACTACTGGTACAAATAATAAATTATTATTTTACCTAGACTTTGATACAGATTTACTTAGAAAATATCAGTATTATTGCTAATATACAGCCCCGGGTTATCTGTATAGGCCTACATTTATGCCCCCTGTTGTCTAGGGGCCCTGCGGCCCTAAATGTAACTCGTGAGAAAAATAAATCTAAGCAGAAATTTTAGTTAAGGGGAAATGGGCTCCGAGTCTTGCATTAACTTAATCCGACCCTGGTAATATATACACGCTTAGTTTAATAGTATTATAGTATACTAACTGCCTCGTTGGTCTAGTGGTTAGACATAAGGCCGCAGACCCGGTGGTCCTGGGTTTAATTCCCAGGTCGGGCCAATAAATAGTTATTGGGTTTTTCTGTCAGAAAATTCTCAGTAGCAGTAAATAATTAGTAAGTCAGGTGACGAAATATTTATATCATATAAAATTTCATGTCTATCCGTTTGAAAGGAAATACAGCACACATTTGATGTTAGTTTTATTATGATAATATGTGATAAAAATGCGCGGGCGCATATAAAATTTTATGACAAAACCATCAACGGATATCGCCGACGAGAAACAGGTATGTGCACGACCGGAATACTCTTGAATTTATTGTCCTATAATAATAAATTGTTGGTATAACAATATCTGCTTTTTTTCGTTGAAATCTGCTGACGAGGCGTTATGACGGTTCTAGAATTATGCTATAGGAAATTATTTTATGTAAGCTTCTAAGCCCGAGTTTGCCTGTGTGAAATAAACATAATTATCTGAAGAATTTATATTACATCGTGTAGAAACATATACATAACAAAAGTAGGCTTGAACTAGAGCTTTAATAACATAAGTTTGTCGTGTGGCTCCCGTGTTTAAATTCCAGAGAACGTTGAGACACCATCCTCAAGTAATTACAACAAATACCAGCATTATGCACGTAATAACATCATTAAAGACATTTTTGCCGCTTTAACTATTAAAATAAATAACACATATCACTACTTAAATCCATTAAATTGATTGCTGATTTTATATATTTAGTCGTTTTTTCGTATAAAATTACAAAGTTACTAGCTGTTATCGAACGATAAAAGCAATTATCGTTTAATTGAACTACTTTAAAACATTTTGTTTTTTTACTTGTTCATAGCGGCGATTGGCTTTAGATTAAGCACTTAAATTTACTACAAGTTTTTATAGAAATAATGTACGTATAAAAATATATTTACAGTGATTAACTTTGCTATTTATTATTAAGTAGTAACATGTAAAGTTTATGTCCCAACGTTAACACATAATCCTCGTACTGGAGTAGTTCATGAAATCCCGCTAATGGATCAAGCGAGACGATGCTTTAAAAATATCCATCTAATCTCGGAGTCGATTTGGCTAAAACATTCCCGATCCATGCCCGCGCAGAAACGGGAAATGGGACGTCTCGCCCACTTATGACGAGCCCTGTCTCACCGCGCAACATACTTTAACTTAATCTACGTTTCGCGAATACAAAACTTTGTGTACATAACAAATACAAAAATCATAAGTATATTATTAAAAAAATTAGAACTAAAAACACAATATTTGCTAATAACTAAATTTAAAGGTCAGTAATTTTTTTTATAAATAAGTCTTACCATACTGTACAGGATTAAATAAATGATAGAGCTGGAATTAGTATTCGTCTATATTCAGTATATATTTTATATGATTATTACATATAATTTTTATTTGTTCTTCTCGGTAGAATCTACATTCTCAACCGATAGTGCCTTTATAATAAGATAGAATTTGACTTTCGACAATAGAAAATAACTTTTAGTACAAAAAGATGCGCTAAAATTGGCACGGTAATCGTTTTTAAAAACTTCTATTATGGAAAAATTCTTGACAGGCAAATCTTAAAAATAAATATCTTTTGTTAATTCGAAAATTTCAATAATATGAAATTAGTAATAAGATAAGCTTACGACACCGTGATACAATTTAAAATTTAAACTAAGCTCGTGGAACGAAGTTTTCACGCTATTTGATCGTTAACTGGGTTGTGGGACTGCTTGGCGCGCTATTACAATGAAATATTTATGTAGAACTTTTAAATCAAAAATATCCTAGAACCTAGATGCGGAGCCGGTACGGATTGGCTAGTGTTCACTTGGTCATATTTGACGGACAGTTAGTCGGTATCACTGGACACGAGGAGGGAGGTAGATGGTATTTATTCAGCATTAGAAAGCAGGCACTCTCTGTTGATGCGGCACTGACATATCCGTTAATGTCTTTTCCATTTCCCGCCACTATACCAATCCCCTCCCCCGCCTTACTGGCGGCTTGACCGAAACGTTATTTACGAACTAAATTATGCTACTTTTCTGTTTAGACTACTTAATATTAATGTGCTTGATTATTGATATGTAGAAAAAACCATTAACAAAATATCACCCAAAAGCTAAATTGTTATCAATTTAGGGACGTAATATAGAACTGTAACGAACACGTATAAAATTTACTTGATCGAATAAAATTACTGTGTTTTTATTGGGTGGTAGTGCTTTGCGCAAGGCCATTCTTAGTTCCCAAGGTTGGTGGTGTTTTGTTAACCTAAAAATGGTTAATACTTTGACCATTAGGTGGTCTATTTGGTCTATCTGCATTATTGCGCTGTATTTTCCGGAACTTGAATTAAATGCAAAGGCTTAATGACTTTTGAAAGTTTATCGTAGTGTAGACAGTAGCTATTAAACTATATTTGGCTCAAATCCTTTGATACGAAAGTTTTGATGACATTTAACATGATCAAATATCAAACAGCATTAAAACCTAAAATATATCGTGTATATCTTGATCAGTTAAACTATTTCAAATAATTTAAATACGCATAGGTAATATCAAAACCAGCTTTTACACCAGTTGGGTTAAATAATTTATTGTATCACTATCTACTATGCACTGGCATTATATGATAATATTAATGAGTTACCTATTAAATGTCGTTATAACTCTTTTATTTTATTTTACGACGAATATAAAAATAACAAAATTTATAAACGTTGATTGTCTAAACAAAAAGTGAGAATTTGTGTTGAAAAAGTAATTAAAATTAATTCGTAAAAAGAAGATCAGTGGGATGGGCGCTTCTCCCTCGTTGCATCGCCCTTGCGTAGCCCTTGTGGTTGCCCGCTGCCCTTTTGATTGCGCATTATTTACGTGTTTATATCTCAGCATAAATAAAACATTACAAACGGCAAATATATATTCGACCACAGGAAAAAAAAACCAAACATGTCAGTTACTTTTTTTTTTTTAATAAAGTCTGAATAACCACAGAAAACAATGTCAGGCTGGTCATAAAAATACCATTTCGCGAGCTTCACATAATAAACGTATATTAAAAAGCATATATATTAAATAAAGAAGTATTATTATATTTATCAGTGCCCACATTGATTTACATTTTTAAATTTAATGGTAGCATTTCTAACATATTCTATGTTCTCGCGTTTATACAGTCAGATCGTTTCCCAGATTGTTGCTATTGTGATAAGGTTTTTTGTTAGCGCAGTTTTGAAGGGGGCTTTAATTAAAAATGCTTGTTTAGACTGAGCGGAGTGTTTTTTTTCTATTCGTATTTGAATAAATACTCAGTTGGTGACATTGGAGAGCATTTTCATACTGAGTGACTTGTATGTATGGTAATTAAACGTGAGTATATTTGATATAATTCGTTCTAATTAAAAAAAAACGGATATGTGCAGATCTGCTTGGGTGGGTACACTCACGTAACTCCACTGCAACACAGCGATATTATGTCAATAATATATAATATTCCGTGTTCAGGTTCAAATTATGAGTGAGACAGTGATGTTACAGGCACTAGGATAAATAACTCAATACACCTTTATCTCACGATAAGCAATCAGTGTCAAAAGTAACTGTAGTAAGTAGTGGGCGACGGTAGCACTTACCATCAGATGATCCATTCTGTCGACTTCTCTCCGAATATAAAAAAATATTCTTTATAAATGATTTGTTTATTTATAAAAATAAAATTGTGTAACCAACTAATTTACTTACTTGAGAAAAAAGGACAGAGCGAAATGAAACAGAGAGTACACAAAAAATGATATTCTTATAAATTAGAGAATGTTTTAAAGTTCTCACTTACAAACAAAATAATCTTTCCATCATCTCTGCTCCACCCACATCGTCGTCCATTCATTTCTCCATCGTATTTATACATTACTCACGGCTCAAGTATCCGATTATATAACACGCAAAATTTCAATTACAACTTGTAATTAGTTTTTCGAGAGTTTTTCTTTCAGTAAGGGGTGGGGTGTGGAGGTGCGAGTGTGCGAGCGAGAAGCGACTTTCGTACTACTCTAACATGCAGCTGCGACGCGCTTTGAGTAATGTCCATGCCACTTATTTGATTATTTTTATGCAATCTGCGCAGGAAAATGAAGGATTTATTTACTGCATTCCCACCCACTGTTAATTAATTTTGCAAAGTCCAACCTGAGTATAAGCGCACTTATTAGCTCGATGAATATTTTTTCCTGCTGGCATATCAAAAGATTCATCATTTCATTGACACTTTTCTACTGAACAATGTTTGCATAATCAAAAGGTTATGTCATTGTTTGTTAATTTTATGGATCATTAATTATTGCAATAGTGCCGTATGTTATAACATACAGCACTATTTTGTTTTATTACTATTAGTAGGTAGCACCTTTGAAAACTTTATTTGTTCGAAAACTGAAATCTCAAAATTCGAATTTTGTTATAAGAATTATAATGAAGTCATCTAATAATAAAACAAAATATAGGTCTTAAATCTATAAACGGAACCCACTTGACATACAAGGAAATTTCTATATGAAGCAGTTAATAACTTATATATTAAGGTGTAATATTTATGTTAGTTCTATTGAGTGTGGAATATTGTTCGGATGGTGACCCTTCTTGTGGATTGGCAGCGCCGAAGCTGCCCGCTAATGCACGGAAGCCGAGCCATGCGAATTAATGGCAAGAATAATGGCGATCCCATTATGGATTGCCGCCAACATACTTTAGCCATGAAAAGAACCGAAAGTTACATTTGCGATACTCTGAATACCGAGAGCGCTTGGACGCCTCCACCCGCTACACTCGGGGGTGGCACATAGAATGTTATAGAGCGATGTTGTAAAATGACGGTAATATTTATAATTTTAAGCTCATTAGTGTAATGTTTGTATTCTGTCTAGTGTAATGTTTCTTTTCTCGATTCAATATTGTCAAAATAAAATCGTGAAAAATCAAGTAATTGATACCATTTATTTTTATTTGACTACTATATCACTATATTAAAATACATATTTAATTTAATATATATTTCTTTAATTTTCAAAATTATAATAATTGAAACGTCTCTATAGTTTTCGTAGTTCCTTTGTCACAATTTTCTATGTAAAAGTTTGAATGAAACTCTTTTAAAACTGCTTTTAAGAAAATTAAAGCATTAATAGCGACAAGTCTAACGGGGGTCTTAGGTAGTGTATGTCTTAGAGTCGGGTGGCGGGACAGAGGGGCGGCGTGTCATCCCGAGTCCCGACACCCGCTTGCAGCGTCCCGGGCTTCAAGCTCGAAGGCTAGCGCGCCACTAATTGGCAATTTGTTCGATCCTTAGATCTGACATAATGATGCGAGTTCGTTTATTTAAATGATTCAACAGAAAGTTCTCTGTGGCTCCATTATCCGAACTCTGATGGAAGTCAATAAATGTCAACGCGTTCATTTATTTTCATTGAATGGTGTTTACTGTGACTAAGTAAACTTGTAAAATTGATAACACATCTTTGAAATTAAGAAAGTTCAGTAAATATTTATTTTAATCTATCCATCGACTTCTTATATAATTCTAACGTCCATAATTTATATACAAACATTTATGATAGTCGTTTTTGGAATATATTTTTTATCGCTTGTATCGCATATTACAGGGCCAATTTTTAAAGAAGGGTTTTCACATTCCCTTTGATTGGGCGTTTTTTGGTTTGCAAATTTTTGTAAAATGTGTCTTTCTAGCAGAAAATACTTAAAAAAACACTCTAAAATAGAGATTTAGTACAGTTTAATTTACCTATGTATGTACATTCAAAATATACACAAAACAATATTAATAATATAATCTTTATTAGTTGACTATTTTTTTCTTTGTGATTCGATTAAACGTAAAAACTTTTTAAATCGATTATATTTTTATATATACACAAGATATTTTATTAGATCATTGGTTGTGACGGACAGACAAAGGACGTATTGAGGGACCGGTTTATTTATATAGGATGTACGAAAACTTACGATAATAAAAAAAATGTGTGTCTCGGGACACTCAACAGAAGTGATAATATTTATTATTAATTATAATATATTAAATATAATTTAAATTAGTACTTGAGAGTTGCTAAATTATTATAAGTACTATCTGTATACACTAGATGACGTTAGGTTGGTAACTCTCAGGTAAAGAAATCCGCGTCGGTAAAACGGCGCCGTAACGCGCTACGGTACGAAGCGATTGCGGTATAAGAAGTTATCACATCAAAAATCATAATGGTACATAAGCCATCAATTTGTTTAGAATTTAATAGGAATTTAGATGTTTAAGATATTATTTTTGAATTAATTATATGAATAGCTAATTTATTACATTATTAGTATAAACGATTTAACGATTTGTGACAGGATGTGTCACGCAAAATTTATTCAAATTTAATATTAATTATTTTTTTTTATTTTTAGTTTTTAGATTAATAAAATATTCTGTAATTATTTATGCTTATTAAATTCAAAACTAGCTTTTTATTATGTAAATTTAAAACATAATTTTGAAGGAGACGGTGATTACCAACGAAATTCTGGACTGCAAACTTAGCGGGCGGCTTGAAGTTGATTACATTCATTAGCCGCAAGTAAGCTAACTAATTAATATAACATTTTCAATAAAGGTCCTATATAAGATTCTTCATGGCACGAAGAAAAATCAGAAATTTAATTAAAAAGTTTAAGTGGGATTTCACTGTCGAGCGTACGCTTCGCAACTCTTAATAACGCAAGCAAATTTTGTTCTTTTAAAAATTAATTTTAACATCCTAGAAAAAAAAAATGATTTGGCCGAGAAATGAAATGCCTATGCCAAGAACTTAAAATATAAACGAAAAAAAAACTAATATTGACGGTAACATAAAGAATGAAACCATAATGTACTTATGTACACCGTCATTAGTCAGTGCGCCGGCGTCGCTTGATACAGAGAAATACGCACACATTTTTGTGAGCTCATTAAAATTACATTACTGCTCTTATTTAAACAGCAAACAACTAAACGACGCTCGTTAATGCGTCTCGTCGTGGAGAATTTTATGGACATTCCCAGCGAGCGCGGTACACAATAAAAACGCAGGGCCGACCTAATTATAAAGAATGAAACACACATGTTTGAATTTATGCTGTTAAGCGTATTCAAAAAGCGTCGGCCGTCGAGTCAAACATCTCACTCTTCAAAGTTTTTCTTGATAATTTTATCATGTACCAGGTTTTATTGTTAATACATTTCCACTGATATAAGTAATAATAAAATAATTTATTAAGAATCTTATTTTTATTTCTCTGAACACAACCGGTTCTATTTGTCTCGAGCATATCTCCATGTTTCTAACCGGGATTGCGACGCGCGTTTTGTTTAACAACCTGATGTATTTTTAAGTGATTCAAAAATATTGTTGTTGTATGAGGTCTCTTGCCAATTAGCACTATGTTCAAAGCTTTAAAGCCCCAAATGACCGCGTGAGTTTCTTTAAGTCCATTTTACAAATAATGGTTTAATTACGAGCAGTCTACCTTTATTCGTTTTTACTCATAACTATCTACACGCCTTTAACCAGCATAGGTCAAACTTCAGGTTATTTTTCCTTTATAAAGTTTTATAAAATTAAAAATACGGTCCATATCTTCTTACTACATGATATCGCTCTTACAATACAAAGCCAGTCTATACGGTATATATTATTTCTTATGGGTTCTGTAGTATTATTATTTCTTTCGTTTCTCCGTTACTACGGTTCGTAATTTTGCGGGCCGGCAAGGCGGGGGCGGCTAGTGCAAGTCATTCTTCCTGACTGCACTAGCCGTCGTCGCGTTTGGACTTTACTATCACTTACCATCAGGTGGAGTAGAGTCATTTGCCCTCCCGGGAAATATAAAAAAAAAAAAAAATATATATAAAAAAATAAATATTTAATAGTACCTATAACTCAAAGTATTATCACAAATACATAAGTTGAATTAATTTTTCAGTTAGTATATAAAAAATATGTATAAAACATATCATGTAATGATCTACTTTATTTATGGATTTGTTTTAAAATTCGATGACGTTGATACATTTAATAATATATATACGTATTTAATAGTGTATATTACAATTCATAACAATGATACAAAATATAAATATGTGTTTTTTTGTTTGTTTTAGCGCAGAAATGTTTTTATATACTTACGTATGATTAAAGCTTTGTTATAAAATTGCACATTCTTAACTAGAAAATATGTACAGAAAGTATGTTTAGCCATTGCATGTAGTGTACGGTGTTAATATTATGCATTTATATTTAAACCACAGTAATAGATTTATACGGATATTATAGGAAATTTGTCTGTTAAATAGAATACCTGGTCACCTCTGCCCATAAACGTTGCCATTGTTTGAAGCTCAAACAATTATTTAAGTCTTTTGTCAAAGCGTTGCCAATCTTGGAGACTAGCTGCATACATACGATTTTATTTCTCTTATACCTGTTATTACTCCTAATCAGAGTTCAGTTCTAGAAAGAGAAATCTATATCTATACTACTATATAAATCTATTGGTTCTGTCTGTACATTTTTTTTTCACCTTATTTTGTGATAAATAATCGTTTTATGATGCAGAGATTCACATTATACTATTATTTTTTTCATTTTTGTCTGTCGTCTGTATGTCTTCTTATAACTCAAGAACGGCTTGACCAATCTTGATCAAAATTGGTACACACAAAGAACAAGTGATGGCGCAAATATAAGGCCATATATAAGATCTGTAAACCCTACGGTATCTTATGATAATTAATTTCAAATCGTTAATTACGTATTTCTTTACCAGTAGCCATATGTGTGTGTGTGTATGTGCGTGTGTGTTATTATAGTAATAAAATAATTTATTATATTTTTATTAATTATACGCGTTTGAAAACGTTCTTACGCGTAAATAAAAAAGTGTAAGGCCCGGCGCACACCTGGCGAAGCGGAGTTTATATTCGCAATCAATTAACAACATTGCGTAATATGTTGAAATATAATATCATATAAATAAACTGAACAACTATATCCTCCGACAGGCTTGACCATGTATATGCGTAGTGTGTGGTTATTGTCATATATTTACAAGGTATATTAAAATAATCTTACTTTAGTATCTATTATAGGTAGCTCCTTACACGAATAATAAATCTAACTGCCTAAATATCCTGGTAAAAATAAAATTATTTATCAGTCATTTGTTTCATACTTTCACTTATTTAATTACACAGAAATAAATAATAAAAAACAGTATGATTTATTTTTAATAAAGTCGTGTAAAGGTTCCTCTATATATAATGTTCGTAAACATAATCATATTATTAAGGATTATCTTGTGGGTCTTTAATAAAACAAATGAGTAGTCATTAAATAAATATATTTATTTACATTATAACGGTAAAATAAAAAATAAGTTCGTCGATGTTTGAGATTTTTATTTGTTGTTTCTATGATACAACATGAGAGACGAGACGTGCTAACCTAGCAGATAATTCTAAGTAACGACAGTTCAAATTTTTACATAAATACATCTTTTTAGTCGTAGAAATTTTTATTTTACAATATTTTTAATTTATTTTAAAAGTTTTAAGCAAATTTCTTAATTCAGAATTTTCTTTTACACAAATATAAAACAATGTAGCGATTTAACACCACGTATTTTATATACAGTCGGGATGTGCGATCAACATTCACTGAAGCTATGGCAAAGTAAGAAAATACAATTTACAAAATATCTTAATATATTATTATTTATACAGAGGTACTTAACTATCAACCATTGCACCACTTTAAAGTACCAAATAAGGTATTATTATTAATAATCTATAAAGTAGCATCATCTGCAAAAACTAAAAACATCAAACGGAAAGATATCTTTGGTACAAAATAACATTAACATACCCACTTACCCGATTTAATAATTGAAAAATAAAATGTAAAAAATAACCACAATCAAAGTTCATACCTTGTATGATAACAATATTAGGTACGCTAATGTACACTTTTTTTTTAACAATGAGATCGATTTTATCTATTATTTTTTAACTATGGACCTGACTCGTTGTATGAAAATTTATACACAATATTATATTAACTTAGAAATTAATAAAATTATAAGAATATTTTATGAATATACGTAATTCGAAGTTTTTAACTATTGTTACCTCAATTGCAAAAAAGACTAAGCGCGAGTTGTGTGTATGGTACAGTAGAGTAGGGGCAAGAGTTCGCGCTCTACCCACGCGACGCTATCTTAACATGTAGAGTCAAATCGTATACATAATGGAAATATCGTGTTCTGACGACGTTATCGCGACTCATCCTGGACATTTTGTAAAGTGGCCTCATGCATGTCCCACCGTCTATCCTAATGTAAAGTACATTTACACGCGGCAGTATTAACAATGTTCGAGACACTTCGAAGTAACTGCACTTAGTAGGATTTGAATAAAATCACTATGTTCGCTTAATCCTTATTACATTCTAAAATTGCACTTTTTCGTGAATCTGCACTGAGTTTATAAATGATGATGCAGAATAATTTTGCAGTGTGAAATGTGAAGAGACGGACGTAAAACGAAGGTAAGTCAATACTATGAGCGTTGAATGGTGATGACTTGATGCATCGCCTCTTGACGTTGAGTACATTCGAGGCTCAGTGAGGCTTCACCTGTGTGCAGAGGAGAAATAATTATATTATAATTAAATTAAACAATAATTAATTATACCATAAACAAAAGGGAAACAAATAACATCTTCATTACAATTTACTTGATGTAATAAGACTAACCGAGGCTATTAGTCGGCGTGTCATTGTCGGTCATCGCGCGGCATCGCACACGTCAGGGTCAGGTGGACTGCCGTATCCGCTGGAAGCGTCATCTGCTCCAGCGCAGCCTCCATTATCCTTATCGCCTAATGGGCCCACCGGTCCCCCCGCACATCCACTTGCCCCACCGACATATGCACTACTCGGTGACTGAAAAAAAAAACAACATAATTCAAACAAAGAATAAAAGCGCAATTCCAACGCTAATTCCATTTCAATGTTAGCAATTCTCCTGTCAAACGCCTAACAGTAGACTGTGAGCGCAATCAAAAAGTCGATTAGAAATGTCGTGCGGCTGAATGGGTTCCCTCCACTCGCGCGACTCATAAAATGAAATAGATTCCCCCACATTCGCATTCCGACAAGCGTTCGTACGAGAAAGATTAATGATCACAAAAGAAACATAATAAAGTGGAGATAGAATCTTCCACTAACAGTGTCCTTGTGGGAGTTATTTACTCCTCCGAAGTCTACTTTTTACCTTTATTAAGGACGGGACATTTGAAACAAATGTATTTACATAATATACCTTACATAATATTATAGTTACATAATTTATATACAATAAAATGTGGCAAATAGTGTTGTAGCTTCGTATCTAATAACCAAATTCGTAATAATTTCATAGGAAAATTCATTAATATGTACTGTGTGTACTGTACTATGATGATGCTTATAAGATTTTATTTAATATTAATATTTATTCAAGTCAAAGTAAAAAAAAAACTCCTATCGATACTCAGACCCGAAAAGAACTGGCAAAAGAACTCAGCGGGTTATTTTGTCTAATTTTATAATTATTTAAACTTTTTAATATTGGAAATCAATACCGTATAACGTTTTCATTCCCAAGGTGTTCCTATCTCAAATCGTATAAATAAATAAGTGCTTAGAACGGACATAGGGCTAACAGCGCTTATTGGTCCACGTTACACATAATTCTGTAATTGATGCGACGTGGCGGGCAGCCCGCTGTCCACGTGGTGAGAATCGCAATGTGATACTATCCTCATGAAAGATATAATATTCACGTAATTAGAGACCGTGTTGGCCAATTATTCGTTTCAAATGAATACCTAGCGTAAAGTAAATGATTGATGACGATGAATGATGGTTAGCTGACGTTCTTTAATACAAAAAGAATAAAATATTATTATTGATATATGTTAAATTGGTTTTATAATTTGCAACCCTAATTTTAGCATTAATAAAATAATGAATAAAATGTATACCTGTAATCCGCTAACTTGTCGCCTGATATGCGCTAATCCGCTAGGATTTGCTGCCATACTGGCAAAAACCAGCCTCTCCTCGTAATCATATTCGCAAAGTATCTTGTTGTCACACAGATAGAATCTGTCGCCCACACAGAACCTGCACAGATTTATAGACCCTGTAATACTCGTTGCAAGTCATTAAATAGAATAAGATTACTGAATAATATTTTGCATCTGTTATTAGTATGATAAGTCCTCATTTAATATTATATTTAAGTATACCGGGTATCAACGTTAGGTATATAAGTATAATTTGATTATTATTCAAAATTAAATTTGCGAACCATTTGCCGATAACTAAAGGATTTAATTGTGATTTTATATGTATGATGGAATTCGACTTCTGTAAATATTACTTAACTCAGTATAAAGGAAATAAACATTATGACGTACACATACGGTACCGGTAATAAATTTTAATAATGTAGTAATAACATGAATTAGATATTGAATATATTGAATATGTTTTATTTATTATCAAAATAATTACGATAAATAAAATAAGCAATTACATTATAACGTATTAAGTATAAGTACTACTTAAGTATTTATATAAATGACATATGTTAAGAGTAAACAACATAGCAAACGTGTATTATTATAATAAAAGTAAGAGAGGCGGTTTACCTGTGATTGCATTGTTGACAAGCAAAACATTCTAAGTGGTAAACGAAACTTTTGGCTCGCATTACCATTTCGAAGGCGGGAATGACTTTATTGCACGCCACACAGTTGCCTGTGGCACCGAATAACCTGTTAATATATCAAGTCATATTATATATGTGAAATGCAATTTAAAATCTCGTATTTCACTTACATGACGCATGTCAAGTAATTTTCAATTCAAAGCATTAATCTTGAGTGCTACGTTATTGGGAGTTAATGTAAATGCGACCGCTCGCTGATAAATATCCTTGTATGGATTACAAATAGCATCAGAAATTCAATACGAATCCTCAGTCCATAGAATTTGTAATCTATTCAATAGCGCGGTGTCAAGTTACGATAGAAAGTGTTAGTAAAAACTGAGATCAATTTACTGACCGTGTGTCCTTTTATTTTTCTTAAACAATGTGTCAGCCTTTATCTTATATTTATTATCTTTTTATTATGCTTATAATAAATAAAGCTCGCCTTAATTCTGCTATAGTTCTTTGTGAACTTTTTTTGTTAACTCACCTTAGATAATCTCTCTTGCAAAGCATAAGATCAGCTTTGTAATATAGTTTGGAGCCGACTTCTCCTAGGCGGCAGTCGCAACAGCCGCATTTAAGGCAATCTTCATGCCAAAACCTCTCCATAGCTTTCAGTAGGAATCGCTCAGTGATGACCTTCCCACACTGGGCGCAAAGTCTCGCGCCTCCAGTATTAGCCACTCCACTGCTGAGCGCATACTTGTCTTCTTGTTGGCCTATTGGACAAGATTATTTATTAAGAATTAAATTGAAGGTAATTAAATGAAAGGTCTTTTTTGTAGACACAAAAAAAACATTATAAGCACCCCAAGATATAATAATACTAGATTTGAAGTCATAAGTAAGCCCATTTTTTATAAAAAAATAATAATCACAATATATTTATTTTAATTACAATGACTTGTTAAGGTTAAATTACCTGAAAAAAAAACAGCACTATGATTAATTTAGTTAACTGCGAAGGAACGTGAGCTCATAACGCATTCTGTTTCGCTACAGGCTTGTAGATAATTGTCCATAATACGCGATTCATTACGGCATTCATCTAACTTGATTGTTTTCTCCCATGTAATTGCTTCAATTAATTCGAGCAGACGCGTCCGCGTGACGTGCACTCATTGACGTCATTGGGATGCGCATACGCATTTTTTTTGAGCGAAAGAATTGCAACTGTATAAGCGATGAGAACTCGTTACATTAATGGAGCATTACAATTTATGGCGCGTCTACTACATAAAGGCTTTTAAGTTTCTTTTAGACTTTATTGCCTTAAGAGTTTTCTGGTTTGCAATGTTTCTTTTTTATTATTCAGCGTAATATCGGAAGAAACAAGTCTAACATAAAACAACACAAATAATTAATAATTGAGCCAAGAGTTAAATTATTCAACTTGTTTGTCTAAGCAATCATTATATAAGTGATAAATGCATATCAATATCAAATGATTAAAATAAATATAAAACGGTCACCAAAGTCAATCAGTTTCATGTGATGCGTCGATCCTATAATAATGGCACGTCAAACCAATCAAGGATCCAATTGAAAGGGTAACTAGGTGGACATAACTCATCTCGATCGATCTTGCGCATCGCCGATACATCTCGTTTATTGGAGTCGACGTCGTGACAATAAAGTTAATTGGACTATATTAATGGTGGCTCGTTAATAATAAAATAGTAAAGATGACATACCGCCTCCGGGCGTTGCAAGGAGCAATTAGTAAGCTGCGATGAGAGCACCGTCCACATTCGCGGGATTATTTCTTAAATAAGCGCAGTAATTTATGCAATAATTCGTAGCTATGAAACAAAAACTTAAAAATATTTTTTTTATTTCAAATATTAAATTTTATTAAATTAAACAATTAAAAACCAAAAATACCATATCTAGTAAATATTGTATCTTATCTGTAACTTTATAAATATGTTTTAATCATTAACACCATTTTTGATTAGTTTTCAAGTAAAATTTATATTTCATTATTGCTTAATATTAACAAAAACAAATATTTTCACACATAAGTAGAATCATTAAAAAATATTTATATTTCTGATTCATACTCAATACAAGGAAAGTAAGTGGTAACTTCTTTTCGCAATAAAAAATCACAAAGTTTATTCACAAGCATAGCTGTAATTGTATTTTTCCAAGGAATGCCTTTCGAAGCGCGGCGCGCGCGCTGTTACCAGCACATTATGCCCATTTCAGGCTTTGCATGATGTTAATGTTGTAATTATCGACTTGTTCTAACTAGCGATTATGAAAAATAATAGATTCTTGTCCTTATTTATACAGGCCGTGCATTGTAAACAGAATATTATTTTAAATAATCTTTATTGCAATACTGCAAATACCATACCGATGCTGACTTGATACAAAAACATAATAATAAATATATTTGCTGAGTATTATGAGTACATTTGAGCCTATTCATGTTTCACAACGTAGTGAAACTTTTTATAAATGTCAAAGAGTTGCAAAATATTTTTTAATGGTATTTACAACAAAGGTGTGGCTCGGAACGTGTTGGTATAAAGTCACTGAGGATAGCAATAAAGCGGAGCGAGTTAAATTTACATAAATGTCCGTTAGTGAAGGAAGTCGCTTTGTATTTTCCATTTTTATTGCTACCGCGTCGTGAATTTGATAGAGATTTGGCTGCGAACTGGCCTGCTCGTATTATTTCGCCAACACAGCCGGCAGCCAACGTATTAAGGCGCTGAAATGAAAAGAAACCCGGAAATGGATGAAAAGTAATTTATTTTAGCGCGAGTGAAACGACAATAGTGCGACCACATATTAGGGCTATTTCGATTCGGAACAGCCGCTTTAAATTTCTAAATTACATATTCCCTGTTCCTTCGTATATTATTTATTCTAATTTATTTTGAATGTGAAAATATGATATATTCTTTACCATAGTTGACTTTTACAGTATACTCAAACTAAAAATATTCCTTTATTACTTTAACGACATTATTACATATTAATTGCAAATATATCTTTTTTTTTTTACTTTTTTACTGATGATGACTTCCTGATCAAGAGAGAATAACCAACTGCGCCGGACATACTATAGTAGGCAAATGTGAGTATAAGCACAAATGCACTTTCTAGTTTTCATAATCCAATGGGACATGGGACATTCATAATCAACGCAAGGGAGCAGGAAGGTAATCGTTGAAAACTTCCAGATACCAAGCTGCTACTGAAAATTTCTCACAGAAAAATCCTTATCCCGAATTAGATTTGAAATCGTCTTGACATTTGCATCCTTAAAAGCTAGCCATTAAAATAACGAGGCATAATAAAATAAACATAAATTAGCGCAAAACTAATAAACAATATGACGCTTCGTTGAGTAAATTGTTGTACTATTTTGTTGTTTTAATTTTATTTTTAATCACTATACATATAAAAACAATCAGAATACAGTGCAGAAATGTGTGTACAGAAATGTAATAACGAAATGGGTGTAGTGGTCCGTATCTCCATAGTAGGTAACATTCCTTGGATTCAATTAAATGCCAGGTTATTGTAATGAACCCGCATCACGACCACTCCGCAATCATTCCGTGCAATTTACAATCGTTCACTGCGTTTTGCAATTAACGTGGCCTTTCCGTACCAACAAAACGTGATGAATAGTCAATGTGCTACGCACATATTATCCTCCGCGGTAATGATTTTAATTTCAATTGAATTTGTTTTTTATTACGATACATTAATGTTTTTTAAATTAATTACATATAAAATATAATAATTAATTATTAGAAGCTTAAAAAATAAAAATAACGTTGTTGAAAATATTACGTTAAGTTAATTTCATTTTACTTTTTTAATATGTTAATTAAATGTACAGTGAAATATAAAATAGGCTGATTAACAGATACAATTACTGCGGTTGCTATTCCAAATGTTTTATGGTTTATTTAGTTTCACTTGTCGGTCACTCATTAAACAATGGAGCTGATTGCGTTGTTGCGATATCCATTATGCGGGCTTAATTAGATTTAACCAAATGCGGGTTTTGCCTTAATAATGAATGTAAAAACATAACAAGCAAGTTCTGAATATCATTATTATACTTTCTAAAAACAATGTTCCACGAATACATAAATTGTTAATTATGAAGACGTAGTTTTAATTACTGCGATCGAATAATTAGTTACTTAGATGTATTTAAATGTAGATTTTTTAATGTAAGGTTACACACATCGAATGTTGTATAAAGCAGCGCAAAATAATGACCAGCTTACGTAACATGTATTTGTTTTTAACTTTTAAATTTATGGAACGTTGGCTAAGCCATTACTTGGATTTTAACTCACAAATTTTAAATTTTAATTTCAATCTTAGAAACTTCATAAATGATATATTCGCTGCAGGGAATTATGATATGAATTAGTAGCATATAATCTCTCTTTTTTCATTAAAAAGTAATAACATGAACCTAAGCTTCTCGGTCGGTTAACGTACACGCCTAAACTTTATGTTTTGTCAACAGCTTTATTAAAATTCCCACTAAGCAATGGCTAAAAAGATCTCACCATCAGCCTGCCATTTTCCTCTCCCTCCTAAATCCACCATCGTTAACATTTCCGTTATTAAAAAAGTACGAGACTTTGTCATCAGAGAAGTTAGTTTTTTTAATTAAAATTATGAAATTGATATTGCCTTTACGCTGGAGCTCGCTTCCCGACGCAACCTTGTGAAAGTTTAAATTAATTTTTGAATTAAGCCTAATGGCAGTGGTAAACGATTTCTAAAGAAAGAGTTTTCTGTTTGAGCAATTAAAATTCCAATTATTTAATATGAAAACCGTATCTTAATTACTTTTCATTGCTGGTATTAAAAGATAATTTGTGTTTCTAAGAAAAGAAGGATATTTATTTATGCTGTAATTTTCAAGCAATAACTGTAACCACGACTAATTAATTTCTGTTTAATTTGCTCTTATGTATAATTAATATAATTTATAATTGCATATAGATTGAGAACTCTTACATGGAACATCAAAATAATACATGTCGTTAGTATTGTATATAAGTATTGTGTTTTGATCGGAAGATATTATTAGTATTCAAACCTCGATTTAACCCTCCAATCCATTTTTGTGTTACCAACGGTGTGTGATTTATCTTATCCAATATGTTTCTTTAATTTACGCTTATTAATTTTTATATTTCATTTTATATATTTTTTTTCATTGTATGTATTATTATTTAAAAAGTTAAATACTACAAGTATTTAGTTGCTGAGACTGATATGATTAATTATAAAACAAACGAGTCTTTTTATAAGACATTAATCTACTAAAGCAATAGCATCCTTAATATTTTTATGGGAAAAATATAAATTAAAATGTTTAATTAATAAACTCATAGCTCAAATTATTATTAATTCCGACATCTGAAATATTAAATCTTTAAAATTATTATGAACAATAGTTAATATAGTATAGATTTGCTCAGGCAACACCTAAGATGATGAACGCTGCCTGCATGAGACGATCAAACGTTGACTAAGTCAACACAATCAACGTCGTAAATTATTTTCGGTGAGAATGGCTACGAGGGCAAGTAAGCCATGACATAAGTGGGCAATAAACTTCAGCCAATTTGGAGATTCGCATCTGGAGGCTCTTATTAAAGCCCGAAAGTTAGTCCTTTTCATCCATCACTCGTAATACGTATGTGAGTTATTGTATGAAAAATTGAAGAATAAATTGAGTCGCTGCAGCAGCGGCGAGACATAAATCCCAACTGAGCCCTCAATATTGTTTTAAAGGGGAAGTGGCCATAAATTTTATCAGGGCCGCCCAAGCAGCCTCGGGCGCCGCGCTGCCTCCGCCACTACGCCGCGCAACGCTACGCCTCGCCACGCCGCGCCGCACCGCACCACCACAGTGCGCCATGCACGCTCGTACCCACCCGACTGTCTCTGCAATTTTCCGCAGTTGCTTGTGCATTCACCGCATGTGAATTTGTAGCGTTATTACATGAACAATCGAAATACTTCTCCTAAAGTCTTTAAGACGCAGTTCAGCTGCGTTTTTATTAATATACCAATTCCAAGTAATCACGATAAGATGTCAATATTCTAAAAATGTAATACCACGTTAAGATATTCGATTTTCCATCTCGTCGATTTGCTTAATAGCTGTAATAACGCAAAACATGATTTTGATTATGATAAGGGTCCCATAAACTGTGGCATAGTCGAAACGGAGTTGCCGTCTAAGGGAGTTACTGTAATATTAAGACCGGATAAAACAAATTCTCTTAGAAAATAGAGGTAATAAGAAAAGTAATTGGATCATGTTAAACTGTCATTTCGTGTTGGGTAAGTAGATAAGGTGATATTGTGGGCAACAATAAAAAATCGCTTATTTTTATCAATACGATCTGGATGTTGGACATTTCGCATAAATGTGATATTGCAATATCGTTCGTCCCCTTTTTAATATCGCGACGGACGTAGCCGGCGGTTTATGGCACAACCCTTCCCATTTTATTCACGACCTGTTTGTCCTAATATTATAAAAAATTACGTCAGCGAAAAGAGCATAACTCTGGTAGTGTTTTTGTTTTCCTATTATATTAGACAAGAAAAATCCTTTCTTCTTATATAAACGTGTTATTGCTAGATAGATATAAGTGGATGATGCAAAAGTATAAAATGATTCTGTTACTGAAAATTGTTGTATGAGAACTACTATCAGCGCCGATGACAATACCCGAAACATTATATTATAAAGTCTTTATATTGCGGAATGGAATTAGCGCTTGTAAATTGTTGAACCTTATAAGGAGAATATGAACTATCACGATATCGAGATTTATTTAAAATCGTTGAGTGAAATACGATCTTCTTTTAAACAAAAATAATTTAATAAATGTTTTTGTTTATGTCAGTAAATTTCCATAAATTCTCCGTACCCATCCATATTATAGCATATCGACGATTTTAATACCTTTTCTATTCGTTCTAAAATCATAGAAAACGAAGTAATTAATTTTGAAAAAGAACATTCAAACAAAAAGGAAAGACGTTACACGTCAAGAAATATATCTTTGGAACACAAACAGACTTGCATGGTTACTAGGCAATGGAACACTTTACATTCGGCCGGAAGTCGCCTAAATCAATGATTCGACTTTCATGTTTATATTTTATATGTAATTTTGTATATTTGTATATTCCATTGTTCTGCAGTAAAATTCTAACTTTATATATATTCGAATAGAATATCCATTGCTATTAAGGCAAATTAATTAATTACTTACTGTTGGTATTGTCGGGCTTGTGCATGGCCGGCGGATCACGAATCATATTGAGCTTGTCACTCGGGCATCACACAGCGGTAATATTATTATCCTGAAACAATAGAGAAAGAGGATTAGTTACGATCACTGTATAATTCAATAAAATTTAATTAATAAATATTATAACAATCAGAGTACTTATATATATATATATATATATATATATATATATATATATATGTCGCTGTATATATATATATATATATATCGCTGAGAACGTCGGTCTTGAGCAGCACGCGTCTCGCAGTGAAACCTCATTAGAATAAACGATATCCTCTCCTTACGTCCACTCTGGGCGAGACCTTATTACTCTAACAAAATGCCGTCAAACGGCAACACTAAGCAATTTACGTTTTACCAAAATGTACCTTCTATCACAGTAACAAGGTCTTATGTAGAAGAATGCTTATTTATTTATATATAACAACATCTTTGTTCCTTGTGGAGAAGACACAGAGTCCATATTCGAGTACAAGGAAAATAATAAACGCATTATTAGAAGTGACTCTCTCAAAAGGTTGAGACGTCCATACATGCTGTAAATTGAAACTCGAAGGAGGTACTAATATCTCTCAGGTTCGGAACTTGATACTCTGCATATAAGGTATACCTACTATTTATGTAAATAAATATTTATAATAGTTACAAATATGGTCTATATTATTTAAATTAAAAAAGAGGAACACTTATGAATGTAACCGTATTATAAAATGCTTCTAAAATAATATAGGAACAGCCTGTAAGCGTCCGATTGCTGGGCAAAGGCCTGCCTTTCTCTTAAAAAAAAGTTTTTACAGCTTATTCTACAATTCTGTTCAAATGCTGTTTGGCAAATACGAATACAAGATGCAATTACACAATAAAACGCGTGAAAACTTTTGGGTTCTTGCTCGGGTTTGAATTCGCAATCTTCGGTTAGGATTCACGTGTTCTCGCCACTAGGCAGTTTGGCTCCTAGTAACGTATATAATCCTGATAAAATTAAACAAAAAGTTAAATATCACATTTTAAGATAATAGGATAATAATCATTTTTATTACAGAATGTTTTGCTGTTTAGGTGCATTATTTCGTAACATTACGTTCGAAGTAGAAATCCAATTTAAAAGGAATGAATAAACTTTCAAAGCCACATCGAAACTCCCATCAGCACCTGTTACAAAGGCGGCTATCAAATTACTCGCGACATACCCGCGGCAGATCGAGCTCGCCTCCATCCATAAATACGATATTCGTTATGCATTTCTCATATTCATGAATCCGTTTTATTGGCCCCAATAAAATATGAACATCTCAGAATGGATACGAGAGAGCGGGCAAATCTAATATGGATTGCTTGCGCCGGATTCGGTTCTATTGGATGGGGGCAGGCAGCTGAGCCGCGACGCGACTTACTGCCGACGTAAGATTTTAAGAAGATACAACTATCGTTCTTCCCGACTTAGATATTATAAAAATACATTAATAAGAAAAAAAATCTCAACTGTCCGACGGATCAGTCTATCCCATCCTAGTAACGCAATCACTCATAGTCAGCCCTCACAATAATCTGACACCATAAGTCGCCAACAAAGGAGTAATTGTCTCCGTGCCTTACATGCCGCATAATGCGAATTTAAAGGCTACTGTCGTGCTAACCAGGCATAAAAAAGATCAGTCCTTCGCTGGCGTGTCAAAAATTCAACAGAGTGCCGGGATAAGTGGAATGGATGGCGGCGACGCAGGCTCGAATAAAATATTCTATGTCAAATCGTACGTCACTGGCTCTCAACTTGTTCTCACCGAGAGTGCTTTGGGGGAGTCTCTTATTTATTCGCTTTAACGTCAGTGGCACGGCTCTTTTGTGCCCTTACCGATTTACAAGCGACCATGCGGGTACTTTATAACGTTCTAGTGCGTGATGTGGGTGTTGATTACCTTCGTACTTCATTCGTTTAACAAAATTTTACCCGTGTTTTCTCATTTGAGTAGTTTTTTTTTTCAAGTAGAACATGATCAAATATTGCATTACGCATGATGAAATACCGTATTAGGTTTTGTTAAATAGTGAAAGTATGCCAGAAGTCCATTTAAGCGCTTTGGGGTTGGTACAGCTAGCAAAATATACCTCTATTATGATTTCGTTATCAACATGATCAATTAAGCAGCATTAGTACGTTAAAATTCACCCCAGCCGTCAATTACGACACAACCGTCGACAAACGTGACGGTAGATTATCATGGACATTACGTCCATATAAGTTTTTAATATTTCTGATTCAATTTTATAATTATCATTTTAATAAAACCGCTTCTTTAACTCTTTTAAACTTTTTACTATAATATCATACATCATTTTAAATTCAAACGATTTTATCTCATCACGCAAAACTAATCTGGCTCCACTCCCTTCTGACTCGACACTGATCGAATTCATTATTCACCAGCCGAGAGCAATTAAACCTCCACTAATCAATCTCAAACTTCAGCTAAAGCTGAACTCTAATCAAGAAAACTCTTATACCGTGAAAGCTTTTCGAACAAAATTTAACTTAATTAAAAATGTAAATGAAATTCCTAGGCGCTTCCACAAGCATCACGTCGGCCCGCGCACCGAGCGCTCGGGGCTTTTGATTGCAGCTAAAAGGTTTGGGATTAGTGCGCGAAAGAGCTTTCAGTGCATTTGTAGAGCTTTTAAGTGGGAAGCTTTCGCTTAAGACACTTACATACAATGTAAATTTTATGTACTACCTCGGAAATGTGTGTCGTCGATACACAAACAAATGGAGCATTTATAAGATCTTGTATAACATTAATGTAGTTATCTATTATAACTATCCTAATTATGAAAATGTTTACAATAAGGTTGCATACAATAAAAAGTTGCTTAAAAATAACGATACGTCAATTTGTGTAGTTGTATGTTAGGGCAGAAGAGTGATGGGACTTAAAGGGGTGTGGGTGTAGAGGGCGGCTAGGAGCGCGGGTCGGCAAGCAAGGAAGTTCGGTGTCCGGAAATAAACCGCCCGTAAAATTGTCAATTCCGAGGGAACTTCGGCGCCTGGAAACGACAATTTTGAATAGTCCGGTAGCCGGCCCGTCGCGGTCTCTCGCGCTGTACGGTATTGAGAGGTCATTACTTGTTGGCATTTATGCGAGTCAGCAGCAACCAAATTAATAACTTAAATTATTAATTTGTAACACTATCATATTTTTCTTTAAATTCTTATGATATAACAAATTTTAAGAAAAAATAATATAGTAACGATTAATATATTTTTATCTGTTCTTACTTTTGTATATATGCACAATCAACAACGCTCGACAACGGCACGTCAGCAAAATACGCCATGCCATCTGGGTGCGCGCCAAAACAATCACTGTTATTCACTACTTAGTTGTACTATAGAGTAACATTACACTACATTCTCTCTTCGGTTATGCTAACTGTTTAAATTGATGTCGTGAACAAGCAGTAATTCTATTTAAAACTTACGTAATCGGACGGCGCCACGTGTACAGAGATAACAAACACCAGAGTAATCCAATCCTAAAGAGCAGCGAGTTGGAGCATATTATTGTTCTACCATCAAGTGTAATATAAGAACGGTATAAGGCCAGCAAACCCATTCTCGGACTGCACACGTGCACCTCTACTTTACGCGAACCCTCGCGCTTTTTGAACTGAGATCATCGCGACACTCATCCGTGAAATTGATTCTCGAGAAAGAAAAGACAAAAAGATAAATAAAAAGGAAATAGGAAAACACAAGCTAAGATTTGGCGTGAAATTGTTTTTCAGCGCCCGCCCACCGCCGACGCGTCTATGGCGCCCGGCTCGGGAATTTCCCAATTACAGAGTGTAAATGTATTTACTTGATTATGTTGGCAATGCGCTTAACTGTTACGCAATAAGTTCGGATGTAAGAACAGTTCATGGTAATGCAAAATTACGTATTATGTGAAAACTTTATGAATACGCAAATGTATCTAAGTATATATTAATGTAAAACCTTTGTCAATCCAAATATAACAAAAATACATGAATCCTACATAAACAGTATTTTAATAATAGGAGCATGTTTCGGCATCAGATCGTCCGAATTGGTATCTTAAAACACTGTGACATCTCATCCACTACGTGATCCATTTGGCGAAGTAAGAAGCAATCTCATTCAATACCGGCCTCCCCCACCCAGCGCTAGGGTTGCTAACAATACGATACATTGTGCGCACCATATCACTAGACGCAATAAAAATTTTATATTTCTCTTTAACTACTTCCTCGTAGTTATCAACGTGTGATACGAAATGGGGCATAAATATTAGCTTTCTTATTGTTTGCATTGAGAGAAAGATATATATTTATAGCGAACTAAAATTATATAAAATATATACATAATAAATTAAAGTATAATTTTATAAACAGTAAAAGAAATGATTTTAAATTTATTTGAGTCCAAGTGCTATCAACCCTACTATAGTTGTCAGTATCGCTTTTCCCGATTGTATTAGATTCAGCTGCCCTTTTCATCTACATGTCGTTCGTACGTCTCGAGGGGATCAAGCAGTAGATATGCCTTATAGACGATAGACGAGTGAAAACAGTGCCATTATTAACTAGCAAGGTTAATTGAACGACCACGTTCGTAATAATAAGTTTACATCAACATAAATGTGAAACGATATATCTAAGTAAAAATAAGAAGTACAGTAATAAAATATCTATGTATCTAATATCGAATAAACTTGGATGTAAGTTGTGAATTCGAAAAACTATGAATATGATTATCTACTCCATTCCAAAGGCTATCATCCAATAAAGCTAGTACGTAGCAAAGGTATAAAATCTTTTTCGTCCGTAGTGAAATTGAATATTTATCCGGGTAGTATCTCTATTTTGGAACATTTTTTATGTAGGGAGAACACAATCTCGAAATATTCGGGAGCGCCACTCCACGAAGATATTGGCAAATATCTTGCCTACATTACCTTTATTACCTCACGACGTCGCGTGCCCTACCTGATCATATCTGAGATTATTTTCGAATTATTCAATATTCCTACAAAATCCTATACAAACTAATCACCGTTAGGGGGATCTTTATATTATTTATTCTTCTTATGCTAAACGCTTGCCATAACACAGAAACAGTTTAATTACATAATATATTAAAGAAAACATTTTATTTGTTTGTAGCAATAGATAATACTGTATCTTTAAGTCAAGTACGTTTGAATTATAATCATAAAAACTTCAAAATATTGACATACGTATACATTTCAGTGCAATTTGCGACTTTATCTGATATTGCAGTGTATAGTAGTGATTATGTAGGTATGTATATTTGGATTCCCAAAATATGTGCAAATATTTTCTGGTTAAGATTATAACATATAAATTATATTTATACAAAAATATTATATTACACAATATTGTTACAAATATTTAAAAATGGTATTGAAATCAGAAAAAAAAATTGTCCTATGAAGTATTTTGTTATAAAATTCATAGTTTTTTGTATGATAACGGGGGCTGTCAAATTTTACCATTGTTGTACAATATCATATGTAAGGACCTTACCCAAAATATACTAGATATAGTATATTTTGCTATCGTTTTGAATGAACATATATAGATAAGAAAACCGGTACTAGTAGGAATTCTTTGAAAAAGCAATTCATATTTATTTTTAAAACGTTTATTGGATCGTATTATGTATGTGCTTTCTTTGAAAGATTTTTATAAAAAACTAGATTTAATGTTCCATTAATATCCATAAAATTTTGACTTAATATGTCCCAATCATTTTGTTGGTTTTGTTTTTTTAGACACAATTCGAACCTTTGCCTGGCGAAATATAATACTGCATTTAGCCATTGTTATTATATTATTATTGTTTAGATAAAATGGTTTTTGTTTTTTAAAATAAAAATAAATTTATAGGAAAATATATTTTCTCAAGTTACATATATAATACTATCAGATTCGCATTTGTGAATGCCTAAAAATTGATATTAGTCGATTTTGACAGTGCGTAAGATTGCGTAAAATATTGTATAAAACTAAAATTAAATTGTGATAAGTTATCCGAATAAAATAAAAAATATAACATTTTTGAAAATTATAATGTAATTGAATTATATTGTAAATATTTTGCCATATATTTATTATCTGTAAGAAATAATAGTTTTTATCGTTATTTGTTTTGTCAAATATTTTTCGTCGTTTTGATCTCCTGATTCTCCATCGATATCTCAATAGCCATGAACGATACGTGGAAAATGTAAAGGACCTTAATTGTAGATCATGAAAAAAACAACAAAAAAGTATTAGATAAAAATTTACGTATCTCAACGGAGGACCGAGTTATTATGAAAAATCGGAATTTAACCCGTTTTTCGTTTTCTTTTCTAGGCCCTCTCCACATAATATCCAAAATTTGGGTTTCTCGGTTCATTTGCATTTCCAAATGTATATCATGACTGGACTAAATGTACCTTTTTATTTTCGATGAATGACAATTGAATGACACGTGAATTATAAAATATTCATATTATATTTCCTCTTTCCTAGCATTTTTTGTGAACTTAAGACAATGATGCGTTTGGGTACATTTTTCATTCGTTTATTTCACTAAATCACTAGAAATATATCAATTAAAATACGTGAATAAATGTTCATTAAATTAAAAATTTTATATAGGTACAATTTATGATATAAACCAAACAATAGAAACTCGAACAAATCACAATTCTTCATTTCTATAGTATAATAATTTAATTGATTTATTTCCTAGAACATGACCATAAAGCATTTTTACGACTTTATTATTTAAAATTCTGGTTTGTTAACGGTGGTCTATAGTAAAATTAAATTGAATATTCAGAATAGTTTTATTTACAATAATCATGATGACTCAATGAGTTTTCTTTTCAAACATAATTAGTGACTCTACGGGGCCAACACTATAGTAGAAAGCGTGTTCTTGGTATAAGGGTAATTATATTATTCAAGAAACCTTGTGACCGAGTGATTCAAATATATGTATCTTATCGAACTGAAGGAAACTTTGACTCTGTAATTTTAACATCAGAAAAGATTCAATTGAAGAATTCTTCGAGTTAACAACGTTTCGCGATAACTATGTGTGAACAACTAATTGTTCACACATAGTTATCGCATGTACCGCAAATCCAACAATTATAGTAATTGATTCCATTGATGGTTAATAGCACATTATATACATATATATCGAGCTATTAAAAACGATATAAATAGCTTAATATATAAGCGAAAAACTACTCATCACGAGATCTCCTAAGCTTTCCACCCGATTGACTTGAAATTTGTCACAGTTACTCCTTCCCCGACGTAGACGCAAATTCTATCCAGAATAAAATTTTCGTCTTATCTACCCGTGAGAGGCCGGGACGATCTGCAAGTATATCGTATGTGCCAAAAAAACACTCATTAAAATCTACAATTTAACCCTATATAATTTTCCGCTATATTTTTTCTACATTAAATGCATGTTAGGCGATTCATGGCACGAAGATGACTGTTCGGTTATGTTAATTACCACTGATTTAATTGTGACGTAGTTTAAAACAAATGCGGCGGTCAGTTTTAGGTCACTGCAAAATAAGTATGCGTGATCGTTGCAAGCTAAGCTATTTTAATAAACTTCAGCAGCTAAAGCATGTTATAAGTGTATAAAGATAAGTCACATTGTTGCCATTAAAAACCGCAACCGGTATGAAAAGAGAAAATGATTTTTAATTATAGTTGACGTAATATTTTGAAACCACGAGTAAATCTGCATTACCTATACGAATATTATAAATTCGAATATAACTTTGTCTGAATGAACTGATTTTAATGTTTGTAAGCTTGAATCCTAAGGGCGGAGATAGACTACTTTTACCTCACATATATCTACCGGCCGCCCTGCCCCACCAGTGTGTGGGTGCAGCCGCGAACTAGTTTTTAATAAATTGAAAAACGAAATCAAATTAAAGTGTGGGCGTTTGATGGGTTGATCATTACTTAGACGGATTAATTTGTTGTGTTGCAACGCTTGGAGCGGAAGACGCATAAATTCGACGAGCTAGTGGCTGGCTGACACCTGTGATTGCATTTACAATGCTAATTCACGGCACAATATCACGTCAACAGCCGACGCGCTTCTCGTTTTCACAATCGCGCTGTGCGTGAAATACGAAGCCATCCATCACCACACCCAAAAATTCTAATAGCATAATATTATGTAGTTACAAAACTCAAACTTTTGAATACGACACGTTAAAAAAGAATATATTAAAAATGACACATTCAGTGATTGTTTATTAAATTCGTTAGCATATGTTTTAATAATATAATATAATTCGTGATTTAGAAATTTAAATATAAATACGAAATTTATTTTTGTAGTTTCTTCGATTTCGTCGAGAGAGTGGGTCACTACACGTTCAGATAAACTGTCGGATATAATCGACCGCAATCGATTATCGAGCAGTTAATTGATAATTACTTTCTTCCATTACTGAACGAAAAACGCGGTGATTAACTCTGAATCGCTTTAACGAGCACAATGGGTCGGTGTTCAATTAAAAACCCTTGTCGAATGTCGACGGCTTCACAGAACGAAATCGAAGCTGACTTAATCTCGTATACATGGATATAAGAAATTACTCGCGTTCGGAAAGTTTTTAATTAAATATTCACCCATTTGTAATGAAGACATGATTCAATTGGGCACAACAGAATTACGTGACTTACTCTCCAAAGAATAAAACATTTCAACTAAGTATAATAATATAATATCCTGGGACATTATTCACACAAGGCCATCTGATCCCAAACTAAGCAGAGCTCGTACTATGGAAACCAGGCAACTGATATCGTTACATATACTACTTTTCTTTTGTAAATACAT
The DNA here is from genome assembly GCA_905220585.2 of Nymphalis polychloros. Classification (NCBI taxonomy): domain Eukaryota; kingdom Metazoa; phylum Arthropoda; class Insecta; order Lepidoptera; family Nymphalidae; genus Nymphalis; species Nymphalis polychloros. The sequence continues at coordinate 8,337,380 of HG992245.1, read as the reverse complement.
ACTTATATAGATAATTACACCCAGACTCAGGACGAACAGACATGTTCATGCACACAAATGTCTATCCTGCGTGGGAATCGAACCCACGACCTGCAGCGTGAAAGGTAAGTATCTTACCAACCACGCCAACCGGCTCGTAAGTTACAAAGAAAATTTAAAGACAACAGCAAATAAATTTTATTAAAATTAGATGATGTTGAGATATTTTTTTATATCACCGGATGAAAATGTTTAATACATGAAACTGATAGTTTAAGTGTTACTCGCGTGATACAACCACAACAGACCGATTTACATTTTCCAAATTTTTATATGTTTACAATTATAATTTTATATTAACACAAAAAAAATACTGATCTAAAGGTCAAAATGTTTATTTTTGTTTATGTACATAATCATAATAAATAAATTAATAATCAATTTATCAAATAAATTTATTTAAAACAATACCATATTAGCCGTTTTAAACCTTTTCCGTTTTAAATAAATTGTATCAGCTAATTAAATGAATGGACTAATATAGGTTTAATACAAGTTTCGCTAGAACAGTTCAATATACGTCTTAGTTATCTCTAAGTGATCCCCAAATGGTCCCACTGTAATCTCCTAGACATTTAATTTCGCCGTTTTAAATGAATCGCTGAGCTCATATCCCATCCCGAAATCCTCGCTACGATTGGCTCGTTCCGGCGTTCGTATAAATTCTGAAGGAAAATCATCTGCAGAATTCCAATAGCAGAGTGCTGATGTCCAAATTCATGATATATCGATGCGAGGGTCGACTCGCCTGTTTATGAGATATTTCATAACCCGATTTCAAGTAATACCTAATGTTCATCGCAAATTACGCTACAACCTAGAAACTTGGTGCATGGTTTTCATAAATTTAGAACCAAATAATTGATATTGCATTAAAATATAATAAATAAATTCCTTATATATAAAAATGTATTTATAATTGCGTAGTAAGTACTAGAAACCTCTGGTATTGCATTGTTTTACGTAAATCCTAAAGTGGTTGACATTGCTGAATGTTATAGAATAATATTTGCAACTGTTAAATTATTATTAGCAACATTTTTAGAAGGTCTAAATTATTTATACTTTAACATTTTTAACTGTAAAAATAAAAATATTTTCAGTAACGAATATAATCTATGATGAATGAATGAATTCACGATAAAACTATTTTTATCATTAAACTGTAAGGAGTTCATTTGAAATAGAATTAATTTCAATAAACTACTTAAAATATTGAGAAAAACTTCGTCACATGAGCACTAATCTTTTTGGGAAACATGTCATCGTCTTGCTAATATATACATATGTACATTTCAATAAAAAGACGTAACACAAATTGCTGCTTTTAACAGACACGTGATAATTATTAAAGTGCCGCGCTAAATAATACTTTTTTCGAAAGGTATTTGTTGCGATATTAATATAAAACGGCATCAGTTATTCAAGTAAAATCTAATTACTCTATTTAAAATTAATGTATTTGTTATTTATTAGGTATTTTATAGACATTTCATTTATCGTGCAAAGTAAGCACAGTAATTGTCCTATATGTAAGAAGCAAATATCAACATTATTTTATAATTTATTACTCATATTACATAAAATGAAATACAAAGTAAGTTATCTGAGTGCAGTGGTATAATTTAGTTATTATTACTTATTAGTGTTACTATCGTAAAATTTTCGTATAATCTATTTTGACGAGCCGGTTGGCGTGGTTGGTAAGATACTTGCCTTTCACGCCGCAGGTCGTGGGTTCGATTCCCACCCAGGGCAAACATTTGTGTGCATGAACATGTCTGTTTGTCCTGAGTCTGGGTGTAATTATCTATATAAGTATGTATTTACAAAAGAAAAGTAGTATATCAGTTGTCTGGTTTCCATAGTACAAGCTCTGCTTAGTTTGGGAACAGATGGCCATGTGTAAATATTGTTCTTATTATTATTATACCAGGATATTATTATTATTATTTTCTTAACAAAATAAGCTAGTGTTCGTTTTGTGTATTATATATAAAATAAGAATCAGAACCTTTTAAAAAGTTTAAATACTTATGTAAATAATATAATTTAAAGTGAGAAACACAACGCCTGGCCGGGCGAGGGACTGGAGCTCACTTGCTTTATAAACAGGCTTCCGTATTTTTCAATCAGAGAGCTGTCAAAGCGTTCTGACACCCTCATCCTATTGGCTCGCACTCGCCGAGCACCGAAATTGGTTTTCTACATTCAATCCATACAAAGTTTAATGTTATTCGTTTGCGATATCACCGGGATGCCGCCGATGTTTACCGACGCGCCAAATCATATTGGATTTGCAAACTTTTGTTTGCGGACTTTATTTCATTTCTCTGTTAGTTCAGGCCGAGAGAATATAATTTTATATATACCGTCCTCCACAAAACCCAAGAAATTATCGTCCTTACTTGAAATGAACACGTGTTTAGTTTTATGCATCAATATATAAGTACTAGTTACAAATTAATATAATCGTTCATACATCAACAAAAGCGAAACAGTAAGAGCGTCATGGAGAAGACTGTAGTATGACCGCGAGCGTTCATAAATTGAAGGGCTGGTACCTGCGGCTTAATACACCGCTGTTTCCGATTCATTTCCGGACGACGCGCACGGCGCCGGATATTGCTTTTAAGGTTACGCCGCACGCCCGCGCCACCGCTTCGAAATACTCGCATCATCCGCTCTCGCTACGCTAACCCGCTTGCCACTTACAATGACACGCATTCCTCGAAGCCAAAAACCATCACTAAACGATAACAACACCCATTTAATAAATGAATAAAATAATGCCCTCTCTAAATGTAATAATTTATGATTGTAGTTAAAAGCCGTAAGTATACTTTTAGTGTTATTCAAAATAACGCCACTAATGTGGGTTATTTAAACAAATGTATATCTAATATTTTTTAAATTAAAAATAGTAATAAATAACTTTAAAATAAGGACGGAACGCTTCGACGCTAATTTGTATTTTGTTAAATAAGTTCCCACATGTTTCATATCGCATGTTTTAAGTTTTTTTTTTTTTTCGTTTTAACGTTACCCATGTGATTTGTGTAGCTCGAAAAGGCAAAACCTTTTACTGATTATAATAACGTTATAGCATGCGGATTCAATTAGCCGGTTTTGCAACACATTCAGTAATTAAAAAGTATGAATACGAAACCATTAACTATTTTTTATATTACCATACATATTGTACTTTCAATCCTGGTATCCGTTTGATAATTGCATTTATTAATATAAGACGTACAAGTCGTAGTAGTCCATTTTATTAAGCTACTCACAATTCTAAAAATCATTAGAAAAGTAATTCAGTTGAATTTAACCGAATACTATCCGATTTCATGGTATATTTTCGATATACTTCGTTTCACGCAATCTTATTTCTTAAGTATTTATCACTCATAATCTGCTTCAGATAGTAAATGTATATTTAGATGTCTATATATGATAATGAGAAGTAAATGTATATTAAATGTGATAGTTATAGTATTTATATGGGAAATTTTAACAAAAACAAACGTATTACTAATAAAGAACAAATTATAATTGTATTCAAAACAAAATAAAAATATAAAACATTATAATAATTTTAACACATTTAAACAAAATAAAACGTCACCACAATTACAATTTACAAAGTTTTAGGACCCAACAACACTTTTATAATCAGCTAAATGTAGTTTCGGTTGGTACGCTTTAATTGAACAAACTTGTTGACGGTTACCATAGTTTTGGACTATGTACAAATTTATAACGACTTGAAATATACATAAAACATTTAAAAATTTTAGTAAAATATTACGTCAAAACGGTATGTAAATAAGAAACTCGTCTTATCGCAGCCTGATTCTGGTCGCGAGTATATTAAATCGTTTCCATTACTTTAAGTAGATTTCGATGTTTATGTCAAACGCAGCGGCGATAATACAGCGATTTATTATAATATACTCTCATACTAATGGGGTGTAGGTGGAATGAAGCGTTCACTCAAATTAATAGACACGTACATATTTTCACATGATTACTATGAATATTAAATCGTATCTTATACCACTAAGAGAACACGCAAACTTATGTCTCATTTAACGTCGTTAAGTCATAATTTATACATCTTATGAATGTTTGTTGCAAGGTTTTCATTTAAAACGCTTGGAAAATTGAAAATTCCTTGCATGTCTAAAAACCTATTCACCCAGTTTTTTTTTTAATATTTATATTTAGTATATTTTAACTTAAATAAAATAGTATAACAAATTCCATAAAACAGTTTTTAACAAGTTTTCTTATTAATTCGAAATCGTTGTTTAGGTTCGTCATAAACGCTTTTCTATAAATAAAATTAGCATAAACTAACTGCTAAACAAGATTAGTAGTACACTTGGGGGTAGAGCTTTGTGCAAGCTCGTCTGGGTAGGTACCACCCACTCATCAGATGTTCTACCGCAAAACAGCAGTACTTGGTATTGTTGTGTTCCGGTTTGAAGGGTGAGTGAGCCAGTGTAATTACAGGCACATGGGACATAACATCTTAGTTCCCAAGGTTGGTGGCGCATTGGCGATGTAAGCGATGGTTAAGATCTCTTACAATGCCAATGTCTATGGGCGTTGGTTACCACTTACCATCAGGTGGCCCATAAGCTCGTCCCCAAATAATATAAAAAAAATAAAAAACATTAGTAGCTATTCAGATCATTAAAACATACATAACTTTAGTTTAGATAATATTATAGACAGGCCCATTTTCGCTAACAACATTAAATCATAAAATAGACAATACTTATACTCTCAATGCTAATTTAAAAAATAGAAACAAAATTTAATAATAAAATTATGACAACCATGAAATTATAATAAGCTAGTACGGTATTACTAAGGGGTAAATCTCCCTACCAACATAACAAAACCCTACGATCCCTTTTAATACGATAATGTTCTCTATCTTTCGTCTGCAGTCACACACACGACCCTCGTGTGCTAATTGAATTTAAGGAATAAAATCCAATCGGCCCGATTCTTTATTATTCAAGATCCAATTTGGATAAGGCTTGATCGGTCCGCGGGGGGGCGGCGGGAGGCCAGTCGAGAATAAAATTGGATTTGTCACTCAAAACATAAGACTACCTTAAAGTTTCGCAAGAAAGTATTGTATATCCAATTATTACTGATACAAAGCCCTGCTCGATCACTTATATTGTGTGATTTAAATAATTTACCTGATTCATGGGCTGTTAATTTACTTAGCTAAGAACTAAAGTATTTTTGTTCTGTATTTTGTTATGACTTGTAATATTTCTTTTAACATCTATAAAATTGAATTACGTTTTAAAGTTAATCTATAAATAGAAACACTTACTGTAGTTCTACGAAGCATACGCGACAGACCAGTATCAGAACTAACCCATAATATTAAGTCGTGCAGCACAATCAATGATAACAATCGTTGTTTGCCTTTGAGTAATCCTACAATGTGTAATTTTAATTCTTTGACGATATTTAAAGAAAATTTATTATCAATTACGTGTAATGAATGTGACATTTACGAGATTTAAATACCACTTACGAAATGGTTGTTTATTGTAGACGTCGATTTAAAAGTCATATTATACTAAATTAAAATAAATTGTGATCAACTTTTATTTCAATAGTGTTGTCCTTGTTGAATACGCGTTTGTAATAATTACATATTAATTTAATGTATTATGTCATTGATTTGATTGATTGATTTCAAAATATTTTAACAAAAAAGACCTCACAGTCACCTACCTGATGGGGAATGGTATTCCTCGCACAGACATTGTCGTTAAAGAAATATAAACTATTCCGTAAGCTGTATTGGTTGTTGCATTGGCTTACACAACCATCAAATAGGAAGATCGCAATACAAATACCATAGAATAATTGATGACAGAACGCTTCCGAAGAGATAAAATGTTTTTATTTAATCCTCGGTGGTATCTACCTCGACGGGCATTCACAAAGACCTATTATATTTAATTTATATATAATTTTAAATAGTATACGAATAACGTATACAGCCGCTCATGTATATCAAGTTATAAGAAATCATATATTACTGAAGTTATTCCACCGCATCGTAACAAAATATTTAAACAATATATTTGAGTGGTTAGAAGGTAAACATTGACTTTATATTTGTTAGCCACCCTTTAGATTATTATCGCACAAGACAGATCGTCCCGGCTGCTTGGCGGGAATCTGCAAAGAAATCTAATACTTATAGTGAATTGCACTTTATAAGATGTTGCAAAAAAAAACCTTTATATACTTTTTTATTATAAAATATTTACCTTTCTTTTAATAATGTAACTATTATTTTTAATTAAAATTTCTTCTAATAAGATATACATATATACTTTACTTTGTTTCTACCGTCGCTTTTAAATTAAGAATCTTGTAATATATCATTAGACATTGTATTACGTTTATGAAACGTTACAAATGGGAGGCATAAATACTTTCTGCGTTATTTTTACTGCATCTTAGAGATATAATGCAATATATTTTGTTGACGACTTGCAGAGCGAGCGATGCGGGAACATCGTGGTGTGCAAACGTGTTCCCGACGTGCGCGACCTGCCCTAATTGCCGCTCTCTTGTCTTAGTAACTTCGCGCAAATTCTGAATCTAGTAAAGTAGTTATATTGGAAAGTATTTTTACCCCATAATGCATTATTATTCTACTTAACGTAATATAATTTATTAATTTAAATTCCGCAACGATTGTTATTATAACAAAATAACTATAAAACAATTTATATATGCATTTTAAAAATACATTCGTAGAATTAGAATACATTATTTACATAGCGTGTACTTTACGTACGTCTAATTAAATAAGTCTCCTCATTTAAATAACCATTACCAAGAATATAAATAGTAACCTAATGTTTATTTGAGGCCAATAAAGGTCAGCGAAGCAGCAGTCGCAATGTTACAATAGCAATAAAACTTTATGGATTTGATATTTAAATGCGAAACTTACGATATATAAATAACATAGGTACTTTCAAAGTAGTACTGAACAATAAAGTATAATATAAAAATATTTCATTGGGAATATAAATTTCTCTCTATTACGCAACTACTAGAGCCGAATGTTCGTGATATGTTCGGACTTCGGTGTTCAAAACGTTTGGCTGTTGACGATGTAAAATTACTTTCATTAAAAAGTTGATGCAATGCTTGTATGACGTGTCACAAATAAAATCTATAAAAGCACTATTAATTGAAGTGGTATAATAATATTGCGCGTATTTTTTAATAATTTAGTTTTATTTCATCGGTTTTTATTTATGTGCATATATTTGAAAACGTTAGTATAAATCACATTAAACATGTGAGCGAATATAGGTATTCGGTACTAATATATTCCGTTCCATCATCGTAGTTATTAAACCCTTGTCGAAACTGAGTTTTTTCTTTATTAAATTGTATAAATAAAAATATATATAGAATAACAGGAAATGATGTACCTAATAATATATAATAGCATTCGATTAATAAATTCCTAATCCAATGATAATGATAAACGATGAATAATTAAATGGCTATTATTAATATGACAAATTGGTTTTGCAGCAATAAATAAATCCAAGGTAAAATATGAACATGTACTTTCTCCAAGAACCATGCAAAATAAATCTCATCATGCAATAATTGCATACACTTTCAGAAGATGTTTAAAGCGCTGGTGTAGTGAATCATTCGACGATTCACTTAGCACTAATTAAATCCGCCGCGGGGCGTGCAATACGATTGAATCATGCCGCCTCAACTGAATCATATATTACCACTGACTTGCGGATTAGCGTGTAACGAACTGCCGTCTATCTGTTGCACACTTATGTAGTTGGATTTCAATTGTAATAATGTTATTTGCTTTTATGAGCCGTGATTGCACAGTTGTTAGAAGACGTGAAATTCAACCGATGATTCAGAGTTCAAGCCTGGGCAACTTTCATGTGTTGCTTGGCGGTGAAGGAAAACATCGTGAGGAAACCTGCATGTGGCGTGTGCAAGCTCCAAAGCCTTAACCAAGCAAACCTTCCCCAACCAAATACTTAGCCCGGCAGTTAAAGACATTTCCAGGGTGTTTACTTTTTGCCTGCTTTGTAACTCTGAGTCTCTCATATCGTCAGTATATAATATATTTCCTAATATAATTAGGGATATTTGTTTTGTTTGTGAAGCGATACAGATGAATTTTCTTGGACTGTTGGAAATTGTAACAGGTCGATGTCTGTACATTAAAGATATTGGAAAAAAACTTATATAAGACCCCCCTTAAAGCAACAGAAGCCAAAACAACAATTTTTGGAATTTTTGTCTGTCTGTCTGTACCTTTGTACCCGCATCACGCAAAAACGATTGCACATAATTGAATGTGGTTTTTACAGATGAATTCCTAGAGGTCTAACTTAAAACATAGGCTATCTATTTGTCAGTTTGTCTGTTTGTCTGTGTCGAATCTTAGAAACGGCTTCACTGATTTGGGTGCGGTTTCCACTAATGTATTGTTGCAAACTCAACTTAAAATTTAGTGTTTGTTTTATTGCAAACGGTTCACAAATTAAAAAGTTAAGTGAATTTAAAGAATCACGTCGATCATTTATTCGATAAAAATGCTATAATATCACTGTTCAGCTGAAATGGTTGAAACTGTAGCTACCTATAAATGATAGTCTGTAAAGTGATGATGATTGAAAGTTAATTGGAACGGAACAACGTTAAAAAATGGACAGTTTCAGATATTTAGATCCTTTCAATGTAAATTGAGCTCAGATTAATATGATCACAGAATTCAAATAGATGAAAGTTTTACTTATTGCATAAAATAATAAAATTTGATTGAGAATAATGATATAAATTCCTACGGATTTTATTTTGAATATTGTCACAGTAAGTTATATATTTTAATAATATATAAAAATGTATTTAACAGTTGCAAACAATCAAAACAGTCTACTATAAATTAAGTATTAATAGCTTATAAATAATAGTCTAATATTTTCCAATAACTATTGAAATATAAATTTCGTGTTTTAGACAATTTATAAAATAAAATCATTTAAACAATAATAAAAATAACATCGTTGTTATTGCTTGGAGCGCCATCTATGAATTCAGATTTATAGTTATTAAGAAGGATAGTGCCCTTACAAGGTAGTACCTATAATTGCACTCACTAATATAACGATATTATCGAATATTATAAAACCACTAAATCCATGACTTTTCTCTTATTTTGAGTATTTTTTTAAGTTTGAGTATATGCTTTTATCATTTTTAACTAATTTCACTTTTGTTTACTCATCAACCGTATAAAATAGAATGAGACGAATAGGCATAACGATAAATCGTTACATTACATGTGTAAAATTTAATTCTTAAGTGCTATGTTTTAGGTAGTTGGGAAGTGTTAATCAATTTTTATAAGTGGGTATTTTTTAGGTTAATTTTAAATATGGCCTTACGAAATGTACACAAATAAAAAAAAATGTTTACAAATAATAAAAAAGAATAAATAAATAAAATAAAAGAAACATGAAAAAAAATAAAAACAATAGACTGATCAATTGAAGTTAAATTAAATAATAATAATAAAAAGTTTCCACCAATAGTTTGTATATACATATGTATATCCTTAGATTAGGAATTACCCACCTAACTCATTGTATTGTCAAAAGGCGTTCATAATATAATTATGTATCAACATCGGAATAGGTTTAAAGAAATGTTGTTTTTCTCATAGCCAATGGTTTGGCATGGCCTATCTAGATCCGGGTGCTGTGAAAACCATTCAATACTAATGTCCCTATTAAAATAAAGCTAACAATGTTGTATATAATGAAATATTATAAGTCTGCTCTTAGTAATTTCTTTCCGCCTTATTCATAAACCTTTTTTACCTGGTGATTAGTTAAACAATATTTTGTCTTCTTCTTTCGTATGTCAAATCAATAATGACAGAAAGAGACAAATCAGTGTTTAGCTAAACAGTAACTAAGCAACGTTTATGAATAAGGCCGTTTAAGTTTTACGCGGGTTAAACCGCGGGCACAGCTAGTAATAAAGAAGATACTGGTCTGTATAACTAGTTATAGATATATACAGTAACATTCCATGCAATGAACGAGATCAGGAGTTTAAAAATTGATATACAACTAGGCACACAAACGATCATTGGCGGCGCGGAAATTAAATAGCCGCTCATATCCGGACTGTGAAGTGTGCCTCGACGCGTCGTTCTCGATAGAACCGATGCACGTACTCGTACATCGTGCATCGGACGTAGTCTTCACAAACCATTCCAGTTTTACAAATGGCTATTCTCACTCTTATTCATGTTTCACGTTTCATGGAGTGTAAATATTGCTCTTTATACTTTAATCTCTTCGATTCAACGATTCGTTTGCTTCCGCTATTCCTCGTAGCCTTTGTGAGAAAAGCACAACATTTCGACGTATATCTCTCAATAAAAGCGTATATTGTCTTTGTTTCATTAACGTAACATTAGGTCCCTACATATGAATTTAGCGTTTTGTCGTACTGACCACTTTGATCTGAAATATCTCCCCTTTGGTTAAGAATTCCAAATTTAATTCAATCCATTTATAATAAATAAATTCATTTAGCTGGTACATTTGAGTTTTGTAAACAGTCATTCATTTGTTTTTTCCTGATTATATTTTTCTTTGGCGTCGCTTATTACCGCACAATGGAAAACATAAAATATCGGTATATTTACGAGTACGAGTTCTACCGTGACACCAGTACTGCAGAAACAGCTCGAAGGATTAATGATGTGTACGGCGCTGGTGTCGCAAAAGAAAGCACGGTACGTTTTTGGTTTCAACGTTTTCGTTCTGGAAATTTCGACCTTCAGAACCAACCCCGTGGACGGCCGAAGACCAAAGTTTAAAATGAAGAATTAAAGGCTATTGTGGAAGCGGATCCATCACAAAGCACTTCAGAAATAGCTGCAGGCTTCGGGGTAAGTGATAAAACTGTATTAATCCACTTGAAGCAAATCGGGAAAGTAAAAAAACTTGAACGATGAGTACCTCATGAATTGAGTGAATCGAACTTGCAAACACGCGTCGACTGCTGTGTTACTTTGCTCAACCGACACAATAATGAAGGGATTTTATATCGAATCATTACTTGTGATGAAAAGTGGATACTGTACGATAATCGCAAGCGCTCGTTGCAATGGCTGAACCCTGGAAACCCAGCCAAATCCTGCCCTAAACGAAAATTGACTCAGAAAAAGTTACTTGTGAGTGTTTGGTGGACTAGCGCCGGTGTCGTTCACTACAGCTTTCCAAAATCTGGCCAAACGATTACGGCAGATATCTATTGTCAGCAACTGCAAACCATGAAGGAAGAACTAGCTGCTAAACAACCGAGATTGGTCAATCGCTCTAGGCTACTGCTGCTTCACGACAACGCAAGACCACACACTGCACAACAAACAACCACTAAGTTAGATGAGCTACAATTAGGATGTCTGCGACATTCACCGTACTCCCCGGACCTTGCTCCAACAGATTACCATTTTTTCCGGAATTACTTCTTCTTACAAGGAAAAAAATTCTCTCCGATGCGGAAGTCCAAACCGCCTTCAAAGAGTTTATTGATTCTAGCCCCCATGGTTTTTTTAGTAAAAGGATTAATGAACTACTTATGAGATAGCAAAAGTGCATAGATAACAACGGTGAAGACTTTGATTAATTAAATATATTTTACAAAAAAAATTTACTTTATATTCCTCCCGTACAAAACGCCAATTTCATATGTAAGGACCTAATATTTTTTACATACATACATTACTTACAATTGTTATTAGAACTAATTCTACTTGAGATCTTATAAATGCAATCGATTGTTATTCAAATACATTTATCTCAATAAGCAATTAAAGCAATGTTTACAGCCGTTCCGTCGTATCAGCGCACGCGCAACAAACGTGGGGCGACAATCAAAACATATTATAGCCAATCAATTCTGATCAAATGCTGACACAGATAGATATTACCAAGAATATAAACGGTGCAATTAAGTCTGACAAATGTGTAGGTACAGAATAAATTTTAATAAACTGTTTTAAGTATAAACATTAAACAATCATCACAAGATCTTTGTATTATATTATGCATGTAATTTTTTTTTTTTTTATAATATTTCTTTTGAAACACGCTAAGCTTACTTGTTTTCTTTAAGCTTATCTGTAAATCATAAATTTAATGCTAATAACAATAACTAAATTAGTGTTAAAGTTATTAAGGCGACGTGTTCGCGATCTTTTATATTTTGTTCGCTTACATTTCGTTCGCTTGCAGTTCGATTATAAATTTTTAACGCCGTGTAAACACAGATTTAATGGGACAGGTGTAGTCGAGTACCGAGACCCTATTATAAGTAATGACGATGAACGAACATTTTAGAGAAAAGCACTCCTGTTAGTGCTGGCGAGCCAATTAGAAGTGTTAGGGAGGTAGCTACAGCCACGCCGAGTCGCGCCGCCGGCTCTCGTCTTCCAATTAAACTCACACCCGTCGACAACGTACCGCCAGAGCCCGGAAGCAAGTACGTTCGCGTAATTGTGTAACTTGTTTCTAAATAAACCTCAGTTTTTTAATACCATAGATAACAATAGAATTATGTCAGACAGCACAAGAACTTCCCCTTCATTCTGCGTAACTATTGAGTTGTTAATTAAATTCACACAGCTCTATCGCCAGTCACGACGTGAACCTCTCGACGCAGTATTACAATTGGATAGGGGCGATTTCGCGTCGATATGAGGGTTTCGATCGAAAACGTTGATGCTTGTTTAATTACAACAATAGTGGCCCCTAATGAGAGTTTGCGCTAATAAGCGCAACAGAATGTAATCAACATGCTTCGTCGCTCTAATGAGCTGAGTTCCTGGCAAAAACAAGCGACGTCGACATTTTACTGAAGATTAATTAGGCGTTCTGCCTATACAGGGACTTGCACTGCCCGCACCGGAAACTCTTCTGTTTCTAGCTTGTTACTTATTAACATGTTCCTTAGGCGCTGTACGCTGAAAACTCTCTTAATTAATGATTCCATAGAAATCGCTATTTGCGGCATTCGTAGATTTTCGCTCTTTTTATAAAAGACTTTATTTGTGTACAACAAAGGCGTAACTACGAGCAGTCTTCTTTAAGTAACTTCTATTGACAACAAAGTATACAAACCTGTAAACGTCGTTAACTTAAATAAGCACGTTTGATTACGTCGTAGCTAGCTACCCCATTAAAACTTAACGAGGGGCAACCCTGGGGAAAATAACTAACCCAATTTCCCTTTGCCGGGAAATCATTAAAAGTCTTAAAAGGGTCTTTTCATATATTTTTTAGCCTGAAGCGTACGTGCAAATAAACACATTTTTACATACTCGAACAAACAATTCTCGTAACGAGGCGGGAGAGTAACGAGCGCGCGCAGGCGGCGGTGACCAGCTAGCCGCGGATCCTATACGCGCTCGCGTCCGCAACTCCGTCCGCGTCCGCTCCCGCGCTCGCCGTCTCGCTAATTGGGAATATACAGCCGGATATGTGTCTCGTTACTCGCGCCTACCTATCCCATCTCACTGACACCGCCGCTGATTTATCACGGCCTATACATTAAAATTGACTATTAACCCTTTACTAGATTTGACGGCACTGACACTAATATACGTGTGTATGTAAATGCTAATAAACTATCGATACTTAGTAGTAAAACTGTTCATAGTGGAAGCGAATATGTTTTTCGTATTATTATAGTAAATCATGTAAACAAAATGTATTTAAAGTACTTAATTTTTTCTGTGATATTATATACCACATAGATATAATTGTATATATTTATTTTCCCCATATGATTTCTCATTATTATTTTAAAACGAACACAAATAAAACGAACCAATTAGAATACTACCCAATTAAAAATAATTATAATTAGCGACAGTTTCAAGCTTCTTAATTAATTATTAGATTTTCCAATTAGCTATGTTTGCGTTCACTGTTTAATTAATGGATGTGTGCCGTATTAGTGTCGGTTACAATCTGATTCGAGACTCGGCAATTACCGACGACTACAAAACACATCGAATTTCGCGTAATTGCTGAGAATATTACGGCTCCGAACTAAATTGTTCTCGACTTAATTAATTAAGCTTTTGTTTCAAACTAACAGCAAAGTGTAGAGTTGGCAATTCTAAATTGGATCTTGTAATTACCTTACCCTCTTGTGCAGAAACTGTCTACTTTCAATTATAGCCAAAGCTTACTTAATGGAATCAATTATAATTGGGATACAATACGGAACCTAATTAGTTAATGTTTATATTACTAATACTAAATATTATAGCAGCCATATTAGCGCTTATAGAATACGCAATGTTAACTCATTGAAAACAACACAACCAACGACTTTCGTTAGGACCATGCATTGACTTGTGGATTCGGAAACAATATGGATACATAGATATGTTCGAATAGCAATACAATATATAATTTAACAGTAAATAAAAGTCACAACCAAAGCACGTTGTATATACATGGCGAACATATTTACAAAGCGATAAATTTATTTTGTGGTTATATACTTCTGTTATAATCGAGATTATTTGATATTATAACGATTAAAATAATGATGACTAAATGCAATACATTTTAATAGCGCTGAGACCACATTTTAATTAAACTTAATTCGACGATAGTTTAGAATTACCGACCGCTTCATTAATTGGAACAGTAATAAATTATATCATTATTAATTAAAACATAGCCCGTTTAATTAATAATTATTTTTAAAACACAGGATGGGCCTGTTTAATTAGCTTAATCTTGTTAAGGAGATAATGTGTAGGTATTACTCATTTATATATAATCCATAATATCGTTATCAATGTAAATTATAATTACATCATTATGTTTATGATAAGCGGAATTTTAATTAAACCTTTGTTATTTGTTGTCACATTTTGTGAATTGAATATGTATATGACGGCGATACGATTAGTGGACGATTCGCAGTGCTTACTTACAAGTGATGCTTTTACATATCGGCGTAATGAAATAAATTCTCGTTATCTAACTACAACTTCAAAAGGCGATTGAAATACTTTGTCCTGCAGTAGGTTGAGCTTAAGTGATTCCAGCTGTTGTCGAGTGTTGTCGGAGGGGAAAGAGCCTAAGAACGAAGTTTAATTAAGACACAACAATTAAAATAACAAGCGACGGGCGTGGCGAGTCATTATGCGGGGTCATGGGAGCGCATGCGACGTCACTAATCCACTAGACGTACTTTGTTGCTTTTTCTTTTGTTCTGCTCATGTAAAGCGTGTGATAAAATAATAATGTCATTATTAACTGATGAATATAACTAGATAGTTATTTACTAATTAATAATGTTGATGAGCGGTAATTATATTCGAAATAAATAAAAATTAATTGTCATTTTTTCTTTTTTGTTATATTGTTTATTTTTTGGATTAGCCGTAAAACTATTTTCGTTAATAACTTTTGTTTACATTTCAAATTGATTACTTAATAGTCGTATTCGTAACAACCGTTAAACTTTCCATTGCTGAGCAGAAATGTTTTCTCCACTTATGAAGAATGTTTTGGAGACTGATCCACCACTCTGCTTCTGCGTGGTGCAGAAAACTTACGTGTTAATTTCAAGGTTCAAATTGCTTAATACGTTTATTGTTTGATAGAAAGCATATGCATAATAATATATGTAAACTAATTTACAGTTTTCTTAGTAATAACAAGATACATCGAAAAGAACAATCGACATCAAACTTAAATAAATAAATCAAACAAGGTATACATATAAATGTGGTTATTAAACGCATAATTGCAAATTTGTTCATTACTGCGTCAGTTCTGCTCAATGGCAATGATTAATAACTCGAATCATATAGGATTACCTATGTGCGCGTGTTTAATTTGTTGTCGTAGGAACAATCGCGTAAACATAAATAAAGAATGCTATAACATAAGTTTATCATTGTGATTGTTATGGACGCCTATCCTAATTAGAGGTTACTTAATAATACAAAAATCTTTAATTTTTTACTTATTTCAATAATAATATAATAATGAAATGTTTGTTTACAAAATAAATATGTGTATGCATAGCAGTAGAAAAAAATATAAATATGTGATTTGTCTCTAAATTTAAAAAATTACATGTATTAAAATAAATAGATCCAAAAATTTAATAAGTAAGCTTATTCACGTTGCACATAAACGTCATTAACGTTACTAACATTCAACAAAATCGCTTAATTAAACGAGAGCAAGATGATCTAATCTCTAGAGATAACATGATATATAAAAAGTTAAAGGTTACAAACTAAAGAAAAAGCAAACAATATAAACAAATAAACACAGCAATTGTTTTATAAACATCTACTACACTTTTTACTGAAAACGATTAAATATACTTATTTATAAATAACTAAAAATTATTCTATAATACTTTCTATCACTTACAATTTAATATAATAATATTAATCTTACCTTTGCAGAAGTTGTCTTACGATGAAATATACACTTTAACTAAAAGTGCTCTTTTTCAATGTATCTTTCAAATCCAGAAGAACAATTTCACAGTTATGATATTAAAACACTAAACCAAATTTTCCTTGTCCATTTCAATTGTCACTTTGAATAGGATTTATGGCCTCAATCGCTTCCGAATTATTTAGTCTGTTTAGCGGGCAGTAACTCACTCGAGCTGTCAATCTTAACAATGATATTGTCTCGGTCTATTAAAACGCTTCACGATAGATAATTTTAAGAAAATATCGTAAATGTTTTGAATGAATGAACACGTGTAAAGTTTGCTGCTCAGAAGAGGCAAAACGAAACGTCCACTCTCAACGGGAGCTCGCGGCGGAATGAGTCGAACGTGAGCGACAACCCAAAGACGGCCGACACAACGTCGTGGTTCGGGCGCAGTGCTAAGGGCGGGCGCCAGAATACGGGGTGGAATGGAACAACACTCTAATATAATGATGGGGTCGGAACACTTTAATGCTTTAATTTGAAAAGTACACCAACAACAGCTTTAAAACTTTTAGTAAACAGTCTGCAGATGTGTGCTCTTTAATTCATTGATAAACGGTTTGCCTTTTAAGAACCCTTTAATCAAATAAATCTAGTGTACTTATAGAAATGAATAAGCCGGTTTTATTCTATTTGAATATTCTACAAATCGCTAAGAATATAATATTCCATCGCTAGTGAATACCAGCCTAAATTCAATTCCACCCCATTCTCCATACCCTTTTCCGTAGAAAACCAATCTTCTTTACATTCCCTCGCCGACAAATTTATGCTCGTCCATACGTCCCCACGATAGGTAGCCGCTTGCGAGTAGTAGAGTCGATAGCTGGCGGACAGTGTACATTATTAAGCAACCGGTGGTCAACGGTAGCCGCAAAGAAACGGCAAGTGTATGTCCAGTGTCCGAGCAACGTCTCTGAGAATTTAATTTCCCCGGGCGGGCCGCCCTTGCCGCCATTGTCCGCTCAGTATTTCATTACGGCTCGAGCTTTTCTATTAATAAATCACTCTTCGCCTGCGCCGTTTAATTACGTCCCGGATCCGGCCAACGTCTGATTACACTTTCATCGAACATCTAATTGGGAGTGCAGTCAAGTCGGGACGGGAACGTGTGTATTCTTTGTTAGAGATATTACTACCAGCCTATATTAGCTCTATATGAAGCAATCTTGCTAAACTAAGTTCGCTCCAAACTAACTTTGATTAAAATGGCGAACTGAAATATTAATATGAGATAATATATATAACTAAAATTATTATAAGTGTTTTAAAACTATCTTTAAGTTCAATTGACGGTATTTTACCAGAGTTACCTGATAAAATACTGTCAATTGAAGTTAAAGTATTATCATTTTTTTTAAATATATATTATACTAACTGTTTGAACTCTGTATTCTACAGATCTTTAATAATGAAGCAATTAAACATTATATACTTTTATCGACTACCAAATCCAGTAACTGGTCACCTAATCGTTTTTTCATTTCAAGTAACACGAGATAATTAGTGTCTCGAAAGCAATGGCGAATACGTGGCAGCGAAAGGCCGCGATTCGACATTGTGGCTCAAGACCTTTTTTAATTTCCTGGAGCGGACGAAGGCTCGGCGCGGCGGCGCAGCGGCCGCGCGGCACCGGCCCACCGCCGGCCCGCCCGCCCGTTTAACTTATTGCCACGGTTAACGAGAATACGCCGCTGTGTGCCGGCGAAATTGAAGGATTTACTTCGCGTCCCTCCTTTATTAAACGTATTGCACACTCGCCTGTTCAATGTGTGCGTGCCACACTACACGCAGTATGCCGAAATTACATTTCGCATGAGTCGTAATAACAAAGGCGGGCGTAAATCACAACCATTATTAGTTTCTCTTGTTACTCGTGCTATTTGTCATTTATATTGATGCATAGTAATGATATCACAGTAGACCATAATAAATACACAGAAATTAAATATTTTTTGCCATGTTACACTATAACATATATATAAAAATATAATAATGAGACGTATAAAATATTATTATTAATATATATATGTTGAAACCAGCATAATACATACGATAGCTTCACTCGTTGACCTATAATAAGCATAAATTGCACTAAAGCGCTACATTCAAGACAAAGGCAAACCTACGGTCAATAGGTTCGAGCGCAAGACGTAATATGACCGGACTTCCCGTAAGCTAAGCGTATCGCTTAAAGTTTCGCAATATTCGCACTCCGAGTCCGTCCTTTATTAAAAACTATTCTCACATTTTTAATTAAAACTTGTGTTTCCCACTAAAACTTTATTTAAGCAATAAAGGCGGCGCAATTAGCGGCGCTGTCCCCGCCGGCGACTTTACCTACTTTTTCTCTGCTTTAATGAGTGTTTTTTAATAAAGCCGGAGACTGCTGCAAGTTTATTAATTTAGTTTAACTCGTGTCACGGCACCGGTTCAGCACTTCTGCCTTAGCTCGCACGCTGTTAACGTACTTTTTAATTTACATACACTATTATTAGTTACAATAACTTACACGTGGAAACCAATTAATAGAACTATATATCGACATAATATATTTACTCCTAGTTGCTGCTTAGTTTAAACTAGGAGTAAATATTGTAGTTTTCTTTAAAAATAAAGAAAGTATAGGTTACAATTTACACAAAATTGCATCATCGGCATCTCAATCTCGTGTTCGCAATTAAAACAGAACCCGTTTACTTAAATGACTTGAAAATGTAAATAGCATTACATAAATTGTAATGGCATTAAAATTATTCTCTCGATTTATAAATGTTATTTACATTAAACATTAGTATGCTTTTGAGAATGTTATTAAAATACATAATATGGGACCATATTTTGACAAGCAATCGAAAAATAATGTATTTTTGAGCATACACCACCATTCCAAAGTAAGTATCGTTGTCGAGCAGAACTAAAAGCTTGAATGACGTGCGCTGCAGTCCCCGCGCCGCCCGCTAAGTGTTCCGGCCATAATTACATTCCCGTGTCTAACAAATGGAGAATCGCTGTTGATTTGTGTTTAGAGTCCGTGATCCACACCCGCCCGACCGCGTCGCCAAACCTACCCAGTTTCGTTAATCGATATTGCTGCAAAGCTTTGTGTTTTAGTTAGTTATTTTGTGTGTTATTACAACATAAAAAAGAAAATACAAATTTGAGCGCTCATGAATCAACAATTACTGGGGTATACAACCATTAAAAACTGCATTATTATCGTTTTTAATTAAAATGAGTACATAAGCGTTAATAGAACATACGGGTGTTTTATCTAGTCCGATCCTTAATTGCTCACATATTGAACTAAGTGTAAAACGAAACACTCGGCTAGTCGGCCTAAAAGCTTAGCAGATTGGATCAGCACATGGATTTTCCATTACTGGTTCTTTATGCAGCTACACATTGGACCTGTAGTGATCATTTGCAATAAAATTGAAAAAGCACTTTCCAACGATTTTTAACGAGTTCCATTTTTAGTAATAGTAGATTAGGTATAGTAAAAGAAGTTTAAGCGAATAGGCTACAAGGCGATGCGGAGTCCGATAATTTTGTTCGGTGGCTATTAGTTGTTCGTTGCTAGTTGTTGCAATGGTTCACATGGAGCGTGCAGTCGTTAGACCGGTCGTATATCCCAGGATAACCGCGAATATTGGCCGCACTAACAATGTGCGTCTTTATAAGTTTTTAACGAGCTCGGACGGTATAAATTATGTGCGGTACGGGCATTGGGTCTCGTTATCTCGCTAACGGCGCAATAGCGGAAGCTTAATGTAGTGAGAGGTTTATTGTAGCCACTTACGAGGCGCGGTGCAACTCCTTTGACACGGTAGCGTTGATGATAACATTTCACCAATGTTATTGCTTTAAGATGTAGCGAAATTTATTTTCGAAAATGATTATAAAAACATTACAAAAAATATTTTAAAACATCGAACCGACTAAAATTTTAAGTGCAAAATCTCAGTAAAATTTGCTAAAAATATTAATCATATCTCTTCTTCTAAATATATAACTCTAATAACTTGTTTGTGAGTTCGATTTTGTCGGGTTTATCTAAAGCAATTTAGCAATAAAGTCATTGCGTTTATATCCTTTTAAAAGCTTTAAACGCAGAGAGCCTTTTTATATTTTTTATGAAATACATGTTACGGTATAAGTATTTATTGGTTTATTTACAAAATTGTATGTTAAAAGAGAACAATAAAATTAAAAGAATTAAAAATAATATCTAATTACACAACATCTTTAATAAAGAGGAAACTGTGCATGTAACCAGAGCAACATTCCGCTTGAACTGTAATACCGAAACCATTAAGGGCGGTTGAAAGTTAATAAGTAATAGGTACTGTAATTGCCTGCCAGAGTCGCATTCAACATCTCTTATTAAACTGCCGAACAAAATGACAAGTTACATTAATATCAGAACGCATTTGCCTTGAAATGATTTATATTTACAAGGATTTACATTTTATTTAAATTATCAACGGCCCTTATATATTTTTAAAACTTTACCATTGCAGAATTAAATAATAATACTCACTGTAAGTAGCATATAAAAAATGTTGTGGAACAGTTTAAAATTTTTATAGTAAAGCAATAAGTTACGGAGATTTGCTAGTATATTTGTGTTTAGGTTAAGAGGTAAATTTATAGAAGGTTATAATTGCAATCTTGCGAAGTACATTATTACCGTGTCTACAGTTGTTGACCAGTTGTGTTGTGGAACAGTTTAAAAATGTTATAGTAAAGGAGTAAGTTACGGAGATTTGCTAGTATATTTGTGTTTAGGTTAAGAGGTAAATTTATAGAAGGTTATAATTGCAATCTTGCGAAGTACATTATTACCGTGTCTACATACGGCCCTGGCCGACCTCCAACAGGGGCGTCACGACTAAATGAAGGTTACCTACCCTGCAATTAGTGCCCCGCAATATTAATAAAGAAATCCTTTAATTCTTATTTTAATAAGGAAATTCTTTACGTGTTTGCCCAAACGAGAAATAATTAACGAAACTCATAATAATTTAATTGGCGAGCGATATATCACTTTTATTTTTGGCAAGGTCGTGCTTAAATTAAAATTATGAATAATGTGTTGTAAAATCCGTTTTTTTGCATTTATCTTTAATTAATTAATTTACCAACTCTTTATTTCTTGTGTCATCACATTGATTAGGAATAAGTCATTAACATTACAAGTTTTTTTATTGCGTTCCTAAATAAGTAGTAATTAATTTAGTCTTAACGTAAGTAGGTACCGAACGTGTCCCGCTTTGCTTTCACCGTTTCTGCGAGTACTAACAAATATTTATTAAGAACTGACAACATCTTGGTATAATCCTTCCTATTATATAAATTATATGGAAATTTATATGATGGAAATATAAACGTATATTATGACAGTCGTTTTTATAAAATATTCTTGCTATAATTTCAGGTGATATTCATAAAAATAAAAAGCAGCTGTTTATTTATTACGTATTAGATGATTCAATTAAATACCTACCAAACGTATCGTAAGTAATTGTTTATCTTTCTGCTATTGTTATTGGGTAATTGTTGGAAAATCAATTTATTTACATAATAATCAATTTGATAATTAAATCAAATACAATTTGTCTCATATAGAACATACAGGTTTACATAGTTATAATAATAACAAATATAGTTGTTAGGTATATACAGCGTATACTTAATATACATTGTATACTTCACAAATATCAAAACTGTTTTGTCAAAGTTTCCAAAAGAAAACTTATTTGTTTATCAAGACGACTTTTAAAACGAACCGGATGTACATGGAATGAAATGGAAGAAATCTGTCCATTTCCGCTTCTAGAAGAATGTGAAGACACACCTATATTCTATTTTAGTAGCGAAGTAACAAATCAATATTTGGAGTGAGTGCTTTTTCGTGCAATGGAGAAGCTTTTATCTGGACAAGGGCCGCGGCGCAAACACTCAAAGACAGAGACATTCACTTTAACATAACGCGATTTAAACCCCTACGTGCCGCCACAGCTTTTTGCTCTTTACTGATTAAAGAATGTGCCTTTTCTATATTACATTTTATTTTCTAAAAGCTTTTATGTTTCTTGATTTCTAATGGGGTAGTTTTTTGTGTGTTATTTTATAATAATATAAACAAAATAATATTATATATCTTATTGTAGCTTTAAGCTGATTTAGGATTTTTATTGCCTTTAAAAGCCATAGATTCAGAACATATGATCAGAAATAAGAGTAAGCACCCGTTGATTTATTTACAAATAAAATTACTAACATATTACGAAAAATCTCTTAATGATATTTTTAATGTTTTACCCTAAAATTATTCATAAGCCGTAAATGATTTTAAAAGACCTTTACAATGAAATCGAGTTTGATTTCGTAAAAAAACCAGTAAGACTCAATTTTGCGATTTTTTTTTATAAATAAATAAAAGTATAGTCAAAAATATTAAGTAGGTAGCCACACCACACTGGTTTCACAATTAATTATACCAACCAATGTTAACAATTATCAGATATTTCTGGCAACAGCTGTAATTTTACAATTCATATGCACTCCGAAGTTTATTGATAAGACTAACCACTCAAACAGATACTATTGTAAACATTTTAATGTATATATATATATATATATATATATTTTTTACAGTTTTAATATTATATTAAGAAAAAGACATCAAATCGTTCATCTGATGAGAAACGGTTTCTTACACGTACTTACACTTTCATTGAAATATGTTTTTAGGCCACATCTTACACCGTCAATGTTCAACCCATGACTGCAGTTATACCAATTTTGTCTGTAATTACACTTACAGCCACCATTCGAACCAAAACACAGCAGTTGTTGCTGTTGTGGGTGAGCATTCTTAATCATTCTACCATTCCACAAGCTCAACCGCAGGATTATAACTATTATTGAAATAAAATTATCTCAAGAATATTTAATTAAAAATATATTTGTACGCGTAATATATTGCTGCCTATCTCGTTGGTCTAGTGGTTAAATATAAGGCCGCCGATCTATTTTTGAGTGCTAAATATAATGACATAGGTATTAGTCCAGCGCCCTCTTTTGTTATTTATTAGTGTACCTTTATGGTACCAATAGAAAGGTTACGTCATAATTTCAAGTATCATAGATACTTTATGATATTATATTTTATGATTTAAAATTTAAACTGTAAGTTGAATGTCAGTCAAGATATTCCCTTTTTTTGATATTGTATTTGTATAAATTATGTTCTATAGAACTGAAATTTAACTGATTCTTACAAACCTAATGTTGTTAATTATTTAGTACATACCTACTTTTAATTTTCTTACAATTCCGAGCGCTTATTACATTTACTAGATAAAAATAATTATACTTTAAAATTATGTTGCTTCACATACCTCATGTAATTACAAAGTGCATTTTAAAATGTATTATTGATGCAGAAATAATAAATGTAATCTTAGAAACCAGTTTCCAGTAATAAAATGTAAATGAAAGTTCAATCATTTTATTACTGGTTTCCAATACAATAAATTTCCTCCTATTATTTAGCTTTGCGTCCGACGTAATAAATTCGAACGGGAATTAGCGCCATCAATTAAACCAACTATTTAATATTCAAGCACCGAAAAAAAAAACATTTAATTAAGTCAGTCGATGAGGTTTAAACGTTACGGACTTAGTGGAACTAAACCACAAGCGTTAATTATTATCTGCGAGAGTGCTCTTTGTTTAGTTGCCAACTCTAAATTAGTTTTCGAAATGGATCATTCGCACCCCGTGCACCCCACGCCCACCCGGCCCCATTCCCGGTAATTGGAACGTTTCAAGATGACACCACTTCGCCTCTAATCAGTTAACAAGATACCCACAACATACTATTGTCATGCCGACGCAATAGAATATTTATGTTACGTAAACATATTCAAAAAGAGCCTTTATACCGCTACTCATGTACAAGCAACTCTATCAATGAATTGATTTCAAACTGGTAGGATGTTAGTCGTTTTATAAATATAAAAAAAATATTAAATAATCAAAAACGACACTAAATCAAATTATATATTATTTTCTATTTTCTTTGTAGAAATTAATTTCTATATATATATTTTTTTATTATGAGATTAATACGAATTTATTACACTGTGTCACTTAATTTATAATTCATTAATTTTGGTTCGGTCTCGTATCGCTTGTTATACTAAATATTTTTGTATAACATTTTTTAAATTTGCAACATCAATTTTCAATAAGACTACACTATTATATGATTGAATAAATTAAAAAATATAAACAAATTAAGAATAAAATTCTTAATCCTTTAATTTATGACAATTTTTTTATTTCTTGCTATTTAATATAAAAAATACGCAACGAAATCATAACAAAGTGACGTTGTATGCTTTCTAAATTTTATTATAAAGTTTTTGATGGCAAGTGGTCACTGCAGCCCATAGATATTGTCGCTGTAAGAAACATTAACCATTCCTTAAATTGCTAACGCGCCACTATCCTTGGGAACTAAAATGCCTGTAGTCACACTGGAACACAATAATACTAACTATTGCTGTTTGGCGGCCGAATATAGGATACAAAACCAAGCTGGCTTGAACAAAGCCCTACAGGCAAGAATATTTTTTAAATTTTATGACCGCAAGTTAGTATAAACTGAAATATTTTTTTATAAACTCAGCGTCAAAAAAATCGCACCTTTTGGTATTTTGACTTCAAGCAACTATAAACCCTATTTCATCTATGGTAAGGTATAAGTGTGGGGCCTCATTTTAAAGGTTATTGAATCCTTTAAATAATAAAACTGTGATAGTGATTACTAAGCATATAAAAAACATTTTTCATGAAAAAAGGAAAAACACGCAATTAAGTAATTTTGCTTAATTTAATTAATCTAAAAACATAACAAAATTAAAAAATACAGTAAAACAAATTCTTAAAACTAAACTTAGAACCTAGTGTTACCTCCCTTAGCCCTAATTACAGCCTCAATGCGATCCTTCATTGACCTCACCAACGTCACGATGCGTTCTTGAGGAATGTCACTCCACTCCTCGACGACGGTGTCCCGAAGCTGTTCAAGTGTGGCACGGGCAGTATCACGAGACCGCACCCGGCGTTTCAGATCATCCCAAAGGTGCTCTATGGGATTCAGGTCAGGACTTCTCGCTGGCCACTGCATCACGGGGATCCCAACCTGATTCAGGTAGTCCCGAACAATGATTGCCGTATGGGAGCGGGCGTTGTCGTGCATGAATGTGAATGCAGGCCCGACAAAACCAGCATACGGGACCACATGGTCCTCCAGTATCTCTGTCATGTACCGATGAGCAGTCAGGGACCCCTGGCCACGTGCACCTCCAGTGCAGGAGACGCACACAAGGTCGGTTTTTCCTTGGATTGAAATTCCGCCCCAGAACATGCAGGATCCTCCTATGTAGCTGACGGTTTCTTCAAAGCAGGCCTGTGAGTACCGTTCCCCCTGCCTCCAGTACACGCTTCTACGCCTATCATTGCAGAAAAGGCATACCCTAGTCTCGTCGGAGAAGAGGACAGACTTCCATTGGTCGAACGTCCAATCCACGTGGTCTCGGGCAAACTGAAGTCTGACTCGCCTATGCTCTGCTGTCAATTTGGGGCCAGTAGCAGCCCTACGGGCCTGGATTTTCTTCTCTCCCTGCCTTCTTCTTATTGTGGAGACGCTCACCGACGTCCTCCGAGCTGTTCGGAGCTGCTGTTGCAGCTCAACAGCGTTGGAGAATCGGTTACGCAAAGACGTCGACACAATATAGCGGTCGTCTCTGTCGGAAGTGCAACGTCGTCTTCCGGATCCATGCTTCCTGATGTAGCCTCCAGTCTCCTGGAACCGCTGGGATACTCGTTTCACCCGGAAACGGCTTACGTTGAGTTGTCGAGCAATATCAACTTGGCGTAGTCCTGATTGCAGTAGTGCTACCACTTGAGCTGCTTCTTCTGCCGTGGTATCCATTTTTCAGGGTTTTTTTCTTACTGGAGCTGTTCAGGTGTGACTTCTGTGATGTCTGGATAGCTAATGACCCATAATTAATTTTTATCCCCCCTTTTATTCGTGTCCAAGGTGGCACAAGTAGTGAGTCCTCTAATGAGCTTTTCAGCACTTTTTTTTTAAAGTCCCTAACGTTTCGTGAATATTGTTTTTACAGAAAAGAACGATACGCGTTTTTAAAGTGTATTAATTGTGCTTTCAAATGATATTAATTTTGGTAGGGTACAATAAATAAGTTAAGAGTATTATTCGCTTGAAGTCAAAATTTCAAAAGGTGCGATTTTTTTGACGCCGAGTGTATTTTTATAATAAATACAATAAATAAATAATAATTTTAATAATAAATAATGTAAGTTATAAGATAATTAAATAATAATTTTAATAATCTAATAACACTAGCATTAACCAATGAGGCTTTGCCCGCGGAGAGTTTTAAATAGTACACATATTGGTGCGTTTTCAGTACAACTACTAAGTTACTTGGCGGTTCATATCGGAATTTACGTTCCAAGCCGGTGGAAGTTTTATATTAAATTAACCTCGTAAAATAACGCTTCTGAAGTTCTTGTAACTTGTAAGAGCCTATTTGAATAAAGTGTATTTTAATTGTTCTATATACGTCTCTAAAAACTTATATATTTATTTACAATAATAAATATATAAGTTTTTATAGATTACATTTGTTTACAATAATACTACTATGAACATGTTGATTGGATGAAGTTAAGAAGGGGATGCACCGCTGTTTCAAAATTAAAATTTCACGAAATCAGATCGCTTCTTCATTACAGGCATATGGACTTACTGTGCGTTAAAAGGCAGTCAGGAGATGGTATTTTATCTGTATTTATTATATTAATGTACTAAGCTTCTCCGCGCGGGTTGACCCGTGTTAAACTTTATTGCTCCGCCTCCGTTGATTGTAGTGTGATATTACACAGTCTATATAGGAATCTTACGCTTACTTATTAATAACAGCGATGCTATTCTATAGAACTCTTTGGCTCTATATAATAGACAATATGTAGGTATAGAATATATTATATTTTGCAAATCTGCTTAAAACTGCTTGACCAATTATATAATTAGACAAAAGATAACGATATTGTAACTACATTAAGCAGATTTACTGTTTTATAATTATAAAGGCTAATTAAAATACACGAATAACGGCAGCATTCACGAATCGTACTGCTTCATGTTTGATAGCTTTATCATTTTATTTTTTTTCTATTTTTATGTTGTAAAAACAGAATTTCTGTCATTACACTAGTACAGTGCATAAAGCCACCGGGATGTACGGTTCTTCTTTTTTTCTTTTTTGGCACTCAGGAGTGGGTATGGGCACTTATCTTAACAGTTCGTTCATTAAGTCGTCGACGATTAAGACTCATTAAATTTCATTATAGCATTGGTCCCGCGGCGGCCGGCCGTCGTCGCTTAGACGGATAATCTCCAGCTGTCAGGCGCTAATGCGTTTTAGAGTACGTAATTTGAACCGGCGAGATCGGCGGTAATTAACGCCCGTAATTAAGCTAAGTGATTATTGTAGATGCAAGAAAGCCTAGATATGTAATTACTTACCGATGAGTCTTATGACCGTAGAGATAACGATTTGAATGAAATTAACCTGTCATTGGTACTTTATTATAATTACAGTAGTATCTACACGATGCACATTCATATATATGTGTTACTTATTAGAATATAATTTAACATTCGATTTCCCGAATCAAAACTGTTATTGAGTATTATACTGTCGAGAGAAACTGCGCATTCTATAGAGATATCAGATTAAGCCTTTAAGCTCTTTCGAAATTACAAATATCTTTAAAGAAATGATGCCAATTTGATACCACAATTGACATAACAAATGCAAAATGAAATCCTCAGTGAGATAATAAGTAAGTGCTATGTGTTTCAGATTTCAAATACAACGTAATTTAAGTTAACATACACCCGGGAGCCGAGTGAAAGCTTTACGTCACTTCAATTTTGTGTTAGAAGTAAGTGTGCGCCTCAAGTAACCCGAAGGAAGGGTAATGTATTCCCAGATATACATAAGTGAAAACATTTTAAGAAGCTCCACGGACCCACTGCATCACCCCCGGGGTTAGGGCCTAAAAGCACTATCTTGAAGCCAAAGCCTTACAACTCTTCTCGAATTCAACTTACTTTGCTCTGCGCGGAGATACCCATATGGAACCGTGTACTACTAAAGATAATCTTGAAACTTAGTTTTATCAAAGCATTTATCATGAAATATGCATTTACATACCTTCATATTATATCATGTTATTTATAACTTTGCTCACATAGTACAGAACGATTTAGACATTTAAAGTTTTATTTATAATTTTGACTGGTATTTTGTAATGGTCAAATATTCATCTTGATACTAAAATATATTACAAATAACCGAATTAATTATTAAATGTTGAAAATAAAAAATAATCACTACTCTGATATCAATATTCAGCTATTATATCGAAGAAACATTGTTAGAGTAATGACATTAAAATATTTATTAAAATGTATTAAAAGTGGTCAGTCGCAGTACCTATATGAATTCATGTAACGAATTCAAGTTTAGCATCGCAAAACGTGAAAAAACCGCATCGCACTGGGTCACGATAGAGACACGCTTCAAAAAACAAGTTCTCTGTGCTTAAATTATAGCGGCCGTACAACAACAATTGTTACAAGTAACAATTGTAAATTTACTAACTTTAACTTATAATTAGCTATACATATAATTTTCAAACACTCCATAATTTCTTTTCTTTTACATATATTTTTTTGAGTTCGTGTATTATTCTATATCAATAAAACAATCGAGCATAAGTTTTGATTTTAATTCAATTTCTCGAACTCACCGTCAGCTTACCAGATATAGTGGCGGCCCTGTGGCGGAAGCGAATCTCGATGTTTTGTAATGGAGCTTTTTAAAATGGAAGTCGAACTTTTGTCAGACACTTTTAGCCGCGCCGGAGATACATTTAAGCTTTTTAACTTTTCCACTCCGGTAATGTATCCCACTCTTTCCTAACGTCGTAGAGGTGTCGTATAAGTTTATTTTTTATTTGAACAGCGGAAGTATCAACTTTTTATTTGTTTAACTAAACACGTCCCCAGTAAGTCACAATAACCCTAAATGTAACTAATTCATTCAACATGTGACTAGATTTTTCAAATAATTTGTCTTTAGCCTTAACATTTCGCATATCATCCATTAAGTAAATGCACTCAGGCTGCCACTCGATACTACATTAATATTGCATTTCTAACTCTCCCTTCCACCAACCGCTACTACTTTCTATGTACCATAAATTTCGTATTGAAATTCAATTCGACTAATAGCATAAATAAGTACTGAATATATTTAATTTTATCCACAAAAAGTAATTACTTAATTACTCTTTTAAATAAATAAAATTTGATTAAAACATCATCCTTACAAGCGTCAAAGTGGTACCCGTATTTAGGCTCAATGGCTAAATACTACAAATCGTTTATCCATAGAGAATGATAAAAAAGATTTCGTCACACAAATTAAAGAAAATTAATTTAAAAAAAGACAATTGTGTAGAAATGGAAGGCTTTCAAAAATATAAATTATATCAATCTCACAAAATCAATAAGTGCTAGTAGGTAATGTAAGCGCTTAACGAGCCGCGAGCAGAACTCCTGAGCGGATCAGTAAATGGAGTGCTTCATGCATAATGTAGCACCGACAGAGTGTTGTTTTGAAAAGCATTCTGAATTCGTTATTTTCATCATGCCAGGTGATACCTGCATACCTCATGAAACATTAAACGATATATCAATGCGATAACAGATTTGGCACGCATCAAATTATTCCACTTCGATACTGCTGTTGATCTGGACGCAGATCATCGCTTAGCTGTAAAGCGAGAATTCTATACCCTAACATAACTTTATTAAATGATAACAGGAGATAACCGGCACCTCAGAATTAATTAATCCACTCAGAGATTGCATCTAAAAGCCCCACCACCCGCGCCTCATCCCCGGCCGGGTCGATCCGTTTCCAGCCACTTAAACTTCACGCGCCGCGCTCTAGCTTCCGTTTTAATTACAAAATTAATTCAAAATGTAATTAAAGTTAACAATAAGGCAGCAAACAATTGAAGTTATTTACGTTAGTTTATGCTTTATGGCGAGCACTGTCTTCTAGGAATGGCGCCTAAGAATAGCTACAAGTAACATAAAATTAATTCCATTATATAGCATTTTATAACTTACTTATCAAAATTAATATGTGAATATAATAATAAATAAATCCCATTCCACACTATCAGTTATACAATATTATTTCAACATTTGAATAATATAACTGTAATTAAATCATTGCTAAGATATTTGTTCTGAGTATTAACTCGAATAAGATTTTAAAAGATCACCTAGGTAATGGAAAGGGTGTCAATAGACTTTTCTGCAGGTTGCGACTCATCCACTTAACATCGCTATACAAGCAATAAAGCTCTGTTGAAAAGCACTTAACGGGATTGATTCAGACCATTTACCATTCTTTAAACAAACACAAAAACCTTTCCATTATCGTAAATTATAAAACCTTTTAGCAAAACGAAGTTAAAAATATTAGATGTAGATTACGAATCCTATTGATTAATTTTAAAATGTAATCATAATGTGTTAATTTCATTTTTTATATTACTGTATATGTAAATAATGTGGTAAATATTAGTAATAACCAGTCATTATTAATACTTACATTATCGTTTGGTAAATGTGATAAAAACTTTAAAATCCATCACTTTTACTGGTTCTTATTAATAATTCACTACAGTTTGCGGTATAAGTAAAAAAATAAACAAGAAACAAACTTCTTTGTTTGAAGTTTAAATGGTAATAAAAAATTAAATGGTGAAATAAAATGAAAGAGATATTATTTACTAAATAAATGCTAAATAATAATTAGTTGATTATCCGACCCAGGGTTCGAAACCCTCTTAATCTAGTGATTAGGACGAGGCTTATTTATTTTTACTGTAGATTTAGGTAATTATTATTAATCATTCTCAATTAATCACTTACCGTAACTTACTAATATGTTACACATAAAATAACTATGTATAGCAAAAAACGAATTAATAAATAAATTATCCATACATATAAATATAATTGAAGTTTCTGTCTGTTATTTCAAAATAACTGCCTGTTTCAAAGTTTATATGGCTTTTGACGATTTACCAAACCAAAGCAACACTTTTTTTTACACTGTCCGTCTCTTTCAGGCAAATCTTTCAAACGTCTTAAATTTAAAAATTGAAATAACCGAATTATTATAACAACTATTTCAAGGTTCGTTTTAGTCTTTATTTCATCAAAATCAGATGAGTCTATCAAAAGTTATAAAACATATGTATTTTTGTTGTTATCTATACACATAATATAGACTTTTCCTGAACGATTCACTAACGCAGAGCCTAATAAACCACGGCGGTTGATAACTTGAAATTTTGGCAGTTGATACATTTTATAATGTAAACTAAGGTAGGATTTCTGGAAATTCCACCCCTAAAGAGTTTAACGATTATTCAGAAACCCATCATTTTTAAAGTTATAAGCATAAAATTAATATACAAGCTTAATAAATAAAAATGTATTTCAGCGTTTTTGAAAATCTAAGAGGGTAAAAAAGGGGTTGATAGTTTGTATGGGGATTCTGTCATTTTTGGTGTAAGAAGAATATACATTATCAATATTTCCTAGGGAGATATATATATTTTTATACGAACTTCAATATGTTAGTGATGTTTGGATAACATATTCCATTATTGCCATGTGTACCACTTAATTGGTAGTCCCTAAGCTTTACCTCAACCTGACCCTCAAACCCTAAAGAGTTAGTTTTGTTTAATCTAAGTTTGATAAAATAAAAATATATATTCGTACGCTTGCTCATTTACATTAGTAACTATATCTAACGTCGTGGATAGATGACCGAGGTATTAAAGCAACATAATCGTAGACCAGAAGACATGTTCATGCTTCTTACTTTAAAATCACATACCAATCCAAATTTCAAATAATCGTTTATCCTTAACTTATACTTAAGCGCGAGCGAAGCCGCGGGCAGCTGCTTGTATATAATATCATTATAAAAATTGTATTAAATTTTATATTTAGTCAAGATCACCATTAGGTGATCTTAACTAAATTATTGATATTATTGTTGACAGTCATATTAAGATTTCTATACTGGTATAGCGTTAATAACAAACAATAGGTGGCACGATACTAATGACGTACCCAACTATTTTTGAAGTGAAAACTTCTTTAGCGGCGTTGTGCGCTAAATTTTGTGTTGTGTGTGCTAAATTTTTAATGTAATATAAATTGTCATGTTTGTGTACGATAGCGCAATAAATTAATATTGTATTTTATCACATAAATGAAAGTACTTTTACACTGATAATTAAAGCAATTCGAGCAAAATTTTTTCCCTAATCATTCCAAAATATCAAAAATGCACAACGTTAATATTCAAGTTTTCACTTCTGCCGGCACTCCCGGAGTGCAACCCGTTGTTTTTTTTGCTTTAATTTGTGTAAATAGATGTTGAAACATTTTTATCTAATACAATATACTCAATTTTTAAAGTAGCCAAAGCCGAGTAAGCAAAAATTCTTAAAATATTATCCAAAATCTCAAAATCCAAATTTGAATGGGTAGTTTAACTCGTTAATGGCCAAGGAGCAAAATTCGCGGGATAAAAAGTCATCGCCATAGTTACGACAAAAGGCCCCCACTACATTTTGATACAGGGCCCATCAAGAGCAAGCTGCGCCACTACCAGTACACTCAAGTCGCAACAAGAAATGAAGACTGAACCCGAACAAATCCCCAGTAACCTTCTAATGTCATCATTTAAATAACTGCGGCCCACGGGACGAAAACCGAGTTATGTGGAATTTTTAATTAGTAAAACTCCTATATATATCCATAATAAGTAAACGCCAGAATTCTTCGAGAGGGGCGAAAGGTAATATCCAAACATCGAATGCCGCCGGGATATCTCCGACGATGAGTTTATGCGTGTGCAGTTCCTCGCAGAGACGGTTGCACCGCTTCACCTCCTCAAGCGCACTTGAATGTGCGCTATTACTATTCCGACAGAGAAGGCAATTGTGTTTTTAGTAATTGTAGGGATATATTGAATACAGCTTATGAAGGTTTTTATTTAAATATATTTCCAACAAACATTATGTTTAATGGTAGAAACTACATTCAAAACCTGAACGTTTTGCAATAACTTTTATCACAATTATTATCAATCACAATAAATTATATGTATAATAACTGTCATCTTTATTATGAAACGGACATAAATATTTACTAAAAATAATATTTAAACGAGTAACATTAACTACTATATTTTTCTTTCTTTTATCCGGAATTAACATTTCGGGTCGTAGTTGATTAGACTATTCTTTGGTCCGTAATATAGAGAGAAGATGTAAGGAGAAGTATTTCATATTATGGGTCTTCAACAGAAAAAGTGTTTACCGAATGTATAATAAGAGTTACATAAATTGCAAGAATGGCGCTACTGTAGCTATAGGGTATTATCTGAAATTAACATTTAAATGTTTTTATTATTTGCTATTGACAAATTAAGTTAGGTACCAGAATCATTTGAAAGAAACTTTTGAGGGTAGATGTCTAACTTTACTCTCTCTCTCTCTACTACCTTTTACTCAAGTAATAGCGGGTTTTTCAAAATTCACTCTCTAGCTCCAGCAGCACCATCTTGCAATTTATGAAACCATAAATTGCAAGATGGTGCACTGCATTTTATGGGACACTTTTATACTCAAAGACACGTCTCCTTACCTCTACAGTGTCGTCCGTCAATAATAGACTATTTCGTACGTCTGTCAATGTCAGATCTTAATACTGTGCCCCAGGTTTTTTTGTTGTTATTTGATTGTGAAGGTCAAAAACTTGTCTAAACACGCATTTAAATTTATGAAATCATTTCTAAATATTTTCGATATTGTTATATATCGTGAATTTTAAATTATTTTAATGGCATAATGCCGTCAACTAGGAAAAAGATTATAAAAACAGTTTACAAAGATGAAGAAAGCGAAAATGAAGTAGGTGATTTTAGTGATTCCGGTTCGGAAGCTGTTATAACTGATCATAGCAGTTCAGATGATGAAGAAGAAGAATATCGTTATTCAGATGATGACTTTCAATCCAAAAAATCAAAATCAAAACCTCGATCAACGCTTAAAAAGTCCAACACTGTTAAGAAAACAAACTTCGCAAAATCTTTTATCCACAAAATAGATAAACAAAAACAACTAGATTCTGAAGAAAATGTTGATATTTCACCAGCGCTTTTTTCTGTCAAAGATCTAACTGATACCGATAAACTTTTGCCTATTTTGAATCTCTCAGAAAGTGGTCAGTATTTTGTTGTGAACAAATTGAATACGTCTTATTTTCAAGTACATTGTGTGGTGCATTAGTAGTAATTTCTAGTGCCATATTTTTTTATTATTATTTCTTGGTAAAAACGAACATTTAAAACAAATAAAATAAATATTTATATGATGTTTCATTTTAATGTAAATATATTTAAAAAATATTTATTAAAAATAATATAAACGAGTATATATTATATTCAGAAAACACAATTTATGTTTTATTCATATGAATGAATGAATTAAAATATAAATTGTATGTGTGAACACAAATGAAGTAACTTTATAGCAATTGTGTTTGTTCATATTTCAGATAGCAGTGATGATGAATCTCCAACAGTCCCAAAAATAAATAATCAATCAAGTTTCACCTCCATCAAAACAAATGAGTCTGATGATGATGCAGATGACAAAATAGAATATAAGGATGTAAGTTGTTTTTTTTTAAGAAATTATGTTGACTCAATTTATATGTATTTTTTTTTTAAATAATTGAGTTGTATTATTGACCTGTGTTTGTTTTTTAAATGA
This sequence comes from Nymphalis polychloros, assembly GCA_905220585.2. Taxonomy (NCBI): domain Eukaryota; kingdom Metazoa; phylum Arthropoda; class Insecta; order Lepidoptera; family Nymphalidae; genus Nymphalis; species Nymphalis polychloros. The sequence continues at coordinate 8,301,657 of HG992245.1, read as the reverse complement.
ATAAAACACGAAAGTTATTCATAAAATGTTTTCTTTAAATTGTATTGTATTTAAAGATTACTTATTTAATATTTTAATTATAAAGAGGAGCAGAAAATAACAAATTTTATATTATTTTCCAGGTATGGTCGAACAACATACAAAATGATAGTGCAGAGATTGCTAAAAAAACTTTCCTAGAACTTGAACAACATAAATTGAAAATTGAACAAACTAAATTATCAGTCCAAAATTATTCAGCTAAAAATGATAAGATCAATGAATCTGATGTAAAAGATTTGCTAGCTCTGGGTGAAGAAGAGGCAGAATTAGATATTTCTAACAAGAAAAAGAAGAAAAAAAAACCAAGACTAGATAGTGAGTCTGAAATTGAAGACTGGGAGGAAGTTAAGGGTAAGGGTTCCCGAACATTTATATATTTATTTCGTAATCCAACAGATTGTAATTACAGGCACAAGGGTCATAACATCTTAGTTCCCAAGGTAGGTGGCGCATTGGCGATGTAAGCGATGGTTTTTTACAGTACCAATGTCTAATGGCATTGGTGACCACTTACCATCAGGTGGCCCAGATTCTAGTCTGCCTACCTATATAATAAAATATATATATACATAACTAATTACAATACAGATTAAACTATTAGTAATCAAAACCAAAATAAGATTACACAATTTATATAAATTATTAACAATGTAAGTTTTTTAAATATTTATTTATGACTTCATATTATTGTTAAGACTGCTTTGATGTACCTTTATATAAAAGGATTGTTAAAGAAATAAACTATGACACAATAAACTCATATAGACAATGAATAATTACATTATTAAAAAAATTCAAAAGGAAATATATTTTTATTTAGTGTAACGTTAGTTCAAACATTTATAAAAAATAAATAATTTGATACTACACTAGCAATAATTTTTAATTTTGGATATAATTTTTACTTTTAAAATATTTTGGTTACATTGTGTGCTTGTTGGTGAAGAAAAACATTGTGAAGGAAACAGGTGTCAGAGGAAATTCGCTCACACGTTTATCGTACACATCTTTGCAGCAGTATTGTGGTATAAACTTCAAAACTAGTAGGTATCCAAGAGGAAAGGAGGCGTTAGCACAGAAATGAGACTTATTATACTGGCTGTTTGTATGCTATGAAACAGCTCATGATGTCATTGTGAATCAGAAAGACTGACACACTTGTTCATGCAGTATCTAGTTAGCTCCTAATTTGTGATCATAGGGTAGACAATAATGTTTTTTATATGTCCATTACTAGATGCCTCTGCAATACAATTATAATACAAATGAATAAGTCATTTTTCTGTTTAAACTTTTAGAAGCCAATGAAATACCAAAACAAGGCTTACAACTTATAGTGGATATTCCTAATGATATTTGTAGAAGAACAAAAAAACTGGATGTTGAAATGATGATGAAAAGAAAAATTAACAGAGTTAAGAAAGAATATCAGGTTTATATGCATAAAGTTCATGTCTTATGTTGGTTAGGACATGGTAACTATGTTAGTCAAGTTTTAAATGATCCAACAATTCTGGCAGCTGCATTATCTGTAGTTCCATCAAAGGACTCTTACCCTGGAGACAGAGTGGACATAAAATATTTAGAACAAATTACAACATGGTTCAATGATAAAATGACTTTAAATCAAGACAAAAGTGAAAACAAGTTTAAACCTAAGTCGCCACCATTAAAGAGTCTCTTGCTACAACAAATAAAGAGTAAAGTTTTTACTACTAAAAAATATATGGTTTTTGTTTTCGTTTCTATGTTAAGAAGCCTTGGATTGCAATGCCGAGTTATGTTTAACTTTGTTACTCTACCCATAAAACCACCAACTTCTGAACTTTGTTCATTATCAACAAAAGAAAAAGAAGGAGATAATAAAAAAAATCAACAAGCAAAGATTAAAGAGGAACAAAAAGATTCAGATAAATCGAAAAAGACACTAAAAGATAACAAGGATGAAATACCTCAACTTGATGGTAACTATGATTCTTCCAGTGAAGTTGATAATATAATGCAGGTAGATGGTGGTGATGACGATACTTCTGTAAAAACAAGACGACAAAAAAGTATGGCAAAAAAAAAATGCAGCAACACAAATATAGATGAAGACAATATTTCACCTCCAAAAAGAACACGAAGAAATCTCGCTAAACACGCAAAAAATGTAAATGATACTAATTCTTCTATTAAAAAACAAAAAGAAAATAATTTAAAGAATCTTTCAGATAAAATATCTACAAGTCAAGCCTTTAATGATAAAAATGTTAAGCCAACTGAAACTTCGCGAAAGTCATTAAGTTTGAATCGTTTACAGCCTCAAAAAGCTACAGAACTTAAAAATGAAGAACAAAAAACCGTCTCTATAAGTTCCCGAAGAACAAGAAACTATAAAAGCGCAACTAATACAATTTCTACGACATTAAATGGACAACAGTCAATTGATAAAACTACAGTGGCAGTATCAAAAAATAACTCCAAAAAAGGTCCAAACATTGTAGTTACAAATGAGAACAATGATAATGTTTCAAGTGAATATTTTGGTGCCGTGACAAAAAAAGAAACAACACCAATTGGTAGGAAACGTTCAAGAACAACAGAACCTAAAACATCTAAAGACAAAGAAGATGACAATGATCAGCAAAAAATTAAAAAAACCCGAACAAGAAGTGCTCATATTACTGAAAACAAAAGTAAATATTTCAATAGTGACTCAAAAAAACAAATTCAAGTATGTGCAGGATCTGTGATGAGGTCCCAGACTATTAAACAGACAGACAGCGCTTCAGAAGATGATAAACGAGTCAGCCATAAAGATATTGCAAAAAAAAAAGTAAAGCCTAAAAATGATGTATCAAAAGACTTAATTAGTATTATCAAAGGAAGAGTTAAAGAAGCGAAAACTGAAGCGAAGAAAGGTATTGTTAAAAGTAAGAACAAAACATCTGTTTGTCTGCATATTTTCAACATTACAATGTAATAAAGTCACTTAATAATATTATCAAATGTATGTATATTGAATTGAATACTATAATCAAATTTTTTAGCAAAGGTCAAACACGAATCTGATGAAGACAGTGATTATTTAGCTGTAGAATCCCCAAAAAATAAAGCAGGAAGCGACGACGACTTTAAACCTGCTAAAAGCTACTCAAAACGTAAAATCAATTTGAAAAAAATTGATCGTCGTGTCATATCTACAGATGATGAATTACCATTAAATAAAATTGATGTGTGGTGTGAAATATATGTAGAGGAATTGGAAGAGTGGATTCCAGTTGATGTTATTAAAGGCAAAGTACATTGTGTTAATGAACTATATGTAAGTATTGAATTACCTATTTTATATTCATATTGAATTGGTTTGTTATTTTATTATTATTTTTTTTCGATAGAATCGTGCCACTCATCCTGTAAAATACGTTGTTGGTTGGGATAACAATAATTATTTAAAAGATTTGACTCGAAGGTATGTGCCACATTGGAATACCATAACCCGTAAACAGCGCGTTGATGCTGCTTGGTGGGAACAGTCTATTAAGCCTTGGATTGGACCAAAAACAGCAAGGGACAAAGAAGAAGATGAAAGGTTGAACAGAATGCTACTAGAAGCACCTTTGCCTAAAAGTATTTCAGAGTAAGTGATGTTGAAAACTATCTTATTGAATATTTGTTGATATACTTTTATACATACAGTAAGTATGTATAAAAGTAATTAATTTTATATATAAGTGTTTGTTATGGTGTGAGAATAATAAAAAATATTTACAACAGCCAACTTATAAGTAATAATAGAAAGCATTAGTCTTTGGTGATAAAATAACAGCTAAGTCAAGCTATCTGATACCTATACAGAAAACATTATCCTGTCCGTTAATTATCATGTTGATCAATTTATCGAAAACTTAATTTAGAAATTTAGTGTTGCAGCGCTATCTAGTGTCGGGTTACAACAAAGTGCATTTACAAATTTGTGCAAACATTCATGGTGATCGGCCAAATATTATCAAAAGACAAGTAATGTCAAACAGATATAAAAATTCTCATTTTGATAGAGGATCAACAATAAATATTACTAAATATAATTAGATGTTAAATTAATATAATGTTAAATTAATTTAATTCCCCATTACCTAATACTATGGTTAATAAGTGCAATCATGTACACTTTTATAACTTGTTTTTTTTATTAAACAGATATAAAAATCATCCATTGTACGCGTTAAAGCGACATTTGCTTAAATTTGAAGCGATTTATCCTCCTGATGCAGCTGTCCTAGGTTTTGTGAGAAGCGAGCCTGTGTATGCGCGCGATTGCGTATACGTTTGCAAGTCACGTGAGATTTGGCTTAAAGACGCAAAGGTTGTGAAACTCGGCGAAGAACCATACAAAATTGTTAAAGCGCGCCCAAAATGGGACAGGGTAATAATTATTATGAAATGTCAATTATTAATCATTACTTTGTGATATCTGTAATATTACAATTATGTTTTATTTTTCAGCTATCGAACAAGTGTATAGCAGGTAAAGATCTCGAAATATTTGGACCCTGGCAAGTAAAAGATTATGAACCACCAACAGCTGAAAACGGTATTGTACCTCGAAATCCATATGGAAATGTTGAATTGTTCAAAGAATGTATGTTACCAAAGGGAACAGTTCTTATAAAGTGTAAGCATAAATTGAAGTTAATTATTTTTGTATAGTTAGATTATTATTATTTATACTAGGAATGTTGACTAATAAAGGGGCTGCAGATTGTAACTAATCGCCACAAGCCCTATTACCACATAACCCATAAACAATAATTACAGTGGGTCATTCAACCTTCCAACCTATCTGGCTGATGTGTGTATAATGGTACTCTTTATTAAAATCATATTATACAAAAATAGTACCAAAGTTGTTAATTAAAACTACAAGTAATGTTGATTAATAATTTTTTTTTTTAATTTTTTTAGTACATGGCTTAAATCGAGTAGCGAAGAAATTAAACATTGATTGTGCACCAGCCATGACAGGATTTGATTACAGTGGCGGCCATTGTCATCCTGTATATGATGGTTTTGTTGTTTGCAAGGAATTTGAAGATATTATTACAGAAGCCTGGCTTAAGGTACTTTAGCAATTTGAAATTTAAATGAAATGTTAGATAATTTAATATTATTTTAGTTATCTTAGTCATAATAATGATATATTTAATAGAATAATTTGAGGATAACTTATGACATTTAGGACCAAGAAGAACAAGAACGAAAGGAAGAAGAAAAAATTGATGCACGAGTCTATGGTAATTGGAGAAAACTTATAAGAGGTCTACTCATAAAAGAAAGGCTGAAAGCTAAATATGGTTTCGAAGAGCCAAGTACATCAAAAGACAAAATTAAAGCAAAGGGTCCAAGGCTCGTTGTAAAGAAAAAATAATTTGAGTTGAATAGATATTAGGTTAAATAGTATTAATGCCATTATAATTGAATCCACCTATTTTCTATGAAACAAACAATAAAACAAGGAAATATTTTTTAAAGTTTGAGAACGAATAATTTTAGTTTTAAATTGCATGTAAATTTTTTTGAGACATAGTCTCGTTTTAGTTTTTAGGAAAAACCCAAAAAATCTACCTCAACAATTGGTTACATATTTTCAAAAAATATGTATGAAATAAAAAAAAAAGATCTGATATATTCGTTTAATCTAATTTATCGGTGTCGTTGCCTCTGTCTATTGTTGTTGCTGTTGGCTTATAAGGTTGCAAAAACAGAGATTCGGAATATGACACTGGTTGGGGTCTAGAAAAAGTTATTGGATTTTCGGTCTAATAAAAGTGAAGGAATATATAGTGCACCTGCGCTGTTGAGAATGGTCAAACAAATTCGATCAGGACACCCTCAACAATGGGTAACATATTTTTTATTTTTTTATTAGTATTTTATTTAATATTTTACAATTGTTTTACTTTCGTGCGCTAATAATGTCAATTTAAATTGTTTTAAAAATAAACGTCGCATTTTTTATTTATTTTTTTATTTCATTCAATCAGTGACTGATTTACATATTTCCCAAGAATAGCTACCCCAAAAACTCGCACATACGAATATTCACTAACGTAAATAGACAATGAAAGGGTAAAATATGTAATTAAGGCATCTTCATTTTACAGAATTTGATGTTCGTGTTGTCTGAGATGCTACAAAAGTAATCTTCTAAATTTACACACTTTTTTTAATACTTTATCTAGGTCAACTGACTGCTACTTTGTCTAGTGGCTAGATATAAGGCCGCAGACCCGGTGGTCCTAGGTTCAATTCCCAGGTCGGTTAAATAAAAAGTTATTGGGTTTTTCTGTCAGAAAATTCTCAATAGGAGCCCCGAGTCTGGAAATTGGAAGTGTATACACTCCCGTGCCTCGGAAAGCAGGTAAAGCCGTTGGTCCTGCGCCGGAACTCTTTCCGGTCGTGTCGGATTGCCGTCCCATCGGATTATGAGAGGTAGGGAATAGAGAGTGCACCTGTATTTGCGCATACACTAGTGCACTATAATATCTCCTGCACAGTTGGCTAATCTCTCTTGAGATGGGCCGCCGTGGCCGAAATCGGGCTGGAGGATTATTATTATTAGGTCCAGTCAGCCTGCTGGTAAATCCACGACCACCACTGCATTTAGTATGGAATTACACAATCACCCATAAAATGATTTAGTCCTACTTTGAAGTCGTATATATTTTAATTATATTATAAACTTTTATCATTAGATAAGTTTCAGCGCCACTGATCTATATGTATATTTGGCTTTTTAAAGCGAGAGCCCGTTCCCACTTGTCGAATGTCGAGTGCTCAACCATAAGCTGTTCCTTTTGTTTGAAAATATTCATATTTATCGTACAAGTATTATCTGGTGGTTTACCTGTACTAGTCATGCACCACGCTTCACAATTGAACATATAATTGCATATACCGTCATGTGTCAAACAAAAATGTCTTGAACTATAGTCAATTAATACTTTGCTCACAAGATTAAGAAAACTAAATTTAATATAAAATCGTGAGAGCTATAATCTACCGGGTTCATAAATAAAAAAATAAAACTGGTGCTTATTTATTTATTAAATATGATAAATAACGAATATTGTAGTTGCAATAAAATGCAATAAGCTGCCTTAATTTATGATATTTTATGTTACATTGCGAAAGCTTCAAAGCATTTGGTATTAAATCTAGCACAGCTCACTGCTGCTTTTATGATTAAGTGAAAAATATTATGTACAAAAATCTTTGGCGTAAAATATATAAAGAGTACGAATATATATTTTTGTATGTATATTTCCTTCAGATCTTCTCTGTAAGATCTGGTCGGTCGAAACGATTACATATTACTGCAATCTTTGCCGCATTTACAGGATAGTTTACCTCATATATCAAAAAAGTGATATTTTAAAGGTATATTCACAATGCCATCTTAAAAAAGCCTTTCATTATATTTTTTTTTGTATTTTTGTTTATTTTTATAGAGTTTATAAACCGTACATACTTATTAATAACTATTAAGTCTATGCATCTTACGCTACAATATTTTATGACGAATTTATAAACTAAGGGCCCAGACACATTCATCACAGTTTGTACTTATGAAAGGAATGTAACCTTAATTTATATTTTCTTATCATAAAATATTCGCCTTATCAAATAATAAAATCTTTTACATACATGAGTCTTATTTGATATTATCAACCATTATTAAAACCAGTTTAATACATGGTATGATGGAAATAAAGGGTAGCGATATGCAATAGATTAGATTCCTTTCATGCTACCACGCATTCTATAATCTTATAAAGTCCAGCTTCATACTATTATTAAGCCATGGTCAATGTGCCTGCACCCAAACCGAATCCAACACCTTTTGGTCCGTAGTTTCGGCCGTAGCATCCGCGGCAGTAAATCTCACCGTTGGGCCCATCGCACAAATTAGTGGAATCCTAAAACAAGAATTTGTTTATTAGATTATTCTAAAATCATATTGTTTAAAATTGTTAAAAATATTCCTAATTTAGATTAATCAAAAATATCCCTTTCAAATTCAGTTACTGAATACTTATGTAACATCATACATTTATATTTGGTACTTTGTTGCAAAATACATATTTTATATCTTATATAACTAAAATATTAAACAAAATAATATATATTAATTATAAAAGTTTATTTCGATTTTAAAGATTATTTCAGTAATGTATTTATAAATTATAGAATATTTTATTGGATTAATTACTTATTTCTTTTAAAAATTTCATAAAAACTAAATTTTATAAAAAATACAATAGGTAGGTACATAATCATATGATAAATTGCAAGTCTTTTTTTCCAACTTAAATATGAATATAATCTATATTAGTGTTAGTTGACACTGAGTACTGACTTGACAGTTGACAGTCTTGACAAGACTCTGACATTTGACAGTAGTCTGACTGTTTTTATCAATATTAGGTTAGGTACTTTATAATACAAATTTAGTATTCATGAAGAAATAGACATTTAATTATTTTAATTACAATGGCTGTCCAAAAAATAGCAGTGGTATTTGTTATTTTAACAGTGTACTTGTCTGATACCTGTTTGGCAGACTTTTCAACAGAAGACTGTGCTTCCCTTGGTTTCATAAAAGCAAATCTACTATGTTCATCGTGCGACCAATTAAAGGACTTCAGCTTAGATCAGTTAGTAGAACATTGCAAGCAATGCTGTCATAACGATGATTCAACACCGAATGAAAAGAAATATGCACGCGCTATTCTAGAGGTTTGCACTTGCAAATTCCCAGCTTACCCACAAATTCAAGCATTCGTAAAAAGTGACAGACCTGCTAAATTTCCGAATTTGCAAATTAAATACTTACGTGGCTTAGACCCAATAATTAAGCTTCTTGACAAAGATGGTATAGTCAGAGAAACAGTGGCAATTGAAAAATGGAATACAGATTCAGTTGAAGAATTTTTGAACACACACCTTGTAAAAGAAGAAGATGAAGACCGTGGATTTTTGAAAACTAATCTTATTTAATAAATAATTTCCATAAAATAAAATTATTTTGTGAATAATAAATTGTTTTATTGACTGTCGAAAGTATGATATTGTTCCCCATTAGTCAATCTTAATATATAGCATTTAAAATTTGTAGCAACTTTCATAACAAAATTTCCCGACATAATTAATTGACAAAAGTTATACATGGTATTGACATCTTTTATGATAGCTTCATTACTTTAAAAACAAAGCTCATGGATCACTTTTTGTCACCAAAATAGTGCATTAAATTCCTGTTGTTTTTTTTTATTTTTTGTTTTTCTGATATATTATTTAGTTATGTTGATAAATGATGACAGCATAGGTCAATAATTTTTTTTTAAATTGTTTATTACTTTTTAGTTTCAACTTTAAATTAACATGTTGACACGATACACTGTGAATGTTATGTACACTTGTAATCGATGTACATATCAGAAGTTGTTTTTTTGGCTGTTGTGTAAGCCATTAATTAATATGTATATTGTTAGTGTACTTATTAAATAAATAAATAAATAACAAAAGGCTTAGATTATATTTACAAGTACACTTAAAATACTTACAAGAGATCTGTGGCAGTCAGCACATGAGAAGCATCGTTTGTGCCATGTGCCATTCTTTGAATTCATTTTTTCAGCCGCATATACTGGGAATCCACAACGTGGGCATCCCTGACCTTTAGCTGCCTTCTGTCCAGTGAAGGGTAACTGTTCTGTGCTGTAGTAGTATTATTAAATGATAAGTACATTGTGTTTTATCACATTTTGACATACCTATGTATATTTTTTTTGATTAAGTAGTTTTGTAAAGACATTTTTATTTCATTAAGAAATTGGGGAAACAAAAAATTGTGAGTTCGTGCACACAGTTACCATTACAAAGAAGTAGGAAAAATGTCTAACATGATTAAATATATAATAAATATTATATACACTAATATCTGGCTACAGAGCGGCCGAGGAGAACAATGGAATTGTTTAACTAGGTTTGAATTAGAAAATATTATTTGATCAAATTATTTGTTAAATTTCAAAAACAATAAGTTTAAAATCATTATCCTGTTCTAAAATAAATCTGAAAAGAAGATTTTTTTAAAATTAAATATCATAATTATAACTTACTATGTAACAGTTGGTTCGGAATCAGTGGAAACAAGTGTAGGCGCATGCCCATAACCAAAGCCTCGGGGTCCGAAGAGCTTTGCATAGCAGGAGCGACAGTGAATTTCCTTGTCAGGACCATCGCAAGCTAGCATCGAATCCAATGGGCGATGACATTCAGCGCAGTTGAAGCATTTTTTGTGCCACATCTAGTGACAATAAGTATTTTTTATTCAAAAGGTACAAAATTGCTATCACAAACTATTGTGGGTATCTATTTTAGGCGTCACTTTCATTACATTGAAAAATTTATTGATTACATTAAATTCATGATTGAATTGTAATAAATTTACAATCATCCTTTAAAAATTAATATCAATATTAAAGAAGACAAGTTAATATACTCACAGTTCCCTTAGCCAACTGTTGTTCCGCTGCAAACACCATTCCACCGCATCTGGGGCAACCCTGACCCTTAGGTGCCTTAATAGAAGTAGTATCCGGATTGTAAAAAGGTCTGTTAGCGGAAATTTCCTCCTCGCTATAAGAAATAATTGAATATTTAGATATTTAATTTACAATAATTATGTATTTATAATAATATGTAAAAAGTTTTTGAGTTAATTGCCGTAGAGTTTACCTCAAGCCGTCAGTTTGAAGGAATCCAGAACCGCATGCAAAACCGTAGCCATGCGGGCCCCATTTCTTTCCGTAACAGGTTTTGCAGTACACATCGTTGTCGGGTCCGTCACATGCGATGATAGAGTCCAAAGTCTTAGAGCAGTCGTGGCATTTGAAACATTTGCGATGCCACTCACGACCTTTAGCCAAAACTTGTTCTGCAGCGTAGACGGCTCCACCACATCGGGGACAACCTTTTCCAGGAGGTGCCTGTATTGCGGCAGTGTCAATCACCCTTGTCCTAGGAGCCTGGTCACTGTTACGTAAAAGTGTAAATATTTTAATAATGTCAATAAAACATACAAACCTACTTAACAGTCAGAGATAAATATTAAAAGAAATGTAGTTTGGTCCATCAAGATACTTCATATTAACTACCTACATATTTATGTTGGAATATTATTTTTTATAGGTACCTATTTTATTAAACTTTTAATAAATAATAAACTGCACTTATAATACAATTAATAATTAACAAAAAGGGAAATTTTAAAAATATCCTTAATTCTTATTCATTGAGTTTTATTTGATAATTATAAAATTTTAATTAAAATAACATATGTACTTATATTATACCTACTTAATTATCATATTAACATTATTTATATGCGCTACCTACGCTACATAAAGATTACATTTAGTTATGCAATTATTGAGTTAAAAAGTTCGCGCAAAACCTATAAATAAATAAGATAAATGGGTGGATTCTGCATCAGATTAAATATGTTGTAAGAGCGCGTGGCTAGTCTTGCCTATATTAAAATTAGTTCGTTCGAGAACGAGCAGCGCATTCTATTTACGATTTGGCATTCTGCCATCTTTTGTTTGTATTATAAGCTGTTTTTATGAAAGCGAAGCGATGGAAATAACCTAAACCTGACTGTAACATGAGATGATAATTTTTGACATAATTCAAAATATTTTTAGAAAAGTTGCTGTATCACGCCTTTATTAGTAACTTGATACGTAATACAAAAGTTCCTAACTTGATACGTAATACAAAAGTTCCTAACTTGATACGTAATACAAAAGTTAAAATTAATAATAAGCCCCATCAAAGCTATCGCAAAAAGGGGCGTACCTATGTAAGCCGCATGTATCGTATAAATTAAAATATAACTGTTACAACCATTTATTAATATTGAGATTTCAATTGACCAAGTCAAACAAGAATAACTACGAAATTTTTAAAATAATCTTACCCGTTAGCATAAGGATCGCTTTGCAAAACTCCTGCTCCTTTTCCATAGCCATATCCCTTAGGTCCAAACTTTTTACCGTAGCATACTAAAGAAAAAAGAAAATGATCAACCAATCATTTTAATGATTATAATACATGCCTTCACAGTTGTATAAATACAGGCAAAAACATGGGTATTTAAATTATTAAATTATTAAAGAAAAAACATAAATAGTTATGGAAAGTTAGTTTTGTTGTAGTTTTGGATACAGGAACGAACCTTTGCAGTAAATGTCTTTGTCAGGGCCTTCGCAACAGTTGGTAGAGTCCAGCCGCTTTTGGCAGTCGCCGCATTTGAAGCACTCCTTGTGCCACGCCTGGACATATAGTGAATAATGAGGATGTGTGGGAGTATACATGCGAGGATATACAGGTACACGCGGTTACCACAATGATACTTAACGTTAGCACCTAAACTTTCCTAACGGAATGTTCGTTCAGGTGGTAAACGTAAGGACTCAAATACCTCGACAATATATTTCTTTATCTGGTCCATCACAATGCGTCATTGAGTCTAGACTCTTGCTGCAAGTTAAGCATGTGAAGCATCGCTTGTGATATCCCTATGGTACAAATTATGCTGTTATTCCTCTGTTAATAAGCAATTGATACTCTATTGTTTCTTAGAGTAGTTTTATGGTATACAAGTGTTTGTAGTACTTTTGCATGTTTTTTTATTTAATGATGTGAAAATTGATAAGATTTTATAACGTTTAAAACATTATATAGAGACTATTGGTAACCTTTGTTATATTCGTCCGTATAAGAGAAAAATTGAAATGATGTAACACTTTTAAAACGCCTTACCTTTCCACGAGCTAGCATTTGTTCCGCAGCATATACACAGCCGCCACAACGAGGGCAACCTTCACCTGGTCGTGCTTTAGCTATAACACGAGGCTCCAAGCAAGCTCCATTCGTTCGGACGCCATCTCTGTACAAATAAACTACATCAATGCCTACTCGCCTGAGCGTACAAACTGTTTGAGCCATAATTAAGAAGAAATGTTAAAAGCCTAATGGATATTGGAATATTCCAATAACCCCTAAAACAAAATGATTCACACTTATGGTAGCAAAGCAGGTGATGCCGGCGGCGCACCTCCGCCGTAATGGGAGAAGGTAAGGGCTCCCGGCCGCCCGCACCGTGTTGGCTTGTGATTAAGTCTAGTCACACATACTACATGTCTTATCAGAGGGCGCTTTCCTTATCCCATCACATGGATTGGCTATGATTAAATCTATGACAAGCATTAACTAAATGTTAGTTTGGATCAGTTGCGGAGAAATTTACTAAAACAAGAATGACGTAAATTGTCTGTGCATGCTTTAATGGTGCGTCTCGAGCGTACAAAGCCGTGCCAAGGCTTTATATATTGGGTTCTCACCGTTGTGCTGTAGTTTTCGGTTCGTCCCGAAAATGAGGAAGGGAAAATCTAGGGAGGGAACGTGGTGACCCGGCGAGAGCCTTTGCCGTTGCGGGTCGGGCCCAAACCGGTCTCGACCACGTTCCCGTTTAACAACAATTCGGAATGGTAGTCGACTGTTTTATTACATTTTTTTATAAATAATAAATAATTATACCGATAAACAAAATAAATTAAGCGATAGCGAATAAATAACCCTAACTAGAATAATTTAAAGTACAGTGGCGATCGCGAGGCACCGCTGGTTGGCCGAGATGCGTGTCGGCGTCCCGCTAGCTCTGCTGGACGGCTGCTCGCGGTCAATTCCTGTTGCGACATAAACGGAGACTGGTCATGCATATGTCGGGCAGCGCATAATTTACAGCCGAGCGCGCACTTTCTGCTTATATGAGATTATGTACACGCGGTTAATGTTGTTACGTACGGGCCCGCAGGCCGGTCGAAATGACGACCTTAGATAAGGAAAGACCCTCAGATGCGCGGGCGGCGGGAGTTCGAAATAATTTAGTACTTACGCGTTCTCGCCTTTAAGGTGATCTCCGGTGTCCATAGACAGGCAGCCAGCACCGCCACCAAAGCCATAGCCTTTAGGTCCAAATTTACGCGCGTGGCAAACTTTGCAGTAAAGTTCACCTTCGTGTTCTGAACAGTTGGTGGAGTCCAGCAACTTTTGGCAAAGACCTGTGTATAACCAGTCATGTTTTTTAAATCATACATGTATGTGTTCGTATGGACACTTACAGATAGATTGTATTGGTGGTATTAAAAATGTGCTCATTTGCATTTTATTATATGATTTTCCGTTCTTACATAAATTTCAAAATCAAAAGTTGTAAATATTTATTATTAGAAGTTTTCGTGGTATGTCGAAGTAATAAAGGTAAAAAAAAGTGTAAATGTGAGAAAGATCGAATTATTACTATAAGTTTAGTGTTTAATTTATATCAATATTCTATTTTTATTCACATGAATAAAAACTTCGTGTTTCTGCTAATGGCCAAAAGTAAATGATGCATTATTTTTTTTTTATAAAAAAATTAAAGAGCCCTTATTTATTAATATTGATATACTACGTAATAACTTAAGTTTTTAATAATCTGTTAATAAAGTTCGATGTATGTCAAGAGTTGTACATTTTCTTTGATAAATACAATTATTTTTATGTAATTTTTTTGGAGATTCTAGAAAGCTTATCGCAATTAGACTTTAACTAATTTGGATGCTTCGATATCTTACCGCATTTGAAGCACATTTTGTGCCATTTGAGTCCGCCGGCGACACGTTCTTCTGCCGCGTATACGGACTTGCCGCATTTCGGACACTTAGGGTTATCTGCGGGTTTGAAAGGCATTGTGCTCGCTTAACTTATCCTGAAAAAAAAGATTACATGTTTTACTTATACAATTTTACGTTTATCACAGCTTTAAATAATTCTATTGAGGTGGCACCTTGGAGATTCTTATCAATTCTTTACTAACTTATACTTATTTTTTTTTGTTTTTAACACGTTATGTCACTTTAAAAGCAACATACATCAAAGAACGAAAATAAAGCATCATTGAATCATTGACAAATTTAACTCTAACTATTGCATTAATTGGCCAAAATCCAAGTTGCCAGCTTCACTAACATCGCATTAAAACTTGCACTTTATGGTTCAACAACCACAAAAAAAAGAAGAAAGTTAGCTAATACGGCTCTTTCCAATTATTGAAAAGACATCACAAAAGGACGTGTGCAGTAAGGCGGGCACTGCGTGGGCTCTAATTTTAACGCTCCTAATTTGGGGCGTCCAGGTAAAGTTACGCTTCTGGAGTGGCAATGCACTGCTATAAATAGAGTGCATAAGGAAGGAGCCGTAAAAACACTCGCGATTAGGTTAAGTTTTGTTTTCAGGATTCTATATCACTTTCACCAGTCACGGACCTGTTCGTCGAGTCGCTACGAGAGTCGAGCTCCCGGACGCGTATACAGTTCAGGGCGTTGGTGCCAAGACTGCGGTTCGCGGAGGTCGAATGATGCGCGAGGGCAGTGGAACACCGTAGTCTATGCGCGAGTTGCACACGGCCCTAGTGGAGGGGCGTCCGCGCCGCCCTCGCACCCTCGCCCTCGGATCTACTTCGTGACTACCCCAAGACATCACCAGTGACCACAATAACTGACTCTTCAGCACCTTAGCGTTCATTTATATTTTTTTATTAATATAAACTAATTAATAGCCTACTGTAGACTATTTAGTATATTTTATAGTATAAAGTATATTTTAATTGTTTATTTTTATTATTTTATTGTGGTTTTCAATTCACGTAATTGAAAATTCATACAATAATTTCGCAAAAATCGCTAAATGGCATCATTTTCAAGGTGCTTATTACTCAAATAGTGTTCCATAACAACATTTTTTAATTTGATACATGTTATAGATACCTAAAGAGATCATTGACCGATAAATGGTGATGAAATCTTGTTTTGGTCAAAGTCAATTCAAAATATGGTCGGGGACTGGTGATGTCCTAATATGAATAATTAACGTATCAAAGCACTTTAAGCGAACTTTTACTCCATGACCGTATCTGTCGTCTTTCAAAGGGCTAAAAATTGTGCATTTCCAGACACAATTCTAAAAACCTACTTTTTCTGGGAATAAGGAAAAACTAAATAAAATTAAAATGCTAAATAAATACACAATTATATAATTGATAAAATAAAAACAAGACCTTTGTAATATTTAATTTATAACATTCATTTAATTCATAATTTTAGGCACAAAGGACATAATCTTCAAGTCCATAGACTTGTAAGCAGTGGTTTATACTTGATTCTTCATCCACCTTCCATTATAATTTAAAATATATTATATTCACTTTTAGGGCTAGATTAGGGATTTAGAGATGATTAATTTATACAAATAGCAATCAGTATGTAAGCTATTTATCCAGAAGGGCTTGCAGAAGAACCTACACCAGCCCCTGTAGGCAAGTGGCTTTTACATTAGTAGAATAGAATAGAAAGTAATGATCAATGTATGAGATTGACATTCGCGTTCGACACGTAACCAAGGTTATCAAGATTACATGTCGAACGCGAATGTCAATCTCATACATTGATTATTATTTTCTATTCTATTCTACTAACGTAAAAGCCACTTGTCTAGGCCCCCAGATGATTTTATTTGTTCTATATATATAAAGAAGAAATTGAAATAATTTTCATAACGTCACTATTATCATCTGTTTTCTATAAAATCGCAGAATACAATGAATTATATTATAGTAGTTGTTGTTGAGTCTTATTCTGGTTAAAATAAACAAATAACCCTTTTTATCTTAATAAAATTCATCATCAATTTGCACCTTGATTTTTGTTTAAATCAAAGACCTAATTTTTTGTCATGTTGTATAGATTCATAACGATTCCGTTAACTCCCGAAAAGTTTTAATATTTTAGATTAACTACATAAATAGGTTTAATAGAAGAAAAATTATGTCATATTATTAGGATTGCAAAATTGTATAATATTTATATTTTTATATTTATCAGAGTATATATGTAACGTACATAAAGAAATTTGTAACAATTTAAACATGAAAAATATGCTGTACAAAGGATGTGGTTACATATAACTGATGAAAGAAAAAATATCTATCGTAGTTAATTATATTTTAAAATAATAGGTGTATGAATAAATAATATGTCTGCATACGTCATTGTACGTAAAAACAATATTGACGTCAAATCTTATTATTACAAGTGAGACGTTTTCCAATTTGATTCGTACATGAGTCATATTCCAAAATCAGTATCATTAAACAAAAATAAATTAAAGATAGAGAGAGACTGAAGATCAACATGCTTGAGTCACAATTTTGGCAACTTTAAACTATACATAAATCGACAATGACCAACAGTCAATTTTATATTTGTCGCGAGACAAAACGCTGACGAAAAGATGATTTGTGATGATGGCGTACAGCTGTTCAAAACTTGAATTACAACTCATTTTAAAAACAGTTCTTTAAATAAATACTTTTTAATATTGAAAAGAATAATAAATCATCAACATTATTTTATTTTAATTTACTTATGTCTATTTGGGTAAATTCAATTAGAGTTAACTTATAAGCCATAGTATTATAATATTCTGCGAGTGTTTTTGTTTTATTTTTGAATATTTATTTGTGAGTCAAACAAAATTTAAATATAACATGTAGATTCATTAGCTAATAAGCAAATATCTTTAAAAAAAAAACTAAATTTTAATGGACAGAATCGAAAGAAAATTGTTAACTATTAGATAAATCTTATTGTATGTGTACAATTAGTCCAGATGCGGATCGCATCATATTACGCACTCTGCCAACTTCTGTACACCTGCTTATCTATTAATATTTTTAACAAAAATAACTCTCTGCACATTAGGATAAAAATTAAAAATCCTTATATACTACATATAACCTAAAATAAAAATTTGCCATTCAACATTACAAGATGTGCATATTGTTTTAATGTAAAGCACTTTGAATGCTAAATAGAATCAAAAATATCTATAATTTAAACTTTTAACTCGGAACACATCAAATGAAGAATTGCTGTTTGGCGGTACAATATCTGATGAGTGGTTGCACAAAACCCTACGATCAAGTGAACTAACTACTTTTAGTTAGGTACTTAACATATAAAATGGGTAGTATGTTATAAAATCAAATAATAAAACGTTCAAGCTTAGCTGTAAGAATAAATAGAAAATAAAACTAATACATAGGATAAATAATTTGATTACAATGAAAAAATAATAATAACCTTAGTGCAATGATTTAAGAGGATGATTAATATATTCTAACTCAAATTATAAATGCAAATGTGAGTTTGTTTGTTTGTATATATAAATAGAAATCATTGTATCTTATATAACTAATTAAAACTGCAACTTTTTTAGCTGAGTACACATGACGAACACGTAACGTACTCAAGGCTATCAAACTAAAATGGAATCAGAGTTGTACATCTAGCTAGTTTCCTTTTAAGGGATGTTTACACTTTCGAACATAAATGCCCCACTTATGTTAGAAATCTTTGTAATCATCGTATGTCACTACATCCTTGACGGGTGTGATAAACGTTTAAAACGTTTCGCAAATTGATAGATATTGCTCGCATGAAAAGAATTATAAATAAAAATTAGGTACATGAAAATTCAGTGGATCTTGCCTGGGTTTGAACCTGAAATCATCGATAAAAAGATTCGGTTCTTAACATCGCTATACTATTTTGTAATGTCTAGTCATTATAAGTTCTATCAATGTAATGTCGCAAATAGTTAATTGTTATTACTGTTAAACATTCTTATTGAATTTGCCGTCGCGTCTATGTAAACAGTGGCCTTTTTATTGGCACTCTAGCGGAGTGTCGCGTCTATAGTAGCGAGGCAACCATTTGATGTGAAGAAATCGGAAAGTCACCAACGTCCTGACGTCACGTCAGCGGCAATTCGCAAGAAAATTATTAGAAGATTGACTTAATATTTTTGTTATTTACTGTTATTGAAGGATTATAATAATTTGTTTTGGAAATAAACATTAGTTTGTAATTTTTATTAATTTTCCCTATTTTATTTATGAAGGCCCTCAAAAAAACTCTATTACATTTTATTAAACCAAATCTGGTTTAGATTCTTAGAGGTATGGGTCTGCAGCTTTATAAACTAGAACTTGAAAAAAAATTATAGATCAACAGGGCAGTAAACTAGTCGTTTATTAAATAACGTAATATGTATTACATGTCAAGAACTAGCTCTATCGTAAAGTTTGTAACTGCGACTTGTATTCATTAGTCTATACTAGTGTATTGCACAGAACAAATATTGATACTTGCTCTACAATTATAGTTATTAATACACATACAAAGCATCATAGCTCATAATACTAATAATGCAACAGTATTATGGTTATCTTTATTCTATAATCTTAGATCGCCTGAAATTTTGTCATAATATAATTTAAGTGTAGAATTTCAATATACATTTCCATTTATTTTATGTTATATGTAAGTAAGTGTGTTATATATTTACGAGTATATCTTAAAATGACAACTATTATTTAGCATAAGTTTTGAAATGTGATCCAAGTTGTAGGTATTAATAATGTATAGTTTTATCACTTTTACAACTGAGCGTAAATATTTTATTAGGAGTTTATATCATAGCTTAAATTACAAATGATTACTGGTTTTTGGTTAGCTGCTAGTTTTATGGACGTTACCAGATGAGTTAACAAGTTATTGTTATTATAAATAGCTTTTTTACAATCGTACCTTGTTCATCTAATCGGATTAGCAATTCATACATTTAAGTGTAGTGACGTAACGTATTACTACCATCTGGCGGTAGTAACAGGAATATGTAGAGAGTATTAAAGTAGTAGAGTATTACTAATAAACTGATATTCTACCGCAAAACAGCAGTACTTTGTATTGTTGTGTTCCGGTTTGAAGGGTGAGTGAGCCAGTGTAATTACAGGCACAAGGGACATAACATCTTAGTTCCCAAGGTTGGTGGCGCATTGGCAATGTAAGTGATGGTTAACATTTCTTACAATGCCATTGTCTATGGGCGTTGGTGACCACTTACCATCAGGTGGCCCATATGCTCGTCCGCCAACCTATACAAAAAAAATAAAAAATAAAGGACTTAAAAAATTATGAGAATTATTGATTTAAAAAACTGTGATAAAATAAGTATAGTCTAATGGACCTCTATTACTCTAATAAGAGGAAACTGATATTTTGTGAATATTATACGAACAGCGATATTTCTGTATCAAAGTTTATTACATGCAACATAAATTTTATGGCCGTGAAATGTGAAAAATGTCTAGCAGCAAAATTGCAAAAGCTGGCACGTTTTCAAACTTGTCCATATCTCGATCGCGCCCCTTTGTGACTCGCATTTCTTCACCGAGTGATGTAAAAACTCGTTACAGTCTAATTAGATGCTGCGGAACATTAAGAGCTTATGTTATTTTTATACTTTGAAATTATTTTACTTAAAAACAAAAAAGTTACATCATTACGCGTTTAACTTAAGAATATGTGTATGTATAGAATTCGGTATACTGCTGAGTTTCTTTCGCCGTTTCTTCTCGAGAATGAGGTTTTTATTTCCGAACCGGTGGTAGATTTATGACAATCGATTAGAAAGTGTAAAACACTTCTACATTGAATAAAAAAATTTGATTTCGATTTCATTTTGTTGGTGTGATTAAATTTTACTTGTATACCATCGGTTCTATTTTAGATCTTTATTCCGAAATGTCACGTGATCTGGGAGATTAACAGCTCAGCACCATCGCGTATTTAGGTCAATTACGTCTTCGTTTCATCTGATTAATATAAACAAATGGACAAGGTAAACACATGCTTCCTAAAATACAATGAATTTATTTAAATGCCGTTTATTTACCAGTAATATAGTTATTTGCACTTCCATATCTTATTGTATAAATAAAATCGGAACGTAGTTACAGTTTAAATGTTGTAATCGTCTGTTTTATTCATGGAATGTAAAATATTTGAGATTGAATAACACTCAGGTGTCTGAAACTGAATCTGCAGGTGTGGTGGATCTCTCTGCGTAACGCGTGGGCCGCTGCTAAAATAACATGGAAATCCTCACAGAGCACCGCTTACTCAGCGCTACAAAACTCATGCGTATTACTCATTCCCACTGTAGGTAGCCGCCTACGTTGTATTAAAATTTCATAGACTACTTTTAGATAATCATAATGTAATACTATCATCTACTTATTCTCTTTGTTTAAACGTGCAATGAGCATTTATCAATCAACCTGTACCTTATTAAATAGAATCTATTTAAATAGATACTTAATTAATAATAGTATTACAGTTTTTGAGATACAAAGTATGCTATATTACTCTTCGGTAGAAGAGAAGAAAATTCAAAACATTTATCACAATCACTAAATGTTATTGGGTTGTTGTTTTAATAATAATTCAAATAACAATTCGAAAAGAAAAAACCCCGAAAATAATTTCAGAATAAGTAGTACTCGTTTAGTTTTTAATAAATACTCGATTTATAATATGTATATGAAATCAAAAACTCACTTGGCAAATAAATTCAAAGTAATATTTCAAAGATCTAACTGTAAAAACAGTCTTGTAACATTAATAAAGATACTCGACATCTGTTTGCATGCGATTTAATTGCACCTGAAGGTTTTTTTAGATTGTTCGTTATTGTATTTTTACTGTGTAGTTTAATTGGTAACTACTACATAAATTTTGTAATAAAAACATTAATTTAGCCATCCTTTTAGTATAAAGTTAAATACAGCGATTAATAAATTTATGCTTACGAATTTGATACGTGATTTCGAAAATTGACGTTCAAATTCTGAATACGATTTATTATTAAGAGCGATAAATGAAACTCATATCACACAAAAAATAGGAATTAATTGTGCAAAACAAAAATTTAGTGGAACTTAGTCCTAAAAGAGTACTATACTAGAATAAGGAATAATGCATAATGATGATGATAAGCAATAATATAATGCGTATTAATAGTAAAACTATAGAAAAACAAGTTTTCATGTCTTTAATGTTATGTTAGTATATTTTGTTTTTATTGTTATAAAATATGAGTAAATTAAATATTTTAGAATTTATTTCAAATATTTTATAAACTTTTATTTAAATTAGTTTAAAACAAAACAGTACTTTTATTTACTAACAGATCATTAATATATCTGATTTCGTGTTCTTATTCAGTTCTAAGCGAGAGTAAGATTTTACAGTTTCCTGACCGAATACTTGTGGACATAACATCATAATATGTATTCGTGCATATATATCCGGGGCTATTTCGGTTCCTGAAAGCGTGTGGTACAGAAATACGAGTGGCCACAACTCGATATTATATACTGAACTTATGCAACTTTCATATTTTATTTTTGAATGAAAGAGATACCTGATGCTTGAAAAAGGCTTAATAATAATAATACCCTTTCAATTAAAATTTGCTTTTATTAATATTAAGAACTACATGAATTTGTCATTACTTTTAATAGATTATAGACAAAAAATAATAAATATAATTGTATTAAAGAAGTAAATTAGAGAAAAATAAGATTTTCAGATTATTTAATGATTTAAGAGCATATTATATTTATTTATGTGATAATAAATAAAAATCAACGTGAAGTACACGATAAATAAGATATTTATTTTAGGATAGACATTACGCCGGTATATCTGTAGTATTTTTCAAGAACTTTAAATTGTAGACTAAAAAAATTAAGTTTCTTTTACAAAACAATAAATGAGAAAACTTGTGTTTAAAAATTGACAAAATAAAAAAACATTAAAGTATAGCGGGAACCCTAGTTCGAAAACAATATTGGATTCGATTTACCTGTATGACGCAAGCCAAGCAAATGCTCACCGGGTGTGTCATTATTTAAAAATTGTTTTTCAATGTCAAACTATCATTGAATGGTAATAATGTGAAAGTGTAATGTCTGCCAAAAGTCCGCAAAAATATTGGTAGCTATGAAAACCGACAGTGCTCTCTTATACAAATACTTAACATATACTTTTTTCAATATCATATGATTATATAGTGAAAAAGTAATTTATAATTCAATATACTTTTTAATTAATACCTTCAATATTAAAACAAAAAACAGCTACATATGAGCGACTCATAATTTATGGCACCTATATCCAAAAATAATAATCATATATGAATCAAATATTTTATTAAGGGTTGCCAAAACGTAATTAGATTTAATGACACAGTCTTTGTAATATCACGTGATATTATTACGGAAAGTCAAAGATTCGCTTGACTTAAAATTATTTGTGACAAATTAGTTAGATAATATTAGTTTATTATAAATAATAATCTGTTTTCCTCTATGACGAAGTACTTTACAATATTGATATTATTACACTGATCTTATTTTTTTTTGTCAAAAGACTAGATGGAGTCAGAGATATCATTTCAAACAATAGCCCATAACAATTCCACAGCTGAGAAAAAACCTCTCATTTTAACGACAAGGCTTGGAGCTTATTCCACCACGTGGCTCAAGTTCTAATAGGCGTTTACACAGTCATGAAACAAAATCATCCGTCACATACAGCTTACGATATTTCCTTTCCGCGCTGAGAACGCAATGTAAGATAATTTAAAAAAAGTCATACATTACGTGAATATGTTATACTGAAATACCTACTTCAAATTTTAACATTATACTATTGTTATAGGTATAGAGCATATATAATGGTTTTTGTGGTCTGAATATTGGCCAAGAAAAACCAATAGGTACCATTATTATGAACAAAAACATAAATAAAACAAACTAATTTTATAATGAGATATTGCATATTCTGAATCAGATGTTTGTATTGAACTAGCAATTGCGCGACAGCCGAGTCGCTCGTAGATCCGGAGCTCAGCACAGGATCAACGGTTTTTGTTCTTTCTGAGGAATGGGAGTACAAATATACCAAAATTCCGGGGTCCCACAATACGCCCCGGGATGTAATCCAAGAAAATACTTATTATTAGATAATGTATATAATTTACAGTACACCTCCGCGACCAACCCCCATTGGAGCAGCGTGGTGGAATAAGCTCCAAACCTTCTCCTCAAAAAAGGAGAGGAGGCCTTAGTTCAACAGTGGGACATTTACAGGCTGTTACTTTTGTCGAGACAAAAAAAAACGATAAAACAGAATTGAAAC
Organism: Nymphalis polychloros; assembly: GCA_905220585.2. Taxonomy (NCBI): domain Eukaryota; kingdom Metazoa; phylum Arthropoda; class Insecta; order Lepidoptera; family Nymphalidae; genus Nymphalis; species Nymphalis polychloros. Next base: position 8,277,355 of record HG992245.1, on the reverse strand, counting down.
GAAAAAACATTTTATACTTTTTTATATATTTTTTCACGATCTGATGCTGAACGAAATGTCTTCAGAATTCATGGAAAGATAGCTTTCATTCAGCCTTAGCTCTTGCTGGCATACTTTTTTTAAATTTTTAAATGAATACAAATTAAATATACATATTAAGTATCCTGTATACTTAATATGTATACATAATAACAGAAAATTTAATTTGTATTCATTTAAAAATTATATTTGCTAAGTAATTTTATTTTTATTAACAAGATAATGAAATATGAATAGTCAAAATGTTTATTTGTAAGGTTTAGTTGTTATTGAATTTGTTGTAATAATTATTTATAAACGTGAAAGTTATGTTTTTTCTTCAATCACAATCGAACGGGGTAATATCATATTTATTTCTTAAAAAAACTACGCTATTTAATTCTAGTTTTCTTATAATCCCGACAAACACGAATCAAGGTAGAGTTAATTTTCGTTCAAATAAAAGTAAAAGTAAGCAATAACAACATCTTTCAAAGATGTAATACCGTTTTTGAAATATAAAACTATACAAATATTCCTGAGTGCTACTCTGATAAAGAAGATTATTAATATTTTGGGGCTAAGGAGTTGGCTAGGCTGTAGACAGCACGGTCCGTAATGGCCGTTTGAGAGTCACGGCTAAATTTATACCACGATTAACAGTTTCGACCACCGACATACTGACATGCGCCATTTTTGGACTCGAACATAAATAAATATACCTCGCAAGAGAATCTTTAATATTAAGATGGTTGCTATCCAACAAGTTCTATTTTTACAATATTTTAAAGTAAACGTTTTAAAATATTGTATTAAGACTTATAAAATTCAACGTAATTGTCAATTATATAATACGAGTATAAGTAAAAACAGTGGTTGATTAGTGTTATTATTAAATAATATTAAAATTTATTTAAAAATAAAATCATAATAACAAAAATATTTACTTACCACTGTCTCCATCTGTTGGTGAATTTTAAAACTACCTAAAACTAAAAGTTATAAAAGGGCATGAAAGCCCTTTACTGTAGAGCTCCATCTAACGGAGCTCAGGAAAATTATAAACTTCTGAATTCCACCATACGCCATCTGTTGGCTATGGTGAGGACGGAATAGTGGTGCTGAAGGCTCCGCTACTTTCGCCCGACTGAATAACACAGGCTTCTACAACCAGTAGTCTATTAATAAAAGCCCACACTGAAATCGAGAACGGCAGGCTGAATCCTATTTTAAGGTTTCGCACGAGGCTATAATGAGTCTAACGACCGTGTTACGTCTAACGCGGTCGTTACTCATTATAGCCGATTCGTTAGAAACGGCATCGTTATTCTCGTTCGCCGTTATTTTGGGCTGCTGTGAATGTGTCTGTTTATCGTTTAACGAGACAGATGGCGGTCGTGTTCGGTATCTATTCGTGAATACCACAATTTTTGTAATAATTTTTAAAATCTTTGCTGTAAATTCAGCTTTAATGTAATATTTTAGATGTGCGTATACACTTTACAAAAATAATATTACAGTTAATACCCTAAAAATCAATAATAAAATTTACTGAACGAAAGGTACTACTTTAGCTTTCGTTCTTTCGTAAAATTTGCTCTTATAAGGTGTAAATTTGCTTTATAATACTATTAAAATTTACAAATTATACTTAAAGGTAGAGTAACTAAAAGGGTGTTCTATTACTGAGTATATGCAAAACATAACATTTTCTCTATGTTCGATTAGTTTGTTTGTTTGTTTTACTAGGAGTTGAGTAATCTGCTAATTTCAGAACACTTTCCACACCACACCTTTTTCTAGTTCCTTTGTTCAGTAGTATTCCACATTTTCCTAGGATTGATTCACGCTCATAATAAAACGACATAATAATTATATTTGTTTAATTATTTTAAATTTTAACAATATCATTATAGTATGAAGACATATTGAAGACGCTCGTCGGTATACCATATAGTCGTAGTTGGTGTACCATATAGTCATAGTGCTCGACTTGGTGGTAAAGCTTTGTGCAAGCTCGTCTGGGTAGGTACAACCCACTCGTCAGATATTCAACCGCAAAACAGCAGAACTTGCTATTGTTGTGTTCTGGTTTAAGGGGTGAGTGAGCCAGTGTAATTACAGGTACAAGGGGCATCTACATAACATCTCAGTTCCCAATGTTGGTGATGCATTGGCGATCTAAGCGATTGTTAACATCTCTTACAATGCCAATGTCTATGGGCGTTGGTGACAACTTACCATCAGGTGGCCCATATGCTCGTCCGCCTTCCTATGCCATAAAAAAAAACCGTATACGCATTCAGTCTTTTCCATACATATTTTTTGTCTTTGTATAAATTCTGTAGGCATAGATAAAGCACGCTACATTATGTGGTATGTCTGTTAACCAGGGGGAGGGGGTCAGGGGAGGGCAGCTGCCTTCCCTGGATTTGTATGCCTATGTACCTACTTTTGTCAATGAAAGTTATGGTAGCATACCGTAACGGCCGCACGGCTGAGATCAGCTGAAGCCAAATGGACTACGTATGCTCAGTGTAAATAATAAACTTGTAGACGATATGGGCGATTCTTTCACGTGAGACGACATAAGGCGTTTGGCTGAAAATCCTCGAAAATTACTTTTAAAATAGATATCCAATTAATTTAACTAAGCAATTTAAATTAAATAAATGCATATTTACATTTATTTATTTACGTCATATTTTTGTCTGACTACCTATAAAGCAGGATGCTGCGGGTAGGAAAGGTGGGAGGAGATCAGTCTCGGTGAGCTGGCGGGCCAAATGCGCAGTGCTCTAGAGGTGTGCGATGCAGATATGTCGAGGACCCGGCGCAGGGCACCGCGCAGTCTAACATACTGGTGGTCGCCCGAAATTGCAATTTTGCGTGACGTGTAACCGGGCGCGGATGGCCTACGTCCGCTGTAACTGCGAAACGACCTTGACACTGACTTGGAGAGACAATCGCGGGCCGCCTATCGTCGGCTAAAAAAGAGCTAAAGCTGACGATACGTCGCGCTAAAGAGCGAGCGAGGGAGGGGCTGCTGGTGACCCTTAATAGAGACCCGTGGGGGAAAACTTATCATGGTGTGCGAGGAAAATTCCGCACCGATGTCGCCCCCACGATGGAAACGCTGTCGCCGGAGCTCCTTCTGCGCCTGGTTGGGGATATTTTACCCCTGCGGGCGAGCACGTTCTTCCACCAATGGCTTCTCGCTCCGTGATTGAAGATCTTGAAGCTCCACCATAAGTCACGGAGCAAGAGATGGAGATAGCTTCGATCGATTGAGGGCCAGAGCCACAGCCCACCGTGTCTGGACGGGGTTCCAGGGTTTGTTCTGCGCGATGCCCTGGTGGGCAGGTGGGAGGTGGCTTCGGAAACTCTTTGACCAGTGTCTTTCCAGCGGGCAGTTCGGAAGCCGTAGACGGAAACAACTTCAACTGGGAAAAGAGGTCCGCAAAGGCGGGCGTCACCTTAGTATTCACAAGCGATCCCTAGCCACCCCCCCGAGGATACGGCGACGCTAACGGTGGTTTTTATTGGGAATTTCGGTGCTCTGGGGTACCGGCGATAGACCTAACCCCCCACTTCATATGGGGGAAACGCGTAAATGGGTTTTTCCAGCGGGATAAAAAAATCTCCTGCGGTTTTCTTTTTCTACTCCACACTACATACCTAATGTTTCGTATTTTGTGTAGGGCAAAGCAAGCGCGGGGGACACGGCTTAAGAAATTTCTCAAATGCCCCCCCCTGAACCAAAAGCTGGGTACGCCCATGTGTCTGCTTACATTTTTGAAGATGTGTCAATTAATAACGTAGAGTGAGAGACGAACTTATTTTCTATAGTCTGTTTTTAATAAAATAATTCAGATATGCTTTTGGAAATCATATAATAAACCTAAAAGCATATTAAGTAGGTAACATAAATGTCGGAGCTATCTCGAAACTCTTCGATTTTTTTTCGTTTTTTGGCAGTTCGGTGAAATCTGAAAATGTAAAAAAATCAATAATATTAAACATCGCTTCTTCGTGGTGGTGTATTTCGAAAATGTTATCATATAAAACCCGGTACATTGTATCTAAATAGATTTGACTGTCTTAGATCTGGATCTGATGTAATATACCGCACTATTGAAGTAAATAAGTTATTCTACAATATAGTTAATTGAAATTTGCTTAAGTTCATTAAATATTATTTACTGCATGAAGAAATTTAATAGCGTTAAATTTTAATTGAAAGTTCAACTCAAAAGTATTAAGTTTAATAAATAATCATTATCAATATATATGTATTTAGCGAAAATCAGGAATGAGAGGGAAGAATCATCAGGTCTACAGATTGATAATTTTATATTAAAAATTATAGACAGACATAAAAGGTTTCATATTTTAAATAACCATCATAGATAATTTATTTTCCAAAATTATTTCTTTGTGCTTCCGATCAATGTTAAAATATGATTAAGTAAATAGATTTAACCGATAAAACTTTCAACAAGTGGAGTTTAAATGTTTGTAATTTAGGATTTACTTGGTGGTAGGGCTTTGTGCAAGTCGTCTGGGTAGGTACCACCCTCTCATCAGATATTCTACCGCAAAACAGCAGTACTTGGTATTGTTGTGTTCCGGTTTGAAGGGTGAATGAGCCAGTGTAATAACAGTCACAAGGGACATAACATCTTAGTTCCCAAGGTTGGTGGCGCATTGGCGATGTAAGCTATGGTTAACATATCTTACAATACCAATGTCTATGGGCGTTGGTGACCACATACCATCAGGTGGCACATAAGCTAGCCTGCCTTCCCATGCAATAAAAAAAATTAGTCAGATAAAAAAATTGCCATCGAAGCTTGAGTTAAACTAATAAACTTTGTTATAAATAACTATACCCAATATCAACAAAACTCTTATTGAAATACATTTTCCCATTCTTGTTATGAAATATATATAGGTTATGGTAGAACGTAGATGTATCCTGCTTTGGATAATTGCTTACTTTAAACGAGCGTAGAAGAGAAAGAGAAGAGAGGATTCTGAAATGGCCCAAGTGACACAGTGGCCCCTTTATTGTTGTATACATATATTGATCTGTGATAAGTCCATCTAAAATAACTTGTCGATATTTTGAAAAAAAACATAGCAGACGCATTGCTTTTATCCGAAGTATATATTAGGATAAACAGCAAACTTCTAGTAAAATCAAATAATTACGATAGAGAAAGAAAATTATGTCTTATTTACTTTAATTTCTTAAATTTACAAAGATTTATTTTGAAATAATTTTACCATCGGACGTTCAAATAAACAATAATTTACAAACAAAACAGACGTTACAGGTACAAGAAATTTAATTATAATTAAATTCATTTATTCAATCCACACTATATACTTATCGTTACTTAAAGTAAAAGTACTGTTTCGGAAAAGGAAATATCCTGTTGAAGAAACGCCGAAATAAACGCCGAAGTATGATGTCATAGGACGTTATTCTGTGAATGCAACTACATTAAATATAATCAATTCTCAATCCGATTCAAACGTCATATTTATTTAAACTACTGTGACAATTAGTGAAATAAAACATAATTTTGATGTTTCTTTGTTTATACCCAGTTGAATTTAAAATACGATGTAAGTGTATGGATTCTGGTACCCGCTCATAAAGAAATGAATATATAATATAATTAGAAAAGTATTAACAACTAGAACAAGAGTTCTAACGGTGCTTCTCTCATGGTGTCTTGATTCCTTGTCCGATTGGATTAATAGCGTCAAATAGTTTGTTTTCTTTTACGTTACAGCGCCAGGTTGAGACGTTTATGTTAATAGTTAGTGATTATGATAAAATATAAATAAAACAAAACGACTAGGTATTTTCGGTTGTCAATGTTAATAATTAAAATAAAACATTAATCATCTACTATGACACTTAAAATGAAACACGTGATGTAAATCCCGACTTTCTAGCGTATTTAATCGTAACCATCATCATGAATTATTAAGTAATTATAAAAAAACCTCCGATATATTTTGTGGTATACCTCTACCATAAATGTCTGAAGATCTCCTCAGCTACATTTGTCATGTTTCTAAAGCTAAAAAAATAGTTTGTTCTTCAATGAAATTCTGAAAACACACCATAACAATAACATTACGATATTATTGTTTTATAGATTAGGGCTGTCTTGTTGTATTTTACCTCGAAGTGACACTCCGACAACAAGATTTAGCTATGGTATGAGGTGTGTGGATTTTGACGTAGGAGCACTTAACGCACGTCTACGTAGATCAGTTCTATTTCCACAAAAAGCGATATCCTTTTGATATTTTTAATTTAAATTTCTTTTAATTTTAAAATTAAAAATAAAGATTCTAAAATAATGAAGTAGTTGTTACAGTATATTTGTATGTTGTATTATCACAAAACATAAACGTGTCTCTTATAGACGGGAAGGTATTATTTTTCGAGATATAAAGAAAACTAAATGATTAAGAATATTTTTTTATTACAAAAAGGCTATAATAAAATGGAAATAAATATAATTTCTTATCCTAGGTATAAAACCAACTTGGTGCTACATGATTGTATAAGATTATACCAGCTAGGTATTACAGCTAAAGGTAATTTATTAAAGTTTTCTTGATAAGCAAGAGAACACACAATCTTACACATCACACATGACTAGATGTGTACGAGAAGCGTAAGTCTCATCATAGCGTCCGCGTGCACACAGTTTTAATAAAAAAATAACTTAAAATTAATATCACTTTGAAAGGTGGTGAGACGATGTTTTCACTTGCCGAGGAGGATCTTGCGGCCAGCACCGAGGTTCTGTCCAGCCTGTGTAGCACCCTTGTTGGAACCAGCCTGTAGACCGATAACCGTTTGTCCAGCCTTCAAGACTTCTTCGGAGAAGTCACGCTTGCACTCTTCGGAAGGCTTGGGTCCAAGGTATGGGCCGTTCCATTCGGGGTGTCTATAGGTCTACAACAAAAAAGAACCTCGAAATAAATTTAAAAAAACAAGACAATGAACCTAATTGATAACGTCCTTGCACTAGCTCTTAAATAACCTAACTCGGCCTCTCTTATATATTTGTAAAAAGTGAAATAACGTTATGAAGGTCGTAAATCTTAGTTGGTATTGGCAACGTTTCAATTTCTCAAATTAAACACGTTTAAACCAAACATTTTGTTTCACGTCCTTCAATGTTGCCATGTTTATCATAAACTACACATGCATGTGTTCCGAGTCGTTAACTTCGAAATAGTAATCTACAAAATATATAACTAGCTATCAAGTCTAAATTTGGAACTCGAAATGAATTTATCGATAAATTTAATTTATGAACTTTATAATTTCTTTGCCTTTATACATAATTTACTATTGGCAGTAATTTTTTCATGTTACTAGTATATTGCAAATAGATTGAAATACTTAATATTTACCTCGCGACCAAGAGCAAAGAGTGTGCTGACGACCTGGGCGATGTCCTTCTTCTCCCAAAGGTCTACGGTTTGGAACACGTCGATGTCAGGAACACCGTACGCTTTGATTGCGGATTGGAAGCTGTAAATAAAAAATAATCTTAATATATACATTTAGTATGAGTAAAAAAAGCTATTTATGTATTTGTGAAAACATCTATTTGAAATAAATAAAACAACTAGTAACAAAATACTTGAAAATCTTTGATTAGTATTTTGTGACACATTTTCGCCTTATCTTTAATTTATTAGGCGCCATTGAGCAAGAATAGTTTGGCACATAATGATTATTGAATTTAATTTTTATTCCAACAAAAAATACTCATGTGAAAATTGTTGTGTCTATAGTTTCTTCAATAGTTATTAAACGAAGTTATTAGTTTCAAACATTTATTTATTTTCTACTTGTCGGCCCTAGTGACCATGATAGCGTTCACAGTTAGTCTTACGACTCAGTGGAGTTACTACGTTTTATCAAATTCTCATTATTTTTATTTGTTTCTTCTGTATCTTATACTATAAACTTTTTAACTTTTAAGGAAATGTACAAAGTGTATAATATCATTTTATTTATCCGTGATATATATAATACATTAAAGTACTCACTTGGTGATGTTTTCCATCATCTTGAACTGTCCACCAGATGAGTTGATCTTGGCTACAGATCCAGGTTTCAGTTTGTTTATAAGCTGGCAAAGGACAGTTCCGTCCTTAAGTACATCCTCGAATATTTCACCAGGTGGGAATTTAGCTCCGAGGACGCCTTCGATCCATTGTTGGGCCTCCTTTTCCCTTTCAGGGTCACGCTTGGCAGCGAGCTACATGAGTAAAAAATATTTATTACTATATTTTATATTATATTTTATTTAAAAATATTCAGTATATTTTAATATTATTTTTAGGATGTTACACTTTATTTTGTCAAGAGCCGTTAACACTCATTAAAGTGAAATATAAAGAAAGCTTTTGTACAATTACAAGGAAAAAATCTATTAAAAAAAGATAAAAACAAGTCAATTAAATAACAATATGAATAAACTAAGGTTTTTTTTTAATAATTTCATATTAAGTTCTAATAGGAAAATAAGAAAAATTTATAGTTTAATGAACAGAGTGGAAGTTATAATTAATAATACTGACCTTAGCACGGACTTGACGTTCCAGAGACATGTTTGTGAGTGGTGTTGTGCTGTTTAGTGATCACTCTCTCAATAGCACCGCTAGACTGAACTCCTGAAAGCCGCAACCACGTATTTATAGAGTATGCAGGCTGCGCCCTTCTGGAAAACTCTTACGCACCGCACCTCCACTCTGACGAGGCTACGAAATAAGCTTCTGACTCAACAACCTTTATAAAGAGGCACAATTTAGAGAAATTATGAATGCCTCTTGCATTTTTCTAATTATACAACTCAGCTACTTTTGTGAGGAAATACGGTGTTTCAACGCAAATGATTGCCTAAAAATATAATCGCTGTTAAAATATGATTGTTTACAATACATTTAATGCGTAATTTTTATGTATATACCTAAATATCAATTTGAAATAAGGTATTGTAAAAATATTACTTACTTCTCAAATCAGTAAGTTTGTTATTCTTTATTTTTTAACAATATGTACTTAAATCTAGACTTTATATTAAATGTCAAGAACTAAGAAAATTTTTAGGAATAATAAACAATAACAGTTTTATTGTGTTTATTTTTAAATATTTTTGCTTTATTTATACATATGATCTATATATAATATATATAAGAGATTTCCATCGATATATTGACTCATCACGATCTCTGGAACCATAAGGCGTAGAGACTTGAAATTTGGTAGGAATATTCCTTTCCCAAACATCAGTAGCAGTTGCCTTAGTTACCGCTGCCGTAGTGACCGATTTCATGATATTTATATTGATAAACTAGCTGTTGCCCGCGTCTTCGCTCGCGCGTAATCTATATCTATACTAATATTACTAGCTGTTGCCCGCGGCTTCGCCCGCGCTTACATATAAGTAAAGGATAAATGTTTGTTTGGAAGTCTGTCATTTGAAAGTAAGAGACATAAAATGTCATTCTGGTAAGAAAAACGTAAAGGTTTTTTTATTATTTTACAGTTGATTATTCTTTATATTGTGAACATATTATGAATTCCTGTAGTTTGACTTAATATATTTTATAGTTACTTAAATGGTTTGAAGTAAAATTTAATTTATATAAATATTCCGATTTACGATTCTGTTGCTTAAATACCTCGCCATCTATCTACGCCGTTGGGTATAGTTAAAACTATAAATGAGCAAGCGTACCAATATATTTTTTTTATTTTATCAAACCCAGAGTAAACAAAATTATTCGAGTCACTGAAAATTTTATTTATAAATATATCGGTGGAAATCTCTTATATATATATAGATATATAATTGAAGCACCTCTTTGCAAACGGTGGTAGGGCTTTGTGCCAGCCCGTCTGGGTAGGTACCGCCCTCTCATCAGATATTCTACCGCTAAATAGCAATACTTAGTATGATTGTGTTCCGGTTTGAAGGATGAGCGAGCCACTGTAGCTACAGGCACATAGGATATAACATCTTCGTTCCTACGGTTGGTGGTGGCGCATTAGCGATGTAAGGAATGGTTAATATTTATTATATCGCCATTGTTTATGGACAGTGGTGATCACTTAACTTAAGATGGCCCATTTGCCCGTCTGTCTACCTATATTAAAAAAAAGACGTTTGCGGTATTTCCTTTTGGGGGCATAAACTACTAAGCTACTCGCAGAGCTCACACTCGAGCATGCAGCATAAAAACTGTCCTCATGTGACGTGATAACAGTTCTCACTATCGCTCGCCAATAACTGTGGGCGTAACCACAGTTTTACACTATAGCAGTTATTATCGTTCACATCTTGTTACGATTTGATATGATGTTTGAATAAATTATTATTATTATTATTATAACCATATCAGCGAATGTTTAATGTTAAGATTATTAATTAAAACATGTATATATAGGGTTTTCCATTAAGGGCGCTTGATCGTGCAGAACTTCCATCGTAGCGTGTGCTGTGTGGCACGTAGCGCCGTCCTGTTGAAACCACATGTTGTCCAGATCCATATTCTCGATTTCAGGCCAAAAGAAGTTGGTTATCATCGACTGGTATCGCTCACCATTGGCGGTGACAGCCACACCATTATCGTTTTCGAAAAAATACGGACCAATCACGCCTCCGGCCCAAAATCCGCACCAAACAGTCACTTTCTGCGGGTGCATTGCCACTTGGTGAACCTCGTGTGGATTGGTCTCGTCCCAAATACGGCAATTTTGCTTGTTGACATAGCCATTCATCCAAAAATGTGCCTCGTCGCTGAAGATGATTTTTTTGCCAAAATCGGCGTCAACTTCCAACTGCTCTAATGCCCAGTCAGCGAACACACGGCGCTGTCTATGGTCATTAACCTTGAGCTCTTGGGTCAGCTGGATCTTGTACGGGTGCAGGCTCAAGTCACAACGCAAAATTCGCCAAGTTGTCGTCTGCGAAAGGCCGAGTTCCTGTGCGCGACGCGGAATTGACTGCCGCGGGTTTTCGAGGACACTGTCGCGCACAGCGGCGATATTCTCGGCAGATCTCGCGTTACGTTGACGCACGGGAACCGGCTGATTGTTAACTGACCCGGTTGACTCGAATTTGTCCACCAATCGACGGATAGTCGACTCGGCAAGACGATCATCGCGACCGTAAAACGGGCGAAGTGCGCGGAACGTTGCTCGAACTGAAGACCCATTTTCATAAAACAATTTTATGATTTGCACGTGCTGCTCGACACTGTAACCTGCCATGGTGGTTTGGGAGGACGGAATGAATATAACACACTGCATTTGACAGCTGTCACTCAAACAACATGGCCGCAATCTGCTGTCAAAGTTCAAGCGTCCTTATTGGAAAACCCTATATAATGTTCAACGACAGGCCATGGGACTTTTGATTGTCATGGGGAAGCAAACTTTTAGAGGGAATTATATATGTACATTGAATTTCGAATGATATATTCTAATGGATAGTATTCTTGGAATGAAATCTACCTCTCTTCGAACATAAATCTGTGGGAACTGAATACACATGATAATAATGGAATATGTTTTTGTTATACAAACATCACTAACATCGAGATGTCCGTTTAAAAAAAAGTATTACTTGCACCTCTCTAGGACATATTGATATTAAGGTGTTTGTGTGTTTAGCATTTTGTTATTTGCACTCAGAAGTATGTGTATGAAGTTTTTTAGCAAATATGTACGAACGTTGTAACTCTTCAAAACAAAAATAAACAAATTGCCACCCATTTGAGTGGAATTTCTAAAAACTTTGAAATATATGCATCAATATGCGTTAATGGCTTACACATAAAAGATAGATATATGCTGTCGCGGACTTTTTTGTAGAAACGTTTAAGAGATATATTTCCACTATACATTATATTCGTGTAACTCTTACGGTTTTTGCAGCGCATGCCAGAATGGCTTGCAAATAGGAGAAATTTTCCGAGTTACGTGACACTTATTGTTATATTTTGGCCAATTTACTCAATCGCTTTATAAATTATAACCTATATGTTATTTTGATGTATGAGGTATATTATTGTAAAGTTTCATTAAAATCCATTCTATAGTTTTTGCGTGAAAGAGTAACCAACGTCCATATATAAACTTTCGCGTTTATTATATTAGTAGGAAGTAGGATTATTATATGCCCTGTAATGAACACACATACACTGTACTGTATGGGCGAATAGATCGATTGGTGAATGTTTATATCTCATATTGATTAAAAAAATCACAGGATAAAATCCTTATTTTACCCGTACGAAGTCGGGACGGGCAGCTAGTATCTTATAAGTCTGCTAGTACCGAGTTTGAACGCGGTACCCCGAGGATATAAAAACGTTATTGTGTTTTTCTGTTAATTAATTCTCATTATTTGCCTTGTGTTCCGTACATTGGATTGCACGTTATGCCTTTGATCCTGCTGAATATTTGAGATAATTAATATATTTGAGTCATGTTTTAATCTTGTTTATACCAACATAAATTACAAGCTTTTTTGGTCAATACAGCTTATACTTTTAAAATACACCAACTGCATCATTAACCTTGTGGCTAGTTTATAAGAATAATCCGAAAATAAGGCTCCAGTCTATTGTTTAGAAATTAGCAGTGTTACATTCTCGTGTATCAGAAAGCAGATAAAGCCTTTAGTGCTACGTTTAGTCTATCTCCGGTCGTGTCGGATTGCCACCAAATAGATCTGTCAGAGTTAGCACCTGTGCTTACGAACTTGTGCTCTACAATATCGCAATTGATTATCCTTCAAATTAGCTGCCTGCCGGCCAGTAAGACTTCATTTATGAGACGACACGATTGAGATAAATATGAACATTTTCACGATTAAGCCACTGAACTAATTTAAATTCAATAATAATACTTTATTGTTATCCATTACATACATATTATAAATTAAGTACATAGACACCTTAAAACATTGAGAATTTTCTGTCAGGTTCTAGGAATTATTAAGATTTAAATACAAACCCGATTAATTCCTTTCTTACTCGTCATAAATAGTGACAAAAATATCAAGTCCACGCTAACGGAGTTGTGCATAACGATTGAATCCAGCAGGTTCGTCACGATGTTTTCTTCACCGCCGAACACGAGGTATATTATTATAAATACAAATTGAGCACCTAAAAACACTGTAATCTTAATGTTAGTGTTCTAACTACAAGGCATTCATCTGGGTTTATGTAAATAAACGAAACTAATTTAGTACTATGTAAAAATAAACTCGTAGTCAATCACAGAATAAGTTTTAGCGTTTAAATTTACATTACACCCATTATAACGGTTTTTATTTTGTACCTAATAATTTATTTAAGGGGTTTTATTTAATATACAATAAATGAATTTAGAAAATAATACAGCATAATATTACTGACGCTAATTACTGAAAATATCGGTTGATTGGAAAAGAAAATCGTCGGAATCCAAAATCAGTATATATAACAACATTATAATTTTCCAAGCAATTATTACAATGTTCACATATAGCTCCACCGAAATATGCAATTCGGTGGAGCTATACAGTATAATCATCATCAATCGTCTCAAATCTGATACGCGAAACTGACTGCAATTTATAAAGCAAAAAATATTATATTTGAAGGACGCAAACATTAAAATAGCGTGTCATTGAAAGGCGGTTTTCAAATTAATATCATGATGGGGTCGAGCACCGAGTGTCGAATTTGATTATTACAGAATAGCTGAACTGTTTATGGGTAGTGCGATGATTCACGCAGTCGCTGCGGGCGTGATCAGTGATCGTAGTTCGTACACACGGACCGTTCGCTTAACGTCAAGGCGTCTCGCCGCCCACTACGGCTCTTTGAGTACCTGATGAATTATCATTGTCGCCGATACCCACGCAGCTTAAACTATTTCATGTGTTACCTCTTAAATATATAATATTATTAATATTTTAGTTTTACAACAAATAGTGACAGTCTAAAAGGTCAAATTAATGTTTTTTTGGATGAACAAAATAATTGCAAAAGTTCTTATTTTACTTTTTATGTTAGTATGTGTCATATGGGATATATCTTACGTTTTTAGTTCTGGTTTTAAAGTAATGAGCTAAGTTTTATTCGTTTTAATTTAGTTTCCTTAAAAGTACATAGGTATGTGTTTATTACGTTTTTTATATAATTTATTTTATTTATAATCTAATGTATGCATTAAATATATTTTACGAGATATAAAACATCAATATTTTAGAGAAAAATCTTTCATTACTTTTTAATATTTAAGAGTTAAAAAAAACATTAACCTACTCACTCTGAGTAGTTTAATATTTTTTGTAACTCTTTAATATTCTCTGTTTTATTTCAAATTTTTCTACTAAAATAAAGCATAATTTCAGAATAGTTTTATCGAAAACACGCAATGGCTTACAAACCAGACAGTGTTAAAGCAGAATAATTTCTTGGGTACGTAGCTTGTAGTTAATGTTTATTTACGTTATTATATAAATAATCAATTTTTTGATCATAAGCAACAAGTTATTTTAAACGTAAATAAGTTAAAAACCTTGTTAAAGCGAACTGCTTTATTTTGTAAAGGACAAAATATATATTTTTTTCCAATTTTGAAATAGTCCTTCAGAAATTTTACTTGGTGGTAGAACTTTGTGCAAGCTCGTCTGGGTAGGTACCACCCACTCATCAGATATTCTACCGCAAAACAGCATTACATGTTATTGTTGTGTTCCGGTTTGAAGGGTGAGTAAGCATGAGTAATTACAGGCACAAGGGACATAACATCTTAGTTCCCAAGATTGGTGGCGCATTGGCGATGTAAGCGATGGTTAACATTGCTTACACTGCCAATGTCTAAGGGTGTTGGTGACCACTTACCATCAGGTGGCCCAAACGGCAATCAGACTACCTATCCTATATAAAAAAAAATTAATGATAATTTGCAAAGCCAAATCATTTGATGTTTTTTATTACATATTATAAGTGAAAATCTTGTCCAAGAAAGATGAAATGCAATGCGGAGACGGGAACCTGGTGTTACAAGTTTTTCTTTACTCCTCGTGTTTATACAATTTTTATCACTGCTTCTTTCAAAATAATCAATATATTATATGATGTTGTAAATATATTGTGATATAACCGTAAATAAACCAATTTTGTTAATAGCATACGCACGGGAGAATCAAGTTCTTTTTTTTTTTTTTGCTGGAAAAACGCATTTACGCTTTTCCCCCACATGAAGAGGGGGGTATGTGGGGCTCACCGGCACTGAAGGCGCCGGACTACCCACTAAAAAACCAGCGGTATCCTCTCCGTCTGGTTAGGAGGCGCCACGGGATCGCTCGCGCATGCTACCATGACGCCCCGACGGTCGGCCCGCCTATGCGGGCCTCCATTTTTAAGGGGGTTCCCGGATACAGGGAACCCACTTAGCCCAGGCGGCTATTAAGGTGGGGGGAGAAGGTGCGCATAGCGCCAACGTCTCCTCCCCGGTCGTCTTTGACGGACCGAATCAGCGGAGGCACTTTCCTCACGCTGTCGCTCTGCGGCCTCCTTCTGCGACATGACACTCTCGCAGAAGGAGACCATTTCCAACCAGCACCTCTCGCTGTTGAGCATGGCATCAATCACGCTCGGCAGCGAGAGATCTACGGGAGAATCAAGTTCTGAGATTGTCCTCATACCATTGATTATAATTAACACCTCATTTTCGATGAATGAGATAGTTTCTATGTCAGTTTAAATAAAAATGCATATATTTATAATACCAAAACTCTACATAATACCAATACTACAAAAAATAATTAATTTTACAAAATGCAAATAATTAACAACTAATTATTTATTTCTAATCAACCATAATTCTTCTATAGCTAATTGATACTGAACGTTATATAACACATTGTAGTTTGCTGCAGCAATATCACTTTTTTCTTTTTAAAAACATTTTTAAATCATAAATATAGTCAATATAAGCGTCTATACTATTCACAAATGATGTGTACGTAAAATATACCCATTTAAAATAAGTGTATACAGACCCAATGAACCTATTGTAAGAATTACAGAGAGATTAATGATTATTCATAACTATACAAAAGGGATGAAAACAGTTTTTTAAATGGTATAATTTGAAAATGAAAGTTTTTTCATAGCTTTAAGATGAATTTACAACAAAAAATAAAAAGATTAATTTTCACAGAAACAAGCATCTAAAGAATAGTTAATGAATTTTAAGGAAGATAAAACACACAAGTAACTTCACACTCTTGCCGACCTCAAAGTATTAATTCGAGCTAGTAAGCATGATAAGTATGTCTTTACCTTGTTTTATATATTTTTTAAGAATGAAAAGTTTTTAAATATATGTATAATAAAAATTCATTAATTTATTAATTTCTTTATTAAAACACCCTCCACTTAGTCATCAGTACTGTTACATACACTCAGGGTACAACACTACAATGCATAATACATATGTACAACAATTTTACATACATATTTACAACATTGTTCACGTCCAGTTTATACCTCGATTCAAACAATATTATAAAGTATAAATAAATCTCTGATAAATTAAATCATTTATAACATAATCTCAATTAAATCAAATTGGCTATGACTTTAATTCGACTAGATTATCTTTAAACCTATTCTAATTCTTATCACAACGCAGTCGTCTGCTATTATCAGGAATGTCTTAATGATTTACTTACACAATAAAGAATTCAAAGTGACAGTTTGTTCTTACTTATTAAGGAGTAATAAGTTAGCGTATACAATTCTTCATTCGTATTTACAATAAAAAAAATATTTGCTAAACACACAATGTTACATTTGATTCAATCGAAAAATCGCAAATAAGACATCACGAACAAAAACTTTAAAGAGAAGTTTAATCCAGAGGTTTTTAATACTTTTAAATACATGCATATTAGAACACTTCCCTTATGTTCAATATTTATAAGTTATCTAATCCTTCATAGAGTTTAATATTGCGTTTCACCTACATTTAATGGACACGACTGTTTGGCACTTGGAATATTATTTCACTTTAAGGAAGTCATTAAACACTACACAATAAAATCCACCCAAAATGTCACACATTCGTAGTTCTAAGTGAAATTTTTTCGCTACACTGCTTTATACAAATCCACGCAACAGCCTCCATTATATTGACGTCTGCCTCATTCAAACTGCTGCATATTGTATGTTTGGGCAGGTAGGTTGTTAAAAAGTTGTGACCATTAGAAAAGATGGTTGTTTGTTTTGGCCAGTGTGCCGAGGTGGTCAGACAGTAAGTAGTTGGGTGGCGCCACCCCGAGCAATGGAAAACCCGACGGCTGGCGCAGGAGTCCGCATCCGCCCGCCCACTTGCCACTCCCCACTCCGCTAACTGGGGGTTCAGAACCACCAACACCATTTAACTCCTCACATAATTTGTTAGCTGTAAAAATATTTTATTTTAACAACAATTTAAATTAAAATATTATCTTCATGTTTCTGTATACTACTTATGTGTTGTTATATTATTAAATCATAGGGCAATTATAAAAACTCATTAAAATAATGGGCGATTTACGACGAAATTTTATTAATCATGTTGCGTATAATCTGCATAATACTGTCATATAATATAAAATAAATAAATGTTCTATAATATAATATAAATAAATGTTCTATAATATAAAATATATAAATACTGAGCAACAAGGCAAAGTTAGGGTAATATTTATAAGCTGGAAATCTGTTTAGCATTTTTTCACATTTATTGATCCCATACGGTAAATTAATAAGGGGTTTTCCAATAGGGACGCTTGAACTTTGACAGCTGATTGCGGCCATGTTGTTTGAGTGACAGCTGTCAAATGCAGTGTGTTATATTCATTCGGTCCTCCCAAACCACCATGGCAGGTTACAGTGTCGAGCAGCACGTGCAAATCATAAAATTGTTTTATGAAAATGGGTCTTCAGTTCGAGCAACGTTCCGCGCACTTCGCCCGTTTTACGGTCGCGATGATCGTCCTGCCGAGTCGACTATCCGTCGATTGGTGGACAAATTCGAGTCAACCGGGTCAGTTAACAATCAGCCGGTTCCCGTGCGTCAACGTAACGCGAGATCTGCCGAGAATATCGCCGCTGTGCGCGACAGGGTCCTCGAAAACCCGCGGCAGTCAATTCCGCGTCGCGCACAGGAACTCGGCCTTTCGCAGACGACAACTTGGCGAATTTTGCGTTGTGACTTGAGCCTGCACCCGTACAAGATCCAGCTGACCCAAGAGCTCAAGGTTAATGACCATAGACAGCGCCGTGTGTTCGCTGACTGGGCATTAGAG
This sequence comes from Nymphalis polychloros, assembly GCA_905220585.2. Classification (NCBI taxonomy): domain Eukaryota; kingdom Metazoa; phylum Arthropoda; class Insecta; order Lepidoptera; family Nymphalidae; genus Nymphalis; species Nymphalis polychloros. The sequence goes on along the minus strand of HG992245.1, from coordinate 8,258,921 downwards.
CAGTTGGAAGTTGACGCCGATTTTGGCAAAAAAATCATCTTCAGCGACGAGGCGCATTTTTGGATGAATGGCTATGTCAACAAGCAAAATTGCCGTATTTGGGACGAGACCAATCCACACGAGGTTCACCAAGTGGCAATGCACCCGCAGAAAGTGACTGTTTGGTGCGGATTTTGGGCCGGAGGCGTGATTGGTCCGTATTTTTTCGAAAACGATAATGGTGTGGCCGTCACCGTCAATGGTGAGCGATACCGGTCGATGATAACCAACTTCTTTTGGCCTGAAATCGAGAATATGGATCTGGACAACATGTGGTTTCAACAGGACGGCGCTACGTGCCACACAGCACACGCTACGATGGAAGTTTTCAAAGATCAAGCGCCCTTAATGGAAAACCCTATAGTAATAACAAGTACCAAGTAAAGATTCATACAAGAATCTTTTTGATGTAACTAAAAAAAATATACTTCAAAAGACACCGTTTTGTATTTTAAATTAATATAAGCATTATATAGAAAACGTATAAGAAAATAAACGACTCACAAAATATCAGTAAAGAAATGGCTTAATAGACGAATTATACTCCACAATTAATTATTTGGTACATGTTGATGAAATGTTAACAAAAATATCGAACTAAATTGCTTATTCATATTTTGTTATAAAATATCAGCATAATTTCGAACGTTTAGTATACCTACAGATGCATTACAATGCGACACTCTTAATTTAAATAGCGAGTCGATGTAGAGACGGTTCTTAATTGCAATTAAAACAATGAAAACTTTTGCATACAAATCTACCCGAATGTGAAATCAGACTGCAGGTACGCTGCCGGATATGAAATAATCGTGGTAACGCAATTAAGCGCTAATCACCTAATCCTTGCCGCCGCTCTGTTGTTTATTCAAGCCTGAGTGACAATCGCGCGCACAATTAGCGCAAATGAGCCGAAGTGAAAATCTGGCGCGGATGGCGTGGCGTGGTGGCAGCATAATGTAATTAATCCAGCCGCAAGCTATTATACGCCCTCTGGCCCGCCGCGCTGCGCACAACGCGTTCTCAACACACCTGTACGCTACTCATCTGCACTGACATTTCTTATTTTTTACCACAGCAATCCGTGATCGCGTCTGCGTCTATTACTTTTGTAATTGAGATAAAAACTGCCAGGAGAATTAGTGGAAATTTATTCGGTTATTCCGCGTTTTAGAATAATATCTAGTATATCTACTGCAAGATACAAATAAACAGTTTATTAATTTAAAATGAAACTGGTATTTTTAAGTTAATTAAAAACCTTACAATAGTTAGAAAAGCGTAGGCGCGGACAATCGGCATGACTAACTTTGTTTTATTTGATAATACTCAATTTTCAGATTCTTAGTTTCAGTTTTATTGTTACGAATAAAAGAATAAATCTGTGATAAGCTAAGTAATTTGTTTTAGAATTATAATATATATATTTTAAAAAATAGGATGGTCGAACTTGACCTGATTCTTTAGTCGCTAATAATAAACTTTTAAAAGATATTGGATGGTCACATTTCAATGCATCTTCTAATTTTAAATTCTATTTTGAGGACATACATTTCTGTTGTCGAAATCAGCCTTGTTATGTTCTCCCACGCAATCCGCTGAAATAGTGCGATTGGACCGCGATGTGGCGGAATGCGTGACTCATAAGTATTTAATATAAGCAATCAATGTTCGAATCTAAAATATATATTTCAAAGATAACGTTGAGAAAAATGACATAGCTCTTATTATAAAATTCATTAATTAAGATTTACTTTTCATTTAGCTACAGCAATGAAAAAGTGATCTTTTTTTATTTTTCGATTAGTTTCGACATGGTTTTGAATATTGCTTATATTTACTTATTTTATACTATAGAATAGTACATGTTGTTTTATTTAGAAACAATCCATTTAAACCGAATTCTACTACTTCCCTTTTTACAAATAATATATAACACTGTATGCTGTGTGAATGGTTGTAAAATTATCAATATTTTTTTATAAAAGAAAGAATTTCTTAGCGCTCATTTTCATATAAAATTATAGAAACTGTTATCCTACAGATAGGCGGAGCTATTTTCTATCGACCACTTTGCCACAAACGCTAACATCACTGTATAAAAATAAAGCTTATATCTCTATCATTTTAGTCAAACTGTGTGCGAACAAATTAATGGTACCTCCGAGTTATAATAATAAAATCTAATATTAATGTTAAAATTATTTTAGTCATTGATGCATAAATATCATTTAGAACTGAACCTACAAAATTCGTTAACTGATATTTATTATTTCATTCATAATCCACATTTCCCTACTAATAATATAGAAGTGAAAGTGCTTTTGTTGGTTGTCCTTCTTTCACACAGCTATAGCGTCTGTTGCTTATTTTTTTATTGAGATAGTTTAGTCGCTCTATTTTTCTCCCTGTAAAAATTCATGGGAGCGGAGCCGCGAGTGAAAACTAGTATGATAATACTAAAAATATTGAATACAGCTTATAGCATTATTTTCCTTTTATTTTTATTTTATTAACATAACAAAAATTTACATTAAAGCCATAAATTTATACAAATTTAATTCAAAATAGCTACTGTACCTACAAATCGTGTGCGAGTGGAATGGTGGCAAGAACGCTAGCTAATAGTTGAAGAGTAACGTTTACAAAGTTTTATTTTTATTTTATACAATAGGTAGACGAACGAGCATATGGGCCACCTGATGGTAAGTGGTCACCAACGCCCATAGACATTGGCATTGTAAGAAATGTTAACCATCTCTTTTTTCGCCAATGCGCCACCAACCTTGGTAACTAAGATGTTATGTTCGTTGTGCCTGTAATTACACTGGCTCACTCACCCTTCAAACTAAAATACAGCAATACCAAGTACTGATGTTTTGTTGTAGAATATCTGATGAATGGATGGTACCTACCCAGACGAGCTTGCACAAAGCTCTACCACCAGAAGTACGTTAATTTATTATATATTATTTTTATTTTACTGCTAAATGATCAATAACTTACAAAGTACTTACTTAGTAGTTTACTCGGTGGTAGAGCTTTGTGCAAACTCGTCTGGGTAGGTACCACCCACTCATCAGATATTCTACCGCAAAACAGCAGTACTTTGTATTGTTGTGTTCCGGTTTGAAGGGTGAGTGAGCCAGTGTAATTACAGGCACAAGGGACATAACATCTTAGTTCCCAAGGTTGGTGGCGCATTGGCAATGTAAGTGATTGTTAACATTTCTTACAATGCCATTGTCTATGGGCGTTGGTGACCACTTACCATCAGGTGGCCCATATGCTCGTCCGCCAACCAATACAATAAAAAAAAAAGTATAATGAGATAGTTTAGTATAATGTGTTGAAGCGTTTCAATATTACAAGACGCAATTGAAATCTACGTGCTATTTGTTGTCGTCTAAGAAACGTTCTACAAATATCATCAAATACAAAATAGGACACGGTGTCTTGGGTTTTGTTTTTATTTGTTTTAGGCTACGATCAATCGAAATAAAAATATATTTGTTATTTTATCAAAAAGTAGTTCAAATGTTTCAACTTTGACTTTCTAGTATAAAAAATATATATTTAGTAGTTAGATGAATGTATGTAGTAATACCCGTGTAGTACTACAATTGATTTTTCTGTCGCACTACGCACTTAAGCATCTACTGTCATGTCATTAGGTATTGAAAAAACATGATTCATGTTCCGTTTATTAGATATTCTTAAAAATAATTTCGTACATGCCTTCTAAATGTGTAAACGAAATATTTGATTCATAGTTTGCGTCTATGACTATTACATAAGTATCGACTTTTTTTAAATTTTAATCCCAATGAAACACGTACGTACTGATGGATGTTAATATGTGGATTTATTGTCACTCATACTTTTATTTATAGAACGTATAGGCTTACAATGATTATGTATGTAATATCCAAAATTTTCACATATAAACTGCTTAGTTATTTTAAAGCTTAGTAAAAGAAACAAGAAGGGTAACAACCAGGAATACTCCAGGAATTCTATGGAATCTGAGGGAAAACCCCTCAGATTATAACAATGGGTATTTAATTTTAACCTAAGATTTATAAAAAATAATTATATTTATTATAATTTATTAGAAGGCTTCGGCGTGATTTAAGTGTCAGATAATAGACAAATATTGTATGTGTAAGAACAGGTATAATAATTACCAGTCTATTGTATTGTATTAAAAAATGTGTAAGCAAACTCTCCTATAAACGACACGATTATCGTTTACTGTCTTTAAATTACTCATTATATATTAAATAATCGAGTTTATGTTTACCTGCTGAAGTGATCGGTTTTAAATCCGGTGGCGATAGATGTGGTAGGGTATGGTGCGAAGGCTGCGTTGGAGGTGGAGGATGCGGCGAGGTAGCGGGAGAGCCTGGCTTGTCACGTTTACCTTCTGCCTTCACAGGCGCTTCGCCCGCTTTCTGCTGCGCTAATCGTTCTTGTTTTCGGAACTTGGCGCGCCTATTTTGAAACCATACCTGAAAAATATTTTTTTCTCATTTAATCAACTAAATAAAATACAGTAGTAACATTATAGCTTTATTGGTCCCGCAGTTTCGCTTGTGTGAAAGTTTAAAGAATGGAACATACAGTAAATTATCTTCAAAAACACACAGAGTAGGATTAAATATTTTATTTTTAAACGTATTCACTTTTTTAGGCAGGTCCATGAATTTTATAAAGACGAAATCGGTTTCAATTCTGAATATAAGCTTAATTCTAGGTAAAGTTCACTTTAACTCATTTTAATTGTACTTGCTATTACTTACAGTTAATAAAACGCTGTTATGAATGATTATGAATAAAAAATAAGGAATTTAACATTTGATTGAAGGAATGTAACGATCGTACTTATGAACAACGTAATCAATCGATAGTGTTCGATCAAACTTAACAGTTTCGAAAAATAATTTGAGGTATTTACGAGTAGGTATGCTCCAGGCTCCTTATGTAGCAGACTATTAATAGATGTTGGCCGTACGCTGACTTATCTTTATCTTATCTAAAGGAAAAGCCTCACAATTCATAATGCTCCAGATTATTCACAGATGAACTCAAAAACCTATTTTATTAACACTTGATTTTCCCTATTTACTATATATTTTATATATAATTTAATTATATTTGTATAGGAAGTCAAGTAATCAGAATATATGTCATCGTGGACTTTTCTGTACGTACCTACAATTCAGTCATATTTGTTTTTGGCATTATAGTCATGATAGCCATTATTAGATTTAAAAATTAAAAAAATAATAACAACTTTCATTACATCTATTTGTCACACCCGTGTCACAAAAACACATAGACATTTAATTTTTCAATTAGATGTTGTTAGAAAGAGAATACAAAATGTTTAAAATCTCCAGGGCCAAACTGCAGACTGTAGACTGTTTTATATTTAGCATAGGTAGGCGGACGAGCATATGGGCCACCTGATGGTAAGTTGTCACCAACGCCCATAGACATTGGCATTGTAAGAGATGTTAACCGTCGCTTACATCGCCAATGCGCCACCAACCTTGGGAACTAAGATGTTATGTCCCTTGTGCCTGTAATTACACTGGCTCACTCATCCTTCAAATCGGAATTCAACAGTAGGTACCAAGTACTGCTGTTTTGGGGTAGAAGAATCCATAGAATCTAATGAGTGGGTGGTACTTACCCAGACGAGCTTGCACAAAGCTCTACCACCAAGTAAAGACTGAATAATTGTTAATTTTTTTATATATTTTGTTAATTACAAATAAGAAAATATATTCACAAACTGTTTAATTAAATATACACCGTATTTTAACAAATAAATAAGCTTTTCAGCGTAACAACAATATAAAAATATAATTTACAAAATCGAATCTGTAACCAAACAACGATGTACAACATTGCACGTCGAATAGATAAGATGGCCACAGATAATAAAGCTGCCAGGAAACGCGGGTCGGAATGAATAAACAAAGTTAGCGTCCGACCCGACTAATGGGAACGCATCCCATGCATCGAACGCCAAATTTTAATGCAAACCGTTTTATATTCGTTCGAATGCGCGCAAATCCGAATTGATCGTAATTCGATTTGGTGCGAGAGATAATTGCAACTGCCACTGGCGCTGATTGGGCGATGTAACAGTAAAAAAACGTGGTACGCGAGTCGTCCGACAATCATACGCACGCTTTGTTTGCTCATCGCAGTCCTCGTTGATGATGTTTGCTCGCTTTTATGTTTTTGGTATTCCGACGAACTGTACGTAACCAAGCTTATTAGCGAAACCTTACTTTACGCATTTCGTACAATCTCTAATGATTTTCTCTTAATCTATACTTAAATGAAGTAGATATAAGTCATTTTGATATGAATAAATAATTACTTTACGTATTACAGTTACATTTATCTTGTCATTGCTATTGCCATTTGTCTATTGCATGAAAATATACCTGAAGAAGGACCACCTTCGCCTATAGATGTTGACACTGTAAAAAATATAAGTCAAGCATTACAAAGTCAATGCTCCGTCATCCTTGGAATCTAAGATGTTACGTCCTCTAACCCTTCCACGTAGAACATATAAATACAAACTATATGTTTGATGGTAGAATAACTAATGAGTGGGGATTTGCACAAAGCTCTAACATCAATAAATATAATACGTAAATTGGCAAAGATTGAAACTCTTCATATAAAGCTCTAATTAGTAATTATATAATATGTGAATTATCCACATAATTTGGACAGTCACATATTATAAATTATGTGATTAAATATAATACAATAATCCAAAACTGTCTTGAAATCATTGTACATCAATCCATTTTAAATATAGACCACTGATGACAATTAATAGGTATTTTCAATTAAAAAACCTTTATGAGTTCATAACAGCTTACTGAAGTTATGAAACCTTTATAACTTTATCTACTCGTAATTAAATAAAATTTTAACTTTATTAAAAAAAAAATATTCATAGGTAAACATTATTTTTATCATTGATTTTTTTTCCAATCACGGGGACGGGGGAGGCCGAAGATAGTATGGATGGAATGCGTAAGAAAGGATTTGTGTATGACGAGTAACAGAATGAAGTGGAAGGAAAATACATGTTGTGCCGACCCCACGTAGTGGGATAAGAGCTGATAGAAGAAGAAGAGATATTTTTCCCACCAGTGGATTTCAATTAAGATTTTCTTCACGAAAATAGGATATACCTTCCGAACTCTTTTTATTGAAAAGTAACTGCCAGTACAATATAGTTTTTTTTTAATAATTTAACGTTAATACATTTAACGCCTACGTACATTTGCGTAAATTTGCCTTGGCACTGATAATGGACGACGTTAATGAACTTTAGTTCTCGAAACAATTCGAATGTTTTATTAGTTTCATAAGCAATTCGTCACTATGCTCAAACTTGGCCGTGTCGTGATATTTTCCATCATATATTTCTGTGATGATCATAATGCTGTACACACGTGGAAGATATTCTCTCGGACGCCTACACTAACGTCACAAATAATTACACGAAGCTAAATATGGCCACCAGTATACATGTCCAATTAATTTTCTTATTAGTATTACAAAATGTTGATATTAATATCAAAGCTCGAAAAACTCATAAACTGAAATTGATTATATAAATATAAATTATTTTGTGTTATTTTTATTACAATACACATCTTTATTATAAATCATGGAATTTATTCCAACAGAACTAGTTTTCAATCAAAAGAAAACACAAATCAGTTAGTACTTACATAATTTATATTTGATTGTAATATATCATATGTTTTGACATAAAGAACATACATACTGTCAGAAATAGGTATTCAATGATGTCAGGTCTTTATTTATTGCTACTTAGTAATAGTAGTACTTTGAAATAAGACTGTAATGATTAAATTAATATTGAAATTATATTTAGCATGTTTTATTGAATATTACAAAGGCAATTGCAAAATTATTATACTAATAAATTAGATTAAGCGTACTAAAATGCAAGGATCAAATAAAAAATTCCTTAATGGCTATAAAAAAGTATACAATTAACTAAAAATAAGTTTAAAGTTCTTGTTTAAAAATGATATAAGCATACAAGATTATAGATGACGTCTTCACTTGCGTGAAATTCAGATTGTGACATTAAGAGTACATACATACATACAGACGCGGAAATCTCATTACTATTAAATTAAAACATACTTATACTATATTACTTTTGGATAAAGTAGCTTTTTTAATGATGAAAGAATTATTAAAATCGGTTCAGTTTTAGAGTTTATAACAAACATAGTATTAATTCATTTCAATGCCACATAATATATTAACTTATTTGTATTATATTTATCTGTCATATATTGATAAGTATATATGACAGAAATGACTAATTACTGTTTTTTGCAGCTTTAGTTATCTTGTCAAAGACGACTTATAGGTATATACTTGTAGGATCCTACCTACTTGATTTATATTTTCCTTACATATGCCAATTTGATTAGGATTATTAAAAAATTGAACAAAGTTATTGCTTCATAAATTTATACCTCACTTATATTTAAATGACCAAGACATATAGGAAGCATGACATTGGAATTAAAGATTTAGTACTTGCGCAAAGGCCATGACTTGTCGCATGTCAAATCAACGCGCAATTGCATCAGAACTGGAATAGGGCCGACTAAAGAATAAAATTTATAATAAACTGACATTAATTATATTTGTATCTGTAATCATTCTATAAGAAACTGTTGAGTTCTGCGTACTCATTTAGATACCTACGCTTGAGTGCATTATATGTAATTTAAATTTTAAAGACTTTTTTGATTTATAGTGTTTGAATATTTTTGCTAATAATATTTTTCTTACTTACAGCACTTTCTCGATGTGTGTGTATAGTGTATACACACACACATCGAGAAATGTGTTTTTATTATATAAGCCTGACACCCCTGCCTGATCACACAGTCTATTCGTTATATCATAACGAAGCTGACATGTCCACCTTTGCACCTTCCTCATGACTGCCATGACAGATTGGTACTCGTGTCCCGCTTCACTGCAATTCCGCTTATAGATGAATGCATTAGCGACCTTTGGCGAGGATATGTCATTAAAATAAATCATAATGATCTAAACATTCATTAGTCAACAAAATGCTGTGATTGTTTTCATCATTTAAAACTTTAATTTTACATCGTCAATGTGCTTGACACGGGATCTTAATTGTTACGATCCTTGTGCCTATAATAATAACTGACTGTTCTGGAATAGTGAATGGGCCAGTGTTATACAATATATTTTTCAGCAATGTGAAGTATTGTATGAAACTAGTGTTTTTGGCGGTAAAATAACTGGTTGTTGCTACCCAAACCAGGAATTGCACATTGCCGTACCAACGGTGCACAAAGCTATACCACTTATAGATATCGAATATTTTTTTCGAATCGAATAATTAATACCCCAGTTTATTTCTAAACCAATTTCTTTCTCTACCTTTTTTTTCTACGTACTTATAACAAAATGTTACACTCTAACAGTTATCTTTATAATGCATGATGAAAGAGTTACAAAAATATATTAGGATTTTGGCGAGACTATTTGTTTCTGTGAGTCATTCCTACATAAAAATCAACATGTTGCTTTCAGTTATGTTCTTATAATATTACGTTTGATCATAAATAGCCTCTTAATCAGTCTTATATGTTCTATAATAATGTAATTAAATAAATCTCAAAAATATAGTGTAAAATCCATGTTCTGAGTTTTTTGTCAAATAATTACTTCTAGACCAAGCTTCTTCTTAGGTTTAAATATATTTTTTTGTTTTTGATTATATTTAAGAGTGTATTTATAGATGAATTCGATTTTTACTTGATTTTGTTGATGATTTTACTTTCGCTGGCTCGTAATGAAGCCGTATATAGTATAACTACGTGTAGATGATATTTTCAGTTAGTTCAGATATCTAATTGTAATTATTGTCACTGTAAAAATATTTAAAACTATATTACAAGCAATTTTATAAAATTCATATATTAATTTACAATGTAGAATATCAAAATATTAAACGTAGGATTTCTTAAAAGTAATTTCGTCAGAATCTAAGAGAAAATCAGTGCTTTCGAGTGGAAAGGTCCCACGTACGTGCACGGATTAACCAAGCGGTAAGGCTCGCTAGCTGGCGACTAACGAACAGCGACTCGCTTGATTGGCGCTGGCAGAGTACCGATCGCCCCGAGCTCCACGCCTTCCGCATTATTTCCGAATTGGAAAAAATCAAAGCCCCACATCGTATACGGCAACCGCAAACAAACAAATAATACGGAACCACCGCCAATACAAATGAGTACCGATACGACGCCGTGCGGAATGCGAAGTCGGAGTGAAGCCGAGCGTGGGGTCGACGCAAATAAACGTCCGCCGATGTGTTTGAAGGAATTTGTTGCGATGTTTATCGAATGCGATGCGTGCTTATAATATCAATATCGCGTCGAACTTTTCCACTCGTTCCAAAAAATAACAAAATAAATCGAATCAAGGCTATTTATTCTAAAGTAATAGCGTTGTTATTATCTTCCAGATTAACGTTTCCCGGTAATGGCTAAATGAACGTTGACTACGAGCAAATATTCAAACAAATGTCAATAATAAATAACATTCAGGCAGCGGGCAATTAAGCGCGGGGTCGGAACAATCGGACGGCATCGAAATGCACTTTGCAAATGAACCGAACTGCAGGGCGGGGCGGGCGACGGACGACAAATGTAATTAAACGGGAGATGCACTCTGCAGATGCCATCTCTGACCTACACGCTCCAGATGCCGAGGCAGATAAGGATGCTATCTAATTGAGCACAATGATTTTTCCCTTTGATAACGCGTTAGATCATTGATTGCAATAATACATATACATATATTATTGTTTTTAGTTTCATGTTGATTCGCAAATAAAGATCATATATTCTTAGTTGAAAAATATATATAACATTTTTATAGTTTTCGAGTTCCCTTGACGAGAGCAATTTTCCCTCTTGAAACAGAATAAAACTACAAATTTTAAATCCATATATAATAAATTACTTTTTAATAATAGAGAAAACTGCGACAATATCATTTTTCTCCAGTGGTCTCTATCCCCCTATAAAGCAGATATTATATTTTATAATAGTTAGATAAATAGCTAATAATAAACAGCGCTTAAAATATTTAACGTGGTCAAAATATTACTCAAATTCTAACATACACCTTAAACAAATCGCCAAGGGTAGGTTAACACTGTTCCCTTTACAAACAGACAAGCAACAATGGTTGAGTATTAAAATAAACAGTAACGTCGCCATGTGGCGCACCCTGGCGAGCAAACAGCAAACAACGGCTAATATATTCAGCGGCACCGAATGCTGCATTCAACTTATCCTTGGCTGTACCCTTCTCTGAATTATAGCGAAACCGGACGAGCCTTTTATGAAATGTTTGCAAGTGGAATTATTTAAATTAATTTATTTTTATATAATAGAGTTTTTTTATTTTATTTTACCTCACGAGTTGGTCGTGTTTTTGATATACTTCATTGCTTATTTCATTTTGTTATAACAAATTTAAGCGACATTTATTTTTAATAAACGAAGGAAGGCCAAAAAGACTAATTAAAAATTATGTGAGAAAAGGAATTACTTTTTTGCATAAAAAAAAATTACTTTTAAACCTTACACATATAAACTTGCGCTCAATTCCGATCTTTAAATTTTGCCCTCATCATGCAAATAGAAATTTTAATAATTTTATCTTTTCGCATTGATTCGCCTTAAAACCACAGCGAGTGTTTGCACGAGCACTACATGCAAAGGTCGTCTTCCGACACGTCAGAGGGCGCGCTAGCGGGGCGTATGAAAAACGTGAGGCCGCGCGGAATGATCTAATTGTATTCATTAGCCGGGACGACGCGCAAATATTGACTGTGCCGGCACTCGCCTCGAGCACACAGCCTCCCTTTGAACCCATATCTGCACGAAAAACCAAAATCTTATAAAGTTTTTTGTAATTTTTCATGGAATTCAATCAGTCACTACAACCAATTGATATTTTAGTGTCCTAAATAAACAACGAACAACAAACTTGTTTTCTAAAAAATACATTTGTTAATTATATTTATTATATTTTTACAAAATTATCATTATAAAATGTAAAGATGGTTTAATAATAAGTAATATTTATCTTTTAAGAATTATAATTAAATAGAATTAATAAAATGAAGAGTTGTGCTTGCTACGTTGTAAAGCTGTTAAATTAGTTTGCTGATTATAAAACCTAATTAATTTAGTGGTTTTATAATCAGCAAACTCGCAGGCAGGCATTAATAGGAAAGTTATTATTTAAGAAAAAAATAATCTATTCTCGTTGTCTAAATATATTAATTTAGTTTTTCTGATTTATAATAATTACAATAAAAATATCTGCTACATTAACTCAGTTTATATAAAATACCTTTGTTATAATGAATTACAATTTTGTAAGGCTCTTAGTTACAGCATTTAGAATAACTCATCTAAAAATAAGTAATAAATCAATATAACTTAAATGTTATCATAATTTAATAACGTTATTTACTTCATAATATCTAGTACAAAGTTAATCAATCGGCGAAGCGGCCGAGCGATCAAACACCAAACACACCCCCCTGTTTATACTTAGCGGATGAAAAGGCAACACCGTACGCCCCGGAATAATATTAGCTACCCTCAATAATACGATCAATGTTAATAAGCTCCTACATATTCCGAAAACGGAACTTATAGCGTACGAAATAAGAACTAATTCGAATTGCTGATAAATTACAAGATAAGACATTTTAGAAAAGCTGAGGTTTTTTTACTAACTGGTAACATGTGTTAACATTTGCTGATAATCCTGGATTAACACATCATAATAAAGAGATGAATACGTAGTTTATTTTGTCCGTCTGTCGACGCTATTCGATGGTGTTTAGCGAGCGGCAGGTGCGTTGACGCAACTCTTGTTATTTCATAGAACCCTTGTACTCGTAGATTGTATATGACATACAAAATTTCGCGATATAATGATTAACATAAACATAAAAACTGTATCGAAGAATAAAGATATTATAAGATTTTTTCCGTTACAATTGTATGCGATTATTCTTGAATTCTTTTCTCTCTGAATTATGTCTGTGCGCCTACGTAAGCTCCTCGGCTGATTTAATAAAAACTAGTTTATTAATACCTACATATATATACAAGAATCCGTATCTATGTCTTGCTAGTTCTTGACAGCAGATTCTACATCCGGTGTGGTAGCTTTATGTTAAAATTGAAAAATGATGTGATCGACAGTGATTGTTTGATCTTGCTTGAATAAATTTTACTGGAGTCTTGATGGTAATCGTCACCTACACGCAATGACATTCACGTTGTATGAAATATTTATCATTTCTTAAGCTACCATTGCGTCGATAATTAATGGAACGATGATGCTTATGTATGTACTGTACCACTCGTAGCACAATTTCCTACCATTAAATTGCAAATGCACGAATACAGCCATACAAAGTTATACTGATTACTGATGTATAAATTATGAGTAACTATATACTATCTAAACAAATGGATTATGTTGTTAATAACTTAATTCATTTCGTAAAGTCAAAGGTTATAAAATATTAAAATTAAAGGTCTGCCTTAGTCAAATCAAAGTGTTATGATTACTCTATTATATAAATCAAAGAATTCTTTACTCCATCATACCTGATAATAGTTAAACAATGTATTTATTAGCAAATGTTTCCTCTGTTCATAACACTGTAAAACAATTATGAACACCGTTTATCATCCTGTTTATTCTTGTACGTCAATGAATTTTAAATGATCCGAGTTGTCTAAATCACAAAAAGTCTGTCATAAACCGCCCCGCGACAGATGCGCCCCCAATGATAGTGAACACTTCATTGCCTTCTACTTGCTGACTTGTTCCTTTTTTATAACAAACACCATTTATATTAGTCAAAACTTGTTCTACTATTAATGGTGTTGTTAATTTTTTTACAAAAAAAAAACGTGTATATTAAAATATTTCTATTATACACTACCTTCAAAGAGATTTAAACCATCAAAAATATCTAAAGAAAATGTTTTTTTTACATGTGCATGAAAGTCAACGAACACCAAGTACATATATGTATATAACCATATTTCATCATGTTTATAATCTTATATATATTATTATAGTATAATATATTTAACTTAAGTAGCTTTATAGTTTTTAAATTAAAAATAAATAATGCTTGAACTACAAATTGAAAATTAACAAATCATTATAAATAACTAATTGACTATGATACCTACTACAAAATGGTAAGAGTGAGATTCCAGGAAGAAGCACATAAGAAATTAATGTACATAAATATTATTTCAGTCTATGGCGAATATTATTGCAAATATGATTTCATTTAAATATAACTAACAATCAAATATAACATGTATTTATAAAAATAATTGAATAAATAAAAAGAAAAATGTTATTACTTTGAAGCTATTCACTATTACAGAAAAAATATTATTTCTGTTCTTAAAATTCACTAGTGTAACATCTGCTGATCTCTATTGGTTATTTGTCGTGTCACGTGCCATGATATCTGTGATTAGAACACATTGTCTCGGCATCGTTGCAGTTCAGTCCAATCACGGTGATCATTCAAAATTGATATGAATCAATGCAGTTTTAACTACCTAGTGTAGGGAAGTGCCGGTTACACTGATTGATTATGTTAATTATAATCGGCAGAATTTTTTTCAAAAACAGAATTTTATCGATAAAAATATACAATAATTATTAAATATTCTGGTTTTGTCGATGACTAAAATATGATGATGGAACCATACTCTTTCCGAAAAATGTGAAACATATCTCGATAATAGTGTAAGTAAAACCGAAAAAGATAATTATAATATAAAAATTACGGTATAATTAGTAATAAAAAAAAATATTTTGATATTTTTTAGACATAAATAATAATGAACAATACTTTTTAGTTTATTTATGAAATTAATAGAAATTTGTATGTTTGTAATGGTATTTGTATAATCGTGTATACAAACGAAATATAATGGCCAGATGGCTATCCCATATTTTGATGAGGTTCCCTACACAGTGAATGAACGGAGTGAGCAGTAAATGAGTCGCGAATCTCCTATGATAAATGCCACGGGGAGCTGAATAGTGACGTTAACGCGCAGACAATATCGGCACTTGTCTCTCGTACTGTGCTAAATGATTCGTGAGAGAATCGTGAACTAGGGCGAAACATGGTTTATATATCACTGCAAAAAACCTTAAATATTAATACCACTCGTAAAAAGTTTAATACTTTTTGTTCTTTCTATTTGTAAAATTTATAATAATAATTCATCATTTTAGTCTGATATTTTTCGACTTACGAGCATATACTACTAATATTGTTAAATCATTACTAAAATACTAATCTATTATAACCATATATAAATATTAAACAAACAAAGTGGTCATTACTAACTTAATACTTAAACTGTAAGTGAAATATGATTTTAATAAAAAAAAACAGGAATTAAAAGTAATTTCCGATGTAAATGTAATTTATTATTAAGTATGTAAGAGAAAATAATAAGTGTCTATCAAATAGCACAAGTAGTTCGACCCTCTTCTACACTAAAGCAATGGCGATTCGTTTATAATATCCATACATTTAGCTCGTATGATAGTTTTTGACATGTCTCCTATGCTTCCCCCATTAAATCGACCCTAAACCCAATGGGGAGCATGAATTTGCACTTTTATGAAAACCTTAGATTATTTATAAAGTTGACTTTGAAAATATATTTATATATGTATATAGATTAACTTATATCTTAAAAAAAACTATTTAAAACATTTAATTTGTTTCACCGTACAAATATTTAGAATATATGAGAATTTTAAATTACGTTAATTTAGAAATTATATACATATATGATATAAAATAGAAATACAAATTTTGCCTTTCTGAAAGTTATTTTTAATGTCCGTCACCATTGGGAAATGCGTGGGAACTAGAAATATTTATTATTATACCCTTATTTTGCTGTCCTGTGAACAACAATTACGATTCCCCAGACAGTGCACAAGTAAGTATTCCCTACATACCGCGAACATTTCTCACATTCAAATTGTACTTTCATTTTACGGGGGCGATGCGCATGCACTTGATCCCATAGCGTCTCTGGGGAATAAACAACAAGTCGCGAGCTTAAATGAAAAATAATTATCTGGGAGCACGAACGTCAGCAGTCAACATAAAACTCAAATAAGATAAATATATAAATATCTGCTAGTTACAAATTACGAAACTAACATTGCGTTCCATTTTACGAATGAAAGCAAATTTAAAAGATTACCTCTTCTTATGGTTTGAAGTTACCAAACCAACCGTGCATGCAAATAACTTTAGTTCGAAATAAATATCTAGGATTAACATATAGTATAGTTAATAATAACATTCTTAACGAATATTAAGGTGCTGTATGAATATTTTTCTTGTATATTTATCACTTACAAATATTGAAAAAACAATCTAATTCACTGTTTAGCGGATAATATTCAATTTATTATTCACATAAGGATTTATGCAATAGCTTAAGTTTCATGGTACCAATATATTAAAAATAAACACTCATATATTAAATATGCTAATATTACTTGTTTTGTCCATAAAATAATAATAATGGTTTTATTATTTGTATATTAAATGGTCAGTTAAGTTAACCTAAGTTTAAACCGAAACTTTCACACTTTCAAAAATTATTACACTGCTAACAAAATAATCTCTAAATATGTAAATGTAACTCAGAAACCGGGCTACGGTAATGCCGTAATAGTAAGCTTAAATAACTTCGACAATTTGGAATTTTAAAATTTTGACGTTGTACAAAACGGAATGGATTCCATATAATAAATAATGTCCTCCAGACCGATTTCGGCCATGGCGGCCAATCTCAAGAGAGATTAGCCAACTGCGCAGGAGATATTAAAGTGCACAAGTGTGTGCGCAAACACAGGTGCACTCTCTCTTTCCTAGCTCTCATAATCCGATGGGACGGCAATCTGACACGACCGGAAAGAGTTCAGGCGCATTACCAACGGCTTAACGTGCTTTCCGAGGCACGGGAGCGTATACACTTCCAACTTCCAGACTCCGGGTTGCTAAATTTTCTGACAGAAAAACCCAATAACTATTTATTGACCCGATCTGGGAATTGAACCCAGGACCACCGGGTCTGCGGCCTTATATCTAGCCACTAGACCAACGAGGATTCCATAATATTTATGCAATAATAGTATACTTGAATAAATAAATAAATCTTTTTATAACTTAAATTTTTTTTTTAAATAGTTTATTGTTTATCAACTTATTTCATTTAATTATTATTTCATTTAAAAATATTGTTGTATCAATATAGGCTTAACATGACTGCAGATATATTCGACACTTGTGATATCACAACAATCTCTGCTTGCGCTAAATTTTAATCACTTTAAGTGCTAACGACGATTTGTATCCCTTCCTTAACGTGAACGTTGGGAAATAATGAAGATATATGCAAAAATATTGTTAATGTGTTCTCACAGAGCGATTTACTAAAAAATATGAGTACTTATGTTGCTTTGGAAACAATTGAGTAAATTTAACAAAACGACATTAGTATGAATTATTTATTTTATTAAATACCTTTTTTAGACAACCTTCATTTAAAACACTGAATACTATTTTAATTTATAATTAGATAGATAGTGGCGAAATACAGGGGAAAAAAAGCAATGCGATAGAAAATAAATCCAATAGTTTTATAAGTACATAATTTATTTATATTCAAATTGGTGATTTCATTCATTCATTAAATTTTAAACTAATAGATAACTCATAATACATAAAAGGTTAATGAAAAAACAGAATAATGTCAAGTCGTGCTCGAATTATTTTAAACTACAAGAACACATTAAGTTTTGTGTGAAATAATGTTAATCAATTAACGGGAATGATCAGATCTACTACGAGTACATCCCGTGGGAGACGCAGGTCACGGTGCGCGAACTAATCGCGCGCGCGATCACTTCTTCCCACGGTGCCATGGATCAGATACACTTATTGCTATTTTCTACCATATCAAATGTCACGCCCTTCATTTCGATTAGTCGCACTAAGCATGCGTTGACATTTTTATTTATCCGATAACTAGTCATGCTAGAAGGTTTGCTAGTACTAATATTACATATTATATAAGAGAACTTCAGTATTTGGAACAAACTTAAGAAAATAAAATCCTAAAAACAATATAAAGATTCATATAGAAATATGTTTTTTAAAGATTAGTAGAGATAGTTTACTGAAGATATATGAAATATATGAAAAAAAAAATTATAAGAGTTAAGTCAAAACTATACAATACATTTCTGTAACGCTGTTGATTACAAAAATCATAAATAATTGTAATCAATGCTTTAAATTTAATGGATAGAAAAAAAAATACTCAGGACAAACCTACCATGACATTTAGATATATATATTTTTGGAAACTATATTAATAACGATTTTATCTTAACATTCATTAGTACATTGTTGGGATTCGAAAATTAGAATGTAACTTTTCTGCATTAATTTTACTTAATAGTTTTATATCTGTTTATAACGTGTATTCGTTAAGTCTAGAACTTTTACGTTTTGAGAATTGTTATTTAAAAATTACTTCGATGATCCCTTCTGGCGACTAACCCGGGCCCGAAGTCGACTTTAAGTGATTACTTACTGCGTGAACCGCAATCAACGCGATTAACTGGGGCGGTAGTTTCATTAGGGTAAGTTTCAAATTGAAATCAAGAGATTTAGATTTATTCAGTGAGTATCCTAAATATAATCTAATTATGTATTACATTTCATTATTTGTAAACTAACATTACAATCACCCAAATATACTATTGAATAGCATTAAAATGTAAAGTGCGGCAACTTTTAACTTTTATAAGTTAAACAATCCATTGTATTAAAACAAATTATTTTGCCTTAAAATATTTTGCGCAGAAAGTTAAATAAATCATAAAATAAACACTTCTATCAATATATTGTAAGAATGAAGTATTTATTAGATTAATTACATTGATTTTTTATCATAACAGATTATAATAGTATGAAATATGTATTATACAATCACAACTACACGTAAAACCAATAGACGAGTAAGCGTCAGAATTTATTGTACTTCTAAAAATATAACGTATCAAAGCTGTTTGAATAAAAACATAAGAACATAATCAAACTAAAATAGATAA
This sequence comes from Nymphalis polychloros, assembly GCA_905220585.2. Classification (NCBI taxonomy): domain Eukaryota; kingdom Metazoa; phylum Arthropoda; class Insecta; order Lepidoptera; family Nymphalidae; genus Nymphalis; species Nymphalis polychloros. Next base: position 8,239,514 of record HG992245.1, on the reverse strand, counting down.
TACTTTATTCAAGTAAGCACTTACGAGCGCGCTTTAATAGTTATTTTACAAAATTAAATTAAATTTAAAGAATACAGATACTTCCAAAAAGAGTGGACAAGAAGCAGAGTATTTACGCGTTAATTTAATACAATGGTATGAAAACTATTATTTATCCCGCATGAATATCAACCAATCGTACACGTTGTCGACGCTTCGTCGATCTTTTTATCATCTATCTTGAATATTTTGTAGAGTAATAAGAGTCTATAAATTTTTATTATGTGATATAAATTTATTAATTGTCAAAGAATTTTACTATCCTTAAATGTTAATTCATACATTACATGACCAATGGATTCCCCCTTAAATAATTATTCGTATTTTGATTTACATTATTTCAACGGCGTTATAATATTTTTGCGTACATGAAATTTATTTATTTACTTACTAACGTACCGGTACTATTTCTGGTCGCAACGTAGAACAAACAAATTATAAAATTAAGTAATAATAACATATCATTTCCGAGCACTGTATTTCAAACAAACAATAACCATAATGATTTTATACCCTTGTCTATGTGGCAAGTGGCAAGTGCGTCTAATCACGTGGCAAGTACGCGTGCGTGCCACGTGCCCATACGACGAGCCACCTGCGCGGGAGTGGATAGGGAGACAATGATATTAATTGTTTACCACTTGAAGTATATAGAATATTTTAAATATATACATTTATTTTATTTATATACAATTCTATAAATTAAACCAAAGAAAAATATGTATTTCTCTTCTTAAGTTCATACATTTAACACTTTAAGATTGAATTATAAGTTGGGACTTTTAAATAAATATTGGGATATTTTTTTACTAATATAATTGAAATGTTTATAAACTTATACATATTATACAAATACACAGATATATACATATACATATACATATTTATTTTTCACTTACATTGATATTCAGTTAAATAATGAAACTTTTTTAAATTGTTTGTTTGTATTATTATTTATAAAAGATTAAGGGTTTTAACTACTTCTGTCAGACCAGAAAGAGTCCCATTTTTTATAATAATAATAACAACTACTACTTTGCGTTGTGCTCTTTTTCACCCGCAACCTGAGCTCGTAATCTATTTATTTATAAAATAACGAACTCTACAAGAACATTTGGGTAGATCCTGAGATTAGCGCGCCCAAACATACAAACAAACTGTTCTTTATATTATTATATCTATGCTATTTCTGAAACTGCTTATTAGATAATTAATTAAGATACAAAGTCATTTTATTGAGATAAATGAAAATATTTGTGTGTAATTGTGAAAAACTTGTTTTCAATATCCAAGGTTTACGCATGGCTTGTAATGTCGTGAACAAGAAATAGCGTTAAAAACATATTAAAGACCTACTACAATAAATAACTTTGCATTTTATAATCACATAATAATCTATTTATTATATTTCTATTCGGAGACCCTTACTCAATCGCCAGAAATTCTATTCCCACGCGGCAAGCACAAGATCTAAGACCTGGATTGACATTTTGCGGACGTTCCCGAAGGTAGTCATGTCAATCTTTATTGCATTTCAGCTCGGAACACGTCATATTTTAGTGACCACACCGATGTGAAATAACAATGAGAGACTACGTCCTCATAAATATCACATATATGAAAATAAACTAAGCAACATTAGATATTGCTATATTAAATTTCAAATAAGCTTAAAACCAAATCTTTATTGCTATTTGAACTTTAATTTTCATTTCTTAGGATATATTGAATAATAAATCATAATGATAATGTAAGAGATGTCTCAATTTTGTCGGATTCGTGTCCGTTTATAAAATATTCATATATTATATATCTCTTTTAGGTAATGCAAATCTACAATCAGAAAACGTACCTACTCATACATCAACATAATTTAATTAGCTGTAGTACATTTGTTTGCACTCTACAATGAATACTGTATTTACCGCGGGTCGCGTACACCCAATTTTAATTGTAATTCGCATTTTCCAGGCGAGTTTTAATTATCGGGAGTCGCGCGCGGCTGAGTTACGCGACTAGGTACGTATATAGTACGTGTAGTAGTAGCATAGTGTACAATATGATATTCTCTATCGGTTTAGTAATTTAGATGCACTTGTAAATTCCGAATATTCCCAATCTAATCTCTCTCGCCGTTCATGGACAACAATAAAACCAAAATCGTCCGCAATTATATAGAATTTATCGACTCGGACGGCAGCACCGCTTGATGGATTAAATTGCTCTAGCCCTATGACAATGTGAGTACGGAAAAATACGTCCCGTATTATGAAGCAGCTGGTCATTTTTCAAGCGATTCCTTTTGCTCTGGTAGCAGGTGGCCATTCTTTTATCGTTGCCGGCCGGTTACGGTAAATTGTGCGTTTGCTTAGCGCTTCGGGTAAGCTATGTTTGCGAACCGCCTCTGATGAATTTGAGCAAGATTCGTGTTGAATTAGGACGCCTCGTAATATTTACCTTTTCGTAATGTTAACATTGACTGCCGCTCCCTCATGTAATGGTTGACCAATGGAAATTGTTTGGCGAAAAATAATTTCAGTGACGCGATAATTTTATTAATGTTAAAATATATAGCCAGGCTGTAAAGGTTCTTTAAATATAACTCAATTCGTAATTAAATCTCCTCTATTCAATATATTTTTGCTTGAAATGGCTTTGCGTTTATAAAATATTCATATATTATGTATCTCTTGTAGGTAATGCAAATCTACAATCAGAAAACGTACCTACTCATACATCAACATAATTTAATTACCTGTAGTACATTTGTTTGCACTCTACAATGAATACTGTATTTACCGCGGGTCGCGTACACCCAATTTTAATTGTAATATGTGAATTCGCATTTTCCAGGCGAGTTTTAATTATCGGGAGTCGCGCGCGGCTGAGTTACGCGACCGCCCGCGATATTTATGGCGGCTGTCTGCCATTCCAATACACTTTTTAACGTAATGAGCGTTGCTATGGGGGTTGCGCTGATACATAGCTTTACGATTGTTTTTCCATTATGTATTGTGTACCGGCGGCGCTTTTACGAGCTACATGAATTTTCTTTAAGATTACTTAGTTCAAGTTTCATTTATTCGATGTTAACATAATATTTTTCAAAACGTTTCAATAAATGTATTCATACTTATACATATATCCAGTACGAATCAAAATATGTTGTAATGTCTAGGGCGTTGTCATGTAGAATATGAGATTAGTATAGAGTCAGCAGCGGGTCGCTTGCGGCAGAACGTGATCAGTTCTCGCGCCACTCACCGGATTCCGTAACATTAAATATTCAGTAAGAGCAACAAGGAGCACGCGTCGCAGACCCGGCGTACATAAAAATGAGCGCCTATTATGAAATTAACAGTAGCTAACCGCGAATGTCTGCTACTTTTTTTTGGCAAGGCGCCGTCAGCTACAGCCGAATTACCGGACACTAATTGGACTGTGGAAATGCAGTGACGGACGAAGCGGAAAAAAGGCTCTTTTTTTTTGCCCAGCGGGAGGCTCGAATATTTTGATTACTTTATTCCATTAAATCGATAGACACGAAGGCAATGTGGTTAATTAGATGATTTTAAGGTTTTAATCAATCGTTATTTTTGTTTTGAACTTTTAAAGATTATATGAATAACATTATAATTAAATAAAACTTACCTGTACTCTAGCTTCCGTTAAGTCTATTTTCATTGCTATTTCTTCTCGGGTGTAAATGTCGGGGTAGTGTGTCTCTTGAAAGGCTCTCTCTAACTCCTTAAGCTGTGCTGATGTAAATGTAGTCCGGATTCTTCGCTGCTTCCGTTTCTCTGTCAAGGAACCTTCATGTCCCCCGTATACTTTATAAGGGAGACCAGCTGTTAAACAAACAAAAGTGTATTTCATACTTGCTATGTAAAATTTTTTTTACAATATTAATAATCACACATGCGTTAATTCTTCAATAAGGAGACATCAAAAATATATCAGTGTAATATTAAATTAAAAAATTAACAAAGCAATAATGTGAAATGACATATTTTTTTACAGTTTTCTACAAAATCCCTAGTACTGAATGAAAGAGTAGGTTCGTTCGCGTTTAGAAGCGGCCATTTTTGTCTCCCCTCCGACTGCGCCCTCGTAGGTACAACTTATTGTACCTACACCTTTATGTATATATATTTCATGTTTATAAATGTTAATGCTATTATGCGTTTTAATTAAGATTGTTGGTATTTTTGAGAGACTGTTATCAATATTTTATTTAAAAAGTGATAAGAAGTTATAATAAAAAATATAATACTGATATATATATTTTATTTTATATATTCTATGTTCTATTTACTAAACGTAAGAAGAAACTACAATGACAATTAGACAGATAAATAAGCCCGGTATATATCAGTAAAATTTTTATTTTTTAAATTTTATCATAAACAAATATTAGAAACACAAATATAATATTCGTACTAAATACTATAATAATACAAATTCATTTTTGCGCTTGTAATTTGATCATTCTTAATTTTTATTGTTTTTTTTTTAAATATATAAAACTACATAGAAATATTATAAAGTTATAGATAATTGTAGTTATCTTCATTAATTATTAATTCGACTTTTTTTATTCATACAATTATAATGTTTTTATCTTTCGCAACTTGGCTTTGTATGTTTCTTAGTTTTAAGAATATTTAAATACTTATAAATACTTGTCATTTGTATTGTTAACATAATAATAAAAGCTAAGATTATTTTACCAATTTCATATTTATAATAATAAAGAAGCAATATAAGACGATTCTCCTAAATAGTAATGGGTGGAAAAACTGTAGCGGTGGCATGTCGCGTGGCATAGGTATCGATCGTAGCCGACGCTACGCCTTGGCTACGTAAGGAAAACTGCACTCTTTTGTTACTAAGAGCTACGAGCTACGTGCTACAATTCCGTAGTCTTGTTGGCGCTTTCAGATTAAAATTCCGTTGAATTCTGTGTTTTGCATTGTGCTGTATTTGCACCGCCGTTGTATTAATGACGACTTTCATTTACAAACTAAGTAAAATCATTCTGTATTTGAATTAAAAGAAAAATAACAATTTACTTTTTTTTTAGTTTATTTCTGCAATTTTTAGTTCATTTCAAGTAATACCATAAACATTTTTTAACTGACAATATAATGAATTCCTACGAAACAGTTACAATAGACATTAGTACGGACGTGCGGGATAGATACCGCAAACCGCACGCGCAGCGACAATTACCCCAAATGAACCGGAATTAATCGAGACTCGCTTCTTGGCCGAGCTGCGGTCTCATTTGCATTATTAATAGAGGGTGCGGAGGATAGCGGGGAGGACGGGAATTCGTGTCACTGCCCGCGCACCACCTCCCCGCAATTTGTGAAACCTAATGAAGAGGATCCCGCCAAGATGTTTCTGTTCTTATGATGTTTAATTTGAGTTTGCAGTTCTTGGGTCAGGCAGGCGGCCCGATCATTGTTATTGCGGGTTTTATTGCTTTACAGAGAGAGTTACTGGAAGTCACTGAAACTAAACGAAGGCTAAATATAAATGCTGATATCATTTACATCTCAGATATAAGCGTGCTAACCTAATATTAAATAATTATTTGTCTAAAATATTTGAGATAATTAACAAATAATATCTGAGACATTTTTTAATATTTATTTACTATACCTGCCTCTTTGATCCAGTAGCCAGCATACAAGACTCTAGATTCTGTGGTACCGGGTTAGATTTCCACATAAAGTTAATGGGATTTTCCAATTAAGGAATTCTCCAACAGCCAGGAGATAAAAAGCTGTTACATCTCCGTGCCTTAAAATACGTGTTTTTGCTGTTAGTCCTGATCTCTTCGATCGAGTCATGTTGGCAGACAGAATAATTTATTGATAGAAATAAATATAAAAAGAGTTACTGTAATAGCATTCCCTGTGTTTGGCTGATCATTGAAATTGTCAACTTTAGCTTAAATTTGTTCTAGATAATATTGACAAAAAGGTATTATGAATGACATTCTATGACATTATACTGTTTTTCCCTTAATTAAATTATAAATAACAAATAATTACTATTATCAATATAGAAATTACAGTCAATATGCGAATGTGTAATTATTAGTTAATTTAAAACGTTCATGTACGTAATTGACAATTTACTAAAAAAAATATGGTTTATTTTCTTTATAACGTTATGTAATTGTATATTACAATAAATATAGTAATTTAAATCAGTATTTAATAAAATAACAATAAAACTAAGAATTTTAATCTTCAACCTATGTATCATGAATTCGTTACATGGAGAACACGTGGTGCTAATTAATCGTCAGACGCCGATTAATTCACAGGTGATATGATCCATGAACCCCCATCGCCCCTCCCAGACTTATTCCCAACCGGAGATCCTTCGCTAATTACTGAACGGAGCGACTTCAGGGGCTCTGAGGATCTACTGCGCATTTATACTGGATATATATTATTATTTAAAACTTACAACACATAAATTTTTTTTTTAAATTAACCTATACATTAGATCCTAACATATGAAATTGGCGTTTTATACGGGAGGTAATTTTTTTTTTAAAAATCTATTTAATTAATTAAAGTATGCACCGTTGTTATCATTGATCCCTTTACTAAAAAAACCATGAGGGCGAGAATCAATAAACTCTTTCAAGGCGGTTTGGACTGCAGTTTTTTTTTTTATTGTATAGGAGGGTGGACGAGCGTATGGGCCACCTGATGGTAAGTGGTCACCAACGCCCATAGACAATGGCATTGTAAGAAATGTTAACCATCGCTTACATAGCCAATGCGCCACCGACCTTGGGAACTAAGATGTTATGTCCCTTGTGCCTGTAATTACACTGGCTCACTCACCCTTCCAACCGGAACACAAAAATACCAAGTACTGCTGTTTTGCGGTAGAATATCTGATGAGTGGGTGGTACCTACCCAGACGAGCTTGCACAAAGCTCTACCACCGAGTAAACCGTATCGGAGTTGAATTTTTTCCTTGTAAGAAGTTGTCCAAATTCCGGAAAAAATGGTAATCTGTTGGAGCAAGGTCCGGGGAGTACAGTGGATGTCGCAGACATTCCAGTTGTAGCTCATCTAACTTAGTGGTTGTTTGTTGTGCAGTGTGTGGTCTTGCATTGTCGTGAAGCAGCAGTGGCCTAGAGCGATTGACCAATATCGGTTGTTTAGCAGCTAGTTCTTCCTTCATGGTTTGCAGTTGCTGACAATAGATATCTGCCGTAATCGTTTGGCCAGATTTTAGAAAGCTGTAGTGAATGACACCGGCTCTAGTCCACCAAACACTCACACGTAACTTTTTCTGAGTCAATTTTCGATTAGGGCAGGCTTTGGCTGGGTCTCCAGGGTTCAGCCATTGCGACTTGCGCTTCCGATTATAGTACAGTATCCACTTTTCATCACAAGTAATGATTCGATTTAAAATCCCTTAATTATTGTGTCGGTTGAGCAAAGTAACACAGCAGTCGATGCGTGTTTGCAAGTTCGATTCACTCAATTCATAAGGTTCAAGTGGATTAATACAGTTTTATCACTTACTCTGAAGCCTGCAGCTATCTCTGAAGTGCTTTGTGATGGATCCGTTCCACAATAGCCTTTAATTCTTCATTTTCCACTTTGGTCTCCGGCCGTCCACGGGGTTGGTTCTGAAGGTCCAAATTTCCAGAACGAAAACGTTGAAACCAAAAACGTACCGTGCTTTCTTTTGCGACACCAGCGCCGTACACATCATTAATCCTTCGAGCTGTTTCTGCAGCACTGGTGTTACGGTAGAACTCGTACTCGTAAATATACCGATATTTCATGTTTTCCATTGTGCGGTAATAAGCGACGCCAAAGAAAAATATAATGAGGTAAACAAATGAATGACTGTTTTCAAAACCCAAATGTACCAGCTAAATGAATTTATAAATTTGAATTTGGAATTCTTAACCAAAGAGGAAATATTTTAGATCAAAATGGTCAGTACGACAAAACGCTAATTTCATATGTAAGGACCTAATATATACATTATGTTTTAAGAAAATTGTAAGACAATACAAATAATTATTAAAACAACTATTTTCTTCTAGTGTGTTTTGTCTAGTATATAAGCTGAACCGCTGGAATCTGATTATTAAGATACAATTCATGCTGATGATATCTGGAAATGTATTATGGCATATTTTCCGCTTTAGTAAATCGTAGTAAATTGTTTCGCCATCCATCCACACGACCGTGGTTCATTTTTCTCGCGTCACGCGCAAAGTTCGCCGACATTCATAATGCAGGCGATGTCGGCGCGTCAACACGGCATATTGCGGAAGGGTTAGCAGATTAATGGAGAGCGGGATCAGGCCGACACTGCTTCTCGGAGAAAAAATGAAAGACACTTGTCGGCAGAACTGTCGTTTTCTTATTTTTTATACTTAGTTACCATCAACGCATGTCTTTAAATGTTATAACTAATTCGAGTATATATTTCAAATACTCGACATATAAGTAAAAAAAACCACAAGTTTCACAACTTTCATAAATAATAAATAAAAATAAAAAGCCTTTTATTTCGTTGCAGATTATTTAATTATTCCTATTTTCGATGTAAATGTTCGACATTTAGTTACTATCTGCAAGAACCCCTCTGTAGGTGAAGGCCTCCTCCAAAGATAGCCAGCTTTATTTCACGACTTTATTACCTATTAATTTCAACATTTAATCAACATTAACTAATATACGAAAAAACTAAATGATTGATTTCAATTAATAGTAATGATGTTAAAAGTTCCTTATTTATAAAAATATCTAACGATAAAAATCTTAGTTTTAATTCAATTTGTAACATCATAAAAATACAAAATATAAAAGTCAAGAGTAATGCAGAACACCAATACAATTTATATTTGCGAATAAACATGTAGGTAAATTTCGATAATGGCAGTAGTAAAACGGGTTCTCCGAAACAGACGTGAAATTGTACTCGTGATGACGCGAAAAAGGAAATAAAAATACTATTTTTTATTAATGTACTTATTCGTTAGGATCACTGTGCTTATAATATACAGAAATGGTTTATCATATAAGTTTTGTATAGCCAATAATATTGTCACTATTATGCTCGTTTTGTGAGCTAATACGTATTTTTTAACTAATAAAAATGTATAAAGTATTTTTAGATGATGATGTAATATGGGCAAAATGAAAACGTCTTCTCAAGTAAAGTGTGTTACAGTAACATTGTAGAAGTTACGAGCCTGGCTCGCGACGCAACTCAACTGTGAGATATTGCCTTTTTTATGACCCACTCTACTATACTTACTGGGACAGAATAGATCACATGATGCGATAAAATATTGCCCTCTGTGCCACCAAATCGAATTAACCCGTCCACTTGCATGCAAAGGCGCGCCGACGCGAGAATAGAAATTGCGATATTGGTTTAGGATAGGTACCCAACTATACGAATTTTCCCTCTCCGTTACAAATCAAATCGAATAAACATCCGTCGATATACTTCGAACGTAGTGAGATATAAAAGTTTTGGAGACATCGTTTTTTCTTAATGTGTCTTGATATGTTAACGTAAAATAGAGCTATATGTTACTTACGGACTTAAATTTAATTTAAAGATTAGTTAGGAATAATAAATATGCTTCATAAAATATGCAGAATATTTAATGTTACTAAAATATACATTTATAGACCATAGTTGACTAGACGGTTTCATATATTATTAAGAAAATAGGTATTCTTAAAGCAAGGCATACAACGTAACCATATAATTCCTGTAATTGTTCAACAATTAATATACAAACTTGTAATTAATTTGTACGTGATTAACGGGCATAAGGAGGGCTTACTGAAGATTACGTGATGAGAATTATTGTTGTACGGGTGCTAAGGGGGTGAGACAAAGTTCTCAAAAGGGGGTCGGTCCGCAGGCTAAGATCCAAGGCACAAGCAAGACTGGCTCGAACTGCTGTCCTCCCTCTAAGATTCTCGCGGACGCCGCCGCCAATTAGGGACGCAATCGCTCACGCGGCTGGAACTTGGCCCCCACACCACCCGGTCCGCCCAACGCACTCTTTGTTTCATGACGTCGTCTTATTTCCCCCATCATTCCGCCACTTGTTACCAAATGAAAACGATTTTACTTTGGTTGTTCCTACGAAATAAGTGTAACCATATTTATAAAATTATAGTCTATCAAAGATTGTATTTAATTTAAAATATTAAAAATGTATCAGAATTTAAAAAAGATCGAGCAAAAGTCCTACGCAATCTCTCGAAAATTATTACATAAAAAATATAATTCAACATATTAATCAAGAACTGTGAGTTATTAACAAATGTCATAGCATTTCTGTGGTTTATTTATTTTTACTCCTATTGCTATATGATTAGAGTTTGGATTGTGGGTGAGCTAGTTGTGCAAAGGATGTAACACCTTAAATCGAGTCGTCTTATTCCCGGTGAGCCAGTTGTCAAGCTGCTCTGAATTGACGATAATTCAGGTGAAATTTTAACCAAGTTTGCCTCACTGTGTGGCCGACAATGTGTCACACACCGAACATGTTCTCAACACAAAAAGGTGACTTATTGGTTCGTCTGTTACTTAAGTACGATTATTAAAAGACATATTACTTATTAAGCCATTATTAAAAAGGATGACGACCTTTAAACAAATAATACGCCAGCTCAAAAACTCGTTTCAAATTAAAATTATGTATTAATTAAAAAGTTTAAAACCATCTATCGAATCTACCGATTGTATATGTTTGATCAGTAAGAGAGATTTTAAATACTAAACAGATTTTAGTATTTAAGATCTCTCAACGTCAATTTTATATTAAACGGATTTTTAATCATTTATGAAATTGCACCAAAAACAAATTGCAATATTTTTGCTAAGCTGAGACTTAACAACCGGAATGTTGACGACTAAATATTCGTTTTTATTTGATTGTTATGTATTCAACTAGACTCAGACCATAATCTTATGTTATATTTTAAGTAATTGTCGAAAAAATATTTACATACGTTATGTATTTACAATTATATGTATTTTTATTCTTCTTGTGTTTGTGTGTATGTAGTTAATAATATTTTAAGAACGTATTGTTGTTAATAATACAAAACAAAAATCATATCCAAATATTTATTCAGATTATATACATTTCAAATATAGTTTTATTAAAAAGGAAAGCAAAAACAGGGTTTTCAATGCGAAAGGTTATGTAAGAAAAAAGTGTTGTTTTTTGTGAAAAATATATGTTTGTAATTATAGCAAAAGCTGTAGTAATAAGTAAAATAAGTAGTTCTATGACTTTACAAGTTAAAATTTTATTATTTATTTTAACTAACATAATTTTTATTTAAAAAAAAACAGATTAGAAAATTGTTTCCTATTGCTGCCTTGAAGAGCAGTTCTAATTTACTTCTGTGATACACATAAACCTTCGAATCTTAAGAATCGTACTGTCCTACGCGGTATTTACTTTCAAGCCATATGGAGTAAACACAAGACGTCTTTGTTTTTGCTATCAGCTCTATTTACTACCGAATATATTTCTTTAATCTCTACTGGATTAGCTTATTGCGACGGTTAATGTAACTCACGCTTTTATACGCAGTTGAGTCTACCAGTTATTGAATAATATATTTTATACCATGATAAGGATCCTACAAATTATATATATATAACCATCACATAGTTGTTGATTTTCATATAGATCATATGAATTTTATTCTATACACGTATTTGACTATGTCAGTATTTGAAAAGAGTAAGTAACTTCTGAGTTCCTTGCCCTTTTTTCTCGGCTAAATATAATATAACGATCTGTGATAACATTCGATTTAATCCTGTAACATAACGATTCGAAAGTGATCACTTGAATAAGCGATTTTATGATTTTACAATCAAATAAAATACCAATGTGAAAGTAATAATAAGAAAGCATTCCTATTATGAAATCGTGAGGCAATATGTTCTTAAGCACAGGTAATTGTTGATAAAATCAATATTTTAAGAGGATATCGTGTGTTTGGTTTATAAAGAAGCAGAAGAATCAGGAGACTCTCATTCTAAAAGTACAAGGAGATGAATTCAGTCTACAGTGACGGTGGAGATGGAATAAAATTAAAAAAAATATATACGAAAATATTGATACAAATATTTCTATGATGAAAAGTATACTCAATGATTAAAAATATACAATTATTTTTTAACTGTTATGGTATAGAAATACTTTTCAAGAAATAGATTACAGAATAGAAATATTTAATTATAAATTTGTCGTAACCTTTTGAAATGCATTTATTTATGTATTTATTGACGACTTTTATTGCGTATTTAGTCAGTATTTAAGCTGCTCTATTGTAACTAAAATTAAAATACAAAACCTAATGGCTAGCATTACAAGCACTTTCGCATTTCCATTATACTTAGAAAATTAATTAAATCATATAACTCTGAGTACATATCTATTACACTATTCCATGCCTTTACTTTTACAAATACATATAAAAAAAAACTTTTATGCTGTACGTGAGCTATAGCGACTGCGTAATTAGCTAACAAATGAATACAGCAGGTAACAGGGAAATTATTTAGACGTAATTAGCATTTATATCTAGCAAAAAATATAATATTTTTATTTTATTATGTATGTAATTCTTTTCAAGACCGTCGGACAGAAAAACCGAATAATATTGACGTTACTCACGTTGTAAATTCATGGCCGGCGGAAATATGTGATGATTCCTCATAGCAGCATCCTGAGGGCGCGCACACTGTGGCGGCGGCGGTTGGTATCGCATGCCTTGGTAACGGTAGGCAGCTTGCGACATCTGTCCACATGATGCCAACTCTCCCCATGACAGCTCTCCACCACCGGAACCCAGGCAACCGCTGTCGAACCCACCACCAGCACCGCTCAGATACCCGTACTCCATAGCTGCAACTATTTTTTTAACACACTTTCTAACATCGGCTCCGTAACCTAAGAAACGAAAAATTTCCAGCTCCCGCCAAAAGTGGCGCGCCGCGCGGGGCGCGTTCTTTACGTGTACGGAGGTCGCGAGAGCTCACATCCACATAATTGGATGAGCCGTGAGTATATCGAATTATGCCGATTACAGATGGTATCGGATCACAAGGATAGTTTTTACCGACACGGAGGACCGCGCGCTCGCCCCACTTGAAATCGAATGATAAGCCTAATTCAATAAGGGCGAGCCTCGAGGAGGGGGCGGGGCCGCACCCCCAGGAGGGCCAATGGGCGAGCCCGGCGGTCGGGTACACCGCCCCATTGGTCCCCGCACCCTCGTCCCCTCCGCGCCACGCTCGAGGGTGCATGTCACGACACTTGTCTACTTTTCTTTTCGCCGACAGTTTCTTTGTCATTGAGGAAAATAAAAAAGTTGTAATTAACGGTCCAGGTAGGTACTAATGAATGGCCGTTGGTATATTTAATCGGGAACCCTATTGCACTCCAACTTTGTCGTAAGCGTTATACCTACAAGTAAATAACATTATGGATATATTCTAAAAGTTTAGATGGATCTGGTACAAGGAAAAGGTTTCGTATCGCAAGTGATTGATCGTTGTCTTAGGGTGGCCGTTGTAAGCTATTTGTGAAACGCTTTTCAGCTGCGGACGGCGAACGAGTTACCTAATTGATATGGAAATTTTGAAAACTATTAATTATAAAATTAATTTTTCAATCAGTAATATAAGAAAATACTCACTTGTTAATAATATTATATTGTGTATATAATGTTTATTGTTCTTATTATTTTAGTACCTCCCTACTACTTACCTAAATAATTATAGTATTACTTAACTTTGATTTATTTTATGAATAAGGTAATAATGCCATTGAGAAAGTAATAACCAATACGATAAATATTTTTCTTGTGTATGTATTATGTTTTTAAATTATTTTTAAATATTAAGTATATTAAACTTAAGTTTGCATGTTTGTTACGCGTCGTCGTAATTACAGGATTAGACCGTTGTAAAATAATAAATTGTGCCAATAAGGTCTTATGAAGATCTTAAAAATATCTGAATAAATAAATGTCTGCGGATAAAAATAACTATAGTTGTGCTTTATACCAAAACAAGGTAAATAAAAATATAAGTAGGTACTGTGGCGGCTCGCTAAGTACAATAAATAAAAAATAGCAGCAAAATCGTAGTATGCAATTAAATTTATTAAAATGATCTTTACCAGTATGATATTCCCTATGTTAGTTGTACGCCGCGGGTGGTGAACAAGCTGTATAAGGCACACTGCTACGGGGTACGTGAGAAAATGACGCGTATAATATTCGCGACGCAACGCTCGCGCCACGTCGTCGTCCCGCGGGAATTGCGACGCATCCCGCCACTTTATTTATTATTCATCGTAATTGCAACACAGTTACTCCCTTTTTTATTTTTCTGTTTGATGTATTAGATAATGCATGTAGTTTTTTGTTGTTGATGAATCTTATTTTTATATGTATTTTATTTATTTATTATTTATTTATTTAACACTTTATTGCACAACAACATATAAATAACACAAGAGTAAAAGGAAACAGTATTTTATAAAAAAAATCCTTCTTATGCGAAATATTTTTACTGACTATGATTTAATAACTTACTTAAGAACACATTTATTAAGGCTACAAATACTTGTATAAATTAGTCAACTCAAAATATACTGTGTCGACGTGTCTTCATAATCATAATCTTAAAGATATAAGTTTATTTTTAATCAAGTTTCAAGAAAAGCAGGTTTCTAAAAGAGAGACAATTTTCTGATTAATTACAGATAAATCACACAATTACAATTTTAAATTGTAGTAACTGGTTATGTTATTATATCTATCAACGTTTATCCATCGATAGAAGCGAGTGTCGTAAAACGAGAGATTTAATATTTCTCATTAAAAAGTCATTTTATTCACATTGGATTCCACTTAGTGTTTCTACTAAAAACTAAATAAAGACAAAAATATTGTTTCAATTATGAAGCGACAAATCACAACGACTTTCAATGTCATTACTGAAATAGGCCTCTTGTGCTGTGAGGAAGATTGCTAATTCCATCACGCCGTAGCAATGCGGTGTACATACATAAAGTGCTAGGCCCTTCTCCATTACATGCGTTATTTCAGACGATATTTACCTGTATAGCATCTAGACGAAACAAGATTACAATTATAAAGTTAACATTCATGCTGACAGTTAATAAACTAATAATTATATTAATTAATATTTCCATTCATCCATCCAGCCATTACATTTATAACATATGAATAATTAGTTGTTATGAACATTTTTGAAACAAAACTATTATTTATTCCACATACAAAACACAACTCCACATCCACATACAAAACAAAACTATTATTTAATCCACATGCTATAAAATAATAAGTAGAAAACTAGTTAATATTATCACCTGTGTTAAAAGTATGTGCATAACTTCATCTTAATCGATTTTATTAGGGCTTAATTCAGTAGCAAGGTTAAACCCTCACGTAAAACCTCACAAGCAAAATTAAATGAAATCTGTTAAAATTCCTTTACAGAACAACGAATTATTTTAACACGATTTTTTAAAGTTTAAGAAACAATATAAACATACAATACGATAGTTGTGTTGTTAATCATAGTATTTTACTTGTTCTTGGGTAGTTTAGTGTGGTTAGAAATATCACTTATCCGAAACCATATGGAAGCTGGCGATCAAAATTTATTAGATTTTATTTAGATTCTCGCATGTAAAACAAAAATCTTATAATCACTCTAAAACGAACGTTACTGACTAACGATAAGTCAATCCAATCATGGATCAGTCAGTTGTCAATTGACAGACCGTTGAATTAGTAAAAAGGGATAAAAGATACATTAAACAATTTAACTTGTACAAATTATATAGGCTTATGTAACGTTCTAATAACTATTCGATAATATTGATCGAGTAGCTGCCCGTCCCGGCTCCATACGGGTGAAATTAGCCCTCCCATTTCCTCTCCTTAAAGTTTTTTACAAAAATCCTTACGTAAGCGAGTGCTAACATTATTATATAAACCTATGTTCCACATTTCAGCTTTCTTGGCCTAACTAAAAGGACTAAATCATTAAGTCATGTCATACACTAGAATATCATAATTAAAGGAACTAAATCGATCTGTATTTATTTGAAGTTTGAGCTGTATCTATATTATAAGCTATAAATTAAACACAATCAAAACAAATCGGTCGCCAGCTCTCTACTCAAAATATTTTTAATTTAAGGTTGATTTTTAATAAATTCACCAACATTGACCCGACCATAACATTCTAACGCTCAATAATACATGTTTATATTTTTATTATGTTTGTATGTTTGTTTTTATTTTTATTATAATATTACATTTTCTGTTCTTACAAATGTTACATATGTAGGTACATAAGATAAAGCTGGAAGCGTTAATTTTAACAAGTTGTTGACATTTTAATGTGAGAATTATTATATTGACGACACGGCGACAATTTCATTGAGTTTTTGTTTCTATTTTTTCGCATAAAATATCATTATAAGATAATAAATCGAAATTCGGTTACTGGAGCTAATAATTTATTAAAGAAACTATTAAAAAAAACATTATTAATCGATAAAAAATATATTTTTATGATACATATGTATTTATTTAGTTAATAATATATTGAATATTTATAATTTTTGAATTGCGTAATCATTAATTTCGATAAGGTGAAAAAACTATTAAAAAACTTTATTAATCGATAATTTTATTTATCTTATAATTTTATCATAAATACAATTTTTATGATAAATTTTTATGTGTGTAGTTCTTAAATATACATAAAAAAATTTAATTACTTTACCACAAAATTTGATAAAGTGATCTGCGCGATAAAACAAAAAAAGACTATTTAAAATAGCGCAAGAGTGTGACATCGTATTTACTTGTCGTAAGGGAATGGAAAACAAGTCTGGTGTAATATATGTGATCACTTAGCGACCTGTAATCAAACAACTGCTGCGTAGTTTTTCGCTTTTCCCGTAGAACCTCTTTTTTCTTTTTGCGTAGCTATAGATTTATATGATGTTTAGATTACATAAGATAAAATTATTACATACTTTTGAGTTATTATAATTGTAATATTTTGTACCGTTTATTTATAATATTGTGAATATTGAAGAAAACGCAATTAATTATATTAAAATAAAAGTCCATCTATAGAGTTAAAATATTCTTAAAAACATTTAGTTTTATTCAATCAATAAATATAATAAATTTTAAGTAAAATAGTTAATACTAGCTTTCGCCTATGGCTTCGCCCATGTGTTGGTCGGTGAGTTGGTGCTAGGTATATAAAACGACTAGCCTATGCCCATCCATGGCGTTCAGGCTTGCTTTATACCAAAAGACATAACATCTTAGTATCCAAGGTTGGTGTCGCATCGGTGATGTAAGCGATGGTTAACATCTTTTACAATGCCAATGTATATGGGCGTTGGTGAGGACTTACCAACAGGGGCCGTTAGCAATAAAAAAAATCATCAATATCGGTCAGTAGTTTAGCAGTGAAAACGTAACAGACAGACAGAGTTACTTTCGCATTTATAATATTAGTATAGATTTAATATTCGTATAAGTTAACGTTTCACATATACGTTAAATAAAAATAGTAAATGAAAACAAATACATAATGGAATCTATTCGTTAGCTATAATATAAAAAATTGAATATAAGAACACTTATTCTGTTACTAACACTTATTCTGTTACTAAAAATCAGAAGCAAAACAAAGAAGTTGTAATCGTCCGTCTATGGCGGCGCGTTGCAACTAATCCGATAATGCGCGGTTATGGGCGAATGCGTGCGTCTTCTAATTCAATTTGCGCCCCCGAGGCCACATGCCGGGTGGCCCCATACATCGCTGTTTTTAATTAACATATAACTAAACTACGCGTCATAGAACACTTACTACGAATCTTAGCCTTCATTATAATTAATAAAAAGATTTATTAACGTCATATACATTTTTACCTATCCACCATACATACCTTAGACATACGAATAGCTATATCATATATAAACATATTAACAGAAACACTACAATATACTAATTGATACAGCTTAATGTATGGAATAACTTTGTGACAAAAACTTTAAAAGACAAGGGACATATTATAATAATATTATCTTACTAAAATAAATGTAACCTTTTCCTTTTACAATATTTGAACTCTACCTCTTCGCATATTCAGATGGGTTTACTAAAACAATGTACATATATAATATAAGTATATAGTATATAAGACAAATTTCTATTTTGCCAATTTATCCGAGGAATAAATAAATAAATAAATAATAATTTAAAGATTTAGGTTTAGGTATATTTTGATCTGTATACTTTCCTCTAAGTTTTGAGTAAAGCTCTACTAGGAAGAAAGATATATTTTTGTTTTGTGTATATTTTCATTAATATATTTTTAACGATGGTGCTTAGAATTTAAAAAATATTTAATTGAAAATCTGCAACATGTTTATTCACCAATCAACGTTAGAGAAGAATGGCGAAAAGCGGAATAAGTACTAACCTAACCTTCTCTTCAAAAGGAGAGAAGTCTTAGCCCAACCGTGGGATAAAGATTTTTATTTTACTTAATGTAACATAATAACTGTTAATTCTAATATTGGTAAATTGTTTTTCTCCAAAAGATTAACAGAAAATAGTCCTTCAGAGGTGTTCTTTCTTCTAGAGGTGGATGTGTACGTGAGGGAGGTGTTTGTAACACGAGAGTGAACTTATAGATATTTTTTTATCAAATGAACGAAGCTTATTTTTTTTATTATTTGTTGTAACTTATAATTTACTTATAAAGTATAAATTTTATTATGGATACAACTAACATGAAAATGTAGTGACGACATATTTACCTGTAATATGAAATAGTAATATACCCACATATAAAACACAAAGACAAATAGTTTAGATTCCATGCTTGACAACGCGTTAGGGTCTTAAAATCGAATAATTATAATCGAATAACAGCGCATATGTGAGCATTTACCATTTATCATTACCATATAACCATTAGATAGAATTTTCTCGTAGATGCAGTTGTAAAGTAACAGCCTGTGAATGTCCCACTGCTGGGCTAAGGCCTCTTCTCCTCTTTTGAGAAGAAGGTATTGGAGCTTATTCCACCACGCTGATCCAATGCGGATTGGTGAAATACACATCTGACAGAATTTCAGTGAAATTTGACACATGCAGGTTTCCTCACGATGTTTTCCTTCACCGTCAAGCACGAGATGAATTATAATCACAAATTAAGCACATGAAATTCAGTGGTGCTTGCCCGGGTTTGAACCCACGATCATCGGTTAAGATTCACGCGTTCTTACCACTGGGCCATCTCGGCTTGAACCTTGCTAAAATAAATATTAATTCATTATTATGAATCTATGTATAGAGTTAGTAACATTAATTAAGTAGTTCGCGTTATCATCCAATTTGCTTAAACGCGCACTTGCGTAACATAGTTACCAACATACAATCCGTAGAATATAGGCGTTAGAGCTTTCAGTGCGACGCCCAAGGGTGACATGGCACCTGAGCCCTTGATTGATGAGCCACCAATCGCCATGATTGTCGGCTACAATACTCACACATTTTTCAGACTTTACTTTAACAATGTCACTAAAAACTATGCTAAGTAATCAATACAGTTATTTTTGTTTTATTTTGTTTAGAATAGTAAGGCGGGTGGGAAAATGGGCAGACGTGTACGTGGTCATTGACATTAAAAAATATTAACTATTATTTACATCGCCAATGCACCAATGTTATGTCCTCTGTGACTGTAGTTACACTGTCTCACTCAACCATAAAACCGGAACACAACAATACTAACTATAATATTGTTGTTTGGCGGTAGAATATGTCATGAGTGAGTGGTACAAACCCAAACGGGCTTGCACAAAGCCCTACAACCAAGAAAACTGACATACTGAAAAATAAATAACAGATTTACAAGAGTTTACCTGAAATAACGGGCTTATTTAATAGTAACGTTCTGTTTGTTGTTATTTATACGATAAATACGTTATAGTATTTTGCTCGAAGCCAAAAGGGTTATAACGATACACCTGCGTCACTGAATAATGACTCAGACATTATCGTTATTGCAAAACATAACACAACTAGAAAACCTCACGGTGCTTAGAAAATATTAATAGGGAATATTATACCTAATTCTACATCTAAATATTTTATATAAAATTAAGTTATTATTTTTACCATTTATCTCTGAAACTGTTGACCTGCTTTTTTTATATTTAATCTTCTTGAAACGTATATATTGAGGCTATAAAAACGAGCGTCCTATAAGTATATAATACGAAGTACACGACAAATTTCTGACGCGTTAATTCACATGAAGCCAAGATGGCCCAGTGGTAAGAACACGTGAATATTAACCGCTGATCGTGGGCTCAAACCCGGACCACTGAATTTCACGTGCTTAATTTATGATTATAACTCATCTCGTGCGTGTACGGTGAAGGAAAACATCGCCAGGAAACCTGCATGTGTCAAATTTCACTAAAATTCTGTCACATGTGTATTCCACCAACCCGCATTGGAGCAACGTGGTGGAATAAGCTCCAAACCTTCTCCTCAAAAAGAGGAAAAGAGGTCTTAGCCTAGCAGTGGGATATTCACAGGCTGTAACTGTAACTGTAATTCACATTAAATAAATAGTTTTACATACAAATAACAAGAAAAATATTCAATTAAATGTCATTACAATAATTGCGTTTAATAACACTAGTTTACACAGCTTACATACCCCAGCTGAAAGTTGTTATTTTGTTATTCATTTAGATAGAATTATCCAGAAAAAATAATAAGAATTCTGTCTCGTCTGGTTTAAGAAATTTATTAACTTAACTGAAATACATAATTATGATATTAGTACTAAAAAAAAATTAAAAATGACTATTTTTTGCCTTCTTTTTATAGCTATTTGAATAGTTTCTCTTATAATGGACCAACAGTAATCCCCTTACATGTTTTCATCCCAAAATACTTGATGTCGTTCTTCAAAAACCTTTAAATCTTAGTGAAAACGTTCCCCTTGTTCGTCAGTCATAGTTCCTTTTAGTTTCAGGGAAAAAACTCAAATGCGAGTGCAGAAAATGAATCTTTAATGACATGTTTACTCCCATCTTTTGAAAATTCTCCAATAAATCGGTAATAATTTCTTTGTAATTTTCACTTTTTTTATTTCCCAAAAAAATTTCCACAACCATTTTGAATGACTTCCAAGCAGATTTTTCTTTAACATATAAAAGGCTTTCAAGCTGAGAATCTTTCATAATTTTATGGATTATGGATTTGTGAGCCAACAAATATAACCTCTTTTAGTTTTCCTTCTGTAATGTTTGGAAAGATTATTTGTAAATACCGGAAAGCATCATTGTTTTTGTCAAGCGCCTGCACTATGAATAAGCGCCACTCTGTCTTATCATAGTTTTGATTCATTGCTTCAAAAAGTCCCGGGATATCAGTACAATAACAATATTTACCTTCTCTTTTGAAAAATTCTGAGTAAACTTTGCTTCTGTTTCTGAAAAACGTAACTTTTGTGCCTAGTAGTAATTATTTTCATGATTACTAGGTTCTCTCCATAGCATTGGTGAACCAAATGGAAGGTGAACGTTTTCTCCTGATGAACACTGGAGTAAGACGATTCTACAGCTTTCACAAAACACATGAAGCACCCACTTTTTATCTAAATTTGCAACAGGAAATCCAAAATAATGATAATATGCACTTTTTAACGAATCTACAATGGGTCTTCTCTTTTTCGACAATATAAACTGTCCACAAACATAACAAAAACGATCCGAACTTTGTTTATACTTTCTACTCGACATTTTAAATCAATCCGAAACAAGATAATTGTCGTTTGAAGCGAACGAATAAACAATAAACTACCGTCACCACGTTAGGTAATTTAAAAAAAAACATTTGACTGCAGGAAGAAATTGTGACGTAATAAAATATTTCTGCAACACTTTTAGGTTTAAGGAAGGTAGATATTTATATACATTTATTTTGGGGTATAAAAAAAGTTCAATTTTGTAAACTAGTGTAATATTTGGTTACGTGATTTTAATACCCCAAAATGTTAATACTATTTTAAAATAAAAGAAGTAAAATATATCATTTAATTAACCGATATTAATAGAAGGCTGGCTGATTACGCAAATTTACAAAAGCTTAAAAGATTGCAACAAACATGTAGATTCATATAAAAATAATATAATTAATGCATTACTTGTATTCACACTAGAAAACAAAAGATTGAATTGATATAAAATATATATATATGGTATTATTATAAATAACTTTATACGTTAACATTAATAAGAATAATATACAATATTACTCCAACGAATATATCATGAGACCACTATCGATCCTCAGTTGTGAGCGGTTCATTAGCACAACAGACCGCTCTATTTACAATGTGCAGCTCCGATAGCTCTTTAGTTAACCTTAGATCAGTGAAGGGGAAGAATCCTCTAGATGGAGGACGAGCAGGTCCTGCCGCTTGTCAAAGTGGCCGCCGTCGGGTTGTTTGAACAACTAATGAACGGCTCTCCCGAGACGGTGTGTTTGCCTCGACGCCCCGAGCTCTCCTCGCCTGGCTTTTTCGTACGCCTGGCTTTGCGGAGTCCCCGAACCTCCCTCCCAAGCCTCCGAGTGTTTACTCCCTCGGTGTCGTATCGGACTTTCAAGTGCAAATGCGAAAATTGTAGATAAACCGACCTGACCGACACGAGAATTTTAAGTTGTTTTTTTTTTCATTTTCCTAAATATTATACTTATATAAGAAACTTATGATATTTCTTTTTTACACGTTAACAGCTATAGAAAAAAGAAAAATATAAGCCGAATAAATAAGTACTTTGCCTGAGTCTGTGTTTCCCGATAGGTTCAACGTTGGTGTCTTCAAATCAAGAGTTACAGGTATCTTCTAAGCAAGCGTGCTACATCGTAGACCGTGTCTATGCTTAACATCAGGCAAGACAACGGTCAAACGCTAGCCTATTATGGGTAAAAAAAAGAAGTATAAATATATTCCGAAGTAGTTAATTTACAAAAAAAAAGTCTAAAACACTTAATTTGATTTTAATTTCCTTTTTCGAAGTTTCAATAGAAAATATTATTTTACGAAACTTCTAAGTAAATATGATCAATACTAACTTCAACAACACATTACCTACTCTTAATAAGTAATATAACACCATGTAAATATTTTTAATGGTATTATATGTTGTTGTTTTCAATTCATTTCCAGAAACTGTTAAAGAGTCCCATTACTGGGAAAAGATCTTTAGTGGTAAAGAGAAGGTATGGGCGCTTATTTCACCACGGTGCACTGCGGACTGGTTCGTATAAATTTGACAGAATTTCATTCGACACATGCATTATATGTGGTTTTATGGCGATGTTTACCTCCACCGCCTAGTACGAGATGAATTATAGACATTGGACATAAATTGGTGACGTTCAAACACAGTAATAGGTATACTAGCCTAGATCTAAGCCTGAGGTGGATTATAATGACACATCTATTAACCGAAATTATCTTTAATGGAAATTGTTAAATACGTCTGATTTTTTCTTATTGCTTACACTTCCTGCGGTAAGATACTCGTTTTTATAATTCCACAGACATTTTAACTTTGCCGCGTAATAGTCAATGCGTATAATCTTATGTTAAATACAATTTTACATAAAGTTAAGGCAATACAACAATATTACACAAATGATAAAAAAACGTTGAATTCGAATTCGATTATTTTAACAAGACAAATTAATTAGTTTTTATACAGTTATACATCTACTTTATATTATACAAATTTAACTGGATCCATCATATACAATACGTCACTAAAAAACTAAAACAATTTCTCGCAAATATAATCATTCTCAACCGACGTATTCCGTTCAAAATTAAATTAATGTTATAGAACTCCTTTGCACAATCATACATACAATACGGCTTAAGTAGTTATGGTCGTACTTATAACACCCATCTTTCTAATGTTTATAAACTACAGTTAAAAATTCTAAAAACAATAGTATCAGAATCTATTAAAAGAAAGTATATTAGCAACGAACTAGGCATTTTCAAACATTGCAAAACCCTACCGATTCAGCTGCTATTTAAGTACACAATACTTAAAGAAGATTTTTTTAATAACAAACTTCGTAAAGGAATTGAACATCCTGTACACACTCGAGCGATAACAGCAAACCGGTTACGGGTTGAAACAGCTAACCACACGTACGGCGAAAGAACAACGAATTACATTATTCCCCGTCTTATAAACGAACTACCCTCCAGCTTAACATTAAATATAAATAATAAAAATTATAAGAAAAAACTAAAGGAATACTTTCTAAATTCCTTAGATCAATAAAAAGCTTAAGCTTGCCGGCCAAATTACGTGTTTATATACCTAAACCACAAGTACTTGCATAGTTTATATTTAGCATTGATCATTTCGATTGCACATTTTATTTTATTTTATTTGTTTCATCTATTTCGTCTTAATGTCAATCTTATTTATTTAACAATACTACTATTACTATTGCAACCGTTTAGTAGGACTTGTTCAACGGTTAGTTAATAATATGTTTAATTCGTTGTTTTTTTTTTCTTTTTTTAAACTCAATTAATATGTACCTGTTTCTTTTGTTATATATATATATATATATATATATATATATATATATATATATAGTTATAAGCTCTAAATAAGCACAGATGGGCATTAATGTCAAACCTCTGTGGTTTTTATAATATAATAATATGTAAAAATTACGCAATTTATTTTCGTTTACTTTTATGAGCTTCGGACAGCCAATACAAATCTAATAAATAATTTTTGTACCATTTTATTTTACACATAATTAATTATAGGCGCCATCTTGTGTTTGTCAATAAAACTATCAAGATTTTATCTTCCAACAGATGTCCTTATCGTGTTCGAGTGACATCTAAATGTATTTATCAGCTATATCAATAGATGGCAGCACCTATGTAAATTGTAATTTGATCATGACTTTGTGCTTCCTCGGTAGATGTCAGTATAGTTAAACACCTATTTTTGAATCTGAATCATTCCTAACCTCACAATTAAAGGTTTATTTATTATTTATAAAGCTTAAAAGTCATGTTACTCGGATTCTTTCTTCTAAATCAAACCAATGTCACATTATTAATGAATCTATTCGTCTTTTATTAAAATTAAGCTACGTAGGTTCTATTTTAACATTATAGGTACTGAAATTAGCCGAGATGGACCAGTGTTTAGAACTTCTAAATCATAATCAAAAACTGTTGCTTCAAACCCACGCAAGTGGATATTTAAGTACTTAATTGATGTTACTAGTTCACCTCCTGCAAAAATAAGCATTTCTTTAAAAAAATCAAAAAGTCGCTCACTTACGGCCGAATACTGAAACGTCACTTATATATTAAATGCAACTTAATTATTTGAGACGCCGTTAATTTACAATTTCCCATACTAATTTATGAGCTTCTCAATGTTAAGTAGCGTTTAACTTTGAGGGACGTTTCAGTATTCGGCCGTTATTCTTACAAAATTATTAAATTATGGCATGGTGATCATCGTCGACTGAGTAATCGAGTAGCCACTCGACGATGATTAGCTGTGCAAAAATTAGCTTGGTACAAATGGTTGAATTTTTATTTTTAAATTAACATGTTCTCGTCGGTATGGCGGACTGTAAGTCACACTAAAGTACTTCTCCGGCATTATGCTACCGCCTATTTCTTTTTTCATCGACTATCGGACAATACAAGAATTTTTGTACCAGCGCATTGACCATCATTTTCCTTTTCGTCATTACGTAATGAAATCCCTGAAGAGTCGTCATACTGGTACAAATAACCGGAAAATTTGTGTTAGTATTTCCCGGTCTATGTTAGCTATTTATTTTTATAAATTGTCACGTTATCAGTCTTATCGCTGAAGTGACAAAATAAAAAAGATGATTTTGCGGGTCTAGTTATTTTTATATAAGAAAGAAAGAAGCTCTGTTACAAAAATATATTCTTTGGACATGGTTAAACTTAACTCGGGTGACAATAAATGAAATGGTATATAATCCAAAACACTTGCTTTTACGTGACATGCAAAGACATTATGAAATAAATTACGTATTTTCACTGATTATTTAATTTTTCAAATATAATGCGCTTGCATTCACTAACTTTTGTGTCAAATGTAGAAATCTCTTCAGCATACTTTACCTATTTAAGTTTTTTGTTTATGTACTATTGTTAAAAAAAATTTATTGATAAAATATCAAAAAATAAATAAGCTCTCTCTCTCATCAACTAAAAATAAGTAGATAGTCTATTTTGTGCCTTTGTTGGTATTAAAATAAATTGCCACAAGTAAGTATTTAGAAACTTATAAAATATTAGTTTAAATAAATATTTATTATAACTCAAAGGAACGGGAAAATATAACCTAGTTTCTGAAACGCCAATCAGTCCCTTTACTAAATACCGAACGCTCATTGGTCCCAATGCGTCATCGACTGCCTTCTACCAATGACCGTAGCGATACGGGTAAAATTAGTTAATCTGACTTTAATCACAATTTCAGAAACGTGTTAAGTATCCGAATAAAAATATAAAATTATTTTTGGGTTATTTTTTTATTTCATAAATTTTAAAACCAAAACTGTACATATTGACCTACAATAGACTATCTTAGTCTTAGCAACTAACACAGATTTAGAAAAAACAACAATATGTTTCCATGTGGGAATGTTTCACGATATTGTAAAACGTTTTCATTGTATTTTAGACATTTTATTATATTGTATTCTTTAACATCATTTTTATATTCATCGAATAAATTCTTCTTTATTAGTTTTACAATAAATTAATAAGAAATCATGTTTTTAAATGTGCTCAAAAATGAATGAAGTTTCAATTTAATTGTAAGTAGAAAACTTATAAGCACGACCATTAATTTTTCTAATTACCTTAATCAGCTCCGCGTAACGCTGCACGCGCCTCGATACTTCGGCTTACAAAATAAATCTCCCTTAGTACAAACGTGACCTTAACAATTATTAAATACGATATGATATAAATTACGCTGGAAGGCCACTTGCCCTACACTATCTCTCTCGATCTATGAATGTGAGTATTTTATAAAGTAATTAAAAAATAATAATCATAAGTTTATTACTAAGAGAGAATGTAAGTCAAATAAGTCTTCAAGATTACTCTAATTAAACACTTATTTATTATATCTAAATCTAAATATAAAGTTTGGTCGAAAACAGGAATGTGTAAAACATGTGACTAGAATTTACTAAACTTAACATCGACCTAAATATAAAAATTACATACTTTAACATTTTCACTCAAAACCAGCTATAATTAAAACTCTAACCTAGGTTTGCTATACACGCATTTCATTTAGATTTTTTTAATTAATTGAGATCCTTACATTTTATCGATCAATCAAGATAAAAATATTGTCGAAATAATTTCTATTCAAATCTAAAAAGTTCATGAAATAAAACATTAATAACTAACTATACAATGTGCGCAAATCAATATTTTTCCTGTTAATGTGTCAAACGCAAACAATCGACGATAAAAATATTATTAAAATTATGGAATTATAGTTTAAAATAGACATCGTAAACATATATTTTTAGTTTTACCAAATCTATTTACGAGTTTAACGATACAATTGAAAATAAATCCAGTATGTTTAATAGAAAACAGAAAGCGGATTTCATCATTTATTTAGTTTTATTTTCGGCTTTTTTTTTGTCGATAGTTTGCGCAGAACGTTCGTTGATACAAACTTCATCCAATGTATTAACATCATGGAAATCTTAGAACAATATTAACAAACAGTCTTAAAATATAATTTTTGGAATCGACGGAGATCAACATAGAGCAAGACTATCGAGAGCTTGCAGACTGTCAAACTGTTAGCTGTTTACCTTATAAATAACGCAAATCTATTACAACCAACTATTTTACATAAATAGTAATTTGAGATCAAGGACAATTCTTCTAATCTATCTTCCAAGTTTTGCATTGAAGAAATAATATAAAAACAACGTTTTTTTTATAAACCAGAAAGTCATGTACACCCAGGTGCGCGACAAATAAAATCGTAACAATCAAATCCATTCAACGCGATTCATAACAATTTCATCAATAGCGATGAGATCAATTGACTCCATATTTGTGTAGGATATGTCTATGTAAACATAGACGAGGATAACAAATTTATAAAAGTAATATTTGTTACTCAAAAACGAATGTCTTGGACGTCTGTTGGTGTATCTGGTAGCTGTGTTTGATCGGACGCCGTTTGCTTCACAGGTTGAATGTGTCTCGTTCTGGGTTCCTGTGGTTGTGTTTCTCTAGCGAGCACTCGCTCGACGTGTCTGGCTACCAGTTCGGCGGCAGCAGCAGGCGTCCGTGTCAGGGTGCATAGATCGTTTATGGTCATACGCACACGCAAGCCCCGCGCCGCTGCCGTTATACACGCCACAGCGATCAACGACGGCGGTACCAACAGGAACTCCGTTTCTGTTAACAAACAAATATTCAGGTCATTAAACTGGCATGTTAAACGCTAACATTGAAAGTTCGATAAAATATTAAAGAATAAAATAAGTTAAATTAAATCATCCAGTAGTTCATTTAGCGCGCTCGTATAATTATTTTCTAAATGAGTAAACCGCTTTTGACTGCGAAGAATTAAATTTTAAACTAGTTCAGTTTAGTTCGTATAGTAATATAATCAGTATACATAAGTCCAATCTCTACGCCCGTACCTACTACTTTGTTTAGTGCTTGTAAATCTCGTCGAACTCAGAATAACCAAAATTATGGTCTAATTTACTCAGTTCAAATGGCGATTTTATATGATGGTGATTAATTCCAGGCCGTTATCGGCCACGGCGACTGCTGTATGTCAGGTTACTGATTGGTGTGTCCTCACATGACTGATGTATCAGATTTTTGCAGTAACGTTCGAGAACAGTTGCAGCATGTGAGGACGTCGTTTACATAATTATATGTAATGTTTGAAGGCGATCTGTTTTTAAGCTGGTCTCTACGCGTATCTAGATCTCGCCTTCGCTGGTCTTCAAATGAGTAGACCTTCTGGTGCAACATTTGTCTCCATTCCAATCGTTTTTTAGCAAGTTGTTCCCAGGTGGAGGGGTCCATTCTACACCCTTTCATATGCCTTTTTAACACATCCTTATACCGAAGAAACTGGACTCCCTTCCGACGCTTACCGTTCTCCAGCTCCGAGTAAAAAATGCGTTTGGCCATCCTACCTTCGGGCATTCGGGATATGTGCCCGCTCCACCTGAGCTGCCGGCGCATTAGATATGCCTCCATCCCGCACACATTCGCACGCCTAATACGTCTGTGTTTCTCACTCGGTCAGACCACTTGATGTTGAGTATATCACGAAGACATTTTAGATGAAACCTATCAAGGGTGCGAATGTGGCGACGGTATAAGCACCATGTCTCTGCAGCGTACAAAATGTTGGGAAGGACAATTGCCGTGTAAACCCAAATTTTTGTTTCTAATTTGATGTCGTGATATCTGAATAATTTATCTCTGAGCCGTCCAAATGCTGCAGCAGCGGCTCCTATACGACTGATTAATTCCGTGTCCAGATCGCCTTTTGATGTAATGGCACTAGATACCTAAACTTATCCACGTGCTTTAAGTCGTTCCCATTTAGCTGGATGTTAAGTGGCACCTGATCTGCTGTGCCTGCAGCCATCATTTCTGTTTTAGTCACGCTTATTTTAAGTCCGAACTTAGCACACGTTTCATTGAATTTGGTCATGAGTTGCTGTAAACCATCAGAAGTTTCCGAAACAAAGCAGAGATCGTCCGCATACATGATTTCAGTAATTGTGTCTAGTTTGGTCTTTTTTTGTGCTCTGAGCCTGGTTAAATGAAATATTCCACCATCCGTACGGTACCCAATGCGAATGCCGTCTGTGTTGTATTTTAATGTGTCAGCTACAGCTGCAGAGAAGTACATAGCGAAAAGCGTCGGCATTTCTGCTTAACTCCACACGTAACGTTAAAAAACTCAGACTAGGAGTCTCAGCAATCGTATAAACTTTTCAGTACATCCGAATTTGGACAAAACTACCCATAACGCTTCTTGGGGTACGCTGTCAAATGTCTTTTCTAAATCAACAAAACAGAGAAAAATTGGTTGACTTTGTTCTTTACACTTTTCTTGTAGCTGACGTATAGAAAAGATGGCTTCACTAGTGCCTCTGTTTGGTCTAAACCCGAACTGAGTTCCTGGAAGAAGTTCTTCCGATAGCCTGATGAGCCGACTCAGAAGGATCCTTGGAAAAATTTTACCCAGGGATGACAGTAGTGAGATGCCCCTGTAAGAGTTACTGTCCGCAAGGTCGCTTTTGTTTTTGTAGAGCGATCAGATGACTGAAACTTTAAAGCTCTCTGGAACCTGTTCTTCGGCCCATATCTCAGAGAAAAGTTGCCACAAGGTGTTTTGCAGCTCTTCGCCCCCGTATTTTATCAGTTCCCCAGGTAAACTATCAATTCCTACAGCCTTTTTGTTCTTCTGTTGAGAACTGACACTTAAAAGTTTTCTGCCCAACGCTTTAGTACCTCATCCTTGCCGGATACTAACGAGCCATCTGATGACCTTAAGAGAGTGCTTTTTCGCTGAGTTGAAGTTGCGGTTAGCTTTCGGACTTCACTGAAAAGGGCTCCCAGCTGGTTTGTATCTGCTAATCCCTGAACTTAGCGAACCTTATCTTGCCACCACTTACCTATGATGGCGCGCGCAAGCTTTTTTATGCTCAGTGCACTCCGCTTTATAGTCTGTGTCTGACTAGACCCACACAGACAGACTTGCTGCCACAAGAGTTTCCAATGCACCGATATAGCGTTGGTCAGTACTGCATCGTTTTCATCGAACCAATCTTCATGGTTTTTAGATTGCAGTCCAAGTATTCTGTTACAATATTATATATATTCAAATATACATAAGTTTTGTTTAATTTATTGGCTTAACGATCATTTGTTTTGCAAAATAAATAGTAATTAAATACTTAATCCCCATAAAAAGTAGTTAACAGACGTCAGATGTTTTATTATATAAAAAATCGTTTCGAAAGAATGGTTTTTTAATACTACATCAACATTTACGACTTTGACATTAAGCTATATCTGAAGTATATAACATTTGGAAGGTCTTTATCGTTCTGAAAATGATAACCATTTATATTATTCATATTACAAAAACACTAAAAAAATACAATAATTTAATCAAATATAAATTATTTGTCCAATACAAATAAATTAAGTTTTTAATTTCAAAATAGTTTTTGATAAGCTTGCTTTGTAACATGATTATGCGGATCCAAAGAGGCACGGAGGCAGGTAGCGCGCATCTGTTGCAAGATAATTACGGACAGTGGACAGGTGGCTGGGCACCTTGCATCTTATTGGCCTTGTGTTAATCTTTTATTTTATCGACCTTCTAAGTTAAAACAAGTATTGTTTACTTATTTTTAATTCCTCATTTGTAAATCGCCAATTATAAACAGAAGTATATAAAAATCGAACCGAAAAATTTTAAAACCCGAGAAAGGACGACCGACGTCCTAAGGGGTCCACATAAAAAAAACCATCGCGTTACATTTTGCACAATACGAATGCTATTGTTGTTTGAGAATAAGGAAGGAAAATCGAACAGCTGCCAGATTTGTGCATGCCGTCCCCGTCTGCATCTTTGTGTGTTGCGTACCTCGTCACAATAGGCTAAGAATAATGGTAATTTACATCTTAAGTTCACTAGCCAAGGACGCAGCTGCAATTTTGCCAAGAACCAGGAGGGTTTCGTGATTTAACACTTATAATTTCAAGATCGAATCATCTAATCAAACTCTAATAATTTTAACTTTTGCCTTCATTAATCTTTGAAATCAATATATTAAGTCAAAACTATTACTTAAATGATTGTAATTATTGTACTAAGGATTGATATGCTATCAATACAACTTTCTCATATAATCTACAAATAATGCGAATTTTAACGGTGAAGATAAGGTGATGAACCTTAGAAGTTTAAAACATTCAACTAAGTCGCGTTGGGTGTAAGTATAGGGACCCGAGACGGCAGATGTATTAACACCTGGCACGACCCTTCCGTTTGCTGCCTCCGAGTAGGTACGATTGGGTCACTGCCCGCCTACACGTTTCTTAGTAGACCTTATAAGTTCCTTTACGCTAACATACTACAGACACCTCATTACTTAAACAAAAAAATGTTATGAAAGGTCAAAGCTTGCGGGTAACACATTAAGGCAAAGTGTTTTATATCATAAGAATAAACTATTGCTACCATTTTTTAAATACATCCAACATACATGTATAATTAAGTCTCTAAATTTTTATAGTTTTATAAACTAATTTCAATTATAATAATATGATAAATCTCAACATCTATGAAATAACATGAGTTAAAAGTTTGTCGTAGGTATTATCGAGCAGTTAGCTGATTAACGAATCAAAAACGAACGACAGATATCAGACAATCTCGCGCGAGCACCGGACCGAAGCGATCCGTTGTGCGACAGGTTGCCCGCCAGTTGGAGTCAACATCTGCTGACACACAAGCCAAAGGGCCACGCACGCCTAAGACTACACCCCCGTCTTACCCTACTATTTCTAATTATCCTGGAACACGTAATGAGCGTTACATCAACAGACTTTAAGAACCGTTAAGTTCCGTTTGTCGAACCTGTCTCGACAGCACCCTTTATGAGAATCCTTATAAATACAAATAGATGCAAAAGTGCAAGGGTTGCAAATAGTCAATGTCATTATCTAATTGTTTGAAACTAGTCGTAATATAATATCAAATCGTCCTAATGTCTCATTTTAAAATATATTAATTTTTGGGGTCATGAAAAAGGGTCATAGAATCAGTTATTCTACGTTTATTCACGGATTGTAGCCGCGCCTTCCTCTACGTGGTCCTTGGTTATATAAATATGTTCGTGTTTAATAAATTTTACTACTACAAGACGCAGACGTAGTACTATGATAACCATGCTGAGCTTCATTAAAATTCATCTTGTGATTTCCGCATGATACGTCCACAATACAGATATTGCGATTTGAATACTTATAAAATTAACCTTTATAGTTAATATTGCCAAATATTTTTATAGTTGAACATATTTTTAATTTTTATTACATAAAGTTAATTTTAATGATATGACATTATAACACGATTAACAATCATTTAAATTGAACTGAGAGGTTACGTTACAGCACAATAATTTCGCATCAAAGAAATAAATACAATCATTTTTAATGAAGGTATTTTTTTTAAAGTATAAAACTTTTGGTGGGAACATTAGAGATGGCTGGAGGTGATGTCGATGTCGGAAGGTTGAGTAAAACGTATCGTACAACCACGTATCGTGTTAGATAGCTAAGGGTCGGGACACCAGGTGCGTATTGAGACGGTCTTTGTCGGGGACCCTTTGTTAAATGCCGGGACAGGCCTTAGTGCTTGGGTAACGACAATGGCCGCGGGACGTCTTCGCGTATTGTCGCCGACTCAGCTGGCGCGGTCGCTCCCCTCACGACAAATCGCCTCATAAGTCACCGCGACCGTGACACGGTTACTTGAATTACTACAATAATAACAGTTTGATTGCTATCTTCGAAGATGTGAAACATGAAGATCGTCGTGCCTTACGACTGTTTCCACACTTAAAACATTAACTTACAAATTTAAGTTTTATAGCATAGAAGTTTAAATAAACCATAAAATATCTATGTTCTGCATCGTAAATTAACTGTACTGTATTATTAGATGAAAGGAAGTTTAAGGGTCAAGAAGTGTTATTAACCTGTTAACACCTTAGGGTAATGCGCGATCAGTTACTAGCAATTATGGGCACTTCCGGCATGCGACTATATTAGCCAGGATTTGAAAACATTTACTCTAAGTTTCTTGTATGAATTTCGTACACATAATTATTAAATTGATATAGTTTGTTAACAATTATGTACAAATACTTATATTTGTTTTTATGTTTGGCAGTGTCTGTAAATAATTATGTAAGTTAAAAATCAATCGACAGTTAAAAAGTTAAAATACAATGCAATAAAGAATAAGACATGCTCTCTTATTAAGGACAAACTTATATCTGTAAAAGTTGAGATACGGTAGCCAATATAACTAAATGATAAGCAAAGATAAAGTAATCTAAATGACTTAAGAACAAATCAACTTCAGAAGAAAAAAAAACTGTTACACTTTAAACAGATCGCTTGCATTGTTATTGTATAAATGTATGTATGATATGTTCATAATATTTTTTATGTTATTTCATAATCTATGTTCAAAACTAAAACACTCCTATGACAAGTAACCTAATAACAATAAATCAATAATTATAGAGATCAGATATAAGGACAAACGGGGTTTAAAGTCATATGGATGTTATATATACATTTTTAGTCAATATTTTTAAGTACAAACTTATTTTTTAAATATTAATGGACATCGGCGCTGTTTACATGCACGAAGTACACAATATATTTATTTACCCCGGTTTGTACTTGTAACGCAAGGGGTCAATGATGGTCAGTGGCAATTGCCTACATACCACCCAAGCGAGTAACGATACATTTTAACTATAACATGCATAAAGTAATAAAATACATATTTTAGCAAAGACAAATGTTTCACTTACACGAAACATTAAAACGCTTTTTTCCTATTCAAATCCTCAACCAAGTTGCTTTTACAGTTTGTCTACAAATATCTATTAATAAGGAACAATGAAACTTGAGTGACATTGTTGCGTATAAAGTTTGTACTCATTAGTCCTTAATTTTAAATTTTTCATTAGTTTCTTCTTATAATCATTGATTAATCGATTGATATTCATAAAACGTACCTAAGTATACAACATACGCACTGGTAATTTTAACAGCGTAGGTTATAATAACAGTCTGATCTCGCTTAAAATATAATAATCAGGTTTATTTTTTAATAAAAATAAACACATCTATGTTGACGTGACTTTACGAGCATGTTTATTCACTAGTAGAAGACCGTATCGAGCACATGGCGTGGTATACCATAAATCAGATTGAGTTCAGATAACGTAATGGCTATAGTAGAGTTGAACAACACAAAGCGAACAGTTTTTCTTGTGTTATCAACATACCAACGAACCAGACTTGGTTTTCATCTTAATTGTTCAACATTATAAAATGTTTATAATTTTAGATATGCTTATTCAAAAGTCATGAACAAAGAATTATCCGAAATTTCTTAGTTTTTTATTTATTGCGTAATATCATCATAAAAAAAACTTAGGTTAATGTGCTTACAGCATATACAATTATTAATATTAAAATATAATTGCAATCATTTGTGTGTAACAAAGGGAATTTTAGAAAGGGTCAGTGTGTGGGGTGGCTGCACAAGGTGTACGATATCACGGCACGAGCGGCATGTGCGTTCCGATACATCCAACCCTCCCTTAGCCCCTAAATGCTTATGACCACTCCACTGCACGCACTCTAATCGTATTCCAACACATCGACGACATAGATCGCTTTACAAAAAGTTCATTTGAGATTCAATTTCAATTGTAAAACTTCATACTTAACCATAATATTACAATTAAGACTAACGTTGTACTTATCGATCAACTAAAATTACCATAAAGTCAAGGAAGGCCAAATTCTATACGACCCGCATATTGCTGTAACAATACATATTGGCGAACGAAAATGCTTTTACCTAAATAATATAGTTATCTAAAAATATTTATTACCTGTATAGCAGACGGAGGTAAGTGTGAGCGCGTGCGTTCGTACGAGAGGATTGGAGCGGCCCCATGGCACTCGCGCCAGAAGAGGCTCTACGAAGTCGAAGGCGGTGGCAATTGAGAGCTGCCAATTAAGTCGTTGGAGAAGCATTACTTCCCATTGCTATAACAAAAAAAAAATACATCACTTACTCTAAATATCTTATAAGTGGTAACTCGTACACGATTACTTTTAATATTAAAACTATTTTGACCCTAATAGTCACCCCGAGTTTCCTATTGCCCTATAAGTTTTTCAGTACAATATAATTACAATTATAAAGTATTCATACAAGGTAAAATTAATGAAAGATACCTTTAAGTATTCTTAACCGTCATACAAGGTGGCTCAGGCGGAAACCGCAAAAAAAAATAGCGAATCACATTACAATTGTAAAAGTAAAGGGCAAAACGGGGAACCAATGTCTAGGGAAATTCACATAGTGAAGCTCAAAGGTTTAAAATAATAAGGGTGAAGTTAATTATCTAGAAAAAGCATTATACACATGAAACCTTTCAGGGTTGTTTACTCATAGTATTATTTATTACCGTCCTTCAATTATTATGTATAAGTAAATGAATTGTTTTACATAATTAATCGTTATCATATAACAATTAATTTTTTTACAAATACTTTCCCACTACTTGTTTAATAATGTTCTATATCGAACGCCAAATGCTAAGGTAATGATCTAAAGTATGGGAACTTTCTGCTGCATACCCTCCGACTTCATTATCATACACATCGTGGAGTTATCGGGATCATCGCGTGAATTAATTGCAAGGAAGTATATGGTACTATGCCATACGGTTCCTACTCATCAAAGAACGTGAGTATTTTCTCACGGTCACGGTTTGTGGTACCAAATGTTAGAAAAATTAACATACGTTACAATATTTAATTTAATTAAATAGTTGTATGGGAATTCATAATAATTCCTTTTCGAATAACTTAATACATGACTTATTTATTTAAGGCGATGTCATTATTACAACACAACATTTGGTTGGTGAGGGCGACAGTGGCGTGTGAAAGCGACAAGTCAAAAACTGACGAGCGCTAGCAAACTAATTTAACCAATCACACCTGCCGACCTGCTCACACAATATTACAATTATGACTATAATATGACAATATTCTTAATGTGTGAACTTCCTAACACAATTGTGTAAGCTGGGATATAATGAATGTACTGCTCTAGTCTTCAAGTGGTACGGATGTAAGAAGAATCGCCTTATCAATGTATCATAACGTCTCGCTACCCACATTTCCGTCGGAAGTAGCGACTAATTCAATACTTCGTCACACGTTGCAGCTCTGTACTTGTAAGAAAGCGACATTATATTCTTTGCCCCTAGAATTTGTCTGTCGCGGAAGAAGTAATCGCCGGAAACTCACAAGCAGAACTTTAAGGAAACGGGTAATATAATGTTGTCCTTTAGGGTGAAGGAGTGACATTTGACTCGGCTAATCGAGTTCATACACGACGAAATCAAAACAATGCAGCGCCTTGCGGTTGTCGCAGGATGTAAGGTGTATGGCTGCTTCGCGACGCGTTAACTTACAATTAACGTTTTATAAGATTTTGATCTATTTACAGCGATAGCTAGTTAAAATGATTTAAATAATTTCCTGTACCAATTATATTCTCATATTATCTAATGAAATAAAATAAAATTATAAGTTTTAATTGTATTAAACAGACACCAAATTATTCCTCTAGTATTCCAGCAATCAGCCTATGAAAGTTCAGAATTTCAATTATTCTTACTGTCTTATTTTCATCTGTTTTATCGCTACGCTGTATCTAAATAAAACAAGGTAACTCTAATTTACAATTACCATATGATATAATTTGTAATTTCATATTATAAGATTTGTCTCTTACCCGGACTTCGTGTGGAAAAACGGAATTGTCAGTGTACGCGCAGAGCAGATCGACTGAGAGAGGATGACACTGACGGAACTTGGAGGCTAATAGGAGGGCAGTGACAGCCAACAGTTGCAGCTGTTGCCGAGATATAGCACGTTGAGCCAGGAACCTGTCCATGTAACTCACGGCCAGCGGGAACACCTGCTCCTCGCACTGCTGTTCTTCACAAACCTGGTAATAAATTTACTGATAAGACCAATCTATTTTTAAAACTGATTAGTAACAATATGGTGTAAGAATGCATTATTAATGGCGTATATAAAAGATAAGAAGACACAAATCCGAAGATACGATACAGATTAAATAAATGTAAAATACTTGTTATTAGTAATTATGGCATGAAATAAGGTTTCATCGAGTACCCTGTAGAACGCATTACGTTATAATAAAGCTATTTAATAGACACACTGATATCAAGTAAGTTAAAGTAAAAAACTAATGTATGTAACACAATATTTACATGTAATTATGTATTAGATTAAGTAGTTAATAAAAAAATCATTATCTTATTTTATTTTATATGATTTCCACATCAAATAACTTGTATACAAAAAATATAACTAAATCGCCTAACGCTACACCGTATAACTTACGTCGTCGGAATGCTTGTTGTTGTTTCGAGATTAAAACTAGACCAAAAGATTTTTTAGTGCAGTTTGTATTATATTTCCTTAATTTGTATTAACAAAGACTTAACAAATTTGTAGATCACTAGGAGATATAAGAGATATGTTATATTCGCGCTAATTTATAACATAAAATAAATGAAACACCAAATCGGGCGTTAAAGTTCTATAAATACATAGACAGGATAGCCGTTGAATACGTATACAAGACGTAAACTATCAGACGTTTTTTTGCAATCCCTGTTACACTACATTATAAAGATTCCGTTGCTCATTGAACTCGAACAGAGCCTTCGTAAAAAAACTGTAATAAAAAGGTTTCCGTTCATGTCGAGCGATTCTAAGGGCTTATACCTCACGTAATCACACGTGCATCACAACATTGTTAGATTTTATTGTCATGAGTCCAGACTTCAGGTATGTGGATGTGACATACTACTACAATTTTATTCTACTAAGCACCTATTAACTATACCTAGTAAAATACGATAAATGTTGACAGATCATTATCATGTTTACGAACATATTAATTAATTATTCGTGTAATTAAATTTACACATGTAAATAGCTCATTGGAGATTAAAAGTTAATAATCCTTTAATTACTCATTGGCTATTAAGAGTGTACTAGTAAACACGTAAAAAGTAGGTAGTTAGCAAATGTTTTTTTTATTATAATAGATATATTTCATACTTTAATAATAATTATAAATACAATATGGATTAAATAATACAAAACTGTAATAACTTAATATATATTCAATTTGACGTAATTGTCTACAGAAAGCTTTAGTTCCCTTACGCTCTCAGAAATTTAAGGTCATTCACTCTAATTTTAATCAGCTGTTGTCGGAAATTGTAGGCGATAGTTTAAGTTTAATGAAAAGGGCGTCTAATAAATGTAATAAAAATTTAATCTTTTAAGACAATTTTACGCATGCATATAAAATTTTAGAATATAAAAAAAGAAACTTACCTCCAGCATCCAAGTAGTAACAACTTTTCGCATAAACGGTTGTATATCAATTTGTACATGTTGAAAATAGTCAGTGTGTAATGCATGAACTCTTTCCAGCGTCAGAAGATTCAACAAAAGCCTGGGATCTCGGTCCAAGGCACGATCAGGTCCAGCGACACACATGTCCATTGTCCTTCCACTGGTGTTGCTGTTATTTCCAGAAGTTTGTAAGTTTTCTCCACAAGATAAATCCATTGTATCCACTAATAAACACTTGACACCACAATATTAGCTTGAAAATAGCTTGTCCTAAGGCTACTTAGATCGTGGTTTAAAGTTCACAAAGTTCGCACAATGTTTATGTTTTTAACGAGATTATTTAGCAAGGCTGTCACAGCTCACACAGCCGCTCGGCAAGCTGCCAAACAGACAAGTGTGTTCTGTCAAACTGAAGTGGCATGTAAAGGAACGCAATGTCCCACAGACCCCCGCTCGAAGCTCTACGTGCATCCCCTCCCCTGTAGGCTTGTACCACGATGCAATGTTATGCTTACAATTTGTTTATGTTTTGTTTTTTTTATGGTTTTTTTATGACTAGCTCAATAATAACCTTACTACAAATACTAAATTAATTATTTTAATTAGATAGCTACCAATTTATAACTTTGACTTAAATTTTTTATAATTTCATAGGTCCTGGGTAAAATATATAAAATTATTATTTTACACTTAAACATCATTAAATGTGAGCATTTCTCAAAAAAATTGTACCATTGCTCAGAAATTATGCTAAAATGAAAATATTGAAATATACCTGAATTCTTTATTTTAAGCTATGAGTAAGGGTCTAATGAATATAAGGTTTGTTTGGAAATTTAAAATGTAAATAAATAGCAAAATCGATATAAATAGACCCAAGGTGGAGAAAAATTCTTATTTTGTTACCTTCACTAGTTTACGTAAATTTAATGTCGAAACCCATTACAACTAGTTTTATTGAATTAAGTGGGATAATAAAACAATATTTAACTTGTTTTCAGAAAATCAGTCTATATTATCAGTTAAATCTTAAATTAAAGACAGAATTTTTTCCTTTACGTTACTATTCGGCTACAACTCTTTTTTAACTTTACATTTTTGACGCTATTTTATTTTGTATTAAAATTTTGTAAGCATACATAATGCAAAGACTAACTATATATTACAGTTTTTATCACAAAATTATATTAATTATCAAAAACATACGAATAAAGAAAAGAAATATGCGTCCGCTTTTATGGGACAGTAACAAAAATAGAATACTGGTAACAAAATAGGATTTCTTAAGCCTAGACTTCACAGTAGTGCAAATAATTATATTTGACTT
Organism: Nymphalis polychloros; assembly: GCA_905220585.2. Lineage (NCBI taxonomy): Eukaryota > Metazoa > Arthropoda > Insecta > Lepidoptera > Nymphalidae > Nymphalis > Nymphalis polychloros. The sequence continues at coordinate 8,198,559 of HG992245.1, read as the reverse complement.
AATTATATTGATATTGATTCCAGGACTAAAAATTGTTAGAGTGAATATTCCCAAAATTAATCTCTATATATTAACATCTTATTAATAATATCTATACATAATCAACAATATTCTTTTGAACAGTAAAGTTTACAAAAAAGTACATGTCTCCCTGATCGCAGTAGATGAAAAAGTTTGATCTTATTCAAAGACCGCAGAGCAAAAAATAAATAAAATATGTTACATATTTGATTTAAAAAATATATGATTTACTCTATTCTCTAGTCACAATCGGACATAAAAACCTTTATTATTTCAAAGGCCAATATTGTCTAATATAAGAATCAAACTTTGTAAAGTAACACAATTTTCGTCAAACTAAAGCAAAATTTTCATACGTATTGCGTGCAATGGGAAGTTAGTATTTATTTTTACTTTGCAGCCAAATAGTAGTCTGTTGTCTTTTGAATTATATGAATATTAAATATATTATGCATATTTATGTATGTATAGGTATTTCGGTTACCTGAAACTTACTTACTAGCTCACTGTAACATGATGTCTTATGTACGTTGTAAGTAAAAATGGCTAAAAGACAAATATAAATGTAAAATGTAAGGTTTTCATTGTAGATAGTCACATAATTTAATATATTATTGCGTTTATTTGGTTACCAAATTAATTAAAAGAACAGGGGTAGTGAGGTGAAAAATACTATTTATTGTTATGCACTATTATATTAACAAAAAATATAAAAATTACAATAAAACGAAAGAGGTGGTTCGTGTTTATTCAGAGGGCAAATACACGTCAGAGGAGGGCCGAGGGTTAACAGCAGCTGCGGGTGCGCTTGCGCATAAGCCGGGTGCGCGCGAGCCGGTTGACATTTTATTACAAAAATCCCAACCCACCTGATCTCGTAAACTAGTCATTACAAATCCCTTTCCAGATTTCAATAGAAACAGAATATGCAATCACGTGCCCGAACATAACGCGTGCTATTGAATCCAGTTACTATTATAATCTTATGAATATGTTAAGTTTTACGTTTAATATGACCAAATGGATTGCTTGATTTTTTTTCCAAGAATATGTTATTACTTTGTGCCATCATCAGTGAATTTCTTATTGTAAAAAGGAATATATGCGCATATTGCTTTCCAATCGGTACAATACACCATGCTAACAAATCCGGCCACGCTATAACCAAAGAAAGATGTGAGAAAACCTGATAGTTGCTCCATTTGTTTTTTACCGAAAATCATGTTATTTCTATATACTTTTATATGTCTAATTGTATACTTGCATCTACAAGCGTACGCGACCGTTTAGTTTTACACGACGTTATATTGACAATAATGACAATGAGATTGTTTTTAAAAATATATATAAAAGACGTAAGTCGGTATATGTAAAGAGAATAGCCACATTTTAGTTATATTATGCTATTACAAAAAGTATAAGTGCTTAAAATTATCGCACTAATCAAACTGAACATTATTTTATCAATTAAGATTACTCAAAAATACACTCAAAGTTTAATTAAGCTGCCCGACGAAAATTCACGTTGATTGACAAGTTCACAAGGGACTCCAATTAACTAAGAAAGGGATGTATAATAATATGTAATGAAGTACATAATATAAAATAAATATCACACACATTAGTCTCTCAATCCACATCCCGTCAAAAATATCATACAATGTACATCCATCCATCCATCCATAAAAATATTTAATGGATCTTTTATTTTTCGTTAATTTGATTGCCATTGATACCATTTGTATTTTATTAAGAATCGAGCTCTAGCTTGAAGTAAAACGTACATAATTATTTGCATTTTTTAATTTCTTCTTCCGCTAATCTCCAACTTCGGCTGGGCAGCGTTCAGTTGAGTTAAGACATATTTTGGCATCCGATTAAGTACATCATTGTTTAAAGTCGAAACTATTCCAACAATGTGTATTACTAGTCACAGCGGTCCTTTGTCGACGGCCTCATTCGCAGGATCAAGGTCACTCAACCTACTTGGTATTTCGCTACGCGGACAAATTTATATTGTTGAAATCTGTACACGAATGAAGATAACCACCCTTACTGGCTGAGTTAACATGCAAAGGGATGTCTCATCGTTCGAAGAGCTAGTTACCGACAGGAAATATGCCTTCAAATAGACCGCGAATCGGAAAAAGGAGTACTGGTCGCTTCCGGACCAGGTAGGCTGACGGGCACAGGACCCACTGGCGCCACTTAAAGCCAGCCTTACCAAAGAAGAAAGTTTTGATTCTCTTTTTTTGCCATTCATATTCTTACTTATTATTTTTTGTTTAAAGATATAAGAAACACCAAAATGACAACAAAAAATACTATAATAGTAGGCTAGTACAATGTGTTACACCATTACGGGCATTTACATCAATTTTTATTTTTAAATAAACCTTATATTTCTTGGTTTTACGATTATGTTGTGTGAGGCTGGAACCAAATTTTCTTTATACTCATGCATGTAATTGAAAGTCATGGCTAAATAAGATCATACAGCATTTAGATATATATATTTTTTTACCCTTAATGGGCCAGCGTTTGACCGTTGCCTTACCAGATGTAAAAGCATATAAAAGCCAATATTGACACCTACTGTTCAATTGGTACACTATGGATATTTTTGTTATTTCGTAGTATCATATCCTATGGTATGAGGTATCTATATTAATTTGAGGTAGGTAATTCTGCAGACATAATTGGTATACATACGGGTACGGGGCATCACAGCATATTATCATGGCACAGTACGGGGGCATCACAGCATATTTACAAGAATATTATGTATATCCATAATAATATTTATTACTTCGATAGAAACAGTTATAAATATTGTATAAATACGAGGAGTAAAGAACTTGTAGCCCTATGATTCCGTTTCCGCTATTAATTCCATGGGCAGTGTTCGCTTTTATAATTAAATTCCTCAAATGTTATTAGTTTTGTCAATGCATAAATTGAAATCACATGTGAATAAAACTTTAATTAATAAGGCAATCTGCCTTATTAGTTAAAGTCATTATAATAAATAAAGGATGATAAAAAAATTGTAAAGTTAGTTATTTGTTGATTTCCATGCAAAATAAATGATACTTCAATTTTGTTTAATTATGTAATGTATAACTTAACTGTCGAAAAAGAGTAACTATTAATAAAATTTAATCTCGAAAAATGACGATCCAAAAGAGCTTACAAGAGCGTACCGACTTGAATAAAGTATATTTTGATTTGATTTAACATTGGTACCTACGTTTAACTACTATGACGTGTAAAATTAGCCAATTACTAATATAGATCAATAAACCTAGACGCGTTTAAACATATTAATTTGTCAAACCCTTCTACTTTTATGCTTTTTTATAACAAATTGTTGTGGCTTCCCTATATTCCCACAGTTTTTATATATATATATATGTATTGTGGCTATGGTGTCACGTAAGCTCGTACATATTAATTGCTGCATGAAGTGTAAGAAAATACTAATTTAAACATATCAATAACAAACATTTTCGAATCGAATCTTATATGACAGACACAAAGCTAAAGCTAAATAAAACACACATATACATGGTACTCACCACTAACCCCGAAATGATGAGTTAGGTAAACATTGCTATTTGTTGAAAATTCGATATATATTACATATATTATTCATAGCACAAAAAAATAATTGAATTGTAAGCAAACTTTTTATTAAATTGTATTGTTTATTTAAAATAACGTTTGTTATGAGTTAACATTGAAAACAAATGCTTTAAATATAGATACAAAAACAAAGATGTATTTTTATTTCACTGTAAATCAAATGATAAAAGCAATATTAAAAGAATAGCAGAAACTAACTTACATATCAATGTTGGTGCACATGTGTAATTTGAGTAACCGCGCCTGAGTTGGTAGACATTGTGGGTAAGTAGTGATAATAATGCAATAAGAAACATTAAATACCGCGTTTGCTACCATGGTAGTGCTACATTCTAAATTTACAGCGCTTTGAATTTGTAAAAAACTGAAGCTGATGTTTAGAATATTCTGGAAATGACAAAAATCGAAGAGGCAGACATCCAAGTCTGTCTGTCTATTATACTTAGTATGCTAATATCTAAGTGCTTTATTATTTACAATAAAATGTATATGAAATGGCAGACCGTTCGTTCGATTAATGACACTGTGAAAGACCATAGAAAAATGGTAAATTTACAGCTAATTTGCTTAAGTCTGCCTCTTAGAGAGATTACAATACCAACGGAAATAGTTCATATTAGGTAAGCAATCGATAAGAGCGATATCAAAAATAGATTTCCAATATTCAGGTTCTAAATCTGTGCAGCTCAAAATGTGTGCCATTTTTTTTTCCTTTTCTGGGAGTCATTACGAATTGAATAGTTGCAACTAGAACCATTAACAAATGACTATGTAAAGCTTGTTTTTTTTGAACCAAAACAAAAACGCAGTGACATGGTAACAGAGATTTTTATAAACTGTACTAAATCGATCCATATTGGTATGAACGTTATTTGTTATCTATATGAAACATAAGGAAATCATACACCAAAATAATCGCCATAATTGATATTTTTATCGATCGATATATTGTAAATCTGTTTGATTTTGACAATATCATATTGACAATTGACATTGACATTTGAAAGCTTAACGTTTGTATTTGTTTATATAGGTATTATTTTTCTTGCAGAAACAAAAACAAGTCTTTTACATTAATATTATAATAATTACTTAGTATAATGACGTCAGAAAAGGATCCACTCGTAAGTGAAAGATCAGGAACTGTGCGCGAAGTAGGAAACCATGCAATATGGAGCTTATCATCGTGTAAACCAGGTCATAAAATATTTATTTGATATTAACTAAGATTTATGTCTTTTTTTAATTACTAATGGATACCTTGTATCAAATTTATCCTAACGCCTCATCCAGCTATCATCAATGTCATAGTTAGATTCACCAAGCAGCCCATTGCCACTGCAATATTAGGGTTAGTGTAAATGCTTTACTTTTATTGCTATTTATTTAGTGTACTAAATAGATTTTCTCTTAATAGCCTTTCGAGTGGTTTCCATTTTCAGTTTGAATATATATATATTTTTTATAGGTAGGTTTATAGGCCCTACCTTGAATACAAGGATATAAGGTATAATCGTAACATACAAAATTTTATTAAAAGTATAATTTTCTTTATATTTCTCCTTCATGGTTTGATTGACTATACTTGTTTACTTGTTGATGTAAAACAAACAAAAATGAAATATTTTTCTTCTTTGGAATAATTTGTTTAATAAAGCATAGCATTTTCCCTATAACATTTGTAAATTAAAGTCGTCTAGCTTACTAGTCTATTTTACTGAGTTTATTTATCTTCCTATATTAGTTTTCTATTTATTTTTCTTTTGTTTCAACTTATGAAACGTTTCGAAACTCATAACATTTCGTTACCTAATACTTGGATTTGTGGTCGGTATTAGTAGTAACTGTTATATTTTGCCACAAGCTATGTCGTTTTAGCGTGACCACTGAAATATATAGTATAATTTAGTCTTATTCTAGGTTTTGGAATTGATCAGCTGCGAGATGATTGTATGGATACATATTGGCAATCAGATGGGCAGTTACCACACCTTGTCAATATACAGTTTCAAAGGAAAACTATGGTCTCGCATATTTACATCTATACCGACTATAAACTTGACGAAAGTTACACACCCAGTAGAATTTCTATTAGGGCTGGGACACATTTTAATGATCTACAGGAAATTGAAGTGATTGAATTAATTGAACCAAGTGGTAATGAAAAAAAAACATAATATTTGAAGAGTGTAATAAGTAAAATAGTTGAAAATAAATATATATAAATTATTAACAATTTTGTTACAGGATGGGAAATGATACCAATCAAAGATATTCACGATCGGCCTATTAGAACATACATGATACAAATAGCAGTGTTAAGTAACCATCAAAATGGAAGAGACACGCATATGAGACAAATAAAAATTCATTCTCCATGTGAACCTACATCATTTGATATTAACAAATTTAAGAATTTTTCTACGGTAGAATTTCAGCAATATGCCACTATTCGATAATATATTTAATTTTAATATAATTAAGACTTTTTAACATTACTATACATAATATTAAGAAACAACTATTGAGTAATAAAATAATAACATGTCTTCTCTGAGTTATCATTTTGTGTTTATAATTTATTTTAACCATTAATTGTCACTTAAAGCAATTAATCACACTAGTACAAATTACTGCAAAATATTACATATTATAATTGTACAGAGTTATGCAGCAATGTTCGAATCCTCAAAAACACCAATGATACTATACATTAAGATGTTAAAGAGAAAATCATTGTTAGAGTGATCTTTTACATAATGTTAGGCATCATCATTTTTTAGAGACATTTCAAAATGTTTCGTAACAGAATAGAACAGTCTTTATAAAAAAATAGTTATAATCTTAATAACTCTTAGTTGTGTTTCTGTTGGTTGGAACATTTCTGCACAATATGGTTCAATTTAGGTTTACTTTTACAAAATTAAAAATACATGTTTTTTTTATTTAATTGAGTATTTTTTTAGTCTGATTCTTCACTTTCTTCACTAGCTTCTTGAAGCCATTCAAAAAATTTAACAATAGAGGCTTGATTCCTAATTGGACTTTCATTTTCTTTTAAATCTTCATACCACACCAACAGGGAATCCTCATCAACTACATCTGCTTCATACAGTAAATGAATGATTTGGCCTGCTCGGCCTTCCAGCCATATATTTTTTATACAGCTATCCTATAAAAAAATGTAAATCAATAAGTTTGATATTATAAAAAATTATATGTGGAAATATTCACAGAAAACACCCTTACTTACTTCCACAGCTTTCAAACAATCCATTATTGATGATTTGGTCTTAATGTAATTAGCTATAACAGGACGGAAGAACTTTAAAATATCCTTAACTGTAGTAAGTACACTCTTGCTATCCTCCAAGATTGGCATACTCAACAAAGCTCTCACAACAAAGAAGTTCACTTCATGCAATTGAATGTTGTAAGCATATCTTGATGAATTAATTTCCAGTATTAGATAATCACATTTTAAATTATCTTCATATCCTCTTGCTAAACTGTCTATAACTTCTTGAAGGAATACTAAAAATAAATAATCAACGATATTAATACAACAATAAAATATATTGTATTCTAGAATATAAAAAATGTTTATTTTTATTGATATATCTATCTGCAGCAATAAACATTCAGAAATTATTATTTTTTAAATGAACTCACTATTTGTATCCTCTGGAATTGGTGAATCTGGTAATGATGACTCAGCACTGCTGTCAGAAGAATAGCATGACTCACTCTCACTCCATTCTTTTTCAAAACCTACATATTCATCATCTTCTTTGCCAGATGACTCATTCTCCCATTCAGTTCCAGACTCTGATGATGTTTTTTTCAGAGTTTTATCTAAAACAAAATAAAATTATATTCTGAAGTATTAGGTAATGTATTATTGCACATAGCAATAAATTTTATATTATTACCATTATTGTCAGTTTCTTCTAAAATTATCCCTCTAAGCTTGCTTCCTTCTTTTACACACACTTTATTAGAAACTACAACAGCCTCTAAATTTGAGTTTGACTCAATTATACAATTATCATCTATAAAACAATTCAAAATCTGGCAATTATCTTTAATCACAACATTGTTCATAATATGGCTGCCATGAATTACAACATGATTTCCAATTGTACAATTACTTCCAATCATAGATTTTGATACAGTTGACATATCACTGATATGTGATTTAGCCCCTATTAATACATCTTCTACTAAAGTACATGATCTGTAAAAAAATGATTAAAAATAAGCAACTTTAAATTCAATTTATTCACTATTTTTTGTCAAATTCATACCTGCTCAAAGATGAACTCGTTTTTCTAAAAATATGACTGCCCATGAACATGTATGTATTCTTATAGAAAGAATCAGTTTCAATTGATAGCGGGTACACCCAATTGTGTAATATATCCCAACTAAAACATAAGAGGAAATAAAAACTTGTAATTTATTTAAAAATCATTAGAAGCACAAATGTAATTAAAACAGACCACACTGTTTGGTAAGTTTGCCAATTTGTTATAGCTGCTGCATATTGATTTTCCTTTAACATTGTGTAATACAAGGAGCTCGCCAATATATCTTCATTTATTAAAATTCCATGAATGAAGTCATTTCTGGTTTGAAAGTCAAAATTATCAGAGAAGAGGGGAGGCACAGAAGGTGAACATATTGCTATATCAGCATCCACTAAATTATGGTGCAATTTGACTTCAGAATGCTGCAACACACATTCCTAGAACAAAAGTATGCATTCAATTAATTATGCTTCAAGTAATCTTTTTCTGCCTCGTTGGTCTAGTGGCTAGATATAAGGCACCGCAGACTCGGTGGTCCTGGGTTCAATTCCCAGGTCGGGCCAATAAATAGATATTGGGTTTTTCTGTCAGAAAATTCTCAGTAGCAGCCCAGAGTCCGGAAGTTGGAAGCGTGTACACTCTCGTGCTTCAGAAAGCACGTTAAGCCGTTAGTCCTGCGCCTAAACTCTTTCCGGTCGTGTCGGATTGCCGTCCCATCAGATTATGAGAGCTAAGGCAAAGAGAGTGCACCTGTGTTTGCGCACACACTTGTGCACTATAATATCTCCTGTGCAGTTGGCTAATGTCTTGAGATTGACCGCCTTGTCCGAAATCGGTCTGGAGGACCTTATAATCTTTTTCGGTAGGATAGGTAGGAGAATACTATCAATTTTCAATTTAAATTATTTACACCTTTATTAGGAATAATAAACTAATATTTGTATTCAATCAACTTGTAAAAAAACATTGTATAACTCTTCGATTAATAATGAACTACATTACCAATACATACTTTAAAAACGCCCCAAAAATAAAAACATAAATATGGTTGTGGTCTTATTTCAAATTAGTGTGGTCCAATCATATCCTTGTTTAAGTGGCAAGCTTCGGTCGAAATTTTTCATTGCTTTTTTTGGGACTTTGTAATACATACTTTAAAACATTTGTGTAAGGTTAAATTTGTTTTAATATATGTTGACCAGCAAGTAAAGGTCATAAAAATTAATTGCCTTTAGTACATAGTTTTGGTAATACAACATTGCGTTTAAGGATGAATTTACATTACTGTATTATTATTTTAACTGGAATCACTTAATCAGAATTAGCGACAGTTTGGAGAGAACTTTTGTATGGGATTGTGTATCTAGTGCATTATTGATCGAAGGTATAACTATATGTAATTAAGTAATATTTGAGAATAAACTGTATACTATGTTCACTTATGGTCTTACCAATGGTAAAGAAACTGTAGCTTCTTTAGATTTTGGCTTATATTTTTGATGTATGAGTATTTTATGAGTTCTGCCATCAGCTGCTAAAAGTAATGATTTGTCATTGCTTATCAATGGATGCTCCCATGCCAGTTCTTTATATACCAATGTCATTGCTGCACCTTTATCTTTCTTGCATGTTTGCCTAATTTAAATTAAATTAAAAAATATATTCAGTTATTATGAAACAAATAAATCTTTATAAGACATTTCAATTTATTCTGATTAGTCATTATTATCACTAAAAATAAATCAGAAAACATTTTGATATCATTGACACAAATTAATGCATAACTGTGATTTGAAGTCAGTAACTAATTAAATTTTAAATATAAATATCAAAAACATTACTTATGTTGCTCCAACAAGGCAGCAAAATTTATATTTGTAATACTATTTATTCCTAAAAGGACAAAGTATCCTCGAACTAATCCAGCTGCATCTATTTCTCTCATCACATCTCCCATAGTCTGGCAAGTGTCTGATGATATGATCTGCACATCTAGTATAACGCTCCATGGCACCTTATTTTCCTTACATTTTCTTTAAAATATGAAATTTAATTACTTAGTAAAATATTAGATTAAAAATAATTATGGATTAAAAATTAAACTAATAATTAACGAATTCTTACTTAACGTGATCTTTAATTTTTAAGCTGTCCTGGCAACAAAATAAAATAGCTTCTCCCACTCCACCTGATACCAGGGATTCCAAAACATAGTCAATAATGGGAATTCCTGCAACAGGGAGAAGACCCTGAAGGATAAAAGCAGAGTTTATTAAATGAATACCACATTAATCACAAATAAAATAAACATGTAAAATACAACCTACCATAGGGTTCTGATTACATATCGGACTAAAATTATTATTGAAAAGATCCATTATTACTACAGCTTGAATGACATTTTCTTTATCGTTATCCATAGTAAGAGTTCTGAGATGACTTAAAAAAAATTAAAACCTATTTTAATAACAAAAACAGTTGACAAGTGGCAAAAAGTTTTAGGTTATGTTTTACTGACAGTTGACAAATTATTTATTCTTGTTTTTTTATGGTAGGAATGTGCAGTTGATTCTTTGTATTTGATCATTTTGTATTTTTTTTAATCATGTTACGTTATTGATTTGAATAAAAAGCTACCACCGATTCAAAATGTAAAATCTACTGACCAGAACCGGCAAGTAACTCAGTAGAAGATTTCTTAATAGGCCATGTTTTAAATGACAGTGGAACTTTATTATAGAAATACCATGCCCCAAGAAGGATGTATTAGTGTTATTCTACTGCTTATTTTAAATATTCAATTACATTTTAAATATATACTTATTATAATAATAAAAAAAGTATTAAACAGACTATAAAAATAATTCCCTTAGATCTTTTTTTTTGTTTAATCATTGTCTAATGACTTAAATAATGATTAAACTTTATTAAATTGCTGCATGCGCCAGTGAAAAAAAACCAAGAACTTTTTTGTATGTTTGTTCTTTAATATGTAGACCCTTATCAGGTACATTTTGTATATATATTACATATAAGAGATGACTAATATTTTATGTTTATTACATATTTGATTATCTTGATTTGACCCTTGATTGAGAGAAAAGACAGTACTCTTTTTTCAGTTCTTCTCGGCAGGAGCGAATTATATATAGGGGCCCATATAATAATAATTATATATAGGGGGCCAATAAAGGAAAAAAGATGGTGGCAAAATTTGGTAAGTTTTTTTAAAAGTCGCGCTCTATGTAAACCTTGTCAACGTTTAAAAAATGTAAAAAAAAATAAAAGTGTTATGTTGTTTAAGTGATTGTTATATTTCGTACAAATTATTTTTAAATAAACTATTAAATAAATAATCGCTTAGTTCTTTGACCTTCGAGACTGACATCGAAATGTTGTCGGTTTATTGTTGCTTAGATACAAAAGTACCTTAATATTAATCTTTTTTAAAGTTGTTCTAGTCGTAAAATTATTTTGTTTAATAGTGTAACTGTTAAATTAAAACTGTAAAATGGATTATGATTTAGCTCGAATAGACTATACTCTTTGTGGAGTAACATATCCAGATGCGTTAAAAATTTTACCGGCTACTGACCAAAAGTTGCAACAAAAGGTGATATTGAAAATTACAAACAAAGGAAATATTTTCATTAAGTAAATTTTCTTCAAGCTTACCTTTTTATACAGTTTGCAGTAGGAGATAAAAATGGAGTATTGCAGTGTTTAAGTATTAAAGACGAAGAACCAGTTGTCCACTTTAAAACTTTACCAGGAAAACCTATCACTTCTGTACAACTTGCTTCCTCTGTAGGTAGGCGATTTATATGTATTTCGCTAGAATATTAGTCCCATAGTCCAATAGACTGTATATATAAAATATATGTAGGGGAAGGTGGGGCACAGTGATACGAAAAAGTAATTTTAATTAAAAAAAAATCTGTATTAATGAACTCAACAAAATTGTTAAGTTTATATAAGCTTTACTTAGTTATCTAATAATGAGTTACTAAAAAGATATACAAAATCAACCCTAAAACCTTTTTTATTTTGATTTTACTACAATCTTCATTCTGTTTTACTGTGCCCCAGGTCTGGGGTACATTAAAACACTCCCTGGGGCGCAGTGATTATGTATTAAAATATACATAAATTAAATAAAAAATAACCAATATAGTCTTTTTTTCTAATTTGCGTCGGAAATGTAAAACTTCTAAAAATTCTTTTGAAACAGTTTTGTTTTATTCTTATAAAATTATATGAAAATAATAAAACATAAGTAAGTTAATTTAGGTTAAAAATGCTCACAAGAAAAATAGAGCCTAATCCCTTTAAAGGGATATATTGAAACATGTTTCAATGTGCCCGGTACTTTTAACAAAAAATACAAATCTGAGGTTATAGATACGAGTAACTGACTGTTATGAGAAACATGCAAGAAAAATAGAAAAATATGTACACTCACCAAAACGAAACTTTTAGGGGGCCATTCATTTATTACGTAAGACGATTATTACTAATTGTTGACCTCCACCTCCTAAATAAGAAAAAATAAGAATAGTCCAACTCCTCCCCCCTGTTTAATATTTATTAAGTAAGAATCTAAAGGAAAAAATGAATATACGCTTGGTTGGTTTTGCTGTTACGAGTGTCGTTTTTCTCGTAGACATTTCTACCATATTCCCAAAACTCGACAAAAAATGTGAAGATGAGCTTTTTTTTCTCCTGCAAACGAGCTTTGCGTATATTTGTGATCTTACGTAAGAACTATAAAGACCCCCTCCCACCCACTTGTAAGAAAAAAATAAGACATGGTCGACCCCCTCTTCCCCTAAATTGTCTTACGTAATAAATGAATGGCCTTTATCTAATTGAAACGTTAATATTTCTATAAATTTAGCTAATAGTTTGTAAAAAAAACTGCCAAATTATCGGTTAAAATCAGAAATTTTAAAATAAATCTATAAACCGGCTTACCACTAAAAAAATATAACTGCAACAAGATTACGGCTCGGCTGCTTGACCAATCAGCGTTACATATTCAAAAGTTTTATTAGAAATTTATAGAAATATTATAGCTGTTTTACTGTACCCCTTGTGTTATAATATCATATGTTGACAATAATTATGGTTATTTACAGTACTTAACAATAGTTATGCTGCATTTTCATTAAGATTGATCAAGTGTATATTCTTACCTTAGGAACCAACGCGGACAAAATTTTTGCTGCTTCTGGGAACGAAGTAAAAGGTTATACTAAAAAAGGCAAAGTATTTTTCAGCATAGAAACTTCAGTTTCGGAAACGATTACATCCATGTAATAATTTTTAAAACATTTTGTTACTAAAACAGCATTTTATTTATTGTTAAAAAGGATATTTATATTCAGGTGCGTATTGGGCAATGACCTCATTTTGTGTTCTGGAAGAACGGTGACATTCTATAGGGAACTACAGGAAATATATTGCTATGTTTGTGAAGACAGAGTGCTTGACGCTATCGCTTTTGCTACACGGAACGTAAGTATTTGTTTTAGTCCTCTATTATCACTTGTGTAAATTTTCACAATCACTTAACCTTTCCTTTTCTTTCATGAATACATAGAGAAATCGTATACGAATATTAGTGCTCATTGCAAACAAAGAAGCACTAATTATTGAGAACGGGAAAATGCAAAAGCGGACTCATATTTCTGCGGGGCCGACCCGGTTTACCGTACCGCAGTCCCTACCAACATCTGAGGTATATGCCTTTTACGGTGCTGTAGATGGTTCCATCGGGCTCGTTGCTTATGATGAGTAAGTTTTCTATTTTATGACTAACTGAAAAGCGACAAGTTCGCGTCCTATTAGTCGTTAACGATAACCGAAATCTTAAATAAAGTAGGTATTCTATCAGCAAACATTCATACGACCACCTCCACGTATATATCGTCTTGTTACAAACTTTTTGGTCTTACTACACCAGCCGAAACCAAAGTCGAGGCGTCGTCGGTTATGCACTAGTTTTAATCATGGCATTAGTTTGTAGACGGTATTTAAACGTTTTTTTTATATATATAATTAATATACCAAAAATCATAATAAGTATAACTTTTTACCTAGATCAGAGTTATCCGCCAAATGTTTAGTGGAAGGGTGTGGATTGGGCTCTATTATGTGCGTTGGATGGTTTACAAATAATTCTGGCACTCATCTTGCGGTAGGTCGGCATGATGGTTCCATCCAATTGTACCTTGTCAGCACGGACGACTTGACGGAAAAACCGAGATTGAAGTTTACTTACGTAAGACTATCAGTAACTGAATAAGTACCCAATAATATAATGTCTAGAGTTTAGTCAACTAAAAAAGCATTTTTTAATCTAGTTTTCCGGTGAGCCAGTGACCTCAGTTTGTGGCGGTTGTATTGGAACGGATGAACCGGAGTTGCTTGTTACGACTTTTTCAGGGAGAATTTTCGGCTTAAGATCAAGCAGACTAATTGCTTCCCTAAACAAAACTTCTGGAGACGCTCTTGCTACGCGACGTTCAAAACTTGAGTGCGTATGCTATTTTGTTTTTATCAAGGTTCAAAATCATTATTGACTTTAATTTTAATAATTCAAATATGAACGTAAATGTTATACTAAGATATGTATTATGTTTTAAAAGTAACCCTTAAGACGTATCTGTTTAGATCTGAAGTTTTACGTTTAGAAAAACAAACAGCAAACGAGCGTGAAAAATATAAAAAGAACACGCGGTCTTCATTTCCTGGACTCTCGGCACCTCCCTTATTAGATATACAATATGAGGTCAGTAAAAAATTACATTTGAACTTGAAATGTAATTTTGTATTGTAGTGCTTTATAATAGTTTAAAGAACGTACCGAAAAATCAAGGTCTTAAAATATTTTCTCTACCCAAATAGCTTTCGGGAGCCACTCACAATGGTTGGCAAGAAGCGAAAATCACATCTGCAGTACCCCTCGACATGCTCTTTGTATATTGTGATAACCAACTAGAAATTCAGACAGATAATGCAGCCGTATTAAGCACATGTGCTCCACAAGTAAGCTTACATAAAGTTGTTCTATTATTGTTCCTAGAAATAATATTGATTTATCTTATTAAGTACACTTTGTTACAGTCGTCTATAATTTATAATTATAATAACTAAAAAGCATGTAAGCGTTTTAGTTCCATTGAGTTATAATGCATTATTACTCAATGATACGTTCAATCATTTTATCTGTTTAGCCTCAGGAATTCAACAAAACAGAGTTGTTAACAACTATTAGATGTCAGGCCGGAACGAGGAGAGTTTGGCTGCGTTTGCGCATTGTGAATTTTGAGGACAGTAAGATGGAAGGAACTCGAGTCCTCGTCTATATTTTACCAGCAGGCGCTCCAAGAGTCGCTCGAGTTATTAAGTTTCATTTGCCCATTTTACCACACTATTCTAAATATGAACCCTTAGAAGTCGAAGAAAATAAAAGGTATCATTTGACAATACATGACCAACCAATCAATCGCAACTAAAATAAAAGCAAATGAAATTATAGAACATAACTTATACCATACTCACATCCATTTTGACGTTTTTTTACCAAATCCTTGAAATGTATTACATTTTTAAAATCTTTTACTTAATGGAGCCGATTGCTCAGCGGTTAAAACACGCGAATCTTAACCGGAGATTGCGAGATCAAACTCGAGCATGAATCACTTATTTGTGTTTACAATTCATGTCATGCTTGGCAGTGTAGGAAAACATCTTGAGTCACACGTATTATTATCAACCCACAGCAAAGGTGGAATAAGCTCCATATCATCTCTAGAAGAGAGAAGGGTCCTTTGCTCGGCTGTGGAACATTTACAGGCTATTACTTTATTTTTACTTAATGTGACTACTAGACTAATATAAAAGAAAAATTAAATTGGTAATAAAAGTATTATTCTATAAGGCCTTGGTGTGAGCTTCAAGTATCAGGAGGTTTCTCTGTAGCTGAAATGACATCTTGGTTAACTAATGTGCTACCAGGGGAGCTACCCAGACCTGCTAACAAAGTTACTTTTGCACGATCACATTCTTTCCTTGGGACTTTTCTCATATGCAAATACCAGTAAGTAGTATAAGTATCTTTTTGCCATTTAAACAATATTGCTAGCAATTAAAGTAAGCAAATTTCAAATCTTCAATCATATCAAATTCATGTGATTATTGTACAACTAAGAAGACAGCATTCCGTTATTATACATCACAGATAAATTCCATAAATCATGTGATTAAATTGTCTTATAAATAAAAATAAAATTCCAATCATAAAGCTTGCTTTAGGCCAAGAAATGTCCTATACTTTTAACCCTCCACAATATTCCTTTGATATTTTTTGTATTAAATATGTGAATTTACTATTTTTATTATACAGGCGTGGTTCAGCTATTTTTAAGTCAGACAATATATCAACAATAGGTATAGTGAAAATTTTTATTTCAAACTGTTGCATAAGAAGAAACATTAGAGAAGAAATGTCCTTAGGTTTGTATTTATTTATTGTTTCATGACTGTATTATAAAAAGATATAATTCATTAACCATTTAATATATTTTATAGACGTTCCAGAAGATTTTTGTCTGACATCATTTAAATTGTTAAAAGATAAATTTAAATCAGAATACCAAAGAAAAAAAGAAATTGATATAAAAAAAGCAATAAGGTAATTATAAAAGGTTATCCAGATATTATAAGCAATGTTTTATATAAATTAAACCATTTAATTTAATAACCAAGTTAATTTAAATTCCAAAAGAATATCATATTTTAATATTTTTCATTTTAAGTTCTCTAGATTTGGATGCAATGACTATTAACGATGAAACTATGCCAATATTATGTGAAGAATATCTGCTTATATATAACTTATCAGACGACAATACCATTGAGACTAATTTTGATCAATTAACTGGTGAGAGAATTGCTTTATATATTTATTAATTAGAGATTTATGAGAATGAGATATAAGTAGAAATTATAATTTTCTATTTTGCTGTTATATTGCTACTTAAGGTATTAGAAGTAGTAATGATTGAAAGTACTGCATTACTATAAAATTTTCTTATTTATATTTTAGAGACAGTAACAAAATGGTATATAGATTGGTGGAAATTACATTCAAGTGAAAGTTTTTTGAATAGTGATTTAATAAAACTACAAAAAGCTGTATTAAATTGCCAACTTGATGAAATAGAGAACATTATGGATTTTAAGTCATTGCAGAATACAAAAAGTGACTTCTACTAAAGCAGTGACAATAATACCTCATGTTTAGACATTGAGGAAAGATATTAGTGGAATAAAAATATCCATGTTATTCTTTAAATTGTTTTGATTTATCCTTACTGTTTTTTATTCCTATTGTTTACTCAAACTTTGATTCAGGTATGATTTTATAAAATTAATTTGTAGTATAGTAATAATTATAAATCTCTATTTCAATGATAGAAAATATACCTAAATAGAAATGTTTCAAATATTTCATAGACAAAACAAAACAATCTAAAATTACACAAAAAAAAGCCAACAGCACAATAATATCTCTTGTCCCTATACTTGTTCAATAATCCAGCATTTCCTAAAAGAGATGAGTCATGGAACATACAAGAGAAAGTGACACTGCTATCTTAAAAACCTTGGTGTTTTTAATATTATATCCTCTCTCATGTGATATTAAAAATATATATACCCATTCTAGTATTACAACCTAAAGATTAAAAATAAATTCACATTTGTGACAATAAAAGACAAATATTGCCAAACCTATTTATTATACTCTATATACAACTAAATGAAATATAACATTTATTTTTGGAAGGGATAGTAATCAAGACCAGAATTATATTTGAATTTATATGTAAAGCGATTTACTTGTGTTTTTCCAACTTCAACCATTTTCTGTACTTCTTCTCTGTACGCAGGAGGAAGCAGCTCTTCTTCTAAGGTACATGATGAAGGTTCTGTGTTTTCCTGCATTTTAAACACTCGTTGCCGTATTATGTCAACATCTCTACTGTATTCTTCTTTTAAATCGGCAACTGACTGAGTAGCAGTATCAATTTTAAAAACATAATAATTAGCTTCTCGGTGCACTAAGCCATGTGAACTTGTTTTATATGGCATTGCTCTGAATCCTAGATTTTCAATATTTCTAATAATTCCACCGCGGTTAAAAATAGCATGGGATATACGAGTTAATGTTTTTTTCAATTCTTGTTTCGGCATAGCTCGTAGAAGTAGAGCCAATTCATAAGCAGGCATATTTTATCAATATGGGAAACTGTAGTTTGTTATATTAATGTAATTTAATAACTGGTTACTGAATGAAGTCTACTAGTTGTTAATAAAACCAGGTGACATCAGAAATTTAGATGTAGAATCAAATTAGAACCTGAAATCCTGAAGTCTGAACTCAGAAATCAGAGAAGTTGAGAACAGGTTACAAAAAATATTTTGTAATATGTCTGACATATGTCAAAATAATTGTGACAATGACAATGCTTAAAGTATTCATAGGGGCGCGCAAAATTGACATCTACGCTAGTGTTGACAGCCTTAGCGAAACAAAAAGCAACAAATCCAACTTAAAAAAAACAACAGAAAACTAAAAGGTAAGTTCAAAACATTAAGCTACTGTCATAATAATGTTGCATATAATAATCATAGAATAAACAAAATTACACCAAAAACGTCAGCGAAATCAAACAAGAAATGATTGAGAGATCCCAGTTTACTTTCTAGACGCAATAGACAGCTACCTATCCTTGTTACATGTATTAAACCGTAAAAAACAAATTTTAACTTAAATGAATATCAATTATAGGGTAACAACATTCAAGTAAATAAATTTAAAAAATATATTTGATTTATTTATTTAATAAATTTGCTTTAAGAAAAAGTGGAAAAAAGATTAGCATTTCATGATAAACAGTTTAAAGAGTATTCAGATAGTGCAGGTCCTAAAGTGTGAAGTAATTCATCAAAATTTTCAAAATTAATTCGAAAATACCGAGAAAATCCAGGCATTTTTTCTCATGCGTGTTATAATTTCGCAGACAATGACCGTCTCTTCGAAATCGTCACTGTCAGCCTTCGTGAGCGGACTCCGCTATGGAGAGGTGATGTGACGATGACAAAAACTTATGTCACCGTGATAAAAGTCACCCGTGTGCGCCTGCCCTTAACGCTTTTTGCTAAGGTGCTATAGATTGCTAGCTTAAATACATGGTCAATGCTTTATCTATAGTAATATTATAAATGCCCGCCAGTCCATCTGCCTATTTGTTACGCTTTCATGGCTAAACCACTAAACCATTTTGATACAATTTGCTATAAAGCAAGCTTGAACCCCAAGGCCCTTTTTATACCTAACATCTGTCCATCCCCAATATGTGGGTAAAAACTAGTGCTATATTGCTAACAAAAATATATAACATACAAGCTTATGTCCATGGTTTCCCCCACTTATATTTTGGTTTATCATGGCGTCATCATTTTATAAATATCCGGCAACTTTTATAAAATTAATATTTACCAAAGCATTATTCACAATTGTAATATATTTTTAAATAACCTGATTTTTATTTATAATAAAATTATTAGTATATTGGAATAGTGGTTCTCATATATAATCTGAATATAGATATAGGCAGCGCGCAATATAATTTAACGATTTATATGGTTTTTTTTGTCGGTCTATAACAGAATGCATATGAACACTATTAAATGTTTTAAATATTTGTCCTATTTTGGTAAATATCACTATTCACTATTATATGATAGTCAATACCGTAATTATATTTCTAGTGATATATTAATTAGTTTACGTGTCAGTAATTATACCAATTTTTTAATATAAAATTACCAAAGACTAAACAAAAAATGTATTTGTTATAAGATGTAAATTACAATTATTGGTTAATTTATCCTACCCTATATTATATTATTTTTGTCAATGAATATTGGACTACTGTCTTACAAAACTTTTTACATACTCTGTTATATGCTTGCTTACAGACTACAGTCTACCATACAGTCAGTATCTGTGGTGTTTTTTTTTGGAATTGGACATGGCTGCGGCGTACCTATGTTGTTCTTATGCTTGAAAAATTGTTGTGAATAATAATAATAGATCCCGTTTTTAAAAATGGGTGCATCCACTAAATTCATATCTGATTATTGTAAAACGTGGGAAAAATCGGGACGAGATCAGTTGTAAGCTCTATGATTTTTAAGCCTTGCTGTGTTTTGTCCTTTTACCACATGTTGATTTTAATGTAACCTTTATTAGGATAAAAGCTATTAAACCCTTTAATTCTATTGTATTTTTTATGTATAAATAGATTTCTCAAAAATATATCTCGTAAAATAACAGTTTTACGTTTCTACTGTTAACTTTGTTATATACATGACAGGAAACTTCATTAAATTAGCTATATGATTTACAAAAGTTAATAAATATTATTATGTTGTTTTTATTGTTGTTTCAGTATATGAATAAATATAATATTTGATTTTAATTAGTGTTTAAAATTTATTATTCTTTTGATTCCAGTATAAAATTAATTACACAATACGTAAAAGATGAGGGGAAGACGCCCTTATTTTCAAAATCCGGAAAACTATCAGGATTATCTCAAAGCATTTATGATTTGTTATCATGTGGTCTTCGTGGTTTATTAAAGAAGGATTCCGTTATTTCTGTGTTGAAGGATATAATTGTATGTTTTGTTTATTTTTACAATTTTGATATACCTATGGAAAAAATGTTTAGTACCAAATAATCGTGTTTTTATTAGGTTTCCCATGCAGACTTACCATCCATATTATTGGATGTAGTTTGTATACTTGACTCTGAAACATCTATGGACATTCACAGTGAAGAACGAAGTAACTTTTGTTATTTAGTACGCGAGTTGGAGTCTATTATATCTGATAAATTATTAAAGGAGCGATTAGAAATTGATACATTACAAGATGTTGGTACTTTGATAAATAAAAACTTTTATACAAAATTTATTAAAATCAAAACTAAGTTGTAGTAAGTATAATTGAATTATTTTTCCTGTAGAATGATAATGTTTATTTAATGAAGATATTAATTAATTCCTTTTCAAATTTTTAGTTATAAACAACGTAAGTTCAATTTATTTAGAGAAGAAAGTGAAGGATATTCAAAGCTTATTGTGGAATTAAATCAGGAAATATCTGAAAACACTGACTGGAAGACTATACTTGAAATTATTCAGTCCCTTATAGGTATGTTTTTAATTTTTCTATATTTAATTCTTCTTTTGTTCTGATTTGTTTTTGTACATTTATTATGAAATATCATAGAAAAATAATAAAACCAATGTTTTTTTACTAACTTACATAATATTTAATTACAAATATAACTTTTGATTATTGCTTTGAATACAATTTTATTTATAAAATAAATGTTTTGTCGTTCGTACTTTCTAAAAACAAAATTATTTCAGGTTGCTTCAACTTGGATCCTAACCGAGTTCTAGACATTATTTTAGAATCTTTTGAGGCACGGCCTAACTTAGATAAATTATTTATTTCACTCATAAAGAATTACATGGGGGATCCTCAAGTGATTTCTGAAGTGTTAGGTTTTAAATTAGGAAACATGGAAGTCTTAGAAAGTTATAAAGAACCACCTGCTCTTATGACTGTGATAGCTTTACTTTTACAAAATGAAGTTATATCATTAGATGACATTTATCCGTGGGTATGTTGATTTGAAACATTTTTTTCTTTAAATTTATTGATGATAGTACAATATTTTATATTAACTTTGTTCTATGGCTTAAAAATTCATAAAATTTTTCTTTGAAACATAATTGGAAATACTTAAATTGATTTATTTAAATACTTACAATTCTGTGCCGTAGCAAAGGAAGCACGATTTAAAAAAAAAATAAGTTACTCTTTTCGATTATATAATGTGGTTATGTTACATATGTATCTATGTTCATGAAAATGAAATGAAATTTATATAAATTATAAACTAATTATCAACTTCCAATTATAATTATATATAAAGAAACATAAATTATGTTCACTACAGCTACGTCCAGATGACTCGCTCATGGCCAAAGAAGCTGACAAAGAATTAAAAGCAATTCAAGATTATATCCGGAAACTAAATATTGTTTCTACTAAAGGGCCTCAAAGTAATGCACCAGCAGAATTTATTGAAGAAAAGGCTGATCCCCAGGTATGATGTTTATATTCATTCTTTTTCTAAATGAAATTCACTGAATGTCTATTTAATACATTTTATTAGATAAAAATAAATATTGTTTTTAATGTCTACAATATAGCAATTATCATGTTAGTTGAGAAGGGTTTTTAATACTTAATAGTTAAATAACTATTTTTCCATTAAAGACTGAAATGTTTGTCATAAATTTGTATCACCTTCTAATAAATATATATCAAAACTACCCTGAAATAGCTCTTTCAGTATAAGTACACCTACATCTTTGTATAAAATTTTAAGAAAGTATTGCAATATAAAAAGAAAATTATATATATTAAAATTACTGTTTTATTTTGAGTGCAGTCTAGTTCAGTAAACATTTTGTTATAGGAATACTGGAACAATCAAAAACTAGTGCTCTGTGAAGCACTTTTGAACGTAACGGCTTGGAAAGAGTTTGCTGCACTATCAGCTCGATTACCGACTACGAGTGTTGCACAACGTCCAGCTGTTGCCCTTTGCAATATGCTACATGCTTTAGTTGAACCGCTTTACAGAAAGTAAGAAAAACGCTACAAATATTTCATTTTTAACACAAAATATAAATATATTTTTAAATACTTTTCTTTTGTAGGCATTGTCGTATCGCACCAAAGATAATAGGCAAACCAATCCCACCTTTAACATCCAACCTTGCACCAGCACCTTGCAAGACGTTTGAGGATATGAAAGAAACAGTTATACCAGCACTTGTACTGCTTGGACCGTCTCTTCATTACGACCCTATTTTAATGTATAAAGTAAGTGGAATATATTGTTTTATCAATTTTAAGAAGATTTTAATTAGAAAATTGTTTTATGCACATTTATTTGTTTCATTAGATAATTCGTATTCTACGAACAGCACGAACATTAGTAGAAGACCCACTACATCATGAAGCATTAACGGTATTAGATACTGCCATACTTCCAGCGCTAACCTTAATGGAAGGTAACTGTTGCATGGCTGAAGAAGTTTACACTTTGCTGAAGTTATATCCATATCAATGCAGGTAATATGATAATTTTGTTTTTTTTTATGAAGTAGGAACTCAACACATGCAACTCAGCATGTATAAAACGATGAAATTCTTTGAATTTAAATGAAACATTCATACAGCAGTTAAAAAGCAGTACTATGTAGCTAGAATTTCTTAATTTGGTGTTTATATTATGTTGAGAGTGGTTTTTTTTTAAGTAAATTAATATAAGTAATGAAATGATTATCCTATTAACACTCTTTACTTATGTTATAGCTCATTAGAACATGTTTAATTATTTTTTGTTTATTTTACAGATATTGTCTATATGCTCGCTGGAAGAATGAATCCGGTGAGAAAATACCGTCGTTGATGCGCGTACGCGGTAACTCTTTACAACGCATCAAGCACATTATGAAACGCGTTTCTAAGGAAAACATTAAACCCCAGGGTCGTCTCATTGGAAAACTGTCCCATGCGGCATCCGCTTTCTTATTCGATTACATGCTTTTGCAGGTATTAATTTTAATTAATCTGTTATAATTTTACTAGTCAATTCAATTTTCAATTTAACTATCGGACCAAAGAGCCGTGGCTTTTTATCGTCCTTATCAAATACGCGACTACCACAACCAAACAGTCGCTACTCCCATGGACAGATCCAAACGTACGACAACCTGATCGGACCCGTGGTGGAGTCGCTGAAGTACCTGACGTCGCTATCGCTGGACGTGCTGGGCTACTGCCTGGTGGAGGCGCTGGCGGCGCGGCGCGGCACGGCGGGCGCGGCGCACCCGCCGGCGCTGCAGGCGCTCGCCGCCTTCGCCGCCGCGGCCTTCAAGAAGCACAACATCGAGCTCACCGCGCTCCTGCAGTTCGTTGCGAATCGCTTGAAAGCACAGCAAAGGTAACTACCAACATTTGAATGCCAAGAATGTATTAAAAAAAATTTAGTCGTGATGTCGATATACATTATATGTGTTTGATAATATATCTCTTTTTTAATGCAGTCACGATCTATTGATTCTCAAAGAGATAGTACAAAAGATGGCAGGTATAGAAGCTGCCGAGGAAATTACACCTGAGCAACTAGATGCCATGGCTGGTGGAGAACTATTAAAAGGAGAGGTAAATATATCAAAACAATATTTCTGTCGCAATGTATTACTCATTATTATTTTAATTATCTTAATTACTTTTTCTGGTGTATTATTATGTATATATTATATGGTATATTTTTATGTATTTATTCTAATATTAAATATAAATTAATTGTATAAGTTCATAATAAAATATATTTTTTCTTAAAGGCGGGCTATTTTTCACAAGTTCGAAATACTAGACGATCTTCTGCTAGATTAAAGGAGGCCGTGGTTGGAAATAATCTTGATATTGCGCTTTGTATCTTATCTGCACAACAAAGGCATTGCTGTGTTTGGAAAGGTGAATAATTAAATATACTCTTCTATTGGTAACTAGAAAAAAAAATTCATGCATTATTCATTTAGATTATTGGAATTTTAGCAAACTTTGTTTTTTATTGTAGAATATGCAGAAGATAGTCCCAGTTCTGGTGAGCCACCAGGCTCACAACTTAAAGTAGTGGGTCGTCTTGCAGACCAATGTCAAGATGCACTTGTACAGTTGGGTACCTTTCTGGCTTCATCCCATGCTCCTGATGAGTATGCGGCTAGACTGCCCCCTCTTCAGGTATAATTATTTTGGCATATTATGTATAGTATCTTAGCGTTTGTGTTAACTATTGATAAGATACTTAAAATAAGTTATTTCAATGTAACAGATTTAAACAAACCTCTTCATAAAGGTAAGGTGTTGCTCAGATTGATTTTCGTTTTTTATACTTAAAAAATTAAAAATAAGTATTTTAAATTCGTTTTGTTCGACTCTTAAATAACATAGTGTCCACTTCTTCACATACATAGACATATATTCTGGGTCTCCCATTATTTTCCCTGTAAGAAATAATGAATTGATTTTAGGAATTATTACGAGATTACCATGTTGATGCTGATGTGGCATTCTTTCTACATCGTCCAGTATTAGCTCAGAAAATTGCAGCAAAAGTAGAAGCTTTGAGAAAAGGTTCTGATAGTAAAAGTGAATCAATGGAAAAAAGTATAGAAAAATATAACATTGCATCCAAGGAGGCCTTGGAGCCAGTAGTGACTTCAATAACTCCTCTACTGCCTACTAAAGTATGGGAAGATATCTCGCCTGAATTTTATGTTACTTTTTGGTAGGTTTTGTAAAATAAACTTCTTAAATCTTTTTATCTTTTCATTTGAAATAAATATTTTCATGTATAAGTATCTAAACAATTCTTATTCTTTTAGGTCCTTGTCGATGTATGATCTTCGAGTTCCAGTAGAGAGTTACGAAAGAGAAATAGAACGTTTGAAAACTGCTGCATTTAATGCCGCCAAAGACACATCGCAGGGGACAAAAGGAAAGAAGGAGCAGGAACGCTTCAATACTCTCATTGATAAACTACAGGTGAAATAAAACACATTTTTTGAGGCTATATTTTAGGTTGGTCGTTTTAGATCTGGACCACTCACATAGAAGATTATGGAACTGTTGTTACCAGTGGGCAAGAATGTCAATCTTTTAAATTTAAAGTTAATAATGAATTACTATCTTATTTTTTAGCCTCACATAGTCTTCCAAGTACAAATACATTTATTTATTATTTTACATTACATACCTACATTTATTATTTTTGATATCAGTTAATTAATTAAAAGCTCAAGTACTGGTATTGAGAACGAGTGAACACGATCGGTCGGCAGGAGGAGCGGCGGCGCCAGGAGGAGCACGTGTCGCGCGTGCGCGCGCGCCTGCAGCGCGAGTGCGGCGGCTGGTTCCCCGCGCGCGCCGCCAAGTCGGCCAAGAACGAGACGGTGACGCGCCTCATGCAGCTGTGCCTGTTCCCGCGCTGCGTGTTCACGGCGCCCGACGCGCTGTACTGCGCCGAGTTCGTGCACACCGTGCACGCGCTCAAGACGCCCAACTTCTCGACGCTGCTGTGCTACGACCGGCTGTTCTGCGACATCACGTACTCCGTGATGTCGTGCACGGAGGGCGAGGCGGCGCGCTACGGCCAGTTCCTGTGCCGCGTGCTGCGCACGGCCATGCGCTGGCACGCCGACCGCGCCGCCTTCCACAGCGAGTGCGCGCACTACCCCGGCTTTGTCACCAAGTACCGCGTCTCCAACCAGTTCACCGAGGCCAACGACCACGTCGGCTACGAGAACTACAGGTCGGTGTATTATATATGCTTTTACTACCGCCGTCAACACCACCAACACCGACAATATCGCAAACTGTACTATATTCCAATTGCAGGAGAAGTAAATATTAACTAGCTAATATATAACTGTCTTACTTATTTTTATTTTACTTCCAATGTTTAGATTTGTTCAACACGTTGAAAAAGTTGCTTATTTATGATAATGGGATATAAGATGTTAAGTTAGCCTATAATTGATATATATATTGTTACAAAATTTGATATACAAGCAATAAGACAATGTTTTTCCTATTATATAACGTCGGCTTCCTATTTGATAAAATAAATAAATGAGATGGTCCCTTGTACCTTTGTTTAATTTGGCTCATTGACCCTTCAAATTGGAATACAACAATATAAATTATTATTGTTTAGAATAATTTATGACTTTTGTAGACGATACGATAGGAGGGCTTTATTGTTACAAAGCTGTTGTCTCAATTGCATACTTTTTGTATAGTCTTTGTAATAATTATTTCCTAGGCACGTGTGTCACAAGTGGCACTACAAGATCACAAAGGCTATGGTGGTCTGTCTGGACTCGGGCGACTACGTGCAGATCCGTAACGCGCTTATCGTACTCATCCGCATCCTTCCACACTTCCCCGTGCTCGCTAAACTCGCGCAGATCATCGAGAAGAAAGTTGAGAAGGTACGAAAACAGCTGGCTGATTAATCTAATGGTATGGTATTTCCGTATTATGATATTTTTTTATAGTAACGTTAAAATGCCTTTCTACAATGTAGGTGAAAGAAGAAGAGAAAACGCAAAGACAGGACTTATATGTTCTTGCAACCGGCTACAGCGGCCAGCTACGAAACAAAGTTCCTATGATGAAAGAAAGTGATTTCCACCAGGTGTGTATCAACACAAGATTTTTGTTGCATGCAATAATATAAATGACTCTTCTTACTAATTTGTTCATATTTGCAATGGAAATATATAAATATAAAATTTGCGAACTATACATTTGATGATAATTTAGGATACATAATATCCAATTCATCTATTCCAATAATAAGTTTTAATGTGTGTGTGTGTCTACCATGTATCGACAACTCTGTGGGCGCAGATCGTCAACTTGCAGGCGAGCGCGGCGGGCGCGGGGGGCGCGGGCGGCGCGGCGGGGGGCGACGCGCCCAAGCCGCGCGACGACGAGCCGCAGCCCGCCGGTACGTGCACTGCTTACAGCACCGACTCATGTCGTCGCTCATTGACCATAGACCAGTCAAGTACTCGTAGACTAGTCACTTGATAGGATCGGTGTTGCTATTGAAAAATTTATATAATCGATTGATAAGAAAATACGGATATAAAAACAATAAATAAATTTCATTATATTCAGACGATGTTTCGATTTTTAACTTATCTTGATTAACGAATAGTATTATCGCACGCAAGCGAACATCCTCGTTTTAAAGTAATGTTATATTATAAGAAATAAATAATAACGATAGTTTTTCCCTCGACAGACGCAGAAAAAAAAGAGACGAGGGCGAGTGAAAGACGTCGCGATGATTCGGACCGTGAAAAAGAATCTAAACGTGAATCGAGATCGTAAGCAGAGTATATGATGAAGAATTATAGTAGTATTTATAAATATGTAAATTGTGTGTTGTATTAAAATACTATTTTGTAGGTCTTTGAAGGAAAGAAACAAAGAGGAGATAAGAAGTAAAGATAGATCTCCTAGGGACAGATCACATAGAGTGAGTTTTTGTGACAAATATTTTTTAAGTTTAAATAAAACGTGTTCAAGAATGTGATATTAATATACAGCTAACATTTCAGGAGGAACGTTATTTGGAGTCTGTTTCACCACCACATGATCACCGTCATCCACCCGATGACATAGATCGAGGTAAGAAAAATAAAAGTATAAACAGATTCCAACTGACATTAAGAAAATTCCATATTATACAGATTTACGGTAAACTGAATGAGCCCTAGGTTCCATTACAATAATGTTATAAAAGAAAAATACTTTTTTAGTAAATTTGGAGTTCATTTCTGTGACAGAAAGACAGACATGAGGACATTCTATTAGGGTTCCAATTTTACATCTTGTGTATGATGAAAGATCAACATCATCAACACATAAAGATGTAAATAATTAAGAAATATAGATTAAGGCACGCATTAGTAATTCCGTTATAATATATGAATTTGTGTAGAATTTAATTTCATCTTAAGAATTGATTTCAGAGCGACTATTTGTAATATTTTTTTTTAATTTATTGCAGATGTGAAACGTCGTAAAGTTGAAAGCAGCGGCAATGGCAAGGTGAGTAACGTTATAATAAATCGGCCTTGCATCGCTCTAGCGCCGGACTGACGGTTGGGCTGCACGAGACATGGAAATCTACTCTTCTAAATCATACTTGTGAACAAGATGTGAACACTATAAGACGCTCTGTGAAAAAACTCTAAGACTTCAGTGCTTAAATTGTAAATGTGCAGTTAAAATAATAATAGTTAATTTAAAATTTTGTAATAAAACTAAAATGGACTTCATATAATAAATAAACTAAAAAAACTCAAAATACTTCTCATCAACAAATAAAAATACAAGTGAAGACGTCATTATAAGAAGCTAAGAAGATTTTGGATGAAGAATTTGGGATAGAAGCTAGAAGATTCAGTACCTAATGGGAACAGTATACCGTTATATACAATATTTACGTATATTGTAAATTTTGCATGTGAATGTTACTTTTAATTTTAATGCATTCAATTATTTATGTTTAAATGAAGAAAAGTTTCACGCTAAGCCCCATGTATGATCAGAACACACCGCAATCATAATAAGTGCAGAAGTTTGAAACAGAATAGTCTTCGAATTATATTAAACACCCTGCGCTACCTTATGTTAAGCAGACGATCTCAGGATTATACTGAAAATAACAGTTGAAAGATTCAACTGTTCTTAAGAAAGGATTACCAATAATATAAAATAAATATGAATTTAATATTTTTAAATCAAAATAAAACAATATAAAAAATGGATCAAAAATTCGTGTCGTAAGTTCCGTCAGCCCAGTCCAGTCCGCAGTCGAGCACCGGTAAGGTTTTATTGTTCTTTAAAACGACAATGACTGGATCAAAAGGTACATTGCGTTAAGGCTGCAATCATATATTGAAATAAGAATAAAGAAACCAGATGTTTAAATACTCCAAAGAGTCAGTGAAACAATATTTATGAAAGATTTAATTACAAATACGTAATAAATACAACAATTTAAGATGTATATCACATTAACGGCTTGTCAAATATAATCTCCAAGAAGAATTTATTTGACTTCTCACTCAAGATTTTATATTGAGAAAATGCAAATAAACAGCAGAAATATTAATATTCGCAGTACCAGATAGCGGATGAAAGATCTACATACGTCTTAATACTAACAAAAATGTTCTCATCGCGTTAGTTGAAAGTAAGGAAGCAATTGCACCATAGACACCACAATTCATCACTATCAGTGAATAAGAAGACATAAATGTTCATAAGGATAAGAAGCTCCCCTCGGCACGTGCTTCGTGAAATTGCATCATAATGAATTTACCTTTTACAAATGCCACGGATGGATCATCAACTTTAACATAAAAAACTTAAATGAAAACTCGAGAAACGTCAGTTGTAAAGAAAACGTCGACATTATTTCCGATGTTGCCTTAATTAAATGTGCCTTTTGCCTCGGTTTCAGTTTATTTAAAATCTTCCTTTTTAATTACTTTAGAACATAAAGTAAATGTAGTTGTCATAATTGGTGTAATTCAAAATTAATATACAATTTCTGCATGAGCAGGGTAGCAAAGAAATTGAAGAGCGGTCACCAGAGAAGGAAAAGAGAAAGGCTAAACTAAGAGGGGATGAAAGGAAAGAGCGTAAGATGAGTCGAAAGCGGGTGAGTAAATTAACTTTACACCATTATTTAAACTTAGAAAGTCATTCTTTGTAAAGTAAATGTTTGGTTTCTTTTTTAATAATCTCTAATGTATACCTTACTGGATTAAAATGATAGTGTTCGTCTGTTAGAAATTGTTCACTATTTATTTTCATGTCATGGACTTCACGACACTCCAGATAATAATTAATAGCATAGTCTTAATGAAAAGAAAAGTTTATTTGCTTTAATGGCGCTATGTAAATGATGATGAATCTCACTGGCGGGTAAGGCAGATAAAAATATTCATAATATGTCTATTAGCGGTGAATATTAACATTACTGTAAAATTTATATCTTATGTCGGCGACTATAGCGAGTAAACGTCTTTGTATATAAGAACCTATATTTTTCATATATTATTTAATAATTTAATGTCTATAATACTTTTTATCTAGGATCGAGCTGAAGACTCGGCTATTTTAGAACAAAAAAGACGTCGTGACGAACAAAAAGGTATCAGAAGCAATAATTGCTGTGTTTATGACAATATTTCATATATAGAAGCTTTTCCTAATTTGGCTACGATTTATTACAGCTGTTGCCAAGATAAGCAGTCATCAAAACGGTTCTCAAGAAGACCATCACTACGAAAAATACCACAAAAGGGTAAAAGTCTCTTTATTATTTTTTCTTGCTGTAAACATTTTTTTTTATATACAGTGGTGGTCATATAATTAAAATGTAATGAAATGAAATTAGAAACGTACAAATGTTCGTAAAAAATATACACATTCAATAATTAATAATCATGCAATAATATAGCCACTCAAATAAAAAACTCATTAAATGCATAAAATATAAAACATATCTTACTTTTAATTACAAAATGAGTCTTACACGTGTAGGAGTTTATATTCTGTTACTGGCCGCTTGGAAGCCTAATTAGAAACATTTTAAAAAAGCATCCAAAGCTCGTTCTTTTTTTGAAATTGAAGAATAACATTTCTTTTTATATTATTTTGGCGACAATTCAAAATTTAATCTGAATTTTATTTTGTTCAAAATGGGCAAAAATAAAAGTGACGCGTCAACTAGACAAATCATTGTTAATTTACATATAGATCATAAGTGGGCGTACAGCAGAACATTTAAATTGTTCTGTTAAGAAAGTTTTTAATGCAATTGATTATTATAAAACACATGGAACTGTTGAAAATGTTCTTAGAAAGGCTCGGCCAAGAAAATCCTCTCCCAGAGAAGATACGCTAATCGTTCGTGTTGCTAAAAAAGACCCAAGTAAAGGCTCCAACCAGATTAAAAATAAAGTTTTTTCGCCTGATGACCCGAGAAACATCTCGTCAAGACTGATACGCCGAAAATTTGTGGAAGCTAAATTGTTTGGAAGAATCTCTTGAAAGTTACCGCTTCTTACCAAGCAACACCGAGAGAAGCGATTATTATTCGCTAAAAAATATGTTAATTGGACGGTACGAGAATGGAAAAATGTGTTATTTTCAGATGAAACAAAAATAAATATGGTAAATTCCGATGGAAAGCGCTATGTTAGACGCCCTGTAAACAATGCTTTTAATTATAAATACACAAGGAGTATAGTCAAGCACGGTGGCGATACAATGGATCAATGGCAATACAAAAATATCTTAGAGCATACAATGATTCCCCACTCGGACGATCATTTGCCTATAACCTGGATCTTTCAGCATGACAATGACCCTAAACACACGGCCAATAGCGTCAAATGTTTCCTTAGCCAACAGCGTATATCCGTTTTAGACTGGCCAGCAAATAGTCCGGATTTAAATCCGATAGAAAATCTCTGGTACATTGTTAAAAAGAAAATCTCAAACAAACGTAACACCAGTCAAAACGAACTATATGAAGCATTTGTTGAAGCACGGAATTCAATCCCCCTAGAAAAATGTATGAAATTGATGGAATCAATGCCACGTCGTTGCAGAGCTGTTATTGAAAATAAGGGATACGCCACTAAATATTAATTATAACTATTGGTAGGCTGTGGATAGTAGCTATTTCGTAAACAATAATACTAATTACTAATACTTAAAAAAATATTGCTTTGTTATATTTTTTGTTGTTTGATTTTTGTTTGACTGATTTAAATGTTTGTCCGTAATGTAATATTGAAACTGCACTTGTGTAATGGGATTTATATTCTTTTTCTAATAAATGATAAATCGTTGAATATATTGTTGTCCTATTTATTGTTTAATTTCAAAATAAAAACGATTGCGGTGAAGTATCTTACATAATGTCAAGGACCGTTACTGTTTCTAATTATACGACCACCGCTGTATATAAACATATAGCAACTTGGCTCAAAATCGACATCACGATTTTGTTTATAATGAAAACTGTATTTAAATATTTTATAAAAAGTAGATTATTCCCTAGAAGACATTTTAATATGGAACTTTTTTATCTACTATCGGAACATTAAAATAGATGATGTGTTTCCTAAAGATTTTCCCCTACTGGATCCTGTATTATTGTTTAGACTGGTGTTCTGTTTATGTCGCTCATTCCTAATTTTATTTGTTTTATGCAGGAGAAGTCACCCTTCAGAGATCGTTCACATGAAGAAGCAAGAGACAAACAATATCCTTTTTCATAGAAGTATAATTGCATTCTTCAATCATTTTATATTTATTTTATTTTGATTTTTCAATTATCTGCACCGATCACTTAATCGTATTTATAAAAACTAGTCAGTAACCACAATAAAACAAAAACAACTAATACAAAATAGTTGACTCAAGGTGAGGCGATGAAATTAATGTAATTTTAAATATATGTTGTTTTTTTATTATTCTTTTTTAAAATATTGCTTTTAATTTAGTATTGCTCTGTTATAATTGTTTCCTTAACAGTTACTATACTAGGCGGTCCAACGAGTCGAAAATTAGAAGATAAGCAATTTTGAACATAGACTAACAAGTGAAGAAAATAAATTTTATTTCGAAATTTAATTTTGAATCTCGTTGGGATGTGACAAACAGTATGTGTTTATAGTACTGTAATAAAAATGGTACTTGGAATGTGTGTCTTTTTATTTAGAATAAGTAAGTGATTTCACATGAAGCACAACACATGATTGAATGCATTGGATAAGGTTTCGGAAATTCGTGATCGTGCATTTATTATTGGTACCATATCTATATATCTATATATCTTTCAATTGTATATGTATTTCAAATGTTTATTACATAATGTGTTTCAGCGCTCTATAAATTAAAAATAACTAGTAACAGTTATTATTTTGTAGTATTATCTAGTACGCAGTAGATTAGGATGTTGCTGTAACATACGTTACATGAAAAGAAAATAAAGAAACTTGTATTTGTGAAAACCTGTGGATATGTACCAGACAAAATCATTTTTAAATTTCAAGTTGAAGAAGACTTAATTTGACCAATTTCTTTAACAATGCAATGAACCAAGAGTATGGATGATCTGGATATGGTTGTAAACAGAACCATGATATAGCTTGACATGGCGCACTAACGATAATATATATATGGCGTTGTAAGAAGAAACCTTTCAATTCGAATCAGTAATTCCTGGGATTAGCGGGGAAATGTATAAGCTGAAGAGTCACAAACAAACTCTTCACCGGTTTATTTGTAAAGTACCAGCAACCTCGCAGGACTAGATAGCTAACAGAGATGTAACTTATCTAAGATACAAGTATCTGAAATACAGATACAAGATACAAAATACGTATTTTCATCTTGTATGTATAAAACTTTTTTTAAATTCATTTTGTATCTTGAATTTAAATACCTTTTGTTTGGTATCTTAGTATTTTGCAGATACTGTGTTTGCTAAAATACTTTTAGTAATAGATAACTGATTCTATGTTGACTCTCAGCGGACATTAATTTTAAATGTCAATGTCGTCGTAGATAAAACTGGACGCACCATTGAATCTTTAGCCTGGAGCCAAATTGATAGATGACGTAGCAAACAAATCATCAATGATATTTTTACGCATTTGTGTGTAATTTCGTTGTAGATAATTTATGTATCTTCTATACAATAAAAATGAATCATTGTTTTTTTGCTATGTTTGTAGTTGTCTAGAGAAGGTGAGAAAGGTCGGGCGGAATCACTAGTAAATTATAGATATAATGTCCTCCAGACCGATCTCGGCCACGGCGGCCAATCTCAAAAGAGATTAGCCAACTGTGCAGGAGATATTATAGTGCACAAGTGTGTGCGCAGACACCGGTGCAGAGTGCACTTCCCTAGTTCTCATAGCCCGATGGGACGGCAATCCGACACGACCGGAAAGAATTAAGGCGCAGGACCAACGGCTTTACGTGCTTTCCGAGGCACGGGAGTGTACACACTTCCAACTTCCAGACTTCCGGGCTGCTACTGAGAATTTTCTGCCAGAAAAACCCAATAACTATTTATTGGCCCGACCTGGGAATTGAACCCAGGATCACCGGCTCTGCAGCCTAATATCTAGCCATTAGACCAACGAGGCAGTCAAAAAAAATTCATATCTACGCTTCTAGCGGCAACATAGCCTTTAAGTTAAGACCATTTATATTTACAAAGAGAGTGCACCTGTGTTTGCGTACACACTTGTGCACTATAATATCTCCTGCGCAGTTGGCTAATCTCTCTTGAGATTGGCCGCCGTGGCCGAAATCGGTCTGGAGGACCTTATTTTTATTACTTAGATATGAATTTAACTATAGTAAAAATTATTGACAGAAAAAGTAAACATGATCGGGGCTGAAGAATGGAAAAAGGTTTGCGATCACGCGATCGAATGTGAAAATGAATATCGAATAATTCAACATGATTTAGACAGTTGCACTAATAGACTTGTGATAAATACAGTAAACAATAAATTATTAAATGTTTTTATTAGAATGTGTCGTTTTAACAATAGGTATAATGGTGTTTGTTATGTGTATCATATTTGTAACTTTCAAAAAAATACATCAATATACTTGAAACCACGGTCGTATACACAGGTCTATCAACAACAGAAGAGGGGGTACGTCGGCTTTATGATGCTGTTCAGTTCAATTTACGGCCGCCAGAGGCACGACAATTCGCGTAATAATTATCCCGAACAATTTTTCCAAATCCAATCCAAACATCAAAAATAACAACAAATCTACAAAACTCAACAAAACGATATAACAATGATTAAATAACACAATACTTGGGAGAGAAAAATATACGCCTCGTGTCACTCAACCACGTTCGATAGGAACGACGTACAGCGGGCGTTATTGCGAAATAAAAGTTGTAACACAATCGCACCAATCTCACCACTGAATTTGGGCTCCGTTGATAGACCTGTATATGATATTTTGGTTGATAGACCACGGTATGGTATACAACCACGGTCGGTATGGGTACTTTTTAATATGGTATCGGTATATTTTTAAATTTTATTCACGAGTTTTTCTTTTATCTTATATAACAATAATCGAATTATTATTTATTCAGTATGCAAAATGAGACTAAACATTATATTTGTTTAATGTGACCTAGTGTTTTTTTAAGTTACGTACTAATAAACATACACAATATTTATTAGTACGTAAATAAAGTTTACATGGCAAGGTATCCATATTCACTCGAAAATTGCAAGAAACGTAGCAATCAATGTAAGCATTTATAGTACTTTGGAAGGAACCGATGTCGAATTTTGTGATAATGTACTCTTATACAAAATACCAGTAATTTTGTTTATGAGCACCTACTTAAAATAATAGAATTAGTATTATTTTTAATCTATCGTTTCAACATGAACTATAAAATCTATGACCATCAATATGAATGTTATCTGTGATATATAATAAATCGAACAATAATTTGTAATAATACAAAAATTGAATTGAATAAAATATAAAAAGCATTATACAAATTTAAATGTTGATACCAATATAATTGACAAAATGTGTTTTTTATAATATTCAAAAGTACAGATTTAAAACGATTGGTTGTACGTGGCTGTGGGCTTAAATATGTAAGCGGCCATCTTAACAATTGATCACGTGATGTTTCTCTTAACAGAAATCTGAACATAATATTCAAAAAAAAAACTGTGAGGTACGTGTAACTGTTTTTTGTGTTGTATATCATATTTAATACTAATATTCAGTAAACGCCGAATAAATAATTCACATTTAAAGCGCGAATAATCCAGTTTTGATGTAAAGAGCATAATGTACATTAAAAGTTGTGAGACTAGTTCAGTATTTGGCATTTGCTAGTTTTGCTACTAAAAACGAAGAAGTAGAAGTTTACTACTAAAATGTCATTACTGTTTTTTAAAATGCAAATTGTTGTTTATTAATGGTCGTCGAAATGAAAGTCATTATGTGTTGCCTAGTAGATTGTATTATTAATAAATAAATAAATATGTAACATACATCATTTTCTACCATTTTTTTTAAGCTGGCAGCACTGCTGTTGCCCGTGTAACAACGCATACGTTTTAGATTACATTTTATGAACTATTTAAGTTAGCCATAATAATTATAGGTTTATGGAATAATATTCGTTTTCTTAAATACACAACGTTTTTTTTTTAAATAAATTTAATTTAAAAATATAAAAAAATAGAATCTCTTTCTAAACGATAAACAATCGGCCATTTTGCGAAATATTGAAATCGATGTTGATTTCGGTTTGATAAACATAACCGTGTTATTTAAAATTTATAAATGTTAAAGATTTGTACATTTACCGGTATCACCGTGAGTATTTTTTCATATTTGCGTATTTATTACGTATTGATTTTAATAAATATTATGAAATTGAATGTAAAATAACCTAAAAAGTATGTAGTTTTGACGTCGCCATCTTAATATTTGAGAAGTTTTTTTTTTTAAATCGATTATATATACGAAATTATTTCACTTAATAGATATATATTGATTAAATACTAGATACTTTTTCACAGAGCTACCATCATATTAAAATGCATCACGGGGTTACATCCCGTAAATAAAATCACTTACTAAATTAAGAAGTTTTAGAAATAATTCGACCATGCGGTATATTTGTTTAATCGAAATTTTAATTTCATTTATTTTTATTATCATATATTTTTGACTTTTTAATTACGTAACATATCTTAGTCAAATAATTAGTATATAGTTTTATTTAGCTTAAAACTAAAAGTGGACGATTATTATATGAAACAATTCAACGATACGATATAACGATAAATCGATTGTTTTGACAGTCTTATTACCAAATTTAAACCTGATACTACCTGGTCTTATTTTCTTGTCGATCCTACATCTAGTGTTTATGATTTTTTACGCAAGGCTAGATGAGCACTCTCTGTAGTTTCGAAGGCAGATGAGTACAAAATACAAATTATTAAAAATTTACTAATTATCATTTATATGTTATAATAGTTATTCTTAATATTCCCGCAAAACAGTACATTGCTTTTTGATGAGCATGGTTTTGCTATGATCAGAGGTCAAAACTGGCTCTTTTTACCTGATACTAAAGCACTTAACGGCCTTATTACATTTCAACCCTCTTTTTTCATTAAACGGTAAACTTCGGTGCTCGTATTCTGAGAAACTTATTGAAAAATGAAGAACAGTTATAAGTATAGATCATAGCGGCCTTAATTTTTTTAATTTGGGCCTAGCTTTTTATACATAGTCAAAATTCCAAAAGCAAGTTTTACGTAAAATGCGCGAATTCACTTTTTTTGAGTTCGTAGATTGAACAACAGTGCTGACTAATTTTAGGAAAAAATACAATACTCTATTTTAAACAGTGGTTTAGTCCATAGCAGCCTTAAAATTTTGATATTCATTATAAAATAAATCACATTAAAAGGCATAAAACTACTAAAAACGCCCCGAAATAGTCAGTATTAAATGAACTTACTTCATAAAGATTTTTTTTTTTTTCGAATTCAGGACTGCGCGAGCGCTTCTAGATGTAAGACCTATGCCGAATTCGTAACTTGCCAAACGATAGAACGTGACCTCGCTGAACAATACTGCTGTCCTAAGGAATAAAAGAGGCATCTACAAAAAGTAAAATATGGAGAAAATAAATGATTTGTAATTTTAAAATTAAAGCAGTAACATTAGATAATTATTTAGCAGGGTGTATTAATAAAATGTAAAGAAACAAAATAAATAATAATTTATTTACATTAATTATATTCTTATTGTGTCATTATTGTCCGTCAACATGCAGAAGGGTCTTTTCATGGTATGATCTTATTATTTTGAATGTAAAAAAAGACACATTTACGCCTGTTCAACTTAGTAACCATCAGAAATGTATTTTGTTCTTAGTGCTTGATTAAATTATTGCAAATACGTTTTATTTAGGCACTGCTAACTTTGTTTGCGTAAGTCTAAGAATAATATAAGAAATACTGCCAGATGCATCTATTATACTGAAAAACTGAATTTTGAAAAAAAATTAAGGTGCGTCTTTTTTCCTCAGGACGGCAAAATAGACGTGGACTGTATAGTGCGCCCGCTTATTGTAGATGTTGTATAATAAATAGATCTTTTTTTAAAATTAAGTTAAATAGTTAAATATTAGCAAGCTCAATCAAAAGAATTAATTTTATTTAAAATATTTACCTAACGTTCTTAAAAATACAAAAACAAAAATATAATATAATTATTAACATTAAAAATATAATATTGCTAATATAAAACCATATAAGGACGAACGAAAATTTCAGATTCCTTAAAATGGGGATTATATGGGGAATGAGAATAAATTAAATAATAGAAAAACTGTCAAGATTGCTTAGTCACAGCGACAGCGCTGTATCGTAAACTCAAGAGCAAGTCGAGACATCGCATCATGCGTAAATACCTAATTTTGTAGTAATTTTGTGATAGGCTTCTTAAACTTTTTCACATATAGGTTGGAACGGATTTAATTTTAAGTAAACATACTTTTTCAGATTATTTGCTGTAAAAGATTTAAGCTTTATTAAAATATGTATTTTGTGTTATTTTATTCACTCTGCAAATATAAACTATATTTTCAGTAATTTTTACAATGGAGGCTGAAAGAAAAGTTTTCTCATCAACGATAATAAGAACACAGAATAATATTAAGAATAATTTGCAAGAAATATTGAATATTGTTCCCGCCACGCCTATTGTAGATCAGGTAGAAAAAAATAGCGAATGTAATTTTGTACACAAAACTGATAAATATTATGTGCCAAAGAAAAAAAATGGAATGAAAGTTAAAACTGTACAAGATATTCGAAAGATTTTTGAATCGGACATTAACAGTTATTTGCCAGGTGAGTTAGAAAAACAGAAAAATGTATTATTGCGCAAAATTAGGCTTGGTTCTTCCAGAGACGAAAAAACTAAAGAAGCAGCTAAGAATATGCTAAAATCATGTTCTCCTATTTCAAGATGGGCATGGCAAATGTTGATAAATATTAATCCAGAGGAACAAAAATATTCCCGTCAGTATGTTCGTTGGAATGGGAAATATATTCAAGTAAATGGCAGTAAAGGTGGGAATAGTAAGTTTATATATAAGCATGATATTGGTAAAATTAAGGACTCTTCTCTAAATAATTCAACATTCAGGCGAAACAATTTGAAGAGAAAGAAAGCATTACTACAAAATTCTTTAAATGTGAAATTTAAACCTGGGCCATTGACAAAGAAAAAATGTCTAGATACTTCCTACCAAAAATACCAATTTGGTGACATGGAATTAGTCACTTTACCGAAGCTTGGTCTCGACATACAACCCTCTTATGGTACGGCCTTGGCGCCTGTTATCAATACATTTCTTCAAAATACCTTTTTGCTTGATTCTAATGGTGTTATTAGTCAGAAATGGGCAGATTTTGCAGTTTCAGTACTGGGAACAAATAAAAAAGGGATTCCAGTTCAATTAAAAGATACCTGTAATGTTACGTTTGACTTAGATTATAAATGTTTTCAACGTAGAATACTTATGCGTAACGATAGTGATATTATACATCAGGAAAAAGTACAAAGACAGCCAATACAAACGTCTGAAGACGATTCAGTTATATTCTCCCAAGTCATTGGCGTCGTTGATAACATTATTGATGCGGTCGAAATTAGCTTAAATCAAAATGAACTATTTTTTGGAGAAGACGAAGCAAGAGAAGTACCAGTAACAAACAGCAGTTCTAATACAAGTCACTTAAAAGATAAAGGAAAACGAAAATATGGTGAGCTAGGTAGGCTGGATGTAACGGTTATTAGAATTTCAGATACATCAGAACTAAACGCTAAAAATGTGTGTTCCAATGCTCATTGTACCTTAGGCTGTATTTGTGATTCATTAAATTATTCTTACGATTTAAAAAGACATTGTGGACGCTTTGAATGTATGTTCGAATGTGAGTGTGACTTTTCGAAATACAAACTTTCAGATACACTCGATAACGATTGTGCCGATATATTACCAGGATTAGTGAATCTAGACCAAAAATTAGGTCAAAAATTAGCGAAAGAAGAACAAAAATTTCATCAAACTGTTATAGTAACAGATGACAAAAGTATATTGTTGAAATCACAAAAAAGAAATTGGAAAGCTTCAAAAAAGTATGCTGATTTTTATAGTAACATGAATTTAAAAACTAAAGATAATACAAAAAAAACATTGACAGTACTTTGCACAAATCTTTTACTTAAAAATGTTGAGCCTTGGTGTATGGTCCACAACCTGTATAAATGTTTTTGTAAGGGTACATTTACAAAATCTTTTTCTCCGGGAGTTGATGAATCTATGAATACAAATAACACAATGCCTGAAAAAATTAAAAAAGTTATTGTAAATATTGATTTAACTCGGCCACAATCATCTTTAAATAATAAAATCGTAAAACGTTCCGTTCATGAGAGTAATGAGTCGTCTTTAGATGCTTTCGATTACTATGAAAATGTTACATGTGTTAGAACATTACCTTATAAGGGTAGAAAACATTGTGAGCAATACTATTATACTACAAATAATAAAATACTGGAAATGGAACGAAATGACTTATCCTTACGGAAGAAATTGGCAAATTTAATTAATATAGAAGATTCTGAGGAAAATATTGCTTCGCAAAATGCAAATGCTCATGAATTAGTCGATTCAACATCAAAAGATTTACATTTGAGCAATGATATCGAAGAAATCCCACTTGAGTATAAAGACGTTAAAAAATTATCGAGTAAAATGCTGGTCACATGGCTCGAAACGAATTATAAGCAATATAAAGAACGAACAGATCAAGGTCCAATCAAACATTCTTTACATCCACCACGACTGGGAACGATGGCCTTATATCCTTGGGATTTCATATTGTCTAGATATCGTGAAAAAAAAAATTACTTTCTCGTATCAAAACAACAACCTTGTCGTATTTTCATGGCAGTAAATATCAAAAATCCTAGGTTTGATAATTGTATTAATATAAACGACATTGCTTTATCTGACCTTGATAAATATCCTATAACAGTAAAAAACTTACTTACAAATGCTACCGATCTAAAAGATAATTTTTGTATTTTGTGTGGTTTATCACATTGTTGGGAGTTGGTAGGTTCGGTTACAAAAGTAAACAGTAACAAAGGTAACGTTACACAAGAAAATGAGATAGATACGATTACTACACAAGGGCAAGAATCTCAAAGTGAATGCAGTTCCGATTTAGAATTTATGCCGGTAATTGCAGATAGCTTGTCAGATGAATTGAATACTTCATTGGGCAGTGTTGCTAATCAAACATTTGAAAATACTCCTGAACAATCTAAATGGTTTGTAATGACGGTAGAAAATGATTTTACTGAAATTCGATTTTACAAAAGGGGATTTTTTGTCAAGTATGCGAGTATTATGAAAGCAATTAATGTTGCAAAAATATCAAGAAAAACAGTTAAACTTTCATCACAAAATTGCAGTTATCCTCAAACCAATCCAAGTTTTGGTATTTATGCCATACCAAGTGATACAGAAAATTATGTTTTTATCGGGCCGTACGAAAAAGACGAGGCATTAGGTATAGAAACTATAAGAAACATACATGATGTAAGAAAAAGAAATTGCACAAGAGGTAGATGGATAACTACGAATAAAATTGATAACTTAAATGTTATTGATAACCCTTTAATGTATATGCCTTCGAGTAATGCAGACGGTATTAATATGCTTAGCTTAGATTCTGAGTCTTGTCTAAAAGAGGATACAAACGAGTATCCACAACTTTCCGATAAAAATACAAGCGCAAGTACGTTTAAGCTAAACACTAATAAACAGGTCGTAGGCAAAGTTGTTAAGCCAATAAGAATAAGAAAGACAAATGGTTTTTTCCAACTTGCACCGAATGGTTTGTTAAAACAAGTACCTATACACGATAAAGATAAAATGAAATACAAAGGCGCTTTTCTTGTAAAAAAGAATTTATTAATAAACAAAGATACCACTTGTTCAAACCCATCTTTGCTAAATTCAACTTTAGTATTGCGTCAAGGTTTTGGTCAGCATCAAGAGCAAGCAGAACAAAATATCATATCGCAGTATCAAAAACCTGTAACAGAAATTGTACACCAAGCAAAAGTTCTTAATGTTACTAGTCCAAAGAAAGTACAGAAAATAAAAACAGAAGGGGGTATGTTTATATTAAAACCAGAAGAAATAAACAAACGATCTTTTGAGAATCAATTATTATGTAATCAACTGAAAACTAATATACAAGAATCTACAGATGGCGCCGATATGGACGTAGAAGAATTTCTTGATAAATCTGTAGTAAATACTAAAACTCAGTGTTACATTATTTCGGATGACGAGGATGACAACATGAGCAACCAATGCACAGAAGATGATACATGCAAAGATGTTTGGATTGTTTGTAAAAATATAGACAGTCTAGGTTGGATACCTGGAAGGCGGAATTCTGAAAATGAATTAAGCTTTGAATTTCCCGGTTTTAAATACACCGAATTCTATAACGAAGACGAAGCTTTTAGTAAAATAACTCAGTAAGTATAAAAACTTAATGGCATTCTTTAAATTTAAATCATTGCGTATTTGGAAATAATCCTTAAATGTGAAAAAGGAAAAAGGTAAGTAAAAGCCAGTAGATGTTCCACTGGCGGGCTAGTATCTCCTCTCCTTTCGATGAGACAGTTTGGATGACATCCAATCTTTCACCACTGTGATCCCATGCGGGTTTATAAATACATATAGGTAGATTTTTATCTGATACATGCAGGTTTACTCCCGATGTAATCCTTCATTCGATATAAAATTTTTGAAAAATGAAATTATTGACAATTTGCTCTTTTCAGGGTGATGTCTAGAAAAATTTATATACCGAGGCATATTAATTTAGAGTGGCATGCGCTTGAGTCCTTACCTGAAGATAACATCAAGAAGAAATTAGAGCCGACCGACCTAACCACAGATTACGTGAGTGCTACATGATTTAAATATATTATTATGCCCGTACTGTGAACACATGATATATGGAATACTATCCTGAAAGATTTGTATAGATTAACTCAAGAGAGAATGATATGGCAATCTGAAATATTATAATTTTGTAAGATTTTTAGTCTCGTGACTAGATTAAGATTTGTTAGAATCTAAACAAAGAAAGTGAGTAATCTTGTCTATAAATTTTTATATTTTTACTACGTACTATAAGGATTACTTTACATTCCAGTCATGTGAAATACATCTATACTAATAATAATATTATAAAGAGGAAAGATTTGATATTTTGTTTGTTTGTTACGATTTAACTCAAAAACTATTAGTCTGATTGACCG
Source organism: Nymphalis polychloros (assembly GCA_905220585.2). NCBI lineage: Eukaryota > Metazoa > Arthropoda > Insecta > Lepidoptera > Nymphalidae > Nymphalis > Nymphalis polychloros. The sequence continues at coordinate 8,154,283 of HG992245.1, read as the reverse complement.
ACTGACGAGTATAAAATTCTCTCATGAAAAATGTCACAGTTTGAACAAACTGTAAATGTCCTACGTTTAGTCTATTACCAAATACTAATTTACGTTAAATAATAGTTTTTAAATTTTCACGGACGAAGGACGAAGGCAAAGTGCTTGTTTTGAATATAAGGACTTAACTTTGACATCCAAAGTGTCTGTAAATAGGCAGTTAAAAGTAAAAAATACATTTTTAGGGTTATATTTTGAATGAATTTCGGAAATAATAGTCTCGTAAAATGAAAACAGAAATTGATACAACGACAACAAACATATTATTAAAAATAATATAATTTCTTGGTTAAACACCATAACGTCTTCTTATCGATCGATTTAATACCTGCAATAAATATTTTATTATCTTTATTTTCATTGTAAAATATTTACTAACAATGCATATTATATTGGAATTGCTTTTAGTGAATCAAATTAAATTATATTTTCATAACATATTACTTAATTTAAGTCCTAATTTTATAGGTATTAACTCGAAAAGGTCTCCAACACAAACGTGAGTTGTTGAAGAATATCCAATCAATAGAAAATGTCCATTCGCCAAAGAATTGCACAGCCATCGATGAAACTATTATGAAAGATTTTACGGAAAAGGTAAATATTTTTATATTATACGAGGAGCAAAGCTACTACTCATTAGTATACGTCATATTAATTGTTATACATGTATATATCAATTAATATGTTGTCCCACAACTTCTAAGTTATATAATAGTAGCAGTTATTTACAGCAACTTATGCGGTTCAAGTCTATTTTTTATTATTTAACTCATGGTTATAAAGAAAAAAATGTGTGTAGTAGAAGTGGAACTGCTTAAACATAGCTCTCTCTTTCCGTTAATTTTTTTTCTCTCTTTGAGTCAAAAGTACCTGAACATGACGCGTCCTTTCGATTACCCATCGAATCTAGTCTAGTATTTATTTTATATTTAAAAGAGAAAAAAAGCGAGACTATTTCGAATGATATGACGAAACTTTATCCCGAAAACTGATATTTTTTAATGAAGTTGTCGTGTCTTATCATGAGTTGGTTTTATAATAATTAATCTATGTCTGCTTGTATTACTTGAGCAATATAATTAGAATAATTAATAACTACAAATATACTTTTGACTTTCAGAAAAGTAATATAATTAGTGAACTAGAAGAAACTAGTAATAATTTAGAAGAAGAAAGCTTATTTCTTTTGAATAAAACGATGCAAAAGAAGAAAGAAATATGGAAATCGTTTTCTAAAGCTACGGAAGATCTTCGTAAGGAATTGATTGAACAGCTAAATAATATAAAAAGTAACGCTGAAGACTCTGAATAAAGTGTCATATAGTGAGTAGGGACCGTTTCATTGAATAATGTACAAAATGTAATCGAAACTCTCTTGGCTGAGTGTCAGTCTGCCCACTCCGTACCAGCGGATCCCTTTCCTTCATTGTAGGACGTTATGGGATCAGGGATGTGCATTCCGTGTCGTTCCGACGGGTTGGGCTGGCGATTGGTTGGCGAGACCCCTTTACTCCTTCAGCACAGATATTGAGCCGACTTCATTTATCAATACACGCTATTAATATATCTATATCAAATTGTTATCATAATATGCGATATACTACCTTCTTCTTCCGTTAGTTTTGACTACTGTAATAAAATCATAAAAATTGGATGTGGAGTTTTTGAAATAATCGCGCACATACAAACACATAGAGGGGAAAGAGAACAATTTTTTTGAGTCGGTTAATGATATAGTTTTATAAGAATATAAGCTAAAAGAAAAAGACAAACTTAGGTACTCGATACCTGTATTTATTATGTGTACATGTTATGTTGAAACGGGCTCACGGCATTGTAATTATATTTATGTTGACAGCCTTGTTGGTCTAGTGGCTTTATATCTATAAAGCCGGAGACCCCGAGGTCCTGGGTTCAAATCCCAGGTCGGGCCAATAAAAAGTTATTCGTCGAAACTTCTCAGTATCAACCCGGAGTCTGGTAGTTGAAAGTGTGTACACTCCCGTGCCTCGGAAAGCACGTAAAGCCATTGGTCCTGCGCCTTAACTCTTTCCGGTCGAGGCGGATTGCCGTCCTCTTGGATTATGAGAATTAGGGAATAGAGAGTGTACCTGTGTTTGCGCAAACACTTGTGCACTATAATATGTCCTGCACAGTTGGCTAATTATTCTTGAGAATGGCCTCTGTGGCCGAAATCAGTCCGAAAGACATTATTATTATATTTACATTGTAAATAATTCGCTGAAGAAGTTGGGCGGCGTACTGATCTCATAAATGTTGATTTCAAGTGAAGATTTACTAAATCGAACCAAATGGATGTATTTCCAAGTTTGGTCAATTTATTTAAAATCATATAAGAAGTAATAATCTCGCTATGTCAAAAACATGCTCAGACTTGTAACTGTGTTTCTTGTATTTAACATTGCTTAGGTTATTTCTATATCTTTGTAGCGAGCTATTTGAACTTACATAGGTATGCTAGTTAGTGGTTATTTTTAAAATCTTGATAGTCAGTAAATTTACGTGGCAATATGTGTAATATTGTGAAACGACTTTAGCGATGACTGTATTATAATTAATAAAGACATTGGTTTTAGTTGATTACTAATAATGCTAAGATCGTTATCGTTAATTTTTTTTTCAATTTAGTTATTGTAAAAACTTTCCAGCAGGAAAATAATCTGTGATATGCGGTAAGTTCTTTTTTTTTTATACTTTCAAAGGAAGTGAGAAGTTATGAGAGCTGAACAAAGTATTTCATTGTCAGAAGAATTTTAAAGATTAAAGATAGGATTACAAATATTTTGAAATGTTACTGTATGGTATCATTTACTTGTACTTTCTGTATCTGTATAACTGTATCATTCATATGTACAACATTTTTTATCTTTTAAGTTTGAATATATAATAAGAGTTGGCGTCATTTGTTTTATTTATGCAAAATTTTTGCAGGCTATTGCAAAGATATATCCTTTATGAGTGCTGCATTTTTTTCACCCTGATTGAATGTGCGGCATGGGGGCCACAGCGCCATTCCCTGGCGGCCACTGTAGGCGGAGACCTCTCGCTGCCGAGTGTGATAAACGCCATGATCGGTAGCGAGAGGTGCTGGAAAGAAATGGTCTCGTTCTGCGAAAACGTCATGTCGCAGAAGGAGGCCGCGGAGCGGGAGCGTGAGAACCGTGTTTCCGACGAACCGCTTCGCCGAAGAATACCGGGGAGAAGGCGTCGCCGCTATGCATACCTTCTCCTCCCGCCGTAAGTGTCGCCAGGGCTAGGAGGCCTCTGTAGCCTGAGAATCCCCTAGGATTTGGAGGTCCGCAAAGGCGGGCCTACCGGCAGGCAGTATGCGTAAGCATCCCGTGACATTCCCCGAAAAGACGGAGAGGGCACCGCTGGTTTTTTAGTGGGTATTCCATCGCCTTTAGCGCCAACGAGCCCCACATACCCCTCGTAAATGCGTCTTTTCAGCGAAAAAGAGCTCTTGCGTGTCAGACAGAAACAACAAGACGATAATAAATTTTCCAGTTTTCGCTTGGTTTTTGAGGTTTTTTCCGTCGCTATTTTTCTGATAGTTATGCTCTCCTAGTTCTTAAGTTCAATTATTTGTTAATAAATGTGTTGCATTTTTATACTTATTTTAAAGCAAACAAACGCAACTCACAACACTCTTAACAAGATCCGAGAGGGAAGGGGAACTGAGGTACATTTTGAATAGAGTTAATAGTACCATAAGAAATATTAAGTTTGTCACCATGTCGACGTTCCATTAAAAATTTCAGATATGCTTTGTTCGATTAATGACATTGTGAAAGACTACAGAAAAATGGTCTGCCAGTTGTCAAATTATTGCGCTTATAAAATATTAAAACATAAAACAAAATACTCAACTACTGATCAATAATTTTCTTAAGCGACGAATAGATTACGGCCCGCCTTGTATATTTTAGTTATTTTCACAGTGTAATGTCTTACGGCATTATACTGTGGGATAATGCGGCCGCTATCAATACTATATTTGTGCTGCAAAAGAGGGCTATTCGCGCCATCTATAACGTAGGAGCTAAAGAATCCCTAAGACAGAAATTTAAAGAAATTAAAATATTAACTGTTGCGTCTCAATACATATTAATAATAATAATAATAAAATTTTATTTACTTCTTCACATGAATTTTATAAATTTACATGCATAACATTATCAACTTAATAATGTGAAGACCGGTGCTTGCAATAGCAAAAACAAAAAATGTTATGTAAAGTTATGTATGTATGGAAAAACATTAATGATTTTGTGAGAAAATGTGATACTCATGACATTGATACAAGAAACAAAAACAGATTAATTACTCCCATTACTCGAATGCATAGAGTCAGTAACTGTTGTGGGGCAATGTTTACGGTTCTACAAAAGGATCCCCCCAGAAGGCGTTCAAAAGGACTCAGTGGCTAAATTTTAAAAAAATTGTAAAGGAACGCTTGTGTGCTAATGGTTATTATACAATTAATGGATTTATGGATGATATATGCATATCATCTTTGGGAATAAGACGATCACCGCAAAGCTATTTATTTTTTTTATTTTTGTAAACGATACATGCATAAAGAAATTACAAAAAAAATCAACCCGCTGAGTTTCTTTCCCCGGTTCTTCTCAGGGCTGGGTGTTTCTTTTCCGAACCGGTGGTAGTTTCCAGTTTGAAAATAATCAATAAGAAAGTGTAATACTTCAATCTATACTTATATATAAAGCTGAAGAGTTTGTTTGTTTGATCCGGCTAATCTCAGGAACTACTGATTCGAATCTAAAAAATATTTTTGTGTTGTATAGTCCTTTTATCGAGGAAGGTTCTAGGCTGATTTTTATTCATTATATTTTTATAAATTATACGCATGTGAAACCTCGGGCACAGCTAGTATTGAATAAAGTATTTTTAATTGACTTTGAATATAGTAAATATAATTTTTAATTGACCTTTTTGATGGTAAGTGGTCACCAACGCCCATAGACATTGGTATTATAAGAGATGTTAACCATCCCTTACAACACCAATGTGCCACCAACCATAGGAAATAAGATATTATGTCCGTTGTACCTGTAATCACACTGGCTCAATTGTTATGTATAGCCAACACTTGCAAACCGCCGCATAAGAATCGCTCTACAAATTCCGACAGCAACAGGTGCAAGCTCAGCAGCAACATTGACCTCAATCGACGAGACGCAGCAACAACCTGAATTTCTTTCGATCGTACGTGACCTTCAAAGTATTTAAGCATAGCAGGACGGCGTAATGATCGCTGCTTGATCTATCGTGGATCAGTAGTCTGGGTACTTTAGGTTAATTAGTAATAATTTTAGCTCGTAATGATTACTCGATCCCACTTCGATCGGTAGTCATTAGTTTAATTAATAGTTTAACCCTTATGTTCATTTTGCATAGTATACCATACGTATAACTTCACAAAAATATACGATCATAACAAATATATTTTAACTTAGTTTTATTAAACATATGACATTTCTAGACGTATTATTACACTTAAAAAATAAAAATAGTAGGTTATCTATCATAATTTTAAATCAGTTGTGAAAAGTAACCGACAAGATGAACTGTTCTGTTTTATCCAAGGTAAGTTTTATTTTATTTTTAATATTGAATGCCTTAATATGTATGTTTATTATAAATTAACATGCCCTAATGTTTGTCCTCACATATTTTTATAAAAATGCTGTTGTCGCTATAGGAATTAGCATGATTTTGTCGTATTTTTACTAACGTATATTATACTATACCACCGTAAGAGTAAATTAAGCCACTGTAAGAGTAAATTACCTTTCATTTGATGTGTATAGAATAATATACATTGCTAGCTTCACGGGATCAATATTTTTTTGACTAATATAAAATAAAAATTGCGATACTTGCAATTTTCTTTTCTGTCTACAATTTAAAAAGTACTGCCAAGGAGGTGGTTGTAAAAATCGTCTGTTGACACGCCTACGAGGTTGTGGGTTCAATTCTCATAAAAAATACGATAACTTTTATTATTATTTTGTATTATAATTAATACTCCATGAATAGTTTTTTGTATTAGGGGACAAATAATAAATTATTTACCTATAAATATTGCTTGGCTTAACTGACATGATGGTTGGGATGGTTTCTTTGCATGTTTCTTTTGCTTTGGTTTTAGACTGCTATGAGTGAAAGAGCTAGGCGCATTTTATCCTTGGTGCCTGCAAAGAATGCAGACTCTGACGCAAGTGATGGGGCAAGTAGTGGTGATGAAGCTGGAATGATTGGATCGGCAGAAAGCTCTGAAGCACCCGCGATAAATCCAGTTACGAAAAGTTAAACCTTCTACAAAGTTCTGATGATGAGTTGGGAAAGCATACAGATAATATTTATGCTGAAACAACTGAATTTCCTCTTACATCTATTCTTACTCAGGTGTTTCCTAATCCATCAGAAAGTAATTATGGCACATTACCTTCAATTTCATCTTTGCCCTCCTTACCTTCAAATAAATCACTTGAATCAACGCCTGTTGGTTCACGTTTAGAACGCGCTCAAAAAATTAAACGCAAAGAACCTGCCATTATTGCAAGAAAAATAAAAATATATTGTACTAGAAAAAATTAAAATAATCTTTTCGTTGGCAAAAAGCACAATTCCAACAACAAGGTTGAAATAGCAGGAGCTATATTTTTGGAAAATGTCCCAACTAATTGGTCGCCCTTAGATTATTTTTATAGATTTTTTACTGAAGACTTAGTAGATATAATTACAACTCACACAAATTTATTTAGCGTACAACGAACAGTAAGATCCATGAAAGTTACAAGGGAAGAAATACTAGATTTTTTAGAAACCGGTAACTGAACGCCCATGTGATGATGTGTGGTACGACAAATATGACCATTGGCCGCAAATAACTGGATATCAGAGATGCAAGTACTGCAAAGCCGGCCAGGCAAGTACGATTTGCACGAAGTGCAAGGTTCATCTTTGTTACATGAAGAACCGAAATTTCTTTTTGGAGTACCACCACAAACGTCTATGTTTCTATAATAAGAATTTTATAAAGGATTTTGTTCAAGCAATATTTTTTTTTATTAAATATTTTTTACCCCACTAAATACATGTTTTTTTATTTCAAAATATTGCAATTTATATTTTTTTTTGTCTATGTTAAAAGCTATCAAGTTTAGTTCAAACTCCCAAAACATAGCAATGTATAGCATAATATTCAGTCCCAAAAATGCGATAATCACTGTAAGCGTAGCAATGTATATATATCATAGTATACATATTGTTTTTCCTAAATTTCCATATCATGATTTTTTTATTTATTTTTTTGATGTTTTTTTAGCTTTTCTTAAAAAAATATATCTTGCCACGATAAGGGTTAATAAATTAATTTAAGTAAATTTGTATTTTTCTGCATCACTGGCTGTACCCAACGTAACTCACTCATCCTTCAAACTAACCTTGTTGAGCACAACAATAACAAGTACTGCTGTTTTACGGTAGAATATCTGTTAGTATACCTACCCAGACGAGCTTGCACAAAGCTCTACCACCAGAAAACAGTGACTAATACATATTTTTTTATATTTATAAAAAAAGGAAATAGGATAAAATAAAACAATGTAGTGATAAGTACAACTATTGTTTATTGAAGTAAATTATTAAACTCTGAAAACCCTGGATTTCATTTATAATTTACGCTTTATCACGCTTGGCGAAATAGTCCTGATGTTGCTCTTATACTGAAAGCAGCAACAGAGCAGGAAGCGCTATAAGTAAAGGCTTTTGGTACATTTCTCCGTACATACTAGGTTACATTCATGTATCTATAAAGAAAAAACTCGCTATTTGAACCGGTTAAGAAAATACTGCCAGTGTTTACATTAAATTTTCCTCAATTATATAAACTTTAACGCTTTTAAAGAAATTAGTATTAATTAATATCTTTATTCGCATAAACTAATAATATAGGTTAAGTACAAGTACAGACACTATTTCTACTAACTGAATTAATATTATTTTTATAAACATCTTTCTTCTCTATGAAAATATAACTTGTCAATTATTTTAAATATTTTTCCTACTGGCAACACCACTAGATCCTATATTATATCACCGTTATTATTTACTATTGGTGCGGGTTGAGCTGTAAGTATGTAATTTCGTTATAATATTAATTAAATAAATATTATTTTTCTTTTTGCGTATCATAATATACAATAATTATTATCGATAACATAACTTAAGCTTTTTTATGTCAATGTATGTGATTTGTAAAATGGGTCAGACTAAATGATATATTCGAAATATCTCACGTTTAATTAATATAGTAATTCCAATCATAATTAGCGCACGATATTTTTATCGGTATAGGAACTATGTATAGGTAATTATGATAATGATAATTTTTAATTAACATTTCTGCAAATAAATGAAGTGCACATGTATGGAAATGATGACCAGGTGTAATATTTTATTTATAGGAATAACATCTATGTTATTGTCGGGTTTAACGTTTTTACTCCTGGTCATTACTTGACCTAATTCCCGAAAGAGAGGGATAATATTATAATGATCACGTGACATGTGTGACATTATTTTGATACTAAAAAAATAAAAACCTTAACGGCATCGGCTATTCACGGTATAATAATATATGTCGGAGATGTCAACAATATGCGAGTTATTTTGACAACGAGCCGCAAGCGTTGTCAGTGTTTGGTCCGTGGCCGGTGCGAGTCGGCCACACGACATTTCAGTGCCAGCCGCCGTACAGGCAACACGTCTAGAAACTGTCTTACGACTTGTTGCTATAATTGCGTATAAAGTGTTATTGTGTAATAAAGTGATATTATGTAATAAAGTGATATTATGTAATAAAGTGTTATTGTGTAATAGTAAACCGTTTGAGTGATTCCGGATTTGTTATTTGTTGCCACTACTCCACATTTCGCCCACACATAACGTCTGATGGTGAGGACGTCCGCTTACATCGATCACCTCATCCGACATATAAATATAGATAACGCAACTTCACTTTGTGTGGTTTCAACTTACCAATTACTTCGAATGGCATCGCAACAATACGCCAGAAGAATATAGATAAAAGGATGGCTTTAACTAAAATGGATCGAAAAAGAATTGATTCTTAATAGCAATAGCCTGAGCTGCAACAGAAATTAATCTATGTTTGACGTACATAGGCGTTCCGAACACTAAATTTCAATTGAGACGGAATAGTAGGTACTAAGTGACATCATTAGTTTTTATACAATTACAGTAGAACCTCGATTATCCGAACCAATTGGGACTGAGACTAGTTCGGAAATTCGAAACGTGGGTTTTGGGACGAGATCCTAATCAACACCTTTTTACATAAACTTGCGGTTTCTGTCTATATTATATATTCATATCTGCGGTTTAAACCAGTGTAAGAATTTCTCCTCCTTTGTCTAGAATACTTGAAACAATAATATTTTTTTAAACATTGAATACAATATACGGCCCTGTATTAGTAAAAATTTCGTGGATAAAATACTAAAGCTGATTGTTTCAATATCGTAATCGCGATTGTGTAGTTAATGCAATTAAAGCCCACTCCGTGTACGTGATTCACATTACATAAGTACACACCACTTAGGGATAAGAAATAACTTTTTCTTCTAAACATATAACGTAACAGGGTTCAGAAATAATCTAGGGCGCTCAGTTCCTGTCGGCGGACGTGCGGCGCGAGTTGTTCCGCTGCGGAATGACGAACTCGGCGTGCCGCGGGGCAGTGAAGGGGTTGGTCGGCGCGAACGTGGCGGAGCTCTGACGCGACAGCGTGCCGCGGCGTACGGGACTCGACGATGCGGAATCTCTGTAATATTAATACATGTACATTGTACATGCTCAGCCCACATCTTTTTAGAAATTGATTGAGATTATCATTATAAAAATATTAATTGTTCCAGAGCTAGATTTTTACTTCACAATCATATTATGAATATGAATCTGCGAATGGATCTCGGCAAATTAAATAAATAAGCTCTATTAAAATACCTAGGGCTGGTACAGACATCGGCGGCGGCGGACTGCTGGCGCGGCGGCAGCGCCGGCGGCGGGCCCGCGCGCACCCCTCCCGGCCGCGGCGGAATCTTTGACGTGTTATTGGATACATCAAATTATATTCTAAATAATTACTAAATTATTTATAAGTTATGTAATGCGTAGGTAAAATAGAATAGTAGGTACAAACTGAGGCTGCGGTTCGATATCGGTTGGCACGAATTTGAGGTGAAAATGTGTTGTATCTGGTAGAGCTTTGGTCCCTGATAATAGAAATAATAGTCCCATTAAACGGAAATGCGCAGTTTTTGAGAAAATTAAGAAAAACTTTTTAACTTCGAAATCGGTTAAATACGAAAAAAACAATATAATATATCACTGTAAAAGCAACTTAACACATATAATTTGGTCTCTGATCAAAATAAGGCCAGATCAGGCCTCAGCCGCTCCAGCTCGCGCTGAGGCCTGTGCTTTGTTAAGCAAAGGCGAAGGTGCTACATCTTCCCGCAGCGCCGGAGCAGTCACAATTCGAAATTTTGGCGATAAATGTTGTAATTTCGAGGTTAAGTTAGTAGTAATAAAAGTCTATTCTCGAAGTATAATCTGTGCCCATACATGTCAAGTGACAAGTAAAAATTGACAATAGTTTTTAATAACAAGATGTGAATGCAAACAACGCTCGTAGTGATTAAGTGTTTATGGGGTTTTTTAAGCACTGATCTTGAAGTTTTGCTTAAATTAACTCAACAATAACAATTACAATCGAAATTTTGGCGATAAATGTAATTTTGAGGCTAACCTCGTAAAACTAATTTACGAGATTTATTTTTTAATTTTTCTCATGAATGGTGCATTTCCGTGTTATGGGAGTGGTGTCGTTGAGTAGGGGACTAATCCCCCTCCCCCGCCCAAAATTCGTGCCAATCGATATCGAACCTTAACCCAAACTGACACATTCCTTAGCACACCATTTCACAGTTTACTTATGTGGTCATATTCTGTTCGCCAACGTTAATCATTCAAATTAAGCACGTGTAATACTGCATCTAAAGTTAAATCCTACCAAGTGATCTAATAAACAAAATAATTGTGTGAGTTTTTCATTAATCCATTAATTTAATTTTGTGTGTCGTGACGTGTTATTTGCAGCCTAGTAGTGACATAGGTGGAAGGTACCGTAGGAGGGTCGAGCGGGCGCGGCGGGCACGCCTGCGAGTGCGCGCGCGCCAGGCGGGTGGCCTGCGGGGGCGCGGGCGGCGGCGGGCGGCGCGGCGGCAGACTCTCCGTCCTGTGCGTATGGTTCCCTTGATAGTGGCCATATTACCAAAACTGCTTTCTATACGTAGGCCCGATCCTTTAATTAGGGATCAAGTAAGTTAATTTACAGCCTTTAAATGTATTACTGCTGGGCGAAGGTCTCTTCTTTGCTTAAAGGTTTGGAGCTTATTCCACTACGCTGCTCCAATACGGATGTATGGATGTTGTCCAAATATCGTTTAGATCAATAATCCTATATTCACGTTTTTTCCCGCAGATCTTAAAACGAAACAAACGTCGAATATATACTGGAATAGTACCTGTGCACCGTTGGATGCGCACTCTCCGACTTCTCCGGACTCTCCCTCTTGTCAAGATCGCCTCCCTCAGAGCTTTCACGTCTTCTTTTCTCAACTCCACTCCCGTCCGGTCGTTTAGGTTGTTCCGGAAGCACTCTTGGCTTATCCGGCAGGACGCGCGTCTGCCTGTCTGGCGGTACCCGTTTCTCGGGAACTTCCCCGACACGAATGTCCGAAGTCTGCCTATCCATCTGAACGAAATAAATAATTTATATTTAATCAAATACAGTTTTACATTACATACATTTATATTAAAATATTGTCCACACGCGTTGATGACATTTTTTTTCGAAAATTGATAAAATATTGTTGAAGAACATTATTGATGTTGCAAACATAGAAATAGCCAATTATTTCAATGGAATTTGTATTATTCTTTTCCTACTACAGATTTTTAATGAATTTAGTCAATCACATTGTACGGTTAATATAACCATCAGTCTACTTAGTTTAACTTTAGTTCAAGACTACGGATTCTGAACAGATACCAGATTATATATGATACATAAGACAAACCAATAATATTGATTGTATTTTTGCAAAATAAATCTCTTCAGTAAAATACAAACTTGCGGACTAGACTGTGTCCGCGTAGTGACGGGTGCTTCGATATTGCCGGCGGCGGTCGGCTGTATGCGCGCCGCTTGCTCCAAGATCGCCTTCTTCTGCTCGTGCCCCGCCGCGAAGTATGAGAACACGCATAGCACCGCGTAGCATATCTGATCCGCCTGTTACAGTAGTCATAGTTATGACTCTATAGAAATATATTTTTATAAGATTATACATTATAAAATTGGTTTTAAATAAGAAACGGCGTGGGATAATAAAATTATATAAAAAGGGCAAGCTTTTCTAACTCTACTTTTTATATTAAAATTTAGAACGGGTATTCGACGGTGAGAGCGATTGCGGTGCAGTTATTATAATAATTTAATATATATATGTAATTATATACGTAGATACGTATGTACAGTACAAAATTACAAAATATGTTACTTTATATAACTTATTTTAAGAAATATATGATAAAGTTAAGAAAAAATAATTCAGTTAAAAAATTAAGCGAAAAACCCCTTTTGTCCAAACGTCTGAAAAGAGAAGTAAAGGCGAGAAAAGACAAAAAAGCGATAAAAATAGTAGGTTAAAAATAAAAACAAGACGTGTACATACATCAGAGTGAGTTATGAAACGTAAGGTGCATAATTCGGTTGATTTCCATTGACCTCGACAACGAGATAGTACCGAGTAAGCCATATCGAGAAGAAACGATGGAGATCAAGCACTACTTTCTCTGCCTACAACATAAAACAAGGAACCATGAACTAAATAAAAAATAAAAAAGGAGATGAGGCGATGAAAGAACGAGCACGGTTGATACCTTACCATTATCGATTTGTATTTCCTCTGTATTATCTGTCTCGTTTTGGGATCTGCGAAAAGAAAATGTTGTTAGTTTACCTTTGGATCTTTATCAATATAATTGACATATTTTAGAGCAGAGAGCAATTATGTACTTACTAAATTCTTCTAAAACGAAGATACCGCCGTTCTGTGTGAAGCACTTTCGTATGTGATCGAGTCGCACAAAGAACTGAAAAATAGATTTTAAAAATATAGCACAAAATGTATCGAAATACATACATACATGGCAGATTGCGTTTGAAGTAATCTATGTAGTGCCATTGTAAAGAATATTCGACGCACGCAGTCTGGCAAATATCTACCTATGATAGATTCCCTTTAGTGCACCTTAAAAAAGCGTGCTAAGCTCTTTACGCTGCTAAGACACTACAGTTTGGTGAAAAAGTGCTCTCTGTCGATATATCTATATGTTTAAGTAAACTTATAAGTTCATATTAATACAACTAATAAAAAGTTAATTTGTTTTATTGTTATGTCTATTGGACTAAAGTTTTGATTTTGATAGAATTTTGCGAAAAGTCTTAGACATATAACAACAGCTTAGCAATGAATATTGAAATTTGAAAGAGTTATTTTATTTTGCTATTCTGCGTTGAAGAAGTATTATTAATAACGACTGTTGCCTAGAACCAAAAATAAAATGAATGCTTTAATTTGAACTACCAACTTTCCATTGGATAGCCATAGGTTGTCATCTTAGAGCGTGAGAGTGGTTCTCAATCTTTATTTAGTCGCTCGTCGAACTTCTATATTTTGTTGCAAGGAATACTTACGCTAGATTGAGTTTTAAAACGGGGAACGCTAAACTTCTTCTTAATTAAAGAAGGCAATAAAACTAAACTAATATCGTATAGCGCAAGGTGGCCTGAGGCCTCTATCTTGTCATGATACTTTCAAAATATAAATAGTACCGTCAAACGTGGCATCTTTACCTTCCGTGAGCATCTTTACCTAAGCATACCCTTTACTAGTTTCCATTGAATTTTTTTTTTATATGTGGAAGTAGGCGCAATTTTAGTCATATTGGTAGATTTTATAATAAATTGTGGTATTCCATAGTGTTTCAAGCTGGCAGCTATGTTAATTGTCAAAATATTGTACTTTTTCATTCCATATGGTCAATTGTGTTCGCAACGTCGTCGCATAGAAATCGGTATTTCTTACAGAAAATAAAAGTGTAGATAAGTGACATATCTTAAATTGTATTTGTTATATTGTTATTGAGGTGTATCGAAATGATTCAATCTTATTAAACTCTCATTTCTTGAGTTATTGTAAAAGGTAATGTTGCTTGATAAAGCTACCTCACTAGCACGAATGGCAACTTTACCTGTGACTAGGGCTGTCAAATATTGCACATTTTTTTGATGAAATATTTTGATGTTAAAGAACTACATATGTACGTAGGTAACTAATTTGCTTGATTACCTTTTAGATATATTCAAGATGCCTCCAAAAAAACTTTTTTGACAACCCTGCCGACATTCACATTTTTCTATGAAAGTTTTTAAATTCTTGGGTCAACTTTACCTATATATTGGCAGTGCTTACTTAAACAAACATAACAGCTTCAATAATTAATACGTCGCTTTTATAGCGCCAGGACGATCGGTAAATTTATGTCGAGTGCTCTCTGGGGCACGCAATCTATGCAAACTGTAGGCTAGGTAAAGATGCCAAAATTGTGTCAATTTTATGACGTATATTCATCAATGCGCGTTCACATATTTTCTCACTTCTATCACGCACAAAACACATATAAATCTTTAATAAACACAGAAATCTTTCTTAACTCTGAGCACTTACAACCGTTGATTTTTTGTCAAAAAACAATTACAATTATACAAAACTTACCTAGTAAAGTTTACTTTTTTATGTTTCCCCGTATCAAAATCGAAACCGAACTAAACATTTAATCTTTGACATTTTCTCATTAGTCTATTCCAATGGCAGTGAAAATAAAGGTAAATAAACAACTTTGACCTTGAATTGACATGACATTTGACTAGTCTAGTGAGGAGAAAATTATTAAGTGAATGGGTAATGAATGAATGATACAGAATGGAACGATATATTTTATTGTTTTTACACGTAATTTTATATTAATTTTAATAGATCTATGTTATATGGATTGCAGGTAAAATTAAAAAAATAAACCGTTTCAATCACAGTCCGTTTAAACAAAGCCAGGTCGTAATAAAAAAACTTTTGATCATTCCGAATAAGCACCCGTGTACATGATACAAAAGATCAGATACGAATGTATCGTATCGTATAAATTGAGTGTTGCTATGAATAAAACTGATCTATATTTTGAGATTTTAGATTTTTTTTATTTCTTTAGAATTAAATAATTTTGCTAATATTTTTTTCTTTACCTGTACTGTCTGTATAAAATAATAACATTTTATCAAACGTTAGGTAACTTTCTATATTTTTTACAAATATTTTAATATCCCATATAATATACAAGTAAATAAATATCTATTAAAAAAATCTAAAACTTATGACAATGCTAAAATAAAATTTATTTTATCTGTTTAAATTCATTCATTTTCCATTCGTTTAGGGAACATCCTTAATCAGCAGCGCCATTTTAATTGTTCATTCATCGAAAAATGACGTATTGATTGTCGGCAAAAATGTTTACGTAACTTTGTAAGTGAAATTAAAGTAGATTTAAGTAGTTAAGTGAAATAATATTGTATTACAAATGAAGATATATTAATCAAGAACTGTTTGTAGTCGATCATATAGCGGAGTTATCAGCAAAACACTTGGAATATTGAAAAGTACGATTTGTTTTGATTGTTTCCTAGTCTCATTGGAATAGACTACACGTATATAAATATAAGCTTTAAGGTTATCTAATTCTACAACTACCTACATATATAATATTTTTCTTGTGAATGCCTTCTATTTTGGTATTTTTCGTGTATTATGCCTACTAGTGAAATGTTGTTTAAAAATGTTGAGTTTTTAATGTATAAGCAGGCACATATGTATGTATAAAATACGTCAAATAAATAAGATCATGCATAGCTACTATTATGATATATTAAAACTACTAAACACCCATTGATACAATATTTTATATAATATTTTTTACAAAGCTATTAAAGAGTAGGTGATACTGCGATAGTTGGTCTAAATAAATGTTAATGTTGTATGTATATGTGATTATTAATAAATATTATAAATTTAAAACATTCATGTCCCTGAAAAGCGATAACATGCATGTCAGAGGCCCATGCGACATAAACACCTAGTGGATCGAAAATGTTTGATATTTTCACTCATTGCAAATTCCTCGTCATAGTCATACAAAAACTGAGGATTCAAAACACTCCGCATGTGAATTAAATTAAAGTGACATGAGTATCGACAAGGCTTGCAAAGATGAGATTGGAACAAGGTATGTAGAAAGTTGAGGAACGTGCTGCTGGCGAAGGAAGCGGTGCTTAGGCGGGGATTTGACGAGGCGAGTGACGAGAGTGGCGTGACGGATAGGGAGGCGGGCGGTGGCGCGCCAGAACTTGTGAGATGGCAAATGCTCTACGACTGACCTCGTGTTAGCGTCGGTAAGCTTTGTCTCGTGTGACGCTCGCTCGGGTACGGGTGTAGGGGACCGACTATTCTCAGCACGTGGTGCGAGTGAGAGATCGAAACCGCTCGCCGGACGATCCGTGATACGAATGCAAGCTATCGGGTGCGGTAATGAACAAATAAACAAAGGGCGTCTATGTGCATGCACGAACGCGCGCGCGGGCGCTCGCCGCACTCGGGAGAACTAAAACAACGCTAACAACGGCTAAAACAATCGGTAAGCCTCAAACTACAAGTAAAGCCCTACGACCTCGAACGATCAACGCTAACGTGCACGCGTCGGCGACCACGACACGATCGCGAGGTCGCTAAGATCGCGTCGATCATCGTCAGTCTGCCATTACTAGGTTATGAACCACTGAGTACCTCGAAATCCTTCAGCGCAGCGGCGCGGGTTCGGCGGGTCCGGAAAGGGTAGAACAGACAAAAAGAAGATATTAGTTGAGGGCGGCCGAGCGCGTGTCAAGGACCATCTCAAAAGTTCCTAGCGGAGCGGCAAGCCGCCTCGCCGGCTGGCGGACCAGTAGCACATGCACGAATCATATGTGAATATATATGGACTAGATACATAACTCGAATGGACATCCTTAGAACGTAAAAAAAGTATAACTAACTATTACATCGAATTAGTAATAGATAAAAAAGGTAAAACACGATATTCGTTCAACATAAGCTGTATTGAATTTATAAATAAATAAACTTGAATAAAATTATACCGCAGTTAAATAAAATAAAAATAAATATAGAACATGATCAGCACAGTGTGATTGTATCGTTAGTACACATATAAAATAATTAATAAAAATCGAAATAGGAAAATTTGAGTGGTCCTTGCTAGGTCATTTTATTAAGTCATTAAAATATATAAAATACAGACAGAATTATTTTGCTAGGGAGCGTCGATAAAGCGAATCGTATGATGTAATGTTTGCAATACAGCTGACAAAGATAAAATACTGAAGACCTCACGTATTCGACATCAAGGTCTCGGTGATGTCGAGACTTGAATGTTGGAGGTAAGTTATTACAATACAATGCACTAACGTCACCGGCACAATATTCAGACGGTAAGCTTCGGTTAGCGAGGGACGCCGTCCCATTCTCATAGATTGTCGTACAATCCTTTGAACGACATTCTACTTGCATCATTTGTATTGAGACATTTCCCAAAATAAAGCATGAACATTGACTTTTATCTTACCTGTACTAATAAGTAATGATAGTACCAAAACTGAAGTTACTTTAATTGCAAACACAATATTCAGATTTTGGTTTATCATTATTTTATAAACATAAATTTAAGCTGACAAAAAAATTGCTGCAAAATGGAGAACCAACCTTGCTGTGATGGAACAGGAGACCAACGCCCTCCATGCACACCTTAAAGTTATGAAAAAAAACAACATTATAACATCGAATATTATTCAGTTTTATAAAAGCGTAAGAAGAAATATATTCAACTCGAATTCAACTTCTTGAATTTATGGATCAATGTACCTACTACTGTAAAGAAAGGCACAAACGACGAAAATCTGAATCTTGTGATTTTTTCGAAATATTGACACAATATTCCAGACTAGCAAATTAGTGTTAACATCGGCACACGCGTAACCTGTATAAGTCCGCCCTCCCCGGTGGCACAGTCCTGCACGGGAAACTCCCCGCCCAGCTCGGCTGCGTCCTGCCGCCGCCCACTCTTCTCCATCGCCTCTTTGATGCAATAGTACAGCGCTTTGCACTGCGGATCATATCATGTTATACGTGTATTATATAGATATATGTGATATCAATATGCTTTCAGTCCGAATTCGGTTTCAGTAGGAATAAAGAAAAAAGTATAAATTATTAGTAGCCATATTAAAATGTAAGAGATACCTTTTTTGTGTAATATTTATGTAACTGCGTCTGACCACCGTTTTTCCTCCAAAGGCACAAAACGCGTATTTTGGGACTGTACGTCATGTTCACCAAGCGTTCGAACCACCACCTCTCTACGATCGTTCCTAGATAATAAAAAAACTCATTTACTCGTAAATGTATCAGATTATTTACCAAATGTGGTTTGTATTCGAATAGTCGTTGAAACTAGAAATGTACTACTAGAATGTTCCAAAATTAGAAGAATAATGTTATCGTATGCGTGTACCCTGTGTGGTGCGCAGCACGAGCCCGTCGTGGCGCACCTCCAGGAAGCGCAGCGCGCCGGCCGCGTCGGCCTCGTGCACGGTGAACGTGGCGCGCCGCACCTGGCGCGAGCCCAGCGCCTTCAGCGTTATGTCATTCCCGTGCTGCGGACCGAATGACGTCTCACGAGTATTCGACTAACTCTTTGTGATGTGACAGTTGCATTTATACATTTTTTTAATTTGACATTCTGACTCTTATATCTCGATTACTTCTATTTAGTTTAAAAAGTTTCTTTGGGTTAACTTACCAAATTATGTACGACGTCTAAAAGATGATTAACTTCCTGGCTATAAACAAGTCCGATATGACTTTTAGCCAATAGTCGTCGTACTTTATTTCGAACTATATCTGCTTCTACACCAAATAACACCATTGCTGCTGTCAAGTTATATAAAGCAGTGGACAAAAGTCTATCTTCTTCGTGCTCCAGGCGTTTCCTCTCCGTTTCACTTAAACATTTGTAACGCTCCATCATTTCAGTGGCTCCTTGATCCATACCAATCATATCACGCTCTTGACTCACTGCATCAAGAAATGAATCTTCCCAAAATTGCATTTGGTCCCATAAATTTGACCGCTCCTTGCCTATAATGTAAATCAAAGTAAATAAAAAAAATCTCATTATTTAAGTAAAGGCCAAAACACAAAAAATGCTAATAATCAAAGGAACCGTTCGACAGAATAAAACTGATGTAAGTTTTAAAGAAAAGCAATTTTAGTATATCAAATGATATAAAAGAAATATAGCAGCAAGCATAACATGTTTAACTAAATATTACCAATAAGCCCCTGAAAGAGGTAAGTTCTCGCCGTCTCAGGAGACGTAATCGGTGAGGTTGTAGGCACTCCCGCCATTGGCCGGCCGCTTAGTGTCGACTTGGCTGAGTAGACACTCGCCGTTCGACCCTTGCCAGTAGTGCGATTTACCTGGCGATTATAATGAAAGTATGAAATAAATTTACACTTTTATAAATTATTGAAACGTGAACACTATTTTTATTCCAGGTATTGTGATCGAATACTAAAAAAATGTTCAACGCCTTGTTGTGTTGGTGTATGTATTTTGTAATTCAAAAATGTATTGTCAGTGCATTTAAATTGATGCGATATTATTTCGATATGTTGTTTCATTATAAGGATATGGTTTGTCTTTATTAAAAAATAAATTTTTATTTATTAAAGCAAATTTGAACGAAATCCTTACTATCTACAATGGAATCAACAAAACTAGATACCTAACATAAATAGAGTAAAAATCATGCATATCTACCGGCACAGTCATGGAGTGTGCATTATATAACGATAAAATCAGTTGACGCACTTAAATGCACAGCTTTTTTACATTTTAGTTTTAGGAAAAATGTTGTGATGATCGTAGTATTTTTTTGTAATGCAGACAACACGACGGCGAAGCATACACCAAGCCAATGGGGACTTACATTGAGGAACATGACGTCAGTGTCAGAGAGATTGGACTTAAAGGAGGCGCGGTGGTCGACGAGCGTGGCGCGGTTGGTGGTGATGGAGCCGCTGTCCTGCGAGCACTCCGACGTCGCCGCCTGCGACAAGCACACCTCACCCTTACACCGTGCCGGCCTCGCCCTAGCCGCTAAGTAACTACTACACGCACTATATATACTCGTCGGGGTTAAGTCTTTATTACATCGAGGGTAAGCTACGTTAAATAAAAGGAATATTAACATACAACTTAAAATGCACATACAATTGTACGATGTAGAAAGAGGAAGTTAAGGTTTACAGAAATTGATACCTCATTATAATCTTAATTAAAAACGCGCTGTTTAACGTAACTCGTTAGTTATATAGTATTAACTAAAATATTAAAAGTTAGCGATATTGGTGTTAAAAGTCGCTTTTTATCAATAAAATACGATATTAAAAAGAAAACGATATTAAACTAAAGATTTAAACATAATATAAAACGATTTTATATTTATCATAAAAAATATATCACTGCAAAGTAAAAATAATTAAATACTCTATTTACATATAGCAACATTATTAGCAAAAGCACGCTTAGAATTTGCATTATATACGACAGAGTGTTGGGAAGTTGTTACTTTTTTTAAATACAATATAAATTTAATACAAACAGAAAGCTATGTTTGTAAACATGCATAGACTTATTTATATGTTAATGTATAGACACAAATACAGCACCAATTCTTCCATTATATATACTTTAGATACGGTCTTCCTATTTCCACCATGCAACAAATAACAAGTGACAACATTGATATTTCCTCAGATTCTAAAAAGTCACTTACATCGGAATCGAAAGATGTCAACTTGCTGAATAGCTGGTTTCTCTTCTGATTTAACATATCCTTAAACATTTCCGTTGTGCTCTGAGATTCGTTAGAATCCATTTCTGGATAGTTTACGACAGGAACATCTAAAATAATATTTTAAAATTCAACTTGTATACTTTTCGAACGTCGTTTTAACTTCTGCTATTAAATAAATACAAACGTCACGTAAATTGCATTCATATCATACCCGACTGCGAACTTTTTCTAGAAGAAGGCGTAGATGACGGAGTTTCTACACCGTGTCTTCCGTAGTGTTCTGAAAGTGCAGATCCAGCCATTCCTCCTTGTTCTAGGCCAGCGACTTCCTTACTCCAGTAGTGCGTATGTGCCATTTCCGCCAGTTGGAAGACAGAAGCCATTCCACCGAGACCAAAGTTTGAGTAAGTATGTTCTAAACCATGGATTACGGCTTGTAGGACTTTCAGCATACCCTTCCAAACGGCTTTGCTAATAAACTGTAAAATAAATAGTAATTTGGTTAGTAATAATTTTTTTTTATAATTCTATCAGTATAAACTATTTTTCATTATAGGAAGTACGAGTTCGTCTGTTACCACATCGTCCACTATATCTGTAGGTGTAGTCTTCCTGTTAAAATTTTTGTTCAGTTTACTCAGCACCATATTTCTATACGATTCGTCTTCCATCAGCTTTTTTAAACGATTAAGTTTTAGCCATCCGACGCCTTCACCTTCAAGAACGTGTTGCACTAACTGAAAGAAAATGCTTATAATATATTATTCGTTCGGATCTGTTTCATGGCTAAATATAAAAAAAGTTTTATCATAGTTTTAAGATCTTATGGATCATTTATAAACTGACATCGTTGAGGAATGCCTGATTCTCGCTGTTGGCGGAGCGCGTGGCGGGCTGCGGTACAACGGGCGTGGGCGTGGCGTGGCGGATGAGTGGCGAGCGCTGCACTAAGCCGCGTGCGCCTTGCGAGAATGGACCAAACGTAGCGGACAGCGGGGCACTCTCTGGCTCCTTCGGCTGCTTACCTGATGGCGTACGTTATGGTTTCAATGCAACTCCCTACTTTAGTCTATCACAAATAAAGGCGAAGTTTGTTTCACGTAAGAATATAATAAATATCTTAAATTGGAAATGTAACCACTTTTGTTCTCCGTTGACGCTTTTGTCATACAAACAAATATGTGAGTGAAATCTTGATCAGTAATGTCATTATAGTTTTATAAATATATTTTTGATATATTAAATACCTTTCGACCCGAAGAAGTCGCTAAACATGCTAGAAGTAGAAGCGGCAAGTCCATTTAAATCAGAGCTGATGTTGGAAAAGAAATCTCGATGAGTGGTTGCGAGTAAGTTTGTCGTCTGTAACGCTGTAGAATCTCGTCTTGCGTTTGGTGGTATAGGGCCTTCTTGACTTTCACCCTGTTAACGAGTTACGAAAATAGTTTATATATTACTATGTATTAGATGTTTGATGACAATAGGAATTACTTACTTTCAACAAGCCTTTTTTCGCAGCAACTTCTTTAGCACTTTTTGTGAGATCTCCAAAAGTGGACTTGCCCACATAAGTTAGATCTTCGAATGTGTTCTTGCTTACAGCAGTTGCCGTTTTGCTCGCTTCCAACGCGGACTTGGAAGCTTCTTGAACACTTTTCGACGCTTCTTCTGCCGCCTTTTTGGCGTGCAAAGTTAGCTGAAGCATTAACATTTTAAAATTAAAAGTTAAGAAATTTGTTAACCGGTCATGAAGATGGCGTTCTATGACTGGCATCTACCGCAGCAACAGCTGTAAAGCAGCTCTTCCCCTCGGGAGCACTGTGTTCTAGTAACTGTAGCTTCGAAATTAGTTTACAAACTACTTAAATATTTATTTTACAATGACAATTACCAAAAATGCATACACATATTCATATGTAAATATTATATGTATATATATATATATATATTGTCATGTACATATGACTACAACATATTTTTTTTAATTATAAACACGTTTGACACTGGCCAATTGTATTACCGCTCCGGTAATACAATTGGCCAGTGGTAACTAGAATAAATTGTCTTGTGCTTTTAAATAGTGGGTGTTGATACGATAATATTTGCTTACTACTTGTTTTATGCAAACACACGAGTGCAAATCATATCCAAACGAGCGTGTGCGCACACTAATAAATGTATGCCTATATAATGCATTTATTTTAGTGATTTTTTTTTGTGAGCAATGAGTGCTAGTCTATTCTGTTATTAAAAATAACTATTTAACTAAAAGTTAGTGACTTGCTTATCTACTTTCTTTTTGTAAGAATAATGAATAATCCTAAGGCATAGGTGAAATTTTACGACGCATTATTGAAGTAAGTAGGTAATGGTCAAGAGTTTAAAGTGTCTAGTTTGTACTGCATTTGCCGCACTCTATATTGATACCTTGTCGAAAGGCGCAAACATTTTCTTTTCTTCTCCGTGTGCTTCTTTTCCTTTCTTCGTGATAAGATTATAATAAGATAAATAAAGTCGTGTAAGTAATGTGCTTATGTTACAATTTCTTTGTGTGTAAAATATAATAATAATAGTTTATCTAAAACCTTGTCCATGTGAGCTAACAAGCCCTCTTGGCTGCCTTGCCGCGTGGTCTCACGCACTAATTCTTTCGCCTGCGCTGCGAACTGTTCCAGTAATGAAGTCTGTGATGCTTGTCTTGATACTCCAGCATTCGAACTCTACGAGAATTATGTATTACAATAAAATATTATTTCCGAATTTATCAAATATTAAAAAAAAAATATATATTTTATTTTTAAAATAATAAAATTAATAATTTAATACTTATTTTAATAATACAAGTTCAGCTATAACTTTTTTTTTTTTTTTTTTTGACGCTGGGAAAACGCATGACGCGTTTCCCCCCACGGGAACAGTGGGGGGGAAACGCGAGTGTGCCCCGGTCATCGGAATACCCACTAAAAACCCAGCGGTACCCTTCCCGTCTTAACGGGAGCGCCACGGGATCGCTTGCGCATGCTACCGTGACGCTCCGACGGCCGGCTCGCCTATGCGGGCCTCCATTCACTAGGGAGGAATCCCAGGGTACTGGGAACCCCCCTAGAAATTCAGCTATAACTAGCCTAACCATTAAATTTTCCATCATACGCCTACAAATGTGATAGTATAGAAAATTAAGAATGTTAACTAATTTTGAATATTAGCTCTCCATATTCTCTGTCAAAAATAAAAAATACATGTGAAATAATTACTTCGATACGTCAATTAGTTTCCTATTTATAGAAGTAAACGTGCGATGCGGACTCGTACTCAATGCGTGTGACGGTGTGACGTCATTTCACAACACTCGCTCAGTCCGCCCGCGCTCTCAGCACGGTGTCTGACGTTTCATTAGAAGCGGAGGCCGGAGCGTTGTAAATTGACGTCACATGCGGTCACGTGACTGTTAGCGGGACTCGATATTTATCGTAAGTTTAAATGCCTGTAAAATCAAAACTAATAGGTATTTTTGACTACAACAAAAACTAGTGTATTTGTATACATACAAGCTTTACTGTAACTTTCAACCGATTTGGTATATCTATTAACATTCATTCATCATGATGATGATGAATATTTTTTTAATGTAAAACCACTATAGGCTCGCATTGGGAGATCGACTCGTGATGGCGTTACGTCAAACGGAATTAAGTTGTTATGCTCGTACCCGCCGCTCTCTCAGCCGCCGCCCTTAAGTCTATCTCGTGTGTGTGTGTAGCATATAGTAACAGCCTGTGAATGTCCCACTGCTGAGCTAAGGCCTCTTCTCCTTTTTTCTTGTGAGGAGAAGGTTTGGAGCTTAGTGTGTAGCATATACTTTTTGGTATATATTATATATTAGCCTCGACCGAGGCTCACCACTATTTAAGTTATCAATAAAAATTACACCTTTACTATAATTTGGTTCCTTAAATAGCGAACTTTGCTAGTGATAGTTACGAGTATTACCTTAGTCCTCGCGGCTTGCGCGGTGGAGTGCGCGGCGTGCGCGATGGAGTGCGCGGCGTGCGCGATGGAGTGCGCGGCGGGGGGCGCGTCGGAGGGGGCGGGCGAGCGCGGGCGACGCGACGCCACCGTGGCGGGCGTCGTGGTCGAGTTGGAGTCCGACTCGCGGCCTAGACTACCGCTGTCAGTGTCCTTTGTAAAAATAACACGATTCATATCTTTCAAGTAATTACAATAAGGTATACATATTTTTCTCTCATTATATTTGAAATTTCTGAGAAAATATATATATACATGTTTATTTTTTTCACGTTATTTAGGTTCCAGATTTTGAAAAGTAAATAAAATTACACTCTTCTTCACAGGCGCTGGTTGAGTGTCGATAACGTCGGGCCTATCCATGGTACCCGGCACGTCGTCGTCGGAGAAGTCGCTGTGCTCGGAGCTGGAGGCGGAAGGCGACGGCGACGTGGATTCGCGGCCTTCTTTACGTTTCTCCTCCACTTCGCCGAACATGAGCGATGATGGAGGGCTGTACACCTGTATATAATACGCTCAAATCAATTTGTTATTTTATTTAAATGCCTTATGCCTTAAATGTTGAATGGTTACGCGGATGGCTAAATGGGCAACAAAAAATGTGACAGTTAAGGAATAGCAGATTTGGTAAAAAGAAAACGAGTAGAAAAACGGATTTATAAATATATAAATGTTTCCTAAATGGAAAACGAAATGGTCATACTGTGAAAAAATATCAAATTCTCAGGAATATCTACTGTACTATTAAACGACTCAGATATATATACAAGTATACAAAAATAATCTATAAATAATACATATGGCGCGCGAAATTTCGTTTGGGCCTAAAAAAGTAACCTATAGTAGTAGATTTTTAAATATGTAAGTAAATATATATAGAACTCACAGTTTTAGGGTCTAAAGAAGATGAAAGCGTCATTGGCACTTGTACAACGGCATTGTATGTTTCTCCAATGACGTGTTGCTGATGAACATTTCCACCTATGACAGAAAAAAGTTGGCAAAATGTTTGGAAATACAATATTTGTGCCTTCATTAAGGGATCTAAATTTACCTGGTGACAAATCAGATGAAGCCATTTCTGAAACGAAGTCACTTAAAGAAGAATACGAGGAACTGGTGCTTTCTGCGGCTTCTGAGTCTGATCCACTTTCGTCTGAAAAAGAAAAATCTATGTAAGTTTAAAGGACATAAAAAATAGATACAATCGGTTTTGTATTATCTATTAGGTATTGCGTATGTGTGTGTATGTGCGTGTTTCGATACTTATTTGTGTGATTAATTAATTCGGATTCAAAGTTATTTGAGGCATTATTGATGACTACATTGATACCCGATACATAAGTAGCCCGAACTTTCGAATTTTGTCTGACAAAATTCTTACGGGCGCTTTAACAAAAACATAGCGCCCTACTTTTCTCTTACCTGTAGGTTGATTCTCTTGTCTCTGCAGTTGACGCAATGCTCCATTAAGCGAGCTACCATCATCCCATACGGCGAACCGGATTGGTTGAAGTTGATCTGCAAACCACTTTGGTTTGTCACCAATTTGACGTGGATCGAACACCCCAGTCTGTACTCGAAGAAACGCCACGTTACACGGCGTCAATGACCACTCCGCCAAAAATTCTACTGCCTAAAATAATAAAATATATTTATTGACTAAATAATACATAAATAAATCATATTAATTAATTATTGTACGCACTTGCGTTCTGGCGAATTTGTTTAGAAATGACGTCGTACGCGGTCTTGATCTCAAGAAGCTGTTTATTTGGAAAGCGACTACGGGTCGCGGATATAATCGCAGAGTACGGGTATGTTCCATAAAGTTAGCCAATATATTCTGTGAGTTGAAGAAACGGACCTGAAATATATATAGTACATTATTTTATATCACAAAGCACCGTGTAATCGTTTTTTTTAACAAAGCAATAAAAAAATACAAACATTTCACTATCTCTCTTCTAAGCACGAAAATCTCCTAAAAAGCACAATCGAATTCTGTACAATGAAATATAATTAAATATACCTAAACAATAACTAACCATGGCGACCCTGGTAGCGATGTCCACAGAGTCGACGTCGTTCCCATATATGAGCGGGTTGAAAGGTTGCGGCGCTAAGTGCGGTGAATTAGGCGCGGGCGTCGAGTGTGGCGACGCGAGCGACAGGCGCTGCGTGTGCGCGCTGCCCACCGACACTCGCCGGCTTTCGGGCGTGCTGTGCGAGCCTTCGCGGAACGACACTGGCTGAACTCTATGCAATGGCAATTTCATGTATTATCGATTTTGACCAAGTTAATTCGTGACACTATAATTCGTATTTCATTCGCGTGATTTCTATAAAACTTACATATAATTTTCATTTTAATGGAATGAACAGATCAGATATATCAGTTATTGTAAAAATAATTATTTCACAATTATTGAAATACTATAGGGTTTTCCATTAAGGGCGCTTGATCGTGCAGAACTTCCATCGTAGCGTGTGCTGTGTGGCACGTAGCGCCGTCCTGTTGAAACCACATGTTGTCCAGATCCATATTCTCGATTTCAGGCCAAAAGAAGTTGGTTATCATCGACCGGTATCGCTCACCATTGACGGTGACGGCCACACCATTATCGTTTTCGAAAAAATACGGACCAATCACGCCTCCGGCCCAAAATCCGCACCAAACAGTCACTTTCTGCGGGTGCATTGCCACTTGGTGAACCTCGTGTGGATTGGTCTCGTCCCAAATACGGCAATTTTGCTTGTTGACATAGCCATTCATCCAAAAATGCGCCTCGTCGCTGAAGATGATTTTTTTGCCAAAATCGGCGTCAACTTCCAACTGCTCTAATGCCCAGTCAGCGAACACACGGCGCTGTCTATGGTCATTAACCTTGAGCTCTTGGGTCAGCTGGATCTTGTACGGGTGCAGGCTCAAGTCACAACGCAAAATTCGCCAAGTTGTCGTCTGCGAAAGGCCGAGTTCCTGTGCGCGACGCGGAATTGACTGCCGCGGGTTTTCGAGGACACTGTCGCGCACAGCGGCGATATTCTCGGCAGATCTCGCGTTACGTTGACGCACAGGAACCGGCTGATTGTTAACTGACCCGGTTGACTCGAATTTGTCCACCAATCGACGGATAGTCGACTCGGCAGGACGATCATCGCGACCGTAAAACGGGCGAAGTGCGCGGAACGTTGCTCGAACTGAAGACCCATTTTCATAAAACAATTTTATGATTTGCACGTGCTGCTCGACATTGTAACCTGCCATGGTGGTTTGGGAGGACGGAATGAATATAACACACTGCATTTGACAGCTGTCACTCAAACAACATGGCCGCAATCAGCTGTCAAAGTTCAAGCGTCCCTATTGGAAAACCCTATATACAATATGAATAATTAAGTGGTTACATTACAGGTAAAATCAATACATTGTAAATAACTCACTTCAGCGTAGCGCCACCAACGCTGTCTCTCCTTGAAGGCATAAGCGGTGCTGACGCTTGCTCCGCAGAGCTGTTTGTTAAACTGTTTATAGCCTAATAAACAAGTAAAGTTGTATATATAACATTTTATTTTAATATCACGTTAGAAGATTATAGTATATCGCTTACGTAAGTATCAAGATCACTCAGCGGGTATACCAGAAATGAGGATTACGATGCAATATAATTATTAAGAAAACATATCACTTCAAATCACCCGAGAGATTTTGACACGTGCAGTAATGATATAATTTCCGCGCGTTAAATCTACTAGCACCTTATATTCATTACCAAACGTAAATATTTACAAAAATGCAATCTTCAATACCATAACCGATACATCTTAATGTCAAGCTGCTACTTACATTCCTCTATATCTACTATGTAGTGATATTGTTTAAATTAGTACTTTTATTTATTATGCGTAAAAATATTTAATTTCTTCTAATTTATAATATAGAAATTGCATTATAAACATGACTTGATATGAAATGTTATGTATTACTTTTTTATTTTATCGACTGAAATTAGGACATGTTATATTTAGCTATAAAAGAGTAATTTTAGTCGTTTTCGAGATAACGTGTGGTTGAATTTGTAAAAAATATTAAAATGTGTATCTTAAATTTTCGTATCTTAACTTATTAAGAATCATTATCGTTTATTCGTAAAAAATACATAAACTTCGATCACGAATTATCATTACCATTATGCTGGTGGTAGGACGGTTTTGTTATTCTACCGCCAAACAGCCATACCATGTATTGTCTCTTGGTGTCAAGAGTACGTTAGACGTTTACTTGGTAGAAAGAATATTGAGTGTGTTAATAATTTATAGTTTTTGAGTATCAATGCTATCAGCAGACTCATTTTCCAGATTGCATTCTTGTTTATACCAATATTATCTAAAAGAGTATCAGCCTATCTCTATTTGACTTTCATAGCTAAACGGTTACACTCATTTTGATGAAATTTGCTATAGGGTTACCTTGAAACTTAAGGAAGGACATAGATAATTTTAAAAAATCCCTAATCGGGCAATACAGGTTGATAAATCATGTATTTCGATTTACATGGATATGTTAATTATTAATTCATAATTTCCGGACGAACAATTGATATAAAATAAACGATACATTTAAATTAATTTCTCATACAATTATAATCATTATCTAAAAATAAATATTAGTACCAATAACTTATTAATTAACCTCTTTTATAAATAACAAATATTTACATTTTGCAATTACGAAACGGCTAAGTGCGGATAAATATTTTAGTGGTATAGCACCGGCGAATTCATAGCTTAGCTGAATACTCTTATTGTATTCGTTTATATTTCGTTCTTTTTATAATGTAACATGAGGTAGACCTTCATTTTACACGTGCGGGACAGGATATATGTTTGGATAAATATTTAATTTTTATTTATATTGCTTAGTTAATCATCGGCCATCTCTCTACATCATTCGAGCCTACTACAAAAAATATTACCAAAAAGCCACGTTTTAGCCAGTTTTGAAGCAAAATTCATACTTAACATTAGAAAATCATTTTATTCATACTTTATATTAAAAATAAATAAACTGAACTCCCGCGTAACACATAATAATAGCTTAAATTAGTTATAAGACTAGGTCCATAGTTACTATACTATACATGTATGTTAAAAAATAAATTTCAGACAAGGTGTTTCGTGGGTGTTAGTTGGCGTGTTGTCCTAAAAGTCAATACAAAATATTTTACAATACCACAAAAATGTCATGCTAATTGCTCAATGATGCAAACTAAAACAATGACTGAAACTGTGTCGCACTCATTGATATACAGGGTTATTTGTAACGACCTAGCAACCTCGCAGGACTAGATAGCTAACACCATAAGCAACAACTTTTGTTCTACGACTTCGGACATAACTCAATACATGAAAAAAAATAATGATTTTACAAGTTTTTGTCGTACTGTCGTGACATTTGTAGGTTTATATTTTATTCATAAATGAAAGGAAGACGCGAGGCGTCGATCTTTGCGATGCGCGTAGATTTATGAACATTCATGCGGAAAATAAATTAATACTTATTTTTGTATGAAAATAAAATCTAACAAATTATCAAAAGTCGTAGAAGAAAAGTTGTTGTTTATGGTGTTAGCTATCTAGTCCTGCGAGGTTGCTGGGTCGTTACAAATAACCCTGTATATTTCCTTTTTTTAGGTTTATGTACGACGTACATTGCATTTAATTGCTTACACTTATTTCAATCAAGTTTTTCGTCATATGCCCCCTCTTAGATATGGAATGTGATTAATCAGGGTGGATTTTGTTTATTTTTCTTGTTAGGTACGAATTAAAATTTAGTTTTCGTGTTAGTTCTAAAAGGTCGGCACATTTTTAAACCTAATGCTGGCACAAAACTTTCAAAATGTTGTGATTAAATAGTCAAATTGTGCAATGTAAAAAGAGTATATATTTACACCAGTTCCGGCTGTTCCCATGACTTGCATAGCCTAGCGCAGTAGGGAAAAAGTGAGTAGAATGTTAGTGAAGACGAAAAGTCGAAAACCAGAAAAAATAGAATTCAAGTCCTTTAGGTTCAGTGTAAAAGAGGAAAAGTATCCGATGAGTATAAGAATTACTTCATTCTTCAAATTAAATTTCTTTAATTTTGATGATTGATCTTATATTCTTATATATATGTAGAACAAACAAATATTCGAAGAATAATATAATTCTTGAGCATTTCAGTTTGAGAGTATGATGAAAGAAGTGAAAGCTAGATATTGGGCAGGGAGCATATTCAGTTATATCTAACAATAATTGTGAGAAGAAAATTTTCGAATACAACAAACAAAACTGCCACATTTGCTTAGCGACACGTATAAAAATGCGCTCACGATTTGCGTGTATAAGAAAAAAAATTAAGTGATTGAAAAAGACCACACTGTTGTTCCATTTAAAAATGTAATTGGAATACCTGTTTTAAGTGATTTTTCAATACCGAGCTCTCTGGTTCGGGGAGAGGTGGTAAGTCCTGATCATTACCAGTGGGACATGTGAGTTTTGTTGCATCCAAGTCCACGAGCCAAATGTCGTCTGGTAACCTGTAAATTTATTTTCATTAATATAAGTACAATTCTAAAAAATGATGGCATTCCAAATTCTTCCAAACCTTGACGTTTGAATTGTGTCACTTACTCATATTCAACCAGATCACAAATTTTAAGAAATATTTTATAAGCAGTAAAATGTATTTTCACCTGAAGTTCTTTTTGTAAGTAAAGAAAGTTGCCGGTATTCCAATGAGAAATGGTGTAGGGGCCAACAGCAGTTGTTCGGCGCAACTCATGCAGCTAGGCAGCAGCGGTATTGCGGGAAACATGTACTCCAGCGGATACAGCATAGCGACTAACGCCATCACGGACATCGATAGCGCGTTGTAGTCACGAGACTGCACAACCACTTTGTTCTCCAACATGATCAATGTTAGAACCTTTAAGCACGTGTCGATGCCTGTTGGATTAAATTATAGTTTAATATATAAATATCGAAAGTTTACATACAATTTCTCATAGTTTATATTATAAACGTTTTACCAAATATATATAAATATATCGCGGCTCAGAATCGAAGGGACGTTCACTCACCGAGCAATTCCAAGGGTAAATGAAGAGGGAAATCGACGAGCGTAAACCGAGTGTGGTCCGGTAGCGCGAAGACAAGTGGCGCGTGCGCGGTGGGAGACAGAACCTCCAGCTCCAGGCGCGTGTTGCCGGGCACGGGCACGGGCGCCGACAGCAGCCGCAGGATCCACGTCTCGATCTCTTTCACGTCGTGCACCACGATCGTGGGCGTGTTGTCGTACGCCTGCCCCGTCAGCACCGACCACACCGTGTCTCTGAAGATCCCGGACATTAGTCGACAAAATAGAAACATTATGATAAGCAGTATCATGTTGTACATAAGGACTAGTGTATAAAGGGAGTATCTTCTTTAAAAAAGGTCAGGAGTCTATTTATAAAAAGCCTTAAATAAATTAAGTAGGTATTTAATTCAAGTTATAATTTATTAGGTAACATAATATAATCTACTAAATTAATTTCAATTAGAAATAACTTAAAGCGTAACCCATATAACGGCTTTAATACGTCGTGGGCGTTTGTCGGATGCGATAACAAAAACAATTCGTTTTACGTACCTAGTTAATCACGTGTCACATAGTTTGTTTTAAATTAATATTCATAAGCGATAAGTTCAAACACAATAACTATTTTAATAAAATTCAATCTGAAAATTACAATTTCAAAATATTTTAAAATGAACATACCTAAATATTTGTCTAGACGCACCAACACGTCTTGGACTGGAAGACTCGTTACAGGCATCGATTAATTTTTTAAGGATAAAGAGGCACTCTCGGAATGTTGAAAAAAAAGGATGGTGCGATAAAAGGCATATGGACGTTAAGGAATGATTCCGCACCCTCTGCAACGAAATAAATAAACTGTTAGTATATAAATGTATACTAAAATTAGAATTCAATCAGAAGTTTTTTTGCACGTAGACCAAGTTATGTTGCAGTATGCATAAAGTTATATTTTCTTTATAGAAGCCAAAACAGACACGGACAAGTTTTTAACTAGCACATGTCTAAACAGGTGACATTAGAGAATATTAAGTATGAATAATTTTCGAAGTTATGCGAACCATTATGAGTTGTTGTTGATTCTTGTTTGAATTATTGTTTGCAAAAAGCTCACCACAACAACGTTATATTTGAACAGCAATGATCAGCTATTTTTTATGTAAGTGGCGTAGTTCATTCATTCATTTCTTTTTCTTAACTTGATAAGTAAGACAATCGAACTCTCTAAAGTCTAGTACACATGGCAGGTAACCTGTCTCTTTCTGGCTGCCCGCGGGCTGGGCGAGTGCGAGCCGCCGCTCTCGGAGTCCGGCTGCGCAGGCGCGAGTCGCGGCGCGGCGCTGCAGTCTCGCTCCGAGTCACTCGGCGCTACGTTGCTGCTCCTATAGTCACTGAAACGGGCGCTGTGTGTTACCCATACTCTTTGATCTCACTTAATCTTAAATTATTTATATTAATAATATATAAAGTTGATTATTAAAAAGTCTTCGTCATATATTTTTTTGAAATGTCATTTTTTCCTTGATTTATAGATATCTTCGTAGAATGTATCTAATAGCTTTCGATCTTTATATTTTTCCATATTTAGAACGGTAACCTTTTAAAATACAAATTATCGAGTAAAAGAATATGAAAATAATCAAAATAAACCTGGAAAATGCAGAATCGGAGCTCTTTTCCATAGACTTCCGCCATGACTCTCGTCGAAGAACACTGCGCTCGCGAGGGCCCGGCGCCGGCGCGCGCTCCACAGCGCGGTAGAAGTTGATGCATATTCCGTACCGAGTTTTACCTATTATTACAGAATGGCTTAAATTTTATTTTATATATATTAAAACTTTTTAGTTATTAAAATAGTTATTTAGAATATCAGATTTCCACAATAAGAATATGAGGTTGACAAGATACCATTTATATAAATATACTATAGGTTATTCACTTAATTATTTAAGTTATAAAAAACAAATATTTTTTTTTATTATTAACGCACCGGAGTCTTTATCCGTAAGCGTAAAGACAAACGACGTGGTGTCTCGCGTTGTAATGTGAGCAAGTTGCCGCCGCGGTCCCACTGACATACAGCCTTCGGGTTGACAAAAGTACACCATGTCCAGAGGGAGTGGGAAGTCATCATGGTCTGTTAAAGGATATCGACGGAGGAGTTCAGGCGCCTAGAATGATGAAGATTTGTCTAACATTACATACACTAATATAAAACCTTAATTATTTAAAAACGTTTCAAAATCATTTAGTTTTTTTTGTTTATCGACCTTTGATACATAACAAATAGCAAGAAATACAATTTAGACATTATTCAACGATGTGTCATTAATTAAGAAAGAAATATTTAATAAGTGTTTTTAATATATCTTGGCTAGATTTATATGAAGATAACCTAGAATTATTATAATCACCTGTACTGGTGCCAACCCTTTGCCTGACGTATATGGCTTAGCCCCAACGATAGTTAAATAATCCACCAACCGTGGACACAGATGTTGCTTTTGAATATCCATATTTTTGATATGCTCAATCCTAATTTTCTTGAATTTCTAAACATGAGTTTGTTTAAACCCATTATATCGTATTAAAATATTGCTTGTCATAGTTATCACTGGATATATACCTAAAAATAACATTAATTACATTAAATAGTGAAAATCAAACTCTATACTTCAAAAAGTAGGGTAGGGTGAAATGTAAATTAATTGAAACTCGTTGCATTGTCAAGGCCTATCATATAACAATTAGGTAAACGATAAACGTTTATATGTATAAATATACTTTGTACAGGCAAAACTGCATAATGCATAACTTGTTATACCATTACAACTTTTTAATATTATTGGACAAATAACACCGTCTTCATGCTTCGGGCTAACATAGCTCCGTCGTAATCATTTTGATTAGGAGTTTTTCGATTTAAGTAAGCCTAAATTTAATACCTAATTTACGACGAAAGTTGTTAATAATAACGGTTATTAAATATAATCGCTTATTGTTCATTACATTCATTTACCTCCCTATAGCCTAAAGCATCACGTTCAAATACCCTTGACCCATTTACCGCGCTGACCTAATTCCATCGCAGACTGGTCATGCCGCAGGCGTACTCCCCACAAAGCTCTAGGGCGTTTATGGACAATAAACTATAAAACTTTAATGGATATATAGGAGCACCCGGGAGTAAAGCTATAAAAATGAGATAAATTGCTATATTAGACGGATAAGCGAACAAGGATGTTTCTTAACCGACTTCAAAAAAGGGCGACGGTCTTGATTCGGTCAAATATTATGCATTCTGTATAGCTATAGCTCCCACAACTATGTGTCAGGTACATTGTAAAATTTTATTTGAAGCGTAGGTACATTTTTATGTGGTGTAAGTACATTATAATCCAAAACTATAATGGAGTGCTTCTAGTCGTCGATATCATGTTAACTATGTTTATGTACATGTTATTATTGTGAATGGCTATAACAAAACTTTTCTAATACATTTATTTATATAAGTAAAAATATACATTCATAATTACTCCTGATTCGTTGAAATACTAAAGAATATCCAGATCAGTTATAAATTACTGTCCAGAGCATGACTGCGTGAAACACTACTTTTGTAATTCGAACTTGCTATGGTGTAGAGTTTATTTAAGGATTGAACCCTCAAGATAAATATAAGTAGGCTAAAATAAATCTAAATATGGTGAAACTGAATATCGTTCACTATTATTATTGTCGATGACGTCAGTCTTACGTTGTCTAATAACGTCATCATGTGGGTTCATAGGGGAATGAATTGCTTTGTATACTGTTGCAATATTTCTTATTGTAGGTTTATGAATTTTACTGCGACTTTTAATATATAGTTTATAAATGATTTCAATTATTACTATTTTCTTCAGCATGTCTGTGTGCTATTACATATTGCCTTTTCATTAATAACAAATTCTATATAAAGGAAACAAGTATTTAATGTTGATTAACGAGTATTTTAGTGTTTTTACTTTATCTTTAAATCGAAGATTTTCATCTCATACTCGAAATGGTTTTCTTCACCGCCGAGCACGAAAAACAATTGTAAACATAAATAATCATCGGTTTAAATTTACGTGTTCAGACTATTGGGTCACCTCGGCTCCAAGTTAGATAAAAGTTGAAAGAAAAAATTAAGTTAAAGTTAAGTTAGCACGTATTTAGTGACCAGCATAATTATTAAGTTCATTGTTAATTCTAAGCTGATACGATATTTCTTTGGCAGAACTGTAAGATTCTCTAGAGAACTTTTTTTTTTATATACCATAGGTAGGTGGCATATGGGCCATCTGATGGTAAGTGGTCACCAACGCCCATAGACAATGGCATTGTAAGAGCTTTTAACCATCGCTTACATCGCCAATGCGCCACCAACCTTGGGAACTAAGGTGTTATGTCCCTTGTGCCTGTAATTACAGTATTCCAATAAACTAAATATATTATTTTGCTTCTTATGTTTATGTTCTCCAATATAATGAAAGTTCGGAGAAGTATTAACGAATTTGTGACATAAGTTTAATATGATAAGGAACTGAATACTTTACTCGCTTACATAGCCAGTTACTCTTTTTTGGTACTATGTTTTACAGTTCTCAGGAAACAAACAAACTGGTTCGTTTGCTAAATAAAAAATTGGTAAGGGTCGTTGGGGTGAAAAAAATATCAAATAATTTGCGAGGCTATAGATTATTCGAGTGCCTACCACACCTTAGGAATAAAACGACTTCGTCTGGGATATTTCTTATATTGAAAATTGTTAGCGATTACGAATTTAATAATAAAATTGCTCAGTCGGCTAATGAAATAGGAAAAGGCCGGTCGGGGTATTTTCTTTTTTGAATCGAGGGTAGCTTTTGCTTTGATTATATATAAATTAGTATTTGTAAGGTTTGAATACTTATTGAACAAAGTAATTTAATTTCGAATCGAAAAAAAAAATTGTATTAGTAAAGAAGAATTCAATTACTTTATGTTTTAACGTTTTTTATAAAATTCACTAAGCTAGATTTTAGTTTTGATATAATTACAAAAGGAATTAACAAAACCTATGAATAATATGAAAAGTCTATTTGTAATACTTATATGTACTAGGTATGTACATCGTAATAAAAGTATTTACTTGTGTCAAATATATAAGTACATTTAATTTTAATTTTTACATTACGCGAAATGAATTAAGTACACTGTAAGCCTGTAAGTTTGTAACAACAATATTATTTATCTTAATTTAGTAAACAATTCATAAGTAAAAATCATAATATTTTTCTTAACCAATACAAAAGAGGCAAAGTTAAATTTCTTGACTTTAACACTTCAAAAACAAAAGTAAAAAGAAATAAATAGCACGTAAGTACACACCGACGTTAAAATAACGATATGTTAATTTTGATCTACTTTACTAATTGCTCCGCCACTGCTACGTTATTCAATGCCATTATCACACGCTGATAAAGCTAGATAAGTGGGAAGACCCGTCATACTAATACTTAAGTAAGGGGTAAATTTTAACAATTTTTATTTTCGACAATTATCGAAAGTCTCTTCTGGCTCCTTGCCAAAATCGATTAAGACGGCGAGATGAAGTTGTATTGGCTTGATCTGAGAAAGGTGTTTTAAATTATATCGAAAATTACAATTAGCGACTACTTTTTTGTTTACGATTCGTTGCAATAAATAACAAATTCGAATTTTAAATATTATAATGAAATATTTGAAAAATATTGTTAAGTGACAAAAGAAACGTACTGCAATTGTGTGTAGTTGCGTGATAATAGTATACAGTAATATAGTATAAAATCGTATTTAAAAATTACGTCATACAGACAACCAAGTACGCGAGTGACGCACTAACTTAATTTCTAACAGGCTTTGGTAATCACTGTTCAAAAGGTACAATATCTATACAGATCGCTTATAGCTTAAGATGTTGGGGAGCTTACCTTTATTTTACATCGAGAGTGGTGGCTCGCACTGTTTTCTACATTATTTGCCCGTCGCACGCAAATGTGGAATTCCGTGCGAATTAAATTCGAGTGCGAGATGCCGCGTAGTGCATGTCGTGCGACAGCGACACAGTGGCGAGTGGTGACATGCGCGGCCGCCCACGCTCGATAAAGCCGCCGCGCGCCGAGTTGCGCCCTTCGCGATCGTACTATCAGCGCCCGACCTACGAGACCTTCAAGCTAAGGCCGCCTCACTCGCTCCGAACATACGCTTAGACTATATTTTTTATCGATTGTTTTGCATGGGATGTTACTTTCACATAATTCATGAATTTGTAAAAAATTGTAAAAAATATCAGTTGTTATTATAAAACAAAAAAAATTATATGAAAGGCATCTAAACAAATCTTTTGCTAAAATAATAAATGATTGTCTTTACAAAACCATTTAGTGATTTATAAATATAAATCATTCATCGACAGATTACACGCAATACAAAAATCGAAATGATTTATGTATGTCGTGCGTACAATCTGTCGCTATATTTATTGTAACCGGCAATAGAAATATACCTACAGGGATTATATTTTTTTAATCAAAAATGTGTATTTATAATAACTTATTATTTGAAATGAATTGAAATGGTATTCCCAAGGTACTATATTTAGACTAATACATATTATAAAAGCCAAAATAACTGTCTGACTGTCTGTTACGCTTTCACGGCTAAACTACTGAACGACTTTGATGAAATTAAAACGGCGCATGCTTTAAGCCCAAAGTTCTTCCTTGAAGTAACAGTAGAGGCTCTAGACTTTATTAATCACTGATGGTTTTTGGTTTTAAGTTTTTCGGTAAAATAACAAAAAATGTTTTTTTTTTGGAATTAGACTCGCGATATTGCATCGCAACTACTACGGAAACATAGAAGTGTGTGGATTCATTTATTAACTGAATTATTTATTAGTAAGTAGAAATAATACAATTCGATTAGACCGATCAGGGATTTGAACATATGGCCTTGGGATCTGTAGCTTTAAAGCTAGGCACCAGACCGACGAGGCAGTATAAAAAATAATTTACTGCCTCGTTGGTCTAGCGGCTAGATATAAGGGCGCAGACCCGGAGGTCTTGGGTTCAATTCTCAGGTCGGGCTTTTCTGTCAGAAAATTCTCAGTAGCAGCCCGAGTCTGGAAATTGGAAGTGTGTACACTCCCGTGCCTCGGAAAGCACGTAATGCCGTTGGTCCTGCGCCTAAACTCTTTCCGGTCGTGTCGGATTGCCGTCCTATCGTATTATGAGAGCTAGGGTGTACCTGTGTTTGCGCACACACTTGTGCACTGAGATTGGCCGCCGTGACCGAAATCGGTCTGGAGGACATTATTATTATTATAAAAAATAACTGAAAAAGGATCTTTGTGAAAGCATTTTGCCACTCTTATGGTATATCTGGCAATTATGGATGCGTTGTTAGATATAAGTAGCGCTGAGACCGTGTATGTGCTAGGATACTTCAACGCTCATGTAGGGGCCAAGTATGGCTTATATGAATAACTCTTTAATGTATGAGGATACTTCTTACTGCTGAAACTCACATGTACGTAAATGACGCGTACAGAACCAAGACATAGTTTGATCATTGCGTGACACGTGATACTGTTCATGTAGAGTAGTGGAAAGTTTGTACTGAACAACTACTTACTCAAGGTCTGATCTGATTAGCGAATAATCAGATCAGAGTTCAAACATATAGAGGGGGAAGTCGTGCTCTGGCTGTTAGAAGACATTGCTAGTACCGTAGTACGTCGCTTAGTAAAGTGGAATTGAGAAGTAAAGGTAAAAATATTTACAGGCAATGTTTATGCTTCGGTACATAATTTTATAATGATAACGCTCTCTGCCGTTTTCTACACACTTGTTGGTGTGATTCGTATATTATCCACTTCGTTGCTATATATTATTAACATAATAAGAAAATCATATATATTTTATTAACGAAACTCTATGCTCTATTATAAATTCTTTCTATAACCATTAATTTTGATGTTTCTCATCTGGCGGGCATCCCGTGACAGCGTTTAATATAATGTGTTGAGTGCCTTTGTATTGTTTTATATTAATATACGTGCAATGGATAAAATAGTAGGAAATTTCTGTTTAAAGAAAATAATATATATCGAATTCAAGCTTGCGGCTAAAAAAAGGCTAAATACGTAACAAATATATTTGGGAAACTTTAGTATTCACTACTATTTTGTATATAATTAAACAACAACACACAATGAAATATCCTTTAAGGTAAATCGCTTTACGGGAAAAAAAAACAAAATAATTTTGATCCGAAGCGACAGTTTCTTTGAGCTTTGTCG
The DNA here is from genome assembly GCA_905220585.2 of Nymphalis polychloros. NCBI lineage: Eukaryota > Metazoa > Arthropoda > Insecta > Lepidoptera > Nymphalidae > Nymphalis > Nymphalis polychloros. Next base: position 8,113,522 of record HG992245.1, on the reverse strand, counting down.
TAATCGATATTCTAATAGCTACGATAACAAAAAAGTTATATCCGAAAAACTTTTTTCTATTTTTGTTTTTGCATCTCTACTCCTTTGACGTGTTTTGTCTTTTTTGAACCGAGGTATCGAAAAATTATACGTATTCTAATGGACACGAAAGTGCAATCGATGAAGGAGTAAACTTGTAAAGAAAAATGAACAGTGGATCGAGGACGGATATTTATCGTGTTTTGTTAAAAAAAATTGATAATTTAAAAGAAAATAAGAAGCTACACTAAAGGTAAACCGTACGCCGATCCTAGATATTTTTTCTTGTGGGTATAAATAAAAAAATTTTACTAAATTATATTTTTTTATTTTTTTAAATGTTAAGTTAGCCTATAATTGTTTATATAGGTATTTTGTTACAATATTTTATACATACAATTAGAGAAATGTTTTTCTAAATAAATCATGATCATACAAATGATGAAAAGAACCGTAGGTCGTCATATTCTGCGATGTGCATTGAAACAAGAAAATTGTATGTAATAAATTATTTATTTCATAAATAAATATAAAAGTACAATTTTAGATGTTTTTTAAACATTCGACTTAAAAGGATCTTTATATTCTTATTTTCCAGCGTCTTCTTTAAGTGAAACTGTTCTATTAAAAACCATCTGAAAACAAAACAATAATTAGTCGAAGAAATACAACTCAATATTATATTCATTAAAATGTTATAGCGCAATGAAAATTAGCATTTATCAGAAAGTAGTACAGCAGCTAATGTTTTGACGAATATTTTGCTTTTGGTTCAATTTTAGATTTATTTAGCTTTTTTTTTTTTCAAATTAGGTACCCGTGTCAACTATTAGTAATTAATTGAAATGTAGCGATTCATTCGGTTGCCATATTCCCGATTATTTTGGCACCGGGTGTAAAATGCATGTAAAAATTTGGTAGAATGTTACGAAAAACTTTGACGGATCACGTCGCTCGGTTTATGAAACCTTAAGGGTCTTCTTTGACGTTTGTTGAAATTCGAAGGTCGGGATTTCGATAGAATTATATAGAATGCGATGCTCCACAACCTTGAAATAAATCACACAGTTAGCCAATGAATTTAACTTACGTATAGAGCATTCGAATTTAAGATAATGTTTATGGATAAGTGTAAAAAAAATCAGAAAAATCACTAAAACGTGTAAAATCGCACTTCCTTATTGAGACGAAATTATCGTAATCGTCGAGAATTTAGAAATGAATTTTATCGAATAATAAAGTTAAAACTATAAAGAAACGTCTGGAGTCTTCATTTTTTAATAAACATTTTCTTATTTTTTGTTATAATAAATTACAATGAAATTGTACGCGTTTTCTTATGCGAGCCGCCGATAATCCTCGCAGACCAGTCGGCCACGCGCCTCCGAAGTGAGAGCATGTCGGTTTGCGCCGCATTGATAGATCGCGATCGAACCGTGTACTTACACAAAATCAATGTGTGCGTAAATAGCGTATTTAGTATTTATTTGAACGTTTTAGTTGTCACCGACTGTTCATCATAAATTTTAGGGCGCGCACCGGCTTATGTATTCTGTTTTTTTTTTGGTATTTTTAGTGTTTTATCATTTGATACGATATTTTTACTGATAATATTTTGTATATTTTGTAGTTTGATAAAAAAACAAAAAATAACTCGAGTTGAAATTCTAACTAGTTACATAATTATAACACTCTCATATATAATGATACATTGCAATTTTTTTATAAATAAATATAATTTTTTGAAATATTTATATATATAATTACTTATTTCGTCCATTTCCTAGTTATATTGGCCAGTAAAACAACAACTGAGGCAATAAATTTATTGTCGTAAAAATTCAAATTATTCTTATTTTCATTGATAACGTAAAACTAAACAAAGTATTTATAAATAGTGTTTTGAACACTAAATAATAAAAATGACCAAATCCCATTTATGCATAAAACGAAACACGCGTGATGGCCCACCTAACAAACCCTCATTAGTCAGTAAATTACTGACTCTCAACTCAGCGGGCAATATAGTACTCAAGTGGAAATGAGTAGAACGAAGTACATAATCCTTGTAACTGTGATCTAAGAACAGTAGTGGCATCACACTAAAGAACACACTTCCAATTGGAAGACCGCCACGCGTGTATATATAATAAGCTGCGTTAAAAACTTTAATACCGCGATTCAGGGATTATACATTTTTATAACATTTTTCTTTAGAAGTTTAATTATTTTATGTATTTATTCACATATTTTTTTTTTATATTGAGTAATTAAAGAAATAAAACATTTATTATTACAGTAATAATAATATTGTTCTTATTATTTTAGCATAAAATGTTTCTTTTAGTTTTTTGTTACGTCAAAGCGCTATCTAGTGAGGATATACGAAACGTTTTCATGCCTCATCGTCATCATTGGTTTTGCAAATTGATATTTATCCGATTTCAGACTTACAAATCGATTTCAAAATCCGATTTTAGATATCTGAATTCGGTAATGCCTAGCCTCATCAAATCGCCTGAGAACTTAGCTATCCTTTTATTTTATTAGCTAACGTGCTCAGGCAAATATAGTCTTTAGGTACTTTATCAGTAAAGTCGATTATTGTGTAATAGATTTCCGTAGCAGAACCAAGAAACCGAAAGTCAAACTGCAAAATTCCCGCTATCCTTTTTATTCCGCTTTATTCCAATTGGTTAGAAAGAGAGAAAGTGAATTTCATAGTAGAATAAATGTTGTAAAATATATATTTCGATTCAGGAATTATATATTTTTCTTTAGAAGTTTAATTATTTTATGTATTTATTCACATATTTTTTTATATTGAGTAATTAAAAAAATAAAACATTTATTTTTATAGTAATAATAATATTGTTTTTATTATTTTAGCATAAAATGTTTGTTTCAATAATGTTTATATAATGTTTTTCTTGTATTCCTATTGATCTATTTTTATTTCACTTTTTGTATATATACTTGTTCCGTTTTTTAATAAAGCATTCCACATTCGTCTTTCGTCAATTTTTTTTTATTATTCCACATTACGACATCAAGAAGTTTATTTATACCAAACTACTCACCTCAATGCTATAGATATGTATTTGACAACATTTCAAAATCAGTGACAATAAAGTTAAAATTTAGTTTAGGAAAAAAAAGTGCGACGACCCCACTCTGCATACGTATATGTGTGCGTGCCGTGCCCGAGCCTCGATAGTTGCGACAGTAGCGCTAAAAACGTAAAACTTCGTGCGGCGGAACGTCAAAGAAGACCCTTAATATGGATTGTAACTTTTCTACTTTGCGTCGTCACACAGCTACAGTAATTATAAATATAGAGCATAAGTATGTAAATTTAGCAATTTCTTTTTATTCATGAAACATTTTTATTCATCTTATTTACCTATTCTCTGCTAGGTTACATCGGTTTAATGATATTTATATGATATAATGACACACTTTTTAATTTTATTGATAAGGAATTTGTGTCCACGACATCGTTTACCTGGATGATGTACAAAGTTTTTTTACATGCGGGTGTGGTGATAAGCTATAGCGGATATAAAGAGACGCTAAAGATCAATTTGTTTTTACAGATATACTGTTTAGTATTGTATTTAAATTTTATGGGATATTGCAATCTTAACAATATTATTTATAACATATATTAATATAAAATATATATTACACAAATCATGTCATTAAAGACTTCTAAATTCATTAAAATAGTTTTCTAAGCAATAAACATAATACATACGTTCGTCGTCGAGGTGTCCGGGTCGACGGAGAAGAAGCCGATCCGTTCGAACTGGAACTTGTCGTACACGCGCGCGCCGCGCAGCGACGCGTCGGCGCACGCGCGCACCGCCCGCAGCGTGTCCGCGCGGCAGTCCGACACGAACCCGCCCGGGACCTCGCTCGCGTCTTCGGGGTTTTTGTGTTTAAATCTACAAGGGCAACTCGCTTTATAAATAAATAGTTTTGGTAATCCAACTTTGATTTAAAAACATAAATAACGCTTTAAAATCAACACACGCGACAGGAGTAAAAAACATTGACAAAAACGTAGACATATACATAGTAAGTCTATTTTATGGTAAAAATTGAAAAATTTATTAATACGTAGTTTTTAACATCTATTGGGAGCTCCAGGCGGAGTGAACCGGTTTCGGGTAGAAGCCAGGGCGAGCGACGACCGTCCAGGATCCGCGGAGGTGGAGGGAATTAGGGCTCGAGCCCAACGAGCGCTGATTCGCAGATGGGAGGAGGACCTGAGGTCCCCATCAGCAGGCCTTGCGACAGTGGAGGCGATTCGCCCTCACTTGAGTCGCTGGGTAGCAAGGAATGGCGGCACACTCACGTATAGACTGACGCAGGTGCTTACCGGACATGGCTATTTCGGTAAGCACCTGCATAAGATAGCGAGGCGGGTGGTATCACCCTCCTGCCACGAGTGTGGTGCGCCTCTGGACACGGCGCACCATACCCTAACGGAGTGTACTGCGTGGGGGCCTCACAGGAATACCTTGGCGGCGATAATCGGCGGAGATCTCTCGCTGCCGATTGTGATTAACGCTATGCTCGACAGCGACTGTCGGACAACAGGAGTTACTGCTTTAATAAATTTTTGGCTCTTTCTAACTCTTTTCAGAGTGCTGAGCCACGGTCTTTGATTATTTTTTAAATCTATGTACCTAATTAACATAAAAAAATAGCAAACATCTACCTATATATAACGCACATTTACACACAAACATACACAGTACATTTGATTAGAGATATATATAAAATGACTTACAGCGGCTCGTAAAGACGAACTTCAACAGAAACTGGCTGTGAGACCCAGTGGATAAATGCTTTTGGTTTGTCTGCTGATTCAGTTGATTCCGCAGTGCATTCTAATTCGTTAACTGCGCCCGTACTGTCTTTAATGACTTTCGATACCTATGAAAAGATAAAATAAATATTACAATACACAATGAGCTTTAAAACGAATGTGATGTCCGCCTGACCGATTTCGGTCAAGACATCCATTGAACAAGTGAATGCAACAGAGGTGAACTCTCTATTTCCTCACAGTTATAATCCACTGGAACAAGAACAACTTGGTGGTAGGACTTTGTGCAAGCTCTTCTGGGTAGGTACCACCCACTCATCAGATATTCTACCGCAAAACAGCAATACTTGCTATTGTTGTGTTCCGGTTTGAAGGATGAGTGAGCCAGTGTAATTACAGGCACAAGGGACATAACACTTAGTTCCCAAGGTTGATGGCGCATTGGCGATGTAAGCGATTGTAACATCTCTTACAATACCAATGTCTATGGGCGTTGGTGACCACTTACCATCAGGTGGCCCATATGCTCGTCCGCCTTCCTATGCAATAAAAAAAAAAAACTAACGCCTTTACGTGCTTTGTTGCTCGTTGCTCCCGTGTCTCGGTCAGTTTCCAGACTCTGGCTTTCACTGACAATTTTTTTGGCAGAAAGTCTCAATAAATTCTAACGGCCCGACTTGGGTTTTTTTTAACCCAGGCCCTAGGAATGTGAGGCTTTATAGCCTACCCACTGGACAAACGAGACAAGCAATATCTAATTATAAATGTTAAAGAAATGTTACTAACCTTTAAAACATATCCAGCGTGTCGTAATCCCACCGACTGAGCGGGCGTAAGTCGCCGATAACCCTTTTCCGGCTGTTCCTTGAAGTCGGTCGCTTCGATGAATACAACTTTATCTAATACTACGCTATGAGATCCTTTCTCTGGTTCATTAGGGAAGTCGGGAACTTGAATCGTTAAAGGTTTTCCACATTCAAAATTAGTAATCGTAATCTTCAAAGGTTCAAGGACAACCATGACTCTGAAATAGAAAAACAATCAAATTAACTCAATAAACCAAGTTTTCTGTAGTCATGTCCGATACAATATATAATAGACCTCTTTAGGTAAGTTTTGTTTGTTTGTTAATCTATATTTTCGGAAAAAAGATTAGTTGAGTACAAATACACTTCGCTTCGTGTAACTTTGCCGCAGTGAAGCTGTATGTGAAGTAAGGGCAGATATCATAAAAGTGCTATCACAACAGACACTTTTCCAAGTTAAAGTAAAAAGTATTTTAACACGTCCGAACATTGCCCAGACTATTCTTATAAAACTATTGCATTTTAAGTTTCTCATTCTCTTAGGCTTTAGAGCAGAGGTTCCTAGACCATTTGCTCACTTTCAAAATTTAGCTGGTTACGGTGGACCCCCCTGCAGCTATATTTTTACCATATTCCCAAAACTCGACAAAAAATGTGAAGATTAGATCTAACTATGGAAATTTGCGTTGCGGCTGAGTTCCAACCACGAATTAATAATTTTCGAAAAAAAGGTGAGTATTGATTGGTTAATTAATTAATTCATTGTGCTGTGAGTAGATATCAAAAAAGTTAAGTTAGCCAATCAAAAAAGTGATTCCATCCAGTTTTTTAAAAGTAACAATTGCTGAGCTTCTCAAAATATTATCTGCCTACATTGATAGGAGAAGTCAAGCCAACATTTTAGTTCTTCACTATCAATTGCGATCCTCCATTTTTTTGTCAAGCCAACGTAGACCCCTGTCGAGTCTCCCATGCACCCCTGGACTACCTGGACCACTTTGGGAACTAAGGCTTTAGAGAATGTGAATTTAAGAAACATCAACTAATGTTTGGCCAATTAACGGTGGTTTGCCATGTTTCTATTGTGTTGTTTTACAGTAATGTGCATATTTAGTTGTTTCATAAGCAAATATAGAATGTAAAGGAGCGACTGAGAGAGAGACGTGCGGATGCGCACGTTGTGGTCGAAACGTTGGCTGCGCAGTCACCGGCTGAACACCAGACGGCCGTATACGCACCTCGGCGCGGAGACGTTGAGCACGTCGCGCACGGCCGCGTCCAGCATGGAGGGGTCGACGGCCCCCACGGCGCCCGTCACGCCCAGCGCCGCGCAGAACGCGTTGATGGCCGCGGCCGGAACCCCGCGCCGACGTAGCGCCGTCAGCGTGAACAACCGGGGGTCGTCCCAATCTACAAATTGTAACGTTTTAATATTAAACGAATGTCCCGAATAGAATATAAAACTTTGTTTACTTCAAGTCCTGCCACTACTTTTGATATCAATTTAAATGAATTATATTTTCTACCTATTGATTAGATATTTAACATTATTTAACAAAATTCAAATATTACCATTAACTATTCCTTCATCTATAAGTTTTCCAATTTTCCTTTTAGATACAACTGTGTAGTTCACATTCAATCGTCCATACTCCCATTGAACTGGACAGTATATGTCCAGAGCATTGCAAAGCCAATAATATGAGGACCTGTTAAAATTATTTACTCATATAAAACATGTTAAGCAAGTGTCTTTTATTTTTTACTACAAAATTTAGAAGGTGGACTGGCCAACAGGCACCTGATGGAATGTAGTCTTCAATGCTAATTGAAATTGGGAGTGTAAGAAATACAAAACTATTCTTTACATTGTTAGTACTTCCCACCATAGAATCTAAGTTGTTATGTCCCTTGGCTAGTAATTCCACAGATTCATTCATCCTTCAAGTCGAAACAAGTAAAATTATATACATATAACGAATTTACGTATAAATGTTGTTTAAAGTTGTGTTTAGTTTTTAACATTGCTGTCTTCAACTATCTAATGTTAAATGTCAATGATGACCATAACAGAAAAACCTGTTTTTAACTTCATATCTGTTAAATAGGATATACATATCGTAAGTTAATGTTAAGAAGAAGAATAATTAAAAGAATGGTGTTTAATTATAGGTAGAGATAACCTCAAACAAATACTTAGCACCAATCACATAGATATATTGCCTTTTTGCATTAACTAGGAAATATTTATACATAATATAACAGAGCAATAGTATTGTAATGCATGCATGATTGCCTCGTTTGTCCAGTGGCTACACGTAAGGCCGCGGACATGGTGGTCCTGGGTTCAAATCCTAGGTCGGGCCAATAAAATGTTATTGAGATTTTCTGTCGAAAATTCTCAGTAGTAGCCCGGAGTCTGGAAGTGGGAAGTGTGTACACTCCTGTGCCTCGGAAAGCACGTAAAGCCGTTGGTCCTGCGCCTGAACTCTTTCCGGTCGTGTCGGATTGCCGTCCCATTGGGTTATGAGAGTTAGGGAAAAGACAGTGCAACTGTGTTTGTGCACACACTTGTGCACTATAATATGTCCTGCGCAATTGGCTAATCTCTCTTGAGATTGGCCACCGTGACCGAAATCGGTCTGGAGGACCATTTTTATTCATTATTATTATTGTAATGCATACCTCCTTGATTGGAACTCTTTGGTGCACAAAGAGTGAGTGATATGCTCAATACTGTCACAGAGACAGTGAGTGTAGTCATAAGTGGGGTAGATACACCATTTGTTGCCAGTCCGGTGGTGTGGTTTGAACTTTATCCTATATGCAACTGGATCTTGCTTGCCCTCCTCTAGGGTAATCTTCATTCTTAATGTAGCCTCACCTTCATCAATTTTTCCATTTTTCATATCCTTAATATAAAATTATTTGAAAATGTTTAACAAATAAAATTATACTATGCATGCTGTTTTTGAATCTCACAAATAGTAGGTTGGAATAAATGATTACTTAAAAATATTTTTTATACAAAATGTAAATACCTCAAACAACTGCAAGCTCTCTTCAACAGGTCGATTCCTCCAAGGAGAAGGAGGTGGGTTGAAACCTTTTATCTCTTCAGATTTTTGATGACAGACATATGCAAGGTCCTTAGTGATCAACTTTACAGCCCATTCATAAAGCTGATCAAAATAATCAGATGAATGTGTTATTTTGTAAGGTTTGTAACCTGAATGAAATAACATTGTCTTTAGAATAAACATAAAAAAAGAAGTCACATAAAAATAATATTCTATTAAAATTTATTTCTTACCTAACCACTCTACCATATCCTTAATACCGATAAAGAATTTCTCTTCTTCTTTCTCAGGGTTTGTATCATCATATCTTAAAAAACACACACCATCATGGGCTGATGCATATCCGAAATTGATATTAATGGCTTTAGCATGTCCAATATGCAGAATACCATTTGGTTCTGGAGGGAATCTGGTTCTAACTTTACCAGATGTAATTTTAAGATGTTCTTCTAAAAGCTGCTTAGTGTTAGGGGTAACAACATAGCCATCACTTTTATAGTTTTCTCCAGGAGCATGAAAAGGTAACTTTTTCATCAATTCTGGCATAGTTAGTGTTCCAGAAGTTTCTCCACTCATTACGGGGGCTTCGGAAGCTTTATTAACTACAATATAAATGGATAAACTTAACAAATTTATTCTTAATAAGTTTAAATTATATGTTAATTAAAAAAAAATTACATACTGGCTGTTTCTTCTTTCTTAATCTTTTTATTAGCATCCCCACCTTTAGGTTTCTTTTCAGTTTTGGGAATAGGTGCTAAATCTGCTACTGTTTTTGGACCTAATAAATCTAAGATCTGTAAACATGAGTTAGAAATATATGTGTTGTAACAATTTTCATATTTATGCACTTAAACCACTTGTGTAAATAATAAAACTAAGCTACATCAATGTGTTATCAGTGCATACTAATTTAACTTTAATTTTGGTTTGAACAGTTCACATGATATAATCAGATTAAATATTTTGTATGTTTATGCATTATATTAAAAATGATACCTGTACATCAACTTCATTCTTAATAGCCTTTCCATCTGCCCATTTTAAATCGGCTCTAACTGCTTGCATTATTATACCAGAATTAAAGCGGTATCTTTTTTCAATAAGTTCTTGTTTATATTTAGCCATATGTTTTTCAACAGCTTGTTCAACCTGCTCAGGTGTAATCACCACTCCAACTCCACAAGCACTCTCAAAATTATCGACGTCTATTTTAGGTTCATTGACACGACTTAATAAATATTCTAATGCAGCATCAACTCTTAATGTAGAATCAAATTTACCATCTACAATGTACTTACAAATCAATGAAAGTTTGTCGCTAATTTGCGGTTTAATCTTAGTGGCCAGATGGTAAATTAATAATCCCGCGCTACTCGAAACTTTCTGTATATCTACCTGAAAAATTAAACATGATAAAGAACTTTACACTTAATTTTATAATTCATAAAAATATTTATTTATCAGTTTGCTTTCTAACCTCTTCCAATGAGGCAAGTAAAAACTTAGTAACGTTGGCATTTTTTAAGGTTTCTTTAGCCTTTTGCTCACTTAATCCTAGAAGCTTAAATTTTTCTACAGTTTCTTCGGTAGACATATTGTCTAATACCGTAATAAGTTATGTCTTTAAGAAAAAAAACTTTTAAATCTATTTATCTAACCACTACTGTCGAGAGCTATAATAATCCTCTGATCTGATGGAATTTAAATAATAACACGATGACAGATTTGACACGTTCAGCTGAAATTGACAACTTCAATATTGACATTTAACCACAGTTGTATACACAGGTCTTGCAACTGAGCCCAATTTCAGTGGTGAGAGATAGGTGCGAGTGTGTTACAACTGCTAATTCGCAATACCATCCGCTTGAGGTACTACGTCGCTGCTATCGAAGCTGATATTTTTCTCTCTCAAGTATTATGTCATTGTTATATCGTTTTGTTGACTTTACGGATTTTTTGTTATTTTTGTTTTGTTATTTAACTGTTTTGTTTGGATTTAAAAAAATGTTCGGGATAATTCTTACGCGAATTGTCATGCCTCTAGCGGGCGTAAATTGAACTTAACAGCGTCAGTATGTCAACGTACCCCATACTGAAGTTGCAAGACCTGTGTATACGATCGTACATTTAACTATATAATCATATTTAACATCTAACAATATGATTTTTTCACCTTTTTGTTATATTTAATTTTATAATGTTTATTGTCTACGATTAAATGTGACGAGTTCAACTATTTGACAAAATATTATAAACACATTCATTTATTTTTATTACAAAAAAGTATTCCGATAGGTATCTGGTAAAAATAAATAAATATTCGGTATATTTCTCATAAATTATATATCATTAAAGTGAAAGTTTTATGTTAGGTAATTAATTTATAAACTGGTTAGTCGAATTTGCCTGAACCTGACTGAACTTGCCTGTTTTACTTGTAGCTTTGTGCAAGCTTGTCTGTGCAAGCGTGTCTCTTACGATACCAATGTCTATGGGCGCTGGTGACCACTTACCATCAGTTGGCCCGGATGCTCGTCCGCCTACCTATGCAATAAAAAAAAGCAAGGCCGTGCCAGCACAACTGCCACTCTTTCCACGACGCAACCGGTAGCCTTGTATGGATTTTAATTTTTAATTTTTTTTAAGACTCATTGACACCTGCTACATCCGAGTGCTTATATTTATATTAAACCTTTACTTTTCTTACCTTTAATCAAATATCGTTAAAAATAAAAGAAACGGCTGTGGTCTAATAGGCTGCTTATAAGCAGATCCCCGTCATGAGTCCGCCTAGTCCGAGCTCGAGGCATTTTCGTCATGGCCCAGAGAGGCTCCGGCATGTCATTGAAATAATGCATCTGCGGCCCAACTGTGCTCCGCTCATAACTCGACGGATCTCACCTCATGTTTCAAACAATGATTTTCACACTGCCAAGATACGTGTATACCGCTGAGGTTTTATTACATGCTATTTAAAGTTTGTAATTATGTGTAAATGACTTAATGATTAACCGCCTTATTCATAAACTTTATTTAACTGATGATTAGTTAAACAACATTTTGTCTTCTTCTTTCGTATGTCAAATCAATAATGACAGAAAGAGACAAATCGGTGTTTAGCTAAACAGTAACTAAGCAACGTTTATGAATAAGGCCGTAATTAGATAATGTAAGTACCTAGTTTTATTTAGAGATATGTATATCATTAATTATTAATATATATAATTATATCTATAAATTAATAATTATATAAATTAATGATTTTTAATTTAATTTTCTTATACATACATACTTTCTCTTCTCTACTGTATACTTTGTCATCCAAATTCTCCTCACTATCTTAAGAAACGTTTCGAATTTTTTAAAGACTCGCATGGACGCACTCTACGATCTGATGAAAATCTTATTCTTAAAATTCCTTCTCATTCTTCTTATTTTTATTCTAATTCCTTTTCCGTCCAAGCAGTTCGTCTTTGGAATTCCTTACCGATTCACTTAAAACGATCTCAATCCATTAGCACGTTTAAAACCCGACTCAAGGCGTACTATTTAACTTTATGAATACCTGTTCGGTGTGGTTTTGTTTATTATCGCGCTCCATTGCTTATTATTAAAACTATCTTAGCTACATATTTATTTATTATTACTTTATTATATGTATTTATAAATATATTATTTTATTATATATATATATATATATTTTTTTTTATTATATATATAATTTATATATAGTGACTGCCTCGTTGGTCTAGTGGCTAGATATTAGGCTGCAGACCCGGTGGTCCTGGGTTCAATTCCCAGGTCAGAAAATTCTCAGTAGCAGCCCGGAGTCTGGAAGGTGGAAGTGTGTGTACACTCCCGTGCCTCGGAAAGCACGTTAAGCCGTTGGTCCTGCGCCTGAACTCTCTCCGGTCGTGTCGGATTGCCGTCCCATCGGATTATGAGAGCTAAGGAAAAGGGAGTGCATGTGCTGTATTTGCGCACACACTTGTGCACTATAATATCACCTGCGCAGTTGGCTAATCTCTCTTGAGATTGGCCGCCGTGGCCGAAATCGGTCTGGAGGACCTTATTCTTATTATATAGTTTATGTAATGATGTACATGTATTTAGTTTATTGTATATGTGCAGACACGTGTGTATGTATATAGTATATTAGTATTATGTATAGTAGTGAAATAGAATAATTTTTTCGCTAAAGTATTAGACCTGTACACCTCCACCGCTTTATTAAGCTCATGTCCTTGTTTCAAAGGTTGTCTGGAAGAAATCGCTCTCTTAGCGATAAGACCGCCTTTTGTGATACCGGAATTTATTACTTTTTTTTCCATTAATGTATGTTTCTGTTACTGTGTGTACAATAAAGCATATAAATAAAAAAAAAAAAAAAAAAATTAATTTGTCAATAAGGGGTTGGGATCCCTAGCTTACTAGTTGTAGAATTCTTCTTTGGAGTTGGAGAGAAATAATACTTATTGCTGTTCGGATCGGAATGAATTTATTTCGAAATATTAGGACTATATATACAAAATCTTAAAACGATAGTAACCAATAAAATATCTTACATTAATATTAAATATTTACAATTTGGTTGTCCAAAGAAAACGCTTACTTTTCCACCAATGATACAGATAGCGTGATCAGTTGATTTTGCAAGAGCGAGACGGGCGAGCGACATATACGCCTTTTTTTATAATTCCCGGGTGGGCAATTGACTCTACTTCACTTGATGCTAAGTGGTAGTAGAGTCTAAACGCGACGACGCGACGGCTAGTGCAGTCAGGAAGAATGATTTGCACTAGCCGCCCCCGCCTTGCCGACCCGCAAGATGCATCTTCACGCCTCGTTTGAAGGAACCCAGGTCATAAGAGGAGGGGAACACGTGTTCTGGTAACGAATTCCATGTTTTGGAGGTGCGACAAAGAAAAGATTTGCCAAATTTCTTCGTGCGCGATGGAATTGATGTCACAGTTAGACGGTGACATCGAGAGCCGCATGCGTAGATTTGTGAAGGAAAGGGGAAGCAGGAATGAGGGAGAATAACTCCCTCGCAGCACTCGCCGTAATACAGTCGATAGAAAGCGCTTAGTGCCGCTATCTCTCGACGCAATTGTAAAGGCTTGAGAGTGTTGGTGACCTTTACGTCGCCAATAATGCGAACCGCACGTCGCTGCAACCGATCCAAGGCCTCCAGTAAGTACTTAGCGGAGCCATCCCAAAGGTGCGAGCAATATTCGACGCAAGACCGCACCTGTGTTTTATACAACAGGAGCAGTTATTGTGGCGTGAAAAAACGCCGCACCTTTTTCAGGACTCCGAGTTTTCGTGACGCTTCTTGCCCGCTCGCACAATATAAATATGTAGCGCAGAATTTTAACTTATTTAGTCTGCGCGCGTCTTTAAGCATCGCCAGTCGTATGTAATCATATTATGTAGTAAGTATGTGTATCATATTATGTAGTAGGTAGGTGTTTTTTTGCAATGTGATAATTTTTTTGTGTATTTTATTTCTGTTTGTCTTCCTTAAAAATAAATAAATAAATAAGTATAGTTCACGGTATATTACTTGGTGGTAGAGCTTTGTGCAAGCTCGTCTGGGTAGGTACCACCCACTCATCAGATATTTTATATAGTTGTTTAATAGATAGTTAACATTTCTTACACTGCCAAGTGCCAATTACCATCAGGTGGCCCATATGCTCGTTCGCCTACCTATATAAAATCCTATATAAAAGATATATATTAGGTCCTTACATATGAAATTGGCGTTTTGTACGGGAGGAATATAAAGTCAATTTTTTTTTTGTAAAATATATTTAATTGATCAAAGTATGCACCGTTGTTATCTATGCACTTTTGCTATCTCATAGGTAGTTAATCCCTTCACTAAAATAACCACTGGGGTGAGAATCAATAAACTCTTTGAAGGCGGCTTGGACTGCCGCATCGGAGTTGAATTTTTTTCCTTGTAAGAAGTTGTCCAAATTCCGGAAAAAATGGTAATCTGCTGGAGCAAGGTCCGGGGAGTACGGTGGATGTCGCAGACATTCCAATTGTAGCTCATCTAACTTAGTGGTTGTTTGTTGTGCAGTGTGTGGTCTTGCATTGTCGTGAAGCAGCAGTGGCCTAGAGCGATTGACCAATCTTGGTTGTTTAGCAGCTAGTTCTTCCTTCATGGTTTGCAGTTGCTGACAATAGATATCTGCCGTAACCGTTTGGCCAGATTTTATAGGGTTTTCCATTAAGGGCGCTTGATCTTTGAAATGCAAAAAAAAATACTTGTAGGAGAGATATTTGCTTGGTGGTGCCACTTGGTGAACCTCGTGTGGATTGGTCTCGTCCCAAATACGGCAATTTTGCTTGTTGACATAGCCATTCATCCAAAAATGCGCCTCGTCGCTGAAGATGATTTTTTTGCCAAAATCGGCGTCAACTTCCAACTGCTCTAATGCCCAGTCAGCGAACACACGGCGCTGTCTATGGTCATTAACCTTGAGCTCTTGGGTCAGCTGGATCTTGTACGGGTGCAGGCTCAAGTCACAACGCAAAATTCGCCAAGTTGTCGTCTGCGAAAGGCCGAGTTCCTGTGCGCGACGCGGAATTGACTGCCGCGGGTTTTCGAGGACACTGTCGCGCACAGCGGCGATATTCTCGGCAGATCTCGCGTTACGTTGACGCACGGGAACCGGCTGATTGTTAACTGATCCGGTTGACTCGAATTTGTCCACCAATCGACGGATAGTCGACTCGGCAGGACGATCATCGCGACCGTAAAACGGGCGAAGTGCGCGGAACGTTGCTCGAACTGAAGACCCATTTTCATAAAACAATTTTATGATTTGCACGTGCTGCTCGACACTGTAACCTGCCATGGTGGTTTGGGAGGACGGAATGAATATAACACACTGCATTTGACAGCTGTCACTCAAACAACATGGCCGCAATCAGCTGTCAAAGTTCAAGCGTCCCTATTGGAAAACCCTATAGAAAGCTGTAGTGAACGACACCGGCGCTATTCCACCAAACACTCACAAGTAACTTTTTCTGAATCCATTTTCATTTAGGGCAGGATTTGGCTGGGTCTCCAGGGTTCAGCCATTGCGACGAGCGCTTCTGATTATCGTACAGTATACACTTTTCATCACAAGTAATGATTCGATTTAAAATCCCTTCATTATTATGTCGGTTGAGCAAAGTAACACAGCAGTTGACGCGTGTTTTCAAGTTCGATTCACTCAATTCATGAGGTACCCATCGTTCCAGTTGTTTTACTTTCCCGATTTGCTTCAAGTGGATTAATACAGTTTTATCACTTACCCTGAAGCCTGCAGCTATCTCTGAATTGCTTTGTGATGGATCCGCTTCCACAATAGCCTTTAATTCTTCATTTTTCACTTTGGTCTCCGGCCGTCCACGGGGTTGGTCCTCAAGGTCGAAATTTCCAGAACGAAACCGTTGAAACCAAAAACGTACCGTGCTTTCTTTTGCGACACCAGCGCCGTACACATCATTAATCCTTCGAGCTGTTTCTGCAGCACTGGTGCCACGGTAGAACTCGTACTCGTAAATATATCGATATTTCATGTTTCCATTTCCAATAAGCGACGCCAAAGAAAAAAATCATGAGGAAAAAACAAATGAATGACTGTTTTCAAAACTCAAATGTACCAGCTAAATGAATTTATAAATTTGAATTTGAAATTCTTAACCAAAGAGGAGATATTTCAGATCAAAGTGGTCAGTACGACAAAACGCTAATTTCATATGTAAGGATCTAATATATATCTAAAAATAATATTTCACAAAGACTCTTCTGATGTCTGTTTATCAGCATATTTCTTCCTATTTATGCACAGGAATATATTTAGATTTTCGGTTTTTAAACATTTTATAATAGTATGTAATGTACAAATAAATTAATTTTAATTTAATTTGTTTATAATTAGACAAAAATCGAGACGTCAAATAACTATTTTCGGGAGCTTAAGAATGCCACATGGCTAGCGGTGTCTGAATTATTATGATTACTTATTATCTGATGAACGTTTAACAACAATTAAAAAAAAAATGGAAAAAATGAACGATAGCTTTAGTTCAATTTATTTTTCGTACAGAAATATTTTATCAAAAATTCTAACATTGTTATTAAATTTAAGCATTTTCTGGAAAAAAAAATGCCTTTCATTTCTTCACAAGATATACCTACTTGATTGATGAAATTAAAGACGTATAGCCCATAGGTGGTTTGACTTGATATTGATATCGTGGTATTTAATTAATGCTCATCATTAAAAATAATATAAAGAGGTGAAGTCTCTACTAATTCTATACTAATATTATTAATGCGAAATTACCTCTATCTACCACTGATCCGATTTTGATAACATTTGCTATGAAGGGAGCTTGAATACTAAGGATGGACATAGGCTACTAACTACTACTAACACATGGGCGAAGCCGTGGACGACTACCAGTTATAAATAATTTTAACCGTGCAAAATCAAGACGGATAGCTAGTAGGTATATATCTAATATATGTTATCCGCCAGTTTGGAATCTAATATATGTAATCCGCCAGATGGATTACTTTTTGCTTAAGTTTTTTTGTTCAGTAACGCCTTTATAATGTTATATCTTGATAATGTTATTCGGTTTCATATTTTTGTAATCAGCGTTAAAGCAATAAAGTAATAACAAATTATGCAAATCACGTCAAAACAGTCGCTTTACATAAATATGATTTTCACAGCTCGTTGGCTAAATTGTTGAATTGTAAACTTGTAAGTTCATCTTATACCATATATTGACAAATATATTGATTAATTTTTTTTGGAAAGATTTAATTTTCTGTTTGTTTGTTACGATTTAACTCCAAATCTACTAAGCCGATTTTATTCATTCTTTCACCATTAGAAAGCCACATCTTAATCGAGTAACATAGATTAAATTATATTTTCAATAAAAATAGAGGTCCATACCTTAAATGGAACAATGTAACCCAAGGTATCAAATTGTTGCCTATAAAAATTATTATTTGTTGTGCGCTGCGAAAATTATTGACAGTATATAAAAAAACGTTTTATTTATTAATAGTACTCATGATTGCTCATAAAAAAGTCTGTGATGTTATAAATCTAACTATTATAGTTAAGCCACAATAACAGTTTTTGTTTAAATTATTAAGTTCAAATACGGTGGAATCGAATAGAGGTGATACATATATCATGATATTATTAATCCTTAGCCATTTAAATGGTTTGATAATTAAGGTTGATTATTTACATGTAAATTCCAATTTAAATGATCCGGATCGGACTTTTCGTTTAGAACTTATGACGGGTATAAAATTTTCTCAGTAAGAAAAATGTCACAGTTTGAACAAACTGTTATAACTGTCCTACTTTTAGTCTATTACCAAATACTAATTTACCTACGTTAAATAATAGTTATTAAATTTTCGCGGACGAAGTCGCGGGCAAATTGCTTGTATTATATATGAAGATAAATATATACAATACAAAAATACTTTCGATATAAATAAAAATAATTGAGATGTTCCAGTCGAGCAAGTAATAAGTGTATTAAGTAAAACTAAAACCTAAATATGATATTGTGTTGCTTTAAAAAATCTGATGACGTTAGATTGTTTACTTTTTGTCAAAATTCCAATTAAATAAATTTTCTTTAAAATTATTTATTATCTTTTCGTTTTTATCGTAATCAGGTCAAGTTAAAACTCAGATCAATGTAAACTAAAACGGAATCGTTTAACAATATTGACAGCACAGTATCTACAGTAGATATTAAAACTTTATTAACCAAACAAGATGTTTGTTTTCAAAAACCCAAGAATAAACTATAAACTAACAAGGAATTTAAGAAGCAAGAGTTCCGAAACTTTTCCAAAGCGTATCAATTACTTAAACTTATGAAAGGAGAAAAGTCTATCCTATAAACATAAATATATATTTCATTGATCCTTATGTACACACTTTGAAAAATATGAGCAATATCACTTATAATGCTAAATTAATATTATATATTAGAAAATGTTTATGAAATAACGTTCTTTTCATAATCAACGACCGATTATGTAAGATAAAAAACAGCTTTATTCATGAAAGTCTGATTGAAAATGTTATACAATACCTGATGATTACGTGTTAGGTACAATCAAAGTGTACCTTCATTGTTATCACGAGTGACATAGCGTGGGAGAGATACACCTGATAATTCTGTACGTTCTAGTTAATAGACACACATGCCGCACCCGGCAACCGGTCATCGTAGCACCTCATTTGGGAGCTTTATTACTGCCCATTACGAGGAATAGACCCTCATATATATACATATGTTAAATATAGATTCGTCTGATAACGCACCTCAGGATAGATTTGGGAATTTAGGTAGCTAGCCTAAATTATGTCCATCATTGTTTAATAAAAAATAGGTATTTGTATTTTTATGAATCAAATCTTGTTAATATGTAATTATAACATAGTTGCTAAAGAGAAAATATTTTTTATGCGTCGACGTCATCCCTTTTTTATGTTTCGTCGTCATCCCTTTTCACTTTTATTGTATTTTTGGAAAATCGGTCATAATCGTACAACGTACCAAGTTCCAGCTTGCAATAAAATATATTGTAGCACGTTGTAATGGTTTCAGTAGGATATGATAAGAAGAATTTGTTATTTTAGTAATATCATAGCTGTAAGCTTACTGTTAACTTTTCACTGTACCAGAAAACTATTTTCTTTGTCGCATATATGATCCTTACTATGTAGCAATCCGCTGTCAGTACTCTCACTCACTAAGTCAGTATCTGCCGGCGTCCCTCGCGGTATACTCGCGTTCACCTCCGATCGTTAACTGCGTTTCATTACAGATTTAAAATATAAATATAATTATTCATCATTGAAAACGATTATGACTTTTAGTCTTATACGACGCTGAAAACATTATTGAACGAGTATTGTAATATGTTATAGCTTTAAAAAAAAATAGAAGAGATAAAATTTTGGTTGAACAATTGTGGAGTCATATGGTATTCTATGGTAATTATAGTAAGTTTTATGTTATATTATTAGTTTAAGCCCTCAATTAAATCTTGTGTACGTGAATATCAATTGATACGAAATATACTTCTAGCAATATGAACCAATAAAAATCTTTTATTAAATCTGACAGTAGTTCAAGCTTCTTGAGCAAATAAATATCTTCAATCTTAAACAAATAAATTGTCAGTACAGATTCGTAACCAGTTGCCTACACGTTTTGATTCTCTACAAAAATAGTATGATTTGTAAGAATAAATATGGTGGAAACCTATGTCGAAAACAGATGCTACATATGTTTGCTATTGATGCTTATGCTTAAAATCAAACTTCACTTTCTGATAACTGGTTTGTTTATACAGAGACTATATTTTTTATTTAATTAAAACAATATAAATGATTTTATTTTTATATCATAACAAGAATACTCTTCAGTTGTGAGTCATCTACATAAAATTAATCTTAAAACTGAGCAAATTTTTTAAACAATTTTTAACGATATGTTATTTCTTTAGATTATACAAGCGTTGCCCGCGGTTTCGCCCGCGTAGACAAAATGTAGCCTATGTTACTCACCGATAATGAAACTTGCCATTGTGAAAGAATTTTTAAAATCGGTTTAGTGGTTTAGGCGCGAAAGCATAACAAACAAACTCACTTTCACATTTATAATATTAGTTAGGATTTTCAACATTTTAAAAATCTAATCCTAAATTCCTTCAAGTGATTTACTAAATAAGACTGTCTGCTTTTCGTGCATTAATCATTGTGTCTTTGCAATTTTATTATCAAAAGAGCAACTTAACAGTTGCTTTTCAAAAGAGCAACTGTTAAGCTATATTTTTATATTTAAAAAATAAATAAACATGTTTTAGATATAATAATGTGACGATGACGACAACTACACCATCTCCAAAGTCATCATTGGCTAAGCTTGGAGTTTATCCTAAGCCTAAACCTTTTAAGGTTATGGTGCTAGGACAGTCAGGAGTTGGGAAATCGGGTAAAATACGCATTTGTTGATATTATTAAAATGTCATATTACTTATTCATTAGCTCACTAAGGATCAGTTTCATTTATCAAATCATAATAAATTGAAGCAAAATTAATTACTAAATTATCTTTCGTCATTGTGCGATAGAGCTTAACATTTTAATGAAATGAAGACAACATAATATATGTGAAACATGATATTAAAATTTATATAACAGGTAATGCATGTTCGCTTAATTATCGGATTTATTAAGAACATTATTATCATTATTTACCTAACAGTCTTTAATGAATATATTAATATAACAAAGAAAATAGTCCAATTTGAAATACAATTTAAAAATAATTTTGATCTTTTATTTTATATTTTACGAGATTAGTAGAAGTTAGGTGCCTACGTACCTACCTACTTATAGAAATTCGTTTGGATAATTTGTGACATTTCTATTAGATACACATTAGATCTATAATTATATATTTATTTGTTTAGCACTTGTCGTAAGATTCATCACAAGACGTTTTATCGGCGAGTATGATCCAGACTTAGAAAAAATTTATACTTATCAAACAGTAATAGATAATGAAACTGTATATTTTGAAATATTAGATTCGGCGGGACATCCTCATGTAAGTAAGACAGTTTTTACATAAAATAAAATCTGAAAAAGATATTAATAGGGTTAGGGTAATATTTATAAGGGTTTTTTTTAACCCACGTAAAAAAATACCCAATACTTTTTAGTTTGTATAGTTTATATTTATGTACTAAGGTTAATATTACAGGGAAGCGAATATGTAAATTTAGAAAGTAATATTAGATGGGCGGAAGCATTTATACTAATGTATTCTGTAACGGACAAGTGTTCGTTTGACGAGTGCCATCGCTTGAAATTTTTAATCAATTATAACAAAAGACGACGTAGGCTTGCTTCCTCTATTAAGGTCAGTATACCAAATTATAAATTAATATGGCTAAACCTATTTTATACAATTAAAGAATAATGTTTCCTTTTATTATAGTTGAGAGGACCTATTGTAATTTAAATAACTAAATCATCAATTACATATTATTAAAGTAAACGTACCATTGCTTTGGAAAGGTCTCAATTCAAGTAGAAGCTTTAGAGCTTATTCCACCACGCTGCGCCAATGCGGTTGGGTGGGGTGGAATTTCATCCGAAACATGCAGTTTTCTCTACCATTGGACCGGGAGATACTGACACAAAATTTCAGGTCATTTTTATCAGTATGGCGACTCTTCAGGGGTCTAATTAAGTATTGACGAAAAGGAAAATGATGGTCATATCATTTTTTTAGATAGAATTGTATCCAAACGAACATAATAAAATGATGCCATGCTGTAAAAAATGATTTTACGCGTTGTACAGTCGTATTTTGAAAACTTCTCGAATAAATAAGTTTTTCATGGCACTACTTTTTCCCCGTACTAGAAGTATGGCAAATATAATAACGGTCACATTGCATCATATACTTTCCAAAAACCAAATGCCTTACTGGTACAAATCCATTTAGAACCGTCGGAATAGTATGGCATGGTGATTTTTGTGAATGGCTACTCGACGATGATTAAGCTGTGCAAAAATTAACCTGGTATAAATGGTTGAATTGTTTTATAAAACAACATGTTCTCGTCAGTATGGCGTCCTGTAAGTCACACCGGAGAAGAATGACATTACGCTACCGCATCTATTATATTTTCATCGACTATCGGAAAATACATGAATTTTTGTGGAACAAATCGTTTGACTCTCGTAATGTATCCGACACGTACGATTAACTCCCATGCGATTGGGCCGCCGGTACCAAAGCTATGACTAGGGTAGTTTCTACCCGTGTACCCGGACCCGGTTATAAACCAGGTATATGTAATTTTTAGGACCCGGGTACTATTTCATGTCAAATTCTCGGAACAATTATTACTAAGTAGCGTTAGATAAAACGTAAGGTAGGTGCGGGTATTAAGTCTACCTAAGAGAGATTTGAAATAATTTTTTAATTCTTAATCAGCTTATGAAAATACTAGTACGTAGTAGAAGTACTAGTGACTAGTTTGGAGATAGGGAGGAACCGGGTGTAAAGTTCTTCATCTACCATTGAAAAGGGAGGATCCTCCGACCAGACGGGTGTTAGTCTGGTGGGCTACTGCCCAACGGTTGTTGTCGGGTTCTTGTAATATATGTTCAATCGCTCAGATACCTTTAATATCGCGATGTAGGATACGTCAGTTTTTAGTTTTTCGTATGTGGCGAGATAGAT
Source organism: Nymphalis polychloros (assembly GCA_905220585.2). Lineage (NCBI taxonomy): Eukaryota > Metazoa > Arthropoda > Insecta > Lepidoptera > Nymphalidae > Nymphalis > Nymphalis polychloros. Next base: position 8,090,447 of record HG992245.1, on the reverse strand, counting down.
GTCGCTACACTAGTGTTGCACTTCAGCAGTAAATTTAAAAACTATTATTTAACGCAAATACGTAAATTAGTATTTGTTAATAGACTAAACGTAGGACAGTTACAGTTTTTTCAAACCGTCACATTTTCTTACTAAGAGAATATTTATACCCGTCATAACTTCTAAACGAAAAGTCAGATCCGAATAATTTAAAGTAGCATTTACACGTACATAATTAACCTTAATTATCAAACCATTGAAATGAGTTAAAAGAGGATTAAAATCATAATAACAATATCACCACTATTCAATTCCACCCGTATTTGAACTAAATAATTTAAACAAAAACTGTTATTGTGGTTTAACTATAACAGTTACGCATATACCATCGCAGACTTTTTTGTGAGCAATCATAAGTACTATTAATATATATAACACTATTTTATATATCATAAATAGTTTTCACAGAGCAACATTTTGATACCTTGGGTCACGTTGTTCCATTTTAGGTAGGGATCTCTAATTTTTTTTAAATATAATATAGGCTATGTTACTCGGTAAAGATGTAGCTTTCTAATGGTGAAAAAATTTTTAAAACAGGTCTAGTAATTTTTAAGTGAAATCGTAGCAAGCAAACAAACAAAAACTCAAATCTTTCCTCTTTATAGTATAGAAGACTGTTTAACTGAGTGTGGAAGATTATTTAGGTATATTTTTGTTATTTTATAGCATAATTTATTGTAGTAAAAAGTCATTTTAGTTCCTAATTACTTAATGAGAACAAGACTTTAACTATTTAACTGATTGCACTATAAGTTAAGAAGACTTATTGACATACCTCACTCTTTCGTAATCAAATAAATCATGATTATAAGAAAATTGTCTCTTTTTCTGCAAAAATTGCAAATACCCGGGAACACGGATATACCCGGGTATTTAAAAAAATAAGACCCGATACCCGGGTATTAAAAAAGTCGGGTACAAGAAAACCCTAGCTATGACCATCATTTTCCTTTTCGTCATTACGTAATTAGATCCCAACAAATGACCTGAAATTTTGTGTCAGTATCTCCCGGTCTACATGTTTTCCGTCACCGTCGAGCGCGAGCTGAATTATACGTACAAAATATGCTAACTTAGTAATTTTTGCCTGGGATTGAGCCCGTCATCTTGTTTATGTTCTAACCATTGTACCATTTCCTACTGTAAAAGTCGAAACGTGCATATAGATCAAACACGATATTTGTTCATTTAACGATGAGTAAACTAATAATATTAACAAAAACATTTCCGATTTTGCCACTGCAAAATGTTAATCATTAACTTAGTTAGGTTTTATTATTGCTTATTTCTGGTTTTATTAATACAACCATCACTGTAATAAAAACATAATTTCTTCATAATAATTGTAGCAAATTGGCAAAACACGTTAAACTGAAGATTGGTACCTATCAATATATTATTTTCATGTTGAAAAATATTTTCAAATAAAAAAGAGAATCACCTTCTTCTACTATCTTCTATGCAAATAAAAATGAATGTTTGTCCCTTGCGCGTTCCTTAACAATTCAACTAATTGTGATAAAAAAAATTTTAATTGTTTTGAGTAGGTATCCCCTAGAAGGTTCCTGGCCCAAAAAATTTTTTTTGTTTGTCCTTCAATATACGTACACCCTCATTCTAAACGTGCGAAGCCGGAAGAGTCGCCAGTTTGCAATAATTACCGTGTATATATATTATTATGCCATATGTTCACATAATACCGTTTCTATGAAGATACGATTCTTAATTAAGTTAAATATAAAAATTACGAAGAAGCCATATGAGAAACGTTCCCTTAGAAATTAACTAGACTGAGACGGGAGTTCTTAATAGCCTTTCCTGCTTACAAAGCTCCAAGATTGAAAAAGCTAGGGAAACAGTAAATAAATTACGAAAATATAATGTCGGTGCAAATGAAACTAATTTATGTAACAATTGTAGCCATTTTGTATTGATGTGAAGCAACTATTGGCAGTTCTTGAAGGTATGACTTATTCGTATACCATAACGCCAAACGCCAAACATCATGCCCTCTCTCCGCCATCATATATGTATATTATATATAATTGTGTGCAGTAGTAGTTATTATAAAACTGTAAGTCTTTAGTTTTGTTTACCAATTTACTATAGGTATATGTTTTATTTACGTCATAATTAAAAATAACAGGTATCCGATATCCCAGATTCATACAACAACGCATAATGTTACGAATAAATCATACAATACTGAGATTTTCACATAGTCAATATAAAACTTTTTGCTGATTTCACATATTCCTAAAAATTAAGCCAATAATTACTTTCAAAAAGAAATGATTTTACATAATCTGTGGGTATATTATAATTGTATGTATGTAAGAATGACCAATGTAAAAATCGCTAGCAAACCTAATAAATAAATAAAATTCGTTGCTATAAATCTATCACATTCTGATAAACATCAACCCGCACTAGGCCAGCTTAGTGAAATAAGCTCTTAACGCTTCTTCTAAATCCTTAAGCTTCCTTAACCATCGTAATCCAATAGGACATTGGAAGTCTAGACTGTTCTTTTGTTCTGTACTACTTATTATCTTAAAGTATTCAATGTTGCAGGACAGTATATTAGAAACTCCAGTAGTATTAGTAGGAAACAAAGTGGACCAAGTCGACGATCGAATGGTGAGTACAGACGAAGGACAACGAAGAAGCAAAGAAATAGGCTGCGTTTGCTTTCATGAAATATCGGTCAGGGAAAGCATCGATCAAGTAAGAAAAATATATACATTTTATATTTATTCAGTTATCTTATATCCACGACTTTTGTTGACGAATTCTGTTAATTTGTTTTCGCTTATGTATAATAAGGATATGATTTTAAAGGTATTTTTTTAAAAGAAACAATTTTTAGTTTATCCAGTTAGATTGTGTTTAAACTTCTGTTGCAAGATTCAACTCACACATCCATACTAACAGATTAAGTTAAATAAAAGCTTGTTAATAGTAGCCTATTTAACTCTCCGAATACACATAAAGTACTTATCTCGAAACAAAAATCATGACGATTAATCGCTCTGAGAAAACAATCAACACACTTTTGCGTTTACAATCAATATTGATTTTGATGGATAACATTTTAGTCAATCTTTTTAAAACCTAATGAATAATTTTTAAATTTGTAATATGAAAGCAGATTATAAAATAGGCTACGGTAAGTGGTAACTATGGCTTTTAAGCATTAATTTAAATACGTTAATATTAATTGTATTAAATATTACTTCAATGTAATAAATCTTCCTCCACCGTGAATTGGTGCCAATCTTTTTGCAGCCTTCCACGTCGGCCCTTGGGTCATTTACCCCTCGAAACGAATAATAGCAATACAAATAATTACCGTTTCGCATTAGAATACTGATGAGTGGTACTTATCCAGACGACCTTACATAAAGCTCTACCCTTAATAAGACAGGCTCTACTGTATATGTACTCTAGACTCCAGTGTAGTCTGACGATGAACTTTATAGGTATGTTCATGAAATTGTAGCTCTTTTCGAGAACAAATAATATTAGTTGATATAACTAACAACTAATTTCTTTTGACGCGTATTTATATAATAATCATCTGATTATAATAGTCGATTGCTTAGTCTCTAAAAGATTCAAATGAGAAGTTGTTAGTGTGGCCAAATCACGCGAATTATTTTACTTTATCGGCGAGCCGGCAAAGACATACTCTAGATAATTTTATGTAGTTATTTGATTACTAATATTGCTTGTTCTGATTTGCCTATATGTCACAAAGTGATACAAACTACCTACTTATTGAATAATTATATTATTATTCAATAGAGAAATCGGAATAAACAATATTAGTAATTGTTTAATCACATAAATCAACACTCTTCATCATAACCAAATCTTATTCAAAATATCGGTAACAATGAATAAATTCATGAACCTTGATCATTCTTTCGAGTATTTTAACCGGCTGTTTTTGTAAGCAGATTGATTTTCCAGCTTATGATCATGTGAATGGAACGTGCCTCACACTGAAACCTGTATATTTTTATAAAACAATTGTGTTTGGATTCATGCGTTTAATTTAACAAAGTGTAGATGTTTAACATTGTTATCTTTAAATGGAAACAATAAGTAGGGAATATTAGTGCATATTCTAACAAGGGCGATATCACTTTCATTGAGACAAGAGTTGAAGGTCGGTTATATATAACTACAGCAAATGAAAATATATTCTCACTGTTCAATATCAAATTAGTTTAATGGTAAACGTAGCTCTGGAATATGAAGATATTAAAATACGTAAGTACTTGGAGATGAATAGAAATTGATGGAATTTAAAGTCTTAAAAGTTATTATAGTCATAATTTTGTGACTTCAGATGTTGAAGTCATAACTATGAAATCTTTCTTGGTGGTAGGGCATTTTGCAAGACAGTCTGGGAAAAACGAAATAAAAAAAATAAATAAAATCATTAAATGATGATTTGTTGCAAATATGTGATGACATATTCTACCACTAAACAGCCAACAGTGAGCCAGTGTAACTACCCTCTAGTTACACTGGCTCACTCGACCCTCAAACATAACATCTGAGTTTAGGTGGTGGTGGCTCATTGGCGATTTAAGGAATGGTTATTATTTCTTTCATCGCCAATGTCTATGGGCGGCGGTGACCACTTAGCATTAGGTGGCCCATTTGTCTGCCCGTCTGCCAATAACAAAAAAAACAATCGATAAGTAGGCACTTTGTATCACTTTGTGAGAAGTTTATCAGTATCGAAAAACGAAATATCTTGCATATTTGAGTCAATTAGCTATCTACCATTATTATTAGATAGATATGATAATAAAATGTAAAAATCGTCATCATATCGTCATATAGAAATACACAGCTTTACTTTTCAATAGAAAATGTAAAATCTTACACAATAATGATTTAAAATATTAGGTACCCATAACTATGTTATTTATTACACTGTTGTTTTTTCTTAAATAGATCAATACTAATAAATCTTATTACACCTAGTCTTCTAAACAGATCCTTCGGGTTAATCATGCCAACCTAAGGTAGGACTAGGAGCTGCCTGTCCAGTCTTACTATAAACCATACCATAAAAATTGGAGTATAGGTGAAACACTAGGATTTTATTTTTAAAAATGACAAAAAATAATCGTTAATTATTATTTGTCCCATTGCATTAATCATGTGACATTGACAGAGACTAAGTTATATGTCGTATAATAAACATATTATATCAAACACATACACATCAAGTCTATGTAATAAATATAAGTAAGGTCCTCCAGACCGATTTCGGCCACGGCGGCCAATCTCAAGAGAGATTAGCCAACTGCGCAGGTGCAGGCAGGCGCAGGTATAGTGCACAAGTGTGTGCGCAAACACAGGTGCACTCTCTTTTCCTTAGCTCTCATAATCCGATGGGACGGCAATCCGACACGACCGGAAAGAGTTCAGGCGCAGGACCAACGGCTTAACGTGCTTTCCGAGGCACGGGAGTTTACACACTTCCACCTTCCAGACTCCGGGCTGCTACTGAGAATTTTCTTACAGAAAAACCCAATAACTATTTATTGGCCCGACCTGGGAATTGAACCCAGGACCACCGGGTCTGCAGCCTAATATCTAGCCACTAGACCAACGAGGCAGTCAAGTCTATGTACTGATACACGGGCAGGGCCTCATAAACATCACCGACATATTTGCGTATTACAATATTTCCAGAAATTTTCAATTACGTTTTTCTGATTCATGCGTAAACCGCATTTTCTAAAATAGTAAAGAATATTATATATATGTAAAATTATACAAGAGATAGTAGAAAAATTACGTTCGTTAACTTTCAGGTATGGAGTGTTTTCCGGGATGCTCGTAGATTCTGGCGGGTGGGCAGCAAATGGTCGCGCGGACGCGTTGATGCTGACGTGCATCCAGCTGCCCTGGGACGGCCGCTGTCTCGTGCGATCTCTGACACCGCTTCCGAAACAATTACTAGTGTCAATCCTGCGTTTTGTAAGTTGTTTTTTTTCACTAGGTGCAGAGAGATAGTAATTTTAATCGTTAATAGCAATAAATAATATATATCGTTTAAGGTTAATTAGTAAGTAAAGTAATTTGATTACTTATTATAAATTTTGTAGTGATCATTTTGTACATATTAATGGAACTCAGTACATTGTTAAATCCACACCCAAGATTTTAAGAGTCACTAAAGAGTACTAAGGAATAGTATGTTAAATAATTAAATATTGGTATATAAGTAGGTAATTAAAGAAATAATAGACATATTGTAATATGAAATCCATAGAATTTTAATTTATAACGAGGCAAGAGGTGAAGGGCCTTTGCTATATGAGCTTCATATAAAACGTAATAAACACAAGAGCAGTCGTCAATTTTTTTTATCACGGCTCGTAATCATACACCCACGCATTATCTGTTTCGTGTTATAACATATAAAAACAAAATATAACAAGTCTCTGTATGTTAAAAAAAACACCGGAGGGAGGAATCGAGTTCAACCCTTTTATTTATGGAATTCATATATTTAAGTTAATATTAATTGAATATTAAAATATTATTGTGATAATTAAAAAATAACGCTCTATATTCGATACACGTGTCTACTCAGTCTGCAGCATTCGCATATTTTATAGTAAAAAACCTGACATCGAGTCAATCTATCGCATGTTGCAGTTAAAACTTAGTTTACACTTTTATTTAAGTCACTATACTGTTTATTTCTGGAATCATTTCACTTCATAGCTTTTTTTAACTTAAAAAAACTCACAACGTTATGAAAAACTACAAACCCAACGATTTACTCGGTGGTAGAGCTTTGTGCAAGCTCGTCTGGGTAGGTACCACCCACTCATCAGATATTCTACCGCAAAACAGCAGTACTTTGTATTGTTGTGTTCCGGTTTGAAGGGTGAGTGAGCCAGTGTAATTACAGACACAAGGGACATAACATCTTAGTTCCCAAGGTTGGTGGCGCATTGGCAATGTAAGTGATGGTTAACATTTCTTACAATGCCATTGTCTATGGGCGTTGGTGACCACTTAACATCAGGTGGCCCATAAGCTCGTCCGCCAAACTATACAATAAAAAAAAAAAAAAAAAAATTTATCAAGCTAGATAGCTGACCTTAGCCATTGGAAAATAGTCAGCTATTAATAAAGTTTGTACGTCCTTTAATTATTTGGTCTAAGTTTTGTTTCAGTAGTACGTGATAGTTATAGAGTCGAATGATAATATTAATATACCTACTTGTATTTTCAGGCCGTCGGTTTACAGAAATGGAATTAGAAGAAACAGTCGGCATAGTGCGTAGTGACTCGACGTCGTCCTCAGGTCAGTCTGAGAACACGGATGAGTTTCGTGCTCGCGCGAGTACGGATTCTCGTCTTCCGCCGAGACCGGAAAGACCAAGACATCCACCCTCGGTTCGACCTCTTCCCACACCTGTCAGAAGAATGAGTGTGTCGATGAGAGGGAACAATACTAGTACATATTAAATATTCTAAAATAGTTATTCAAATCAACGTTACCAATAAGTTCAACTCAAACATTTGTGACACGTACCTGAAACTTATGTTTTTTTTAAATAACTGACAATATAAAAAGAAAATCATATTAACAATATTTATTTTGCTCACCATCCTCGAAAAATATATGTTGTTTTTTGAGTGTCCATGAAAATAAACTTTTGTAAGAAAGCATATTACTATTATAATATTATATATACAGTGGTGGTTATATAATTAGAAACACTTCTTATGAATAAAGAAAGTATAACTTCAACGTACAAATGTTCGTAAAAAATATACACATTCAACAATTAATAATCATGCAATAATATAGCCACTCAAATAAAAAACTCATTAAAAGCATAAAATATAAAACATATCTTACTTTTAATTACAAAATGAGTCTTACACGTGTAGGAGTTTATATTCTGTTACTGGCCGCTTGGACGCCTAATTAGAAACATTTTAAAAAAGAAACTAAAGCTCGTTCTTTTTTTGAAATTGAAGAATAACATTTCTTTTTATATTATTTTGGCGGCAATTCAAAATTTAATCTGAATTTTATTTTGTTCAAAATGGGCAAAAATAAAAGTAGTGACGCGTCAACTAGGCAAATCATTGTTAATTTACATATAGATCATAAGTGGGCGTTCAGAAGAATAGCAGAACATTTAAATTGTTCTGTTAAGAAAGTTTTTAATGCAATTGATCATTATAAAACACATGGAACTGTTGAAAATGTTCTTAGAAAGGCTCGGCCAAGAAAATCCTCTCCCAGAGAAGATACGCTAATCGTTCGTGTTGCTAAAAAAGATCCAGGTAAGGCTCCACCCAGATTAAAAATAAAGTTTTTTCGCCTGATGACCCGAGAAACATCTCGTCAAGACTGATACGCCGAAGATTAGTGGAAGCTAAATTGTCTGGATGACTCTCGAAAGGTACCGCTTCTTACCAAGCAACACCGAGAGAAGCGATTAGTATTCGCTAAAAAATATGTTAATTGGACGGTACGAGAATGGAAAAAAGTGTTATTTTCAGATGAAACAGAAATAAATATGGTAAATTCCGATGGAAAGCGCTATGTTAGACGCCCTGTAAACAATACTTTTAATTATAAATACACAAGGAGTATAGTCAAGCGCGGTGGCGATACAATGGATCAATGGCAATACAAAAATATCTTAGAGCACACAATGATTCCCTACTCGGACGATCATTTGCCTATAACCTGGATCTATCAGCATGACAATGACCCTAAACACACGGTCAATAGCGTCAAATGTTTCCTTAGCGAACAGAGTATATCCGTTTTAGACTGGCCAACAAATAGTCCGGATTTAAATCCGATAGAAAATCTCTGGTATATTGTTAAAAAGAAAGTCTCAAACAAACGTAACACCTTTGTTTAACCGAGTTTTTTATTTGAGTGGCTATATTATTGTATGATTATTAATTATTGAATGTATATATTTTTTACAAACATTTGTCCGTTGAAGTTATACTTTCTTTATTCTGTATATATATATATATATAAATACAGTGGTGGTCATATAATTAGAAACACTTCTTATGAATAAAGAAAGTATAACTTCAACGTACAAATGTTTGTAAAAAATATACACATTCAATAATTGATAAAAATGGCAATTATAATTGATAAAAAAGTGAATTATTTTATTTATTTGCGTCATATAAGTATACATTTAAACCTTTACTACATGGCGTTATATTATTATCTATAATATGTATTATTTGTTTGTACGTACATAATTAAAACAGTGGCGGATTTATCAGCAGGTAGAGAGCCTACCTACTGATAATCGTTGGGCGCTAGAAACTTAAAAATGTTTTAGTGATTCGGCTTTTTGATGTCATGCAAAAAAAAATCTGCGAGGCATATTTCCAAATACTATGCTTGATTTATCAATATTACATAAGAGGGCAAATTAGCAAAGTGTACTTAGCAAATCAGAAACAGTCAGCTTGACCAGCGCTAATGTTACTATACGTCCTAATAGGCATTTGCTTACGCATAATATCTTTTAATTATTTAACCCATAAAAATCAAAGTGTATTTTAATATACTAAAAGTTGCATTGTTACATGCGATTTCTTCGTGGTTTCCTCGGGTTTATATACATTAACATGAAAGCCGAGGTTTTACTACGTTGGCTACTATTAATTTAAACATGAGGGTCATACTCACAGTTTACTTAGATTCCAACAATCCAGGATGTTGAAGATGTCTATAAGCAGGTTTGATATATTATGCACAAATAAGCACGACCAATTAGCATGCGCCTGAATCACGCCCATGAGCAACTTAATAAGCCTTGTCGTACAGACCCAAAGTTGTGATCAAGGGACTGAAAGTCGTATTTAGACATCCGGTGAATTGGTCCGTGACAACTGTTGTAGACTGTTGTAGTTTTTACAACAGCTCGGTAAGGTCCCTGTCTATAGTTTTTCAATGTAGTTTCATAAACATTTACATTTTTTTCCAAAATTTATGATGAAAAATCAATTCGACTACCAAAATGCCATACCATGGCATAGATAATTGAAAATGCCTGATTCTGCCTCATTGACAGAGAACATATGAAAACCTTTAATAATAATAATTAGCGATTCTGTAAGAGACGTGTAGAAAAAAAATTAGTGAAAAATACTAATTCAGTTGAAACCCCTGATTCATTTAAATAAAAGCATTAGAGTATAAATTGATCTAAGTGAAAAAACACGTTATGAGTCTATGTCGCAAAGTTATTTCAAATACGAGGTAGGTATTTATATTTTTCACTATTTATGCAAAATAAAAGTTTTATTGGTAACACCAATGAAAATTGAAATGTTTTATTTTATATTTCAATGCTCTCAAATATATGTACTCGCGATATCAGTATAAACTAAATTATCGTGAAACCAGACTGATAAAATCAATCGGAACAAGCTTTAGGAAATAAGTATACCATATTTGCAAGTGTTCTCTATTTGTGATATTCCTGTAATTACATGACAAATAATAATCATAACTTTATAAACATTACATTTTAGATTTTAACTATATTTTAACTTTAATAATAATAATGTCCTCCTGACCGATTTCGGTCACGGCGGCCAATCTCTAGAGAGATTAGCCGACTGCGCAGGAGATATTATAGTGTACAAGAGTACACTATAATATCTCCTGCGCAGGTGCACTCTCTTCCCTAGCTCTCATAATCCGATGGGACGGCAATCCGACACGACCGGAAAGAGTTCAGGCGCAGGACCAACGGCTCGTGCTTTCCGAGGCACGGGAGTGTACACGCTTCCAACTTCCAGACTCCGGGCTGCTACTGAGAATTTTCTGACAGAAAAACCCAATAACTATTTACTAGCCCGACCTGGGAATTAGACCAACGAGGCAGTCAATTTTAACATTATTTAATTTGTTACTGTAATCGTCTAAGTAAATGTTGTAGCGGGCCTATGACCAAATCAGCCTGGAGACTTTTTTGCGTTTGTAGTAGCGTACCATCACCAGATAACTGAATATATATAGACATTTTATATTTTTTTATTTTATAACTACTTTATACTTAACAGTAATTTTTAATCATGAATTTCTTCCTCATCATCGCTTTCTTCCTATAAATTATATTTATACTAATAATAATTCATTCGAAATGTCTCGTCTCTTAAACTGCTTTCCTCTTTAATAATAATATGTAGCCAAACATTTCTCCATTCTGACCATTCCTCTACAGTTATGGCATTAAACTTAACCTAAGCTGATGACATTTTCATACTAATTGTAATTTTTTTTTTTTCATTCTCCTCCACATATATTATTATGAACTAGTTAATTAATGAATAATAAACAAAAATACAGTCCTAACGCTACTCATACGCGATTTGCAGGCCCGTGGTAGCGCAAACTGGTTTATTTCGGTTTTAGTCACTATGTGTGACGCAATAACGTCCAAGCTGATTTATCTGTACAAGAATGTTTTTAATTTTATAAAATGTAGAGTAATAAATAAATTAGTAAAGCTAAACGTTATTTTACTGTAGAAGCGAACACCTGGACGAATTATCATTGCGTAGACAGAAACTTGGTGTTGCAAGCTTATTGTATTAATTAAATTTAAAGATTGTATTAATCTTTGTCATTGAATTTATCTTACATTGTGTGTTTTTGTTATTTATCAAAAATAGAAAATGACCCAAAATTGTTTCTTGTATTTATTCCATTTATGGATACCCTTTGAATTATTTTGACTTAGTATGATGTAATTAAATCAAGAAATTTGTCTTTTACATTAACATTCAAGATTATACCTATTATTACCTTTCCTTTGTTGTGTGCCAAAAAAAACGAATGCCTTAGATAGGCCATAGATTACGCCTATAGTATTCTGTGATTTCTCCGATACATCATATTTATTATGCTTATCTAAGGAACGTTATAGCCGCGTCAGGCGTTGAGTGACCTCAAGCGTGAATGGACATAAAGTTAATTCTAAATATATTTTCTAAATCGTTCTTAATATCAGGAGTATTGAATTGTGCTTGTAATCACTAGCATCCTCCTGTGCTGCTTCTAATTTAAATCGTGTTAAAACTTCACTAAATTTCAATAAATCAGGAAAGGACGGGTTCATTCGCTTGACAGACAGACATTTGAGTAGACTAAACTTCTGTTTATTAAGTTATTAAATGAATTTAATATTCATTTAAAAAGGGCAATAAAGTATACCTAGGGGTCTACTAGGGGTCTTCTTTCGTTAACTACAATTTAATTTTATTTATACGTCGCGCTTATTTAGCAGCTAGTTATACATGTATTTTTAATTAATATTTAGTGACTTGGTCTTGTAAGCATTTTTTTCGATAAGAAAAATATAAGAAAATCTTTAAATTTGTTAATTGGCCTAGTTAAAGATATCTACGCAATTAAATTACATACCCGAATACTTACTTTTTCCCAAAAAGGATTTATTGATTTTGCGGAATTAAAAAAAAGGCATTATAAGGTTATCCTTTCTGTGAATATTATCACGGATCCCATTACTAGGATTTTAAATATTACCGTAATATCATTATTAATAATATATAAAAATGTATTAAAAGTATGCTATTTTTTAAAGACAACATTTATTCACATTAAAGCATAAATACAAATAAAAATTAAAAATAGTTACTGTACAAATCGTGACCGCGTGGAATGGTGGTAAAAATGCTAGCAGCATTAATTCCCCTTTGAGTCGCAAAAAATTGTTATGCAATTCAATAAATTATAAATTATAATTATCAAGATTCAAAGTTAATAAACAGCAAAAAAAGTAAAAAAATATATATAAAAATACAATGACTATATTGACAAATGCACACTAACTTTTTTTAAATATATTGAGCGAACAAGAAAACATGTCCAAGTTATTAAAATTGTATTTTTTATTTGTCGCTATTGTAATTCTTACAAGAGCGATAAATAAATATATCATTTTGAGTATATTTTGTTCGAGTAGAGGGTAAATGAAATAAGGCATTATTACGTGTTTTCAGTTTTGTACATCTAAAGAATATTTTTCTTAAAAGAAATGAACTGTCATTTAAGTTATGTATTAATTTAAATAAAAAACTTTGGATTCAGTGTGAAACATTTAGAATTAAGAAATATATGTTTTTTTTTTTCTACTTTATCAATATTAATTAAAGAGCGGTTCACCTTGCTTGGCTCTCATACAATCCAATCAATCTGCGCTCTGAGCAAGACAATAAATTGCTGATGCCGCTGAATTATGTATGGGCAGCAGCCCCCCCCCCCCCCCCGTAAACAACTTATCCCCTTACTGCGCTCGCCAACACGCCTGCCCAGCGCGGCGAGTATGGACAAATCCATCTATATGGTAGATGCGAAAAAAAAAAAGCCCCCAGTTATCGGAAAGCCCGCTAGGCAAGGGGTGCAAAGAATCACCGGTTCATGGCAGGCTACCATAAAAGACGATTACTTATGGCAACGTACAATGGACGCTCGATTAGGCTGGACCATCACCTCGCCGAAGTAGAAGTAGAGTTAAGTCATATAAACTGGCATATACTGGGGTTATCTGAAGTCCGAAGACAGGGGAAGGACACGATAACTCTAGAGTCCGGTAACTTACTCTACTTCCGCGAAGGTGATAACCTCTCCCAGGGTGGTGTCGGTTTTCTAGTCAAAAAGGATCTCATTAGCAACATTGTAGAAATCAGTAGTGTGTCGAACCGGGTAGCGTACCTTGTCCTAAAACTTTCCGACAGGTATTCCCTGAAGGTCGTACAGGTATATGCGCCAACTTTGGCATACTCTGATGATGTGGGAGAAGCGATGTACGAGGACATCGCAAAGGCCCTCAACAACACCTCGAAGGCCCACTACAATGTTGTTAAGGGAGACTTTAATGCTAAAGTGAGAGTACAAGATAGCGGTGAATCGAGAGTCGGACCTTACGGTTTGGGCTGCAGAAATCACAGCGGGCATATACTGGTAAACATTCTCGAAGCGCAGGGGCTCTTTTTGATGAATTCTTTCTTTCAAAAGAAGCTCCAGAGGAGGTACTCGAGCTCATGAGGAAACGACGAGAACTACCATCGTTTTTGTTAAATAAAGCCTTAAACCGAACAATAAGAACGCTGACGCGACGCGATCTCCGATGCTCCAATACCCGTGCCATCAAGGCTGCGATTGAGCAAAATCGGGGATCGAAAGTGTTCGCTCGCAAGTTTGGGAGGCCGCGTCTGACAAAACTTAAAACCGAATATGGTGGGGTCGTTACCTCTAGGCCTGAGATCGTCGGAGAAGTAGAGATGTTTTATGGGCAGTTGTTCTCTTCAAGATCGGATAAACCTGTGGGAATCAGTATTGAGGACCAGCGCGCCCCTCTTACGCGCCATTACTCCGAGGAGCTCCCGGTCGTTGACCAAGGTAGCTCTTAGTAGAACAACTTAAAAACAATAAAGCTCCGGGAGATGACGGAATCACAACAGAGCTGCTTAAGGCAGGAGAGACTCCGGTCCTGAAAGAGCTAGCAAGCCTCTTTAATTCCGTCATCCAACAAGACAAAACCCCGGAAACGTGGAGCGGGAGTGAGGTGGTACTGTTTTTCAAGAAAGGTGATAAAACCCTCTTGAAAAACTACAGACCAATCTCCCTCCTGAGTCACGTGTATAAGCTGTTCTCAAGAGTCGTCACGAACCGTTTCGCCAGACGACATGACGAGTTCCAGCCCCCCGAGCAAGCCGGCTTTCGATCAGGCTATAGCACCGTGGACCACATCCTTACTGTACGGCAGATTGTGCAGAAGACCGAAGAGTACAATCAGCCGCTGTGTATGGCTTTTGTGGACTACGAGACTTTGACTCCATCGAAACCTGGACAGTGCTCGACTCATTGCAGATATATCATATCGATTGGAAATATATCGAGGTACTGAGATTTCTGTACAACGCCGCTACAATGACTGTCCACATCCAGGACTGTAGACGATGGCGATCCAACTGCGCAGAGGGGTGAGACAGGGAGATGTAATATCTCCGAAACTGTTCACCAACGCGTTGGAAGACGTTTTCAAGACCCTGGATTGTACTGGATTTGGAGTCAATGTAAACGGCGAGTACATCTCACACCTTCGATTTGCCGACGATATTGTCATCATAGTAGAGTCGCTGGAACAACTAACCGAAATGCTGCGTAGCCTAAGCGATTTTTCCCGGCGTGCGGTCTCGGTATGAACTTGGACAAGGCCAAGGTCATGTTCAATAAGCATGTCGTGCCGGGACCGATATACGTCGAAGGGAAACCACTCGAAGTTGTTAGTGAATATACCTAGGACAGGTTATACAAGTCGGTAGGAACAACTTCGAGAAGGAAGCCGATCGAAGAATTCGCTTGGGATGGGCAGCATTTGGCAACCTTCGTCAAGTCCTCACGTCTTCTATACCGCAATGTTTGAAGACGAAAGTCTTCAACCAATGCGACTTACCTGCCATGACATACGGTGCCGAAACGTGGACACTAACTGCGAGACTAGTCCACAAATTCAAAATCGCTCAGCGTGCTATGGAGCGAGCTATGCTCGGAGTATCTTTGAAGGATAAGATCAGAAATGAGATTATCCGGAAAAGAACCGGAGTCACCGACATAGCTGGCAAAATTAGCAGGCTGAAGTGGCAGTGGGCTGGTCACGTGTGTCGTAGGAGCAGACGAGTCCTAGAGTGGGGGCAAACGCAGCGTAGGGCGCCCTCCAGCCAGGTGGATCTTAAGAAGGTGGCGGGTACCTGGATGCGGAAGGCGGGGGACCGGGAGCTTTGGCGCACCTTGGGAGAGGCCTATGTTCAGCAGTGGACTACGATTGGCTGTTGATTGATTGATTGACGCCCCATTCATTCTCCTGGCTAACAACAAAATATGTTTTTATTATAGAGGTTGCCTAGAAGAGATCACTGTAAGTGATAAGGCCGCCTTTGCATACTATAATATGTAATACTTGATCTTTGTATTTGTTATGTATTTATAAATTGTGTGCAATAAAGAATAAATAAATTAATTAATTTTATATTGTGGATTCCAGACTAAAGAACCATAATAAATAATAATGGTCCTCCAGACCGATTTCGGCCACGGCGGCCAATCTCAAGAGAGATTAGCCAACTGCGCAGGAGATATTATAGTGCACAAGTGTGTGCGCAAACACAGGAGCATTCTCTATTCCCTAACTCTCATAACCCGATGGGACGGCAAACCGACACGACCGGAAAGAGTTCAGACGCAGGACCAACGGCTTTACGTGCTTTCCGAGGCACGGGAGTGTACACACTTCCAACTTCCAGACTCCGAGCTGCTACTGAGAATTTTTCGACAGAAAATCTCATAACATTTAATTGGCCCGACCGGGGATTTGAACCCAGGACCACCGTGTCTGCGGGCTTACATGTAGCCACTAGACCAACGAGGCAGTCAGCTACAGAACCATAGTCCAACAATAAACGGAGAAAGCAATTAAATATAAAAGATGATAAACCTTGTGTTTTAAAATCTTTACTAACCCTGAGTATAAAACCAAGCACTCGAAATGCCTTTGCAACTTTATAAAAATTATATTTTTTTAGATATTAAGTCATATCGTTAAATCTAGAGACTAATTTTTTGATGAAAAGTAATATCATAAAACGTTGAGTATGACGATACATTTAGAATAATGTAATGTTTGCAGATTTCTATACCGACATTATAATTCTGTATTAAAAATAAATAAATAAAGGAAATTAAAAGGGCATATAAAGGTAGAGGTGAAAGGGTTTTGTGCAAGCTCATCTGGGTAAGTACCACTTACTCACCAGATATTCTACCGCAAAATTTGGGGACATAACATCTTAATTCCCAAGGTTGGTAGTGCATTTGCGATGAAAACGATTTCAATGTCTATGGGCGTTGGTGACCACTTACACACATATGTTCGTTCGCCTACCTAGGTCTATAAAAGAAATTAAGTTTTATTAACAACGTGAAAAATTAAAACATGCCTGAATTAAATTGTTGCTGTTTATTATAAAACCATGTCAGTCGTGTTAAAGACTATTATATCGGGAAGTGAATTTGATTATTTATAAGAATGAGTATTTATAAATATTTATTATTTAGGAAATTCGTATTTTACCAATTAATTTAACCATATTTGTTTGTAATATTATAAATATTACATACGAAACTTAAACCTGTATTGATAAACTATCGAGGGATCGGTTATACCTCTCAATGGTAAATAATACAAACCGCAAAATAGAGCTATTATGTAGCTCCGTGTGGATAACAATCCAATAACTTCCAGTATGAATTGAATTGCACTAGCAGGCAAATTAAACGCAACCAGAGACCAGCTTAAACTGGTATATTTATAATTTCACACAGAATAATAAAATATTGTTGTTTTATTGCTGCTAAAATTGTTTGCATGTAACAATAACGTAATTTTTTTCATAAAATGGTGGCACCTTAATTTATCCGTAGTGAAGCCAAGAGGGATGACTAGTACATTTATTTTTTCATTTTATCGTGAATTTCAAATACAATATCACTATCCGATAGCAAATGTAATAATACACGTTTTATTACGTTTTTATTGTACAAATAATAATTATATATACATAACGATTACTTACTCATTAGGGTGTGTATATAAATAGTTGTATCTAATAGCCTTAGTTCACAACTATAAAGAGGTAGGCAACAAGCGTCTCGACAATCCGAATGGAAAATTATAATTTCCTAAGGTCAAGAGAACACTCCACGTGTATAGATTAATTTTATTACAATAAGTAATGTTTATTCGTTTATAATTTAAAATAAAAACACCTCTTTCCGACCCATGCTAAACTTTATTTAATAAAAACAAAACAAATGAATCCTGTTTTTAATTATATAAAATTTTATTTATATATGAAAATGATATATCGCATGTAGAGGCGCGATGGCTTACTGGTTAGAACTCAAAAATCATAAACGATGATCGCGGTTTCAAACTCGGCAAACGACACTGAATTTTCATGCGCTTAATTTGTATATATATATCATCTCGTGCTTTGTGGTGGAGGAAAACATGGTGAGGAAACCTGCATGTGTCTAATTTCCCTGAAATTCCGCCACATGTGTATCCACCCATCCGAATTGGAGCAGCGTGGTGGAAGAAGCTCCAAAACCTTCTTCTCAAAGGGAGAGAAGGACTTAGCCCAGGAGTACGAGAATAACAGATTACTCGAGCTTTACTTTCATATTAGCATGTAGCCGAAATCTCAACGGCGAAACAGATTTTTTTTTTTAATTTATATTTGCTTTATATTTTTATTTCAGTGGTAATAATAACAAATACATTAAACAAAAATTTTTGTATAAAAATGTCATAACGTTTTTAGATGACTTCAAAAAAACTTGTCAATTGCTAGTTAGCATCGCGTGGATAGTGTTTCGTACTATGACGATAGAAAATTAAAAGAGAAAAAATAAAATTATATAAACTCTCAACGTGAAGAGAAAATAACGTTATGATTAAAAAAAGAAAATAAAGGAAACGTGCAATCGCAGGCTCGACTCGAATGTATAAACTCAAGTAATAATAATAAAACATTTATAAAACAGACATTTTTACATCAGCAGTAAGACTGTATTAGATTGTGTTGATAATAAGCATCAAAACTTTGTGCAAGTTGGAAAGAACTTGTTTAAAATTCACTACCAAAATTTGTATCTCACAGATACTTACAAGTAAAGTTAAATAAATTGAAATTGTTTAGAGAATTTGGATTTACTTATTTGAAAACAAATTAAAAATAGATAAACGTTTTATCCGATTTCTAAAAATACAAAGCTGACTTAGTAGTTACAACTTACAACACTATATTTGAATACTATTGTATCGCCTACGAGTACAATACTCCTTTAAAAAATATATATCTTGACTATTCAAGTATTGTATTTTGTACCCACTTTCAATTTATGGATATTCTGTAACATACTTTAGCAGGTGCACCCTTAGTAATCTTATTAAATAGTACAAAGCATGCTTGAACCCCAAGAACAGACATAAGCTACTTTTTTCACCCTTCAAGGGTGTAAAGTTAGACATGAAATGCAAGTTCTTCCACAAACTAAATTCCAGTAGTGTGAAAGTTCAGCTAGTAAACCATAAAACAAATTGGTACAGTGCTATCAACTAGTACTGGTACGTAGTACAAAGGTAAGATATATAAAGAGACATATTGAATAATGCTAAATGGTAAAAAAACTTAACTAAAGAAGAAATGAGCAAAAGCAAGCAAAAAATAACAACACACCGATACCGATAAACAATAATTTAGACATCAAAAACAATATTATTAAGCAATGTTAATGTATACTTACTAGATTTTCACAGAGTTCCAGTCTGTCACGTGTAGTTGTGTTAGCATTAATCGACCAAAGGCTCAAAAACGAGAGAAGGCCTTAGCCCAGCAGCGGGACATTTATAGGCTATGAGTTAACTTCTTTACTTTTTACTACAAAAAATTTTCTACACTTAAAAAATAAGGATTAAAACCACTGGACTTAAATTACTTTTAAACAGCTGCTATAGAATAAATAGATCGCGTTATAATGTTTGTACCTCTAAACAACGAAAGTTCATACTCAAATAACGACGATGAAGGGCGATAGTGATACCTAATTTTACATTTTTCAAGAGATATATGAAATTGCTAATAGCTAACGGTAATTCTAAGTCAAAATTCATGCATAATATTAATAATTCAAATTAATTTATATGTTATAGGTAATCTGTTTGTTTGTCTTATTAAAGGTAACTTTAAAAAAATTACGTAAACAACATCATAAAACATGTTAATGATTATTTTTTTCAATATGTTATTTACAGAATAAAGGTTAAAGTTACTAGAATATACTTCATAAATCAAGTCGAGGATGTTATTATTGAAGACACGCCATCTTGAGCTATGTTTGTACATGTCCATTTGCACATGCATTTCCACGCGTGTAATGCATGACAGACGTTAACCGCGTGTTTTTGCGTTACGAGCCTTGCAGTACAAAGGTCATGATTCCATACGAAACGTGATTCATCAAAAGAATGCCACAAATATCTCCTTTAATCCGAGAGTAATAAAAACAAGATTATTTTATAAGTATTTTAATCAACTTAATATGTATCAGTACTGGGTACATATTATGTATATTTATAAAATCAAACAATAATACAACTAACAACAACTTCACCATATAACTTATGAATACTTATTCTTTTTCTGAACCTAGCAACTGCACCATTAGTCTAATCTGACTTGTAATGCTGCATAAAGTTACAGGTTCAAATCTCAAGACAGTAAAAAAAATGATTGTGTTCTACGCTTGATCTCTCCCCGATCGTGTCGAATTGCCGCGAGACTTAGGACATAGAGAGTACACTTGCGGACACACTAATTCTTTATAATATAATTAATAGAATATTCCATTCGCAGCCAATCCCATTGCTATGGAGTCTTTGAGATTAGCCGCCGTGGAAATAATTCGGCCCAGGAGACAAACAAAAAAAGTATAGAAAATATATAGAAAAACGCTAATCGACATGTTTGTTATATTATAAATTAATTTGAATTATTAATATTTGTCCCATAATACGTACCTATATCATAAAGAGATTCGTTTTATTTTCTTATACATAAAAATACCTACATCTGATTCTGTTAAGGGTCTTATGTGCTAAAAGATTTTCGTCTCAATGGTTTTTGTTATCTCCCAATCGTAAAACGCTGAATGACGTTGATACTCTAGTGAGATGCGTATGTATATCCTTTTAAAGTCATAGTTATTATATTCAATGTCGTAAGTCACTTTTTGACATTTTACGTTCGTGTTCGGTGATGAGTTTCTGCAGAATATGATAAACACTGGAAATACTACGGAACATGACTACGAAAGTTTAGTATAGAAAAAAATAGATCTCGGAAATATTCGTTAAATAAAGCGAAAACCGAAGCGTATCAAAGTAATTACTAAAAACACCCTTCTTTGAAGAAAGCTTCAACAGAATATATGTATGTATTATGTATATGCACATACGCTTGAACTCAAACCGAAGAGCCAGAAAAACACAAATACAACATTGCGGTCTATATTTCGTTCAATAAAATCCTTTGATTTGAAACAGATTGACGTTCATGTAAAAATCCTTCAAATCAAAAAATAATTTGTTTTTGTTTACCAGAAGGGCTACGTGATTTCCGTGAGACCGCAGAAGCATTCAGACCATTCCTAACAGGGGATTAGCGTAACCAGGTCGCCACGTCTAACCTACTGCGTCCATGCTCTATTTATATCCCATTTGGATACGCTTCATCCTACATCCCTACACTATTGCAATTGCATCTGACAATATGCAACTGCGTATATTACTCAACAAAGTACCGGCTCTAATCTCCATTCATCTATTACACTCGACGTTCGACTACGTTTACTTTCCATGGCGATACCAATACATATAGGGCTTTATATTCTTATTTTATGTCCTTAGTTAAAGATAACTGTAATTTTTAATTAAATAAAATTAATTTCTGCAGTTTCAAATTGTTTTAATATTAATCGAACAAATTACGAAGAACTTCATTAATAGTTTTTACCCCAAAAATGTCTTCTTATGAACGCAGAATTTTACATTACATACATATATTTAAAAATAATATTCTTAGTTCGCACATACATACATACTTACTTCATTTTATTTATTGAATGTTTTATTAGATTTACCAGTAACTGCAAAGGGTTTTGAGTTTGCAAGGATACTTAATACCGTTTTATGGAACATTCAACAAACAGCAGCATAGCAGAAATTGTTCACAGACATATCGTAAAACTTTAAGGCTTAGTATGCATTAAAGTTCCTATTTTATTAGCTATAAAATTGATCAAATTCGGAGAAATTTTACTAAAGCAAAGTGAGTGAATAACAATACATTGATAATAATATGAATACAATGTTACGTGGTTTTACCGTAGCCGATACATAGTCCTCAATGAATCAGTGTTGATATTAGTACCGTTTCAACAATAGATACAGAATAAGAACAAAAATAAAACAATACATGTGTTAGACATAAACTTAGCATCGTTCCCACTATGGAGGATGCCGCCGTGACACATGAGTAATGAATATTTTATTGCCTGTTGTTGTACTGCCCACCAGATACTGCATTCGACTAAATGTAAGTGTGACAATAGACTCAGTTATTTTATTTGTCACTCTTAACTGACTTTAGGTCCCTGTCGTATATCAGACGAGACTTTAATGATATTTTAAAGGCCTAATGTCGTTTTTAACTCTTTATAACATTTATTTATCTCTTTAATGTAATATGTATACGTTATTTTATGTATTTTTATTGTTTTAAAATGTATTTTATGTTTGAAATATAATAATTATCTGAGTATATATACAAACATACATACATATTAGTGACATATAAGAAGAATGTCCAAGATAATACACATTTTAGATAAGCAAATATTTTTGTATATTATTTATTATATTGTATTAAAATTAGGGAAGCACATTTTCAAATGGGCGACTTGATGATAAGTTGTCACCACCGCCCATAGACATTGGCTCTCTAAGAAATATTAACAAATCCTTACGTCGTCTTTGCGCGGCCAACCTTGGGAACTAAGATGTCCCCTGTGCCTCTAGTTATACTGGCTCAATCACCCTTTAAACCGGAACACAACAATACTTAATATAGCTGCTTGGCGGTAGAATATTAGTAGGTATCCAGATGAGCCAAATCCCTACCACCAAGTAAAACATATAATATAATTAATTTACATAACACGTATACATCATTCATTAAAAAACAACTAACGTACGTATTTTTTATCATTAGCAAATAACAAGAGCATACCTACTTACGGTAGCACGAATATAATTTTGAACCCCACAAGTAATCACAACTCATTGTGCCATTCGTAGACAGTGTCCAATCATAACACCGTAATTGCACCTTGTATCGGATGCACACGAAACGCGCACTTGAGTCAGGAAACTTATAGTCTGTAATTTATGTGTATCAACACGCAGCCACAAATAATCGTAAGCATATTACGCTGTGCAGACGTTGGACAGATTATATGAATACCTTTTGAAGTACGGTCAAGGAGTGTAATATAAATAAGTACTACTCGTTAGTTAATCTGGTAAAGGTTTTACTGGTAAAGCTTTAACCGAAGCTTTGACGGCAGCTCGACTTATTATTTTGAATAGACCTATAAATAAAAATAGATCTATAAATAAGACAGACACAAATTATTCGCAGATTTCTGTTTTATGTTAACGTTAACAATGAATGTCTGAAGAAGCTCATTTGCCCGCTCGCCATCGTTAAACGCTCCTTTCTCGGGAGCTTATAACAAACTCATGTGATGTTAGCATTTATGGGTGCTTACTATAAATCACGTTCTGAACAGATACGAATGACTAGAATCTCAAGAATTATAAATTAAATACTAAAAAAGGCACGAAAAAGAGGAGAAAGACCTTAGTGACAAATGTTTTAATTCGACATTTGTTTGCGTACCTACTCGAAATATTCGTGTATTCGAAGAAATGACGTGGACAGTAGCACAAGAAATAAGTAGATATATGTTTAGTATTTTGCCCAAAAATATATTTTTAATTTTATAGTTAATATTGAATATTATAACTCGCCTACCCTATTATAAGAAATATATAAGATCAAATTATTTTATTAACGTTAGATGTACCCACAACTGTGCGTTTATTAACGGACAGGTTTCCAGTCATTACGGAGATCTGGAAACAAGTTAGTAGTAGTTATCTCATTTCATCACGTCTTACTATTTGGAATTCAAACTATGTAAAATAGGTATAAATTCATGATAATTATTTGCCTCTGATCTAGAAGAGTTCGTACGTAGTTATAGGTTTTATATATGTTTATTTTATTTGATGGATAAATATATAATAACTTTAGCGAATATATACAGATTAAAACTTTAATATAATAACGTACATTAACAGACACATTCCATGCTAGCAGCATTTTCATTTGCATCATTTTTCTGAAATTATAGTATTACTTCCAAGTTATACTCTTATATCGCAGAAAATCATATAGCCGAATGAAAAATACATAAATATGTCAGTTTTGTTTGATAACCGCTTCTAGTAATTATAAACAATTTCCTAGACTGTTCATGAGGAGTCAGTATAAATTACAGTATAAGCTCTATGATGTTATGTCACTTGTATAATTAATACAGGTAATTATTGTTTGGTAATAGAAAAAGCGACGAGTGGATAGTATCTGCGCAACCTGCCCCGTGCGTTGCCACCCGCCGATTATATTAGGTCCTTACATATGAAATTAGCGTTTAGTACGGGAGGAATATAAAGTCAATTTTTTTTGTAAAATATATTTAATTAATCAAAGTATGCACCGTTGTTATCTATGCACTTTGGCCATCTCATAGGTAGTTCATTGATCCCTTTACTAAAAAAACCATGGGGGCGAGGATCAATAAACTCTTTGAAGGCGGTTTGGACTGCCGCATCGGAGCTGAATTTATTTCCTTGTAAGAAGTTGTCCAAATTCCGGAAAAAATGGTAATCTGTTGGAGCAAGGTCCGGGGAGTACGGTGGATATAATATTAAAACGATATGTTCTAGTGTCTAATGTTGATTTTATTAACGGTCACAAAATACGATCTTAAACAAATTAGGTCAAATTAGCTTTGTATCTATCCTTGTTTGGGATAGACTCAGTAGAAATAACAGACGTGGCACTTTAGATAAGCTAAAAAGGAAGAGACGAACCTACGATCTAGATAGGTGCATTTTAGGTCGTAGGCCAATCACTCAAAGCTATTTCTATCACTTAGTTGCAGTTAATGAGGCGTTGTTTATTAGTTGTTAATAGGAGAACAAAACAAATGCCGATAACTGGCCTTGTCGCGTTCTAGATTGGAAACATCAATCTAACGACAATTTTAGATCCATTTCTGTAAATAGATTATTGTTTGTGTAATTTGGAGCAACAGATTTAGGGCAATGTTTAAAATATGAAATATTTCCTTATCACTACAAGGGTGCAGGTCATCATTGTCAGTCATTATTGGTATAATCTTATAAGTAAGCTTATTTGCGATTTTATCTTTCTGCAAATATCATAAAGATACACCTATTTTTTACATACTACAGTAAATAAAATTATTTACTTATCATTTAAAATTAACCTTAAGAAAAATATGAAGTGAACAGATCGTATAATAATTACATGTCGGTGTTCTAAGTATAACTTTTAAATAATGTAAGCAAAGCCGTCAATAATGCTATGTTGCAAGTGATTCCCAAAAACGTCTAGCGGCGCCAACCGCAACTGTCATGTGTTATCTATTCTAATTAAATAAAGGAGCAGAATGAATGATAACGTGTAATAGTAGTTAATAGTTCATTGTATTTAACGAACATTTTGCAAAGATCGTGAAAATGAATTTTTTTTTTAATTTCATTGTCTTTATCTGAAGCGTAGCTAATTGCAGAATTAGTACTTGAATTATTTTTCATTCGATTCGATAAGTTTTTTTAAAATCACTTATGTTATATATAAATTTTATTATGTTATAGCAATAGATTAAAAAGTCCGTAGTGTAAGCGGAACAAATCACATGCAACGCATTTTTTAATCACTTTTTATTTACAAAATTAAAATTGTGTTGCGTTATTAATAATAAAAAAGGGTTTCATGTGGTAATTAGGGTTCAATCTATGTTAAAACTGTTAGCACTAGTGAATTACTTTTTTTAATCGGCAACACCGCCTCAGACACAAAATCATATTAAATATTTTAAGCCTGCGGTTTTGCCCGCGTGTAAGACGACGGGCCAGGTGTTATGTGTACATAAGGTAATTTTGCCTATTCTGTACCTCTGTTAACGTGGACGCTAAATTTCGTCATAATCGCTTGAGTTAAGGCTTGAAAGGGTACTAAGCAAACCAATATTTGTTCCAATATTTGTATGGATTATAAATAGTCCTCATTCAGAGATAACTATAATTAAAGAAAAATGCTATAAGTAGACACTACGTACCTCTATCAACAAAAATCATCTGAGCATCTTAAATGCCAAACAGAACCTATTAATAATAATGATTCCCGCATAATATTTATCACAAAGTATCTTCATGTTATATAACTTTCGTACAACTGGTTATTGCACAAAATCCCTTACTAAAATTAATGCTGATGAAGCCGCAAACAAAAGTTAGTCACAAGATCGTGTAAACACTTGAGCTTATTAATTGCATTTCATTTGACAACAGACGACACAGTTGCACTATGATTAATTATAATTAACACGCAAAGGACAATCCATCAATATATTGTCACTGTTCCTTTAAATACTACTGCTATATTAAACTCTTCAAGTTATTGTAAAGAAATTGCTATAAATAACTAATGTCAGTGACTTGTTATATGCGTCTGGTGGACCGCCGTCTCACCGCGGGATACTCCATACCTCAGTGTTTACTCACATTGAGCTCACTTGCTCACTCTTAGTTCCTAAGTTACGCCATTTCGATCGCTTATTGTTCAATCAAAATGGTCCTTTATAATTAACTATTCAAGAACCACAAAGTATAAGTACTTTAAAACGTTAATTTTACTATTTTAAATATGATAATATATTAAGGATAAAATATATAAATCTAAACTTAATCAAATATGTATTAAGTTAACAATTATAAATGTCAAACTTTTAATTTAGGGCGTTTTGATTATCAGTGCCGAAAATACTAATCATGAACTTTAACTTCTTAATTTCATATGCCTACTACTTTTTCTAATTAGATAAGTACTAGTAAGTTCTAGATAATCAAATATTAAAGTATCTTTGACGGGCTTAAATTATTAAAGTAGTAATTACTAGGTATATTTGTTACATGGTACATACAAAAGTGCGAGTAAAAAAGAAACAAATTTTACTTATAATAAACTAATTTTAACACACAAAAAAAGTAACATAATAATTGTAGGTAGGTACATAAAATTTGTTTTAAAATAACGTCAGTTTCTTAAAATAAACAGTAACGTAAGTAGGAACTAGTTACTGCTGCAAATTTTAAACACGGTATTAGGTCATGATATCAATTAAATATTTGAAACCTATAAATAATTACCTGTAAATAAAATTAACAAATAATCATTCTAAAAATAACGCGCAAGTAACAATCTAGGTCACAAATAAAATAAATGTGCGTCCTAAGGAATACATTTTCTAAAAGAATAAAATAAAATCTATATAACATTTAACGTAAGTTTCAAAGAAAAATCAAAAATGAGAGTCAAGAATACCTACGTTTGTCATCAATTCTTCTTTGTTTACTTAATTAAGTATGATTGACTTCGTTTCTAAAAATAACAATGAAAACAACAAGTTCTTGTTACATTTGAAATCATTAGTTTGTTGACTCCGCCTAAAGAATATATTATCGAGATACTGTTCACTGTTTTGGTGACATATCGCTATTTACTTATTGCTTAATTAAACTTACACAGTTTTTAAACTTTTTAATATTATTTCATCCATCATAACAAAAGCTGAGGATATTATTGAAGGATGTTGTTGGGATATGAGAATATGAGATATCACTTAAATTTTATGTAGCCGAAAATTAACCCTCATTTTAAATAATTGTGTTATTTTTATTATACTTACATAAAATAATCAAAAACAAAGAGATGAATACATAAAACGATAATGACAGACAAAAATTCTACAATTTCCGCGAACAAGATGTACTTACATATACAGAGTGCACAGTTTTCACGTGTCGAAGGTGCTACGGGCGGGGCGCGACGAGGTGGGGCGTGGTGGGTGCGCACACACCGCCCATCATCAGTTATAAGCGTGAGCGACGTACGCGCTGGTGACAGCGTGAGCAGCGCAACTGAACGACGCTATAGCGTGCGCGGTGCGCCACGACTGCGACCCGACCGAATATCGCGCGCCGATCAGCGCAAGTGCCCGATTGTGAAACTATCATAAATCGCCAAAATTCCAGGTCCTCAAAGGTAAGTCACTATTCATTATCAGTGATATAATAAAACTCCCCCAATTGCACATTTTTATCAAATACAAATAAAGTAATGTTTCATATGCAAAAGGTGCTTCAATTTTTAATACAATTTCTAAATATTGTCAAATTGAGGAAACTTATTAATCGTCGTTTTTATTGCTTTCAAAATATATCTTAAATAAAATAAACAACTATTCATTGAAATAAATTGATTAATCACATATTAATGAAGCAATTTCAAAAACGTTATGTATGAAAAATAATAAATACCGCGATTTTTTTGTGCCTTAATAAACATTGTTTAATTCCAAATATTATTAGAATAGTTTTATCTTATTTGATAATGACAAATTATATGACAGCAATTTATATCTTTAATATATATTTTAATTGTTATCGTCACATAAATGTGTACCACATTCATCACAATACAAACTTAACAAAACAATCTAAAGTTAAAATTTAAAAGAGAATGCATAATTTTAATTTATATAACAATTATTATATATGTTATTTGTAAAGGTGTTTTTAAGATGTTTTCGTCCTATGAGGTATCCTCTTGATATTTGTTATTGCCTTTAGGCTGTAGCGTACCAAGAGAATTAAGATTAATAATAAATTAAATTTTAACTTAAAAAAATATAAGTATATCGTATGTAGGTACATGAAGATTTGTAACAGTAGTCGTGTCAATTATTTTGAAATTAACCTAATATGCCAATAATATATAACATATTTGATTTCGTTCAACTTAACTATAACTTAAAAACTAACATTTGGAGGAAAACTTTCTGTCAAACAACTTTTTTTAATTCATATCTATCGCGATCATCAATTTCTACCTATCGACCCAGTCAAAGTACAGTGTTTAAGAAAGAAAGCTACACAAACGAAATTTGACAAACCTGAACTGCAACCATATACACATTTTTTAAGTTAAACTGGCGCTTGCGCATAATCGACGGCATCTAGTGACAGCTTAAATATATGTTGATTCATATTATGTTTGAGCGAACATCAAAACATACAAATACTAGGTACAACTGTCCGTATTTTACTAAAAGATACGCACTTTTATGTGGCTACTAAACTTTAAAGCTTAAGTACATCGTTAGTCGATACGGCGCAAACCAATTAATACCAAATAAGGGGACAAAGATTTTTCCTTTTTCATTTTCTTTATTGTTTTTGATTCAATTTAAATTAATTCCTTTATTGTTCTAAAATTTATGCTTGGCATAAATGAAGATTGGTACCCTTTCTTGATAGTCTTTTTATTTTCTATACTAGCTTCTTCTCGCGATGAAGGGGAGCGGGCGGTATGTAGCCTGTGTTAAGTAAGCATTCATCTCTATTCCACATTTAAAATTTATTTATTCTTAAAAAGAGTAACAAAGATCCAAGATGGATGGCCATCCTCACTAAATTTCGCGTTTATAATATTTCTTTTCGAGATGGTCCAGTGGTAAGAACGCCTGCATTTTAACCGATGATCGTGGGGTCAAACCCGGGCAAGCACCACTGAATTTCATGTGCTTAATTTGTATTTATAATTCATCTCGTGCTTGACGGTGAAGGAAAACATCGTGAGGAAACCTGGATGTGTCAAATTTCACTGAAATTCTGTCACATGTGTATTCCGCCAACCCGCATTGGAGCAGCGTGGTGGAATAGGCTCCAAACCTTCTCCTCAAAAAGAGGAAAAGAGACGTTAGCCCAGCCCTGGGACATTCACAGGCTGTTACTGTATAATATTTCCTTTTTACACACCAAAAATATCAACACTGTAACGTCTTTAGCAGACTTATTAATTATAATTTTAGTGTTTTTTTTCTGAATTGGACCGCGAATAACGAATTGCTTTTGTTAAACAAAGTTCAATAAAAACTAATAAATTAAAAAAAAAAATCTTGTATAAGTAAACAATTCCACCTGAGAAAACCCAGCAAAGTCGTCGGGAATTTCTTTTGTCACGATTGAGTTTATCGTTTACAATGGATTGTTTCATTCCCATGACGTAATCTATAAAATCACCAATCATATAAATGGACACACAGCTGCCACGCGCGATTTCACCCGCGTTAAATGTTCCTGATCCGACTCGTTTGCTGTAGCATGATGTTAAATAGCCTATCTAACAAATTGAGCTAATAAATGCAAAAAGTGTTTTTTTGTAATCTGAATCTAGCAATTATATTCCAGAGAATATCGCGTTCAAACAAAAAAACATACTGCAGCTATACTGGTCAGCTTTATTATATCAATATATAATAACCATGTTCATTGCCCAAACCGCAAAATAGCTACTGACTCGGTGCAGCTGGCTAAGAGCCGTAAACATTTTGCGTATAATATTATGTGTATAACAATTTCTCACGAACTCTTACTATAATGTGTATGTGCCGTGTGCACATAGGCATTAACGTTTTGACTTTTACCATATCTGTTTAATTATTCTTTGTTCACAAAAGCTAAAAATATTATAAATTAATATTATTCAGTATATCGCTGTACTTTGGAATAAAAGGTCGTCAATCAACTAGTTTATTAATTCCCACACCTGCAATTTGTACAAAACATTAATAAACTCAAAACTAAAAAAAGGCATAGTTATATATGGTAAGGGTTTTGTACTTTTAAAATTTTAATTAAGATGTAAATATATTTGTATTCTTCCAGGCAAACCTATTCATTGCATATTCCAAATCGTCTTGAACATTTTATTTTACTTTCTTTATTTCCAATATCAAGCTTCAAAATCAGAATTTGCTTATGTACACTATATGCGGAACTCAACATGAAAATCAAATTTCAAGTGTTTTCGGCCATAACATTCGGAGAAACTAGACCGGACTGACTGACAGATAGACAGTAGAGTATAACAGATTCGTCGAGCGTAAGAAGCCCTAAAAGTCGTTATAATGTTACATCTTCTGATCAATTTAACTGTACGCTTGATAGACTACAAATGATTAGTAGCACTAACAAGTGACTACTAGACTATAACAAAGATCTGCATGGCTGATATGTATATATATGTATATATGTGGTGCCTTAGAAACAGACAGAACAGACATATTTATAAAATGTATGATATTAATGCAATGTGCAAACAGTAGAAATGAATTAGAAATATATTTCGTTACTTGTTTATTGTTTACCATGGCAACTGGACTATTTCTTAAGCATCACATATTTACATATCAATTCATATCAACGGCAAATGCGAATATCCGGCCCGAGCCAACCTGTGACCATAGTTTAAGACAGTCACTGTTACTCCTCTAGACCATCATCAAATAAACTAGAGTACACTTGCTGTGTCTTGCAGCGTGAAGCGTCACTCGTATGAGACTAGCTCTATTTTAGATTGTCGTTACAATATCGTAATAAAACTTCTTACTAACCTACAATTCACGACACGAATAAAAATGCCCTTATTAATTTACAAATCAATTTTTATAATCGTTATTTTATGTTAGTTAAAATATTAAAATTTACTTAATCCTGCGACGCTGTCAATCGAAATCACACACAAAGTAATGTTGTAAGCGAAGTGTATGAATCTCATAAGGTCAAATTTTAAATTGGGGTCGAAGGCGTTCATCGGACGTGTGTAGTAGTTATGTACTTACCTGCGTCCTTGACTCTCAGACAAACGTAACAATACATTCGCATTCGAATGTTTTCAATATAATATTGAAAGCAAGATTACACGAGTCATTAAATATTTTAATTAAAACTTCAGGCTTATCAAAACATTATCATAATTGAAATAAATATTTAAAATTAAATATTTTGAAATCAAATCGTATCTTTGACATGTTAATAAAACAATATTACTGATACGAAAATATTTAAGCAGACACTTGTATTACAAAAATGTATTATATAAAAATAATGGGATGAATTATAAGAAGAGTAATTCGTTAAAATTTAATAAAATTATAGTAAACTATAATTTTCATATCTTAAATAAAATAAAACAATAACATCATCACCATCAACAAAAAAGATAAGTATACGGTACTAGCAGACATTCACATTTTGTTGTTTTTGTATTATAATTTACCTACTTTCATAAAAAATATTTGCATTGCGGAAATGTATACAACCCAAATAAAACATTTACACAACAAACTATGACGACTGCATAAAATTGTAGCAGCAGTTTGAATCAAAAAACAGTATACCTGGGCGAAAAATATACTAGCACTCTACTCCTGTCACTACCTAGTGGAGGCAATGAGACGGGTATTACATATTTTGCACCATTACACCAAGGTTCATGAATTTAACTTTAAACGGCACAAAGACTACTTTTAATTATTAAAAGAGTTCTTATTTACCTTCACAATAACAATTATCATATATTTAGCACGGCTCTGTTAGGAGAACACATTTTTACCTATGTTGTTTGTTTCGTTATGTTTTTTCATCATTATTTTGTGGATTTGTATCTACTATTATATATGAAAGTACCATAGCCAAAAGTTGTAATAAGTACCTGTCACAAACAAGAGACAAACTTATGTAATTTTTATTAACGAAATATTATTTTTAAATTTGTGATTATAATATCTATGTCTCTATGAGTTTATCATATTTATCATTCTTAAAAATAGCTAAAGTAGATAAAACAATAACAAAAAGCAATTTCTTCGGAGATAAAAATAAATACACTTATTTGGTGCTAGGGTATCGGCGTGTGTACTGAAGGCACTGACCGCTGCCGCGAAACGTCAATTGGGAGAGCCGACGATACACTTGACCCCCGCAACTCTTGAATTACCTATCGTCTGCTTATTCGCACTACCGTGTCTTGTTGCTAAGCATTTATAAGGCACAGGTACACGCTACACAAGTATCAATGCAAATCTGAGGCTGCTTTTTATAAAAAATTTTTTGTTAGACTCCTTCATATAAACTATTTCATTTTAACTCGCTAAGTTATAGAAAAGTATATAAACAAAAGATTGAAAAGAGCAGGCCGAAGGCACATAATTAGCAGTGGTTGAAGTCTGGCCGTGAATGATGTTGACGATGATATACAGTGTGTAACGAAAACCTTGTCCGTCCCGAAAGGGGCATATTGGTTGTTATAGACATACCTAAAAACAATATTAAATATCAAATATTCATTATTATAAAAATGTTATTGTAATTTAAAATACACATTTTGGTGCACTAATTCCCCAACATCGAGCAAATTTTTTGAAATGTGACAACACCAGATTCGTTAGGCGGCTTCTTTGAGTGCCTTTGAAACGCCGCTGGCCGCACGTGTAAGGCCGTGTCACTACTACTAAGCGCGATATTGCGCGATATTGTGCGATATTATTTGCGAACTAAAATAAACAAGCCACAAATCACCTAGCTGAGAGTGTTCTCAGCAAATGATCTGAGCTAATTGGACTCTAGCGAGTTATTTCTTTATTTTCTTTATTTATTAAAATTTTCAGGAAAACATACAGTAATTTTATACTTATAAGTAATACATTTTTTTCCTAAACAATCAAGTTTTCATGACTAACTAAAACATAAACAATAACATTAACCACACAGCTTATAAGAGACTAAAGAGAAAGAAAAAATAAAATAAAAATAAATTAATGAGCGTGATGGAAGACTGCCCTAAACTATTACCAAAATAAATAATTTTCGTTCGTTTATTTACCCATTAGTTTTAACCAAAACTTATCGATGGTTTTGGACTATTTTAATGATTTTTCATTAACTTAATTGATAGTACAAAACCATAGATGCTATTAATAATATCGATAGGTTTTGGTTCAAACTAATGTATTTTGCAATACTATCGACACTATCGTTTTTATCGAATGAATTACTATTACTAATAGTATTGGTATTATTGCTGTTATCAATAGTAATCCGAATTTCACAACTGTCAATGTTATCGATAAACTATAGATACAATTTTTTTCACTTAACTACTACACTACACTCACTCACTCAGTTTGGCACGTACACTACTTGCGAGTGGTCATTTTTGTAGCTGTGCTTGTGTTCCGCGATATGTTTTACGTTTTCTAATCAAGAGTATTTCAATATGTGAATATGTCTGAGTATGAGTAATTATGACTAAATTAAATCAGGAGCAAATGTGCTACAACGCGTCCGTGCAAACTATGTGCAACGGTTCCAGTAAAATTCAGTTTCTTACTACTGTAACCGAACGATTAACAACAGCTTTATGTCCTTATGTCCTCGCTACCCGATAGGTAAGTAAGTACCTAGCAAGCGCTGTCGTGACGCCTGTATTGCCATGGGATTTTCGTCATTTTGTTTAGTTAAATATTAATTTTACTGGGGGTAATTTTTTTACTTAGTATTTTAAAAATTATTACATATATTAAATCGACTCACGATGCTAATAACCGCTTCACGGGTCGGACATGAATATTGTTACACGCTGTACATAACAAATAGGATTCGAAAAGTGTTTACGGATAAATTATAAATCCAGAATACAGGGACATAACCTACTAAATCAATGTTATAAAACTTGTTAAAATATTTGTACGTTCAATGTTGTATATTTTTGATACCTAGACTTTTTTATTTTGTACTTCTTCGGCTGATTTTTTTTTTATTTGTTTCAATAATTAAAAGTATAAGCGCAATAAATTTATTATAAAATAAAATCTTAAGTGTTGTACACTTAATATTGTACTAAAAGTTTATTGACTAAAGCAGTGGTAGTTGGCAAGGCTGCAGATCACGATGTAATTATTCAATCGAGTGCACGAGCACCGAAGCGAGCGTTCATCAGACAGTGTGTGATCTCTAGGGTTACCAAAAACTGGAACCAAAATAATATCATACTCATTTGAATAAAAAAAAACCATTTCATATCTATTTAATAACATATCAGATTTCTTAAATAATAATTTGAGGCATACTGATTAATAAAATAAAACTTTAAATACAAAACAATGCTTTACACTCAATAATGATCCTATAATATTATTTTAATAGTTATAATATAATTCAGGAATAACTTTAAGTAAAAGCCCTACGAAAGAGGTCAACGTCAAGGCGCGGTAAAGCGAGTTAGAAACGGCGAGTGCACGCATCTTGCATGTGACCGATTGACTGCCTCTGACACAGTACTTGGTATTCACGCTCACTACTAACTCACTAACAACTTTTCATTGCAACATTTATCGTAATATAGAATTGAGGTGTGCAAATATAATCGACTTCTACTGTAATTTAATAATTAGGTATAAATTTATTATCTTGCCCAATACGATATTGTAAAACTAACCTAACTCAATGTTTATTATATTTTAATGTAAATTAATGCAAAATATTAATTACCTACATAGTAATGAGTAATCATTTGTGATAAAACATTCCACATTATTTTAATCTGTTAACATAAATCGCATAGTTTTTATGGAATGTTGTTTCAAATCACGTGTTTTTTATACAAGATGGTTACATAATTTATTGTTCTTATAATACTGACCTACTGTAAAATTGTGTCATTGAAGTTATTTTTAAACAGAACTGTATGATTGGCTTAATGCATCGTATATGGTTGGGGGAGATAAATTGATTAGGACTAAAAATAACGACTTCAATAATGGAGTTTGTCTTCGTTATACTTAGCAACGAATTCTAAGAATTTTCGTTTGTTGGAAATGGCCGCTATGCATTTCGCGCTCGTAAGTATTTCACATTGTTGAGGTAACTTTCATAAAATAATAGGTAGAAAATACAAAAAAATAACAGTGCATGACGATGACGATTCGATGTGATATTGCACCCACCCTATACTATTCTTGGAATGGCACTTAACGAAAGGAAGAAGCTGATTTGCATTTTTATGAATGATGAAGGTTAACACATTCATTTATCTCGCTATTTTATATTTTCCGCTAAACACTTGGCACCTAATATAATAATTACAAAAAATAAGTGTATATTTTTAAACAATTATGTATGTCGTTCATATTTACGAATTTGTAGAAAATAAGCAATTGCAAATGATCATTTATTTGTTTGTTGGTAAGTACCTATAATATATTATCCATTGGATCGTAAAAAGAAACTACAGCAAGTGCCTAGTAATTAGTAGTAACTTTAATATTACTTTTTACTTGTTAATAAATATAGGCCTTTTAATGTAAACTAAGTAAACAGGAAAATATGCGAAAATTTATATGATTGTATAAAAATGCACAATAAAAAATAATTGTTCAAAAAACACGGATACCAAACATTTAAAAGCCATAAGCCATGTATACTTATGTACATCAACGCGTCCAATAGTGTGCATCAGCTAAGTTTAAAAAATTATCCACCAATTCATCTTAAATATTAACAGTCACTTTCAATTATCTGACATCTATTAGCGCGTCTTGCGACAATGAATCGTATGACGTAAGGGCAAACCGCCGTCATGACGAACGTCATGACGGCTCTCTTTTGCCATTAAGCCAGCCACCGCCGCGTCGATGTCCTCTCATTTCTGTGTACGAGGCGCGTTTATTATATACTTCTTTGCTACAGCAACTTATTATAATAGCAATAAGTAATGTATAAATTCTAAACGAAACTATGACTATGGCTCTAGTATCGACTGCACAAAGATTTATAATCTTTTTCAGTAAAATTAATGTCAATGAATAGAACAACATAGAACGGGAAAAAATAACGTAGGTATTGAGTAGAATAAAACAAAAAAAAAATTTACTATGACTTCGTTTGGGACATTAAATATCATATAGGATATTTTTATACTTTATGTATTTCTTAAAGTAAAAAACTATTCCTTTACTTACATGGTTATTTTATTTACATAATCACTCACGTTTCCTAATAACCATAGCGGTTCTTAGAACGCCTACATATTTTATAACAAACTAACATATTTACTTGCTGAGTAAAATTAGCAGGCACTACACTAAGCATGCGTGCTGTAATATTTAATTTTATAAATGTGGAACCGTCTTTTTTTTAAAAATAATATTCTATTTATTTATATTCAAAATTAAATTTATTTACAAATAAATACAGAAATATAATTTGAATATGCTAACTAATTTATGAAAAAATCTTCTTTTCCTAATATTTAACCTCTCCTTCTGCCGTGTATATTAAGTTAAAAAAGAATTTCTTTTTTTCTTTTTATGATTTATAAACTTGAGATTCATATTAGTACTAATAACTAACTTCAGTTTTTATATATTAATTAATAACGTACCTAATGTATAACAAAAAAATATGTATAACAATAATATAATTATAGCAAAATTTACTTTAGATACCAACTTTAAATAACGTATACTTTAAGTTTACGTATAAAATCATCCGCATTCACTTGAAAGTTACACATAAAAACTTTCTTATAATTAAACACTGTTCGATATACCTAAAATTCATGAAACAATCGATATCACAAAATATTTTTAGGTTGTTGCAACCACGGGTCGTATACACAAGTCTATCAACAACAGTTAAGTAGTAGGGGGTACGTCGGGTTTATGATGTTGTTCAGTTCAGTTTACGGCCGCCAGAGGAATGACAATTCGCGTAATAATTATCCCGAACACTTTTTGAAATCCAAACAAAACAGTTAAATAACAAAACAAATCCGCAAAACTCAACAAAACGATATAACAATGATTAAATAACACAATACTTGGGAGAGAATAATATACGCCGCGTGTCACTCAACCACGTTCGATAGCAAAGACGTACAGCAAGCGTTAATGCGAAATAAAAGTTGTAACACAATCGCACCAACCTCTCACCACTAAAATTGGGCTCCGTTGTATGTAACCACGGTCTTGTAGCTGTATACAAGACCGTGGTTGCAACTCAGTACAATGTCAAACATTAGGTATAACATAGAAGCGTTTTGCTAACCTAATTATAAAAACGTTGCACCTACCTAATCTAGAAATTTTACATCATAGTACCCAACGTTTACTTTTTTTTAAACGTAAATAATATATGAAATTTTTACTGAATTTTACGTGTCGTACTTTCGTTAACTTACATTCATATATAAAACTAAATATTATTATAACTCGCTTTAAAATTAGAACTTTAAAAGCCGCTCGTTTAACGGCTATTTAAAGCGCTCCTTAGTATGAATTTCAATAAGTCCCCTTTCAGAATCATTAATGGTTCATACGCTCTCTTTATGACTATTAAAGTTAAGTAGGTGTGGCAAAACCACCACTTTTCTATTATTTATGAAGATAATATAAAATTTTTACTAGATTTCATGATGGACGGATGAGTTCCAAATGTGTAACCATCAAACCGCGTTGTAGTAGCGCGGTGGAGTATGCCTCAAAAAGAAGACCCCATAGACCAGCAGTAGGAAATTTGCATACTGTTAATTTTGTATAAGGCAAGCTCAAATGATAAATGAGTCTTTATATTAGGAAACAAATTAATAAGTCGTTTAAATTTGTCTATAATTTGTTCAAAATGTTTAAATAGTACTATTATCATTGTATTACATAGCCAAAACGAGGCTCTATAAAAAAATCTATACCGAATAGATACATAGTTATATCAACACAGGTGTAATTTAAAACTATATTGTTTTATATATTTATATTTGAAGAACTCGTTAGCATCGAAAAACGATTTGGAGCATTGAAATGAATTGGTCATTCGATTGTACCAAAAGTGCATTATATTAACAAAGTGATAGCTTCACTTAGGAAATGAAAATTGTGTAATTTAAGTATTGTATCCGCTATCCTTAGTAGAGTATCAGGGCGGAGCCCATATTATGTTACACTTACCCTTCGGTATAAAAGCGTCAAAACTTCTCGAGTTACGCACACTCGCAGCTCAGATTACAGAAACATACGTTTGAAAAAAGACGCTTCAAACTATTGCTAAGCTTCCGTAGTATTTTATGAGGTTATTTATTTAATTAATAAAAACATAACATTATAGCTGCGATACGTATTTTTTTTTTAATAACGATAACAGTTAACATTTTACATACCTATTTTTACGCGTAAATGTTTAAAAAACACTTATTTCTTAACAAATTAAAACTTTCTAACTTTTATCATTGCCAGTGATTTCGCCGTTCTCTATTACTTTTTAGTAAAAAAAAATAATTTTAGAAAAAATTATGATCGTTGCTTTCTTTGTAAATATAAAACTTAAAGTTTGACGTTTTTTACAGACAACAACATGTTGGCGAAGAAGTTGATGCATATATCAGTTTTTGGACTGGCGATGCTGTGGGACTGGAAGAGCGAAGCTGCCACGGCCGCGGTAAAACTGTGTGGCCGACAGCTCGGAGACATCATGAGCAGAGTCTGCCACGAGTACAATAGCCCTTCTTGGGACGCGCCTACAGGTTAATATTATTTTTTTAAATACGAATTCTGTGCATAATGTGATGATCAAATGATTTCTTCGTTAAAGGAGAATTTTATTTTAAATTATTGGAAATGTTATAATTAACCATTTCTTTATATGTAAATTAACTTTAATAAAATAAGTAGGTATCTACAAGCACAACAGATATATTTTCAAGCCGACTTTGAATCATGAATATACTTAAAAAATATTATACTTATCTAATTCAAAAATTACACGTGCTGAGTTAAAAAAATATATAACAGATTTTACGCACCAAACGCTACAAAGATAGCTCAAATTCAGGTTATCAAATCACTAAAATATTATCGCGCATTGCGTTTAAAAAAATATAATAATCTTGTAAATAATGTTTACTATAAAACACTGAAAATCTAAATCATTAAACCTACATAAACCATAACAATAATATCCGCTTAACGACAGTGATTAATATTAACCGCTATGAAGAAGGTCGCATCGATTAATTGTATAATATTGTCAAGTTGAAAAATATATCGATAGTTAATATATTGTATTTATCAAAGTAAAAATAGTATGCATGTTTTTTTCACCTTCCTTAGTTATCGGTTTCGGTAATTGTAAGTTTATTGAAACATTTTATTGTGAGAACAAATGAAGCAAACAAAAATATTGATAATTTTTTTACTTGTATTTCTAATAAGGTTGTTAAAAACTCTTGCCCCTTTAAAGTCTCTTAACCTTATTAACATATTATAATCTTTTTTCCGGACAAGGATTCGAGATATTTAGATATGATGTTAAATAAATATTGGTGGGAAGGAATATACCGCGTAGAAACTTGAAATTATTAGAATTATGTAAAAGAAACTGTTATGCTAATAAAATAAAGTATTCTTCACAGTTGAATAAGTTTTTATCAGCAATTCCAGACAATAATATAATATAATATAGTATTTCACTTAAATAACATATGTTTACGCGGAGTAACATAATAATTAGGTTTATAAATTTGTATAATAGTCAATCCAGTTAATTAACGAACAATCTGTGTTCCTTCAAGTAAATTCTCGCTCTTTTGTACTTTGCACACTGTTTCTATTTATTGTTTGTTGTTGAATATATACTTAATTAAATATATACTTACTATTTTCTTTAAGTTTTCGCCTTTTGTGTTTTTATTAATTGTGAAACAAACATTATATTACGATGTTTAGAATTAGGTATTTACACTAAATTACAACAAATTTTACATTGAAGAAGTTTTCAATTCATTCAATTCTTCAATTCATTAAGGAAGTGAACAAAGTTCATGTCAATTGTACGTAGCGACCAACGAATATATAAAATAATATGTCGTACAAATTTCGTCCATATAAATTTATTATTTTTAAGTTATCAGTAACTTGTAGGTATATCACTAAACAGCTGATACGACTATTTGCCTTTTAATTTAGTAAGCACTATTTTTTATGTTTAACATAATCTTCTCAAAGATACCATAAAGGCACTGCCCGACATTGATAGATACATATATATATATAAATGTACATTTTTATCATCACATCGTGCGACCTCTTGAATGTTTACATCTAATACTTAATCGCAGGAAAAACAACTGCCAACACACTTACCCTCTTATTTAATAGTGACCCCACATACACATACATAATATCAGTCCAACCAGCCACGGTTCGGTTTCGTGATATGTAACATTCACATATGAGCCAAGGACGTCGATAGACGGCAATATTGTGGAATTTTCCAAACGAAAAATAGGCTAATGTATAAATATACGACGTAAGATATATTGATAAATAGTTTTTTATTGTGTTTGATTCATATTTTTTTAACGCCAATCGGAATATTAATAACAATAATTAACCAAAAAGGGGGGTCCTTTTGGTTAACGATCGTCAATATAATTTAAAAAAAAATATTCAACGAAATTATTTATAAAAAAACAGGTAATTTCGATTAACATAAACGTATTAAAAATATCCAAAACAGCTAATCGTTATATAAATTCGGCAGTGGTAGAGCAGCCAGCTGCATTGGTGAGAAGAAGAAGACGAACTGGAATCGCTGATGAGTGTTGTGTTTTCGGATGTACTTGGGAACAGCTTACTGCATATTGTGCTATTAGTGCCAAGTAAGTTACTTACTTATAAATTAAATAAGAAAAAAATATGTATATTTTTGACTACATTCTAATTTTATTTCAAAAATCCCTATAACAACTTCGCCGACAAAAGTCGTTGTAGTGTATTGTATTATATATATGTATGTCTTGGCTATAAATAAATATAATTTAAACAGATCTGAATCACCGCTGGATTCCATGGAAGCACATATGATCGCGGACCGATCGGCGGAGACGGAGGCGGAGGCGGCGGTTGTTTCTCCGGCTGTGGTAGGCAAGGAGTGGTCTACGAGCGGAGAGACGGGAAGCTCTCGGCGCGAGGTGGGACGCGGTCGCAGTCGCGGGTACGGGCGCGCGAGGGCGCGGGGGCGCCGTTGTTGGTGCCGGCGCAAGAGGCGCTCGGGCCGACGGCGATCCTCACTCATGGGTAACATGGTGTGTCTCACCTTCGTCGTTTTCTTGTTCTCTTTTCTTTGTGTATATTGGTGGTCAGCGAATGCATGCATGCATTACATTAAGTGCAAATAGTTCTCAAACAAAGCGAAAATAATTAAAGGGAAATAAAAATCATGCAAATAATTATTTTATTTAAAAACATACAGGCTTCTGTTAATTGCATGAATATATATAAATTATAATATGAAATAATTTGATCATTTTTTTTATCAAATTTGGGCCATCAACCGATATACACAATGTTTAAAAAAAATCAAATAAGATTAAAAATAGTATAATTCTAGTTGTCGTTTTAAGGAATAACATGTACTATAGTTAGTCTTTTAACAACAAAAAAAAACACCAATTTATTATTAAATCTCAAATTACTTAAAGATAGACACAGTTAATACTGTATTCAATTGTGCAGCAATAAAAATTGTTCGAACAAAACAAAAGAGGACATGAAAACGGCTACTAACACTCATATTAACGCTTTGGCATGTTTACTAATAATGTCACGTAACAAAATTTCTATCATATAATTAACACGTAATTTTTGGGCACCTAATTACTAAAACATAACTATAACGAATTAATAATCTTGTAATATTTTTAAAAAATGCAATAGATGTTTCGAATTTAGATCTCTTTACTAAAGTTAATACATACTTATTATATATATTAAATATATATATATATATATATATATATATATATATATATATATATATTTATGATATAGGAAGGTGGACGAGCGTATGGGTCACCTGATGGTAATTGGTGACCAACGTCCATTGACAATGGCATTGTAAGAAATTTTAACCATCGCTTACAACGCCAATGCGCCACCAACCTAGGGAACTAAGATGTTATGTCCCTTGTGCCTGTAATTACACTGGCTCACTCACCCTTCAAACCGAACACAACAGTACAAAGTACTGATGTTTTGCGGTAGAATATCTGATGAGTGGGTGGTACCTACCCAGACGAGCTTGCACAAAGCTCTACCACCGAGTGAATAGTTGATATATTTTTTAAATTCATATATATATATATATATATATATACCATGCATTTCGCATCGAGCGTTTAGTTTCGGAGGTTAGCGATAATAAATAAACATAATTTGAATTATTTAATAACATAGTAACATGTTAGATAATCAGTAATGATTACCTACGCTGCAATATATTACACATATTTATTTGTTTCTATCTGGACATGTTAATCATGTTGCTATTTCGACTAGTCTTTCAGAATTTGATTTAAAAAACTTTAAAGAAGTAAAATATTTCGCAGGTATATAAAACATATTTTGTCCACGTAAACGAACCGCCTTTCATTTCCCATTCGGCAAACAACATTTAATTTTTAACGTAACCCATATTGAAGTTGCAAGACCTGTGTATACGACCGTGGTTATAACCACTTTAACTTCCAAACTTTGCGACCACTAATTTGCGAGTTCGCAGACATTTAAATGTTTTAATTTTTTTTAAATTAAAACGCCATTTTCGAATCCATAGTGAATACCATAGATTATACAAAATCACGTTATCACAATGATTTTGCGACAATTCGATATCAAACTTTTCTATTCGTGTTTACTCCTCTTGTGGTTGGAACTTTGAATAGGCTATATATAATTGTATTTAAATCATCGTCCCTCTTTATTTAAACCCCTATTTTAATTTAACATATTATAAGTCATCTAAATTATTAATGTAGGTATTTAAGTATTAAAGGGGATAAGCATAACCTTCCTTGCAGTGTTACTGCTAGAATATAAAAAATAGTATATTATCTATGTTTAAACTCATTGTAAAATAAAGGTCATTAAACTGTTGTTTAAAGTCTCTGCTGCATTTGGTGCATTATATTTATGTATGAAATATTATGCGGGTATATAACTATAATTGTAGATTGAGTTGGAAATATTCGTGCCTTTTAACTGTCAGCTTCCATAGCCTGCGGTGTTTAAGTCAATAAAATGATTTATTAAATATATATGAAAATAAATATGGCTTAATAGTAATAGTTTCTCAAACAGTTTTAAAGAAAGGTTCGCGACCCTACTCTTATAAATGCGAAAATGGGTATGTTTATTTGTACACTTTCACGTCTTTACTACACAACCGATCATCATAAAGTTGTACATATATATGTCTATCTAAAACTTAAATAAACGACACTTAAGTATTTATTCAAGTAGGTGCTTACAAGCACTTTTACATCGTCATTGAACAAGGTTAAATTTAAAGTAAATTTGACAATCGATAATCGATTCAAAACGTAATTTCTATCGAGAAGAGCCGACAAGTAATTTAGTTGTATTACTCATTGGCAAAAAAAATCTATATCCTCTATGAAAATCAAACGAATACTAACTCGCAAGTTTTTTTTTATAT
Organism: Nymphalis polychloros; assembly: GCA_905220585.2. Lineage (NCBI taxonomy): Eukaryota > Metazoa > Arthropoda > Insecta > Lepidoptera > Nymphalidae > Nymphalis > Nymphalis polychloros. Next base: position 8,045,883 of record HG992245.1, on the reverse strand, counting down.
TCTATATAATCTTGTACAGTTTAATATAACTTATTATATATACTTAATACTTTCTTTATCTAATCAAGTTACACGTGAAGCCAGGGCGGGTCACTAGTTCAAATATAAATATAATAGAATACCTATTCGAATAGTGTTAGAAATATCCCAATAGAGCAACAATTAGTAAAATGCTAGAAAAATATGTTATGCCAAAAATCTCATCGCAATAGGTATCGCACATATAATAACAATACTTAACGATAAGTCATTATATAATAACGAAGTCATTAATATAGTTTTAATTATAAGGAACTAAAATGATTAACAATAATATATTTCATTGAAGTATTTTATACTTATAAATAATATATTATACTAACGTAGGTAATTAACTTTACCTACCAGTCATAATACGGACACAATTAATGACTTTATCAGGTTATTATCAAAACTGCAAGCAATTAATTAAACTACCATGACCTTTGCTCTCCCTCTGGATCCAAACAAGTTTTGTTTAAGTTTATTGATAAAATAATGTATTACAATTCTATATTTTTATTTTTAGGAGCTCATAAAAGGTGCCGTGCGCGCTGCGCCCGTATTGGGAACAGTGTCACCCCTGCTGACATGGGGCAGAACCCTGAACACTGACTTGCCATCGATTGAACGAGATCGATACGCATACGTTGCAGTCTACACATAAATTAATCGACAGCAGATAAAAACGAGCAAAGTAAACAACATGCAATCACTCGTTTGCATTTGGTGCAGCGACCCGGTGTTCCCTAGGTCAATGTTAGGAAATATGAGTAAACAAATATTAACTGAAATATGACATATATAAGTTTTGAGATGAAAGGTAAAATTTGGTCAAATTGTAACATATTTATCTATACGTAACAAGTACCTTCCTTGCAATGTGTTCAAATAACTAGAGTTAATATACTTACCTAATAGAAGAAAATTCTTAAAACATCATTACGAATTTCTATAATCACTTGCATGTATAACAAAGTTATGGTTACAAACAGACTACTGAACTCATTTTGTCTTTTACATTGTACAAAAAACTTACAATATAATTATGTAGTGATGTCAAAACTTCTTAGTATTTATTGAGCACTGTAAATGGTACCTCACTTTACTGATTTTTAATATACATACATAATTTCGAATAAAAACCATATAAGTGAGAATACAGTACTCCAGGTACTATTTATGCTTTAATTTTGTAATCTTTTATATGTAAACAATATTTTAAATTGTCCGCAATAGAATGGAGCACCATAATAGATACATTATAAAATGATGAATATTTTATTTTCTAAGGTTTATGTAACTAATCACCTACCACATAAGATTTAAAGATCTCTAATGAATCTGTGATAATTCCAATTAAAAAATAATTCATTAACTTATAAACTCTAGATTTATACACTTAGTTTTGTATTTCCTTGCCATGTTTGTAATGTGCGTGTGTTTTATGATTTAGGATGTATTATAAATTTTATAATAAGAACAAAAGTGACTGATTAAATGGATGCTGTAAGTCTAAAGTTAGTTTTTTGTGCTAATCATAATCATTCCTTATTACGAGAGACAGCAACATAAAAAGCTTGATATATGCATGGAAATATGCATGTTGCATACAATCAAAATAAGCATACAATTAGTAAATTTTCTATTCATAAATAATCAATATATGTATATTACAGACACATAATACAATAAAATTAAAAATTATTTAACATTTTTCTAAAATTAAACAAACAACAAATATTCCAACTGTTGATTGCTATATATCCACTGATGTGTCTGGGTTCTATAATTAAAACTATCAATTTGATACAAAGGGTTTGGGTTCATGTTTTCAATCCTGGGTTTGGTTCATGTTTGCAAACTTTTCTTTAATTTTACACGAGATTGAGATACAACAACATCTCTAAAAATATTGCATTTCCAAAATACTTAAATGTATGTTGGAAAAATAAATGCAAATTACAACTACCATATATTATGCTACCAAAAGGAAAGATTTGGATAATATAATTACCAAAGTAGCCTACTGAGAGATATTTTAAATATAGGGTATTTTAAAATATCATCAAACTAAATCTTAGATAAAATATAGAAGAGAACCAATGATGGACTAATTATGCTTAAACATATTACCAGTCTCTACCAAAAACTGTAGAAAGTATTTAAATTTTGATGACACACTATTTTTATTAATTTTGATAACTTATATGATGCAATAGAAGGAAAAATAATATTAAAGATCTTAATTTAAAAAATCAAATATAATTTACCTTAATCATAAACTATACATTTTATAACTATATTAATAATAGTGATTAAATTTAATACAATAAAATGTCTCAACACTCACTGTCTGTATGCCTATCACACACTTTTTCCTCTTTCATATTTCTATTTAAGTCATGTTTAGAAAAATAGTGTTTACTATAAATGGTATACTTTATAATTATTAAAGCAACAAAAAATACAGCTAGTCATAGAGGCCCTTTGTTATTGTCATTATTATTATTATTTTGACCAGAATTAGCTTCAACTTGGGACTGATTTCTATCTCTGATTGGTACCATTTGAAATTTCATAATGTTTCCCTTGGTTCGTAATTGCACCACTTTACCTACTGCCTTTAAATTCCTTTCTATCATTGCGTATATCCTTTCCTGCAACAAAATATTATATATAATATCATTTGAAAACTAATTATGAAATGCTTATTTATTTTAGTTGTAAAAAAGTTCTTTTACAAACTTTCACTGATAAGCAGTGGCATAACTACACCATCCTGAGGCCTGTGAAAAATTCATTAAATAGGGCCCTCCCAGTAAAAATTGTCACATTGTAATTTGATTGTAATAAATCATTTAAGTAGTTACCCAACAGTATTACTAATATTGTGTTCATTTAGTTAAATATGTAATATATTTAATTTTCAAAAGCATAGCTATTTCATTTTTATTTTCTTATGAATGTGTTAAAAGTTTAATGGTAAATATTAGGTATCATGCCACCAGTGATTTTGGGGCTTATTTTTTTTTAGTCGTGTTATACCTTCTAAACATCATAACTAGTATTATTATGACGATACATGACCATTTTAATTTAAAAAAAAAAGTGCCAATTTTCGATAATATTTTTTTTATATTAATCTAAAATTTCTCATTCAACTACTTAAGATTAATACCAAGATAATAATTAAGTAAAGTCTTTAATTATGTCTAACAATTGATTTTTGACAACACCAACAAGCTTATTGACTGGGGCCCTCGCCGGCGCCTATATGCCTATATATATAGGGGCCACCCTATAGTTACGCCACTGTGATAAGAAAGATTCATATACCAATTTTGAGTGTTCGTTTTCATCACCAGATATGACTACTTTCACTTCATAGTGTTTTTCAAGTAGTTTTCCCATTTTTTTAACACCTGTCAATATATCATGATCTGCTATTTTAGAAGATATAGTCATCAACTTTTGACCTTTAAGAGTGTTGCTATCAGATGTCGCTTTTTTCTCTTTTCTTCTAGAAAGTTCTTCTTCATGATACTCTGTACTTGTCATTAATCTGTAAATTTATTATAAGTAATCAATCTTCAATATAGTATAAGATTATAAAGATGCCTTAATTTAAAAATGCTTTCCAAAGGATCTCTTTAAAAATAAGTCTTACTATTCTTATTACATAACAGCAAAATAAATTATGTTTATAAAAACTATTATACTAATAGCAATGAAGTATAATTACAATGAATGGAAATTTAAAAAAAATACCAACTTATAAACTGGTCGCCTTGTCTTCGAATCAGCATCCTGGATTTTAACCAACTTTAAATCACGTCTAATTGACAAATTCTGGGCATTTTTAAGATCCGTTATACTAACTGAATTATCTGAACCAATAAGTGTAATTCTATTTTCGTATTGTTTATTTTTAGGAACATCTTTACCATCTGCAGCAATTCTTGTGGTAATAGAACGACAGTCAAATAATCTTTTTGTGCCAAGTAAAGTAAGAAGCTTATTCATTTTTTAATAAATGAATACAAAAAATATGAACTTTGTGGTTGATGGCACTTTTAAAATAGTGAACATCAATTTGCTTATCAGTTTTATTAATCTAGAAGGCCATGCTTTTTTATCTTTTACACAAAAATGTACTTAATTTACGTTCAATATTTATGATTTTTCAGAAAAAACTTGCTATATTAACGTCTTTGTCACATTGACATTTAATATTTTCAGCACAGACTATGTGGAGACAGTGTTTACAACCTACAACCAGGCAGCTATCGCACTACTGCCGTAAAATTATCGTACCAGGGCCATATATGGATCAAAATTATCGTACATCAAGATAATGACAATAAAAAATCATGAAACGTGACAATAATGTCTTAAATGCTTTATAGTATAGATGTAGTAAACTAAAAAAAAATATGTATTTTATTTCATCATATTTCATTGATTTTGTTATAATTTGTTAATAAGTATGAAGCATTATTTTCTTTGTTAAGTGTTAACTGTCTTCATAAAATTTTTTAATTGGCAACATGCTTTTTAAAAAAGGCAGTAAAAATAGTTGTAAAAATATGAAAAGTTATAATAAATCGCTGTCAAGTTGGATTATGGATATTTGTTTTTTTTGTAATAAAAAGTTGTTGGGACCCTGCTGGATCGGAAAGGTAGAGTTCGGACCTTTGGCAGACTTAATAGAGAGCATCGAATTCCGACTGGTTGAATGTAGACTTTTAAATTTGTATTTTTTTTTAAATACTTAATTTAGCTTAAGATTAATTACGATGACAGTAATAGTAACAGTAACTTTTTTTTATTTAAGGCGTACATATGTAATTAAACCTTTGTATTAAAGATATTGATTTATAAAAATGATGACAGTGTTGATAATAAATGAAATAGTTTTTTTTTTTTAAATACTTATGTTCTAAATTGATTAATCATTTTTAGGAATTAATATAAGTACTAGACAATAATTTTATTTAGGAACTGTGTCAAAAGACTCATACTCAAAACCTAAAAATATTGAAAAATAGCTTACGTCAAAGTCAATGTTATAACCTTCTATCTTTTTCTTCTAGTATTGACAGCGGGAAGGCAAACATGGTAGGTATAGAGATCATTTTTAAAATCGACGATTATCGTTATAATCTTAACAATGTAAAGTGATTTTGATATTAAATTGTTGTTCTTACTATTTCAGTCGGCCCACAAGACATTTATTATTAAGCGCAAGCTTGCGAAGAAGTTGAAACAAAATAGACCAATTCCCCAATGGGTCAGAATGCGTACTGGAAATACTATTCGGTAAGCTATTAATTATTATAATTACTTAATTTTAAAACAATTATTTATTTTTCAGTTGCTAATTTTAAGCAACAGCAGTCGATTTCGATGGTACCTTACACTCGTAATAACTTATATTTTTCATTACAATTATTTTTTAGAATATACGTAAACATATGCACCGGCATACCTACCTAGGTTAGGCGTATTATGTGTTTATAAAATGTTAATTCTATTGTAGTAAATTTTAAAGATTACGGAATAATCAATTCTAGAAAACATAAAATACAATATACTTGCGTATGTAAACAGTGGAGCCAATGTCATAAGTTCTTGTACTTATTAAATACTTTTTTGTAATTCTTTAAACTTTAAAGCTTTATTGCAAAGTATCTAATTAAAACCTTTTCCCATTTCCCTTTTTGATCAATACACCAAGGTTTGTATTTTTTTTTTTTAACATTTATCATTATTTTAAGGTTAGATGATAGGTTTGAACAAAAGTGTCATACTTTCATAGGCATGAAATATATATAAACTTATCTACGGACAGAACTGCATGCTACAATGCAAAGAATGAGTTAACTTTAGTATCCCATAACTATATTCACAAAGTAATGAACTATTTGCATAAAAATGCTAGGGCTGGGTTTAACATCCAGCCGCACATTTTTGTGTCCAGTCTGTTTACCCAAAATCGTATCTTTATGGTAAAGATTTGGTCCCTGATCACAACAACACCACTCGCGTTGTGTGTAAATGCACTGTTTTCCATAAAATTAAGAAAAACTGTCAAATAGAAAGAACCACCTCCTTGCTTTTACCACCCCCCACTACCCAAAGGCTAAACTCCTTTTGTTGACCCAAAAAAATATATCAAATGTTATAAATAATATAATATAAAAATCCAGATAAATAAATTTAATACAAAACTTGATGAAAACTTGGCTATACCTATTTTTTATATTTATTATATTATCTAAGTTATTTAAATCCTTTGAACTATAGTGTATTTCAACCACAAGAGGAGTAAAGATGAAACTAGTGTAAACTTTGACATTGAATTGAAAATAAATCATTGGTCAAGATCATGATTAATCTATGATATTCACTATGGATTCATGAGAAAATTGTGTTTTTAATATCCACAAAGTTATAACCGGAACTTTATTTATTACAGTGGTTAACCATTTGAGTGGAATTTTGTTGTATTATAAATAAAGGTAAATTATTCAATAACTATTTGAACATAATACAGCAGAACTATTGCAAAATTGTATGGAATATGTAATTCTGTTTATCTTTACTCCTTCTTCGATTGGAATAGAGTATAGAAAGAAATATTAGTTCTAAGATAAATGTGTGTGTATGTTTATATATATATAAAATTACAAAATTGCACATATTGTGCAATTTAAATTTAAGAATTATTAAATAATAACACAAAATACTTTACATTTCTATTTAAAATCTTTTTTCATAAAACCAACAATTAAACATTTTGTAAATTCGACAGAATAAATCAAGTGAAATTAATTATATTTTATAACCATGTACATTCAGATTAATTTTAAACTGATTACTTTATATTTATTCCTAGAATAAATCAATCAATATGCTTTGATTTGTTTATTGTTATGGACATTTGATTTTTTTTTGGCCTCATGTGTTTGTTATTCTTTAGTGGCTATGTATGATGAATATAATATATATGAATAATAATGAAATAAAATTTCATCCTCATTCTCTCATTTAAGAGATATTTATGTAAAACCACAGATTTTACATGATCTCTTGCGTCTTCCTGCAATAACCATGGTTAAAAATATACTTTAACGATTGATACAAACAAAATAATATTATGATAGAAGTGATGGAGTTGGTAAACATTACCAACATTTGTTGTTAAAGAGTTCTAGTTTTCTTTAAGAAGGTTTTACTCATCTATATTTGAGAAAATGTTTGATACCCACCTTATACAATATTAAAAAATTTAAAATAAAGCTATTGATAAATCCAGTAAATTTGTATTGCAGTACCAATAACATTGGAATAAAAATAAATATTTATTGCTTTTTTTTTTTTCAGTTACAACGCTAAGAGGCGTCACTGGAGGAGAACCAAGCTCAAGCTGTAAGCTTACTGTCTTGTACCTGTTAAGTGAATAAATTTATTTGAAAACTATATGTTTTTAATTTATCAATATATTAATTTTTATTAAACATATACAATTCCTAATAAAAAACAAAATGACTTAAATGGAACGATAATATAATTTTTGCAAACTAGTTCCAATTTCATAATGAGCAAAAAGCACTGGTGAAAGAAATATCTTAAAATTAATCTAAACTTAGCAGCGTTTGGGCTTTTTAAAAAATAGAGAACCAGTAACTCACTCAATTACTTTTAAAAATCCAAATAACACTTTCAACAAATCACAATTTGGGCCAATAGGTCGTGAATTAATTACAACTTTATGCCCATTAACAAAATGGCGGTTTTTATTTAATAATGCTGGTGTATGTATCATGGGGAATCTCCTAACTGTAAAATACATCAAATAGTGACAAACACGGTCTTACATACAGGTCTTGCAACGGAGCCCAATTTGGTGTGATCGTTTCATAACTTTTCTTTCGCGTTAACGCCGCTGTACGTCGTTGCTACCAATGACAGGTGCGCAGTGCGCACTGCGCACGCCGGAGCGACATGCGAATACTTATTATATAATAAATACGTCAATAAATCAATACGAGCTTTGTTCTGTATTTTCATCAGGTTTTTATGAAATACGAAATAAATTCGAATAATGTGATCTGTTTTGATAAATGAGAAAAATGAGCACAAATATTTTTTTTTGGAAAACAAAGCACATGGTGTAATTAAATTATAAATACTGTTTTAATAAAACATTAAAAAAAAAGTTTTTGACCTAAATCAACTGGACTTAGAGATTTCTCTCCGTTTTTTTAGGGACTAAGGTAACAACTTTTGTTCTACGAGTTCGGATTGACTCCGTAGCGATCCGAACTCGTAGAAGAAAAGTTGTTGCTTATAGGGTTAGCTATCTAGTCCTGCGAGGATGCTGGTACTTTACAAATAACCCTGTATATATCAAACTAGCACTTCGCCCGTAACTTCGTCTGCGAAAATTTAAGACCAATTTTTAACGTAATAAATTTAACGTAAATTAATATTTGGTAATAGTCTAAACGTAGGACAACAAACGTAGTTACAGTTTGTTCAAACTGTAACATTTTTCTTACTGGGAGAATATACCCGTCATAACTTCTAAACGAACAGTCCGACCGGATCATTTAAAGTGACATTTATATGTAAATAATCAACCTTAATTATCAAAACATTTAAATGGATAAGGAATAATAATATCATGATACTAATATCACCACTATTCGATTCCATCCGTATTTGAACTTAATAATTTAACAAAAACAGTTATTGTGGCTTAACTATAATACATTGGCCTCCAAAAAAATCGACCCACCTACATTTTTTGTAAAAAAGCCATCGTATGGTTTTAAACTACCGCATATTTATATTTTTAAGATTGATAATGAAAAAATGCAATTGTAGGATTGTACAAAAACAGAAATAGTGCGCAAAAAATAGGTTTTTAGGTAAATATGTGACAAAACACGAAAACACAAAATTTTACGCAATTTTATTTTTTTGTGTACAAAACGATTATGCCGTTTGTTTTTAAATTTGGGTGCCTAAATCTTACTTTAATAGGGAGTGTTTCCTCCTCTTGACCTAATCACTGCCTGCATACGCCTATTAAGTGACCTGATTAGCTTTTTAATGTCTTCCTGTGGGGTCCGTTGCCATTCTTCAGTTAGGGCAGCTTCCAGTTGATTCAGGGTTTCTGGAATTGGATTTCGTGCTCGAACCGTACGTTTTAGCTGGTCCCAGAGGTGCTCTATCGGGTTTAAGTCCGCACTATTGGCTGGCCACTGCATAACTGGAATTTCGACTTCCCTGAGATAGTCTTTCACAATTCTAGCGACGTGAGGTCGTGCGTTGTCGTGCATAAGTTGGAAATTATCCCCAATATATCCAGCGTAAGGCATCACATGAGGCTCCAGAATGTCCGTTATGTAAGTTTCAGCATTAACAGCACGATTACGGAAAAAAACCAGCTCTGTGCGTCCCGTCAAAGAAATACCTCCCCAAAACATTGTAGAGCCTCCACCAAATCGGACTGTTTCTCGAATGCAACACTGAGAGTAGCGTTCTCCTGGCCTTCGCATGACGTTACGTCGTCCATCAGAGCCTACTAGAGACATTTGGCTTTCATCACTGAACAATACTGTCTCCCATTGGTCCAGTGTCCAATCGACGTGCTGCCTAGCAAATTGTAGTCTTGCTTGTCGATGGGATGCTGTGAGTTTTGGTCCTGTTGCTGGCTTGTGAGGGGTTAAGTTTTGCTCTCGAAGTCTTCTTCTTACAGTATTTTCACTCACAGACACTCCACGACTTTCTCGGAGTCTACCTTGAACGTCAACAGCCGAAAGATGTCGGTTTCTTAAAGACGTCAAACCAATAAAACGGTCATCGGTCGAGTTCGTGACACGCCCCCTGCCAGATCCTGGTCTCCGGCGATACTCCCCAGTCTCCAAGTAGCGTTTGTACACTTTTCGCACCGCTGAACGACTTAATTTTAGTGTTCTAGCCACATTTCGCTGACTTAACCCCTCATGAATAAGAGCTACGACTTGAGCAGCTTCTGCTTCAGTAGTATCCATTTTTTATGTTTAAACTTATTAAAATTATTGTTTCAACAAAGTTTCATACACTTAATCAATAATAAACATCGAACCGAGATGATTCCGCGTTAAGAACTGGTAATAAACTAACCATGCACTTTGTGCACAAAGTAACGTTTTCTTATCAATACTTTAAAAATATTCCAAATATCCTCAATAACACTTACAACTCCTCCAAATCAATATCAAGTGGGTAATAAAATGTTAAATGTATGTCCCATAAGTAAAACAATCCACCTAGGTCGTCGCATAGTTAAGATAACAACTTTGTAAGTAAAAAAATACGGGTGGGTCGATTTTTTTGTTTAGTTATATACCCTCATGGACTTTTTTGCGAGCAATCATGAGTACTATTAATATATAGAACTCTATTTTATATATCCTCAATAGTTTTCACAGTGGACGCAAAATAATGACTTTTATAGGTAACATTTTGATATCTTCGGTGGATTGATTCATTTTAGATAAGATTCTTTAATTTTTTTGAAAATATAATATAGCTTACGTTTCTCTGTAAAGATGTAAATTTCTAATGGTGAATAAAAATTTAAAATCGATCCAGTAGTTTTTGAGTTAAATCGTAACAAACAAACAAGAAAAAAATAAATCTTTATAATATTAGTATAGTTTGGTCTTATACCGTGTGTGGCGTACTATAAGAACACGAAGCAAATAATCTAAACATGTATCTACATTTGTAGCTATGTCTGCTACTGCTACCTTAATAATTTGTCGTCAGCTATTATTATGTTTCACTAAGATTTATCACATAACTAACTATACTTTCACACGAATTAAGTTAAACTATAATTTTTAAATGCTTAATATATGAACGTATAATTGTAGTCCAGATGTTTGTTAAATTAAGCATCAAAATTGAACACGATAAATGTGTAATCAATAATATAATATTTTCTTTATATTCGTCAGAAAAAAGGATAATAAAGAGAACAGAAATATATGTAACAATTTAATTTACCCAAAGTTATATCTATATACAGTACATAACATTTAATGTTACACGATTCGCCAAGCTGTACTTATAATAATAAATATAAGTATCACAATATTTAATACTGACTATACGCAAATGTTCAATTCAACCCTAAAAGAAAATAAAGCTATGTCAAGTTGTCTCTTGTTTGGAATCTTCTTCACTCTTTGCTTGTTTGGATTGTTTCATTAGTTCTTCTAACAATAATTCGTTGTCTAATAATTCTACGCTTCCAGTAGGCTGAAACAAAATAGTAATTTATGGTAAATATACAATTCTTCTGTATATATGTGTGTCACTGTCACTTCTATTAAAAGGCCAACTTTGATGACTTGTTGTGTGGAATGGGTCCTTCGACCCGGCAGGTGGAGCTTCGATTAGGTTTCATTAAATACATTTTTTTTTAAACTAACAAACAAGACTTATTTAACAACATTCATAAAAAATTTGTTGTGAAGCTTGAACTGCAAGAAAAAACAGAAAATTTATATATATCTAACCGTTTGTAATCAAAGAACTCTCTTCAGCTTTATTATATTAATGAATAGTTTTCATCCGCGTATTAACCCTTATGTCCTTTACTGTTAGTTGAATTGTTGGATACCACACATATGTACGTATACGGTACGTACATTACGTAAACGGTAGTACTTGTGTAAGCATCAGTTTGTACCTGTGCCGATTAAAATTAATAAAATAAAATAGTTCTAATAGCTTTTAGTGCAAAATCTGCAATTGACTATAGTGCCTATAATTAGTTTAACCATAATTCATATCAATCGTGTCCAAAAAGTGCAGTTTTTTACCTAAAACTATACTCCAAAGTTGCTGTTATTAAGTGCTAGTGGAACAAAGTTATTTTACACCACCCACTTAGCACTGATAATTATTTGCTGCAAAGCTTAAGTACTCTACTGATCAACATTTTCGATCTCCATACCATCTGCACAAATAGCAGCGCGGTAGTAAAAGTGACTGTAATTCAAAGACATCGAGGGGTACCAAGATCAAATCCTGAATACACTGAGCTTTTTTTTTTTTTTTTTATAAGTATGGTTGTGTGCTACACATGTAACAATAGTTTACTTGTAACTCAGAAGAGAGTTAAATGTTCAAATACATCATGTAACCGTCATTTTCATGCGGACTGTATTAAGTTCAATGAGGCACAATCGAGCCGAGCTAAATGGGTTTGCCCAATATGTCAAGGGCCGAAATCAAAAACAGGGAATAAAAGCTCTCCTTCCGATCATAGCAAGAGTATTAAAGAATCTGAAATAGATTCACCAGTTTCCTTAGTAAGTAACATAGACTCCCAAGATGCTATTCTTCAAGAAATTCGAAATCTTCGTAGAGAAATGAATGAAAAATTTGAATACCAACAATTAAGCCTAAACGATTTCAATACGAAATTAAGTGAGATTCGCGGTGAAGTGCGAGATTTAAACTCCAAATTTTCTATAATGCGAAAGGAGTTAGATCAAGTAACTAATACAGTGCAGTTTTTATCCGATAATTTTGACGAACAACAACTCATTAACGATCGTTACAAAACAGATATCTCTCAATTAAAAACAGAAAGCACATCTCTACGTGCGCAACTTAGCGAAGTCGCCAGCCTTATGGAACAGCTTGAGCAACGTGCTCGAGACTGTAATATTGAAATACAGTGTGTTCCGGAGCATAAGTCTGAAAACCTGCTTACTATTGTGAAACAACTCACTAAAGTCGTTTCGTGTGACATAGATGATAGTGATATTAAAGAATTCCATCGCGTTGCTAAGGTTGATTCTGACTCGAAGCGCTCTCGCAATATCATAGTCAAATTAACCAGCCCGCGCATCCGTGATACTATACTTGCAGCGGTAAAAATTTTCAACAAAAAGAATGAAAACAACAAACTCAATTCGACTCATTTAGGCATCGCGGGTGATAAGCAATCAATATACGTCAGTGAACATTTGTCCCCAACGAACAAGAAACTTCATGCAGCCACGAGACTCGTCGCAAAAGAGAAGAAATACGAGTTTGTCTGGATCCGAAATAGCCGCATTTATATTCGTAAAAATAAGCATTCACCTGCAATTTTAATAAGAAATAACGATTTTTTAAATAGTCTAAAGTAATTTTTTGGTTATATTATTGTGCTTATTTATTTTTTTACCTGAGTAAGCATTTATTGTGTTTTTTAGTTTTAAAATTCAATATTAAATTTTTTTATCAAAATGTGAGGGGCCTGCGGACCAAGACTGAGGACCTCTATTTATCTGTTCTCTGTTGTGATTATGATGTCATTATTCTTACGGAAACTTGGCTGAATGATACAATATTTGATCATGAATTATTTGACACTCGATATTCAGTATTTAGGCGCGATCGTAGTACAACTTCATCTTATTTGAAAGATGGTGGTGGTGTTGTAATTGCCATACACAAAAAGTTTGAGAGTCTGAGAAAAATCACTTGGGAATCTGTATGTGAAGATCTTTGGGTTTCATTTAAAATAGGTCAAAGTACTCAAATTAATATTTGTGGTGTCTATATTCCACCTCCAGTAAAGGAGTTGGAACTTAATTACTTTCTTAAAAATACTGCACAAGTTATTAACTCTAATACAGATGACGGCACAATAAACGTGGTGATTGGGGATTTCAATTTGAGCAATATTGTCTGGGAATATAGCACTTACAGTCGTAGTCTAATACCTGTACGTACAAACAATAATGTGGATTCTTTATTTATTGACACAATATTTTTTTGCAACCTACATCAATGCAACTCAATTTCTAATAATAACGATAGAATTCTCGACCTAGTACTTAGCTCACATCCATCTTTTCTTACGGTATCTGAAGAAAAACCCTTAGTTCCGCTTGATTGTCATCACCCAGCCTTATTAATAGACCTACAGTATTCTACTCAAAAACACTATCTTAAAAGTAACACTGAACCTAAATATAATTTTGCTTTTTGCGACTATAATACTGTTATTGAGGAACTTTCAAAGATTGATTGGGCACATTTATGGAAAAATTGTGGCTCTGTAGATGAAATGATAGAAGTTTTTTATGAAACTTTACTAAATGCTATTTACAAAAATACCCCAAAATCCAAACCCCGTGATGGCAAGTATCCCATATGGTATTCACGTTCTCTAATACGTACTCTTAAGGAAAAATCAAAATATCATAAAGTATTCAAGAAGTATAAAAATCCTATGGATAAATACACTTATGATCTCCTAAGAGATCGCTCAAACGAAATGATATTTGAATGCTATGATTTCTTCAAAAAAAATATATCAGACCATATTCGTAACAACCCTAAATACTTTTGGAAATATTTTAAAGACAGAAAATGCAATTCTAAGTCGATTCCCAATCAAATGATATTAAATGATAGAAAAGCTACAGGAGGACAGGAAATATGTAATCTTTTTTCCTATAATTTTCAGTCGATCTATGATACCACACATAAGTTACCACCTTTCAACCCAAAATATTTAACTAGTATTAAATGTACTAATAACACATACGCCAAATGTTCTGTAACAGACCATGAGGTTAAAACACAGCTTCTATCCTTAAATTGCAATAAAGGGGCGGGACCCGATCTAATACCACCTATATTTATTAAAAATTGTGCTAAAGTTTTAGTTAACCCTCTTACAACTATATATAATAAATCACTTCAATCGGGAATATTCCCAGCTAAATGGAAAGTTGCTTATATAACACCAATTCATAAGTCTGGAGACATTAATAATATATCTAATTACAGACCAATATCCATACTATCTACTTTTGGGAAAGTTTTTGAGTCACTAATTCAAAAAAAGATGTATTCTCATTTAAAACCTTACTTTGATTCATACCAGCATGGCTTTTGTCCACATAAATCCACAACATCTAATCTAGTTAGTTACATATCTGATATTTCTGAAGCTGTGGATAAGAATAATGAGGTACATGCTATATATCTGGATTTTAAAAAAGCGTTCGACTTAGTCCACCACGACATTCTTTTAACCAAATTGGAATGTATGGGTATTCATGGTTCCTTGTTACGTTGGTGTGAGTCATACTTAAAGAATCGATCCCAATTAGTTGCCATGAAAGGTTTTAAATCTCTCGAATGTAATATACCCTCTGGTGTACCGCAAGGGTCACACCTAGGACCTTTGTTTTTCCTTGTTTTCATTAATGATGTTGGAAAAGTACTTAAATCCAAATATCAAATATACGCAGATGATTTAAAAATATACAGGGAAATTAAATCACCAGAGGATATAGAAATCCTGCAAAGTGACATCGACAACCTTGTTTGTTGGTGTCTTGCAAATCGTATGACTCTAAATAAGGATAAATGTGTTCATATTACATTTAGTAGAAAACGAAAACCACTAAAACACACTTACTACATCGACGGTACGCCCCTTACGGAGTCAACGAGTGTAAGGGATCTCGGGGTGATAATAGATAACACCTTAAGCTTTAGAGATCACATTGATTACATCATATCAAAAGCCTCGCAAGTATCTGGTCTGGTGTTAAGATTAATGAAAATCTTTAAGGATCCAAGCTTGACAATATTAGTTTTCAATAGTATAATAAGGAGTATCCTAGAATATTGTTCAGTTGCTTGGAGTCCTGGGTATGAGGTGCACTCTGATAGAATAGAACGTGTACAAAAACGTTTTCTATATTACTTAGCGTACACAGATCTAAATGCTAAGAATTTTAACTCTTACGATGCACGCCTAATTAATTATAAAGTGCAAACTCTTAAATATAGAAGAGAAGCTGCTGACTTTCTTTTTTTATACAAATTATTGCACGGATATATTGATGCACCTGATCTACTTGCTAAAATTAGTTTCTACATTCCGCGTCAAGGTAGCCGTTTACAAAATCGTAAAATATTTAGCCTACCTGATGTCAAATCAAATCTTGGTCAACATTCGCCAATTTACCGTATTTGCTCGCTTGCGAATTGTAGTCGTCAACACCTAGATGTCTTTAGTGAATCTGTTGGTTCTCTTAAGAATAAACTTAAAACAAAATCACATTAGTTTATGTAATAATTAAATAATTAACTAGTTAGTAATAGCACAAGTACTGTTCTTGTTAAATATGTTTTTTTAAAGCATGCTAGGTTTACATCCAGAAGACTGCAACTTATTAACACTCTGTTTAGCGTAGATTTTATTTTGTATGCACTAGTTGTAAGTCAGTTTTGTAAACTTAAATTAAAAAAAAAAAAAAAAAAAAAAAAAAAAAAAAAAAACATTATGAAGTCGAGACGCAATTTTTTTTATACTTTTTAGATAATGATAGAGCGAGAAGATTATTAAAAATTGGAAAAATTAACGAACCAAGAACGTTAACCTTACTAAGAGACTTATAAAATACTGTTAGTAATTTATAAGAGTCTCAGAGGTTTATAAATGAGATCCGTTTTCGAGATCGAAATTTTTTATGTGTACACTATTCCTTCACTACAAAGTGAATGATTTTTGGCATCTGTAGACTGTAACTATCGGTTAAATTTTAATTGTTTAACCAAATTGGTTACTGGTGGTGGTGGCCAACATATAATAATTAGAAGGATGCCCGCCTTTACAGATCCATTGAACGACCATGCATCACCTCGACACGCGGTGGTACATATTAATGTTGACATATGTTGTAATTTTTGGTAAATTAAAGAAGTTACTTTAAATTGTATGGCATTTACCTGTTGCGCGCTCACGGAGCGAGCCATGAGTTTTTGTAAGTACTTCTCTCGTCGATGTTGGTCACGAATACTTCGCAGGCGATCGAAGTCGTCGATATCCTGATCATCGCCGCCGTCCACTTCATCCACTAGAAAATATCACATAGAATATTTCATTTTATTAATGTCTGCATCTGATTATATTAATATTATTATGTTAAGATTTCAATATGAGCAAATAATTCTTATGACTATAAGTTAAAAATGATGGTCGGTGGTGGTGTAGCACGTCTGGGTACCAACCACTCATCACATATTCTACCGCCAAGCACCAATACTTATTGTTAGTACTGTTGTGTTTCGGTTTGAAGGGTGAGTGATCCAGTGTAACAACAGGGACATGACTTATTTTCCGTGGTTGATCGTGCATTGCCGATGTCAGGGGTTGTAAATATTTACAATGTCTAATCATGGTTTTGCCTACGAACTACCAGCTGGCCCATTCGACAGTCTCCCTACACGTTTTAAAACGTTCATTATTTAGTGGATGCGATTAACATTAAACCGAATATTTTAGATTGCACATTTAACGAAGCGCCCCGGACGATCATTTCTAGCCCAACTTAGTAATGTAGAATGAGCGGCACAAGGCGGGCTGCACTCACACAGGGTCTGGCTGCCGGCGGCGCTGAGCGAGGGCCCCACGTCGCTGTCGAGGCGCGCGCGCATGTCGGGGAAGGAGGGCTGCGTGGCGAGCGACTTGGCGGCGGGGCTCAGCTCGGCCGCGTCGCCCGCGCGCGCCCACTGCGCCGGCGCCGACGTCGACAGCCGGCTCTCCTCTGCGGATACGATTTGTTACATCGTCCTCTGCACCAAAAGCACCACTTCTATCGCTATTACATATGGTTCAATCGTACACGAAATAAGTACAGCCCATATGTCTGAATAAAATGTTGTCAATGCTAAACTGCTTATTTGTGCATTTAATATTCACATATCACAAGTAAAAAAGGCTATTTTTTCAATTCGACCTGCTTGGTCGTACACGTAAGAAAAGCGAACACGCTCAAATTTGTTGACAAAATCTTATACATACACTGTAAGTGTATAGCCTATTGACTGCCTCGTTGGTCTAGTGGGTAGATATGAGGCCGCAGGTCCTGGTGGTCCTGGGTTCAATTCCCAGGTCGGGCCAATAAATAGTTATTGGGTTTTTCTGTCAGAAAATTCTCAGTAGCAGCCCGGAGTCTGGAAGTTGGAAGTGTGTACACTCCCGTGCCTCGGAAAGCACGTTAAGCCGTTGGTCCTGCGCCTGAACTCTTTCCGGTCGTGTCGGATTGCCGTCCCATCGGATTATGAGAGCTAAGGAAAAGAGAGTGCACCTGTGTTTGCGCACACACTTGTGCACTATAATACGTCCTGCGCAGTTAGCTAATCTCTCTTGAGATTGGCCGCCGTGGCCGAAATCGGTCTGGAGGACCTTAAGTGTGTAGCCTATTCCAACCACAACAGGAATAAACCCAAATAAACAACTTTGACACCGAATTAATGTGATATCGATATCAATTGACGCGATATCATTGGTCGAGATCTTGCATAATCTATGATATTCACTATGGACTCGCGAAAAGATGGCGGTTTCAATGTCCACTAAGTTGTAATCGGAACTTCAAAAGTTAAATTAATGTGGTTATAACAAATTAATTAGAATAGTGTTCTATTATAAATAAGGGTAAATTAATCAAGAATTGTTTATAATGCATAATACAGTAGAAAATTAGAAAATCGTTTGCAATTTGTAAATCTACGGTGTGTTTACCTTTATTCCTACTCGGATTGGAATAGACTACAGATAAGACCTAGCTATGAAAAATATTAATTAAAAAAAACGTAATTAGCACCAATATCGATACAAAATATTTATGTATTGTATTTGTTGGACTGTTCGCTGTATAAGATGAATGGATACTAACAGACAAAGAAATAACTTAAATGCCGAGTGATAAGGTGTCTCACAGGTTACACATACAACAACCCTTGTTATTAACTTTGTTGGACTTTTTTTAACTAAACACATTAAGTGGCGAAATCAGAAAGCTAATTAGAATCTCGACAAAAACAATAAAAAACGCACACATAGAACTAACTAACTTATAATGATTACCTTCAATAAGTGAGCGTTAAAAATACCTCAGCTACAAATACATAGGTCGTTACCCTCGCATTGATGTCATTACACTTTAACTTAGTCATTATGTTATGTGAACTGAATGATTAAGTTTTTTTTTTTTGTATTCTATAGCTTTCTAATAACACAGAACTGTCTACGATATTTTCTTAACTACAGACCTAAATTATATCTTACAGCGCGACGTTGTTTCACTATGACAAAATATGAAAATGTAATAATAAAAAGTATTTTTATTTATTATACTTTACCAATGAACTAACTTTTAAATAGATTTCTTCAAATTTATTCTAGTTTATTTCAATTTTCTTCTTAATATTTTTTTTGTTTAACTCTGTAATACTAGTTTTGTTCTTATTTTCAAAGTGAATGACTTCTGAAATTATCGCTATTATGTAAGAACAAACTCGAAGCTCACCGCCGAAAACGGTCGTGAAATGTCAAAGAGCCATATGCGACGTTGGCCATAACAATTATAATATATCAAGGATACACCCATCGAAACAGTTTTAGATAAGAGCATAAGTCGGTTGTCAACATTAAAAGGGGGCGAGTAATGAGGTGTCCTTAAAGAATGGCACTGTTGTTTTTAATATGTCGTCCGCTGTTTTTTTTTATATAATGACAATGTAGTCTATCTAATGCGTGGTTACATAATTATTATTTAACTTTGATTAAAATAGTAAAAGAAAACTTACTATGATTACTATCGTTGGAATTTCTTGTAGGAACATTAACTGGATCGCTTGGCGTCGGCGGGCCTTGCGCGAACAAACTCATTACAGTTGGTCTGAAAAATAATAACAAAATAAAAATTAATAATAGATACATACATATATCTGGGTTGAATGCTCTTTATTTATGTCTCGAATAAAATTTGATGGTTTTACCTATTACTTAACAAACGTTAAGTGAACGACCTCTTGAATTTCCTACCGTCGAATAAATCTAGATAAGCGTTTATTAACGCTAATTATATTAAACATATTTTGAAGGTTCACGTAATTTAACAAGACAAATTATTTTGTATAGTGTAACAAATTATTATTTAGTAATAAAAATGGGTTTATTTCACAATTAAACGTTAATAAAAGTTGCTTTTTATCCTTATTTTTATACAAACGAATACTACATCAATCAGTTAGTTGACAACTAATCATTTGCCATATTTAATCGTTCATCTTTGAGCAGGTTCTTTGTATTGTAATAAAGTAAACAGTAACCTAACAGAATGTCTTCAATATTATCATGTGTGTGATCACGCGACCTCACCTTATCTGACGTTATCAGTTGATCATACATACGTCAGTAAATAAATGAACAGATGTACCTACTCTCAGTTTTTAAGAGAGATTTATAATGAAATTTGATAAGATAGATCAACTGAGGTTTAACATTTTCAACTGAGGTTCGAGTTTAATAAGTAATTGTTTATCAACAATCAACTTTTGTTAATTTAATCTTATTGCGATGACGAGCCAATGATACGTGATAGTAATTAGACACGTTCGTCTATATACATTGGCAATGCAAGAATAATAAACTCTTCTCCTCCGATTCCTTAAGCTTCTAATGCGCCGTTAACTACTGCACCTAAGATGTATCTGTCACCGTAAAATTGTAAATACCGTTAGGTTATAATCTATCTCGAGTGATTGTGAACCGTCGAAAGATTGTGAACCGTAACATACAATATATTCAACCAATCAGCGCGCGAGGTGCGTTCCGTTTCACAATTTGACGGTTTCACTTCGATAGATTATAATCAACCGAAAAATAATACGTTAAATTGTAAGGTCCTCCAGACCGATTTCGGCCACGGCGGCCAATCTCAAGAGAGACTAGCCAACTGCGCAGGACATATTATAGTGCACAAGTGTGTGCGCAAACACAGGTGCACTCTCTTTTCCTTAGCTCTCATAATCCGATGGGACGGCAAACCGACACGACCGGAAAGAGTTCAGGCGCAGGACCAACGGCTTAACGTGCTTTCCGAGGCACGGGAGTGTATACACTTCCAACTTCCAGACTCCGGGCTGCTACTGAGAATTTTCTGACAGAAAAACCCAATAACTATTTATTGGCCCGACCTGGGAATTGAACCCAGGACCACCGGGTCTGCGGCCTTATATCTAGCCACTAGACCAACGAGGCAGCCTCGTCAGACAAACGTTAAATTGTAAGCAGTATGTGACGGTTCACAATCTTTCGACAGTTCACAATCTCGCGAGATAGATTATAACCTAACGGTATTTACAATTTTACGGTAACATATCCACTCTGCCTGTTATTAGCAGTCGGTGGTACCCGTCAAGACGTCCTCATATATACCTCTACCATCGGGAAAAACTAACTTGTAAAACTCATTCATAAATACATACATACATAAGTCTATAAATGCGTTTATCTTACTTAACATTACGACTCATGAAAGTGTACTTATATCGTTTTTACAAAAATACACTTAACTAGAACGGCTTCATTTATTCGTTACAATTATTAATTACTAGTCAGTAAATACTAACTAGCAACATACATTTAAGTTATATTTATTTATGCAACATTAAAATCATTTCGAAAGATTATACTTCTATTCTATAGTAGGCGCAAACTAAGTTGCTAGGACTGAAGTGGGTTACTCTTACTAACGTCTTCGCAGAAACAGTTTTTGGGAAAAAAAGTGCGGGGAAGAGGGCGTCGTACAAATCTAGAGATGTGAACACGTATTAGGTAATAAGTTGTTCTTGTTTTATTTCAATTTCTTATTGTTTATTATCGTATAACTACAATTAGAGTGATTTTGCTTTTGTGTTAGAGGCATTTGTGATATCGTATATTCGGTGACGATAGTTTGAATTTTTTAAGTTGATAACAAATAATTTAGTTTTAAATGCAAAAAAAACGATATGTGTAGTTTTAAACTAGCCAAAATTATAGTTTCTATAGCATTAAACGGTAATGATCTTAATATGTATACAGTGTTTTTAGGAATATCTTTAGATTCAAAACTTCAGTGGAAACCGCAGCTAACTGATGTTGTTAATGATCGATTAGTATATTTTGGTATTATATGTATATCTTATGGCATATTACTTTGGAGTAACGCTGTTTTCTCATCAGTTTTAACGAACTTATTAAATTTCAACAACATTAAATAGTACAATAAGTTATTCGTCAGTCTTCACTTTTACATTTGAAGGTCTATTGTTATTAGTACCGGTTTTTTTTTTATATTAAAGGTATTTAGAGTAGCGGGTCGATATAATATGTAAATACAAGTATCGTGCACCCCTAGTACAAGCGCAACTGAAATGTATGACTCGCTTATTTAAAATAAGTACTTTTTGGTGTGGCATGAATTGTAACCTTTATTTTTATATTGTGAAGGTTTAATATCCAATGCATGTTAATCGCGAACAATAAACGGAAGTAAGTAATGGGTTCTGAATGGTAATCGGTGATAAATTATCAGAATATTTCAAGGAGTCGTGATAATAGCTAGAGTTATATCACCGCTTTTTTTTAAATGTTAAAAAGTATTTAATTATTGTTTGCTATTAAAATGTAACTTTTATGTATGTATTAATTAATGATTATACTAAAATAAGTACCAACTACGAGAAGAGTGCAATTTTAATAGTATGTATAAGCATAGTATTAGTTCTTCCGTGTTAGGATAATAAAAAGTAATATTTTTTTATGAGACAAACGTACGTTGTACTATTGACTCTATATTATAAAATAATAAGTGTTTTTGGTATGATAACGTCAGGTTAGCTTTATAAAAAGGACAAAATTGTATAAATCTTTAAGCCTTTATCATGTTCATGTAGAAAATTATATTGTAATGTTAATTCCAAAAAGGCATATAGGCAAGAAACAGCTGAGGACATAAAACATTTTAAATATAAATCACCTGTTATCCGGTCGTTTCCCCATACTGGTGATGGTGGCTTGCTCGTCGACCTCCTCGATGACCTCGTTTGCGATTTTCATACTACCGCCTCCCGCTGTCGCCGGCTTGTTCAGCGTCGGGTTACTGGCCGATATCATGAAACGGTTACCTACAAATTAAGCTTACATTTCATTTGTATACAGAAAGTTAAGAACTAACCCCAACGCATTGATTGAATGAATCAGTAGAATAATGACGATTGCATTACGAAAATCCTATAATTGAGTTTTATGCTTTCAATTAAAAGTTATGCGATATATACTTCATCGCACTACACTGAACTCGCTATTTTAATCATTTTAACATAAACAATACTCATTACTTCTAAACGCTTAAGAGTGTTTATCGCTGACTATATTACTCTGTTACAGAAGTTACACTTGACCGCATTCGATAATTTTCCTCTTCTACTTACCTACATTAAAGCACGCTAACTTTTCTTGTTCCTTTAATCTAAAATTAACCTTAACCTACTGAAAACAAGTGTTATTTTTTGTTTATTAATTTAATATATTATATCTTAATATTTTGTGTGTAGCATTTTTGAAAGTAATTTTTACTTATATCCTACGTCTTTAATATCAACAAGATTTTCTTCTAAATGTTTTTTTTTTTTCAAATTAATTAATTTGTTCTTGTGTTAACAGTTAATAATACTTAAAAGCAAGAGTGGACACGGTTTAAGTTCTCGTGCGTTTGATTTTTTTAGAATAATAATAATAGTGATATAGACTCACCGCTACTATCTGTTTGCGTGACAGCCGAAGTGGCTGATTGTTGCCTCTGGTCGTCCTTCGAAAACAGTCGTTTTAACATGGAAGTGACGGAATTAGCCCGAGTCATGGGCGTCTGTTGCAACGACACCATTGAATTTGTGGATCCCATCGAATTTCTGTCCTCTTTCTTTCCACGTTTACTTCCCCTAGACACGATAAAATGTATGCCAGACTGCGCGTCATCGTTCATTTGTAATTGCTGTGCGGATAGAACAATAAATACGTATTAATTACACTAACAGATGAATCCATTTCAAGGCGACGATGTTAAACAAGTTGTTAATATGATTCATGACTCATTAGTCTCGTGAATAAAATACCACAGTTGAGAAAACGAAGAATAAAAGGGGAAAATCACAATATAAGTTAATAATAACAAGATGATGACACGAAAACTATTTAACACTTATGAGTTTCATACGATATTATATTCGTCATAGCAACGTCATTCATCTTATCAAATTAATACAACAAAAATTTATATTTACATAAACACAAAAATACGAATACATACCTACTCTATTGAAACATAACACAATAACATTAATTAATAAATTAGAATGTCATATATAAAGTTATTGCATTGATTATTTGCTAAGTATACAGAAGTTTTGTTAGACACAAAAAGCAATAGAATCAAAACTTTTAGGGGTAAACTATTGATTGCACATTTGGACTGGAAGTAATAAGAAATTGTACACAATACAAATAAAATATGACGTAACATATAGAAGTCGCAGATAGAGCCCGGCTTCACGTCCAAACATTACTTGTTTACTAATATAAGCTGATTTGCGCAGTCAAGTACAACAAACCTAAAAGCGATATTTTTGTTTCGATAAATCTCCAAAGATAGATTCCATTATTTGATTTCATTTTATTGTAGCGCTAACCACCAGTTTCTGAAACGAATATCTGGCTAAATGCTGAGCTCTCATTGGTCAACTATCGCGTCATCGGTTGCCACCAACCAATGACCATTCAGAATAATGTCAAATTAGTTAATCTGATTTTAATCAAAGATTCAGAAACAGAGGTAAGAGACATAAAAAAGACATTTCAATCAACTTAACTGCGTAAATCGGAAAGAGCAAATATTAGATACGCGTGTAGCCGGATATATTTTTTATTCTATGCCATTTCCTAAATAACTCTATAAATGATTTTATTTTAAGTCATTGCATGCTTTAATTTTGTTTTTAATATTTATAGCATTCTTTTAAATTGGGTTATTATTTTAGTGTTATATTATTTACGTCAAAAAGGGCTGCCAAAATTTCGATCGATCGTAAAAACCACTTTATCCAAAACGATATATTTAATACGCAGGATTAGCGTTATTATCATGCTTATGCTATTTTTGAAGATATTTATTTGTTTGCTATTTATAATATACGTAATAATATTTTGTGGACATTAATATAACCAATAGTTGAATTAGTAAGAAACGTAATCCTTTTTTCCTATACAATATCAGTATATAACTATTTACCTCAAAACCATGAAAAAATAATCCGCAACCGCAGAAAACCCATTCACCTTGTAACTGAAATTTAAGCTTCAAGGGAAAACATGTTATATTGGCAACCCTTAACACCGACACACTGCAAAGCTCCATGTAATGCCGAGTATAAAGAAATCGAACGACGGAATGGGAACGCATTCAATACATACTATTCAAGTCTAGACTCTAGAAATCATGAACATTTCTTCCAAAAATGCTCGTATTCGTAGTATTCGTGACTAACACAAATATCCATCAAGAATGTTCACCTTTGTAACCGTTCACAATTCATTCGTTCGCATTCTGTATCCGGCTTAGGATCTGAGCGTGCAGCATGCTTATAAATGGGGGGAATCTAACCTCGGGCGGGGCGAACTTGTAACTCACGGTGTTGGAAGGCATCATTTCATCGATCTTCACGCTGGAGGGCGCGACGGTGACCATGCTGCGCTGTCGCGGCGGGACGGCCACGCGCGCCGTCGACGGTTCCGGATGCTCCTCCCTTTGGTTCTCGGTCGCTATCGTGTATGGCAACTCGGACGGGAATACTTCGTCCCAGTATTGATCCTTGATCAGTTCGGGATGCTCGTGATGCATTTCATCCACGATCATGTAGGATACCTGATTGTCGTGTCATATAAAATAAATGAATAATCTAGCAATTACACCTCATGGAGTTGCATAGCCGTAATGAGTTATTTTTCTTATGATATAGTAAATACCCTATCAATAATTTTGAAATAAAATCCGTGTTGCCTTCGGCGATATATCCGCTAGTATCCAGCCAATGTGTGCTTTTGCTAGTAATTTAATGGTACTTAATAGAGCTTTGTGCAAGACAGCTTGGGTAGGTACAGGGGGTACCTACCCAAGCTGTCTTGTACCCCGCTTATCACATATTCTACCATCAAACCCTAATACTCCTTCTTTTCCAAGGTCGGTAGCGCATTGGCCATGCAACATATCGTCATTATTGGCTGCCAACGTCTATGGCCGGTGGTGATAGCTATATTCCAGTTGGCCTATCAATTTTAAATTAAAAAAATATATATGTCGTTTGCGTTGTTTTTTATGTTCAAATCCAAATAATGAAGTTAAAAAGCAAGTTTTTGCAAGCAAGCAAGCAAAATATAGTAAAGTGCCGGTTAATCCATAAAAATGTAACTTTCATTATTCAAATATATATTAATTTATGATAATA
Source organism: Nymphalis polychloros (assembly GCA_905220585.2). Lineage (NCBI taxonomy): Eukaryota > Metazoa > Arthropoda > Insecta > Lepidoptera > Nymphalidae > Nymphalis > Nymphalis polychloros. The sequence continues at coordinate 8,019,444 of HG992245.1, read as the reverse complement.
TAATAAGACTAATAAATAAACTTTATTTACGTATTTTTTAAAGCATATAAATGGTTACTTTTCCTTATCAATAACAAACGATATAATGGTATTTACTTATTTGTTGATATTTCGATAAATTCTCTAATATAACATTTTAATACATCGCTTATAACTTAGTTCTCGTTTGGCAGCATAATGATAAGTATTTCGACTACATTGACATAATTATCTTTAGGTAGGTATCTCATAAAATGTACGACCTATTAACATGCTTTATATACTATGGTCGCCTTGAAACTATAAGCCATCGTAATGTGATGCGGATAAGCAATGAATATTGTGTCAGCCCGAAAGTACTAAGCAAACGAAACCTTTTACTAGTGTGATGCTATTATTGTGATTGATATGTTGTATTTAAAAAGATACCTAATTAAAATAGCTATTCTATTCTATGGCAACTCTTTGGCCCACACTAAACTCATAAATATAGTAAGATCTAGATAGAATAATATGGGAAATAGTAATTTTTTGTAAGCATTTATCTGTCTATTAATAACTGTGACAGTAACTTTCACAGAAATGTCAGCAATCCATGTACAATATATCAATTAACTTCATCCGAATGACAGATGCGTGAACGCATAAACAGACATTAATTTTACGTGTACGCTTCACTCACCTGTAAATCTCTGTCTATGATCCAATTAACTTCGAAATCGTCGTCGTCCTCGCCAAATGGGTTTATCAAAGACTCCGCCACTTTCAACCAGCCCATGTAGAAGAAGAATTCTAGTGTTGTGAATATAGGAAAATAAAGGTCTATACTGCTTATATAGACTGACGAGCTATGCGATTGCAGTTTATTATCAACCCACTGGCTACCCAACGCAGATGTTATAAAATATGAATAAACAGCAATCGTAACTACCTGAAAAAAATCATGCCTATTCATTCCGATTAACAGCACCGACAATTTTTATTAAAGCAACATTAAAAAGTTTTATGTTATCAGAACACGCAAAGGTGTGGCTACACTTGCTTGATTATAAATAACTGTTAATGTCAACTTTATTTGTTATCCCAAATATGTAGTAAATTGTAATAACACTTGGCTTAATTACTATAAGTAAATCTAATTAGGTCTTACCTGTGTATAAACTAAAGGCACGCTGATTGTATCGTAGCTAAGCAAGAGGCCCGCTTGCCCTCTGAATTTATTTAATTCGTCAATTATAGTTTTGACGGCAAAGTCGTCTCTTATTCTGCCCTCTTTACGGGCCCTCGTCACAATACTTGTAGCCCATACTATAGGCATCCTAAAATTTAAGCGTTATTTTTAAAAATATTATTAATTTTGAGTATAGATTAAATAGTTGTTTTTAAACATACCAATGTTTAGAAGGCTTTGGAAACTTATCATTTAGATTATCTAAAATTGTCTTTTCATTTTCGAGTAGAAGTCCAGCCTCCACTAAATTGTTAAGCGTTGGAAAACGTTTCTTCACTCGAGGAGAGATCATAGTGAGCACCATTGTAAGGCAAACGCACACATAGCGTACGATCGTACGACGCATAAGTCGCCCCCGCTCGTCCTGTAATAATATCCTAACATTCATATTCTCCACTATTGTAATCCATATATCCACTGTATGTAATTAATACAAATTGGTATTTTTGTAAAAAAAATGAGTAACTACTGAGTTTCTCGCCGGTTCTTCCCGCTGGTGGTAAATGTAAAAGTCTATTTGAATAAAAAAATATTTTTATTTTGAATGTATGTACCTACATAACAACAAAAAACATCATTACATTGAAACTAATATAGTTACATCGTATACAAATATATAATATATTGCAATTTGTTATACGTAATAACAATGGTTTTTCGATGCACTTTAAATTCACGGTGAAGTTAGAGGTACTATGAGCATGGTAAATTACAACAATTAAAATCCTAATCTATAAAACGCGTACCTCCCATAATATATTACACTAAATAAACACATTTTACCTAATATTTATAATGGGTATAATATTATACAAACTGTCCAAGCCTGATTTAAAATTATTGATGGTAAATTAAGAATATACCTACCTATACGTGTTTAACAAGCGTATCTCAATGCGGAAGTATTTAATTATATCGAAACGATGATAAAGAACAATTGTTTATTATATTAAATGTTATTACGAAGAAATAAATCGATTAGGAATATAATTTTTTCCAAGAGTCCACGTTTAATCTATCAGTCGTTTAAAAATGTTATCAGATGAAGTCGACGCAAGGCAGGAAATAATATTTAAATAATTGATTATATACTATCTTGGTAATATTGAAATACTCCTCGTTGGTCTAGTGGCTAGATATTAGGGTGCAGACCTGGTGGTCCTGGGTTCAATTCCCAGGTCGGGCCACTAAATAGTTATTGGGTTTTTCTGTCAGAAAATTCTCAGTAGCAGCCCGGAGTCTGGAAGGTGGAAGTGTGTACACTCCCGTGCCTCGGAAAGCACGTTAAGCCGTTGGTCCTGCGCCTGAACTCTTTCCGGTCGTGTCGGATTGCCGTCCCATCGGATTATGAGAGCTAAGGAAAAGAGAGTGCACCTGTGTTTGCGCACACACTTGTGCACTATAATATCTCCTGCGCAGTTGGCTAATCTCTCTTGAGATTGGCCGCCGTGGCCGAAATCGGTCTGGAGGACCTTATAAATATTGAAATATACAAACCGATGCAAACAATTTTTTGAGAAGTGAAAACTTTATATCTCTCAAAATCATTGATAATAATATAGGTGGTCGAAGTAATTTTAATGAAGTATTCTAGTAAACATTGATAACAAAGATACTCGAAAATAAAAGAGAAGTATTAAAAATTAAATCAATCTTAATATAAGTATGTTAATTAACAAATTTAAAACTAAATGATGCTCGTATTGGGGAATTTTCAACCGTCTAGACTACGTCCTGGTGAGGATAACGGCATACAATTTGTTCATCTTTCGTATCGGTGGAATTGAATTTCAGATTAATACTAAGCGATTTGCTTCCTGTTACTATTAAATATCTTACATAGCAACGTTTTAACGTTACAGGCAGCGCTTCAAATTTTCTATCCTCATCCACGTGGCAGACATCCAATACTGTCTATTTTATCAAAGGACGTACTCATAAATTAAGATTTTGCTTATTGATTCTGCAGTAAATATATTTGCAATGCATAAAATTATAATAGCTCATAGAAAGGATTAGATCTCATAGTTCGTTATTTTTGCGTTATGTTTCATTAATTTTATAATCTTTTAGATATTTTATATAGGTATTCTTATATTTTACTTTGCTCGGTGTGACGATTAAATTAAAAAAAAAATATTTTCAAATGTACCGACCTGCAAATATCAGTGGCCTGGATTTGTTCTGTCGAATTTCTTTGTTATTAGACGTTTAAATATACAAGAGACAAACACGAGCACACCCATATTATTTTTAATGATTCATAATAATTGTCCTCTTGTCATTTACATTGCCAATTGAACAAGAACGATATAATTACGACATTTTAAGGAATAAGGAGGAAATCAATGTATATCTCTTTTATTAATCATACTTCATAATGATGTTTTCCTTTTTAATTTATATGAATTTTTGAGGTCATTTTATCGCACGAAGACTAGGATATCGTAGTCGTTTGAAGATACAAGCTAAAGTTCGTATTTCGAAGAACGTAACGTCGGTCACGGTGTAGGTATGTACTATGTGTGTTATTATGTTCGTATTATTAACATCATGTGAACATAGATAAAATAGCATTATAGTTCCAGCAAATAGAATAGGAGCCGCCACATTTTATCTTTTGGGTGACGTAATAGACGATTACGTTTTTCAGGCGGTTATCTATACCCAAGAAGAACGCCGAACCCTTGCCGAACTGAATAAATAGGGTAAAGGCAAGCAATTATGACTGGTTTATATAATTTTAAATTTATAACAAACAAAGTAGAAGGACATCAAGGCCCAACATATTTGTATGATATTTGAGACACACATTGAGACTATGATTGATAATTTCGAACTATTAGATTAAGATTATAAATGGAAAACGTTTTATTTGTACACGGAACAAAGAGCTATTAACACTCGAAACTCAGAAATATCCGAACGCACGACATACAATTAAAACTTTTATCGAATCGGATAAACGCGTCATATAGCTTTTATATACATATCTACATATTAGCGTATTGCTGTAAGTCGATTTTCAAAGTTTTAAGAGTAAGATACGAACTACTACAAAATAGTACTTCTGCTCATAACATACAAATAAAATAGACGTTAGTCAGCTGAGGTGTTGCGTGTCCTTATCATAACGTCATCAGTTATTCGTCCTACAGTTACCACACTTCTAGGTGTGAATTCATGTCAATCTGATAGATGGACGGTGAAGCAGGTAACCTTGGAGCTTTGTTGTTTAAGGTAAACAATACATAAACAAGTTCGGGCATAAGGCAGTTAACTTATCAGAGATAAATAAACTAATTTTATGTTTGTTTTTAGTTTTACGCTTATCCTAGATCACGAATCGAACGAGTTAATAGAAATATTCGATTAAGATACTTAGGAGGCAACTGTTACAAGAAATATACTTAAACTTTTTCGAACCTTCTCGCTTTTCGTGACTCCCTAATTATGCACTTCCATGTTTCCAATAGGCTGTATACATGAGTTAATATTTGTGTGATAAAATTGCTGGTATAGATGAACTGAATAAGACCGCTACACGTACAACAACAACTATTTATTAGTCCAAAGCAATTTTGTATTGTAACTTTGAGTAAAGAATTACTAAAGTACATTAGATGCCCAGGCTACTATAGTACTATAGATCTATCGTTAAATTAACATAAAAAAATCAAGCTATATGGAGATAGAATTAACATAAACATAAAAATTTCCTATAAATATTCGTCGAATAATATATATTCAAACAATCTGTCATTTACATTATTTGGAACTATCCACTTAGTACGGTATTTTTAAAACCTTTGTTTACTTAAAACGATTATTCAGTAATTCACAATAGACTACCAACAATACACCTCAAGAGACTATTAGAAAGGCATAAAGTCTATTACAACAAAAATACAACTAATGTCTAAATATTGCAAAACTAGGTAATCTAGGTAACACGTAGTTGTTTTTTTACGTGTGACCACTAAATACTAGGACACATTGTTATTCATAGACCTTACTCAAGGTCAGTGTGTCACGTAGTCTACATAATTATTATCTACATATAAAACTCTATCAAACCTGATCGTAATACGTAATAAAGCATTATCACCTGATTAGATATCAGTGACAGTATTTTTGAGTTTCATACATCACCAAATCTTCACATTCTTATCTTATCGTACAAGTATTGTGCATAAAGCTATGAGATTATATAAACCTAAAATTAAAACAAAAATATGTATACACTTGATTATACTACCGACGAAAATTTCTACTGTATTAAAACTGATTACAGTTAAGTATTTTTGTATATTTTTTTATACTTTTCCATATACAAATGAAATAAAAATACATAATATGATGTTATGAATATAACATCAATAAGAAACAGAGGTCTTACCACTCTAAATTAAAATATAATAATTTGAAAAATTATCGGAAATACATCCCAATTTTATTTTCATATGTGTATTACGTGTACATATAGAAATGATTCGAAGCTTTTCGCTTTAAACATAGTAAATCAAAATTAATAAAGAATACAGCTTTATATATTACATTAATTTATTACCTGTCCATGGATACTTGCGGATACAAAGACAGCGATCGAGTCCGGCCATGGTATAGTAGTGTATTGGTTCCACCATCGATTCATAACAACAGTTACATAGAAACCAAGCACAAAAGACAATGGAATGACATTACCATGAAAACTGCAATAATTTACCACACCCTCAAATGCCCTGTAAAATTAAATTTTGAATTTGGTTAATTTTTGTATGCCTGTCTACAAGCTAAGCTTACAGTTATCTGACAAAAATAAACTACCTTTTAGATGTTTCGTCTAACAGCAATCGATAAATTAAATTAAGTGTATAGTATGATAGTAAAAATACTAATAAATCCAGCCATACTAATTTGTAAATACTTCCTCGCCATCTGAAAATAAAACAGATATCTAAGTATTTAATTATTTACAATGTTTTAATAAGAATGAATATAGTATTGTATACTTCGTAAAAGATAATATATTATATTATTTACATTAAAGCCTTAAATAAATACAAATTAAAATTAAAAATATATTCTTCGTAAATATACATAATTATCGTGCTTCATCCCAATTTACTTATTTTATCATACAAAAAAACTGTATTATATGTTTTTTGAGTTTATAAATATAGTAACTAGCAATCTTTTAAATATTAATAACGGATTAATAATTGCACTTTCAAGAGCAATTGAGTTGTTTTATTACATTACATGAGCAAACGTGACGTCATCAAACAAAACCCACACTGAGTCACACATTGTATTAATTTACATCTCGCCAATTCAACCCACCCATCAATTAGAATTTACAAAAAATATTTTTTCAACCAAATATTTAAAATTTCTTTTCTTTTCAAAACTTTGCCGGCCACATATGCGTTAAGTCAGATTTGTATATTATTAGATGTCTTTGTGGGAACATAATTCTTATAACCTTGGCTCTTCCTGGCAATCTTATCTGGATTTATTACAACAGTTGTCCAGACTCAGACAATGTTCTATTATAAAATAGTTTGCACTTCAACGTAATTATTTTTCTTACTAACAATGAGATGAATACTGTTTCCTACTAGCGTGGGCTAAGGATTTGAACTTGTGGAGTTCTACTTCTGAGCGAGATCAATTATTATGGTTATCATTTGCTTCTATTCTTAAATCTATACTCATATTATAAATGCGAAAGTAACTGCCTGGTTACGCTTTCACGGCTAAACCACTGAAGTGATTTTGTTGAAATTTCGTGATTCGTATTAAGCGAAATTGAACCCCAAGGAAAGACAGGCTCATTTTGTTATACCTAATACTTGACTCCCGAGCATACCTCCCCTAACACGCGAGCGAACTAGTCAATAAAAGATATTTATTAAAAGTGATAAAACTGGCTTTCGAATAAATGAGTCTATACACTAAACTAACATAATTTACATTGGTGATCTAATTACTCGTTGATACCAAAAATTGGTTCAAAAGTTGATGATATGATACAATTAATTCAAAAGAAAAGAAAAACACGGATAAATTTTACTGGAAAAAGCGATGTATTGGGAAAAAGTCCGTCTTTATATAATCTTTTTCTTTTCTAAAATAGCGCTAATTAACTAAAACAACTCAAGTTAAAAACATAGAATAACATTAATACCTGTAAGTCGAATTAAACAAATGTAATACAACAAGTCCCATACGTATGGAAATGTTCTCATAATATGTAATCAAGAAAATCTTACATGTTTTTGTATAAAAGTATAACAACTTCAGTAGGCGTGTCATCATCTCATCGAGTTGAATTGTGCAAATGTAACTCTTTAAATATAACTAGCTAGCCGCCCCGAATTCGCACATAATAAAGGTCTACATAGAATTATATCGCAATACAAATAACTCTTAATGGTTTACGCGGCACTCGACATTAAAACTTCCAGTCGACATGATTTTCTCCGTTATCTTCGCTATTTATCGTCATATTTCAGCCAATTTTCATAAAACCTTAATAAATTATACCTAACACCCGAAACTTAATTTGGTAGTTTATGAGTTCATTGCGTTCAGACAGATAGACTGGCAGACGACTTTGTTATATGATATCTAGTTGTTTAACTCAATTTCTATGGTAAGTAATACCGCTTGTACGTAATCTTCAAACAAGGAAAAGGAATCACAGATAGGATATTACATCACCGCGCTCTATAAAAATCCGTGACACCGATGAGTGGATATTCTGTTTCGTCGTTATGAATAATTTAACTAGGACGCTAAATATACAAATAAGTAGTCATCATTATCAAATTACTATAACTATTTATTGATAAGAACTGTTATTTAATTTATATGATGAAGATTGTCTCTCTACTGCCATTGTCCTTTTTTGTGGTGTGAGAGTTATTGCTGTATTTTTGGGAAAATATCTTATTATAACTGGCAGCTATTACAATTAAATTCTGTTTTACCATTATCATTGCATTGCTTTGAGTATTTTTTAGAAACAACGTCATGTATCTAAATACAAAACTATTCATATTGGGAGGAAAAACATCAGTTAAACAATGTTATCCACCACAAAACATGTTTTGAACTTTTAAATGCAATAACTCTCTCACCACAAAACAAGACAAGGCTTGACCCAAACGAAGGTTTTATTGAATATAAAACAAAAAAATAATCGAAAACAAGATAGTTTTTCTCAATCGATCCCGAGAACTACTCAAGTTTGTCTCGATGTCGCCAAGTCTCTATTTATTTGCAATGAATGGCGCCAACAACACTACGCAGACAGGTCACGAACTTCATAAGAATACTATTATACTACTTCCCGAACCATCTCTATTCATTTTAGGTTATTAGAAAGTTCTTCTTATTTCGTTAAAAAGCAAAGTTTAAACGTTAAGATAATGATTCATTCATTATCTTAAAATAAACTCTGTGATAAGATAACAAAGAAAACCTTTTTTTATCTTGACGGATGTTTTTTGTCAAATAATAAATCGCTTGATTATAATGAGTTGGTACTGAGTAACCAACATACGAGAAATTTTTTGTTGCGTGACATTTAATTTGAGCTCAAATTGAATAGTATAAAAGAAGCAAAAAGCAGAGTAAGATAGAGTGATTGAGATAGCAATCACATCACAAAACTATTAACGTTTTTTTTACTTTGTAATAATAAGTACTTATTGTATTAAAAAACCCACATAATTTTACAATTATGTTATTACATAACGAATCGAATGATTAATTAGAATAGCGTCTGTAAATGTAAAAATAACTTAGATATCGTTCTTAAAATGTTTATGTTTGACTCTTAAAGTATAGTCAGTAAATGTTAACAAAGGAATCTCCCCTTGCTCACAACGTTTTATGACTGGGATATCGATCATGATTCTCGACAGTTACCGGTCGTTTTACTTTCGGTACAGTTTTAATGGTTACACGGAAAACAACACATTATAAATCATTGATGCATTAAAATATTATATAAAATAATATTTTTTTAGTAAAACAAAATGTAATTCATTTACTTTGACCACGCTGTTTAAATAAATGATGTAACTTCAGCTGTTTCTATAAAATTAATAAGTAATAATAAAAAACTCATTTTCATTTTTGTGATTTTCAGAGTTCGAGGAAAAAGTTTTGTTTGTTTTTAATACTAGTATATTGAAAGTATGATTCGAACTAAGTTCGTATATTTATTTTTAATCATTATTTACTTTGATATCTATTGAATAATACAATGTCTTCTAAAGCCACAAATATGTTAGAATTATTTTATATATTATACATATATATAGCGTTAGATAAAATAACGTTGATTATATGTTTCATATTTATAGTCTAAATAGATAACAGTCAAACAATAATATTTTTCAAACTTTTAGTATCTAGCATTAATACCCAAAGGTTTCAAAATTAAAATCGAATTTAATTTAACACGACTATAACTTATGATTTGTTTTATGTACCTATTATTAACAAAACAATTGAACGTAAATATCCATTACCTTTTTGTATTGTGTACTACGTAAAAAATATCACTCAAATTTATTTTAAGTAACGTAGACGAATTGTTCGGCAGTAATGCAAATTTAAGCCTCCGTCAAATATATCGAAAGTATAATTTAATGGTTAAAAGTTTTACCTTTTTAAATAAATGTTTAGTTAATTTGAAACTTTTTATTTCGAGCACATTACTTCTATACAGTAGTAAAGTTGTGGTCTTATGTGAAGAGCGTAACTATTTAGCCATAATGATTTGGCACGAATTTTAATTTGACGAAATGGGCTGCAGTTGCTATTTCTATAATTTGTACGTATCAAATTATCGATTGATATCGTACATTAATTTTGCTACTTTTCTTCAAATTTTTCTTGATTTAGTTTATCGTATTTAACTTATTTGAAGGATATTTATTTATTTCTTGTCTTATTTATTACATAGCAAAAATGTTCGGCCACATCTTCTTAAAGTAGAAATATTGGAAGAGTAAGAAAGTGAGAATATGCAAAAGTAACAAGCATTGTGATGTTCAAAATAACTACTATAAATAGTATATTGAAAATATTACAATAGTGCATTGAACCCGGAGTAATTGTACGGCAATTGAAGGTGCATTGAATAATTAATCCCTTGCCTGGCAACCACCAAGGAAAACATTTCCAGCTTTGTAGACACGTCAAAAACTTGCGACGTTCGCTGACAAACTATACCGTCTCGCTTATAAGTACAATGTTATACAATGCAACGATATTTTTAATAATAATAATAAATGTTTATTTACAGATAAATATATCCATAGTGTTACAAGCTTAAAAACTATGTTAGTGTATATGTATATTAACTATTTTTGACTGCCTCGTTGGTCTAGTGGCTAGATAAGGCCGCAGACCCGGTGGTCCTGGGTTCAATTCCCGGGTCGGGCCAATAAATAGTTATTGGGTTTTTCTGTCAGAAAATTCTCAGTAGCAGCCCGGAGTCTGGAAGTTGGAAGTGTGTACACTCCCGTGTCTCGGAAAGCACGTTAAGCCGTTGGTCCTGTGCCTGAACTCTTTCCGGTCGTGTCGGATTGCCGTCCCATCGGATTATGAGAGTTAAGGAAAAGAGAGTGCACCTGTATTTGCGCATACACTTGTGCACTATAATATGTCCTGCGCAGTTGGCTAATCTCTCTTGAGATTGGCCGCCGTGGCCGAAATCGGTCTGGAGGACCTAATCCTTATTTTTGAAGTAGTTTTTATTTTTTAAATAATCTTTAATACAAATAAAACTCTAACGCTCTAGAAGATGTTGTTATTTAAAACTGGCAGCCGCTCTACAATTATTGCAGATAGTTTTAATTAATTTCTTATCTATTTTTACTGTCTAATTACTGTTTTGCAGTAACACAGAATACACTGTCTACAATTATTTTCAGTTTGAAAATAATAATTGTTAATGGAGTGAAACTAGGAATACATTAAAAATATGCACATTGCTTTCCATTTTGATACGAAATAATTTATGACTGCTTTTACGAAAGTAACAGTTACTGTAATCATCATGAACGTTCTTATGAGTACCGTTCCGGTCTTTAACAACTTGACTGTTATTTTGATATTTCGTAATAGATATTATATATTTCTCTTTAGTATATCAGTAAGATCGATTATCCACTTAATAACATTTTAAACTGACTGAATTACATACCACGCACAGCTTAACCGCTAAGTTTAACAAAAACGTAGATGAGCATTAAGAAACGATGTTTCAAAATTCATCTCCTCAAGCAGTTAAATGGTAGATTAAAGTATGTATGTATATCCATCCATTCATCGTTTTTGATGTAGAAATATGGAAATCGGTAGATATTTAGATTTATGTTAATGAGTTAAGTTCAGTTGTTAAAGTTTAAATGTGTATATAGACTAAGTTAAACTTTTTGAAAATTAATAATAAAATCATCCGGATGGATCACAAAGTGGATGATGACATAAACTTTCGAGTGATACGGCAGGTGTTAAGGATTATGGCTTTCTGGAGTATGTGGAGGACATATGTTGGCATTTGTAAGGTATTCAGACTTTGTGTCAAGGATTTTGGCACGATACCTGTGGATGATAGGACTATTGGGACTATGTGTACGGTTTGTGCTTTCCATTGAGTTTTAATTTCTATGGCAAGATGTTGATATTTACTTAATTTTTGTGGTTTGTATGTTATGTGAATTAGGAACGACTATATCGATAAAATAAACGATTTTATTGGATTTCGTGAACGGTGATATCTGGTCTATTATAATGAATAGTTTTGTCAGTTATTATTGTTCTGTCCCAGTAGATTTTGTGGTTTCTGTTTTCTAATACATTTTCCGGCTTATATTTGTAATATGGATTATTTTCTGTGATAAGTTTATATTTGTATGCTAAATGTTGGTGTATGATTGCAGCTACTTGATCTTGTCGATGCTTATTTATTATTATTATAAATTCTTACATTTACGTAGTAACTGATTGTTGTTAAGTCCTATACAACAATCAAATACTGATCTAACGAACTAGTAGTTTTATGAGCATTATGAGAAGCTTGGAAGAACGATATTTTTCGTTTGTTTTTATGTGGTTTCTTTGACTCAGCTGTCCCTACGACTATATATATTCCCAAAGTATAACTCTTGAGATATTACCCTCCGAATTTCGTCATTATACATATACAATTATACATCCATGTACATGTATACGATTTACGTCAAATTCTGGACATAAAAAAAGTGAGTATTAGATGAACTTTGGAAAGACAACAACAAAATCAAGCTGAGGCTGTCTCAATTAATTAAATCGTTGAAATGTGAAGATCAGAACAGAAACTTAAATTGAATGAAAATAAGCCGGTGGTGATGACTTGAATATATATCGACACAGATCAGAAGACAGAATTGTACTATTAAGTACTATCGAAACGGTGAATTAAATTGAATTGAATTCTTAACAAATAAAGGTGGCGTTAAGAGAAGGGTCCTTCACCTTTATTCACACAAAATCCCTGTCAATTAAAAAGGCCCATTGAATTTTAGCTTCCACTGGAAACTTTACCATACGCATTAAAACCTAGCTCCTTTTTATTTTCGCAACTTGAATAACTTTTTATAGTGAAATAAGGTTAACTCCCTTAACTTCGTGAAGAACCGTAAGCCATCAATGACGAGTTCTTCGATTAGTTGAATATACACTGATTATTATCTTGATGAAAAATATAGTCTTCAAATTTGTCGTAATTATAAGTTAATAAAATTGTAAAAAAATAAAGAAACTATTTTAAAAATAATGCGTAATATTTTATGAAAATATAAAACATAATCATAAAGTATTTATTAAATATTGATATAGGTATCATTAATCTTGATCACATTATGTACATTTAACATAAGTTTTAGTATTAATAATGACTTTATTGATAATTAAAATAATCTACATTATTCTTACTTTTGTTTCGTTCTTTCTTTCATTACTAAATTATTGAAAATTTTGGGTACAGTAATAATTATTATGATACCTATGTATTTTTCAATTATTATACCTAAAATATTATTAAAGTACAATTTCCGGCGTACATATTATTATCAAAATTTACACGTTTTAGTGTTGTTTAATTCGTAAATAATTTTTGCAGCTTACCTGTACAAAACTTTTAAAAAAGTTCCAAATCCACGACAAGTAGCAACTTCACCGGTGTAAGTTACAGTCATGTTTAATATTTATATGAAGTGCAATTTAAAAGATGCAACTTAATATAATAATATCACAGACAAAAATTTTATAGTTTGTATTAAGTTTAATATTATGGATTTGATAAACTAGAACCACTTATTTTAAGTAGGTAATACGTGAATTTTTTTAATTAACACAATACACTTTTTAAGTCACCTTTCGTTTTCACTACACTTCTTATTATTTTAAATATTATAATTGTAAATCTATACTATAGAATAATAATTGCTTTAGAACAGAATATGTAAAATTTATTTTGTCCGGCAAATTAAAGTTATCAAAACAAAGCCGCATTGCGGTGTCACACCAATACACTCAAAATACTACTTCACACTAAAATCTAAATAAGTAATATACTATTGTGTTTTGTATACATATATATTACAAAGATTTCACAAATGTAGCGTCGCATTCGCAACCACAACCGCACCTCTACCGCCTACCAAGTACCAACTAATCCAACTATGAATGAACTGAATGAAGCATAGAGTAAAGTAAGAATTGTAGTACCTATTCATTTATTTTATTATAGCCTTATGTAGAAGGCGAAACCGGTAATGTTGTAATACGATTTATTTCAATATAAGTTCTATTAATATGAACTTTATATTTTTGTACTTTTAATATAAATATTACACCTTCATATTTATGCTTTTAACTAATATTTTTTGTAATATGTTTTATTTGGTATAAGTTGTACAAAGCCAGCGCCACACATTTATATACATATTATTAAAAGACGATGACGAATATTATTTTACCTAATGTCTATTATGCCAGCCTATTTATGGATAAGGGAAGTGTTAAGCGTTAATTATTTTTGCTATTTTTATTATATAATATATATTAATACTCTGGCCGCTTTATCAAATTTTATTGCATGTTTATCGATGAAATGACAAATATTTTTTATCTGTATATTATTGCAGAATAAAAAAAATTAAAATGCCAAAATGGCTGAATATAAGTTTGCATTGTAGAAATTTGGAATTTGCGAAACTATAGAAAAGAATAAGATTTTGGCTAATCCGTTAAGACAAGTGATTGTGTAATGATGATAAATCCATTTCATATAATAAATTAACTTGTATATACAGATTACCTTCATAATGAGCGACATCGCTAATAATGAGTCGATTGAGGTGTCTGAGAAGCCGGTTCAAGAAAACGAAGATGTTAAATTCCCGCCCTTCCCTGGTTAGTTTTAATTCATTTATTTTCTCTATAATCTTAATAAAATTGTTTAACAAACTAAAAGTTTATCACTTATTTGTTACGATAGTCTATCCCAACTAATAATCACTTAATTTTAACTGTACTTTTTGTTAAACTTTATTTTATTATGATAAAAAAAAATATTAGTTACAATTCTATTATTTAAACTAATTGTTTTTAGATCCAACTGATAATGACTTTGAAGATGATATACCAGAAGAAGAAAGAACTTACTACAAAAATAGATTTAAAGGTAATTTACTTTTTATGTAAATACAAAGTTCCAGGGAAAATATCAATATCAATAAAATATTGTATACATATGAACGATTTGTTTTAGACTTGAATACTGTAACGAGTGTTAGATTACACTGTACTGCTTGTGATCGTCACTTAGGATGCTCAGCACGCAATGAAAGTCGGATGCGTCCACATCCACTGCTTCGCACGTTAGTGTGCCATACTTGTCATACATTTTATAATAGCGGTGAATTTGAGAAAGGTGATGATGGTTCTGAATTGTATTGTCGGTGGTGTGGACAAGGCGGACAAGTTTATTGCTGTTCAGGATGTCCACATGTGTTCTGTGCGGTAAGGAATAATCATTTAAGTTTCTTTACTGTTTTTTTGGCACTTTGTAATCTACTATATTATTAAGATAATTTTTTATAGAAATGTATAAGAAGAAATTTGGGAAACCCAAAAATTAAAGAAATAGAGGAATTAGATGATTGGAAGTGTTTTAAATGTAATAACAGATGTTTATGGGATCTTCGTGCTATTTGTTGGGCTGTTCTTCGCTATTGTGACTTAAAAAACAAGTTAGTATTATTTTATGTTTAAATCACTTTTTGTATAGCATTTTAATCGATAGTATTATGTGTAGTATTATTAACAAGAAATATTATTAGCTGAACTTTATTTAATACATTTTTTTTTATCAAACCAGAATAACATACGAAACACAGGACTTGGCTTTAAAAGAGTCTTACCAAAAACATTGTGTATTAGATCACTCTGAATGTTGCAAGAATAAAAGTAGGAAAAAAGATTCAAAGAGAAAAGAATCTGAATCTACCCCAACTACGAGAAAATCATCAGCTGCTGCTCTTATATCCAAAATACCACCAACTATTCAGGTCATTATTTTTCAATAATTAAAAAATTATCAAATATCATTGCATTATTGCTAATATAGTTAAAAATATAAAATGAGGAAGTTGGATTTAAAAAAATTTTAAATTTGTTTTGTATTATTTAGAAATCTACTCAGAATAAATGAGATTTTTATGTAATTGTTTTATAGTCATAACAAAAAAAATGTAAAATATATATAATTTACAGGTAAAAAAATTTGCTTCAATAAAAATGGAAGAGTCTGTTAATATAAAAACTGAAAGGAAAGCTCAAAAACGTCCAGCAAGTCCTAAACACAAATCAATATTGATGAAAAATCCTATTGCAATATCAACTAAAATGCCTAATCAGATGACTCCAATGCCAAAAAAAATAAGAGTAAGTGCTTAAATTGCTTACTTAATAGATTTAAAATATCCAATCTCTTAATATATTAATAAATAGACATTAAATAATAATAATTTTTTTTAGATCCCAAACTGTCCAGTTATTAATCCAATTAGATTTAGCAATGATAGGAAAACACCACACACCTATAGCAACTTTACACGAATTAGACCCAAACCACCACAAATGTCGATGATGTTCAATGGATTTAACAACACTGCTACATTTAGCAATGATAATATTAATTTATCATTGGAAAGCTTAACACAGGTATTCATACTGATTTTCTATCTATGTATATTTTAAAGAATTATTTGTGCATTGTTTTTTATTATTTATATATTATGAAGTGATTCTCATTATGGACGGCTAAACTAAATTATAAATGAAAATCAGCATAGTTTTGTCTTATACTTGGATTAGGAGCATACTTTATTGTCTGCGTTAGGTATTAGGTACCTTAAAAAAGCTTTGTCTTTGCAATATTCCTGTTACCAAAGTTATGGACAGTCTTGTCAAATACATATACATATAATTTTTCTTTTTACAACATTAGTCCAATGAATTTTTGCAGAATGAAATAAAGTTAATGTAAAATTTGTAAGCTACATTTTTTAATCTTATGCCCCTGATCAGTGACAAATTACTTAGAGCATATTAATGTAATTTTCATAGGGTTTAGACATGTCAGCTGTTGCAGCAATTGCAGGCAGCTCTAATGATGATGATGTTGTTTGCACACCAGATTTTCCTCTGGAACCATTGTGTGAGGTACAGTAAAGGTTCTGAATGTAGTTAAAAAAATATAATAGTCAAAGTCAAACAGTACATACAAATTATATGGTTATGGTATGTAGATTAAGATAACTAATATTGAATATTTACAAATAAAGCTTATAATATTGCAGGTAACTGAAGACAATGGCGATGATGATGTGCAGTGCATAACGCCAGGCCCAGTGTTCACACCGAAACCTGCGCCGCCACCGCCGCCGCTTGTTGCACGCAATAATAACACTTTACCAGATCTTAGTCCTGACAATATTGTACAAATGACTGATAATGATGTTACAGTAAATACCATAACTGGTGGTCTAAAGTTCAGAGTGGATCCCCAAACCTTATCGTCTAACAAAATGTATCGCTTGCCGGATGGTCGCATTTTTGCGATAAATGCGAATCCTTCTATGCCAGGAGGGTATTCGGCTACGATAGTTGCTTTAACAGATAATTCCGGAAAAGTTACATCTAAGGGCACAACATTTGCTGCAAAACTAAGCGCTGTTTCAGCACAGGGTACGACGCCTCCTCCTTTAAAATTAGTGACTCGAAATCAAACAAGTCGCAGTCCGAATAAACGTAGTACACCTAAATCTACGAAGGTTGGTAAGGGAACTGACTCATCTAGAATTTGTGACTTAAATGTACCCATAGAATGGTATCGATATAATTTAATTGATGCTATTGATGCCCTTGAGTATTCATTATCAAGGTTACACCATTTAAAGAAAAATGCTACTTCTATGCATTTACGAACTCGATCAATTAATGAAATGGGTAACTTACATAAGTCATTGGAACGTTCATTAACAACATCAATGACAAGATTTAAGGACATCCGAGATAATTTGAACAAAGAGTTTAAACAATATATTACAAAGAAAAAGAGTAACAATCTCAGCGATGATGATGATGATGATGATGTTGAAATATTACATGAGGATGATAATGATGATCCAATTTTTATTGATGAAAACTCACTTGAATCAAATGCACACGATAACCATGAGGTTGATTTAACGGCTGTTGGCAGCAGCGATCTCAATGATAGTAGTGAAAGATCATCGGAGAAAAATGATTTATCAAGAATTGAAGCTTATACTTCGATAACAGAACACAATGACAGTAACTTTATAAAAATTAATTGTAATATGTCTGCTCAAATTTTAGACAAAAAACAGAATGATGTTCAAGATCATGAACATTTAGAAAATCAAAACATTTGCAATCCAAAACAAAAATCTGAAGAAAAAGATGACTCAAGTGAAAACCAAAATGAGCAGGATATTGAAAATCAAAACAAAACATCCAATGAGAACCTTCAATTAGATTGTAAAGAATTAATAAATAATATTGTTTGTAAAACAGCCTCTCCGCCCTCAATCACTAGCATTAAAAAGATTGAGATGTTAGATGAAGACAAAATCTTAGATGAAAGTTCAACACCTTCAGAAAATGACAAAAAGATTCAAGACGCAGATATGAGTGAAGAGATGATTGAAAATTTGTTAAAAGATGATAATGCAGTTGATGATGATACTCAAAACATTCAGCCCTATAATATTTCGGACGAAATAAAAGATGTTATCTCGGAAAAGGACTAAATATGAACATGAGGTAATTCCTATAGTTAGTAAGCCAGTTCTGGGGATACATATATATATTAATGATTAAAATCAGAAAAATAGTGTTTTGCTGTCTATCATTAAGTAACTTTAAGTAGAAAAAAAATAAGATTTTTTTTATTGTATAATATGCATTTGTGACAGTTTGTTCACTTATTAAGTTATCTTATGATAATTATATACTAATTACGAAATTTTAGAAAGCAAAAATTTATTAGTAATACGACTTATGTATTAAATTGTACAATATTTGTAACATCTGATTCAAGGCATAAAGAATCCTTGAAATGCCAAAATTATAATCAAAAAATAATTTCGTATCGTTCATAAACTTGATATTTTTTGTACTATATTGGAATAAATATTATTAATAATGATTTCAAATTGACATTAAATTAGAAATAAGAAAAGACAGTTGCTAAAATAAACACTTAAATTGGTTTAATAATATCTGATTTCAATAAAAAGTAAATTTAACAACCTTTATATATAAATGTAATAACTGCAGTCTTCACTTGTCGTTAAAAACTTGAAGGTCGATTCCGACGTATGCGTAGTATTCATTAATACTTGATATTTATCAGCGACAAATTTTGGTTGGTGGAAAAATACTTGTTGGTGTTATAAAGCACTATACAAATATGTACATTAATCATAACTACATGGGACATTATTTTTGCAACTCGGCAACTTCGGCCAATAAAAGTATTGCCGAGAAGCTCTCAGTAGCAGCCCTATGTCAAGAAGATGACAGCGCTGATACTCTCGTGTCTTGAAAAGCATGTAAAGCCTTGGTTCTACTTCTAAATATTTCTGATCGTGTCGGATTGCTGTCAAACCGCTTTAATATTCAGCAATGCAAGCTAGACTCTAGACTCGTGTAAGTTCCTTCCTTTTTGTTTATACCTTAAGTAGGTAACCAGTGTCGTACTTCAGTTAATACAACTTTTTCTCAATTTCTTCCATTCAGGGGGAGCCGCCCTTTGAGAGGAATTTAAAGGCCCTTTGTAGAGTCCATATTAATTAGATTTAGTGTCTTACAATATATTTGTACAAATATGAGGACAATATAAAACATTGCAATACACTTATTTGCCTACAAACGATAATTAAATCATCAATAATTTCATGCTTGCAAACATAACATTTTTTTAAATATATTTTATCAATATTTCTCGAAAAATGTTCTGTAATATTAGGTATTTATTTGAATATTAGTTTTGTACACTGTCTTCGGTAGCTGACAGTAGTAGTTATTAAAAAAAAAATCACCATTAATTGGGATTTGACATAAGTAAAAAAACTCAAATATTTTTTTTTGTTACATAGTTTTTACTATAATCTCAGTAAGTATTTTATTCACATATACGTATAAGCTTAAAACTGTTTTTAAAATTTTAAACCATGATCTCCGAAATAGTATATATTTAATGCGATTAAAACGACTGTTTGAAATACCTAAAATTAAGCTTGTTATGGTTTGTGCATACTAATAAATCTTTCTAATTTATCCACCCTGCAATACCTATCATAATAATTTGAGTGAAGAAGGAATTGATAAGAATTCCATATAATATATTACATTCTATATGTAATCGATTTGTCTTAATAAAAAATAATTTTGTCATAATTATCTTGTAATATAAAGTTAGGAACAGAACTATAATACACAGTCGCCACTATGTTAACACCAATTACATTTAATTTAAATATTAAAGATGCTTCACAGAGACCTAAAATAATTATGAATGTTTATAGTGTGTCATATTGTATTTGTAATAATCCAAATTCAATGAAAACGTTTATCCAGATTTCTGGACTCTCGAAGCCTGCTTAATAATCCGTAAATAATATTATAAACGCGAACGTTCATTAATTTTTTTGTTTGTTACGTTTTAACATCTTAACTACTCAACTGATTAACACGTTTTGCATTCACGTTGTATGTGGTACAGAAAGATATAGGAGGATAATAATAGGATAATAGGAGGGGGGGAACTAGTTGACCATGTAAGGTACAAGTGGACCTCGCGTCAAATATTTTTTTCTTTCTTAATATTTTAACTTAAGATGGAATTATTGCATTGAGATTTAATATTTTTTTTTGTAATACCTATATCTACGTCAATTTGTTTTTTGCTTTTTTATTCGGAAATAATAATCATATTTCTAGATTTTTGTCGACGGTTGTGCCATGCGAACTGCATCGTTAAGAGAATTATTATTTTTGTAATATGTTAAACTTTTGTTTATTTCATATAGTTAATATATAAAAAATGCTTAGAATTTG
This sequence comes from Nymphalis polychloros, assembly GCA_905220585.2. NCBI lineage: Eukaryota > Metazoa > Arthropoda > Insecta > Lepidoptera > Nymphalidae > Nymphalis > Nymphalis polychloros. Next base: position 7,998,515 of record HG992245.1, on the reverse strand, counting down.
GAACCACTTTTTTATTTTATTAATACCCAGATATAAAATTGAAAGTAGTAGACGTCAATATAATTTCTTTTTAGTTGTGTTAATACATTTAAGTAGAAAGATAGAATTGTTTTATATATATTAATTTGACTATACATTTTCCCTATAAATGTAATTATTTAGGTGTTATGAGAAATATGTTCTTGGGTTGCAAATATCCTGTTCGATGTAAGTAAAAATATAACTTCCTATCAGTATTTGTAAATATAAAAACGTATACGTGAAACTAAATAATAAGATTTAATTTCCTAAACAATAATATGTTTGCTAACTTTTGGGTTTTCTCATTTTGTGATATTTTTTATATACTGAATAGAACATGGTGTTTGTATTTTAATATATAGGTTATTAAATTTACTTTACTGCTTTGAATGTATCTACGATGACTCTTTATGTGTAATTGAATTATTAGCACAACAGTTAAAATAATATAATTAAAAACCATATACAGTATTTGTATTATTTTCTGTTAATAAGTCGTTTACTATTAAAATTCTTATATTTTGCAATATTTAAATTCATGTCATTGAATAAAAAAAAATAAAAATCAATCGTCAATATTTATTTATTACAAATTATTCTTAACATTATTTAAAATGCAAATAGGCGTTAAAATATTCAAGCTTAAATATTAAACTGATCGAATCAGGCTCATTAGTAAAGAAATAGTTATATCACAATTATGTACTTGTCGGAAAACTTACATAGAGGAAGTATTAAAATACAAAAAAAAAAAAACAACAGTATTATTTCAAATGACTCAATAACGGAAATGTCCCTTCCGCGAGCGTTCCTCGTGATAGACTCGCATCGGTGAATAGTTGCCGTTGGAACCACCATTTGCGTTCAGCCCTGTAATATATAATTCTACAGTTAAAAGATAATATTCGAGTTGTTTTAAGTTGTAATATTATTGAAACCTGTACACAACAACAATAACTATATATATATATATATATATATATATATATATATATATATATATATATATATATATATATATAGAATGTTCATGCAAAACGCTTAGTGCACTATAAGTTTCTCGTGCCTTTATGCAGTAACCCTCACATACCTTTACCATTAAGCTGTCCCTCCACTGTGCTAGCTTTGTATATAAATTACATATATTTAATATTTTATTGTTTTCAATGTAGTAGCATTACGTAAAATGCTTAGCAACATATGCAAAAATAATATAGCAAAACATGTTTTGAAGAGATGTGTGTAAGGTTAATCGTTTGTTTTGACAAATATTCTTATCAACCTAAAATATTGATAGTTAATCTTAAACCAGTTGGAGCTAGCAGGTCTATAACACATTGTGTCAGCAAAAATTAATATATATTTTAGCATCAATTTAATAATTTGTCGATATTGCTATTATTTTGTGTAAGTTGAGTAAATTATATTATAGGAGATATCTTTTATATGAATTATATAATCGTTATCAAACCAAGAAGCGATCTCTCCATATGAACGTGCGAATTCAATAAGTTTTTATTGAAATAAATCTAAATTCAATTATTGTAGAGTAAAACGCACTTTTAAATACATAACCCTCTTTCAATTTCTGTAAGCACATCTGGGAACGGCTGAACTGATTTGTATAATTGGGATTTTTAATGATCGTAATAGTCCGAAAGTAAAGTAGTTTTAAGGGAAAGAAAAATTGCAAAGTTAAAATTTAGTTTGGGAAAAACTGATAGTGCTTTTTTATATTGACTTTTGTATTAAGTGAATATTTGAAATGACGTCTGGGCGGCTCAGCTAGTATTTAAATAAAAGTTGACTTCATTTGTGTGACATATAAATCAATTAAAATAATTGTTATATTGTTCCATTGTTTTTAAACCTATTAACGGTTTCTGTGGCATTTATTTTAAAAAGATAATTATAATAATTATGTCGTTGTGAACATTTTTGCAGTTTTTTTTTTATACCCACATTATTTATTAGTTCACTCATTGGATGTACGATTAATTCGGCGTGAGCCCTGTAAGTGCTCAAAAAAATAATTTTCTCGACGATCCCTTTATAAATTATCGATTTTGCTACAATTATGAAATTAATCAGAGTTTTGTTTACATATATAGGTAAAAAATGTTTCACAAGACATTTTATAATGCATCACAGTCCCAATATTTCAGATGAATTAAACGAACAAAAGCTTTAAAAAACATTCTTTAGACTATGTATCTCTTTGGTTGGTTTGGTGTGTGGTGTATCGTGCTATGGATGGTCACCTCGCAGCAGGTGGTGCGGCGGCGCGACGGCGGGCGCGGCGCAGCGGGGCGCCAGCAGCAGGTGGTAGAGCGCGAGGTACACGGCGGCCGCCAGCAGCGCCGTCACGCCCAGCGCGCGGTACACGCCGCGCAGCGACTCCAGCGGCTGCTCCAGCGACACCAGCCCGCTCACTATGGCGCCGATGCAGCGACCTGGCCGGCGACGAGGGAGGGCGAGAGGTGGATCATTGTGGGTTCGGGCACTTGTGGAGATTGAGTAATTATATCCTTGCATTGAACATGTTAAAAAATAGCATTGTCTTTATGACTCACCGATACAGAAGTGTGCAATAACAGGCAGCGCTTGTCCAGTCGTCGTATACTTCTTGGGCACGAGATGTCGGAAGTACAGCATGGCCGTCACCCACACGAGACTCAATGTGAAAACTTCCAGTAGTTCGCAGACCACGATCCACGAGTATGACTCACTGTAAGCGAGGCCTGGAATAAAAAAAAATATTCAAATGAAGTCGATAATAACCATTAATACGTGAGCTATGTGATACACTATAAGTTCTGACTCACTTATGATTCACAAAACGTTTCGGAGGTTTATTTGAAAGTAGGTAATATTACAATTGGACGAAATTAACGTAAAATTTTTCAACGATCACAGTTTTAACAATAAGCCTGCGACGCATGGCTCAAGTATAATCATATGTGAAAATAACCTCTGTTTTAAGGTGTGGAATGAAATTATAAATTTTGGACAGAAAATTTAGACAATCAGAGCTAAAATCAAATCAGGTTACGAAATAAAAACATAATCTCTAGCGCGGTCATGGACATCGCGCGAAAGTACGCGGCACCGACCCGTGAAGCGCAGGCAGTAGAAGGTGAAGGCGGTGATGAAGACGTTGGAGTGGCCCACGTAGTCCACGAGCGCCTCGGCCCACCACAGCGCGGGCACGGCCGGCAGCGCGCCCGCCGTGGCCGTGAGGCCGGCCTGCAGCGCCGTGCCGTTGAGCGCCGCCACGGTCCACGGCAGGTAGGCGTCGATGGCGCTCCACAGCGCGCCCAGCAGCGCCACCACCGCGAACACGGCCGCCGTCTCCGCGCCGTAGCGCCGCACCGCGCTCAGCGGCAGCGCCAGCGCGCCCGTCGCCGTGTGCCACCACCACTCGGGCGTCGACAGCGGCATGCGCCTGCCGACCGACACTCGCTATTGGTTACACTACTCGTTTGACGATATTTATTAAACTTCTGTACCCGTGTTTAACAATGAGTTATCAATATTGCGATAATAATAAAAAATCCCTATTTTCAATTGTGAGATTTTTATAGCTCGGCCAATATATCAGCTAAAACTTCGTATCATAACTAATGTTTTTGGTTATGATACAAAGTAATTGTTTTAACGACAATTATATTTGCAAATGTTTTGAATTGTGGAAACTTGAACGAATACTAAGTGCACTTTGCATACATCAATCGAAAAGATGCACAGGATACATTATTATCAAAAAAGAACATAGAACTTATTTTACAGACGAAGTTTTAAATGTTTTTACGTTCCTACTTGTGATGAATATCTAGCATAGGTTCGCATTGTTTTGTAGCATTTTTGTTATCGCGCAACTCTACATTCATAAAAACTTTAGACTAATGCATTTCTTATCAAGTATGCTCTGCAGTCTTTACTAATATTTGAAATGGCAAAATGAATTTGTGTGATAATGTTTACGATTTCACGTCTTAATTACTTAACGGTTTATTATGAAACTTGTACCAAACACACACACGTGAGCAAAACAGCGGGCGGCAATTAGTTATGTAATAAAATAGTGTATATCAATATAATGCAAGCTGAACCTGTCATATTACGAGAAGGATGTTCGGTACTAATGTAAATAGCTATAGCGTAAGAGGAAGACTGAGAAAAGATGGACTGTGTGAGGGACGAAATGCGGAAGAAGGGAATAACTGAGCGTAAAACGAGATAGAAGGCTAGGGAATGTTACAGCGTATAGACGGACGACTGATTGTTATTAGATAAAAACATATGCTTACGTGTCCACCAGCAATATGATCGCTCCGATCAACATAAATATAGCGTGCATCAAGAATGGCACCAAGTATGGCGTGTCTGGCATTTGCGTTGCTGCAAATCCAGCCAGTGGTGGGAAGATAGCCAATCCTAAAGTTCCGAATGCCATTTGCCTGCCAACGTCTCCTCGACCCAGGGAGGTCTCTCTGGTGGCTATAACACATGCTGCACCCAGTAGTGCTAACGCTGCTGTTGGCCAAATGTCCGCAAATATTCTGTTCACAATGAAAAATATATATTATAGTTTCAGTTTCACTTGAATGTATAGCTTGAGCTGCCTCGATCAGTGTTGAATCTGCTCTCTCTTCATCGGATTGTCATCCCATCGGACTATGAGATTGAGAGAAAGGAGAATGTCCGTTTTTGCATATTATACACTTGTGGTTTGTAAATATAATCTGTATAAGTGGATGGTATTGATGTCGTTTACGGTTCTCGTGGCGGATATCGGTCAGAGGAGCCCATATAACACGCGTTTTATTTCTATGATTCAGTAATTCTCTGACTCATGTTCATCGTAATATCGGTGGATGTACTGCAGAACTGGTAATCTAAAACCGACTCATAATAACGAGATATAATTAATATTTTATTGAGTATAAAATATAAATCGAATTAAACACGTATGTTTGTTTATTAGTAATGAAATATTCTTGTTTATTTTTATTCTTGACATCCATAAGCGTTGTCAGCTTGTTTGGGTGATGCTTAAACTAACAAACACAAAATTAAACTTAATATGAACTTCTAGACAAACTAAAACAAGAGGTGAGCTTTCACTAAACAAAACATTAAAAAAAGCCTAAATATTAATTAACTTACAATATTAAATGTTATTAATATTAAATACTATTTTAATAGTATCATTCGTTATGATATTTAACCGTCTAGCAAATGTTGTTTGATATTTAATATTATATTTTGTCAATTTTGGTTTAAAATTGAATGGTACATAGTTCATGTGTGTTCCTTGATGTGATCTTACGTGTCACCAAGTTTTTGTCGTAGTCGAATTGATTACTTCGAAGGAGTGCACGCTTAAGTTTGCAACAAATTTAGAACGAAAGTAAAAGGGGGCCCGCCATATACCAACAGATGGCAGATGGACCGGGTCGCGCGCACCTGATGACGAAGTATGTCCAGAAGGTGTAGGCGGGGTCGCCGAGCACCCGGCGGCACTCGGCGTCGGCCAGCACGCCGCCGGGCTCGTCGTACGGGTCGAGCACGCGGCAGCGCACCGCCGCGCGACACGCCGCGCCCGCCGCGCGCGCCGCCAGCCGCGCCGCCGGCACCGGGCACTTCGACGGGCCGCCTGCGCACGACACGCGACACTATACTACGCTTCGCCGAGTGCTCGGCGTGCGATTCATATTTATTTATTTATTAATAGCGAAATATTACTGTTTATTTTTATACTTGGCACCCGTAAGCCTCGTCAGCTCGTTTGGGTGTTGCTTAAACTAGCAAACATAAAACTAAACTAAAATATAAGCTTCTAGACAAAAACAAGATAATATTATCGTAACGGGTGAGCTTTCAATAAATAAAGCAAATAATAATATAATATGTAATCCCTTCGATTGTTAACGCTAAAGCTCGTCAATAGCTGTACCGAAAAATATAGTAAATTGGTCGGCAAACCGAGAAATAAGCACTGAACTGGTATGTCCTTGCCTACTTTTATATTGATTCTGATAAATAGATTTACGCAAAAACTACTAAAAATTTGAATATTTCACTCTAAATAGGTCCGGGTTCCGGGACGACTGTAATATTATGTCAACGTAGTCAAAGAAAAATTGTCCGCCGACGAAACAAAACCTTCTTTTCGACGATAGAGGAGAAGTTTGCTCAGCCGTAGGACATCACCACGCCCAGGAATTGGAAAAAGCAATTTTATAATCTTACTTTTTTATAATTATTAACAATAGTTATACTGGTCGATATCGATGTCCGTTATTGTCGACACCGATAGACCTTTCTGGGATGTCGTGTCTAGGGATGACAATGACCCTACGAGTTAGAACTGAACCTTTGATTTTCACAAAAACTGCTGACGGCCCATATATCGTTGAGCTAAATTATTTTTCTATTGCATTTTAAAGATAATAAACTATTGTGACACATTTTATTGTATTTTTGTGTTGTAATGGTTTTTGTTTAGCTCACCTGTACGGTATGTGCACCAATTGTTTTCTATTGTGGAGTTATCTTGGGGCGGTTCCGGCGCGATCAGCGCTAGCGGCACGCGCATCCTGGCAGCGTGCTGCATGTACACGAGGCACTGTCCGTTGTAGCACAGGTGCGGCGGATTGAACTCGAAGTCGTCGTCACCTTCGCCGTCGTCCGTCACCAGCGGTGCTGGGGACTATAACAATTATATTAAAATTTGGTTGTAATCTAAAAGTACTCACTTTCGCTCGTGTAATACAATACCCGCATGAAGCGGGAACCCGTAGCATCTATTAGATTGAAATTCGACATTTTGATAGCGCGTCAATTTTGGACTGACTAGTTTTGATACTTGTTATGGGTAAAACTTTTATTTAGGTACTACGTTATTATGATGCGTTTAAATTCAAGATGTACATTTTATATATTTCACTAAGTGAGTTGACCGTATAATAAATAGATATAAATATGCAAGACACTAGACACCTGTATATTAGATTACAAGTGATTCTTTATTAATTTCATAGAAATAGATTTCCTTGGGTGTTATTTAAGTAATTATACAAGTCCACACGACAAACTAACATATTTTTTTAGTTAGGTATGTGAAAATATCCCTGTATTTTTAGTTAATGGTTAGGTTAGATTTCTAATATAAATTCGGTATTTTTAATTTTGAATACCTAAACTAAGTTTCTTCACATAATTGAAAGTATCGAATCACGTGCCATCACACTATTACAAGTGAGAAACACCTCAACGAGCGTTGAAGCGCGACGAACATGCTCGCTGGAATGCGCGCAAGTACACTATCTAATCTTATTTTACTTTGTTTTCATTTTTTCAACCGTACAGGTACGTATTAATTTATTTAGATGTATTCCACGACGATTCTTAGTTTACGTTACTTAATTTTTTGCTCTATCAGCAATATCACATTGCGTTGTAAGAAAACATGCATTATTATTTTTGAGCTTTAGGAATTTTTTTGTACGTTGTTGGGCACATATTATTTCGATTATTATTGGTTAGTTTCAAACATATTTTAATTTACGGTGAGTGAAATCCCCGACTTTGAAATGACTCGGCGGCATATAATTTTTTTTATTATTAAACGCAATAAACTCATATTTTATTAATAATATTTCAAACCTAGTAGAAACGTAGAGAGCTTGCGTTTATAATAATTCTTAGCATTCTTGACCAGCCGGCCCGTATTAATATTGTATGAGCTATTAAAATTTGGCTAAAATCTAATTTCAGGTCAGCGGGTAAGAGATACAATCACATACAGTTATATTCAAATACCCCGCAAGTTGTATTATGAACTCACGGTGGCGTTGGCGACGCTGTTGTACATGGGGCTGAGTGTGGTGGTGGTGGACGTGGTGGTGAAGGGCTGCGTCACCCACGTCATGTTCTCGTCCGCGCAGCCGTACTCGCACGCGCTCACGGCCAGCACCCCCGACTGCGAACGTTGCAAGTACACAACGAATATTAAAATTAATTTGTTGGTCTTGTTTATTCATCTTAAAACATGAATTGCCGAAAAGGATGATACGTCGATATTAGGAGACAAGTAGAAACATAGTATACTTTTTATAAGAGGACAAGAGAAAATAATCTGATCAGAGATAAGTATAGTGGTTAAATGATTTTATAAAAATTTAAACAAACGTAACCCTTGCTAAAAAAAATTATGTCATATTTTTCGATATGTCTGTAATAAATGATAATGCACCTTTTCTCCCTCCCATCGATTGCACCGCATGCCCTCTGTGCACACTTCTTGCATAACGTAAGCGCCGTCCGCGTCACACATGAACAACACACGTGGACGTCGAGCCTGGTGAAAAAAAAAATACAGGTACATTTTAATTTAAAAGATCATAAACAGAAATAATACAATATATATACCTACATATAAGTACATTTTAAACAGTGTCGAGTTTAATAATGGGTGTAGTAACAGCCCGTGAATGTCCCACTGCTGGGCTAAGGCCTCTTCTCCTCTTTTGAGAACAAAAGAGGAGAAGGTTTTGGAGCTTATTCCACCACGCTGCTCCAATGCGGATTGGTGGAATTCACATGTGACAGAAATTCTGTGAAATTTGACACATGCAGGTTTCCTCACGATGTTTTCCTTCACCGTCAAGCACGAGATGAATTATAATCACAAATTAAGCACATGAAATTCAGTGGTGCTTGCCCGGGTTTGAACCGACGATCATCGGTTAAGATTCACGCGTTCTTACCACAGGGCCATCTCGGCTTATTAATGGGTGTAGCGCATGCTTTATTTATACATATATATGTTTTGCAGGTAAATCCCGTATCGAATATACCTATTTCGTTATAGGTACAAAGCTTAGACTATCTTTATGTTAAATTTAATTATGATCGGTTAAGTGCAACAAACAGACTGAGTTGCTTTTACATTATTATCTTATATACTCACGGCCTTATTTATAAACGTTGCTTAGTTACTGTTTAGCTAAACACTGATTTGTCTCTTTCTGTCATTATTGATTTGACATACGAAAGAAGAAGACAAAATATTGTTTAACTAATCACCAGTTAAATAAAGTTTATGAATAAGGCGGTTAGTCTAAAAATCGAACCGACAGGCCACAATGTTTTTGGGCCAGTAAGCCTTATCAAAACTAAAGAAAATAATATCGATTGCTATCCAATTGCTATAACACTAACGATACGTAATATTGCATCTTGTCATACCCACATTATTTTAAGTGAAGAGTCTAATATGTTGTTCTTTATTTTTGTGTACCGCCCGTATGTTGTATATATAATATTTAAGTATGTTAATATTGTTTTCTCAAATATTTAAAGTGAATTGTATTCTTTTTTTTGAGAAATAAATTCTTAAACCAGAAAATTGTAAGTCGATTTTGATTGAACTGTCTATAGTTTAATAGTCGATACCGAGTGATCTTAGCATGCGTAATGAGTAGAATGTTTTTTTTTTTTTAAATATTTAATATGATTTAGTAAAAATAATGTCATAAAATATGAAGAGAGATATGGATTAGCGTGTAAAAAATAACGCAAAACCCCACCCAAAACTTTTTATCACGCTTACCTTTTTTTTAATTAAACCTATTCATTATTACCTTGAGACATAACGATTACAAATGGGTGTATTGTGTGTTACCTAGTGACATAACGATTTCTATGATTCAGGTTATAACCTAGTTTAAAAGTTTGTGTTTTACATTTATTGGTGTAGGGGAGACCGAGGGGATTTGAAACAAAGGTGATTTGAAACAGTACTGATTTTTCGGAACTTAAAACCGTTAGCGAGTTGGCAATATTGCTTTTCAACCACTTCCTCCCGCCCGCTGAAGTGTCAGTTCACGTCAGTGGCGTAAGTCGCGCGGTTGTGGAGTTCTGCGTGCCATGTGACAAAAATCGTGAAAAGTAAGTTTTTAACGTTTTTTTACAGTGCCTATATTTTGATAAGAGTTTTGTATTTTGGTTTAAGTTATATATGTTTCGAAAGCGCATTAACTAAAGATTTATTATATATATTTGGTACAATTGATTCCTGTGTATTTGCTTCTTGATTGTGGATTAAATAAAAATTGGGACGTTTTTTCTTACTAAGGAGATTTGAAACAAGCTGTTTCAACTCTCCTCGTTTTCAATTTTATATCAGATAGTGGTCAATAAACAATCGGGCACAATTTTTTGTTAAGAATTCACCTGATCTGGCGATATCTGAAGTAATGCTTAATACTATCACGATGCCTTCAACCACTGAATCCATTCCTTCCACAGTCTTTACACCTGATATAATACCTGTAGCATCTACATCACGAGATACTGCAGTTACTGTGACAGCAATTTCTTTCTCACCTGAAACTCATAGACCCTTGCCAAAGGCTCCACCAAGGAAAGGAAATCAAACAAATAGACGCAAAGTAAAATCCGCTATTTTAACCGACACTCCCGTAAAGGATGAACTAGCTGCAATCGAAGCAGCTAGAACAGCTAAGAAAAAGGTGAAAAAACCTAACTTTGAAGAAATAAAAACAAGAAAAAGATCAAAACCAGGCACTAAAACTAAGAAGATCAAGGTTGTCAAGAAACAAAGAGGAAATGAAGACAGTGAAGAAGAAGTAGAATCCTTTTGTCTTTGTTGTTTTGAGCCATATTCAAATAGCAAAGCCAAAGAAAAATGGGTGCAATGTCTGGAATGCAAAAACTGGGCTCATGAAGCTTGCACTGGTGGGGAACTTTCTTATGTTTGCCACAACTGCTTGTCAGATTGATATTTTTTTATTTTCATAATATTTTTATTTTTGACATTTGTGAGATTATTCTAACTTAAATATTTGTAGAAATATTTATCAAGACTGATATACTGATATTGTATACTTAAGAAACGACTGAAAGTTAATAATTATTTTATGTCAAAGACATAGAATATATATATAAGAAATTTTTAAAGAAGAAGAAATTATTTTGTTTATCTGACTGTTATTTTAATTAATGTTACGAATAGGACGTTATAGTACTTTTAACTACTTTAAGAGTTAATTATTTGTATTAGACCTGTAGTTACCTATCAGTACAAAATAATAATAATAAAGTTTGTTTCGTATTTGAAAAGTTTTATTTTAATAAATACCTTAATTCTTCTCAAAAATCATATGTTTCAACTCTCCTCAACCCCTGTTTCATCTTACCTCGGTATGAGGGGAGTTGAAACAAGTTGACTCGTTACGGTTAACTCGATTTTTCACCACAATAATTAACGCTTACAATTTTTTGATGTTAGTCATTCGCAAGTGTAAAGAATGACCTATCGATTGGTACTAATATCATACGATTTATGTCTATAGTATTTGGTGAATGAAACAAAATGTAAAAATTGTTTCAACTCCCCTCGGTCTCCCCTACCCAAGTAGAACAAGTAGTGGCATATTCGCACGGCATGCACGCCCCTAGGCAATCATACATCTACCACGACTCCTATACAAACAAAAAACAATGTAACATTTTAAAAAGAAAATGGTCGATCAATTATATTTAATTTTCACGCAAATTAGCAATGAAACAGATTTAATATTGCAATTTCATGCAATCTAGATCTGTAAATTATTGCAGAATAATTTTAGCCACAAACATAATAGCACTTTAATTGTTTAAAAACAATAACTCTCTAAGAACATGAAACATCATCGTAATTGCGATTAAATAGTATTGTTGGTAAAGAATTAAAATTGAAATACTTTTTAAGTGAATTAAATCAAAATATTGTTTTCTCCAACTTCATCTTCACCATATTAATATAACGTCTTTATTAGGGCGACTTGACTTGAAAACTTGCTCGCGAATTGGTTAACAACAATTTAAATAATATACAGTACTTTAGTTATCCACCTACTTTATTATGTACAATAGAATATAGAATTGTATTGAATACGTTTAGTTACTTACCTCGTGTCTTTCCGTGTAGGGTACAGCTAGCAGCAGCGTGTAGAACAAGGCACTCAATATAAGACACACGGCGGTGACTACACGTAACAGCTTCCCAGAACCGCTGGGGCCAGTTCCGCCTCCGGTGGAACCTCGCCCAACTGACAATCTATCCGAATACGTTTAACATACTATTATTTTAATTTATAGAACATTGTTCACACAACTATATGCAGCCCCTGATTAACAAGGCACTGCCCTAGAGGCCCCACCAGCCAAGGGTCCAACCCAGCCAAAAATATTATAATTTTACCCTAACCGCTTCAGAATGGTGGGCCTTAAATCTCAAATAGCCTAGAGCCTTTGGATTTCTAAGTCCGAGCCATATTATATGACTGCCAACGAACAAGCATGTTTTTCCGATTTCTTTAAAAGAATCAGCTAGTGTCTGGGGAATTGGAGAACTACTCCCATGTATTCGAATTTAATTTTTTTCTAAATCGTTATTTTTTTTTAATTTTATTGTAATATTAATTTATTTTTTACAATTCATCTTACATACATACATACAAATATATCTTCAAAAATAGGTTTTAAGCATTTTGTGATGCCAAAAAGCTTTAAAATAGTAGATTGTTGGCTGTTGGCTGTCGCATTATCGCTGTATATACTACAGACATATTGTATTTTAAATAATTACTTATCATAAAATTCTCACTTGTCAATTAGTGGTCCAAGTATTGCAGGACCCAATAATGCGATGCAGGGCGCGACTGCTGATATCAGTCGAGCTTCTCCCCGGTCCAGGCCCACTGAGAGGATGTGTAGTGGGAGGAATGGGTATATGGACCCAATACCTATGAAACATGTTTTTTTTTTAATGGAACATGGTAGTGCTGTAATTTTGTACAAAAATTTAATAATAATATTAGCTTACGATCTTTTGAAAATAAACATTTCCAATATAGAAAAAAAAACCTCACTTAGCTTTCTACTTTTAAATACAATGCACTTATGATATAAATTAATGACTATTCAATAAAGAAACGGGATAATGGTCAGGATTCAAATAATTTCAGATATTTTATTATAATCGATATATCAACTTTTAAAAGATAACTCATGCTAGCAAATTTCCTGTCCTGTCGTAATAAAAACAAGAAGCATCGTATGGCTATCTCCAAATGGCACACATCCCATACAAGTATAGTGCCATAATTCCGGAACGCAATGCAGTAGCGGAGCTCGAGGTGAACGGTCCCTAAATCATTCCATACCTATACCTATAAGGAGACCACAATCCTTAGAAGGAAGGTTGCAACACTGTATGCGGGCATTACGATGCGATACAACACGACGCTTGCCATTGGACCACTTTTTATCGTGACCCAACTATTGCTAGTGATTGATGAAAACTTCTTTTATTTTTATTTCTTTAAATGAAACTTCTTGAGCAAAACGTCAGTTAAATGTAAATTTGATTCTTATTATATAACGGATGTCCGCTTTCTCACACCAAACTCGTTTGAAAATATCGTTACGAGTTCAAAATCGTTAAAACTTCGAAATGTGTTTTTATGCTGATATTTTTAAACGAATCTTGTATTCAATTTAAATACGGAAACCAATATTTCATTACTCCGAATTTGATTGACAAATATATTTTTGAACGCTTTTAAATTTTATTTTGAATTTGGCTTCGGCGTTATAAAAATACGTTATCAAAAAAATTACCTCCAATTTTTGCGTACATTTTGATCAACTTACCGCTTCTTAATCATACAGATTACCTAGGAACGAACATAAAAGATAATCGTGGTTTTAAAATTAAAAGGGGCCTATTAATATTTCAAGTGCTCACATTGTGTTTATAATTTATCGGCGGAGATGGAAAACATAGTGAACATGGATGTGTAGGATAAAAATCTTCAATAAAATTCATCCGCCATTTTTCATTCGAGCAGTGTTGGTGAAACAAGGTCCAACCAAAGAGATTGGTCCATGGAGATTGGAGGCTTTTCCCAACAGCGGATCATTTATGGGTTGTTTGTTTTACTTTATGGTGAAAATGCATAATTTATTTACAGAATTTCAACTATCGTTACGGTTCCAAAGTAGATCTCGTAATGCGTGTCACAATTCAATATTCAAAGTGGTCGTTTATAGTATTAAAGATAAAAGATTTGAACGCGTTACCTGAGAGGAAACAGAAGAGAACACATTTCAGTGTAATGAGATTCTTATTCACCAGTTGCTTCATTTTTAGTTTTTATAGCACCTTCGTTAAGTCAATAACTGTTTCAACATTTTGTATCTGGAATAAAAAGAGGAATTCAAAATACATCGTTACACACACATTAAAACACAAAAATTCATATGTACCAATTATAATAAAAATGTATCAAAGAACAAAGAATACCTAATTAGCACATTTTCGCTATCCATATCAATAAAAGTTATATCTAACACCCGATATTGAAGTAAATTAAATAAACTGTCTACATCCTGTCTAAGATGTTGTATGATATTAAAGGAGAGTTTTAGTGCACACGACATTTTACACGAAAAACTTAAATGGATTTGCTATAAATATAAAATACATATATCCTAAGTTTTAATCGCAGAGTATAAACGCCATCGTCTTTATTCGCCCACATGTGACATTTCATAGTAACTAAAGGAGGGGATATCTGAATATCTGAGCACGTTCAACATTGGTTTTAAAATAGGTGTCCCGAAATGACGTGAGCATCTATTGTCGTGAACTCATTGCGACATTGCCCGCCAGCGGTTTTAACTCCGGCAACACGTTTACAAGGCCTATTGTTTTTACCACCTAACCCAGCAGGAAATGCTACTTATTTATATTACAGAAATAATAATGATTTATGTTTCGTATATCCCGAGTTAAACTTCGTTCAACATATTGCTTTTAGTCATAATGACCTCACATCTATTACAAGTAGACAACGTAAGACACTCTTAGCTTTGAAACACAAAGATTCAAGGATTACTACTGTCATAAACGTGTTATTTTTAAAGGTTTCTAATCAATCAATAAAATAAACGTATTTCGTTAAAAGCGCAACGTTCTAACATAATGTATTATCTCCATCTCGTCTTGACATATTTTCATCGTTTCATACACTGATAATTTTAGTAAGACGTAAGAAATAATGGCAATTAGTTGCTCGTCAACATCAATATACCGTACTAATAGTTGTAATCATCTTAGATATTAATTGATGCCGCAATAACATTTTACTTACACAATTTTGTAACGTTAATAACGCAAAACAATAATAGATTGTAAACATAAACAACCTAAATTTTATGTAATTTTACTCGCTATTCGCTTTATGACGATAAACTTTTTTTATAGTTTTGACGTTTGTTTATGAATTTAATGTAGTAGTTTGTTTTCCACGGATTTCGGACATACCGCCTAGTACGAAAAGGTTTTAACGACTGTTTTAGTAGGTTAGTTGCGATGTTTTCGTAAACAGTCAAATAACGTGCCCTACTCTTAAGCTGTTTTCTATAATAATAGATTGTTTTTTATAAAGTGCAAAAGTGGTCGAAGTGGTCTCACTGGTCTTTATACATTGTACTGTAAGTTGCCAATAAAGCTTTCCATACACCGTCAAAGCGCTGACAACCACTTATGCTTGTACTTACTCTACACTGGCTTAATTACCCTTCAAACAGATTACGCAGGTATAGTTATGACAATATCCTTTGGGATAATGAAACGTCGTGATAATGACAATAAAGTATGAAGGTGTTATCTGAAAAGAGAAGTGTGCTCTCTTCCTCTTTCTTTTTTATCTCTACCCGAACTTTCGGCATTTTAGTTATACTATAGTAAGTTTAGAAGGAAGCCAATAGGTATAATTCACGACGAGTTTTACTAGTGTATACGCTGCTTAATTTTCACATGACTACTGACGATTCAAGCCAAACCACACCACGATTTTCTGTTTGAATAGGAACATATCACAAAACTGAGATTGACAATATTTGGCAATCTATTGAAAGATGTCAGTGAATCTTAGATTATTAAAATTACGTAAAGTCTGGCTTATGTAATGTTGAATTTTAACAGAGCTTTAACCGTTACTTTTATCTATTTTAAAATGAAAATTATATTTACTAAATCTGGTATATACTGTTCGACTACTAGAATATACAACATATCGTAAGGTTTTTTTTCAAGCGATTCCGTCAGCGTTTAAATATTCCTTAATTGCATGACAAAATGTTGTTTTCTATAGACTCACAACACGCTATAAGGCCATCAGATCACACAATAAAGCATTAGGTTAGAAGTACAATATTGGTATTGCAAAATTGTAAATGTGGATAGAAATCAAACTTAATAATTACAAATATATTCCCAATGAAGACTATATATGAATATGTTTAGTTTTAAAATTATATTTTTATTCTAATAGAACCCAACCAGTTAATATCGCGGTTTTTTTTAAGTAGGTGAATAAAAAATGTCTTTCAATGCCGTATATGTTCCGTTATTTTTCTACAATTCGTTGAGCAAAATGAAGCAGGTTTAAAAAAAAACGCAATTTATTACGAACTGGAGTGGGATTGTGTCGACTGTCGGGAGTGTACGATGCCGTCACCGCTATAATCGGCGAAGGTCCGTCGCCATGCGTGACCGGCGACGCTTTATAACATTCGACTTCTAAGGGCAGTTCATACAAACACTTATAAATCAAAATTAAAATATGTATGATATAATAACAATAATTACCTACCTATATTGACTAAATCTATCTTAGCTTCATACAATAAGCTAAAATCTACAAAATAATTTAAATGAAAGTACCTATCTAAAGTACCTCATAATATTAATATCAGTATCTACTAGAAAAAAATAGCATGAAATATATTTATTTTTAATTACTTAACATGACAAGGCGAATACAAGCCAGTATACCATACATATCCTATTTATAAAAATTGTCTTCTCATTTTAAATGACTACTATTATCTTTTATAAACCCAAAGCGTATGACAGATCATCGATGTCATGAATTTAATGAATAATCAAAATTGAACAAGCTTAACTTATACTGAATCTAACAGATGTCGGATGTCCGTTGAATAACGAGTAATAAACCAATAAGTTAAACGGTCAGTCATTGCATACATTAAAGTTCGGCACACATGTTCGGGATTGTCGTTGACTTTTTAGAGATCAAAATTGGTTTAAAATTAAGATACGCACTACCGTTTAAAAATTATTGACTTATGCTTATGTATTCCGCTATTACTTATTATTAAGGAATCATAATGAAAATTTAGAATAAATAAACAACGAATAAATGTAGAAACCTTATAAACTTTTGGCTTAATTAGGTGAAATAGAAATGAAAGCGGTCAGTGACATCGTTTCGTTCCGACAACCTCCTTATTTAATTTGTTTAGAATTAGGGCAATAAGATTAACTATGTTTTGAATAGTATCGAAAAGTAGCTGTTTTCTACTATCGTCGACGTTCACGTCAATTTTCCTCCTAAAGACAAAAATTTGTATACCTATGCCAGGTTCCAGGCTACGTCAATCACAAATTTCATCATGATCGATTTAGTGATTTAGTCGTACCTATAACTACAAACAGATAAAGTAACTGACGCATTTATAATATTATTATAGACGCTAGTATATATGTTGATCATCGAGACCGAGACAGTCTGAGAAATAGTTTCTATTCGGTGTAAGGAATCGATAACCTTTGTGCAATATTTCTTGTTGTCTCACACAATTCGATAAGAACTTCATACGTTATGTGAAATGAATGGACATAGACACGTCATTATTATCGGGACGAAAATATAATGCTACACAATATGAGCATAATTTTAAAGATATTAAAAGTGTTTTTTTATTAAATGCGTGTATAATATGGATTTTATAGTTGCACGTTTATCGACTATTCCGAATGTTAAATAATTTAATCTAATTACTGTACGTTGTTATTATTCAGTGTTATTTAGGACATTTAATGTATTTCTAATGATTCTTTATGCAAATTATTTTTACATAATAATAATGTTACTATATCAAAAATATTAAATTTTAAATAACTTTTTAATAATATTATATATTAGTCCAATAGTTGCTATGTGTTGTAAAATATACACAAATCAACCTCAGCATGCTGACACGTTGTAATAACTCGCGGTTTATAATCAATTATCCAAACATCTTGGTGATTGTAAAACATGAATCACGTAGAGATGCAATTGCATGAATAAAATCGTACTCGTATAAGACTCAGCCTGTGATTAAACAATAAACTTAATTAAGAAAGGCGTCTCCCAATATAATTTTATTTTCATTATATAATGAATTTGGATATTGCGCTAACGTACATTTGACACTCGTTATAAAAATGACATCGTTTTTTTGAACCCACCGGTTTTGTGTATACATAAACTAAACAGTCAGCCTTCAAGCGTGTAAGACACAAAGAGGGGAACTTATAAAAATGCGGGCATGCATTCACTGCAGCTCTGATTCATGTTTTGGATATAATTAAATGACTTTTTTGTATTCATTTTGAATAAAAAAAAAGTCGAACAGGGAACTGAAATTAATATTATACGAGCGTGTCTTCAATATTTTTTCTATACATTTCTGGAGAAATCTTGTAATATAATGAAAGACCGTGATATAGATCATATAAATGAACTAGGTAATTGTCCCGGCTTCGCCCGGGTAGATAAGTAGAAAATTGTATTTTGGATAGGATTTGCATAAAATACGTTCTTATTGAGCGTTTACGTCGGGAAAGGAATAACTGTGACAAATTTCAAGTCAATCGGGCGGTTAGTTCAGGCGGTCTTGTGATGAGTGGTATTTCGCTTATACAGATATGCATACATAGATAAGGTATAATTGAACGTTTAATTATATATTTAACAAAAAGTTTATTCATGACTTCTGTTTTTGAGAGCAATCTGACACTTCTTTATTTTAATTCCGTAGTTTTTATTCTGAATTATCAAATGAACTAAAATAATATACTTTTGATTTGTGATAGATTAAAATAAATAATATATTAAATAAGCTTGTCGTAATTTACGCTCATTTTTAAACATTAATTATCATTTAATACTTAACAAAACACTAATATAAATAGTCTATACTTAAAATTCTAAATCAATTAGTAACTTACTTAAAATTAAGAAATAAACTCGCTGTTCTCAGATCAGATTCCACTACATAAATTTAACATAAACAAACTTTTACGATTCACTCCTTTTCTTTTATTAACCGTTTTCTTTTTCTGATCTTGATCGAACTTGTATTGTTATGTTAAGGACATGTTGAAACGGCAATCACTAACTAAGCATTAAGCACTTCACAATTTCTAAATTACAAATGGAATAATGGTATTCTCGATAATATTGCATTGGATGTAAATTAATACGCGCACGGAGAGAGTGGAACCACAGAGTGTGCTGTATATTTTTGCGGTTAAAATACAGAGTAAGTGGAAGGTAAGTGTTGCACCGATAAGAACCGCACAGCGCGCCGTCACGCCGCGAACAACGGGGCCGTCCGTCGGGCCTCGGGGCCGCCAATGGTGGTGCTCGTTTCACTTACTTTTTACTTGCTTACGTCGTCATCGCGATTACATGGTACCGTGGAGTATTTTGATGCGACTTAAATGTCAAGACATATAAATACTCGGCCATAGTATGAATCGCAAAATATGTTTTTATTGCCTTGTTAACGACTTCGGACAAACACACTTTATTATAATTCCAAGGACATACATATAAGTATATAAGCGTTACTACACAACTTTAGTCATGAAAACATGGGGCTATAAGTGATTTGAAAGAAGACTGCGCGTTTTTTATAAAAATAACCTAATAATAATGTATAATTTTTAAGTAAAATGAATATTCCCTCAATAATATTTTGATGGTCAAAGGCTTTGTCAAAGACTTGTATAGGTTCACCACTACGCACGAATTTATTATTAAGCTATGTTTCGGTTTGAAGGGTGCTGGGTGAGTTACTCAATGTAGTACAGGCAGCAAGGACTTCACTTCTTAAATCTAATGATCAGTGTAATGTACAGTGGAATTACAACGACAAAATCTATGGTCAGATTCACATCGCTACTATATTCATTTCGGCCTTCGGCTTATTTATTTGTAAATTTCTCTACTAAATGTAGAAAAAAAAACTTTAAAAAAAAAGGAACAAAATTTATATTTACCAAGAACGACATCAGACAATGACAACGATTAAATTATTACCGCAGACATAGTTCTGTTATATTTAAAAAACTTAATTTAAGCTTACACTCGTTTCAGCTTCGTTAAAAAAAGTAGGACAACTTTCTATAAAAACAACGATTTAAATAATATAACATATAATATAGTCTAACTTATATTACTTATATTACAAATGCGAAAGTGAGTTTGTATGTTACGCTTTTACGTCTTAACTACTAAACCGATCACCATGAAATTTTGCATACATCTTGTCAGGGGCAAAGAAAAGGACATAGGATACCCTAGCATCTCCCCCCTTACACACGGGCAAAACCGCGAGCGAAAACTAGTGTACTTATAAAGGTAGCATAGTTTTCCGAACCTAAATCTTGTTTGAAAGATTTATGACATTTTGTCGGCACAATCAGTAATTTTGAAATATCATGAATGGAAACTGATATTGTCATATGAATGCATGAGACCATGAACATCCATAATAGTTACGAACAATGAGTGTGATAAAACACGCCTAATGAATGACTTATTAGAATTGAGATAGCTTACTCAGATAGGGCTGATTCATTTCTATAAGGCTTGTAGGCGAAAAACTACATATCTAATGGCACAATTAAACATAATTTATTCCTGCTTAATCAACTACATCATTCATTGTAATTGTATCTTTAATGTTGTTACTATTATGTACGATGAATGTTTTGCAATAATCTGATATTTTTAAAAGAAAAATTCTGACGTTCCCGTATTTATTCTAAGGACCATTTTATGTATTCAAGAACTCAAATCATCGAACACTGATCAATTTTTTATTTTATAAAATATGTTCCTTGTGGATTAAAAGTTACCTATAAAATTAGCGAAGTCACATTTTATTCAACCAACACTATGAAAGGTAGAGGTAAGGAGAGTCATCTGTGTACATGAAAAAGTGTCCGCCAAAATGCATTAAATTAGGGTGGCGCCACATTAGCATCAGGGTAAATTTTAAAGGAATATTATTAGAGTAAATCAATAAACGTACTATTCACACTTCATGAAAACACAAAATTTAGCTTAAAACATGATCACAATGTTTGTTGCTCGAGTACGACCAGAAGGAGGATTGCAAGCGGTAGAAGAGCGGTATAAAAATGAATGATTATTTTTTTATACCTGATTTTATTATGATTTTATCAATTAAAAATATTTTTAAATATAGTAGAGATAGAACAAATAATAGAAAATCTATTATATATTTTCTTTTGTGTTAAGCAAGTTAATACATGATACATGAAAATGTTCTTTTAAGGTTTTAAATTGATATTTATATTATATATATATATTTTAGCACTTCGCTTAAAATACAGCTAAACGTGTATCGTAACTTTAAACTTGTTTACGTCTCTGAAGTATCTACCTACGCCAATGTCTAGGTCTCAGATTAAACCTGATCTTGCAGTTTTAATGCTAGAATTTCAAAAAATGAGCTCTTTTTGTAATATATAAAGATACCTTTAATTAATTCATTTTTTATATTTGTATGGGATAAGTTTTCCTAGACTAGGAATAAAACTAATACTATGATTAGGTTCGACAAAGTAAATTATTTTAATCTTGAAAATGAGAATCATCATGAGAATATGCAGCATAACACTTTTGCATTTTTTTATATTTAATAACACTATATACCCCGATTTTAATCTGTTAAGATGAGTAAGATTTAACACGTGGCTTCGCCCACGTTGAAATCTATAAAACTATAAAGTGCCTAGATAGTAGACACCTAGTACTTACTTTATCGCGTCTGACATTTATCACATTAACTTTTTAAATTTCAATTAATAGGTTTAAAAACTAACTATTTAGGAGTAGTTGATGTTCAATATAAGGAAGCAAAAAATACAAGTGCAATAAAAAATACTATACAGGGATTTCATTACGAATTTTGATTCGTGTTCATAGATATATTAATTTATAAACAAAAAATAAACTTAAATGATTTCTGAAGTAATCATATATGTAGTTGAACTACAACCACAATATAATAGCCTATTGTGGTTGTTTTAGCAAATTCAGGACTATACGGCCTTAAATAGCCCATATGGGCGAGGATTGGAGAGGAAAGCATTAGCATAATTGGAGGTCGGCGGCGGCTGAACCGGTTTGCTGCTTCGAGTTCGGCGTGGTATTACGTCATCGCTGACATCATATTTTTATAATAAATATATATAGCAATGATAAAAAACCTTGTTCGTAAAAAAAATTACAAGTTTACAGAAATCCGTTAAGTTATTTATACTAAGGAGACGATTGTAATTTTTTTTTAATTCCGTTTTAATAAAACATTTAGTTCTAGCACTTGCCATTTAATGTAAGTATATAAATCTTATTTTTTTACTTTACCCCACCAACCAATGATGAAAATAAAAAAATAAGATATTATTAAACAAATACACAAACCTAAACTCATGCTATGTCAAAACGTGCAATACTAAACTGAGTTAAGATTAGTATTGCACGTTTTTGACATAGAATAAGTAAGGTAAACTAACGTTTTCTATTAACTAATCTACAAGCAAAATGCCTATAGCTAATCCTATATCCTCCTGTCTGTGCTACGATTACAAAATTGAAAGTTAATTATGATGTAGGTTGGTCTGTGATAGGCGCGGCGTTTTCTACGAACGAGACCGAAGTTTTATTAATAACTGTCAACACAAAATACAGTATTTAGGTCGCGCGGCACTCCCTGGCGGTCACCGCCCATTTCACCCTCTATCACAGACCACCCTTACCTCACGAATAACGAATATTCTGTGAACTCTGCAGCTTGAACAATATTAAGCGACCAGTCAAGCCAGAATCGCTTCTAAAAATTTTGTTCCAATTTAGTAAGTCGGCACTGTGGTAGATAAAAAATAACATAACACGTTACATAAACGGTTAAATATGTGATAATTATTATCAATATTAGTAAAAAACTAATTTATAAGTTTTAATAATTTTATTCTATTTCTATTCATTACGCATTTTATTAATATGAAACAACATGTTTGCCTAGTGCCTAGTTAAAAGGCTAAAAAGAGGTGCTGGGTTTTAATCCATTTATATGATTATTAACAAGTACAGTACTTAAATGGGCATGCAAGAAATTCTCAGTAACATAGGAAGTTGGCAGTGCTAGAATCCCGTCACCCTTACCTCGGTAAGCACGTAAGATCGTTAGTTCTGCGTCTGATATATCTCGGAACTTGTCAGATTTGTTGCGTTGCGCTAACAAAAAATAACTCGCGTAATAATTACCTACACTCTACGACTTACTGCTACAAGCAGGTCATTACACATACGAATATAAAAAGTACCTACTACCTATATACCTACATATATATAGTCCGCTGGGCCGCATAAAAAAAGCTTGTTCTGCAGAAATTCACTTGAAGAAAATTAGTATTTAAGATTAACTTTTTCTAGTCTAGTATATACATTAGTTTTCTCCTCATACTATGAACTTTTAAAGCTTTAAAACATTAGGCATTTGCTACAGTTACTTATTACAGTAGTATAATAATGGTACATAAAAACTAACGAAATAACGTTGATATAAAATTAATTTTAAAGTTATTTAGACCAAAATACTTATTAGATTAAACAACTTACATTAACATATTATTTTTTATTTCGCGCCAAAAAACTTTTATTACCTAGATCGCCAAAACGTAATTTAGCCGTCCGTGGTAGCCTGGTGGATAAAACTTTGAATTATCTATCTAGCAAGAGATTACACTATTGCCTTGATAATGAAGAGTTGAATTATAGAAAAATATTAGCAAACAATATAATGTTATTAAAAAAACAACGAGTATTTGAATCGATATAAAATCTGGACAGGGAATCGTATGCGCGTCTGTCTGCTGTCAGGAGATTTAATGCCACTGCGCCAGACTGTTGACTTACGATTAATGACAAAAATTAATTATCCACATAGTGACATATTTTAATATATATTCGTTTGAATCATTCTTACTTGATTGAAAATAATAAGAACTTCCTGTGTAAATGAATAGTTAAAACATCTATTAACAAAAATAATAATAAATAATGAAACCTTTTAATGGCATTCGAAATTTAAAAAGTTTTAATTCATAAATTAAACTATAATCATGTTATATACAGCTACCTACATATTAAAATTATTTAATGATAATTTATTAATATATTAATTAATTATATATAAATATAAATTACCCATAAATATTTAAAAACAAATTTTGTAATGTCAATATAAGCCTTTGTCACTTTACACACTGAAATAAAAATAACTTCTTTATCTTTTCAGATTTTTATAAAACCTCAATTTTACACATATCGTTACTCGATTGTCTTTTTAAAAATTTTTTTACTCAATGAACGAATCAACGAACATAATGTACGTTACCGCGATACAGAGTATTTGCACGAACTGAAATCGTAACGAAAAGGTTCGTTCATAACATTTCAAATAATTAATCTTAACGTTTGTTCTTGCAAATGAATAATTTCTAACTCTGAATACTTATTATAAGTAGGTTAACTTTATAATTTTTTCATAAGTATAAAACAATTTTGAAATAAAAATTAAATTGTTGTTATTTCTATAAATATAAATAGGTATGTTTATATTTTGAAATCCATAAAATCCATGTACTCGGAACGCACCTTTCGCATCGTAATGTCACTGTCAATTTAGTTTGCGTCGACTCGCTCTCCAATTATTTAAGATTTAAAAAAAAGGACGGAAAGATATATAAAACTATTTCATATGGACACATATTACATTAATTGTCTTGCCATAACATTTATTCTGTAACAATATTAAAGGATTTATTTGTGTTAATTAAAAGCATGAATTCTTTCAAAAATCGAATAAAATAGAGTTTCAATATTAGTGCTTATAATGGCTCCTGGTAATAAAGAACGACATCCAGGACACACGGGTACAATACCCAAAACAAAAGTAAGGAATAATTGCAATGTACCACAAGAGGCTGTAACACCAACACGACGAGACATGGCTTCGAATTTGGTGACGGTAACAGAAGTTCTCTATGTCTTATAGTAAACTAAGATGTAGTAAATATAGATGTGAGGCTGAAGTTTGCTCTTTATTATTTAAACTTTTGTTGCTGCTGAACTAAGTGGTCTGAAGTTTTTTCAGAACATATGTAGTACCTGTTTATTTTTAGAAAATTAGGAGTGCCATACAATTTGGATATTTGCCAAAATATTCTGTGATGTGCACAGATACTGAGATCAGAAATTCCTTCTGATCTATTAATATTAAATTTCAACCTGTTCAATTTTAATTTCTTACTTTAAGTTTGAAGTAATCCCATATGGGAGGTTGTTTTTCCAAATTTAAACGTAATAAGGTAGCTGGAAGCGATTATCTAAAAATAAAACTTGTATTATGTTCATAAGTAAAAGCCACCTGCTTCTTTTTTGTGTGTGAATTTAAAAAAGTACTAAATTTTTTAGACTTCTTTGGATTGGGTGCCTGTTTCGGAATATAATGCAAGATCAAACTGTAATCAGTCAAGAAAACAAACAAACAACACCTCTGACCAAGAATTAACTGACTTAGGTATGTTAAAAAAAAATTCCTGCTAATATGGAATATCATGAATTAAAGAATTAGTATAAAATTTTTCATTTCGATGGTATATAAATGTTGTGATACAACACTTGTTTTAGATAATTCTGTATCATATGAGAGTGGGTTTGGGCGGTTTGTTCCTGTAAGACCACAGCCTCGTGCACTTCCCTTAACAGTGCAAAATCGAGAAAGCTTAACTACTGATAATCATGACGATGGAGCATCTTCTGCTTCTCATACCTTGCATCCATATGCACATCAAATGCAAAACGGTAAATAAAATATCCAAAATATTTATGTACATAGGGCTTAAATTACTTTATCCCATGAAATGTATGCCTGGTGCTCAATAAAGTAATTATAATTCTTTCAAGATATTCATAAAATTGGTTACAGTGCCTTATTTTATTCCAGGTATGATACCACATTCAAATCATGCTGCAGCAGCTGTTATGATAGTTAATCCGACAACTCCTAATGCTGTTGCTGGGAATATGACTCAACCATTTAATGTAAGTAGCAGATAAATGTGTTGTTAATTAATTTGAAAATAATTTCATTAATTTTAATTTATGTAATATTTAGGGTTCAAATCAAAATAGGAATAATTTAACAAGAAATTTGAATTCAACTCGTAATACTTTTGAAGGCAGCAATACAAATAATAATAATAACGCCTCACCTGTGGCAAATTCACGATCTGGTACAAAGTCAGTGAATTTAATGAACAATATGTATGACCCGGGGCAAAGCAGCTTCAATAACATAAATGAAAATAATCAAGTAAGTACAAATACTAAATCATCTTTATAAATTGATTGCATTTTCATTAAAGCTTAGGAATACTTTTTACTTTAGTAAATGTTGCAAGTACATTCAAGGATATATTAGAGAAACACAAAAAGATCTGCATTTTATTCATATTCATTAAGGCATTGATAAGAGTATGTTTTTATAAGTTTTTTGTATTAATAACTGTCTCATTGATCTAATGGCTAGCTTGTAAGGCAGCGGATTCCTCCCAAGGCTCTAGATTAAAATTCTATGTTAGGTCAATCAATGGGTGTTCGAGATATTCTCAATAGAACATCCTAGAGTTTCTAACATCTCTTACGGCCGAATACTAAAACGTCACTTAAATATTAAATGCAACTTAATTATTTGACGCAGTTAATTTACAATTTCCCATACTGATTTAGGAGCTTCTCAATGTTAAGTAGCGCTTAACTTTGAGGGACGTTTAAGTATTCGGCCATTATAGTATCAGACTGCCGTACCATTGAATTATGAAAGTGTTATCAGTGTGTAACTAGTGAGTTTTCGGTATTGTTTCGTAGTAAACTCGCAATGTCTGTGCCACTTCATTGTAAACGTAAATATTTTGAATTTAATATAAATATATTTTTGCTATTATGAAAAAAATATTTTTTGACAAAAAAAATTAAAATGGAATTTCCAAATACATATAAGCATTACAACCACTGAAATAAAAACCAAAAATGAACTCGTTTTTGCAAATTACATAAATTTACACATTTATTCATCCATCCACCAGCCCATGCAGATACACTAAATGGCAACACTCTCATTGTCTCGACTCAGTGATGTGCATTCTTTATCCAGCAAGTACTTCGACTTAACTTGAACATTTTAGTCTCGTATCCTTAAGTCACCACTGGTCAACACACATTACTCGAATACTTCAGGGCTTCGAGGGCTTCAGACTCTGAAGTAATTTAGATAAATGTCTTAATTTACCAAAAGTTATCCAGCTAAGTTGGATTCTATATGTGACCCCTTTTTTCAAATGGGCCTTAGCTATCTAGAACGCTTTTCCTTCCGCCATCAACAATAACCGGTACTTATGTTACATGATTATAAATAGACTATATACATTAATGATATAAATGGTCATGTAATGAAAACATATGAATCAGCCTCTTTTACATTTCTCTAAATATGTCCATGACTGTGCATTAATCGATAGAATTCTATGGCAACGCTATTTTAGATCAGAGACAAAGGTGATAGCTAAAATAAGACTAAATCTTATGTTCTATGTATAGGCTCATAGAGAATCAGCTAGAGCTCTGGGAGAAGCTATAGTGGCAGCATGTCCTGATGCAGCTGCCGTCGAACGTCGTCTTGGGCAGATAAGAGAGTACATACGAGTTACATCATCGCTTGTTGACACAATGCGGAATTCAGAAGATGAGGTTTGTATTATGTTATCATTTTAAGACTCATAAAAACTTCAAAGTATACAAAACGTGTATTAAATTTCTATATCTAATTTAGGCTTTTATTGAGCACACAAAGGAAGAATATGATGAGTTAGTTAAAATGGTAATGCAATTAAAAGAAAGTGAAAGTAAACTTGAATCGATGTTAGTCGAAAAAAAAGCTGAAGTTGCTAATGAAGATTCAAATAATTCCTTGAATCAAACAGAAGGTAATATTCCTGATGTAGCCAACCAAATTGAACCAATGCCTGAAAGAAATTCGAATCAAGACAAAACAAGCAACATTAAAACTAATAACGATAATAGTCCAATTAATAACTTAAAGAAAGTCACAAACATAGAAAATGAGCATTTAAATAAAAATACAAATGCTCGAGCAACTGATGAAAACGAAAACAATATAGACGGATCTCAAAGTAGTACAATCGAAATAAAAGAAATAGAATCGATACCATGCCGTGATCCAGAAGTACAAAAAGATGATCGATATCTTAATGATATTCTACGAAAGAATATCACAGCGTGTGTGGAAAAAATTGCAATCATTGAAGAATTGAAAAATCAAAACAAAGATATCGAAACAAAGATTAGCTGCCACGAAGTTCAGGTTTCATTCTGTCGATGTGTGCTGTGAAGTGTGTGTCAATATCCCCCTTATTAAAGAACGCATAGCATGTCTAAAATTTTGATAAAACAAACCTTTCGTTTCTAACAACTCTTACCACAAATATCAAGAATATACAATGAATAAAAAAAGAATCCTACCGACACTATTTTTTATTCAAGAAGAATTTGCTTAAACCTTTGTGCATTAATCTTTTCCATTGTCATCTGCTAAATTTCTGATTTCTATGTCGTTTTTTTTAACACATAATAATATATATGTTTTATTTATTTACGCAATTTAATCATTGATATTCTTGCATTTCAGCAAGATGTGGTGGTCAGACCGGTGTCAGTTCAAAGTAATGGATCGACATTCAGTGACAATGATCTTTGGCAGAATGAGATAAAAAATAAAATGGAAATGTCTCAAATCCGGCTGACGGCGCTCAAGCAGCAACAGAAAAGACTGCTGAAATATCAGGTAAGTGTGACAAAATAAAATAAAAAAGATTAAAAAAATGTTTACATAAATAAATATATACATTTTGTAGGCTGAAGCAAAGGAGCAACTAGAAGAAATAAATAAGGAAAGACAATCTCAAGAAATACATCATCCATCGACATCGCACGAAAACATCAATACAATGCCGGTTTGTTCGCTTTTTTTTATTCATAAAATAGAAAATTATATTATGTTAGATTATCCATTAGTTTGCTCAGTACTTTTAGTAGTCGGTTTCGGTAGTCAAGACTCACGGTAAAGTCTTGACTATTGGTTTAAGCATAAATATATTCTTTCAGAATCTAACATTAAGCGCGAATTACAATCACCCGAATCGAATGTACGGAGCGAATCAGATCGGAGTGGCGACGACGTTGCCGCAGACCGGCGACGCGCCGTCCGCGCCGCTGTCGGGCGAGCACGACCACTCGCACGACGACAGGTTCTCCCTCAGGGAGGGCAACAATGCCAGCAGCGAGGTGGGCTTGTTTTCTTTTATTTAATGAAGTCTTTTCAACTGAAAGCCGATACGGCGTCCAATTTCAGCTTATAGCCCGGTACATAGGGTCTAAAATTGTTGCAATTATTTATTTATTTTTGATGTTAGCATATACAACCACAAACTAATTTGGATTATAAAATATAAAACTTCTGCACATTTGCGCAGACGGCAACACTGCCCAAGTGTTTTTGTCGACAAGGATGCGTCAATACATCTCTTACGCTGATAGGCCAACGAGATAGCATGGACCGTAGTGACACCAGATGTGGGAGCAACGATTTCACATTGTCTCCGAGGCATGAAAAAGTCACACTGTTGACACCCATATACTATTCAGTATTTATTGATACAAACTCGATGAACTCTCATAAACTAAACCTCACCCAAGGCAAATGTGAGAAACATTGCCTTACTCAATACTTACTAATAGTACATAACTCAACATTGATAAAAAACCAAAAAAATATTAATATCAGGTTTCCGATTATTTTATATATTTTACTATGATACAAACGAAATTAAGCTCAATATCTATATTATGATACGATAGGAAGCGGCGGGCGGTGGTCGAGACAGTGAAGTTGAAGATGATGATGTAATGCTCAGTGAACGCGAACGCATATTACAGCTCAAACTGCGAGAACTACAAATGAAGAAGCAGCACATGGAAAACTTGGTGATTTTTTTTTTTATTGTATTAAGTAGGCAGACTAGCAAGTGGGCCACCTGATGGTCATCACCATTGTGGACATTAGCATTGTGAGAAATATTTACCATCCCTTACATCATCAATGTAACTTGGGAACTAAACTGTTATGTCCGGCAAGTTACACTGGCTCACTCATCTTCAAACCGGAACACAACAATACTAACTATTGTTGCTTGGCGATACAATATATGATGAGTGGGCTGTACCTACCCAGGCAGGCTTGCAAAAGCCATACCACGAAGTAAGTGATAAGGTGGATCACATAAATAACTATTTTTAACATATTATGTAACTTAAAAATGGAATAAAAATTCATTAGCTAATATCCTTATGTCAATTTAGGTATCAGAGTTCCAAAAGCTACAAATGGCAACTCGACTCGGCAGCTCGCACAATACATACTCAAGTTCAGGGGAGGACAGCGGCGACGATGAGCCATCCCGTAAATGTAATTTATTTATTTTATAATTCTAGTACATACTGATCAAACGTAAATAGTAGTATTTCCGTCTCGTTCATTGGCACACATTTTACTAGAGACAAAAATCATCAATTTTATACATTTGAGATAACTAAAATACTTGCTATTCTTTTTAACTCCACACGTAATAATGTGAAAGAAGCCTTAATTATAATAAAATTTTTACTTATGACCTTTCGCACTAACGGTTGCATATATATATATATTGTAAAACCGTGTGCTATTATAGAATTTTGATGTTTATTCACTTATGCCCGGTTATTGAATTCAAAAAACGATTCGTTTTTCTTATGGATATTAGAGTTGTCTACAAGCGCAATTCAGAAGCTACCACAGCCTTGTTTTTAAGGATTAGAAGGCTAATAATACCGGTTAGTAAATTTCGATAAAAAATTGTAAACTTCAATTGACAATTTTACTATCCGTAAGCAAAACGAATCATGAAAATAATAATATATAAGCAAAATAATCATAAAACGAATCTTTTAAAAAAAAATATAATAACGTTGGAGAAGCCATGTAAGATTTTTAAATCTAAAATAAAACTTAACTCTTTGAATGCACAATTGTAAAGAATACATCATGTTTCAGGTAACAAATCGGGTGTAAATCTCAAAAACGAAGATCCATTTAAAATCATGGAAATAAAAGCCATAAAGACGGCCTTGCAAAAAACCAAAGGTATAATAGAATGTTTGAAATTACAATAAATGCTTCAAATATTTTATGTTTATTTAAATTTTGTTGTCAGATCTCATGCGTTCGGTGGAGACTTTTGAAGGGAATCATCTTTCAGGAGGTCACGAGGAGAGCTTCCATATACCCAATCATTCCAACATTCATGACAAGTAATTTTAGTTTTATTGTTTTTTTTCATTGTGTGTTGTATCACTAGGGATCTTAAGTAGACAGTGGAACTCATCAGAAAACTAACTTCTTTATAATTAAACGATAGAGCTTTTGTGTTAAGAATTGGAGAATATTAGAAAAATGTCCATGTCCATATTGACTATTCGAAAATGTTGGTTGTCGTGAAATAATAATGCTATTTATTAAATTTTAATAAAAACCTTTGAAATTCACAAAGAACCGAGGAGTTTGTGTCAAATATGATTCGTGACGATTTCTACAATTGCCAGCAAATCGGAGGGTGGCGGAAGTATGGGCGGTTGGTCAAATGAAGGCAGCGTTTGTCGTGTGCGCAACTCACTGCCGCAGCGACACAAGTTCACCAACGAGCAGCATTCGCAGCAGCTCCAACATCTGCAGCCTCAGCAGCAACATTTGCAGCCGCCGCAGCACCAGCAGCACTTGCAGCAATCACAGCACCAGCAGCACTTGCAGCAATCACAGCAGCACTTGCAGCAATCACAGCACCAGCAGCACATGCAGCCTCCGCAGCACCAGCAACTCTTGCAGCCACCGCAGCACATGCAGCCTATACAGCATCAGCAGCACATGCAACAATCGCAACACCAACAACATTCGCAGCCTTTGCAACACATGCAACATCCGCAGCAGTTGCAGCATCAGCCACATACTCAACAAAGTAAGTAATATTATATTAATAATATCAAATTGTTATCTATTTAATGGCCGGTGTGTAAGCGTCTGTAAAGTAAACTGACAGCCTGTGAATGTGCCACTGCTTGACTGAGGCCTCCTCTCCCTTGAGGAGAAGGTTTCGAGCTTGTTCCACCACGCTGCTCCCATGCTGGTTTAACCTCGATGTTTTCCTACACCGTTGTGCAAAAGATGAATTACGAACACAAGAACATTCAGTGGCGCTTGTCGGTGTTTGAACCCGCTATCATTGGTTCAGAATGAGGTGTTCTACGGTTCTAACCACTGGCCATTACGTCTCTATGTCTTGCGCACACAATATCACACTCAAATATGTACATTCAACGTTTTATGTAATGTTTATTTTGATTGTTTAAAATTAAAACAAAAGAACAGTATTTCTTACCGCCCGTGTTATTATGAACACAAATATTATGTGTGAGTGTGTCATAGTGTCGTGTGTTATGGTATTACGTCATTACATGACATTAACAACTTTCAGAATTGACTATAGAAAGGTATATATTTTTATGTTATCTTTTCTGTTTAATTAAAGATCACGAGGCTAATATCAATTCCTTACAAGAGTTGGCACAAGAACTCCGTATGGAGACTGAGAAAATAATGGGTGAACGTGCTCGTATCAAGGACGTGGTGACAAACAAAGGTACGTAATCCAATTTATTCGATCACCTTTAGTTACTTCGATAATTATGTTGATATTTAAATAATAATTAATAAAGTGTATTGATAAATGTTACGGAGAATATTGTGTTAAGTGCCTTTCAAATTTCATTGAAAAAATCAATAAATTATTACGTGTCATATATTTGGTTCAAACATGACATATATATAGATAGTTGATATATTTAGTAAAAAACTTTAATGACATTTTATCACTATCTCCCGTTGCAAGCGAATATAATAAGGTATAATGGCTATAATATAGAGTTCGTGTGCTTGTAATGCATAATGCGCGTTTTTAAATGCATAAATTCCATCGGACCGCTTTTGAACTTAAAATGTAATTCGCCAGAGAGGAAGCAGAAGAAAGTGAACGAGGCCGGCCCCGCCGAGCGCCGACAGATGCAGCTGCGCGCGCTGCTGGCCGACAAGCAGCGCGAGCTGGAGGCCTTGCTCAACAAGGAGGCGAGTGCTCACTATACCGCTCACTGCACTCCTCACATCACAGCTTACTTCTGTCGAAGCACTGAGCACCGATTGCACGATATTAAACTAATTCGTTTCGATTTTTTTTATTTCTAAAAGGCTAGGTGGACTGGCAATGCGGCCGGCTGATGGTAAGATGTCACCATCGCAAATTGTCATTGGCACTATAAGAAATATTAACCGTCTCTCACAACGTCAGCATGCCATCAATCTCTGGGATCAACCCAGTGTGGTACCTACCCAGCTGGACCTGCAAAAATCTCTACCACCCAGTACATGAGTCAGCATTTCCCGAGTACATCTAGCATATGGTCGATTTATTATTCCGGAGGCACAATAATAAATATTCTCAACTTATAGGTAATGACCAACGATACAGAAGTTCAGAATATGAAACCAAATTCGCGCGTCGCATCTGTAGTTAATGAATCATATAACAGGTATGTTTTAATGGTAATTTGATTTGCTAAAATAATTTCTAACTCCGAAGAAGTCAATTCGTGTATTTTTTTTTTTTAGTGAACAAGAAGAGCCCGAGTCACGGTCGGAACACATACAAATGGACTCGCAAAGCTCGAGGGATAACGAAAACTTTAGGGTAATTAATATAATTATTCGTTTATCGCATAATATATTATATCATTAAAATTTACAAGTGAAAACGCACAGAAATGTATATATTCTCAATATGTAAATTGCTTTCATACAATACTAGTTACACTTTGTAAATGACCACCATACAATGTGCACCATGT
This sequence comes from Nymphalis polychloros, assembly GCA_905220585.2. NCBI lineage: Eukaryota > Metazoa > Arthropoda > Insecta > Lepidoptera > Nymphalidae > Nymphalis > Nymphalis polychloros. The sequence continues at coordinate 7,964,118 of HG992245.1, read as the reverse complement.
GGTTGTTGACTAAACACGTGGCAGAATTTCATCCGACACAAGCAGGTTTCCTTACGTTGACTTTCTTCAACGCCGAACACGAGATGAAATATAAAGACAAAATAATCACATGAAAAGACAATATTACTTGGCTTGGTCTGAGCCCGCAATAATCGGTTAACGTTCACGTGCTCTATCCACTGGGCTATAGCCGCGTATAATAATATTAATATCCTGGGTCATTTTTTACATAAACCATCTGATCCCAAACTAAGCAGAGACTAGTGCTATGGAAACCAGACAACCGATATACTACATATACTACTTTTCTTTTGTAAATACATACGTATATAGATAATTACAAACAGACATGTCCATGCACACAAATGTCTGTCCTGGGTGGGAATCGAACCCACGACCTGCGGCGCGAAAGGCGAGCATCTACCGACCACGCCTCGTCAATATAGAAAAATAGCTACTATAACGTCTACTGTGCCAATACAAAAAAAGATCGACCTCGTGCCATCTCAGTATATTAGATTAAAAAATTCATGAACACAAATCAATGTCAATCAGTGTCAGTCAGTTTGAATTTGCAATTAATTTACACACGTCACATATCCTGATGATTTATTTCGTCTTTATACTTTGTTATCGTTTCTATTTGTAATTGGTAAAGTGTCTAATCTTGCGAAGTATTTTTTTTTTATAGAATATTAGGAATTCACGTCTTAAGAATTCCTATTTAAAACAAAGCTATTTACCCCTCCAGTTAAGCGTACAGCTTGTGTTAGTAGTGGGGACGACAATAGCCCAAGGGGTCAGAACGATAGCTAAATCTCATAGCACAATATGTGTAGGTGAATGTATGTCGTCACTATATCATTAATTATTGTACCGTTTAACATCTACACTTCGTCTGGATGTGTCGGTGTCGATGTGTGACGTGTGTGTGCGCGCAGGGCGGCGACAGCGCGGCGACGGCGGCGTCGCACCGCGGCAGCGCGTACGGCAGCGACAGCGACAGGTACGCCGCACTATGTCATTACCACTGTCCGCCCGCGTGTGGGGGGGGGAAGGTGCTAGCTATAATAAAACTAGCCTGTATCCTTAGATCCTTAATTTGAAGTCGAGCTTGCTTCATGTATTACTTTATCAAAATCGGTGCAGTGGTTTAGCCGTGTAAAACATACAGACAGACGGAGCTACTTTCGCATTTGTGATATTAGTATAGATTAACGTCGGTAATAAAGCGTCTAATTTTAATTAGCGGTCGAAATATTCAGATTAATGTTAATTTAAATAAATGCTTTTACGCCATCGTCGATGCATAACTTTACTTCGATATAGAGCTTTGAGGATCGGGATTGTTTGGAATATGCTTAATAAGGTCCTCCAGACCGATTTCGGTCACGGCGGCCAATCTCAAGGGAGATTAGCCAACTGCGCAGGACATATTATAGTGCACAAGTGTGTGCGCAAACACAGGTGCACTCTCTTTTCCTTAGCTCTCATAATCCGATGGGACGGCAATCCGACACGACCGGAAAGAGTTCAGGCGCAGGACCAACGGCTTAACGTGCTTTCCGATGCACGGGAGTGTACACACTTCCAACTTCCAGACTCCGGACTGCTACTGAGAATTTTCTGACAGAAAAACCCAATAACTATTTATTGGCCCGACCTGGGAATTGAACCCAGGACCACCGGGTCTGCGGCCTTATATCTAGCCACTAGACCAACGAGGCAGTCAATGCTTAATGTTGAAGATGACCAAATGTATGCGAGGAGTTAATATCCTTTTTTAACGAAACGCTAAATGTTGCTAGGTTTTACTATCAAAAACAAAAAGTATGCAACATTGTAAATATTTATTGCCAACAGCGCTTCCAGAAACAAGTCCAACCAAAGGAATCGTCAACGACGACGACCTACACTGGACCGTCAGTCTGAAGAAAGCAATGTGGTGAGCTATCTACTCATGCACGACGAAACCTTCTCACGCTATTGTTATTTTTTATCATACTTGTATACCATTTGTTTATCTATTTCTGTATCTCTAAACAGCTTCCGCTATCAAACAATAACAACTCCAACGTGCGACATGAAACCCGTGTCGATTCAACTAACGTCAACATGGTCCCGCCTGTCGCCCAAAATAGTAAGTGTATTACGTCAATATTAAACACAAAAAATATGTGCAACGAAATAAATAAAAATATTAATACGGTCGAAAGCATTGATAACTTGTAATTTAGATTAATATGTTTGATATATATTTTTTGTTTTTTTACAGATGAACACACTGGGCATATCCCGTACTCTCACTTACCACCGACGTGTTGGAATACCACAAAATCTAACCAGGTAAGATATTGTACCAACATTGTTGAACAGTCTGCCTCACAATTTAAAACAGGAAATAAATATAAGAAACATTAAGAAAAAATCGATATATATTTTAGAAATTAAAATAATTAATAAATGGAACACCTGTATATGGTATACATAAATATGATGTTGTTCTAAGACGGTTGATGAATAGTCACCGCAATAATCCACTTATCGCTATGTTATGTAACTAATTTTAACATTATTTAATTGCTATGTACCTACTTTTTGAGTTTTTTATTTTTTATTCTTATCTCTTATTATTGTATAGTTTAACCGCCTTATTCATAAACTTTATTTAACTGGTGATTAGTTAAACAATATTTTGTATTCTTCTTTCGTATGTCAAATCAATAATGACAGAAAGAGACAAATCAATGTTTAGCTAAACAGTAACTAAGCAACGTTTATAAATAAGGCCGTAAGTATATAAGTGCTGACAACGAACACCGATGTACGGATAAATCCATAGGATTTTTGTAACATCGTTCTTAATACAGTAGAACATAAAATAAAATGTATATTTAATTAAATAAATAAATAAATATACTTTAGTAAGTTTTCGAATCTATAGGGTTTTCCATTAAGGGCGCTTGATCTTTGAAATGCAAAAAAAAATACATGTAGGAGAGATATTTGCGAAATTTTTTTTTTATTTGGAAGCTCTATCGACCCCATTATGTATGGAATATGACATCATTCAAATGACCGCCACGGCTTCGGTTGGTGGCGCGCACACGAAAGGTCCAATTTTCGATGACTCTGGCGCACAAATCGGGCTGTATTTGATCGATGGCGTGGCGTATGTTGACTTTGAGGGCATCGGTGGTTTGCGGCTTATTGGCATAGACCTGCGACTTAAAAAAACCCCACAAGAAAAAGTCCAGCGGGGTCAAATCGCACGATCTCGGTGGCCAGTTCACGTCGCCTCCGCGCGAGATGACCATGTCCAGAAATTGCTCGTGCAGAACTTCCATCGTAGCGTGTGCTGTGTGGCACGTAGCGCCGTCCTGTTGAAACCACATGTTGTCCAGATCCATATTCTCGATTTCAGGCCAAAAGAAGTTGGTTATCATCGACCGGTATCGCTCACCATTGACGGTGACGGCCACACCATTATCTTTTCGAAAAAATACGGACCAATCACGCCTCCGGCCCAAAATCCGCACCAAACAGTCACTTTCTGCATTGCCACTTGGTGAACCTCGTGTGGATTGGTCTCGTCCCAAATACGGCAATTTTGCTTGTTGACATAGCCATTCATCCAAAAATGCGCCTCGTCGCTGAAGATGATTTTTTTGCCAAAATCGGCGTCAACTTCCAACTGCTCTAATGCCCAGTCAGCGAACACACGGCGCTGTCTATGGTCATTAACCTTGAGCTCTTGGGTCAGCTGGATCTTGTACGGGTGCAGGCTCAAGTCACAACGCAAAATTCGCCAAGTTGTCGTCTGCGAAAGGCCGAGTTCCTGTGCGCGACGCGGAATTGACTGCCGCGGGTTTTCGAGGACACTGTCGCGCACAGCGGCGATATTCTCGGCAGATCTCGCGTTACGTTGACGCACGGGAACCGGCTGATTGTTAACTGACCCGGTTGACTCGAATTTGTCCACCAATCGACGGATAGTCGACTCGGCAGGACGATCATCGCGACCGTAAAACGGGCGAAGTGCGCGGAACGTTGCTCGAACTGAAGACCCATTTTCATAAAACAATTTTATGATTTGCACGTGCTGCTCGACACTGTAACCTGCCATGGTGGTTTGGGAGGACGGAATGAATATAACACACTGCATTTGACAGCTGTCACTCAAACAACATGGCCGCAATCAGCTGTCAAAGTTCAAGCGTCCCTATTGGAAAACCCCTTATATAATTATGTATATAAAAGAATAACTGACTGACTGACTGACATGTCAACGCACAGCCCATGCTAATGAGGACCATGAAAATTTCCGTATGCGTTCCTCTTACGTTATAATTAGGAAGGATTTTTGAAAATGTAACCACTAATATAATGAAAATGTTTATGAAAAACCTTCTTTTGCCTCAAATTAGTATCAAGAAATCTAAGTTATAACACGAGCAAAGCCGCGATTAAATCACTAGTGTTACTATAATACTGCTTTATATTATAATATAAATATTATATTGAGTGGACCTAGGTATCTCAAATATCTTAATATATTTTATTAAAATCAATTCTTGCACCGACCTGCGACGTGTGCACTTATAGACTTATAATAATTAATATTTTTATAAACTATAATTCTCTCCCGTTCAACTGCGCAGGATCTTTTAGAAGTACAAATATGTGCCCTTATATAGGTTTTTCTTTCTCGCTCGATCTCGTAATCGGATCTTTACGTATTTTTCTAGGAACGTGAGGGTAACACTGCAACCTAAAGAGCCTGCTAGGTACTGAAAACATTACGACAAAAAACTTAATTTTGTTACCGCCACGTTGTTCGAGACCAGCCGTAGTCTACATAAAATATTCTTACTTCCAAATTGCTTTTTGATTAACATTGTTCATTAATCTTTGTTCCAGGATATGCGTACGAATCAATTTACTCAAAACAGCCACTCTCAAACAATGGACCGGCTCATGGGCACACCGATGTCGTTTCCTCCCTCCATGCCTTACAACATGATGATGCCGTATGGTAAACATCGAAACATACTATAAATAAATATACTCCAACAAACACGTAACTGCCGAACATTAAATTAATTGACAATTTAGCTCCGAAACTGTAGCTTGTTTTATGAGATTAATTTATTGAACAAACATTTCAATAGCCTAGCGTTTTATGTTATGTAAAGAATATAACTTGCAAGACGTATTGACAGAGTTTTTTCATCGAGTTTGTATGAGTTCATTAAAGTCTAATAACCAATATTGTGTGGCCAATAATATTCCATTAGCAGAAGGAGTAAAGACAAACAAAGCTTAGATTTGCATATTCAATATGTAACCACTACACTACAAACAGTTCATGATTTACATTAATTTATTTATAGAACATGACTACTATATAACTGCTTAAATCTGTTTAATTTTACTTCCAAACTTCCGATATCGAAAGCGCTGACATTCAAGAATTCATATTGAATACCATAGATCACGACTTATTTAAATTCAAGGTCAAAGTTGGTTATTTGTTTTTACTGCACCCGCTATTAGAATAAAAATAATGGACTCAATCATAAGGAAAATTTCACGTAAAATAAAGAAAAAGTAACAGCTAATGAATGTCTCACTGCTGAGCTAAGACCTCTTCCTTTGAGGAGAAAGTTTGAACTTATTCCACCACGCTGCTCCATTGCAATACACATGCAGCAGAATTTAATAATCAAGTTGCCTTAATAGATAATAATTGCATAATTGAAATTATTTATCGTAGGTATGGTCGGTGGTTGCGGATGTGGTTGCGGATTCTGGGGAGCTTGGTGCTGGCAACAACTCGTCCTGCAGCAACGGGAAATACACCAGCTAAGGGACCAGCTCAGCCACGTAAGTACGTTTTATATAAAGAAGTGTGAGAATGGGCCATGCTGTTACATTAGAGCAACAAACATAAACAAAAAATAAACATAAACTTTATTTTTTCGTTTTTTTATCTGTCGATGTACTGGCATGGTATGAAGACAGCACCTTTGAATTTCATATTTATAATTTATCTCGTACTATAAAGAACTCTTGATGTCTAGCTATTAAACTTAATTTTATTCAACGAAATTTTTTTTTTCTTATATATGTATAAGGTAAAGACACTGTCTATGGTACTATCATTGAGCAGTCGTTTTTTTTTTTTAATGTGAGTAATATTCGTTCAAATTGTAGAGTTAGAAAACATTTATGAGACAGGCCATGAGTTTACGTCAGACTCCTTTGCAATGATTTAAATAGTGTCTAATATTTCTTCATCTTCCCAATATATACATGTATTAAATTAAATAAACAATTTTCCATTAAATCGTAACCACTTCTATATATTCTTAAAACGTAATTATTTTTTTTATATTTTAGCTCGAAGAACGTTGGCGTGCTGAGACAGCATCTCATACGTTAAACAATCAAGTGCCGCCCGGCAATCGAGCAAATAACTACTGGGATAATTTTAGAAGGTAATTTGTGTTTCAATGTAATTAAAAATGTAAGATTACTATTTACTTCTTTCATATTTAATATATTTTCTATCTAATTTCAGATTTTAGAACACGTACCCGTCCCCTTTAAATTATATTATATATCACTAGTATCTATATATGCATATATATTTTCGGTCACCGCACATCTAAAGCGAACGAGGGTAAGAATCGTGTGATAGTGTTACCTTATGCTTTAGTATCCTCTTAATCTCCGTTAGCACAACTCCTCCTATAGTTCCTCGATAGAGGCCTATAGTCGTCTGAGTCCGTACTAACGCGCCGCCCCGGGCCGGCCGAGCCCTCACCGCCCTCTGCTTGCAGCTACTCGCGCCAGAACCTGCTGTCGGCCAACAGCAAGAGCAACGCGGAGACGCAGGCGGCGGCACCGCTGGCCGAGCGCTCGCACAACAGCCTGCACCACACGTCGTCGTCCACGTCGCCCTCGCTCACGCCCAAGCGCAACACGGAGGCGCCCGCGCCGCGCCGCAACCTGCCCTACGAGCGCTCGCTGTCCTTCTCGTCCGCGCCCGACGTGCTCAACGTCAACCAGAACGCCGAGCCCGACGCGCCGCGCCGCGCCGACGACGCCGCCCCCGCCGCCCCCGCCAACGTCCACCGCCGCAACCTCAACTACGCCGACCCCATCCCCGAGATCGTGCAGTCGCACTCGAACAACCTCAACTCGCCCTCCGACTCCAAGAGGAAGTCCTCGGCGAAGCTCCCGTCCAAGAACTCGGCGAGTCGGAGGAACTACGGGCCGGAAGTCTCGCCGGCGAGCAACGTGAACGTGGCGAGCGCTTCCACCGAGGCGCCGAATCCGAACCTGGCGTCGGCCAGCCGGGAGGTCCGAGACAAGGCCACCTCGAAACTGTTCGATCTGTTGAGAGAGAATATCTATTCCGAGGTGACGACGCTCATCGGTGTGAACGAGTCGCATCCCGATTTTCTGATACAGCTGTTTAGGGAACTGCAGTTGATAAGCTCCGATCCGCTCCGGCAGAGAGTTTTGCAATCGATACGTAATGTTCTGTCGCAATATAGTTCGCTCATTGAGAATAGAAATGAAGACACCGATCGTACGGAATCGGCTAACGCAACAGTGACCACGACTTCCGCCGAGGCGAGCGACTGTCACGACTGCAATGGTCAAAACATGTGCTCGAGTACTGTGCAAATCGATAATAAAATTGTCCGCTTCCTTTTATTAAAGAGCGAGGAAATATTTACTTCTGAATTGTTGGAATCCTTGGCTTCAATTATACTCTGCAGTTCTGCTGAAAGTAGACAAATGAAGAGGCTTCTCGATTTGCTCTCTAAATACGAAGGAATGAGAGTCTGCGACGTGTCTAGCGACATTATTGAAAATTTGCCACTGTTTAACTCGGTGAGTAATGAGGGAGACGAGTCAATTCATTTGACGAGCGAAATATCTGAATCCTCGATTTTACAAGACGTAGCCGGTTCATTGAACTTATTCAGCTCGAGTGAAAGTCAGTTACACCAGATGAATGCTTGCCCTTACGACATGTGGCCGGGGCATGTTCACATGGATATCGATGGTAACGATAACAGTCAACGCTCAAGTCAGGAAGGGAAGGTTGATCTTATTAATTGTTCAGAAATGCACAACGGAGATTTAGCAGAAGCCGACCAGACTTGCCATGCAGAAACTGGCGACGGTGGCGCCAATGCACACGACGATATGATCGGTAACGCAGAGGCTTTGCCAGACGTCGTCGACACTGAAGAAGTCACACCCACTGAGGTAATGCAGCACGTATTGTATTGTAGATGCCTACCTTTAATTAACTGTGCTAATCGCAACCTTTAATTTTATTTTCTAACGCCTAAAATAACATGCTTATTAATCATAAAGCTAAATCTACTGTAATGTGTGTAATCTCACCTTTTATCAGACTGTATCTATCCTAAGTGTAATATTCACATGAAATAAATAAAATTTTAGTAATTGCATTTTTCACTTCATATTACAATTATATTATAAGCTAACCTATTTATTATTACTTAAACAAATAACACTATACTGTGATGTTAACTTGAAATAAATTATTTAAAAAAGATTATTTTTTTTAGAAAATAATCATATTTATTGTTATTTTTAGTGCCAAATCTTTGCCATGTAGAAAAACAAATTTTGAAAATATAGTACATACAACTTTTAGGATTTTATAAATAAAACAAAGTTTAGTATACAAATTCATTTTAATAATAAATCAGGTACAATATCACAGATCAATAGCATATTTTTTATATTTTCTAAACTGAGGCCAAAAAATATTTGTTCAAATTTAATTTATTGTGTACTAAACATAGGAAATAATACTTGATTATGTTTATATTAAAGGCGGAAGCAGAGTGGCTTGGGCTTGACCGTGTGCCAACAAGGCTGCATATGGAAGAATCATCTGAAAAATAAAAAGGTGACATTTAATATCCAGCCAACATGAAGCAAACACTCAAACATCAAACAGTTGTTTGATCTACTGTTTAAGTGAACCTGAAAAAAAAAATCATTAGATCTTCTTCTGCATCTGCAACAGAAAAACAAAACAAAAATAATTAAATTTATTTTTCTTTTACAGATTAGGTCAAGTAGTAATGGAACAATATTTTTCTCAATTTCATAATTAAATCATTGTATTCTCATTACTGTTTGTTCATTGTCTATATTTACATAGCTTCATTTATGTAATATTTATTTAGAATAAATGAATATATAAACCATTCTTCTATAAATAAAAAGCCTCCCTTTTCCTATTTCAACTTTATTAGGAAAATTATTTAAAAATATATGCTCAATATAACTTCTTTTACAAAATATTTAGTACAGAAGTCTTTTATCTTTAGAGTCCCAATGTTATCATAAAATTTTACACATAATGTTCATCACAGACACTGTAACAACTGAAAAAAGTTCCCTCCATGTATATTCCAATAAAGACTCTCCAACAAATCTTCTGAACTAGTTTCTAGTTTCTTTTTCTCAATTGTCTCAGGATCCAATTGTTTCTTTATTTGTACTTCTGCAGATAAAATCAACATTTCTGAATTAAATTAACAATTTAGATATGCAGATTTTTAACTAGACTATATCATATGGACCATGAGACAACGAGATATATCTGGATTGTTGTGGGTGGGACGCAGTAAACATGGGTTGTAGTTTGAAGGCGTTGGCACCATACCCTCTGAAATAAACCGAATATTGTCATACTGTGCCCTTAGTTGTATGAGCAGGAAGCTCCAGAATGCCATTTTGTTGCTGTTTCAAAACCAAACTGCCAGAAATCTAGTAATTTCTATGAATTAAATTAAATTTTTCACTATTCAATACAGACATTCATATAGAATGACAAGATTTCTGGAATACTTACACCTTTACAATTTTTCTTTTCTCAAACTACTGATAATGACACAATAAACAACAAAGCAACAATTATTAAACATAAAATAACATAAACTGTATAAACACAAATTTGAAATATTTGTATAATTGATCAGAAATACATTTTTAGATAGATCTCATTCAGGGACTTTACTAAATAAGTAAAGGGGAGTTAACATGTAATAGTTCTGAACAAAACAATCAACATAATTGATGCCATTGTTTCATATAGCGACTGCAAATATCTTTGTTAGAGCATACATAAAGTCTTCACATTTAAAATTCATATAAAATCTAAGGATAAGTTCATATTTCAGATATTATGTTTTAATAAAATTAATGAATCTATAACCTACAAAAGATTTTAAATTTATGATCTAATATTTCGACTGATATAGGGTTGATTAGGTAATTTTTACAATCACTAACTACTTTTATGGAAGAATGAAACAAATAAAAACCAAAAGATTACAATACATATATGATAAAGGTTAAAGGAAAGACACTCTATAACATAATACATATTACGTTAGTATGTTGATGAGATGAGATTATTGAAAAGAATCTAGAAGGTTTATTGAAAAAATTATTACAATAATACTCATTATGTAGATATTTTACAGCAAATTCACACCGTAGGGCTACTCTGTAACAACAAAATCGAAACTCATCATAAAAATTAGTTGTGAAATGTCTGAAAGTGACATGCGGCATTGACCATAATAATTATAGATTTCAAGAACACAATCATCAAAATAGTAATAACCATAAGTCTTGTCAATACTTCATGAATGAGTAACGATGTGAGTTCTTACAGAATCCTCCAGAACTGGGACTTATCTAGTCTGAATTAGTATCTGGCTAATCTACTGTACTTCACTAACAACTAAATGAAAATAAATAACACATTAATTTATAAAAGGTAATCTTTATATCGCACCTTGAAATGATACAAATGGAAATAAAAGAGGCATTTGATATCATAGACTAAACTCAAAAAATCCTTAGGTTCAAAATTAGTATAAGTGTGATTCATTTACATGTATGCATTACTATTTTATCATCAAATAACTTTCAAGAAGAAATATCATCATTATGACCAAATAAATTCATAAATTTAAAACTTTTGGAACAGTAAAGTACTCCTGAATACTAAATACTATTTAGTGCTACAACTTACCTTAGGTAGGGAAAATTAGGTAAATTAAATACTAAAATTAGTATTTATCAAGATTTTTTTAAGTTAAGAAAACAAAAATATTAATAGAATTAAGTAGCCTCTAATGATGTTTTTACCTCATGAATGTGTGGTGCAAGAAAACTTTTATTAGTAGAGTGTTAAGTTCAGTGGCGGGTTTTTCTTCATTCAAGTGCTTTTACAGTGACTGTGTGTACATGCTTATGCCAATGTATCAGTTGGTAAGAAATACCACCATCCAATCATAATGATACTATTAATTTTTATACAAAATACATGCAGTTCTGTATCATCCCCATTCACGTGTGTTCATTTAATTTACATAATTTGTGTGTAATTAATACTGGTTTGTTGCATGCATTGAAGAATCAAAATGAATGATAATACCTTAAGTGTAGATTATTATTAATAATATATAACATGAAGACCACTGAAAATTAATTAGATATTAGTTAACTGACAAGGATTTTCAGTTTGTTTATATTTTGTGTCATTTCAAAGTGCTGCAAGTATTTGGAATTACACAAAAAGAGAAAAGGAAAGGTATGGAAAATATTTAATTTATGACATGGTTTAAATATTGTTCTTAAGGTTATGTTGTTTCAATTATGCCCCATTGAATCTATTATAAAAATTGAATATTTTAATTCTTACATTATAATATTATTTTTAATTATTATTATATGTTATGAACTATTTTCTATAGTAGAAATCTAAAAATAAAATTTAAAATACGGTAGAAACTAGATTATCCGGCACGCAGTTATATGAATTCGAAATTGTCCGGACTACCAACTGTGACCGATTATATTAAATAATGATGATGAAAATTTAGAGACGGAAATATGGATAAATGCATACATCGGATGTTGGAAAATATATCTCTTAAAAATTTCTTAATAAACATTGATTTTCATTGCTATGTATTTGTTGTTTTTAATAAACACATAACATTATGTACTACATATGCACAAAACCCACTTTTCTTCATACATTCGATTATCCGAATGCCTAACAACAACAATTAGTCTGGTTAATTGAGTTTCTACTGTACATAAAATTATAATTGGTCAGTGCTGACTTACACATCCTCACAATAATCATGTTTATTTTAGGCACACAAGACTCAACATAAGATGACATTTGCAATGCAACAGGTGTAAGGTTGTAAAGTTTTAACAAGATTTCAAAAATTAATTAACTTATAATTGATTTGAAACTGCAACAAAATGCTTCTTTTCACGTACAAACAACTTGAAGTCCATTTTTTTTTACAAATATGCATATCAGTAGTATCCCTGCTGCATTGATTTAAAATATTATTTTCTTTTAAAAAAACAATTTAAATATATCCTTTAAATATGTTGAGTATATAGGGAATATAATTGGAAACCTCATTGAAGGAATTATGTATAATATTATTAATTAATAAAAAGCAATTAAGTAATCTAATCATAATAATGACTTCAATGAAATTTCTGAAGGTAATATAAAAAAATCCTACCTTCTCGAAGGCGTTTATTTTGTGAATACGTGCTGTCTTCTGCACTTCTTTTTCGGGTGTTGTTTAGCGGCGATGGTATTGCTTTAATCTCAGGAACATGTGAAACATCTACCATTTCACAATCTGCATTATCACGATTGTTTTTAATACTCTTAGGATCATGAAAACCATAATAGCAATTAGTTGAGACGTGAATATTCTGGCATTGGCCCATAAGTATGTTGGTGTCACTGCAAACAGGAGCAGGTCGCATAGCTTCAAAATTATTTTTGGCATCTTGCATATGGTACAGATTGATACTGCTAGCAGGCATTTTTCAGTAAATATGTAATTTTCTTTGCAATACAATAACGATATTATATTCCACAACTGTATAAGTTTAGAAAATGGATTGAGGTTTAATATCTTTTGCTGACTCGGCGTGATTACGAAATATACGAAAATGAATAATGATCACATCGCGCGCTTACTATCAACTGTCAAACAAGCGTCTTATAGACCCAGATTAAAACTAAAAATAGATAATGAAAACTCTTAGTTTAAAAAAAAAGTTATTCTGACAAAATTATATTGAAAACTAGCTTTTACTACGCGTTACTATTGATTAGCTTTTAATTATTTTTTACTATAAATAATCAAGCAGCAAAATATACCAAAGAATAAATCTTTAACATTTTGAAATTAAAATATTGTAAACATTATTATACATTTGTTTTTAGTAAATTAAATATTAACCCACTTTGAACACAAAAAAAAAAACATTAATGATTTGTATCTAGATTCCAGAGCCATCAAATTAATTAAAAAAATTAAAGTGTCATGCACCAAGTGAGTGACATTGACATCATGAGATATGAATGTCTGGTCATTTTTTCAAAGAATTATATGAACATAATTTACTGTTTACTTAGCACACAACAATCTAATTTATTTTCAAAATAGAACGTCCGACATTAATTAGTGATTAAGTAATAATGTATTTTACTAAATATTAGGCCTTCGATTTAAGTACAAGTTGCTCTTTTTAGTTTGCGATATTTATTAAATATAAAAATGATTTTGTTACATTCAGTTGCCTCTAACTTTTATAGAAAATTTGGTCGACAATATTCTCAGTTAAAATATTACAATTCATTATGTATTGGATCCTATCGAATTGTACAACGAGAAAGTTTTTTTGCAATAAATATAAATCAGAAACTAAATAGGAGTATTTATACTTCTGCGATTTTTAACGATAATAGTGAAGTGAAAGATTCAAAGGACATCACGAATAAATTAAATCCAAGTGATGAAGCGAAAGATACGAAAAATGTACTCAAAAATAAATCATTGGGTGATATAATAGTAAAGACTGAAACTGATGCAGACAATGTTGTTACTAAAGTAACTATAGAGAAAGCTAAGCCAAAAGAAATTCAAGAAAATGTTAATAAAGTTACACCTCCAAGTATGAATATTAATAAACTAAATAAAATTTAAAAAAGTTAATCTCATAATAATCATATTTATCTAAATTTCAGAAAAGAAAAGACTTTTAATCGATTTTTCTGCTTCATACACTGAGCGAAATTTTATAACACCTATGCGAGCTATGACTGAATACTTACTGAAGCAGTCAGACTTGGAAATATTGCCAAAAGTTCTTAGAAGATCACCATATGAAGCAGAACCACCTATTACAGTTTATTATAGGAAAGATGTTGAAGCTAAAGCTATAGAGGTAATCTCAATAGAGTTTGCAAATTCATTATTCTTACTCATAAAACTTATTGTAATATACATTAGTTAACCTTTAACCTTTAGATTTGGGGTTCAAAAGAAGCTCTAGACAAAGAACTTTTACGTAGAGAATTGGATAGAAGGAGATATGAGCAAGGTACTACAGAAAATATTAATTCACATGAATTTCTGTGTAATGTAAAAAAAAAGCATAACTTAAATTAAATTTCTAGATGTGTTTACTGTCAAAAGGAGACTTAGAAATTATAGGAGAGAAATGGGCCATAAAAGATTGAAGCATGGTGTTGAAGAATTGGGCTTAAAAACAGTCTCAGGAAGAGTTGTGCTAACAGCTATTGGAATGTAAGATTTATTGAATATCTAATATACTACATTTAAAAGTTTTAAAAAATAAATCTAAACCAAAAAGAATAAATACAAAAGTATTTTTTTATGAAAATATTAAAGATACATACCAAAAAAATATATTTTTTCCAAATAGTAACAATGTTATTTTTTTCTTACTATTTCAGAAATGGTTGTAACTTTCTTTTTAAGCTTTGTGCATGGTTGTACACAGGATCACACAGTTTATTTTCTGAATGTATACATTCTCTTGCTGATACTGTTAACCAACTTATATTAGCATATGGCATACATAAGTCTGTACAAGTGAGTGTTGATGTCTCAAATATTACTTAAACATAAATATCACAGAGTTCTAATAATAATAATTTCAGATTGCAGATCCTGACCATCCATATGGCTACACAAACATGAGATATGTTTCTTCATTGATATCTGGTGTTGGTATCTTTTGTGTAGGATGTGGTTTGTCATTCTACCATGGAGTCACTGGTATATTAGATCCCCAACCACTGCATGATTTCTACTGGGTAAGTGCAAATATTAATAATATTTATGGTGTCACCAATACCAGTATAAGGAACTTTCAAAATGTTTTAATTTCAGGCTTATTTTGTCCTGGGTGGAGCTGTAGTTTCAGAAGGGGCTACATTAATGGTTGCTCTAAATGCCATTAAAAAAGGTGCAAAAGAAGCTAACATGACTTTGTATGAATATGGTAATGATATTATTACATCTTGTATGTAGAATATTTATATTTAGTTTGAATGTAAATATTCAAGAAAGTTTAATTTCCATTACAGTAATGCGAAGTTCAGATCCATCAGTAAATGTTGTTTTGTTTGAGGACACTGCGGCAGTAGCTGGTGTTATTGTAGCAGGTAGTTGCATGGCAATATCGCAGTACACGGGAAGTCCGCTTCCAGATGCAATAGGTTGCATTCTAGTTGGCACTCTGCTTGGTGGTGTAGCATCTTTTATTATACTTAGCAATGTTGGTGCTCTTATTGGAAGGTAATAAAAAATAATATGAGATTGTAACTGTCTACTTATTTTATACATAATAAAAAAAACTTTTTTTTCCAGATCTATTCCACAAGAACAATTAGATGAAATAAATAGTGTGCTAGAAAGGGATTTCATGATAAGAGCTATACATGACGTAAAGGGTATAGACATAGGAAGTAATCTTATAAGATATAAGGTCTTTATACTAATTGGTTTTATAAAGTTTTCAAATTTACTTATAAAATTTTAATAATTTAAAGTGAATTAACAAAAAAATGTGTTTTCAGGCAGAAGTTGACTTTGATGGTAGAGCTCTAACTAGATCATACTTAGAAAAACATGACTTAAACTTCTTATTAGAGGTCAGTATTATAATTATTTAAGAAAAAGTTTATAAAATATTTCTTTACTTTTGTCAAATAGTATTAATTAATATAAAATGGTTATGTTTTAATTATTTATATATATGCATATAAACAAAACAATATTATTTTTCAGGATATGAAAAAAATTGACACCATAGATGATGTTGAAGCATTCTTACTAAAACATGGAGAAAATATTGTTGATATGTTGGGTGGAGAGATTGATAGAATAGAATTAAAATTAAGGGTAAGTTAAAATTGGATTTAATTATTTTATAGGGATATTTCAAATGGAGTATTTGATCATAATTTCTTTTTTTTTTTCAGAAAAAGTTTCCACAAATTCGGCACTGCGATTTGGAGATTCTTTAAGAAAAAATAAGATTATTGCCAACTGGCTTAAAAGATATATTAATTTAAATAGCAGTTATTTAAAAAAGATACCAGTTTTAACCAATGTAAAAGAAAAAACACTGTTTTTTTTTTTAAATAATCTGTATGCATCATGCAGAAACAACTGGATGAAATGACATACACGCTTTAATGAAATTCTGGGTTTGGTGATAGTTTATATCCGTAGTCGATATTTAGATCTCGTTTTATCTCATGCAGTAGGCACGTTTGGGATACTGAGAAATAATTTCTATATAAAGTTGCTTAATAAGTTCTATTACTAAAAAATATGAAAATTTTAAATATTAAAATATCCCTTATAGAGAATAAATGTTATTTGATTAATTGCTATTTATTTTTGTTTAGAATATAAATAACTTTACCATTTGTAATAACTAGCTAGTAAAAAGTTTAACATCCTAAATAACTCCAAAATACAATTTCCCAAATCTTTTTAAAAACCTTACATTTAAGTATGTGTAGGTGAAATCCTGAAACTAAATTTTAAATTTGCAGTTCTACCCAATCAACAATGGAAATTTTATACAAAATTTTGGTGCTGGTGACAATACTATTTAGTGAACTAAATGTTATTAGTTTCAGTACCTATAGGGATTAATCAAGGTTTTGTTTAAAATTAAAGTTTTAAGTCACTGCTATTTTCAAATAACATCTTATGATTAATAACAGTGCTTTAAAAAAAATAATTGTCCATTGCAATGTAATTCACATATTTAGAATTTCTATTAATCAGATGCTTCCAGGTGTTATAACTTGTATATCATGGATATTTTATAATGTCTAATATTATTTAAAAACCTCTGTGATTTTATTGTATATAGGTTTTACAGAGATAAGTATAAATAGATGTAATATAAATATAAAACTCATTACGACTGTAAATAAAATTGTTGAATGACAATTTTGTCTTTAATTTTCATAACAAAGTACATTTGGGATAAATTATAATCTTTAGATGAAAATCATAATTTTATTGGTACAAAATATATAACTATCTATTCAAGTTACAATTGCGTAATGTCAATAATAATAAAATCCGTAAGCCGCTTTAAACATGTTATTGTTACTGTTATACATATTGAAAAGGTTACTATTGTCTTTCACAGTTACATAAAAATGGTTTATTAGATGTCTCAAGAACGATATAATGCTTTTGTCAAATATATTTATTAGGTAGATTTAAAGAATTATGTCTGCAAAATAAAAAGCATTGAAATCAGCCTACACAACCCAACCAGTCTTTCATAGTTATGTCTAAATGCAAATGTACTTCATAATAGATACTTAGACAAGTAACAAATTGAAAATATCTAGCATTGGACTAATATAAAACATTGATTTCACAAATGCTATCACAAAAATGTGGTTCATGCCCATTTTCATAAAGTACCAATCATAGTAAATGCAAGAGAATCTACCTAAGGAGCAATAAATTTTACAAATGATAAAATTATTATATAACGGGTTTAGTCTGTGGTAAGCACAAGTTATAATGTGCAGTTTTATTCCAAAAGTCTGAATTCTTCCATCCGCACCAACCCTTATTGACAACTACATTAATATCATCAGCACCGGTGAAGTGAGGATCTAATATGAGGTAACGAGTGTCATTTGTTACGGAATTGTACTCCACACCTATAATTGTATGTGCTAATACACCGCCACCTGTAAAAATATACTTCGTTGATTTGTATGTAATGTGGACCAACTATTAACAAACAACCAAAACTACTGTGTCTAGAAAGCTGGAATTTTGGATCATAGAGTTATTTCATAACGTATAAGCTAAGGAAGCATTTTTGTTTATTTCAACTTTAAGGATGGATTTTGTATGAATTTTATCCATACAAAGTTAAGATGGACAAGTAGTTGTCTATATGTTGCTACCTATAAGATCTAGGATGTTATCACTCTCTGTTACCTATCGACTTTCAGAGCCTTAAAAATATCTAAAAAAGATTTCTGTTTGCAAGAATTGACGACATGTAAGATTCTTGCAAAGCTTATTGATATAATGTAACTACGCTGACTTCTTCGTGTCAGGGCCTTCTGCTTGTTTGCCCATATTTACTAATAAAATACTAACCTATCATAATAGGACTTCCATGTTTCTGGAAATGGTGTACAAGTTCGGGAGTGTAATTTATCAATTCTGAACCTGTATTTGCAAATATAATTCTCGATTGTACACCCAAAAGAGTTTCCAAACAAAACATTACTTCTGTAGATCCTATCCATTGTTTAGAACCTAAAAACGAGGATGGTTTATCACCAATATTAACAAGGCACTGTTGTATATCTTTATGAGTTGGTATGTCTACTGTTGTATATCCCTGAAACCTGAAACAAGACAGTACGAAAAAAATGTAAAAAACATGATAAATTTGCTATTGAAATACATTATATTTAGTGTAAAACTGTACCTAAACCATGAGAATATAGTTTGCATTGAGCGGTAAGCACAACCCCAACCATCATCATTGAAGTTGTCTTGCATATAATGATGATAGGTGTATCTTCCGTGGACTAATGCGACTGTTGTGTCAGGTTTAACTGGCGAAGAAGGTAAGGCCTCATGTATATTTACAAGTTTTCCAACATTAGTAGAAAATGCATTCCCTCGTCGAAACATTGGTCTGTCCAACGGTAAACATAACTGTTCATGAAGTAACTTTCTTTCCTTTTCTGCAAAATTCAAAATATTATATAAAATCAAAGTACTGGCATAATGAATAGCATTATGTTAAGCTATTTATATATTCTATAAAAAATAACCTACATATTTGTACTAATATGTCAGTATTAAAATTTAGCTCACTATTACAATTTTTCTTTCAAGATAGCTTTAGAAGTTTGGCTGGGAAAATTCCAATTAAGACTGTATGTAAATGTTGTTTTTGACAATTTATTTTTATCAAATAGTATCATAAATGGCTTTGATATCTGCACTGAAGTCTTTAGACTGACATGATTTAGTGTTTTATTTAAAAGTTTCTAACAGTATTAGGTCAAATCATAATATACTTTATTTGAGTAGAACCTTCATTTTACAATATTAAATTTATTTTAAAGTCACTATTGCTATATATTTGGCTCAAATCATATCTTGCATTAGTTTCACAACTGGATTTATATATTTTATCATGTTGTACACTCGTATATAGTGGTCCAGGTCTATTGTTCTTGTGTAGTTGTGTATAGTTATTCCACAGTTGATTTTAGAAGTAAAAAATGAATTGAATAATCTTACCCATACTTTCATCAGGTATGTCTTTCGGTACCACTCTTGTGACAAAATGTCCCAGTTCTTGAGGCAGAAAGTGGAAAGTTTCAGGCAAACGTAATCCAGCTCCATCACCAATACCCTCTTGTCCTAAAAAAAATATTTATTAAAACAAGAAATTAATTTTATTATAGTAAATAATAATCTATTTATACAATAATTAATACAAACCTAACTGCTCCAGCAGTACAGTTTCAAGTAACTTGAGAGAGCGACATGCGGCTTCTACTAAAGCTGTGTATAGCTCAGAAAGCTTCGTACTTCTGTGAATCATTGCTAATGTATCCACTCTTAATGGCATGCTTATACAAAATGCAGCTGAAAATCGTGAAAATCAATTAAAAATTACTTTGTAATAAAATATTCTAACAATTATATTATAAAAAGATTAATAGATCAACTCACGTTTCCTTTGTGTTGTCATCATTTTCACAGCCGTTTTTACAAGTTTATCTGATAATATGTCCTTTGTAGCTTTTAATACTAAATTAACAGGTACTATTTCCTTAAAGTAATTACAATCAAGAATATTATCATTTAGCTAAAATCCACATCTCAATTAATATAAATAAAACATATCCATTGTCAACTTACAACTTTATTCAAAGTGTGTTTTTTCTTTTTAGATGACTGTTCTGAACTTAAAGAGTCAATAAAATCTCCAACATTTGTCTCTGTACTTGTACCAGTAACACCAACATCTGAAGCAATTCCAAATAAATACACGGCCGTCCCATCTATTTGAAATGATACCTCTCCAGATGCTATCTAAAAATTTTAAAAACATGTAATACAAGTTAATTAAAAAAAGTCATTACTGTATACATTTATAAATGCAAGGAATATTTGTTTGAAATAAATCTTTCCAGATTTACATGAAGTTATAAATGGTTCATGTTGAAACACATTAATGCAATTGAATAGATTATAAACTATCAATTTGTTTGTGTAAATTTTATGCTCCGTCCACAATTGTGTCAATTGTCAATCTATTATGATTTATTAAAAACTGATAATGGTCCTTACATTGATCCTTACAATAAGTGGTTATACTGATACTGATTGGAAAATAAAAAAAATATTATCACATAAATCTCATGAGATCACACAATATACATGTCTGGACAAGAAAGCAAACACGGGGAAGACTATAATTTACCTTTTTCCTTTTATTTTGCAAGATATTTTTTACTCCCGGCATAGTTGCTTCACATGTTAATGGCAGAATGGTATTCAGACGAACATGAATAAATTGTTTCCACAACTCTTCAGTCGGAAGGATCTCATAGTTTGTCTCTTCGAATTTGTCATGGACTAAAAAATGAGCTTTTATTGCCTTATCTTCATTGATTATGATAAAAAGAGGATTATCAGTTATGTCTACATCCTAAAATAAAAAAAAACTTAATCAAAGTCAAAAATATTTTTGCATATTTTGAAATTATAGCAATGTTTAAAGGCAAAAAATGTGTTTTTATTTTTATACCCAGATAAAATAGCCTGGAAATGGGTAATAAAAAGGTAATAAGTAGTAATATTCGTTCTAACCTGTAGTATCTCTTTAGGTCTGGACTCTATAGACAGTGTTTTCGCAAATTTGACAACACCACATAATTCGATTTCCGCCGGCAAGGAAAGAAGAAGCTGTCTATAAGTTTTCTTTTCATTTTCAAAAAACTCCAAACTCATCCCCACAACGAGTAATGTGCCATCGTACATGAGACCAAATAGGCATCCTGTCGTCTCATTTGTATTGATTTTGGATAATCGCTGTAAATGTAAACCATTTTAAACAGGTTTTTATTAGGAATTCTATTAAATGAAGTGTTGATGACGTATAAACTGAAACAAATCTGAGTAAATATTAATAAATTATTTTAAGTATACTTTTAAATGCTTGTTAATATAAAACTTTATTCATGAAGAAGACTGAGTTAATTATAGTTATTTAAAATAACTATAACATTAGTTTTTACCTCAATAACATATTTTGATATTTTGAGACGTGGTGACATTTTTATGAAATGTTGCCTACATTTATTTATTATTTAACACTACTTTTGTCTTACCTGAGAATGACAGTTAAGATCTGAGTTGCAATATGTACAGAAGTTTTTTGATTTGTTGTTACATTGAAATTTCCCTTTTTATCTTACGGAAAAAACAGGCCGCGTCTGTTCTAATATTTTTTTCTAAAACTAACGATTATAGATATGATTAAATGTTAAACAGCATAATGGTCAAAACGTTACAATATATGTCATATGCATAATTTACGCACTCTTTTGGCATTATTTTTAATGTATTAAATTATGCTCAATAAAAGTTTCAACAAACGTTAGCAGTTGAATTGATTTTATTAAAAAAAAAACAAGTAGCAATTTTGCTTTATTTTGTAATATAGTTAGGCGTAGTGTACAGATAATTTTACCACTGGATGTTATCCGATGAATGGTCAATGGGTGGTATCTATCTGCTTTGTTATAACAAGAAGTCATAACTTTTAACGAAATACGTAGTAATTAATAATGAAGGTAAAAAAAATCATCAACATTCCTAACGAAGTTAGGGTTTTGCTTGTACGGAGAACATGGTTTATTTTGAATGAAAAAACAAGCACGTTTATAGTGTAGTATGTGTATATATTTAACATCACCTTTGTATATAAGTAGGATAATAAAGTTAGTTAACTCAAAATTGACGCACAAACGGCATATATCAACTACAGAGTGCTATTTCGATTATTATAGTATATGTATATAATAACTAAAAAAAGATTGAGTGTTATATTATACACTAACTTTCCCTGCCAAAAAAAGGTTAAAAGGCCAGTTGGAGTAATTTCGGGTATATTTTGGTTTATTTGTTAGCAACACTGGGTAAATGTTTCATACCTATTTTATTTAAATAAAATCGAAGAGGCAAGACTAAACTAAATTGAAAATTCTGAATTTAGAAATTAGCTCTAAAATCTAAAATCAACTATACTTTACTTAATATATCATGTAATTTTACGTTAAGTAATTTTAAGTTATTTTTGTAAATTTCTATTAAAATTTGTGAAAAAGCACGACCAATAACTCAACTCAAGTCCATACATTTTGTGGTATGATAGTGTTAGGATGACCGCTAAAAAGTACAAAGTTAATTAAAGAATACAGGTTTCGTAAATTATTGTATTTCATTTTTTAAACATGTCTCAATAACTTGTTGAACAAGTTTACTTCTCTCCTTTGCTATTGCTAGGGTTTTTTTCTCAGCTGAAAGATTACTGCCACCAAATTTTTGGATTCCACAAAACTGTTCATCATTACAACAAATTATTAAATTTGCCCCAACACCTCCACACATTTCTTCTTCATCCGCTGAAGGATCAATCATAACTATACTCCTTAAAAAAAAAAAAAAACATTGAAAACATCTTTATTTTAAGTCAAAATATTATTGTATTTTTATCAAACAACTAAAATGACTTATATTCACAAATAACATTTGTTCACTATCAAAAAAGCAAAACAAAGAAAATAATAGCTCCATAGGGCTGCGGGTAAGTTATTAATCAATTTAATTAGTTTCATGGACAATTTGCTATGGTTATGGTTTACAAGTATTTATTAATGAAGAATACCTTGGTGAGTGTTGATAAATCGCAAAACTTGTAGCAACTGGCAGGCCAGTTATATTAAGTGGGGTCCTAACACTATTATCTACTACAATTTCTTCTGTTTCTGCATCATAATTCACCTTTGGCAATGTTACTGTAATAAAATCAAATTATATTTTATTGCGGTAGGTACTTGAGAGCACTTTTGAATTGTCATTTTATAAGATTAAATTGCATTTAAAGCTACCATTATTTCCGAATGTAGATTCTACCATGAATATCTGGCAAGAAAGTCAGTAGTTGCTCTTTCCACAATCAAGTTTCATAGATAATTAAATACAATTGAATACTAATACTAATATAAAAAATAAAAGACTGTTGGCTTTTTTGTATGTACAAACCTGACATCTAATAGTAAAAGCAACCGAAGCAAGCAATTATTAAATGACGACTGCAGAAAAATACATAAAAGCATGGATAACTGTAGAGATGTTAAGTATTAATTAATAAAATATAGATACTGTAAAGATACTGATACTGTGCAAATAGAAAATTACAATTTCTGAAAAATACTTACATGATTTTAAGCTTGTCATTAAGGTAATTATGCAAGCATCAACTATACTCCCATCATTATCTAAGCATACCATATCACAATATACTACCCAGGCTAACTTGTCCGGCACTATACACAAATCTTTAAAATTTATTGATTTCGAGTTTATAAATATATCGGAAACTATGTTGCTAACAACTTGTGCATGGTCTGAAGGAGGTCCTGGTCGGAATTTAGAGGAACACAGTGGTAAAAGTTCTACATTGGTAACGAAAAATCCTAATTCGGGCTCCTCTGCTTTTGGTTTTGCTAACTCCTGTAAAAAATATTGTTGTAACACGACAAAATGTTATAAACTTTAAATATAATAGTGACCATATATAAACAAGCCGAGAAATAAAAGTAAATTTACCAATTTAATACCGCAGACAACAGTAGTATTTCCACATTTTACAACAGCCGAAGCATCAGCCGATTTTATTGCGTTAATATTAAGCTTTATGTCACGTTGATCATCAAATTTTCTACCGTCAGGCCGGACATTTCGATTGATATAATCATTAAAGTATTTTACTGGATGAATAATTCTGTAAGTTTAAAAGTTTTACGCTAGAAGTTATTTAGACTATATTGTTATTATGATAATTAATGTGATGCTAACTTGTATACTTCAGCCATATTATCGATAGATTAGGAAGAGAATATTGGGCATTTGATTAAATAAAGTTACAAGGAAAGGTTTTTCTTATTATATGAAATGTATATCAAAGTCGACAAAATGTTATTATAAATTACAAAAATATTATTGTAAATTGTAAACTCAAAGGTTTTAGGTTACTTTTAAATGTCACTTTTTAATTTTTTAAATGATAAATGACCACGGAACCCTTTTACTCAGGAGAGTAAATGAAATGATGGCCCTGGGTCAATAATATTAATATATGGGTATAATATTATTTTTGCTAACTTATAATTATAAATTTTGTATATATAACAGTATTTTTTATACGAAGTCGATTATAATTTTAAGAATTTCCCAATAATAATTGTAAATCAGTCACTGGTATGCAGTATGCACTTCAGGCAAAAGAAGTAAACAACTCTTTGAAAATATCAAATTTTATATATATTAAAAAACTGTAAAAATTGTTGTATGATCCAAGTGGTTATATAATCGAGAATTAATTACTTAACAAATTCATTATTCTATATTATTATTTATTTTACTATCTATTCATGTTCAGTTTTAAAGATTGAAATTACTATACTATATACTTTAGTATTTGCATTATCCCGATTTCTTATTTTTTTATTATAGTTATGACATGATAAATGTTATCTACAAGAAATTGCTGAAGGAAGTAATGTTATCTCGTTACGGGTACATCATACCGGTTAAGTTTATTTGTATTTATTTTGTTATGTGTTTAATAAATAATATTTAGTTCACAGTTTTAAAGTAGATAATGGATTCAATATTGATATTTATATTATTTACTTCAAAAATCATAGCAATTTTTGGTGTAATAACATTAAAAAATCATACTTAAATTATTTGATTAATTGAAATTATTGAACTATATTGTATAAAATATTTTAATCACTTTTTAAGGCTTACAATAGTCTTAATATAAAAGCCAAAAATAAGACATTTTGTTAAGTGACAGATGACAGCACATAACTGACAATTGACAACTCTTTTTTGATTCGGCGATTGTAAGCTGAGGTGTGTTTTTAAAATATAATCTTGAAAAATCAATCCTAATATCGTATGATCATAATATATTTCATGAAATTTAAGAATTTTGGTGTAAGGGAAGCGTACGGGCAAGTTTATTTTGGTCCTTGGATTTATAATTTCAGATCACAATGGCTAAACCAAAAGGAGAGAGAAAAGGTAAATCTGCGATCAATGAAGTTGTGACTCGTGAATACACTGTTAACCTACACAAACGGCTTCATGGAGTTGGTTTTAAGAAACGCGCTCCACGAGCCATAAAGGAAATTCGCAAGTTTGCTGAAAAACAAATGGGTACTCCTGACGTTCGTGTTGATACCAGACTAAACAAATATCTTTGGTCAAAGGGAGTCAGGTAATTTTTTATATACAAAATTTTAAAGTAGCTAAATCTTTTCTTTTTAATTAAAAGTGCTAATACGGTGGTTATGAATAAAGTTTGAAGTTTTGTTTAGGTTAGGTAAAGAAACATATTAATAAGTTATTTGTAATTATTTTCTAATTAACTCAAAAGCTTTAATTACTAATCAAGATTAAAGTAAATATATTATTTTGATATAAATTTAAAATTGCCAAACAATATTTGAGAAATGTATCTAAGATTGTCTGTTTCATGTATTTGTACAATAACCTAAAGGAATGTTCAGTATTTATATGGTCAGCTTACTCCAAGAGAACTCATTAGCTGCTGATTACTAAATACATAGCTTAATTTTAATTATTTATCAAATTTACCCTATTGTTGCAGTAAATGTTTATAAAAAATATACAATATGTTATACAAATCTAATTGTGAGGAATTAATATATTGTTAATGCAATCAGTTTTTTTTTTTTGCAATTCAATTAGTTGTTATAACCCAACAATATTAAGTTGTAATGAAGTTTGATAATACTAGAGGATAATTATACTTAAGATCGAGAATCTTAAAGAATTTTAGTTAAGTTATATTATTATATTTATTACTATGTTGAAAGGCTGAAATCAGTTGTCTGATATAACATGTGTTATTGATAGTTTTTTTTGTTTGTTATAGAAATGTTCCTTTCCGAGTTCGTGTAAGGCTCTCACGCAGACGTAATGACGATGAAGACTCCGCACACAAGTTATTCACACTTGTTACATATGTGCCTGTAGCGTCAATCAAGGGTTTACAAACTGAGAATGTTGATGCTAGCCAAGAATAAACATTTAAGTTAAGCTGATACTATGTTTTATTTACTTCTTAATTGGACAAATCCTTTCAACATCTCTAAAATGATTATTCAGTAATAACATAAATACATTTATGTATATATGATTAATATATTATAATCGGTTTTGTGAGATTTTTGGGTTCCGTACCCAAAGGGTAAAACAGGATAGCTGTATCTCATGAACTGTGATAGACAGTTGAAATTTTCACAGATTCTGTGTTTCTGTTGCTGCTATAACAACATTTATTAAAAAACAGAAAAAATAAATATTTAAGGGGGCTCCCATACAACAACTGTAATTTTTTTTGCTTGTTTTTGCTTTTTCTTTGCTCGATATTGATAACGGCAACAGGTAGACCCTTGAAATATTCACAGAATATTTAGTTATATATTCACATGATTTTTTTGCCGTTTTTATAGATAATGGTACGTGTGCGGTGTGCGAGTCCGACGCGCACTTGGCCGGTTTTTTAATTTGAGGGTTATATCAGTTATTTTATCTCACATTGAGCATGTTACAATCATTATTTTTGTAAATTAATGATTAACAGATATTGGGTATAAAAGTACAAATTAAAAAAATATAACAGGCAGGTCCACATATATTTAAGTATGATTTTATAAATATTTAAAAAAAATTTGCAAATTAATGCATAGGTATTTAATCTTTCTTTTGCTTTGTCATTTTGAAAGTGAAATCGATTTTTTTTAACCATATATCTTATTAATTATATGACCCGCGGTCTTGTATACATTTATGACCTGACAGGAAAAATGACTACTTTCACAAGAGAAAATGTTTTGGTTTTGGTAACTCAGAAAAAGCCATATTTACGTTAAAAGAACGAATCGAACGTTATTAGAACATATTTAAGATATAACTTTTACAACTTTATTGTTATGTCAAGCGAGTTTTTTGTAAGTAATTGCAGATGGCGTTGCTTTATTGTAAGAAATCAAGATCACTTGACATTATTAGACTTTGAATGGTAAACTAGGTATTGTTAAATTATAAATTTAAAAATAGAAATTCCTGGTAATCTGTTATAACATTATTTCTATTTATCTATACTACTATGTAAATCTATTGGCTCTGTGTGCGCGTGTGCGCATGTGTTATTATAGTAATAAAATAATTTATTATATTTTTATTAATTATACGCGGGTGAAGCATTGGGGCACAGGTAGTTTATTATATAAAATTGCACTCTTTGTCTTAATTGACATTTTTGATATATTATTTTATTTTCGTTGAAAACACTTATACAAATTTATGACAAATAAAAATAAAGTTGATTTAACAATCTTAAGGATTATATTTACAACATTTAATTGATACTTTTTTTTTTTAATTTCTGCGTATTAACCGTTAAGCCCCGGATTAATTTACAAAGTTGATTCAACCTGTTATTGCTATCAACATCTTGCGTGTTTCAGAGTTGATCAATGCATGTTAAAAAGTTCTCGTTAGATAAAATCATCAGTTAAGCAACAACTGTTAACGTTGTATGTGGCAGTATAATATGGAGCAACGCTATAATAAAGGAGTTATTAGAGCAGTCTCAATATTTGTTTTCCCTTTGCCTATAGGCAGACCTTCGAAATCGCTCTTTTGTCATTTCGTAAAGTTACTAAATGATCCATTTATCTTTCTGTTTTCTGAGATTCTTCATCAAATTTTCTCTTTGCAGGGCATTTTCCACTCACCACCTTTTTTTATTAGAAATTGTATACGTAAGATACAGAGAAAAACACTATTTACTCGGACAAAATCAGGAAAATTTTGACGCAGATTGTTTTGTAGACATTGTTATAAAAACAGTTTCCGGCAACTGTTTCGTTGTTCATCAATAATAATGAGAAAGTAATGAAATATCTTAGAAGGTTTTCTATATTGTATTTGCAGTAGCACTAAAAGTGTGCGCAATGAGTGGAGTGGAATCGGCTTAAAATTTCGTTGCAAGACCCACACATATTAACAGGTGAAGTTAAATGTCAATGTGGTTCCCAAATTTGCAGTCTCTATAATCTACCGTTGCAGGCTAAAGGCTACTTAGAACTGCTTTAAGTACGGTAACATATAAAATATAACAAAAGAAAACATTTACAACTATGTGGTACATACAATCTACCTCTAAATATTTGTTAAATTTATTTTTCATTTTGCAGCAAACAGTAAAATATAACGTGTTTTAAATCCAAAGGATCTCATATCAGTCTAATCAGATGGGATTCGTGATAGCGGGGAGTGGGGCGTTTCTCTTCGTAGGAGGAAATTAACTTCCAATGGAGTCTATTACTTACGTTCAGCGAGTGAGACTTAGTACGAATAAATTACTTCTATTTATTTTGTCTTTATCCACATTAGCAAAGGGGTTTATGAAGTTACTATTAACTGAAACTGATTTAGTAATTCGCAACCGGTTCATCAAACGGCTTAGTTTATTTTTGTTCTATTTCCGTCATTAATTTTTTTTATGGTTATGTAATTTATACTCACGACTTTGCATGCGTAGATTTCAGTTTGTTATGCTGATTTCATATCCTTTAGGTATCTTTCTTAAACCAAATATGTTTTGTATACATAATGTCTTATTGAATGATGCCTCAATGAAAACATTTCTATTTGGCTTTGGAGATTTTTATTCTGTTTTAATGAATTAATTGATTGCTCGTATGTAAAACAAAAACTTGACGCAACCTCTACTCTTTTTTAAAAATACGATAAAACATTTAAAATATTGTTATGATTAAAAAAAAAAATAAACACTCTTTTAATAATTACCTATACTTAAATGTTTGTACATTTAAAATAGGTACTCAATTAGTATAATCAAAATAAAGAGATAGAAATATCCGCCTATAAATAATACTCATTTAAGACTGAAGAAAATCTTAAAGCTCTTTAAATCTTTAAAATTTCATGATGATCGGTTGGAGAGTTAAGAGCTGAAAGCGTAAATAAAAAAAAAATCAGATTAATTATATTAATAATCATTAAAATTACAATTTTTGGAGTCTTTTGTAGTCACCATAATTAAATCTATCGTATTTGCGCTTGAACTTTTCCGGTCATGACAGATTATGAGAGAGAAGTAATAGAGAGTGCACTTGTGTTTGCGCACATACTTGTGCAATTTAATATATTCCGCGCAGTCGGTTAGTCCATATCGTGCAGTAGGACACCAATTCGTATCGTATCGATTAATTACCCACTGCTAAATATGACTAAAATACATCCAGGACATGGCTTTCGGCATTTTGCTCTATTATTCGATTTGATTTGAATATTCGCTTATTGACTTTTAGTTGCGGCAAGATACATATTATTTACTAGTACCACGAGGGTGGAAGGCACGGAGGAGATTGATCCGTGCGGGATTACAAATTCAATTAAATTTTGAAGGTATACATAATCAATTGTTAAAACAACATTTGATTTCGAAAATATCTACTTATATAAATCCTGTATTCATGGTTCTAAGCCTTTTAAGCTCATTTCTATTATCATTTAACTATTTGTTCCTATTAAGTCTATTTCACTCAAATGCATGACGTAACCTAATAATACCGATTTCTCTCGGCTGCGGATCTAATTATTCGTAACGTAATAAACTCGCGCATGTAACTGACTGTCACTCGAAACCACTGTGGCTGCGAGCGACATGACATTGTGTGGATATCATATAGTTATTTCCATGGCTCTTATAATTGATAGATCTTGATTACTTCTGGATTAGAATGTTATTTATTTATATATGTATACTAAATGCTTGGCTTATTTGTTTTTTAGAATTGAGTTTTATGTTCATAAATTTATTAATCTTAATAAATGGTAGGTAATCTTATGTGAACGATTTCAAATGTAATTTTTTTCCCTCACATAAAAAACAATGTGGTACAAAAGCAGGTGTCCACACCACATTTATTATATACACATTTAACAACATATTTGTACTTCTTCTATTTTTTCGGTGGTAGGACTTTTAGCAAGCCCGTCTCGGTAGGCCACCCACTTCTCATATTATATTATATTGCCAAAGCAATACTTAATAATGATGTGTGCTGGTTGGAAGGGTGAATGAGCTAGTTTACCTAACAGACACAAGAAACATATTCATCTTAGTTCCTAAGGTTGGTGGCGCATTGGTGTTGTAAGGAATGGTCGGCGACGATAATGTCTATGGGTTGTGGTGATCACTTACCATTACGCAAATCTGGCTGTGGCTTACTTATGTATAATATATAAAAATTACTAAAAAGCCATTGCCTTAATAATGTGTTTCTTTTGTTATACATAGGTAAGGTTAAAAGAAAATACATGAGATTGTGCGTGATAATATTATGTCATTGATTAATATATTTCCTTAACTTATTTACTGAGAGCATGTCACCATTTTGCAGGATGTGGCATTCGAGGTAGAGGCCTGTCAGCCGCAACGCCAAAGCTGCGGTTCGCTTCCATTAGTTCGCCTAAACCTATTACATAAGACGTCTTACCACACTTGCTTTTGTACGTAACGGTTATCTACTTGATTGGAAATTACTGGTGCAACAAAGCTTTTAACATAAAGCTTAAGAGGTTTTAGATATAATCTGGGTAAGCAATTTCTGTTGCTAGGTATATTGCGTCTACAATGTAGCGATCTCTTTGAGATCGTGATTTAAAAAATAATGTAGTACACTAGAGGATAAGCAAAATATCAATGACAAAACCATCAATGAATTTAAAGCAGGTCCATTCTGGTCCCAATCTTTCTTAGTTTTTTTTTTCAAAATAAATATATTATTGTAACGTATAGTATAAGTATTTGATTGTACTCTGCGTCGTTGGTTTAGCAGCTAACTTATTATAAGGCTGTAATTCGATTCGAGCCAATAAAACGTTTGGGTTTTCCTGTCGAGAAATTTTCAGTACCAGCCTAGCGGTAGGTGTTAGACACTGAAATTTTTTTGCCTCGAAAAGCACAATCTTGAGCTTAATTTCTCTACGTTCGGGTCAGTTTGACATTCCAATAATGAGAGTTACTTACTCGAGAGCGCATCTACGCACGGTCAGATACGCTATATAGTATCTCATACACACGTACCTACTGTTGGCTAGTTTCCTTTGAGAATGATCTCTAAAATTAATCAGAAGGATATCAACATCCTCAATATCTCCGAAAGTACATTAAATATAAATTATT
This sequence comes from Nymphalis polychloros, assembly GCA_905220585.2. Classification (NCBI taxonomy): domain Eukaryota; kingdom Metazoa; phylum Arthropoda; class Insecta; order Lepidoptera; family Nymphalidae; genus Nymphalis; species Nymphalis polychloros. Next base: position 7,932,045 of record HG992245.1, on the reverse strand, counting down.
TTTATAAGTAATAACGGGACAGATGAATTCAATTAAAAGTATCTTTTTGTTTTATCATTTGTTTAAATAGAAAAATGTTTTTTGTGATTAATCTAAATAGATAAATGCTGATGCCGAGATTTATATAGATATTTTGAAGATCTATTGTTTATCTGTTATAGCCTACTGTTTTGTTATTGATTACATTGTTGACATAAGCTAAATCCTGAAAAACAAGTTATATATAACCTTTTTGTTACTGTAACTTGGAATAAAGTTGTTTAATCATAATCCGATAAAGATGTTAAGTGTCTGTTTTATTCTAGCGATAGTTATTCTATTTGTGTTTATTATTAATGGTAAAAGTAAATAAAAATAGTCGTGGCATGACTTATTTAGCTAACCTTTACGATGGAGTAAATTAATTATTCTTCTGCAGGCAAGCAACTCTTTGAAGTGTTATTTTTAAATTGCTTTACATATTAAACAAGAGTTTAATAAGAAGCAGCAAATTATGCAACTATGATAATCTGTCAAAAACTTATCCAAAGTAATATATGCAGTTTTTATATCAAACTAGCAAATTTTTACAGTCTGAAATACATATATAGAAAATATTTTTCATTTCAGAGAGGTGTCATTATACGGAATAAACCATTATTTATTTTTTGATTTTTAACAATTATAACATATACAATTTTGATTTAATAAAGATTTAATTTTCAAGTAAACAAATCAACTCGCAAACACTAAAATCGATGATAGCATTATTAGTATTACAAGTAGCATTGTATATTATATATATATATCACGGGACGTAGGGAAGGCTGGGCTTGAATCTAATAGCTGATTCGTGAATTCGTTAGTACGGGAATCCATGGTGGGCGTTATACTTCAGGAAACGTTAAAATAAGTGGACAGCAATGTTGTCTCTTGTTACAATTTTAATTGTACAAATTCTTATTTCTTGTACAATTAGGGATTACACTAATTGTTAGTGATTTAGAGCCAATGGATTTGCGAATTATCACCGCGTACAACCGCTGTCAACAATGAACAAATCCATCATCGACATGACGTTCGCCGTGACCAGGGTTGGAATCAGGTACAGAAAAAATTATGCTACATTTCAAATAAAATAATACTATTTTGCCAAAATTACTACATTTGATGTTTCCAGTGAAAGGTAATACGGATGACTATTTTTTATTTTTTTTGGTCTGCAAATAATATATAATTTTTCAGTGAAGGGTAATATGACCTCTTTTTTTTTAGTTATTTCAGTCATTTTAACGTGATATCATCTTTTTTTTTTAAAATAAACAGCATTATATAATACATAATAGAAATCGGTCGGCCTAGATAAAATTATGGTATTTTCGGTATTCATAGTAATGCTAATAATCTAAATTGTAGCATTGGTTGATAATATGCGAATATTCATATAATTGTACACATGAAATTCACAGAGTTCACCCGTTGCTGCGGATTGTATCACATTTTCCTGAAAACTAAGACTATATTGTTCGTATTTCTTCCTAATTTTAATTATTCTTCACTCTAGTAAATATGTTATATTTAACTTTCTGACAATTAACGATAACTTCCTAAGTTATAATTTATAACATTAATTCGTTTTTTTACATATATATATGATTATGGTTTAATCTTAAGATATATTTCCTTAATTAAAGTAGCTAGAATGAAGATTTATTAAATAATCAAAAATGTACTTTTCTAAGTTATCCTTCCGCGAGCACTCGTCCATTTAACTTAAGGATACATTAACCTTAAGATTTTACCTAATATTTTTATTTTTCATTTTGGAAAATGTTAAAATTGGTAAAGTTAACAAATATAGCAAAATTATGTCACGTATTGAATATAAAAGCGATTACTGTAACTTTCTAACAAGTATCGTTTAAAAGTGACAGTATGATTTTCTCATAAGAATGATTTGATATTCTGTGTAATGTTATTTACAGCTGTAACAGTTTTTGGTAGAAAAACACACACCCAGACTGAAAGTTTTTTCTACAATCACATATACAATATATTTATATCCATATAAATAAACAGCCAAGGAATATGTTTTATGGTATTTTTTTATCTTTATGTAAAAATATGCTTAATTTTTTAAGTATGTTCATTGAATACTACTATTACTTCTAGGAGCTAATGTGAAAATTTCAAATAAAACTTAACTATCTATAATTCGATGTTTCCAATACCATAAATGAAAATGTGTTCACGTTATTATAAATTAAAAAATGATTTACTCTACGACTGCAAATTCTTTCGATGCGCGAGTTTCAAAGGAAAATGGACTCTTTATTCAGTTTTGAATTGGTGGAAGATAGTTGTTAAAGTTTCTTAACTTTTATACTTCTTAACGACATTTTTAGAAAAATGATCCAAATTTTAGCTCAATTTTCCAGTTAATGGTGTTCAGTTCATATTCACTACGTTGGCAATGATAGATGTTAGTGAAATAAGTAATATAACTTGAAAGTAATTTATTTAAACAAATTATAATGGATTTCGGGAGTAGCCATTGAAAGTACTTACAGAGGGACTGTTTGTAGATGTTACTAAAAATTTAAATAGTTACTGATATATCTAAAGCTTAACTTTCATAGGATATTTTTCATTAATTTTTTATAATATTACACAATGAACGAAATTGATGGAAACGGCCAGAAAGGAAGGTATTATCTCTTGCGCTTGACCGAGCTTCGATCGCTGCCTCGCCGACTTCCAAAGCCTTGTTAACGTCTAATGACATGAGAACAACCGCAGCGTCCACTTATACTCACTTTTCTATTATTCAATCCAACAACTATTTTTTTATAAGGATAATAGTGAGACAGGTTTAAAGCTAACTCGCTTTTATTAACATTTTATATCGAAGTGAATACTATGTAATATTATTTTTAAAAGTCTGTACTAATTATTCATGACTAGATTAGAACTTAAAAAAAGATTAGTCATGACTAATCTTCATTTTTTTTAAGTTCCCCGAATTTGTAATTTTTTTTAACGGTGCTCATGTGTGTTTATTTATGTGTGCATATTTGTGAAATTGTTTTCACCTTGTATATATTACATGCAAATTAAGATTGCGATGACGCTTAGTTACACGTCACAAACTTATTACAGTGTATTTGAGATCTAATACATTGTAAATAAGTACCAGCAGGACATGCTCGTTTTTGTATCAACAATTCAATAAGAATTCTGACACCAATCATTTTGCAATTAATGTCTTTGAAATCGGAACACAGCGGTGTATTTGTAGGTTTTACACATTTTACAAGATCCCGTGATTGGTGGCGCATGGCACATGACGGTGTAAGCAATGATTAATAATTCTTGTAATGCAATTAATTTGGTGGTGACCATACATCATCAGGTAAAAGGTAATAATATAAAATGAAGTTAAAATTATAGAATTAATTTATTCATTATTATGAATAATTAAAACGAAGAATTTATAAGAATATCGATAGCTTTAAAAGTGCCGCGGTTATTTCAAGAAATGTACAATGCACAAAATCATACAATTTATTTTTGGATATTTGTGCTAACTTTTATACCTAACTAGATATTTTTTCTGTGTTATGTTGTTATATTCAAATGGTAGGTATTCTGTTTTCAGCTGGCTGAAGAATAAGGAAAAATATTTATAATAATATAACTGTTATATTAATCGAAATAAAAATTCAATGACAAAACGACGAGGAAAATGTCACCCTAACGATAGAAAATGTTTAAAATGCGAAATAATGCAAACTATAAGTGTAAATGAAATTAATCGTAGCAGGTCAGAGACATTTGTACACTGCTACGAACTGCGACTAACCGTTTGTAGCAGCTGCTACGTTACCTCTCATGAACAAGATTTCTGATATGAAAAGCATGACGGGCGTGTAAACCTTTGAAATTACAATTTATCTCAGTAACACATATATTTTATGTATTTAGTGTGAATAAAGATAATTAAACTAACTTCGTTTACTGTACCTATTGAAAAGTAAAGTGTAATCTCCTAGACGTCTCGCATTCAGGAGAAATGTTTGGAGCTTATTCCACGGTACTGATCCACTGCGGGTTAGTGGAAAAACATGTAGCACATAGATAAACGTGTTCTATTTCTTTACTGCCGAGTACTATATGGATTACAAAATTTAAGTTTATAAAGTTAAAACCTGTTTATTGGTTTTGGTTGTGTGTAAGGCACACAACATTAAAGTCAACATCCACGAAGGATTAATAAAACATTTAAAAAAAAATGTTTTTTTTTTTTTATATTCCATTAAGGTATATGATATGTCAAATGCAGATGCTATCTGTGACATAGTGACTCAAATAAATTTCCCATGTGTGCAGAGGCGTTGCTTCTTCTAAATTATGGACAATTTTGTGTTCTTGTCGCAAAGCCCAAGTGACCTATTTAAGTTGTTTCATTAAAATGATTTCAGTAATTATGAGGAAAAGGAGAGGATTTTAAGTAATTTTATTATATCTAACTTAAGATTGTTATGTTTATTTTGTCGTTTATAAATAAGATTTCGTTTACATTCAAAAAATTAAAATGTTTCAGCTTTTGTAAAATTAGTAAGTTGCTTTGATGTTAAATAAGAAAAAAATTGTTTTTTTTAAAGGAGAAATAATAATATTCTTTTTTATCTTCGTATCAATAGCACTGTCCTCGATGATTCATTTCATTAAATATACTAATAAAATTATATGTTTGACATTAGAATTCAGTAATGATATTTTTTATCCCAACAAGTAGGTTTTATGGACATCATCTATTGGTGCCATAAAACGAACCGTCCACAAGTGTGAATGATAGACCTGCGTCGGTTATGAAATTCGACCTATAGGTGAATCCAGGGTGACCCACTTTTTGTGTGTGGACTTACAGATCGACCCAGTCCGTTCACAATCGCATAGATAATTTAATGAAAGATGACCTTCGTCGGATTTCTGTGTAAGATATGAGAGGGGGAAGTGTGCCGGGAAGACAATGTCGTACATATTTTAAGCAGGCACGCCCCGTTCGCACAAAGGCGTAATTTATAGGACCGCGCGGAGACGGGTGCCTGAGTTATGTGCCGACGATAGCGACGAGCTTTTAACTGCCTAATGGAGCGATTTACTCCGACCACCTTGCGCCTACTCCCGCTGTTTACGAACAAGTACGTCTTTAAATACTCTAGATTGAATAGATAACGTCTATATGTATATATACATCGTTCATTTATATATATATAACTTAACCTATAAAAGATTATTAGATTAGCAAAGTTATTATTCGAGTACGATGACAACAAACTAAATAAGTATCTAATTGCATTATCCTTTTTTGTTATAAGTTTTTTTTTTTCACACATTTCTATACAAAAGAGAAGCACGTACAGCATAAATATGGACGTGATGTTTGTTAATAATCTCTAAGTAAGAATGAAATTACGATAAGAAAATAAAATCCCAGTGGGTACACTCGGTACATAAGTAAAGATATGCTATTAATATTAATCAGTCTCTTATTTAATGGAATTTCATATTAATTTCATAATATCCTTTGTTCTTTTTGTGCGAAATAGTGATGTTTGTATAGCAGTTAGCGAGTCTGGCGATAGCGTAAGTATGTACGAGCAGTGGGACTTCGATGTGGGACTCAGAAAGTTTTTCAATAAAACGTAGTCCTCGGAGACAACATTTCAATGGAGCTCAGTGTAATGTTTACAGCCAGTGCGCAAACATTCTATTTTCCTACTGCAACAATCGAATAATCTAATGGATCAATATATAAATTAAAAATAATACATTTTATAATAATTATATACTTCGTTTTGAATAAAATTCTTAACATTGTAGATTCTGTCCATGGTTCTGAATTCAGAGTTTTAAAGTTTAAATTATAATCTTTTTCACAAGAGCTAAGAAGTTGGTTAAACTTATGTAATCGTCTTAAAGTCGGCTTGGCTATCACTTTAAACTTGAATGCAACCTACGTTCGGAACGAAACTCGTGCTATCTTAGGAAAACTTACGCTATCTTAACAGGGGTCGGTACTTTGTTTTGCTCGAATGCAGTTGGTCCAACGAGCTTTTGTTGGGCGTTTTGCATTGCAGGTCAAGAGCAATCCTCGGAGATTGCTTTGGGCTATGCGGGGGCAAAGCAAGCTATTTCAAGTGTTACGTTTGCTGCTTTACACATAGGTTAAAACAGTACCATGAGATATCAAGTGTTTAGTAAACAAGTCTGTCATTAATATAATACGCTCACACACATAAACTGACACATACATACAGGAAAACAACTTAGATAGCGTAACTATTTATTAGAAGTAACAAGAACAATATAAAACATTTATTTCTTCGTAGTTAGGTCAACTAATAAATTAACGAGAAGTTGTAATGGATTGTTATAATTGATTCGTAGTGTAGTCATTAGAAGAAACAATTAGGTCGATAGTGGATTACTAAGGGTGATTGCATAGCGGAACGAGGTATTTGTGTCACATCGAACGATCGATTCGCCCGCTCCCAGCCAATTACTGCCGATACACGACCGAATATTGTTCTCAATACATCCGATACAGGGAACACGGTGTACAGTGTGAAGTTGCCGCCATGCCGCGGACATAACGCACTCACTAGATCAGACTGCGGCCTGCACTCTATCGAAAGTTTGTGCTACAGTCCGGCTATGCGCTATCATTTTAGTCAATAGCGACACGTAATTTACTCTTAGTTACAATTCATTCGGTATCAGGAAAAATTATGTGGAAAACAAATGAAATGTACTTGAATAATCTCTGATTCTTTGTCCACCTTTTAATATAAATACCACTATATAGAAAATGTAATAAATATAATCAAGTTTCCACAGAAATATGTGATCTAATGTTTAATATGAAAGTGAAAAATTTGCTTGCTTTTTTAATATTTGGAATTCATAAATAGAATGTTTATTGCACTATTAAACTTTGCGTGTAATAAATGTAGTAAAAATGCAATTATTTGATTTTCCCATAAACTCATTTATTTATAATACAGTACAAGTCTTAGACATACATATGTACATTGTACATGAGCAAATGAATCGATAATTATTTAATTTATTACTCATAAAAACTTAAATATGGCTGTCATGCATGAAAATTGTCAAAAAAAGTAAATGAGTCAAAAAGGTTTTCTAGAAGTCATTGAAGAGTTCTTACTGATTAATTTTACTTGTCCGATATAGCTCACGTTGTATAAAAGTAAAGCTATTTAAGCGAAGTTTAAAAATAATTTATATTTCAATTCTACGTGGGTCACTTGAAAGAAAAGATAATTTCAGAAATCAATTAATATGAATTGCTTTTCTTTTGATATGGAACAATAATTTGTATTAAAACAAGTATTAGATTATAGAGAAGGTCTTGTTGAGTAACACATGCATATTTGAGTAGACCACTTCGTACCGAGGAGGATAAGAAGAGCATTGAAGTGTGAATCAGATACCGGGAGTCGTTTAATAACGTTTCCTACAGTTCAAATTCCAGGAACGGTGGAATTTCTTTTCTTGTGCATTTCCAATTGTGCACAAGATTTCTTTTTCTTGTTTGTTTGAAATGCGCTTTCGTTGTCAGTTTTAAAAATTCTTCGTAAGCTATTTTAAAAGTTTCTTAATATTGTTAATTATGATCTTTCAAGTAATACTGAATATTGGCTTAGTAAGGAAATTGCGTACAAATTTCGTATCAGCAATTTTGTTTCGTATGATAATATCGCAATTTCTTTTGGATTTTATTTCCTTAAAAGAAACTTGGAAATGTAATATTATAGGTAATTTGTTTTGAAACATTATTTCTATTAACTATTTTTCTTGATGATGAAAAGTTTCTTACCTGTACCCGTCCTCACTTTCCATGGGTAAAGATATAGTTTTGCTTCATGATATTTATAAATAGGAATCGCGATTATTATCAGGATCAATCTAAACTATCTATTCACTAACGTCAATAATTACTTGTCATATATGAAAACATTTCAGTGTAAAGACATTTTAAGACTTTTGAAGGGAATCTTAACTAAATAATCAGGTGAGCTACGGCAGTACGACTTTAACGACTCTAGAATGGCAAGAGCTCTCCACGCTCAGCTGCTTCGCGCTCATGCACTTTTCAAGTACGCACTGTTTATGCTCCAGTTCAGCCAAAGCTTATATTTAGCTGGAAGTATTGGTACCTTTGGTAAATAATTAACGTCATCATGCTAATGTAAATTGATGTATGAAATACTCATGCAACTTCTTATAAGAAATAACATTGTTACGAGTATATCTACGCAGGAAGTTTGCTTTGAAGATAACCTATGCTTTTAAAGGTAAAATCAAAATGTATCCATCAATCATAATTTACAGATTATACATTCAACATCTTAGTTACATTTTACTATGATATTAAAGTCGCAATGGTATTTTATATATAGGTACCCTATTCTTAGACGCAAACTACATAGGTTTAAGGGGATAGGTGCTCAAGATATGAAGGGTTCTTAGTTCTTAGAGTTTTAAGCAATACAAAAGAAGTGTCGTGTTTGTGAAATCCGAACAAGTCGACCCCGCCGACTAAAAATTTGTGACACAAATCCCTTAAAAAGTTCTTAGAAAAACTGTTGCTATATTAGATAAATAAAATTATATAGATTTAAATTACAAACTAAAAAATTTATTGAAATATAAATATTAACTTACTCACTTTTGTATCATTAAGGCATAACTATAATAAGGTTGCAAAAATTTTACATTAATTATTGAATAATGATGTATGATGTCGAATCTGGACCGCAATCACGTTTGACAAGATTAATGGTTCATTCATGTTGTTGAATGTAGACTGCGTTAATGCTAATATCATCCCCAAGAGGAGATACAGCTTCCTATTTAGCTACGCTCTAGCTGTTGTGCTTTATATGCAAATACATATTTTTTAAAGAAAATACATTTAATTTACTTTTAAAATACATATATATATATAATATATATAAATTTGTTTTTAATCAAATGCAACATTATATCATATCATATTACAACAGCGAAAGATTTATCATGTAGCGACAATAAAGCATATAAATTGCCATTGAAAATTATTGCTGATTCACGTCGGTCGTAGGCTCTGTTATTATTTCAGTCGAATGACTTGGGTGAAGTGAAATAAATGAAACTATGTTACACACGCGATTGAGCAAATATTTCATCAACTTGTTGCCACAAAGGACTCCGAAAAATCATTGTATTCACGATAACATCCTTCGTACGCTTAATAGAAATTCGATTTTGTTTTGAGCCACCTCACACTACTCGGTGGGTAATAAAGCCGTTATAACCCTCGACTGACTTTTCGAATCTGATGACTACGTTTTACAAAATACATGATGTATATGTAGTATATTTATTTGCCTCAGGCTCGAGCTAATCGTTCGTGGTGGGATATTTACTGTCCCGGGGGAAGTGTCATCAGATAATGTTATGTCCTACCGGTTAGAGTTATTCTGTGTCAATTCGTAAATGGTGAGATTTACTCTCGATGAATAATCGTTATCGCTTTAGTTTCATAATAAAAATATCATATTATTTTAACCCAATACAAAGTTCTGCACAGTTCGTACGATTATTGCGAGCTTTTAAAATATGTTAACATAAAGTAGGTATTATGATACATTTTACGAGGTTATTACTGTAAGCGTAAATAACGAGTGAGCGGTCGTTTTTATCGCTCTCATATTCAAGCCATATGTATGGATGTTGAGTCAAATAATATTTAGTGCATTTTTTATTTACATAAAAATATATAGATGGAACAAGTTTGGTGATATAATATTATCGTATATAAAAATAAAATAACTTTATGAACCATTTTGAAATTTAAATATTGATATTTTTTAATATTTTACAGCATTCCGAGAAATGTAACGTTCTATCTTAATGTCAAACCTATACGAAAATCGAACGGCTAAAATTAAAAAAATCAAATACTATTTATAAAAATGGGTAAAACAATATATGATGTAACCTAAAATTTAGGACTCGATAGGTATTAGCAGGTCGATGAGTTTGAATATTCGACGTAGCTTCCACTTATTAACGTGTAACTAAACGAAGGATTATTTTGATATAGGTAAATTATTTTATCTACTTGGCTGACTGGGGCGAGTAATTATAGTAGCTAAACTATTTAATTAGTCGGTATTAATGCCGGGAATTAATTAATATTGGCATCAGTTCTACCCGAACATTTATTAAAAGAATGGATAACTCGATTGCTCTTATTTCAGTTACTTAAATTCCTTTAAATATTTATTGTTGTATAAATCTTCATGCGATGTGTTTATAAATAACAAAATATTCAACATATATTCAAGGCTTGTGAATTAATTGTTGGTGTATCTTAAGAAATAAATAAAAGCAATAATTAGTTGATTCATAGATTTATGAATTCTAATTGATTTATTAACATTTACAATATTACTTCCTATTAAGTTTTGACTATTAAAAGCTTAATTTGCGGCGAATGTGGCATTGATAATTTAGTTAAATTTTAATGATGAAACTAATAATTGTTGTCTTAAAGCTGTGGTTACACTTATCTGTTAGAGTTAAATTTTGAGTTAAGTTTGAATTAGTTTGAGTATAGTTATTTTTCTATAATTATTTATATATTAGATTATTATATATTTATTACATTTCTCTCTATTTTATTATTTATTACTATTATATTATCGTTATTATAGCTGAACATCTTAAGTTATATCTTACAGAATAATGTTTTTTTTTGCTTAAATTTGTGTTCGCAATGATCAAGATGTTAAATAAAGTAATCCAATAAATTAACCAATTAAAGATGATTTTTTTTTAATGAAAATAAATAAACGCGAATACAATTTTTCTACATTAAAGAGCTGTATAATAAAGTAACGTTTGAATAGGGATTTTATAGAGCGGTACCGTGTTGCTTTAGTATAATTATGTTTATGTATGACACAAAAATGTACGAGGCATTTTATTGACGATAAATTTGAAATTATCCTCATAAAAAAATATACATGCAGTGTTGCCAATGTACATCATTCATTACTTTGGTAAAAGAAACCTTATATCTCGATTTATATTTCGAAATGAGTAATAATAGAAATAAATCATTTTATTCAATTTAATCGTTTTTTTTTAACAAACTGTACCTAGTTATTATCTGTTAATTCACAGTTATTTTACTAAATATACTTAATCCTAGCAACCATAGTCAATAATTCTGTTTAGATATGGAGTTACCAATTCTACTAAAATAATTAACACATTATCGAAACATAATCGCTGCCGTTTAGTTTTTTCTCTATTCTACTAATACAACGATCCAGTTGCATTTCGATTCGTCCTTGACGAAACGTCAAAAAATAATTTGTGAAAGATAAAATTAAAGAGATCTCGGAGTATTGAGGATGGCCTTATAAAAGCCTTAACATTGGGACAATAAAGAGGACCTTCTGCTATAACCATCATAATGAACCCTTTCGGCTTAACAACTTGGGTCTGACTTCCTCGCCGTACTGCTTTAGCGAATGTCAACACTAGCAAGCATTACTAAGCTTAAGCGAAGACAATTATAGAGCGTAGTAAGATATTATTGTGGCTTTATACGTTAAAAATAATAATGTTAGTAATAATTTAGTAGTAAAAAAATATCATCAAATGCATAGATAAAATTTATCTTCGATATAGAAAAAAACATAAAAGAAGATTACTGGCGGTAGAAAATTGTAAAAGGCTATCTAGATAGGTACTATAACCACTTGTGAATTAATCTATTGTATACTGTTTCGTTGATCTATTGGTTAGGTTAGGTTAGGTTGGAGGTATGCCCCGCGTGGAGTGCGGAAAGGCAGGTCCTGGTCCACGAAGTCGGACATGACCTCTCCCTGCGAGCAATCGTGTCGGCGATGCTCCACAGGGAATCGGCCTGGGAGGGCAGGGATTTTGTATAACCTGTTTGTGTGTTTTTATTAATTATTTTTTCGTTTTTTGTCGTTTCATCCCTTATTCTTCATCCTAAAATTCTTAAAAAATTAATATAGGCATTTCATACCGTTTCCTACATTTTCTCTTTATATATATATTTTCTGTACAACCTGTCTGCATGTTTTTATTAATTTTTCGTTATTTTCGTTTTTTGTTGTTTCATACCCTACTCTTCATCCTAAAATTCTGAAAAAAATTATTTAAGCATTTCTTACCGTCTCCTTTATATTCTTTATATACAAATTTTTCATAAAACCTGTCTTTGTCTGCTTTTCTGAATCATTATTTCGTTTTTTGGTGTTTTCATCCCTTATTATCCATCCCCCGTTCTTTTTCTGTTCGGAAAATTTGTAAGGGCCCTTTGCCCTGCGACCGTCGAGTGCCCCTAAGTTGCTTGCGACTGGCGAGTCACCACCGGCCCAGGAGTCGTCCTGGTCCACGGTGGTGCGTAGGGGTAAAAGTGGGAAGAAGGCTTCCCCTCCGGTAGGCGCTGGCGTAACTGCGGCTCCGGCGAGGCCGAAGCCCCAACAGGCGTCCAAGCCGAAAATGGCCGCCCCCCGCTCGGCTGCAGTGGTGATATCGCTGCAGCCTGAGGCGGAAAGTAAGGGAGTGACATACGCCCAGGTCTTGGAGCAGGCGGAGCAAGGAGTGAAGTTCCAAGACCTGGGGATAAGTGGCGGCCTAAAGATCCACCGCTCAGCGACCGGAGCCAGGGTCCTCGAGCTGCCGCGGTCCCACAAGGACCAGGCGGCGAAGCTGGCCGACAAGCTGCGCAGCGTCCTTGATGGGGTCGCCAATGTCGCGCAGCCGGTCAGCAAGGCTGATATTAGGGTGACGGCGCTCGACGATTCCGTCATCCCGGAGCGGTTGGTCGCAGCGGTCTCGCGCGAGGGGGCCTGCTCCCCTGAGGCGATCAGGTGCGGAGCGGTGCAGCGTGGACCGGGCTTTATGGGGATGGCTCGCGTCACGTGTCCCCTGGCGGCGGCCAAGAAGCCGGCCGCCTTCTCGTCGTGTGGAGTGCGGCCAAGGTCGTGCTTCAGGAGCGGCGCCACATGCGCTGCTTCAGGTGCATGGGCCTCGGCCACACGAGGGCGCTCTGCCCGTCGAAGAAGGACATTGGAAGCCTCTGCTACCGTTGCGGCTCCGACGGTCATAAATCGTCGGACTGCACGGGCAAGCTTCGCTGCGTTGTCTGCGCAGAGGCCGGCAAGCCCTCGGGGCACATGATGGGGGCGCGTGACTGTTACCCCCCCATCACGAAGGGAAAAGTGGTCCTCGGCACCCGGACCACTCCCGCAATGAGGAAGGCAACTGAGGAAGCTAATACAAAATCAAAATGAGTACGTCAAGTATTAGCTTCCGACAGTCGAATCTAAGCCGTTCCGCCGGAGCGCAGGATCTACTGCTGCAGTCAATGGCGGAGTGGCAGATAGACCTGGCGGTGGCCTGCGAGCCCTACTTTGTCCCTCCCCTAGCTCATTGGATGGGGGATGTGGACGGAGCGGTGGCGGTCCTCTCGAGGAGCGGAACGGGCTCCCCCCCTCTCCCTCATCGAGAGGGGCTTGGGCTACGTTGTGGCGGGGTGGGGAGAGTACGCGGTTGTCGGAACGTACTTCTCCCCCAACCGCAGCCTCGCTGAGTTCGAGACGTATCTCGGCTCGGTCAGAGCTACGGTGGCCAGGCAGTCACCGAAACCTACCTTGGTTCTCGGCGACTTAAACGCGAAGTCGCGTGCCTGGGGCAATCCCGCTACGGATCCGCGAGGGAGGGCCGTCCAAGTCTGGGCGCTACTCTCCAGCTTGTCCCTACTAAATAAGGGGCAGGTTCACACCTGCGTCCGCCACAACGGGAGTTCCGTGGTGGACGTCTCGTTCGCCACCCCGGTGGTATATTTTTATTTTTTTTTATTTTATAGGTTGGTGGGCGAGCATATGGGCCACCTGATGGTAAGTGGTCACCAACGCCCATAGACATTGGCAGTGTAAGAAATGTTAACCATCGCTCACATTGCCAATGCGCCACCAACCTTGGGAACTAAGATGTTATGTCCCTTGTGCCTGTAAATTACACTGGCTCACTCACCCTTCAAACCGGAACACAACAGTACCAAGTACTGCTATTTTGCGGTCTCTTGGCTAGTTAGACCGCGAACTGGTCAAGGAAGCTGCCATCGTGCAGCAGTGGTGTTCCGCTGGACGGGAGGAGGAGGTTGCCAGCGTCGAGGAGCTGGCGGGCCGCATGCGCAGTGCTCTCAAAGAGGTCTGCGATGCGGCCATGCCGAGGACCCGGCGCAGAGTTCCACGCCGGCATGTCTACTGGTAGTCGCCCGAAATAGCCGAACTTCGGGCGACGTGCAGCCGGGTGCGGAGAGCCTACGTCCGCTGTCGTAGGCGCAACGGCCTCGACGCGGACCTGGAGGGCAGCTCCTGGCCGCTTACCGCCAGCTGAAAAAAGATCTGCAGCTGGCGATAAGTCAGGCCAAGGAGAAGGCGAGAGAGGAGTTGCTCGCGGGTCTCAACCGAGACCCATGGGGGCGGCCGTACCGAGGTGTGCGTGGAAAGTTCCGCACCCAAGCCGCCCTCGTGACGGAAACGCTGCCGCCGGAGCTCCTCGTGCGCCTGGTGGGTTAACTGTTTTTCCACCCGGTCGAGTTTGTCCCTCCGCCTATGGCTCCCAGCTCTGTGATAGAGCCCCCGCCCTTCCCGGTATGGGGGTGTTGTGCTATGCAGACGACACCCTCATCACCGCGACGGGGCGGGACTTTCGGGAGGCGGCCCGCCTGGCCGAGGTCGGAACAACCCTGACCGTGGACCGGATGGAGATGCTGGGCTTGAGGGTCTCCATATCCAAAACGGAGGCCCTCCTCTTCCACGGTCCACGGAGGGGCCCCCCACGAGGGGCGAGTATCACCGTCCACGGGTCGGTTATACTTAATTAGGTTATATTAAATTATAAGAAGTACTATTAGAATTTTTACTTGTAGAAGGTTCAATTTGTTGACTTTTGATTGCAGTTTTTCCATCAGTTACGTAAGGCGATTTTTGTTTTAGAAAAGAAGTTGCATTTTTATATGACGCCTACTTAAAATTTGAATTTAATTGAACTTTACTATGAAGAAAAGAAGCCAGATCGTCACAATATTTAAAACTACCCGCTTCCGCCGCCATAGACAAATTACTGTCGCCTATTGTACCCACGATTATGGATATTATATAACTTTCACTAAACTCTAAATGTAATTTAACAATTCTACTCTTTTGTTGAAAATAAAATTCGTATAGTGATTGACCATCAGTCGGTTTGGTTTCCAAAAGTTGTTTAAGTAAAAGATAAGCATTACGTTTAATTTGAATAGTATCTATTAGTTTATTACACCAATCTCTCCATTTCCAAACAGTCCACCTAGTTTCGTTTTTTTTGTTAGGAATCGAACCAGGCTTTTTTCTGTATTAGGTAATTTTCGGAGGGCTTGATACTTAATAATTTGATCTGACCACCCAAAACTAACCGCGTTTGCTTCTATAACATTAATCCACATATTCTCATCATTTAACAAGGGATCAAACTCAGGTATAACAGACGATAATAATATATTTTGACTCAGAGTAGGTAGGCGAACGGTGTCGGTGCCTTTTACTTCTACGGTGATAATCAGCACTATTACTTGATCAAGATGATACCGTACTAGAAATTGAAGAGTGCCTTCGCGAACGTTTCCTATTTTTCTGCCGTTTACGAGGCATCCTGGGCGTCGTCACTTATCACACTTCTGATATTATAACTAAACAGAGTATATAACCAGTACATCTAAATGTTGGGTTAATACGCGAACAGGGAAGGTGAAGATGAAAAATGTATACGTTGAAAACAAAAGATTATAGTAAATATATTGAGACCTGTTGTACTGACAACTAAATCTTGAGTTACGTTATTAAAGACTCTATGATCAGACGCTGACTCCCTGGTAATGGAGACCCCAATTGTCGGGCGCTATATGCGTTGACACTTTGGCCCCGTCTCATATTAGGGAAATTACGTTAAGGTCTGCAGATGCAACGTAACATGCTGAATGCTTGATTTACATAAACGTCAAAAATAATCGCTTATCCTAAATTATATATTTATGCTATTTACATTTGAGACACTTGAATTTTGAGTTATAGCGCAAAATAAAAACATATAACACTATCCTATTGTCACCATTATTCGGAATCGGAATTGTGATTCAACAGCGTAATACTGCTAGCATTCTTAATAACATTTCATGCGTTCATGCTTTCTTTTATAGCTCTTTTTAATATTGATTTATACATAGTTATATAACACCTCAATGTAAATTATCTTTATGGCAAATGTTACTTTATAAAAATAATAGATTTGGATTTATACGGAAGTTCTTCTTATTACAGCAACTGGTAAAAATAAAAGTTGTAATTCATATCAAGTCATTTAGTTTAACTATAATTACGACGGATGGAAATTACCAAAGTTTATATTTAATGAAGCAAATTTTTTGAATGAATTTCGATTGACTTTATGTAAGTTTTGCCGAGGAAATGACATAAGTTGTCAACTCATCTAATTACGTTGAAAATTTAGGCTATGTTAGATAAAAGTATAATCGACGAGCCGGTTGGTGTGGTTGGTAAGATACTTGCCTTTCACGCCGCAGGTCGTGCGTTCGATTCCCACCCAGGACAGACATTTGTGTGCATGAACATGTCTGTTTGTCCTGAGTCTGGGTGTAATTATCTATATAAGTATGTATTTACAAAAGAAAAGTAGTATATGTAAGTATATCAGTTGTCTGGTTACCATAGTACAAGCTTTGGTTAGTTTGGGATCAGATGACTTTGTATGCATAATGTACCAGGATATTATATTATTATATATATTATATATTTTCATTCATATATTTTTAAACTTATCATCTGATATAATTATATTATAAGACTACTTTTTTATAGAATGGGTAGACGAACGAGCATATGGGCCACCTGATGGTAAGAGAAATGTTAACCAACTCTTATATCGCCCATGTGCCACCAACCTTGGCAATTAAAATGTTATGATCCTTGTGCCTGTAATTACACTGGCTCACTCACCCTTTAAACCGGAACACAACAATACCAAGTACTGCTGTTGAGCGGTAGAATATCTGATGAGTGGCTGGTACCTACCAGATTATACGCTCGACTTCGGCCGTAGGTACGACAGAACATATTTATTGCACTTTCATTAAGTTGATGATTGTATAACTGTTAAAATAATATATAATTAGTCAACTTTAATTAAAGGTAGACTGCATGCTCTAATAATATTTCGATGTAGAAATATTGCTTCTGTCAGTTATAATACAATTTATCATTTAAGCGATAGTTTTAGTACATTATGTAAATAGATAATAATAAAAGGATTTTTGAATAAATTAAGCCTACTTATGATTTATGCGTATTATAAAAGTATTAATGTTAAGATAAATCAATTAACATGCACTTTTCTTATCATAATCCTATTTCTAAATACTAAAAACTCAAAGCTATTTACATTTTATAATAAGCTTAGCAGAAGTCACACCTGCTTATGCAGATCTATAGGACCTAAGGCTATAACTGTTAATGACTAAGTTCATATTTATGAATGATTACAAAATGATATAAACATACGCAGTTTAGATAGACATAAGTCTACACTATGTCTTTATAGCAAATGCTATGGACGAAATTAACACATTAGCGTATTACGTATGTAATTATAATTATACTAGCTGCCCGTACCGACTTCGTACGGGTAAAATAAGGATTTTATCCCGTGCATTTTTTAATCAATGAGATATAAACATTCGCCCATACGGTATAGTGTATGTGTGTTCAGTACAGAGCATATAATAATAATAATGCATAAAGTGAAGTTCAATATGCTCCACATATTTTTTCATTTATTACACCAAAGTTCTTTAACTAAAGTTACTTTTACTAAAGTTCGTTCTTAAAGTAGAGTGACCTGGCAGAAATTGTCATGTAACAAAAACGCGTTGTCCTCCAAGCGACCTTCCCCCTTTTTCTTTCTTACTGATTCTTTCTATTCTAGCGGTTGTATGTGTATGTATGTGTAAGTGTGCAAATTTTCAGATTTGACAATAAGGATTGTGTTCGGCCAATGAGATAACCTCAATTCTATACAAATGTAAATATATTTATCAATTTTAATTCTTACTTTACATTTTTGCATTGAAAACAATAAAAATAACATAAAATATACACATGTGAAAGGGATTTGTTAAGAAGGGCAACGCTTATTGGTCTGATAAAAAAGTAAGAACAATTTCCTCCTTTTTTTTCGCTGGAAAAATGCATTTACGCGTTTCCCCCACATGAATTGGGGGGCTGACCGGCGCTGAAGATTAGATTACCCACTAACAAAAACCAGCGGTATCCTCTCCGCCTGGTCGGTGGGCACCACGGGATCGCTTGCGCATGCTACCGTGACGCCCTAGGGTTCCCGGATACAGGGAACCCCCTTAGCCCCGGTGGTTGTTAAGGTGCGCATAGCGCCTACGCCTTCTCCTCGGTCTTCTTCGACGGATCGAATCAGCGGAGGCATTTTCCTCGCGCTGCCGCTCCGCGGCCTCTTGCGACATGACACTCTCGCAGAAGGAGACTATTTCCATGATTTTAATTAGCATGGCGTTAATCACGCTCGGCAGCGAGAGATCTCCACCGACTATCACCGCCAGGGTATGCCTCTGAGGCCCCATGCAGCACACTCCGAAGAATAATTTCCTCTTGACCGATTTCGACCGCGATGGCCAATCTCAAGAAAGATTTGCCAACTACGCAGGACGTATTATATCGCAAAGAACTTCGTTCCTCCCGGGGGTCCCCCGATCGCACATTTTTTATTATATTTTTAGGTTCTGTCTACATTTTCTATGCGCTCATTCTCATCGTACAATGGTCCCACACTGTGATATAGACCTTTTTGAAAAAGTTAACCCGTAATTTGTTTATTTTTTATTATAATAGATCTAACGCATGTCCATAAGTACACATACATTTTTGTTAATTAACTTACCTTTCACAATATTTTTCTTTAAGAATAATACAGTAGAAATACTCTTAATATTAATAATAATAATAATTATAGCACTGCAAATTTATAATAAATTTAGTTGAGAATTACACGGAAATGATAAAATGATAATAATTGTAAACGTCACTACTGCGATCGATGTACAAACAATAATAATGGCCGAAATTTTTCCGAAAACTGTAAGAAATGAGATACAGCTTATTGCAAGAGAGACAGCAGAACGCTTCCATCCCTACTCCGTGCTGCTTCTTACGTGGTGAAAAGTGACACCAATAGACCCCTGACGAGGATAACTGATCAAGTGTTGATTGATTCAGTTGACCGACCGAGGTTGAAAATGATTGAATTACTAATATCACTATTAAAAAATAGGGGTTGATGGTAGAAGGGTGAAAATTTAGGGTTGTATGTATTTTTAATGCCACATAATTTTAAAATAAAAATAAAAGAATTTGTCAAACAACTCAAAAAAAAATTTTTGTTGTGAGCCACCCTTAACACTTAGAGGTATAAAAATTAGTTATAAGCCTATTCTTAGATCTACAAAATATACATATAATATTTCATCAAAATCGGTCAAGCCGCTTCGGAGGAGTATAAACACTAAAACTGTGACACGAGATTTTTATATATATAGATTTCGAATTGCGAAACCGAATTGGAAGCTACTTGAGTGATGTGCGAAATTCGAGGGTCGGGTAAACTAAATATAAAACATGTGTATACGCGTTAAATGAGCTTAAGCTTATTAAGTGCTCTTAAAATGTTCTTAAAGTAAAGAAAGATCAAAATATTTTTCTTCGTTTGAAATCTTGTTGAATTATTAAATATGATCAAATACAAAACCAACGCTGCCATGCTGAGTGGCAAATGGCAATATTTATAAATTAGTTTCAAATCTATACTACTATATAAATCTATTTTTAAAAATAATGTACAGTCAAACTGTACATTATTTTTCACCTATTTGTGATAAATATTCGTTTTATGATGCAGTGATTCACATTATACTATTTTTTTTCATTTTTGTCTGTCTGTCTGTCTGTCTGTCTGTCTGTATGTCTTCTTATAACTCAAGAATGGCTTGATGAAAATGAAAATTGGTACACACAAAGAACATGTGATGGCGCATATATAAGATCGGTAAACCCTACGGTATCTTATGAAAATTTAGCCATTCGTGTATGTGTGTGCGTGTGCGTGAGCGTGGGCGTGTGCGTGTGCGTATGCGTGTGCGTGTGTGTTAGTGTAATAAATTTTTTTATTATATTTTTATTAATTATACGCGGTGCACAGCTAGTCTTCGTATAAAGTGCCATTAATTTTAATTTACTATGAACTATTTCTATTCATAAATATGAACCACTAGATCAATTGGCCTATATATTATATGGGGTTTTATAATAGGGACGCTTGAACTTTGACAGCTGATTGCGGCCATGTTGTTTGAGTGACAGCTGTCAAATGCAGTGTGTTATATTCATTCCGTCCTCCCAAACCACCATGGCAGGTTACAGTGTCGAGCAGCACGTGCAAATCATAAAATTGTTTTATGAAAATGGGTCTTCAGTTCGAGCAACGTTCCGCGCACTTCGCCCGTTTTACGGTCGCGATGATCGTCCTGCCGAGTCGACTATCCGTCGATTGGTGGACAAATTCGAGTCAACCGGGTCAGTTAACAATCAGCCGGTTCCCGTGCGTCAACGTAACGCGAGATCTGCCGAGAATATCGCCGCTGTGCGCGACAGTGTCCTCGAAAACCCGCGGCAGTCAATTCCGCGTCGCGCACAGGAACTCGGCCTTTCGCAGACGACAACTTGGCGAATTTTGCGTTCTGACTTGAGCCTGCACCCGTACAAGATCCAGCTGACCCAAGAGCTCAAGGTTAATGACCATAGACAGCGCCGTGTGTTCGCTGACTGGGCATTAGAGCAGTTGGAAGTTGACGCCGATTTTGGCAAAAAAATCATCTTCAGCGACGAGGCGCATTTTTGGATGAATGGCTATGTCAACAAGCAAAATTGCCGTATTTGGGACGAGACCAATCCACACGAGGTTCACCAAGTGGCAATGCACCCACAGAAAGTGACTGTTTGGTGCGGATTTTGGGCCGGAGGCGTGATTGGTCCGTATTTTTTCGAAAACGATAATGGTGTGGCCGTCACCGTCAATGGTGAGCGATACCGGTCGATGATAACCAACTTCTTTTGGCCTGAAATCGAGAATATGGATCTGGACAACATGTGGTTTCAACAGGACGGCGCTATGTGCCACACAGCACACGCTACGATGGAAGTTCTGCACGAGCAATTTCTGGACATGGTCATCTCGCGCGGAGGCGACGTGAACTGGCCACCGAGATCGTGCGATTTGACCCCGCTGGACTTTTTCTTGTGGGGTTTTCTTAAGTCGCAGGTCTATGCCAACAAGCCGCAAACCACCGATGCCCTCAAAGTCAACATACGCTACGCCATCGATCAAATACAGCCCGATTTGTGCGCCAGAGTCATCGAAAATTGGACTTTTCGTGTGCGCGCCACCAACCGAAGCCGTGGCGGTCATTTGAATGATGTCATATTCCATACATAATGGGGTCGATAGACCTTCCAAATAAAAAAAAATTTCGCAAATATCTCTCCTACATGTATATTTTTTTGCATTTCAAAGATCAAGCGCCCTTAATGGAAAACCCTATATATATCTTTTAGTTGAAAAACAGATATCAGGCTGATGATGCTGACTTTGAAGTAATTCTCGGGTAAGGAGGTATGCCCCGACCTCCGAACCCAGTTTGGCTTGGAGCCAATTATAAGATAACACACATATATATAAATATAGTAAATTACAAGTAAAAATAGTCGAGGCTGTAAGAAAAATATGTATAAAATCAACTGCTTCTGTTAAGCAGAGGTTTCCTTCAACTGTGCTGTTCTGACAAATATTCCTGACACATTTACCATATGACGCATAGTCAAGAGTTAAGCAAGTGTGTTGTCCAACTTTGATCAATACTTTGGTTGTTTAAGAAAATAGTAAAAATTATCTATATGTTATCACAAATATAATGGTAGTTCTAAAATTAATAATATTATAAAATGTAAAAATTGAATTTTCTTGTGAAAAATACTGTTTGTGAAATTGCGTTCTCCGCCTTTTTTGTACGACATGAAACTGTCAAACCTCCATTCATATTCAAATTGCTCCGCAATAACTCATGTTATTATGGAAGAGCTATAAAAATATCAAACACAGACCCGAGAATTGTGTTGTCCGTGCATAGAAGTGCGCGGTTTCACAAATATAAAAAAAAATACAGAGTTGACTACGTAACGGAGACATTTGAATTTTCTTTTAAAATCAAAAGTAGAAGTTTTAGTTGCCATCTAAAATGATAAACCTAATTAAAATAAGAGCCACGTATGAGTGCGGTTCTTAAATTTAGTGCAAAACATTATTAGACTTTATGAGCTAAAACTACAGCCTCGTAGAACAGAGTTACGTGATATTAAAATTATATTTACTTAATATGGACTCGACGCTAGTGTTATAACTATTCAGGGATATATCTCCTAACTTTATTTACTTAGAATTAAGATGACATGCATAACTACGAGTTTTAATTTATTATTGTATGTTATAAGAATGTTTTGCTGTGTGTCTTTGTTGTATTTGATACAGGCAAAATTATTACCAAGCCACAGCGGCTTTTATCAAGGGTGACTAGACTAATGTGTAGTTTATAATATAATGCCCAAGTGTGTGCGCAAACACAAGTGGGCACTCTGTTTCTTCAGTCTCATAATCCGGTTGTACAGTAAATGCGACACTAATAAAATTCGTAAAGAGCTCAAATACAGGTTTAACTATTTTATAAGCTTTCCGAAACATGAGATTGTAAGCACTGTCAACATCAAAAATCCTATCTATGTACAAATAAGAATTTTTCTACAAAGAAACCCATGAGATTTTATTGGCTCAATCCGGTATTTGAACCCAGCGCTTTGCTATTTGCAGTTTTATAAGCTAGCTGCTAGACCAACAAGGTAGTCCCTGTGTATAAGTATGTTTATATATCTGTATAAGTTAAAAATGAGTTTCACTATAGCCACGTTTACAAAGTCACATGCACTTTAACTGTTTTTTCTATTGTTTTATGAATAATCAGCTCAGTGGTTTTTCCGGTTTTATGTAAGTAAACTTTAAGTTGTTATAGCTGTAGACTCGAGAGATTTTTATTAAATAAATTTATTTATTTATCTATTTTTATCCATTTTGTAGATTACTCCGTACGAATAGATAAATAGACAAAAATAAAAATAATCATTGTTTTGGTAAATACTAACTTTAAAAGTGGCGGTAATTGTGAATTCACACACACAGAAACTGGGTAAAACCCTACAAAGTTTACCTATAATAGAATCGGTATTACATGTCATTGACCTCTATAATTATTTCCATACATATGAAGTCTCATTATTGCCTATTAAAATTCATCCATATATCTCCAATTCCCAACCTATGAATAAAATAATGGCACACTGAGGCATGTTTTATGAGAACTTTTGTTGTCTGAAATTAAAATAAATTATTTACATACTTTGAATTAAAATTATATTTCGAGGGAATGAATAATTTATGTACAGTCTACAATTATCTCAACATTTATGTTAAATACATTGATATTATTCGTAGCTAATATGCTACGAAAAGTTATTTTATATTTCCATTCTTATTCTCAATAATAATACTTTTAGATTTCGCGGTAAAATATTTCCATACCATTTAAATGATTAGTGACTATTGAAAGAAAATGGACACTAAAACATTTTAAAGAAGGTATTATTTCTTTGCCCTATTTCTTGAATGATGATAATAACAATTAATATACGTAATGATTGTAATTATAGAATACGAAGCCGCATTATTTTTCTCTTTCTTACAGATTAAAGCATTTTTGAGATATTAATTAAAAGGTTACCGAAGAATATAATTCGAATCGTTTTAGTATTTCTGTGAGCTCAAGACATTTACTAAAAACCCTCGTTGAAATTTGAATTTGAGCGGCACATTACTCTGAAAATGACTAGCTATAAAGACTTCAAACGCAGGCTAATCGTGGCTTCCGACCTTTTGGTCTGCAAAGAAGGGTCACAAGTGCTTGTTTGAAACATTCTCTTGCATTATTGAGTTACTCTTATATTGCATTTTTCTTTTGGGCACTTGCAAAATTGTGTCCCCAAGCATTTTTTAATTATATTTATTGAATAAACGACGAAAATATTTAATTGTTGCTTGTACAAAACTTTATGCATTTTATTTATTTGCTTCTCTTGATTTTAAATAACCATTTCTTTTACTACCTTTATTTATATGCACATATATCGGGAACAGTAGTTGGCACACTTCAATTATCTTTTTTTTTATGCTTTTAGTTATATATATAAGTAGCTAAAGGTACAGTTACAATGATCGCAAATTTTATCAATTTTAGCTTGGTTCCAAGCTAACAAGCAATAGACCATATAAAATTGTGAGATGGGATCGCTTTTCCCGAAGTAATGTTTTATTGTGCGAAATGCAATAAAATCGTCGTAAAAATTTATAAAGCTACTCAATAAAGTTGTGCATTAGAATTTAGTGGTCCGAAATATTTGGATTACATGGAAGACTTAGAATGGTTAAAGGATGAAAAATTGTTTTTTCATTGTGAGTATAAATCAGAAGTCATTTTTAGGATATTACGATATATTAACATGATTTAAAAAATCTGTTTTTACATTGGATTTATTCTACAATCGAGTAGTTAGTTATACTATTTTATTTATAAATACGAACAAAAATAGCGAGGATTCAGAGGATAATTTATCCGTAAATAAAATCTTTAGGTGAGATGTTTATTGCGTAGAGCGCGGAGGTGTGCCGCGTGTGTGTGACAGCGGCCCAGTTATAATGTCTCTTTTCCGGCGTGGCGCGATGCCGTCTACGTGCCAGCGCGGTCGCTGCTCACTACACGCTTGGCGCACGATGAACTGTTTTTATCATGTATAATGTAGTATACATATTCTTTATAAAATTTATTTAAGTTATTTCATTTGTCATTAGGTAAATTAGCCTAATGATTTTGTGAAATTACGTAAATAGAAAATAAGTAGACGTTAATTATGTATGACACATAATTAAAAAAAAATCTCTATCGTTAATTATGAAATGGGTTAAAATAATTACTTTGAAACTTAACGGGTTAAGGTAATGCAGTTTCTTAAAACAAACGGTCACTTAACTTATCGTCATGCGTTTCTTAAGAATATTAAGAAAGGAGAATAGCATTTTTGGAAAAAGGCTATATTTTCGAAGTAGTGTAGGGGCACAAGCTCCAAACATACTCGGTACCTATGAGGAGAGAAGGACTTTGACCAGCGGAATATTTAATTATTTATTTTTTTAACTTTATTGCACAATACAAAATATTTATTGTACAAAATTATCTACCAGCCAACCTCGGAAAGGAAGAAATAACGTATTTATGTATAAAAGAAAAGTAAATTGACGGGTGAGTAAAGTTTTTTTTTTCATAAATGTATTTCATTGAATATTCGCTAATGTATAATTTACTGAAATATTAATTCGCAACAGGGATATAGAAAAAAAGCAGGTAAACGATTGTTTATTGTCAGGGAATTCTCCATTTCGCCGCTAGGGAATTATATTTCGATAAGGCATGTACGGCTCTAATCAAATAAAGATAACATTGTATAATATCTATAAACATGTTTTTCGATGCCTTAGTTCGTTAAGAATGAGATATATGGCCTATTTTTCTTTAATAAAATAAAATGCACGTAATTAGGTTACATTTAAAATTTACAATCTTTCCCGCACTGCACCTCAGTAGCTGTTACTCGGTGCATCTTCATTTAGTTTATGTTAATAAGTTAGTGCTTAGTTGCGGAGCCGTCAGCATTTTCACGCGAAACGGCAAGCTGCACCTTATCGGATCGGGCGAAGGACGAGGTTTTGAGGGTTGTTTCAGGGGTGGTGGGAGGTACAAAAGGCCCGTTAGTGCTGGCTATCCCGCCGTCGTGAGCGGACGTTACGTAGTTACGAAAACTCGTGTTCGTTTTCATGCCTACGGTTCGTATATCCATAGGTTAATCTAATTAAGTGTCGCGTAAACTGACTTCTCAGGTGAAAATTGCTCTTAAATATTATCGGAGCAGGGAATGATACCAGGTCTGATAAGGACAGGACACTAAAGGGTATGCAATGTTAATGTAAATATTATCATAACATTATAAATTTATTTCTTTACTTTAAAAACAAATGATTTATTTGGTAATTACATCATCTTGATGATTTTTGTTGTGCGTGCATCAAGGATGAATAACACGTATGATAATTTCAGTAATTCAGAAATTGGATTGTTATCATTCGCAGAAAATATTCTTAGAATTTCTTTATTTATATACTGATTTACTTGTTCTTTTACCGTTAATCTAATATATTATATAAATACGTCTGTAAGTTCTCTAAACTTTAAAACTTAAGTTATATGATTGTGTTATCGTCACTGTACAAATACCTTATTTGGGATATTTTGATGTTTAATGGCGCAATTATTGCTTAATGCTTGTCAAATGTCTTTTTTGCTTCTCGTTCAGGCAATTTTTCTCAGGAAATTGCTGATTAATGGAGTTGATAAGTTTTGTTTAAATTTTGAATGCAACGTTGATTGGTGTGTCTAATTATACTGTCAATGACTGGGTGTTACTGGCGAACGGTAAATTAGTTCATTAGATCTGGGACGTAAAGCCGATTTCACAATATTTACGAATTTATTTATTAAAATTAAATATGTTTGTACTACATACAATATACCTCATATTGGTTCTTGTTACGGAAATAATTTTCATATGCAGATTTACGTACAGAAAGAATGCAAATGAAGCGGTTCCGCGGTTACACTTTGATAAAATGCAAGAACATGTTCCACAGACAACGAAACATTTCAATGAATTCTGATTACAATTTGGGACTAAAACTATGTTTATAGTAAGAAAATAGTTTTTTTAACATTTGGTAGAAAAAATATATAGACTTGAGATCCAGATTGATTGATTGTTCTTGAAATACTAAAATGAAGTAGATGTTAATAATCATCTTATGTCTTGGAAATTCGAAAGTTTAATGTTGATCGGATTATTGTAAAACTAAAAAAACCGTTATCGTTTGTGAACAACTGTTATGTGATTAAAATCCTTTAAAAAAACTTGTACATAAATAAATATTTAAGTCAATATCATAAACAAATAAAAACCACAATCTTTTTTACATCTCATGCAATTGTTTATTCTATAGTTTATACTTATCAATATTTTACACATAGCATCAATTTATTTTTGTTACTATAACTTACAAAAAATGTTGAATAAATTTAATTACAAAATATGTAAATAACATAACATAAATATATTTTGTAATGTAAGAAGTACGATTACAAATAAAGAAAACAATTTTATTAAAGAGATAAACTTTAGATGTTTTATATGTTTGTTAATTGTCATTACCAATATGTTTTAGTAGCCAAAAAATATATAAGGAGATAAGTATTAAACTTACAGAGAGGTGCATTTATTAGATGCTACTTGATTAAGCCAAATCTTATTACGAACTAATTTAAACCTGAGACGTAAGTGTCAGGCAACTGACTTTATATTTTTATAATGTTGAGCAGCTTATTATAAGAAATAAACTACGAGTAGTTTAATCTATCTTCTTAAGTTAATTAGGTTGGCCTGGATTCTATTTACCCTGAGCCATGAAGAGATTTACATTTCTATTTTGTAGTATTTAAATTTTTAGCTCTTGATTCTGTTAATAAAAATTATATAAATATGACGCTAAGTTCCTGGGACAAAAGGCAGCAAAGAAATGTTTTCATATAATATAATCAATTATACGGATAATCATACACAATAGCATTAAGTCCGAGAGTTTTAATTAATCTTTAAAATTGGTTATATGTGGTTTTTTTTTTCTTTTTACTTTGTAAGAATTTGTTCATTTGGTCAGTAACAGCCTGTGAATGTCCCTCTGCTGGGCTAAGGCCTCTTCTCTTTTAAGGAAAAGGTTTTGGAGTTTATTCCACCACGTTGCTCCAATGCGGGTTGGTAGAATACACATGTGACACATGTACACAGAATTTCAATGAAGTTTGACACATGCAGGTTTCCTCACGATGTTTTCCTTCACCGTCAAGCACGAGATGAATTATAATCACAAATTAAGCACATGAAATTCAGCGGTGCTTGCACGGGTTTGAACCCACGATCATCGGACAAGTTGCACGCGTTCTTACCACTGGGCCATCTCGCCTTCATTTGGTCAATTTTTACAATTTATTTTAAATATACTGAAATACATTTAAAAATATCTCTAATAATAATAGTGTATGAGTATAAAGAAAAAATTATGGCCTATCACTTATGTCCTTCCTTGGGTTCAGGCTTGCTTCATAATAAATTTCATTGAAATCGGTTTTTAGCCCTGAAAGCATAACAGACAGATAGAGTTATTTTTGCATTTATAATATGAATACAGGTTATGTACGTGCGCATAAAAGTTTGTGGGGCTTGCCCGGGTTTGAACCCGCAATTGGTAAAGATTCATGTATATTTACCATCTTGGCTCTTATTGCTATTATAAATTGTACTACAATGTATTTTTTATTTTGATGTTACATAAAAGTTTTGCGGGTAAAAAAAAACACATTTAAATTTTATATTTGTAGTGTAAAGGTTGTGAAAGACGAGTATAGCTGCACAAATAAAAAAATAAAATAAAAGAGTTAGTTTTCGACTGCACCCAGACACGTAATTTATAAATAACTATGTATTTATAAAAAATCAACCTCTTCAATGAAATACTGTGCATGCAGAAAAGGTATTAAGATTAACTTTTCATTTTCTTTCCACGTGAAAAATTCTATTGCGTCTTGTCATGAAATGAGCTTACTCAATGCGTTTTCAGGTTATTAGGTTATCAAAATGTTTCTTTGTCGTACTGAAAATGTAGCTTTAACCTGATTATTATTTGAAATGTAAATAATCGCATATATCCACAAAATTCGAGAATTATTTGTGTAATGTTATTTTGTGTCCTCATACAAATAACGTGATACAGATATCACATGTTTGTACATATCGTTGATACAAAAAAAATATGAAATTTAATTGCAGTTATTAGTTCTAAGCACTTTACTGTGCTTTATTTATGCGGTGCACAATAGTACAAATAAAAATATTACATCGCAGTTGCATTTAAAAGAAAATACAGCTTATTCCTTCACGCTGATTCTGTTTCGCGGGTTGGTAAATATTTTTGACAGAATTTCTTTTAACACATGCTTTAGCATTCAGCAACATTCTTAGAGATCCATCGTCGCAGAGAACAAAATGAGTTATAAAGCTTGGATGGAACTTCAGAATAATGGTATTATTTGTTTACAATATACAAGTAATATAAAAAAAATCTCTATCAAGTTGGTAATTTTTTTTAATAAAAAAACATATATTTAATTTTTTATATGATAAAAATATTTAATTATATCGTTCTTAGGTTTTCAATCTTACAATAAATATTCGGAAAACTTTATCAAAATTAACAGTTAAACACAACGTTTATTTTCAAAATAGATCAATAAATTCATAAAACAAAAAAAAAAGACGAAGGCATGTATATTTAATCCGATTTTGTCAATCAACACTAACCACAATATACATAAAATAGGCTAAGACCCAACATTCATTGTAATATTAATTAACAGTAACTTTAGTTTGTTTTATTTCAGCCATGACAATTGAAGAATAGTATACAGCCCACTTATTTATTATTAAAAAGCCAAGCAACAACGTTTTGTATTTTATTTCTGGAGCAGAATAACTTCTTACTTTTAACTCTGCGAATGCTTCTGAATTAAGGATTATACTTACTACCAGATATCCCATTGAGCTTATGCTGGTACTGAGTGAATCTACGTCAGAGGAAATAGAAAATCGAATAATGATGACGAAACGGTACGAAAGGTTTTTCACTTATTTTGATCTAGAAGAAACCGTCCTTCGTCTATCGTACGGACTCGATCAGAATCCCGTTCGTTTTAATTTTTTCTGCAATTTGGACCGCATCCAAAAATTTGTTGACTTCAGTTGCTTTGGAGTTTAGTAAAAATGGATGGATAACTTTTCTTAAGATGATGCAAAATAGATATTTATATTCTATTAGGAAACATTTACTTTGCCGGTTACATTTTTTTTAAAACTATATGCTTTTTTATATTATTTCGCTCTCCCTTTCAAAATAATACCTTGTCACCACGTGTCACAATATAGTGGACACTTTGGAATGGAAACACAACAATAATAAGTACTGCTGTTTTGCGGTAGAATATCCGCGAAACAGCAGTACTTATTATTGTTGTACAGTACAAACAGCTGTACTTGGTATTGTGTTCCGGTTTGAAGGTTGAGTGAGCCAGTGTAATTACAGGCACAAGGGACATAAAATCTTAGTTACCAAGGTTGGTGGCGCATTGGCGATGTAAGCGATGGTTAACATCTCTTACAATGCCAATGTCTATGGGCGTTGGTGATCACTTACCGTGAGGTGGCCCATACGACGGTCTTCCTTCCTATGCCATAAAAAAAATTGATTGCCTATAACTGAATACTAAGAGTGTAATAGTGAAGGTAATTATAATTAGATATTAGAAACAAGAGACATTGCTTTTGCTTTCAACTATGAGGCTTGGAAGTTATCTCTATTATTCTCTTGTGCTGTAATTAGACTAGCTCTTTCAGTCTTACACTGGAGTAAGGTAATTGAAAATCGTGTTTTACTACCAAGGAGACAGGCTTACGTTTAATACAACAGCTACAATAGTATGTAACTTCGGTAAATATGTTTATTTCGTTTCTAAATTATATCGTCATAACTATAATTGATTAACTTGCAGATTCAATTCTGTTACCTCAAGTACTTAAGTAGTTTAGTTAGCGTAATAATTCCAAAACAAACAATAATGCTATGAGTTGTCTCAAGTCAATAAAATAATGTTAAGTATCATCACTGTTTTATTTTAATAAATGTGATAATTCTCTACTAAGTATGAACATATTACTTAACTATATTTTCAAAAAAATATAGTTAAGACGTAAATATAAGCCTTTGTTGTGCCGAGAAAATAAACATAAAATAAAATAAAATAAAATTAGTCTGAATATTCAATAAACAACCAATGGGTAGTACTTAGAATCGAATAAAAAAAACCATTTAATCAGGCGAGTAAAATACTTAATATTAGCGAAAGATACTTACTAAGCTGTACCTTAAATCCTGTATAACATTTTCAATCCAGTCGTTATCTGCGACATACCTTCTTCAAATAAAAAACAAGTTCGATTATCACTTCATAATGAACTGAGTTCTATTGTTACGCAAATCCCTTTCAAATGCGAAGCTTATATAAAGAGGACATAGTTGTGAACGGATAACTTCACATGGACGAATTTTCACTTGGGCCATTGAACACTTAACGTGTTCACGAGGGCGATGAACTCATGCGCTCTTTACTCAGCAACTTGAATGTCTTTGTGTCATATTCACATTGAATTGTATATCAGTTTAGATAAATATGTAAAACTTATCTAACTATGTACAAATTTTATAAACTCAACATAATCGAACGATAATCTATAACAGTCAGTCTATGGTAGACGTACCTTAAGTATCTTATAATATTTTGTTATTTGTATAACAACCTATTCACGTATATACGCAATATGCCTTAAACTCTACTAAATTACATATTATTAACTGAAATACGAATAATTAAAACGGTAAGTTTAAAGTTATTCTGAAAATAAGACTGTTAATGGTTTTTTATGATAAATTATCAAACCTATAATAAAAAATGTTCAATTATGTGCATTGGTGCTTATTATATTGTAACCGAAAATATTACTTTAACTTAATTTATTGTTATAATTTGTAACAAAATTATGTAATTGAAATGCCGATGTTATTTGCTTATATTTGAAAATGTATACATAATATGAATACAGTTTTTGCGTAATCGTTTGATAATGTCCTCCAGACCGATTTCGGTCGCGGCGGCCAATCTCAAGAGAGATTAGCCAAATGCGCAGGAGATACTATAGTGCACAAGTGTGTGCGCAAATACGGGTGCACTCACTATTCCCTAGCTCTCATAATCCGATGGGACGGCAATCCGACACGACCGAAAATAGTTCAGGCGCAGGATTAACGGCTTTACGGGCTTTCCGAGGCACGGGAGTGTACACACTTCTAACTTCCAGACTCCGGGCAGCTACTGAGAATTTTTTGACAGAAAAACCCAAAACCAATTGAACCCAGGACCACCGGGTCTGCGGTCTTATATCTAGCCACTAGACCAACGAGGCAGTCTAATAGTTTATTGGTGTTAGATTATTACGAATTTATTTAATCAAATTAAAATAATGACTACGATATCTTGCACGTAATAGGATTAAAATTGTACTATTTATAAAATTTTTATTCGAGTAGAATACTTTATACTAGCGACAAATACTTAATAAAATGTACCTACGTAATAGCTTTAACTCTGCTGTGAATTCATAACAGTTGTATACAAATGCTATTTGAAGTGCATCTATGCAGGCTATTGCTTACAAATTACTACGATTAACACAAAGGATGAGATAATGGTGAAGTGTTAACGATTTCCATTAGGCGTTATTGGTAGAAACCTGCTATTTGTGTTCTGACGTTTGCAGGTTAATAACTATAAATGCTAATACGAGTTTATGTCTCGGTTATAAATGCTTAACCAATCAAACCAATAATTTCAGTTGCTTACTATAAAATTTATTTTATGGCTTGAGTGAAACAAAGTTAATTATTTAAATACAAATAATGTACCATAATGTTTGTGAAACTCATATTTTTATAGAAATTCAAAACGAATTTCTTAAAATATTAAATATTTATTTTTTAAAAAAACTTAAGAGCAATTTTAATCAATATGATACACGTGACTATGATATTGATCATATGCAAGTTATAAAGTAACTGTACCTTAATGATATTTTAAAATTTCTATATCCTTTCCTTATAATTCTGTTTGTCTTCCTAAATCTCCTTAGAGTTATCGATATTGCTTAGAAATCCTTGGACATTTTCCAAAAGAATTCAAACTGACAGTAAAAATGTCGAAACTTTTGCTTTATTGAATCAGATTCTGCTACGCGGGTCTGTATCAACTGGTGAACTAATGTTTAACTTAAAGATCTTGGTACAAGAAACTTTTTGGTATGTATCTATTCTGTGTTACAATGAAATTTGGATAAATATTAATTTATTATTATCTGTATTGTCCGCGAATAAAAAAGGGTTATTAACGATTATTCTATTGTGTGAGTACAATCACTAAAAATAATTCAATGTGTGAATATTCTTCGGTATTTTCGCTCCTAGTGAAGGTTGTGATAAATTGTTTCTTAAGTACTTAACTTTTCAGAAAAACTTAGTGTGACTATCCTATATATTAACTCTTATACTTGACGAATGGTTTCGCGTGCCTTTACCCAACCCGTTATCACGACATTGTAAATTAATGAGTTTGAGCAAGCAATTGTCTTTCTAGAAATTGAATCAGTACAGTAAGAATTTTATTTATATATGAAACAGCTACTATACGATTAATAACAATGTAGACTATTGTATATAAACGTCGTATTTGACCATTTGTTATCTGGAATTTAGACAACAATATACGTATTTAATTCAATATTCTCTTGACCGATGTGGGCCCCGATTGTCTAGTAACTAAACACAATATTTGTTTTATACGGGGAAAATCTTTTATCTGTAAAAATACCTAGTTCACTAGGGGGATGATCCGGGTATGTTTGAGTATAATCGACTAAAACCCTGCAATGGCCGTCAACTTTATGGATCGCGGGACCTCTGGAAAGTTTGTTTTATTATAATGCATCCAATGCCTCTACAGTGTGTAAATAACATTCAGTAAAACTTTCATAAGGGAAATGCTCAAACCCAGCCTCTTGGGCTGCTTCGATTCTTGTCTCTTCAACACTGTTCTGCACGTATTAAGCGGGGACATTAACTTCAGAGGCGAGTGTGGTCTTGATAAACCACATCGAATCCGAAATTTTAGCAATCCCACTGTGCCATCTCCTTCGAGACTATGACATTTTACCGCGAAGAAGGAGATTAGGTCCTGCCCATCTACTCCTTGAAGGAAAGCCGTGCCATCCTAGTTATAGAAATAAAAATGCACGCGAGTGTGTCAGCGCTACTTCCCGTTTTATTTTCTTGCCTTAAGGCAAGAAAATAAAACGGGAAGTAGCGCTACTACATACTAAAATTTTTTTTTTATTTCTCACAAAATCTTGAAACTGTCCTTTATATTCAAAATAATAACTTATATTATATTTTACATAGTTGCCCTGCAGTATATACCTAATAAGTTTCCAATAACTTAATTTACAAATAAAGTTCTTAAAGCGGGTAATCACAAAATTACACACAAAACTAATAATAATTTGGGCTGCAGGTTCGTGACACCGATTAGGTATCTGCGAACACTAAATCTCTAATGATCTAACTCGATAATCTACCTCTATTTTATTACCTCGACAGGGTCTCGACACAGCTCGAGGATTTCATGCCAATCCCGTACTCTGATTAGACGGATATCGTTAATAGCTAAATGTATAAAACATTTTTAATGAATTATTCATTAATATCGTACAAAACGAATTAACAGAAGATAGATCACACAGTCACATTTTTAATTTTTTTTATAAGCGCAATTTTAAATAACTTGTGGTGAATTATATTTTCGGAATTAGGTATATTCCACTAAATTTCTTTGACATTGTACTATACTTTGATTGGTGCGATCACGTTTGTTGTACATAATTGTATTGTGTGTTTGTTTATATCAACAAATCAATCAATAAATAGGTTATTAAAATTAAAATTAAAACAGTTGACATTTAATCAACAGAAAATCAATTAATCATTACCTAAAGATTATCTACTCTTTTTAAACTTTTTTCAATGAAAATTAGATACAGACTGACAATTGGATCAACTGACGGAAAGTGTCACATTGGCATTATACGAATTATGCGTCTTTGAATATGTCTATATTTTTATGTATTTACGCTTTCAAGTAAGTAAAAAAAAACTAAAACAAAAATTTTATTGTTGACTTTAACTTTATCTGCATGATTAAATGTTGGGTTCCGAGCTATGTATATTTTTGCATGTGCTTTAAAGTTATTAATTGATAAATATAAAATAATATACGGGATTTTACAATAGAAGCCTTGACCTCAGGAAGGATGTATTGACTTGGCGAAGTCGGAAACTTGGTGATACAAGTTTATCTTTACTTCTCGTGCTTATGCTACGCTGTTTCTATTAAAATAATCGATTTTGTTGTGGATATACATAATACTGTTGTAAATATATTTTGATGCTACTTAAATTTTCCAGAAACTGTATAAAGAAATATGACAAATTTTATGGTAATCAGTCAAACTATGTCGAACTGTATTAATCTCAACAAATACCCAAAATCAATGGTTATATACATATATGTTCTTATATTATTAAGTAGATAAAACCTGAATTGTTTTCCAAGTTGGGGCGTGTAGCTGTTACCCATTAAGAAGATCGATCAGTTAGGTTAACTTTTTAAGGTTTACTTTGAACGAATGGGTTGCAAGCGCAACATTATTGCAGCTGTTGTTACGAGTAATCTCAGTTTCAGACGAGCGATTTGGCTAGGTGGATAGCATCGCAAGTAGCATAAGCTTTAACGTAGTCAAATTAGACTGTTGTCTCTCATTTTATATAGATAGGGTGAGCTTTAGAGTTTTCAGACAAATTCAGTAATCATGATTTGTTTCGAAGCAAGCTATTACATTATGTATGCAATAATTTGAATTATGTTTTATTGTATTAAACATAAACAGTATTATAATGTTCGAATAGTAAATTTGACTTGGCTCAAATTTAGTTGTGGGGCATGAAAAATAATAAAATGAACTAATTATTTTATTTGTGAGGATCGACACACTTTTTTGTGTCATTTCATTGACTTGGTGGTAGAGCTTTGCGCAAGCTCGTCTGGGTAGGTACCACCCACTCATCAGATATTCTACCGCAAAACGGCAGTACTTTGTATTGTTGTGTTCCGGCTTGAAGGGTGAGTGAGCCAGTGTAATCACAGGCACAAGGGACATCTTAGTTTCCAAGGTTGGTGGCGCATGGGCAATGTAAGCGATGGTTAACATTTCTTACATTGCCATTGTCTATGGGCGTTGGTGACCACTTACCATCAGGTGGCCCACATGCTCGTCCGCCTACCTATACAATAAAAATAAAATAAAATAAAACATGAAAATAATCAGGATTTTCATATTTTTTTGTGAAAATAAGAGAAAGGACCGCCGAAGTTGGTGATTGGTGATATTTATATGAAAAATTAAACAATTGTAGGAAAGAAATCGAACCCATACATAAAAAATGGTCTGTTATGTTTATGTGTAAGATAGACCGCGCTCGAACGAGACTTGGACAGAATGCTCCGATATCACGAATGTCGCGAGAGTATAATCATTGTGTAAAAATAGTAAAGTAAGTAAGGTCCTCCAGACCGATTTCGGTCACGGCGGCCAATCTCAAGGGAGATTAGCCAACTGCGCAGGACATATTATAGTGCACAAGTGTGTGCGCAAACACAGGTGCACTCTCTTTTCCTTAGCTCTCATAATCCGATGGGACGGCAATCCGACACGACCGGAAAGAGTTCAGGGGCAGGACCAACGGCTTAACGTGCTTTCCGAGGCACGGGAGTGTACACACTTCCAACTTCCAGACTCCGGGCTGCTACTGAGAATTTTCTGACAGAAAAACACAATAACTATTTATTGGCCCGACCTGGGAATTGAACCCAGGACCACCGGGTCTGCGGCCTTATATCTAGCCACTAGACCAACGAGACTGTGTAAAAATACAGCAACACTGGACATTGGTTGTGACGAGCCGTCATCATTCATGAAAAAATGTGATTTATCTTATAATGCAAAATGTTAATTCGTTTTAAGAACTTTAGTTAGTTCTTTTGTTTTTTATTTAAATTCGGTTTTAAATTTTAATTAGTTACCTCTTTTTGTTTTTGTTCTTTTTATTTAAATATTCGTTTTTTAATTTGACTTTTTGTAAATGTGTGTGAGAATGGTGTGTTCTCCTGTAATCGGTTGTACATAGTTAATTTTAATTTAATGTAAAGCGTGTTTTAATAAATAAATAAGGTAAATAAGGTACCTCATGGCACCGAAGACGGGCAATATGTATACATATATGTTAAAATAAACTCAGTATAATCTTTTTTACGCAAACACTGAAGCTTAAAGATGTTTACACACGGCACTGCCAAAGAAGAGGCTTTGTAGTGGTCTTTGAATTTGTACGCGCGTTTTATATATGCGTGGATAAGTGAGACCGAGGTGTGAGTGGGAAGCGTTGTTGGTTTTTACAAATTGTTGAGTAAAGTTCATTAATTTGCATAAGTTGACCTCCGCCGGCGGTCCCACTGTTTTCACGGCATTATATATAAGCAGTTATAAACTTTCTATTTAAATAAATTATTTTATAAAATAGCATAAGATAACGGTAAGGTGTAGATTGTTAGATTACAATTTATGTAATAAAAACAAAACTTACACGTATGTAATGTTAGAAAAACCTGTACGATGCAAATTTATTATATGTTTTAATAATAATTTATATTATGTTACATCGTCTCTTTAATTGTTAACGTTAAATGTAATAAAAATAGAACATTATACATTTTAAATTTTATAACTTTTTAAATTTTATAATCCATTTACTGTAAATTTCAGGATAAAGATATCTTTTATAAAACATCTCTCGTATATCGTTCAGAATTCGTAATCGAAATCGAAACAGATGTTAAAAATGTTGTATGGTATTCTAGAGGATATATATATCGAAATCACGCGTGTGGAAGTCTTTGGACGTGACCTAGTCTACCCTACAACAAATTCTAGCTTCAGTTCAGTTATGTTATTCGAAATTGTACCTTATGGGTTATCCAAAAGTATTAGATTTCTGTGCTATATTCTTTGTATGTAGTGAGAGTGGTAACGTATGCGAAGCTAACCCTTATCAGTCAAACTGTAGTCGATAATACTTTGTATTTTCTGTCACTATCTTACCAGTCGTTTTTTTCTTAATGTACTCAAAAATAATAGAGAAGCTTGAATTAACATCCTGTATGAGAAATTACATTCAAACTGTTAAAACACAAATAATGGTATGGATATAATTAAAAAATAAAAATAGCACGTCAACTAACAAGTTTGTTCCCAAAAGCGCCCAAACAAATAAGTCATATCTATGCATGGAAATTAACATTAAATTATTTGGGATTATTATTTAAGGAAATTGGAATTAATATATATACTTATATATTAATATTAGTAAATATACTCCGTATAGTTAAGTAAAGAAAAACTGTTTCACTCTATCACTAATAATAATTTATACCATTTTTGTTAGTGATAGAGTGAGACAGATAAGGCGATGCTTATTTAAGTTACCATTCAACCACTTAATGACAAACCAGTCAGTAAGAACGCAAAATTTAAAATTTACGTATTTGGAGCCTTTTGCTTAGCCGAGATGGCCTAGTGTTAACATCACATCAATCTTAACCGAAGGTTGCGGTTTCAAGTCCGGACAACCGCAAATGAATTTTCATGTTATTTGAGTTTATAAATTCAATTCATGCTCGGACGTGTAAGAAAACATCGTAAAGAAACGTGCATGTGTCGGTAGAAAAAAAAGAAATGCACGTGTATCAACCACCTCGCATTAGAGCAGAATGGTGGAATATACTTCTACTCAAAAGGTGATGAAGCCTATATTATTCGTACTAATATTATACATGCGTTAGTATAGTATGTTGTTTTGTTAGAATTGTAAATCGGTATATACATACATAGTTTATGGGTCGGGCATAGGTTATTTTTTATTTCGAAGCTGTCGCTAAAAGCTAGTTTTCCTTAAAATCAGAGCTCCACGTTTGTATTTGACTATGGTCGGTACGCATCATCGAGCGGACGCGTCGTAATCACGTCGCCGACACATGTCTTCTCTAAACATGTCGAGCATATCTCGATATATAACGTGAAAGCGAAAGAGCTGCTAATACTAATAATAGTATTAAGTATTTTTAAAAATGCTGGTATAATTATAATATTGATTTAGTGCCTCTTTGTTGTTTTTTTTATTTTTATAAAAAATAAACAGGACAGTGATTTGTCACTGTCCTGTTTATTTTTTATAAAATAATTTTGAATTTAATAAGTCATGTTATTTAGCTAATGACAGGCCTAACCATCATCTACATAATATTGCGTTTCACGCAACCTGATACCGAGCGTCATCACGAGAGCTCGTACTTTTGTCTTCACAAACATCGGCTGATAAGCATTTCTTATTGTACGAAGTGAAAATAAATTGTTAGAAAGCTTCATTCTTGTCTAATCAGCAATTCCAAAAAAAAAAAAAAATGGTAATTTAATGCGATCTTCTTAACTCGTCTCATTGTTATCTAGGTTTAGTTAGCGTATATGTAAATTAATTGCTTAACAAGTTCCTACTACCGTTTTGAGAAATTAATTTCATATCACTTGAAAAGAATCGGGAACAAAATTTACCGAGATTATTGTTTTTCTCAAGTGGTACGCAGCTTAAGTTTTTTTTTATTTTATGTGTACAAGACTAACATAATATGATAGTCAGAAAAGATAAAGTAACTGATATTTTAATATCATTATATTACTAGTTTTGTTTGTGCATGATGTAGTTTTTAGGTAACATTAAGTACTTTTTTGCGTCCCTGACAATTTGTATGCAAAATTTCACTTCACTTTCGCATTTATAATAATATTAGTTAGGATTATAAAATGTATATATATATTTGAATACTATAATATAAATTTTACAATGGCCCCATCCATTTATTTTTAAAGAAGACATTGTTTTAATATTTTTTTTTTGTATAGTAGAACAAGTAGTAGTTTTGTGTCTGCATTTCAAAAACAAAGTACGCTCAAAATATTTCTTTTATTTCCACAAATGCATTCTCAACTTTTCGCCCTGTTCCCTCGTATTCAAGTTTTATTCTTCGATTTTGCAGACACAATTCTGAAAGCTAAGCGAAAGCAAATCGTTATGAAGCAAAGTTTGACACCAAAATTTTCTAGCACATACATGTGTGGGTATGGAATGGCGCACGAATAATTTTTCGCATTTCGAAACTTGACACAGTTTAGATTTCAATGATTGCTCATTTGGATATTTAAATTTTCTTTTTCGCGTTACGAGTGGGAAAAATACAAAGTAGTATTAGATCATAGGTTTCTTTTAATTGATACGATTATATTATTAAAAAAATGCAAAAAGTATGGCCCAATGTTTGGAATACGTGAATTTTAAACGAAGATTGTGAGTTCGAAACCAGGCTACCATCACTGAAGAATAATTTTCTTTAAAATTACAATTATAGTTTAATAGATTTTCTAAAAAATTGGAAGGAAAACTGGCAGGGTGTAGTGAAAACAACGCATTGTCTGATCAAAGATTAAGCGCGAAAAGTTCTCAGTGCCCTCATTCCATTTTATTATCAAAAACTTTCATTAAGGAAAAGTTGACGGGTGCTTGCCGCTTTATTGTCCAATTCATTTGTCTGGAACGGTCGCAAACCGCTACTGTAAATAATGGAAATGTTGGGAGTCTAAACCGCCTCTTGTTGAGTCCCAGCTACTAGATTATTGTGCACCAAGTTTGCCTTACTTGTAGTTGTACATTAATAGAATACGAAGAACAAACTTTGTAACAGCAATAACAAGTTTAGTGTAAGCGATACTTTACGCCGACTTGTATGTTTATCTTGTTAAATAATGACTTGTGAGAATGATTATTTAGTGTTTCTACATCGCCATCCCATCAACTTATAACTAATAAAATATATTATTGAACAATGAACAACTTAATGTTAATGTTTGCTTAAAAATAATATAAGTTAATTTCATCGTAAATTTATAGATAGGCAGCGTTCTAAATAAAACTTCTTAAATTATTTAACTTGAAAAAGAAAATATAAACCATGACAACTCATATTTATGTAAGAATAACAATAATAAGATATATAGAGAGCGTTTGTATTTATAAATAAGATATTGGTATCTAATTTCTATATATTGCCTCGTTGGTCCGGTGGCTACATTTAAGGCCGCAGACACGGTGGTTCTTGGTTCAAATCCCAGGTCGGGCCAATAAAATGTTATTGAGATTTTCTGTCGAAAATTCTCAGTAGCAGCCCGGAGTCTGGAAGTTGGAAGTGTGTACACTCCCGTGCCTCGGAAAGCACGTTAAGCCGTTGGTCCTGTGCCTGAACTCTTTCCGGACGTGTCAATATAATAATTTCGTAAAATATAATAATTTCGTTTTAATTTAAATAAGCTGTGAAAAAGTATATTTTTACCACTCATTTTCAGCATGGAGTTCATAGCACCATTCTTGGCAAGCTAGTTCTTTCACAAACAGAGCCAAATTGTCGAATAAAAAACTTTCAGCGTTATCTTAAGCTTGAACAATACTAACTTGGAATATTTTAGAAATGAATTCAACCTTTTTGGGCATTATGTACTTAAACTTAAGTCTTATCCGCACCAACCCGACGTAAATGAGAAGGAATGTTAAATACCTGTGTACCTGGAAGTTGCGTTGTCGAGTCCCGGTTAGCTATCTACCTTTTCATGAGACTACATAACAAAATTCATTTGGCATTCAGCCACCTACAATAGCTCGCGTAGATGTAAGGTCTTTTAAAAAAATACTTTTTATCCAAAACTTTGAGGCAGCATATAATTTTAAGGCAGCTTCGAAGCCAACTTCATATTGTGCAATGTAGTACTGACAAATAGTATAGAAGTTATCTGTTACCGTATATTTTTGTTAGATATAAAATATTATTTTTCAGAAACGTTTACGAAATGTATTTTATAAATATAAAATCGAAATTAATACTTCGCTTGGATGAACGAGTACGAATGGTTCGTTAGTTCAGTCATCAATGCAATGCTGAACGCATCCTGCTGGCAGAAAAACTAGCATTGGCAAATACAAATCCCCTTTTCCTCCTACGCCATTTCACTACCTTTTTATTGGTTAAAAAAGCATATAGTTCATTTACAAGTTTTTTTAAGCGGTTATTTATTGCTGTATCGAGAAAACATTCAAGTGAAAAGGCAATGTCCTGATTAACTATTTGCAATGCACAACTTATCTATAGAAAATAGAACAATTTGAATATCGAAAAGCTTAGTTTAGTAATCCAGTGACGCACTATGAAACCATTATGCAAAACTTTGAGTTGCAATTGGCGCTCCTACTCTATAATCCCTCCTCTATAATTTCGACAGATCCTCTCGTGCGTCGTTTAATTTTTAAGAAATTTTACTTGACGAGATTACTAAAGCTGTCGCTAGTGTGCTGTGTGATTATTACACACACACATACACACCCATATACATTTTTATTTTTTAGCAGTACAAATGTCAGTATTAGTACAGAGCTGCGAAGCCGTTTTCCAACATGTATTTGCTACCGTCAAAAGGAAACATGTTTGAAGTTTACACAAAACTCGTATAAACGAAAAATATTTTGTTACGTCAACATTTGTAGTATAAACTTTTAAATTATTGAAAATCGATTTAAAAGTATATTTATTTATTACTAAAATATTTTACAGACAGTTCTTTAATTTGATTTCATATAAATAACACTAACTATACCGTACATTTTTAAATGAATCATAACCAATGTACTAGCGATAGCTTGGTGAATGCGTGGACTGTATTAAGATGAAATAGTAACGGTGACCTTCAAATCGGGGCCTTAATCGTACTTTTTGGGAGCACTACCTTGGTCTTCACACACACTTGAAGTTCGTTTTCGTTTACATCCGTTCGTTCATTTATTTTCTTGTATGTAGTAGGGCTTTGTGCAAGCTCGTCTGGGTATGTACCACCCACTCATCAAATATTCTACTGCAAAACAGCCGTACTTGGTATTGTTGTGTTCTAGTTTGATGGGTGATTGTGTCAGTGCAATTACAGGCACCAGGGTTATAACATCTTAGATCCTAAGTTTGGTGGCGCATTGACGATGTAAGCGATGGTTAACATTTCTTACCATGACCATTAACCATCTCGTGGCCTATAAGCTTGTACGCCTACCTATTCTATAAAAAAAAAATAGCAGACTTTAAAATATGACTATAAACATGTTTCCACGGCACGAGAAGGGAGGTTGTCATACCTCAAAATCAAATCATAGATAAGAAATTACATTCCAATGCACACATTAACCTCAATACACAAAAACGTCTATACATATATCCCTTCAGCATCTATCTTTATATTTTCATACTGTTCTGGTTAAGAGTGGGATTTATACGTAACAGAGATTATTAAATAAACTAGAATGACCTGCTTAATCTGTATGTTCATATAATTTGCAAGTCATCATTATTTCAAATGGATTGCCTGTTACCTACAGCTTCTTATTTAATTATTATGTTGTAATATAAAAAAATACAATTACATTTTTCAACACACCCAAATTGTTTATTTATAAAGAAGAAATCGTATTCTTTTTCATCTAAATGAAGTGATGCATTGATAATGAAGACTGCCGAATATTTCTTAAATTACAGCAGCTCAACAAAAAAGGAGCTACACATAAAAAAGAATATAATTATGTATATAGATTTCATACGTACCATTTTAGTACTGAAATTTTTTAATAAAAAGAATTAGTTTGGCGAGGATGAAATATACCAAATAACTGAAGACTATGAGTTAAAATTATAGACTGGTCTCCTGCTACATACTCGTAGTTGCGTGTTCAATTCACGCTCGTAATGAATAATAATGAGTTGTACATTTTTGTTAAATAGTGGATTTCATGAGGATGTCTAAAAAAACGTTTAGCTGCCTTTGAATAGTTTTTTTTTAAACTTATGATTCTTGTAGTTAGCCTTATTTAGTTAGGCCTTGATAATATGAGTATGGTACGTACTCGTAGCTACAGCGGTACTTTCTGTGGTAAGAAAAGAAGATGTCAAACGATAACAATAAAGAAGTAATCATTAAAGAAAATATCAAAGTATTATAATTTATTACCAACAAAAGTAAAATCAATGGACATTCTCCATTGAAAAAAACCCTTTAAAATAAACCTTCATACATACTACGATTGACAAGTTAGTGGGTTACAAATTTATCACTTTTTAATTCTCATTCGTTATTTATGCAATATTTATGATGAAAGTGTCGAAAAATATCCATAGCTATAAAAAATAAGCTGCAATTTATTTATATTTCAGTTTAAATGGTCTCTTTTTAGATATTCCCTACATTGTTGTACTTACTTGATTACTTATTTATTCGAGGCTTCGTTCATACTGTACTTTTGTTACTTTTATAGCCTCGAGTCACTGACGTCATTCGTTTACGACGGCTAGTGACATTAATGGCCAGTAGCAATTCGTTATTTAAAAGCTCATTTATCTTATTTATTAGCATGCTATTTCTGTCTAACCTAAAAAAT
The DNA here is from genome assembly GCA_905220585.2 of Nymphalis polychloros. NCBI lineage: Eukaryota > Metazoa > Arthropoda > Insecta > Lepidoptera > Nymphalidae > Nymphalis > Nymphalis polychloros. Next base: position 7,887,102 of record HG992245.1, on the reverse strand, counting down.
CATGTGGCAGTTACTTGTTTATAAGTACTGTAATTGTTAAAATATAATGAATTATGTATTCTTATTATAGACCGTAACTACTTCGGTTGGAGCTATTTGTAATGTATCAATAGTTACGAGTATAATATAAGACTGTCATTTTGTCATGGTCCAATGGTTAGAATACGTGAATCGTAAATGAAGATAAACAAGCTTTTTCAAGTGCTAAAATTCATCTCGTAATCGGTGGCGAAAGTAAATATAGTGAGGAAGCCTGGGTGTTAGATGAAAATCTGCCATATGTGTATTAATCATCATTAATTCCTTTCAAGAGAACAGAAGGTTTTAGCCCAGCTCAGAGACTATTACTTATCTTATTTTTACAAAAAAAATAAAAGTAATGTAAAATGTGTCATAATTGGCCATATAATAAATCAAGCATAATGTATCGTCTGACTATTTCTGTCTTCAATTAACATACAACGAGACGTATTAAAAAATATGTTCAAGGAGTTGAAGGAATTATTTTCATTTGAAATGCGAATTTCAAAAATAAATTAATAACTAATTACACTAAAATAAACATTTTTAGATTGTTTTAATGCTATTCTTAGAGTATTTAATTACAACTTAAACTTCCGATTGAGATGAAACAAATTTTGTTTTATTTCTTTTTTCAGCAAACGAAAAACCTTACAGAAATTTTGGGGCGACCTCGATTTGATTTTATCGTTTTTCGTAAAAATAAACTATATTAATTTGTAAATGAAAGTTGCATTTGAAGGTGAACATATTTAATACCTAACCTATTTAATGTATTTTTTATCTTAAGTCATTATAAATTAAATCGAGTTCGTTCTTTTAAAATTCAAATAATTATTCATTATTTAAGGATTTAAAATACAGATAACACAAAAAGCGTATATAGTTAAATTATGATGACACATAAATACACTAAAAAAAGTAAATATATTTTTAGAAACAAATAAGGTGAGTGCGTAGTATTTTCATTAGAGTTTTATAAATGGAAAAACAGTGTACGTTTTGTGTCATCGCATATTCATGGGACATTTTCGTGAGTCGACCTCTCAAGATTTGCGCACCGACTGAGTAAACAACGTCTAATGGAGGGATTTCTGGAGGTTATGTAGCGTTTATAAGCATTCGGTACTATGTAATTTAATAATATATCGTTGAGGGATGATCTTAATCCAGATTATGGAAAGTATCTTTTGCGTCCACTAAATGCGTTTTATATTTATTATTTAGAAAAAATTATATTCCGCTTGGTTAAGACCTTTAACAATACTACACTATGACCTGTTTTGTATACGGTAAAAGTTTGAGCTTTTTTATATAAAAATAGTTTAACAAAGTTATAACTTAAATCAATAACGGTAATTAATCATTTAAAACTAGTGTTTCAATTATTTTTAGTTTCTTCGTATATTCTTTGCTGCGGAATAAAATTTACTTTTATTATTTTGAACAAACTAAACGGTACGTAGAGCGTTAGTATTCAAATTCTTAGCGTATTGCAAAGTTTCTGAGCTCAGGTAATGCAACAAACGTGAGGGGTTAAATGAAGATATTCAGAATCTAGCTTGAGAACCCTGTTTTCTGGTCTTAAGTTTGTAACACACAACAACAAATTTGCCTTTTGCTAGAAACCAAATGTGAGTAATTTATTGTGTGTTTACAAACTATTAGTATAATTAGTATTCATGAACTATTATTGATCAATTCAATGAAATTACTTTTTAAACGACAAATCAAAGTCTCCTACTTTTTTTCTCCTTCTTTGACGCGTATGTGAGTTTTAATGTATTTTTTGACTAATTACTTAAAATTGGCAAGTTGAATGATTTAAGTTTTATTATATGGTGGTCCTTAAGCAATATAATTTATAATATATGTCGAAGAAAATTAGTTTAAATTAACTAATAACATATTGATTAAAGCGTCTTATTTAAATCACGACGGCAGCACGTTTTGTTGTTATAAGTTTTTTTTAAATAACCTGTATCAACTCTGAACTTGATTGAAAGCGCAACGTAATATGTGTTTTATTTTTAAAACTACGTACTACTACCAGATTTAAAACTGTTGGATGAATAAATCAAGTAAAATCTGTGGTAGATATTCTTTTATTTTTCAAACATATAAATCGTTATGTGTCTTTGATTAGCACTGACTATTCTACATCCTTCGGTTTTGGGATATTTCAAATAATATATTACATTCATAAGATATTATTTATTATTCATAAATTTAATTTAATACAATAATTAAAATTTTACCAATTAAAGGTACGGCCTTCACATTCTATTTTAAAAGCTTAACGTTTTTAATACATATATTTATTAAACATTGCTAGCAAAGATTGATAGAATTGTAGTAAGGCCCAGACTAGACTTTCAATTTCCGAGATTATTTTTCTCCACTCATCAATACGTTTAAGATTATGTTCCATTACGTGTTATAAGTGAGTGTAGTTCCAGGCACAAGAGACATAACATCTTAGTGGTCGGCGACTCATTAACGACGAAACGGGCAGCGGCGTGGGTGACTACATATTAAATCGTCTGCGTTTTCATGATAAATAAAAGCAATGTATATTATAGGACAGGAATATTTGTATGTATATTATAATTTCTCAACGTTTACTTAATTAGGTACGTATAATAAAAATATACAATTAAAAAAAACAAATATATGCTCGTATATCGAAATATTTATTTGTTTAAAGTAAAAAATTAGTAACTTAATCTACATTTTATAAATCTGTATATAGAGTATTGATATCTTTGTTTAATATTTTGTTTTGGAAATATTTTAATAAGAGAACCTAATATTTATTAAAACAAACACTGATTTTACAAAATTATTAGAGACAGTTTCTTATTAAAAAGTATTCATTCCTTAGTTGATGAATATTAGTTAAAATTACAAAGAAAAAAAAAATATTTTTAAAATTTCTTTTTTCATCCTTTTGGAAGTTGATTTGCTTTGATAAATATATATATATTTTTTGCAATAATTATTGTGTTTTTTCTATAACAGCGTTACCATAAACAATTTTTTATCAATGTGTTTCTTTATGTATGTGTTACACAGTGAATGTTAAATGTTTCTTGTGTCTAGACCGTAGACAAAAGACTTGTAAAGCATAGTGTATCACCATTTCGTTCAACTCGTGCCGCTTTAGTAGAGCTCCCCGTTTTGCGGTCAACGACATGTAGCGTCATAGCCATTTGACATGAAGAAAAACAAGAATAATCGTTTGTTTCACCTTAACGCTGAAACTATTTCTAACTTTCTCAATGTGCTAAATAAGGTGTTGCGTCGCGTGACTCGATTATTTTTTTTATTTATAAAATGATTTCTTACCCAGCTACAAAGGCCCATCATACGGTTTAGTAAATATATATTCAACTGTTTATAGCATATTCTATTAAAAACTTTTGAATGTTTATTTTATCTTAATAATTGTTTATTGAATATCTTCGAATGCGATAAAAATAATGAAATTTCGGATTGTAGCGTTCTTTATAAACAAGTTATGTTAGACACAAATCTATTTATTAGAGCTTCAGCACACTTTTTACATTTGAAAAGAAGACTCCTAAAATGAATAATATTAAGTTTTATTTCACTTTGATAGAGTATATTAGAATGTATTATTCTTTTACTTTTAAAAGTTCAAAGATTTTCTGGCAGTAACCGAGGTGATTATAAAAAAAATTATTAAGTAAATCCTTATTCTCTCTATATTGTAAACACAAAGAAAATACAATGTATGTATATAAGCTGAACTCGAAAAATAAATAAGTCTTAAATAGCAATTTTTAGGGAATAGCTCACCTTTGAATACTTTACTTGGGGTCTTATAATATTTAAAATAAATTATTTGGATTATTAATGTGACTATTAAAAACATTTAAAATCAATTATACAAATACCCTAAACTTCCTACTAGTAATTGTGTACTGTAATTTATATGACGAACTAAAAGTTGCCATTGTATCTAAATGTGGATTCTACCGAAAAGACGGGTACGAAACTGAGTAATAATAGATGATGTCCGTTTTATGTCATTTGTATTTATTGTACGTACGTATATATATATGTATGTAAGTCAAAGACTAAAAGGATTAATAAGGGAAAGCAGAAGCTTTTTTAATGTTCCAAGATATTGTGATATTTATAATGAATATTATATAAAAATTGTATTTATTAAACATCTTAATTATCTGGAAATTGTTATGATTTTCAATATACAATTATAAGAGAGATGCCATCGATTATATGAAACCGATACTCCCATTTTGCTTTTATTTTCAAATACAAAAAAAAAACACACACGCCAATGAGGTCACATATTGAGTTATTTTTTTTAAATGTACGTTATAAACAAGGTGAACGTTCTTTTCATTTTCCTTTTGTTCGCAAAAGAAAGTCTAGATATCGTTGTAACTCGTTAGAAGGGAAACTGTGTGTTGCCGTCAATTCTTTCTTGATTATTTTTATATACGGCGCTCCGTTTCTGAGTTTACGAGTGTATATGTCTTCTGAGAGCGATAACTTAGTAATTTTATGTTCACCCCTTCTCGACTGGTTCATACTTGGAGAAGTTCAACGAGCGAGTCCCCGAGGAAAGTCATAAACACACACATACTTTTCCATTTGAATATGTTTTTCTCTTAAGTCTTATCTTCGTAATATATGAAATGTCTTTATTAGGAAAAGATGAAAAGGTATACAAAACGAGTATTTTAAACTTACGCAATAAATGTATATTATAATTAATATGTTATGCTCAACTGTCACAACACCAATTATTTCGACATATATTTTTTACATTTCATAAATTTTGTCATATTTGTAACACAAGCTTCTTTTGGTAATAATGTTACAAATTACAAAATATATAAATAATATTCAATCAACTTTTATTCCAAATTTTCATAGAATGCGTCCATCTCTTCGAGCGTCACATACTTTCGCTTTTATTATTATGTTGTTATGTAAAAATTTTACTAATTTATTATTCGTATGATCATTTAATAATTTGCATAACATTATATTTTTATTATATATTTTAATAATCATATTATAAATTTTGTTTCAAAATTGAAGCCCTTCTGTATGATTATTGGAATGTTTAATTGTTCAGATTTAAATGCAGTAAAGTATTTAATCCCTATTCAAATGGATAACGCTAAATACCAAAGGTTGGGTTGCAAGTAATGGTTCTATAAAAAGTTATCGGTTGGTAGGAATTAAAGGTACTAGTAAAAACAGCAGAATGTTCCGGGTCGGTCGTGAATCGTAAGGGGCGGGTGAATCGGTCGCCGACCGCACTTTATAGTTTTAATATCGTTGCGGCTTGAGGTCACCGAGTTATGGAGAGGACACATTTTTTCTACAACTATTTGTCTTCATAATCAATATACAAGAATGCATGTAACCGAAGGCTTTAATAAACAGTAATCATTTCAGAACGAGAGTGTTCGGACGTAACGATATTGTCTGGTGAAAATTAAAACGTTTAATAAACACCTTTGTACGAGTACGTTTGCTTCAGTAGAGCGTTCAAAAATAGACAACCAAGGGAAATAAACAAAGAGTTCAAACGTTCGGTCCAACGTTTTTGTATAATAAGTTAATTAATTAGTTATTTCTCCCTTCTGTAAAGAAATGAGAATCAAGGCTTAGCCGTAAGTTATTTTCGCTTTTTTGTTTTTTGGCTGCCCGGGGCGTCCTCTTTTGTGATATAACAATCATTTTGTGCACGCATAATATTTTACACACTGGACATAAAAATCTCTCATTTAAAATAAGTTCTTAACATTCAAATGAAATTGCAGGTAATTTAAAAAAATATTTTAATACACTATTTTAATCAGTTGAAGCTAGTTAAATTCTTAGTCAAGAGTTTAATCGCATAAATTATAGACTCTGGAGAATTAAAGAGACTTTTTAATTACATTTCGAATAAGAACTTAATGATTTCAAATGTTTTAATTTATTTTATTTCTTATATATTTATTTTGCGTGCAAATTTACTGCTGGGTTCGGTGATAATAGTCCGAGATTAGGACCTGACAATTTTAGCAAAGCGTTCTTTTATGTTTATGAGGTTACGTGTTCTGAAAGTAAGTGGACTTTCGATAAGAAAAAATCTACACAAATAAGTTTATCTATTTTAATAGCAACAAATACGACAATTCTTTTCTAATTACAGTAGGATTCATGTAATACGGAATGTTCTGAATTTGTGTTTTATTTTTCTTTTAATATATTATTAAAAAAACTTTATAAACTTAAAAATATTTTATTAAAATATTTTACTTCTTATCGTATTGCTAATAAGTTGAATAAATATTTAATACTTTATTGTATTATTATTCGGTTTTGGATGAATAGAATTAAATAAGCTCAACTTTAAAATTTGATATATAAAGCTCAACGTCAGCAATTCATATATATATCACATCTTCTGGTTACATATTGCAAGAAATTCATATTCTTGAGCTGGCTTTGTAAACGATTTCGCTGTTTCAGCGACGTTTATTCAAGTCGCTATTTGAAGGACCGACGGAATGTGTTGAATATTTGCACTATTACACTGTTTCTTAGAAAGACAATGCATTGGATCCAGATAAATAAATAAACAAGGTCTGTTATTTTATATCTCATTGTTCTTGTAACTATTTATATTTAAGATTTAAAAAGCATGTAAGTAATTTGTTATTGGCTTAAGCGATTATGTTGATCTATAATCAAAACTAGTTATGTTTGATAATATTTATAGAAAATAGGGTTTTCGGTATCGTATCCTTAAGTAAGCCGAGATGGCCCAGTGGCTAGAACGCGTAAATCTTATCCGATGATCGTGGGTTCGAAACCACTGAATTTTCACGTGCTTAATTTGTGCTTATAAATCATCTCGTGTTTAACGGTGAACGAAAACATCGTGAAGAAACCTGCATGTATCCAATTTCACTCAAATTCTGCCACATGTGTATTCCACCAACCCGTATTGAAGCAGCGTGGTGGAATAAGCTCCAAACCTTGTCCTAAAAAAAAAGGAGAAGAGGTCTTAGCTCAGCAGTGCGACATTCACAGGCTACTTTACTTTACTTTATACATAAGTAATACCTAAATAATTCTTATTGATTCTTATTATATTTTCAAAATATTTCGTTTATTGATTTCACAATTATTTCATCTTATGTTTTTAGTCTCGATTTAATAATGTTGAAATAAAATTTTAAAAAGAATTAGTAATGAATATGTTATGTTTCATTCACTTAACAGAATAACGTAACAAGCAATCAATGACTAATTAAGAGAAAAGACAATTTTCCTAATTGAACACAATTTTCGGTAAGTACGATATCCATAAGTACTTTAGTAGCAAGTGTAATTAGTATAAGAGGGAAGACAAGGAAAAAGGCATAAATTGCGGGGGACATACGACTTCGACTATAAAGTAGAACGGAAGGTGATGCGACGTGAGCCCCGGCCCCTGGCCTAGATCCGAGCTTTTTATGGCCAGGACGCTATCGACATTCTCATCTAACTCGAAACCTTAGAAGATCACGCGTGAATGGACTAGACCGTCTACAAAAATAACCTACTCTTTTCACTTTAAGCGAGAATTATATAAGTTTAAAGAATCAATATCAAGCGATATTTTGAAGTTGAAATTATTTGTTGTTGATTGTCAATAGAGAAGGAGAGATTTAGAATCTGTAGTTACAACGTTTACGCTGACATCAAACATTAATAATGAAGACATTATTCAAACTCCGCAACAAAAGGGTTTCAAAGTTCCTGTGATGTGGATCCGAACTAAAATCAACCGTACATTTAATGCTCTTTACATGTTTGTGAAAACTTTCATAAATAATATTCCCGTTACGAATACATAAAAGATCTAAAAAGGATATTTTTGTTTATGGTCAAAAATAACAAAACAAATAAGTATTAGAAAGGCAGTTTGGAATCTATAACTCAATGCCAAGTTTTCTGAAGTTAGGTAACTTAGCGGAGCTTCGCCCTCGGCAAACGGGCCAAGTCGAAAACCCCCATTTCGTTGTTCTAAAGTTACCTGTAAACAAAAACATTTTCAAGTGTCGAACAATAACAATAAAAATTTCAAATTGATACTTTAAGATAAATTGTCTCTCTTTGAAAGTAACAGAATTAATGTTTAGTATATCAGATGCACAAAATAATAAAACTATCTCGTATGAAAATGTCTGCTGTTATATATTTATGATCAAAAAGGCAGCGTGTAACATTCATTCTTCACCGTCTTTGTAAGTGGAGATGATATGGCCGCGGATTGTACTGTGTTAAAACAATATATGGTGACTGTGCGAGACAGCGATACATGGCGCTTTACAGTGCTATCCATCAACTACGCGGGACAATTTTCGTGTGAAAATGCAGCTATTATCTTGCATTGTCTGGTTTTGCTTCTCATTGTGGTGTAAGTGGAAATCTAAACTGAATCAGAACTCATATTTACACCACAAGTACGACATGTCAGTCTTTTACTTTTGTTGTTTCTACGACTGTACCGTACTGCGAAATGTACTAGTAATCTGATTTCATTTTAATTCTATTTCAATAATTTTCCTGTTCTCATACTGTTAAAATATAAATGCATTGAATGGTTACAATATAATTCTATCAAAGCCCAAATTTTTATTTGTTTTTATCAACATTATTAGTAATCTTGGAAGTACGTTAGTAGTATTAATTATCGCTTATCAATGCATGGAGGAAATGACTAATAGTATTAATAATACATTTAACTTTTGTTCGTAAAATTTGCATGATCACGAATCCCTGATCAGTTGACCTGATCTAAAGTTCAGTATAATTTTTTTGATCGTTACTGTATTCGGATGTACAATTCATTTTTAATTTCATTGCTCGTATTTCAACTCACGTAACTGACATAAAATTTTACCTGCGAATTGGAAGAAGTTCTGTTTAGTACTGCTATTCTGAAATTATATATTCTATAGCAGAATTATTCAGCAAAATGTACATTATTATTTACAAAAAATGTAGTGCCTTCACGTACAATTTACTTATTTACCTTATTATCAATTAGATATATTACTTTATTTAAGCTGGTTTAATTTTATCTAAACAGATTGAAATTAAATATACAAGTATTTTTTGGGTTATGATACAAGGTATTATACATCTGTAGGAAAAACTTGTGAACATTAATTTCATAAATGTCTTATCTTAGGACAAGGCTTTAAGCTACTTTTTCCAGACTACTATAGAGAGGTTTGGTTGACGGCACATTTGGCAAAATTTCATCCGATATCACTTTTTTTTTTTTTTTTTGAATAGGTAGGCCGCCGACCTTATTGGCCGAGCATATGGTAAGTATCACCAACGCTCATACACAATGGCATTGTAAGAAATGTTAGCCATCGCTTAAATCGCCAATGCGCCATCAACCTTGGGCACTAAGATGTTATGTCCCTTGTGCCTGTAATTACACTGGCTCACTTACCCTTCAAACCGGAACACAACAATACAAAGTACTGCTGTTTTGCGGTATAATATCTGATAAGTAACCCAGACGAGCTTGCACAAAGCCTTACCACCGAGTAATATGAAGGATTCCAAACCATGTTTTTTTTGGCGTCGCCGTACGATAGGTGACAAATTTAAAAATGTGTATATTAATCATGAAGCTAATTGTTGATTAAATGCCTTAATTCAAACATTTTTTTTAAACATATAACTGGTAACTTCGTTTTTTAGTAATCGAATATTTTAGAAATAATTGTTGCGGGGTTAAGATCGTATGTACTTTGGCTATTGTCATCGTTTTTATAAACTACGCTGAGACAATGAATTAAAAAAGAAGCTTCTTACTTATTCAGCTTTTTTAAAATGATATTATAGGCCTCCACTATTATATATTTTTATTCAATGATTAAGTTTTAAATTTGCACACTATGATTAAAAGTAAAAAGCATTGATTATTGAAACATTGAGTTATTTAATGATAGTAACTTTTTTGCATTCACCTTAATAACGACAACACAGAGACAGGACTAAATAAACTATATACTTTGAACGCGCTAGTTCAGAGCGAAACTTTATCGTTTTAAGCTTCAATAAATTTTTCGCTCCCAAGAAAGTAGCTCCAGTTATACTTTACTACTTTGAGGTGTATTTTGAAGATGTATTACTTAGAGATTTACTAACATAATTGATTTCTTAACCGTTGACTCTTAAATTATTTAGTAAAGTATACTTTTTGTTTGTAATAATGTGAAATGAAAACTATATTAAAACTTATTTTCAAAAGAAAAGATTTGAAGAATCATCAATTATTATATGTATAATAATAAAAACGATAATGACGACGTTGTCGTCCTGAACAATTTCAGCTACAGCTTGATCTTTCTCATGCGTGAGTAGCAAATTTCGCAGGACACAAAATATGTGCAAATATAAGTGCACTCAATATTCGGAAAATCCGATTCAATACGTATGTAAAGGTGGCAAGGAAGTGTAAACACTTTCAACTTCCTGATTTCTACTGACAATTTATCGGCAGAAAAACTAAATGTTTTTAATGGTTCAATTCAGGGCTTGAAACCATGAGCATCTAAGGTCGTATAGCTAGTCACGTTGAAAGAATAATGATTATACATATATATTAAAATTGAGTTGTATTTTTTTTGTTGGAGTATAACATCTATGAAGATTGATTTAATTAAAAAGTATAGCTATTTTTTTGCAAGTATTATGTTGCTTTTACTAAAGTTCTTTTAAATATTAGTTGTAAGTTTTGTTTGCAGCCGTTCGATTTTTTTTGATGTTACTGTTTTTATGATTACAAAAAATTGCGCGTTATTTTCACATACAAATTCCATTATGGCACTAACGCAGCACAGACTTTACGCAATATCAATGTATAATAATATATTGGGCCATTTTATTGCAGTTCGGGGACACACACTATAATAAAATAAAGTTTTAATCATTTGAATCAGTCAAGCTGTTTTAAAGTAACATGAATGTACATATAAATATATGTACGCGTCACACAAATAATCTCCGCCTCTTTTTCAAAGTTGGTTAATAAAAATACAGAATATATAAAACCTCTTTGCCGCGTAGTACTCACTTTCATCGTTCTTACTTAGGCGCTCAATGTTGAAACGTGTCAGGCCTGGAAGGCTCATTTTCGTTAAATGTATAAGGCTACGAGTAGAGTAGTTGAGTAGCGAACAACTGAGCTACTGCGGTTTTCTCGACCTGAATAGTTTACTAAAATTCACCGAACAGTCCGCTGGCCGCGTGCCGAATGTTGCAGTTAAATAATTTGTGATAACCGCTTTCATTTATTCAACTTTTAGCTGGAATTTTCATGAGTAATTTGACAGTTTCGAAGTTTAAATGTTGAAAATGTTATTCAAACAGAATTGTCCGCTCGTATATCTGTATGTGTCGTATTGCCGCGTGATAGCGCATTGTGAGTTACGAGAAAGATATTTTACTGTGAAAACTTTTAACGCTAACAGCTGCAATGCTCAGTAATTTGGAGGGACATAAAAATACATCAAAGTTACAGCGCCGTGACCGTTGAGCACATGTAATGACAAGAAAGAACAGAACAGTTATGAAGGTTTTCTGCACGATACTAAAATTGATACGTAACGGCCTTCCTTATAAACTTTGCTTAGCGGCTGTTTACTTAAACACAGATTTCCCTCGTTATGTCATTATTATAAACCAATCTAGAGAAGAAGAGTAATAATATTAAAAATAATAATAAATAATTGTATAACTTTGTTTATTAGAAGTAACTGTGTTTATTCAAATTTTGATTCAATTGTGATCTTGTTATATATTCAAATAAATATGTAAAAAAGTATTTAAAAATTAACCAATAGCGAGAACATTTATGGTCTTACATCAGCAGATGAATCGGATGCCAGCTAAAGCAAAGCACATTTTTTAGATTCATTGGATGCGAGGAAATGGTCCCACTAATCTATCACGACCCGCCGCTGTCGACACGTACTAATGGAATGTGAATAAATTTGAGGACAACTCTGAACGCACTGCTACCATTACTTCAATGTCAACTTATATTTTATTTAATTACTTTACCCATTTTGTTTTTATTTGGTTTCGTTTTTTACGAACAGTGTTTATTTTTAAATATTTAAGTAGTTTGACGTTTTATCACTTACGAATGTAGAACACGTGATGTATTGATGCTAGTTTCGAACAGTTAAGAATTTAACCTTCTTGTGAAGTGTTCCGGGTGTTTCACTTTGCCCCGTCTCACGTAAGTAAATCGTGGTTAAGGACGAGGGCGAACCCCACACTTATTTGTACAGTTACACTGAAAACAATACGAACAATAACAGGTTTTTTCAATGTCTGAACTGGTTCACGTTTTGCTCAAAAATCGAAGTTGAGAAAAGAAAAACGCTGCAATACTATATTTAAAATGCTTAGTACATTAAAACAAGTTGAAATGTAAGTTGCTTTTGAACGTATACATATGTTTATATCTTGTTAATTTTCAATTGTAAATATGTATTTATAAAAAAGGAAAACGTATTTTAATATATAATAATATTTTGAAATTTTACTCAAATCAATCTCTTATCTCTACTTCATTAATTAGTAAAATAAATAAGACCAGAAAAAATATATAAAATATTTCTTTTCACATTGCTTAATACATATTAGTGCTTAATAAATTATTATTTATTTCAAATACGACATGCAATGAATTGAACGAGAGACTTTTTTAAAAATAAATTCTTTTAATGTTTACTAAAATACGAATACGTATTAAGGTGGCTCTCCGCGGCGCTTGATTCTGCGGATTATTGATGCACGGTCAATGTTTTTAGACAGCCACGCACCTCTCTGAGGCTCTTCTAGCAGTGCATGTTAGCATGTGTATGAAAGAGTTTCAATCTGTGTCAGTCTTTTGATTCGAAGCTAGTTGGTCATTCCAAAATGCTAAGTTAAAGAAACTCGCAGTTCTCGCACCGCACCTTTAAAGTTACCGACTCTTGACAGATCCGTAATTAAGAGTTATAATTGAATACTGTAATACTATTAATGACTTCATTTCGTATTTCTAAATAAGAATTTGTTTAATACTACAAGAAACAGATTACCTGGAATAAATAAAATATATTACTTGATTTATTAATTACTAATAGTTGCAATTATATTTTCAAAGTTATAATTGACGAGGCAAATAAGAATTAATTCAAAGGTATTTAAAAAAATATATATTTGTATAAATGAGTATCGCGATCTTTATGTCCATATCTTACCAACTTATCCATTTATATAACGCATAGCACAGATGAAGCATTTTTATTTACGGATAAAGTATTACTTATTATTATTATTATATATCATGCTGAAAAAATGGAGCTAATTTTAGGTAAAAATGTACAGAACCAATTTAATTAAATATGAAAGCAAATAGTATTTTTTCTTAGCAGTAGTTTTATTATTGAAGACACGACGATTATGGGGTTTCTATGGATATCCCTTATAATCATGAGGTTTGTCGCTTTCTTGGATAAGACAGGGAAATTCATTACTTACGTAGAAAGCCTACGCTTTTATCTCGAAAGATGTGCTTTTGTAATCACATTACGCAAATGAGAGCTCGAGTATTCACGACTGAATCGAGATAGGGTCGTGATCCCAACAAATGTCTCTAACACTTGTGATGACTATATCTTCATCAGTCACACGACGGTGGAAGTCTGTAATGAGTAGATTATGTTAAATCTAACTAATTATTTGATAGTATGATGTAATCGCCGCTTATAAACGATTAAATCACCTTCTGTACTGATTTCATGTTTCTATACATCTTTGATTACATTTTTAAGTTTTGCAATGAATACGCATGTTTGCATTGACATTGAATATGAAATTTATATTTTATGCATTCAGGGTAAATAATCTTTAATTATTATTTATTTATAACGTATCATGTCAACACTGGTAGATATAAATAAAACCAAGTAATCCCTACTAAAACTGTAATGCAGACACGAAAATTTGAAGAATAATTCCTTGATTGATATTTATTTATTTAGGTGTGCCAAATAACTGATTACAGTGAGTAAAAGCAATATAAAAGTCAAGCTACATTATAATATTTCACAAGAAACTTACAGATAGCATAAGTACAAGTTCTAGAATATTAAATAATATACTATCTAAAATGTAAGGTAAATGTAAAATGTAAGGTAATGTTCAATAGGCATGTCGTGCCGGGATACGTTGAAGGGAAACTCTCGAAGTTGTTAGTGAATATACCTACCTAGGACAGGTCATACAAGTCGGTAGGAACAACTTCGAGAAGGAAGCCGATCGAAGAATTCGCTTGGGATGGGCAGCATTCGGCAACCTTCGTCAAGTCCTCACGTCGTCTATACCGCAATGTTTGAAGACGAAAGTCTTCAACCAATACGTCTTCAACCAATCTGCCATTACATACGGTGCCCAAACTTGGACACTAACTGCGGGACTAGTTCACAAATTCAAAGTCGATCAGCGTGCTATGGAGCGAGCTATGCTCGGAGTATCTTTGAAGGAAGATCAGAAATGAGATTATCCGGAAAAGAACCGGAGTCACCGACATAGCTTGCAAAATTAGCAGGCTGAAGTGGCAGTGGGCTGGTCACGTATGTTGTAGGACCGATGGCCGTTGGAGCAGACGACTTCTAGAGTGGAGACCGCGAATCGGCAAACGCAGCGTAGGGCGCCCTCCAGCCAGGTGGACCGATGACCTTATGAAGATGGCGGATACCGACTGGATGCGGAAGGCGGAGGACAGGAGCTTTGGCGCACCTTGGGAGAGGCCTATGTTCAGCAGTGGACTACGATTGGCTGATGATATCTAAAATATCTAAATCAGTCTTTAAATTACTTACATTTATAACTTTTCATCAAATCATATTTAAAAAATGAGAAATACACGATAACCTAAGTTGAATCGTCTGTCTCTGTGAATCGTCTGTTAGTTGAAACTGCAATGAAACTTAGTAATTTAAATAGTTATTCAAATATTTCACATCCAAATTAGATTATTTCTCCATATTTTTATACTACACGTTAGTTTCGAAATTTGTCATACATTCTTATATATTTCAATAAATTAATATATTTTATATCAATTTATTTATTTTTAAGACAAGAGTTTTAGATAGAATCACAGAATTTGTGTATTCTATCCGCAATTCTACATTTAAGGCGGATCTCGTTTTGAAAAAAATGCCTAAAGTAAAATAAAAGTTTTGTATTTTTTAAAAACAATCGTATTATTTGTACAGCTTGTACAGTTTATTAATATCCAAGTATTATTAATCTTATAATATATTAACATTTGTCTGACAAAAACTTGAACTTACGAGGAACATATATGAATATGCAACTTGGTTAGCAGAAATTCTTGGCACAGCACAGCGAGTGTGCCAGATGTAAATTTATACAAGTGAATTTCTTAAGGAGCTGGGCACAATAGTTACAATGCCTTTAAAATGGGCAGTGTGCTATGCTTACTAAGTATGGCTTTCTGCTTGTCTCATAATAGATGCATTGAAATACCTAAATATATATTTATATTATAATACTCAATTCATACTATGAACATATAAAGAAATATAAAGCTGGATATTTTTTTATAGCAATGAGGCATTACGTATTGGACAGTAACCAGTATATTATAAACGAATTTTATGTTACGTATTTATTTTCACTATTTTTCAATTATTGTAAAGTAGAACAAATATAATAAATAAATATGTGGTACTCAATTTCGATTTTAATAATTATTTATGAAAACACTGCGATTTAAAAGATATTAATTACATTTTTGTCCAACAAAGTATTAAAAGATAGAAACTTAGTATTTTATCTTAACGGGAATCTAAAATACATTGCATTCATTACCATTTAGCGGGTTTGGCAGGAATCCTATGCTGAGAGAGTGACTCCATTTCCTGCTACGTGCTACGGTTGCTACGGCGTAGTTCGTACCCGTAGCTTGTATAACTTCGAGTACCTTCCATTGTGAATAATTGTTCCTTGCTTTTTATTTGAAATTCTCGAATGTAGGTCGAGTATCGCATTCGCTTTTATTTCACTATTAAATCATATTATAAATACCTCTATAACGATTATAAAAACTTCGTATTCGAATTCACATTTTTGAACACGAAAAAATGTTGTGTGAAAAAATAAACGAAAGCTGAATAATTTATAAAGTATATTAATTTGGAACAGAGTTTAATAACGCTAATTATTAAAACTGTTTCGGAAAAGCTTATATTTATTTAGAAACTGAATAGCTAAGTTTCGATTTCACTGCGATATTGATTGTTCTATATAATAATAAATTTAACTTTTAATGTTTTAGCTCATATAAAATTTTAAATTTTGTGATGAAGATTTTAATAACAGAATGGCATGTGATAAAAAAAATGTTTCTATAGTAAATTTTTCATCATTTCATAAAACAATTTTTATTATTTATCATTAACTAATAATTTTAATGATAAGCTGTTTTCTCTGAATTTATTTATTATATATGTACATATGTGTGACGTATTATTTAATGTTGTTAATATTTTTGCTTCCTATTTAATAATATAGAATAAACATTCTCTTATTTAACGACGTAAAAATATTTGTTGAAAGAGGACTATTCTTTGACGAGGAAAATTGTATTTGTCATTCTTTGATACATTATTTATTTAAAAGTATAATTAAATGCTATAATTAACTGCCCTAACTCGTATTGCATACACATAAAATTCATAAACCATAAAGTAACCCAGTAAACAACATTAAAGAAACTATTAAACAAAAAAATTTAACCCTCTAGTAGTTATTTTACAAGCGAATGCTTTTGATTCATTTATAAATGGATCAGTGATGGATTTCGTAATAGGTGTCATAACAAAATTCGAAATTTAAAACTGGTTACATATGTGTTAGTCAGTTTTTGAGTTATCATGGCGTGTATTCAGACAATATTCTCCATTCGATTGCTACTGTAAATTGTACGGCTGCAGCAATTGCTAGTGCTACGATGCACAATTCAAAATTACAAAATATTGACTTATTTTGAACAACAAAAGTTACAAATACATTAGAAAAATATGTATGTTTTAAAATTAACCTCATATTGGTGAAAGAAATTATGAACATAAGTTGGATTGAAAGATAAATATTGCGTATTTTAAATATAATGAATGAAATTAAATTTGTTAGTATCGCGTTTTTTAATATTTACATAGGTCTTCTTTTTTAAAGCATACACTTAAAATTATGATTTTTCTGATATGTTATATCCAAGACAAGGTGAATAATAACATAATATGATATGTCGCTATAAAAACGGTATCTAGTCGCACTGAAATGTAAGGTTTCAGCGGCTTTAAGGCAAATGTGAGATAAAAGAAAAGCTCTGCATTGTAGGCACTGCCATATGTTTCCTTTGTTAAGGACCCACTTGAATTTTTTCTTCTAAAGAACATTTTTATTTTTTAGCAACGATAATGGTTATTGTTGATTTACATTGCGGTCTTTTTCTTAAAGGCTTTATTAAGATACGCGGGCTTTTTATTTTTTAACAATGTCATTTATTTAATGTATTACTCTTATAAGAATAGCAATCAGTGTTAGAAAAATTAAAATACTATTGCTGTAAGTACACTTAAGACATCTTTTATATTCTTTTATCAAATTATGTATGTAACAATAACGTATGGAAATTATAAACTTGCAACTACTTTAATTTCATATATATAATCCAGAGTATATTTTATACTATTATTTTTTAATATACAAAATGTAGATGTATAAATGAGATTAATAATAATACGATATCTTTTATATATATAACTGAAGTATGTAGTTACATATACAGTAATATTTTTAAGTAAAACGCTCAGACACATAGCAGTGTCGTACAGTGCCTGAAATAAAACAAATCGACTACGTTGAACCGATCTAGAGCAGTTCAATACATTTAATTGTTTAGGTGTATCCGACAGTTTAAATTAATTTGTTGATGCTCTATTCACATGCGAGAAATTTTAATGTAATGAAATTATTCGAAGCGACCTAATCTAACAGTGATTTCCATCAAATTGTTTTTCTTTTCGGTTTTACTATTCTTTTAGCTTTCATTTATTCGCCTATAATAATAATAGATTACTGTAATACGGTTTTATTTGCATGCTCGTTCGAATGTACTTCGATAAATTTACACAGTTGGTTTCCCACATTTGTTTTTAATCGAAATTGCTCTGGTTCACTTTCATATTCCTTTACGTTCAGTTTTTTTTTAATTTAAGATATATAATTTGATTAACTAAACGAATATCCATCACATTAAAAGGTTTGATTTTTTGTTTATTTGAACTTTAATAATAAACTAGAAATAATAAAAAAAAGAAAATATTGTATATATTGGACAGTGTTTACATTTAAATGAAATTTTATGCATGTATATAAAAGACAAGTAATTGAAGTGGACAGCCGGGTTCGGCATAAAAATGACGGTATCAATTAAAAGCAGTCTACGCGCAGTTGGCCGTCATCCATCAGGCGAGGGTGGCGCCTGACGCGGACAAATGAAGTGCGATTTGATCCGACGCGCCACCACTGATCCTACTTTCATTCGCATCTTATGCAGTCACCAAGAAAAACAAAGGAACCAGCTCATTAGGACTGCTAAAAGGTCTTATGTTTTATTCAGGCACTGGGTGAGAAAAACGCTGGCTAAAGTAATTTAACTTTTAAACGAGTGACAATTGTCCGATCCGGAATATTTCAGCACTAGTGGCTTGTGATGGCTCTTATTTTTTTTAAATAATGTTTTACGCATTGATCTCCTAGGGTTTTCATAATAAGTAAGTTTATCTTAATGAAATCTGTTCTTATATTTGTGTAAAAATTCACAAATTTATTTTCGAGTTATAAAAATAATTTGAAGGTGAAAATTCTGTTTTGAATACATGACAAAAATATATGTATATATACAACGTCCCTGTAATTTTTAAATGCAACTAATTTTTCAATTAAATTTAAATACTTCCATTCTGATAAAAACGGAAGTATTCATAAATATTTATTACATATCCATTGTAGGCTCGCTATTTATTAAATACGAACCAGGATAATGTTAAATAATACATATATTTTTATCTCGTACGATCTCATGTATATTTCATGAGAACGGGTCATTATATAAAAGCCGTTATTTATTATGAGAACTTCAGATTTTGTTTTACATAAAATTTTAATGAGCAATTAAAATGGAAAGGACGATTGGCGATTCAGCAAATCATAAACATGAAAAATAAAATTGTTGTGAATTTTATATCACGTATTTCTGTAGTGCATATTTAGATAGGAATTCATTACTGGCAGTTTTCTTATTGAGAAGTATTATCGAGTAGAAGAAACATAAAGCACGTTCATTATCATCACGCTTTAATATGATGAGAGTTGGCAAGCTTCCCATTCCCTAGCCGCGGGTAATTTTGTTTTGGACTACGTGCCACGAATCGTTAGCGGCTACTCGAAACTGTCCACTAATCCTTGCTACCTTAACTTTTGCAAATTCAACAAAAATTAGGTACCATTGCATTCGACGTGCACAGCAGATTACGCTGCGGTATTCCCTATATCTGGAATTTAGTTAGGAATTTCAAATCACACAAACGTTCTTGTCCAATTTATTAAATTTATATGTATGTAACAAGTCATGATACGATTTATCTGAAATGAATTAATGAAGTTAACTAACTTATGAATAAATATATAAAATATCTGCAGTAAGGTATTCAACATATCTTTATGTTCCATTTATAATTGTTGTTTTATTAAAGAATTATAATATATATATTTTTGAAATTCGACGTTATTAAAAAATGTATGAGAAGAAAACCAAAGGACATATATGACGATGTATTTTATATCATTTTATTGTCATGTAAGCCGAACCTGGCTTCAGTATAGTAGAGAACGCTTGTTGTGATTTTAAAATTTGAGGTATAGGTTTTCTTTTAAAAGTTTTTCTGACGCCAATATTTTGCTTTGTTTTGTTTCGGATAGAATAGTCAGTAAGTCACTGTAATAATAGGCACAAGGGACATAAATAAAATTATCCCATGTATATGCACATGTTTTTTTTTTGTAAAAATGTTCATATTACTGCCCCAGGGCCTACGGGCGAAGATAGCCACTTACCATCTCAATTGTCTTACTTATATAAAACTAGTTGCCCGTCCCGACTTCGTACGGGTAAAATAAGGATTTTATCCTGTGAATTTTTTTATTCAATAAGATATAAGCATTCGCCAATCGACCTATTCGCCCATACAGCACAGTGTATGTGTATTCAGTAGAGGGCATATAATAATAATGCATAAAGCATAGTACAATATGCCCTGCACATTTTTTCATTTATTGGAACCAAGTTCTTTTAGGCGGCTTACAGTAGAGTGACCTGGCAGAAATTGTCATGTAGCAAAAAAGCGTTATGCCCTCTCCAAGTGACCTTTCCTCTCTCTTTCTTTCTTACTGACTCTTTCTATTTTATGCGGTTGTATGTGTATGTATGTGTGAGTGTTCATATTTTCAGGTTTGACAATAAGGATTGTGTGCGGCCAATGATATAACCTCAATTCCATACAAATGTAAATCTAATTTTAACTCTTTTTTTAACTTATAATTCGTTATGTTATATTTAATTTTGAATAAATCACTATTTTCTTTAAGTGTTAATGAAATTTATCAATTTAAATGCTTAACATTTTTACATTGAAAAAAAATAAGATAAAATATACACATTTGAAAGAGATTGTTGAATAAGGAGGGCAACGCTTTTTGGTGTGACAAAAAAAGTAAGAATAATGTTCTCCGGACTGATTTCGGCCGCGACGCTCAATCTCAAGAGAGATTTGCCAACTGCGCAGGACATATTATAGTGCAAAAGTATGTGCGCAAACAAAGGTGCACTTATTATTCCCTATTTTAACCCTTTATAATATTAGCATAGGTAGACAGTTAGTTTATCAAAATAAACATCATAAAATCGGTTACTATGGCAACGGTTGCTAAGAAAATTGTTACTTATGTTTGGTATGGGCTCTCCTACATATAGAGAAAATGATAAAATACTAGCGGGGCACAGCTACTTCACTAGCGGCTTCACCCACGTATAATTAATAAAAATATAATAAATTATTTTATTACAATAATAACATACACGCGCGCGCACACAAACACACACACAGACATATGGCTACTGGTAAAGAAATACGTAATCAAGGATTTGAAATTAATTTTCATAAGATACCGTAAGGTTTACCGATCTTATATGTGGCCTAACATTTGCGCCATCACATGTTCTTTGCGTGTACCAATTTTCATCAAGATTGGTCAAGCCGTTCTTGAGTTATAAGAAGACATACAGACAGACAAAAATGAAAAATAGTATAATGTGAATTACTGCATCATAAAACGATTATTTATCACCAAATTAGGTGAAAAAAATTGTACAGACATAACCAATAGATTTATATAGTATATATATATATATATATATATATATATATATATATATGTGTGTAATAATTCCGCTTTAGATAGAGAAAGAACAAAATCCGTTCTTAGTGAGCGTTTACGTATGGGAAGGAGTATCTGTGACAAATTTCAAAGCAATCTGGCGGATAGTTTAGGAGATCTCTTGATGAGTGGGGAATCGATTATATATATATAGATAATGATTTGTATAATTTAATACGAATTATATCATACAGCATGTTGATACTATGAAGGAGATATAAAAGGTTGATAAAAGTAAATAAAATATTTCTGTAATTAATTTAGCATGTTCCTAGATTGTTGAATAGATGCCATTTCAAAAGCTTTTTGTACATAAATATGTACGTAGCATGTATAACTACGATGGATCAGTAACGTGATATGTTGCCTCTAGAGCTCTTACGCTTTGGAAAGCAAAAGGGCGCGTTTGTCGGCGAGCAGCTGAATTATTTATTATCTACGCTGCCAGTGACGTATCATGACATATGTCATAAGTGACACTCGTAACTCGGCTGATATTTTGACATACAGTTTTTGTGTTGTTTTAAATTTGTTTTATTTCGTGGATAATGTTTGACGTTAAGCCATTTATATAATTGTAACTTAATTTATTAATATTAAAATAAATATTTTATATATAATATAATAACTTAAATTACGTTATGCGTATTAAATATATTTTGATAATATAAACGTACTTTACAAAGTTATTAATATGAATTTTGAGGATAACATAGTTTAATGCATAGTTAATCTTTTATTTTTAACTGTGTATAGATTAACATTCGTCCATTTGTTATGCACATTATTAACATAGAAATAAATTATTTATGGTATAGTTATAATTAATATAATACAAGATTAAAATGCAAATGTTAAAATAATTGTTATATTGAAACTCCATTTAGCTCAGGAAAATTATATATAGCTTATGTTTTAGCTTAATTAAATGTGAAACAAGTTAATACGTTTTGTGTTATTGAAAACATAATATAGTCAACGTAAATTAAATTTAAAGTAAATTTTCATGACGAAAGTTTAAATTAATGTAAAATTTAGTTTAATTGAATTACGGAAGGACAAAGAGGGCACACGACTTCGGTATTAGATGGTTACCTCCACCCGTAGACGTCGGTAATTTAAGAAATATTGACACTATTTCTTACGTTGTCAATGCGCCGCTTAAATAGTATGTGTTATGTGCCGTATAACTATAATTACACTATTAAATTCACAAATCAATTTGAAGCTTAGCGATACAATGTAGGTATGGCTGCTTGGTCATAAAGAACCGATGAGTGAGTGGTACCTACACTGACGGTATTGTAAAATCTTCTATCAACACTAACGGATAATATGCAAGTGAAGTTAATTTCTTTGATTGATAATTAATTCTGGAACTTTCAGTTTCGCACTGACAGTATATCACAGATATCACGTACTATGCGTCTTATCATATGTACATACACTTCACATTCACAGGCTCGTCGAACTTGGATCACGTTTTTGATATATCATACAAATATTATGAAGAGCGGTTTTTTTCTGTTGTCCGGATACAAGTAAAACTATTGATCCAATTCACGTAGAATTCATTTTCATGGTGGTATGGCGAACACCTCTATGTTATACGTTTTTTATATCAAATGAAAACAAAAGAGTAGAACTGCAAATGGATATAGGTCTGTGACAGCATCTTTTTATTTTGAATATACATATATAGGTATAAAAGTAAAAGTTAACTTTGCTTGTATGATTTTATGTTTTAAACCGCATAAATCCTTATCAAAATAAGTACACATAGACACATGACACAGAAGTTTTCTCATTAAGTTAATAAACTCAAATTAAGCACTTAAAACTCAGTGATCCTTGCCTGGCACCAAACCCCTAATAAACGGTTAACCTTTTCTAACCACTGGACCATCTGGTCTTCCAAGGGAATAAGGGCAATCTAATAATGATTTATCTATTTATTTTAATATAATATTACGACACAATCTTAACTGTTTCTAAATGTACATATCCGTATTAAAAAATGATATATTTATGTCATTTTTTAAAAGATTGACTTATTGGCGTTATATAGTATACATAATGTTTTCTTTATATTTGTTCTTAAAGTAAGAATCAAATATAAATATCATTTTAGCAACGAATAAACAAATATATAACTAGCGAAGACTCGTGAAAGTAAGAACCATTTAGCTTCGTTATAGTTCTAACTTATCTTATTATGTCAAAGTTCATCGTAACACTCTTAGATGTTAGATGAATTAAATATAAATTTGTTAATTCTTAGCTACTTTTAAATAAAAAAATGCTTATGGTTGCTTTTGGAGTGTTCCTTTATAAATTGTAATATTTGTGGGTATTTTTTATTCTTTACGTGTAAATAACTTAAATTATTAGGTACCAAATTATTTTCATTTGTAACTTTTTAAGTTGTACATTAATGACGTTGCATCTTCTCTTATTATGTTTGTTCAATTTAACAAAATATAAAGCTGTGAAAATCATTTATGACGTGAACTGGATTTACATATATAATAGGTTTTGGTGGTTGGACAATCAATCTTAAAAATAGATAGGGAGAAGAATAATAGCAATGTCTGTTAGTTTTTAAGAAATTACTACTATTTCTATTTACCCCTCGTACAGCGTACAGCTTGTGTTAGGAGTTAGAGCTACAATAGCCCAAAGGGGTTAGTATAGAACCTGCAAATTTTGTATCGGAAAACGGTAAGCGGCCCGTAAACTATTGCGCTATTGACGCTTGAAAGGATGTTAAAAAGCCTCAAGTAGGTGAAACGGTCGAAGTCAAAATTTATATTTTTACATTGACATATTAGGCAAACGTACATCTGAACCACCATTCCACCAATCCGCATTGGAGCAGCGTGGTGGAATAAGCTCCATAAACCTTCTTCTCAAAAGAGGAGAAGAGGCCTTAGCCCAGCAGTGGGACATTCACAGGCTGTTACTTTACTTTACATCTGAAAGGCGGCATATTGTAAACATAGATATTATATTACATAGAATAGTGAGGTATTTTTGTATGAATTTTATTTACTTAAATATTTATTTAATGTAAGCTCTCATATTTTTAATGATGTTGTCCGCCACGCTTTACCTATTTCTATTACTATGTTTTGTAATTATATTGTTTTCCTGTAACTATAATATATTATATATAGTGGTGGTCATGTAATTAGAAACACTTCTTATGAATAAAGAAAGTATAACTTCAACATACAAATGTTCGTAAAAAATATACACATTCAATAATTAATAATCATGCAATAATATAGCCACTCAAATAAAAAACTCATTAAATGCAAAATGCATAAAATATAAAACATATCTTACTTTTAATTACAAAATGAGTCTTACACACGGAGGAGTTTATTTTCTGTTACTGGCCGCTTGGACGCCTAATTAGAAATATTTAAAAAAAGCATCATCTCATTCTTTTTTTGAAATTGGAGAATAACATTTCTTTTTCTTTTATTTTGGCGGCAATTCAAAATTTAATCTGAATTTTATTTTGTTCAAAATGGGCAAAAATAAAACTAGTGACGCGTCAACTAGGCAAATCATTGTTAATTTACATATAGATCATAAGTGGGCGTACAGAAGACTAGCTGAGCATTTAAATTGTTCTGTTAAGAAAGTTTTTAATGTAATTGATCATTACAAAACACATGGAACTGGTGAAAATGTTCTTAGAAAGGCTCGGCCAAGAAAATCCTCTTCCAGAGAAGATACGCTAATCGTTCTTGTTGCTAAAGAAGACCCAAGTAAAGGCTCCAACCAGATTAAAAATAAAGTTTTTTCGACTGATAACCCAAGAAACATCTCGTCAAGACTGATACGCCGAAGATTAGTGGAAGCTAAATTGTTTGGAAGAATCTCTCGAAAGGTACCGCTTCTTACCAAGCAACACCGAGAGAAGCTTTTATTATTCGCTAAAAAATATGTTAATTGGACGGTACGAGAATGGAGAAAAGTGTTATTTTCAGATGAAAAAATAAATAAATATGGTAAATTCCGATGGAAAGTGCAATGTTAGACGCCCTGTACACAATGCTTTTAATTATAAATAAACAAGAAGTATAGTCAAGCACGGTGGTGGTACAATGGATCAATGGCAATACAAAAATATCTTAGAGCATACAATGATTCCCTTCTCGGACGATCATTTGCCTATAACCTGGATCTTTCAGCATGACAATGACCCTAAACACACGGCCAATAGCGTCAAATGTTTCCTTAGCGAACAGCGTATATCCATTTTAGACTGGCCACCAAATAGTCCGGATTTAAACCCGATAGAAAATCTCTGGTATATTGTTAAAAAGAAAGTCTCAAACAAACGTAACACCAGTCAAAACGAACTATATGAAGCATTTGTTGAAACATGGGATTCAATCCCTCTAGAAAAACATATGAAATTGATTGAATCAATGCCACGTCGTTGCAGTGCTGTTATTGAAAATAAGGGATACACGACTAAATATTAATTATAACTATTGGTAGGCTGTGGATAGTAGCGATTTCGTAAATACCAATACTAATTACTAATACTTAAAAAAATATTGATTTTTATACTTTTTTGTTGTTGTTTCTAATTAGTTGACCATTATTGTTCATACCTTAAAAAGGAATTAAATGTTTATTCGTAATGTACTATTGAAACTGCACTTGTGTAACGTGATTTATATTGTTTTTCTAATAAATGATAAATCGTTGAACATATTGTTGTCCTATTTATTGTTTAATTTCAAAATAAAAACGATTGCGGTGAAGTATCTTATATATCAAGGACCGTTGGTAGTGTTTCTAATTATACGACCACCACTGTAGGTATGCCATCCATTACATACTATAATTCATTCATTAGTTTCAACCACAAGCTCACATGAAGCACTTTTTGGTTAATTACTAAAGCCAGCACAAAACCCAGATTAGTATTAGCATGTAGTAGAAGTGATTGGCTTAAACAAGTTGCACTATCTGAACGTAGTAAGAATTATCTATTTCCCAAATTGAATAACTAACACAATTGGTACGTTCGGATCTTTTTTTTACACTTATGCTCTTGGTACGATAAAAATTATTTCGCTCACTGCTATCCTTTGTTTTATTTTATCCGTATAGCTAAAAAAGCCTTCGAGTTTAAATGCATTAGATTCGAGTTGAATTGATTTATTTAGCCTTTATCTCGTTAACTGTTGTTCAGATGGCATAATATCAATATCTAAACCGTAATATTCTTTATTCAAATAGGCTCTTATAAGCACTATTGAATCATGTTTTAGTGACTTTTTCCAATTGTCTTGTCATAGGTCTAAATCAAATGTAAAGCTACCATCATTATGGCATATAGATTCTACCGAGATAACCAGCAAAAAATACTCTTTTGTACGAATAGTAAATAAGTACGTTAATTAAATGTACATTCTTATTTATTTTGCTTGAAAGTCTAAAAATGAATGTTCGCTCCATGTTTTTTTTTGTTATCTATGTAAGTATGGTCCTCCAGACCGATTTCAGTCTTGGCGGCCAATCTCAAGAGAGATTAGCCAACTGCGCAGGAGATATTAAAGTGCACAAGTGTGTGCGCAAGCACAGGTGCACTCTCTCTTCCCTAGCTCTCATATTCCGATGGGACAGCAATCCGACACGACCGGAAAGAGTTCAGGCGCAGGACCAACGGCTTAACGTGCTTTCCGTGGCACGGGAGTATACACACTTGCAACTTCCAGACTCCGGGCTGCTACTGAGAATTTTCTGAAAGAAAAACCCAATAACTATTTATTGGCCCGACCTGAGAATTGAACCCAGGACCACCGGGTCTGCGGCCTTATAACTAGCCACTAGACCAACGAGGCAGTCATCTTTGTATATATATATATATAAAAGATTTTACTTTTATCGAGTAATAAGACTTTTATTAATGTATTTTTTACATTTCATAGAAATTTATTTTAGTGTCTCATACGCAAAAAATATAATATTGTTATAAGCTTTACATGAATATCTGCGTGTCTGTCTATGTAGCTAACGAATAGACCAATTTTGAAATTCTGTCTAAAACGTGATATGATCTAGATGGTACTCAGCTTACTTATGAATATTTCAAATTTTAATGACATTATATTAAGTACTTAATGTAATTTCGTTAAATTTATGTATCTTGTATAAATGAATTTATCAGGCGACATGTTGTCTAGGCTCGCTTATGTTTCAGAATGATAAAAATATT
This sequence comes from Nymphalis polychloros, assembly GCA_905220585.2. NCBI lineage: Eukaryota > Metazoa > Arthropoda > Insecta > Lepidoptera > Nymphalidae > Nymphalis > Nymphalis polychloros. The sequence goes on along the minus strand of HG992245.1, from coordinate 7,859,177 downwards.
AACTACTTTTAAAATAAAGTTTAATATTTTTAATCGCGTAATGTAAGTGTACTTAAATTTAACAAACGCGGTGTATTGTACGCCGGAGATGACTTTATTCAAAATATATCCCGTTACAATGCTTGGTGTTACATAAACGAGATCTCTAGAGTTTAATGCAGACGAGCGAAGTCTTGGAATATAATGAGATACGAAAACATGGTTTTCTTAGACATTTGTAAGTAAACGTATTCAAAGCCTACACTGACTATGTACGACGTTGAATTTAACATTTCAAGGAAAGGTGAAAGACGAATTTTGAATTTAAGAGCGTTTAAATGTTTCGTTTGCGCGCTTGTTAAGGATGATAAAATTATCATACTACATTTTTATTACTGACTTAAGAAATTATAATGTAATATCATTTACATACTTCAAATGTACTTTATAAGTTTAGTTAAATGATATAATGGTACGATTCGTTCAATTAAATTTTGAGCGAACCGCCATTTATGATTTTATATAGTCAAAAATTTGTTAGTTTTGTTATAATAAATATATATTTATGTCTGGCCGAGGAGTAACGGGTTTACATGTTAACCGCTTCGTCAACTATGTTAAAAGTACATAAGATTGTAAAAAAACCCGAACATCGTTGTTTACCTAGAGTGCCGACAGCCGCAGAGTGAGAGAGATAAGTTTGAGCCCTGAAAGAGAAAAGAAAAGAGTATCAGGGAAGTATATCAATCAAGCGATGTACAGCAATCACGTTTAATGTCTGACCGAATGTCTGCTAGAAGTACGACAAGTTCACAAGAATAGGCCCACATCTTGAATCAGCTTATCATATACGCACACATCGGGATGCGAAACAACAAAGGTGATGGATGTACAGTGAATGCATTCAAATGATATGGATGTGTGTAGTTGGAGTTATATATACATAAACAAAATAAGCATATAAAATAAAGTTTAAATGTCATCTTTTTGATCATAAAGATTAAACCTCTATCCTGGTATAGATATGTAACTTGGAGAGATGCATTTCATATAACAAGAAAAGCGTTAAGTATATATGAATGTTTCTAAAGCAGAAAAAGATGGATGGATTGTAATGATATGCAAGAAGGGTAACTGATGACATGGCTAGAGACAGGTAGGAAGAGAAAGCACACTGCGGCGACCCCAAATAAATGGAATAATGGCAAGCTAATGTGTATTTATTACTAGCAAAAAGACGTAAGAACATGATGGTAAATGGTTATCAGTAGAATTCGATTTCGTTTAGAATGAAAATAAACATCAGTTACTCTTTACAAAAAAGAGTAACTGATGTTTATTTTCATTCTCTTAATTGAAAGAAAGATTATTTATTCTCATAAGCATTGTAAATTTGCTTACATCATAAATGATAGGCTATAAATAAAAACTAAGTGCATATTAATCGGTTAATTTTCAATTTTTTAATGAAATGTAGTCAACAATAGTAATTTAGTAATATAAAAAATATTGTTTATGTAATAATCTTTTATGAAAAAATATATTAAAATGTATGTACCATATAATGCATGCTGTGGCCGTCTTAAAGAGTCGCACACTTTATATTAAGTCTGAATATGTTTATATTATTACATGTGTAAGTGTAGTGACTGCTGGTGGTTCTCAATAAATAAATAAATAAATCAATAAGTGTATGTCATAGCTTATAAGGTATTACGTGTACTTCATGACAATGAAATAAAGCTAAAGTTGCCTTTAATTTTTAACCATTTTTTATACATTGAAATTGTTACTGTGAGTAGGTAGGTAGGTTGTTTAACCTATATCTCAATAAATATACGTCTTTATACTATAAGCTAAAATAATTAAAATTCCATATCAATCAGATAAGTAGTTCTTGCGTGAATTTGGGAAAAGCAAAAAATAAAACTTACCTCTTTGTAATATTAAAATGAATTTTGACAGAAGGAGAGAAAAACTAAGAGTGTAATACGCTTTTGTTTTAATTAAAGTATATTTATTTATAACGTTTGTCTGTTGTTAAATTTTAGTATTATGGTACGCATTACGCTCTTCAAATCACTTCGTTTGATGCCCAGGTCATATTGGTTACTGTGGAAATATTAAATTGCCATTTTGCAGTGTCCAACATATTTAATTTAAAATGGCGGTAATTAGTTAATCGTGCATTGCCACAAGAAACAAACTTGTGTGCAAAATCTCAATCGAACACTGGGAAGTCGGTCAAACTTTCAAGATTTGATTACGCACATCGGGTAGTTGAAACTAAATAAAAGCTGGTAGAAAGAAGACAAACTAATAAAATATAAATAATAGTTTACAATAATTTTAAAACAAATTAGATATGTTGGTAAATTTTATTTGAAAATTATACTTCTGAAAGGTTCGAAACTTCGAAGGTTCAATCATGACTACGAATTTGACAACACTTCGTATTAGTTATCATAATATTATTATTATTTAAATGCTTATTCTTCTTCAGAATAATTTCAAAAACCATTTGCAACGCAAAATAAAGTTTAAATAGAATATCGTCGTTTGTCGTTCATCATTCGTGGTCGTTGTGGTCGTCGTAGATAGAAAAACACATAGGAGGTTGAGAGGAGGGGGAGATTGTGCCCAGCCAAAAACAACATTATAACAATTATAATTTTCAAAGGATACAGAGAAATATATCAATATGGCGTTTCTTTGTAAGTCGTTTCAACATTTTACGATAGGGTCGAACATCGAGTGACAAAATTGTTTTTCAAAGAATAGCAGAATTGAAGAGACTTATTTGACGAGATCTAGCGTGTAACAGATATAGCAAAACTTTATGCGAAATTCGTAGATCTCGATGTGTACTGTATAGTTTGTAGCAGAATTTATCCCTGTTTTTCAGATAAGAGACGATAAAAAACTTTTATGTTTAAAAATGGGAAAATTCACCGTATACCGTAATATACGTAGAATTGAGGTGAATTTTTAGCATTTTTGAGTATAGTACGTGCTATATTACGGTGTTGGTAATAGATTACTTATGTTTTTTTGGACCTGTAGTTTCAAAGATTGACATAAAGCGTTTGTAAGAGATACAAGAAGAATGCGTATAGGTTGCCGTAAAATTTATTGCCAAAGAAAGGTTGACACTGTACGAGAAAAAAAAGATAAGCCACCCGAAAACCCCGATTGTATTTTTGGAAATATTTTTTACAATAGTAATATATTTAAAAAAAATCCGATAAGAACCATATTTATTTTGCAAGCCTATGGTGTCTTATTGCTTTTCAAAGGTTACTTCTCTTCATCGATCGTTGTTCGTAGCAACCTCCAACCAATCTTAGTTGAAAGCATTGAGGCCACCGCTCGTGTGTCCATAGGGATCCTATTTGAATGACGATATCCTTTTCTCATGATATCAATGCTTTGTGGTTTACTTGTTGGTAGGGTTCCCATATCCCCGTCTACCTTCGTGCCCTGAGGAGAAATTCGCCGAGCCACGAGTGGAGCACAGCACGAGAGAGTCCTCGGATGTGTTATATCAACACGATCCCGCAGCCTCTCCAATCCGTGTCGAGGACAGCAGTGGTTTTAGTCGGTAAATCCCACATAAACCGGCATTATGTTTCTAACAGTTACAATGTATACGGGTGGTGGGGTCCATTTACCGTCAGGTGGCCCATTTGCTATTCTTCCAACCTGCTTTTAATAAAGTCTATTTCAGTGTAGCAGTTTAGTTATTTTAATCAGCAATTAATAGTTGATTACCTGCCCATGTTTTTTTCTACACAGGGGGAAATCATAAAATGTACCTGGATCTAAATGGGATTCTTACCCGACCAAATCCCTTCAACGGCTGTCACCTATATGGGCCTACAGGATATTTGTAAAATAATGCATCAACGGCCTTTCCTATGCGGTGCCCCAATCACATGTCGTTCTTAGGGGTGTGGAGAAACAGCGATATCTGACAAGAATTCTGAAGATTACCTATCAACCATGCCTAGAGTGCCCCATTTGAATGTGTACAATCTGCACCCGTCTATACCCGTCACCTTGGCCTTCAATTAGTGCCATTGATCATTAGCTGGTTGAACCACAAGCAGATAAAGTAATGAAGTAGAGAAATTACTTTCTATTCAAAAACAGAATAGCCTTAGCTACTAAGACCAAAACGAAAAACAAAGCGGTCAGTTTAAATAGAAATTTAATATACATAACAAACTACCTTGTCATTCGATATTATTTTAATGGATCTTAAGAACTAGCTCGAACTTCATGTGGTTTCAAAACGATTCTTCAATGAAGTTATCTTCAAGTTCTAGAACTATTTAGATACGGTATCGATTTCTAAGTTACGATTTGTTGTGAATTATATTATTATGCTGTAGACTATTATTTCATGTGTTTAATTTGTGATTATAATTCATCTCGTGCTTGATGGTGAAGGAAAACATCGTGAAGAAACCTGCATGTATCAAATTTCACTAAAATTTTGTCACATGTGTATTCCACCAACCCGCATTGGAGCAGCGTGGTAAAATAAGCTCAAACCTTCTCCTCAAAAAGAGGAGAAGAGGCCTTAGCCCAGCAGTGGGACATTCACAGACTGTTACTGTATTATTTTCATATAATAATAATAATAATATCTTTATTCTTCAGGCATCAAGGCCCATTCAATACATTCAAATCACACATTACCAATATTACATAATAAACATTAATAATCAGTACTAAAATAAGAATCACAACCACAAAAATAATAAATAAAATATGTAAGAATAAAAACCAATAATACAAATTCAAGACAAGAGACCAAATACAATTGATCATGTATGAGGCACATAAACCAGAGTATTACAAAGACTTCTGGATCATCCGCCTCATCATATAACCATTTACATCATTCGCAATAATCATTAGGATAGTATTGGGACTGTCTTTGATCCTACGTATCAAAGAAGCAGATCTTTTCCTCATGATAGCATAGAAATCATCTGTACGTGCTTGTGCAAACATTTCTGAGGCACTACAGAATCGAGGCAGACCCAACAATATACTAAACCCATTATTATATTGAACGCGAAGAGCGTTGAGCGATTTTTGAGTGTAGGATGTCCAAAGACTGCATGAGTAGAAGGTCTGGCAGTACGCCTTAAATAGTGTAATTTTGGCAAGTTCACTACAGCGCGCAAATCTTCTAGCCAACATATTACACCTGATCGCCAACGCTCTTCGCTCGCGTTCTATGTCCACGTGATCTTTGAGGTCGTCTGTGATGTAATGACCTAGATATTTAAATTTTTTTACACAGCTTAGATTGTTCCCCTTCAGGTTAATTGGGGGTGTGCTTTCAGTACATTTACCAGGAACCTCAAAAATCATGTATAATCATATTCCTGATATTATGTTTTAATTATTATTCTTTAAAAGCAATAAACATTATTATTATCACCAGTACTCGATCTATCGAAATAAATGCAAAAACGACCTCGGATTCAAAGAATATAAATATGGATCTCAGAAGATGTTGATTGATTAACATTAGAATATCAAACATTTATGCTTAAAGAAGAATGGCAGATTTCGTACCGCATACTTTTTTTGTTGTTTTGTTATAAAATTGGTACCACTTATTAAGGCAACTAAACCATTTATTTTCATGTAAGTGTAGTATTTTTAAAACTTTGGAATAATTAATAAAATCAATAAAACGATTTGAATAAATAAAAGTAATAAAAGCAAACTTCAAAAAACTAAACGCAGTTTTGATTTTTGAAGTTGCCAGTAAAATAACACAAATATCGAAATAATAATTAATTGCTTATAAATAAAAATAACATAAAATATAATTAAACACTTATATATTTTAGCTAATAATGCATAATTCTTGCGTTAAATAATAATAATTAACGATTTAATAATAGGAAGGATTTTCGGGAGAATTATTCTTGTTTATCTGGCAATTATTTATTGACAGGAAAGGAAAATATGTCTGTCACGTCAGTTCTTTGCTATTGTTTTGGATTGTGGTTTGTGACTGCATGAGAGCATATAGTGAATTATTTGGTCGTTTTTATGTTGAGTTGAGCATGTGAGCAGCTGCCGTATTCTATTTCTTGATAGAAGTTTCATGAAAGAACGCTATATACTGTGCTGTGTGAGTACGACAAAGGTGCTTTAATTAAAATGACGAGTTTGCTGTAACTGCATTGTAGGTTTCACAATAGTGGGATGCTGCTCACATGTGATGAGCATTACTTGGTACCTAAGTTATGCTCGCCATGAGGGTATTACTGGACCTGCCCCTTTCTTAGATGAAGTAATATTAAGAATAAATTATTTATAAGTACCATAAAATAAATGTTCTTACCATAGAATAATAAAGATAAGAAGGAGTTGAAGCCCAAGCGAATTGAAGTCATTCAAATTGTGACTAGTCTCAATACATTTGACGTTACGTCAGTTGTCACGATAAAGTGTCATAGCAAAAATCTCGCGCAATTTATTAAAAAATGACTTACTGTGTAGTAAAAGGGTGTCACAACACTCCACATAAAAAATAAGGATAAGAAAATCACATATCACACGTGAGTACTATTTGGCAACTTATAATTTGAGCTAAAATATATTCATCAAAATATAAAAAGAATTAGTAAACAAAATACGCCATTACAATAAAAATGTTACCAGCTATGGAAAATATATTTACCACGATTGCTTAATATTTTAAATAATAAAAATAAATAAATATTTGTTATGTATAAAACATTAATACTGTTCAACTAATTATAATTATTTTTTCTTTATGATTATACATAAAATAAAAGCAATACTAAATAATATTACTAAATGAATTTAAAAAAAAGAGATCATTATAATAATAAAAGCTAAAATGAAATAAACAATATTGCAATATATCATTATAATACTTATTGATTAATTGTAATCTTTTTTAGCTTTCCTTCGAATTCAATTGCTGCTGCTCGATGGATAGATAAAATACAACTTAATCGAAGAGAAGAATATTCAGCGAAAACTTTTCAGCGTTGTTTAATTAATTTTAATGAAAAAATAATAATTTACAATATTATTGTCGGACAAATTGTCACATCTGAATACAACCTACATAATAATTCAAATTTATTAAATGCAAAAATTGTAATTTGTATTGTATTTATGTGATTTTGTTTTAAAGGTTACTTGTGTGTGTACTGAACCCGTAAGCATTTTCCTAATTAGTATGCATGTTTTGTATTTATGTTATTGATTAATATTAAAATCCAAATTTATATTGTTTTTTTTACATATCTCGTCCTTATTCCATACAAATCTATTATTTATCACAATTTACTGTCAGAAAACCTTTCAGCGCTGTTTAATTAATTTTAATGAAAAAATAATCATGTGCAATATTATTGCCTGACAAATTGTCACATCTGAATACAACCTACGTAATAATTCAAATTAATTAAATAAAAAAAAAATATTTCATAATTCAAGTTCAAACAATATCAATTTCCTCACTTTATGGGGAAAATGTGTATTCACTTGCAACATAATTCGGTCGTATGTGGGCGTGTCGGTGTATGTAACGTACGTGACACTTACACACATTAATTCTAGTGACTTCAATTTTGAGCGAAACTTTGTATGACACTATCCTTCTAAGCGTTATTATTCTATGTGTTCTTACCATTAATGTAATTAAAAAGAGGTTTTTAATACATCAATGGTTCTTACAAAAATATTGTTTTATTTGCCTGTACTCAAAACCTAACAACTTCATCATTATCAAACTGTTCCAGTCCGCTACTGGACATAGGTGTCTCCTAATGTACTCCTAATGTGTAATGAGTAGGTACGATCCTCAACTCAATCTACCAACTTAATGGTAAGTATAATAATAAAAGATAGCGACAAGTAATCTAGAACATATAATTTATCACCAAAACAATATTTATGGTACCTATACCTATTGGCATATTAATAACAACGTTAGTTATATTCATCTTTATTACAATTCAATTACAATTTTATTATAATTTACCGGCGATCCGTCGATGACATCCAACAGTGATATAGGTATAGCTGTCCGTTTAAAGTTCCGCAAGAGTGACATACCATCCAAAAAGTATGTAGTCACTCTCGTCTAAATGACTCCCGCCGTCATACCTATGTGTTACAATCTACATAGCTTCAATACTATACAACCTTAAAAATAAAACTGGTTATAACTTTTACGTCCTAGCTTTTAAAAATCTAAGAATTTAAAAAAGGGCTTTTCTATCATATTAACTACCAATTAAAACATAATATATCCCACCACGCGAAATTTAATTAGCGGTACGAAACTCCCATACAAACCTGTCGTTCTTCTTTAAATATAATATCCGATTTTATTAAAATATACATTAACATAAACTACTATTATTAAGACATATTACAAACGATCTAAACGACGTGTAATAATTATTACATAGTTTGTAAAGCATCCTATTTATTTTATAAAGATAAAACCTAACAAATAAATATATACGTGTAAGAATAGAAAAGTAAGTAAGCATTTTCGAAAAGGTTAATTTCATGTTTTATTTTTTTAAACAGCAGGTTCCCATTTAATGTCTCATTGATAATTATCTACTTTACCTATTAACAGTCAAGCGGAAACTGCTTCAAAGGGTACTTCTGTATTTAGTACAAAAATATGTTATATACTACATGGTATGAGTTGTATACTAATTAGAGTGTTCGAAGTTTAGTAAATTGTACTAATGATATAGTACAAATAGTACAAGACGGTATGTAAATGTATGGAAGAAGGTATGTAAAAACCTTTTTATTTAGATGAAATATTAACTACTAAGCCAGTGGCGTATTTACATTATGTCCAAGAGGGCACGTACTCGGGGTGACAGGTCTTGTAGGGCCTTGTCGACTTTTCGAAAGAACTAGAAGAACCTACCTTACATCACAAAACCCAAAAAGGAGTTATATATCTATTCTTTAATTAGCCATAAATAACATTAAAAATATCCACAAATTTAAGGGGCTAATTTTTCTGTGCCCGTGGTACCAAATCTTAGAATACGCTGCATTGATTTTCGTTCGTTTTCCGGATGACCATCTTTTTAAAGAGGTTCCCGCTTGGACTATAAACATTAAACCCACTAAAATGTATATGAAATCTCTTAAATCTGGTTTGGAGTAGAACGATTATCTTGGAAAATAACAAAAATAAGTCAGGAAAAGGATACTCTACCAAACAATTTTTATCTCAATTAAATACAAATTGGCGTGTAAATTATGTTAAACCACAATTTTCAATGGCGTAGGTACTCCGCCATCTCAGCTAAAAAGCGTTAATGTAACAACGCGAGTGCTTACAATTACCATGTAATTGAGGTAAATTAGAAGGCTGAGTAGTTAGAAGGATTTACGTATAGACGGTTGCGATTGTTCTGCACAACTTAACATTAATTTTACAAATCACAATTATAGTTGCTCGTTTGCGTCAGCATTTCAACTAATTAATTGGATTGCCACTAAATAGTAGTGATTAACATCGTGTACACTTGATTCATAAATTATGAATATATTATTAATCCAATTTAATACTTTCAGTACTTTAATTATATGCTATAATCTGTTTCGTTTATATTCCATTTCGTATAATTAAAAAAATACTATTAATATCACATTAAATCAATATCTCGGTACATATATTTGACTTGCATATTTTCGATTTTATTTAAATAAAAAAATATTTTACAAATTTTAAGACAAATAATGTTGGTGAAGTCACAAAACGTAACAACCAAAAACATAAACGGTTAAAGTCTATACCGCAACAAAAGCAGTACTCTGAGAAAAATCTTCGTAAATATAGAGCAGAAACTTCAACATTTTTAATCTTGTCAGGCCATTAAAAAGTTCACGCAGAAAGTACGCAGAAAAGGAGAGACTTAGTTGTATTTTAATAGAAAAACATTTCGCGCTAAAGAACAGCTTGTATAACAAATGACACTTTCACATCTAGAAGGATATATATTAATCAAAAAATATTTTTCATATTAGTTTTCACCCGCGGCTTCGCCTATGGTTTCGCTCGTGTATTAGGAAGGCATGAATGTTTTTCCTTGGCATGAATGCCAAGCTTGCTTCAATTTCATCGAAAGCATAACAGGCATACAGACAGACAGTCTAACTTTCGTATAACTTTCACATTTATAATATTAGGATAGATAATTTCATAGCCATATCAATCTAACATATATAACAATATATGTATATTGCTAAAATACTAGTTCAGTCATTGAATTTGGTACAGCAAGTACAGCACTTTATATCAAGGTTAGGCCGAGACTGGTAACGTTCCCGCCGCAATTTAGTCATTGTGTTCGCGACATTACAATGGCGGTTGGGAAGAGATTGTACAGTTTTATATTTATGCAACAGTGGAGTGGTACGCTTGAAACTAGGCAGGAATAAAACTTGTAATTTTAATAGGTAATATTTAATGGATATCGTTAAAGAAAATGTCATGAATGTAATATTATATTTCAAATGCAATTAGCATTAATATTTAATTGCAAGGTGCATGCAATATCCTGTAGTTATGTAATAATAATAAAGGCCCTATAAAATATACTTTAATTAATTTTATTTATAGTTCTATAAATCGTATCGCTTTAAATGGTCTTTTCAATTTCATTGCGCTAAATCACTAAGTTCCGTTTAATAATTTCTTATAAAAACCTTTCAGTACCATTTCTTTATATCTTTGTAATAAATAAACGAAGAAACTCTGGTATGGAGTCGTTATCTACTAGTAGTTGTTATATTTAAAAATTGAATAGTCAATTTATAAAATCATCATTCTTTCTATTATCAAAAATTACTCGATAGATAGATAGATTTTCAAAAGTCTATGGTAAATTTTTGTCAGTTTCTATTTCATAAATTAACTATCCCTATAAAAAATGATCACAGTATACGTTATAACCCATAAGTTATAATAAGAATAAAATAATATTGTCTTCCTGATGATTTCGGCCTCAGCGTCCAATCTCAAAGACTGATCACCTAAGTTCCTACATGTGTGTGTGTGAGTGACAGTATGTGTGTAATTTGTAATGTCACACATACTTCCGTTATTCATATTACATAGTTCCGTAAAGTACTGACTTTATGGAAGCTTTATTTATTTTCGATGAATAACGTATACACAATGTAATTCCTACAAAGTCGTATTACATATGCCAAGCGGATAAGTATTACTTAAAGGTGTCTTTAATATTAGATTAGGTTTGTGGGATTTAGATACTGGTTCGGCATCTCTGTTATCTTCTCAATCTCTAAATAACGAAACGAGGCAAGCCATCCTCACTGAAAACAAATAGCCGACCTTTTGCCTTCTTTATGAGACCCTTGTTAACTTGTCCTTAATAAATTATTTATTACCCACGATTCACTGCACAACAGACCCACAGTACTTATTTTTCGTAAATTAGTTTATTTTTAAATAAGTTTATATAATTAAGTAAATATAAAAACTTAAATATATTTAACTCTCGTTTTAAGCACTTATTACTGTGCCTTTGTTTTATAACAACGTGGAGATTTGAATTGTCATGACTTTTTATATAACTTAACCTTTCTTAACTTTGTTGACAAAGGTTATAAAAGAAAGATTCTTTCGCAGCAGTTACTCGCAATAATAAAAAGAACATAAAACTCGAGGTAAATTAAAGACTGAAGAAAACATTTAAATTACGGAGTCAAAAATATAAGGAACATTTGAGTGCATTGAATTTACATGCATACAACGGTTTAATATATAAAGTATATTAAATAAAACTTTCGTATTAGTCATTGTTATAAAAGAAAGAAATATGTAATACAGAGTGATTTGAAAGATTTTCGCATATAAATACAATTGAAAAAATTAGTTTTCTGTCTATCAGGCTCAGGCTTATATCATGTTTTCCTTTCATACGCATTTTCCAAACATAAGCTGGAGAAATGCTCTAATTTAGACCTGTCAAAGTGCTACTTATTCAGTTTACTGTAGTGCTGTTCTCTAAGAACATGGAATACCATATTATATTATCCCGTAGAAAAGATATACGAGATTGATATATAATGTATGTTTAAAAGTATACTATAATGTAACTGATAAATCCTTAATAATTTTAAATTTCAAAAATTTAGAAAAGTTTAAATTTTTTTATTGTGTTTTTCGACATGTCACGAATGATATTCATACCGAATAGTATTGCCGATCCATTTGATCTGATTGTCATAGCCGAAATAAATATGTACGTAAAATAAATTGTAACGTTAATTTTAAGAATTACAAAGCTACGTTAATTTACCAAAAATTATGCTTGGGCTTGTTCCATAAATATAATTTAACAGTAGACAAAACATATTTATATATATATTTACTTGGTGGAAGGGCTTTGTGCAAGCTCGCCTGGGTAGGTACCACCCACTCATCAGATATTCTACCGCAAAACAACATTACTTGGTATTGTTGTGTTCCGGTTTGAAGGGTGAATGAGCCAGTGTAATTACAGGCACAAGGGACATAAAATCTTAGTTCCCAAGGTTGGTGGAGCATTGGCGTTGTAAGCGATGGTTAACATCTTTTACAATGCCAATGTCTATGGGCGTTGGTGACCACTTACCATCAGGTGGCCCATATGCTCGTCCGCCTCCCTATGTTATAGTATATATATATATTTAGATATATAAAATGTAAATATTTTATTTCATAACTGTTATAATCATTTAGATAGTGTAAGTTTATAAACGGCCAAATTTGCTTTTAAATTAACACAAAGCAAATAATAAATAGTGACTATTATCATACTATGCAAACAATGAATGAATCGCACTTATTAATTTTACCTACCCACAGAATTAATTGGATAATTTTCGAGGCACCGTTACAATATTCATAAAAGAGATTGCATCAATACGCTCTTCTAAGTCTACCGGCCTAATTGACTCAACGGGACTTGAAATTAAACAAGTTAGAAATTTGTATAACAAAAGAAAGCTCAAATATTAATGATGGTAATTATTTAATTTTCCTTATAATGAAAATTTATTACATGGGCATAGCGGGTTAAATAAACAGTGGAATTGAATTGTTACATTTAAAATGGTAGTGCACATTCATACATATATGTTAAGGGCTATACACTTTTTTAGAAGAAATACAAGAATGTTCGGAGTTGATTGAAGTAACTGCTTAGAAAATATTCCAACACTATTTCTCCTGTTAAAAAGGCGATTTGGAGCCTATTCCACATGTCACATCAGTGCTGGATAGTGTATATTACGTGTTCCCCTCGGCTTATGACCTAGGGCTCCTTCAAACGAGGCGTGAAGAGACATGTTGCGGGCCAGCAAGGCGGGGGTGGCTAGTGCAAATCATTCTTCCTGACTGCACTAGTCGTAGTCGCGTTTGGACTCTACTACCACTTACCATCAGGTGGAGTAGAGTCATTTGCCCTCCCGGCAATTATAAAAAGAAGACTGGCATCCGACATGTGCAGGCAAAGTACAAGAAGGATTATAAATACAAGGATTATAACTACAAATAATAATCAGTAGAGCTGAAATGCTTACGTGTCCTGACCTGAACCATATCGGTAAAAAACGAGCTGTTCTGTAATTAAATGTAATACTAGTACGTACTAATAGTAATAAAAATACGCCTTTTCGAAATTCAAAAGTATATTTTTTTTGCTACTTTATGTTTTTGTCTGACATGTGCTTGCATTTATGTATTTCGATGCTCTATCACGTTTTTTGAGTTTGTAGTGTGAGCTAAAGTGGAAACTTGAATAGCATGAAAGTAAGTGTTCACACATGAGAGTTGTTATGTGCTCATACACTTATTACATATTTACGGAAACATTTTATAAAAAAATACTGAAAGAGACATTTAAGAGACGCAATACTAGGAAAATATAATGTAACTTATGTAATTAGTAAGCATAATATAGACACTGGTAGTAATTAAAAAGAATTATTTAATGTTATCAATAGAATATTCAACAGTTTATATAAGACATTTATGAAAAAATGTATCAATTTAATTGTATAACATAAATCAAATTTATATTGAAAACTGCCGCGATTGGACGAAAGAAAAAATATTATCATACATGCTTACATTGAGTTATAAAAATATATAAAGCCTTTAAAATGTCGCGTAATATGTATTCATCTAAGAATAAGGAGGATAAATGACGGCGTATTCACGGGTATATTTGCCGGAAAGATTTTTCCCTGCAGTCACACGAAGAAAATGTGTTTGATTTATCAGCACTCGAGGCCGGACCTTCCGCTCGCTATAAATTTTATTGTGTTATGATTTAGGGGCATGTATACGATTTTATGGTAAACACTTTACTCTTTGTGTGCTACGTGATTTATTCCATGATGGGTTCGAGCTTGGTGTGAGTTGCTGTCGATATTTATAAAGTTATATAATACGAGTTAGTTAGAACGATTTCAAAAGTAATTTATTGATCAGCACAAAAACATTTTTTTCGATGAAAACAAAAACAGCATTCTTTATGTTGTTATTGAAATATGAAAATTAAAGAAAAAACACAGTTTTAGCTTCATCGTTTGGGTAGCACAGATTCAAAATGTCAAGATTTGACCCACGGATAATTTGAATAAAAACTTTTTATAAATATCAACGAAGGCCGTCTTTTACTTTAGACGTTGAAACACATATTAGACATACCGTGTAATAAAAAAATACCGCACGAACAAAAAAAAAAATATAAATCCTTATCTCTGCTTATGCGAATTTTTTTCGCACCCTTCTTATGCATCACTTTATGAATAGCGAATTATTAAATCGGTTACATTTTAATTTAAGTAAATCGATGTTTGTTAAGTTCAATTAGTCGTTTTAGTAGGCGTTTTAAGGAATTAAGGAATTACGAGAATTACTCAATAAAACGGATAACCTTAGACCGGTTATTCAAGAAGCAATTCGTTTTGCCTATGAGGCAAATCACGAGGCAACCATTAGCTTGCTAATAGCGAACAGTAGGGTAAATGCATATAACAGAAATAGTAGTATTTCAAAAAAAAAATTGTACGTAAGTTAGACAGTTGAACTTTGCGTAAACGTATTGAAGCCGTTTGTGAATATAGAAACCGGGCTCATATGAGCAATCTAGAAATAAGTCATCAAACATGTTATACGAGAATTAAGACGCTGAGTAGCTATTGCGCTGTCAATCGATATAATTTCCTCTTGCTTACACAGTCACTGCCAAACTGCCTTAGCAACTTTCAGAATATTCATTTTACGAAACAAAATTAGTTACTTATTCAATAACGAGTTTTAAAAACAAGATGTAACTTAAACTTTTGTTCCTTATATTACTTCCTGATGTTTTGCGGCTTCTCCGTGAATATTGAATCGTTTTTTTTTTTTTTTCTTGAAATAAAGCGTCCGCGCATTTATTATAAAGGTCGATAAATACGTCAGAAAATATTTTTATTAAACAAAGGTTACGAGTTTTCCTTACTTCTCTTATTGCTTATAAATCTTTACGGTTTGATTTACTGGAATGAAAAACCAAAGAACAAATGAGGGTGAAAAATAAAATTAACTTTCTCAATAATTTTTTTAACAGAAAAACAAAAATAATAATTAACAAACTGGTTTAAAGACTGATAAATTTTTGGTTTACAACCGAATATTTATCTTCATATTTTTAAATAAAATGCAAATATAATCATGCTATGAAGAAATCCCGATGATTTAAGAAATTATTTCACTTACTTTTGCTGCACTTGTAACGAAATAAAATTTATTTAATTTCCTGTTGAGTCGTCGGTCTCAGTTAAGCGAGGAAGTTAAATATCTTGTACTTTTTTCTCAAAGCAATAACTTTTGCTGTAGCATTAGGTATATAATCTTACTACGAGTATATTATTTATTTAATCATTTAGAAATAGTCATTTTATCTATACACATAATAAATCTGTAAGTGGTTGCTGTCTGTACATGGAAGATAGATGAGTAAAACTTTTATCGGGGGTCTTTATTAACGCAATAGAACCCAAAACAATGATTGTTAGAATTTTTGTATTTTTGTCTGTTTGTCTGTACGTTTATGCACGCTAATCTTAGAAACGGCTCTACGGATTTGGCTGCGATTTTCACTAATGTATTGTGGCATGTGTGTGTATGATAGTCTGTAAATAATATTTATATATATACATATATATACAGTGGTGGTCGTATAATTAGAAACACTACCAACGGTCCTTGATATTATGTAGGATACTTTACCGCAATCGTTTTTATTTTGAAATAAAAAAACTCATTAAATGCATAAAATATAAAACATATCTTACTCGTTCTTGTTGCTAAAAAAGACCCAAGTAAAGGCTCCAACCAGATTAAAAATAAACTTTTTTAGTCTGATGACCCGAGAAACATCTCGTCAAGACTGATATGCCGAAGATTAGTGGAAGCTAAATTGTTTGGAAGAATCTCTCGAAAGATACCGCTTCTTACCAAGATAAATCGTTGAACATATTGTTGTCCTATTTATTGTTTAATTTCAAAATAAAACATATATATATATATGTATATATTTATTATTTGACGAGCCGGTTGGCGTGATTGGTACATACGTGACTTTATCGTGCCTTTCGCGCCGCTGGTGGTGGGTTTGATTCCCACCCAGGACAGATATTTGTGTGCATGAGCATGTCTGTTTGTAGTCTGCCTGTATTTCGTATACATAAAACAGTCCGCATCTGTTTTTTGGATTAACACTAACGGAAAAATAACCAGCAGTATATTGTGATAAGTGACATCTACCCTTGCATACAAAATTTATAACGCTTGATACTAAATTATAATGACATCTTATTACTATGTGCTAAAATATGTTTTGGATTTCCATCACAAACGAGATTTACATTGATTAAATAAATGAGAATTATAGAAGTTTTTTTTTTACAGTTAAAACGTACTTACAACAAAATTCATTACCTCAAGATTATGTTTTTATTTCGTTCTTAAAATATTTTAATAGGAGTACGAATAGGATAAAAACTTCAGTCGTAAAAAATATTTTATTATTATTAAAAAATCTACGGCTCGAATTCAAAAGTCCAGAAATTGCTCTGTAGTCCAGATTTCATCTTATGAAATGATTAGTTTTAACTGTAAATTAATTTTCTTTGTATAAAAGAATCAATCTACCCTAATATTGATTTTATTGAGACCAGCTTAACGATTATTTCTGGGTAGGTAAAATATTTATGTACAGAGTTGTAATGGACGTTATATATGAAATGTATCCTTTTGGCAATTAGGTCAACTTAAGCGTTTTCTGAAAGTTGAAATTGCTTTTCCAATTTGGATTATTATTACGAGAAATATTATAAGGTCCTCCAGACCGATTTCGGCCACGGCGGCCAATCTCAAGAGAGATTAGCCAACTGCGCAGGAGATATTATAGTGCACAAGTGTGTGTGCAAACACAGGTGCACTCTCTCTTCCTTAGCTCTCATAATCCGATGGGACGGCAATCCGACACGACCGGAAAGAGTTCAGGCGCAGGACCAACGGCTTAACGTGCTTTCCGAGGCACGGGAGTGTACACACTTCCAACTTCCAGACTCCGGGCTGCTACTGAGAATTTTCTGACAAAAAAACCCAATATCTATTTATTGGCCCGACCTGGGAATTGAACCCAGGACCACCGGGTCTGCGGCCTTATATCTAGCCACTAGACCAACGAGGCAGTCTACGAGAAATATTACAAGATATTTGAATTCTTCCCATAAAGATCGCTTGGATTGATTCTTTAAACACTACATATTATAAAAAAGGCTCCGCCGCATCTGTCTGTCGCGGTTTGTGTAAACACTAAAACTACCGAAGGAATTATCATTTATTTACTACAATATTTTATTACACTGATGCATCAATTGACGGAGTCATTCATGAGGAAGATTTAGATTTCAATAATTAATAAATTAAGTTTTACAGATATAGAAATTACAACAGTATTAATAGATTAGTTTTATATAGACAAGTGCAATTGCAGAACGACTAGAAATTAAAATTTATATCTCTTATCATCTATGTCACGGCATGATCCTTAAAATCCCGTGTGACAGCTGTCACACTAAGATGTTATGTCCCTTGTGCCTGTAATTACACTGGCTCACTCACCCTGTAATTACACTGGCTCACTCACCCTACAAACCGGAACACAACAATACAATGTACTGCTGTTTTGGTACCAACCCAGACGAGCTTGCATAAAGCTCTAACACCGAATAAAAATAATAAAGTAACAACATATAACGTAACAACATCGTATAAAATAATATATGGAGACTTTTATACAGATGTATAAATGGATTTAATTTTACCGAACTATAGTACCGCATCATTTAAATATTAGTACTGAATTTAAATGAATGCGGGTAGCAGTTTAATAGCAGACAGGAATATGTCATATGCATACATTATGTATAAAGTTTAATTTGTAGTATCATGCTAATGAAAATACGTCGCAAAAATTATACAGACTTCATATATAGTAACAAAAAGGCGTTAAAACGTAGAAGTAATCTAGATTGCGTTTTTTATTAAAATGTATGTTATATAAAGTAGTTTGTATTTCATTAAATGAAGATTAATATTGTGCGACTAATACATTGAACTGAAGCTAACTGCAATTGGGAGAATGTAATGAAGATCGAAGCCGTAATGTAAATTGCATAACTAATTTCGATAAAAGTGATCACTCTACCGATAGTTACATAATGTAGTTTTTGAGTAATATCACAAAATCCATATAAAGCATACATCGATCACAATTTAGTATACGTTTATCAATATTTTCTTGAAAACGATATGTTATACGTTAAAGAAAGAAAAATTTATGGACCACCACAGGATTCTTTAATAGAATACAGTTTAAATCGTCCAAATTACTTTTGCTTTTTCCGAGAAATCGGTAAATATATGATAAAAATATATACGTCTCGAACACAGAAACTCGACCTTCTTTTAAAAATTTGTAAATAATCTCAGAATAATATACCACACATTTTAGACCAGATGACAAACAAGAGAGGTATCAGTATTCATGAATAATAATTATAAGTAAGTAGTGATTGTCCATTGCGTCGTCCGTAACTCATAGCTAATAAAAATGATGTATTGTATTCAATTATTACAAATGGATTACATTTCATTTTTGTTAAGGTATTAATTTCGAATTCAGTTTAGAAATTGTCTGCTGAAAACCTTTTATTATGAGTTTTTAGTTTTTAATGCTTTTCATGCGTTTACGTGGAATCATATGTAAACTATGACTGTTTTATTTTATTTAACATATTATATTTGTAGCATATAATATTATAATGCGAACCTATATATATATATATATATATATATATATATATATAAATTTTCTCCATTTCCATGTCAAGTTTAACTATGCCATTCCTTACACTAATACTTAAAATGGGCTACAAAGTTTTTACTTCACGTATTAATACATACATATATAGAAGACATTTATATCCCAATTTATAAGATCAAAGTTATATTTCTTAGTTCTTGTTGGTGACTTCGAGTAGAATTCACAATGGCAGCTACACCTTTAGCCTACTTGAATAAATATTTAAATTTCGATTTTTCAAGTGCTAAGAACCGAAATGGCTGAGTGGATAGAAAACGTGAGTCTTAAATGTGAATCGCTTGTTTAAATCTGAGATATCTTGTGTTCAATTTGTGCTTATAATAATTCATCTCGTGAACTTCGACATATGTATCCATACGCATTGAAATTCATGTTTGAATAAGTTGCTGTGGGACATATATTTTATTCGTTTATGTTTTATTATTTAATAATATTTGTTTTTGTGATAATGCATTGTGAAGGCTCGCCGCTGGTCTGGGAAGCTCCCACCCACTAACCGATTATTCTACGACATAACAGAAATACTTTGTATCGCTTTGTTCTTATTTCAAATAAGCCAGTGTTATTGCAGATCCAAAGGACACAACATCATATATACTGTTACTGAAAGTGCATTGATTACATAAGGAATGGTTTATATTTCTAACATTTATACGGTTTATACTTTATCAATGTAATAAGAACCTATGTAAATATGTTTTAAGACAAAATCTATAAGTATTGCTTTATTATATTTAAGCTATATAATTATAACATATGCTTATGGGATTATGTATTAATTTTTTACACACAATGAAATAAACTATCATAAAGTAGGCTACATGGCTAAGAAGCAGCCACTCACTCAACCGTAGTGAAGTACACGGAGCCTTTCTAATCCTCTTACTACAAGAGACCTTCACCCTACGACGAGTAAGCCTTGCTTTGTGAAGTAGGATAAGATAATCTGAACGATTTATAATAGTGACGACTGAATATTACAGCTATATCGCATAATAATATGAAAATATTAGTTTTTACAGCGGCTGTAGTTTTTGTGTTTCATAAATTATTATTATTTAGTTAGCTTATATCACTGCTTATGCTGAGGTCCTGAACTGAAAATCCTAATAACATTTTTGACAGCTAAAAACATTTTTCAGTTTCTCTGTCAGTACCAGCCCATAGTGGAAAACTGGTAGTATTACACTCCCGAGCCTTGGATAGTGCTTAAGATAGTCGTTCAATTGGAGTAAATTAGTGAGAGAATAGAATATGTGTTAGCCCACACTCTCGTGCACTATATTAATTATCTCCTTCACAGCTCCTTGAGATCGGCTACCTTGACCGAAATTCGATAAAGGAAATTATTCTGGGCAAACATCACACCGATCGAAAGCAACGTTGCTCAGTTTCAAAAGAAATACATCAAATACACTCGTATTTTTAATATTTGTAGGGATACATAAACTACAATGAGCGCGCCCGTAAATAAATACTGTAAGAAGTAATATTACTTTAAGGTATTGTCTGAAACAGCGGTATGTTTAATGTGTATTTTCCAATGTTACACAAAAATATTTCTATAAAGCCATTACAGATATTACTTCAGTAGTTGGGAAGACCCGTGGAGGCTGTTTTTGTTCTCTATAATATGTTCTGCTCACGACTCTACAGTATTAATACTAGCGACCCGCCTGCCTTTTAACAAGTGTAATCTATGGTATAATTAAGTCATAAATACTATGGAAAATTTTATATATCTGCAAATGTACTTTATATAAGTGTAAAATATACTCGTTAGCAATTTCAGTTACTTTTTTAAAATTAAACATTTTAAATATATTTAGTTTAGATGCATGCATGCAAGGTATAATTTTAATGTCCCTAATTGTGATATTCATTTAAATAGTATCTTCAATTAAATCTGCATTTCTTTGCTTATCAATATATACTATGTATTAGGATAGTAATCGTATGTCCGGAGGGGAGACTGTATCGAATTTCTTAACGGAGCGATGTCTGTTATTAAGGATAGCAGTTAGTAATTACCTGTTTGCCTGTTGGTTGTTGACAGATCCAATTATACGGAAGTCGAATTGCTTCGTTAGGAGTCATACTTTATTTCTATATATTTGATGTATATCGGCTAATTTTCTACATGCATAATATGTAGAAGGATTTTTCGTAAGTTAAATTTACTTGAATAAATAATAATTTATGGGATACGGGATTAATAAAATGCATAAGTACACTATGGTATGGTTACCAGTAATAATTTGATTGCATTTGAATCATAATTTTATTAGATAATTACAATAAGTAAGACTAACATATTACACTAAAATCTAATAAGTTGTTAACTTGTGCTTAGCAAAAAATTCATCTAGAAAAAAGAGTAATTTAATAATTGATAATTTTGGTTGAACGTTAAACATCATTTCGAAACTCGTTTTGTCCATTACAAATCATCAAAATAAAGCTAATAATGTAAACAAATTGAATAGTAATTGGTAAATCTGAATATGAGCGAAAATGAACGACGAGCTACTCCATTATTCAATGCATCACATCTATTTACATCAGCTATGTAAGTAAAGTTCATCTGTTTATGAATATTCAGTAGTAATTCGCGCACAAATAATATCGTTCGATCATATCAACGTGTTTTATACGGGCAGTTCAATCATCTTCGGTAGCTAGTTACGTTGATGGAGTTCTTTTCATAAAAGGCAAAAACTGATCAGTTTAATCAAGCGGTAGGACGTCAATCAGAGTACCTCGTTATCGAAACGACCAGTAATTTTCTTTGACCTGCTGACCGAACTCGATTTTTAAAAGCTATCTTCGATTTAGTCAGATTGATTAGCAACTTCATAGGATTCGTTTTTATGAGCTTTGGTTGGATCTTGTTACGTGTTAATGTCCCAAAACATTATTTTTCAATAAGATCCTATAACACTTTTAACATATTTAAAAGGTTCTGTTTTGATAACAGTGAGATAAAGAATGTTTAAAGTTAAGTTACGGCCTGTAAAAGTCTCACTGTTTTTTAAGGCTGTTTTGCAAGGCTGTTTTTTAAGGTTGCTTAAAATTTGTATTAATTAATTTTTTTATTTATTTCTGTTATTTAAATTATTTTCAGTATACATATATAATTAGTGAAAAAAGCTGTTCCATTTTAGATATACATTAATATTTCTGATATTTCTTTTCTTTTTAATTAAGCATATTACAATTGTTATTTATAAAACCAAAGAATCGATAAAACCAAAGAAGTGTAATTTGCAATATTGCAATGCAACTAGCGGACTCATTATCCCGAGTGAAACGGAGACCCGGACTATAATGATAGTAATAATTCGACCGTAATCGGCCGCATGCCGTTTAGTAGTCGCCTTGGGATCTAAGTCTGATTTTAAGCTGGCTCTATTTTGCGCATCAGTGGACAACTACGTAAATCAACGAGGATAATTGTCGTCGTTGCGTCGTTAGGCTTATCGACTTACTGAGCAATAGAGACTCCAGACTATTTTCAACATTTTATTAGAATCGGAAGCTATCATATGTTGATTAATCCCATCATGTCAAACATTACCATCATAACTTGCCTTCCTTAAGCAGTTTTGTAGACGCCTTGCTGGAAGTACTTGGCTTGGTAATTAAAATAATTTCCCGAGACAAGTATGCAAACTTACTGGTGACGCAAATGATTTAGTGACCCGTTAATGGGTTAACTTCATCAAACTTAGGCTTAACTCGCTCCGGGATCGTTTGTAACTCGACAGTACGACAGTATCATGTCGTCGGTATTCCAGTAAATTGTTGTGTATACTGTTGTATAAATATTTATATGACGTGACTAGTGAAATGATTTAATCTTCTTATTACTATTGAAAAATAAATCAATCATCATGACAACAAAATATTATTTTATTTTTAAATAAAAAAAAATCGACTAAGTTTTATATATATTTAAAACGATTTAATTCTATAAATGTAAATATCTTGATCAGTTGAAAGTTGAAAAGAATTTCTTACATAAAACCTATTGACCCAGGACGGGTGTAACTCACGGGCTAGCGCGGGACACGCGGACAATAATGGCGGCCATAATTTGCCTGTAATGCGCCTTACACTATCGTACTGTCAGCCCCACCAAAAATAAGCTTCGTTTACCTAAATCTTTTTCGCGCGACGCCTAAGATGGATCTTCTTAACACTCTTTACGATACCATGTATTTGATTATTATGTTAATGCACTTCAAGTGTATATAATAATATAGCTATTATTCTTAATTTATATATATTACAGTTTTAAGTTTTAATAAATGTAAGGGTTGCTGACCGCAAAGAGACAATTTAAAATTATATCATAAACAAGTAATACTCAACCAAAAAAAGATACTTTAATCAAGTAGGCTTCTATTAGTAGTTTTAAATTATTATTTTACAATATTATATTAGAGCTACAACCATTTCTGATTGTAGATTATAGAGAAGAACCAACCAGAAACTTATTTCTACATATTTATTAGAAACAATTGAATTACTAATAAAACTACTATCATAATACTGATGAAAATAAATGCATTTTGTAGACAATAGTTTACTAAAATTACATAACGAAAATCATGAATGTAACAAATTAATGGTCCATGGCAAGAACCCCATGAATGAGGGAGGGACGCAGGTCGAATAAGCCTTTGTTACTATTAATGAGTAATATTGTTACCGTTAAATGTAGCTTATATTTTGTATTATTATACATTTTATACATGCGTTATGTTTATACATATTATAAAGTTTCTATACTATATTAGCGTCCGTAGCGTCGTAGTTCAATTGATCCATTTTCAAGTCTACGCCTAAAACAAAGTGTGCCAGATTAAATAATGTTTCTAAATCAATTTTAAATGCGTTTATTTATGAATTTTGCACTAAAGATAAATTACTTAGCAAAAAACCCGTGACAAAAGATGCACATTTTAGAGGATGATAATTTTATTATAATAAAATTAGAACAATGTTTATGTGTGGGAATATGTGGTGTGTGTATTTGTGTGCGTGATTTTATGATAAAATTAGGTACAATTTTCAATCACTACTTAACTCTTATCAGATGAATAATATTTACTTTTTAAAACAGCTTAAAAAAATCTCTAAATGTCCAGCTGATTCTTCAAATAAATATAATTGTTAAATGAAATTACAACACAGATATATCAAACCAAATACTTTTAAGTAATATAGGTAGAACTAGCAGCTGCCCGTGGCTTCGCTCGCGCTTAAGTATAAGTAAAGGATAAACGATTATTTGAAATTTGAAAAAAATAAATGCTTATAAAACTTAGAAATACATGTTTATTCATTCAATCAAAATATATATTTTTTTAATTTTTATACTAATGCTTTCACCCCATTTCTCCCGTTGGGATTTGAATTTCTAAAAACGACGAAATACGTATGCGTAGCGTTAATACTAAATATCATTCTTCTTACACCAAAAATGACGGAATCCCCATACAAACTTTCAACCCCTTCTTTACCCTCTTAGGGGTTACATTTTCAAAAACGCTGATATACATTTTTATTTATTAAGCTTGTATATTAATTTTTATGCTTGTAACTTTAAAAATGACGGGTTTCTAAATAATCGTTCAACTCATTAGGGGTGGAATTTCCAGAAATCCTATCTTAGTGGGTATTTACATTATAAAATGTATCAACTGCCAAAATTTCAAGTTTCTAACCCCCGTGGTTTATTAGGCTCTGCCTTAATGAATTGTTCAGGAAAAGACATTATATTATGGGTATAGATAACAACAAAAATACATATTTTTTATAACTTTTGATAGAATCATCTGATTTTGATGAAATAAAGACTAAACCGAACCTAGAAATAGTTGTTATAATAATTCGGTTATTTCAATTTGTAATTTTAAGACGTTTGAAAGATTAGCCTGGACAAACAGACAGACAGTGTAAAAAAATATTGCTTTAGTTTTGGTAAATCGTAAATAGCCATATAACCTTTAAAACAGGCAGTTATTTTGAAATCACAGACAGAAACTTCAATTTTATTTATATGTATGGATAATTTATTTATTAATTCGTTTTTTGCTATAGATACTTCTTTTATGTGTACAATATAAAGTATAAAGTAAAAGAAAAGGTTCTTCTGCCAGAGACTAAATAAAATCAGACTTAATCAAGGCTACTCATTTAATTAAACAAAAAAATAAGGGGATTTAAAACAAATGTTGTGTATTGAACTTGACACACATATCTCAATGAGCTACTTAAGCGGCCATTTTATATAGAAAAAAAATATAAAATACAAAAAAGCTCCTATATAACAATTTTGATTAGAGGTTCAAAAGCAGTTATTTGACCGCTATGGTAGGTTAAGTGTTCATTAATAATTTTTAACAAACAAAAATGAGCTGACACTTATAGCATTATATATATAAAATAACACATAACATTGAGTAAGACCAATAAAGTGTAGTAAATAAATGATTTATATATTGTTTAACCAAATAGAATTAAAAGACAAGCAAGTAAGAATATGACTACAGTAGCAAATTTATAACAAACTATTGAATATTGAATATTAAGAAGGCTGGTACATTCATATTATATAAATTAATACATTATTATCTTATTTTTTTTATACATTGTTTTTTTTTTAAATATATAATATCAATATCTTAGTAGACTTAATTATAATTTTGTCACCTATGGCTATTCCAAGGATGAATAATGACCTTAATATCATTTTTGAGTGGAGTGAGAAATATTTAGCTCTTAATGTCAACCCTAGTAGATATCAAGCCATAATTATTGGCAGGCGGAACCAAATATCATGTTTGATAATATTGTCATCCCTTATTGTGATTATGTTAAAAACCTGGGAATTTTCTTCGAATATACTTTAAGCTGGACTCCCTATGTGAATGAAATAAGCAGGAAAGTGTTTGCCGTATTGAGGTCTTTGGGTCATCTTCAACATTTTCTTTTAAATTATGATCGCACAGATCTACTTCTTCCTATTTATGATTATGCTGTTGCAAGCTTGATATACCCAAAGACCAATTGAATTAAACTGAGAGATTTCAAAATACTTTTATTCGGTTTATATTGGGATTAGGCAAATAGAACCACGTTTCACAATTTTGTTCTTTTCTTAATTAGTTGCCCATCTGACTTCGAAGGAATATCATCACATCTTCTCTATTCTGTACTGTGTGTTGTTTCCCCCCTTCATCACTTCATATTCATTAGATGACGGTGATGACGACGTCTCAGTGCTTTTATTTATGTCCTCCGTATTTTGTTGCTCGATCACTACTATTTTAGCTATCTCTATAGCTTTCTCTAGTGACAGATCAGACCGTTGTAATAATCTTTGATGTTTGTGTTTTTTCACTGACCAATGACTTAATTAATCGAATCGAACCAATGACTTAATTAACGAAAAATGTAAAATAGAAATATTATTTAATTATATTACTATTTAAATAATTCAAGACAAATATACGTAAATATCTTTTAGCGGCTTAGTTTAAGACACCATAAGTCCAAATGTAAAGCAAAAATGTCTCCAAATTGGAGTGTCCTAGGCCATCACTTAATTTGTATGTATGGTCGTCCAGTCTGGGCACATTAGCCCATTGGCTAGGTAATGATCCTAACTTGTCACTTCTGCTTAGAGACTGGCAGATTAGATTGGCATTATGTGAATATAGTAATGAAATAGTCAATGAGCTGCTAACCATGGGTTGGGAGATGTCACATAATCAGAAATCATGGATACACCATCGAAATGGAACAAAACAAAACAAAGTCGTGTTTTATGTATACTCAGTTGAGTTCTCTACTTTCAGAAAAAAATTGTCTTTATAATATAAAATATTTGACAGACAAATATGTATTATTGCCAAAAAAAACTTTAAGTATAAAATATGTAAGCTAAACAACGATAAGTTGCTCGATTAAATTGAATAACTCGTCCAGTAAAATGTTATACTGCAAGAATAGTTTCGTAGTGTTATTGGAATTTGTAAAGACAACATATTGCCAATTTAGTAGTAGACCGCTAATATATTTAAGCTGTACTCCAAACAACAATAGACTATTGGAGCGCTGCTTTATGAGCCGTGTGAGCCATACTGAAAGCGGAATGAATCTTGTGACTGAATTTTGCAGCAGCTACGCGATAAAATATACTTGTTTTGACATTTCAATTCTATTTACTATAGCAAACGAAAATATCAAAACAAGAGGGCGAAAGGAAACAATGTAATATATCATTTATAGTTTTAATAACAAAATAAAGGAAAATATTATGTGGGTTTTGTAATTCGAAAACTAATTTTAAATTAGTTTATCATGTATCGAATTTATGCATGAAGGAAAAATTCAATTATAGTATTATATTTGTTTATATATCCAAGTAGGTATTTATAGCATACATTACTTTCTATCAAAATGTGAACATTTTGATAGAAAGTAATTTGGCGTAATTTTTTTGAATCTTTTTATTATGAAATGAGTGGAATTAAATTAAAAACATCATTTAAAAGGTCCAAATATGAACGGAAAGCTTTTGCATGGAAATAAAATTGGGCTAATTTTGACCACTAGCGATAGGTACTAATTAGTTAACGTTCGTAATCACGGATTTGCAGACTATATAATACGCTTTCTAAACAGCACGCTGCTTAGATATATATACCTAAGAATTATCCAATTTTAAAAAATATCTCAATTTTTTTTATTACTATTTAAATAAATTTTATACTTTGTTTTGTAATATGTACTTAACTCATATTTACACAACAGAGTTTTAATAATCATTGTTTACATTTTTCCCATTGGTACCATTGGTACTTAATAAATTTAGATACCATTATTTAACATTTACTTTTATTTTTTTAAAGTCTGGTTTAAATTTCCTATAATTGGAAGAGTGTACATATTTTAAATCATTTTCTACAATATAATGTAATCGTAAGTGTGTATACTTTATTGGACATCTTTACTAAATAAATAAGAAATCTAGATCATTAAACTGATTATAATATATCTTTTCGGATGCCATTTTAATCGGGGTATACTTTTAACGCTTATATAAAAAGTGGAAGCAAGTGTCGAAGCTTTTTCCAAAGGTATACTTAATTCATGTAATTCCAAAAAGTACTAAGTTTCCATATGCGCTATAGAATAAGTAAATAAATAAATACTAGTATCGCGTGTGATAGAAGTTCAGCCATATTCATATCATATCATATCAGCATTATTTTTTGTCGATATATAAATTTTTTTGATTTTGCACACTATGTTACAATACGTTTCGAATGATCAGTTTTATTCCCCTAATTTTATAGTAAATCCTAAAAAATATGTACAAATCTTTTGATAGTCATGTCTATCTAGAATCTAGATTCTCGAAACAGATAATTTATTAATAAAATTATGGTTTACATTTTTGTGAGTTCTACGTGTAACATTTAGTACGTTGTAGTTTTACCCCTTGTCACTAGATGGCGCTACTGTCCATGCATTTGATAGTTCCAAATATTTTCCTTAGATGGCGCTTTACACAAAATAGTAAATTGCATCCCATTTTTAGTATAAATAGTATAAATATAATATTATAATTATCTTGTGCCATAATTCATTAAAAATAAAAATTAAATAAAAATATGGTCGTTTTAAATTGTAATATAAGCTTTTGGTAATTATTAAAATATAATGTGATAATGCATATAACAATAGAAAAGTAAATATTTTACCGTAAATTAAATTTTTTTTCAAAATATTTTTCATTGCTTTCTACGGATGACATAATTTGGTGAAAGTTGTTTGGTGACAAGATGACCCATTGGTAAATGGATTTCTGACAGTGACTGTCAATATTGGCTTGTTGGAAAACTTTTCAAAATTGGAATTCCAAAGTTCAGAGAGACGTGCCGGCTCGCAGCGTAGGGTGCACGCTCCATGTCTCAAAGGAAATTCGGGAAACGGTCATGTATTTACGATGGAATTGAATTATCTTCTCTGCCGTGGATTGTTGCATTTACCAACCGTGAAATTACAAGATAAAACAAAGAAACTCCAAATAAAAACATCCTATTTGTCATATCGGATTTATCATTTTGTTTTTTTTTATATATTTTTTTTACTTTATCTTTTTAGAAGTCTTAAAAGTAAACTTTTTTTATCAATATAGTTTGTTGAAGATTAGAATTAAATGTAATTTAAGACGTCTTAAATCTTAAATCTCATTAATCTCTGAGTAAAAATAATATAATCATAATTTAAACGCAAATATGAAGTGCACTTCGGTAAATCCATGTAAGGCTTACGTAAACAATAATTATCTACCAGTAATTTAATTATGACTTTTTAAAATTTATATAATACTGGATGGGCGGTTAGATAAGCTTTCAGACCATGTCAAGCATGAGCTGGTTTATTAG
Organism: Nymphalis polychloros; assembly: GCA_905220585.2. Taxonomy (NCBI): domain Eukaryota; kingdom Metazoa; phylum Arthropoda; class Insecta; order Lepidoptera; family Nymphalidae; genus Nymphalis; species Nymphalis polychloros. The sequence goes on along the minus strand of HG992245.1, from coordinate 7,829,221 downwards.
ACAGTGGAAACGAGTCTAAAGTTGCATTGTAGAGGATTAAACGCAACCCAATTATCTGGCGTGGAGCCCGTGCCTGCCTGGACTCAATATCAGATTAGACTCGCTGGATTACATTAGTGGACGTCATACTGTGCTTCCGTTATACTATCTTCTCGTATATCCAATTATATCGCCCTACGTTCAATAGTCACCGTGATTAGATCTGCCAACATATGTACGAGTGAGTCCTTAAAAGGTTGGTCCTTCGGAATGACAAGCAATTTTATTAACTTACACAGGAAGTTTATCGTTGAGGTTGAAAGTTACTGAGTGGATTAAAAAATAAATGAATTCTGGTTAGTTTAAATATAAAGTATACAAGTATCTCTTCGTGAACAGTTACAAGTAAATCAAAATATATAATTGTCTATTATTTCTTTTGTGAAACAAACTTGAGTTTTCTACGTAGTTATTTACTAGGCTGCACTAAATTCTGCATTGATTTCAACGGTTAATTCCGTGATGGATTTACTACAGTATCCGCATGATCGAACTGCCTAAATCATATGTGCCACTACAGCTCGTAAATCATAATAAGTATGAACGTGTGTTGGTATTAGTGATATATTTATGATGATGTGATGAAATTCTCGGTAGTAGTCTGTAATACTCGTATATTACAGATAATTCTTTAATCTAAATATCATACTCTACTGTTACTAACGAGCAATATTTTTATAGCACATAAAGCATTGAACTTGCATATCTTTAAAAAATGTTAAATTATCGATACTTACTTGATTGTTTTTTTAAATGGATACACTAGAAAATTATTATTAAAGCCGGTAATCTTAATGTATCGCAAGAATAACATCGTAATTGAAATCGATTAGACATCAATAGCAGCTATTTACAAATCCGTGTAGATTCGTGTAGCTATGTTAATCCGAGTTATGTTATTGGATATCTAATTACGGTTGCGTCGTAAATTAATTAACTCCTAATTCTCTATTGGTGGATATCTGTCTCAGCCAGGGTTGCTAGGTCTGGTGTTACAATATTCGGTGTAAGCTTTTAGAAAAAAAACATAGAATCTAAAAAAAAAAATAGACGTACATTAGGCTTTGGCAGCTGGTGCCTTGTATATATTATACATTTTCCAACATTTATTAATAACAATTTATCACTATCAAGTTTCTTGCCTAAGTGTGTTAGTTTTTTAATCCTGATGTTACTCTCTAATACATATTTATATAGTTTTTTTTATATTACCATTAAGATTAATGGTATTAATCTTAAAATTATAGTAAAATAAATACATTTTTGAAATAATGGCTGTGATTGCACAAGCTTTGACAATGTTATTTTTTTTTGCATTTCTAGTAAGCTTTTGAGTTTCCCTTAAGAATCAGTAACTAATACAATACTTGTAATTACTTTATTGTTTATACTTAATAGTACTTTGTAATACTTTAATTTATTTTCCTTCGACCAAAATGCAGTATATTTAAAATATATAATAATATATCATCTACATAAGAATTTATATCGCCTATTAAGCTGTCAATACTTCGCTTTACAATTATTTTCTGTATGTGCTAAAATCAGTGGATTCTATGAAGTGTAAGTCAAAGGGCGATTCTTGATTTCCTGTACATCTGACAACCTTATACAGCCAATACAGTACAGTATGTGGAATAGGTAGTGCGTACAGAGACCTATTCAGCTATTTTATGAATGCAGTCAGTTGTGCTATGCAACTGAATTTGATTGAGTTGGCCGTTTGTGAATTTGCTTTGAATTATGTTAGGCTTAATATCGATATACAGACTTTTATGATTGAATTCGAAGAATCTAAGAAATACTGATAATTGCTATAAAAATTAATTATTGATTTATTGCTTTCATTCATGACTTTTTAATTTTTGGTGAAGAAACTTTTAATATTTTTTTGGACTCTCATTGAAAAGGTTATATATAATACTGGGTTTATTTTTCGTGTTATTATTATGAATATTAAAATTTCCCGATTATTTATAAATATGAATACAGAATATTTATTCATATATTTATTGAGAGTTATTGAGAATGTATAGCTAATCCTAATTTCTTAGATACTGCTTCTTAACTATTGTTTTGGAAATACCAGTTTGCAATGTTATATCCTTGTGGCCATTTTGTGGGGTCTGGGTTTTATATGGGTGGGCAGTTATTCTATCGGCAAACATAATTAATATTTTGTATTGCAGTGTTAAGGTTTTAAAGGTGAATTAGTCTGCAATTACTATGCCTGAACTTATCACTAAGTGGGCCAGTTGGCTCGTCTACTATATCAGTTAATCATATGTATTTTCAATTGCATGAATTATTAATTAAACAACATTTTTTTGGATTTTTTTTGTCATGTTCATTCCAATGTGAAAATTGAATAAAAATGGGTTAGGTATATGTTTACAGGCGACCACGTATCAAACCTTTCTTGGCAATGCGGTTGTTCGTAGGTTCGTAGGTTCTCACCAACTCACGTTTTGCTTACGTACTCGACTGAACTTTATACCTTTATCAAAATTCTATTAGCCGTCAATTATATTCTGATAAAAAATGTGTCATCTTCAAATTAAACAACCCATTTTTTTTCTTGCAAATATTGTCAGCTTATACTATCTTTCGGGAAGCGTTGTCATATTGTGATGTATATTACTGTAAAATCTTAGAAAGCTGTATAGGAATACGTGGCTGATATTCATCCGACACATGTAGGTTTCCTCACAATTGGTCGGCGGTAGAGCTTTGTGCAAGCTCGTCTGGGTAGGTACCATCTACTCATCAGATATTCTACCGAAAAACAGCAGTAATGGTATTGTTGTGTTCCGGTTTGAAGGGTAAGTGAGCCAGTGTAATTACAGGCACAATGGACATAACGTCTTAGTTCACAAGGTTGATGGCGCATACAATACCATTGTCTATGGGCTTTGGTGACCACTTATTATCAGGTGGCATATGCTCGCCTGCCTACAACCTACTACCTATACAATAAAAAAAAAAATCTTTCACCGCGGAGATGAATTATTAATACAAATTAAGCATATGAAAATTCAGTGGTGCTCACCTGAATTTGAACTTAATATCATCGGTTAAGATTTAGGCGTTCTAACTACTCGACTATCTCAGCTCAAAAAGAAAAAAAAAACATTTGCATCTTTAAATTGCAGTCTTAAATCACTTAGAGCGCTTTTCTTCGCTCTTCAAAGCCTCATTGAAGTTTATTTAGTTGAAATAATATTTCGAATAGTAATTCTTTTTTTTATAAAAGAATAGTCGCTTTATTAAAATATATATGAATATTATAAGAAAGATGAGTTAGTGTTCATTGATTTACAAGCACTACAGGTATTAATTTAATTGGAAAAGGAAATCACGTTTATGCTCCCACAGCTAGCTAGCTAACTACTACTCCATTACGAGTTGATAGGAACACATATGGCTGATTTTCACCTGATACATGCATACTTCCGACGATTTACTTTAATGCAAAACCCGAGATGAATTTTGCAACAAGAAACTTGAACCCGCAGTATTTATTTAAGAACTACATTCTATCCACTGAGTCAAAGATCCGGATTTTCACTCTTAAATAATAGTATAATAAATAAACAAACGTGCATATACTGGTAAAAAAAAGTTATTAGTTTTCTTTTCTACACATTTAGATACTACAATTAGATATACTATAATATATAAATAATAAATATATATTTCAAATCTGTAGGAGCTTTTTGCTCAATAATACGGTCACATGACGCAAAAGCAAATGCATATAAGAGCTTACATGAATAAGATTAATTACATGAATATTCCGACTTTATTATATTTTCTTTTTACAAGATATGTAGGCGGGCGAGCAACTGCGCCCCCTGATGTTATGTAGTCACTACTGCCCATAGATATTGGCGCTATAAGAATTTTTGCCACCAACCTTGGGAACTAAGATGTTAGTTCAATCACGCTTAAGACTGAAACACAACAAAAATTGCTGTTTGGTGGTCAAATATCTGATAAGTGGGTGGTTCTCGGGTTGACGCAGATCACAATCGCTAGGCACCAAGTTATTTTTAAACGACTCTTAAATCTTGAAAAGAAGTAGTTAAATCACAGTGGATAGCTGGCTTCTATGTTATTATCATATAGATCATAGCCTAAATCAGCATGTGTATGGTCTTAGATGCAGTTTTAATACGGACCGACGTCCGCGTACAGCTCATATTTCTCATGCCTGTCTGCTCCCCATTGGCTTCACGGTTATTTTATACGTGACAAGGAATCGCAATACTGATGTCTTTATAATATGTTTTATTTGACATGAGAACGTTGTTCTTAAATGCATCTCTTGTTTTATTCATACGATAATGATAGCCTCGTTTACGTCTGGTATTTTGTATTATTTTCTCAATTATTATTTGCTATGGCTATGTTTTGCTAGGAAATAAATAAGTAAAATATATATAAAAATGTTTTTATTAAACTACGACAACGTTACAATACTAAGTTTTTACATATAAATAATCTTCTACGAATCGTATTTGTTTATGACGATAATATTTACATATAAAAAAAAGTAGACATAATCATCTCTCTATAAAGCAACTTCAAAGCGTGATAAAGAACCTACAAAGAGGAGTTTGCATAGCGACAAAAAGCCAATTTCATTACATACACGATCGTCAGAACTTTAATATAGCATTTGAATGTGTATAATGAGAGTAAATATTGAGTAAAACGGAAACAGACGGGTCTGAAGGAAACGGCGAATTTATTAACGCTGCGACACAGCCGAGTAAACAGGGAATCTACTTTATATTAAACCAGCGGTCCATCAGAGCCGCTATTAGCTTGCGCCGACTGACATCGCCTACAAATGTTTAGAAACGCGATGGGCGTTCAATGTTTAATCTGTTTTGTACATTTATTAATGACAAGATACAAATATTTATTCATGCTTATAACGTAATTAAAAGCCGAGATAGCCCAGTGGTAAGAACGCATGAATCTTAACCGATGATCGTGGGTTCAAACTCGTGCAAGCACCGCTGAATTTCATGTGCTTAATTTGTGATTATAATTCATCTCGTGCTTAACGGTGAAGGAAAACACCGTGAGGAAACTTGCGTGTGTCTAATTTCACTGAAATTCTGCCACATGTGTATTCAACCAACCCGCATTGGAGCAACGTGGTGGAATAAGCTCCAAACCTTCTCCTCAAAAAATGAGAAGAGGTCTTAGCCCAGCAGTGACACATTCACAGGCTGTCACGTAACGTAATTACATCTTTTGGCAGATGTTGGCGTCACCGATACGGGAATAACATTCGCTTTCTGTAATATTGTGTAGGATGGCTGTTATAACCAAGTTGTTTGGTTTTACCAAATGAGGTGTATTTACATATAAAGAGCATTTTAATATGTATAGTAATCGTATATGACAACAGCTAATTTTTCAAACCATATACACTTACGTAATAATCAATTTTGTTGCTTTTTATAAAAATAAGCTGTACATAGAAAATTAGCATGTTCTTTGTTTACAATGGTTCTTGAGTGTACTTTGTATATAATATGGTGATTAATATGAGCTTCATATTGAGCATGCCATCAATCAAAATAAAGAGAAAAGTTTCTGAAAAAAAAAAAAATTTAAATGTGTTGGATCTAATTAGTTTATAAGTCTATGGGTTGTAGGTGAATCTCTAATGAAACCGCCTCTGTTTATTTTGTCGATACGAAATGAGAAATGAGTGCAGCAATTCTTAACAATCGTTGCACACGAGGGATTTCATATTTAAGCATCTCATTTCAAACATTACCTTTCAAGTACAGTCAATTTATACGGAATTTAATTTAAAAGCCGTATTGTAGGTGAAATCCAATAACATTAAATGTTCTTATGCATACAAAATTATGGATCAAAGTTCTTGTCATAAAAAAAAGTCAATAATAAGCTCGTAAGATTTAAAAGAAATGTGTATACATATATCACGTTTAAAGACCTTGGCTGTTATACGTTGGCGTTGAATTTCAATTTGTTACTAATAATTATACCTGCCTTTCGCGCCACAGGTCGTGGGTTCGATTCCCACCCAGGACAAACATTTGTGTACATGAACATATCAGTTTGTCTTGAGTCTGGGTGTAATTATCTATATAAGTATGTATTTACAAAAAAAAAATAGTATATGTAGTATATCAGTTGTCTGGTTTCCAAAGTACAAGCTCTGCTTAGTTTGGGATCAGATGGCCGTGTGTAAATAATGTCCCAGGATATTATTATTATTTCGAAAGTAAATATTACTCTGTATAAATGTATATATATATAAATGTATATATATATATATATACATTTATATATATATATATATATATACATTTATACAGAGTAATATTTACTTTGTATTTTGTCAGATGAAAAATATAAATAAACGATTGTTGTATCCAGTTGTATGTAATTTATACAAAGTTGTTTTTTTTTTTAAAGAGAAACTAAGTCTTTCGCTTATTGTTCTTGCTCGAATTCAAAATCCATTCGACGATTAAAAGCATTTCTACACGAAATCTTAAATATTTTGATTAGTTACTAGTTGTAAAATGGGTAAAGTACGTCTCAGACTCTGATATTTTTGGAGATGAAAAACGTTTCTTATAAATGAAAATAATAACAATATAAAGCGGTATGATCATAAATTGAGACAGTAGGAGTTTGCCTTTGAGTCAATAAGAAATAATGTCGGTCCGATTGTTGGCAAACCGTCGGGCGATGTCGCGACACAATCCAGCGGATTAGGTCTCTAACACGCACGCCCGCAACTTCCTATTTATGTTGGGTCGCTAACCAAACAACTTGTAGGCTCTTTATTACAGTTGTTCTTTATCGCTTACGACGTAGTTATTACCATTTTGATAAAAAAACGTGTCTATTTTTATTTGACGCCTCCCTTTTGGATGTTTTGAAATCAATAAAATAATAATTATTCTCAACTGAGGTGATTTTTTGTGAGATACTTAGTTTGAATTCAGAATGGTACTGCTTTATTTTTAATATGCATTATTGATTTCACAGGAGTAAAATGGTATAAGAACATCAAGTATGGAGCGGGCGGGTCGTCGTGCTAAAGCAGGCTCGTTGAGCGGTCTTTCGGGCGGGTTGCCGGGAGCGACGCAGAACGTGCGTCGCCAGCGCTCGCTGGAGTGGTCCGGCGATAGATATAGCAGTAGCGACGAAGACCGCCCGCAGAAACCACCACAGCTTGATGACAGGGTCTTCGCCTCGCTTCTCGCTCAAGCCACTCAGCAGTTTGACTGTGAGTTTAATTGACATAATGATTTTGCCTTATTAGTAATGATGCTTGAATTGTTTTTAATTACACACATGTTCGTTGTTATTTCACTATGAAAAAAAGGCAATGCATACTTGTAGTATTTTAGGTATAAGTGCATTGTATAATTTTGCTATTAGATAATATGTAAGATACCTGTTCAAATAATTAGCTCGTCCAACTAATTTAATAAACTTTTTTGACAGATTTAAATCACGCAGGCAAGATCGTTGGCATAGTACAATAATTTACTGCAGAACAAATACAGGCGACGACTTAGTTACTTAATTTAAAAAAAAAAGTTTTACTCAAGTAATCTCATTGAAGCACCTTTCAAGTTACTATCGATTCGGAATGTAGATTCTACTGAAAGGAACGTTAAAAAACAGTAGTTACTTTTATTAATCATATACAGGGGAACCTGTTTAATCTAGGACATTTAGAAAAAATATGGTAAGATTAATAAGGTACCACAGACCTGATGCACCTCACAGAGAAAGTATAACTGGTACGCAGTTATACTTTAGACAAATGAAGATGAATACATACATTTTCTGTAGAGGATTATTTTTTCATTTGTACTACGAGTACAATAAATGGCGGATCTTATCAAATATGAACATTAAAGTAAATAGCAATATTTCAAATTCTACCCAACAGTCTCTATAGTTCTATTTATCAATGAAATCACAACATATTTTAAATATTAAATTTATAAATTTGTTACTTAAGTCGTTTAAGACTATTAATTTCGAGGAAAAACAAACAAAATTAATCCATAAGGTTTATCTTCAGAAAGCTCTTTCTGCAAAACAGCAGTACTTGGTACTGTTGTGTTCCGGTTTGAAGTGTGAGTGAGCCAGTGTAATTACAGGCACAAGGGCAATTACAGGCATAACATCTTAGTTCCCAAGGTTGGTGGTGCATTGGCGATTTAAGCGATGGTTAACATCTCTTACAATGCCAATGTCTATGGGCTTTGGCGACCACTTACCATCAGGTGGCCCATATGCTCGTCCGCCTACCTATGATATAAAAAAAAAGTAAAGTGCAGTGACCAAAATACATACCTTTGGTCAAGAAATAATGAATAACCTGACTGTCGTCCCTGATGTGGTGTCGGCGAATGACAATAAACTCACGTTAGAATATAGAAATAATTCTTCGACAAAATTAGACAACATTATTATAAAGAGAGTTTTAGAAATATTGCGATTGTCATAAGTATAACACAAACGAACTTATATCAGGTTCTCTACGTCTAATTATTATTATTAGCAATGAATTAATTATTCAAATGTGAGTGGCTTAATCATTGCATTTAACATCTTAAGACACATGGCAATAATGCTTATAAAAACACATAGAAATACATCAATGAACGTTACAGGACATCTATAAAAAAAATACTAAAACTATATGTAAACTGTAATAAAAACCACTTGTCTTCGGTCATAATCGGTTAAGTTTTTAATTTTAAATTTACTTTTAATGTTTATTTCATTTTCAAATGTAAGTTAGGATACGGTAGTTTTAAATTCAAACCAACTGTATGATCCTAAAACAGTACAACTCATTAAAATATGTGTACATTGCTCAATATAAACCTAAGTAATTTAGTTACCGTCTAGACTAGTACTGTAAGTTGACCAATGATGTCTGCTACGAGCGCTCTACGTTAATATAGCGGGATCAAGTTAGGATTTGTTATTCATCTTGTGACACGGGCGAAGGTCCACGGTGATCCCTAACAAGTGGGATCATTAGTGAGTCTTACGGGGGACGGGTGGCGGGGAAAGGTAACGCAATTGATAGGGGAGCGCCCTGTGGTGAGCTTATAAGGAAAACTTACACGTAAACCCTTAGCAACCTATCTCTATCCCACAGAGCAGTCATGCAAAATAGCTTAGTGATGTGATATGCATCTCAGTTATTTTTAATATTTCAACAAGCTACTGCCTGCATGTGCTATGAGTGAGATTTGTTAAAATATATATTCCCCATTTAAAAAATATTCCCGTTATTAATATAGCACTGGAAAAAATAAATTGAAATATAAAATTACAATGGTATCATATAATCTTGAATTTATATTGAATTTTAATACTGAGAAAATGTTTTTTAACATTAATAAAATTAATTTACCCCAAGTAGTATTACTTGAATTCAATGAACAGGAAAATCGTAAGAATTTCGGATTTTGTATTAAAAATAAAAAATAATTTTTCGATGGGCAATACCGATTTTTGTACACGCGATTCATTAAAATATCTAAATCTAAACAAGTCATTATTGAAATAAAATACTATTCATTGTAACATTCAAATCTAATTATCTTTGCTATTAAAATGTGTATGGTATTTGTCTATTGTCTCCCAATTTTAAAATGTACAATTAACTATAGTTTTAAATAATTATTCGTCTTATGTAATTATGTACATAATAGTACATATAAATAAATACATATAATTTCACGTTTTTAACTGATAGAACTGATGTTACTGAGGTAATCTTGCGATCGAAAAATCGAGAGAGACAGATAGTCGCGAGAGATTGTCGTGACATTTTAAAACCAATATCATGTAGTTTGTGGCAGTCAGAATAAATAATTCAATATTTGAGAGAATTGTAGTTCTATACCCGTTGTACTAAAATAATCGAAATCAGAAGTTTGATTTACAAGTTATTTTGGCATTTTGTGACACTCAATAACCATTTTCCATTATACTTTCCACATAAGAGTAAGGTCAATGACCTTATTATTTAATTTAATAATATAGATAAATAGATTAATATAGATAAACAATTGAACTTACCGCGTTTATAATTTCTAAACAAATGAAATGTAAGTCTTATTATTGTGCCTAAGTATAAAGTTGGGTGATCGATATATTTTTAAATTTATGTATGTTTTTTGTCTTTTCATGATTACCAAGCTTAAGTTAAGCATTAAAAGACAATTAAATGAAGTTATTTTCAATTATAGTTATTAAAATTGTATTCAATTTCATTCTACACCACCTATTGTTTATACAACGGATTTTTTTTATTACTTTCAAAGTTAATATAAAAAAAGCTCTGCAAAATAAGATTTTTAATGACAATTGATTTTTTAGGTATCATAAAAGGCATTGACCCTTATTTAATCACTCATCTTAGTGGGAGACAAAAACCTCTTTCTGTAAGTGGGGTCGAAGTGTTACTTAATACTACTCTATACTACGTAAGTCTATAATTAGGTTTCGAAGAATTTCTTTAAAAGACACTTTGCTCTTATTAAAAAGACTGACGCATTTAATCAAAGTAAGTGTTATATTTCTTAATAGTTTTTCACAATTTTAATAATCTCTTTAATTCTTGCACAGATTTTTAAGTTAAGAGAATAATAATTTTAAAGAGAAACATTGATTAGTTCCAAAATGAGATGGATGTAGCTCGTAAAATATGAATCTAGTATGTAGTGCTGAGGTTCGGCCTGGCATGCAAATTAGGGCTTTTTAGGTTGTTACCAACATTACCTACGGCTACAGCCACTAATGTGATTAGTCTAGCCATGTGCTGGTATTTGCAGTGCTTTAATGCGCGACTAGACCGACCGTAAATGTATTTTCATATTTAGGTAATCGATTCGCCAAAGCTCGTTAATCAATTAGTCCGATCAAACGTCGATGATACTCTGTTTGATTTAGATGTTTCAAGAACGACATGTATCTTGAAATATAGTACGACTAGCTGACGGGCGCGAAGTTAAAATCGTCAAAATCTCAAACAATCTGATCATGTTAAGCAATCTGGCTGAGACTAATTAAATTAGTTGGTGGAGTATATGTTTACGAATTCTTAACGACTCGTCTAAGTTTCACTCATATTTGCATACGAATATCAAAATGTTTTACGAACTTGCGTTGACTTTTGATGCTTCATTTGAATAAAAACACTGATAGAACCTTCCGAATAAAATCCCGAATGCTAATTGAATAAATTTCGTTCTTTAGTTTTCTTGTTATTTTACAACGCTTAAATAAGTATTCATCTCACTCGTAATCTCACAAGTAAGTAACCACTTTCAGTACGCATTTCTCCTATAAGGCATAAACCACTCCTTACTCCGTCAATACACTAGTAATCATAGGACCTAAGATGTTATTCCTTTTTCTTGTAATTACTATGGAACCACTTCAAACTAAATCATGGCAAAACAAGGTACTGAAATTTATTGATAGAATAAATGTTTAATAGCTTTGCGGCATATAAATATAATACAGTTAAAATGTCTACAATAAGTACATTTTGAATTTAAGTATAGTATGTGTATATTGATAGTTCAGATTGAAACCCATAAGGCGGTAGTAGTTTCCATTTCATTTCGTATTTTTCTCCTTACACAAGCGGTATCGTTGGTGTTATTAGAAAGCAAGCCCAGTAAGTACGCAATATCTCCGCGCTCCGCAAGAATCCTCGTCGAAGCGATGCCCGTTATTGCATGGAAATTCTTCTACGTGCAACTTCATTGAGGGACTTTTGTATAAAGGTTTCAGCGCAATGTTCCCGCGTTATTGTTTTTCAAAAGCGAGGGAGGTACGTGATATTAGCTTTCCTGAATCACAATCAGTTAGGTTTATATAATTAAATTTTGTTTTGCTGTTCCCGACAAAAAAAATGTTGTTGTTTATACTTGTTTCTCGCGTGCTTTGATAAAAATTTCTGACTTGGACTTTCTGTTATTGATTTCTAGATAAATATATTTTATTAATGAAAATAAACGTATTTTCATATCACGAAGGCGAGTTTAACGTAGATTATTATTATAAATGTTCTCAACGTGACAGGTGATTTTGAGACGGCTGGCAGGTGGGACGTTTTATCGACATTATTGATACATTATGAAGTCATGACTATGTTCCACAGGTAAATAATAAAATGATGGGGGAGAGCGTGACACTTGTGCGTGTGCGAGTCAAATATGTGAATATATGATATTAGAGTTGCGATATTAAATTGTCAATTCATAATGTATTTTTTTTTATATGTATAATTATAATGTATGGGTTTTCAGCTACCATAATATAGGGGAGGTTTTATACGTTGATAATTGTTATAAATAGACAATTAGATACACATTTAAAATTATATTACATTGGTATATATTTCCAGACGGCGTAATACTATCTTTAAGCTTACCATTAATGCGCGTTCATTATGAGTAGTCTAAAAATCTATAATATATTTTTAGTGCTCGTCAAATAAATTTTGATATGATTTTCTTGAACCATATACAATACAATACAAGCAATTTAAATAATAAACGCGAATGTTAAAAAATGGATCTAGCGATTTTGTTCATGACATGAATTTTCGTGTGATGAGGGCATTGCAAATGAATTACATGCGAAATTGTGGTGTCATTGCACTTAAACGACGAGACATGCGGGTTTGTTATCGGCTATTTGTATATACAAGCCGGTGTGTTTTCGTCTAATTTTAATAACTTATGTAATACTGACTGAACTGCCCACAAGTTAAAAAGTAACATATAGTTATAACAAGTGGTAGTACGCTTTGAATTAAATAAATTGTTAGACTCCTGCTTAAGAGGGTAGATACACTTGCATAGAAACAAAATTTGTATTGCAATATTCTGGTCAGGTACTTCTAGGTGCTTAGAACTTAACATAAAGGGTAATTTGTTCGCTTATTATTTTTAGCCGAATTATATTAAAATTTGCAATATAGGTTTCTCTGTCTGAATTTTGGTTTTCTTTAAGTATAAAATGAAATAAAATATGATTTACTTCTTTTAATAATAATACAAATGCACTAAAAGTGAAAGATGACTTAATTAAGTTTTTTTTTTATTTAAAGTTTTTACAAAACACATATCCTTGAAGAATTTATACTCTTTATACATATGTACATTACAAACTAATTGATCGATTGCGATAAAGAAAATTGTGATTTTCACCAAATCTCTAAATTATAAGTCATTGTGGTTATATTGAGAAATAAAAACTGAAAAACTCACAAGTCAAGAATAACTATGTTATAATAAACCTGGGTTTGTAGATCGTCATAAAGTTTAAATCATTCAAATCGGTTAAGCTTTTTTCAAATAACAGTTGACTAGACATTTTTTAAAAAAAAAATTATGGCATAGGTAGGCGGACGAGCATATGGACCACCTGATGGTAAGTGGTCACCAACGTCCATGGACATTGGCATTGTAAGAGATGTTAACCATCGCTTAAATCGTCAATGCGCCACCAACCTGGGGAAGTAAGATATTATGTCCTTTGTGCCTGTAATTATACTGGCTCACTCACCCTTCGAACCGGAACATAACATAAATATGTAATATACCAAGTACTGCTGTTTTGCGGTAGAATATCTGATGAGTGGATGGTACCTACCCAGACGAGCTTGCACAAAGCTCTACCACCAAGTGAACAAAACAAAGCTCTACCACATAAACTGACATTTTTAATTTGAAGTTGGTTTAAAAAAAACATTTGTGGTTTGTATGGCTTATATAATATACTTCAAGTATAAATACTTATGTGTTAACTGAAAGAATAAACTTCAACCCAGAACACGATTGTGAAGCTTAGAACGGCATATGCACCATTGACTTAATGGATACATAGTCCAAAATATTCGCTTATATATGATTAAGTTGTTTAAATATAATTTAATATCAAAGTTATGTACGCGTATGTTCAGATTTGACTTGATTAATTAGAATTATCAATGTGATAACCAATGCTGTAAAGTTATACATATGAGTATAGTGTCAATAACAAAATCATAAGTTGATTGCTGTTTGATGTGCGTCGATAGCAATCAACGTTAAATAAAACCGGATAATTGGTTACGACTTTTACACGATTTAAAATAAACGTACAAAGTAGGTCAATATTTATAGTAAAACAACATTGTATATAACCTTTACTAGAATATTATGCAAACTTCTTTTACATTTGTATCATCGATGACTACACATATTTATTTATTTATTAACAAATAATTTATATAACTTAATGATCATCCTATAAACATATAAATAAATAATTAATGAGGATGATGGTAATTATGGTGAAATTAATTTTATATATTTATTTACAAATAAAGATTTATTGACCAAATGGTTAATAACCACATCATTAACAATGGCGGTGTCAAAAGTATAACCCTTTCTTTACTTTTTCTACTTTCTACCATCCAGGAGGTCAAAGAACTTATGTAATTAAAACGGCGCTTCTATTCATTTGAGAAAAAGAATAACCACTGAGTTTCTTGTCGGTTTTATTTACACAGGATCTATGTTTGAAACAGCGGTACGAATAAGGAAAGAGTATTTACATTAAATTGAATTTTGTAAGATTTGATTGTATCATGACACGATGTGAACCTAATAACAAAAACAAATTATATTTAGTGGTAAATTAAATGGTGAACGCTGGTGATGTGGCATTACTAGAAAAAGACACATATTTATTACGTATTTAAAGAAAAATAATGTGTTCACATATATCTATGATTTAACATTGGTCTTGAAATAGTACATGTCAAAATCTCAAAGTATTCACGACAAACTTTTAAAAAGAATAACTTTCACCCGAAATGTATAAATATCTCAAATTATTCTCTTTATATTATTATTCAAAAATAATTCGTCTACTTAACTTTTTTCTTTTATGTTAAATTCTTTGAAGTCGTGGAAAGCTTCCAAAAAGTAATTTTATTAATTACGAGTCAGGAATTCAACAAAGTTCACAAGCCCGGGAGGTCCTTTTCTTTCAGAGCGATCCATTATCTTATGAAGATTTCGAAATTCCTGCGGTATGCGACGCCGTGTCTTAAAAACAACGGATGCTTTAGCGGATAAAAAGGCCCCGCTAACTGAAGCGTACCGTAATTTTTTAATTAAATTGCATTTTTATTTTTACCGAGTTACGGTAAATGCTTTTTATACGTTTTTATAATAAACTAAATATGATTTTTATATTGCTAATGTGAGCTAACTACACTACTGCTAACTACTAAGATTTTTTCAGAGATAAGTAAAATTTTTTTTGAAAAATATTTGAGAGTTTCGTACTACAGATTGTCTTAATTTAAAACACCTTTATACTCAACTTGCGACCAATTCGAATAAGTAGAAATTAAAGGCTCAATAGCTGTCAAAGACGCAGTTTCGCTTCTGACTTTGAGCAATTGTTGTACTCATTCCTAAAAAATCGTAACGCTACGTTAGACAGGAAAATAGAAATGTTAGTATTCCTAATAAAACACATTGCTATTATTAAAAAAAAAAAAAACTATAAATAAAACATATAATAATATTGAGACGCGGTTCTTTAAATAGCTACAATTCTCTAAAGGGAATAAAAGGCATACATGTTTATAATTTTATCGGGTAAAGAATACATGCCGAATAACAACAGTTTTTCTAAGAAATCGGCCTTTGATCCTTAGTATGTAGCTAATTAGCTAATAAATATAAAATTTAAACGTTGCTTTACTAAAATATAATTATTTTATCATGGGATAAAGAATTAATGCGTTTTTTTATATCAATGCTTTAGAAGGCAAGAAAGGCTTTTTAAAGACAAGGCATAGAAGTGTGCAAAATATAGCGTTCAACAATTTAACACACATTTAAGGCGAATTAAATAAAACCTTGTAAAAATTAATATTTTTAATATGATATATCTATGTAGGGTGCATCTTGGGAGTAAGACCGACACGTAAGCCGTAACGGCAAACGGCATAACGCTCTCTCATGCCGTCATGTGCTCAGTGTGCGTGTAGCAGATATAATAAACATTATAATAGGCGGAGTAAGTAACGGAGTATAGTTGCTTAATATTCTTATTGTAATAAGAAGACACATATTTATTTATCAATTAAACTGTTTGTCTTATTTATTACTAATTTTCTTTACTATTTATATATATTCACATCTACTTGGCGTCCTGTTATGACCACATGAATTATAATATTGTTCTATATTTGTCAGCTGTAGACCAAACTGGTTGAATAGTACATTTTAATCAACCCTTGCTCATTGTCAGGCCAGTAATCCAGAAATGTAATTTAATTACACGTCAAAATAAAAGAATAAACATGTTGCGGACTAGAGTTTGACTTTAACAAAGAATAGAAACGCGTCGCACAAATTCATTATCCCTCACCTATTATGACGGCAGAGCAAGTTTAGCGGAGCGGCCCGAAGTGGGTAGCGCGGCAGTTCTGTAAGAAAACAAAGGGGAAGGCCGGTTTGCCTACAGCTATTTTCTCAGTAAATGTTGCAGTACTTCTCTTTGTCGTTTTGTTCGTCGGGAGGTCACGGAGGGCTAGGGACAACCTCATTTACTGAAAAGCTCACAGTTGACTCCGTGTAACCGCAGCCGTGGCAGTAACAGGTACCTTTAACGGGCCATTAACGTTGACGCTACAACAGAATAAATCCGCAAAATCAAATGCTCTTTGATAACCGAGTTTATTCCATGTTAATAAATTTAATCCAGACATAAAATATACAATATGTACATTTCTTTACGGGTGGCATGATACAGAGCTGCTAATTACTCGAGTAAACATATGATTTTCAGAACAGATAGAAAATATATTGGTTAGTTTCATCTTATTTACAATCTTGTATACATATGTATACTGTATATACCTATTGTATTGTATATAACTCATAATTTAATCATGATGATATCCTTCTGACTGATTTCAGCCAGGACTGCCCTTATTTAACGAGACTAGCCGACTAGGACATTTATTACATTGCACAAATGTTTGCGCAAACACAGTTGCACCCTCAATTTTATCATTCTAATAATCCGATAGGATTGCAAATTCAACACGTCCTTAGGAATCAGACGGAGGAATAATGGCTTCATGTGCTTTCCAAGATATGTTTAACACTGTCGTTTTCCAAACAATAGGTTGATATTGAAGATTTGTTGATGGTAAACTTTTTATCGGTTTAACGTGGAGTTTAAATCTAACGATCTTACTATCAGTATCTATCTATCTAACGAGAAAGATAGTTTTGTTATACTACAACATATAAAATTGAAAGAATAAAAAATAACATCTTTCATTGAAGAAAATAACATTAAAAATACCTTTAAAAGCTTAACTTAAATTTGACGGGAATCCAGCGACCTATGATAACAAGTAAGCAGGCAAGTGATGTTATCACAGAATGGCTAATTGGTTATTCTGTTTAGTTATCCAACGGGGAATTTGAATATTTTACAAGATTGCCCGCCACTGCCAGACCGTGTTGGGATTCGATAAGGTAAATATTTAATTATACTTTATTTAATTAAAATTTAATCTATTACGCATGGAGTGTTTTCAATTGTTGATCTGTTTTCTTACAAATTTTGAACGTATCGCAAGTATTGTTTCGGAAATATATCTTCTGTAAAAATATATATTTTTTGTTTATATTAGAAAGGAAATAAAAACTAAGTGTTGAAAAATTAAGTTTTTATACACAAGATAAGTTTTTTAATGTAAACATAAAACAGACACGTAATTTGCATTCATACCTAAAAAATACATAATAAAAATATTTTTGGGTTGTTTAAAGATTGTTTTTTGCGAAAGGGGAAAAGTTTTTGAGAATATTTAAATTATAAAATTATCCAAAAATAGCAAAATGAACGTATTTTTGTGGTATCATTTTACGACAAACAAAGCGAAGGAGAGGATGTAGATACACTGTTATTTAAAAGGCGAGATTTTTTTAATTTTTTTTATATAATAGGTAGGCTTATGAATATATGGGCCACCTGACGGTAAGTCACCAACGCTCATAGACATTGGCAGTGTAAGGAATGTTAACCAGCACTTAGATCGAGAATGCACCACCAACCTTGGGAAGTAAGATGTTATGTCCCCTGTGCCTGCAATTATACGGTCACACTCACCCTTCAAACCGGAACACAGCAATATGAAGTACTGATGTTTTGCGGTAAAATATCTGGTGAGGCGGTGGTACGAAGACGAGCTTGCACCTACCCCACCACCAGTAAATAATTATTTACTGAGATTACAAATATTTTAGTCAACATAATAGTACCAAATTATTTTAATTGACTGTCAAATAAATCACAATTATGTTTTTTTCTTAGTCTAGCCTGTTTATAAAACAACATAAACAATTGTATATTTCATCCGTAATAATATGTAATATATGCACCTTATTGTAGTGGTAAATATTAAATATCCTTTGTTTTGTCCTAACATGTATTAATCAGAGCAATGCAACAGGTTTTCGTGGCTGGCGAGTCAATTACCTAAGCTTACACCAAAACATTATGTACTAACTTATTTCTGTAGAGTGAAATTATAACGGAATCGACCAATGTACGCGAGAAATTTTTGAAGATATTTCATTAATCCCCTAAGGTTTGGGAGAGCGACACGTGCGTAGGATTACCTACTCGTAATTGATGGGTCCGAATCTAATCTCTGCACTTTGCTCTGAACGTGCTCGTGCACAGACAAAAACTGTGATGGATAAATTTTTGTTTATTTATCTACACATACTACGGCATTACTTATAAATGTTACTTAGCGACTGTTTAGTTAAACACTTATTTATCTCTTACTGTCATTATGAATTTCACATTCGAAAGAAAAAGACTGACAACTAATCACCCGGTTAACAAGGTTTATTTATATGTAAGGCCGTTAGTTTGTAATAAACTTTTGGTATTTTATAACTTAGCTTTTTTGTATATTACATACGTATGCAAATATATAAGCGTATACGCGTAAAATGTAGTTATTGTACTAATTTTAAACACTTTTGTATTATATAACATTAAATATATTTCATTAAAAAGCTAGTATAAAACTAAAATTATTTACAAGAAGCAGTCAATTTTAGACACTAAGAAAACTTTTCGGGTTTTCAAACAATGTTTTTCGTGTGTAATATTAGTAATATATTAAAAATATCTTGAGATTTAGTACTTATCATAGAGTTTTATGATTTATATTGTTTATTTATTAGAAGGGTAAATTAAGTAGGTCGGCGGCTTTGTGGCGACGTACTATTCGCGCGAGTCTCTTATCTTTAGATATTTAAATTCCAGCGTGAGCCTCAAAATAGTTGAAATTAAATGGAGCTTGTAAATTAAGTGTTGCTATCACGCAATTCCAGGGATATAATTCTAAGTGGTTTTGTTGCGCGTTCCAATGTTTTATATGACTGGGCTTAATGGCGGTAATCTAAAAAGTAATTAATACGTAGGTATATACAAAATACATTTCTAGGTATTAGTTAGTAATGTACAATATCGAATTGAAAATAAATCATAAAAGTAATATAGTATACTGGCAATATAATATTCTCTCTATTTAATTCTAGATCACGTTAAATTCTGTATTTTGAAATGATCACAAGTATTTCCAATCCGTAGGTATAGACGTCGGCAGCGGTCGTTCTCGGGGGTAAACAACCAAGACGAGACGATTGAATGTGAAAATTTAATTTGAGTCAATTTCGTTGTAAGTCTCAAAGAATCTGTTATTATTTTCCCTAAGCAACCAATTATTTAATAAATATTCTGAAATGTTATACCAAGGACGATGTCTAACTTTGAGACGTTATTCTCGAAGACTACTTAAGTATTCTAGATCAGATTTACTTCCCTTTCTTGTTGTCATGGTAACTTAATTGTTTCGAACAAATATCTTATTTTCTGCTCGATAAGTTTTGTTGTTTTTTAAACGTTATGTTTTAATAAAGTATAGCTAGATAGGATGAGAAAATGAAAAAATCCAAGGTTGAAGTCGGAATACAAAAGAGTGAAAAATGTAAATGTAGTCTCGGATGGCGCCACCGGTGCGCCTCCTGACTACGCCTGGCATTCAAATGCAACCGCCCTTGTCAAAGTTTGGCGCTTTGCAAATGAATGCCAGCTCTCGACTTGAATTACAGGAGAAATGTAAATACTTATTCTCACGATTGACTAAAAATAGTAGAATTACGTGTTTGCATTGAAATTAATTGCATATATTAGTGAATGATATAATTTATTTAGAAATTGTCTTTAATTATTTATTAATTCATATTTAAACGTATTTTATCCCAACAACCCAACATTCGGGAATTGGGATGAAGCGTTTCACCTGAACGTCATAATATTTTTATGTTTTTGAAACAAATCTCAGTTTATTAGAAAAAGAAGCGCAGGTGAGTCTGGTCTCATTAAAGCTATCACATAATGGCGTTTTACGAAATTGTTTCTACAGAGTTATCTTTTCAATACTCTGTAATACTACATATAGGAATAAAGGGCTACATTGTTAGTCTTTGATTCGATTTTGGATGAGTAAATCTAGTTCAAAATTAATAATAAGACGTTGCATGAATAAATAATGTTATTTTTTCAAATTTTATATTTGATCATAACAAAAAAGAATAAAATTTTCACGGTAGGAAAAAATCACGAATAACCCTGTAGTTTATACTTGTAATGCTAGGATATTGCGACAAAAAATGGATAATTAATTATAATTATGAATAATCTAGCGTTAGGAATTTTTTGCAAAAACATTTTGTTTTATTTTTATAACGATAAAAGCTTTTGCTTTTGGCGCTTACTATATTTTATCATCATGAAAACCACATCCTATCCTCCCGCATGTTACCCATACTAAAAAAAAAAACAAATCTCGACCAGGAGAATTTTAGATAGCAAAGCATAGAAATGAGATCGCATATCGATGGGGGCATAAGAGACGCGCAGGTGAAATCTGAACATTTTATTTTAGACTGGGTGAGGTTTTGACTAAAAGCTTCATGGTTGAAATCATCTTCTCTGATATCAAATATCTGCTTCCGATAATGGGATCGCTTATTATTATTAAAGATCTGTGTTAGGAAATATTATACCTTTAAAAACGTGTTCATTAACTTATCAGGGTAGTATTTTGTCATAGTTCATATTAACTAGTTAAATATAACCGGACAACGGTTTGTTGTTAATATTAAAACCGCAGCATACAATGAAACAGAATACTTGTTCTTAACTAACCAATATTTATTATACTTTAGGGCATCGCATCTGAATAATGAAGATAATGAATATTAAGTTATTTCGCTTGCAATATTTTGTAATTTTATAAATTATTCAATAAAAATTTACAGGCAACTGTACTTGGTCAAGCTATATAGAAAAATAATAGCATCTTTATTTTATTTTACCCAGAAATTTTGTAGGCAAAACACTAAGAATAATAAGTTTTATACAAGTATTTTTTACAATTGATTTAAAAACATATTTTATTTTACTTCTATATTTATCCTAAGAATACACAATTAATTAACAGCTATTTTATTAATTTTGATATTTAAGTATTTACATATAGTTTATTTTTTATATAGAGTATTATATAAATGCTTTCGTGTGAGTATAATATTTATATACTGCATATAACGATACCATATTATGCGGTTTAGAGTACTGCGTTTTTGATGTTATTCTAGTTGCTAATTGAGTTTGCAGATTCGTTGAGCAAGGTGCTTACTTTCATATTACGCCTTTGGCAACATACCAACTGTAACTTTCGTTAATGTTACATTAAAATCCTATAATAACAGTAATTTTATACCAAGTTTCAAGTTTATAAACTGTTTTCTTAATATTTTGATCTTATGTTTTAACGAGAAAACCGTCAAAAGTCAACTGTATATTTTGGTAGAAATGTAATAATTTAAAGTTGACTTTTATCCAGATTAACTTTTAATATTACACCATATCCACGATATTCTCTTTTAATAGGATATAAATAGTATTTTTTCTTTAAAACAATAAGTATAGATCCAAGCAGATACAGCAGCAGAAGCAGAGTGTGAGTCTAATGTATCAGTGATTCATGTCACGATGAAGAACAATGTACATCAGTAGAAGGCCTAAGTGTCCACTTGCCTGGATACTATAGAAGGGATTTCAATCCTGCCTACACAACCGTACGTAGTATAAATAAAAACGTGGTATTATAAATAAATATTAAAAAGCATAATATATAAAATTGTATTTTTTTTTTATTATTATCGTGAACATTTTGCAACTTGATTTTGTGAAACGTATTATTAAAAAGTATTTAACATATACATACATTCAATCAAACAATAAAATGATGTACACAAAACAGATAGTTTCACTAACTAATCTTTAAATATTATATGTATGTAGTGGCACACCTATATAACTCTTTTGATGTATATTTTCTCTATTTATGATTGTATGTAAATTTCCGTATGTAGAACAAAATTTTTGGAGATTCAACTTCAGGCCGGCCAACATAGTTTGCGATTGTTACATTTGTAATAGTTTTGGCAGCGTTGGTTTGGAAATGGTCAGGACCGAAAGTTTTGTCTCCCACAATCGTTAAAAGGTACAGCTTACCTTAAAATGTGCAATGTATTAACATAACATATTATTTAAAAAAATCAGGTATAAAAATATAAATATTATTCTGTTACCAACCTAAGTGGAGTGAATGAATTATCACAAAACTGTGTTTTTTATCATCCTTATATTAAAAAAATAGCTTAATTAAAATTATAATTAATATACATACATACATACATATATATATACATACATATATATATATATATATATATATACCTGATACCTGATTTTTTTAAATAATATGTTATGTATAAAAATATAAATATTATTCTGTTACCAACCTAAGTGGAGTGAATGAATTATCACAAAACTATGTTTTTTATCATCCTTATATTAAAAAAATAGCTTAATTAAAATTATAATTAATATACATACACACATATATATATACGGCTTTTGTTACATTACTATTATGTGTAACAAAAACCTTGTCCGTCCCGAAAGGGGCATATTGGTGTGTTACAGACATAATTAAAAACAATATTAAATATCAAATATTCATTATTATAAAACTGTTATTGTAATTTAATATATACATTTTAATTCCCCAACATCGAGCAAATTTTTTGAAATGTGACAACACCAGATTTACACCAGCCTTTGAAACGCCGATGGTACGTGTGAGGCCGTGTCACTACTACTAAGCGCGATATTGCGCGATATTGTGCGATATTACTTGCAAACTAAAATAAAAAAGCCACAAATCACCTAGCTCACACTCTCAGCAAATGATCTGAGCTAATTGGACTCTAGCGAGTAATTTGTTTATTTTCTTTATTTATTACAATTTTCAGGGAAACATACAGTAATTTTATATTTATAAGTAATACATTATTTTTCCTACACAATCAAGTTTCCATGTATAACTAAAACATAAACAAAAACATTAACCACACAGCTTATAAGAGACTAAAGAGAAAGAAACAATAAAATAAAAATGAATTAATGAGCGTGATGGAAGACTGCCCTAAACTATTACCAAATATTTTATTACTTTTCGTTCGTACACATTTTTCGTTGTTAAGCCGACACTGGTTTAAGCCGAAAGGCGATGTCGGCTTCTTCAAAGAAGCGGCGTAGCGAGCGTCGGCACGTGACATGTTGTAGAATAATCGATAGTTTGACTATCGATAGTAATGCATTAGATAGTTTAGATAGTATTGCAATACCCATTAGTTTTACCCAAAACTTATCGATTTTATCGATGGTTTTGGACTATTTTAATGATTTTTCATTAACTAAATTGATGGTACAAAACCATCGATGCTATTAATAGTATCGATAGGTTTTGGTTAAAACGAATGTATTTTGAAATACTATCGACACTATCGTTTTTATCGAATGTATTACTATCAATAGTATCGGTAGTATTGCAGTATTCCATTTTTCACAATTGTCAATGTTATCGATAAATTATCGATACAATTTTTTTCACTTAACACTACACTACACTCACTCACTCAGTTTGGCGCGTAAACTACTTGCGAGTGGTCGTTTTGTAGCAGTGCTTGTGTTCCGCGATATGTTTTACGTTTTCTAATCAAGAGTATTTCAATATGTTAATATGTCTGAGTATTAGTAATTATGACTAAATTAAATCAGGAGCAAATCTGCTACAACGCGTCCATGCAAACTATGTGCAACAGTTCCAGTAAAATTCAGGTTCTTACTACTGTAACCGAACGTTTAACAACAGCTGATCAACTGAAGTCATGGTCTTATGTCCTCGCTGCCCGATAGGTAAGTAAGTACCTAGCAAGCGCTGTCGTCACGTCTTTGTTGCCATGTGATTTTCGTCATTTTATTTAGTTAAATATTAATTTTACTGGGGATAATTTTTTTACTTAGTATATTTTTTTTTACATATATTAAATCGACTCACGATACCTTATAACCACTTCACGGGTCGGACATGAATATTGTTACACGCTGTATATATATATGTCGACTGTCTCGTTGGTCTAGTGGCTAGATATAAGGCCGCAGACCCGGTGGTCCTGGGTTCAATTCCCAGGTCGGGCCAATAAGTAGTTATTGGGTTTTTCTGTCAGAAAATTCTCAATAGCAGCCCGGAGTCTGGAAGTTGGAAGTGTGTACACTCCAGTGCCTCGGAAAGCATGTAAAGCCGTTGGTCCTGCACCTCTCCGGTCTCTTTCCGGTCGTGTCGGATTGTCGTCCCATCGGATTATGAGAGCTAGGGAATAGTGAGTGCACCTGTATTTGCGCACACACTTGTGCACTATAATATATCCTGCGCAGTTGGCTAATCTCTCTTGAGATTGGCCGCCGTGGCCGAAATCGGTCTGGAGGACCTTACCTTATATATATATATATATATATATATATATATATATATATTATATATCAACTTAATTGTGTTATATTTGAATGCTTTTCTCTCGAAAAGCGAAATAAAATATATTTTTTAATTTAAATAATGTGTAAATTTTGTTACAATATGTTTCTAGTTTTTTTGGGAAAAGTAGTACATGATCTAAAAACATATAGTTTTATTTATGTAGGTGATAACGCGGGCAGTGTATAGTTGTTTTATATTTGCAATTTAAAATCTTTGACATTTTATAAAGAAAGTTGCTTAAAACTTTTGCTGCAGTTCATCATCCGTGGGTTTGTTCCCCCGACGCGACGTACAAATTTATTCACATTTCACGTTTCCCAACTGTAACGTTTTCAAAGTATATTTTTATCTTCGGGAACTTTCTTATCAGATGTAAGAATTTGTTAATTCAAATTTACGGTCCTGTAAACTTTTGTAACTTGCTTCAACTTTTAGAGAACGATTCCAATAAAGAAAAAAAATATTTTTTACTAGTATTTCTGTGGAAAATGTTTCAGAAGTTTCAATTTAAGCATCCAGTAGGTCCTCGAGTTTAAAACACGTTAATAGAAACGTTCAATATATTTTTTTAATAATATTTTTTTGCAGTGAATATAGTGTGGAATCTTATATGGGTGATGCTAAACCACCAAACCGCAGCTGGGTTAAAATAATTGTCCTTCACCCATTACTTCCCAAGCATCGAAAACATTGGAATTTTTGATCAATTCTTTAAATTAAGTTCATATATATGTCGAATTTCAAAAGTGGTTAAAATAAAAAATAAGCGCAGAACCGCTGACACATTAGCGTCATCGGTTCTGCTTTAACTACTTGAAGCAAGGTAAAGGAGTTTAAGATAAAAGGTAGTTAAATAATTACAGACTCAAGTTTACAAGTGCTTTATTTGTACAAAAGGAAATTAAACAAATAATTATTATTAAAGATGATAGACTAGCAATTAATCAAACGGACATAGTTTCTACTTACAGTGTGTTCTCTTCGAGAGTCGGCGGCAGACTGAGCTCTGCGCTCAATTCACCGACTATAATGCTTTCGCTTGCCCCACCAAAAGCAAACGTCACATCACAAAAACACTAGTGTAAACAGATGTCTTTATCA
The DNA here is from genome assembly GCA_905220585.2 of Nymphalis polychloros. Taxonomy (NCBI): domain Eukaryota; kingdom Metazoa; phylum Arthropoda; class Insecta; order Lepidoptera; family Nymphalidae; genus Nymphalis; species Nymphalis polychloros. Next base: position 7,802,964 of record HG992245.1, on the reverse strand, counting down.
TCTCTGTTATTTTAATATAATTATGGTTGTTATTATTTATTTAACATAATTCTAAAATCACATTGTTTTATCTAAATTATTTTACAATAATTAAAACTTTACAATAATCAATTTCGCGCGTCATGAATTAGTCAAATTCATGACTAAATTAATTTTAAGCTATTTATTATTAAACATAAAACCTAAAACATAACATAAATCATAAAACAAAATTAATGAACTTGTAGGGAAATTATTTTATAACAAAACCGAAGTAAATAATATGTCTGCGGCGACACGGCCATTCTGACGCGCGATGCGTGCTCTGCATCGCTCCTGGTCTCTTCTCCAGTAAATTAATTAATATTTGGCTAGGCACTTCCACAGTACACACAAGCCTATAGTTACGATCTAGAAAATATGCCATCTTGTATTCGTCGACTGATGATGGCTACTTCATATGGTAAAAGTAACAGTAGTCATCGTTACTTTTATAATACTGCTCATTCCACATGACAACAGTATTTTCATTTTATTTATTGTAATAGGGAAGGATAGGTGGGTGAGAGGTCGGTGCTGTATAAAACAGAGGCTCTAAAGGATGATAGGATAGGTCGATGCTGTGCTCTAGGCGGTCTCGTACGCCGTGGTACACAGGGGACCATTATTCTTTCAGGATGGGCTTATAAATGGCTAATTGAACGGCTCTACACGTCAATAGCATCTTTTAATTTATAATACTGCTCATTCCACATGACAACAGTATTTTCATTTTATTTATTGTAATAGGGAAGGATAGGTGGGTGAGAGGTCGGTGCTGTATAAAACAGAGGCTCTAAAGGATGATAGGATAGGTCGATGCTGTGCTCTAGGCGGTCTCGTACGCCGTGGTACACAGGGGACCATTATTCTTTCAGGATGGGCTTATAAATGGCTAATTGAACGGCTCTACACGTCAATAGCATCTTTTAATTTTTTTTTTTTTTTGGCTTATTGAACGGCTCCACACGTCAATAGCAATTGTCTTGTTATTAAAGTCTATTAAAGAAAGTGCTCACCGTTATGTTCACTGTTCGCTCGAGGTTGTCGGTGCATCCAACACGATGGGCATGCGAGGGGCGGCTGCAATACTGGAAAGTTCAGCTTGCTGGTCTGATGGCGACACGGCCTCGCGGGTGACCCCTCCAGGTTGTGGGGCGCGCCTCAGTTGATCGTGCGTGACCTTCCGAGGTCGCCCATGGTGTGCCACTACCTTTTTTTACGCCTTGCTGTATCGGCTCCTTATTAGCAGGTGAACTTGATCCGGAACTGGCTTGACCGGGCACTGCATAAATTGGCGGGCTCGGTAGTAATGATCTGTTCTGATCAGCCATCGTAACGCACAGGATGAAACGTAGGCAGGTAGTATGATCAAGTCGGGCGACGGAGGCGAAGTGAAGTGATTCTGTAGTTTACCATGCCTTTTTATACACTGGACCATGTTGATTACTCTTGGAGGCAGAGACCTCTAACACGGTCTCTCCTGACGAGACAGCGTCCTCGGGCCTTCACCCTGGTCACTGTCTGAAATTTGTGGAAACAGTACAACTTGGTTTTACAGTAAAAATACGTAAAAGCTCATCCAGACTTTTTGGCAGCTTGTGATAGAAGTTGTCGGTGTAAGTGAAGTGTCTGTATGATGCCTTTATTTTGATGTCCCTACAGCGGTCACCCTGACGCTCGAGTGAGACTAATACAGGTCTTTTTCGACTTTACTGATGGGATTTTAAACAAGTCTTTTCCGAGTCACCCCGACGCTTAAATAGTGAGACTTATACAGGTCTTTTCCCAATCACCCCGTACCGTAGGCTACAAAACAAGGACTTATATAGGTCTTTTCCAAGTCACTCCGACGCTCGCTATTTTATGACAACTAGACTAACACGGGTCTTTTCAAGATCACCCCATACCACTTAATACACATAAAAGCATTTAAAGCAATCACTATATTACACCAAGTACAATAAAAGTAAACAAACATATGTTATGGTAACTTCTTACATGATAAAAAAAAAACAGAATTTCTGCAGTCTAATCAGCTGATCACCATGATCACATCCATCATCTCGTCAGATCACATCCATCAGTCATGTCAGTTGATACCCCTGAGGTACCAAGCCAGTACGCATATCAGGTGTCACCTTTTCCTGCGTGCTCATCACACAGGGATAGTTCGTACAGAGACCATACCGACATAAGCACGCCTGCGCGTTCGTCACGCTCGGCCACCAGCACCACGTCCGTCAGGCAGGAGAGAGAGCTTTCCGGCGAAGGGTTAGCCAGCAGCACCAGTTGTGCGCAGGCTGATGTATCGCACCCGAAGCACTGAAGCACCACGTCTGGCAGGCTGGGGACTGTTGACCGGAAATTATCAGCCCGCAGCTCCAGCGGTGAGCAGGCTGGCGATTTGAACACGAAGATTCACTCCGCTCGGCTATTCCTGATCTTGACTGATAGTGTAACTCTCAATCGAAGAGCGCAGTATATGCTTCGCGATACCACTAATTGCGCCAGGCTCAAGCATCATTTCAGACAATTACAAATGCGAGAAACACACAATATCACTCCTTTAAAAGTTTGCGGGAAAAATATTGGTTTGATCATATCAAACCAATGATACGATCGATCGCTCCCGCATCGTGGTTCATGGTAGCCTCACGGAACGCCCTGGCGAAGGCAATGCCGTAAAATGCCCGATGCTCCACCATAGTCACAATCACTATACGTGGTCGCGGCGGCGGCCCGCGTGGAGGTGAACGACTTAACGACGACGACGTTAATAACAACGACGTTAATCGCTTTCTGAAATGAGAGTCACATTCACACGACTATTATTAGGCATGTTTCTTAGCTATTATTGCGTAAGGTCACGATAATTAATTAATAATGCAAAGCAGGGTAGTTAAATAAACAAATTATCGCAATGTAGGTAGGTTGTGAAAAGCCAGTGTCTATCGCTTTTAAACAAATTGGAACGCACTCACCAGATCCTTTTCATCGTACAATACGTTACCACAGGTAGCAGAGCGGACCAGAACACATGAGATCCCACTTCTGATGTCGAATTTCAAAAGTGGTTAAAATAAAAAATAAGCGCAGAACCGCTGACACATTAGCGTCATCGGTTCTGCTTTAACTACTTGAAGCAAGATAAAGGAGTTAAGATAAAAGGTAGTTAAATAATTACAGACTCAAGTTTACAAGTGCTTTATTTGTACAAAAGGAAATTAAACAAATAATTATTATTAAAGATGATAGACTAGCAATTAATCAAACGGACATAGTTTCTACTTACAGTGTGTTCTCTTCGAGAGTCGGCGGCAGACTGAGCTCTGCGCTCAATTCACCGACTATAATGCTTTCGCTTGCCCCACCAAAAGCAAACGTCACATCACAAAAACACTAGTGTAAACAGATGTCTTTATCATCTCTGTTATTTTAATATAATTATGGTTGTTATTATTTATTTAACATAATTCTAAAATCACATTGTTTTATCTAAATTATTTTACAATAATTAAAACTTTACAATAATCAATTTCGCGCGTCATGAATTAGTCAAATTCATGACTAAATTAATTTTAAGCTATTTATTATTAAGCATAAAACCTAAAACATAACATAAATCATAAAACAAAATTAATGAACTTGTAGGGAAATTATTTTATAACAAAACCGAAGTAAATAATATGTCTGCGGCGACATATATAATAGGCCTTTACATCTTTGACAGATGATTTAAGCAGCATCGCGAAGACACTTGCGTTCGTGACTTAAAAGTTCATAATACATTAAGAAAAAAGAATATGACAAAAAAATAATAAAAAATATACCTTCATCCCTGTTTCAGCCTGTCCTATAAATATGACAATGGGGACATGTGATCAGAAATAATATAAGTTAACAATTATAAGAAAATCAGCTTTATTTCAAAATTATGTTAACAAACAGTCTTAAAAATAAAATCTTATGAGCTATTTTGTATGATAAGGTATGAAATAATCACTGCAAAGTGTTTTTTCACATTTAGCACAAAAGCTTAGAGGTTTTTTCTTACAACCTTGTCCTTGACAACGCCTCTGTTTGTCCCTCTTTGTCATATAGTGACCAACATTATCAAACCTGACAGGTTGTAAAAGAACTTCTGAAGAACCGGGTGTCGGTTTACTTGTCTTGCCATTCGATTTTTTCATCCAAGCAAAACAAACCCTTCGTAGGAAATCTAGCAAAGGGATGGTCTTGTCTTTATTTATCTGGTTGTAGATAATCCATGCATTCACAAGGGACATGTTTAAGGGCCAATACCATTTATTCCTCTAAAGCGGATTGGATATTTAGAAATCAGCCAATCATGTTTATCCACTCCTCCCATATTTTTATTAAATTAATAATAATCAATCACGGCTAATTTGGCCTTTTCTTTCTTTGAGTACCTATTCCTTTTTACAAAAGGTTCAACAGAATCAAAATGAGTCAAAAGACAAACAGTATTGTTGTCATACCATTTCACAAAATTTCATTATTTTTATCAAAACAATAATCGGAATAACCTCGTTCTTTTTTTTTCATCTCTTCTTTGGTCATGATAGGACATCCTATCCTATTTTCTCTGACTGTCCCTGTAGCTCTGAACCCTTGAGATTTCAAATTAATCAACAATTGAGTGCTGCTGAAAAAGTTATTGAAGTAGACTACATGTGCTCTGGGAGCTGTACAAACTGCAAGCAATTTCTTTACCACTGTTGCACCCAAGCCGTCGTCACTACTAATAGCAGAGGTTTGAGCATCCTTGCCTGTGTAAAGCGAAAAGTTATAACAATATCCACTGACTCCACACAGTGCCCAAACCTTACTGGTTTACCTTTTATAAATTGTTTGATTCCATGGTGACCGAAGTATTTGGCGATCATTTCATCAACAGCTAAATTGGATTCAAATATACCAAACTTTCGGAATGATTGATTAGCTTTATCGATAAGTGGGCGAATTTTGAAAGCTTGGTCAGTATTATCAATTTGTGAGTTGTCATTGAAATGTAAATAGGATTTGATTTTATCAAAACGATTACGGGACATTGCCTGTTCAACAAATGGAATATGTACATCCTCATCTCTACACCAATAAAGTTTACTTTGCGGCAAGTGATGATACGAAGAGAAAAACAAAATTCCTATAAAGACTTTTAACTCATTTATACATGGGCGAACCTAGCTTTTGATCCGGGGGGCAATTAAGAAATTTCTTGAGCCGTGTCCCCCGCGCTTGTTTTTCCCTACACAAAACACGAAACATTAGGCATATAGAAATAGAAAACCGCAGGAGATCGTTTTTTATATCTCCCTGGAAAAACCCATTTCCGCGTTTACCCCACAAGAAGGGGGGTGGGGGTATTTATATCACCAGTGGGGTACCAGGACCCCAGAACACCGGAATTCCCAATAAAAACCAACGGTAGCCTCAAAGTCTCTTCGGAGTAGCTAGTGATAGCTTGTGCATACTACCATGACGCCCCGACTATTTTTAGCCTGCCTATGAGGGCCTCCTTTCCAAGTTGGGTTCCCGGGATACAAAGAACCCAACTAGGCTCAGCGACGCTTACAGGGGGAGAAGATGTGCCTAGCGCCGACGTCTCCTCCTCGGTCTTTTTCGGCGGAAGCAGTCTTCTCACGCTGTCACTCCGCGGCCTCCTTCTGCGACATAACACTCTCATAGAAGGAGACCATCGCCATCCAGCCCCTCTCGCTTCCGAGCATAGCGTTAATCACGCTCGACAGCGAGAGATTTCCGCCGACTATCGCATGGAATGCCTCTGAGGTCCCCAAGCAGCACACTCTATCAAGGTGTGGTGCGCCGTGTCCAGTTGCGCACCACACTCGTGGCAAGTGGATGATACCTCCAGCCTCCCTATCCTGTTCAGGTACTTACCGAAACAGTCATGTCCGGTATGCACCTGCGTCAACCTAAGCGTAAGTGTGCCGCTTCTTCTTGCTAGCCAGCGACTCCAGTGGAGGCGGATCGCCCCTCCCACTCTGGCTCACCCACCAATTCATTCAAACCGGAACACAAAAATACCAAGTACTGCTGTTTTGCGTTAGAATATCTGATGAGTGGGTGGTACCTACCCAGACGAGCTTACACAAAGCCCTATCACCAAGTTAAAAGTTTCCACTGCTTAAAAAAAAAGAGACCTGATTCGCCCCATCTCCACTGATCCTGGACAGTCGCCATTCGCCTTGGCTTCCACCTGCAACCGGCACACACGCGAGCACCTCAATCTGGGGTTCCCAGAGCGGTAAATTCGTATCGCTCTCATCGCTATGGTATCAAATTTAACTTTGGTCAGGCATACCGCCTCCTGGAAATTCCAACCTGTATGGCGTCGTGATGAGTGTGTCCACCGCATTACATCCCCATCCCGGGAAGTACGGGGGCTCGCTGGAGCCAGTCAAAACCGAAATGAGCCGAGAACAGACTCCTGTGGAAAGTCGCAGCCTACCCGATGCCGGACACGTCGCCCTTCGCCCTCCTCCCAGAGGACCACCCTTTATGTCCTCAACAGCCTTCAAAGATAGGAATGCACTCCATGCCGTGGTATCGGAGTGCTTCCCTTATAGTCTCGAAAAGATGACTGTTGAAGACGGTGCTACGTCCAGCGATACCGCCAAGACCACGTCCCCTCGGGCCACCACCCATGGTCCGGGTCTTTCGAGCGTCCAAGACATCGATGGTTTATCGACCCACCCTTAGCCCGTACTGAGCCCCTGACAGACACGGTTCCACCTCTTCGAGGTGCTGAATAAGACGGGCAGCGAGAATCTTTTCGAAGAGTTTGCCCATCTTATTCTGCAGCACAATTGAGCAATTGGAAGGAGAGTCCAAAGAACGCCCTTCCTTCGGCAGGAGTACCAACTTGGCCTCCTTCCACGGCTTCGCAAACTGCCCGCTGGAAAGACACTGGATAGTCGAAGTCTCCCACCTAGGTATTCCAGGGCATCATGTAGAACAAGCCCTAGAACCCTGTCCGGACATGGTGAGCTGTTCTGGGCGATTTCGAGCGACCACCAGTATATCTGACGGCACGGTCAGTATATGCTCCGGGTCATCAGCATATCCGCATAGCACACCTCCTCTAGAGCACTGCGCATTCGGTCCGCCAGCTCATCGACATTGATCTCCTCCCACCTTCCCGACCCACAGGAGATCCTGCTTTATTATAGGTAGTAGTAGGTTTATAGTAGTAGTAAGGTAAACAATATTAAGTAAATAAATAATGTATTTATTTTAAATTGTTTAATTAAATTAATGGCTTATCTATTTTAAAAGTAATTTTCGAGGATCTTCAGCAAAACGCTTTATGTCATCTCCCGTGAAAGAATCGACCATATCGTTTACAAGTTTTTTGTTTACACTGAGCATGCAAAGTCCATTTAAGCTGTCTTCAGCTGATCTCAGCATTGCGACCGTTACGGTATGCTACCATTACATTCATCGACAACATTAGGTACATTGGCATACAGAATCCAGGGGGGAACAGCTGCTTTATACCGCTGACTTTCCTTCCAACTCCGTAATCATATTTTCCAAACATTGTTTAGCAGTATTAGATTCCGGCTGTATTTCAGAATATACTGGTTCCGACTTACGCCAAGTGACTGTCTTGCTTGTCCGAGATGTGGTTTGAGTAGGATGATTTTCCGCGACGTTATCGATCGTGCACGAAAATTCCACTTGACCAGCTACATCAGACGCTGGCAAAACTCCCATATCGTCGTCAGGACCTTCTTCTTTGTCAGTCATTTCATCTACCTCATCCGGCGGCAATATGGCAACTTCAATGTTATTCAACTCCTCATCACTAGAATCTTCAATATCTTGAAGATAGTCTAAGATTTCGGACGCCTTCAAATCTTTTTTATACTTTTTTTGCACTGGATCCGTGGTCTATAAATAATAAAAAATTGAAAATATTAATATATAGTCACATGTATACTTATAATCATACAGGAATATTGTTTACAATTAGATAAAGAACAAAAATAAAATATTTTTACTTACCTATAATTTCTCAACCTTGTAAACAATTCACTTTTTTACTCTAGGTCGATAAATAATCACAATCGTTTCGTGTGACGAGATGTAATGTGTTCGGCGTAGACTAATCTAATATAAACACAAGCAAGACCCGCAAAAAACAAACAATTGACCAGTTTAAACCTGTACTTAGCGTGACAGGATCGAATACGCTTTCGCGGCAAATTGTACAGACAGGTTCCCGGTGTCATATTTATAGGACGGCTTATTTTGAATGTATATCACAAGTTCACAAATTATATTTTCTTTTTGTTTTTATTTGTTTTATATTTGGTAGAGATCTAAGAATAAGTCTTATGTACTTTGAAGTAGGTAACGTTTTTCTTTTACGGTATATACAATCGGAACTCAATGCTCTCCTTCAGTCAACAAAAATGATCAATTGAAAAAATTACATTAAAATTACGTAAACATTTTTTATTAGAAAAATAGTGTAAACATATGAATTTCATCAGAAATAATAAAAATAAAAGTCCTAATACGTAAAAAGAAATTTTGAAAATAGTGTCGTAAAATATGACGGAGGAAATATGAGGAGGAATGGGTTAATAGAGGGGACTGAATAGGCCAGCAGAGGGACAATAAAAAATTGTAATGTTAGGGTTACTTTTTACGTTTAGGTTACTACTAACTTAATTAATTCATAATTAAGTTTTCCAGATGTAAAAAAATCAGAACTTAGCTGAAAAATACTTAATACTGTGTTTTTTTTTTGGTTGAGTTTTGCATTAGAATTACGAATCAAGTATAAAACAAAGGCTTTTTGTTAGGCGCTTTGTGTGTACAGTCTGTTTGGTTAAGTGTAGTGTAGCCCGTCGCTTGCGGCCTCGCTACTTGATTTTGTTCGATTCGTGGACATTTGCCTGTTATTGTTTTCAATTGTCTAAACAAACACAAATACTGTACACAGATTCTAATGAATTTGATTCTAACGGCCACAAAATAAAAGAAAAGTATGTTTATCGATAGAAACATTTATGACATGATTTTCTTTAACCAAACAGTTCCTAACCAAAAATTATTTCGTCAAAAATGATTATATTAATGTATTGCCTTTCCGAATAGAAGTAATTGTAATGGGTCCGATTCTTGAAAGTCCAAACATTGAGAAAGCTATACTTTATGAGGTCCCTGTGGATGTGAGTTTGTATGTGTGCTTGTGTATATAAGATGTACATTTATAGGCATGACTTTTTGTATGTATCGTTCATACATACATAAAGTCATATTATCATCAAAACGACGATTTTAATGATTTCAATCAAAACAATGCGATGACTAACAGCCACTAAACACTTAAATTAGATTTATTGTTATCTCGTAATAAAGAAAATTATATTATTTAAGGGCGTTAATCAGAAGTTTGTAGTTTTTTTTCAAATCGCAACTAAACATTTTTTTAATTTGTTTTAGGTGAGCAGCGTCGTATATATGGATCCGAAAATGGAGAAGATCCGCCGCGCTACATCAGTAGTCCTCAACGACAAGCTTCGCCATTCCCTTTAGAAAGTACAAATCGGCGATTTTACAGAAGAAACAGAAATTCCAAAGGTACAATATTGATAAGATTCCTCATTGTTATTTTGAACATATGTAAAAGCCTACGTTAGCTTAGAAGTAATAAGATGTATAGAAGTCTTACAGTATTTCGATTAGACGAACTCTCAGTGATGCTACTAACTATATATGCTTATTGACTCTCTTTTGAACGAATATAATTGGTTTTAGATGAGTTTTTTTGCTGTAATGTTATAAATTAAAAATAGCACTTAGCGCCAGAGATACAGCTTACTTAATATGCCGGCATGAAAGAGATATACACCCACAACTATCTCAAATACGATAATTGAAGGTAGATAAATGATATAGCTTCAATATTTCAATTTGAGTAGACTAAAAAATAAGAATAATTATTTGTACATTCTTTAATTTATTTTTCAAAAGTGTAGTGATTGTTTTTTATATTAAAGATTCGGTAGACGTTGTATGTACAGTTCAATATTTGATACGAAACGTTTTATAAAATATCAAAATAAATAGAAACATTTTAAAGTGAAACTAGGTCTTATCGTGTACTTCTTAAACTTTTGCAATTTCGTTGAAGGATCATATCGCCATCGTATATTTTCTTCGCTTGACGTTTCATAAAGGTTACACTTTAAGTGGACAAGAGCCTCTTTGACTTGTATGTAAATTGAATAAGGTAGAAAAGTCATAGTGATCTTTCTTTATATCAATTACTAAATTATAGTACTAATATATAGTCTTATTGATAAATTTTAAAATAAAATTGACTTCTTTATTGATTTAAACGATGCTTAATGGTTCCTTTTTATTTGACTTTATTGCAAAACACCATTAAGAAAAGGTATAATCCACAAACATAAACATAAATAAAATTGAAATTACCTTAAGACTAGCAATATTAAAAAAAGGATTCAAGGTTTTTATTACTGAAGTAGAAGATAGTTCCAGATAACATTTATTTAATTTTACATCTTTATCTATTATTACAAGGTAACTCTGTCTGTTACGCCTGTCGGCTATACTACTGAAATGATTTGGATGAAAGTTGGTAGCAAGAAAATTCTTTGATGTTATTTTTTTTTGTTTTTAGGCGAAGAAATATTTAATGGCGAAGTGGGAGGTGGCACTCTATCTCGACGAAGTCGGCGCACTGATGACTTTACCCATGAAACCAATGGGCGTGCCAACCGTATAAGTCACATGAATGGTATATCATTATTATTATTTTTTATAAAATAGGTAGGCAAAAAGACTAATGGACCATCTGATGGTAAGTGGTTACCATCACCCAAAAACGTTGATGTTGGTGCTAGTAGAAATAATAATTATTCCTTACATCGCCCATGCGTCAACAACCTTTGGAATTAAAATATTGTGTCCCGTGTACCAGTAGTTATACTGGCTCACTCAGCCTTCAAACCGAGACACAACAGTACTAAGTATTACTGTTTGGCGTGATGACCAAGTTGTTAAAAGACGTGAATCTTCTGAGATCAAGCCCGGGCAACCACCATTTTATTTTAATGTACCTAATTTGTGTTTATAATTCAAGGTAATTAAGATAATGAAAAATATTGTGAGTAAATTTGTATGGGTTGGATCATAATCTACCAATTATATTCACCGACTCGCATTTGCAATGGGTCCTACCATCAAGTATATATAAATTTAAAAAGAATTCACAATATTTTTGTAAGATGCTACAAAATTGACATTATAAAAAGACCATGAATTTTTTTTATTTTTAACAAAGCACTTAGATGAAATGGTAAAACAATTTATGAAGTATCGTAGAAACTTTCATGAATAAATAAACATACTATTCCTTAGTATGAATTATAACGTATTCAGAAATGTGAGGAATGAAAGCATCACGTGTATTCAGTAGCGCAAGATTCCAGTATAGTTATTGTAGTTAGGCATTCTGAAGCATGCCTATTATAAGCGTAATGTGGAGGTGGGTGCATGCCTCTGATAAGGATGCTCTGAATAGTTTCGCTGACGTACGTGACTCGTCGAATATTATATTATAACGTCAATTTTGCTTTATATGATTATTTTATTGTCTATGTTACGTACACATATGTAAGTTATGTACTTATATATAATTTTTTAGTCGCATCGCAAGATCGTAATATGTTTTATAGTAACTGTTTGTCATGTGTTCGTCATATCATCATTATTAACAGGAAATTTGAATATGAGTAAATAGTTCATTTTATAGTCTATAAAAATAATAATTGTTAATATAATAAAACTTATGTCAGGCCTTAACTTTACAAGAGTACAATTACGGTGAAGTACTGATTTACGATTCGGATATCCGAAAAGAACATAAAACCAACGAGGTATTATTTACAATAAAGAGTTGCATATTTTATAAAAGGACCATCGAATGGAGGTCAAAGTGAACGTGAGTGCGAGTCACCTCCCGAGCCCGCTCCACCAGAGGTGCCTCCTCGAGGACCTTCTCTTCATGTTACACTGAGGCATCGCCCAGCGCCTGATCAGTCCGCTGACTCCGAACGTCTATTTCTCTCAGAAGGTAAGGTACAAATAAGCTGATTTCACGCATTATCATTACATTTTTCTTTTATGAAGACAAATGGCGTATTCTCCGTATTTATTTGGTATAAATTCACAAGAGACTCATATTTATAACAAATTTCCGAAATAAAAGGTTCTCAATTTGTCTTTTTGTAGACCCGTTTTTAATGATTCTTCATTGCTTGAAAAAAATAGCCTATATTAAAGGTCTAATTTAAATTTTAAGCTAACATTCCTAAGGGTCGAATAAACGTGAGAAACTAGGGTGTTAATTATTTACTCACTTTAAAAGTCATGGCCATCATTTGATCACAGCGTTATAAATTACCACCCGTATTTATTATACAAACTAATACACTTATTTACTAGAATTATTTGAATTTATGAATCATATTAGTTTAAATACAACAGACACAATAACGAAGATAGGATTTTTTAAAGTTAATAACTTATCATATAAAGCAATATCCTGTAATTGTCCAACTGCTGGGCAAATTTGTTCTCCTCTTAAGGTTTTAAGAGATGGTATCGTTTGTTCACATTTGATCATCTTCTTACATATATATGTATATACGCAGTATTTCATCTATGTGCAATGTGAGTATAAGCACAAATTAGTGCAACTATTTTACCGGCAATCTAGCAAGTAATTTTTTTAATTAATATTGATCAAACTAAGTGAAATGTATTGAAAATGCAACACTATTATGTAATAATTATTATAACTTAACTACGCAAAACTGATATATAATACGACGATAGGTCATTGGTTTGTCGAAGCCCATTCATTACTCCGTGCTGAATGGGCTTGGCAAATAACTGAGATTCCTTTCTTTCACCTGCACACATTCTTAGGACATACCTATAAATTCATTATTCGACGTATTAAATAACAGCATTTGTCATCGTAAATACCGATTGACGCTTAAAACTTCGCATCCCTTGTCAATAGCTGTTTGATTCTTGCTAATACAATTGATATTGATTTTATGCAAACGAATAATCAGTGTACAATACGCCTACTGGACATTAAGTACCTTTTGAAGAACTAATGTTGCTTATTAATTGTGAATTATAAACGATAACGATAGAGGATACGATACAACAACAATATAATTAAAGTATGTGTTTGTGTGAATTGATTAAAATATATTAAACGAAGTCGTTGAGTACATACAGAAGCATTTTTGAACTAAATGTCACCACTATATTCATATACTTCACTAGTCTAGTAGTCTTGGTATTGATTTATTTATTAAAAAATATATTTGATTGAATTTTATTCTGTATTAAAATGTTACGCTTTCACGTTTTTATACGGATGTGGATAAGTCGTAAAAAATAAAGGCGTAATAAGAAGGGCCTTGCGGCGTTATCTTTTACCGCATATGATTATTATATTAAACATAATACGAGTGGAAGTTTCTGTTCAATCTAAGTTAAAAATAACGACGACTTGGAAAAATTACTAAACAAAGCCCATTAGGTTTATCTAACTTTAATTTCATCAAGTCATAAAATAGTACAAAAAAGTATTTGTTAGTGAGTTCTCAAGGGCATTGTAATAGAAGTATGTATACTTGTTTGGATAGTAAGGTACACCGCTAGGCTTTTCACTCCCTTGATGAGTAAGCTAATTAAATTCCCGCCGTAAATGTACAACCAAGTTTAGTTAAGTAGGCCCTTCTCTTGTTGGCACTTCGGTAGAAGTTTAATCGAATTGCACCGTCCGAACAAGTTCGCGGGTGCAAGTTACGCTCGCTGACAAATTAGCCACTTAATCCAGCTATACCTCGGTAATACCTTAGGGCTTTCTATACCAATTAAACGAAAAAATTTCACCAACCACGCTATTTAAGAATATTTCTTTCGTTACAATGGTAATGTTTAGGCTTATTTTTTTAGAACAAGCAGATCACACTGTATAAATCCTTATAATAACTGGGTGTTTCTGACAGTATTGTTGTTATGGTATTAACCATTTATCGCATTGCTAATATGCTATCAACCTTATCAAATACAAGGAACATAACTGAGAGTCAGTTATGTTCCTTGTATTTGTAATAGCACTGTCTTAGAAATCTCTCCTATCTAGACAGATTTGCATTAAGTCCTAATGTAGATGCTGTTTATTATTGCTAATAAATATATAAATAATAAACAATAACTAAATTCTTACAAATCTAAAAGCTACTTAGCATTTGGTTTTAAAAAAAAAATCTTGTGCGTCTCGGCACGCTCGACAGAAGTGACAATATTTATTATTAATTATAATATATTAAATATAATTTAAATTAGTACTTGAGAGTTGCGAAATTATTATAAGTACTATCTTTATACGCTAGATTGCGTTAGGTTGGTAACTCTCAGGTAAAGCAGTCCGCGTCGGTAATAGTGGCACTGTAACGCGTTACGTTACGAAGCGGCTTTCCCTCCCATAACAAGTTATCACTTCAAAAATCTTATGTTTTTGTTGACTATTTTAATTTTAATTAAGAACATTAATCGACTTAAATATGCTTTTGTTACAATAGGAAAAAAAAAATGGAACCATAAAACTATGAAATGTCTACGTATGTGAAAAAGTATATTTTACTGCACCGGGTAAAAATAAAGTTGGGTTTCGCATCCGTAACGAAAGAAGAGAGCTGCTAAATTTGATTTGTGCGAGAGCTCGACGCAGAATGAGGTGCTTTGATGTGGCGTGGCCCTTGCCCCCTGCGGGGTCCTACTAAAATGGCGCGCACTTACAGAGAAACTCTTACCGTAATTTAATTTTTATGATAGCGCATTGTAAGTGTCCCAGTGAGAGTTTTATTTAGGATTGCGCCCTCTTCAGTAGCAGTCGACTAACAAATTGCGTAAGAAATTCCTAAATAGTAAAATATATTATTATTTAAAAATTTAAATAAACATATACTTTCCCTTTGCATTATTGAAAAATAAGTAGGTAGGGAATGAATTAGGCAAATCTTGATTCAAACAAGAAAATAGCTTCAAAAGGTCTTGAAAGTTTAATGGAATCGAACAGGGACCGGTCGAAGTAGTCGGAAGTTTGCACGGGTGACAAATTGGGCACTTGACCCGCGCGCCGGGCGAGCCTCCGAGTGCTTGTTTCTCGAGGACCGTAATAAGTTTAACTTTAAGTAAACTATATTCCATTCCCTCTAATTTGTCCTCTCGCTACGCTGCCGCGACACTTTTTGCAGTTTCAAATTAACAGTTTCTATTTACATAACTTAGTATCAACAGTAATGTTTCTTGTTTAGTTAATTTACAAAGGTTCTGGGAATTTCTAATTAAAACTCCTTGTTTATTTATGAATATTGCTCATTTAATTAAGTTTAGATATATACAAAGTAAAAGTTACTATAAACTAGAAGGATTCGCTATCAAATGCAATAATGTTTTATAAAAAGCAATAAGATTCGTTCGTCTCAAGTTTACAGAGCTTTTTGAAAATTGAAACCTGCTGGGATTCGTCGTAATTTAATTTTTGCGATGCTGTATTGTTAGAGCTTTCAGAAGGGCTCTTTGCAGTTGAGATTCAAAATATTGTCGCTTTTGCATAAGAAAATAAATTCTTCTTCTTACTGCTTTTAAAATAGTTTTAGAGTGGGCAGATAAATCTTAGAGGTAGTTTAAAATAATAAAGTTAAAACTGCATATTAAGTTAACAAATAATTTTGTAAATACTTTGTATATCTCACACTGTTTACATTTTTTGAAATAAAGATCACTGTAGTATCTATAGTAATATATTGTTTAGTAGTCACAAACTGGAATTGCTGAATGGTAAAATAATTTTCAATGAATTTGCGCCATAACATTTTAAAATGGTCGTACGTTTACGTTAAAAACTACGAACATTGTTTTGATTTTAAAACAAGCTTACGCTTTTATAGCTTTAGGCTGACTGCATAGTTTTTGCATTTTCCTTTTTTCATTTATCCGGTTAACATTTTCATGACATAGTATTATTTTACGAGCAAATCGGTGTATATAAAACCTTAATTTTGAAAACATTGTAAGCATATTCATAAACTTTTAACCGCCCATAAAAATGTCCTCGGTCGCGATCAAATCTGACATTGTCATGTTTTGAGTGGAGCCTCCTCGATCCCGCTGCGATACTCGTGATCCGGAGTTTTAAACATCCCTCGTCCGGAAGCCACTTAAGTGCTCATAAAACACTCATACGAGGAGCTATCTACATCGGTTCTTTGCTTCTTTTGTGTTATTTGCATTCCTGCGGTCGGCTCCTCTCTATGCAGGCTCTGTTCGATTATCGATCCGATAGCTAAGAGCATGAAGTTTAGAGCTGACGTCTGAAAAAAATATACTCTAAATTACTTATTGGCATCACGCATTCTGAAGAGAGAAGTTACAATAATTTGATTTCGTATTTATATACATATACATATATATATATATATATATATATATATATATATATATATATATATATATATATAGCTTATAGTTTGTATTCAGACGAAAAAACGTTATTTAAAAGTTAGAATGATAGTTTAAAGCAAGAGAATAAGGGTTAAAAACCATACGGAATGTAATAAGATTAAAAGAAAGTCTTAGTATTATTTGAAATCAGGTAATCAAAAATACGAAAGGGTAACACTTTTTTGGTAGGAAAATTTAATAACATATTATGGTTCCTACGCCGCCTTGTTAGTCAGTCGACGTAAATATTCATAAGAGATATGAAAAGCGACCGCTCTGGGTCTGACATATCCTGCGCCAACAAAAGAAAGTTGTAACAGTGCATTAGACTTATAAGAAAATATGTATAAAATTATATAGCTTTCATGTTATAAAAATATAAAATTTAATCCGAACTAAAATTCGTTTATCTTATGATATATTAATAAGTATTATAAGTATGCATAGTCCTGTTTACCTTCGAAGTGAGAACGTCTGCCAGCTCCAGACTGTTGATCAATCCAGACCGACCGAGGAATTATTCTATTTAATCTCCATGAATACTGACAGTTATTCTTATTACATTTAAGGCAATGCTATTTCCATTCGAAAGTGAAGTATTGTAGAACAATTACAAAGGAAATAATGTTTTAATTTACTTACTATATACTTACTATATTTATAACAAGTATCTGCCTGTAAATATTCCATTGCGTCCTTACTCTCTGTTTAAGGAGAATGTTGTGATTAAATTCCACCACACTGCTCCAATCCGAATTGGTGAAAGCACATGTGACAGGTTGTCATTCAACACATGTAGATTTCCTGCCTGGTGGTGCCTGCAAGGTTTGAACCCACAGTCATTGGTTAAGAATCTGGTGTTCTAACCACTGGGCTATGTCAATACTGTATATATACTGCCAGTGAATATTTATAAATTGTTTCAATAAACTCCATGATTTTCACCTCCTTAAACCTACCTTACACCTCCTTAAAATAATCCTTTGCTACGGCGTGACCTGTATCTACTATCGTACGGTAATTAGAGTGTATTGGTTAATCAATTAGCTAATGTTTACAGTAGACATACTGTATGTATATGAATGTTATAATGATAATTACTAATTAAACCTATTCTATTTCTATGTATATATAAACAATTCTTTTAATTTTTATTTGTTCGACGCGTTATTTGTTTGTATTACGAGAGTGCATCTGTGTTTACACAAATAAGTGTAATGAAATATCTTGTCTTAGCGATACACGAGTATCTATCATGTAATTGTAGTAACAATAAGCGGGACACTGTAATTATTGACCTTTTCATAACAATGTTTCGCCTCACCCGATAAATATATCCCGAATGAAGTATTGCATATTTAATGAACGTTGATCCCTTAAATTATAAGCCTTATTTATATCTTTGTCCAGGTCTCAGACTACCTTGACGTCATTACGGTTCATTTACTCTTTATAATCTAATAAACAGACAGAATTAATTTCGCATTTATAACATTAGTCTCATTGTATACAACAAACAACTATTGTTATGTCAACAAATTGATAAACAGTGCCTTCAGGATTTATAAGAATAAAATAAATTAAGAAGTTTAACATGCTAAACTTATAATTCAAGTGGGTCGAGCAAATGATCAAGTGCGCGATACGTCACAGTAACAGGGAGCACTTTAAAGTTTTTCCGCGTAGCACGGTACAGATCCATCCGCGAGAGCGGGATAAATGATTGATGGCGGCCTTCCAAGTATAAACTCGATTATCCGCTGAGACGCGAACAACTTACAAGTTTTATGTAACGATGGATCAAGATTATTTGAAACTTTCCAAAAAAAAGCGAGTCATGACAAAAATATTTAAGTCAAATAATGTCCAACCTTCCAATTCAATAAAATTTATATTAGATTACTCATATTGTTCGTATGTGTGACAAACATAAGCTCGTATTTAATAACTAGCATTTGTAAAGATTAACGCGGCAATCGTTTAATTTACGCATATTATGGAATTTGAAAAATGTTGCTAATATTGCATTACATTTTATTGTGCTACAAGTTATTAATTGTAAAACGGTGAGTAGCATGCGTCTCGTACGAAAAAATTTAATAGTTAAGTTAAATTATAAATTTCGTGTTCGAAAAAATGGAAAGAACTTTGTTATATTTCTATTGATCTGAAATTATTTGTTATTTACTTATAATCTTATCATTTCTTATACTGGTTTAAATTCCTAAATAAAAATATCCTTACGAAGTAGAGTTTCAGATATTAAAAGTTTTATTATAAAGGACGGGATTAAAAAAATCGAAGCGGCGTTTCATTAGCACGTTTCAATATTAGTTTGCTCTGAAGAGACCAGCGATGCGAGACGAGGGAAAATTGTTTCGTCGTTTATTATTCCAAGTTTTAATCAAGGAGCGTCCTGGAGCCGTCTGGAAAACGTCCGCAGTCGCCACCATGGACCGCCCCATTCACATTAATCGCGTGTAAAATATATTGTAAAAAGTTCATTACTTACCCGCTCATTTCCCTTCTTCTGCACTTTATATGACTTAATTGTGAAAGTAATCCGTCGTGAAAGATTTAATATTAAAGTCTCCGGTATGCTTGAAAAGTTTTAAAACAAATGGTGATGTTACTTTCATTTAATCTTCTTTATATTCACGCTATACATTTTAACTGTCTCATAGAAACTTAAATGCCCTTATATTGAATAGCGAGAGTAAAAACTTCAATATAAATTGATTGAGGGTTCAGAGTAAATTAAATTAAAATAGTAGGATTTACTGATACAATTCTATTCGATCTACGTTTGTTTTGAATAATGGTCCTGTTACCTTTGTTAAACAACAAAACTGATTGCATAGACTGTCACAACGAATAGAATGTTGTTAATATAAAAAGGTAGTGTTGATATAAGTTTATCGTTCAGTCAAACATAGACAGTAGAATAAGGATGTGTACAAATCGTTTTCTTTGATAGACCTTGCTGGGCCCACTCGCCTGGAATAACTCAAAACGTTTGCGCACTCAAGCCCCGTGCCTCGCGTCTTCCCTCAAATGGGATTTAGTCAGGCTAGTTCTCAGACTGTTTATTATATAATTTTGTTTTGTTTAGGGACCTGCTTTTCAGGTCAGAAACCAAAACGCAAACCAAAAAAAATTATAGGTTTTGGTTTTTTAAAACATATTTTATTTCAATTTTTTGTTTTGTTTCATTCTGTTCCTTTCCGTTTCACTGTTCTTATGACTACTGGAAGTAAAATCAGTAAAAAAGTTGGTATAAAATATACTAATCTTTCATTTTTAATTTTTGGAGCTAATTCCACCGCGCTGCTCGAATGTGGATTGGTGGGTACATATTTATGTAGCACAGATTCATCCGACACATGCAGGGTTTCCCCTTTGTCGCACACGAAGTGATTCACGTTTAGTAACTTTGGAGCTATTAAGGCACTTTCTATATTAATATTGATAAATTATTTTCATTCAATACTATATTTTTTTTAAGACCAGTTACTAAAAATGTAAATCGTAATATATATCCCATATTGTTCTCATGATTACGACTTTGAGGGAGAGTTGAGAGGTTATTATTTTCCAGACACGGCAATAAAAAATAATTGGACGTGCTTTAGTCGGCTCGGAGATATTTAAGGTTTATTTATTTTAAAGTGATAATAACAATTTCATTCTACCTATTCGAGTCTTGTCGTACAACAAAGTACCAGCCGGCTGCTCTGCTCATTTATATTTTATCCCATTTGATATATTGGTCCATTAGGAACCCTGTCCTTGCCGAGATTGTAAGAAAATACCAAGTAACGAAGGTAATACACCTTTATAGACAAGACACTTGGTCGCTTAGGTCGTATCGGTTTGTTGGCGACATGAGCGCCCCTTACGTGAATGCTATATTTTATTGACGAATAGATCTTTAAACTAGTTATAGTAGAATATAAGTAAAAAAAGAATAATTTAGGCTTCATTTTAAGTTTTACAAAATAAAGCCTAAATTATTCTTTTTTTTTAAATATTAGAAGCCATTACTTCTAATAATTTAAAAAAGAAAATAATATAATTGAACGCATCAAAGATTATTAGTATATAACAATTTTATTAACGATAGAAAAAAATAATTTAATAATAATAAAAACAAGTATCGACCTGTTTTGAAAAGAAAGAAATCACGATTGATTGCCCAATTTACGTTGCTCTGAGAGTGGAGAGATCAGTTTTTGTGAAGGTATCGTGTTAAAATGATGGTTTATCATACGTCCTTCAGGGTGTCGTTTCACACAAGCTGCGCAAATTGGATCGCACTTACCGGAAAATAACACATCCGTTGAGTGCAAGACGATGTCATTTAAAAATATACGCTGTAGTTGTTAAAAGGCTATATTTGTTTAATAATATTACTTTATCTGCAACTAACTATTTTCTTAATACATATTTTTAGCATATGACTATAATTGTGATTTTAATATAAATAATGTCATTCAAATCAATTTTATATATGCATGTATTTAAGTATTTTTACAAAACGAATTGTTTCAAAAAAAAAAATACATCTGTTGTCGTTGTTTTGCGTCAATACTCATTTAGTTTATTTTAGTATTGTTTTATTAGTTCAACATCACCAATAAAATACACAAAACGATTGTCCCAAATCATTTTATAGAAGCCTTCATAACTACTATTTCTCATTTTTAAGTTATAAAATAGTTGTTTTGACTATATATATGTATATATATACCGAATAAATTTTAAATAAAATTTGATCTCGCTTCAAATTATATAGCACCCAAAGTATATCATATTAAAATCATTTCAACAACTAGCATAAGAGCAACAATGTGGAAATGAGTCCCTAATGAAGTAATTAGGTACACAAATCAAGTTAACAATAACAAATTCATTAACTTAATATAACCTAATCAAAATTTCGTTCGATTATGAAGTATAATATATAAATTAAATGGTCTTCATTCGTTATATTATATAAATTCATGGTTTAACTGCAAAAAAGCTTACCTTTAAAGAATAAGGCTTGGAGTTTATTCCACCACGCTACTCTATGAACAAATATTAATGTAATGTTCTCTACACAGTTGAAAACATAATTTGAATAAATATTAAAGATTGCTCATAATTATAATAACAAAATAAAAGTTTAGGCTTTATTTTATACTCACTGACTACAAAACAATACTTATTTTTTTTATAATATGGTATTAAAATATATTTTTAAATAATTGTAACCTTACTTCTTAAATTATTATTCTTTACAAAAGCCTGTTAAAAGGAAAGACTGTGTAAATGATAAATTTGTGTAACGGATGGGAGCCCTGAAAAAGCGATAACGCGGTTTCGTTGATAGAATTTTGCGAAAATAAAACTCAATATGCGCTTATCTAGATCCGGTATCAATCTATTATGTTTGCTCGGTTCCTTTCGTTCCACAATGACGGCACCGAGAAGGCTTTTAAAGTAAGATTTAAACGTGATACATAATGAAAGTGGCATTCCTTAGAGCATTTTGTGGTAACTTCGATTCGATAAATGATTGATAGTCTCGGCATCGCACGCTCTGTCACTCGTCACATGTGAGTTTTATTTGCAGCAAAATATTTTATACATTTTGTTGTCAAATGTATATATTGAAAAAACGAGAATAAGTCAGTATAGTACTTACTTGCAATAATCTTAATTCAATTCGATTTTAAAAACCGGTCAATTGCGAGTTGGTCTACCATAGATAGTGGGATTTTGTTCTATTACGATTGAAAATAAGAACAGCAAAATTTTTACAGTCTACAATAATTTTACGATGGAAAAAATTTAATAATAACAAAGTTATACTAGATTAAATTAATATTCTAAAATAAAGGAATGAAGAAAATGTTCAATTAAAAATTAATAAAAGACTTATTCTATTATGTTATATTATTTCTTTCAGCTCAACTCGTTGGATCACATGGACGTTTCTTGCAATTTCGCAAATTAATTTTTTGTCAGATTTGATTCATATGATTGACTTCAACCTCATCATCACTAGATGTATGAAAGTGATATGGGACGACAGTCCTGGATATGGCTTAAGTGCAAGACGTTTATTTATTCATAAACATTTTTAAAAACCAATTTATTTCTAAATTTTAGTCGCAATTTTTTCAGATATTTCGGAAGGGATGAATTATATAGACGCAATGACATGAGGATGATCCTGTGTGGGTTTCGTTTCATCGAACGGATCAAACCCTAAAATATAGACAAATGTCAGTCACTTTATTCGATTTTCCAGAAATAAGTCAGATTTAGTTTATCATTAAACGAAATCACTAGTGTTCGGGATTTATGAGTAATCTTTGATACGAAGCTGCGTTTTCATCTTCACATAATTAAATCTCATAACCACTATAGCAACCGACTAAGATATTTCAAGTTGGATTCACTCCAATCTAGAAGAGAAGTACTTGACCATACTTTCCTTCTCAAAATTTTTAATATTGGTATAGACTGCCCTCAATTAGTTTCCAGGTTATGTTTCAACGTCCCCAGTAAAATACCTAGGAAATCGCAATACACTCCATTTTATACCAAGCTATGCAATAGCAATCTTTCTCGTTTCTCTCCCCTAAATAGAATGATGAATAAATTCAACTCTGTTTTAAAAACGAACGAATATTGATATATTTTGTGATAAACCTCGTCATTAACAAAAATCTATACATAGTTATTTATGTATTTAATCAATATAGTATCTTTGGTCACATTTCTGTATACTTCCGTATTACTAATTAAGTAAATTGATTTTTTTTTTATAAACACATGTACTGTTGCTCTTTTTTCTTTCAGAATGTAGTGATTGCCTGTTATTAAAGTAGCACTTAGCAAGTTTATTTATAAGTTAGTCATAGAATGTTCTGTGTACAACATGTTGGTAATCCAATAAAAAAAAAAAAAATAGTTGAAAGAACCAATTCATGCGGAAATTTAACTGCATCCTATATAATATGTCAGTCATGTAATGAATTCATACAATCCTTTTGTGAAATTGAATAATTTCATCGCTGTTCCAATGCCTCATGTAATAAAATATATTAAATATTTTATTGAAACTTTAAAATATAATCGCAATCCTTGTGTGAATATATTGTACAATATAAAATATTAATCTGAATTTGTCCGAGTTTTGTCTCAGTATTTTCAATTATTTACATTATTTATTAAAGTCTACGTTTAATAATGGTTCAGTTTCGTCCAGCTCATAGATTACTAGGTATCTGCTACGCAATCGTTTAAATCTGTTGGCGAAACGTTGTCGATACATTACACAATGAAGCGATTGAGATATCAGAGATAAAGGTGCTTTGACTAAAACTCCATAGAGCCGCAAAGGTTCATTTGAATGGATTTGGGTGTATAATTTGCATACCTATTTATATTATCTTTTGCAACACACAAGTGGGGTCCTTTTATTATCAAATTTGCACCAAGGGGAGGAATACGCGGATAGAATATAAAGTTAAGGAGAAAGTGATTATAACAAACTGCGTTTGAAAAATTTAATGACATTAGACAATGAGATAATTTGGATTTTGTACTACTATTTCTTCATAACGATTATTTGAAAGATATAATGAAATGCTGTTTTTGAATGTATTAAAGTCCTATGAATACTGCTTATATAAATTTGGATTTATAACATAAATACTTTCACGAATATTTTTGTACATATACGTATGTATATGTATATCTAGTATCCAGAAGTGAAAACTGATTTTATAAAAACCCCGAATTGGTCTATTCATAAATAGAACACAAAATCATATAAATTGATGTAAACTACTCAATTACTCTTTAAATCCAAATAATAAATTAGAACACATCACAAATCGCGCCAATAATGAATTAATTACTTTATCTTTATGTGCACTAACAAGATGGCGGCGGTTTTAAATTAGCACGCTTCTTTTTTTTTAACAGTGCTGTTGTATGAAACAACGAGTCTCCTAACTGTATACTATCAAACCACGTCAGTAATTCGCCTGCAAGAATATAAGCACTATTAAGCTTATTAATAATTCGCCCACAGCGCTACAAATCCGGACCTGACGTTTTTTTCTTTTTGGCTTCAGGCCAAATAGAAATAAAGACACACATGTTGTGAATTTGAGTAATATTTGGAACCCAGTATCTATGTCTCGAATATATTTATTATGTTCATGTAACTTCAATTAGTCAAGTCCTTCAAAAGTAACGCGATCAGATCAGATCAGATGCAGCAAAGTTTGGGTATAATAACGTTTAGTTTCTTTTTTGCATTTTGAATTTTACTCGGTGGTAGAGCTTTGTGCAAGCTCGTCTGGGTAGGTACCACCCACTCATCAGATATTCTACCGCAAAACAGCAGTACTTTGTATTGTTGTGTTCCGGTTTGAAGGGTGAGTGAGCCAGTGTAATTACAGGCACAAGGGACATAACATCTTAGTTCCCAAGGTTGGTGGCGCATTGGCAATGTAAGTGATGGTTAACATTTCTTACAATGCCATTGTCTATGGGCATTGGTGACCACTTACCATCAGGTGGCCCACATGCTCGTCCGCCAACCTATACAATAAATAAAAAAAATAATAAAAGAATACGAATCTTGAATATATTATTTGGTATGTTAGTCAGAAAACTGTACTAAGCTATTTAACATTGTTTAAATATTTCATATAATAAATAAATAAATAAATATTATATTGAATTATTATATATCATTATGAATTAAATATATATTTCCTTTTAGAATAAACATTATTACGACTATTAGACTTCCAGCTCGTCCCTAAGGATCTCTATTTTTCACCAAAAACTTGTGAAAACACGTGATATTTTTTGATTCGCTGAACTATAATTATAATAAAATTTAATATTTATGATATTTAATTTTTATTTTAAATAACAATTTAAAGGTTTTTTTGTTTAAGTAAATTCGCAGGTTATAATTTTATATTTTTTTTATCTTCAATATTCAAGAATGACTTTTTTAAATCCGAACCCAATGCAACATAAATAATAATAAAATGGTCTTAAAACGTCCCGTATAGAACATAACATCTTAGTTACCAAGGTTGGTGGCGTATTGGTGATGTAAGCGATGGTTAACATTTCTTACATTGCCAATGTGTAAGAACTGTTAACCATATACCAGTAGATACAAATATATATATACTGACAAATGCAAACTTTTTGCTAACGTAGCAAAATTTGTTTTTTTTTTAAATATTACTTTGTGTATTGATATTCAAATAGTTAGTTGGAACACGAAAAAATTTTTACTTCAAAGTAGTGTAATAGCCAATTAATTCCAATCAAAATAGAGGTCCAATTTACTAACGAAATAGTTTAGAGCGTAATCCGTTTATTGCTATTGGATTTAGTTTACGAATATACCTTAAAACTATTTACGCCTCTTCAAAGTGAAAATAGTTTAAATAATTTTTGATTTATTGTTATTTTATTAAGATATTATTATATTTAAAATAGCAAATACATTACAATATAAACTAAGGGAAAAAATACTTTATAGAACAATTAAAAAAATATGTGACATAAATACAATTGTATCAAACATTAAAAAGTGTAAGATGTTATGTTAAATTTTGTGCCTTATATACATACTTATAAACTAATAGCAAATGATAAAGAACAATAAAGAAAATCGAGATATATTCGCGTTGCGTCTTTCAACTGTTTATGTTTCGAATAATAAAACCTTGTACTTAGATTACAATGCGTTTATATCAACTTTTCGTGAGATTTAGTTTAGGGTTCGTCGGAGCGATGATAATTAAATTCAACCCTTTCACTCTCTTGAGCAAAGGAAAGTCTCGTAAATTGGAAAACTAAACTGTGCGATCTCACCCCGAGATTCAATTAGCTCCTAATCATATCTGGAGGGTGTGAACGAATCGATCGTTTCCTTTCGTGCATTTTAAATGATTACTCGGATTAATTCTTAAGACAACAACTCGTAAGCGGCCATGTTGTTTGTGTGAGCGAATACATTTCTGCGATCTCACTTTTCAGCAGTATTTTACTATGCTGATGTCAGTTCGAAAAATCTACGAGGTGGGAGAACGTGAAATGAAACAAAGTATCTTTATGTGCACACTCGGAAGCGACACCAATAGAGTGCACACTTCATCGAGTGCGCTCTTTCCGATCCCGTTTCTGTCGCGTCTCGCTCGTAGCCATCGAACTATCTATCACCCGCTTTACTGAGAAAATTTTGCCAACTCATTCGAGTGTAAACCTCTCTGTGCACGTTGATACCCGTTTAAAGAAAACAAAATTTCTATACAATATGTACGAGTATATCATGAAACTTTTGTCATAAGTGATACAATAAAACGAAAGGATACAGCTAGAATTTTTTTTGATACCCACGTTTGCTTTTTTCTTTATACGATTATTGCCATGAAAGTAGTCAGGCATCAAAACTATGCAGCAATGAGGAATAGTTTGAGAAGAACGTACTGTTATCACACGTCGTTGACCAAGAATGTGAGCGATAGAAAGTTCTCTACGATTATACAGAACAAACATACATGGAACACCGTAGTATTGAACTGAGCCTCCACATAGACAGCTTTTAATATCATGAAATTGCCTCGGCATCATTTAGTCGCTGCAAATATTACTTTAATCCCACAGCAATAAAGTTTAAGCGTCTGTGCTTGCGGGGAATGCAATAAAACCTTTGGAAATTTGAAACGTGCGACAAAAGTCTTAGACGTTTCTTTCTAACTTATGTCTACTATCATGGGAGGGTGTAGTCTTGTCTCTTTCTGGTGAATGTTACGGCTATATATTGCTAAAGCGGCTACCAGTCGACAGCGATGAAAATTCTTCGTACCTCAATGTTATCTTGCGAGTTACGTTTACGTTTAATATAATGTTTAAGTGAGAAATAAAACACGGAGAAGTCATTCAAATTTTTAAATATATTTTTTAAATAAAGAAACTTATTTTGTTGAAACTTATATGATTAGAACAATTATGTTTGATACTCGAGTAGTAATTGTGTATGAATAAAGTTGTTGCAAGCTGATTGCAATGCCCTTTTTAATAGAATATATTATTTATAATCAGTACATTGTGCACTTTGTATAATTGTGAAGGTAGAGGTGACGGTCGTAAACAAAGGTTGTGCCGCAACAATGTAACCCTCCTTAGCTTAAAATTTTCCACAGCGTCGTTTACCTTTTGCCGTGTTTATTGCGTAAAAGCATCAAATGTGGAAGGGCTCTAGTTTGTCACTTTTTACATTTACGTATATTTACCGTCGTTGGTCATATACGGGGGGAATGCTATATGGTTTCCCTGTAAAGGTAACCTACCTTTATGACAAACACGTGGGAAGTTAGGGTAGGGATACGTTATTGACTACGTTGAAAGCTAACAAAATTTGTGCATATGTTTGAATTACATTGCAAATATTATTGTTTTAATATCTAAATAAAATTAAAATTTCTTAATAATTAAAAAAATATATAAGGCACGAAAGCTCGCACTGAAAAGTATTTGAGTAGTCATTTGTATATATGTATTTAAAAAGTGTTTTTTTCTAGAAAATGTACATAAAAAAATTGTGTTTTATTTGTAATACATGTACGATTCTTTGGAAATATTATAAAAACAATTTGCTTATGTTTTTGTATGAAGCTCGAATGATGGATCGTTGTAATTTATTTATAAGTTATATTAAGGCATATTTTCTGTCTCAATGCAATTCTCGCAAAATTGGCTCCCCGGGGACATTTTGTTGGTGAGTAGTGGGGTTTAGTGATCAGCAAAAATATAAAATAAACCTGATTTTTATACTTGGTATGTTAGAACGATGAGGGTAAACAAATTGCGATACTTGTGGGCCTTATTACCCGTCACATCAATCATAGAACCCTAGGAGAGTCTGATTATCTCCGAGGCGTCTCAATCACTATGTTTATTGAGCTTTTATTAAATGTAGGTTGTTTTGATGAAAGGTATTGATGTATTGGTAACTTGTTAAATAATAGTAATAGCTGGTTCCTTTGCTTATTTGAATAGTGGTGAGTATAATATAATATAGCAAGTATCGGTAAGGATCACTGAAGTCAAAGGCGTTTGATATATTTTTAATAAATATCTGTTAATATTCCAATGGACACTTTTAAATGCAATTAAAATGGTTACAGATTTTATGAATAAACCTGAAAATAAATTAAGTTGTATCAAGCAATTGCGTTATTAGATATGAATACTCAACTAAAACAGGTATTAAACCATATAGTTATACCCTTTGTATAAATTTATATTTACCTTAATAAAATGATATTGCTTCGAGACTTTTTAATTATATTTACAGCGGGGAAACTTTCATCTCAATTTCCCTTTACGTAATAACAAAAAAGTGATGAGTAGACTTTATTAGCGGCCGTTTACCGTAGCGGATAATAAAAAATGTAATCGTCGGTGTGACGTCACAGGCCACTGAGCCGTGAGGCGGGACTCGGGTGTGCGGCTGGCGCCCACAACGTTCCGCAAATACGAGAGATAGCCTCGCCCGGAAATTCAATCAAGCTCGCACGGAGATTCGATCAAGATTGGGGTAATTAAAATACCTTCCAACCTTTTATCCTAAACATGACTCACTTTTACGTATATAGCATTCGTCATAAACACAAGACAAAGGTATGCCAAATGAAAACTGTAAGTGGTATAACTCTCACGATTGGTTTTATAATTGAATAAATGTTTCAGTGAGGACAAGCCAATAACATATTAAGAAAAATAATATCGCGATAAAACTGAAGCCTCACAGCAACTAACTAGGTCGTTGTCATACGAGTACATGTCTTGTAACGTGCGACTGAGGTAACTCGACTTATTTATTGTCCACTATAGAAATTCAATATGGAACCGATGCGACGTGGTCGAAGGTAATTAAAAATACGTCACTCGCAGCCGACCTTTCAATTCGAGCATGTGTCGAAATTCGAAATGAATCATTTCCCGTTTATATTTGTACGTTACCGTCGATGCTTCGGTCTGTTTGTTGTTGTTCTGATCGAAATATTCTGCGAAGCGAGAACGAGTAGATTAATTGTTAGCTTAATAATTGAAGGCGATTGTTTGCAGATTATTGTTATATAAGATGAATTTTATTTTTTATCTATAGTAATTTTATATGTCAGCTAAGTCGCATCTCGCCATGGTGTAAATTCCATTCAGTTTTTCGGGTCTAACGTAGATTATTCTATTTAATACGGGGCAAGGGCAATAACCTTCTGAATTTACTAAGAAGAGGGAAGTTTACGGGTTGTTTTTGTACTATATTAGTTGATGTTTTCGATGATAAATTGTAAGTTTTTTGAGCTTCATATCTGACCTACTTACCAGGTAAGAAGCTTTTACCAATATAACAACAATTATAATATTTCACCAGAACAAAAACAATCTACAATTTGAAGGTGATAAGAGTTACAGTAGTTTCTATACAATAATTACATACATATATGTTAAGTAATATCTCAATATAAATTACAAAATGACTAGTACATAATACACCTATTAGAGATATTTAAATAAATATAATTTATGTACGTTTTCCGAATCAGGGAACGAGGAAAAAAGTAAAGTATTCAAGAGATATATAATATTATTTAAATATGGGTAGTTTGTACAGAAAAAAACAAGTATTGAATTGAAAATTTTTGTAGTTTCTTAAGTTAATAAATTTGTGTTCTGATTTATACGGTCAAGTAAAAACGAAATAATTTGAATTAAATATATCACTATTGATTCGATTTAATACTCGTAGCATAATAACAAAATTTAATAATTGATTATTATTTTACACTATTATAATCATTATTATTAAATCCTCCCCTCATTGTTAATTTGATATATTAATTAATCTTAGTTTTATTAATTAATTTTAATTAACGCATCGACACGACTCCGGTGCATGTTGTGTTTTCCAGTGTTTAGTGGTATATTTTAACACTATCTTTAGTAGATACTAGACTCTAATATATAAGATTTGATAGCTATTTTTATATGTTTTTCTGTTAGAGTTCCTTATAATCAAAATAAATAAATAGTTGGTAATATACAAACAAAATAATACAGTACAATTTAAAGTTTAAACATGTAATAATATTGACAAAAAAACTCTGAACGTTCAACAATGTTTATCAGTATATTTAAGTGATTAAAAGCTACAATATTTATCTAGCGTTTTGGTTGAATATTTTTGATGTTATATGGTTTGGTGAGCAACTCTACAAAGGGGTAATCTCGTTGGCACGTGATTTTGTCATTAGGGAGATGTCTTATTATTCACAAAGTAGCAACGTCTCTGTTTTCATTTGGTAAATTAACTTCGGGGTATAGCCATAAAGGGGTTTCCTTACGAAGTAACAGGACGACATGCAGATTAATGATATTAATAAAACATCCCTTAATTGTAGGCGGTAATTGTCGTCGTAATACAACTTATTACGGATTATCGCTCGCAGGTTCTGTTAATGGCTGAGAAAGCAAAATAAAATTAACGTTGAACTTAAATTTTATATTAATTAATACTATTTCAATAATATAATTATGGTATCATAATAATAAAATAAGTAAGAATTAATAAAATAAATCATTCAATCAATTAATTTATCAGAAGTAGGTATTATTAAGATTTCATTGAATAAATATTTCTTAAATATACAGCCATCACCGTTTGCCCATTATCACTATCTGTATAATGCCTTGTCAGACAACTGATGATTACTTTCTATTTGTAGGTGATGGCTAGAGATTTGTAGGCGAACTTCGTTATGTAATGGACACGCGCATTAAAAAAAAGAATTTTATAAACTTTTGATTTAAGGGGCGTTGGTAGAAAGAAATATTCGACATCATTCAAAGTATCAATCGTTTTAACATATCCAGACAAATTGTTTGTTATTTTATGATTTAAAATAAATGAAGAAACAGTCTTTATACACATAAATCACGTGTACATAAATAACTAAGAGCTACTTAACAAACCAAAAGAAAAGTTAAACATGATAAATAATATCTTTTGAAAAATTTAAGACCGAACTGAAAAAAACACTGTCAAAAATTGAATTGAGAAAGATATGTATATATATATATATGTATACTCACTTTTGTTTTTATATAAAGACACCGATAGTCATAACTGTAATAAAGATATAAGAAAATAATGTAATTAGTTTCTCGTGTAAGTGAACTTTTGTTCTTAATGAGAAATAAACTTCTTAAACCATAATAATTCTCCGGGCGATGATATCAATATCTTATAATTAATAAGTTCAGCGTATTTCAATATTCATTAAGAGTGAACAAAAAAATTAAAATATGATTTAAAGCTATATAATTATATAGGACCCGAGATGGTTCAATAGTTAGAACACCTGAATTTTAACCGAAGAGAGTTGTTTCAAACCTGAGCAAGCAACACTAAATTTTCATGTGCTTAATTTATTTGTGATACATCTCATTTATCTCTTTTAAATGTTCAGTTATATAAAGTTTAATTTTAGATTAAATTGTAATAAATTTATGTAGTATCGGGTTTTAGGATAGGATACCAATATTAATTTAGACGTTATTAAACATCTAAATTTCTCTAGCGCTTTTACAATAGCCAATACTTCTAATTCATAACTACTATATCTAGATTCAGCATCCGTCGCTTTGCCGCTCGCATAATATACAGGATGAAATTTGCCGTCATTACAATCTCTTTGCAGTAATATCATACCATACCCTAAACGAGATGCATCTGTGTGCAACTCAGTCTCTGCACCATGACGATACAATTTTAAAAGAGGCTCACACACTAATGCAGCTTTTAATTTCTCGATAGCTTCTATATCTGTCATACCAAATACAAATTTAACATCTTATTTCAGTAAATCAATTAATGGTCGGGCAATAAGTGAATACCCAGGTATAAATTTACGAAAATAGCCTGTAAGACCCAAGAAACTTTGAACCGATTTTACCGTCGTAGGTCGGGGGAAATCTCGTACAGCTAATGTTTTTGCCTCCGATGGACGAACAGTACTCCACCATATTACATGTCCTAAATAATCAAGAGTCGTCTTAAAAAATTGACATTTTTCCCACTTTATGATTAACCCATTCTTAGCCCCGTCTTCAATCACTAACTTTACTCTTCTCAAATGCTCTTTAGAGGTTTTAGCTTTAATAATAATGTCATCCACATACACTACTACAATTCCGTCACGTATTAAATCTTTAAAAATGTAATTAATATAACTTTGGAATACCGTTGGACCGATGCATAAACCAGACGGTAATCTAACAAACTCATACTGACCGTCGGGTACTAAGAAGGCTGTACTTGACACTACCTTCGTCCTTCCAGACATGGAAAAATCCGTTTTTCAAATCTATTAATGTAAACCAAACGTCTTCGGCTAAAGCATCTATTGAGTTTTCAATAAGCGGTAATGGAGAAAGAGGTCTTAACATAATAGCATTTATCTTCCGATAATCTACACAAATTCTAAGAGTACCGTCCTTCTTTTTAATCAAAACAATCGGGCTTGCATATTCCGAAGTAGAGAGGGGAATAATACCCTCTTCCAACCCTGAATTAATTAAGTCATTTACTTCTTTTCGCTCTGAAGGAGCCAATCGGCGCGGTCGTGATACTACTGGTTTATTTGATGTCAAGATTATTTGTGCCCGTTTGCCCACGTCACGCGTAGCTTCCGGCTTATAATTTGAAACGATCTTTTTAATTTCTTCCCGATAATGCTCCTCCTTGATGTGTGATAATTCAAGTTCTTTTGTCTCGTCTACAATGGTTATTTTATAAATGTGCGGCTTTATCTCTTCGTCTGCACTTTCATCAGCGTCTAATTTAAAAAAAAGTAACTGTGCCCCGTCTGATTCTAAGTTCTACCCGGTCTAAAAAGTCAGTGCCCAGTATAACCGAACGTCTAAGTATTGAGTCGGGTACAACATGAAAATCTACACTAAACTCATAATTTTCTGCTATCATGCTGGTAGTAAACATACCTAAGGTCTCAGTCACCTCAGCTCCTAAACCTTCAAAATATACCTGTTTGTCACACAAAGGTAGTGATCCTAGATTTTTATACTCCTTCATATTCATTAATGTTAAATCGCTACCAGTGTCCACTAATGCTAAGATCTTACTGTCTTTAATCGTAATTTCTTTCTGATATTTTTCCTTAGCAGGACGCGACACTAAATACACTTCTTTCGATTTCGGCGGACACTCGGAGGCTATATGCCCAAATTCCCCGCACTTAAAACACTTTTTCCCTTTTTATTTTTCGGGACATATCACACTCACGTGGTCTTCCCCGACGCAGTTGTAACACTTCGTACTCGTCTTTTTTTCTTGAGGTTGAAACTGTGCCTCCTGGTCAGCCCCTTCTTCCTTAGTTGTAGCTCTGGGGTCGTCCTGTCTTCTCCAGCTTCTTCTCAGGTGGTCGTGCTTTTGATTTGGACATCTCCTGCTTCATTTTCTCGTACTGTCCAAATGTCTCTTTAAGCTGTTTCAAATTTTTAACTCCATATAGCACAGCTTTATTGACGGCATCATCAGGAATGCCCTCTATTATATATTGTATCACATCTTGTACCTTCAGCTTCGCTGGTGATACAATCTGAAACATTTTATATGCGTATTCCTGCAGAGTTTCCTCACTATTCTTCTTCCTCTTGCTCAGCTCTCGATGAATTTTCAGACAGTCAACAGCTTCCTCAAACTCTTCTTTTAAGGATTCTTTCAGCTTCTTCCATGTTTTTGCGCACTTTTCATAGCTCACGAACATTTTGGGTGATCCTTTTGGTCGTCGTCTTCGTCGTTGTATCCTCGGCCATCATTCACAGGATTTCGGAGATGTACGTCATGATTTCCTTTTCCTGGGAGTCCCTTAGCATTGACAGCTCGAGCATATTCAAAGTCGTCTTCTTCTTCGTCGTCTACAATGTCTGCAATATTTTCTTCATCATTGTCAGCTACATGATCTCGTTCCACCAATAGTGCAATAGTTTTCGACCTGTCGCCCGGAGGTTGCGGTGCCTTAGCTCCTCTCTGAGCTCTGGGATTCTCAGTCGCAGAAGTTGGTCATCTTCCAAATCTGCCGCGGCAACACCTTTTGCAACCTGGTCAATTACACCTTTTAGGCTTACTAACTCGTGCACTTATGTGGACTTTTACACAACACCGACACGTCTTTTACACACTTGTTAATTTTCCGATTTCCGTGATGCCGGACGAGCCCCCAAATGTATCGGGTTTTAGGATAGGATACTAATATTAATTTAGATGGTATTATTAAGGATATCACGGGGCGGTTACATTTTAAGTGAGTATTTATTCTAAGTGAATATTGCAGAGGTAAAAGGACAGAAGTCTGTCTTACATTAAAGTTAGTTAGGGAGTGCCCGCTCAAGTCCCATACCATTTGTTCTTGCTTACTACCTGGGGTTCTCACCCCTGCATCGGTCATAACGTTCCCACGTTTACAAATATTTTTTTCTAATATCTCTCAACTAAACATCTGTACAGAAAAACGGTACCTATTGTGTTTTCCTTTAATATTAATTTCTTTTATATTTTTCTTTATTTTATATTTGTAAAATTAACTTCTCTAGTAAAAATATACGTGCTGCGTACTTGTGCTCCCGAGTTGGCACCGGTCTTAACGCGCCTTTTCCGTCACTCCTACACATTGGGCGTAGTCCCAAAATCTTAGAAGACTGCTTTGGTGCATCCGATCCCTAAAAAGGGCAACCGCTCAGAACCGGACAATTATAGGCCTACTGCCGTCACCTCTTTATTCTTCAAGATAATGGAGTCCATTATAAACTGCCACCTCCTGCGGTTCCTAGAGGAGTACCAACTGCTTAGCGACCGCCAGTACGGTTTCCATCGGGGTCGCTTAGCCGGTGATCTTCTAGTTTACTTGACTCACAGATGACAGGCAGAGGCAGTTGAGTCCAAGTGCCTCCCACATTCAGACTGGAACAAACGACTTATATTTGGTGGTTACATTTAGTTAGTTAGTTTTCTTAATAACTTAGTTGTAGTGGGTTGAAGTTACATTGTTTGAATTTCACAAAGTCAAAATTTACAAAATAGACTACATGATACAGCCTGAATCTCAAATAAAAAAAAAACTTTATAAATATACCTTAAAATCAAAGTTGATGATAGCGGGTTAAAAGTATAAATGAGAAATTCAATGACTTCAATACATTATGGCGGAAGGGCGCATCTGGTCATCTTGGACGAGTGCTGAAAGCTGATTTATTCTCGATATCCATCACCGTGCTCGCCTGATACGTCTTCCCCTCGCCCTAATTGTATCGTAGTTTCGGGAGTGTCAATTAAACATTCTGTCATATAAATGTTGTTTCAGATTGAGAAATGTCTTCCTAAGATATGTACAGTACATATCATATGTATAGTAACTATAATATTATGTTAAATTTATTAGATATTTAATAGATTTAAATATTATTATTTATTTTAAATGCAATCATCAACGTCTTAAAATAATTAGCAAAACTAATGTTTGGAAAACAACAAGCTTATAATATATATACAATATTTAACTATAAATAATTTATTTTTACATTTTAAGATTTTATGAAGAAAGTTTGCCTATTATTAAGTCATTATTTAATCATTATTAATTAATATGGATTTACATAGAAATTGACTTTAGGCTTATTACAGATACCATATTTAAATTAATATAACGAACGAAATGAATATAATATTAGTCTTGTTATTTATTATATCTTTTATATTAAATTCAAGCATTGTAAATTTTAAGATAATTTGTTACATCCTTTTAATATGTTTTAGAAGCAATGTGTTGGTACGTTATTCACCTGTCTGTTCTCAATTCCCAATGGCCTTCCGGCCCCAGTCTAATTTAGCGTTAGTGGGATAAATTCGTTTAGCATTTAAATTATATTCTGGCCAGTGATTCAAACAACTGTGCCCTGAATTAATAATGTCGAAATTGTTTAGTCGCACACAGTTTTGCTAGATTTTCAGATTGCAATTTGCATGTTAAACGTCAATCTGGCGGCGATGCGTTGATCCCTATCGCTGAATATTAATGCGACGTGGAGATTTTGTTTTACTTTGTGGGAAGTCGATTATGATGCAAAGTAGCTGACGGTGCTGATGTGGCGCTGACATGCGTGAAGGCGGCCGCGGCTCTGGGCGGTGGCACTTTACACTGACTTCGTTTTAATTGTGTTGTACTATGCAGGCACGTAGTCGGCTTTGTTAATCGATATCTATTTTCATTATTTCATATTTAGGTAGATAGCTTAGATCATATTACATTAGCTGTGTCCGACTAGTTCAGTCGCGTTAAATTTTATGATTACCGATGCGCTCCTTAGAGTCGTAGACCATAGTGTAATGTTATGACCTTCCTCAATAAATGGGACATGTAATGTGAGAAGGATTACTCAAATCGGACTAATAGATCTTGTAAATAGCGCGTTATACTTTTCAAACTTTCTATTAGTTTTATATTATTACTAACTGATGCACGCTTTTTGGCATACAGCCTATAACCTTTCTCAGTAAAAAATAATAATATAGATAACTATTTATTATATAATATAAAAAAGAATATATAGAGATAAATGTAACAAAGTATAAGTATACAAAAGGCGGTCTTATCGCTTTGTGTCCCAGGCGACCTTTGGGTTTAGGAGTTGAAGTTCAAAACAAAATTGTACCTAGATCCAAAGGAGGTCTTAGCCCAGCAGAGCTTACAGGCTATTACTTACTTAGCTAATATGTTAATCAGTGAAAACTTTGGCATTTATATAAAGACAAATAAATTATAGGATAGGAGCATGCAGTCCTATTTTCAGCATTTGATGCAGCTCTGATAGTTCATTAATAAAATTCAAGGTTGGCAAGTGTGAAAATTTTTCGCCGGTTCCCCTAAGCTAGTAATGGTGTTTATGTTCGGGGGAGAGGTCAACTAGTATTTAATCTAGCGTGAATGATTTATTGGTGTTTTGAAATATTGTCGGTGAACCGATTGCGTTTTTAATATTTGTTTTTGTGAAGAAGCGAGTGGCACGGTTTGAATGTAATAATTTGAATTCCAATTGATATGAATAATAAAATATTGTCTCTTAGAAAAAATGTTTTTAATATTTTGTAAGTAATAAATTACTGTTAATTAGATTAAATTTTTAATATGCATATTAAAAATGATGCCTAGGTGATCGGCTACCTTATAATGTTTCAGATCCCTAGGTCCTGTGTTCAATCTCCGAGTCGGGTCAAAATGATGTAATATCATTTTCAGTTATTAAAATTACACAGTACCAGATCGAACTTTGGAAGTAGGCAGTACTGACTCCCATGAAAAGCGAAAAGTCCTTTCGAAAAGCACGTAAAGCCGTTGGACTTGCGTCTAAATTAATTAAAACTCCATCGATGTATGTATTCTACTTGCATACACATTAGAACATTATAATATTTCCTGAGTTAGTTTGTTTTTCGAAGCTATTCAATATATTGTTAATAGTCACTTTGACAAAAATTGGTCAGGAGGACATACTCATAATTTCCATTTTAAATATTTCGTTTATTGTCTTGCTGTTATACCAAAGGCTAAACAATATTCTTTTACATTAATCTTGCGAATACCGCCTTAAAATAATTAATTAGAATTATTAAGCTTAAGAAAGGTGGAACCTGAGGGGACACCGATGTCCCTTGGCCAAAATTTACCTACTAGCTTTAATTAGGCCACCGTGGGCTTACAGACGGTCGTTTTTCTTGTTTAGCGGTAATTGATAAAGGGCTCGCCTGTTGTATGTGCCACACAAAATGCAGAGTATTTTATTTTGCATTGTGAAATAATTCAGGCCAAAGTAAAAATAACAAAAGATATATTTGTGTGAATATACACATGACGACGTATTTAATCCGTTTTCATGGGTTTAATTGCGTTGTAATTTTGTAATGGTTATGATTTTTCCTTTGAATATTTCTGTAGTATAAATATATTTTCTAATCAAATAAAATACATAAGCATGTATGGAATCAATTATTGTTATTTTTTAGAAATCGAGGATACATGCCAAAAATTAAAAAAAAAGCAGTGACCATGAATCCAATGACGATGAAATGAGAGTGTAGTATTTTTAATTTTTACTTTAATAGCCCTTGTTTTTAATCATAAAAAATTACTTCGAAAATAGTTGCTTATAAAGTTGTTATTATAATTAAGCAATAAAGTTCGGTTCATGATATTGAAACCATGACTATTATATTTCAGAACTCATAAAAACTTGTTCGCTTAAGTATTCTTTCATAAACGAACAGAACAGAAACTTCACATTCTCGAACTACCG
The DNA here is from genome assembly GCA_905220585.2 of Nymphalis polychloros. NCBI lineage: Eukaryota > Metazoa > Arthropoda > Insecta > Lepidoptera > Nymphalidae > Nymphalis > Nymphalis polychloros. Next base: position 7,763,859 of record HG992245.1, on the reverse strand, counting down.
TTCTAGGCTATGAGCCATATAAGATTCTGTGGGCTTATTGCGATCCCGAAATTGAAAATTGAAGATCGAAAATGAACCTCAACTCTATCACCTATTCGTAATCGAAATTTGAAATTTGAAAAATCACCGTCAAAATTGTATAAAATCCAGTCACTCGATTTGAATAAATTAAAATCATTTGGTGCAACAAAAACCCGTATTTGAAAAAAAAAGTCCATGGATCCTAATCTTCAACGAAATAAATGTGTTTGGACGTTGTTGCTACTCACATGATGTTATTACCAGATCAACTAGAAAGCCATACCTGAGTATGTATTGCTAGCGCAAAGTCATGTTAGTATTTAAATAAAATCATTGTTTTCACAATTATGTACTATAGTACGATATAACCCTGTGCGGTTATAACATAATCCCTATTTATTTTACTGCTGAACAGCAATACTTCATATAACAGTGTTCTGGGTCGAAGTGTGTGTGAGGAAATGTTTTTATATAAGAGAATTTAATTTCTATGCAAACAAGTCATTCATACTTCTTCTAGTGCCACTCCATAAGCGAATTTATAACTGACATATCATCAATGACTCATTTCACCGCCATTCTAAAACAAATTAAAAAATATAATAAAATGTATCACGTCTCCATCGATTGTAGATTTAATGATTGAGGTAATATAGGAATTTATACATGAAATATACAATAAATTATTTCTAAACTCATGATATTCGTGACTGTTTTCGAATAGGGTAGATTATAATTAATCATACACAATGAGCCCAACCAATCAAAATATTCTTTATTCAAGTAGATTCTTATATAAGCACCTTAGCATCGTTATGTAACATGATTAAATTGAACATAAAGGTCGTATTATAATTTCCACCGAGAAGATCCAGTAAAAAACTCAATAATAATCTATTTCTAAAATGAAATACATAATATCAACTATATATATAATAGTACTGTCTTTTGCGAGTTAACTTAACGCATATATCTAAATATGACGTAAAAAAACGTGAAAGGTAAATAACAATCATTTACGAACAAATTAGGATATCTTTACGTTGCTCTGAATGAAAATAGACTTCAAGGACCTCTCCTAACGAAATATTAGGTATTTTTTTAATATGAGTTTTATATTTTTAATTTGTTCAGCCGAGCAAATTAAATATTTTTTTACTCATATAATTATGATGACTTATTGGTAAGGTACTGATTTATTTCTAATCATTTTTAAATCATCGTAATTACGATTTTCTCAGTAAACTGAGACCACTTAATCAATATTTATATTTCAAGCATCTAAAATACTCGAATTAAAAATACAGTATTCATAAAAATGAAAAGGATCAATTTTGTTTCGATGGTTTATCCGGCTACTCCACCATTGATCTCGAAACGTTCGCCGTGCGCTGTCTCTGTATATAATTTACACTCTAGCAAGCTTTTAAGTGGATTGAATGAAAATATTAACAAATTGGCCTGCAGGTGGATTAAACAGTAAATTCTCATATCCTCATATTAACGTTTCCCCTTTAGCGAAGGGTGACTGCCCTGTGGCGGAGGGGATGCAACCTCGGCGATTGCATTAAATCAGTACTACTATTGGATTAAATCCGTATCATATTCTGTCCTATCGATACGTATGACGAACATTTTATTCAATTTAAAAATGAACGAAATAAAAAAATTACTTTCAGTTATTAACTTGGGTTCATATATAACGTATTGTTTAAAAATTTAGAGGTAAAATTGTTTATTGCAGGTGATGTTGAAATGTTGATCTTATTTTTGTAATTCGTTAGATATATATTATTATATAATATAATATAATTCTTTAAAATTAATAAGTATTTAACCGTTTTAAAATTTTAAAACCCATTTAAAACTTATAAGATTTTTTTATTTTATGGGCTGTTCAGATTTTAATTTTTATGATACATTAGCCATATACGAAATATTTAAAAATAAATCAATCGTTCAACTTAGTAAGGGCCTCCTCTCTTGTTTAATAGGTTTGAAGCTTATTCCGTTAAGCTGCAGGCTAATTTGGTTAACACATGCTGCAAAATACCTTTCGACTACAGCCTTACTCATCGCTAAGCACGAGATGAGCTATGAACACAAATTAAGTAAATGAAAATTAATTATAAACTATGATATCCTTGGAAATATAAAAAGAAATACGATCGTAGTAATCGTGTGGCGATCGGTAGAGAAGAGTGATTTGATTTGGTCGTCGAAGCCCCGAGTCGACGAGTTCCTTTTTGAGGGAAGCGGCCGTGCCTACAGAACTGTCGCAAGAGCAATATTGCCGAGGAAATTAGTTTATGTAAAATGTAGAACAGGAACGAAAAATATCTAAAGGTAAAGTGTACACAGAATATGGAAATCAATTCGGTTTGCCGTTACGCTTGAGGTATAAAAGTTGTCGTCGCGAAATAAAATTACAACGAATAAATACGCCGTTCTCCGTCATATAATTCAAAATATTATTAGTTAAAAATTGAAATAAAAATATTCTCTTTATTTAAACAAAGTTTTAATATGATTTGCATAAACAATTAAAATATCAATTACTCAGTAATCGTTTCACTGACTCAACAAAATTCAATTAAGCCTTTAACTATAGAGGTGGAAAATGTATTCCATATTCAGTACCTATTAAATTAATATTTATTAATTACGAATATACTATAATATATACTAAATCTAGTTTGTAATTATGAATAGACTTAACGTTAATTACACATGCCTATTGCCTACATATGCCTATGCCTTTAAAAATGTATTAAAATTCAACCTGCGAATGTCATTTGAGCCGAGGGTTTTTTTGTGTTGAGGGCGTCTAAAACCAGAAAAATTAGAGATTTCACCAGCGATTTTCCTTTATATACCCTTCTCTGCGTGGGATCTTATTTCTGTTTTTTTTTAACGGTAGTATGGCATTTTTTTTTCGCGTTGCTTATGTTTTTGTAATTATTCTGAAGAATAGGGTATTAGTGTAAGTGGCGACCGTATGAAATGGTCATAAAATATAAGTACAAAAATACACACCTTTTTCATATTAGGTAAATAATAAATGGTTGGTCTGGTGATCTGTAATTTGTCAAATTTCTTTTTGTCATTAAAATCGAACGACCCGTTCGTTTGAATAGGCCAAAAATGAGGAAATAAAACAGGAGAATTTGGAGAACTTAGAAAACGTGTATTCACCGGACGCTGGTAATATCGCTAATCACCGTCAAACGGTGTACATAATAAGTGAACTTAATTAAAAATTAAGTGTTAAGTTACACAGGAGCGCTTCGTATTGCTCTTTAAAATCATCAGGCGCTCCAAGATCGTTTTACACAATATATCCTAATGGCAGCATGTCATGATGATCCTTTTATGAAAAGAGCCTCATATGAAGAAAAAACAATTACTTAGACAAAATCATTCTCTCGTATCTATGAGGACATTAAATTATGCAAAGCCGTGGCGTTGTGCCAGTTCAAAGGATATGTTCGAATGCAGCCGTTGCGCATCCAATTATGTCTCAACCCTAAAATATTTAACGATGTGATTCGAATATGAATTAGCGAAATAAATCAATACTTAGCTGAATGACCAAGATTTCTCGCGTTAATCCACGAAAAGTGGCTTTTATTTACTCTATATTATCGCTATTTACTCCGAAGTTTTAATTTTTGAGGTTTAATATATTATAATATTTGTGAAATTTAATTTAAGTTGCTATTTTGTGAAAGCTATATAGATGACCTTTTATGTAACTTGGTGAAACTTGTAGTACGTAATTGTGTTCTGTGGGTGTCATAACCTGTCAGTTGGTCTAAACTTCGATGAGGAAACTTCACGAGATTAGGTATATTATCTTACAAACTATGCATAAGTAAGCAACCAACTGTAATTTTCATACAAATAGTGTGGGATCGGAAAAACATCAAAGATTCTTTTACAATATTGCTTCTTCTCTGCTTTATAATCGTTTGTGAGTTTACGTCGTTTGTATAAAAATAATGTTTGTTAAATTTAAGATATTCTTTTTTTCAGATATTTAAGTTAAGTTTATTATTAAATTTTATTTTTTTGAGAATATCATGTGGCAACGACATATTAATAAAAATATTTGTAATAGTCCCTACGAATATAAAACTCGCTAACCACAGACCCATGTGAAAATTGCTATCGTAACAAGTGCACACGTGTGTCAAAATAGCAAAGCAGCAATTTGAGGATAGTTTGGCTCGTTGTTGCAAATCCACATTGATTATGTACGCCAGAGCCCGAGACGCTACAATGGCGGCCCCCATCAACTGAATGGCGGCCATGGCAATGCCGCATGTTGTGAATAGGCGCATCTCGTATGCAATATCTGGGTTTTATCATTGTTTGCTACGGCTTAGGTAGGCTAGTCATTTCATTATTAAAATGCTTTTAGTATTGAGTTGAAAATATTTGAGTTATGAAAATGGAAATATTTACTAACTGGCGTTAATTTAATAAACAAAAAGAATGTGTTCACTTTCTACTGCAATTACATATTAAAGTATCTCATTCTCGTATTTAAGAACAATCTCAAATGCTTTTTTTTTAAATTTTTATTGTTTCGACATTAGCCACACTTCCTTATTATATGTAAAAGAATGGTACCTTAAATACTTATATATGTTACTTAATTGTATATTTATAAAGATCAAAAACTAATTAAAATCACTTTAAAAAAATCGCAAACGTTTAAAAATATGGGACAACAATCTCTTATTTTATAAGTCGATTAACAATATTACATATTAGGAGCTTTAGTGTAGTATATATTGAGCCGAGATATCTTAGTAGATAGAGCGCATGGATTTGAAATATTAGGTGCAAATTTGGGCAGGCACAGGAAAAAAATCATTTAGTTCAAATCCAAGTATTCTTACCATCAAACGAGCTTAACTTTCGTACTGAGCCATCTTGGTTTTTGCCTTATAATAATAATTAACATGTATTTTAAGCGTGTACCATTAATACATATATAGAAAGAAGGGCAAAAACTATATACGCAATATGTAGTCCTGCTACAAATATATACATAGTATGAGTGTATATTATGAATATTTATGTATAATAAGTAAGCTGTCATTTTAGTGTTTTCCTAAATTATTATATTCACTAAATACCTATTTTGATAGTAGATATGAACATTATCAATATTATCATTACATAAAGTTTAAATGTAGATTATGACGCATATTCTACAATATATTTATTTTGCGAGATATAATTTTCATATATTTCCTTAATAATGAAATCTTCATTCCAATTAAAACTGTACATTACATATAAACAAATAGGACATACGATATTTGTAAAGGTGGGCGCACCTCATGGGTCCGGTTGTCTAATGGCGCTCCGGCCTTCCGGTGGGGAGTAAGAGGCATTTAATCTTGGCTTGAGTTATGTGTTGATGTCGGAAGCCTGCACTGCCGGAAAACTGTCTGCGCTTCTAATTCTAGTTTTATTATTTTCTTTATCCGCCTTGATATATGTTCCTGCACTTAATATGAATATTACTTTATGAAAAAATATATTTTAATATCAAGTATATTATTTTAGAAACAACCTAATAATAAACTGAAATAGGTTGCTTGCAAATAACTTATATTTTATATTTCTTAACAAATTCAAATAGTTTCTTTTGATAAAATGAGCTTCGCCAGTTTGAAAATTCAAAGGCAATTTTAAATTACTAGATAACAAAGGATCGGATGTATCAAAGCAAATCGAATAGTCATACTGTTACGAAAGGTCGTGTAACACAGTGAAAATGTTGGTAATATAATCTCACCTATATACCTTGGTATACTGGCTTAGTTAAAAATGGGCACCCGTGGACAGCTGTATTCCCTGATGTAATTACTGGAAACTCGGCTGAGCGGATCTAGTAACACAATGACCTGCTCGATAAATGCTGGGTTCTACTTTAAGGTGATTTTGGATAGTTTATTTAGAAAATAAGTATATACAGTATGTTTATTTGTAAATTGTGTCGTTGTTATTTATTTATTTTGGAAAAAAAATAATTAAATTATTAAAAGAAAGAAAACGTAAAACGTAAGGGTAATTGTAAAAAATAACTAATGAAATAAGAAAGGACGAGAGAGAAAGTTTTGAACTTTTAGTGTATTTTCTGTTCTTTAAAGTCGAAATATTTTACTTTTTTTTCTTTAGTTATTATAAATTATAACAATAATATTTAACTTAAACCTTAGAGATAATAAAACTTATTCGTTTGTATTTAGACCTTGATTTTATTTTATTCAATATTGACGTAAGAATTATATATATATACTTATTTATAGAAGAAGAAAAAAATATTTTCGATAGGATTTGCGTAAAATCCGTTCTTAGTGAGCGTCTACTTCGGGGAAGGAATAACTGTGTCAAATTTTAAGTTATTAGCAGTATAGTTTAGGTCTCATGATGAGTGGTATTTCGCTTATTTACATATACATATAGGCTTTCATTTGTACCACAAATATATTTCAGGTCTCTACGTTTAAACATTATCTGTGTATCTGTAATCACCTTTGTTTAGGGTTATCGTAAATTATATGATCAATCAGTTGCACAAAATTAGATCATATTTATTTGCATGATGCATTTATAATGACGCACTCTCACCTTTTAATTTTAATACGTTTTATTTCCCTTCTTAAATAATTCAAAATTTTCAAAAGAATTTGCAAATACCATATTTGACAATTTTCGATGTTCACATATTATTATTGTCTTATAATATTAATTTTACCGCGATTTATAGTTTTTTTACTTTTAAATTTGGCGCAAGGTAAGTAAAAAGATATAAATATTTGTTAACTATTCTAGTTAACAAACTTCAATGTGTTTCAAATTTCGTATGTGACAACCCTATCTTAGTCTATCTATCTCTTTCGTTCTCACTAAGCGAGTTGTTACGCCAGGGTAGCTGCCATAAACAACGTCCGTGTGAGCTCTAGTTAGCCTAACAGGTTTATCCCAACGAGTCGAAAACATGCAAAGAGGACACAGTAAAGACAGTACCGTATCGCAAGCTAAACACTAATCTACTGAAGCTTGCGACTTTCTACAATCTCGTTTGCGTAACTTGTTTTCTAGAAGGTTTTCTTTCAAAATTTATAGAATGACATTTTAACTCGCTCAATAATAAATAAGAGTTTATATTTACAATAATAGCTCAATAGAGTACGAGGTAACATTGAAAGTGGCTGTACTCTCGGTTCGTTTTTAATTTACCACCTACGTCTAGCACGACGCTAATCTACCCATTTCTAGTACAAACTTAATGCTCAATTAACGAGGAAAATATTTTAATGTAGATGTCTTAACTGTAGTTCAGACAATTATTTGTATTTAATTTATAGATATTTACTCTCGTCTTGATTTTACTGATGTGTCTGGACCTCGGTAGTCTCCACGGTATACCTCAATGAACAAAAATATTCGGTTTACTCAAATGCTTGCCAGTAATTGTCAATTCTAAGTAAAATTATTCGGACCTAATGCATCTTACGGGTTAGTTTAATAGGGTTGGGACAGTTGGCAATCGTTCTGAGTTGAAACTAATCTGTCGAATCTGGATTTATGCAATTAACATGCAATGACAAATACAATTAAATTGTTATATTCATTTATCCATTAACGTGAAAATTAATAGGCAAAATAAAATTCAAAACGTTCATGTACGGATTCTCACTTTTGAAACTCTGCAATAGGAAGCGCTACGGTAACTTAATAACGCTTGCAGGCAACGCAGTTATGGTCAATTAAAAGTATGCTGCTCTCTGGTCGATGCCGAATCGAATTACCGCCCAACTGGGAGTAAGAGTGTGGGCCTTGAGACAGTCCACGCAAATAACGGACGATATTAGTTAATTGAAGTGTTTCAGAATAACATTTTGATATACCTTATATCTTGCAATATTAAACAAATGCTTGTCGTTTGTTTTTAATTGTAAGGTATTAAATTTTTTTTGTTTGAATCCAATATTTAGTTATTTTGAAATATTTTATTATAATAATTAAAAGCGCATTCATTCATACTTGAAAGTGATTTGATTATTTCACAATTGAACAAAAATATACGAGTAAGAATTTTATCTTTAAGTGAATTTAATTCTACTTTACTATATAATGCCATCTTTCAAAGTTCTGTTTTTGTTAATTATTAGTGGTATGAGGATAATGATGTTTCACCTTATATTTATATAAAAATTATCGTATTAGAAGGTATTATAGCTTAAATATATATTGACCTATTAATAAAGTACCAATCTAAATTCGAGTTCAAGTTAATTACTATTAAAAATATAAATGAAATTTAAATTTTAGAAAACATTCTATTTAAGTTTTATATTTACAGTGCGACGTGACACAAATTGGACATTGTAAAGCTTTTAGGTTTTCAGTTTTTCGTTGAAATTGAATAATAAAACATAATTAAATTAGAAGAACAAACTTAAATGTATAACAATACAGCCACAGACAATGAATGAACCTCGAAAAGATATACGTTATTTTTTTATAGAATAGGTAGGCGAACGAGCCCATATGGCCACCTGATGGTAAGTGGTCACCAACGCCCATAGACATTGGCTTTGTAAGACATGTTAACGATGCTTTTATCGCCAATATGCTAATTGAATTAAAATTAAGTTACATTTCAGTCTACGCTTCCAAAAAGTGTTTTAATAAAAATAATGAAGGTTACTTATTCAATTGATAAAAACAACTCTTACAGAGTTTACTTACTTACTTAGTTTATGTACTTTAACAAAGTTAATATTTTAAAACTTATGTTAAGAAATCATTAAGAGATTTACAAGATTTATTGTAAGTAGAGGTAGTAAGTCCAGGTAGTAAATTTTATAGATTTTTAATCATTAAAAAAGGGGAACTTCTTTATTATTATTCTATCGACATTTATACCAGCAATTTAAGCATTTATTTAAATTTAATATATATTTGATAATAGATTAGCAGACTGGCAAATGGGTTACCTGATAGTAAGTGGGTTACATCGCCTATGTGATACCAATCTTGGGATCTAAAATGTTATGTCCCTTATAGTGTGATTAATCCTTGAAACCGGAATACAACAATTATAAGTATTGCTATTTGGCGATATATGATGAGCGAGTGGTACCGACCGAGACGCATTTGCACAAAGCAAAATATATAAAAATGCATACCGACTGTTACAATGTTCAAAACGTATTACTATTTTTGTTATCTTCTGCAAAAGATAAAAATTAAATTTAAAAATACTATTGTAAAATAGAGTCGCCAAAACATTACATTTTTATATCTTATCTTTCTATTTACGTTAGCGTTTATTGTAGAAAAAATAAGAGACTGCATGAAGAAATATATTTTAAGCGCTTAAAATATTCACGACGTGAGATACTGAGGGATTGGGAGTTGGTATCCTGGGAATACACTACGTCATAAAGAAACCCTGGTACCAATAATATTGCATAGTTCACAGAAGGAATAGTTATGCCTTCGTATTAACTTACGCATTCATGCATAAGCTATTTACTTTATTTTTTATCTATAAATCTCAAGATTCTCAAGAACTGTGTAATTAGCAAAATATGTTTTTGTGTTGTGCCCGTTTATTGAAAAAGGTATTTAGAATATAACATCGATCTACGGACTACGGGGGTGGAGCAATAATGATTTATTCAGGTGAAACCACGCGGAGGACCAAGAATTTTTAATATAAAAAGCTGTATAATTACTGTCATATATAAATTAGGATTATTATAACAATGATGAAGTTATGACAAAAAATGTTTTACTATTTCAATGATACGTGATAGTCTGCAGCTCTGTATCTAATTTTAACATGAAGCGAGGCTGTTCAGGCTTGAACACGAGAGTTCTTCCGTGCGTCTGAATGAGACAGTGTCATTAAATTAAAGTTTCATTTGTCTTCATTTGCTAAACAATAGCAATTATACAAAGCCCCACAGCGGGCGAGTAATCAAGCGTCCCTTTAATTAAGTACAGAAACAGTGCCAAGTAATTGGATCTGAACAACTGAGTAAACAAATCGAAATAGAAGGTAATAAATCTAGCAAACACCTCTCCTGGCGTCACTGAGCAGTGGGTCTTCTATCAAAAATAACATTTCGCTAATCACAAACAAATTCATTACTGATTGTATCTGATAAAATCTTAAAACTCGCATTTTAAGACAGCCGTTCGTCAAATGTTTTATAAATTACAAATGTTTTAAGATTACATACAAACTTTAAGAAATTTTAAGAGAATGTTAGGTAAGATAGTTTTTAATAAAGAACAATAGGATTAAATTCTTCATAAAAAGTCAAATGTGTATCTTCAAGATAAATAATTTTAAAATTTCTAAATATATGTGTATTTTAAAATATTTCTACGATGAAAATTTTAAAAATTAAATCCAGTGTTATTTTTTATAAAGAAATACTTTTCCATCTCTAGAATCTTTTGACGAATTCAACTACAATAAATATTGTTATTATTCTTCGTATGTCGTAAACGGATGTGTAAAGGTATTAATATTTCAGAATTGCGCCGGCCATATAAATTTCCGGCTTCTTGCATTTTTATAACTTTTATACGTTACTATTTTCCCTTAGGCCTTAGGGATGGACTGCGGACATAAACTTTACTATGGACAATAAAATAATATTATTAGCCTTTATATTTTACAACGTTAATTCTTTAAAATATTTTTTCGTTTATTTTATTATCATAACAGATTTCTATTTTCAGATAAAGCTATATAAGCAGTTTTTGTTATAAATATTAGGTAAGATTTAGTAATACGCGTGTCTAACCCCAACAGCTAAGCGACATAAGGCCATATTCGTATATATTTATATTCATGGGCTCAAAACCTTTTTATCTTGCTACGAAATAGTTCCTAAGCAATTTTCATGTATGCTCCCTGAGATAGCAACAAAACAACCTTACTTTTTTCGCTGTTCGCGATTTGATTGCGGGGATTTATTTTTATGGTCAGATTTATAGACGGTTCCACGAAGATTCGTTGTTCAGCAAAATTTTGAAGCCGAGTCATCGCTGCGAGAAAATAGGAAAATATTTAGCATTTTTTTAGGTGATTCCGCGCTTCAGCAGTTTTGTTGTTTCACATTTAACTTCGAAATATCTTTATAAATAGGAAAAGTCCATTAAATACGCCCGTTCCATTTTTCTCTCGCTACAATTAAACGGATGAATTACTAGCGTTTTTGTTCAATTTACGACTCTATGACCGATTTAGCGGTATTCGTCCCTTTTTCAACAAATGATAGTAATTTCCACGCGGAAATGCATCGAAATGGCAAAATGGCCTGCTAAGCGGTGCCCATTTACGGAGATTGCTTTCCGGGCTTAAATTTTATACCAGAATATTTAATAGTGTTTTCGAAACGCTATCATGACGTGCACATTCGTTGCAGATGCGTTATTATAAAATAATGAAATATTAAACTATAATAATATTCAGAATTGTTAATTACTGTCGAATGTTATGTTGCCTGTTAAATCTTTTTAAACCCAACGGTTTTGTATGTACAAGTTAAATATTCTAATTTAACATATTTATTTAAATCAAATAGGTAAAGCAATTTTTAAATAGATTTTAAATTAACGCAATTTAGAATTTAACAGATTCTAAACATTTTAGATATGTCTAAAAATTATATCTTGTACTATATATTGCGTATAATATTATGTTATCTTGATCAATTTTAGAAGCTTTCTAAGTAGAGTCATCATTATGGTTAATTCATATGTCATATTATTAATTTTATTTACTTGGTGGTAGGGCTTTGTGCAAGCTCGCCTGGGTAGGTACAACCCACTCATCAGATATTCTACCGTAAAACAGCAGTACTTGGTATTGTTGTGTTCCGGTTTGAAGGGTGAGTGACCCAGTATAATTACAGGCACAAGGGACATAACATCTTAGTTCCCAAGGTTGGTGACGCATTGGTGATGTAAGCAATGGCTAAGATTTCTTACACTGCCAATGTCTAAGGGCGTTGGTGACCACTTACTTACCATCAGGTGGCCCATATGCTTGTCCACCTACCTATCCTATAAAAAAATCCTGTGAATGTCTTATTGCTGAATTAAGGTAAGAATTTAGGCGTCTTTTCCGTGCAGCGCGAGATGTATATAAACATAAGTTATGCACATGAAATGTCATTGGTTACCCAAAGTTTGAACCAGCATTTTCGATAAGATTCACTGGGGCATTTCTGCTCATACTTTATAAATGTGTAATAAATTATTAATTCGCTTATGTACACGAAGTTCAAACGTGTGATCGCTCTTGCTTATTATTACCATTGGTTATTACGATATATAGCTTCAATATTTTAATGTATATGTGAATTCGTACGTTGTACGTTACAAAGCAATGATTTTAAAAATAAATTTCAGCTACACAGCGTGGGACACTTGAATAAATGTTTAAAATTATATATAACACATTAAAAATTTAATAAAAAATCACCATTCGCCAGGCAAATCGGATAATGAACATCAAATGTAGGTATCCACACTTCATCAAATCTCCAATTTTACTTGGATAGTTTAAATTGAATGATCCACAGGCTTAGTGTATCTACGCTTAATCCCTCGTGTCATAACAAATGAATTTTGAATTCACTCAGGTAAGAAAATGCTAGTCCAAGCTTAAAGATTAAGCGTAGATACTTTACTAAGGCAAGTATTCAAAATATAAATTCAATGGAATTTAAACCTAACTAAAAAATAAAATAATTCAGATTATTCGAAAAGCCAAAAATATTATATACTAAATACCACGTATATTTTTATTATATGAAACACTAATTTAGTTCGTATAAATCGTAATCTATTAATTATTCTACAAACACACAGCAATACTTTGTAATTTTAATTGCTGTGATTCGGTCCGAATCGTAAGTGGACAAGTGTTATTTAATGAACAAGTGACATATATATTAACGTCTTATATGCCTCTGCTGACTGTACAATTAAATCCTGCGGTTGTCGGCGCATTTAAGAATTGGTTTATTTTTCTTTCACTCCGCGTGGGCGTTAACCATCAGAAAAACATTTGATAGACTGCTTTCAACAAAATAATAAAATAAGTAATGTTACATCCTAGACGGACAGACATTCCAGCATACACAATAAGCCAAATATTTGCCTTATTATGTCTGCTATATTTATATGATTGGAAAAGCCTAAAAGTCGTATACGTAAGAAATAAGTCTATATGGTTTAGAAAGATGTTTTGAAATAAGTGGTTTTTACAGTAGATTTTTATTACTTGTCGCTATTGGTATATCCTCTAGCAGTTAGCTTTAATCCAATAATACCATCGCGCTTCGCAACGTTGCAACTCAGGTATTAAAGAATGCTTTGTTTCCGCTTCTCTGCATTTTATTGTACAACTATTCGTATAATATGCCACAAATATTTACTGAAGAAACCATCTATGTAGCTGTTAATAGTTTAATCATACATTACATACATCACAATGTATCTTTTAATTTAATGACAGATAGTGTTACAATAAAAAGCTTACTAAAATCAAAACATATGTATCAAAGTAGATTATCGTATTTTGCTTACAACGAAATACAACGTAAAAACTATATTGCCTTACAAAGTTTTGCTTATTAAAATCCTATTTCTTATCGAATTGGTCTCTGATGTAGAAATAAGTCTTAATTCAATCCCGTTTCAAGGAGCTATATTTCATTTTGTTGCAATTTAGTCACGAGCAAGCGGGGTTTGTGAAGTACACTTACAGTTTACGTACGTACAAATAGGGCAATTCACGTTGCAATATAAATCGAGGAACTGGCTAACCTGGCTTCAGACTTCATTAATTGAATAGATACGTCCGCTGCTCGCCTCAATCCAACCTTAATCACTCTTGAAAAGACTCAATAGGATACCTACCTACTGCTCCTCAAGCGCTCAGCTAATATAGTGTACAGGGAACCGCACTTTGATTTAAATCTAGTTAGACACAGTTGCTTGTCAATCTTCATATTATTTAATAGTGATCTGTTTTTATATATTTTATCTTTATTATACAAGTCAAGTACATTGCCGATTTCTATAATATATACTTACTTACTTTATATTTTATTCTACAAAAAAGGAAAAAAAATTACAAAGCATGGATATTACCTAAATTAGAGTAGCATAGAACTTTGGCGACCTTATCGCTACATAGTGATCTCTTCCAGGCAACCAACGGTATAAGGAATGAACACTAGATCAACGAGACAGTATTTAATATCTAAAATCTAATGGGATAAATAATAATTTATATTGTCCATGCCAAGTAGTGACTTGTTGGCGTATTGATCTCAATTAGAGTACCTTCATAATATATATGTATATACATGCCTATTTAAAACTTTATTGATCAGCAAAATTAAGTACTTGGAGCAAATGTAGACTTAATTCGAAAAATAAATTAACATTTAGGCAGATCGAAAAATTCATCAAAGTGGTACTACAACTATAAAAGCATATTTTTAATATAAATTACTATCTACAATATTAATTAATATGAAAATATTTTTTTTTATATAAAATAACTTCAAGTTTCGTCGCAAGAGAAAAAAGAACTAAAACAAATAAATACAGACTTAAGAAACATATTTCTGAAAATGTTCACACAGAAGTGGTTTTAAGGTGAGCTTTGTGGAAGCCTTTCTAATATCTATAGGGAGCTTGTTCCAATGTCTAAAAGCCAAACAGAAAAAGAATTGAAGAGAGAAAAAAATGTCTTTAAGTAGTCAGGCCAAAGAGAATAGAATAAAAGGGATCGGCCTCACATCATTGCACCTCAATATATACATACATAGGCCGCCATTTTTAAACAAAGTATGCATTTTTTGAATGACTATAAACTCGTCCTTTTTGTCTCTTTCGGTTCTAAGTAATATACTACGTTTAATTGAGCAATCTAAATAGTATAAATGTAGTGCTAGAGGATCATAATCGAATCTGCGATTCTTAGATCACTATGCAACCGATAAACCCGGCGATTAACTGTTATTATAAGTACAAACAAAACAAATTGATTTATTTACACTGTTTGCATTTTACACGAGTAATACTTCATTATCTTTTTAAGAGTAACAATTTTAAGATAAGGTTGCAAAATCTCAGAATAAACACCTAGATATGTATCTGGCTTCAGTTAAAGCAATTACATACGCCATAAGTGTACATTTGCAATTAGCGAGTGGTCCAAAAACGTGCAAATCGTTAACCACCGCCACCCAGAGCCGTGTCTCTGCATATTCATAGCCTGCTTAAAATATTTTAATACGGGTCGTACCTACGTTCACATCCTCAGCTTTCTACTAATGTCGAATTTGTTTAAAATGAACAAAAAGTGAAAAACGTAAATTGTTTTTCGATGACAGCAGCAAATAACCATTTAATGTTTGACTTCCACATAAAAATATTGATAAAAATGATAATTCGTGTATTGTATTCATTTTATTTATTTTGAATATTAACATGTTTTAATGTGACGTATTTCAAAAGGTGCTTTGTATTAAGGAGTAGCGGACATGAATTGATATAATAAAGGAAATACTCAAGAGATGTTGATTGTGTTATATTTTATAATTTCCCATTCTTTGCTCCTTGTTATCGGGAATTTCTTCCGTTCTCAGCCTCTTCCAGCCTGAATCCACTTTAAAGGGTATTTATGTATAAGGGATCCGTAATTGGTACTATTGCGAAATATAACGTTGAATTTCTTTATTACGAATTGTCCAATTAAGAATTCTATTCTGCTAAGTCAAGCTAGATCCCCGATTGTGTAAAGTTAAGCAATTTGTAGTGACCTTTAGTTCTTCGATTTGTGTCGCAGGCAGAAGATAATCAAATTATATCGGGCTTTAATTTTGAGTGGCATCGTGTCTCCTCTTGTCGATAGCGATTTAAATGAAGCTTGCGAGAATTTTCAATTAGCGGGGACACTGAGCGATTGCTGACAATTGTCTCTGGCGGCGTCTTCACCGACCTCATCCATCTACATTTGAGTAACCGAGTGAAAAAGCAATGAGCCGCGCTATTGCCTCTCTTTACGCATAAATTCTAAAACAGATTCGGCTCATTTTTGAATTTTACCTCAGCCTTCCTTCTTAAAATCTAAACGGAACGTCAAATTTTTCATACAAAGATGAAATTGCTACAGTTTTTCACTTTCACTTTATATTTGGCCTATTGAAAATTAACAAGAACAAAATATGGTAATAGTTCTAAGTTTAAAAATGTATCAAAATGTAATGATTACACAATATTTTATAACATAATTATCCAAATCATTTAGGTTATAAAAAAATTCTGTGTAAAATTATGAATACATCGCTAAATTGATTATGTTTTCCCATATAAGTGTATTTCTCGTCCCATTCTTCCATTCAATTCAAAACAACATTCTATTGCGTCATATTCGGACTATAATGAGGTCATGAAATCCGTAAATAGCCTTCAAAACATAAGATGGCTCGTAAAGCACATGCAAATGACGAGCTATGTGTTTAAGTAATATAATAAACGTAATTGGAATTCTTTATATAACTTTTAGGAGGTCCGTAATAAAAATACCAAACGATTATATCGCTCCGCTTATAACTAAATACTAAAGTTTGTTTATGAATTAAAAATTACAATTTGATTATTTCGTAAAAATCCCTTATATATTTATTCCTAATATCTCCTCTACTGAAATGTTAAACTGCGATTGGTGAATACGAAAATAGCCTGAGAAGGCTCAAATAAACCTGCGACTTATCGTTATCATGATATGAATCTCGTAATTATCGATGCCAAAAAACTTTAAAAAATAACACCTAAACGCTCTCGGTAGAACGTTCTTTTGCGTTAACGTAACTCAATAACGAATGTAATTAAAAATGAAATATTCTATAATATCGATAAATTTGTAATGAACTGCAAAAGTAAATCAGGAGAAAATGACGAATATGTTTTACTATTTTAAGATAACGCAAGATTTTCAAGTTACTTTTGACATTTCCAGGTGACCCGATCAAAGCTATGGTAAAATAACCTAAAAAAATAATCCTAGAATTCCTTTCAGACTGATGTTGCAAATGTAAAATACCTAGAAATAGTCAATAATGGCTTGTATAATTATTTTCCGTAAATATGTTATAAACAACGACAACAGTGAAAAATCTGTGGATACAACCCCAATGTAGTTACTTGACCTGACCTGTTTTCGGGTAACATAATACTGCAAGTCAATCACTCCTCATGATCTCATCATCTTCATACAAATATCATCAAATTCACACATACAACTAAAATTATGATTATGATATCTTGGGATATTATTCTGTAACACATAAGTATATAGAATTTCCAGTAATCATGAATTCGTATGTCATACTTTCATTTTATTTACTTGGTGGTAGGCCTTTGTGCAAGCTCGCCTGGGTAGTTACCACCCAATCAACAGACATTCTACCGCAAAACAGCAGTACTTACTATTCTTGTGTTCCGGTTTGAAGGGTGAGTGAGCCAGTGTAATTACAGGCACAAGAGACATAACATCTTAGTCTCAAATATTGGTGGCGCATCGGCGATGTAAGCGATGGTTAACATCTCCTACAATGCCAATGTCTATGGGCGTTGGTGACTACTTACCATCAGGTGGCCTAGATGCTCGTTCGCCTTCCTATGCCATAAAACAAATGTATAAAGGTAATAGAGATAATTCGATTAACATAAAGTTTTGTTTATTCTATAGGGTTTTCCATTAAGGGCGCTTGCAAGTGCAGAACTTCCATCGTAGCGTGTGCTGTGTGGCACGTAGCGCCGTCCTGTTGAAACCACATGTTGTCCAGATCTATATTCTCGATTTCAGGCCAAAAGAAGTTGGTTATCATCGACCGGTATCGCTCACCATTGACGGTGACGGCCACACCATTATCGTTTTCGAAAAAATACGGACCAATCACGCCTCCGGCCCAAAATCCGCACCAAACAGTCACTTTCTGCGGGTGCATTGCCACTTGGTGAACCTCGTGTGGATTGGTCTCGTCCCAAATACGGCAATTTTGCTTGTTGACATAGCCATTCATCCAAAAATGCGCCTCGTCGCTGAAGATGATTTTTTTGCCTAAATCGGCGTCAACTTCCAACTGCTCTAATGCCCAGTCAGCGAACACACGGCGCTGTCTATGGTCATTAACCTTGAGCTCTTGGGTCAGCTGGATCTTGTACGGGTGCAGGCTCAAGTCACAACGCAAAATTCGCCAAGTTGTCGTCTGCGAAAGGCCGAGTTCCTGTGCGCGACGCGGAATTGACTGCCGCGGGTTTTCGAGGACACTGTCGCGCACAGCGGTGATATTCTCGGCAGATCTCGCGTTACGTTGACGCACGGGAACCGGCTGATTGTTAACTGACCCGGTTGACTCGAATTTGTCCACCAATCGACGGATAGTCGACTCGGCAGGACGATCATCGCGACCGTAAAACGGGCGAAGTGCGCGGAACGTTGCTCGAACTGAAGACCCATTTTCATAAAACAATTTTATGATTTGCACGTGCTGCTCGACACTGTAACCTGCCAAGGTGGTTTGGGAGGACGGAATGAATATAACACACTGCATTTGACAGCTGTCACTCAAACAACATGGCCGCAATCAGCTGTCAAAGTTCAAGCGTCCCTATTGGAAAACCCCTTACAATGTAAGTTATACATATAGTGTAAGTAGTAGCCTAGATGGCCAAGTGTTTAGAACGCGTGATTCTAAATTTTCCTGTCACTACTGATTTCTCATGTGGTTAATTTGTGTCCGTAATTTATCTAGTGTTTGGCGCTGCATTTGTCCAATTTCTCTGACATTCTGCCACCACTTCCACCGACCCGCATCAGAGCAGCGTGGTGGAATAAGCTCTAAGCCCAGCAGCGAGAGAACTACAGACTGTTACTTTAAGTCAAAGAAGCCGGGTATAAAATTGACTCTTCGAGCGTTTTCGAAACGAACGCTAACAAAACTATAACAGAAAACTTAGTATGAAAAAGTTCAAGATTTAGTAAAAATACCTATCTGTCCGCAACTACATTTAAGAAAAAATTCTAAATATATAAATAAACACATGAGAAAGATTTAATAATTTAGCTCAGTACTATGTAGTCCTAGCTTGATAATTATTTTATGACAATATTTATCTATATCTCAACAATGTAATGTGTAAGCTTAACTATTATTAACCGTGTGAAGAACCTCTGAAATAGGTAGTTAGTATTCATACAAAAACACATAGCCAACTATTTAGTATATACTTACCTATTGTCACAAAATAAAAACGTACAAATAAAAAAATAACATTTATCCGATAAATTACGTAATCGTTATAATTAAATATATCGAAATGTTATATGAATATCGATGCGGTCGTAAAGGTATGAAATGTTCATTTATGGCTTAACGTTATAATGTAGTCTAGGTCACGCTCGTACAAGCACTTTATTGATGTTCGGGTGAGCAAACATCACCCTACGCAATGGGACTTAATTTTCGAGGCTGACACATGTCATAGCACACATGGTATTAACAAACGTGTATGTGTGGGTAATGCGAACCCGGGGTGGACCTTTATTACTAATAGAACATCACAGGAACCGTAATTACCGAGAAGTTAGTTTTTCATTGAAATATTATTATGACTCTGTTGATTATCGATTAAAATAATATTGGGCTACAAAAATTATAATGTTAAAGTACTTAAAAAAATATATTTCAAGATATGTAAATAAAAAAAGAGCAACCACGACTTTTTAAATTTTATAGTCAAATGGCGAACTGATAAGCTACTATATAGAAAGTGCTCATAATCACCAATAAGTATTAGTACTTATACGTATTCATGTATTCACAACCGACAATGGGATCTAAAATTATGATTATGATATCATGGCATAAAATTATGTATATTATACCTATAATTACACTAACTCACTCAGCCTTCAAACCGGAATACAGCAATATAAAGTAAAAAGATAAAGTAAAGTAAAGTAACAGCCTGTGAATGTCCCACTGCTGGGCTAAGGCTTCCTTTTTTTAAAGAGAAGGTTTGGAGCTTATTCTACAACGCTTCTCCAATGCGGGTTGGTGGAATATACATGTGGCTGAATTTCGGTGAAATAAGACACGTGTAGATTTCCTCACGATGTTTTCCTTCACCGCCATCTCGGCTTCTAAAGTATTTTTTTTTATTATAAAGTACTAATATTTATATAATTGATGTGTGGGATAAGTTATATATATTAATGGATAAGTTATTTAAACAATATAAACCTTTCTATATTTGAATAAATATTCATAAGCTAAATTGTATAAAGTAAGTAAATTTTTAACGAAGTTTTAAGTAAATATTTTTATTTTACATTCAGCCTTAATAGCTTATAAAAAATACGTCGATATTCTGAAAACTTATTAACTTGAAAATCTGATCATTTCAAAAGTTATATTTGAATTTGATTCGGCCTACTGTTGAATTACCGCTTAAGTAGTCATAAGTTTTAAGTACTCTCGTAGAAGTTTTGGAAATATTAATAGTGAATTGTAAAGAGAACTCATGCTTTTAGTTCGTGAGATAAATTAATAACGTTCTTTGGCGGGTCTTGTTTAATTTCTCCATTTACTATCTGAAAGGTTTACAGAATCTCATTTTCAAAATAAAACGTTTATAAGGGGTCTATTTAAGCTTTTTATCTTTGACAGAATAATAACTTTAAATTATAAAAATGAGTTTATTCGACCTTTTTTATATTTATATATGATACCAATTGTATGATTATTATTAAAAACATATTGTTGAAAAATAATTTATTAATGCAATTTTGTTTATGCGAAGTGTTTTCATATTTAAACAGAAAGCATTTTTATGGACGTATTAATATTTTATGCGGTTTCACATATCCATAGTTCATTTTAAATTTAGAAATACATTCGATAATACAAGAAATCGTATAAAGAACTCTTTATAGCGGAGAGGACCTGTTGCTATCGCAACGACGTCTGAGATGGCGACTCAAAAACCCATGAGCTATAGCGACTGCAGTATTATATGAAGAGGGTGTTATTAACCATGACAACCGACGTCCCTCCCTTTCCACTTTTGCAAAACACCGACCGGGTAATGACGTCTGATCACCTATACACAGCAGTCTATAATCTTTCATTCCAGTATCTGTACGTCTGGGCCTTGAGTTGAGCGGTCGATTTTTATCGACTAGTCTCTAGACGATAAACAACAATTAATTATAAGGATGTTAATTAAGACATCTATAAATAGGATTAGGGATTGTTTACCTACAGATAAAAATAACATGATTCGATATTTGAAAAGATTTTCTTTTTTTTTCACGTAGGATAAATTAGAATTGAACTGCTCATTACCATGCTCAAATAATTTGATTGTCGGTAAAGAATAACTACTGAGTTTGTTTGCGTCGTTTTAGCGGTATCTGTATGATGAACCGGTGGCAACTTTGATTTACAAACAACAAATTTAAAACCTGGTTAACACATAGGCATCTGTTATGAATGATTACTTTTATTTTTTTTACTTAAATTACAAGTTGTAGGGATTATGGTAACTTTTTATAGTTTCTAGTTGGTCTCATTTACATTTTGAAACAATACAATTTACGTGAACGAAATATGTTGATATATTATTTTTTTATGTTACACGTTTGCCCGCTAATTCTGTGGCTTCAATATAAACTCATAACTTTTGAGTTTGCCTCCCCAAATTTGCAAGTCGCGAACTGCAGGGGTGCGTCATGTTCAAATAGATGACGGGATTATTTTTGTGTTTGACATAATCATAGTGACAAATTTCTCTTTACATTTGACACATTTGACGTTTCAAAGATTACTGTATAAATAAATTGTTAAAATATGTTGTCGCTTTCAGTTATTATTCGATGAAAGTTTTTGCTTGTAGGTAGAGACAACAAAATATGTGGAGTTGAATTTATTAATTCGAAGAAGGTTCGTTCCACATATAACACTTACATCGCACCATTCTTATTTTTAATATATGTTATATACGAAAAGAGTAATATTTCAAATTGGAATTTCAGTGTAAATATAATAATATATGTAACGTTTAAAAGTAAAACGTTTGTGACGCGAAGTTCGTGCATTAAGTTTTTTAATAAAAATATTATTTATTCAAAAAACTAGACCTCTCATTTTGATTATAATAGATAAACTGCAGAGGAAATAACAGATGTTGTTGCTATTGTTGCCATATTGCGTCACAAAATAATATCAAAAGTGGGATGATTTTCGGTAAGGTCTAAGCTTATTGTGTTTTGAGTGAATGCCGAGCTCGTACGTGTGACCGCACCCTAACGGAGCTGAGGATTATAACAGAACTATGTACTTATTTGTTGATGGGTCATTGTTGAACTGTGAACGAAAAATAATAAGCACCTGGGACAGTTTGTGGATAAAACGTATGTAATATTATTATAACTAAATTAAGAAAGAAACGGACATTGTTCTAAAAAAATAAAAGATATGGTCCATTTACACATGTTCTAGTAGACTATGTATAATTAGTTTTTCCCGTGATTAATGTTATTTAATTATTTATATCAAATGCTTATATCAATAATTATTAAATTTTAATGTCTATTTTTATACTTATTCCTCACAATCACAATATACTATTACTATATATATAAAAAAAAAACAGTATTACATCAGATAAACACGTATTTATTGTTTACATTATACTGATAAAAAATTATCCGTGTTTACGTAATACTTGAACATTTAATGATTGCAAAAGTTATATTCGATACCATTAAAAGTTAAATGTAGTCATGACAGGTAAGTACATATCGAACATTTCAGTAGGAAAATGTGGAATTACACCGCGTCTTTATCTTCAAAGAGATGTCATCGCCAACTGCGGGGTTCGGCCAGTTTCAAAGTTGTTTGCGGCACCGCTGGAGATCGTTCTTATTAAATATGCTGATGTTTATCCTGATTCAGAGCTTTCATAATAATATGATGAGAATTATGATTTTAATTCGAAGTAAGAAAATGTCGCAGAAATTATGGTTTCATATAAATAAAAATCTGATAAATTAACTATTTAAATAAAATGCGTTTGGCTCTATGATATCTACATTAAAATATATCATGTAAGTTGAATGAAAAAATAAGTCAGTCAATTTTGTTGGACATAAAGAATTCTCGAGACATTGAATATTAAATGAAATCCCAGGATACTCGAAGGTCAGATAAGCTACGATATTTTAATAAATTACATATAAGTGGTTAATTTATGTAAGGGATGTATATAATGTTATTGTACATATACTGTGAAAGGATAAAGGAAAAATATAAGTATGCAATTACCCCTAAACAGCTCATTTTTGGAGAATGAATACAGTTTCTTACACAAGTAACAATCGTTAACCCAAACTAATATACCGAGTTACTATAAAAATAAGAAACTATCCAAATATAACGGAATCAAGCATTTTAATGTCTTTTAAAAGTATCATGGTCATCTTGAACAAGTTAATGTTCTCAAAGGCGATATACGCAAACTAAATACGTCTAAATAGGTACGACCCAGTCATCATTTATTCAACCACCAAACAACAATAATAAGTTTTTGTTGTGTTCAGGTTTAAAGAGTGAGTGAGGCAATGCAACTACAGACACAAGATACACTCTTAGTTCTCAAGGTTCGAGGTGTATTGACGATGTAAGGGATTGATAATATTTCTTACAGTGCCAGTCTATGGGCGGTGATGACCACTTACTATCAAGTGATCCATTTCGCAATTCGTTTATACTTTTTATGTTTGTTACCTCAGAACTCCGTCATTTATTTATTTACAAGCACCCCGAAAAAATAGGAGATACATTTTTCTGTGGACTCGAATTTTATTTGACGTCGGTTTTGTTTTTTTTTTAAGAGAAATATTATTGTAGTAATTGCTGAATCATCCATTTAAGTAAAATTGTTAAAGCACTTCATAAAAATAGGTTTAAATATTAAATAAACAAATGCGCCTTAATATTTTCACAAGCAAACAATATTAAAATGACTTTACTAAAATTATATTTCAAAGTATTGAATAACAATATATCCCTTTATATGGTTTGTTTTCTTTACGACTGAAAACAATCATCATTTACTCGTTTACATTTACTGAAATCACATAGGTTAAGCGTGTCCATTGAAAGTTATTTACATACATATGAAATAAACGCTCACAAATGTGTTTATTTATATGAATTAAATTAATTATACCGTCAAACCTGGCAATTTTACCTTCCGTGAGCATCTTTACTCAAGCTTACCCTATGCTAGCTTACATTGAATATTTTTTATGGGTGGAAGTAGGCGCAACTTTAGTCACATTGGTAGATTTTATAATAAATTGTAGTATCCCAAAAAGTGTTTCAAGCTGGCAGCTTTGTTAATTGTCAAAATATTGTACTTTTTCATCCCATGTGGTCAATTGTGTTCGCAGCGTCGTCGCATAGAAATCGGAATTTCTTACAGAAAATCAAAGTGTAGATAAGGGGCTTATATTAAATAGTATTTGATATATTGTTATTGAGGTATATCGAAATGATACAATCCTATTAAACTCTCATTTCTTGAGTTATTTTAGAAAAGGTAATGTTGCTTGAGCATAGGTAAAGTTACCTCACAAACACGAATGGCAACCTTACCTGTGACTAGGGCTGTCAAATTTTTCGTAGTATTCTGGATTTTAGTCATCCAAAACAGTAACTTTAAATACAATATACAGGGTTATTGGTAATTCGACGTATTCCCGTTAGGAGGTGATAAGGGTGACTATATGCGATAATTATAACCTTTATGCATTATGCAATACGAATTTCCGCCTGCTTCCTTTGTGATCATTTATTTTTTAAATGATCACAAAAAAAAAAACGTTATGAAATGTCTTAAAAACAAAAAAAAAATGTTATGGCTTGCAGATAATTTTATCAGTTTCTTTGAAATAAGTTCCTAGTTGTTATGCATTTTTGGAGAGCTAAGAAAACGGTTATGTTTTTAAAATTATCTGCAAGCCATAACATTTTTTTTTTGTTTTTAAGACATTTCATAACGTTTTTTTTTTGTTTTTAAGACATTTTAGTGGAAAAAAATATTGTAATAATATCGTTTTTCGTTTATCGTAAATTTGGACCGATAATTGTGGTTTAAAGATTGTGTATAAATAACAAGTGTTCAATCGTTTTTATAAATCAGAAGAAAAAATTAGATTTAAATTGATACTTTTTTTTAAAATAAATGTTTGATGATGCATTTTTGACTTATTTCGAAAAAAGCCAAAAAACATGACAACTCAAAATGCTTCACTTTTACATAATGCATAAAGGTTATAATTTTTGCAAATAGTCACCCTTATCACCTCCTAACGGGAATACGTCGAATTACCAATAACCCTGTATATATAGATTTTTTTTGATGAAATATTTTGATGTTAAAGAACTAGATATGTACGAAGGTAACTAATTTGCTTGATTACCTTTCAGATATATTCAAGATGCCTCCAAAAAGTAAATAAAAAAAAAAAGTTTTATTATTTTTTTGACAACCCTGCCGACTTTGTTTCTATGAAAGTTTTGAAATTCTTGGGTCAACTTTACCTATGTATTTTCAGTGCTTATTTAAACAAACATAACAGTTTCAAAAATAAATACGTTGCTTTTATATTGCCAGGACGATCGGTAAATTTACGTCGCGTGCTCTCTGGAACACACAATCTATGCAAACTGTAGGCTAGGTAAAGATGCCAAAATTGTGTAAATTTTACCCCGCTCATACTTTTGGTTATTATAGCGTTTCTATGTGGGATTTAGTAGAATTAAATTGTTCAAAAAGATAAACACCTATTTGTAAAAAATCATCAATAAAAATTTAAACAACAAGCTCCATGTTGAAGTAAATTGCAAAAAAGTAAAAAAAGGGTAACGTCGCCACACTTGACGGTAATTAAAAAGTCTGTTCTGTTTAATTTTGTATTCTCTAATTTTCTATCGAAATCGAAACTTGAAAGTGCACAATCATAATAAAAAAATGTTTAGGTTTGAATGAATGACAGACTAACACAAATCAAAACAGCTTTGGTAAATAAAGAACTCGTTAAATTGATAAAGGGGAGTGTGTATGTTATATTCGTCATAGGCGGTCTGGTGTCAGTCGCAGGGCTTCTCAAAAATTTAAGCTCAAAGGGCAACAAGCAACGGGAGGCACGAAATAGGTTTTTGTAACTTACTGCAGGTTTTGTTACTCACTGTTTTGCTTTACTTTTATATATTTATTTTTAAGAACATATCTTTATATTTCGTTTGTTCTATTGAAATATTCATCATAATCATTTCACACTTTTCTCACTTTCGAAATTTTTCTTTTTCTGTTTTTTTTTTAAAACATCTCTTCTTTCTTGTTATTCAGCTATACTCTTTCAAATGTGCACAAAAGTGCATCTTTAATCGTTCGTTTAAAATTTGAAATTTAATGTATTAAATTGTCCAACAATTCGACCAATTTCAGTTAGTTTTGAACGCGAACAAACTACCAACATCAAAAACTGTTTTGTGTGAGACAGCTTAGAGTTTTGTAAATTAATACGGTGGTTCCGAGCTATTACACAAACTGTCAGCGCAGGTGCCACGTTCCTACTTCTCCGCTCAGGATTTGCATTTGGAAATACTCCTACTAATTTAACTTCTCTGTTTGCTTAGTAAACTAAACAACACCGGCTCTGGCTCATGGGAGTCGAACTAACATTAATATATTATGTAGATATCTTACAAGTTATTATAACGAAATAAGATCGCCTCGTTATCGCCGAACGTTAAAATGGAAATCAAGTTGGCACGTTGTACCTTCACACCAATTTCAGGTTTCATTTGCTTACGCACACAGAGGCGAACAAATTAAAGCCATTGTGTTAGACGGATTATGTAGCGAGGTCCATTTATATGTAAAATAGTGACGCGTACGATCGGAGCAAGTCAGCCGTGCACGTGCCAGCCACCTCGCTTGGATGTCCTCACTGATAATTTGGCAAGCCCCTGGTGTTATTATCAATACAAATAAATTTAGTATTACAATATTCAGGATAAGGTTAATGTGACATTTTAATGTATCTTTTGTAGCGTGTATACCTATATACAAAATTCAAAATTACGAAACGAGAATGAAAACAAATAATTTTGATCATATTTTAAATTTGTAATTATAATAACTGAAATCTGAATGTATATAACACGATTTTCTTATTGTATAAATACGTGACACCGACGGTTGAATTGCCCTTAACCAAAGAAAGTTACAAACATGGTCTAGAACCGTTGAACTATCGCCACTTGCAGGCGTCTCGAGCATAGTGTTTAACAGACATTCACAACTCTCGTGTAAGTCTTTCACTCGCATTGACCTTAACTGTGTAAATCATAGAGATCATATTACTGTAACGAATTATTGCGTTTCGTGTGGCCTACCGTACTCGGTCGACTGGTAAAGCTATGAGAATACATTCGCGAACATTCAAATGATGAGGCCTTTGTGAAAGTACAATTGAGTTGAATATGCTACTTAGAGCAAAAACTTTGAATTCACATTTTACAGTCACAGAGTTTGGAAGATTTCTATAAGCGCTTGAAATTGTGACTGAGGAAAAAACTAGTATTTTCAAAATCATAACTCTATAATGGGAGCTTGACTTAAATAAATAAAAATGTTGATGAATACAATAAGTGTTTTTAAATAATACATAACATTTTTAATAATGGCGTCATAGTTATTTATAACATTAACCTTGGACCCTAATACTTTCTAATGAATGCCTTAACATTTGCCTTTAAATTGAATGTTACTCAACATATAAAATTCTTCTATATTTAAAATTTCTGACCAAAGACAGGAAAATACTGCATGCATATGTCACGTGAAGTTTTCTTTATACAAATTAGTAACAATTATATTATTATTCACGTAGGTAATTTTAGAGGTAGTTAATGAAGTGCTGTTTTCCCCGAAATCCAGGTTTTATATAACGCGTACTGTCGTATCTCAAATCACTTTACCTCTTGCTTCGTTCGTTAGCCGCTTGTTTCTGCTCACACGTCCATATTTACATTTCAATGCGCCCGCCCGAATTTAGCCACATATTGGCTTGAATGCTGTCGGTTCCGTGATGAAGAACAATTGAAAGATCAGGCCGCATTCGTTTGGACACGCATATTTTAAAATAGTCGCATTCACTACATCCATACAAATCAAATCGTAACTCGCTTTGTGTCTACTGGTTTTTTGTGTTTAGTTATTTTATATACATTATTTATATTTTAACTTGTATCATAGATTAGATGAAATTGCCTTTAAATATATATATATATATATATATATATATATATATATATATATATATATATAATAAATTTGTTGCATATAATCGGTACTACAGTGCGACCCAGTAGTGCGAAGTAGTGCATAGCTAGTACAATCTAAATATCTGAAATACATGAATATAATTTTATATGACATTCACATAAAAATACAATAATGAAAATAATAAACACAATTTATCTTATTAGCGCAACGGTGTTTCCTATTTTTAAAGATTCATTTACTCACATATTTGATTATGACATTAATGTCTTAAAGATACGATATCTTAAAACTGTTAAGTCTGTAAACTGATAAATATTTAAATTTATTTGAAAAAATAAAAAATCTTCCTTTTAATAAAAATAACATATACTTAATATAAAAAAGACCATACTTGAAGTATTGAATAAAAATATAATATTCGTAAAAACCATCATTAAAATCGCTCTTTAGCAATTTATTGCGTGTAACACTCAAATAAAAATAAAGACAACATTTTTTTAGAAAATCGGTTAAAGTTGAAAGCATGAATTTGAATCAATGCTTTTGTGCAATAGACATAATGAACGAATTCATTTAATTATGCAAGCAACTGTTTCTATCAATTCCATTGTTTGAATATCCGATTCCCGGTTTAAGTACCTTTACATAGCATAGCTATATCAACTAGAAATAAAAAAATCCCAAGGAAAACAATATTTAAAACTCAATAAAGGGAGCCATTATTGAATATTCATTCAGAGGTACGATCAATTTGCTTATCCAGACGGTTTGCAACAAATTACCGCCATCGTATAGGATGGATTATGTAAAACGACGCCCATTTGTATGTAAACTAATGGTGGGTGTCGGAGTACCGAGTTATACCGTCGAAGACATGACGCCAGTCCACCTTTTTATTATTATAGCTTTTTTTTTCTCCCACAATATAATCTGTTCTACAATATTTTTTGCTTTTATTTGAAATTGCCGACTTTATTCTACGTAACGTTGCCAATTTTATTCATATTATGCAGTCTATAATGAGAATGACATGTAAGGAAAATCATATTATATACTCGTATACAATAATCCCTTTCGGATTATTGTATTTTAACAATTAGTTTGATGGCTATTGTCATTCGTTATTTAAAAATGATTACTTTAAATTATAATAGAAATAATTGAAAACAATTTACGTCCCATCGTTAATTTTTATTGCAATGATATGCAATGGAGACTATCCAGCTATTCAGAAGATACAGATGATAGTAAATAATTACAGGCATAAAATTTACTCTCATAGTATAATGGATCAAATCAGGCAGGGTGGGACTCTAGGTGTCTTCCGAGGCACAGAAGAATAAACCTTCCTAACTCCGTACAGTTAACAAGAATTTCGTGACAGAAAAACGCGAAAACTAAAATTAATCTGACCCCGGGTGTGAGTGAGACCTCGCGAACTGCAGCTGCACGAGCTGGCTACTAGATCTTTATTAATAAGTAATAGTTGATTGACTGAAATCTTACAAAGGTTTTAAACCATTTTAAAATAAACAGATATAAAGAGTTTCGTGTCGCTATAGCATTAAATTACTACAAGTTTTTTTTTTTTTATTAGTCTACACAATGTATCGCTAAATGCTGCAATCGTTTTTATATACCAGAATTAATCCTTGTCTTTAAGAACCCATGTACAAATATAAAATATCCTCGCCTAGAACTATAATTATATTACCTTCGTTTTATACGAGTAAGTTTCAGATAAAAGAACAAAAATACATTTTCAAGTAACGTGTCCACTGAATAGAATACCTGAAGGAAACCGGAGGTAGCGTTACGATCGTAATAGAGCTTATCAAGGCACCACAGATTCCGCCTTAAATGTTTTGCGCTCCGGTTTAACTACTGTAAATGACTGTTAGTCTGCAGAATATAACTGAAATAACGTTGAAATTATCTATTATTTTCTTTGAATTAAATGATACCTTAATAATAGAAAAAGTAATCGTTTTTAAAAATGTATTAATTCTTTTGAAATTCATGTAAGCAAAATTTATAACGACAAAGAATTTAAATGAAAGTGTTTTTTTTTAAAGTTGGCTATTTAACTTACGATAAACGATTTTTATCCTACTTTAAAGCCAATTATAAAAAATACTGAGATATATTCCTTACTTGATTCAAATCCCGATTTGGTCCAATGAATAATAAGTTTTAATAATATTAAATTTTGCTGTCAATAAATTTTCAATAGCAGCCCAGATTCTGGAAATTGGTAGTATTTACACTCTCGAACCTCGGAAACCACTATCCTGTCGAAGTCCAACACACCTCTAATTTTTACGTCATATTGAATTGCCGGCCGCTTCTAATAATGAAATGAATCAAATATTAAATGAATGCATTTGTGTTGTATAATATCTCCTGCAATTTCCTAGTCTCCTCGAGAATTTAGAAGACGAAATTCGTCTTTAATTAATCATCATGTAACTAAATACTCCATGTGACTTTTTACAATATTTTACAAATAAGTTTTAGGCAATTATATCGCGTCTTCTTTAAAATAAAAACACTAACACAGCTACTGTTACTTTTTGCTATAAGACATTTTTGTACTGTAGCTTGCAGCTTAATTTGTATCTAAGAATTTCATTATCCTTTGTTACATAGCACTTGAATGATGACAGGTTTTCTTCCTTACATTTCTTAGCAAAAGTCAGTTTAGGATTATTATTCTTTGTGGGATATTTTTCTAATTGTATTTTTTTTAATATAATTATTTCGAATTAAAACAACTTGCTCCATTAAAAGCAGTAATTTATTTATTATATAAAACTTGTTTAAGCAACAACAATAGCATGCAATTTATCTCGTTATGATGTAAGAGTTCTTTAATTTAAATCTGCATGACTACGATACCGAAAGCACGTGTACTGCGCAATCCATTCAATTGGGAAGCTACACGGGATCTACTTAACAGTCTGTTATGAGTGAAACTGTCATATCTGAGAGTAAAGCGCACTGAAAGGATGAATCCAGCGGGTTTTCTGAATGGAGCCGCTATCTGTCGGCATGAACATGTCGCTTGTGACTGCGCCATTTACTAACAACGCTATTGTTTTACTCCACTTTATTATAGTTTGCGTTTTGTTGAAGGTTTTATATAAATTTAAATAACTTTTAGAATTTATAGCGTTATACTAAAACTTTGTTATCACATATTTGTTAATTAACAAAATATGTAAGTAAAAGTAAAGGTCTATAAATGTTCCACTGGTGGACTAAAGCCGCCCCGTTTGATGAGAAGCTTAGGAGCTAATTCCACCATGTAGCTCTAATACGTATTGGTGGGTTTACTTACGATGTTTTTGTTCACCACCGAGAACTAGATGAATTAAAAACATAAATTAAGCTTATTAAGCCCCAGTGGTAGCATTCTAGCGACTGGGACATCTTGGCCCTTTCGTTGATGTCATCAATCGTAAGCTAAACTTGATTAAATCTTCAAAAATATAGTATTTAAATTCGAATGAGGATATTAACTCTTTGACAGAGATGCTTCGATATACAATTTTAATATTATTGAGAGCTTCGTTATTTTAATCGAAACTTAAATCAGGTCATAATTTAAATATTGTATAAAAAGTATTCGTAAAATTTAAAGAACAACAATTTAATTTCGACTAGCTTACATTTTATCAGATATCTTTTGTGTTATTTTTCACCAAGAATTATTTTATAAGTTAAAAAGCTTTTAATATTTCCATTTATAAGTGAGCGTTGATAGAACGCGTGAAATTTAAAAAAACATAACGCATTTCAATTTCTTTTCTTATTCAATATATATTTTATTGTAACTATTACATTAAACGGCTATTCGAGCATTGAATACGGCTATACATTGAAAAAAGATTTTTGAGTTTAAGTATTAAAATGATTAATTTGATGTTCAAGAAGAATTTTCCTACAAAAAGTTTTTATTAAAAATGTAATAAAAAATAAGTAGGTAGATCAGCGTCCATTTCAGGAGAGACTGAACCAAAATGGTCCAAAATAAGGAAGATAAAACCAACTAACTACATAAATGATAACCGTAGGCCGTGTACATATCATTAAATTGACTTAAGATCGCATTTTGAGTGTGCAATTGTCATTCTTCTTGTACTCTTTTATATATTGTTTTATGAATGTAGAATAAGTCTCTTACCTTCTTATCAAGAGGATAGGAAGAATTTCACCAGAACTACGAAATTTGCAGGCTGATTTTAAATTGTAATTCCCAAATAGGTATAAAGTAATATAATAAATAGTAATATATATATATATACACTTGTCTATAAAGTGTCAGGAACGTCACAAAGGAATAATATTATATTAGATATTCATATTAAATGATTTCCAAGGCATTGAATTATATCTTTAAGGTAATGAACGATACTTACCTTTAGGTAAGAAGTAACCCGAATACTCGCGCCTACTTTTGAAAGAAGGGTCGTTATCAAACCCATTTTCTGAAAGCCCTGGCGGTACGTCAAACATATACTGTTACACGACATTCAGTCTCCTTAATGGACACTTCTAAGGCAAAGTGAGTCTTTTTAGTTATCTCCTGACACTCTATACTACAAATGACAGCACAATCCTTCGATACGATATCAGATAATCGTGTTCCTTATTGATGCGTAACTTTATCCTGCCCTAGTTTACTTATTGTCGCTTTGTAATACTAGACAACAGACCTACAACCTCATAAATAGCACGTTTTGACATATTATAATGGTGCTAATACGCGTATAATCAAATCAATCGAAGTATCTGGGTAACTATTAAGGTTTTGTTAAAATTATAATATATAATATATTAAATACAAATACATTAATGGT
Organism: Nymphalis polychloros; assembly: GCA_905220585.2. Lineage (NCBI taxonomy): Eukaryota > Metazoa > Arthropoda > Insecta > Lepidoptera > Nymphalidae > Nymphalis > Nymphalis polychloros. The sequence goes on along the minus strand of HG992245.1, from coordinate 7,730,473 downwards.
TTTCATACTGATATAATCTATAATAATATATTAATATATATTAGTTTGTCTGTGATATATATATCCCATAAAACTTTATAAAAAATATTTATGAAAATTTTGAATTTTGTTCTATTTATCTAATACGTGTCGTATGCGTTTATGGGCAATCCAGGTATCTTCAATGCAAGACTCGGCATTAAGGCAAACGCATTCCATCTTAGACTGGTCAAACATAAGGCTATAGACAATAAGAAAACTTATCCAATTGCTTCGTAAGGACGAACATAGAAGCAAACCAAGATATGTTTTTAAATTCGATATGTTTGTATCATAATAACTAAAAAAGTGCATCCAAAGACACGTGTTTGGATGCACTCGCTCAGAGATCTTTAATGTTTGTGTGTACTCTTAAGGTACATATATAAATTTAGGTTGGTCTTTTAAACAATAGATTCAGGTAGCAAGGCAGGAAAAAAATAATTACAATCAGTCAAAACAATTTACTGAAAAAAACTTCTTTTGAAATATGATATCCGTTTTATGGTTGTCTGTGTTTTTAAATTGTCTCGTTTCATCGGCGACCAGACGAAACCGCCCCTGGATGCAATTAGAGAAATGAATCGCGTGATCTCCGCCTTTATCTTTTATCCAAGTAACTACCAGTAATAACTGACAACCAGGAATATAATAGACGTAGTAACATTTCGCGGGAATACGAATTTCTTTGTTGCAAATTTCCTTTGATAACTACAGGTATAAGTATTTTAAACTTTTATATAAATGGTACATTATTCAATGGCTGAGCGTTTCAATGTATTTGTAGTAAGATATCAGAAGAAAGACTTGTCACATCTCGGCACAGCTTCCTTAAACTGGTTTGCGTTGAGCTTCGCGTTTTTGTTACCGCTCGTAGTACATTTCCGTGTACCATTCCCGCCGGAAACTGGCTTTCAGTGTTCACCTGGAATGCAAAGAAAACTCCTTATAGTACTATAATATGTTTTTATTGGTAAATCGTATCTTATCCTTTTTTTTACAATATGAAATCTATTAAATATATAAAATAATAAAGAAATATTACAATGTAAATTAACAATAACGTTACAATAATAAAAAGGCAAGCAACAAGAACATGCGTTGATATTACATTTTCCCATATTGATATATGATTTATGAAATATCTCCTGAAGAAAATTATCCGACGCGTATACCGGATATGATACAGTGTGATTGGCTTATCTTCCCCCCTATTTTGGTCTTTACATGTTATTATCGTATTGAAACCCAAATCGTGAGGATATTACTTTCGTCTTTTCTAACGTTGCTCGGATCCTGTAGGCGGATGTTTTGATTTGTTATAATATCTGTATATGGACTTAATCAGCTTTATCGAGTATTGAAAACCGTCTTTTTATGCCGTTTTATACGTTTTTGATGTTAACATTTAACATTGTTTTGTAACAATTGTAACAATAAAATGTTACATTGTAATCGAAGAAATTATATTCTTAACGTTCCTGTGTTCAATTCACAAATTAAAAATAATTGTAATGTAATAAAATGTATATGATTGAAAACCAACCCTTCGACAATCAAAGAACAAAAGCGTAATGTAATTACATATTAAAATATTCATGTCAGCCAAAATTAAAATTGTGAACAATGAAAGGGAGTCTCGTAGCGCCATGTGATTCTGAGCTTCCGGTGGAAAATTAATTTCAATCCGGGGGTGCAAATAAGATAGGATTTCACCCTTGCTTATCTTCGGTTACGAAACACACCTTACATAACTCGATGATGTATTTCACTCATATTACCGTAAACCAGTCTTGTAAACGTTTTGTTCCATTCCATTGAAGTTTGCTGAATAAAATATATTCATACGATGTGACATAAAAAAAAGAAAATTATATGATTTATTCATTATATAAACTATGTAAGGTACCTTTTATAAGTAAATATTTTATTAATCCCTAAGATTACACATTGAATTGAAATAAACATTAACAAAGTCACTACAGATTAATAAAACTTTGCCATCTGAGATATTTAAATTTCATAACAAGTCAAGGATGAGAAAATCAATATCAATAAGGCATAAATTATTATTCAGAGGTTGCCTCGTCTTAATAAGAAAACGTGTATCTCACTGTGTTGGATATTCGCGTATACTTGGAGTCGTAATGGAGGAATCACAATATCTCGTTATATGAAAGAGAAACAAAGAAATGCGTACGTGCTTCGAATATTAACAGGAGGCTAGGCAGCGAAAATCTATTAGCATATTTCAATGTATACAAAACAATATAAAGAGTTTATTTGAGTTAAAGTGTGTTTTTTATATCCATATTTAACAAATATATCTAATTTCAATAGTTACGAAATAACCCAAAAGCGAAACATAAGTAAACTAAATAAAATAAAATAAAAACTACAAAAATCTAGATCAGCTGTCCATCGCTCAAATTCATATACATATATTTACCATAGTAAACGCTTCAGTTTTTTTTATTTATTCGTTTGTAACGCTTTCACGAATTAACTAATAAACCGTTATTTATGAAATTTTGCATACATACTGTCAGGAGTACAAAAAAGAATAAAGGGGACCTAGCCCTTCACACGCAAGCAGAGCCGCAAGCGGAAAGTAGTATTTCATATATGTATTTATATATTCAATTCGAGTGATTTTAAGACAATTAATCTTATTTTCAAGAGGAGCCTCCACATAATTCTCCTTGTTATTTTTTGTAGTTGAGCTCTATCAGTTTGCTTAGACTTATCTATATCTTAGTTAATTCATCCAGAAGAATAGTGAAATAGACCGTGAAGTCAAGAATAGAATTAGCTTAGGGTGCATGAAATGATATATCACATACAAGTATGAACCCCGAGTTTCCCTTGAAATAAAATATAATTTTTCAGATCGGAGTAATGTTGTCGTATAAAAGGCAAATGCATTCTAACGAGATATGAATATTATGATTGATTTATACGTTGACGATCACGAATGAAACAGTAACGTAAGAGGAAGTTGGGGAGAAGCTCCAGTGACATGATCGGTCACGGTATGGTTATGATGCGGAGAATTAATGTCACGTGTCAAGAAGATGTTAGGTATGAATTTCGATGTCTATAGAAAAAAATAGTATGAACGGTGTGAGAATGACATCTTTCTGACGAATAGAGAGTAACTGAGGTTATGACTCAGTCACTTATAAAAAACATTCGATCGATAATTATATATAATTATTATTTATATATAACCGAAATGTCCAAAATAAACAACTTCGTCAAAAAATATTTTTTAACGATAAATATTATGTATATAACATTTTACTAATATAATAAATGCGAATGTGAGCTTGTTTGTTCGTTTGTTACGCTGTCACGCATACGCCACTAAACCGATTTTAAAAATTCTTTTACCAATGGAAAGCTACAATATCAGCGACTAACATATACTATGTTTTATCCCCGTATTCTTAAGAGAACGGGAACTACGCGGGTGAAACCGCGGGGAAGAGCTAGTAAACATATAAATAATTAAAGCATATTATTCGATCAAAAACTATACAAATTAATATTAATTAACTTTTTAAGAAAATTAATAACTAGCTACAAATACTATTAGCTAATATAATCACGACGACAATAAATCGTTGTCTATACCTACATTAAGCATCCATACATCTACACGAATAATTAAAACGACATAAAACGTTTATAGCGTCAAAAAACTTTATTTGAAAATAAAGTATATAATTCTATTAAAACTTACAAGAACTTAATTGAAGTATAAAAGTTTTTAGTCATTTTAATTAAATACAAACCCTTTCTCCATCACTCTAAACAACATTCTCTAAAAATATACGTTAAAACAATAATTATTTTTCGATATTAATTCTATGACAGAGACGAATGTCACGCGAGCCGAGCCTATATATACTCCTTAACCTAATTCTGGTATTCATTTCGCCAATTCACTCGTAAAATTTTAATGGCTCGAGGAAATACGCGCCTCGGAAACCAGGGATCACCTAACAAAGTGACTTGCTTCTTCGCTTGCTGCGGAGGCTAATTAATCATGTTCCGTGGCGGAAAAGGACATAGCAAAAACTTGATACGCGAAATATTTCAAGAATGAATTTATGTGGAATATGCATATTGAATATATTCAAGTATATATAAATAATATAGTGATATTAACTTACTAACGTTTCTAATAAAACTATTATATTTGGAAGAAAAGACTATAATAAAAAAATTAAATTACTGTTTTTTTTAATATTTATATAACTCTGATCGGTTGCTTTTAAATGGCTATTTATATCCAAATATTAGAATTGCCTTGCTTTAGCTGACACCGACTAGATTCTCTACATATTTATAATAATGATAAGGTTATTAAAATGGCTCAGAATATTTCTGCAATTACTTGAAATTATTAAATAAAAATATACCTTATATAATTATTTTAATATAAGTACACGAGTTCGCTTATGACCAAAAATAAGCTGCATTATTTTCTTGATAATATTAACAAACGTAATATCGGGTTATGTTTATTTATACAATAAAGATATTTTATGGAGACCAAGTTTTTTAATGCAAAACAGCAGTACTTTGTATTGTGTTGTTCCGGTTTGAAGGGTGAGTGAGCCAGTGAAATTACAGGCACAAGGGACATAACATCTTAGTTCTCAAGGTTGGTGGCGCATTAGCGATGTAAGCGATGGTTAATATTTCTTACAATGCCAATGTCTATGGGCGTTAGTGACCACTTACCATCAGGTGGCCCATATGCTCGTCCGTCTACCTATACAATAATAAAAATGTTGACATAGTTGGCTCGTCAAGGAAATTTTCTTTAGGATTTTTAATATCGGTAATGAACCTATCGTGCACTGACTGCATTGTTCGGATATATTGCGATGGAACCTACATATTTTTACCTGGCAACCCATACTGAAGTATCGTTGACGCTCCAATTCTTATCATGACAAAAAAGGCACCTGTTCCGTTTTCCACTACTTTCTTAATAGAAAACTAATAACCTTCAAGTAGATGGCGAGATTTCTAAGGAAAAGTGCTTTCTTTGTGAAATGCTACTTAATTACCATTATCTTTAACTATATTTAACTTTACTCACTGTCATTATTTTTAACACTCTCAAAAAAGTGTGGTATTTAATCCTATATATTATATGAATTATGCAAATGTGTTGTTACACTGATAAATGTTTTTAAATCGAACGGATTATTTTTGATGCTACTAGCACTTAAAATTACTACAGAAATGTTATATAAAATATTAAAAATCCTGTTAATTACACCAATGTTTGAATTAATATTAACTATATTCTCTATAATTAGAAAAAAGTCGCATAAGCTTAATTTGTATTCGACATTAATACTCTCGAATTTTCTTTTTTCAAAGATAGTAAACAAATAATTTAAATACAACATAATAATAATAATGTCCTCCAGACCGATTTCGGTCACGGCGGTCAATCTCAAGAGAGATTAGCCAACTGCGCAGGAGATATTATAGTGCACAAGTGTGTGCGCAAACACAGGTGCACTCACTATTCCCTAGCTCTCATAACCCGATGGGACGGTAATCCGACACGACCGGAAAGAGTTCAGGCGCAGGACCGACGGCTTTACGTGCTTGCCGAGGCACGGGAGTGTACACACTTCCAACTTCCAGACTCCGGGCTCGTAGTAGCAGCCCGGAGTCTGGAATTTTCTGACAGAAAATCCCAATAACTATTTATTAGCTCGACCTGGGAATTGAACCCAGGACCACCGGGTCTGCGGCCTTATATCTAGCCACGAGACCAACGAGGCAGTCAAATAAAAAATACAAAATATTATATTATAATACAAAATATTAATTCAATAGGTTTAATCAATTAGAGTTTATAATAATTATATATACTATGATGTTAGTATATTTGCCATTATTTATATCGAAGTGTGTTGCATATCATGCAGAAAATAGACGAGTATAAGTTGTTTTGTTTGAGGACAATTCATTTTAACTAAGTTTTATTCGCTACCATCCACTTTCAGTAACTAGTATCTACTGCTGATAACGTGGTACATATAATTAAAACTTATTGGTAGAAGTTTTCAAATTAACTGCGAAAGAAAGTTTTCATAACGTTGGTTGATATTTTTTAAAACTTAGAAATATTAACAAGTCTCCTACAACAAAATAAATATTAAAAAATATCTTCAACTTAAAAATGTGGCCTACTTTATGTAGTAGTGTTCCTATGTAAGGAATTGAATAAATAAATGCTTAACAGTAGTTTAGAAATGTTTATTACATACCCACTATATTTTTTTCTACATTTGAGATAAGACAATGAAAAATGTTAACAAAATTGGAATATGTTATAGTAAAATAACAATGGCAGCTTTTAATACTATGATTCTAATAAACTTAAATAAAAAATCTACCTAGTCCCACGTTCGTCAATAAAGTATATCTCGAATAAATCCATTCCGCGCTCATTTCTTAATTGGATTCTCAAGTTTATTTACTGACTTATCTTCCCTTAGTAGAAGACTCCACTTTACGACATTAACTCTGTTTACAAGAAACGCCATTACAATTTATAGCGTCAAACGACCAATGTAAACTGACAATATTGAAAAGGGTTTTATTTAAAGCACGAAATTGCTCGCTAGGCCTGTTATTTCAGAATACTAAAATTTTTGTATGATGTCAATTTGTATTGTAGAGCTGGATGGCGTGGTTAGTAGATGCTTGCCTTTCGCGCCGCAGGTCGTGGGTTCGATTCCCACCCAGGACAGACATTTGTGTACATGAACTTGTCGGTTTGTCCTGAGTCTGGATGTAATTATCTATATAAGTATGTATTTACAAAAAGAAAAGTAGTATATGTAGTATATCAGTTGTCTGGTTTCCATAGTACGAGCTCTGCTTAGTTTGGGATCAGATGGCCTTGTGTGAATAATGACCCAGGTTATTAACATTATTATACTTATTTTTAAGTGTAATATTTAGAATATAATTTAAAATTTTATGGATCACTCAAATATGACAGCGATGTAAAAGTCGACAAAGAACGGCTGCGATTGGCGAGTCACTTTTTATAACTGCCATATATCTGGCCGCATTCTGAACCTTACGGACCCGGAAGCACCCATAAAGTGAACATTAAAACGACGACTCTTTTTACTCTTTATTATCATTGGATGTGAACGTCGGCTCAGATTCTATCGCAATTTACCGCGCGGAGGAGACACTCGCCTGTCGGACGTTTTATCGTAAAATCGATATAACTGATGCTGGGCTTGGGGTCCGAAACGTCATGGCTTATGAACTCTGGTTTATGATGGACATTGAAAGGCCATTTTACTTCACTAAAGTATATATTATGGTCTTATACTGATAAAACAATTTCATAAGGTTTAAGTAAAGTGAATATTTATATAAAAGACTGCGAATATTTGTAAAATTAGAATATAATCGCTTTTAACAACGAATACATAGTCCATTTCTGCAGTTTGATTGTTAAAACAGCGATAGTCCGTCCGTGTTCGATTAATTCAAATCCAGATCAAATCTCAATGCTCATAACGTATTGTCGGTTATCAGCGCATTGATGCTCATCATCCGTTGGATCGTTGCGATCAATTTTCGCAAGTTTCAACCAAGTTTTAAGACCCTGCCGAAGGCCTCTTACTAACTATCTTCCTTAACGCCTTAGTTAAGCAGCGCCTTATGAGAACTTTGACGACGAGATTGAGGAAGCTATTACGAGATCCGTTCAGATAGATATAAGCAGGATGTCACTTCCACGCTTGACTTTGTGAAGTTGTTTACTTTGATGGTCTGAAGTTTCGTATAATTTATTTGTAAAACTTAAAATCATTGCTAATTGCTTATTAAATTAATTATTTAATTTCGAAAAGAAAAACATCTGTATAATCTAATTTTAAACAAGCAATTATTTTAATTTGATAAGAATCCCAGACAATCCTTGCAATAACGCCATCTCGAATTCATTCAAGGAGCGTTATCCAGAATTATATTAGAGGAAAGAAAGGGAAGATTAAATATTATCTCGAACAATATTTGTGTAGTGCACTATACAGTTACCATTGGAGTTGGCCATCGGATCGGCGGGCAGTGGTTGCATCTCGTTCTATCATTACTTCCGCCTCGCTCTCAACTGGGGCAATCGATAATGGCGGCGTAAGGGGGGACGTCCCCCGCAGGGCCCGCAGCGCTTCGCGCGCATCATTCGTGTGACAATCGCTCACGCTTCGCTCGTCGTCGCTCCTCACTCCCATGCATTGGGATTTTCAACATAGGGATAGCGCTTAGTTCCAGAATATATTGGTAGCGATACCTGCACTTAAGTTCAACTTGCTATTAATTGCCGTAATTTCAGGTATCTTTTAAATAGCCATTATATTTGCATAATTTAAATCTGAAACAATTGAGTGATTACTTAAAGCTGGTTGAATGACAGCTTAATTACAGAAAGTCACACTTACAATGGTAGGATAATATATTCATCGTAGGTAACGTAATATGAGAAATATGGTGTCAAACAGACTAATTGATAATATGTAAATTTATTTACATTATCATCTTTATCCATTAATAAAAGCTGTATATAGTATAAAACAACTATATATTAATGATATCATAAAATATACATTACCGCGCCCATTGCAGTAAAATTCCTCTGAATTTGACAAATGATACGGCGTTGGAAATAAAAAGACGGCAAGTAACTCTTATTGCCGCGTCGACACCTGGGCGCAATCACTGCATCTATTCTAATATTTATTACACGTGAATATCGTATGCCTCTTCTTTCCTGCCTTATTTTAGAACTCTTGCCGCCCGCCCCCGGGGAAGAAGGAAGTGTTTTTACGCAAAACACCGCGGGAAGTTACTATTTCATATAACGTCACCATAAAATAAAATAATATTGTGCACAATATATCGGAAAAACATTATTTTAACATGAAAATTTGTAATGTCTTATTTGTAATAATACTACTTACTTTAATATTACGTTAATAACTAATAGGCCGGTAATGTATTTGTCCGTTTATTTTAATATAAATTAAATTTGCTGACAAAAGAATTCTCTCAACTCCAATCTCATTATCATCGCGAGTAACATAATTTCAATTTCTTACTATTCAATTAAGTTAAATACTTTCAGTTCAAAGCTTAACAAAGTGGTTAAATCTTTACCCTGCTGCGGAGTGGTTATGGTTATCTATATATAAGTAAAAGTAACAAGCGGAGGCCAAGAACAAAAGCCTCACGTAATTAGACCGACCGCGGCAATACATAAATAATTTGCCTCACGTACCGCTTTGTTCACGAGAACAGGTTTTTATTTAACGCTCTTATATCAAGAACAACACTTCGTGTGCTTTTGATCGCGGCAGCCTCCATTCTTTTATCTTTGCTAACACAGGTGTACAATGTCCGAATTATTTGTTATTAACCTTTGTTATTTCAATCTTAATATGATAACATTCATTATTTGCATGCTTTCTATTAAAAGTGTGTGGCAAATAATCCGAATAGATCTAGATAAGACAATATCAAATTAAATATGATTTTTTAATAATTACTAACTTTGTTTACTATTTGATCTACACTTATAACAACGTTTTGTATGCACCTAAAATAATAATTGAAGGATAATCTATACATTTATATCTATACCATATATGATTTTTGGAAATTCACCCCTAAAGGGGTAAAATAAGGTATTAGAAACTTCTGTCACAATTATTTTGAAATGTTTGCTATGCTATTCTTCTTAAATATAATTTATACGCTCTGTACAAAAAAAACCGTAATACATTATTAATAGTTAAATTTTTGTCTATGAAAACCTAAAGCCAAAGTCGTTGTTTTTCTATAGGCTGAATGTTTACTCAATAACCCGAATATGATTTCAAAAAAGATAAGCAAAAATCAAGTATGATAAAAGCTATTTTAAATAATCTACTAATTCTAATACTCGGTGGTAGAGCTTTGTGCAAGCTCGTCTGGGTACTTTGTATTGTTGTATTCCGGTTTGAAGGGTGAGTGAGCCAGTGTAATCACAGGCACAAGGGACATAACATCTTAGTTCCCAAGGTTGGTGGCGCATGGGCAATGTAAGCGATGGTTAACATTTCTTACAATGCCATTGTCTATGGGCGTTGGTGACCACTTACCATCAGGTGGCCCATACGTTCGTCCGCCTACCTATACAATAAAAAAAAAATATATGAATAAACTCTCGGTTTTTTTTTAAATAATACATTTTTTATTATTAAAATAAAATGTGAAGAATAAGAGAAAGAGACGAATAGTTTTGATTCGACTAACCAAAGAACTTTAATTATAATCATATGATGAAAGATATTTTATATAAAACATATTTATAAGATAATATACACGTTTGAGAAAGTCTAGACTAGGTCTAGACGTCTTTGTCAGAAGGAATGAAAGGAGAGAATTTGATCCTCAAGGGAGTTTCGCTTATTATTTAAAATGTTATTAATAATTACGCATGATTTCAATGAAGATTCACAAAATCTGTAAGACCACCATCCTATGTTATTCTTTATAAATACAGCAGAGCCGAGAAAAATAAATTAATAACAATTTAATAAACCAAGTATTTGTATACAAATTAAAACAAAAAAATTATGAAGTACATTCTTTGTTAGAGCTTTTTAAATTAAAAAACAAAAAACAGACTATTTCTTTATTAAACAAGTATGTTTTAATTTGTTTTAAAACGTCTGCCTTGGATTCCTATTTATTAATAGTCTTATCTAAATAAAGGCTTGAATTTGCGTGGACTTGGGTATAAATATATCAAAATAACAGTATTGATTTTTTTATCGGCTTAGTATCAGAATCGGTTTAAGGTATTTTAACTTGTAGCAGTAAATAATTTATTTTAGTTTCCATGTTGAATATGCCTAATCCGGGTGGGCTATGATTTTTCATGTAAATTACTTGGTTTGCAATTAATTACATGTTCGGCGGTGAAGGAAAATACCCTAAGGAAAATGCATGTGTTGGATAAAATGACACATATGTCTCAACCATATCTGATTGTGGCAGCATGGCTTAATAAGCTCCGAACCTGCTCCATAAAAGGAGAAGAGACCCTGAGACATTTCAGGATCTTTAATTTATTATGAAATTTCATTTAAAAATAACATTACAAATCTCCTTTGTGATTTCTTTATAGTTTTTTTTTTAATGATAAACAGTAAGCCAATACGACAACAAAACAATATTATATTATATATAAGGTATTAATGTTTAAAAATAAACCTGTACAAGTGTATGTTATCGAGGGGCTTACCTTTGTGTTTGGCGAGTTTCATATTTTTCCAATATTTTCAGGATAAGCGTTTATTTTTAAGATGTTTATGCAGCCTAAGCTTCTTTTAAAGTATCCCTTTATCATAAAGCTTTGTTAAACTGATACCGATAAAACGTAAACGTTATGGGAATTTCGTTGCAAAGGAAAAGAAAATTTCGGCCGGCCCGCTTAATGAAACAAATTTTCTGAGCGGCAACATCTAAAACCTTAAGCCCTTTGTAGTGTGTTCTCGGTCCCAAAAGCCGGTTGACCCGCGGCGTTTCTTTGTGCCGCTAACAAATATTGCTAATTACGATTAAAGCCCTTTGCCCCATTGTTACGTTAACGCGTGTTTTTTAATTCTATTTCGTCTAAAACTATTTTTCTATAACATAATTTCTAAAGGAGGTAATATAATTATTAACATTTGGAAATAACTGAAGGCTGTGTTATGTTTGTATCTTCCTAAATATTTTCGTTTTAAATATAATATTATTACTAAGTAATTTATTTCAAAACCTACTTAATTTTTACATCCTATTTTTTTTAACCTAAATAATATTTATATTTAGGTATTTAGGTATTAATTATTCGAATTCAAATGTAACTAATTTTGATGTATCTATACGACGCACGTTTCTTTGGTACGTTTGAGTGAGTCACTTTATGAAGCTGCAAGTGCCTTAATTTTTATTGGTAAATAAATTTATTACATTTTGTTTTGTAACAATCACGCGAAAAAGAAAGATTTTTATAAATTAAGAATAGCCGCTGTTGCATGTGGTTTTTTATACTTGTACTCACGCCTATTTCCTACACAATCACACATTACATCACAGTAAAACTGCATAATCAGTACTACGGGTTCAAATATTGACCATGCTAAACAGAAAACTGAAAAAGCGTTGTTCCTCACGAAAGTAGTAATAAAAGCTTATAAATATTTTTATTTTGGTAATATAGTTACGTAGGTAACAAACTACCAAACGCTACTAACATTAATGAAAGCACTGCATGATTTTATTAGGTCTCCTTTACTGTTAAAGAGAAAGTTTAGAGATAATTCCACCATGCTAGAGGCTTTACTTGGTGGTAGAGCTTTGTGCAAGCTCGTCTGGGTAGGTACCACCCACTCATCAGATATTCTACCGCAAAACAGCAGTACTTGGTAATGTTGTGTTCCGGTGGAAGGGTGAGTGAGCCAGTGTAATCACAGGCACAAGGGAAATAACATCTTAGTTCCCAAGGTTGGTGGCGCATTGGCAGTGTAAGCGATGGTTAACATTTCTTACACTGCCAATGTCTATGGGCGTTGGTGACCACTTACCATCAGGTGGCCCAGATGATCGTCCGCCTATAAAGGTAATAAAAAATTCATTTCATCAAGTCATTATTTTTGATTTTTTTTTTTTGGTGGATTACAATAGATGATATGTACATAGACTTTATCTTTAGCATGTAATTTTTTTCAAATTATTTTTGACAATTGTTTTTCAATTTTGGCTTTATTAAAATGCTCGAGAAAAATATAACCTTATATTATTCCACCAGCCTCCTCCAAATCGAGCCGGTGGAGACGCGAGGCAACCTTTCATTCGACACATAAATTTCTACAAGATATTTTCCTTCAAAACACAAGATGAATTATTAAAAAATAAAACATTAAAAGTCCGATCATAAAGATTATTGTCCGTTTTTAAGCCCGTAAAATAAATGACCAAGATTACTTGTCAGTTTAACGGCTTATTATCATGCTAATTAGGATTGTGGATACGAGTATAATCTGATTAAAAGGTATTCTTCTATCTGTTGAGTTGATGTGTGTCGATGTGAAAAGTAAAAGCATGTAAATGGCCCACTGTTTGTTTAAGCCTTTCCTCTTCTTTGAGGAGGCTTGGAGCTTATTACAACTTTTATTTATTATACTTTCTATGATCCGAAGTTAAAATAGCAGATACACAAGTGTTAGTTTATTGTTGCAAATGAAAAATCATTTGATCTTTCTTAGGCTTATACCCGTAATTTTGTGATCTAACCACTGGGCCATCTCTGCTTAAGAGAATAAGCGAGGAGCTTTTTCATTGTTAAAAAATATTTCAGTTTGTCAGGAATTTCAATATTTTTATTTAAATTTGTAATTAATGTTTTTAAATAATGAGACAAATTATAAAAAAAACTTTCAGTTATGACACATGTTATATTGTTATTAGCTTTCGTCATCTCCTGTACAAAAAATAAGATCTACATTTTGACGGTTTAAAATAACAACGGTTCAGTTTCGCGGTTTTGCGTGATATATTTACAAAATAATTGTATAATTCCCGCGACTTTACCCACTTGTGGGGGGTGGGGGGATGGAGGTGTGTTTATGTAACCGTAACAACGTGGATGCAAAGTCTCATGATAATCAGTTCAGTAGTTAAGACGTGAAAACATAACAAACTAACAAACAAATAAACAATAAAACAAACTCACATTCGTATTTACAATATTAGTAAAGAATTAAGGATACTTACCAGGATATACTACCTACCACCAAGTAACAAAGCTCTACCACTTGGTGGTAGAGCTTTGTTACTTGGTGGTAGAGCTTTGTGCAAGCTCGTCTGGGTAGGTACCACCCACTCATCAGATATTCTACCGCAAAACAGCAGTACTTTGTATTGTTGTGTTCCGGTTTGAAGGGTGAGTGAGCCAGTGTAATTACAGGCACAAGGGACATAACATCTTAGTTCCCAAGGTTGGTGGCGCATTGGCAATGTAAGTGATGGTTAACATTTCTTACAATGCCATTGTCTATGGGCGTTGGTGACCACTTACCATCAGGTGGCCCATATGCTCGTCCGCCAACCCATACAATAAAAAAAAAAAAAAAAAAAATCTTATAATCCTAACATAGCGTCATATTTGAACATGTATTCAAATAATAAATATTGCATTACCCTTATTTGACTCCGGGTAACTTTTACCAGCGTGACCTACAACGTACAGCTTAGGGGTATTAGGGAAAAATCGCAACAAAATTTTATGTCCACCGTGCGACACCCCTCCAATAATGTCTGTTTAAGGGCGGCGGTAACATGGAGTACACATTTACGCTCCGTTAAATGGGGAAAGCTTTTTTCTTGTTTAGTGTCACAAAAACTGTTATTAGCCTGAAATGTGCTTCATAAACTTGTCAGTTTTTATCTAATGATAAATAGTGTGGAATGGCTTGACATCAGTTATATAAATATATAATTATCATGTAATTCGCAACTATAATTGATATTATTATAAAAGTTGAGTGTGTGCATACACTTTTTATTGGCGTGAACCGGGCTTGAATCTAGGACCGCGAAATCTGCAGCCTTATGAGCTAGAACCAGACAAACGAGGGAATCAACACTTGCTTAACATTTGCAATGCCATGTAAGTTATAATTAAAGAGCATCATTATGTAATTATCGTCCGACAAATATTATATTATTTAATATTTTATTATGATTAACAACGCTGATAGACAAATGTCCTGCCTGTGTACATGTGTATACCTACCAATTATCTCAACGAGCCGTACAATGGTATAGAAGTGGACGTGATACAGCGCCAACGAGTAACGATAAGCTGGATAGCTTAGAAAAAACTGTATATTTATACTATTTTTCTAAACATCTATATATATAAAACTAGCGGTTCACTCGCGGCTTTGCCCGCGCCATGAATCAGTCAGTCAGTCAGTCAGTCAGGACATGTTATCTATATATAAAATAACATGTCCTGACTGACTCATTCATCATCGCCGAGCGTAAACTATTAAAGTTAGGGCCATGAAATTTGGTGAGTAGGGTAGTTTTTTTTGAGTAGACTAAGGGAGGAATTTTGGAACTTCTACCCTTAAGGAGGTGAAATAGTGGTTGAAAGTTTGTATTTTCTAAGTTAGAAAGATGAAATTTTATATACATGCCTCTGGTTAGAAATAAATAAATACATATTTCAGGGGTTTCGTAAATCTACCCCCCAAGAGGGTGAAATAGGGGTTGAAAGTTTGTATCACGGGTCCGTCATTTTTCATTTAAGAAGCATTAAGTTTAACCTCAAATCAACCCCGAAAGGGAGAAATGGGTTGGAAACATTAGTATAAAAAATGATCTGATCTGCTTGAAATTTACTGTTTTCAAAGCTAAAATAGATCACGATTAACATAATTTAATATTTTAGATTATGTCACGGGCAAAGCCGCGGGTGAACCGCTAGTATATATATAGACGTATTAGCAAACTTTCATGGCAATCGCCCAAACGTTGTCGAATCTCATATATACCAAAATAATTTTTTATATACAATTTCATTAAATTTTAAAATAAGCATTCGCACAAATCGGTATTTGTTCAAAAGTAGATGAAACTAAGTTATAATAAGAGTTAACGATTTTACTATACGCTCCATGTTGCGTTAATTAATACCTAATTAATACTACACGCTTATGCTTTGTTAGATAGCTATTTACTACATATGTATGTAATAAGTCCTGGCTCTACAAAGGCGAGTATAATAACTTGATCTTTACTATATTAATTAAAATTTATTCAACAATATAATATAAAAAGTACTTATGTTTTTTCAAATACTATATACAGCTAGGCAAATGTCTGTTTTTATTAAAAATATCTGTGAATTATTCACTGCATTTGTCAGAATTTTTCATCTTTCACTTTATTTAGTATAGAAAAAACTAAGTTGCCCCAATTTAAAGCCTTACATACTCGGGTTCTGTTCACTGGGTCATCGAGGCATATATATATATATATATATAATTCTAATTCACGTATTCACGATGTAAAAGTTACAGTTTCAGCTTTAAAGCCGTGGCAAAATAAAAGTAATACAGTTTCTTGTATTGCACCTCGCTATTTGTAGTTATGTTACGTTGATATGGTCAACAAATATTTAAATTTTATTAAAAAACATTGCTATCACGTTTTGTTTCTTTCGGATAATCTGGTACCATTATTGTAGTAAAACAACCAATGCTACTCATTCAGTTAGTTTCTTGTAAATATATTCTTAATATGTAGCTTTACAAATTTTTATATTTAAAATATATAGGTCATTTAAGTTATCGTTTACGTTGTCATTTGCTATTGGACATAGAGTAAAGCTGCCAATAAACGCTGCCTTACTGACTGACAGCCTTAATGTGAGGATTGCGTGGACGGAAACAGACATTTTGTATTCACGCCGGGAAACAACAGCAGTAGGTACATTTTAAGTGTCCAGAAGCCATCATTAATACAATAACAAATGAATTATTAAGATTCTCTATCCACCCTTGCCTTATAAATAACGTGAAATTTGTCAAGATACTCGCGACGAAATTCAAAGATCCATTAACTTTGTTTTAATTCAAGTATCTAAGGACTTGAGAAGTCACTTGAATTTCGTTTGGAAATTTAAATCAAATATTAAATAAAATCAAGTCAACGATTAAATGAAAATTTAATTTGATTTGTGCGTTTAAATTTAACATTAACATATGTCAAGTACTCAGTAATCCCTTTATTTAATTTTTAAATAAACGTAAATAACAATTTCCGATTTTCCGATGTAATGCCAAAAAATATCGAATCAAATTTAACGTTAATAATTTTTGTTGCATTAATTATTGATATTAAGGATATAATTACAAACGCAGTCAATTAAGCTCATTTGATTTAATTTAATATCGTATTAGTGACATAATTAATTTGCAATATCGCGCGGTAATTGATTTCAGTTAGCTAGTATGTATTCGCGACCGCGTCCGTCTGCACCACGCCTCGCCACACCACCGCAAGCCGTCAAGTAACGTGGCGTCATTTCACGCTCAGAAATCTGTGACGAATGGCATGTGCCTCGTACACGTGTTATGGGTATAATGTGACCATGAAATCATACTTTCCGATTTGCTATAATATGTTAATGCCTATAATATATGTAACATATAACCTATAATATATGTATATATCTATGTAAGGTTACCGTTATTTTATTAATGTCTAGTCATGTGTGTAATTGTTATCAAAATGGAGGGTAAATATAAATAAATGTATCTCTGTTATTTCTTAATTAAACAACATAAAAAGCTAACGCCTGTAGCTATTCCGCTTCGCGAAATATAGGCTTTTCAGAGAATTAACAGAAATAATTGCCTTTTTGCCAACGCAAACATACTACATAATAATTATACAGTTGCTTGAAAATTATATAAATATTGTCATATACGATTTTCGTAGCCGTGAGTTAAAGAAAATGAAAAATCGCCATTTGGTATGGCCATGAGCTATTTTAAAAAAAACTAAGCATTAGAATACTTTGCAATCGCTCTTAATTGTTTATACTATAGTGCTACCAAAAAGTTTTATAGCCTGTGTAAAATAATACTTAATTAAAAGATGCTAAGCAATATAATATATAACGCTATAATTGTTTAGTCGTGTGGAGCCAGGAGTGACGGGCTGAGAGAGGCGGGGTATTAGCTCTCGCCACATTGAACGCTGTGGGATCCAACTTATTAGGAGATTTGATCATGCGAATAATACTCGTTTTATACATTATATTGCCTTCGAACCCATC
Source organism: Nymphalis polychloros (assembly GCA_905220585.2). Classification (NCBI taxonomy): domain Eukaryota; kingdom Metazoa; phylum Arthropoda; class Insecta; order Lepidoptera; family Nymphalidae; genus Nymphalis; species Nymphalis polychloros. The sequence continues at coordinate 7,712,511 of HG992245.1, read as the reverse complement.
TATTGTGCTGAACTCATGTGATATCGTCTGAGATATTTCAAATTTAATATCTTTTCAATTGTAATATTACATTCTTAATAATAGAATTGCTTTATATCTTAACGTTAAAAGTATTTCTTGACTACTTTCATATCTGGAGATTTTTATTACATTATGTCCGAATATTTTTACGATTTACTATTATTTCATATTTTTTCTATCAGTAATAATATATCTTCATATTCATAGCTTCTTTAAATACTTGTCTACCTCTCTGGAACACTTCGTTTCATATTTTGACAACGTCTCGCTGACTCTGATTATGTAGATAAAGATTCTTTTGCGAAGTAGATTTTACGTAAACATACGAATAAGATCAAATCAGATATGCATAGAATCAGTTTTTATCTCCACAGACATGTGTAGAAAGAATTTCGGAGTCATGTGTTATAAGTATATATCTCGAATCGTAATTAAGTTTACTATTTTCGCGTATAATTTATGTGCATTTCTCTTTGAACCTTTAGCAGCTCAGGGTCTTCGTAAATTAACTCTGTATGAGAAAAGTCCCTTTCAACACTTAATATGTAGTAACTTAATTATATTATAAAAACATAAATAATTTTTTATAGAATAAATTAATAAGAACACTAATTAAGTGACTACATTATGTATATACATATATAACACGACTAATTATAAACAAAAATAATATATACTTTATTCAAGTAAGGTTTTACGTGTACTTTTTACATAACATAAGGAAAAAGGTACATCTGCCGCGAGTTCGAAATGTAAGTTCTAATGAGAATAATTTACATTTATTATAAAAAGCAGTCTTGCGCTATCCACTTGTTAAAACTTGTCCGTCAATCAGTTGATTAATGTTAGAGTTTTATCTAGTAAACATGTTTTACTAGCAACACATTTGTCTCGAACATAAATAAAATAAGAATGCTAAAATAACTACAACAATCACGTTACATGTAGTTGTTCCTTTTTTAACTTCCTAATATATCCTAATCTATCTACATATGTATAGCTTCTTTTACCTGCTTCGCACTTTTGATCGCGTCCAAGTGTGGTCTTATTGGCAGTCCACCTCGAATCCAATCGAGTAAAGTGCACGGTCATACCTTCTAAGTTATTTCAGTGAAACGTTTCGATAGTTGACATAGCTCAGGTATTGAAACACGAGTGGTATCAGTGAGTATGTTGATCTCTTGGGCAACGTCAACACTACCTGACAATACCTTATTATACAATTGAAAACTCGAAGGCTTTTTTATGCATAATAAGCATACATTATTAATAGAAAAGTACTATGTCATTTTAACGAGCTTCTTGAATCACTCCGAAAAATCTTACCTCTAATATATAGAAATTAACCTTACAACATATACACTTAAAACAAATAGATAAGTTAACAAAGTTCCTTAAAGTTTCTAGTGAACGTGTTGTTTTTCCAAAGGTACACATTCAATACGTAACAAATAAAACTATTTTGATAGCACCTGCTCAGGCTACTATTTGTTTTCCGCGAGTAAAGAACAAAAGTTAAACTATAATGTGTTCTGGGAAGTAACTAATGGGTGGCAAGTTTCAGCTTTAGGTACTTAAGCGGCCAATTCTTGAGGCGAGACTACTTTCTGAGTACACATTAGTGGGCGCCGGTAGGTGCTTTCTTGGCTAAATCTTAACTATCTACTTAAGTCAGTGTCAGGGTGAGCTCGCGGTCGAATTGAATAAACCCCTCGTTCTCTCTACGCTTGCCTTTATCTGCTTTCATTACTTGAGCTTCACTCAGATATTTGGTCCAATTACGCAGACATTTAGAGAATCAATGCGGCATTCTATCAGCTTCTTATAATGTTTTGTTTTGGGGGAGCAATTTCATAGTACTTTTTCAATTTAGTCATGAAACTTATAAGGCTTTAACATATTAGACTCAGAAAATAATGTTAAATGAGTTATGATAGAATAAAAAATAATATTTTCATGAAATTCATGACTTTCTGTTGAAATATAACGCATCGCTTGTAATTGTATTTATATAACTCAAATCAAAATCCAGCTAATTTAAACTTTGAATTGCAACATTCTAAATGTAAGACTATATCATCTAACTTTATTATTAAGCACCTAGTTAATAAACGGTGTTAAATTGAAAGTACACTAACAGTGTTAATCATATAAAATTAATATTTAACTGTGTATATTAAACACACATATGTATATTTAGTACGACATGATAAAACGATATTTAGATGTTCTTTATAGGATAGGTAGGCGTCCGCCTGTGAGCCAACTGATGGTAAGTGGTCTCCAACGCCCTCAGACATAGGCATTGTAAGAAATGTTAACCATCGCTTACATCGCCAATGCGCCACCAACCTTGGGAACTAAGATGTTATGTCCTTTGTGCCGGTAATTACACTGGCTCACTCATCTTCAAACCGGAACACAACAATACCAAGTACTGCTATTTTGCTGTAGAATAACTGATGAGTAAGTGGTACCTACCCAGACGAGTGTGCACAAAGCTCTACCACCAAGTAAAACTGTGTCAAATTTTCAAGAGATAATTGTAAGCAAAAAACATTAATATAAGGCTAACAATCAGTTTATATACAATTTTGTTAGCCCAGTGTTGGTTTTCCATTTGATCTCCTTTAGAGTCAACATTTAGGTAGTTGTTGCGGGCGTATATTAAGAAAAAAAGGTACCAAGTCGAATTTAATTGCAAGTTATTATCGCACAATGTGCTAACAGTCTTAAGTTAAAACTAAGTAACGGGTCGAAATGAGAATAATTGATATGCTTTACCTTAAAATATCTTAGCAGTTGACAATTAGCTTTGTTACAAATCCATACCTTAGATAGCTCGAAAGGCGTTGATACTACGCCTGATCTCATTCTCACTCTGGTAGTATACGACCCATCGTATATTTTTAGATCCCAATCTAGCTTGCGGAAATAACATAAATATTGCTTTACTATGACATACTTTTTATAATAATTTGCAGTATTTTTATAGTAAGCTAAAGTAGTACACTTTAGCTTACTATAAAAATAAAAATACTTTTTCATTATTTTTAATATTTCATGTTATTTGTTGTTTTTGCTTTAATTATATATGATCGGAAGCCCATATATTAATGGTTCTCAGATGGCCGCTAAAAATAAAGGTTCCAAGGAAAACTAAAGACAATCAAAATTACATATCCATTTGAAGTGTTTGCTTCAGTCGTAGGCAGCTTGTGAAAAACAAAATGAATTCAAAATGCTTCGAAAATACGCGTATGTAAAAATCGAACGATAAAATTTAAACGTAAAAGCACTTTTCATTTTGTGTAATACGAGCATCATCGTGATTTCATTCGATGCGGGCGTGTCACTATATCGCACCGTAAATGTTTTATGAGCCACGCACATTGTCAATTTTGATGAAGGTTTACTTTGCGAATAACTGACCAATGAAACGGGATTGTATCGCTAACTCCCTCTAACTAATAATATACTACACCACGGTGTCCTCATAAAAATATGTTTAATGACATCATAAAGATTCGATATGCCCATGCCCGCGCGGCGTTCCGCTGAAAATGTACTCTCGATAAAAGTTTGCTTATACGTATCTATAAATCCGTGAGAGTCATTTTATTACCATACCTCTATAGTAACATACAAACGTTATTATATCATAAAATATTAATATTGCTATTACTTGTAATTATTAGCATGTTTAAGATGGTAACGATTTAATAGTTTTTACGAGAATCAATCTTATAAAAGAAAGCTTATTTTGATTTATCTAATTAAATGAGAATAACAATTCATTCTGAAATTGTTTTCGCAAAGGAAAACTGATACTATGATTGTGTTTCATATTGAATAAACAACGCTTACAACGTCCCTTAAAATATTATTACCGCATTCGTTCAGTGAATATGACGTGAGGATTATGCAAGACCTAATTACATTCCGGCGGGGATTATACAAGGCTTCATGACATGATGCTCAGAAAATGTATCACACAATAGAACTTTCACAAAGGCCGATTTTCCTATTGAATTGTCTCGAAAATTTACCCAAGCTCGGTGCTCTACCCCACCCTATTAACCACAAGTTTCGTTATTAGCGACTGTGTTCAGAACTTTTGGAGGAATAACCTTCATTTTAGTTAATATTAAATTCTTAGTTAAAATATCCCTGTCAAATTTCTTGTGTCTTAGATATTGAAGAATAATGTTTAATTCGAGACGGTATAATAATAATTACAAATACATCTATTTATTATTTTAGTTTTTATAAAGTCTACAAGTATACATGTTAATATAATAATATTTAAATTATACCTTTATAAATCTTGATGTTTCCCATCCTGGTTTTTAATGTAATGTCATGATAATTAAGTTCCAATAAACATTTATAGTTATCATTTATCTAGTGATACTTTAGGTATCAAATGAAAACAAATAAAAATATATAAATAGTTATGAATTATATAAAGCGCGCAGTATAAGCAAAGGTGAGAGATTATATAGTTATAATTCCTTATGAGGCTTTTGTTTAATTTTGAATTCACTTGGTGGTAGGGCTTTGTGGAAGCTCGTCTGGGTAGATACCACCCACTCATCAGATATTCTACCGCAAAACAGCAGTACTTGCTATTGTTGTGTTCCGGTTTGAAGGGTGAGTGAGCCAGTTTAATTACAGATACAAGGAACATAACATCTTAGTTCCCAAGGTTGGTGGCGCATTGGCGATGTAAGCGATGGTTAACATCTCTTACAATGTCTATGGGTGTTGGTGACCACTTACCATCAGGTGGCCCATACGATCGCCCGACCTCACATGCAATAAAAAAAAAATTAAGGAGACCAATGATGGGATATATGATGGTCAATGTTTACCATAGACTTTTACACTGTAAGAAATATGAAGCATCGCCAACTTGGGATCTTAAATGTAACGTTGTCCTATAATAAAATCGTCTCATTCATCCCTGCAAAACAGAGTACAGTAAAGAGGGTCGTTGTTTCACTGCAGAAAAACAAACACAACACACACACAACAAAATGGATGGTAACTACTCAAATAAGCTCGCATAAACCGCGTAACCTATTGAATTATTATTAATATATTAAATAGTATCTTGTCATTATTTTTTTTAAATCTTTTTTGCATTGGCATAACCTACAACAATCGCTATCTATGTCTATTTTACAACACACATATCGACTTTTCTGGTTGTATACAAATATTTTATTCTTGTTTTTGTATCCAATAGGCCAATTAATTTATTTTTATGAATTTAATATAATCAAAAACGTTTCGCATTGTTAAATTCAGTTAAATAAACGAAAGAGTGACAGTAAACAACAAATTACACACAAACTTTGCGAAAACTTCGTACGATCTTCAAAAGGCCGTAAACGAGATTAAGTAATTTAGGGCGAAATAAGCGAAATTACTCTGGCATTGTCGGATGTTTCTCGCCATTACAGAGAATCACATAGAGTATTTGTTCTCTAATATATTTTTCTGTAGAAAGATATCGTATAATTTAATAAAATCATTTCATATTTTAATGCAATAGTATGGAAAATTTGTATGGAAATCTCGTAGTGGTCGGGTTTGCTGATGTCCGTCCTTTCTTTGGTATTCAGTACGTGCGGTATGGAGGAAAATTAAGGTAGGCCGGCGCGGACATGTGGACTTTGATTCCATGCCGATTTGATATGAAAAATAGCTACCACCTCATATGGTATTCATAAAAGCACTACATGAATTTTTATGTAAGCTGTCATATCTCCATCCGCTCTTCCATCTTGATATATCGAATACGAAACATTTATCTTAAAATTTTAAATACGAAATATACACCAGAGTATTATATTTCAACCTCATAACCTGACCGATTTTAATTTGCTGACGGCATTACATATCCGATACTGCAAAACCCAATATTTTTTACCCGTAACAAATTATACAAATATAAATTGTAACAGTAAATGACTACACAATGAAATTAGAGGGTATCTTGTTGTAATCGTTTAAGATAGTTCAGAGTTCTACCTATGCTGATAGCACAACAAAGGCTTGATAAATGGATTTTACCTTCTCTTGTTTGAACAATAATTACTTACTCTGAAAGTAAATCAGTGACGAACATTTTTGCTCGTCGCGCTCGTCGCGGAAGCACTTCCATTCCATCATAACTTTCCAAACTTATCTTAGTTAGGAACGATCAATTTTCATTTTCTCTCGATTACACTCCTCTAAGAGATGAAATTAAAGTACTGTTAAATTGCTATTTTACTAATGACATTGTTTCACATAGTTTATAATAAAATAACTAATAATGATTAATAATCAACTAATTTTCTGTTTAAAAAAATATAGTAAACATGATCGTGTAATGACTTAACTTATAATTAATGTTAATTACTATGTTAATTACTATGTATCATGATTTGTTACTTGTCATTCGGTGGTATGAATATTCTACACCTTACTATACTATACTTTTACCTCGTGGTAGGGTTTTGTGCAGGCCCGACTGGGTGAGTACAATCCACACAATATTCTGCCACTAAGCAGCAATATTGTTGCGTTCAGGTTTAAAGAGTGAGTGAGCCAGTGTAACTACAGGCACAAGGAACATAGCATCTCAGTTCCCAAGGTTGGTGTCGCATTGGCAATGTAAGGATTGCTTATTATTTCTTACATCGCCAATGTCTATGGACGGTGATGACCACTCATCATCAGGTGTCCCATTTGCTCGTTCACCTGCCTATAACATAAAAATAAATAAATAAATACAAAGGTGCATAAGATGAAATTCCAGTATAGTTGCGTAACTGTTTCGCTCTGACTATATATATTAAGAAATTCCCCATAACTTTTGAAATGATATTGCGCTAAACATTATCCAAAGTAAAACAGTCACACACAGCAAATTACAAACCTTTACAATCGATTTAGATACAGATAAAGCTATAAATAAACATTAAGTCTGCAATGAATAACGAGGAGCCGACAGATTTGTTTTCATTTCTTCCGCTTCAGCCATATATTTACATATTATACAAGCCGGAAGACCTATGTAATACATTTGCAAGATGATAAACAAAACGGAATACGGGAAGCTATGTATTACTGAATTTCGACAGGCGGCAGTTTATCAAGGGGAGCGGGACTCCGAATCATCTCATCACGTCCTATCATCTCGGCTAGAGCATTCGTCAAAAATTAAAATACCTCCGCTTTACGGTGGTCGAAGATCAGGGCAGTTACAATGTAATATCACCTTTATTTCGTCTCGATAAGGATTAATCTGTTTTGCCTTCACATTCACGTTTGTTTTTGTTAATTTATAAGAAGCTTCTAACTGATTTATATTAAGTGAATACCTTAAATAATATATTCATTATCGTAATCATAACAACGTCCTAGTAACTATATAATAGTATAAATAAAATATATTATTATTTCTAGTTAACATTAATGTAGTCAGACTGACAAGTCAAAATCAATCTTCAAAACTAGAATCATATTTTCTTAGGATATTTTTATGCCGTGTTTTTTTTTTAAATTTCATATAAAAAATTCGCTTGTACAATATTTTATTATAAGAAAATGTTTTTTTGTGAAAAGTTGAGGTATAGAATGGGAAGTGTAATGCATTGTTTAAAAGACGAAACATACTGCAAGTTAAAAAATGTCTCACAGCCTAGTTAATAAACATTTTACTACTGCTGCATTTTACACATCTATTGATTGAAAAATCAGATGATAGATTTCAAACAAATTTTTCTCTTTCTATCATCTGTAGCATACGAAAGAAGTAGACAAAACATTCTATACAACCGCTATTAAAAGTTTATTAGTGAAGCGTTAGTATTTACAGATTAATTTGTATTATTCGATGTATTATGTTTAATTAGTTCGTTATTAACATAAATAAATATTTCTAAAAATCCCGCATAAAATAGACAATCCATATGCACAATACGTAATACATATGTAGTTAGTGAAGATCGAAAACAAGTGTACATCCATCACGCTCAAAGGCCACACTCGATAGATTGATCGGCGGCGCCGGACATGCGACGCAAATATACCAAAGGAGCGAGAAAACACTGAGACAAAAATGGTGAGAGCAAACAAATGCCCTGTCGATAGCGTGACAGAAGGATTGATAGTTAGCGCTCGTCGCGAGACCGATCTCATTCCACCTCTGTCTGCAAAAATACGCTTCGTGATTTTATTGTATGAGATTCACTAATAAAGCTAATGTTTTTGTTACGATTAAATGCTTTGTATTTAATAGTAAATATTTATCTTAGACTTGAAAATTATAATATGATAAAAAAACTTTTATTGATTAAGCTACAATTATTACAATTAAACTCAAATTAAAAAAAATACTTTTCATAACATCTGAAAATACATTTCTAAAAGGCATTAATTTATTTTTTAAATATACTTTCACTATCACAAAAACATTATAAAAGTATGTGATGATTACCTCTTGCTGACGCTGGCGCTGGTTTGAACTCGAAATCATCGGTTTACTGATAAATAACTGGGCCATCACGGTTATATACATAGCATCATTGGCTTGTTTATGTATTACGTTTCGTTGTATATGGAAATAAGATTAAGAAATTCTAAGACTCGTATTGGTATCACAATAAAATAAAAAGCTTAACTTTTGTTTGAAACATGATAATTCCAATAATAATAAAATAACATGGTAACAATTAAAACGAAAATAAGCAAAAACAATGATGAATGTGATTATTAAAAAAAAAAAACATCAATATAGTTTTTTAGATTTCACTGGAGTAAATATTTGATTCATAATAACAGAAAAAACAATGAAATACATGTTAATTATAGATCATAATATTTTTTTTAATTTTATTTTATACTAACTTGTTAAATTTAACCGACAGTCAAACTGTCGTCGTATTTGAAAAGGACAGGATCATGTCGATCTCGAGTATTAAGTCGTTAGTTTACAATGCACAAGGGAATTTTCAAACAAAGATAGATGAGAAAGCAGAACACGAAGACAACACGCGGAGATGAAAACGAGATCGGCTTCGCTCCGTCGAGAACAGATGTAATCGGATTTCGTGTCTATGTATGATTTATACGAGCTTTTCTTAACAATGTGGTACTTTACCGGTTTATGGTAGTATTGTTTCTTGTACTTTTTGCAAAATCACATACACAATTTTTTATTTATTTGTTTAATTTAAGCACTCTATTGAGCTCTACAATATTCAATTGGAATAAAATGCCTGAAAGCATTCTCTGCCAGTCAACCTTAAGGCAATACAGAAATCGTGAAATTTAATAATACTATAAGGTATTTTTTAATTTTATTACTTTTTATTAAGAAAGTCAAATCAGCAATGACCAGTATTTAAATAGTTATCATCGCCCATAAGCATTATCATTGTTAGAAATTATTAATTACACTAATATAGCGGCGCCAAGTTTGCCTCAAAGTAGCTATGTCACGCGTGTCTATAATTACAATGGCTAAATCATCAATCCATCCGACACGAAACAGTAATGAATGTTGCTATTTGGCGATCAATGATAAATTGGCTATATTCTATGATTGAATTAAAAATATGTTTTCTTATAAAAATATTAATGAAAAAACAACTTAATAACTTATAATCTATGTGAAATTTATAAAAGACTATGGTTATAACCACTCTAGGTTAGTCAAAACGTCACAAAAGCATAACGTTCATTGACCTTTCTTTTTATAACAGCAGGTGATATGCCTTCGCAAGCAATTGATAAAATATATCGTCTATCATATATTATACACGTAATGTACCCATGTCAGTGTCAGATATACATTTTCAAGAGATCAATCGTTGAACGCGGCACTATAAATATAAATTTAATAACACTACTTTTTATTTATATAACAAAATCCCCTCTCTGTATATAATAAAACATCATCTACTCGTAGTATACGCAAATTCCTGAACACATAATATCTATCTTATAAATAACATACATATTTACTTATTATTATTAATTATGACATTCAAGAATAATACATTTGTTTTGATTTGTTAAGTATGATATTTATATAAAAAAACAATTGCTTCTTTAGCTTAGGGGGGTCCTTTTAAAGTTGCAGACCACGAGGTCTCGGTTTCGAATCTCTGGTCTGAGCGGTAAAAGCTTTTGTGTTTTACTCTCATGAAGCCCATAGTTAGGAAGCTGGCAGTGTAACTCTTCCGTTACTCGGAGCGGAAGGCCTGATTTCTCTCCGATCATATTGGATTTCCGTTCCATCGGATTGTGAAGAAATTTACATGTGATTTCTTAGCCTGTGATATATTTGCGCACTACTTTTCTAAATTACATTTTTTTATCTTCACCACGTCATGTTCGATTATAATTTATAAAGGAGAAGGTATTCTATAACATCAAAAAGCTTAAAATAAAAATTCGACGGTAAAAAGGAAAATTAAGCATAGGACCAGCGGAAAGAACCTAAGAGGTTGTTTAAAGATTATTACCCAATAACTTTTGATCGACTAGGTATTCAAACCCGCAACCCCAGTGACATCAGTTGTATAAGCTATCCACTAGACCAACAAGCTACTATAATCACAAAAACATTTAGATAAAAACGACATATTATGTTATATAATATGAGAATTTACCAAAGGTGGTGATAAAACTCGCGACTATTAACACAACGTTCAGTTTTAGTAACCACTTTTTTTCAATACGATTATAATAACACTATTTTAAATAAATTTTATATTGTTTCAGAATTTGTGATGTCTGAAGGCGGCCACGGCGGTTCCGGCACATACCCGGCTCGTTCTCCTATGTCCAGCTCCACAACTGGGCACTCCAGCTCAAGTCATCACAGGTTTGTTAGAATTATTCAATAGTATCTTATATGAATTCATTAGAAAAGTTTGAGTTTGAAATAAGAAACCCATGGATGACAATACACTAAGGGGTCCAGATCGAACCTTTAACATGTTAGGCGGTCCGTAAACCATTACGCTATTGACGCCTAATTTCAATATGTCATTACAATTTTAAAACCTTTTAGTAAAGTTCAAAAAGCTATGTAAAAGGTTAAATTTTAGTTGTGACTTGAGCAATAAAGTTACTGAATGTGCACGTGAAAGCCCATAAATTTAATAAAGACATTTCTGACGATAAAAGCGTGCCTATCGGGAGACTAAAAAACGTTTATTAATGCACTTACTTTCTAAAATTTCCTTTGAGCTCTCGAGCCCTTCCGAATTAATCTTAGCTTTCGTCAAAAGGATCGTGAATTTCCGCATTCCGGCCTTACATTGAATGTAAAGCGACAAAAATATTTTGGAGATTTGACTTTTTTTTTATTCCATAGGTAGGCGGACGAGCATATGGGCCACCTGATGGTAAGTGGTCACCAACGCCCATAGACACTGGCATTGTAAGAATTATTAACCATCACTTACATCGCCAATGCGCCACCAACCTCGAGAACTAAGATGGTATGTCCCTTGTACCTGTAATTGCACTGGCTCACTCAACTTTCAAACCGGAATATAACAATACCAAGTACTACTGTTTTGCGGTAGAATATCTGATGAGTGGGTGGTACCTACCCAGACGAGCTTGCACAAAGCTCTACCACCAAGTAAAACGATGATATATATGGAGGCTACAATTTTTTTTTTTAATGTAAGGGTCGGCAAACGACCCTGATGCTCACCTGATGGAAAGTGACTACCACCGCCCATGGACATCTGCAACATCCGAGGTCTTGCAGGTGCGTTGCCGGCCTTTGAGGAAATAATACGCTCTCTTGAAGGTTGCAATGTCATATCGGCTTGGAAAAGTTGCCGGCGAAAGCTGGTTCCACAGAGTTATTGTGCGAGGCAGAAAATGCCTTAGGAGGTGGTGAGGATGGAATTTTGAGTTATGGCGCGATGTCCGGTGGAGAAATTCAGCGGCCGGGACTAAACCAAACAACTCCTCAGAGCACTATAAGAGCAGTCTATGATGACGTATAAGCAAAAACCAACCTTCAAATAATTCAATAAATATGTTTATATTTTTGTCAGAAATTATCTTGTTAAAGCGACTATTTTAATCAAACTTTATATAATCGTATAATCACAACATATAAAATGACCTTACAGTGACCACGTATCATTAGGTGGCTTATTTGCCCGTCCGACTAATTACGTTATAAAAAAAAAAAAACTCTCTGCTTTAATTTAATATCAAAAAACAACATCTTTACAACTCATTTTTTGTTGTTTGTGCCATGACAGTGTACAAGGTGATTTATTTATTTCTTACATTTCCATTATCTATGGGCAAATTACAAAGAGATAACCAATTTAAAAATGTATATTATAAATCAAATATACATATAAATATAATAGAAACTTCCAGAACTTTATCTAATTGAAGTCGTGTTAATTTCACGAATAATCCAAATTGAAATTGTATTTCAAAGCTAATAAAAAATTGACAGACCCTCCAGCCTCCATGAGACAGCAAAGAGCGTCACAGGCTCTACATTAATTTAAACTTATCCGTGAGAAAATACTGTAAACTTTTCAAACGCGAAGGTTTTCTAACTTACGTTTTAATTCTAGCTCTGTTTCCGGACGCAGGAGAAATTAGTAGCTTAGTTATTTAATGAAGAGTCTATTTTAAATGGTGCTGCTGTACTATTTCCTATTGCTAAAGAATTTAAATCATTATTATAATTATGTATTTCTTGTGTATATTGTTTAAGAGAGTTGATGCAATGAATACATATTTTGCAGTTAAGCAAAATGATTACATATTTTGATTTTGGTATTAATTGTTGGTAACATTATTAAATTTCTTATAATCAAAATAAATAAATATATTTCAACAATAACCCAATTCCAGTTACTTATTTTCACTTTATAAACAGGTATGTGAAAATTCAATCTTTTGTCGCTATGCCGGCGTAATCCTAAATGTTGAATGAACGATAACGTGTATTCCCTTTTCAAATCGTTCCACCGTCAACGGATATTTTAAATTTATTTTGCTGTATCTCGTATCCTCATGATAGCAAAAAATATTTATGTATTTATGTTTACAGTAGATAGATACATGTCAGTCAAAATGCTTAAGCTTAAAATGAAGGATTATCATGACTGCTTTAAACATTTTTTACTTTCGTTATATATTCGTCTTATAGATCTTCAACTCATTTATTCTTATCATTTTTAATGAGCGATTTTTGTGTTCATATATAATGTACCTCGACTCTGCTTTTACGATTTGGCTCAATTTTCGTATTAAGGTTTTGTATTTAAGTTTATCACAAATAATATAAATTTTATAACTAATTTTATTAGAGTCGAGCGAAACTCGTCCATATGTAATATGTAATAATAATCTCATAAAACTATTTTACGTTTAAATGAATTATTTAAAAGCTAGTTATTGTGTGCTAAGCGGCAGTGAATTTAGAAACTCATCCGTGCAACTTCACCTAAGGCAGCGATCCTCCCCAGTGACGTCACAATTTTATGTAATTAACGTACGTAGCCGTTCGTGTCAGGTCTTGTTACACTGCAGATAACTTTACTTACGAGAAATCCTCGGATATTTTGTCCTTATAAATCTCGTCTCCCTTGCTAGAATTAAGTATTAAATACTGTTGAGAGGTATCTGTCTGCCGTTAGTTGACAACTTAAAACGAGCAGAGTATTGTATAACGTTATATAAAAATATAAAAATTTTATACATATTCCCAACGAAAAGTATGAATTCTAAATTAACCATTTGTTATCTTCTAAACAAAAAACTATTTTCAATAAAAAAATATTTTTTCTAAGTGTTTTATTCAAACAATGGTAGGCCTGGATATTCATAGCAATAATGGCTACATGTTTACGAGAACTGCTAATCATTAACAAACCGGTTCGTTTAGCGTGCACACATAAAAAAAGCGGTCTGAAACTATATTTTGATTCCCATTTTCCACTACACTCGAATAAAATAAAAATCCCTTATAAAGTAACATTGTTCAATATTTTTATTAGAAAGTTAGAATACAAAATATTACATACAAAAATATTGTAAGACGAGTATATTATTCCATAATTATAAAAACACATTGTGTTAATTTATAAACTTAAGAAACAATACTAATAAAAATATCAGTAAGTTGGTGACTGTGCAGTTGGAGCTGAATATCAAGACATAACATTATATTTTGATGAAATATTTTAATTTATACAATACTAATAATTTATATATTTTATTTTATATTAGTATAGTAGCCGAGATAGTCCTGTGGTTAAGCGATGATTGCGAGTTCAAACCCAACCAAACACTGAATTTTCATGAGCTTAATTTATATATATTTATAATTCATTTCGTGCTCGTAGATGAAGGAAAACATCGTGGGGAAACCTGAATATGTCAAATATCATTGTTATTCTGCACCAATCCGCATTGGAGCAGCATGGCAGAGGCTCCTTCCTATTCTTCTAATCATAGAGAAAGGAGGCCTAAGCTCTATAGTGGAATACTTAGAGGCTATTACTTTAAATTTAATGTACATGTACTGTATTGATTTAGGGCATTGACACTGTAAGAAATAGTAATCTTTGTACACTGTCACAGTTTTTTTTTTAATAAAAGTAATTTACTTCGTAGTTACCTATTTTCTCATCTCATATAAATAAAAAAATATATATAGTTGGTTATTTACTACAGACGAGTATGTGATAGTGTGCAGTGTACGATCACCGGACGTACTCCTACGCCGCTCGCCGCGCTCCACCGAGACATGGAAATGCTCTACTGAATCTATTTACCACCAAAACCCCTTATCTACTTTTTGCTGAGCGAAAAACTGAAATGCAATTTTAAAATTAGCTATGCTGAAATTTTAGAGAATGCATTCGCTTTTGTTAAATACGTATCCAAAAATCAAATGTGAGCTTCCAACTTTCTTTATTTAATAAAATAGTGAAAATATTTTTTTCTCTTTTAAACTTCATTCATGTTAAAGTCCTTTAGTAATCAATTCAATTGAAAGTGTGTGTCTTATACAAACAACTTTGTAAAGTTTATATATATATTGTGACGCTGATTCTTTATATTATAAATAATCACGGTTCTTTATTTGTAAAAAGATGTTGCAGCTCATTAAGTTAAGCTTGTATGTATGTAAGCGCTAAACAAAGGATCGTGTAGCCCGATTAAAAAAAAATGTAGATCGAGAAAGATTATACGATAATATAACATGACGCTTTGTACCCAAAAGGGAACGGTGACACAGGAAAAACTCCGCAGAGCCGCTAGTACTTTTATATCAAAAGCATTTCTTACATGAATCGTACTTAAATATTTGGTTAGGCGAGGCTGTTTTCTAGCTTCTATAACGAGGACACTGTCTGAATACGTTAATATAAACAAAAAATATGTACATATATGCCTTTTGCATGAGACTTGAATTTATTCAAAAAAAAAAAGGTTCTGTATGAATATGACCGCACCTTATTGCTAGACCTTATGAAAACAATGTTTAGAATCAGATTGAGTTTTTGTTGTCCAGCACGTTAAAATGCACAAAATTTATAGCAATACAGAATAAAAACATTTATTTTCAACATTACCTTCGCAATTCACTTTTTACACACGCCTTTTTTTACCTAAATATATACAATATTTACTTACAAACGAACACGTAACGTGATACGTGCAAAATATTAATGACGTTTTCATATCGTACATAGGTCGCTATGAGTGTAACAGCAAAGGTCATTAATACCTTATAGGGTAGATCCCCGTGCGGTCACAATTTTGCCTGTTCACGATTCGAGACGACCCTCGCACATTGCGTTAGCTTTCAAATTGAACTTAAATAATGCATGATCTAACCTTAAAATCTCATTTTATGTTATTACTTTTACTATCTGAAGTTATTTGAACGGTATTGGTTTGCTATCTAAATGCAAATACCGCTTTTGACCGTCTCAATGGTGTGACAAGAGCTGTCGATTGACTTTTGATAAGTTGTTTTAAAGGCGTATAAAGTTTTGTACTATGTTATCTTATCGATCTTTAAAGTAATAATTTAAACATTTGCTGACTATCCATCGATGTTATACTATACTAATACTCATACGTATCTAATGTATGTATGTTCTCATTTATCTTATTACATTTTACTTTATATAATTTACTTTACTTCATTCATTCATCTATACTTTAATTTATTATGTATAAAATAAAACTATTAGTAACTTTATTAGAGTTCTCTATTCTCTCTATTCTCTCTCTCTATTATTTTAATACTATTTTCAGTTTTACAATCTATTACAACACATTGTTTTAGATAAGTTTGTTTATTAGTTTATGAAATGAAAATTACATTGTTAAACATCGTTATTAGCTGTATATATTAATTATTATTACCACAGTATCTATCACTTACATTTTTGAGGTCAACTGAGAACATTGGTTATTAAGAATAACAATATGTATTTACGACATCGATAGTATCTTAAGATAGCATAAATACATACAAAACATGAATAATACTTGTCGGCGAGAATGTGGTGCTGTCATTAATTTGACTATTGAATTTGAGATGATAGTGATAGTAAATTTTTTGGTTGTTATATCACTTTGGCGGAACGTGAAACGTACAGCCATATATTGTGTTTGGACGTCATCGACGGAGCGCCTTTAATTTTAATTTCGTTTGAATTATTCTTTGGTTTGAATTATAACATAAGATGGATTTACCTATTGTCTATATTTATGTAATGTATCTACCTATAATTATTTCTTTTTTTACTGTATAGATAGGCGGACGAGCATATGGGCCACCTGCTGGTAAGTGGTCACCAACGCCTATCGACAATGGTATTGTAAGAAATGTTAACCATCGCCAATGCGCCGCCAACCTTAGGAACTAAGATGTTATGTCCTTTGTGCATGTAATTACACAGTCTCAATCACCCTTCAAACCGGAACACAACAGTACAAAGAACTGCTGTTTTGCGGTAGAATATATACTTATAAAGTGCGCGACTAAATTTGCTAAATGATTCATTCCTTATAAAAAATCGCAAACATCATAAACTAGGAATATATCTGAATAAAATAAAAAACAATAAGCAACTATGATAAATTAGACGAGTCACCGTGTTCATTAGTCTAACTTCAAAAACAAGAGGAGGCAATAAAATCACCCCTTTATAATACGTAAGTGGAAACGAATCATATGCTATCATTAATCATAATTACGCTCTTTCGACTCACCTAATCCCCACATGAAATACTACTTATATTTTGTTTGTTCATCAAATCCTTGAACTAATTAAATACAAAGATTAAAAGGAAGACCCTTTTAAGAATAGAGTGTTTTCACTTACATAGCGGTCGTTATTTTGAATATTTCGTAGCGATTTAATAAATTTATTTTTAAATGACCTACAATGTTTAAAGCACAATTACTGTTAGGATGCTTACAGCGTAATTACACAATTATATCAAGAGCACGTCGCGCCAGGTAAATCTCACTGTTACTACATTTTATTTCTGCAATTATTCTTAAGTCAATTTTTTTTATTTTTAAATACAATTCAAGTATACAATTATGTTCAAGTGTTTGATAATAAATATAAATGGAAATCAGAGTGATGCCGATATAATTAGGCAATCTGTTACTAGAACGTGATTACGCATCACTCTTTAAAAAAAAAAAACAAATACATGGGACATTATCATTAATAAAAAGAAAAATAGTTATTTGATTATAACTACCTATATTAATTATTTTTCCCTGGAACCAATATTTAAGGTCCTACGATTTGGTAAAGCACAGTCATTCTGAAACTACTCGACTCTGTTTTTCTTCGACGATGGTTTTGCCAAATCCACATCGCCCATCTCTTCTTTGTAGTCATCCCGATATTGTATGTTAATGGTCGATGTTGATTCGGTAAGATACTCGAAGATTTGATTATCTTCATCGTCACCGAGCAGCGCCTCGCTATTAGTAGATTCTCGATTGATTATTATTATTATTTCTTGTACAAATTCATCGTTGCGCTGTTTCAATCGCTTCAAAAGGGAATTTAGAATTCCCGGTTTCGAACCACTGAAATGTGCCGCCGTTCATCTATACCACGCTTTCTTTCCATCACTGGACCGCACCTCTCTTTACCCAGGAAACAATAGTTTTCAAAATCGAACTTTGGTGTCTGCAATTCGATTGATGACGGCGTTGTTGATGATGATGATGGTGAGGGTGCATGACAACTCTGTCCGCAGTTTCAAGCATACGCTTGTGTTCTCCAGCCCCACGAAAAATACTCGCTGATAAAAGTGACTGAAAACCACGTTTTTTCACTGTAACCACATGCATGCTACGCAAAACATCTACTCCGTAAAGCATTGATAAACAAACTGAACGTTTCCCAGCAACGGAAAGGGATTGAACACATTCACTTCATTTATACACATTCATTTTTTTAAGGCTGTTAAACCCCGTAAGGATTGCGAGAGGCGTACGACCTTAAATATTGATGCTAGGAAAAAAATGTGGAGATCAAAATTGCTGGTCTTCTTATTTCATACAACTTTGTTCATATACAATTAAGCCCTAAAGTTAATAATAAACGAGATAATTTCATAACTACACTTTGCCTTTTTTCCGCTGAATTCCAAAATCGATTGATCGTACATGAAGATGCACAACAAATAAAATGTATAGAATCGCATGAACAACAATTTAAATCCTTATTATTTTGACCGAGTTATCAATGAAAAATGGTAATACCTATAAATCAAGATGGCGGCTAACGCAGGATTCGAATTTGGTCGCTATTTAAAGGTAGCTGATGTTACTAAGCAGATCGTAAAACGTTGAGCCCTTTTATATTATATTAAAAAATCTTACATCATTCGCAAGATTCCAATTTTGAATTTCTTTCACGATGACAAGTCTCAAGAACTATCCAACTTCGCGGGAACTATTGTAGTGCACAACTGTGTGTCTAAACAGAGGTGGTACCTAATCTTTATATCCACTCTTCACATCTAATAATATCAGATTAACAATTCTTGTATAAATATATATTTTATGTATCGAGCGAACGTCGGTCAGGTACTGCCAATTATATATTCTTCATCCAAAAAATAGATGTGTGATTAACACACGAAAAGCAATAAAATTGCAATATTCATTGAAGTTTAACAGCAATATAGTAATTTTAAATAAAATTGAATTTTAACTTAGTATATGTACAGAACTTATACATACACACGCAACTACTAAATAAACAAAAACATACATATCAATTATATGACAGTAATTGCTTAATTTATTTGAGACGATTAATATAATTCTAAGCTGATTATTATACTCATAAGGACGAGAAAGTTTAGTCGTATTTATATTTACAGAAAATATAATATCTTTCCATGAAATATTTAATGTTCGAGCACCAACACCGAAATAATTCCTACATCTCACCATTAAACAGATTTTCCTCAAATAAACAAGAAAAACAGCCATAAGTATCGATAATACTTATCCGAACTGTTCATTCGTTTTCCATCAACTCGTCGGCTGCTAAAAGGGGGAAAAAATAAGACCGACTGACCACATGTCGAGCCAAACCACTCGTACCCGCTCCCTCGAAAGTGAGTGACGTCTCAGCCGCAAAGAAGCTCCATTAACCAACAATTTTAAGGGGCTCAACGAAGATGCGAACGCGTAATAAATAAAGCTTTTGAGACAGATAAATTATCTTTGACTCGCGTACAACCACTTTTGACAAATTATCTGTCATAGAAGCTAAAAACAAATTTGTTTAGAACAGAAAAACTTACGAAACGCGTATGAATAATTGAAGTTTGAAAAGATTTTATTCTCGCGGCGTCAGGAAAGTATATTAACATTTTCCTGTACAAACTGAACGCCAAAATTGAGGTAGGACATTGGAAAGAGCAGGGGCTGATGTTATTAAAGTTTTAATTGCTTTTATCGCAGGCTTTAGCTTTAAAAGCCTGAAAATGCGTGTGACTATGTACAGTTATCGAATTAAATCTTTTAACGGAGTGCGGTTTAATGGCGACACTCCATTAAGTCTTGCGGTCGAATTGGTCACATGCCCTTTTAGTGTAAATTATATTATACACATAATAAACGTTTAATAAATTTGAATTACTTTTACTAAATGAGGGTTGAATATTCTATCGTTAAATACATTAAATATTAACAATAAATAAGGATAAGCTACTTTGTGCAAATTTTACGATTTTCTGGTGTTAACATTAACTGTTAGCCAGTGGCTTGTGTGTATGTTTACATTCTTAATTGGATGGAGTATGTTTAACTTGCTTAAAATTTCCTTTGTGATCATACTGTGATATGTCATAAAATTATATTTTCAAGTTGACTAATAACGTATACATTAAAATAGAATATGATGTGAGATTTAGGTCGAATATCTTTTATAGGTTAGCTTACCTTGCTCACCTTACCAACCTTGTACCTTTACCATACTATGTACATGTATCCCTTCAACATATATAGCCCCATATATGTATATGGATTTTTATTTTAAATTTAGTTAGTAAGCCTTTTTAACACAAACGTATATTTATAATACAAATTATTTATATGTATATTATATTATTTTTAATACAAATATATGTCGAGACGTAGACATTCCATAAAGCCATTATCTATAAACTACCTATTTAAAATGATGTTTTTTATAACATGTTTTGATAAACATAGATATACACTGTTGGTTGCCAGGAAGAGATCGCTTTGTAGCGAGCGATAAGGCCGCTAAAGTGGTATGCTAATTAGGTTGTATCAAAGTGTTATGTAATTTTTTAATCTTTGTTACGTACAATAAAGTACAGTCTATCTATCTATCTATCTACATGTTCAAATATTGCACTTTACTACTTCGTGCTAGTTTCGACTGTCCTCGCTCTTTGTCGCTACCCTTCCTTTTCAACCTTCATATAGACCGATATAGACTCCAACAATATATATTCTCGTAGGTAAATCTGTTAACAAGTCACAGCGAAAACAAAATGACAGCGGCCGCTGACAAAGTGACCATTAGTCGTTTGTAGATTTATTCAGCGAATATCCCGTCCAGGCAGATATAGTTAAAATCGTTTGTTTCAATCGTGAACAATATGTCATAATAACGACGCCCTATGCTCGGGTTGCATCCAGTTGTCCTGCTATTGTCCCATGCTATCCAATTAACATGAAACATGTCAAGCACATTGATATGGAGTGATGTTTCGCTGTGTCACTAATTATCAGCCTTTTGTTACGCAAATATTGTACATGACCATAAATGTATGTTTGTTTACAGCTATACAGTTCAGATGTAACTTCAACATAATTTACCAACCCGTCTGGGTAGGTACCTACTCATCACATATGTATATATTCTACCGCTAAACAGTAATACTTAGTATTGTTATATGTAACTACAGGCACAATGAACTATCTTAGTTCCCAAGTTTGGTGCGGCATTGGAAATTTAAGGGTTGGTTAATATTTCTTACAGTGCCAATGCCTATGGACGGTTGTGACCACTTATTAGATGGCCCATTTGCCAGTCTGACTACCAAATTTAAATAAAAAAATTATACAAATTTAGAATAACATTTTCTTATAAGCTTATATAAAGCGTATATATATAGGTTGGTCGTTTAATCTACAGCATCCTTCGCGTGGTTGCTAAGTTTTATAGAAGAAATTCACATTCATAAGTTATTATTTTACTACAAGGACTTTTATAATAATATTTTTATAGAAAAAAGTAGTTATGTCTCTTATCAAGGAGTTACTAATATTGCACCGTTCCTCAGACTATTTGAGGAACTAATCTGAAGTTTGAACACTCGTTTGGCGCTGTAAGAAATGAGTATATTTCTTACAATGGCAATGTCAGTGGTGGTGGTGACTATTAAATATTAGGTGGCTCATTTGCCAGTCTATGTTAAATAAAATAAAATAATAAAATAAAAAAGTGCAGGCAATTATTCTGTGAAATGTTCTCCCATTACATGTTCGCCAATCAAAAACGATTGATGATTTTAATAAACGTGTGAAATACTATTATTTATCACTGTTATGATTTTAAAACACAACACTAACTTTACATATGATATATTTATAAATATTGACTGCCTCGTTGGTCTAGTGGTTAGATATAAGGCCGCAGACCCGGTGGTCCTGGGTTCAATTCCCAGGTCGGGCCAATAAATAGTTATTGGGTTTTTCTGTCAGAAAATTCTCAATAGCAGCCCGGAGTCTGGAAGTTGGAAGTGTATACACTCCTGTGCCTCGGAAAGCACGTTAAGCCGTTGGTCCTGCGCCTGAACTCTTTCCGGTCGTGTCGGATTGCCATCCCATCGGATTATGAGAGCTAAGGAAAAGAGAGTGCACCTGTGTTTGCGCACACACTTGTGCACTATATCTCCTGCGCAGTTGGCTAATCTCTCTTGAGATTGGCCGCCGTGGTCGAAATCGGTCTGGAGGACCCCTTATTTATAAATATACTATATATTTTCCCGTTGTAACTTTATTAACATGTTTATTTTTTAATTTTACTTCTTGCCAACATTTCTTCATTAAATGCAAATTCAACTCTATGATTCTCTAGGAGTCTAAAATAAATCTCTATTGAACGATATGATAACTGCTTTTATACTTATTTTCTGTGTGTGGTGTACTATTAAAAATCCACCTATCTACTCTTATTTTCCGAGCCAGTTTAGGATAGGGACGACAATGGCCCAAAAAACGAACCTGCCATTTTACATCGCTAGCCGCTACATACACATATGGTAAAAAACCACAAACTATTGCGTTAGATTTAAGATATCTGATTGGATAATTTGTTAAACAATACTGCGTCTTCTTTTTTGAATGTCAATTCGGAAAATGATGACAAATGACAGAAATAGCGACATCAGTGTTTAAATAAAGTCACTGAACAACGTTTAAAAGTAAGGCCATATATATAATATTAACATTTTAAGCTACTCAATAAAATAAAAACGAACCATAAATCCTAAGGATTCATAATTAATTCATTATGATTTACAGTAGTACACAGTGAGTATTGGTCAGGATTCGTAATGAACGGCATAAATATATATTTTTAAAAACTTTTATTTCACTTATAATGTTTACTTGTCCGATTAGATCAAATCTTGCAAGCTAAATTAGAACCACTTGCTTCCACTTAACCTACGCAGGTGAAATTTTACACGTTGTTTCAGTTACCACGACAATGCATTTTTACTGTAAGACTAACCTGATTCCATACCCAGTGCAGAATTAACTCCTTATCGATCATAGTTTAGGCGGCATCGACACAATATTTTGTATATAACAACTTGTTTTTAATAATGTATTTTATTATTATTACTTTAATTCAGATACCTTAGACAATGAAGGAATAGATTTAATGAATATTATTTCATTGGCAATCAAATATTTTAAAAATATCGGTAGTAAGAATGTGAATCTGAAACACTTACAAGTACATAACGTGTAAATATTATGTTTATGACAAAATATATGTGTAATATATAATATAAATTAAGTCTTATTTAAAATAATAGTTTATATCAAACATAATAATGAACAAATAATATTCCAATAGGAGATTTTTTTAATTTTTTGAATGTTAAGTTAGCCTATGATTGATTTTTTTGAATGTTAAGTTAGCCTATTTTGTTACAATATTTTTATACATGCAATTAGACAAATATTTTTTCTGAATATATAACTTCCGTTACGTATACGTATACGTTGACTTCCTATTTGATAAATTAACATAAAATAACCGAAGACACGCTTGACGAGGCGTATTAAATCGACTAGATTAAAAACAATCCAAGTATGCAAGTTATATAATATATTGGCCTGCAATCCATGTCAACAGTTATAAACGATTTAAACATAAATTAAGATTTGGCTAAACAAATACCTACCCATATATTTTAAATATATAGAAACATTATATTATATAAATATCTTTTTCAGGCTATATCCATTCAACGGAATAGGAAAAGATAGTTCACTATGTACAATAAAATTAATAATCGTTATTATATATACTGATATAAATAAACACAGGCAAACATCTTTATTTATTCGACTTAATTGACGAAACTGGCGTGGGATGTAATTATCGGAGTAATATCAAATAAAAATCGCTCGCTAACGACCTCCGGGGCAAATCATGCGTCCATAAGCAATCCTCTTACGAGTATGTTAAGCCCCTTCGCCCCAGCGCATAAGCCGAGCAATAGAGATATGATAGACGTTATTAATTAGATGTCGTTACGTCTTATGCCATTTCATTGTGTGAAAGCGGAAAAACTATTGCCCTAAGTAAACTTCCCCTGAAGATTCAGCGGACCCCTCGAACCATGCGTCTTTCGCAAATCGATTATTATCGTTAAATCTATCTATAAACAATATTACTTTCCTCATGATATTAAATATTATATAGAAATATTTTATACAAGACTTGATTTAATTGTTCTTGTTACATAACAAGAACAATTAAATCAAGTCTTGTATAAAATGTGGGTCTAATTTTGGAAATGTTTTATCAAACCAGATAGTACCTACACCGTGAAGCTGTAATTTTGCTTGCACCTTTAGTGTTTGTGATAGTTTACTAACCACAATTATCTAAATCGCAGATCAGAATCCGATTAAAAACCAGTTGCCATCGACCAATTACATTTAACTGTCGTTCATTGCGTTTATTTTGATAAAAAACATATTATTAATCATTTTCCGTGCCTTTATTCTACATTATATTTTAACTAGAAACCATTATATAAATATTGTTGATTTTATTTTAATCTAAAATTATCTTTATGTTAATCCATACAAAGCTTACAACCTTAAATTTCCGGGCACTTCATATAAAAATATGTTAAAAAAGCGCAAATATGCTCATATTGCTGATCCCATTTGCTGAAGTTGTATATAAAAATATAATATTGATGTTATATGAACATAATATTTTTATATAAAAAATGTTTAATATTCATACATCGTTTGAAATAACTTTAAATAAGTAGTATCATAAGTATAAATTATAAAAAGTTAACAATACAACCACAGGCTTCCGTGCTTGAAAACATTTACGAGCTCATTCATGTTGCATCATTAGCAATGACTTTTTAATAATGTTTGTATTCTCTGAAAATCGCCCACACGTCAACAATCGTACACAAAACTAATTACACAATTCCGCTAAATTTACTTGCCAATTACGAACATAGTTGTCAGCAAATCGTGGCTGCAATTACGTATTGCGAGCACGCGGCGAATTGAATTTTATTTTAAAACCCGTGATACCAGAGCAGACTCTCCTGTTACGCGCCATTTCATGCGTAATTTGATATTCGGATGACAAATTAGTCGGCGAACACCGAGAGTGCGCCTGAAATTATAGGACGCTGCTCCGACCGTACCACTACGTCGCGTCGCGTCGGATGACGGTGCTGCCTTCTCGGTATCTATATTAAAGTTAGACAATGAACTAACTTAAACTAAATCTATTACATAAACAATTTAAATAAAGAATTTTAGAAAATAATTTCGATGTGAGATTGATTCATTTACAATCACAAATTACAAGTAAAAGAGTAAGGGTAAATCAAACCTTACCTTTAATTTCTCATGATATAATTGTAACAATTAAAAACAGCTGTTTTTAATTGTTACAATTATATACTTACTTTATAAATATGTAATTACTAAATTACTTCGGAAAAATTAAAATTTTATTACAAGTACCTAATTAGTATTGACTATTAATAGTCGTGTTACTTTGAAAAATTTTCTTTACTTTGTTTCAATAAAGCCCGATGACATCATTAAAATATTTCTCAATCGTAATTTTAACATATTTCTTTCAAAGTTTTGCCATTACAAGAACCTATGTAAAATACTATATATGTTTCTCTACATATGTGAGAAGCTATCCCTGAAATAGAATAAGTTAACAAAACTTTGCAGACATCGAAGAAGCACTTAAAATAACGACTATATAACAGACTCGAACTACTGATTACACAAAGTAACACTAATCTCTTATTTTTAAAATAAGGATGGAACTAATATTACATATATGGAAATTTAAAAATTGCTATTTCATGTCTCGTGTCTATTTCAAAGACATACGAGAATCAGTACCCGGATTTGAATCCGTGATCTTCGATTGAGATCTACATTCTTTATCTCCTGGGCTGATAAGTAACAAGGAAATAAGTTATGGTTGTTTATAATGTTTCCTGGACAGAAATGTTGCGTATTTTAAATACATATAACGTAATATATCAATCTAGTTGGATCGAAATATTTCAATATTAGCGCTTTTTGTGATAGCAGGGCTATGAAAATAAATTAAAACGTATACTATAGCTGATTTTAAATATGTTTACTAAAACGTCAGAATAAATCTATTTAAATCAATCAAATACAATAGATACAATTTAAAGAAGGTAAATATTTATTTACATAACAAAAACATTGAAGACTTAAATAAGTACAAATAAAATAGTTACTACAACTTTTGTTTTACGACGTCGGACATCAAATCACTCAATAGATGAATAAAGAAATGATTTTACAAGTTTTTGTCGTACTGTCGTGACATTTGTAGGTCTATATTTCATTCATAAACGAAAGGACGACGCGACGCGTCGATATTTGCGATGCGCGTAGATTTATAAACATTCAAGCGGGACATTAAATATAATACTTATTTTTGTATGAAAATAAAATCTAACAAATTACCAAAAGTCTTAGAACAAAAGTTGTTTCTTATGGTGTTAGCTATCAAGTCCGGCGAGGTTGCTGGGTCGTTACAAATAACCCTATATATATTATTCGGGATGTCTCGTAACCCCGAATTACTTCTGATGCACATAAACTAATACTTTAACTACACCGTCATAATGTTATTTATATTTAAAACAATACGAATACTATAAACCCACGACGGGACGATAAACATAGCTTATAAAATTTAAACAAACAAGTTAGACAAAGATGCTCATTAAAACGAGAGAGCTCTAATTTCTTAAACAAAACTTCGCTGCAATGACTCGTTATCCTGTCTTGAAGCGGTAATTGGACGGACGTAATTACTGTTTACTTGTAAAGCCATCATCTTATCATTGCCAAAAGGGTATTAGAGAAAAACACGGCCGAAGGGTATACAAGGGTAGTTACATCCCCGAACTGACTTGTGGGACAGAAGACATACCAAGTAAGACGGTTATTAATATCTTTAAACTTGGTAATAACGAACGCCTCTCAAAGGGTAGACGTCAAAACAAGGCAATTATAAGATGGGGTAATTAGGTCGCTGTATAATCTTTAGATTTTCAACGCCATTTTCATGAAAATACACCGTGGATGCTATTTCATACTCGCATACCTATCATGCTAATTAGCGTAGATAATGATGTAACTTCGCGGAAGAATTTTAATGATATTTGTCGTAAGTAACCTAATTTGAAGCAAAACTGTATATCGCTTTATATCATATGAAAATATTATATCATATAATCGTTTGTGTCGATGATTTTGGTTGCATCTCTAGTTATCTATTTTAATCTATCCAGCAGTATAAATGTAGTTAAATAACAATTTTAAAATAGTAAGATTTGAGAGAAACATTTTTTTTTATATTTGAAGCTTATAGTATAAGTACCTTCTTTCTAGTTAAATCTATACATTTGCTCCATTAAATTAAATTAAAATGATTTAAGTCCAAAACCAGGTACCGTCACTTCCATTCGTAAATTTTGAATCATTTCTATGAAAAAATAGCGCTAAGAGCGATCACATTTACGAAGACTAAAGGAACAATTTCGTTAGGTGCCCGTTGGAAAATTTGCTGACTTCAAAGGGCATTTTAACAACGACTTTTTCCTCTTTGTTGACTTTTAAAAAAGTATTTAAAACAAAAAATATTTCGACGGCCATTGCCTTTGTTGAAATAATTTTAACGAAGTATCTTTCCTCAGCGAAAATTTATTTCCATTTAACTTTAAAAAAAAGCTTGAATATTTGACATCCCAAATATACTCCTATCGTTGGATCTAATTGCAACATGGAAAACGACTTCTTATAAAAAAACTAATTAAATAATGAACTAATTTTAACAACTGCAAAAATTTTATATAACCATAGATTTTTAACAAATACAAATACATAAATTCTCTGTTACACTATTATTTATGATTTTTATATCGAAAAGAACACACCAGTAATATCGACAAGTTGCAATTGCAAAGACTTTTGACTAAGATTGTTAAGACTTAGAGATTATTCCACTACGCTGCTCTACTACGGTATAGTAGATATGTATATATGCAGGTTGCCTTACGATATTTTTTACTGCACGTTATGAATTATGACCACAAATTTAGGACTTGAAAATTCAGTAGTGCTTGCTCGGATTTAAACTGCCGATCATCGGTTTCAATCTACTCGTTTTACACACTGGGCCAAGCGTACCGGCACGTTCGTCGGTCACAGAAGCGATTATATTTTTGACATGTATTTATTGGACAAAAACTTTAAATTACTTTCGACCCAATGAGTGACTACTGAATCAATTCCTTGCATTGGTTTAAATTTCTACGCTTCCCTTTTGTTTTACCCTACAAATTTATTACACTTCCATCTCTTTCCAATTATCACAATTGAATTCAAAAGCCTTTTAATAATATACTAAAACCTATCCTGATTTCACATAAATCAAATTTGGCTTAAACCCCATTTTATTCTTTTATATAAAAATGTATAAACAAATATTATAATAAATGTCAGTATTGATAACTACACCCCTATTTTTAGGCCTTATGTATAGGCCTAAAAATAGGGATAATAGCTGTACGTTAATGCTGCTATGTCAAAAATCGTCTTATGTTGTTTTGATTTATAATGAACAATTCATGATATTTAATATATTAATTTAATTTGTTAGAGATACTCAAAACACTCAAGTTAATTTTTTTTAAAAGCTTTTTGATAAGAATTATGTAAAATTATTATTTCTCTATTTCTTTTATATTCTACCATTTATTCATGCACACTAAAAATAAAGCGTTACTACACGAAGCAACGGTTTGTCAGCTTTCATATGTTAAGTCAATAAGAAATATCATTCCAACGTTTCTAGCTCAAAACACACTATGTATTAGTATCTCAAGTTTAACGTAACGAAGACGCCTGTGCACAAGCAAAAGCAAACTCTAACTTGCGCTAGATATTGCTTCAGTCTTGCGTTGTATCGGTTTAATCAAGTGGCACATTCACCAATCACAATGCCCATGGCTTGATATCAATGTTATATTGGTTAATTCAGCCTATTGTGTCCATAAATAGATTCCCGTATATAGTGGTAATATGTATGTGAGAATTTATCATTTTTTCTTTATACTTAATTAATAATACAAACAATTTTTATTTGTTTTTTTAATTTTAAAGTTTATTGTAATGTACTGAATTGTTTATTATTGTAAGGTCGGTAAATCTTGATTTATTGTGTATATATATTATATTTATAAGAGTATCGCTGCATTTAATTTAGAGTGACTTGCATTGATTTCAAGTTAGAAATATTTTTTTTAATTAAAAACTAGTTAGTTTGCGACACCGACTTTGCCTGTTTGTGAGGGTGGAGGTAGAGTTATTTTCTGTACCCGTGACAACGTGTATGCAAAATTTCATGGTGATCGGTTGAGAAGTTCAGATGTGAGCACGTTACAAATAAAATAAACCAACTCACTTTCGCATTTATAATATTGGTCAGAATATCATCTATATGTATATAAAAAAGAGCAGTTTGGAAATATGTAAATATAGTGCCAATAACATAAAAAAAAAAAAACCTGTAGAAAAAAAAACATAACTCATAAAGTTTTATTATTTTAGATGAATACGATTTTATTTTAATTCAATATTAATAACATAAAGTAAATTTCCGAATATCAGAATTATATTTATTAATTTAGAAACATTTACAGCACATATTCAATATTGATGATCAATACTAAACCACATACGGCAGAAATGAGGGGTTGGGCGTAATGAGAACGGCTGTAGAAGCGTTCGCGCGTAGCACCAAGTGAGCCGTGACTATTTCGTCAGTCTAAACGTGCGCACCAATATACCAACCTAAAAATATGCATTTTAGTAATAACACACAAAATTCGAACTCAGATTCAAAGCCGGACAAAATTTTAACCCCCTCAAATTACTATTCATATAACGACAACACTCGAATTCATTCTCTAGTATTCTTGACTAATGTTCGAGTTAAATTAGTTTGGCGGGCGGCGAGTGTCGACTACCCTCACTATACGAGTAATAAACCTATCTACTATTTAAATTTAGTTTAGGAGATTAATTAAGCCGAAACCAAGTGAACGGACGTCGTACACCGCGCTCTGTCAGAACCGTCAATCGCACGCGTCGCACTGTTTTATTCTCGCACTAATACCGTCAGTGGGAGACGCAATCGAATTTGCCAAATGACGCTCACACTAAATTGGTGACGAGTGATTGATTGAAACTCCCCGCAGTTAAATCATTTCACTCGGACAATAATTTAATCTGAATATTTAGAGCGTGTCAACGATACAGGTGCATTCTTGTTTGATGTTTGGTCTTAATTGATCGATTATTGCAATTAAATTAGCGAAAACCTCAGAATTAATTAAAAACAAAATGCTTACTGGTTTTATGTAACTTCTAAACAACGAAGCAAACGTAAAAATGTTATCTTTGTTTATCACGGTCGACGCTTTGATGGATTTTTAATTTAATAACTCCATTAACTGATGACCGGTCTACTACCATATAGGTGGCACTGGTGACCTGACGTGTAGTATTAGCCTGATTAGCTACGAGGCGGCACGCCTCTGCAAAAAGCTTTAAAACGTAGCCAGTAATTCAGTTAGCTAGTGCAGTGTACACTACGACCCGAACACACACACTTACTGAAGTGAAGCACTTTAATTTTTCGAACTTCCTTTTACAAGTATTTTAAAGTGAAATGTGATATAACAATAGCCTCTATCACATGCTCATTTTTATGCAAAGATGAAATAAAACATATTTCAAAAAGAATAAACATCTGTAAGTTAACTAAGTATAATAAACAAGCTTGATTTTCATCCTAAAATATAAACTTTAAACGTGGAGTATATTTTATATGTACAACCCCAGTACGGCCATCGTAGCCCGAAGATAATTAGATACGGCGCGCTTTTACAGAGTCGCAAGGCTGAATGCCACCAAATTGCCGCCCTTCCAATCTTGTTTATGCCACGATGCCACTCTGAAGCTTCGTTTGGCTATAATTTTTTATTTTATTATTGTATTTCAAACTCTCTTTACACTTTGCTACAGGCTACAGAAGATCAAATTGCAATTTAAATAATTCGAAATAACACAAATAATATTTGTGGATAAATGAACTCATTAGATCGGATTTCTGAAAAGACCATTAATGAATTCCGATTCAATATAATTTATTTTTATAATTTATATAATCGTTGTAGTTTTAAAATTATTTGTATTGGTTATATTTTGACATTAAATAATTAAACTTTCTCAAGAAATTGTAAAAAGTAAATTATATTATATAATTTACTTTAAATATTGAGACTTAAGAAATTCGAAAGTTACAATAATTTTTAAGAGTTACATTTAAAAGAATTAATGATAAAAAAATATCTCAATAGCAGAAGTTTTTTACAACAGCTCAAGGGCATGAAAAAAGCACAAACGAATAAATACACTTTAACATTGATAATAATATTAATGAATAAGTCTTGAAAATCCAAAATTCCGATATCAATTTTATTAATGAAGAAGATAATCCGTTCATTATTTTATGAAAAAAAAAGAGAATTGCATCGCGATTCGTGATATAAATACAGCATGTCTTATTTGTAACCAACACATCTTATTCGTTGCTATTAGGGGGCATTAAGGGTGAAAAAAATTCTGTGTAACAAACTTCCAATTCTATTGATTATTTGCCACTGCCAATTACGAAGAGTTCTTGACCTGAAATCCGCGATTGCATTCTGTTTACCTGCAAGCTGTGTCCCGATCCAAGATATAAGAGCTCGAAGTTGCCACAGCTGCATAATCTGCAAGTTATTGTATTTCAAATCGCGGCCTATTTACTTCCCTAATTTATTTAAGCATCTAAAATAATCTTGGTTGTTTTAATTAACTAAATTATAGTTTAAATGGTGAACGATCCAGTATAACTACTAAGACATAACGGCTTAGTTCCCAAAGTTGGTGACACATTGGCGACGTAAGATATGGTTAATATTACTCGCATCGCCAACGTTTATGTCTATATTACCATCAGGTAGCCCATTTGCCCATCCACCTACTTATAAAATATTTTTTTTTTTTTTTTGGCACAATGTAATAATCATGTCGATATCAATTTTGAATGACCTTTGCTGCCCCATGACTGCTGAGCAATGGCTGTGGAAAAAAATGGTATTGTCTGTCATGTATTGGATCTCATGCTTACTAACAAAAGATAACCATTTGAACCTAAATATTTTAGCAAATAAAACATTTGTAATACTTAGATTACTAATTTAGTTATTAATTATGCTAGTTAAGTTTACTCTGTCAGTGAGAACGGTAGACACGACTATTCCTTGCTTGTAATAAGTAAATATATTTATTAAAAATCTTTATAGTTGATATATTTTTAGTAAATTTAATATGTTATTATATCTAATATTATTGATAAATTAAAACATATTTTATTATATTATGTAAAGCATAACATCGTTTCACGTAAACAAGGTGTTGTGATCGTGTGACGTCATCACTCAATCATCGTCATCATCAATTATATTTATTTTAGAGTTATTGAATAGCTGCTTAATAGACTATACGATTTAGAATTACAAAAACAAGCAAGGCTTGAATTATTCTAATCGAAGCTAAAGAACCCATTTGCAAAATAATACTAAAAATATGAAACAATAAATTAATAAGCAATCGTTTTAATTTGAATATAAACAATCACCTACTAAGCATGCGAGACTGCGCTTTGGTAGTTATGTAGTACCTGTATCAGAATAATATGCGACGCTTGCAAGTCTACTTACGAATGAAGTACTTATATTATAAATATAAGTTTCTTTCCCGGGTTTGAAACCATTATATTCAGTTACTACTATTGACTAGTGGTAGTGCCACGCTGCATACCTTCAGGTTGTAGCTGAATGGGCCGGCACGCCCGGGGAAGTACCACTTTCTCACTTAAAATCGGCGTAAATTGGTAGCCACGCTACCGCGTTTCGTTCGGTATGTGAGAGTCCCGGAGGCCCATTAACCCCCTCCCCCACACAAAATGAGTGCGCAGAGAGAACTCTTCATTCCGTACTCTGCAATACCCATCGGCGGCAGATCCCGGCCCTGGTTTGGTCGCTTCTGCAAAACGGCGTCACGCCGAAAGGTAGAATGCTATCAAGCCTGGGCTGAAGCATCGGCATCACGAGATGTAAATACCAGAGCAGTTAAAAAGGAATACAACTCTGCCTCCAGATCTTTCAAAAGCGTTATTGCCAAGGCGAAATCGGAGCACATTGGCAGGATTGGCGAGAGATTGGTGCGTCTTCCTTCGGGAACACGCGCATTTTGGTCTCTCGCTAAGGCTGTCTTAGGGAATTTCTGTCAGCCCTCCCTTCCATCTCTGCACAGGAGCGATGACTCGTTGGCCCATACTGCGAAGGAGAAAGCCGACCATTTGGGTAGTCCCGAATTCTTGGAAGACTGCTTTGGTGCATTCGACCCCTAAAAAGGGTAATCGTTTTGATCCAACAAATTATAGGCCTATTGCTATCACCTCCTTGTTCTCCAAGATAATGGAGTCCATTATTAACCGCCAGCTCCTGCGGTACCTAGAGGAGCACCAGCTGATTAGCGACCGCCAGTACGGCTTCCGTCGGGGTCGCTCAGCTGGTGATCATCTAGTTTACCTTCCTCACAGATGGGCTACAGTGATTGAGTCTAAGGAGGAGGCATTAGCAGTCAGTCTGGACATAGCGAAAGCCTTCGATCGGGTATGGCATAAAGCGCTTCTCAAGAAGTTTCCTTCCGGGCTTCCCGAGAAATTATGCAAGTGGATCACCAGCTTTTTGGCAGATCGGAGCATCAAGGTCGTTATCGACGGTGCATGCTCTGACTTAAAATTCATCAATTCTGGTGTTCCACAAGGCTGCGTTCTTTCACCTACTCTGTTTCTTCTGCAAATCAATGATATGTTACAAATCAGTAACATTCACTGCTATGCGGACGACAGCATTGTAGACGTTCTTTACACCGGCCGTGCTAATATTTCTCGAGAACACGTCGACGAATGTCGGAATAAACTTGTCTGAAGTCGAGACCTTGTTAGCCAAAGTCTCGGACTGGGGCCGACTAAACTTGGTCCAATTCAACCCCAGTAAGACTCAAGTTTGCGCGTTAACCGCTAAAAAGTCTCCTTTTGTCATACATCGATTCGAGAATACTCCCCTCCCTCCCACAGCCAGTATCGAGATACTTGGCGTTGAGATTTCGAACGTTATTCAGTTCCGCGGTCTATTGAAAGTTAAAGCCAAACTGGCTTCCAAAAAGCTTGGAGTGCTCAACAAGGCGAGACAATACTTCACGTCGGCCCATCGTCTAAAACTTTACAAGGCGCAAATTCGGCCCCACATGGAGTACTGCTCTCACCTCTGGGCGGGAGCTCCCCAGTACCAGCTTCTTCCTTTCACTGCATTCAACGTAGAGCAGTTCGAATTGTCGACGATCAAGCTATTACCGACCGGCTTGATTCTTTGGATTAACGTAGAGATGTTGGGTCATTCTGCATACTCTATCGCATATATCACGGGGAGTGTTCTGAGGAGTTGTTTGGTTTAGTCCCGGCCGCTGAATTTCACCACCGGACATCAGGCCAGAACTCAAAATTCCATCCTCACCACTTCGATTTCTGGAAATCCACAACAGCGCGTTTCCTAAAGCATTTCCTGCCTCGCACAATCACTCTGTGGAACCAGCTCCCGCCGGCGAATTTTCCGAACCGTTATGACAAGAAAACCTTCAAGAAGAGAGCGTACTCTTTCCTCAAAGGCCGGCAACGCACCTGCAAGTCCTCAGATATTGTAGATGTCCATGGGCGGTGATAGTCACTTTCCATCTGGTGAGCCTCATGCTCGTTTGCCCCCTCTTACATAAAAAAAAAAGTTAAGATCATGCAGCTCTATCGAATAAGATATCTAAGCGTATTAAAATACAACAATTAAAATCCTTAAATTCAGTTCATACAAATTACCTTGATTATAAGTTGATGTATGTATATTGTCATCCATTCAACAGGAAAACCAACTGACATAAAAAATATCTCCTTACATTTTGGATTCCTTATAATTTCACTCCAAAATGTAAAGGAATTCAATTGTAAAGAATCATCGTTCCTTTTATTATCTACGTAAAATAAAGTCAACCCGACGCTACCTCGCCATATACAGAATCGTGGCTCACACAAACGGCAATAAGAGCCAAAGTGAATCGTCGGAGGCGCGTCACGAAGTGCCTGTATCAGATAAGCCCGGTAGTTTGTCTGAGAATCCCTGAATCATTTGTTGTTTGCGTACAGGTCGAAAGAGAATGTCGTGACCGCGTGGGCGCAGGCACATTCATCACAGAAACCAATGGATAATATATTCTCTATCCCACGATTCGGCGCAGATCATACATCGATGTAAATATATCAATACAGTTGTATCGTGCTAAGGTCAAATTATGTTTGCACTTTATGTCTTTGTACCTCTTACATTTTTTATAGTTATTGGTCTTCGCTAATTTTTATTACTAACAATTGTTTAATAATAAATGATTTTTAAAGAGGAGACAAATATATGTAATAATTTAAAAATAAAAACAAAGGTTACCATATCCACTTATATGAACAAAAATAAATCCACGTTGACCTGAGCCTACGCATACTCTTTATCCAGCAAGGAGCAAAATTGCGTCGGCGCTTGCATTACACATTTTAATGTGTCATGTCGTTCCACTAACTTTGATATCTTCTACTAGTTTACATATTATTCATTACATTTCTCTATATATTATTATAATGTAATGTTATTTAATGATTCCTTTCAAACAATTCAAGTTGTTCAAGTAACGTATTTCCGAAAATATAATACCTACTTGTTAAAGGTTTTATCGACATTTCATATAAAACTTGTATTTGTTCCAGGTATGTTTGAATAAATAATTGGCTGAAGCCAATTCCTAGAATTACTTAAGCAAATTACATCAATATACGGTAAGAAAGTTTTATGTCATTCAATCTTTCAAGATTTCAATTAAAATACTTATGTATATCACTAGCAAATTCAGAAACGAGGAACTAGTAAACATAGTGTCCTAATGAACTTGCATGTAAATTAGCATAAAATTATGAAAATTAATTCGTCACACTCAAGAACAAAGATTCGAAAAATAAAAAAAATTCAGTTACAATATCTATATTATCTTTAAGTCTATGGTTAAACATTCAATCTCTTCCCGTCAACGAGATGAGAGCAAAATATTCATCATTTTAATTAACACCAATACTTCTGTAATATTTAAAGGCCCCGCTACAACAGACGTAGATACATCTGAAACGATAGCACTTTTACCCTTTACTTTTAGCGGAGGATTCTCATTACGAACTTTTTTAATCGTCCTTTGTGCCAGTGAAAAAAAATAAATCCGTTGTGATGCGAGAGACGGCGCGGCGTGTCCCGTGCTCGTAATTAAACTGACACCGTCCCCCGGGACGAGTTTTGAATGTTATTAGAATCTCTTTCGCGCCGTCGCCTCTGATTGGAAATCCTTTATAATACACCGTGCTGTCTCCCGTGCTGACGAGATAAATACTGCAATCAAATATTTAGCAAGCTTTATAATTCATTCATCGTTTAACAAATTCAAAAGTGACATTCTATTGACTGGGTAACATTTACATTATATATTGTCACCTTATATACTTGTATGTGTGTGTTATTCTCAAGCATCCACGTATAGCTGTTTTTTCTGTGCCTTAATTCTCTCCGGTTCTTGTGGATTTAGAGAGTTAGGAGTTAAAGAGATTGCACTTATGTTTGTTCACAAACTTATACCCTATAATTCCTTATAATTAAGTTAATATTTCCTTAATATAATCTACGTATTATTAGCAAAATCATACTTATACTGGTAATTGTCATAAAGTATTTCCAGAAACATTTATAAGCACAAACAAGTTGCTTATTCATTTGTTATGTTACATGTTATGTTTAACATTTTTAAAATAGCCTCGTAATAATCGAGGCTGGTAGACCATTGAGTTGACGTGTTGACAAACGCGAGCTGCCGGCGACTGCCGAACTTCGACAAACAAACAAATTTTGTTTAAACTGCGACACATCAACGCGTGTGCTTCGAATTTAAATTAAAACAATAATGGAAATTCAAATTTTAATCCCCATTGTCAATTTGAACCGTGTAATTTATTACAAAAATTACGCTGTCCAGATTGCTTTTCATTAATTTCACCCGAGTAAGTAATTCAATGTCAGTTTTATACGCGGTTGACTCTTAAAACGGGAACGAGAATAACTTTTAAACTAGAAAACGTCTGTCTATTTTTCTTTTGAATGAGTGATCTATTTTTAATATACTTCTTTGTAAACTGTAAGACATTTTAAAATAAGGGCGACCGATATTGGTTTTTTATCGGAAATCTAAGGAAGTCGTTAGTATTTTTTAATACGGATGTTTTCTTCTTATTGTACGTTAAAACATTGTGTCCTTCACGCATAAAATTTGTTCCATAATATATCTTTCATAGGAACGCTTAACTTGTCACAATTCTTAATAACTTTATTTTCGACTACATGACAAATAATATTTCCATTTCCGAAAAACTTTAATAATTAGTATTTTATTTGAATTAAACTAATAAAGTTCAATGGTTATCTAGTAATCCGTTCGATGACAAAAATGTTAATTATCACCTTAATTTCCTTTCACAAATTAGAAGGTATTAATAAATTGAGAAGCGTTTTGACGGGCGGTGCGCAGCTTGGCTTCGAGCCAGAATCCACTACTTTCTCATCTGTTCGCAGCTTCTCTTTCACTCTTAGCTAGAATTTCCTTTTTCAGAACTATACAAAATATTGCTTCAGTTTCCGAGAAATTGTAAATTCTCAGTAATATACACGACGCGAAGATCGGAAACATTTTATGACGAAAGTTGCAATAAAATTGATAGGATGGAAATAGTGACTTTTACTGTTCAATACTTAAAGTACCTAGTTACGTATTACATTACTTAAATATTTTCTATTTTTAATATAACGAATTATTACGACTATTTACATTTACATAGCTACAGTCAAAAAAAATCGATTTCTTATATATAATAATATATCAAATCAATATATGAATAAAAGTCTTTAAATATTCATCCTTACAAGTTACTAAAAAAACACAGCACCTATATCATAGTCACAACTGACCTCAAAGACAATGAAGATATTGAAAGAGAGCGAAGGGCTCTGTCGGTCAGAGCGATAGCCCGCAGGTTTGGTAACTGTACAAATGAAGTTAAACTTACTTTGTTTAAAGCTTTTTGTACCACCTTCTACACCTGCAGCCTGTGGAGAAAATATACGCAACGAACATACAGAGCCCTTCGTATTCAATATAATAACTCGTTCAGGGTGCTGATGGGGCTGCCACGATTTTGCAGTGCATCTGGCATGTTCGCAGAGTCTCGTGTTCATTGCTTTTGGGCCACAATGCGATTGCGAGCTGCGTCTCTTCTGCGGCGTGTACGTGCCAGCCCCAACAGCATCCTGAAGATGATAGTAGGCAGACCAGACTGTCCCTATTTATCGCACTGCAGTGGATTGCATGCTCCCTGCAGTAATATAAAATATTAAGTTTTCATTGTACTAACAAAATGATATGAGATGTAAATTCTTGAAATAAATCTATTATTATTATTATTATATATTATTATTATATATCGTATTTTGCGATTAAATGATATTGACACTAAACATGAAATCATTAGAAAAATATTGCTAATTCCTTTGAACGATTGGTAGATATGTGACTTTATCGTGCCTTTCGCGCCGCAGGTCGTGGGTTCGATTCCCACCCAGGACAGACATTTGTGTGCATGAACTTGTCTGTTTGTCCTGAGTCTGGGTGTAATTATCTATATAAGTATGTATTTACAAAAGAAAAGTAGTATATCAGATGTGGTATATCAGTTGTCTGGTTTCTAAAGTACAAGCTCTGCTTAGTTTGGGATCAGATAGCCGTGTGTGAATAATGTCCAAGGATATTATTATAATTAAAAAAAAAAAAATGTTATAACAAAAATCGGTTATCCTATCTTATCGTGATTTGACCTCTAACTCATTCACTACCACGAGAAACAATACGTACTGAATTGCAGGAAAAACTGATGAAATGCTTAATCATTATTCAAGACTTAACATAATCATGGTCAGACAATTTTATACCTACGAGTACATACATATATGTACTATATTCGTATTTCGTAAAGCTTATAAATATTTTCTACACAATTAACATTTGCAATCGTAATTAGGTAACCAAAACCATTTGCTAATAATGAGTTATTCAAATTATACTGTACAAAAACTCTGCAAAGTAGTTTTTATTCTATATCGATTTAATATTTGTTTTTCAATATTTTTAAAGCTTAATAGTTCTTACGTTTGATTAATAAAAGCGTAGTTATACTCATATATTACAATTTAATATTATTTTGTTAGGCACTCATAGCATTAAACCAACCAACACTTAACGATGTAATAACTGATATATGTATTAATAAATAGAAAATATTTATACTCAATTACTAACTAAAACACGTAATAAAGAATGAACGATATTAAATCACAGCAGAATAAATTAAATGAATAATTAAATGAAACATTTGCTGAATGATGGACGATCTCAATACGTGAAATGCGCAATTACACGATTGTTTTGTTTCACCAGCTGCTATTACATAATATGAAACAGCATTGACCGTTTGCGTTCACTCATTTTGAATTTCGTATTAAAATTTTCATGATTTAATCAATGTTATTAAAGTCACCGAACATTGTGACGTTTATGATAAGTACAGCTTATTTAATGATCGGTCGCTTTATTTATTGCAATTCAATGAGTTTACCAGGTAGGACTTTGTGCAGGCTCGTCTGGGTAATTACCATCCACTTATCGGATATTCTATCACAAAACAGCAATACTTAGTATTGTTGTATTCCGGTTTGAAGGGTGACTGAGCCAGTGTAACTACAGGGACGACGGACATAACATCTTAGTTTCCAAGGTTGGTGGCGCATTGGCGATGTAAGGGATGGTTAATATTTTTTACAATGCCAATCTTTATGGGCGGCGATGTCCACTTGTCATTAATTGATAAAAAAGTTGCATCTTTTGTTCGAATTGAGGGATATTTAAAAAGTATAGTCTATCTCCATCATAGGATAAGTGAAGACAAATAAACAAAGATGTTTCATGGAAAAATATAATTTGGTGATAAAAATAATCTTATAATAATTATGGTGAGAAAGTACTATATATTTTTTTTAAAGTTTACTTCGATTGTCAATCAATAATAATAATCTCCATAAAATAAAGTAGAAAGCATAATGGCATCCGGCCCAGTGTGCTATGAGTTTTCGTGCAATTCTTTCAGGTTAGTAACCTTCTTAAATATTTTTAACTAAATATATTTACATTTTAAATAGAAAAAATGCTCCAAACTTAAGCTAAGAACGTAGTTTAAAATAAGGTTAAAACTACATACTCCAACGACTGTCAAACAACGTTCATAACAGATGTTACAATGTAAGCATGCCAGCGAGAACTAAGAGTAAAACTCATCATTGTTTTTCCATCAAAACCATTTCACTGTTTAGTGAAATGTAGCTACAGAAACGAAAACAGTTGAGTAATTCTTTCACAGCTTAATAAATATAACAGCGAGATTTAAGATACGAAATTAGGTCAAGAGGGCATTGTTTTTAATTTCCACAACTTATATTCCATCCGCATTATTATCCCAACTGTAAATAGTTTATCTAACTTTAGTTATAAACAGATTTATACTACTGTCATAAAATATAACAAAAAGTAACTTGGCAATTGTTATACAAGTGAAAAATAAAACTAATAAATTTTAGTAAGATTTTTAACATTGACGATATTATGATACACTATCTGTGCCCCGCGGCTTCACCCGCGTATAATTAATAAAAATATAATAAATTACTTTATTACTATAATAACACACACACACACACACGCACACACACACTCACACACACACATGGCTATTGGTAAAGAAATACGTAATTAACGATTTGAAATTAATTTTCATAAGATACCCTAGGGTTTACCGATATTATATATGGCCTATCATTTGCGCCATCACATGTTCTTTGTGTGTACCAATTTTCATCAAGATTGGTCAAGCCGTTCTTGAGTTATAAGAAGACATACAGACAGACATACAGACAGACAGACAAAAATGAAAAAAATTGTATAATATGAATCACTGCATCATAAAACGATGATTTATCACAAAATTAGGTGAAAAAAAAATATGTACAGGCAGAACCAATAGATTTATATAGTAGTATAGATAAGTAATTACTTCTTGTTGGTTTTCAAGAAATAAAAAGCAATTGAAAGAAAAGTGTAAAACGAAATATTGTCATAAAAAGGATGAGATGGTAAGTGAATCGGAAGCGCGATGCCGGCCGGAAATTGCATAGTTACAAATTCAATTTCCACTCAATGCTACCTAATAAATCCTAAATTGAAGATTATTGAAATTTAAAGGAACATGAAAAATATAATATTCACTTGTCATAGCAAAAAAATCTGAAAAACATGAACAAAGCAGAGACAATATTGATTCATCTTGTGTATTTTTCTAAATATAAAAGCTTAGCCAAAAGATCTCATGTTTTAGATTGCCATTGACTCTTTAGGATTACTCATATATTAGAGCAACGGTCACGCAACCACAATAACAAAGGGAATATCACGTGCAAGTATCTAACAAAGCGCCCATTTCGCTGTGTAATTTGATATCCACGGGTTGAATGATCCCATATCAACGGAGAAGCTTAATTCAGCTCTCGTCGCGACAGAACCAGAGTGCACTTGGGCGTAAATAAAAAGTTGAACGTCGATGTAACGACAACGCAGACAATGACGCCAGACAATGTGTTAGCGGGATGACACTCTATAGCTACGAGGTGCCCTTGCAACCTCAGCGTCATCTCACTCAAACTAAGAGACGTTTAGACGATCTTCATAAAAATTACGTTACTAATAAAATTACTTTATTAATTAATAATATATATATATGTAATAAACGGTCCCCTAATAGCGAGTAGTCATGGCCATTACATCCCATAGACATTGGCGCATTTGCACTACAGACCTTGTGAACTAAGATATTGTAAGATGTGATCCGTTGTGCTTGTAGTTACACTGGCTCAGTCAGGTTTCAAATCGGAACACAACCATGCTAAGTATTGCTGGTTGGTATTAGAATATATGATGACTGAATGATATTTACCCAGACGGTCTTGCCCTGAAGCCCTAAAAACAGGATCTCACGTCTCGGAATGTAGAAGATGCATGCATTATTATACAGGTTAGGGAGTCATTATTGTCAGCTAACTACCACACTCACCATTATATTTTAAAAAAAACTCGAGCCAACAAAGGTCGATATATGAGCGTTTTATCTTGAACAATTTACTTTGAATGGTAGTTGAACCTTAGAAGAGCTTGTTCATAATCCAAGTCCTTATACAACAATGTATAAAGCACCCTTTTAGTGCATTTGAAAATCTAAAATGTCTTTTGGCTTCTGTCATTTGGTTGGTTTTATAAAGATGGTGAAGCACACTTATTTTAAC
Organism: Nymphalis polychloros; assembly: GCA_905220585.2. Taxonomy (NCBI): domain Eukaryota; kingdom Metazoa; phylum Arthropoda; class Insecta; order Lepidoptera; family Nymphalidae; genus Nymphalis; species Nymphalis polychloros. The sequence goes on along the minus strand of HG992245.1, from coordinate 7,669,356 downwards.
CGATTTGGTTAAAATGTAATAAAAAAAAATGTTGTAAAAATAATACAATGATTGTACTTTTACGTAAATAAAACAATTGTATTACATTCGGTTACATTCGGTACTTTTGTCGTAATGTCGCTTCTGTTTAATGAATAATTTTGATAGTTAATCAAATTAAAAGTTTTTATTCAAATTAAAAGCACTACACTAAATCATTTGTCAAATTAAAAACTACCACCGGTTAGGAAAAGAAAACACTCTGACCAGATCATAAGTCCTTAGCATGCACCAGAGGACATCGTGATGGGATAACATCCAAAGCAGAGGAGGCCTTAGCCCAACTGTGGGACATTACAGTCTTTCATTTATCTTTTTTATATGACGCACATTCTTATTGCTTTCCTTTTGTAAAAGTTTTATTGTTTATGCTAAAACCGATATGAACATATTATGCATATTTAGTTTATTACATAGAACGTAATAAAAACTAGATGCGAGTTTCAACGTTGGTTTAAATTTTCAGGGTATTCAATTTTAATGAATACCATCGACTGCGGGCATTGTTATAAACACCGCTGCTGTAATTTACATGGCAGCTATCGCATTAACGATGACTGAGCGGTTTCTCTTAATTATCATTTTGCACGGTTCGTCAACCACACGCTTGGCCCTGTTTGATGGTCATGTCCGAACTCGCCTATTATAATTGTGGAGCTTAACCGTTGTCTGATTAATAGCAAATTTAAACGTCTAAACCGCTTGACCTATGACGAATTGATGAAAATACTTACCAAATTTACGTTTTATTTTTGAATTCATATTATTTTATATTTACATGTTATAACAACTAAATTAATTACTTAATGTTTTAAGAAATATAAATTTGACATAAGGTTTCACGATTTGTACCTTTTTATTTTGTAATGGACAAAAACATATATTTTATACCAACTAATATTACGTGAACAAATTCTCTTGTTATATTATCTTGAAAAAAAATGATGAATCACAGAGCTCCATAAAAGACGCAAGCATTATCTGTCTCCGAAGTAGATGTCGCCAAGGGAAGTGAACGGGATTGCAATTAGGTTGTTTACTCAGATACGGGTAACTTCTCGAATTAGGTGAACCGGAATAGCATTAATTAATATTTGTGTTTGAATTGTATCCATGGCCTGAGTGATTAAGGGGCCTTTAAGAGAATAGTTAGAGACAATTTCCTTCGCTGGCACTGTTTTATTAAATTCCGTTTGTGTAAATGTATAATCATGGGAATACTACGATTATTAATACATAAAACTTATTTGTTTGTGATAGTTATCGCATAGAATCTATTTCATAAATATTGGTATTATAGATTATATCTTTGTAAGCATTCATATTAATCGGAGGAGACTGAGAATCTTTTATACAGGTAATTTATTCCAATGGATGGCTAGGTTAACCATAAATAGATTTTGATTTGAGGGCTTTGTTATGATGCCTTAGATTTTTATTCCCTCATGGATTATCTCAAAGACAATAAAAAGTTATATTGGACTCATACCGACTTACACCACCACGATGTGCCTTTACTTCAGGAGCGGACAGGTTATGGCTATGATTTACATTCGCGACGACTAAGGCAGCTGTTCGTGTTATGAAACACCACTCTTCCTCCATTTACTTCAACATACACTTAGAACTTAATTTGGGAGCTCTGATTTTAAGATTTGTATTATCCAAGATCAAATAAAAAAAACGATTTGAATATTTTTTTAATAAATGTATATTACTGTTAACTAGTAAATAAAGTACAAAAAGTTGATTATCAATTTTCAGTTAAATGGAAGTGCCTAAAAATTAAATTCCAAGATTTGAACAAACATTGTTAAACAAAGGCTTATAAATATGCTACGTTTGTAAAAACAAATATAAACAAAAGATTAACGAGATCGTGGTTAGTACAGATATGGTTTAATGGATTTTTAACAAAGCATTGAACCGTCTCCGATACAGTAAACATTATATACAAAACAATCTCATCCATATATTTGTTGTAGTGAAGTATTAAGGTCCTCTGGATTTATTTCGAGAAAAAGCTAATTATTTTCTATTGTTTTTTGATACGTTTAATTCCGACAAAAAATAGAAGTAATTTATAGAAATATTATCGTAACAATTGTTATATGATATAACATATAATGTTACAAAAATAATGTTTTCTGTGATGAAAGAGTTGAAATACTGCTTGACATACATATCTATCACAGTGGCACAAAACGTGGTGGTATAATGTACAAAACTTTTACTTAACAGTAGAGCCCTCCTGTGAGACAGGGCTGTTCTGTTGAATTTTATTATAAGTATTTCGATGAGCATATATAAGATTAATTTTAAAATTCATTTACATTTTTACAATGCAATATTTGTCTGATAATTATTAATATTAAGTTATTTAAAATGAAATAACGTTATTTACCTCAGAATAATACTGAGTACAATGGTCATAATATGTAAATACTATTTTAGAATAACAATCCTTTGTAACATGTGTCTAATATAAATGTTTCAACAAATCCCTAGAGCCTCTCATCAGTATACAAACACAAATCAGAATAATAAAGGACATAACTTCTGGTAACGTGTAATGAAACTGCGCGGATGGTGGAGCTCGACGCAACTACCTTTTTACAATCTAAAACAACTTACGTTTGTTCATACAGAACTTTGATCAACAACTTTTTGCGAACAAAAACAAAACTCGTACTCAGAAATGTCACTGATACCGAACATTTATTTATTTATAAAACAGTATCAGATACATTTTTTCTTACTAATACATAGTTTCAGTAAAGGAAAAAGCAGGTGGCCTGCTGGTAAATGAGACCCTTAGAATCAAATGTACCACTAACCATGGGATTATCGATGTTTATTAATAATAATGGTCCTCCTGACCGATTTCGGCCACGGCGGCCAATCTCAAGAGAGGTTAGCCAACTGCGCAGGAGATATTATAGTGCACAAGTGTGTGCGCAAACACAGGTGCACTCTCTATTCCCTAACTTTCATAAACCGATGGGACGGCAATCCGACACGACCGGAAAGAGTTCAAGCGCAGGACCAACGGCTTTACGTGCTTTCCGAGGCACGGGAGTGTACACTCTTCCAACTTCCAGACTCCGGGCTGCTACTGAGAATTTTTATCAGAAAATGTCAATAACGTTTTATTGGCCCAACCCGGGATTTGAACCCAGGACCTATAGCCTTACGTGTAGCCACTAAACCAACGAGGCAGCTTATTATGCCTTACTTATGTCTATGATCACACTGGCTTATTCAATACTCATCCTTCATACTGGAACAAATCAGTATAAAATATAGCTTAAAGATAGTAAATTTTTATTATCATCGTTACTATTTTTGTTGCAATAAATTAAGCAAAAAGTTTAATGTAAGGAATATGTTTAATTATTACTATTTACAATTCAAAAATATACAACTTTATGTGTACATATATAAGTATATACAGTGAATATATTATGTTGTGCTGAAGTAATTCGATTCATAGCCGAAGATATTATTTTCCTTTTATTTCTTAACGTGTTGTCATGCATAAATAAATAACAATAGACTGTATGAGAAAAGTAAGGGACAAACTGTAATCCGCTTCTACCAGGCCGCTTCTTATTCAAGCAGGTATATGATGATCGGAAACTGTCTCGAGAGATTAAATCAATTGTTGTCGCGATCGAGAGGTCTTGTTTGTTCAAACGGTCGGATATAAGTATCCAATGTAATTGTTGTGAATTTGTTGAACTTGAAGATTAAACTAACAAACGAAAAAGTATTATCTTTTAACATCTTGTATAAGTATATGCGTTTCTTATAATTTTGTTGCATTATTTGTTAATTGTAATTCGAGATGTCCCATTAATGAAACAAGTAACCTACATAATATGTAGGTTATAATTATTCATTTGGTATATTATACCAAATGAAATTTTGTCATGTGTATCACCAACCTGCAAAAGAGTAGCTTGATCAAAAAGCTCTAAAGCTTATCTTTATGAGAAGAGGAGACTTCGCTAGCAATGGCCAAGCAATTTGTTTGTTCAGGTATTTTATGTAGTAAGAATTGTATCGGATAATTGCTTAAATATATTGCAACGCATATCAGGCATGGCGATAATTGTATTCATATATGATGAAATAAAGTGAAACTAATATGTATACACGAATACAAAAACATTTTATACAACGCTTATATAAATGTTATATAAAATATGTTCATATTTAATAAAATGTTTAACTAAATTTCGGCTAAAATGTGCATCAAGAATTCTAATCATGTTTGTTTTCAAAGCGTTCACAAAGCATGTGAAATTTGCGTCACAGATTTTAGTATGCGTCTAAACTGTTGGGAAAAAATAAACAAAGTTTCGTCGAGAGTCGGGAACATGCTGCGGTCCCCGGATTCTTCGCACAATACGTCATTGTTGTCAAACATAATACCAGGCATTAACATTTTATACCGCGATTCATGTCATTGATGACAATTTATTATTATACGGTAAAACCGACTGTGTACGGTATAATTAATCCCTCATTTTTTATCTTTACAATGATTTAGTTTTGTTCTCGAGTTTATTTTGCGGAGACATCTGCCGACGTCATTGTTGTATTCTGTCCTCAGGTAAAACTGATAATAGGAATTATCTCCGGGGTTGACATTTCTCTTCGTGACCTTCTATGGAGTCGAGTATTTTGATAAAACTTATTTGCTTAGAGGATTTGTTTTTAAACATTTCCTATGATAAGTAAACATCTCAAAAGATTTCGCATCAACAAATCTTTTGAATTAGATCTGAAAGGAAATCTTCTCATTTTTTAAGCAAGATTTCTATTAACATGGAGGTTACAATAGACGGCTGCCTATTATTAAATGCGAAAAGGAAAGGTTTTTATGCATATTCTATAACGAATATCAAACTCGACACACTTGAAGTAACACGTTGTCAGTAGTTCCTTCGGGCAGACGGACGCATTCATTAATCGGGTAAACAAAGAATTTATTGATGTCGTATAATTTTATGTTCTAAACAAAGGCTCGTCAAACATCCACCTCCCCCCGCCCACCTCCCTACATCGCCCTCGATACACCCGCTGTGATGCACTTGTTACCAGCATATGTCTACACGTGCGTTTGTTTATGTTCCCACTGTTTGCTATAGGCCTTTCAGTGTTAAATAAATCTTTGGAATCGATTACTATATACACAACTGTACCAACTCAAAATACGTTTGGCTAAATTTTCAATTCGTATTCTTTCTTCTAAGTATTAAATAATAGCAGTGTTTTAAATATATAGATAATTAAATAATCGAAAAAGTACATAAAATATGTAGTTTAGTTAAGGTAAAATCTTTTACGGTTACAACATCAATTATTTTTTCAACGGCTACAAAATCAATTGGTCAAAGTCACTTAACTTATTCATACGTTGCCGCACACATTTTGAAATACCATTGTCGTGTCAGATCCCCACTGTGCGTTTGCCGCATCGCTCTGTCCACTAATTCTGTTGAATTTTTTATTACAATAAATTATGCGTCAACCTTGAACATCGAACCATTAACTTAAAATTACCTAAAACGTTATTGTTTAACCTAATGATACTTAAACAGCGTAATAAAGTCGTAAGCAGTGTTTAGGTCAGCGGCGACAACATTTTAAAGTCATAAAACTAAATTGCGGACGTCCTGAGGAAAGTAGAACGCGCGATCCAATCCGAGTTTGCAAACAAGGGAAGTTACGGCGGTGGTGCGGGCGCCGGGTGCGGCTCGGCAAATAGGTACCGGCCGCGCCGATAAGACGGCGTCTCCTGTGACTTCTATTTAAACAGACAGAGAAACGCTCACAGATTAAATCTTTTACTTTGTTTTATTTTTCTTCAAAGACGGACTTAAAACATCTGAAACTTAGATGACAAGTAGACTTGTCATCACTAATTTCAGCGGAATCGGATTTTTAAAAGCCGCACTCGACTTGTACTCCAGCTAGTGAGTGCGGACCGGATTATGGAAGCTTTCAGCTTCACGAATGGTTGTCGGAGCCCCCACGACACGGTTATTAAGGTGGCTGTTTTGTTTGTGTATTCGACGATTCAGAACGCGGTTCCGGTTAAATATTAAAATATGAGAGATGTGCTCAACTCGTCGAGCACTGTGGAACTAGTTTCTGTTTGGTTTCGCGTGCTATCTCTACACTTGTTTTAATCCTTTGAGTTCACACTTGTTCATATAATATATCCAATGCTTTATGCACATTGGAAAAACTGGAAATTATTTAATACATATCATTTTTAATTTAAATGAAATTGTTTTTAATTTTGCTGCTTGACTCCCTATAGCAGATTTAATAACCATTAATAAGGGTATAGGTATGCGTATATACATTTCATTGTAATAGTTTTAGAAATAAGCTTGCCTTGGTGTTGTGCCCTTGAATATAATTAAACTGGATAAATTAATAATTTATCATATATACATAAAATATAAGTTAACGAAAGTATTATTTCATAATGTAATCAGTAATTGCTTTAACGAGTCCGCCTTTAATTTGTTAGGCGTTTTAAACGGCTTTACGCATTTGAATCGCAAATTTCTTAGAATATTTCAAGAGGGTCGCTAGCGTTTTGAGGGCATTATCTCTTCATAAAATTCAGGATCCCGTAGTAATATAGCGCAATATTTGAAATTAAGGGTTAACACGGTACAATTAAATTTTCTATTTCCTTCGATATTGTTAGTAAATTAAGTAATATTAAAAAAACTATTGTGCTGTCACACAAAACAAATCACGCACACTATACGTGAAAAATCTTATTATTTAATACACTACGGGATTGTAACAAATTATTTATATCCCTTAGTTTCTTTGAAATTCCTTTATACGCGGTTTAAAGGAAGATCGTACGTTTGATTCCCTTGAACATTTTATTCATTTCATTTTGTAGGATCAACAAAAACAATCTTATTATTTTTTTTCCAAAGAAAAGGTTTACACCTGCCACATGTCAAATTTTAATTCAATAAATTTAGCGGTAATTTATTATCTATTATTGTTAGCATAGTCAATTATTTGATGTATTTTCCTCATCGAGCGTTAAAGCACCAGCTGAAAACTAGCGCTGTGTTTCGGTTCAGCTATACAGCTGAGCTAACTCCGTTTGCTATATAAAAATAGGTGACTTTTAAATGTATCATTTTTGTCTATTTATACGTAACAATAAAAAAAAATACTTTTATTAAAAAATATATGTATTTACGTGATATAATGAACGTGATAAATAACGGTGAGAGAACACACTCTGCTAATAAAAATTTAATAAAACCGCACTTACTTTATGAAAAATCAAAGAGAATACCTACGTTGGAACTCCGTCATAAATACTATAAATATTCAACTAAGTACTGACGGCGCCCGAAAATGGAACCTAACTTCTACTTGAATATAAATATTTCAACAATATACTTAATTATGAATTTCAATTTAAAGGCAATATACAACATATCAAATTCGGCAATTATAAAAATTTTTGTTAAATAAATCGTTTTAGTAGAATAAAATTGAGCTTTAAATCATTTTTTATTTTCGTTAATTTTTCTAACATTCTAAGCAACGCTATTTCTTTTAAACGTTTTGACTACTAAATACTTATATCTATGAAAATAAAGATTATCGAATAGTAAAGTCATCAATGCCTGCAGCGTTAGTTATCTATTCCGTTGTAGTCAAAGTGGAAAGACTAAGTTTCCCGGGGCGCAGGAAGCATCGAGTCGGCGGCAATCGGACGCACATCCGTGACGTCACTTTGTCGATCCGTATTTGCCACTTTAATCTTCTGCTGTAAGTTCTGTTAGGTTGTTCATTGTTGATTTTCACATTTGATATATTTTATTGGTAATTATTTCAAATTGTAGTAGTGCAAAAGCATTTTGATTAAGTGATTGATGATATATCAAATACATATAAAAAATATGTATTTGAGAGTATGTGCATTGATTTAAGTGACTGCCGTATACGATGTTCGAATCATAATCGATCCGTTGTTTGTCTGTCGAAACTTGTTTTTTCTGTAATTAAAGGCAATGAGATAACTATACTTCTAAGCCTAAGAATATATGTGTGTGTAATATGTGTACCTAAGGCCGATGGCCCAGAGCCTGAACTTTCCCCAGCCTTTTCGAAATACCGTCTCATCGAACTTACATAATAAAGGACCAAGAGTGTACTCATATGCACGATACTTGTACACTATAATATCTACTGGGTAGTTGCCAGACGATTTGACGCCTTTGTTCATGTTATTACCACCTCAAATGAAATAATCATATGGTTATATGCTATGGAAAAAATATTAATTGTATTTTGAAGTGATAACTTCTTATGGGAGGGTAAACCGCTTCGTAACGTACTGAGAGTTACCAACCTAACGCTATCTAGCGTATACAGATAGTACTTATAATAATTTTGCAACTCTCAAGTACTAATTTAAATTATATTTAATATATTATAATCAATTATAAATATATATTATCACTTATGTCGACCATCCCGAGACACACACGTTTTTTTTATATTATATGTTACACAAATCTCGAAAGATACATTTTATTATAAATCTTTTAAGCTGATTAAATATCAACTTTCAACTGATTAAATATCAACGAGATCTTTACGATTATATCACATTTATTAGCTCCGGTGACATCATATGTAAAAATATCGGAAAAAGCAATATAAATGCAAAAAACGAAAACTGAATTTTCATCAACGGTTTAATTTTGTTGACATACATCGCATATAACAGAGTTGATGTCGGCAACCCTTTACTTTAGTCCCCGAAGGCGTGGCTCTCGTGGAACAAACAAACGGAAGCGAAATTGAGAGGAGCGCCCGGAACTGGCGGTATACCTTTTCATTACAGAATCCCTTTTTAATTACCATTGCATAAATAAAAATTGTATTTTTTTTATTTCAAGTAGGCGTAATTGAAAAGGAAATTGCCGGTCTACGCGGCCGCGCGCGGCGTCGAATAAAACTTTAATATAATACATAGATCCCTTTGATCTCCGCATTCCACAACCATTAAATCACTGAAATAGCATTATGCACGTAATGTGTAAAAACATGATTCTTGTACGTTCATTGCTACGAAACATTTGTTAACCTCCAAAACTCTAAATATACATTTAACTTAAAAAATGAATTATAAAGTTTTCTGTAATAAACGTCAGTGAGAAATGGCTCGAAAAATAAAATTATTCGCTTATGAGCGTAAAGATTTTTTATAAGAGGAAATGTTGAACTTAAGAAGTGTCATAAATTACGTGTGAAATAATAAAAGGAGGAAAATCTTTCATCCGCAAACGGTTTACAAAGAGACACCCTTGTGCCAACGCAGATAAATGTCGCTTATAGAGCGATCTACTGTCGTCGAAACGTGCCTGCGACGAGAATTCCTCAAAATTTTATGTAATGCAGACATTAAAAATAAACAAATTTTGCAATTTTGGAAGGATTGCAACTGCTGTTAAAATAATGCGACACATATTAAATTATTTTTTAAATAATCAAGAACAAGTTGGTTTTGTTTGGGACCACAAGAAAGCGAACACCTAATGGAAATCACATATGTGACTGTTTACTTTTGAACATTAACTATATCAGATATACGTACTTGAATTTCATAGTTTACCTAAATTTTTCATATTTTTCTAAAACAATTTTTCAACGTTCTTTTCTATTAAATTTTTGGATAAGGCTGAATTTCGAAAAGAATTTTATTAAGACTAAGTTAAGAAAAATCAATGTTCATTAAACATCAGAGTAATCATATTTCAGTTGCTAAAAAACGAACAAGAATAGGTAAAGGTAAGACATACGGTCAAAAGGGAGATAATAAAGCGTTGTATTTTCATTCTAATCCGTAGTCGAGTCGGGATGAGTCGGGGGATTTGGGGAGGGAGGCTCGATATCTAAAATTACAAGCCTGTAGAGTGCCTATCTCGAGGTGCGCTCTCCATTCCTTTATGTTCAACTGCCAGTTTCAGACACGGCTCCATTTAAACTATACTATACACGTATAATGACTAGCTATAAATTTGTATTAATAATTATGTAGAATCTACAGTTAATCGCTTTGTTTGGAACAACATAAATCTACAACATCACTAAGATCTGTTTTTACATTTTCACATATTCGTGGTTACATACTACTTTATTATATATTCTTTTAATTAGAAGAAAGTACTGCAACATACTAACATTATCAATATATTGTTTATTGTAGTGGCCCTCAAATTAAAAATTACGATATATTACCACTGTCATTGTGACTGTAATTTCATGTTATGCTAGCAGAGGAAAACCATTTTAGCCATATTTTATATATTATCTTAACACCTTTTTGGTGCATTATTTAAGTGTTTTATGATGTTAATATAACCGCAATGTGGCTGAAGCCATGCCTATATCGGGTTGTCGAGGCGTGGTCATGCGGTCGCGTGCCAATGCAACATAAGGCTGCGCGACTTTATCACTCGCTGAAACCTTATCAAAATGCACTGGAGCTAAAGTTACATGCACATCTGCGACGTAATCATGTGTAAATTATTGCACTTACTCGCATTCGAAAAGGGAATGTAACATAAAATTAGTCTTGTGTAGACAGATTTATGATATATTTACGTAATGTTTATGTACTATAAATAGTTCTGTACTTTACATATTCTTTCACATACCTTCAAAAATTAACCAAACTTTAAATCAAATTAATTGTATTTATCTTCAATTATATTACACTACTACATTTTATCATCAAAGAGAAGTTAAATCAAACATACAACACGTATGTAATTTGCGGGGCATATTGAAACTGCTTAGGATATGAAAAGAAGCAGTCGAATCGAATTTAATAAAAATCACTTTAACATTACGTTGCGACGGGAACTGATGTCTATCGGCATTGTGAAACACGAGGCGGCTCCGATATATGTCACGAGGGAGAAGCCTGTGGCATCGAACCGGCTATTATTTTTATACGACAAAACAAAATTGATTGTTCCCTACCATATCTATGAGTCACAATATAGGTAGTGTAATTTGAATACGCTATTTTACTTATTAATATAATGATGTTGGATTCATCCTTAAAGATCTTTTTTTGTTTCTGTTTTAACAAACGATAGTTAGGTATTGAAAATTTATATCGGTTGGTGCGTAATCATCCAATAGATAACCAGAATAGCTATAAAAGTGCAATAAAATATTATAGTTCGTTAATGTTATCTCGATTATACCGCACTAATATTATCAATGTAAAAGTATATGTGCTGTCTTATACGTATACTTTCAGGGTTATACCATCATCATCATTAACCTTTCGTCGTCCACTATTGGACATAGGCCTCTCCAATGACATGCCACTGAGCCCGATCTTCAGTTCTCAATATCCATCCGCTTATACCACTGAACCGAATTTGATGAAATTTGGTATGAAGCAAGCTTTAATCCCAAGAAATGACATAGCGTACTTTTTTATACCTAGGACCTGCCTCAAAAACGTAGGCGAAGCCGCGGGCGAAAACTAGTTCACTGTAATTTAAGAATGTTTTTGCAAAACTCAATATGTATTCATATTATAAATCAAGCTTACATTTGTACATACATACATAAATAACAAACGGATCATAATTATATAATATCTATGAACTATTAATATCTATTTGGATAGTGATTAAACATAGAATAAAAGTTATAAATAAAAATATTTTTCTTATATCATAACGAGTAAAAAATATATGAATAGTGAACCCTCTGAAGCCATTCAACCTACGAAGCTATATAACTACAAGAACCGTAAATAATTTAAAAGTCTTAGCGCACCATATAGAGAACTCTTAATACATTTCATATAAAGCGAAAGCTTTTTACCTCGCTGATGTTTACGGTCCTTAATCAGTAGACCCGGTACATATCTCCGTCATATATTTTGCACGTTTCGTATGAAACGTAACTAGTGATGCGTGAAAAATGGAGGAAACGCGAGCGACGGAGATGCGCGTGTCTTTTAATGACGTCGTCGATATCTCACTGCGGGGGCGACTTTACACCCCACTTTTTATTATTTCAACTTCACCTTTTATGTCACAATGCGACTTTTATAGCTCTTATGAATTTTTTCGTACAATTAACTCTCACCCTCGCGTAAATGAATACTTGACAACCGGCTGTTAAGTTTTTTGTAACCGTAAATGATGTAATTAGTAACACGCAGCGAACTAACTAGAGCTATAAGTTTCATATGCTATAAATTGTTTGGCTTTATAGTCCTGTATACGAAGACCGAATTGATGTGAGACGCATGCGTAGTCTACTAAATTAACGCTATTCAAGTGTCACTTATAAACTATGCCTAGGCGTTAGCGTAGTGCATACAGAGCTTCAATGATTTAGTTAGATGTTAATTTGAAACTATATTCATCACAATTAATTCCAATATATTTAACCAACCCACTAGCTATCTTTGAACATATAATACTTAAAGCATTAGTATTAACTTTCGTTCACTTAATGGCTCCTCTATACGACGTTGTTTTTACGCGGGGAGTAATAAAAACCGCTCGTTTGTTAGTGATGAATGATAGGAGCGACATCGACAACGTAATTGGGTGTCGAAGTCTTGAGCTAAAAGCATACACGTGTCGCCACAGACCGCGATCTGATAAGCCATTGTCTACGCTTTATCTCAGCAAGCTGTACACAATAAATCGTGCATGTAGCATTGTGTCGGGTTAAGTGATGTACTCCGGTATCGAGGTGCGTGAAATATTGCCCCGGAATGTTATTAGAGCGCGGAATACCCAATCGATCGGCATTCTCGGCACAGGCGGGGCCTTTTGCCAGCCGGTATCTAAGTTCAGTAAAAGAAGAGTCCGCTTTGTCGCAGTTTTTGGTAAACCACAACATTTCCTATAGTTATATGTTATATATTAAATTTAACACGCATAATTACATAAAATGTTTATCACCAGATATATATTTAGATAAAATGAAATGAAAGTATATTGAACGTTTGAATAATAAGTATTGAGATTTTTATACTCTACAATATATGCTATTAATTTATACATTTACTTATGTAACTCATAGTACGTTTGCTCTTATCCTATTCATTTGGGATCGTCACAGTAGGTTTTTTCATTCGTCTTTATCTCTAGAAGTAGAGAATCACTTACACAGTCCATATAATTTTGCAGTGTTCCTCGTTATACACATCTACAATCATACATACCCTTTGCATTACAAGTCGAGGCCACCATAATCGGAATATATACTATATCATTTATATAATACATTTAATATTACTTTATCCCGTGGAACTGATTCACAGAAAACCAGCGCATTGACGCGCGACGTTTCTCGGATACGCCACGCGCCCATTACGTGCTCGACTGCCCAGAGTAGCCTATTATATTGTCCTCAAGACATTAATTAGGTGTCTCGCATTAATACCCTTATCGAATTGACAATAAATACGATTTATATTTTCTAATACTAATAAAAATCTAATTACAAGACATTTTATTAATAATTATTTTTTTCGATAGAAGCAAGGACCTCGCGTTCTTTGATTATAATGTAGTATTGTTATTTAAATAATTGTAAACTAATCATAAATTATTATATGTAAAATAATGTATAGAGCGTATGTGCTAAGTTTATTTGAGAACCTGCACTTTTGATTGAATGTGAATAATTAGATGAGTAAGTTCCATTCATCGCAAACTTAGGAAGTAATTAGTATTAATATATAAAATAATAATCAAAATATTAGCTTAAGTAATATAACTTTCAAAACTTTGGTTACGGTCTCAGTTCTAAATGTATTATATGCGCGCTAAATATTTTATAAATAATATTTTTTGTAAGATAAAAGAAAGCTTTCCTTAGCACCTAACGCTGCCGTGTTCTATGTTAGGATTCCGAACTCCCAGATATTAAATGCGTTTTTATTACCAAATTCTGATTATGGTTCTTCTGTTATTTTACCAAAGGTATACAAAACGCTTAAAGCTACCTCGTTGGTCTAACAAGGGTACAGATACAGATATCCTGGGTCCTAATCCTGTGTCGAATCAAAGATATTGAATTTTTCTGTTAAGAAATTCTGTATAGATTCCTGAATTTCATTTAGGTTATTTTTTACAATACATATTATAATTTTTAATATTTAGTCAGTTTTTTCTTATAACATTTTTTTTATATTCTCGAGCTTTGCTATTATAAATTTGTTGGTGGTTTTGTGAAGTGGCAGCCATGTTCGCCACATACACTCGGATACTTTGTCCGCCGCTTCTTATTTCTCTAACTGCACTGTTCACGCTCCACGATAATGGGAATTTTTGAAATTGCACCAACACGGGCACACTTTATTCAGTGCAAAGGCCACTAAAAATTTTTATAAATCTCTGAGCAATGTTGGTATGTCTTAAGGTTATATCATTAATTCTACTCTACCAACACCTGATACTGCATTTAAATTTGAAGTAATAAAACTGAAGCTATAATTAAAACTCAAAATATTCTAAAGGACATGCGTGTTGTTGAAAAACTGTCTGTTGATATCTCATAATATGTTCTTCTTTGTTGTATTCGTTTTCAATTATAAACAGATCCGTTTCACGGAACACGGTGGTTGCAGTGAGTTCTACAAACAACTCCACTTTTATTCTCAATTCTACATACATATTCATGTAGAACTGCCCGATACAAAATGTTTCTCTTCCTTTTATAGGAAACAAAGGGATATTAATATTTGACGATAATTGATATTCCTATTTTATATCGGTATTGATCGACCACCTGTGTATTATTCGAAGAAGCATGGCTTAGTCGGAAACGGAAGCGCACGCGTCAGCCATCTGCCCTCTATGACCGAAATATCCTCAATAAACCTTAGTAGTGTTAAGACTTTAGGAAACACCTAGAGGGTTTCGGTTGGATGGTGAATACAATCGCAGTGATTCATGGAGACAATCAATACGATTTCTTTTACCATATTTATAATGTGTATTAAAAAAATATTTAAGGTGTATGTATCTTTCTTATTGAATCAGATAATTTTACTCTGAAATATATAATAAATATTTCTATAATAAAATTTTAATCAATTTCTATTGCAAATCCTTGAAATCATATTATGATATTTTCTAAATAAGTATTTCTTTTTTGATAAACTGTACGTTATATTTTGTGTAAGTATAGATTTTGTATAACGAAAACCATTTTTTTTTTAAGAATTATAATGCATCTGACCTAGAAAAGTCATAATTCATACATTCATTATAATTACATTTTATTATTAACTTTATTACGTTTTTACTAATTATACATACAACTCTTACCCGTATGTCTTACATCCGTTAGAAACTATCGCTTGGACCGCAGCTTCGCTCACGTCATAATCGAAATTCCAAGTAAGCAGGATGAAAAAGCCAGAATATGTTAATGATGTCATATTTTAGCTGTGACAAAACGTTAAGAAATATCTAATATTAACAACACAAACCACCTTTCGTATTTATGATATTAGTGCGAACAATATTTCTCTTCCACTTCTTTGACAAAATTACGATTGGTTTAAGTGAAAATATATAAAGCAATAATATATAATTAATGTCAATTAAAAAAAAATCACCATAGACTTTTAAATTTTGTTGTTTTTTATTATATTTTCTTCATAACAATAGTGTGACCAATGTTCAACCAACATTCGTACAATACTATGCAATGTAATGTTATCTATATCACGATAGCATTATATTACCTAAATGCATTTTAAACAATATTCCTCTCAACAGTGATTGGCTAGAATATAATTGAAAAACGGCTAAAATACAAAATCCGTACCATGTAACGTTACGTCAAAAGTAAAAAGATCATCAATACTTTTATCAGCTCCAAGCGACAAGGCTATTTCAGTGGCTGTATGTTATTCAGCATCACGTACGACCCGACTCTAGTATGCAAAGGGCGCTCGCAATGCGCCCCGCGTTCCTTTACCAACTTCGAAAATTGACTTTCAATGGAACTTCTCGTTTCCACGTCAACTTTCCACTTTTACTCCAAACAATATGAACAAAATATTTCAACTTTAATAAAATCTATTATAATATCATAATATTGTTTTGTTTCTCCTATATTCCATTAAACTTGTCTGTATTTTTGTAATTTCTGGATAAATGTATTACTACATGATTTTTACCATTTCAATCATCAATTTTTGCATTTAATGGTTTTAAAAATCATTACCTAACTAGTTAAAAATATGATAACGTAAGCTTTGTTTATTTTAACTGGCAAATAAATAAATCGCTGCAGTAATAGATGTCATTATCCATGGCATTCGACAAAGTGCATCGATTTGCATGCGACAACGAGGCTCGTCTTTCTAGTACCTCGATAATACCCATTATTACCGGTAATCTTTCCATTATTTCTTCCTTTATCGTACTTACGGTATTATTAAATTATCGATCATACTTCCTATGAATTTTATATTTACACATGTCTGAAATTAAAACAATTGTGTTAAGTATTAGGTATTTGGTACAGGTAGTAGAATTTACGAAAAAAACAGTAACGTATGGATTAATCATTTGAGGGTTTTGAATGACATCAATTATAAACCGAATGTGAAGTTTCGTTTGAACAATTTCATTTGTGTCTACCTGGTGGGCAGGTAGGATGACCGATCAAACGGTAAATTCAGCACGTGCGGACCGGCGAGCCGCGCCGATTCGATTTGCTCCGTCGCGATAGTCACACATTCAGCTCCCGACGGGCCGTGTAAGTGCTGCATTCACTACCGCTATTAATACAACTCCCTGTACCTCACTGGACCCTCATTGTGTTCACTTAATCCTCCATCCGGCAAAGATTGCCCTTCAAATACGCGCGTATCTTGCAAAACGTAATAGGGTCGTACTGTTAAATGCCGCATGTAATTTTTGGTTTGCGATTGTAATTATCTATAGAAATGCCGTTCCAAGGGAAGAGTTCAATTATCGCGCGACGCTCCATCGGATTGATTGATTGGTTTCGACCCTGTTTGTATCCATCAACATGATAGACATACGACGCCATCGCATTCTACGGTGAATTACTAAACAAGTTTTGCATAATAGTGTATTGACAACCCCAACTACGTACTGGAAGGGCAACAGACAAAACTTATATATTTTAAACGCAATTTCTAAAGAATTCTATTTTTTTATTTAATCTACGTGTACTTTTTACATTTGTATTATAAATATAGAAGAATATAGCTTAATAAATGAAAGAAAAATGATCGATTACATATGTACGACGTATGTACTTCGTATGTGTTACTACACCACTCGTTTCTATGTAACCGTTCGCTACATTATTGACGAGTGGACATCTCTCAGAGGACTTGCAATACTAAGCTGGACGAAGCAATTTAACCAATTTAATGTCGTCTGCGCCCATTGCCTGGCTCCCGCGCTCTTAATTTGAAAATAGACGCCATTGTATAGCGCTTGCGAAAACATTATTACTCAATAATTTCCAGCTTTATAATCTCATCCGTCGTCGCACTTCTTAGAATATTATTTAAAAAGTAGTTAAATCGTCAGAACCGACGACGTATTGATAGCAAACTTATTACTAATAAATAAAAACTACCACCTAAAATAGACAGTAACTGTTTTTATTATTTATAGCTTCAAAACGTCATTTTATTAACGGTTCAACGAACCTGTTATAAGAGCGGTAGATATTTTTACCAAAATGTATAATATGATGTAATGTATGGTAGATAATGATAATTTCTCATTAGCTTTGGCACAAGATTACAAGACATAACTAGACCCAGATTGAAAAGTCATACATGGCAAATATGCGGGAGGTCGCTAGTTTTATCTAAACACCCTACAGCTTTATAGTGGTAAGTGCGTCACACTTATGCACTAAATAATGTCAGTGGTAATATAGCGCGGCTGTGGTGGTAAATGAAATGTTACTTACATTTATCTTGCTCGTTAAAATATTTACGACTGTTTACCTTCAGCCATAAATTTCTGAGTGGATATTTTGATGGCTGTATTGTAGTTTGAATCGTTTCTCCTGGCTATATATTCATCTTTCATTCGAGAGACCTTTGATACTGATATATACATTTATAAGAAGCGAATAAACTTTTGACCGCTAGAAAACATATTGCTATTGAAGCAACTGCTCAAATAGTCAAGAGTAATATATTTTTAAGTCATAAATAATCGTATTTGAATATGATTTGATCCTTTTCAAGTAGCCAATTTTGCAGAATATATTTTATATGATAAAATGTTAATAAGTATAAATTTAACTTATTTTAATGTTCGCAGTATTATATATAATTGTGTATGTTTTTTTTTTTCACTAAAAGTACATATACGAGTTATTTTAATGGAACAATATCGGCTTACTTAAAAGAAATAAATAATGCTGTAATGCTTTAGCATTAGTAGTTTCATGAGATTTGTGGAGAAAAGCAGCATAATTATGTGTTTACATACAATGAGACGTGGGCGAAAGAGTAAAAATACTTATCTCAGATTCTCTCTTCCTGAAATACGATTAAATTACTGGTTCATGTTTCACTTAAATACGTCAATTAAACTAACGAGTGAGATGAACTTTTAATAATAAAATAATAAATATCTTATATTCTCTCACAAATTGAACACTAAAATTCTTTGAAGGGCGCGCTTGTATCAGATTATAATAACAATATTCTGAAGCCGTATCTATAAAATATAACCACATAATAAACAATTGAACAATAAAGTAAAAACAATTAAATTATAATACATACAAATAAAGCATACCTATATGTTTTAGATAAAAACAAATTTGTTTTGTGTGTGAGTGTGTGCAGTGTATTGAGTATACATATCCTAGGATTCACAACAATAAAAAAAAAATTTGCTATAAATAGTTTTCACGTGCGGTATAATCAAAACTATCATGATATTTAAATGAAAGCTAGTGTTATATTATTCCGAGCTACAGGTAAATAGGTATGAGAGAATGCACTGTACAGAGAATGAGGGTCGGCGGCCATCTTGTATCAGGGGGTCAAATTAAATTGACATGCGGTTTGTGCAGACGTATTGTGTTTGTAGCGCAGCATTGTTGTCACCCCTAATTATACAGGTCCGCTGATCGTATGAGATTAGACGAAGGGATTAACGTAATGTGCGCCACGGATTTAAATTACCCTGTATCCAATTACATAAATCAGGCACATTTTATATTTATACGGTTCATGGGAAAACGACAACAGCGTTTATATCATCCTCTTTGTACTATCATGGTTATCAAACTATTGTTACCTTTGAATTTTTACCTAGTATTAAACATAGTTTTGTTAAATTTATATTAAAGTAAGTTTTATTACTAAAGAAACATTATGATCTTATAAATACTTATTACAAATATAGTTTATAATAGAATATTTAAAAAAAAAACATTTAATGTATTTCAAGATTTAAAAAATCTTTTAATACGTATTCAAAGTATACTGAAATTTAGAAATATAAGGAAATATTATAAAAGTATTAGATTTAAAGCACGTATTTAATTATAAATATTTCATATAAGGCAGTGTCCGTTAAAGCAATATGGTAAAAATCTTTGAACGTTGTCATAAAATTATCGCCTCGCAACGAAGGCAGGGCTAGACGCCACGTCAGCGCAGCACGCCAGGAGTTTAGCATATCGCTTGAGCTCGCTAAATCCCACGACATAATACAGACGTTCGCCCCTAACTCCCTATGTAAAACCCATTATTGAACCCTAATATTATTTTTAAAAATGGCCATCTTAAACTGAACGGTTTCATAGAAAACTGTTCGCGAACAGACACGTAATAGGATAGGATGGAGATGGCGAAGTAATAAAGCGTGTTCTGTAATGTATTTATAGAAGATGCCGACAATGCCGCGCAGATTGCCTTATATCTATCGTAATTATAATAACATCTTGATCGATACTTATGATCAACGAAGTATAATTTTGGTCGCTTTGAAGATTTCTCTGTAGTTGTTTTTCTCTGTTTTATTATGTTTGAATTAATTTAAGCTTCTACTTATAACTTTGTTTATCTACAAAGTTGTGAATATCTCTGACTGATGCAGACCGCAAAGCAGAAACTCCTGTATTCTAATAATAAAGAACTGTCGTTTATCTAACAGATTAAATTGTCAAGATAAAACGTTAATTAATTTAAATTATAATAAAAAGGAGTGTGTATTATAAGAAAATTATAATTCTGAAACCTAAGTAGCGTAAGACTGTTCAATATTGTTTATACCATATCTAAACTCAGCTAATTATCATAACAGCCTTTAGACATTACGATAACCTTATACTATTACGAACTCTTATTAAAAGAAATGACGTAAACGAAAGTAATGTTCCTTATATTTTGAAATAAATACATATAGCTAGACCAGTTTACTTTTAAAGCAAATAATAATGGAAACAATTATCTTTAATTGCATCTTTGTCAAATGACCGATGCAAATTAAAGGAAACATTAAAACGCTGGTACGATTTGGAAACATCAACGGGCAATAATGTTACCTGATATCAAAATAAACGAATGTAGATAATGGACGGCAGGATCAATACAAAGTAATCGCGAGCGGATCCAATAAGCTCAACCAAAACAACGGGGGTCGTAGCGGACGGGCTCGGAGCCGACTACCGAATGCCGAACATGGGGAAACAATATGGCGGCATGCAAATAGCTCGGCCATTATCGCACCTGGGCAGCGCGAGCCGCCCGACGAGTAAACAAGATTACGGGAATTGAATGGCTAATTAGGGGAAAAGAAGCGGCCCCAGTGAGCTGAGTTATCGCACCTCGTCTCTGCCATATTTCACGATGCTTAAGTCGCCTTTATTGTTTGGCCGCCTCTTGTTAAGCTAAAGAGGCTTGTTAGCTTATCTGCAGAAGTCTAGGAGTGCATTAACTACCGTCACAGCCACAAGCCGAGATTTAGTGCAATACAAATATGCCAGCATAAATAATGAGCGCGCTGTAATACAGTAACAACAACAAAGGTGCTGTCTTTTAATCACTTAAGCCCGGCATGTTAATGCTGGTTAATATGTCATAAAGGAGATACTTGATAGAGTTCATTGTGGGGTCATATACGTCCAATTTTTATGGGCCTCGATGACAACTTAGTTACGCGACAATATAATTCCCAAATTATGTGGGCTGCGGTCGCTCCACATCAAATAAGAAAGCACTTAATCAATGTTCAATTAATTAATTTGTGACTTTTATAGATAATAAAATAAACATATTTACCGGTTTATTTCGTTAATTCAATGCTATCAGTTTAATTACGTGTGCCTCTGGCGACGACGGCGCCGCTGCCAGCATTATGTTGCCGATATATCGAGCATATTATGAGGGCATAT
This sequence comes from Nymphalis polychloros, assembly GCA_905220585.2. Classification (NCBI taxonomy): domain Eukaryota; kingdom Metazoa; phylum Arthropoda; class Insecta; order Lepidoptera; family Nymphalidae; genus Nymphalis; species Nymphalis polychloros. The sequence continues at coordinate 7,647,828 of HG992245.1, read as the reverse complement.
TTAAAACAGTTTTTCCATTATCAATATAAATCCATTTTATATTTTTATTGTGTTCCATAAAAAATATTTTTTATAACAAATAAAAGTCAGATAACTCTATTAACTTGGACACTTAAAAGTCAAAAAATAACTATCACTAAGTTATAATTAATGACTGAGAACAACATCTTAGGTAATATTATGAAAGCGAAAGTGAATATCGTTTGTTTGTGACGCCTTCACGTTTTAACTCAATTCAACTCATCCTAGTTGTTTGGGGTACAAAAATAAAATACGGTACGTAACACCTAATGCCACGCGGATGAAGCCACGGGTAGAAAATAGTAATCTATAACTGAGATGGCCCATAGTTAGAACGCAGGAATCTTAATCGATGATCGTGGGTTCAAACCCGAGCAAGCACCACTGAAATTTCATGTGAAGGAAAACATCGTCAGGAAACCTGCATATGTAAAATTTCACTGAAATTCTGCCACATGTGTATTTCACCAACCCGCATGGGAGCAGCGTTGTGGATTAAGCTCCAAACCTTCTCCTCAAAGGAGTGAAGGCCTTAGCCTAGCAGTGGGACACACACAGGCTTTTGCTTCTATAACAACTTCGAGTTATTCATTTGTATTCAATTAAGATTATCCATTTTTCGATATAAATTATTATTTGACAAACTCGATTCGCTCTATTAATAAATCCAATCTTTGGTAACTTTAATCAAGGATATGATTTAAAGAGGTGTATCCGGCTCGGGCACGCCACCCGTAATTTAATTACTAACATGTAGACCCTGTCACCGTGCCCACACAGAACCATTTTAATACAAGATTAATGAACATTACACTATGAGATATGTTATAATAATATGCATTTTATTATTGTACAATTAGTACTATGGTTTCTTGTCAAATTATTTGGATACTTTGTTGCATCGGTTTATTCGACGCGACTGCCTCGTTGGTGTAGTGGCTAGATATAAGACCGCAGACCCGGTGGTCCTGGGTTCAATTCCCAGGTCGGGCCAATGATTAGTTATTGGGTTTTTCTATCAGAAAATTCTCAGTAGCCGCCCGGAGTCTGGAAGTTGGAAGTGTTTACACTCCCGTGCCTCGGAAAGCACGTAAAGCTGTTGGTCCTGCGCCTGAACTCTTTCCGGTCGTGGCGGATTGACGTCTAGGGAACCCTGACGTTTAGCTAAGGAATAGTGAATGCACCTGTGTTTGCGCACACACTTATGCACTATAATATCTCTTGCGCAATTGGCTAATCTCTCCTGAGATTGGCCGCCTTGACCGAAATCGGTCTGGAGGACACTATTATTATTATTATTATTATTATTCGACGTGATTAATATAAAATAATCAAACAGAAAAAAAATATTCTTATTATACAAAATAAATAGTTTATTTTTTATTTATTTCAATAAAAGCCTTAAAGCTCTTAATTATTTTTTTTCACTCCAAAAACAGTGAGAAGGTTTGTGTGAAATAAGTTTTGTTAGGTTTTAAGTCATGAATCTATAAATAATAAAATAGTAATAAATGTGAAGGTTTTGTATGTATCTTCAACAAACCTTTAAAAACTTTACAACCTTTTGGAAATAAGTACTTTAACTAATAAATAATATTAGCTAAACCTTGATATGTCACGATGACAAATTTTGAATGATTTTCAAAAATAAATTTTACACGGGCAAAGCTGGCGGTTCAGTTAGTCTTTTATATGTATTCAAATAATATAAATGCACAAATCTAATACACAATCACGATCGATCCAAGCGGTCTATCGGCTTGTAATGAGCTAATCCATCTAACCACACATCCCACGGCTTATGTAACGGAACAGTAAAAGTAATGTAGCAGTCTGTGAATATCCAACTACTGGGCTTTCGTTTCCTCCTTATGGGGATATTTGGAGCTTATTCCACGCTGGTTTAATGCGGATTAATGAATAACACGTGGTAGATTTTCATCCGACACAAACAAGTTTCCACAGAACCTTTTCCTTAACCGCTAAACACAAGATGTGTTTGATTTCCATGATTTAATTCCTGGGCCATATCCGCTATTGATGTAAATGATAGTTTTGTTCTCAGAGAATGCTTGAAATCAATGTGTTATAATGTTGATAAAGATTGATTGTCCCGAAAAATAAATTGACCTAAAGTAATTATTATACTATTTTTAAGCAATCAAAATGGTTACTATGACTTACGTATACGTTACATTACTATTAAATATTTTAATATATTGTGTAGCTTAGTGTAGAAAAAATTACAAAGAGACGTGAAAAACCTCGATTCATACTATTTAAAGGCATACTCGTAGCTATAAATATTATATTATATATTTCTATTCAACATTACAATTTTAAATCCCTTCATTAATTTTTGAAACTTATTCTGACCCGCGGTTCGGAAAAGCCAAACACTTTGTCTAGAAGAAGGCACAAAGTTCCATAATTTCTTTGCCAAGATAAGAGGCGAAAGTTCACGCAGGAGCGGAGATTTATGACATCACCGTCGCTCCTTTCACTAAATAATAAAAGGCCTGCTGTAAAACGCGGCGGAGGCATAAAACTTTTACGTCCATACAACCCGTTGGAGTAAGTAAACGGAGCATGTAGGGCGCGTCGTGCTAGGATACCAAATCTCCATAAAAGGCAATCAGTGCCTTTACAATAGTTCCTTGTCGCATAAATTGTACGCCAACGTAAATGTCTTCCTTTCCTTTACCATAACGAAAATATTCATTATTTTTAAATATTATTACAGATACATAAGTACAATATAAACATTGAATACAAGTAAGTTATTAGAATTTTCTCTTTGATTTACCTCTACAAGAGCTAATACAACAACCAGAAAACAAATAATGCTACTAACGTAAGTAGATACTATTAAGTCAGCAATAGCTTAAAACATCTTAATACTTTATTATCTGTCAAAAATATCATCTTACAAAAGCCCGTCTCCTTTTCATCCTCACATTAAAAACGCCGTTATCAAAGGTCTATTGAAATTCTAAATTTTGTTACGTTTTTTAGAACTAAGATTACTTTTTTATACGCAAGTATCAGCTATGAATACAAAAAAAACAGCCTGCAATTTTGTTTTATTCAGGAGAAACCGAATATAAATAAGCTACGATTTAATAAAATTTTAAAGGTTCTATGTCAATTCTAATCAGTGAATTTTAAAACGTATTTTGGAATCATAAAGTTGATTGTTGCACGTTCTCGTTCTAGTAGGACGTGGTACATGCCAAAGTCTGTATAAACTTACAACAACAAGCTATTGAATGTCGGCCTTAATTTAAACTTACTACAGCTTATAAGTAGACAAAGATAAAGCCCGATCGTATTGTTTATTATTTGTACAAATTTGAAAATAAATAAGTTGACTTGTTTTAAAAATACAGCCTAAAATGTAGCTGTACTTATTTCATAGTACGTAGGGATTTACATAAATAATTATAATTATGAATGTATATTGAATAGTTTCTTAGGTCGGTTCTTCTCAAATCTGAGCTTTTGCTTTCCGAGCCGGTGGGCGATGTTTTTGACAGTCAAGTAAGTGCTTCTATATATAATAAGGCTGATTTTTAATACATAATATTTCAATGTGGGTTATCCTTGCGTTTCTGTTATCGCATGATCACTGGAGGGACAGACGGGTGACAGACAGAATTCTTGCTTGACATTTATGCAGTGTCATTGGCTTTCAATAGAAATGCTTCGATTACTTATTTTTTATCAAGCTACTTTTTTATTTTTAACATGTCCAGTTAATGTTGAACACCCATGAAGGCTTTAACGACAATCTAATCCAATGATTCAAATTTAAATGTGTGCTTACAGTGTAATTTAAGTGTACGGTGTAACTTCGTGCTAATTAGAATTTTAAATTTCTATTATTATTAATAATTATGTAAAAAACAAACCGTAAATATCCCGCTGCTAGGAAAAGGTCTCCTCTTCTCTTAAGGAGATGGCTTAGAGCTTACGGTGCACGGTGCTTCAAAATGCGGTTGATGTATAAACAGGTGATTTTCATCCGAAACATGCAGGTTGCATGAAAAATGAAATGAAATGAGATGAAAATCTGTTCTTACAATTTATTCTTATACAATCGAAAAAAAAAGACGCTTTCCAGGATTCAAACCCGCAATACTCTTTTAAGGACTACATATTCTATCCACTCAGTTATCCCGATGCTTCATAAACATATTCTTAATTTTACATTAAGCTTATAATATTAAAATTGTTATGTCTGTTGAAAAAAAAACAAATAAAAAGTCAAATCAAACATACCTTACATCTTAATTTCATCTAATATCTGATTCTCGTCGTTGTGAGTCGATAGGTAAATATTAATATTGAAATACCTTGTCGAACATTTCAAGATACGACAATAAACGGCTTGATCCAAGTGATAACGACACTTCAATTTTTTTATAAATCCGTATCTACTTTCCTTCATTTCCTTTCACATTTATTTGATAAAGTTCGCCTGTTAAATTTATTACATAAGCAATCGATGAAAATGGAAAATATGCGTTTCTATCATAAGTGAATGTTGCTTAAAGTGGATTAGTAAATACGGACGCGATCAGATTGGAACGAAGACAATACTTTTACGGCGAGGTGGCGGGTAGGGGAGCTATTGGTATGCGTAATGGTAGATCGAATTTCGTATTTGTTCGTGGAGTCGTTAACAGCACCTTCACGGTTGTTTATAAAGAAAACAAAACCCTTTAGCCTGCGAGGGGGTGTGGGCTGCGAGCGGGAAGGCTGGAAACCCGACCCTAACGAACTCACTAAATCCGCCATAAATATCAAAATAAATTTAATATCAGCATTGTTACGGTGTATGATTAACCTTGTACATGTTGGAAACAATGGTTGTTGTTCTCAGTAAATGTGCCAATAATTATATATTTTGGTAATATTTTTACGCTGAGTAACGTTATATTTCGCATGGAACAAAATGCACAAAAAATTTTATTACGCATGAATTATTGTTGTAATATTGTTTGTATACCTATCGTGACCATACATCCCGTTTTGAGTGTGACAGTTCTATTTTCTAATTATCCACTTCAATAAACTCCGCAATATCCTTCTTCTCAAAACAGATCGTCAGGAGCAATTAATTTAATTTAAAAAAAGAATCTAATATTTAAAAGCTCTTTTTAGAGAAGCCAGTCCACTGTAACAAAGTAAGAGTCCATAAATGAGTCACTGTTAGATAAAGGTTTTTTCTTTTTCTCTTAAAGAAAAGTTAATACTTAATCTGTCTGGGTAGATACCACCCACTCATCAAATATTCTACCGCAAAACAGCAGTACTTTGTATTGTTGTGTTAGGGTTTGAAGGGTGAGCCAGTGTAATTACAGGCACAAGCGACATAACATCTTAGTTCCCAAGGTTGGTGGCGCATTGGCAATGTAAGCGATGGTTAACATTTCTTACAATGCCATTGTCTATGGGCGTTGGTGATCACTTACGCAGGTGGCCCATATGCTCGTCCGTCTACCTATACAATAAAAAAAAGAAACTAAAAACTCAACAACAAACATCAGTGATGTTTGTTCGGATTCGATGACTTTGATGTGATCTTTGGCTAAGATCTACGAGTTGTATCTCTATCTTCGTCTAGTTCCCTTAACTGTAATAAATTAATCACAAAAATTTATAATATAGCTATAACATATAAAAACATCGCGCTCTGATGCAAAAAAAATCAGGTAATGTATACCACATGTTATTCCTTTTTTACCGAACAATGACACCAAAGAGGATATTATCGGGTTGTAATGTATTTAAATATGGAATGACATGGAAGTATGTCATCTCATAAAAGTGCACGTCATGATATTTTTGTTTACTTACACAATGTAGTTCGAGTACATAATTTATCTACAATTATCAACTCGGCTCATATAAAAAGTTATTTTAATTGAATAATATGGTTGTAATATTTAACAAACTAAACATAAACTTAGCTAAATGGAACACCTCGGTTACAATTTCCATTTCTGGGTCACGCAACAGTTTAACATTAACACTTTTTTTCATAGTATGAAAAATAAAATTAACGAAATTTAAGCAAAACCACTGTACCTTTGTTTATTTGCTTACTATTAATATTTAGTGAAAACCAACATAAAGACTAATGACTTCAAATAGTTAATAAAAATAATAAGGTCCTCCAGACCGATTTCGGCCACGGCGGCCAATCTCAAGAGAGATAGCCAACTGCGCAGGACATATTATAGTGCACAAGTGTGTGCGCAAACACAGGTGCACTCTCTTTTCCTTAGCTCTCATAATCCGATGGGACGGCAATCCGACACGACCGGAAAGAGTTCAGGCGCAGGACCAACGGCTTAACGTGCTTTCCGAGGCACGGGAGTGTACACACTTCCAACTTCCAGACTCCGGGCTGCTACTGAGAATTTTCTGACAGAAAAAACCAATAACTATATTGGCCCGACCTGGGAATTGAACCCAGGACCACCGGGTCTGCGGCCTTATATCTAGCCACTAGACCAACGAGGCAGTCAATAAAAATATACGCCTGGTAACAAAGAGTGTTTACAGTCATGCTATAATTTATTAATGTTAAAAATTATAAAAAGAAATACTTTAATAGTGTGAACTATAAAAACCAGTATAAGCTCTCAGTGTTTTAACTCTGAACTACCTGACGTCGGTTGAAATTATGACATATTGTAGCTAGCCCTAGACACGTTCAAAGTATTCGTGTATGGAACTTTACGATGTCCGTAAGTCTTGGTACAAGGTATACCCGTGTACATACCAAAAAGTCGATGGCGCGTGAACGAAAGTCACGCGCCAAGGATTTCGTACCCACACGTCCCGGCTGTCCGTATGCTCGTTTTGCCTGATCATTCTACAGCAGCTTTTACGTACAAACTATGTTTTATTAAAGTCAGAAAATCGAATAGCTAATAGCTTTTCACACATTTGTCTTCGTTTGTTCTACCTGCTGAAATTGATCGATAATAGCAAAATTAGACTTCGGACTATTCTTATAAATGGGTCTTTTAGTCAATCAATCATTGGTATTGGTCGTTTACCATATTATATTTTTAATACATTATATCATTTTATTTTATATATAAATTATAATTCTGGTTTCACAGTTACAAGTAAATTAAAATAGAGTTAATATTCCACTCCTGGCCTCTCATTTTGCAATAACTGATTCCTCCTCCAATTACAACAATACAATTATTAGAATTAACTACTTATAACCTGTGTTAAAAAAATCATAAATCTAATCAGAATATAATGACGTACAAAAAGTTTTTATATCACCTAATATTTATGCCCGTTTAATATTAATACGTTTCTCTCAATAATCTAAATTACCCTTAGCGTTATCACCGTTTGTGCCATTGTACTATTATCGTTGAGAATGCAAACGTTTTAATGATATCGTGTAGCCCAATTTTGACAATGATGTTTACTCACCTTACTCCACCCACTCTTCTATGTAACAGCTTTGTATGCACATTATATACAACATTATCGACGCAGAAACGGTGATCATTATGGATTGAGGGTTTCATTATGAGATTGGACTCGTAATTTGAATAATATTCACATTGAAAATTGGACTAGCGATAGCGCTTACTGCGTTACGTTACATGGAGAAAATAATTTCGTTAGAAATACAGTATTGTGTTATAAAATGAAAAAATATCCAAGATTTATTTTAAAATACGTTACTTTCACGAATAAAAGTATAAATATGAAACACAAAATAATTAATTAAAGTCAAGAATTTTCTTTACTTTAATAATTTTAAGTCTACGTTTTATTAGTCCAAATACTATATTCACAAAGTCGTTGTACCAACGTGCATTAATGAAACAATTAATCAATCTTAATCGTATATTGACAAACATTCCCGTTCTACAAATTTCATTAAATTATAATATATACATGTGCATGAAGACTCCCACGCAACAAAGACTAGGCTAATAGAATATGCTAATCATAAATATATAATATACATTTTTTTTCTTCATCAACGATCTCGTAAAATAACTGTCAAATACATCAGAATTAGTGAACAGAGAGACGCTGGGACTCGCATTATATAAGTTGAATTATTATCATCAGATTTATATAAAAGTATATATCATTGCCAGAAAAATATTCCTCCGTCTATATTTACACTTACTATAGTTGATTATTTTAAGCCTAAACGGGACGAGTTTTTTTCAGTTTATCATATAATATATCATACAGAATATTAGATTCGATTGGAAACAGCTATGTTTATTTTGCTTTAAAATTTTGTAAGTTTTAAGCGAACTTGAAAAAAAAAATCAATATTTCGTTAAACAACTTTTATTTTTCCTTGCTGAAAATGAAAGTTCTGTTTACAGTGTATTTAAACAGTTTAATGGAACAGCATAGGCTTTACATACGCGGTGTCAAGATCACATTAGTGTACTGTCGCGCGTCGAACCACTGGCACGGCCGCGGCCCGCGGGTGACACGCGCCCCGACCGTCCCCTGCCCCGCAACTTTCTCGCTATCCCCAACCCTCGCACCACGCATGCTCCAATTATAATCTCTTTAGGGATGTACAATGTCGATTTATGATGTCTTTTTTAAAATAAAAATAAGAAACATTTCCTAATTCTATTAAAAGAGTTAGTTACCTTAAAACTTCCTATTAGCATAACTATACTGAGTTTTAGAATTACATCATATTTTGTTTGAATTTTTCGACAATACCATGTAGGGCTTCAGGTAAAATAAAAAATAAAAAATTTCATCTAACTAAAAAACTGACAATGTTAAATATGATAACCACCCGCGGTGGATAACTCGATATCTCGACATGGCATAGGGCTGCATTATCCGATCGTGTAGAGTGCGCGCGCAGTGGCGTCGCGAAGAGGGCATCAAATCGCCTGCGGAGGGCGGCCGGTCCGCGCGTTCCCGCTGTCTATCGCGCGGTCACTCGACTCAACACCTCGGACGGCGAGAGGTACACTTCGTGCTCGATGCACGACCTGTTCCACGGTCACTGACCGATACCGTGCGTGCGGTCGCATCGTCTCTCGACCTCCGCCCTTACCGGTATATTCCGCGACCTGAGGACGCCGTGAGCCCCTATCGTTTTCGGGCACTTTACTTGCAATGGCAGGTAGCGCCACCGATGGCGTGATACTCGACAATTTCTACGTCGCGCCGCAATATACCTTGATCGTGTGTCCGACTTTAATTTATTTTTTATTGTTTCTAAGTGTTTATTATTCTCCTAAACTGTGTTTCGTTATGGTATGCTCCGAGTAACACGGCGCACGATAGCTCTCGTGTATGTGAGTTACAAGCCTACAGGCATAGCGACGTATAGCGTGAGTTTTTTATGAACTGCTCCAATTTTTTTATGAATGAATATGCGAGACTATTCAAAATGAAAGCGTACGATTCCTTTGCGTTAAAATTAATGTAGTACAACGCCACATATTAAAGCTTTACGCATGATTCTACGTTACTTATTCTAATTATATAACAACATGCTAAACAGCTTTTAAAACATAACATATTTTCTTAAATAATCTATTTTAGTAAACAAAGTTTTATTATTAGACTAAGCTATTTTTATTATTTCATTTTTAAGAAGCAGAATATATATTAGCATATATTCCATCTGTTTAAATAAGTTGTTTTCTTCCTTTTTGAATGACATCATTCTGGTAGATAAAGGTTAAACTAATATAAATAATGGCATATAGATATCATCTATTCTTGCATATCATCTGAATAATTTTGTTCACGATTTTTATTATTTATAATTCTTTATGACATGCTAGTAATAATTTGACTAGAAAATAAATTGGTCAACAGCATAGATTTCGATAAATAATAATTATAATTTACGATTTTTTTGATAACTAACACTGCGACTTATTTATTAGAAACGGTAGGTAACTAAAATTTAATTTGTCATAAATTTGCTAAAACATTAATAAAATAAATACTTAAAACATAAAAAAGGAATTAACAAACTATACGAACATTAAGGCGCGTTGTAATATTCCTGATCAGAACTTAAGATATCCTAATCGTAATTTCAAACAGCGCTTTATAAAACTCGTTGTTTTTTAATCAGACTGATATAAAATGTGCGTTCGGAAACATAGCCGACGGATACATTTAAAATTCAAGCTTCAATATAAAAAATGCTTCAGAAAGTGTTCTAAAATTGAATTTGAAAATGTAATATACGGGGAACACAATATTGAAATTCCAATTTTATTTATAGAACTGCAAAGGAAATTGAAAGAACCACGAGTTTCCGATTTATATTGTTTGACTTGTAGACCGCATGCCGTGTGCTTTATATGCACATGAACGTAATCTATTTCAAGTTGTTACTAAGTTTCTTGAATATGTGTTTCGCTATTGAACAAACTTTAATCTGTGAATACATTCCATGCAATCGGTCACACAACCAAGTTTCTCCTAGACGTCGAATTGAATCTCTTGTATTTCAAGTAGGTACCTAGAATTTCAATATTTTTATATTGAAAATGTTGCAAATCGTGATAACGAAAACTACCTTTGAAAGGGTTTTTGATAATTACTAAACTAATATATCTCATTTATTTCTACAACTTCAGTAGATTACAGTTTATTTATTGAGTAAACATAAATTCGCACTAATGTTAATTATGGTTAAATACACTTGTGTCATACATAATGTTATTAACATTATAAATGAGCAATAACTTTGGAACATTTTACAAGTAATAAGTCAAAACAAAAAACAACCTTAAAATATTTGGAATTTTATGGGATATTTAGAACACACACACGTATTCTGACTATTTATTAGAATTTCGATTGAGTCTTTAAAATTATTTAACTTACAAGCTCTCAATACTCCCCTTTTTCGAAATTGTACCGGCAGACATCAAAATTAATTAAGACCAAAGATTGTGGTATCAGTTTCCGAATATGCAATTACGGAAACATAAATTTTCCGATAGTATCGACAGTCAAACGAACGATAGCACTATAGAATTTATAAAAGCTTTCCCCTGACTTAATTGCAAAGTTTTTGCAGGCAAAGCAACCGTTTTAATGCAATGCGATGATAGGATAGGGTGCACCGTGTGTTGCAATAATTGTGAGGCAGTTCATAAACCGTCGTGTGAGCATGTTTTTAAATGGTAACAGGGGAAGGTATAAATTACAATATACATTATTTTTCAATTGCGCATTGACGTAATTATTATTCACAATTTCGTTTTGTCAAATTTATAATGTGAAACATTTGTTTTTTTTAATAATAGATTAGTTAATACAATACTTTCATTAAATTGTTTTGATAATAAAAAAATAACTAAGTGACTAAATCTACAGACACTCAAGACAAATGATAAAATTTTAAACTTTTTCTATTTATTATTTAATATAAAAAACGTTTCACAACATGTTCGATGTTTTTTTTTTTCATGTAATTGTTATTGGTATTGGATAGCAAGAACCTGTTCGTGGCACATTAACGGCAACTTGAACTCGGACCCCGGCATCAATTAGGTTTGACTTGAACGCAATTATGTACTCAAGACTAAATTGCTGGAAAATTCGTCGATAGTTAATGGCTTAGTTTTAACCGTGACACATGACGAAGATTGCTTGCGTTCACACGCTAATATCCGATTGTAACCGACTCATTTTATGTAATAACATTTAATTTTTTTTGCAAAAGACTGTCTCGCTGCCGGCGATACTTATCTACGAACAATTTAAATAATAACGTATAGAAATGATATAATATAATTTAAAAATAACGATAAATGTATATTTTATAACATTATAAAATAACTAATTTATTGTTCATTAAATGTTTTTATCGTTTAATTAGTCGTCTAGTCCATTTTGATCCATAAAACTGCGCAAATGCCAACGGATAATGTCTCGTCCCTTTGTTTTTCTACACCGTCACGTGTTTCGAATGAAACAACACGCACACATTGTTTGCTATAGCTGGTCTAATGTCCTCAGCTAATGCGCCAGCGGTCCGACAAGAGGACAATTTCCGGGCTCGCCCCTACCTACCCATTACGCTCTAGAAACAATTCTCTAAACATTATAATCATTAATAACAGAACGTTCCTATTTGCCGTTGCTTGATTCCAAATAGACGAAAACTTCCATAAATAGAAAGCGCTGACAAATAGATTGATATCACGTTATAAAAAATATCAATGCGTATGCTTGAGATGTATCTTTAATAATATTATTAATCATAATCTTTCATAATTTTTATAATAATCTATACACATGGCTATATTTCATTAGGTAATAGATGCATCTATAAAATAAACAACCAAAATTTGTACAATTTCTATATTTAGTTGTCATTTGGCTGCTCGATTTGTTAAAATGATATTAATAATTGTGTCTTATTTCAAAGCAAGAAAAATATATTCGAATACTAACGTTTATAGGTAGGGTATATGATGTCATAGGTCTTATGTATAAGTTTTTTTTTTAATTTAAACTTATTAATTCAATTCACTTATATTGACTATGCCGAGTCAAAAACTTGGCAGGTACTATAAGTTTACTTTAACTGTCTTTTAAGCTAATCTATATTTAAAACATTACAATTTTACTTTTTGAACATGCATTAGTCTCGAAAAATCTTAAGCGTCGACAGTTGAATGAAGCAAAAACTGTACTTGTTGACAGATATGGGCCTAACGACTAATTAATCGTTAAAACATGGCGAAAGGCAACCGAGCAAAAAGTTTAAAAATAAAAAGTAAACTTTATTTGTGGGTGTACTTTGCAAGGAGTACATTTGTTTTGGGATACTGAAGTGAATCCAGCGTCGCGACGCGGCCCCTTTCAAAACAAGCGCGTCCGCTTCTGTCGGATGTAATATTGCTCGGAGAGCGTTTGATCTCTCTTTATAAAACTCTTCATACGTCAAATTAGAGGCGAATTTATTTTCTTCAAGTAGCGAGAGCAGCAAATTTAAACTTTAATAGAAACATCTTATTCAAAAATAGATTTTATTTTCATATAAATTCACGTGTTAAAGGAGATATAAATAACTGAGATATTTATACGAGTAATTAGCTATAACTTGCAAGATAACATAATAATAAGTTATTAAGTTAAAAGCAACTTTTTGTTTGATCCATTTACTAAGACGAATACAATGTGTACTAGATAGTGTTTTTACCAGCACTTAAAGTTGTAGTAAGCAATACATAAATAAATAATTTAAATAATTAAAAAAAATAAGCATATGAGAACTTCTTTAAAGCTTGCCCAGTTTGAACCCAAATTTGTCGGCACCTTATCATAAAGCTTAGTCGCAAGATTTGATTCGATTTGATTCAAATATGATTTTTACAATATTTTATGTCGTTTAATGTTAATATGTTTAACAATTTATTACACAAAAGATGGTAAAAAAATATGTCTGTTACCATGGAGACACGGGCGCCATTACCTTCCAATTCAAGCCTTCTCACAGGAAGACATTAGTCTTCTTGGAAGTTCAATGTGTCTTTGTATACGTAAGTAAATAAACAAATCAATTGGTCGGTTTTTCACGAATTTATATTAAGAAGGACATCTAATATTAACTTTACACGTGAGACAATCTCACTTATTTTTGAATTAATTCAATGAATATATAAAAAGAGGTTACAAAACAAATTGATATTTTAACGTATTCTAGTTTATAATAATAATAAACTAATAATAAGTAACTGTTTCGCTTCGTGCTAATTTATACACATACTGGATGAACGGTAGTTGAACGTTTAACTGACAAGATAAACTTGTAAAATGATGCATATAAACGTGCTTGTTAGAGCTTATTTGAATAAAGTTAATTTTTTCATTTTGACTAAAGTGATTTGAAATGCAGAACAGTTGATAAAAGTTTTATTACTTAATGGCTTCAATATCTTCATTAAACTGGTTTAAGTACGTTAGTGAATGTATCATGATTAGAACAAAAAGAAGGGAAACTTTAATACATCATACCTCATATTTTTATTTAGAGAGTGTGTGTATGTAAAATTAAACTATTCCATCTCAACCCGTAGGTGTCATTAATGATGGTGTTAGAAAACCATCCCACCAGCAAAAATATTCGCAAGGAAGGTTATCGTCAGGCATGTTGGCCCTAAAATTCTATCTTATCTTTTTTTATACAGCTTACAAACTGCGCTAATATCAATTTAATGAGAAAAGGAAATGCGATGTATAACGATTAAACTTAGCAATAGATTTATTAATTTTCATTCTAAAAAATGAAAATTACCGCACGCGAATGCTGTTGCTCCCACGACAATTATAGTAAATATGTGCAGCAAATCACATACTCCGAAATGAGGCATAAAATGTTAGAGTGGAGGCTTGGGAACAAGACGGGCGTGCGTAATTACCCGTCGAGAATGTGGTCGAGTCCTGCGGCCGGGCAGCCTCCGACCGCGTCTAAACTAGGAATAAAGTGCTCATGTTGTACCCTTAACTCGTTAATTACGCCTAGAAACTAAATTCAAATGTTACTGATTCTCTGAGTGAGGAATGAAAAGGTTGCATTGAACTGGTTTGCTCGACTTAATGAAATATTCTTTGTACTTATAATGTCAATGATAACTTAATTAATTATCAAGCAGTTCATCAAAGAGATCATAATGAAGTGTCTGATTATTCAAAATATTTTCTGAAACAGCTCCTTCAGCGATCACGTACTCGCACTTATCTCGAGTTTTTTTCTTAAAGCAGTGTTGTCTGAACAAAGAGTGTTGAAGTGTTCGCCTCCTCGGGGCATCTATTAAGCAGACAGGAATCGTTTCCCACAGCCCGCTCTCGGCTCGTCACGGAATCAATATCGTCTTTTATTTTATGAAACGTGCTCCACATACACACACAAACACGCGCGCACGTGTAACCGTATCCATCGCCACCGCGACTAGGGCCGTACCACACAACAATAAGTGAACAAATATAAGGAGAATCCTTTAGTTAAAGCGAATTTTTTCTCTGTTACGCGTGTTTATTCACTCGATCTGTTCAATCTTGGAAGCTTTAATTAACGTCTGCCTTCAATCGTGCTATTAGTTATTCATTCAGGTTATTAACGAAGTTGCTTATGTGAAAAGTATATTTGTAATTCCAATATTTATATTCATTATTGCAATTACAAACTAATAACAAACCTTGTTTTTTATCTTATTCTAAGAATAACATAAATCACGTACATCCATACATGGTTTAACCATTACAGAAAATATTTCAAAAAATAGGTTATTTACTAAACATTTGTAAATAAATTTAATATTATATTGCAGCATCCCTGCGCATAATATTAATCTCTTAAATAGTCCTAATATAGCGAAGCCTGCAGATGTCAAGTGTGCAGCGATTCATTGACATTTTTACGAGAAGAAACTTCAAAACTTTACGCCAATTAAAATAGTTGAGTAATTTTTTGTGGCGCAGTGAGATGGATGCTAAAGCACATTTGGGTCAGGAACGAAGATTAATTAGGTTCAAACTATGAAGAGCTCTGTTAATGTAAGTGTAAATACACTGAGTAAAATGTGTTTATTACACTACAATAGCTCTTACACTGGCTCTAGAGGTCTTAAAATGTATACAATGTAGCGTTAATTGCAACTGCGTTATTGTAAACTATTGTGCGGAAATGCTTAAATTGTTTACGACATTTAATACCTAAATATAATGCCTGACCCATCTAAAACACTACTACACAACATAATATACTAATTGTTTTCTAACTAACGCTATTTAAATTCTCTATTTATCCTTATCTTTTAATGTTTAATTATAATAAATTTTTATTGTGATTATTTATGGATGTCATCTTCGAAAATAATACAAATATTCTATACTTATCGTTAGTACATTTTGATATGCGGAACAAAATATAGACGACATTGGAATGTCGAGTTAATTTCATATTGGAATCATTATGTTTGCATGTTAAATTTAATTTTAAACGCTACTCATAGGTATTAAGTAAATACTAAACTATCATTGAATGTATTTTCCACTTTTACACAAACACTACTATTAAAATTAAGTCCTTATAAATGAAATAACAAACTCAAAGTAACATTTTGTTTCGACAAACGATAACCCTTTCTATATATAAAACACTCGGGGCCCGTATGAATGTGCTGAAGTGCACGTGGTATGTAACGGGTGCAAGTTCAAGTGCGAAGAACTGCCAAGTTGGGTCAGATCCGTCTGTCTATGCGATGGGAAAACGTCCGTGGCTTCCTACTCGCCTTATATGAATAAACAGCTATTCCACATGCCGTACAGTAAAGCATCGATCTCTCACAGCTATTGACAGATTCGAATGAAATCTGAATAGTCTAAGAATTCCTATGAACTTTTTGTTGAAAAATCCAAAGGGTAAAAATAAAAAAAAATATATTTATTATTTATCGACTATTAACA
Organism: Nymphalis polychloros; assembly: GCA_905220585.2. Taxonomy (NCBI): domain Eukaryota; kingdom Metazoa; phylum Arthropoda; class Insecta; order Lepidoptera; family Nymphalidae; genus Nymphalis; species Nymphalis polychloros. Next base: position 7,631,319 of record HG992245.1, on the reverse strand, counting down.
ATTTAATTTTATAAATCATTCTACGGCTCTAGACAAAAATTTCATTTAACAATTTTTATTGTATTAATGAATTCCATTTTTTTATTTTATACCATTTTTATTTTAACAAGTCCAATTTAAATCGACGAAAATAAATCATTAACTAAATATGTATCTCTAAAGGTAAATCAATTTCGATTTCTTTAAAAGATGTCCCATAACGAAGTGTCCTCCTAACCTAAACAAAACTCACTTCGTACCTCGACAAGTAGTGCTCCAGGGACCGAACAAAGTTCAGTCGCAAGGGCTTTAAATTCCCTAATGTTTGTCAAAACATACTTAAAGCTGTCACGAAGCGCTTAAATCAATTTATTATACAGGTAGTCGATTTTGGAAACATGTATGTTTACTTACATATATATGCGTATAATGTATGTGTGGCAGACATAATGTAAATATGTATGTAAATGTATGCAAATCTTGTGTTCGTTTCTTTTAAAAAAAGACCGTATAGGAACCTCGGAATCTCTTTTTATATTCCTGTCCTTATCCTTGCGGGATAATTCGGGCCCATAGGACAGGTTTTACATAATTTTGTCGCAACCCCTTATGTTAGAGACGCGAAGTTTGTGTGAATTTGTATCGGTCGCAGAGGAGTGGCGAGTTAAATTAACAAACATTCAATAAATCACGGACGGTTATACAATTTTTGTGATCGTAAATAAAATTTGAGAAAGGGTAACGAGTTTTGAAAACAAACATTTCAATGAGTAAAAGGGTAACGGGTGCACGCCTGTCGTATTTGTCATGAACAATGTGTGGGGGTAATTGTTTGACATGCAAAGCGCCGAGATCAACAGCCGCCACTCCAGCAAGAGAGAACGTGGAGAGTGATATACAATCTACGTACCCACACTACCCTACTTACAGCTTGCATCAAATATGAATTCGCCATTGCTCACAGCTTAGATGTTGCCATTTCTTTCTATTAAATATTTATAGTACCTACATATTACGTTTGCTAACGCTCATAGTTTACGAGTGTTGATGAAATGTATTGTTATTTAACTACGAATAATACTTACTTTTTAAAAAAATATAAAAGGTATCCCGTATTCTTCAATTCAATGTCATAATAATTAGTTCCTATAACAATCTCAATTACAAAACTTTCTGAATAATACCGCCTTTAGTAAAAGTACGAACATAGTTTTAATATTTAATTATCTAAAAAGATTAAATTTTGATAAATTTTCATTGACACTTGTGTATTAAAAAACATTTTTTTTCATATACTTATTTACTTTGAGTCGCTGAATATCAAAAATATTAGAAATACAATACAAAGTGAATTCTTTCTAAAAAAACGTTTTGTTCACACTTAGCACAAAGCATATTCTTTGAAATAAATTTAACCGCATCACGTCATGTTAAACACGGGTAGAGAGGGTCCTGCTTTTCATTCGATTGCGTCAAGTCTATTACTTACAATATGCCGTCTTTCGTATGGGCCGCATTTTTTGTTCATCGCCTAATAATTCGTCGAGCTTTTATGGCACCTCGGCGCGAGCGCAAAAACTACAAAAGCTTAGGCGAGGGTCGGGCGGCTCCGCGGCGGGGCCGGCAGTCAGTCGTATACACTCGCTGGGATTGGTTGCGTGCCATTGACGGTTAACCCGTAAACGAAATACGATATCAAAAAACGTTTCTTTACAGAAAAAAAAGTTCCTTTTGAAAACTAATAACTAATGATGTCTCTATTAAACTATTAGACAAAGTTAAAGTGAAACCTATTGTTTATTATGTAAATGAACGTTCAAATGATAGTGCGGCGATGTAAGTGATAAAGATTGATAGTGATGTTGTGTTTGAAGACCGATATATAGTTGTGCAGTGAACGGTAGTTTAGCAAGATGACGATGAAATCGCTGAAATACAGTGAGCGAGAGGATATGATGGAGGGGTTCAGCCCGGTACCTCCACCGTTACCGCGACGCCAGCCAGTCAGGAATATCTACGCAGAACCCTTCGTAGACCCTAGGTAAGTTTATAAAAAGTTTTCGCCATGCCAAGTTTATTTTGACTTCTCATTTTCTTCACAAGTATTAGCAATATTATTGATCTATCTCAGTTTTGTATTGAGATTTTCTTTAAAATAATTCATCAAAAAGGTATGAAAAGTATAAGACCAGGCACTTTCCTTGCCACGGAAAAGAAGTCAGTTTTATATCCACTGTTTGTTTTTATGTTCAAATGTCATTTATACTGTCTTATATTGTTAATTTGACATTATATATATATTTTAACAAAAAAATTCAAATTTTAATTTATTGTGTTTAACAGGCCAACTAATTTCTCCCTCTTTCGCTCTCGAAACAATTTATACATCCAAAACAAAACTGGTTGAATCGGCATTTTTGGAGAAATAGTAACAAATGTATTATGACCCTTGACACACATCATTAGTATCCTTTCATAAAGCCATCGATAGGTCATATATAAGTGATAACACTAAACAGTCGCTGATAAATCGAATCGTTCAATAAAATAAATTGCAATTAGCAATAAATACATAGACATAAACATCAATGTTGTCGAATTTCTATTGAATCAACAGAAGTATGATACAAAATTTTCTTACCATAAATATAAAGTGATTTAAAAGGAAAGCATAAAATGAGGAAAATGACAATTCCATTGACTAGTTGAATCAATTGACGGCACTTGTTTACTTACGAACCCCAACAGTCTGCCCTCCCCTTATAGTTGTACCCACTCCTTGTGGCTCTTCAAAGTAATAATAAACTGCCTGAAGCCAGAAAACAACTATTTCATATCGTAGGACTGAATAAACATGACGCGGAAACCCCACAATACTCTAAAGACCACATAGCATTATTAAAGTAAGGCTTTACACAAAACTAATTCCGAGGCACTTATTCGGTTTGTCCTCTGGGAGTTCTGAGGTAAACACAATGGAAAAGGTTCAAGGTTTTCGTTTCCCTGAATTATATTGGAATAAATACATTAATATTTGAACTTATATTAAATACGGAATGTATTTAATTAACTAAAATTGCCGGCAAACACACGTATTAATTATGATATAATTTAAAACAAACTAAATATAACAACATTACATATTGAAAATATAGGATCTTTATTTCAACATTATTACAGTTTTGTTGACTTCATAGTAATTTATCATTGCTTTGCAATATACTTATTTTCCTTGCATATTCATATCTGTGTTAATGGTTTTCGGTAGACAAGATAGTATCGCAGCGGATGTGCGGTTCTATATGTTCTGTCGTAAATCATATTTTTATACTTGGCGCACGTTCTGGCGACGTCGAGGCAACACGGAGGAGCCGTTACGACCATCTGCGACACCCCAATTGCCGTTCAGCTTAATTTCGATAGATCCTGGGGCGAATCTCGACTGCTTATTGCTCGATCTTCGCGTCATTGACTGTACATCCTGTATATTTGTATATAAAAAATTTTTTTTATGATCTTGTATTAACCACGGAATGTATTTATTTTACTAAATATGGACTTACTATTTAACAGTATGTTTAGTAATATGCGTAAAATCTAATTTTTTTTATATTAATGTATTTTAATAATATATGTATGTATGTTTTATATAACATATATACACATAAAATATAACATTAAAGCGAAAGAAAGTAGGTAAGGGTTAAGTAAAAAGTTAATTTCTTATTAAATCAAGTAATGACAGCAATTCGACATGGTAGAGCGATGATCGATAACGGAAATTATATTTGAGTTCGTATTCCTTGTGTGAAGAACGTAATTTCCTTTACAATGTGTTAACAAGGTCTGAATACAAGCTCAAAGCATGTGACGGTTAAGTGCACGCAACAATAGCGGACAGATAACATCGAGGGTGCCCTCCGAGCCGTTTCTAACGCAGCAAAAACTCATGCTAAGGATAAAAATAAAACTAATACATATTAAATAATGCGTTTACATTAAAATACTAATATTATATTTTAATTGATGTTTGTTGGTTTATCCCTCTTTCAACCAAAGCCGCGGGTAAAAACTAGTATTAAAATCAACCCCATAAAATACAACATGTACTCGTAGGATTTTTCTCTTTAATTTATTTTATTAAATACTCATATATACGTATCAAATAATTTAATAAGAATATGACAATTCTTTATAATATAAAACGTAAATTTTTAAGATAAAATAAATTTAGTAGTATCCTATTGTGTATATAAAATATAAAGTACGAAAACATATTTCCATCAATAGATATGCACGAATAAGCCCATTAAGACCCTTCCCAAAGATCAAAATTGTAAGAGTTTCGACGTCAAATATTTGTTCATTCGAACTGAAGTTTGTCCAAGCAAGAAATCATTTCCATACAACTCGGACAGCGCAAACACCGTGCACACATCAAGGCCCAAAACAAACCTCAAACTTAGTTAATAGCTTAGATAATAGCCTCGTACTAAAACACTTCCTCTCGTCTTATTATATATAAACACAAGCTATATTAAACAGAAAAATAAATCAAAATACAAATAAAAATAAGGTTAAATTTCGATACCTTATATTTACTCAACTCAACTCAACTAACAAATAGCTATAGCACTCTAATCCAACTTATTAATACCCGTATACTTTTAACTACAACTCTTGGGATTACACTTGAACTCTTCAAAGCAACCTCACAGTACAAATACAGTGATTGATTGTTATGAAAGCTCGAACAACATCTTATTAATAGGTCGAATAATTAGAGGAAACGCCTCATCAAAACGTTCCGTGTGTCCCGATTGTGCGGTATATGAAAGGGGCACTGAGTGAGCACCGCACACAGCAATAGCTACCCAGTACTCGTCCAGGAAATTCAATTATCTTCTTTCGACGTTAATGTATAATATCAACACAATAATTTTATTAAACCAAATATTCGTACTTCAATCGTTCTTAATTGGTCTGTTTTAAAGAATCCATTGACGTCACATGTATCCTGCAACGTGCCACTTGAGAATGAGGAGATCTTGAACTTTACTTTGTGATAAAGAATTTAAATAAATATTTCAAATAATGTAAGCATCAATGTATACTGCCGCAACACAGGTTAAACCGGGATTAACAAAATTCCACCGTCACGAAGTTGATCATAAATCTTACATATAAATGTCGATCAATAGGCCACGTTCTCTTTGAGTTACAAATACTCACATAAAAAATACTGTCACCAATAATCCTTAAAACTTATCTCTCCTAGCTTTTGTGAACAAACCACTTTTCGTTTGAATAATTTACTCAGTGAGGTGAGTCTCTGAATACAATGACGTGGCTGTAATAGTTTCCGTTTTGAATAAGAGATGCCTATTGTCTCTACGATATTGATTGACTTTGTTGTTTCTTAACTTGGTAAATAAATATTGTATTCCAGTGATTAAATGATGCTATTTTCCTTAAGTATACTTTATAAAATATAAGTTAGAGCAGAATATTTGTTAATAGTTTATAGGTTATCTAATCATTATTATCTTAGAACAACAGTAATTAACTTTTGTAATTATCGCAAGTGTCGTATTGATAAACGTAATATTTTAATTCAATTTTCTGAGCAATATATGATAAATCTTCTTAATTTAGATAATTCCAAAAGCCTAGAACAGTTGTTTTTTTAAAAATCTGGTGGTTTTTTTAAATTGATAATATGGAACAGGTTGATAACTTGAAATTTACTCTGCATGTCGAATCTTTAAATATAGGGATAGTATTCAAAGAATGTTTTCTTGTAATTACAATGATTAAGAAAGCTATTTAACTGCATCATCTTAAATTTCCATCAAGTACAAAATACTCTGTCTGACTTTAATTTATCAATGTTTAACAAAAACCTAATGAGGTTATGAATCTTGACATTTTAATAGAGATATTCAATACGAAAGAATTTTTAGAAATTCAACACCCACGGATGTTAAAGTCGATAAAGGTTTATGTTCGCTCAAAAGAGTTTATCTTTATCGGATCCTGCAATAACAAAAATAAACCATATTTCGACTCTTTATTTTTATTTTTAATATCCAGTTTACTAAGACTACTCGATAGTAAATGTCTATTCAGGTATTACTAATGTGTCCATATAAAATGAAAATAATATTGAAAAGACAAAAACCAAATACGTATAAATAGACCCGGCAGATTAATAAAACAAAACCAAAACACATTGTAAACGTTGTTCATATGTACATGAAATAAAACTCAATTAATATATAATATAATATATATTAAATATAATTATGTTAACATATACCGAGTTCGTGTATAGCGTCATATACAAAAGTTCACTGAACGCATTCTTGGATAATAATGAATGTCTTAATTTAGCGTGTAATATTTCGTCAAGTCAGATGCATACCGGATCAGTGACAGTGACATAGACTGTATCGGTGACATCAGGAACGTCGCAGGGATATATTATGACTCGTCAGATCACCGGACGCTTATCGGCGAAGTATTTTAGTCTAACCCGTTTTAAAATAAACAAACTGTCGATCTCGTACAGTCCGAATAAATACAAACATACTTTGACACTAACTCCTATAAATAACTGTAATGAATAGGCAGCTGGTGGTGCCGCGGTTATATGTAATGTCGACGATTCCTTCCTTGGATTTATTTCTCTCCTTATTTGAATATTTATATTTGAGAAGTCTACGAGGCTATGATGTTTTTGTTATATTTTGACAATGCATGATTTATATATTTTACAATAAGAAAACATATGAATTATTTTCCTTAAGTTTAAAGTTATATGTTTTAATATAGTTGAGTAGTTAAGTAACGGCGAATTTAGTTGGAAATATACATATTTGGTGAGAGTTAGCTAAACAGACCACACAGGATGGCTCCATTTGTCTAAGATCAACTCCTTGTGAGATAACAAACGTGCAACGCGCTCCGTTCTACGCCACACTTATCTAAACACTTAACACACCATACACAAACAAAACAGCGCCCTAACTCACTTTTTTACCACGAAATGCCTTTTCTTTTACCCTTTAGGACTTCGCGGTACCGCGTACTTTGCGTGTCAAGCGCTTTTGTTTGTGTCCGGAAATTCATGCATTTTACCGCAACGTGCAGTTAAAGGAAGATACATACACTAGCAGAGAAATGTCTTTTCGGTTTAATTTATGACACGAGACCACTTTAAACATAAAACTAAAAGAAGAAACTTCACGATAGAAGATACGCATTCCTACTAGGTCAGTAATAAACGGAATGCTTTCAATAAGCCAACACATTATGACCTAAGATATAATATTGAAAAAACAAAAAACCTTTTAAGACAAGTACCCGAGAAAAAAAGCTGCCGACGAAATCTTTCTAATAAAAGTTTTGGTCTTGTCCAAGGTACACGTCATCGGGCGTGACTAACGAATGGCTCGCCCTACAGACCCTAAATTCAGAGTCGTAAGTATCACTGAGCCGACAGCGCCGTGCCAGATATCTACGAAGGTTACCAACATTACCATTACCATAACTTTAACCGAAGTTATATACGTAATTAGAGACACCAATAACACCAAACACACGATATGCATTAATCCCTGTTGATTTGGAAGGGTTAAAATGTCGAGACGTGCATCCCACATTATAACTACCCACGGAATCCTTATTATCTTTTATACGTTTTATAGTCCAAATTCCAAATATTTATATAAATATTTGCTGTCTTTATTATTATTGTTATTAAATAAGAACGTTTTTTTTTATCGAGTATGGAAATACACAACCATTTAATAATAATATTCCTGTAAAAATAATTGATTTGATTGTACAACTGATTGTATTTTGTTTTACACAACGACAAATTGTTATTTAAATTGTATCCCATTAGTGAACGAACAGTCGTTCAATGTGTAAATTCATTCCACAAGAAATACTAGCTTAGCAATTCTATTGATCTGTGGTGAAAAACCAATGACCCAATACCCTATCATTTATTTGCGCCGGTCAACCGTGAAATACTCGTGCAGCTAAAGTACTTCTAGTAAGTCGTTTCAAATAAATACACTATGACACAAATATTTAATGTAAATAAATTTAACAATAAAAATAATTTAAAAAATATATTTTCAATTGATAGTTGATACTCATAATATAATAAATAGTTTTACATTTTAATAGCTGCATTTTATAAATTGCGGGTTTCTTTAATGGTGCGACTTAATAACGAAATCGAATTCAACCGTATTTAATTGATAAAATATTACGCATAGAACTGTCCTTTAATAAATTTCACGGACCATGAGTTGAACATGAGGAAAAAATGCAGATGAGGACAAATTCAATATATTTCAATTGAAAAAGGGGCCCTATCTTGTGGGACAGAGCTAATGTACTGCAACCGTGAATTCGCGCCCCATTTCTCTCGGCTTAGATACCCGGTCTATTTCTATGTTATGGTTTAACATGAAAAAGCTTAAGAGTGGGCGCTTATATCAAATCTCTTCTTACTCCTTTATAAAAGCTAAAATGTATATATCTCTAAGTTACCTCTCGTTACTTACGACTGCACTTTTATTGCATTTTTATTATAATGTAGCTTTCATTTTGAATGTCAAGTTAATTATATATGGGTTATAAAGTTTTACTGCCTAACTTTAGAGTAGCTTTTACAATAATGTCAAGAATAAAACAATTTCATCGTTAATGTTGTATAAAGTATTATATATTTTTTAAACAGTTGAATATTTAAAAAATTTAACTAACCTTAATTTTTCTTTAAAAAATAATTTAATTATTCATTTTCTAAATAAAATGTTATTAGATTTCAGTTATAAAAAACTAACCCTTTGAAATTATTATAAAATCAAAATTTAGCAATTACTTATTGTGTTAAACTCAACTTCAAATTTACAAATATTAGCTTAAATATATAATACACAACACATACAACATACGTTGATATATCTGTCCTTAGGACATCATTACACACATACATCTACATCTATTGTATGTCCGTAATGTATATAACAGATCAGTATATCAACATGCGGATTGAATTTGATATGGTAGGTAGTGAGTAGTTAGGGTGGGAATGCGATAGAATTTTTCAATCAGGCAACAGCCAAAAAATATTTACAGTATAACCCGAGGCAACAGGGTCGACAATATTGTAGAAGGATGCGAGAGGCGCCCGCGGCGGCGGCAAGGGCCTTCCGTTTCTTTGTGCCTCAGCCGAAATAATATTGAACTCAGGGTAAAATACGACCGGCCGGGGGCTCGCTTGCGAAACCGTTTTTCCGTTTCGGTGAACAATAGCAGCGTTTAGTTAAGAGCTGCGTTTCGCACTGAGCTGAGACGCCGATGGTTATCTAAAAAATACCTTTCCACGCCCAACATTTAAAATATGTTCCAGGTATTTCTTTGTTCATGATGTCAACGATAGGCCATGAATATGAAGCACTCTTAAATAAAATCTAACAGGTTAAATCGAATCGCTTTCGCCTAGCTAGTGCACGCGATTCTTACAAAATCTATTGGCTTTTCAAATTTGCATTTCTTGGCATTACCATAATAATATCTTCACTACGACAACTCCGTAATAAAAGGTTATCGCCATCGCATACAAGCTCACCGTTAGCTATGGAAATTGGAAATGTTCGTCCCTCCTAGCTCGGGCGTCTTGGCTAATGGAAAATTGTTTATCACTATCAAGTTTCTGCGCGTGAGCACGATTATTTACGTGCGGGTCCCCACAGTCTGCGAATAGACAGTAATTGGCCGCTTATTCAGTATCGCTTCCATTCATTCTGAGGATAATACGATCGAGGCGCATTATGAAAATAGATAGCGTAGCATGAGAATTTGTTTGAACATTACAAACTTTTCACTAAATTTTGAATACACATTGAGTATATATATAACAGTTAATAATAAAATTGTGAAGTAGAATAATAAAAGGAGTAAAATAAAACTGTAAGAAACTCAAGTTTAGAATAAAGCTAGACAGATTGTAAACTGTCAAAAAATGTGAACAGCGCATTTTATCCGGTAACACATACATATGATACATTATTTTCTTTACATTAAAAAGATTTTTCTTGTCATGATGAAAAATAAAATATAAATGACTTGAACCGAAATACGTTAAAGCGTATATGCCGCCAATTTTATTTAATTAGCTCTTCCGTCGCAAGATTAATTTCTAGGAAAATGATCTCCGCTATATATAACCGTGTGTGCGAACTCACTAGGCGCGAACCGCACTCACCCATTCATGAATCAACTTCAACATTACCTAACAGAACCCGAGGCGACTAAAACAAACACAGTGCAATGAGGGTTATTAATAAGAGAAGCGAGTTCAACGTTTCCCAGAGTACTGTATTTAAATCCTGACATCTTGCAATTCGCATCTTGGATTGCTCAAAATGCGAATTTATTACTCCGTATAACCTACGCATTCAACAAGACCTATATCAGCTGACAAAAGTGGAAATTTATGGTTCCATTTATAAAATAGATATAATTTTACACGTTCACTTTATTGTATAGATATATGTACTAACATTATAAACTGATATGTTTTATGGTTGTTAATAATATTATTTTTGATAAACGAAATACCTAATTAGTAAACCGATTTGACAAATGTTTTTAATTAAAAGAACGGGCGTGATCACAGCCAACCGGTACCTTCCAAGCATTCTCGTTAAAATACTTCTATTTATTAAAATGATTATTTTTATCTTGTTTCATTAACAGATTTCTGTTTCCCGGTGCGATTTACTTCAAGTGTGACATTCCGTCTGGTTACCACATGTATAATTAATGTTTACAAAGATTGGATAATGATGGAATTATTGCTTTTTTCTGAAAGCACACTCACGCGTTTCAGATTTAATTAACTGTCTTAATATTACGTATCTGACTGACTGTCTCGTGTACATAAAACGGATCTAAAGATGCCGCCATGTAAAAATCGGCCAGGAGATCATAGCCACATAACGATATCAATCATCAAATTTCATTGAAAAAATTATATCATAGTACCCACATAACTTATATATCAGTAACAATTAGTCACAATTATATTGTTAAAATCTTATCTTATATATTTAAAAACTACCTGTAAAATTAATAATGTTTCACTTCTGATACTTATAATAAACGAACAATGGTTCTATAAGGTTTGCCATTAAATTTTTGATTTTCGTTGGCGATCGGGTAACAGGAACAAACCTTACATCATCTTACAAATTCACAATCAATACTTCTTATGAATTATCTTTGTATAAAGGTATTTTCACTTTAACGGCCTTAAAACTTTTATTTGCTACCAGCCTTGAATATAGGAATTCTTGTCTTTGTCACAAAAAACATTAAAATTCTTAAAAAAATGTTTAAAACAAAAACGGCACCTATCAATATAAGATATCTCCTATCCTAATAGCTAACACAATGTATCAATTCCAGGCTGGAGCTATCGACACCGCCATCGCCATTGTGTGCTCGCGAATCTGTAATTAATGTTCATTATTCAATTCATATAGCAATTACTCTTAAGATTCAAACATAGAAACAATATGTTGAATAATAAACGACTTATTGTAATAGCATTTACATCAACACTGTACACAACAAAACATGTACATGGATTGTACTATTATATAACTAAGAGAGAATAAAATGTATATTTCATTGAACTCCATTCAAAACTCAAGGTAGTCATTGTTTCATTTTTGAGCAAAACATTTGTAAAGAAATTCGGTGTAATTATATATGGAGCTATCCAGCGCGGACCTATATTTAAGGGCACGATGCAATAAAAGCACATCGCTGTCCGGTTCATTCCCGCACGACTGTGCAAGATAAATGGACGGTAGAGAGCGACCGCGGTGAAGAAGACGCGTTCTCACGGCCCGTGCCTGCATTTTTCTTTTTTTCTTTTATCTGGTTTCCGAGTTAGAGGTCGGCCAGCCTGCTTGAAACTAGAAGTGACCGCTGCACGCGCGATTATAATGATAAAAACTGTGCGACTGTGGCGAGACACGGACGTCTAACGAGTTTCTATCCGTACCTGTCGTGAACACGTACATTTATCGAGTCGCTGACAATTTTTTCCTTCATTCCTTTGACTATTTATAAAAAAGTTACTTACCGTTATCTTTGCAATGGAACTTTTGTTTAGAATAATGATCTATCGGGATCGTTAAATAAAAATACGAGGAGTGTGTAAACTGCAAACTCTCGCTTTAATTAGACACGCTTCTGCGCTGCACAACACCTCATTATTTACCGCTTCATTAAGAGCTCACTCGCGACGAGGGCCTGTCAAAATCCTAACGAACACCCGTCGTTCGCTTGACACATCACGACAATGTCCTACAATAGTCACTGTCGTCGGCTCACTTAATTGCCTTAGTTTTCCCTCCTTTAATTTTCTATAATAACGTCAGCCGACGATAGCAATTTTATCTTTATAATAAATAATTGAATACGAAACCCACACAACGCTGATTGTACTTCACCACAGTATTGCTTTAAAAGTTTAAACAATAATACAGTTCATCTCATTTGGTAATGCGCGGATATGACTTGTGACGGTAATGGCACCTACGGGAATTACAAACTATAAAAAACATAATAACTATTCATGTTAAAAAATCAATTTTGTATACAGTTACAAATGGTCGAGCAACACGAATAGTTTCTGAAATGATTACATAGGTATTATAACAAATATTTTAGTACAAATAACTCTTACCCAATTAAACAGCATTTTGTTTAATGTGAATAACTAAATGTAAATAATAACAGTAAATTATATAAAATCCTAGTTCTTTCAGGCTTAATAAGTAATTTTTACCCGCTATATTAAAAAGAAAATGTTGGTGCAGAGCATGAAACAAATCTTTTGATTGTCATGCTCCGCTCTCGCTAAATTTGGATCAATTATTTCTATTTTTTGTTTATCCCTTTTATCTATAGGTCATTATAATAGCGTCAGTTGGTGGGCGCATTGAACGCGTCGTGACCATATGTTTTAACTCCAGCCTTTAAATTCAGTCGACAGCAAGCTTCGGCTAATTGATTAATGGTTTCTTGAGGCGGACATTTCAAATGCCCGATTTTAGTTTTTTGTCGGTGCAACCCTGATAATGATACGTTTTGATTGCATCAAAAAATTTCACCATATGGCGTGGAACGTTGATTTTAGTCGTAACAGTTGTTTCGTCGTTTAAGCAAATCAGAAAGAGCAGGTAAAAAATAAGGAAGAACGGTTTATTGTACCTGTCATAATTTTTAAACCTTATTTTTTTACTTAGGACCATTTTCGTGTAAAACTAAGATCCACTTCTATCTCTTACCTATAATAATGTTACATTCATTTCCCACAGGATGGGCGGTACTGGCATGTCGAGCGGTATGGGCGGTGGGACCCTAGGCCACTGCCAGCTTGCAAACCAGCCGCTAGTGATGCCAGTGTTTCCCCTGCGAGCCAGTCAGCCAAGCCCTGTACCAGTATACTCCCCTTCTCGCTTCCACATAGACAAACGATGTCAGCACCGATGCACATGGAAATGCTTAGCCATAGCCATGATATGTGTCTGCGTCATCCTGGCGGCTATGCTCGCCTACTTTATAGGTAAGTTATAATAAATTATTAAAATGTACGAAGTTCGGACTTTATAGAACGTGATATTGTATATTATATTTCTCAGTATGTTTTAGACGTGTAGTTGGACAGGTAACTCAATTGATTTACTACTAAATGAAATTAGTTACATTTTTTAATCTTTATATCTTTAAAGCAAAAAATAATTAAAACTTAAATACAATTTATTTCACACTCAACATATATCTGCAAAATAATAACATATTAAATTGTTTTTTCATCGAGACTTACCTGAAATTATTATGTAAGGATAAGTTGTTAAACCACTTTTGTAAAAATATAACTTTTGAAAGTACACTGGTAATCTACATGAAATAACATAAATGGTTAACGATTGTTAAAACAAAACAGACATAATATTGTATTTCTAATATATCATCGTTCAGTCCCAGCGGGACACCAGAAACATTTTATGGACTCGGTCGGAATGCATGTTAAATCATTAGAGATATATTATTTTAATAATGTTGAATTACATATTTTATTTTTAATTAATAATAAATTACATTTTTGTCTTTAAAAAAAAAGTAGTATGAGAAAAAATCAACTCTTCCTTCGATTTAAGCAATAATGAAATAAATGAAAACAATTAAATTAAAAAAAAATTAAAAAGCTTACTTACTAATCAACATCGATGAGAGGACTAAACTATAATTTTATAGAAGTAACTTTTTTAATAGTGTGCATACAATGTCGTTACAAAATTCAATGCTATTATTAATGAAGTTTGGTAGGGTTGTGAGTGACAATTAAACGAAATTCTACAAGGGCTCTTCACTTTAACGCGACTCGTGTTGGCAACATTCCTAATGTAACGAACTTTTATTCACACGTAATTGGAATGCTAATAGTCCAGCAATAACTCCGATGATATGTTGTAGTCATTCAAGCTATAATTAACAGAAACAAAAGGGAAAATATTTCAATGTTGATTAGGAACACGTTTGATGCTTAACTGTGAAAAGCGGATAAAATTTTTTAAGCCACAATATGTAATTTTAAAAATGTAGGTCTTTTTTATCAAAATAAATAAAAGAAATATAATGTCGAACTATATTTTAGATTAGTCGTACTTACATTTTAAGCCTGCAGCGATGGGTTTCCTCCAGTAAGGGACAGATTTAATCTTTTCTGATTGGAAATTTATCCAAAAGGAGCGATGGATTACATAATGTGTCGCCTTGCGGCTACAATCTGCAGAGAGCACTGCAAATGTAAGCGTACATACTGCATTGGGCGGATATAGATTTTATTTGGTTTATATTTTTACACATTACTGTTGCTGTATGAAGATTACATTTGAAATTAATGAACAGAAACTTTTGACATTTGATAACTTACTAAAAGTTATCAAATAAACATCGACAATACAATAAAACTTCAATAATAAAGTTTAATTTGAATATCCTATTTGGTATTCAAATGGATTGATCAAACATCGCTGTTGCAACAACAACAGACGTTGACCATTAGTCTTTCATCATTCTTTGTTTAGATCTCCGAACATTCACAGAGAACGTTATAAAAAATAAACAAACATCAGAAAAATATAAATGATGCGCCTAACCTGAGGCAACGCGGTGCGTGCCTCGGGCCCTCACTCCTGTGTTAGCGCGGTTATAAATTATCTTATACTTTCACGTCGCTTATAATTTAACTACGGATATATCACCCAATCGCAATCTCGACTTAACTTTGAAACGACGAATAATAATTTATGCTAAAATATTTCCACATGAATCACAAACTTGGACATTTTTTATTTTTGGAATTCAATCGTTTTTTAAAAGTCAACAAACAAATTATATCATCGAGTAAAAAGTATATTTGGAATCATTAAAAGTATAAATTATTACCACAATTAGCTTTGTGCGGTTGTTCTGACGCAAAAACACATTAATTGCTGGATGACACATTGTGATAAATTATTGCAATCGACGAAATAATTCTTGATTTACATACCTTAATTTTGTGATTTGTACTTCTGTATGTTACAATGAACAAAAAACAACATTTCTTAATTAATATAAATTGAAACAAAAAAGAAAGAGAATATTAATTCAATAAAATAGTGAAAGGTAAAATAGTCCAAATAAATACGAAATAAGTCAAAATGATTGCAGAAAGATCAGATAGCAGTAGACATCTTCACATATTTGAAATCCTTTGTTAAAATATCTGTAGGTATAAACCGGTCAGTCGGTAGGTCTCGCTATTTAGAAAAGAATTGTGTTCAAACTCCTATTTTTGAAGGAGACTGATCTGAATTAAAATCATAACCAACGCTAAACATAAAACTACTATACTATATATAATATAAAAACAACTATTATACTATTTATAATATACATATTATTTTCGTATTTAAAAAATAATAATGAAAGCACTACACGTTTATTTATGGCAGCTTGCTCCTTATATTATATTTTGTAACACCAATTAATCGACCGCACGCAAGTTCTTAGATAAAACTCCTAACCACAGACGCATTAAAAACATCGCATAAATAGCATCAAAGTCGAATCGACCGCTAGAGATAACTACATTTAACCTACTTACAGTTCACGCATTCAATTCGACGCTAACTCATATAAAGCTGACTTGAAATATTTTGTGCGACCTTTTAAGAAATAAACATAAAATAAAAAATAGATTTTGGATGGATAATATAATATTGTATGAATAAATTAAGTGGTAAATTGAAAAACTTAACATTTATAAGAGTTATAATATGACATACTTATTTGTAACTGCTATCGTGTACGAGTTTTTTACCTAGACATAACGGATTGAAAGAAATAATATGTCGCTGGCTGCAACATGCAATTTATGTTGAAATCACCCTATAATGCCGTGTAATATTTCATTTTTATTTCTCTTTCTATTATCGTCTTTGGTACAGTGACCGTATACAAAAAGTTATGAGACTGTCTATAGCAATGTGAGCAGAATGCATTACTTAAAACTTTATATAATAGTATTGTTTTTGTTCATAACGATATTTAAATTAAAAATACTTTTCTTATTTATTTTTAAAATGTTACAGTTTGTCACTACGAATATTCATTTGTCGTATGACTATAAACTTATATACATATATACTCGTATATAGCTGAAAAATTATTACCCAATAACACCATAATAAATTACGGCGTAAATAAAGTATATACAAAACCAATTTCAATTAAACTCGGTCAACAATATTTGAGTTTTGTCTATACTATTGTTATGTATGTGCACGAAACACGCCACGTAAAAGCTTCGACATTATCAATACGTCGATATCAAATAATTACGTCCATTTGATGATTAACGACGTGAAATTGATATAAATGACTGTAGTGTACTGTACGTTAATATAGGTAGAAGTAAAACAGTTGTATTATATATCGGGATAAAGAAAAAGTATATTAGCACGTAATTATCTGGTTTAATGCTATACTTACTTAGAGCTTTGTGCAAGCTCGTCTGGGTACCTACCCACTCATCAGATATTCTACCGCAAAACTGCAGTACTTGCTATTGTTGTGTTCCGGTTTGAAGGGTGAGTGAGCCAGTGAAATTACAGGCACAAGGGACATAACGTCTTAGTTCCCAAGGTTGGTGGCGCATTGACAATGTAAGCGATGGTTAACATTTCTTACAATGCCATTGTCTATGAGCGTTGGTGACCACTTACCATCAGTTGGCCCATATGCTCGTCCGCCTATACAATAAATATATATATATACTAGAAGATTAAGGTATAGTTAGTATGAAGATCTCTTACATTAAAGAGATAATGTGGGGGTATTAAGATATATACATACATAAGATACATTGAGTTTCAAGCAGAAAATAAGCACATAAAATAAGTAGTATTCACTTAAATTTGAACTCACAATCTTTATCTAAGATTTACATATTCTAGGGGCTGGTCACTCCACTCAAAAAAAGTTTATATTTTAATTGATTCACAAAACGTGCTTAGAGATTTTGTACATTCCTTTTTTATTCCACAAAAATACCGTCGGAAACTTACGTCACGTCAAAAGATTTTTTTTTTTTTCAAGTCATCCAAGCTCATAGAAATTCTTCTTTTGTAAAATACCATATCCACTAAACAGTAATGCGGACGTGTTTATAGGTGCTTAGTCGAGAGAAAGTCGACTTGAAGAAAAATAAAACTTACATTTTCTTCGTTTCTTTAAAGTAATGTAATGAACCACCTCAATGTAATATGTTTCAAGTCAATGGGTCTTATCGTATCGGATCTCGCTTCATTTAGATATGCATTAAATTGTAGGGACAGTAGATAAGCCGTGTGTCGCATATTGATGCGGTACCGGTACCTTTACAGAAATACACGTTTTTTTAATTAAATAACTTATACACGTTCAAATCACCATATTTAGATTTCTTCGATATACTTATCTTACGAGATAACGAAAGAATAGAAAAAATGCCTTCTTTATATATTAGGTGGCGGTGCTTCTTTCTTTAATCATTCTTTCCTCATAAACAAATTGATTTTATATTTCATGTGATGCTAAATATATAATGGATTCGTTCCGTAAAATTAATAATCGTTAAATAACTACAAATTTGTATTTTTATAAAATAGATAGATATAGTAAAAAACAATACTTTATAATATGTATTGTAAAGTAACGGTCAGTTAGCGTCCGACTGTTGGGCAAATACCTCCTTATGTAGAAGGTTGTCTTTAGAGTTATGGATACACTTATGGCAGAATTTCATAAGACACATGTATGTTCGCCGACAACGTGTCCCTTCACCTCCGAATATGAGATGAATAAAGATGTACTTGCCCGGAACTGAACCCGCAATCTTTGGTTAACGTGCTTTATTCACTATGCCAGCCATCTGATTTCAATTAAACTGTACATAACGAATTTATAACATGGCGCGATTATATTTTAAATTAACGAATACGAAATTCCATAGAACTAAGCGGATTTATCAATTAGGAGAGACTAATTAAAATCACCTAAATCACTAAAGTATAAATGTTGAAAGTAATCAATTTTGTACATGTCTTGTAAAAGTTTTATGCTATTCGATAGTTTAAAACTTGGCAAGTATAATACTAATTAAATTTTACGACTAAACTTTAAAACACGATTTAAATACGTTTAATTAGGTGATACGTCGTAGCAATAATAAATTATTTATAAATATATATTTTAATTTGCTAAAAGAGCAGTTCTTTGTAACTTATTAATAATACTATATTGTTTAATATCGCAATCCAACCATTGTAACCAGCCACATATGCGTAGTAAAACCTCATTATAGTCTATTCATAAATCTTTCCTCTCATTCCGAATAATCATTTAGTTCCAGGAATACAATAAAAATATTTGTCGAACACGCCTCCCGGCGTTCCGGATATATAGCGAATAAAAAGTGTTCTGTTTTTTAATCCGACATAAATCTCTTGGTGTACAGTAGTTTTGCTGGTGTAATAAAAAAATGTGAACCATCTGTTGCACCCTTCATTACGTCCAAGCACGATGAATGGGCACGAATATAGCTGCATCAACTTTTTAATGTAATTGAAATTTTAGGAGCCCCAGCAATTTTTATTTAAACTCTCCCTATAACAGTAGCGTTTAGTTACTGTTATAGTTAAGTAATATTCGATACATTCGATACAACAAGCGCCTCATGACAGATTTGTCGTCAAAATGTATTATATATGTTATATACACTCTTACTTGAACATGTGTAATAGTCATAAAACAATTGTTGAAATAAAAAAAGTATCTTACTAATATTAAAGATGAAAGTTTGTATTTTTTTATAACTCAAACACACACACTCAAATTAGATGTTAGTATTAGTATAGTTTGATGAGCACTTAGCGAAGCAGGCGGCTAAAAGTTAGTACGTATGTATACGAACAGAATATTTAGATTTAATAATTCTATACTATTTTATAACGTTAGATTATTCATTGAAATAAAAGGATTTTTTCCATTGTTCTACTTTTGCCTACTATAACTATTGAATAGATGATATGAAACAGAACGGAACTCTCAGTACAGCTTAAGGGCCTGCCGATGTCAATACCTCAAGCGACATATATTACTGCAAATTAGTGGTTTCTTAAAAGAAAAACGAAAACTTGTATTGATATTTACAATCAATTTAAACCATGCCATGATATATAGATAAAAATAGATACGTGTCCATTTAATCACTATGTTTATGTTATTGACAATATTATTAAACCGTGACTTATGTTTTATCTGTACACATCTGTGTAACCAATGTTTTCCAATTGTTAATCAAGAACACAAAAAAAAATCCAAAAATGTACAAAATCTCGTGTTACATACACGCACATAAACACTCTTTTCAACAAAATTTTCGATTAAATTTGCACTTGGCAGAGATAGATTTGTTCTTGTCCACACTTCTTAAAATAGGGCAAACAAGACCTCGACCCTCCGTGAATGTGGATCATATTTACACTAGAGAAGGACGCTATTATGATGTGTCTTATATAATGGAAAGAGATAGGGTGACGCACACGGAGCGGAAGATTTATCACGTGACTAATACCGAGTCAGTGCGACGGCGCGGCTGTATCCCTCGGGACTCTATCAAACGAGTTTGCTCCCCCATCGCACGATGCAATCTATGCTGAATCGTATTACAATAAATTGTATTAACTCGAAAAATAGTACAGATAGCAAACATCGTCCATCTGTACACAATCGTCTCGTGCATCGCTCAGACTTATTCAACGACCCTCTATTTCCTCAGCGCCGTTATATGACGAAAATTTATAGATTTTACGAGGGATCATCGGGAAAAGACTCCTCTTACCACATTGCAATGTATCATTTTTGTGGGAGGAAATTACGTCATCTACGCTTCTATATGTAGCTCAATGTTATTAGTTTTTATTGGCTTAAGTTACACAAAGTTAAAGCAAATAGCTATTAAATTCACTTCAAATATATTTTGTATAAATTTTTGTGAATTCAATATATTTATTATTTTCCTCCTAAGTTCAGCAGCTTGGATTTAAAAATCGATAAGATACATAGGGCTATGAATATAAAGTACTAATTTATCCAAAGATTGTTGTGGTGATATGGCTTATCATCGTTAACTATCGACCCTCACCCAGTTGAAGTAAATTGTCCAATTCAGAACCCAAATAGCCAAATGGCGTCAATGCATCGCGATGATTATCTCTTCGATTCTATGAGATAAATCAAATGACAGGGGCTGATGATAACGTAATTACTTTAGTGAATAAATTTACTGTTAGATATTATACTAGATGATCATAAAAAAATTATATGATAAATCATCGCTGATAATATTTGTCATCACATTTCTGTTTTTATTTGTTTTTATCTTACGGTAATATGTATTCTATAATAAAATGTAAATAGTAATTAATTAAGCTGATTCCGTCTTGGCGTTGCGTCAATTAAACCGTATGAGGATTGACACATGGCTTTTATTTAAGGCGGTGTAACCAGATCCCCGCTTGCGCGCACGTTCCAAAACAAAATAAACATTGCATCTTTAATGGGGCAGCAAATCCCGATTCAACAATTCCCGGTCGCTTGCAAGCTACATATAAAACTAATAAATATATCCAATCGATTATCCATACAAAGTTATGTGTTGTTCTTTTTAAGCTACTGTTGGTTTTAAAAAGAGAATAATGAAACACAATTAATTTAGAATGAGTGTGTATAAGTACTGCCTGATTAAAACGTTTATTTATAGTAGCTATTAAAAAATATTTAAAACATTGGACGCCTCAGTCACCCTATAATTTACAAACATAAAAAAACTTAAAATTCTTTGAAACCTTTTTCTTTTAAAAGCGTAAAAAATTATCTTATTAAATTGCTTAGCTGGATTTTCGATCGTTAGCAACAGTTAAATAATAAATAGACAACGGCAAACCCGGCAGCAAGAAATACTTGGGTGTAACCGAACCACCTACGTGCTTTCAAGCCGCCCGGCCTGTTGCAACGGAACCAATTGCTTCGTCACAGTGCCACGAAATGCGCCTTAGACTTGCTTCGGTTAATTAATACTCAACGCGACGGCACGACACTTACCCTGCTCATAGATACATCTCTCGAATGTCACATTCTCAACTGACATTCATTGTGTCGAATTACGTAATAAAACTCATAGCAAGATTATTGGTCTAATAGCCCACGGCTTCTGAATGTTATTGATTAAACGATAAAATACATTTGAGACTTATTTAAATATTTGTTTCTGTATAATAAATTGATGTATTACTTGTTTCAGCGCTATCGTCAATTAAAACTAATATAGACAATTCTAATTGTATTCTGGTACAAGACGTAAAAGCTGTCACACACTCACATGGGATAAGAGACGCTTTATCAACTTCTTCACCTTCAGACGGTATGTGTAATGGTTATACATAATGTCTACGTTACGTTATTTCTATTGTAGAACAATCTTTAAAAAATTATTTTCCAGAATCTATATCAACATCGTCACTTGGTTGGTCGACTACTGCTGAAGCGGCCTTAGAATCAGCCGTAATACCTCAGCAAGCACAACAAGCTGCTCCACCTCCTTGGTCTCCAGCTTTAGAAGTAAGAGAGTTCGATGAACTTCATAGTGGCACAATACCAGCTTATCAATTTTGGAGTTCTGAATTTCGCAACAAACAGCCTGCTTTTGTTAGCCTTAATTTTACTGTGCCCTGGGGTGCTAACTTCGCTGTCTATGGAAGGAGAAATGTCGCACCAAGTGTAACACAATACGATTTCGTAGAATTTATTCGTGGTGGCAGGGTTGATCATAGGCTCAGAAAGAGGCGAAGCCCTCACAGACATGACTCTCGTGAACCAACTTTTGTCGATTTTAATGTTTTGATAAATACGATTAGCCCACTCCAAAGATCGAACCATACGATAAACAAACGATCTACAGATATGCGAGTCAACGTTAGTATACTTCAATATCTAGACACAGGGAGATGGTTTATTTCAATATACAATGACGAACTCCAACCGCATCATGTTGAAATGATTGTTTCTGAAGCTGAAGGTGTGACTAACTCTTGCCCTGACGACTGTTCTGGACATGGATCTTGTTACCTTGGAAAATGCGAATGTATGGATGGTTTTGAAGGACACGATTGTTCAAAAAGTGAGTCAATAAATTTTTACATATACATAATAGTCTAATAATTTTTACTAAAAAATCATTTGTATTTTATGAATATTTCATTAATTTGTAAACCAATAATAGAAAATTTAAATAAAATTAAATATTTATACACAATTAATAAAATGTCATGGTACTTATATTTTTTTTTTGGCGACGAAACAATAACATTTACAAACACTTCTTGAAAGATGCATTATTAAAGTCATGCACATTTTTTGTTGTACCACACACAAAACACTTCTTCATTTTACCACGTTGTGATGAGCTCCAAAACATTACGGATAGAATGAGAATGTTGCTGTTTAGTTGAGAACACCAGCTGTCAACGCATGCGCTTAATAGTGCACTATATGCGTTTTATATTTTATTTAATAGTCTCAATAAAAAAAAAGAAAAGGAAAGTACAATAATTAATATCAGCTTATATCGCTATCCGCGTCTGACTACCGATGTAACGCGCTAACTCTCTTTCACTTAAATCAATCTTTAACAGCAGGCAACCCCTATTTGCGGGTAATTTTACACAGCCAGAGGTATTTAGTCATGCACAGAAATAAATTTGCTTCAATTTGATATATAAAAGACATTTATACGTCACGAACGTATCAACGTAACAAAATATAACCTGTTTAACTCTGGCTGCGAATAGGTTGCGGCCGACTGGGTAACAGCAACCATACCCTTCCGAGCTATTTACATACACTGCTATGGAGTGGATTGTAGTTTATTTTCATAACAAGTGAACGATTTTTTTTGTAAAATGTCAATAAATGTTATTTTAATTAAAAGTACTCGCGGGCAAATTTTAATTGGCAACCTGGCAAAAATATATTCTCCCATTTATAATTATACATAAAAATTAGATTTGGACTATGTACGCTATGAACGTAGTGATCTTGCAGCCGGATCTCGTACTATAAGTTCACTACAAACAAAATGATCTTAACTAAGAACAGAACGAAATGGAGACTCATTGTATTTAAAAATTTTAGGTGTATGCCCTGTTCTTTGCTCTGGACATGGTGCTTATGCAGGCGGTATATGTCACTGCTCTGAAGGTTGGAAAGGAGCTGAATGCGATATCCCAGCTCATGATTGTGAACCAGCTGATTGTTCTGGTCGAGGGCAATGTATTGCTGGACAATGTAATTGTAAAGCTGGTTGGAAGGGCGGAAAGTGCGATGAAGGTTATTATACATTTTCGAATACTTAAACTTTATATATGTACCTAACATCTGTTTCAATATTAATAAAAATATTGATAATTTTACACAGAGGATTGCTTAGACCCCACTTGTGGCGGTCACGGTTCGTGTGTCCGTGGTCGGTGTGTTTGTCGCGCTGGCTGGCGTGGCGCGGCTTGTTCAGAACGTGACGCGCGTGTTCAACGATGTTTACCCGCTTGCTCACAAAGAGGGGTATACGATTTAGATGCAGGAAGATGTGTATGTGATCCATTATATACAGGCGATGACTGTTCTCAAGGTAAATAAATAAAAAATGTATTTGAACAAGTTATGCATTAAAAGGGAAAAGTATTGTTTTAAAATCAAACTATTTCTTACAGTGGTATGTTCACTGGATTGTGGACCTCATGGAGTTTGTGCGGAAGGAGTTTGTCGCTGTGACGATGGCTGGACGGGTTCATTGTGTGATCAACGACCATGCGATACGCGTTGCCATGAACATGGGCAATGTAAAAACGGTACTTGCGTTTGCACACAAGGTTGGAATGGGAGGCACTGTACTCTGCGTAAGTTTAATACGTTATTTTTTTAAACTTTTACAATACGATATTGGATAGATGATGCAATTATCAGAGTTTAAATCCCTTAAAATATTCCAAATTCAAAATTCAATGAACACTTTACTATAATATATAGCTGGTTGTCCGAACGGCTGCTCTCGTCATGGTCAATGTTTGCTGGAAGACGGCGTCTATCGGTGTTCATGCGCTGATGGCTGGGCTGGTACCGATTGCTCTATCGCACTTGAACTATCATGCAGTGATAACGAGGACAATGATGAAGGTAACGTAAATAATATGTACTTAAAAACACCATTTTTTTAAAAGAACCCACCTACAAATAAATCGATTGGTCATTTGACATTGGCACTACCGTTTTGAAGATGGCATGACGGACTGCTCGGACTCTGAATGCTGCAGTCGACCAGAATGTGCCGAACATATTATGTGTTTGGCATCAAACGACCCCGTTGAAGTGTTGCTTCGTAAGCAGCCACCATCTGTCACCGCGTCATTCTACCAACGTGTTAAGTTTCTTATTGAAGAAAACTCTGTCCAGAGCTATGCCCACATGGACGAATATTCAGAAAGGTAAGTAATTAGTTTTTATAAAATGACTGGGTAACACCAATTCACTTCATACGTGAAAGATATCGAAAGTTAATTTTATTCAATTCGAATGTTAAAAGCGATATCTTTTGCTCGACGATGGCTTAGGATTGACCTATCGGTTTTGCACAGTTATAAATTGATAATTTGCACTTACCAATATGAGTAGATCCGTTTTATCATCTCCATACTCTGTAAATCCGTTAAGAACAAAAACTATGATGACATAATGTATTTAGGAACTAGCACCTTAACCAAAATAAATCCTTTTCATCTTCCTTAACCCCTCCAAGGATTTGGTGTGGTTATTTTTTATTTTATTACATAATTGTTTACTAAATTATTGTTATTTTCTCATCTGGTGGAAGTGTTTTGATTTTCCTATTTTTTTATTATTTTTTTGCGAAAGCAAACTTATTGATTTATTATTTGCAATCCCGGCATGGTTAATAATTGTTATAATAACATAATGATTTTATTTATATTTTTTTAACATTTTATGTTTTCACACCAGATCCGATGTGTTGTGTATTGTCTAATGTTTATTCCTTGTGTGTGTCTTACCTTACCTGTTTGTCTAATAAAAATAAAAGCGTCTATTAAATATGATAAAATAAATATATTTGGATTCAATCTCCTGAGCGCTCAAAGCTTTCGAACAGTTTTGTTTGTCTTCCGTCGAATATGTAGATATTGAACTTACAGTCATATATGGCTCAAATTATGATAGATTGATTAACGTTAATATTTTAAAATAAATACTATAACTAATATAATAACAATAACATCAAAATGAATAAGTGTAGGTAGATTTTATTACTATTTTCTTTCATGATCTGAGTCTAACTAATTCAATAATTAACGTAACTTTTAATCTGAAAACCAGCATACATCACGGTTCATTAAAAATATGATAAGATCTCTTATAACAACAGAACAAGACAAAGCAAAACTGAATATAAAAAGTAGACAACCCACCTCGCTTTATATGCAAAAGCGCCTTAAAAGTTTGTTTGCATTAAAACACGAGCCGCTTAACTATTTTATTTGTGTTGGAAAGTCTGGAAGGGTTATATTGCGTTCTGGCATTTGTTTCGTTGGGCCTAAATAAATATAACACTTTAAACCTTTGCGCGCTCACCATCTAGCATGTACTTTGGTTCCGTGCTACCGTTCGTATTATAGTGTAAAATATCTTGGTGCAACCTACAGTTTTTGTTCGATTAAACCATTATATAAATAATTGTCATTAACAAAAATTTAAATAGTGGTGGTGTTGTTCTAATGCAAACGGGCTTTATTTCTTAATCAGTACTGACATATGGGAACAATTTTAAAACAATAATTTAAAGCAAGTGTTAAAACGCAAGGTAACCAGCGTAGACGAGCGCAATCGGCCGCACCGATTGCAAATCGGGGTGGGGTTGCACTGAGGGATGTAGGTATCTGTGTAGTAATCTGTCCTGTCTTTCTGTGTCCCTGTGCCGCCGTGTGTCCGCCACTCCTAGCGAGTTCTGGAATTCCTTTACACCATGGTAAGTGTCAGTCAGCCCGCCCTCGCCCCTCAGTGTTCAGTATCTGTTAACCTATTCCCTTTTGTTGCGATTCCTGCATATGTGTGTAATGCCAACGCCCGCCGCTTGCCTTCTAACAGGCAGGCGAACGGCGATACTAACGCTTTTCACTTTTCGTTTACTCCTTTGTCTGTATTCGTTTCATTCTCTATGTGTATGTAACATCTGTATGTCTGTCTTTAATGTTCTTTGTGGTTGCGACAAAGTCCTCGGATGCTTAATCGTAAATCACGTGACTGTAAGAACTCGTACCGTTTGAAATATTATTTGTCGCAACCACAATTGTATTTTTGTAATATTTGTTCTCGTCTACTGTGCTTTTATTATTGCTCACATATACTTATGATATACTTTTGTTATACTATAAAATCTTAGGAAAATCATTTACGCTTTCACGCAAAACGTTAAAAACACATTTTGGTTAGGTGTAGGGCTGTAATATATACTAATCGAGACGCGAATATATCATTAATCGAGCAAATTTCAGCGAACACGCAAATTTAGCTTCGAATAAACTTACCCTTTTATGTGTTCCTTACCCTTTGTCTGCGTCTATCATCTGTTAACCAACCCCTTACCCTTGCCCAAGCTCTCTATGTGTTTAGATCCTAAACCTGTAACTAATAAAAACACGAGTTGTTAATATAAAGTACTTCACAGCCGAGATGATAGCAACTTCGTCAACACTGTACATTACAACCATTGCTTCCATCAACCGGTCACAAAGTAACAACATTTTAGTATTTAAGACAACGAAATTGGTGCAACAAACTTATGAATATTTCATATCTCTTGATATATTTTGTGTGTGTAATATAAATGTTTTTTCCAGAGTGTAAACTATAATTTAATATAAACAATGATTTTACCGTATGGATATCTGTCACATTACTTGAAGTCGTTTGAATTTGGAGACTTAGCATACAATGTATAATACACTTATCATTTTACTTTTGCCAGCACGATACGACATGATAACACGGAATTTATCTGAAATTTATAAATATTTACCATATAACTATATAACCTCAAAACGGTCTTTTTGACAAACTTTACTGAGTAAGTATATTTTATTGTAATGTTCTGTATAGCATACGTTGTTCGTCATTAATATTTCAGAAATATACATATAACATATATATTTTATAAAATGTTACATTTCAGCTACGAATGGAATTAATAATGAATAATTTTATTTATTTTTAGATATTAATATCGAAGTTACAAATGTAGAAAACATCTTTTTTCTTAAATAAAATATATAATTTGTTGAAAATAATCAACTTTGCACGTGAGAAATACATCATATACTGTGTCTCATAATCATAACATATCATTATAATTTCATAAATTTTATAATAAATATCTGATACGTATTTTAAATGTAAATAATTACTGCAATCGTTTTAACGACATGTATAACTATTGACATTAAAAAGCATTTTTTTATTAGCTTTGATTGACTTCACCTGTAAGTCGATTTGTGGAAATGTAGGAACTGAATTTAAAACCAGTTCCACCCAATCAATAGAGCTGAAATTTGCACAAAATGTTGGCGCTAGACAGTTGTAGAGTGTAGTAACAGTCTTGTATATTTTTTGCATATATAATAAATTCAGACTTGTTTTAAAACGCAAAATATTTTAAGCTGGACACAGTTGCACTATTTACACTTTGGAAAAGTTAAGTATTATCAACGTTCAGTAAATTTAACATTATTCAAATTTGCACCAATTTATGTGTCAAGAGATGGTACTTAACTTAAAAACGTAGATATCAAATTCTGTTATATCAAAAATATTGACTTTGGTCTGTGTGGCAGCTGTTACATGCATAATACCTACATACCTATCTAGTCAAATTTCCGCTTACATAAAAACATAATAACTTCTTTAAATTCATAAATATATATGCAAACGGAAGTTTCAACTAGATATTTAGCTAATCCTGAAAAGAGAATGTGCAATGCTAATACTTCTTATTTTATTTTTCAATTTTTATTTTCATACTTCACTTTCACAGATTTGATTGCAAGTTATAAGCATTAGCACGATTACCTCGATATCTACTATTGGGGATGCGCGTGCGGCGATATGATTCACATAAACCGTTAAAACTTTGTTATTTATAATAGATATTCTAATAGATATCGAAAAAAATGTTTCATTCAACAACAAGACATAATATTTTTATGTCAATAATTATAATTCACTTATTTTGATTGGTTGAATGTCTAGTTAATAAATTACCTTGAATTCTGATTTATCAATTTAAATACGTTTATTATAAATAATACGAGAATTACAATGTAATGATTTTCTCAGTCACACAAAAGCTGTTAAAATATCAAAACTTCAAAAAGTTACTATTAAAATGTACGTTTGTACAGTTGGACATTTTGATTTCTATAAAACTAATTACCTAGTAGTAATATAAATAATTGTTACTTTAACTTAAAATTATTTATTTATACAGCAGACTAATAAACGAAATGTTTATTTTAGCAAAAATATTTTTACAATAAATATTTTAATTGAACCTTTCGAAACATATATTTATTCTCTTAATTAAAAGAGTAATAGGCAATTTATTTCTAAATATAAATAAATTGGATATCTGATCAAGCACTATTTATAACGTTTTATAAACTTCGCCAGAATTAAACAAAGACGAGCTTTATCGAGCTGCTTTCTCAATGATCAAAGATAACCAATTTATCTTACATGTTGAAACTCTTAATAAAAGGTCTAACATCTTACCTAATTAGAAAAAATGTTACAGGAATATATTCTTCATTCAAAATCAAATTTAAAACCATAAAATAGTTAACTTATTATTTTGTTATTGCAAATGAGAATTAAATGGTGCAGCGTTTTTCTGCAAGTTATTTAATAATGAAAATAAATATTAGCATGATTTATATTTAAATTACGAAGGTTATTGAATAGGTGTTTATTTCAATTGAATATAAAAAAGTACTTTATTAAACAAAACAATAAAGAAACACAATTGTTTAGAAATATAGGCACATAACGGTTTATGGTAATTAAAGCATGTGAATTGTAAAATCATATCGCCGCTTGCGCTGTGCTCTGCCAACACGAACTGATAAGCGGTGTGATATGCAGCCGAGTGTCGGTGATGCGGGGGCAGGTAGTGTCGCCGCAGGGGCTCGGCATCATCGGCATCAGGGTCTCCGTTGACCGGGAAGCGAGATTTGGGTTCACACTTACAAGACAAGGTGGATGGTAAGTACTATACAATGAAAAACATATTTTGGTTTTAGAAAACACTGACCGTGTCCAATATCGATTTTTAATGTATTTAGGACAATAATTTATATTCGTGGACATTATTATTTGTAACAAAGCTCAATATCACATTATGTTAAATATTGTCTATCTGTTTCTGTATTTCAATATACCTAAAAAAATATGAGAACGCGTGAATCTTAACCGATGATCGTGAGTTCAAACCCGGGCAAGCACCACTGTGCTTAAATTGTGTTTATAATTCATCTCGTGCTTGACGGTGAAGGAAAACATCGAGAGGAATGTAGGTTTCCTAATTTCACTAAAATTCTGCCTAATTTAAGTAACCCGTATCCGTTGAGCAGTGTGGTGGAATAAGCGCCAAACCTTCTCCTCAAAAAAGGAGAAGAGGCCTTAGCCCAACAGTGGGACATTAACTGTTACAATTAAAAAACAAAAAAAAAATATGTAGAATACATTTTATTCCGGAAAATGAATGGTAGTCAAAAATGTACTACATCGTGTTCGTAATATAAGCAAACAAAATAATTTAAAATAAAATTAATGGTTTCTTTGCGAATTAATTGCATGTAAGTCGTTCAACCCTTAATTCAAAGAAAGACAAGTCTGACGCCGCCAGGTGATGGTACACGTGCCGTCATAAAGTACAAAGCACTTATACGCCATAGTATAAACATTAAACAAAAAGTGCAGCTTGCGCTGGGCCCGTTAACCTTCTACTTTTATACGCAAATATAATATATTTAGGAGAAATATTATTTAAGCATCACTAAACTGAAAAATTTATCACATCGAATTAATTAAAAATAAAAATATATTTACTAATTATTGCAATTAATTCTTATCATTATATTATGAAGCATTAACAAATATATGAAATGTAAATTATAACATTTCGTGCTAACAATCTGCAATATTCAACAGAAATTCATTAATTTTTATGTCGTTACGCCTAAAAAACATAAAAGACATCTATAATTTGTAACTTCAAATGTTAAAGTTATTAAATTTACGTTATGACTTTCCCGAATCGCGTGCCTTCCCGTATTTAAAGTAGAAATAACAATCGTTATAAATATTTGATATAAACAACCGTGTACACTCTGGAATCCATTAATTTTTCGTCACGGTCATTACGAATTCCTTACACTTAATCGAATTACATAACATAAACTATACGGATAATAACTTTAATAATACACGATATGAAATTGTTTCTAAATTAATATTTGTTTATCTTAACTTTTATGAGGCGTAATAACTACATTGTATGTATGGGCGTCCTTTTAAAAGTAATTAAGCTGTAATAGCAGCATTTCGTTAAAATTTGAAGTTATTATGCCTGAGAATATGTTAGGGAGTTCATGAATATGCTAATATTTACCCTCGCTCGTTCTCGCAAAGCATGACAAAGGTTTTACTTAAATCTTAATAAAAAAAACAAACAACGAGATTGTTTCTGATTACATGGGAATGCATAAACGTTATTTCAAATTAAATATAAGGCCCTAGTACATTCGTTCAATAGATGGCGTATATCCATTATTGTTGATTGTGTAATATTATATTACTATACAAGAAAATAAAATACACGTTTGCGATTTGCCATGTCAATAAACTAAATTTAAAGCAGACGAAGCTGCGAGGTGTATCTTTACAAACTTGTAATAATATTATATACTAAAACTTTTCTGAAAGGCGCTCCATCTTCTGGTATAAGTTTTATGAATTAGTAGCTTTTTTGTTTTATAACATTGACTTTTATCATCCAACAATTTTACTATTAGTTATTTTCTTAATGTCATTATAGATCTCTTACGTATACATTTTTCAGTTAACGATTTTTCTAAAAAAATATTTCACTTATTACGTAATTAAAAAAGTACATTTCTCATTAATTGAATTGCTTAAATTAACATTACAAACATAGTTATCACCATAAGTGTAGTGTAATAGTTATTTAGAGAATAAAAAGTAATATATACTATATATAATATATATATATAATATATATAAATGTAAATGTCCCACTTCTGGGTTAAAAAGCAAAGCCTCTCCATTCCTTTCCGAGGAAAAGGTTTGAAACGTGTATATATTATTACCCACGTATTATAATATTGATAATTCTGAAGAAAACAGTGATAAACATTGTATTAACACGAGAAGTGACGATAACCTTGTAACACTAAGTTTTCAACTTCGGAAAGTTAATACATCCCCCCAGGGGAAGATTTTCATTTATTTTGTGAAATCCTGCGGAGGCTTTTATCACTTAATAAATTTAAATCTTATCATAAAAAATACCGTAACAGATAGGATTATTTAATACATGTTATGTAATCTGAAAAATACTCTAAAATTGAAAGAAATAAGTATATTTTAATGTTTTTACAACTTAGACGAGTGTTTCAAATCAAATATTGTAAAGTTGTATTTGTTATAACAATTCATTTGATTAATAGAAATGTTTTAAACTAGCTGTGCCCAAGGGCTCACCGTATAACTTAAAGAAATCTCTAAGTGTAGACTTATAATATTTCAGTATATACAACATTTGTGCTTTCATTGTCAGTTTTATTTTCGTGGGATATTAGTATGGTAGTATGGTATTTTCTTATGGCCAACATACAATTGGCCATAAAAAAAACATAATTCTCTTAAATCGAATCCGACATACTTGAATGTCTTTCCCTGTGCATTATTTATTGTGACTGCAAACGAAACTTTCACAGGAAATTGTGTACTTTTAAAACGTAACGTAAATCTTTTTTTTAAATAAGTACGTACTATCAACTGACCGACTTAGTATAAATTTAACAAAACTGTAAAAAAAATATATATGCGGAATCGAAACGAAATATCTACCTAACTTATAAACATCAACTTACAAAGTTATTTAAAAACCGAAATGAAATACTGTTGTATGTATGAGTATTTTCAAACAACCTACTCAACTACCTGTGAAAATAATTACGTCAAAACTACAGAAAGTACTAAAACTTTCTATGGTCTTATCTCGATATATTTCATAAGAATTAACGCCTTGATTATAAAAACGACTTTGCAAATAATGCATTATTTTAGAACAAATTTATTTACCATACAAAAGCTTATAGTGAGTCAACCTTAAAAGATAGACATAATCTACGCGTGGGCACGTTAAGCGACGTATACCAGCATAAACTGAACACTATGTAATATGATTGATCATATAGATTTGAGCTCAAATTACATTAGAAGTATTAAAATCTCTGGAACTGTTAATTTTTTAACTTTGTTTTGTTACTATATATAAACTTTCAATCATCATTTTCCAGACTATCATTTATATAAATCTACTATCATTCAGCATTAAAGTTTCAGCCAATTCAACTAAGCAATCATTTTATAGCATCTTTTTATCGAATAAATGTTCGACGTGATTCTTTAAATTGACGTTTCTAAGATTAGAGCGCACAAACGCACAGACAAACAGACAAAATTTTTAATTGTTTTAGTTGATAAAGACCCCCGATAATAGTTTTACTGAACTATCATCCATGTACAGACAGCGACCTGTTACATTTTTATTATACATATATATTAATAATGTTTGTTTCATCCTGGTTTCTTACTTTTCATATCAATCTATTGTCTTTATGTCTTTAACGAATATTCTTTTAATATATCTGAAATATATTAATATTTGTATACTTTTAAAATTAATATATAAAGAAAGTGTCAAACAATTTGAACTAAATTTACGGAAAGTGAGTGAACCTCAATAAGTTTATATACCTTATTGATTTGTAACTAATTACTAATTGCTTAAATCCGTAAAAATGGATAACTTAGGAAAAAATAAAAATATCGTTCCCAATTTTTTGAAACAGAAAATATTGTACCTCAAAGGAAAAATGGAAACAGTAAATAAGAATAAAGCTTTAACTATCCAATCTAGCAAAACGGTATTAGTAAACGGTATATAAGTAATCAGTATATAAGTAAAAAGTATTAGTAAACGGCATATAAGTAATCAGTGAACACACAAAAAATACGAGTTAAATGTAATATTATAACCTCCATTGTTTTTTAAGTCATTTGAGTATAACGACTATTAATTTGAATTAAAACACATCGATACACAGTCAGTTTCTACAAAATTGAATGAAAATTATATTCAATGTGTATTTGAGATAAGTTAAATATAAATTACACAAAATTTTATATATTTTACACAAAAAATTAGATTTATTTCTTCTTGAAATACTGTGTGTATTTGGCATAGGACACGAAGATACAGTTGCTTACTTAGTTTTACCTTCACAACTTCCAAGGTTCGACGTGCTGGTGAATGGTGGAGGTGCAGTTACGCTGCAGTTCCAGAGATCACCATTCAAGCCGCTTCGGAAGACAGTCTTCGTACCGTGGAACCAAATAGTGGTATTACCACCTGTGCAAATGGAGTTAAGCGATGACAGCATTAAAGTACCTACGCCGAGGTAAACAAAAACGATAAAAATTGCTAGTTTTCCTTTAAAAGTTAACCTCATCATATTTCCATGTTTACAGATTTTCGAAAAAAATTGTCCTACCTACTCCTAAACCATATTGAAATTTATTTCGATAAGGTTAATCATTACTATTATTAAGATACAAAAAAATATTTTCAAGTTTTACTGCTTATACGTCCCTTCAAAAATATAGAAATCTATGACGTAAAATTAACTCTTTCTTGAATCCTACTTCAGAGCACCACCTCGATTGGATTGGTCACCCATGCCCCAATGGTGGGAATCGGAGATTCCACCATGTAGTGCACATGATCACGAACGCCTAAGACCTGAGGTAGTCGCTATGCCAGCGCTTGCTGCACCTGCCGTTTCATCTCCCACGACATCGACCGTCATATATCCTGAAGCACAGGTGACCAATAGGACTTAACGCATTTATTATTTACTTTAAGCAGCTTACAAGTTTATTTAAATTATTTTATAAAAAATACTCAAGTTAGGTATTAAATAAAATACTTTTTACAGATTGTAAGCGAATCTATTGGAATACCAGGATCGTCAGTGAAGCTAACCTATCGCTCATCACAAGCAGCTGGATACTTATCTTGTGTACACATCCAATTGACCCGAAGAGTGGTACCGGCCTCTCTCACTCGAGTTCACGTGCGTGTCGAAATTGAGGGCTCTCTACATACTCACACTTACGAAGCGGATCCTGACTTGACTCATGTATTTGCATGGAATAAGAGAAATGTTTATAAACAGAAGGTATATTATAATTTCATTTAACAACTTCTTAAAAATATATGAACTAAAATCTATAGCAAATAAATTAATTCTAAGCGATCGTATATAAAATTCTTTATTATAATTTTCATTAGGTATATGGCCAAGCTCAAGCCAAAATCTCCATCGGATATGAATACACAACATGTTCGGCGGTAGTGTGGGAAACACAAACAGCAACTTTAACTGGCTTCGACGTTGATATTTCTGATATAGGTGGATGGGGTCTGGATATACACCATCATTATAACTTTCATGAAGGCATACTACAGAAAGGAGATGGTGCCTTGTTGCATCTGAAGCAGTATCCAAGAACTGTTCAGGTATAATTAAAAAAATATGGAGACGAAGCTCCAATCCCAAAAATTATGATATTGATTTCAAATAAGAAATTAAATGTCTTAATCAAAATGTGTAATTTACTTGTAGGTTGTAATGGGCACAGGTCTACAAAGATCCTTAAATTGCCCCGATCATTGTAATGGCAAAGCGGCTGATTCTCGACTCTTAACACCTACTGCACTCACTTCGGGGCCCGATGGATCTTTGTATGTCGGGGACTTTAATCTTGTGCGTAGGATTACTCCGGAAGGTGTGGTTACCACTGTACTTCAATTGGAGTAAGTAATTTATACTTTATATAAAATAGGCCAAATCTTTTGTTAAGGTATTAAGCACTATAAATAACACTTTTAATTTTATTTTTTCCTGATTTCAGAACAACACAAGTTGCATATCAATACTACATCTGCATATCGCCAGCAGATGGATATCTCTACATATCAGATTCAGAAAGACACCAAGTCAGAAGAGTTGTAGTTCTTGATAAAGTTCGAGATCCGGCCATGAATTCTGAGCCTATTGTCGGAAATGGTGATCGCTGCGTGCCCGGTGACGATTCCAACTGCGGTGACGAAGGACCTGCTATTAATGCAAAGTTGGCCCACCCGAAAGGTAAAAAACTAAAAATGAAAACTTTGTCAACGATTGAGATATTGACCAAGTTGTATTACACCTAACTCATTGCTCGATTTTATACCTTTATTATTTTTATAGGTCTTGCTATAGCGGCAGATAGAACAATGTACATCGCAGATGGAACTAACATACGTGCTGTTGATCCAAGTGGCATTATCCACACTCTTGTCGGACATCATGGACATCACAATCATTGGTCGCCTGTACCTTGCCGTGGAGCTATACCACCATATGAAGCTCAGTTACAATGGCCCACTGGTGTTGCTTTATCACCCTTAGACGGATCTTTGTACTTTATAGATGACAGAATTATTTTGAAACTAACCGTTGACATGAAAATAAAAGTGGTCGCTGGTCAACCATCTCATTGTCGATTAGGAAGTGACGGTAAACCAATCGTTAAGCCAACAAATAGAACAAATACTGAGTTTAGAGAAGATTCTAGTTTGGGCACTATTCTAGCCATAGCATTTGCACCTAGCGGCATTCTATATGTTGCGGAATCTGATGCTAAAAAAACGAATACAATCAAGACAATTGATCCTTCTGGAAAAATTTTGCATTTTGCTGGAAAGGTACAAGAAAACTTTAAAGAACTCAGTTGTGAATGTAATACATCTATTTCGGCGACCGTTATCCCAGTAAATATTCGTGAAGAAGGTGCAGGATGTCCTTGTCGACTAAGTGTTGCAGTAGGAGATGAGCCACCGACGAATACTGAAACGTTACTGTCGTCGAATGCAAAATTCCAGACTATATCTGCTTTAGCTGTCACACCAGATGGCGTCCTTAACGTAGTCGATCAAGGTATCATTTCATTTAACTACTAAGATAATAATAACTTTTTTATTAATATTAAATAAGTTTTATTAAAAATGTATTTCCTAATTAAACAGGTTCACTCCATATATTGGCACTGAAACACTACTTACCATCTCATGATGAAAACGGTGAATTCCGAATACCTTATCCTCCTACGTCGGAAATTTACGTTTTCAATCGCTATGGACAACATATTACGACGAAGGACTTAACATCAGGAAAGACTAGATACTCATTTTTGTATTCTAAAAATACTAGTTTTGGAAAATTATCAACGGTTACGGATGCGTCGGGTAATAAAATTCAATTATTGAGAGATTACAGCAATATTGTTAGTTCAATCGAAAATACACAAGACCATAAGCTCGAACTAAAAGTATCCGGAATTGGCTACTTAACGAAAATAACTGAAAAGGGAACATCAGAAATAGAATTAGATTATGACGCAAATACCGGCTTACTTAATAGTCGTTCAGGGGTATGTATTAATATTATTTAATTTAATATTTGTTTTAAAACCAAAATTAAGTAAACTTTAATTAAATTTAAAAACTGTTTCTTACTTAACAGGCTGGTGATACAGTTATTTACAATTATGACGAACTTGGACGGGTGATCAAAATTATTATGCCTTCAGGAGAACAAGTTCATATCACCTCAGGTCTAGCTAAAAATTACGGTCTTGCAGTTACTGTATCAAATCCAACAAGCAATATTCCAGTGGGCGTATCAAAGAAATGTGAATACGTGCTGCACGGACAATCTTTTAAACAAATAACTATTAACAATGGAAAACAAATAACAGAAGGACGCATTTTTACTAACAATACTTTAGTTATTGATACTCCGTGGTCAGGTAAATTCGAGAGTGTAGCTGCTGCAAAGCACCCATTGCTCGAAGCTGCTTTACCAATTGAAGCTGAAATGCTACACATGTGGTCACACCAGACAACAACATTTGGCGATGGATTAGTAAATAATATGTATTCATTATATACATTAGTAGGTGACGTAAGAAACCCACAACAAACTCTTAATCGAGAAATATGGGTGAACGATTCGAGAGTTCTAATAATTGAATTTGATCAGTTTAAAAGCAAAGAAACATTCTTTAACGCAGATCGAATACCTCTGTTTACGATTGCCTACGATGTCGCAGGCTTACCATTGTCTTTCACGCCTCATGGAGCTGGCGTACCTCTCAATATTTCGTACGACAGATTTAATAGAATAAATGGCTGGAAATGGGGTGTCAGTGAAGAGTCATATAGTTATGACCCACATGGAATGCTATCAGAAATAACAAGCCCTCAAGATGGTACTAAATTCATATATTATAATGAAGGAAATCTTGTTTCCAAAATAACTTTAGCAAGCCAGAGGCATTTCAAATATTCATACGATGGAGGCGGTGGACTGACTCATGTTATTCTACCATCGGGATCAAACCATTCATTTAGTGTTCAGCCGTCTATTGGATTTTTACGTGTTACATACACACCCCCCGGTTCTGCAAAGAAATATTTGCAACACTATTCTCACACGGGAGAACTTTTACAAACAGTTTTCCCAGGTGATGGTGCTCGTATAATATATCGTTATTTCACAACGAATAAAATATCTGAAGTTGTTCATGGTGACGGTCAAACTCAAATTCACTACTCCGAGAACAGTGGACTACCATCTGAAATATTACATGTGGATCGGGATGTTGACTACCGTTGGGAATCTACCTACGCAGGTGGTTTACTTGTAGAAGAAAGACTTGATTATGGAGCTAAAACTGGCTTAAGTAACGCAAAGATAATATATGAATATGACAATAACTACAGAATAACATCTGTGCAAGGCCGCATTGGTGGTCAAACTCTCATTCCACATCATATTATTTATAATATTAAAACAGGTGCCCCTGAAGTTTTAGGACAATTTACAGTTTCGAAACAGAAATGGAATGAAACTTCCGTCTATGACGGCATTGCAATGTTCTCAAGAACATTAAATGACCAATTCCTTGAAAAAGAAATCGCTGTTAACATTCACAGAATGGAAGTATTCAGAATGGAATTCGCTTATGACAAACATGGTAGAATATCACAAACGCGGACACACACAAGAAATGTAGGAGTTAACACTTACACAAACGTAAAGAATTACACTTGGGATTGTGATGGTCAATTAACTGGGGTAGAAGCGCAGGAACCGTGGGGCTTTAGATACGATGATAATGGAAACATGTTGTCATTAACATATAGGGGCAATACTATACCAATGGAGTACAATGACATGGATCGCATTATAAAATTCGGTGAAGGACAATATCGTTACGATAGTCGGGGACTTGTTTCTCAAAACGCACGGGAAGAGAGATTCCAATACAACGCAAAGGGCTTACTGATACGGGCAACAAAACGAGGAAGATTTGATGTCCGATACTATTATGACCATCTTGACAGGTAAAGTTTTGAACTATTTCTTGTTTGAAATTTCACAAAACCAATCTGTTTGTCATTTTATATAAACATCAATTTTAAGTAGCAACTTGTGGCAATGTTGTGTTGTGCATAAGTTGCAGCATATTTTACATACTAGTTTAATAATTTCCTTATTAAAAGATATATTAAATAATTATAAATAAATTCATGTTTTTCAGACTTTCCACAAGAAAAGATAATTTTGGAAACGTGACCCAATTTTTCTATACGAATAAAGAAAAACCTCATGAAGTCAGCCACATTTACTCACCACGCGAAAATCGATTTATGACACTTGTTTACGATGACAGAGGTCATCTTATTTATACCCAGGTAAATGTACATGCATACCTTAATTAACTATAATTGGTTCATATACAAAATGTAAAAACAATGCTAATTTTAATTTTAATTTTAGGTCGCTCGTCATAAATATTATATTGCTACTGATCAGTGTGGAACTCCGGTAATGGTATTCAATCAATATGGTGAAGGCATTCGCGAAATAATGAGATCACCTTATGGCCATATTGTTTATGATTCCAATCCATACTTATACCTACCCGTAGACTTTTGTGGTGGTCTACTTGATCAAGTGACGTCACTTGTCCATATGGCAAACGGAAAAGTTTATGATCCTCTTATTGGACAATGGATGTCGCCGCTTTGGGAAAATCTTATAGAAAGAATACACAATCCTACTCAACTACATCTGTATAGATTTAATGGTAATGATCCTATAAATGTGCGACCGCAAAACAAAAAACCAGCAGGTAATTTTTACTCATCTTCTTGTTAAGTAAAATCATTTTATTTAACATCAAACAAAATTCAGAATTGTAATACACTTTTTTACTCTGCAGATCATTTATCTTGGCTGGCCCTACTAGGCTATGATACTAAAAGCCTAGCACCACAACTATATCCAGATGAACTACCTGGTGGTTCAATATTGCCAAGCATACCTCGCGGCCGCCCAGTTTGGGGCACTGCTCCTGTTGATGGCGGTCCAGGAGTTCCTTCTGCTATGTCTTTACTACCGAGCGCCACGATCGAGTCCGGATTTTTATCGCATATGTCCAACAAGAGAATTGCTGATTTTAGAAGCCTTTCTATACCAGCTATGTCTGCACTAAAATCAGACGCACTTAACCTTGCACCTAAAAGAATCGGTTCGGACTCGGAACCACCTTTCGGACGCGGTATATTGATATCACGAAACTCACGAGGTCGCGCCGTAGTTACTACTGTACCCTCTGCAAACGCTATTTATAGAGACGTCTACACCTCCGTATTCAATCGGTCACATTTATTACCCTTCTCTTTCGTCGTTCACGGGGACCAGCAAGATGTATTCTACTTTGTGAAAGAAGATACTTGGCGCGCAGCTGACGATAAACAACAACTGAAACGTATGCAAGGAAAATTAAACGTCACCTTCCACGAAGTGGCTGAGGGTGGTCGATCCTACGCAGACGTTAAGATACACGGACAAACGAGCATTGTAAATCTACGTTACGGTACCAGCGCTGAAAGAGAGAAGCAACGGCTGTTGCACCACGCGCGAGC
Organism: Nymphalis polychloros; assembly: GCA_905220585.2. Taxonomy (NCBI): domain Eukaryota; kingdom Metazoa; phylum Arthropoda; class Insecta; order Lepidoptera; family Nymphalidae; genus Nymphalis; species Nymphalis polychloros. The sequence goes on along the minus strand of HG992245.1, from coordinate 7,590,125 downwards.
ATCTGCTATACGGAAAGCTTGGCACAGAGAGCGCGAAGCCCTACGCGCGGGTCTAGGCGGTTCGCTCGACTGGTCGGCGGCGGAGCTGGACGAGATACAGAAGGCGGGATCTGCTGCGGGCTACGAGGGCGAGTACGTGCACGACGTGGCGCGCTACCCGGAGCTGGCCGAGGACCCTTACAACGTACGCTTCGTGAAGAAGCGGTCGGACCGCGCGGAGCGACGGCGACGGAAGCGCGAGGACTGCCGCGCGCCGTGGTGGCTCGCCTGGGACGACCTCTGCTAGTGACGTGTCGCCATCCATATGCCAAATCGTGTGAATGTAAATCGATGTGTGTGAATGGTGATGGACGGTCGTGTGTATGAGTGAAATATATTTTGTAAATAGTCTCTATTAATTGTTAATTGTTGATGTATGTATGTACGGTAGATGCGAATCCCTATCGCTGTGTAAATATTAAATTTTAATTTGCAGGGAGAGAATGGACCTTTTGAGAGGACTGATATAAAATAAATGTAATGTATGTAAAAATAAGACGATCTATGTGAATATGAAATTATTTATACTTATTTATCGGTAAAAAGCTTCAATTGTGTCCAATGTTCTTATAAAATTTAGATGAAGACTATTTGAAAGAATAATAAAAAAGCATACTTTTTTAACCAAATCAATGTGTAGTTTTAAATGTATCCTTTACCTTCAACTAAATAGATAAAAAATAAAATAATGGCGGTATTCTTTTAAAATACGGTCCTTTCTTTTTTTGTAATCAAGACAAAATTTAGTCTTTTTTTCAATTAACTATTTGCATATATATTCCTACGAATTATAAAAAATAACAATAATTTTTTTACCACATTATCAAATAATTAACATTTTTATAACAACTAAGTCAAATAATATAAAATGACACAAAGATCAATTTAATCAGATAAATTTGATTACGGTGTTATGAGACCGTTTAAGACATCTCTGTTTTCAAACTAATCTCGTCCAGTACAGGAGATCAGAAGTCATCAAGAATTTGAGCTACGATGATATAGGTCAAATGTCCCGGTCATTCATCCACGCCGTTAGATATAGGTAATGCTGTAAATGAGCAAGCGTAAAAATATTTATTAAATCAAAAATTCTAATACAAAACTATTTATCTCACTGAAAACATTTTTTTTAAGATTTGTGAAGTATACACAAGTACTGATCCAGCGATGGCGAAGATGGCAAGTGTTGCATTTGGGCGGCTCCTGTGGGCGACGCTGCTGCGTTTCTGACAGAGACAACAAGATAATAAATTATTCACTGTTTCACACACTTAGCCATTGAGCGATAAACACTCGTTGCCGTCGCTATCTTCCTGATACTTATGCACTGCTAATCACTAAACTCTTAGTTCAACTATTTGTTAAGAAATGTATTTCACACATCACTCTTAGACAAGACCTGAGGGGAAGGGACGGAGAGACATTATCAATAGAGTTAATAGCATAAGAAACATGTCTGTCACCATGTTAGCGCTATCTTAAAAAATGGCAAACATGCTTTGTTTCACGGTCGTATACACAGGTCTTGCAGTATGGGGTACGTTGACATAATGACGCTGTTAAGTTCAATTTACGGCCGCCAGAGGCGACAATTCGCGTAATAATTATCACGAACATTTTTACAAATCCAAACAAAACAGTTAAATAACAAAACAAAAATAACAAAAAATCCGCAAAACTCAACAAAACGATATAACAATGATTAAATAACACAATACTGGGTAGAGAAAAATATCAGCTTCGATAGCAGCGACGTAGTACGTACAGCGGACGGTATTGCGAATTAGCAGTTGTAACACACTCGCACCTACCTCTCTCCACTGAAATTGGACTCGGTTGCAAGACCTGTGTATACGACCGTGCTTTGTTCGATTATTGTGAAAGACCACAGAAAAATAGTCTGCCAGTGTGTTGCCTAAGCGTTGTAAATTAACGCGCTTAAAATTTTAAAAAACAAAAAACCACTACTTAACTCGTCAATAATTTTCTTAGGCTTCATATATTGTATGTAATTTTCGTTATAATGTTAATTTTCTTCTTGGGTATCCATAATATACAATAACTAACTTTACTAGTATAAAATAAATGGTTGTAAAGTAAGTGATTTTAAAACATGAAATGTTATTCTGGTTTGAAAAAAAAGTATATAATAGCGTTTTTTTTTTTTTTTTAATTTAAGATAATTATTATTTTAATAATCATAGGTGGTTTAAGCTCTGCGTTGATGAATCAGTCAGGACAAGTCTTTATATATGTATGTATAGATAAAACAAAAGCTTGTGTAAAAGTTATTTATTCGAAACGTCAATCTCTGAACAACGTACTCGAGTTAATTTTTACAATATCAATTTATACATAAATCCAAGTCAACGCATTCATATAAATTTTATTATACATCGTCGTAAGCGTAACATCGCTTACAACTATCAATTATATTTACAATCTACAATTAATCGAAGTACTTATGTTGACACTAGAAACTTTATACATTTGAGTGACAAAATTGGATTACTTGTATAAAAAATCTTTATTAAAATATATATACAATTTATTATAATCTTATAATAGACAATTTACATTCGGATAAAGTTCTGAGTTTATTTTACAAAAAAAAAAAAAAGTCCCTACATATTGAGCTATATGTCCATAAACAAATGAGATCAACAATACGCACGATTATTTAGCTACGTTGTAGACATTGCTTTAATATTAACAGCAACATTGTCAAACATATTATTTCAACACGTCACACTAATATGTCACGTGATGTTATAAAACAACACTATTAACACTTAATATCGGTATATACAGTGATTGTGTAAAAATATAATTATTCAATAAATTCTTATATTCCAAGCTTTAATCATTGACATAATATAGTAACGAAATTGTGCGCGTTTTATTCATTAACAATAAAAAATAATGTTTTATATAAATAGTACACTTAAATGTACCTATTTAGTTTTTATATTTAGATATTGCCTGCAGTTTTGCTCGCACCGTTGTTCTGCCATAGATCACGTGAGCTAGTGAGGGTTATTTCATATGTGAATAAAAATTAATCCTAAAATATCTTCTAACGAAAGATTCACATGAATTATTGTTATATTAAAAAAATACCATCAACAATTTTATTTCGATAGATTGTTCTAGATAGTTTCATGCAATACAAAATGACAATTAAAAAAAAATCAATTTTTAATTTGTTCTTGAACATAATTATGTCATTACCTTACTACTTACTTGGCTAGAAATTATAAAACATGCTTGGTCTCGATTATATAGGGAAATAACTATATAAACTTTCGTCTAACTCCAGTTAGAATAATTAATATTCAAACGGATACATCCTAAAATAAAAAAATATATAGTCCTGTGGAATAATAAAACATTATCATTTTGCATCGCATGAAAAAAATAATAATTTTGCATCGCATGAAAAAAAAATTCATTTGGATATAAATTCTATGTTAAAATGCTACGTTATTTAATTATATCGAACTCTATTAAACCATGTCATAATTACAAATTTAAAATAAACTATTTAATTGACTTTAATACCAATAGATACAATACAAGATTAGTTTTAATTAAATAGTCGAATGATCACACACTCACCATTTTCGTCCATTTACGTCCATTTACTTCAAAAGGTCAATATTAAAGCGAAAAACCATAAGAGAGGCTACGTCTAAAAACTCAATTAAATTTTATCTAATTTGCGATTTTTTTATTAAATTTACAACGAGAATTAAGGACAAAATTGCCATTCGATAAATGAATTATAAAATATAATATAATATTCATTTTAAAAATCATTAAGAATCGCTTCGTATGTTATATGTATCAAGTAATATCAATAGATTTTCTAAAAAAAAAAAATATGTATAGATATCCATATTTTTGAAAAATTTGAATAACGCTAGATAGAGCTATGGCCCGATTTGAATAAACCTGTTCTAAATACAAAAATCTTCGATGTTTAAATCGCAATTAAAATCAGTTACATCGCAAATAACATTATGAATTCTTATATTATTATCAATCCCTTTATAAAGCTAGGTATGACTTAAATTTAAACGATTGTAGCATTCAGTAGGTACTAATTGAACACATAGCAAAACTTAACATCCAAGCAACTTTCATTCTTTCAAACTGCCATCCTGTGATGAATTGAGTATATAACATATTTACACATTAATTACATTGTACTTTATTTTAATTACATATAAAGATAAATACAGTTTATTAAAACGCCATTCGTATATAAAAATCAAATTAAACATAATATATTATTTTACAGTGTGAACAGTATTATATAAAATAAATTGAACGATTAGTGTAGATAATATAGACGTTAGTTATTAAACTGTTTCTATCTTTATATAAAATTGCGCGCGCAGCAAATATAATACTGATTTAGCATAAACCAATAAACATAACAACACTTATCGTCATCCATTATATATTTCATTATATTAAGTACAATATGTTAAATTTCTTTTTAACGTGAAGGCATTTTATTCGTTTAAAATTATCAGTATTTACAAACGCAGCGACAATTTTACTATTTCACGTAAATAACTAATAATTTACAATCGTTACAAACATTTTCTAACGAGATATAAAATCTTTTCATTATAATAATTGGATTTCTCGAATGTTCTACATTTATATAACGCTTAAAATTTAATCGTTCCTGTCATGATCCAATTAAAACACGTATTTTATTAAAATCATATCGATTACGTTTATAAATTATTTGTGACTCAAATATATAATATTATACATACATACATGATTATAATAATGTATATGGCAAAAAACAAAACGATGAACTACACGATTATAAACTTTCAGAATTCATTTCAATAAATTGTCTATGAACTTATAATATTAATAAAATTCTGAATTTTTCGATAGTGCAACATTACATCATACCATTCAGTCTCAGTGGGACACTCGTGGTAACGTTACGTATTTGTGTTTGTAGTTAACGAATATACTTTGAAAGTCCATTTCTTTCTATATAATATACTCTGCTAGGATCGCATATTGCACGCAGATTAACTTCACTTGGTCACTAAGATAATATACAAATTTCTTCTAATATATGCAAATATTTACACTTATTTTACTAAATCGGCAGTGAAATAGAGTTTTAGTATCTACTATGAACTATCAGGATTTGATTTCCGTCGCACTTGATGCGTATTTAGAGTCTGCGCTTGCGTTTGGGTTATAAACTGCGTGGTACCTGAAATTAAATTATTACATATATCTGATACTTGTTAATTAGTGATACATTTTGATACTTGTTAACTGCTATTATGAATATGAGTTATTTCTTTCACCAAACATGAAAACTAAGATTTAATATTCTCTGTGACTGGCTCTATACTGATACATACTATATATTCAAATAAAAAAGAAATATGTTTCAAGTCACTTCAACAGAATTAACATCAATTGTTCCATCAGTCGATGTAGATTAATACGTTTATTATATTTGCTAATTAAAATATTTATTAGAATCATCAATGAAATATGAATTATCAAAAACAAATCTGGTCTTAAGATAGTCGTCGATCTCACAATGGAGAACGATAACGTGAGGAGAGGCCCTAATATCTACCCTTTACCGAAAATGGTTTAGTGCGAATGATCCCTAAATTAGTATAGCTAGGAAACAAAGAATGTAGGCGCTTCAGAGTGGTGCGCGTACGTACCGGCGCCGGGCAAAGGCGCGCGGGGCGCGGGGCGCGCGAGGCGCGGGGGGCGGGGCGCGCGCACCACCTGCACGGCGCCGCCGCGCACGCCGCCCTTCACTCCTCCCGACATCAGTTGCGCTGCATAACAACAATATATTAACGAAACTGTTTTTTTATTTAAATTTTACTCCATTTTTATTGGAAAAAATGTATCATTTTGGCTATAAGTCCAAATTTTTGTCTTATAAACCAATTGTAATCCGGTAAGGCTTACCGCATAACATCTTATTTTGTCTAACATAAATGTATGTTGGTACTCGGTGTATCTGTTTCATTTTAATATACTTTTATACGATCCACTTTGCTATAAATTGCCAATAGATGGCATTTAACATCGCCTTGACAAATGATATATATATATACCAGGACGTCTTTTGAATACTACTAGCAATATATAAAAAAGTATATAGACAATTTAAAGAACTTATTACGACAGCATAGATTTTTTTAAACATACAAAAAATACCAACCGATAGGTAAGGATAGCACCGAAGGTTGATTAGTGAGTACTACGGAAGTAGTGGGGGGAACCGACACCAACAGGCCACTTGACGAACCGGAGACGTTCAACGACAGGGATATCGGTGCCGACAGTCCCGGTATTTGTACTTGAACGTTCTGTAAGCCCTGAATACTTTGTAAACCTTGGAGCGATGTTAAGCTGAGACCCTGGAATAAAAATATTTATATATACTTACGTTTATATATAAAGTAGTAACAATGTTTTTTTTTTATTTGCAGTAAATTAATTATTATTATAAAGCATTCTCAAATCAGAACACGCCTCTTGTGCAATTTTAAGACATCGCACAATCTACATAACCCGAAGAGTTGGTGAAGATGCCGAAAACGTACATTTGACGCGATTGATATTGTTACGCGTTACCTGTAAATGGCACACGGGTTGAGGTTGTGGTTGCGGCTGCGGCTGAGGTTGCGGTTGTGGCTGCGGTTGCGAAGGGGGTGTGGCTGCGGGTTCCGGACCCATGAGTCGTTCTAGCAATGCGCTCTCACTGCTTGAAACGTTCGTGGAATCATTTTCACGGGTGTAGCTCATGACCTTGAAATAAGACATAAACATTTGTCAGTTTTTTTAAGTTTGTTATTTTATCTTCACTTATACTTGAAGGTTGTGTTAAATATCTTAACGCCTTACAATTTCACCTGCGAAGAAATTGAGACTATTGGAAGCATGAACTTCATTTTAGTATATCATATACGAACTTGCTTATTGACTCATCCATTTCGTGAATGTTCTTTCTGCTTAAGTTTGTGCTGTTTTAATTTTTTTTTAAATGATTTGATGATCAAACCCGCTTCCGGCGCATGGCGATGGACACGGTGCGCGACAGCAGCTTGTGCGAGTCCAGTGCGTCGGCGCCTGCGTCATGGAGCCGGCACGTGAACGGCAGGCTAGAGCTCGTGGGGGAGCGGTGAGGGGCGTGGTACCTGCGTGTAGGTGGGCGCGGTGTGCGCGGCGCTGGAGGCGAGCAGGCGCGCACCGGCGATGGACACGGTGCGCGACAGCAGCTTGTGCGAGTCCAGTGTGTCGGTGCCCGCATGCGTCATGGCGGCCGGCGCGCTGTTTAACAAGTTCAGAATGGTGGCGTTGCTGCTTGCCGTGCTAACTACCGCCTTCGCTGCGTTCTGACTCGCCGCTGTGGAGGAACAAGAATTTAGCCCGCTTGCCTATTAGCTTGAATTACAAAAATCTAATCCAAAGTATACTTTTTAAAGTACGTTCATACAAGCACTTTTGTAACAGTAAGTAAAGTTACCACCGGTACAGAATGTGGATTCTAACCGTGACGAACCGATAATAAGCTCGACATTTTCTCTTCTTACACAAGTACAATTAAACATTATAATAATTTCACAATCACCTTGTTGAAACTGTTGCGCAGAATTCATTAAACTAGTGACGAGCGCGTTTATGGCCGGATTTGTTGATCTTGGCTTTGTTATTGTCGCTTTTTGCTGAGTGGTCGTTGTATTCGTGTATTGTATACTCTGTACCTGAAAAAAATATATAAGTAATAAAATATAATAATTCCCAATATCATCAATTTCTAATTTGGAAATTATGGTTGGTAGATCTTAGTATTTGTTACATCACTAAGTAAAGCTCTGCAGCAGCTCTTGACAATAATATTACATATAGTTATGATACTTAAATTAATAAATCAGATATATTTAACATACCTGTGATGTTCCCGCGGAAGACATGAGCGGATGTTGTATGTGTATGATGGCGGACTGCATCTTTTGAGGATTGAGTGGTTGTGGTGGATTCGTTAACTGCTGCGCTAGTAATTGGTTCGTTGAAGCCTGGGGAAGACATTCAATATTTTTTAAGTATCTTCTTACTGTCATACTGTCTGCTACTTTGATTCTGACCAACGTATCCCGCCACCTCTGTCTGTCTAAGACTACTGAATGATTCATGAAGGCTTAAGTATATTAATAAAACATAAATTGATATTTATGAATCATCCTACCTGTGGTGACAACCGCGGAGTAGTAGGTGATGGTTGCTGTTTCAAGGCCGTTTCAACGGCAACATTGGCCGCCACGTTGACAACATTGCCTATAGCACCAACAGTTCCCACTGTACCCACTGATCCTACCGGCCCCACTGTGCCGACTGTCCCCACTGCGCCCACTGTGCCCACTGATCCCACTGTACCCACGGTACCTACAGACCCCACTGTCCCTACAGTTCCCACAACGGTTCCAACTGCAGTTACATTTCCGACGTTTCCAACTTGTTGCAGCTGAGCTTGCTATATAAAAGTAAAAAGAAAACAACATATTATTTAAGCATAAGTAAACAAGCACGTTTTAGTAACATTTATCTTTTTCATCAAAATTTTATTAAAATAAATAAGCATATTGTTGTAATGGTATTTAATAAAATACAAAAGACATTATGCATTCATTATTTCAAAAATTACGTAAAGAGTTAATGCGATCCAATTTTTACCTACATTTTTTAACGAATCTGTAATAAATTAAGTACATTGGTCACCGTAAGTACTTAAATAATCATTATCGTTTACATTTGACAATTTATGATTGTAACAAATCTTAACAAATATCAATTATCAAACGGTCACACGAATAAATAGTGGGTTATGATGTGTTGCAAACAATTTTTTTTTTTATGGCAATAAATAAAGCTCAAGAACAAATACATCCTTTAATTTATACTCGTTGTTATATTCGTGAGAAACGAGTCAACATATTAGACCTTATTTTAACCAAAGAAACATCCTATGAACAACATGACCACGTAAATGAAAAACCCTTCCTCTTACGAGGATTTTGATCTTATTACATCGCACTACCCCAGTGAGTATTGGTAAATATTCGTGGGAATCATTCCTCACGATGTTTTCCTTCACCACCGGACAAGATAAATTATAAGTAGGCACTAGAAAATTAGTAGTGCTTCCTCGTTAGAGGTTATCAATTTCGAATATCGGAGCTCAGACACACTGCTTTATATAATAGTCTCATTCATAATTAAATATTCAATTACTTACCAATATGGGTAGCTGTCTCGCATTTGTATGAGCATTGGGAGTTGCGGCTATTGCAGAGGTTCTGTAAAAACGTGTGTTTTCTATTATATTCTTCGATCAATAACGTACTAGATTACCGGTAAGCGCTTCAAAAACGGATTCGAGTGTGTGCTTATTTCAAATTAGTATGGTACAATCATAACCGACGTTAGACTTCAAAATTTGTGAAAATAACCACCGCAATGGCGTAAGTAAAATGTTGTGTCTATAATTATCTGCTTTATTGCTAACGAAATAAGGTTGGAACAAAAGAAATTGTACATTTCTTATCTCTTTCTATCATTCATGGCGTAAGATCGTAAGCGAATGTTAATACAATCTAAACCGCACTTTATTGCTCGGGAACAAGACATAATTTAGATTGAAATCATTAAACCTTTACATAATTTTCTCCATTTTATGGTACAGTCAGTGGTTCCACATTTGAGTATTGTTTCTGTTCGTGAAACGTTATCTAATAGTATAGTTGATCGAAGGTTATATCATACACCACAATATTTATAATCAGAATACAATTTCAAACATAATCTGTGTTTTGAACGAAACTTACACTACTGGAACTGTGGTTGCATGTGTTTGTACTGTGGAATTGCTCGCTTGTGCAGACCTCTGTTGTTGTAGTAGTAATTGTTGACCCTGCTGATATACGTAAGTCCATTAATATAGATTGTAGTCTTTTTTTTAATATTACTTATTCAAATATTTACCATTTCTCTCATGCCTCCAGTGAATGAAACTCTCGGTAGCTGTCCAGGAACAATATGTTTTATACGAACAGACTTTCTTCCTTCTTCTGTGAATATCTCCGTGAATTGCTGTATATACTTATTTGCTTGCAGTCGTGAACCTGAAATAAAATATCTATTTATGTAAAAAGTTACATCAACATTAATCTTACACGTATGACCATCACTTTAATGGTGAAAATACGTTAATTAAATAAAAATAAATGTTAAAAATATTTTAAGAAAATTTTTGGTTCAGCTTTTTCAATACAATTATAGCACTGATTTTATTCAACAGGGATGGTATTTTTTATTGAAAAATATTATAATCTTCTGAATTGTTCTTTTAGGAGAGTAACCTTGAATTAAATAAATATTAATCCGCTCCTTATAAATATCAAAATATGTACTATAATTGTCGACGTTAATTATAAATGATTAAAATAAACTCACCCAAAGTAAACCTACACGCCGCACCATTCCTCTCCCCCTCGACGTGGTCCCTGTCAACGTACAACTCCCCTAGGAACTCTTGGTCGGACGGTCGCTGCAGTATGGACAGCTTGATGTGGAAGAAGCCGGCACCAGCGTGCGGGGACGTCTTCTCGGTCTCCAGGATGTACTCCTCGACGAGCTGCGGCAGGCAGTCGGGAGTGGGGCGCGGCCGCTCGTACGCGCGCGCCAGGCGCAGCGGGCCGCTCGGCTCGGACGGCAGCGCCAGCGGGAGCGGCTCCATTTTCGGTGGTTCTATCGGCTTGAACACCTGTCACGTGGATTTGATCGTCGTGAACTTTTTTTATTTAAGATTATCTTAGTTTAGGATTATCAACATGACATATCGTAATAATTAGAAATTAACAGTATACAAATTACGTCTAAGGATAAAAATTGCCACACTTATATGTATACTCATAGTAACCACGACGTGAAAAGAGACAATAGTTGTCTTAAATATTAAAGAAAAAAAGGAATAAATATATATATATATATATAGGGTTTTCCATTAAGGGCGCTTGATCGTGCAGAACTTCCAAGTTGAAACCACATGTTGTCCAGATCCATATTCTCGATTTCAGGCCAAAAGAAGTTGGTTATCATCGACCGGTATCGCTCACCATTGACGGGGACGGCCACACCATTATCGTTTTCGAAAAAATACGGACCAATCACGCCTCCGGCCCAAAATCCGCACCAAACAGTCACTTTCTGCGGGTGCATTGCCACTTGGTGAACCTCTTGTGGATTGGTCTCGTCCCAAATACGGCAATTTTGCTTGTTGACATAGCCATTCATCCAAAAATGCGCCTCGTCGCTGAAGATGATTTTTTTGCCAAAATCGGCGTCAACTTCCAACTGCTCTAATGCCCAGTCAGCGAACACACGGCGCTGTCTATGGTCATTAACCTTGAGCTCTTGGGTCAGCTGGATCTTGTACGGGTGCAGGCTCAAGTCACAACGCAAAATTCGCCAAGTTGTCGTCTGCGAAAGGCCGAGTTCCTGTGCGCGACGCGGAATTGACTGCCGCGGGTTTTCGAGGACACTGTCGCGCACAGCGGCGATATTCTCGGCAGATCTCGCTTTACGTTGACGCACGGGAACCGGCTGATTGTTAAATGACCCGGTTGACTCGAATTTGTCCACCAATCGACGGATAGTCGACTCGGCAGGACGATCATCGCGACCGTAAAACGAGCGAAGTGCGCGGAACGTTGCTCGAACTGAAGACCCATTTTCATAAAACAATTTTATGATTTGCACGTGCTGCTCGACACTGTAACCTGCCATGGTGGTTTGGGAGGACGGAATGAATATAACACACTGCATTTGACAGCTGTCATTCAAACAACATGGCCGCAATCAGCTGTCAAAGTTCAAGCGTCCCTATTGGAAAACCCTATATATATATATACAGTGGTGGTCGTATAATTAGAAACACTACCAACAGTCCTTGACATTATGTAAGATACTTCACCGCAATCGTTTGTATTTTGAAATTAAACAATAAATAGGATAACAATATGTTCAACGATTTATCATTTATTAGAAAAACAATATAAATCCCATTACACAAGTGCAGTTTCAATATTACATTACGGACAAACATTTAAATCAGTTTTAAGGTATGAACAATATGGTCAACTAATTAGAAACAACAACAAAAAACTATAAAAGCAATATCTTTTAAAGTATTAGTCATAAGTATTGTTATTTACGAAATAGCTACTATCCACAGCCTACCAATAGTTATAATTAATATTTAGTGGCGTATCCCTTATTTTCAATAACAGCACTACAACGTGGCATTGATTCAATCAATTTCATACATTTTTCTAGGGGGATTGAATTCCATGATTCAAGAAATGCTTCATATAGTTCGTTTTGACTGGTGTTATGTTTGTTTGAGACTTTATTTTTAACAATGTACCAGAAATTTTCTATCGGGTTTAAATCCGGACTATTTGCTGGCCAGTCTCAAATGGATATACGCTGTTCGCTAAGGAAACATTTGACGCTATTGGCCGTGTGTTTAGGGTCATTGTCATGCTGAAAGATCCAGGTTATAGGCAAATGATCGTCCGAGTAGGGAATCATTGTGTGCTCTAAGATATTTTTGTATTGCCATTGATCAATTGTATCTTCAATCTTCCGAACGGGTCCAACTCCACATCCGGAAAAACACCCCCAAACTTTAATGTTATCGCCAGAGGGCTTGACTATACTCCTTGTGTATTTATAATTAAAAGCATTGTTTACAGGACGTCTAACATAGCGCTTTCCATCGGAATTTACCATATTTATTTTTGTTTTATCTGAAAATAACACTTTTTTCCATTCTCGTACCGTCCAATTAACATATTTTTTAGCGAATAATAATCGCTTCTCTCGATGTTGCTTGGTAAGAAGCGGTACCTTTCGAGAGATTATTCCAAACAATTTAGCTTCCACTAATCTTCTGCGTATCAGTCTTGACGAGATGTTTCTCGGGTCATCAGGCAAAAAAAACTTATTTTTAATCTGGTTGGAGCCTTTACTTGGGTCTTTTTAGCAACACGAACGATTAGCGTATCTTCTCTGGGAGAGGATTTTCTTGGCCGAGCCTTTCTTAGAACATTTTCAACAGTTCCATGTATTTTATAATGATCAATTGTATTAAAAACTTTCTTAACAGAACAATTTAAATGCTCAGCTATTCTTCTGTATGCCCACTTATGATCTATATGTAAATTAACAATGATTTGCCTAGTTGACGCGTCACTACTTTTATATTTGCCCATTTTGAATAAAATAAAATTCAAATAAAATTTTGAATTGCCGCCAAAAAAAAAAAAATAGCTATGGAACCTTTTTTAAAATGTTTCTAATTAGGCGTCCAAGCGGCCAGTAACAGAAAATAAACTCCTACATGTGTTAGACTCATTTTGTAATTAAAAGTAGATATGTTTTATATTTTATGCATTTAATGAGTTTTTTATTTGTGTGGCTATATTATTGCATGATTATTAATTATTGAATGTGTATATTTTTTACGAACATTTGTACGTTGAAGTTATACTTTCTTTATTCATAAGAAGTGTTTCTAATTATATGACCACTACTGTATATAATATTAAGCAACAAAACTTATTTTTATGTAACTCGATTACCTCTGGTGGTTTCTTAGGGAACTTTGATGTGAGTCGTGTATGGGGCACAGATTGCCTGCTATTTTTTGCCCTTTGACGATGTATCAATTCCAATAGCTCCAGTCCATGAAAATGAGTAAATTGGTCCAATTTTCTTTTCCTATTAACAGCCACCTGTAATGAGTGAACAGCGCATAACACGACAGCATGTTTCAGGAATATATACTCAGAAAGACAGCATTAACGCCTTTTAAGTTACCAATACGGCTATTCTAATTGCGACGTCACACCGGTTATTCACAGATAAAAAATACGATAAAAATTTCATTTATATGTTATAAATAAATTATTATTATAAGCTAAAAATGTTAAAATAACCTTTAAAAAGGAACTCTATTGTTTTAATTGCTATATGTTTTATTCTCGTCATCAAATAATGTTTTTTTTTTCTATTAGTAATAACTACGAATAAATTGTACCTGCGAAAACCTTTTCGCTTGCCGTCGTATCCGCGGCGTGTTGAACAGTCTCGGAGCAGCGTGCAGCCTGGCAGCCAGCAGGCCGACCGCGGGCCTCGGCTCCAGACACAGCGGCGGCGCGGCGGCGTGCACCAACGCCGCCTCCACGGCCTCCAGCGCGCCGCGCTCCTCGCCCGCCCAGCCGCAGCGACCCCCAATACACATTGCGTCCGTTATTATGCTCTGTAAACAATGTACCGATATCTATATCATGATTATGTGATAAAACCTGATATATTTTTACACGCTTATAATTCAATCGCAACTCAAAAGGGCTGAAAGAGATCGTTGCAGGCGATAAGGCCGCCGCTGCACGCTTGAACATAGGTTTATTCCTTTGCTTTGATGTTTTGCGTATTTGTGTTCATTCTATTTATTAAGAAAAATGTTATAAACATCGTCCATGTTAAATATTTTGTGTGTGTTTAGGAAAATTTTACATTTCTAGTAAATAAACTCAAAACTTATCTTAATATTCATTGACATTGATATTGATACCGAATTAATGAATTTATCATAACATACGATCATTACATATTTATGAATAATGGAAAAGAGTACACACTGCGATTTTTATCGCTAGAATCTAATTTCCAAACCCATGGTACTACGTACATGGTTTATGTTAAAACTAAACACAAACAAACAACATTCCATGAAGTTTTTGATGGCCCATTTGAATATACCATATTTTGAGTTTTAAATTTTTTTTATACTATCCTTAAAATTGATATTTCATATGGGAAGTTAATAAAGCGAGCAAGTTTTGGAATCCTCTTAGATTAGTTGAAAGATTTCATACTGAACTGCTACAAAGAACATAGTCTAAGATAACATGCATGTCATATTATTTTAATAAAGTAATAATAAAAATACCTGATTAGTCGGTCTTAAGAGCACATGATGTGTATCACATACAAAACTAGGATATGCCTGCCGATAGTCTCTTATTTGAGCTATAATGCAACCAGAATAAAAGAGACATGAGTGTTCAGACTCGAGAAGGTCTAGGAGCACTACTGGTAATTCTTCATTATCTATGTAACTCAATAGCTCTTCCTCTTCATATGGCCACCTTGGAGTTTCAATTAAAGTTTCGTCTTGACTTGATGATGCCTACAAAAGAAGTATAATGTTATAGTCTACCAGATAATACTATAAATGGTTTATATAACAATTGTATACTTGCAAAGTGATACTTTTTTTCTGCAACCTGCAAAGTGAGCGCTTCTGAAGTAAACCATTTCAAATTTACTTATATTATACTTTTTTAACATTATAATAGTATGTGATCATAATAATGGTAACATATTCAAATTCCCCAAGATATATCTTTATTAGATATGTATTTATTTATTTTTAAATAAATTACTACATTATGGCATTTTTTTATGGCATTGTTTAAAAAAAAGTTATGATTTTAAAAAGAATATTTTTATTTTATACTTACATTTGCATCTGGAGGTTGAATGAGCTGAGTGTTTCCATTTACTTTTAATGAAAGGGAGTAACCTTTATTACCAGGGTATAAATTAATTATTAATGTGTTTAGATTATATGTTGCCAATAACTTTTCCAATAGATAGGAAGTTGTCTTTAGCCCTTGCTGTAATTTTAACAAAAATATATTAATTAAATTTAATATTACATAATATACTTTTAAACTAAAATGTTATCTATTATGTACCTTTTTCAACTAGATATTTTAGTGTAACAAAAATTAAATATTTTTAACAATTAGATAACATAAAAAAATATCTAGCAATATAAAACAAGATTCCGTTTTAAATTATTGTATACCTAAAATTTTAACAATAACTAAAGAGTATAAAAAAGGTGAAATAACACATAAGATAATAAGTAATGTAACTAAACATTTTAACGTATCTAAATTATGTTGATAAAATAAAATTAATTGTTCTCCTTCCCTCTCACTATAAGAGTGTTTTTTGTTAGTTATTTTTTCAGCAAGTAGGATGCAAGAATTGCATTCTAACTTTTTTGAAACATTTACATATAGATAATATTAATACTATACTATTTAATAAATAACAATAATATTAGTAATATCTGAATTTGTTTGCATATATAATAAATTTAAGATTAATGCACATTCTCTAAATCACAATGAGTAACAAAATAGTAAATCAAAAGCAATAACAGGAATATTTCAATAGTCTCTGTACATTTGAAATAGCTTTGAAGAGTTATAGGAATAATATGTTCATAGATACTGAACACATTATTCTTAAAACCTATTTTGAAAGCACTTAACAGTACTTTTTATATTCCAAATATATATATATATATATTATATTATAATGATAATTACTTTCTTGGATGAATAATAACCATAAGCTCATTAATTTTGAGCCTGTATTAACACGTTATGTTATAGTAAAAACTCACATAGTTAGCCTGTGAAGATTCATCTCTACTGAGCTCATTGTAAAGTTCATGAAGGTTTTTGAATAAATCAAACTTTTCTGCACTTTTGCCCGCTGAACTGACGGAATTCCTTTGAAACTTCATTCTAGAGTCATCAACAGATTCTGCTAGATGCATCTTTTCAAGAGTCCAAGTCATTTTATGATCTGAGGCACCACTGTCAAAGTGTGTTAGGTTTGTATTCACATGTTTAGCCCGGTTAAGTATTACCTAAAATTAAAAAAATAAGTTATAATTTGTAAATGTTAAACGCAAGTTATTGCTTTGCTATAAAAAATATTTGTAGAATTATTGTAACACTTACCTCTGCTTCCAATGCCGCGTGAATTAAACCATCCATAATGTCATTAATTAAAAAGAAATATGTAAGTGGCAGTTACGTTTTTAAATATATTATTTCATTTTAACAGTTTAGACTTGAGTATTAAGTCATGATTTATAGAAAACTAATACGCTTTATTTATGTTTCACACTGCATGACAGTAAAATAACATGTCCAATGTCCATCAACATTTTTGACAGTTCTGTGTTCTGTCGAAAATTGATAGCACTAGTGGTTACAGCCATAAGCCCATAGTTTACCGATTTTTTTTACCGTAAAGTTTGATGAAATAATCATGCTTTATAATGTAAAATAAAATTATTTTATATTTAGATATATTTATAAAAAAGTATTTATAATTAATACGTATTATTTTGAATTGCAATTTTGCGTAAACTATTAATAATGAAATAAAATTAAACTCATTTACTGATTTGATTTAAGAGAATAGTAGAATTTAATTACAAATTACGTTTAAAGAATTATCGGTATATGCCCTTTATAATTATGTCGTTAACACATAGTATTAGTGTAAAACAATTATTTTGCTTTTTACTCAGAATTCAGAACATTTGTTAATATTAAAATGAGGAGTATTTTTATTATATAACATAATTTATATTAAATCCTACTTTATAACTACAACTTAAATTTTTATAAAATCTTATTTTATAAACTTCAAGATAGTATAATATAGATGGTACAATAAATAAAAGTAATAAAATAGAATATTTAATGCTTTTCACATAACTAAGTTTAATAGTTTTACAAACAAGTTGTATTTTTACAGTAATATAGGAAAAAGGAGGGTAAATAGACAAGTGATTAAAACAGACAGTTTATTAACATTTTTAATTATCATTTGAGGCCATATGTCTTATTAAATTTGATATAAACTTATCAATTTTTCTTACATCTTGTTGGACTTCTGTTTTGTATTGAAGGCACTGAAAAATAAAAGTTAATAATTAATACATAGATTATGAGTAATTATAAAATTATAAGAATAAGCACTACATATCTGTAACTATATTTTGAAGTAAATATATTGAAAGAATAATATACATTATAAAGATATTTATAACTTTATCATGTGCATTTTTAAAGTTCTAGAATATTATTATTTTGTTTTATAATAATTCATTATTATGGTATAAAATATTTTTTATGTTATTTCATTTTAGTATTGAAATATTTCAATTAATTAATCAAAAATGTTATTAAGACCGTCAATGTATCAAAACACATCATTACTAAAAATATGATTAATAGCAACAATAAGTTGCTATCAAACTGGAATATTGTGATAGTTTGCTATCACAAATTGTAATAATCACAACCCATATCAATATTAAGATTATATGTGTTACATACAATTAAAATTCATTTCAAATATTTCATTAAATACTTTGAAGAACCGTAATTGTGTTGGTATTCGCAGAAATTTGCATCTGAAATTTGGGGTTGATAAAGAATGTATTTTATATAGGTAGATGCATAGTTTTTTATATGAGTTTGAAATTACTTGCAATGGAACATTATTTGTATACATGTACATTTTTAAAGTTCTAGAATATGATTATTTTATTTTATATTTATTTATTTTAATTTGTTTTAAAATAATTTATTATTATTTTATAATAATTCATTATTATTTTATAATAATTCATTATTATTTTATAATAATAATGAATTATTATTATAAATACCTGAGTATAGGGTACCTGAATGTTTACACATCAAATTGGAGGGCAAAGATCTAGTAAAAAGTAGTATAGGTCCGTTCTCCCTTAATTAAACAATCTAATTTCTTTAAGTAATTTAATTTGAAGATTGATTCCTAATTACAATTACTACTTATTGCTGAAATAAGAGTTTTTAATAATAATTCTAATGTATATTTTTCAAACATATTAAGATTTCTAAGATTTTATTGACTTACCTTTTTATTATCGGTGATTTTTACTAAAAATACTCCTTTTGAATGAGAATATTTAATACTGTAACGTGTGTTTAAAGGATCTCTTAAATATAACATCTCCGCAGATTTTTCAAATTCTTCCCAGTTCGGTATGAAAGTCATTGTAAAATAATAAGATATATGTATCAATATAATGTTATAAATATCGTGTTATGTTTAATTGAGATAGGTAGATTCAGAAAATAAGTCTTTAATTTTTATAACTTCAATAACTCGTCAATCCTTTTTAACACGATATTGACAATTGTCATTAGCAAATTGCCAAATAAGATTTTGTCAATTGACATTAAGTTGCCAGTGTTTATTTTAAGAAAATATATATAAAACATCACGATTAACATG
The DNA here is from genome assembly GCA_905220585.2 of Nymphalis polychloros. NCBI lineage: Eukaryota > Metazoa > Arthropoda > Insecta > Lepidoptera > Nymphalidae > Nymphalis > Nymphalis polychloros. The sequence continues at coordinate 7,570,769 of HG992245.1, read as the reverse complement.
AAACGAACTAGATTTAGAACACGTTAAAAACCATTTTTAAGAATATATGTCGATATTAATTACATCTCAGTAAGTTCACGTATGATCTTATAAGATGATTAAATAATAAGATTAGTTTGGACTAATAAGGAACTTGTAGCAGTATGTCGATACCACAACTATGTATAGTTTTTAAAAACTGCTTATCGGAAACAACGCACTCACACTCGATAATCGATTTAAAACTATGTATAGTTCTTAAAAACTGCTTATCGGAAATAAAGCACTCACACTCGATAATCGATTTACATCTCTGTAACAACACGCTCGCTACGATATTTTTTATAATTATTATGTTTTCTTGTACTCCTGTTGGTTTATGTTTAGTTCACTTTTTGTATATATACCCGTTCCGTTTTGTAATAAATTCATTCCACATTCGTCATTTCACATTACGACATCAAGAAGTTGAAGTTTTACTTATACCTAACTATGCATTCTCCTAAAAACTAATAGGATTTTTGAAATCTGACAGCTGTCACAATAGGAACCTAATATTTTATAAGACGAGCACTTACTTATAATAATTAGAAGTAGTAGTAATTTTGAGGGGAAATGTTGTATTTGGCAATATCATTGAATTGATTAATCTACATATAGCAAGCTCGACAAGTCACACATATTCCGATTGGATACTTACACGGGTAGATTTACCCGCTGATTAGCATGTAGACGTATTTGCGTTTGTAGTAGTGCAATACACGCAGTGATTAAAAGCCCGTTTGCATTAGCTACCGTGTCACTCTCATATAAATAGTTTCAGAAGTTTCATGCCATTTTGTTTATTGTTTACTTACTAATTAGTTGTTTATTTTTATTCATTCATTTTATTTGATTTCATCCATTTAATGCTGAAAATGTTTGAGGGATGGAGAAAACTTAAATTGCCAAAAAATAGTCACAATTAAATGAATGCTACTATATAATATACTGCAACACTAGTGACAATGGTTAAGAAAAAGTTTAATACTGGAGTAAAGAAATGTCCCTACGTTTTATTGAAGAGGGAAAAAATTTCAGGGTAGAGTTTCAGGTATCTACAGGATACAAAATCAGAACGAATTGTTATTAAAATAAATGATTGAAAGAAAGCGAGTCAACCAGTTAATTTTAATGACAAATTTAATAAAATAAATACTTTATAGGATGAGAAAGTCATTCTTCAAAGACACGCATTAAAAGCGACTACGTGCCATCATTTTATTACATTTACGATGCACCATTTCGTTTATGTGTTAATTTCTTAGTGGGTCTATGTTATTTTAATATAATTGAAGTAATATTTATACAATAAAGTTTCTCAAATACACATTAACAACTACATAAAATGATCGTCAAACTCGATCACCTTTCAAACAAAATAAACTAAATCAAAATCGGTGCATCCATTTAGAAGCTACACTGCCACAGACAGTAACTTACAGATATACACAGTTTACAACACTCCTATTTTTGCTTTGTGGGTAAAAGAAAAAAAGTGAGTACAAAATAACTTAAAAAGTAAGCTATTTATTACCAAGGTATTTAATGTTTATGTTACTTGGATGTCAATGTGAACGAATTTTTTAGATTATTTTTATAATTACAGTACATGTATTTAAAAAAAAATATTTTTAAAATAATTTTTTTGAGTTGATTGTTTTTACCTTGTTTAAGCAGGCAACTATTGTACGAGGGCCGTAAAATTATCGTACATCACGGTTTTTATTTTTTTTTCCCTTTTCTGGCGTGTAAATGAATGACTTTAGTACATAAAAAACGAACACAATGTGACAATAATATGTTGCACATGTTTTATAGAGTACAGTTTGTCTTGAAACTAAAAAAAAAAACAACAAAAACGGTCTATCAAGTATATTTCATATATTTAAATATTCTTTATGAGCCTATACATGAAAAAAACTATCGTAGGTAATTTTTATTGGGCTATTGCCTATCGCTTCAGTATAATTATCAAATTTTGCATCATAATGGAAATTATCGTACGATACTTCTGTACCATCGTACATCGTACGTTGTTATGAAATTATGTACGATAATTATCGTACGGTTACGAACATTTTGTTACATTCACTGCATAAGTAGAATAGAAGTATAGAGTGTAAACTCTAAAAAACTTATTGGTTTTCACCCAAAATAGTAAACGAAATGTACGTAAGTTCCATAAATTTCCACAATGACGCTACTTTTGCAAGAGAGAATTGATATCTCTAATTCCGTTTAACTCTACTTCTTAATTTGGACACTTTCTTTCAAATTTCACCATCTTACAGCGTCGTCTAAATTTCATTCTTTCAGTCTGAGGGGCACTTTTTATGCACATAGATATTTCTTGTCCAGATTTTTGTATGTAATTAACATTAAACATGAAAATATTGAACGAAGTCGCAGCTATCGCATAATATTTGTGATGAAACATTACTTCATTTTAAAATAATGTTTTTTCGTAAAAAAATTAATCAAAATATTTATATTGCAATAAATTCTTTGAATGGTAATTTTTATTATTGCCATTACAAAAAATCCCAGTAGTATTTTAAAGCGCAACCAACGAAGAAAATCAATACCTAAACAGTGATGTATTCATTCGTCTTTTTAAAATGAGAACGTGACAAAACATTTCATATAAAACTCATCGAAGAAACTATTTTATTTAAAAAATATATCTATTGAAGCTTGATGCTCATTTTTTATTTATTTACATAGTGATGAAGATTCTCATAGTTACGGCGTGGTAGAACATTCTGCGTGTTTGATTATCGCCCTTTCCGCAAAATATTACTGTTAAAGGTTAGTACGTCTTTGAAATATATCTTTGTTAATTCTAATTTCGATCTAATTGCTTAAAATCACTACGAAGTGGACTATCGACCTTCGCCATTGTCTGCAGCGTGCATGGTGCATTGCGTTTATGATAGGTACTTCAGTATAGGTATGTAGATACCTGCAGACTAGATGCGATGTTAATTCTTTTATTTCACATTCAGTCTGGGGTTCTAATTGTTTAAAAAGAAATATAGTTCTCATTGATTAAGTTATTCTGTAACTGAATTGTATAATTATACGACAGTGACAAAAAAAAACTCCTTTACCTAGATTCTGCTTATGAAGGCATAAGCAGACCCGTACTTGATTTGAATAAGGTTCGTTTTTATCATTATTCTATTATTTTTAAATATTCATAAAACAAATTAATAGAAACAGTACAATGACATGTTAATTTTAAAAAAAACACAGACTTGAAACTAAAAAATATTTTAGTTATATTTTCAGCTTCTGTATTACAGTTACTGGAGCATATTAATTTTATTTATATATTATATTTTAAAGGATTATATAAACCAACAAAAGATTACATGCATGGAATATGCTTTATTGTACATCATTTAAAATGATTTTGTAAAATATACCATGTATATAATGCTACAAGAAAAGCATGTAATTTTCATAATTATTTATTTTGTATAATTTAAATTCAATGCAGTTGAATATAAAAAAAGAGAACTTTTCTTGAGATAAAATAAAAAAAAAGATTAATTTTAATTCTGTTTTCATTGTTGTTATTTTGTGAAACCTCTGATTCTGTATTAGTTTAAAATCAATTTTTTTAAATTTTTTCAATTCAAGTAAAGATTTCTTTGTACCTAAATTCAAAAGATTAGTGCTAATGTAATTTAAATTTGGATAAAAGACAAGACTGCCTCTATTTTAAGGCCTTAGCTTAATTTTGTCTTTGTATAATTAATTGTTATTTATAAATGATAAAAATCTAAACTATTTTTCGAAAATAGATATCAGGCCTATAAAATTGTCTAGAATGGCCTAGCGAATATGAAATTAAGTTGTGGCTTACAATTAATGTTCAGACAAAACGTCTGTTTTGTCATTGTAATTGTATCAATTATATTTTGTATTTAGACATTTTAATTTAAATGTCACTTTTGCCTTACAATTTGAAAAACCTTTGTGGGTTTTGATAGTTGAAAAAACATATGTTTACAAAAAACATTTATAATTTGTAATTCAAATAAAAAAAAATACAACTATGTTTATGCAACAAAGTTTATTCTTTAATTTCATTTTATTATGACTATTATACTAGCATGGCCATCTAAAATAAAAAAATAGCATCTTGTTATACGGATGACTGATAAAATTAACTCATTTGTTTAATGTTCTCTTTCATTATATATATATATTCAATGAGAATAAAACATTTAATATTCTCAGTGCTTATTAAAATTCCCAATTTCCTGATATAGAAAATGTTAGAAAAAACTAATTAATTGAAGGTTCTATAATTTTGTACTTACTACTACTAAATTTGCTGTTGATAATATTTATCAAGATCATATTTTTAAATATAACTATATTTTTTACAGAATGAAAAATTAAGCTGAAAGTTTTTAGTATTGTATAGTAGTACGTACAAATAACAAGAGCAAAATGTTTGTTATAAATGTCTTTCTTGAAGAGCAACCCCTTTAAATCTGTAATACAAGTGTCAGTTTATTATATGTAGGAAAAAAAGTTAGTCAATTTAAAAAAAATTTAACAACTAAACTACTGTGTGAACAATATCTTTTGATTTCACAATACCTTTAAAATATACTTTCCATTGTGGTGGTATAATTATAATATTTTTTTAATATTGATTGTAATTAAGATATGATCAAAAAAGTAAATGTGTTTATTGATAATGCTAATCTTTTAATCAACTTCATTTAATTAATGTTTAATTGCAACAATTAAATACATGCAGATAAATTAAGTCTTAAGTAACATGATATGTCACTCTTGCCTGAGATTTTCTTGTTAAATGTAAAGAGCTTTGTGCATGTCTCTCTTGATAGGCACTAATCACTCCTGATGATTTTATTTAAGAGTGATGTTGTAATTATTCTATATTATTCTTTCAATTTCCGGTTGGTTTAAGTGAGATAGGGTAGTTAGGTGAGTTAGCAAGTGTACTTAAAAGTACATGGGGCATAACATTTTAGTTCTGATTACTGATGGCATATTAACAGTGTAATGTATTGGTTAATATTTTTACAGTGTATATATCATTGCCTGTCTCTCTTTACTATATTTAATTGTTTTCTTTTTCTCTTCACTCTGATTTTTTTATTACTCAACATTCTTGAAAGCTTGTTATTGTGTTTTTAAAAGGGTAGTGGAAAATCTATAGGTGAAAGTTACTCTGAGTGCAAATGATTAAAAAACTAAAAAATGTGTAAGTGCAATGCATTTTTTTTTACATTATTCTCAATGGACTTTTTTTTGTTTTCAGGTTATTGTTGATTGAGGTAAAAAATATACATTATACAACACTAATTATAAGTTAAAATGGAAGAAATTAATGGCGAGCTTTATGGGGATGGCCTTCTTAGTCTTGGCGATGAAGGTTCTTTGGAAGCTTCTGATAGTGGAAAACAAGAACAAAATTGTAAAATTTGCGAGTGAGTAATTAATTTCAATGTCTTTTTTCTGTAAATAAATAATTTTATTATAAGAAATCTAATAATAATAATCTAATGATGGTTGGTTTAAACTGTAATGATGAACATGTAAGCAAATTATTGTACCACCTTCATGATATAGAGATACAGTAATCTTACAATTAAATTGATTCCACTCTGATTCAACGATACTTGAGGTTTTGCTAAACATGAAGTTGAATTATTTAATATTTCTGCAAATTAATATTAATTCGGTATTTGAATGAAATGTTCTTTTTGTATTGTAGCAATAAACTATGCAGTCCTCGTGTATTGTCATGCCTTCATGTATTCTGTGAAGTATGCATTGACAAGTTGATGGTAAATGAAGCTGGAGATTCTCTTAAATTTGATTTAGCGGTTGAATGCCCTATGTGTAAACAAGAAACTAAGGTGGTAATTATATTTTTAATCAAAATTTATTGTATGATTGATTTTACTAACATATTCATCACATTTTTTTTTACACACAGATGCCTGGAGGAGGCGCTGCATCACTCCCTTCAGACTATGTCCTTACTAACATCTTGGATGTCTCCTCTATGGATCAATCTGTTGTTTGCACTTGCTGTAAGAGTAAAGAGCCAGCTGTTGCTAGATGTACCGATTGCTCTCATTTTTTATGTTCCAACTGCAACTCAGCTCATGAGTTCATGAGGTGCTTTGAAAACCATCGCGTTGTTCCATTCGACGCCTTACGATCATCCAAAGAAAAGACGGCTGTACATAAGCCAATATTCTGCACGCGTCATGTAGGCGAAAGCCTTAAATTTTACTGTTGCGAGTGTGAGGTAGGGGCTTGTACAGAATGTCTAACAGTTGATCACAAAGTTGGAGAACATCGTTGTGAGCGCATTGTTGATGCGGAACCAAATCTCCGCGCTGAGCTTAGGAATTTTATTGTCGAAGCAAATGCTCGGGCAGTTTCAGCTGGAAGTGCATCAGCTAGACTTGATGATGCGTTAGGCGATTTGCAACGACAAAGAGATGATGCTGAAAGCGTCATTAACGAAGCTTATCACGCATACAAAGCAGCTCTCGAGAGACGCCGTGAGAAAGCTTTGGAAGAACTCGAGAGACTGCACAAAGAAAGAGAACTTAAAGTGATGGATTTGTTTGATCGCGTCGATAAAACCGTACAACGCATAGATTGCGCATGCAAATTTGCTGCGAGACTTCTTCGAAGAGGTGATGGAACCGAAATTGTAATGTTGAAGAAAATTGTTGCATCTCAATTTGCGCGACTTTTGGAAGGTGCTCCTGAATTTGACGTCGACTATTCGGTGGAGTTTGTTACGAAGCTGGAAAAATTCGATTCGATAGCAGAAGATACATTTGGATCATTCCGTACTGAAGCAACTAGAGCGGAGGAGAGAAAACGCGCAAGCGAATCTTCGGCTATAGTTTCAGTCGCTTCCAATGCTCATTCGCCGGCTGTGTCAGTGACAAACGCACCTGTTTTCGATGATTTTCCTTTGGGAAATGTTCGTCGGGTTACAGGTGTTAGCAACATGGTGGGTGTTCCAGGAGTTGGAGGTGTTCCAGCTATTGGTGTACCGGGAGTGGGGGCGGTGCCAGGAGTGGGAGCTGTGGGAAATACTAGCGTTATATCCGGGGTAGTCAACGTTAATAGCGCTGTTGGAGCTGTAACGGGTGTTGGAGTTTCGTCGTTGCCTTCAATGGTAGAATACAACTTGCAACAACTGGCTAGTATCGCTGAGAAGGAAGTCCCACCGCCACCTCATGCATCACCCGCTCCATCTTTTACTCTTGCCGAGCTGCTTGCTGGAGACCTTAACTCGCCTCAAGCTTACAATAACTTGCAAGCACTTGCTAAACTCGGATTGAATACTGGTAATTGACTAGATTTTTTATTTGGGTGATTGAATAAATTGAGGCTGCAATGCTAATTATTGATTATTTTCAGAAGTTAACGGTTTCGGAGGAGTTGGCGGTGTTGGTGGTATCGGAGGAGTAGGTCCTCGTGGAGTGTCTCCTGGTAGACCTTTGTTGACAGCTGCCGAAGAGGCTGCTCTTGTTGCGCCGCCAGCACCACTTGTCCGTGCTACTAAAGCTACTCCCATGCATATTAGATTCAAATTCGGTCAACTGGGCGGAGGCAAGGGCCAATTTAATTCACCACACGGATTTTGCCTAGGCAACGACGAAGACATAATTGTTGCAGATACTAATAACCATCGCATTACGGTATATACTAGAGTTAATCAATATGATTCATTTTGTTTTTGCTATTACTTTACTAATAAATTGTATCTTTTTAAGGTGTTTGACAAATCTGGCAATCACAAGTTTAATTTTGGCGTGGCTGGTAAAGAAGAGGGTCAACTTTGGTATCCACGTAAAGTTGCTGTGGTCCGAGCTACAGGCAAATTTGTGGTCTGCGATCGTGGAAACGAAAGATCACGAATGCAAATTTTCACCAAAAATGGACATTTCTTAAAGAAGATTGCTGTATGTTTTGTATTAGATTATTCATTAAAAATTATATATTTTGTTGCTATTTTGTTACGGTGCTCCGGCATTTTGGTTAATGATATACGATTAATCGCATATAGATTTTACATTCTTGCGTAATATTCTGCAATCATAATTATACTCAAGTGTTTCTGTACAAGTAGGTATCCAGTAGTAAGTGATAAAAATATAGTTTTGTTTTTAGGTGCGCTTCATCGATATTGTCGCGGGTTTGGCTGTCACCGCTGAAGGACTCATTGTTGCCGTCGACAGTGTGACTCCTACAGTTTTTATCTTATCTGAAGAGGGCGATCTCATGAGTTGGTTCGATTGTAGTGAATGCATGAGGGAGCCGTCGGATATCGCCATTAGCGGTACGTTTAAACATAGATTTGTGCTTTCGCAGCGCACAAGGTGAGATTTGTTTGATGAGATATATAAATTAACAGAGTTTCATCAAACTTTTCTAATATAAGTAAATAGTTTTTATGAGTGATAAATAGCTACTGAAAAATACCATTTATTTGTTGAAATTAAAAATAATACTAGCTTGGCCCGTTGGATTACTGCATAACCAATTCTTAAGGTAATGAATGAATCATTTACGGTTTTCACAATATCCTTTTACAGGCAAGGAGTTCTACGTGTGCGACTTCAAGGGTCACTGCGTCGTGGTGTTCGACGACGAGGGCCGCTTCCTGCGCCGCATCGGCTGCGAGAACGTGACCAACTTCCCCAACGGCATCGACGTGTCGGACGCGGGCGACGTGCTCATCGGCGACTCGCACGGCAACAAGTTCCACGTGGCCGTGTTCTCGCGGGAGGGCGTGCTCGTCACCGAGTTCGAGTGCCCCTACGTCAAGGTATGGTTTTTATTTAATTATCCTAGTCATCTGTATCATAATGGGTTCTCTATGGATATTATTTTAAAGCTTACAAAACAAAGTCAAACTTTCCAATCCAATAAAATTGTCGACATTGATGATTTGGTATTTATCATAATAGAGATCTTCACAGTTCAATTTTTAATTGGCACATGACAATTGGAGATGGGATTATTTGTGGGGATTATTGATTGCTTTTGTACTAAGATTATTATCTAACGTTATGCCATTTGTTTAAGGTTTCTCGCTGCTGTGGACTTAAGATTACATCTGAAGGTTATATCGTCACTCTGGCTAAGAATAATCACCACGTTCTAGTCCTCAACACCCTTTACATTGTCTGAGGAATAACTCAATGGCTGTAAGTCTGCTTACTACAAGATCTCACATTTATTCCTTATATTATTATATTTAATTGCTGATTTTACAAAGCTTAAATTTTTGCTAAAACAGTATTCGACTACTTACTTTGTTGTTTTGTGTTTTCCATTATAGTTAAATTTTATCCATTCGCGGTGATCTGTGGTAATCCTTTTTTTTCTATATATTTTTTTTCCTATATGTTGTGGAATTTGAATTAAGGATTGAATAGATGTCACTGCTGATGGATATATATGATTCCCAAAGTACTAGACTCTTTCGTTTTTGGTTTAATTCATCTCACGATTTTTTATTATGGTTGCATTTAGTTGTTATTATTAACAAACGATCCAAAGTTTAGGCTAATATCTCTTTTTTTACATATGTTATTATCCAGTCAATATGCATGAAAGAAGGATAATAAATTTGATTGTAGAGTTCTCATATTTAGGAGAATTCGTTATATTTAAATTCGAATCGATTGATTTGGTTCCATTAGTAAATTAGATGTTCCATTGTTTATATGCTTACTTTGTGTGTTGTGACCAAGAATATAATAGAGCACGGCTCACTATCGTTGCGTGATGTAAGGCTCACAAATGTATTTTATAAACATTGTTTTTCCACTGCCAAATATGATTGGTCTATGATCAAAACATAGCGTATTTGCACTTCTGACCATTGACTGGAATTACGATTATGTTTCTAAATTTAGCAGCTGGTATGGTTCCTAGTTCGAGTGAAGTTAATAATACATGTCAATTAGGGGTCTGCGTGGGAGTGTCGCCTCGTTATCTTTGCGTTACTCCATAACATATTCGTCGATAATACATTTTGACTTCAGAGCTTACAGTATTGGCATTTTTATGATCTCTGCAGCCTGTCGAACTAATAAGTCTAACGCACAATTGAGTTTATTGTTAACAAAATTTCATTATTATTATTATTATTATTATTATGACCAAAGGAGGCGACACTAAAATAACGTGCCATCTAGTTTAGGTTAATCGCGTATACAATATTATATATTGTCCGTTAAAATATATTTACCATTTACAGATTTCTTGTGTCTATACAAAACGTTTTTTCATGTACTCTTGTTTTAAGAGCCTATATTTGAAAATTTTCATGGGTAGGCTATTAATAATGATATATACGATTTGGTTAATTTAAATTTATCTGAAGCTAATTATATTGGGAAGCCATTGTTATTAAACATAAAATAATTTTGTACTGATAAAAATGAAAAAAATATTACAAACTGTTTGTGTGGCATTTTCGTGCATATAAGTCGCAATAATTATAATTTAAAATTGAATTAAAAATAATTAAGGTAACTTATTACATTATAACAAGGGTGAAAAAATGTCACAAATGAATAGCAATTTCCAGTTCATGTTATTTGATCGTTGAATATTACTATTAAATAATAAAAAGTATATACATGAATGTGCCATTATAAACAAATTTTATTTCTACAAATTAATGCGTTTGAAATTCGTATACAGTTCGCCAAAGTATATATTTTTATAGCTATCCACATTTAATATTCAAAATTGAGATTCATAAAATTTTTAGATAGTAGACAAAAAAATAAATGTTAAAGTTGTGGTTAGTAGTGTAAAATTACATCAAACGTATTCGTGTAAAATTACATCAAACGTATTCGTGTAAAATATTTCTTTGTTCATCTATTTTAAATGTCTGATGTATATTAAATATTAACATTGATAATAATATGGTTATTAAATGTATGGCAATCGTAATGACGTTCCTTGAAAAAAAAAAAAAAAAATTCCCGTCAAGGCTTTCGTCTTCCAAAGATTAGTGATTGTTTTTTTTTTTATATATATTTTAAAATCAATGTTACGTTATTTGTGGTAATTAGCTCACCACATAAGAAAACGAAAGTCTTATTATATGATGTCATTATCGATTCGAAATACTTAATCCATGTTTATAATTGAAGTACTTAACCAGACCACCTAAATTTGTGTGTGATATTTTGTTTACAAATTGTTATATAATTTGCTCTCTAATTTCATGGATCATTCAAGTTAAAAGACACTAAAGAATCGTCTTGAGTAATTCGAAATATGATTTTTTTGGATATTTTAAGTTCCTGTATTTTTCTTTTACATTATTAGAACGTTAAGAATCATTATTATAATATTTTGTGTTAATTTTATATACAGAACCAATACGGTGTATTGCTGAGCCATATTATTATCACTTATTAAAAAAAAAAAAATGTTAGCAATTCACTAGTAATATAATATTAATATGTAAATTAATGTATGTACTTAATTAGAAATATTTGTTTAATTTGTTGTATATTGGAACAGTTCTAAAATACATTGCAACATTTAATGTGATATAAGCAATAATAGGGAGACATATGATTACACAATAGAAGACTTCAACCGATCGAGGGGAGTGCGAGGGAATGCTGGTCTGACCCAGTGATAAGTTAATTTTTGACGTTGAGTCTTGAATCCTCTATTATATTAGTGAGTAACTTTTGGGTTTATTTTTCTTATTGTTTTTAAGTTATTTGTTTCAGGATTTTTGTCCCGATAGTATTAGGGAATTTTATTTTCTTTATTTTTTAAATTAGGTTATAAATGAGTCATTACCCTTCGTGGATGATAGGTGTGATTAATACTCTGATTTCGTCGTTTAACTGTTTCGTTTTAATATATGTTCCGGGCCTATATTCATAGTATTTTTGGCCAGTGCGATGGGCCTTTAGAGTTACGAATTTTTACTGCCAAATTATTTTCTTACGATATTTGTGCATGCACATAGTAATTATTTTATTGTATAATATTGTAAAATTAGTTACTAATTGTTGCCAATTTTTTTTTGTTTATAAATATTCAGGATTTTAATACTATTATAATGTTCAATTTTTATTTGTTGTCCATTAATCAAAATTATTGGGTGTTAGTGACGTAAAATTAACCGAAATAGAACTTATAAGCCCCAAAGGGAGCGTTTGACGCTATTAATAATATTGCTTAGGGTTGCATAAAATTATTAAAAAGTGGTGTGATAAGTTTTGGATAATTTTACAAATTATACTATTTTATGTGTGAATTTCAATATTAATAAATTTGAAGTTTTAATATATATGTGTAATTTTTGAAATAATTACATCGGCTTTATTGTTTTTGGCCGTATGTTCGAAAGTATTATCATTTGTATAATTATTAATTTTACCTTAAACTTGAATTATTTTGGTGATATATCGTTGACAATGTTTCCTTTTGTTCTTGCCATGTATCTTATGTAGGCGTCGGCGTAGAAGTTTATGTAGATGTTAGTATTTTTCAATTGATATACAAAGAGCAGTTCGACGTTTGCCCTAGGATGGTGTTGTTAGTGTTTGTTAGAGGGCGCGGTCGAGGGCTTGTACTGGCTCTCCCGCTGGCTGTACATTCTTGCCGTAGCAAGTAAGCACTTAGTCATGGGGTAATGGCAGGTCAAATGGTATCTATTGTCCATTGACATTACTTGATAATAATTGTATCATTAGAGTACATTACAGTAGCCTTTCTCGGGAATCTTAAAAGTTACCTATATACACTTTAAAGCAATTTTTGGTAAATATATTTCTCTTGAATCTATATTCCCTATGTATCCAGCAATAAATAACTTCAGTAGATGTAGTTATTGCGTTACGGGGCACTCGATTGAGGATACTCGCTCGGAGTCGTCGCACCGCTATCGTTGGAGGATGCAGTGCGATGCGGTGGGCGCTTCGACACGGTGAGGAGGTTTAGTGCTACGGAATGTAATATTTGTAGGGTTCGCAGCGCACAAGGTGAGCTCTAATGTTACCCTCCCTATTGGAGGTGGGCGTATTGCCTATGTTGTGGCACCAAGCACAGCTCGATGGTTCCGGTGGAGTTGGCATATAACAGTACTCTCATCACTTATCGGACCGTATTCAAATGACTGTGGGTGGGGTTTGGCCAATTTTACTTTTCGTCATATAGTCTTCGGTCTGGTTAGGGCACAGAAAGCTGATCACCTGCTTGCCTAACAAGTATAGTGATCGAACGAATAGTTGAAATATTGTTTTGAATACGTTATCGCTGTACGACACAGTTACTATATAAATATACCGAAGTAATAGTCATCAAAATATTTTCACTATATTATAAGATATATTTAGCATGTTTAATGTTTTTAGATTTCTTCACCCACCTTTAAAACCACCGACTTATTTGGTCTCTCCACTTTTTTGAAAACCAACAATTAAGGTTGTGAGCTCTATTCCGATCGGAATTTATAAGCCACAGTGTGCTTGTGCAATAAATATCACAGTTTGGATCTAGGCTTTTAAATTATTATAGATTATATACATTGTTGAGCTGATTATAAAAATTTATTATACCTTTTAATATTGTTAAAGAATTCTAATTGCATTCCACATCTAGAGTGAACGAATTTGAGAAGACCATTTTCAATCTACATTATACAAGTTATTTTTTTTACAATTGTAGGATTATTAGCAGTTGCCAATGTTTTTTCCTTTAGTCAGTAAAAGTACAAATATTTTAATATACAATTCTTGGTATTTACGTATTGTAGTATCTTATTTTTTTAGTTCATTTGATTCATTAACTATAAGCATAATTTTTTCACTTAAACGGCCATTTAGATATTCTCATAACGCAAATTATTCAGTAAATAACAAAACATATCATAATGAATCTATTTGTATCTCTCACACTACGCCACATGTAGACAAAAATGTTTGTTTTGCCTTTCATGGTGTGCTTAAAATTGAAGTTTTTAGAATGTTCACTGAAAATTGCAACATTTTTGATGAGAACAACCGCACCAATGCACGCTGAATTTAGCTTGCTTACATTTGTCGTAATGTGAGAATGATTTAATTTTGTTCACAGAGAATACGCAACATCCGTATTTTTGTTTCGGTTTAGATATAATATGATAAAATGGCGTGTTTTTAAATTAGATTTAAGTATACGTTAGGTTTACCACTTTTTAATTTTCTTGTCATTTTATGTTTACAATTTAAATTTATTTTAATTTGTGTTTGTGTGAAAGGTGCATGTTCCAAATGCATATTTTATTTTGATCCAAAGATTTCTAATAATGCTTATAATTTAATTAGTTATTTTAATTTTTTTGATATGAAAATGACATTTGTGGAGTGTGCATTGGTATTTGATATTAGAATTTAAAGATTATTTCCGTAGAGTTGGTGCAGCTGAGCAAATGTCTATTATATTCTCAGAAGAATATATTGCTCAATAATTTTATTCTGTTAAAAGTATTTTAAATTTAGGAATAGTTCACATGGGGTATATAATCTTACAGACAATACCCTCCGTAAAGTTTGAAAAAATTGTAAAAGTTTTATTAGATGTAGTAGCCTTTAAAGCAGCTTGCCGTAAGAGCAAGTTGTATGGGGCGCCAGCAGCATTGACGCATCGGACTCGTTTCTGAAACCATTCTCTAAGCTGTTTTCCCCGTTTCTGATCCCGCTCACACCGGTCCATAACGTTCCTAAAGCGTCGATCGATTCATCGATTGCATACTTTTCCTGTTCTCGATAAAGAAGCTTAGATAATGTCTTCAGTGCGTCTTGCGCGATGGTGTTGACTAAATTATTTTGCCCCACAGTCAACGAAAATATTGTTATTCATACAGGAGTCTTTGCTGCATTGTGCCTAGATCTTAGAAGTTAATAATATCGAGGTAGAGTTAATCTCAAATATTTTGGCTCTTTGAATATTCCATGATATTATTTTGTTTTTCATGAAAATGTATTTACATTATTATACATTCATACACTTAGTAATTATTGTATACATGAATATACATTGCGTAGTTTGTAACTTGATTTTATTGTAAAATTAAGATGCCCAACTAGTTTATATGTATGTCCACTACGTACAGGAGGAATTGATTGCGCTACATTGAAATCATCTTATTTGGCTCACCATATTTTCGTGTGGACAAACGTAGTATTTGTTTTTTGACTAGTTGCACATCTTACTTTGACCAAATTTATTCGCTGCGAGTTTTGCGTGACAATTTGGACGGTCGCTGGAATTCGTTCTATTGCTAGGAGTTCGAATTGTCACGTGATCTTTGTGGTTTCTTAATAATTAAGTTTATTATGTATCGTGAACTGTGGCCAGGATAACAACAGCACAGAGCAGTGTAATTCAGAGCCTGCCTAAAATATATTTTTGTCATGATTTTATTTAGGTATATACATGTTATTATTCACATATTACAGTTTTCTCAATATTAGCTTGTATTTTAATTAAGAAATAATCATATTTAACATTGCCAGGTGATCAGCAACCTGCACTTTAATATTTTTGGAAACTATTGAACTTAAATTGTACTGACTTTATAAATATATTTACTTCAATAAAGATTTTCCATGCCACTATGACAAGTATTGTTTATTTTACACCACAAACAACACAAGAACCCCATATTTACAATTTAAGAGAAAATAATACTTCAATGTTAAAGATTTTATTCCAATTAATTTGTGTCAATATAATATGAAGCACTTTGTGCATTACATTATTTTTTTATATAAAAATGTATATATCACATGAATAAGTAACTTAAATCTATTTTTTATACCATATTAGGAACTTTTATAAACACATTCTCCAGCAATCCAAGTAGATAGTACCTTCATCGATTTAGGATGCATAATGACGAAATCTGCATCATATCCAAAATTCAACTTTCCTTTCATATGATCAATACCCAGAGCCCTAGCTGGATGGAGAGATGCAGTTTCTAGAGCATATTCTAACGAGCAATCTGAAATTAAACAAATATGAAATAAATATATATTGAACAATAGTTGGCTTATTCAATTTTTTGGTGGAAAATATAAAAAAAATTATATAACAAAAAAAATACTAGAACCCTTTGTTTTTAATAATTTAAAAAATACATGTACATTAAAACAATCCTACTACTAATTACTTAAATATTTTAAGTTTATTATGATTGATACATCCAAAGATTTATATTTTGTCAGAGATTATTCTTGAGCATTAGATTTCGGCCCATCTTCCTGGACCATTTACCTGTAGCTTCCTTCAATGTTTTAACACATTCGTCGAGCGCCGTGGTGCTACCACAAAGGACTTTGGTGCCAGTGACGTACGCACGACCGTTTTCAACGTTTACTGATTGCGGACCGATTCGATAGTTCCCGTCTGCTAAGCCTTGGGCGGCGACAGCGTCACTCACTAGTATTAATCCTGAAAGTTTACTTTTTTATCTGTTACTTGTGTTACGTTATATTAATTAGCCAACATCATTACTATTAAGACTGCTTATAAATAATATTATTTTAATAATTGTTTCATATTTTTGCTGTCTCCTCCACTTTATGTAGGTATATCCTTAGTATACGCATAGATTCGCAAATACCCCAATTTGGCTCTATAAATTCGGAGCCGTAAGAACAATGTAAGGGATGTAAGGGAGCAAAACTACATCAAACTGCTCCCAGCCAACCTCACCTGCACGTGGTGCATCCTGCCGATTAGCAAACGAGGCTCTGGCGACCGACTAATGGCGGTATAACCATTCTATTAAGGCGCAGCTAAGTAGTGCAGACAGATGACGGGCAGCAGCGTCACCTGTGCGACGAGCTACGCTCTGCGATCACCAACCCGCCTGCCCAGCGTGGTGATTACGGGCAAAACCTTCTATGGCACACACGTATACGCAACGGCCCCTAGTTCCCGGTGGCCCCGCTATTCCTGGCCAAGGCGGCGGTCATGGTAAAGGTGGGGCAGGGGGTGCTAAGAATCCCCGGGTTACGGTAGGCCGCCAACACCGACTGACTTTGGCTACATATAACGGACGCACGCTACGGCTCGACGAACATCTGGCACAACTCGAAGAAGAGCTGGGGAATATAGGGTGGCATATTTTGGGGCTATGTGAAATCCGAAGAAAGGGGGAGGATACCATAACCTTAAAATCAGGCCATCTTATGTACTTCAGAGAGGGAGACCAACCATCCCAAGGGGGCGTCGGCTTTTTGGTCCACAAGACTCTCTCAGACAACATCTTAGAAATCTCCAGTGTGTCTGCAAGGGTAGCGTATCTTGTGATCAGACTCACCAAGAGGTATAGCCTCAAGGTAATCCAAGTCTACGCACCGACTTCGACACACTCGGATGATGAAGTGGAAGAAATGTACGAAGACATTTCAAAGGCATTGCACACCACCCAAAAGGCCCACTTCAATGTTGTCATGGGGGATTTCAACGCTAAAGTGGGAGTACATACTAGCAGCGAAACGGTAATAGGACAACACGGATTTGGTAGCAGGAATCATAGGGGGCAAATGCTTGTCAACTTTCTTGAGAAAGAGGGGCTGTTCTTGATGAACTCTTTCTTTAAGAAACAGCCTCAACGAAAGTGGACATGGCGAAGCCCTGACGCTATGATTAGAAACGAGATTGACTTCATTATGACGGACAAGAGGCGAATATTTAGAGATGTCTCCGTGGTCACAAGGTTCAATACAGGAAGTGATCACCGTCTTGTACGAGGCACTTTAAATATTGACTACAAGCTCGAGCGCGCTCGTCTAATGAGGTCTACGCTCCGGCCAAAACTGCTCCAAGCCGTGGAGTCTAGTACGTTTCAGTTAAAACTAGAAAACCGGTTCGCTGCCTTGGAAACCAATATTGACGTTGAAATCGACCAAAAACTCGACCAAGTGGTGAGTATCCTTAGGGACGAGGGGACGAAATTCTATCAAGCGCAAAACACCGGCAGAAGGTCCAAACTTTCTGGAGAGTCTCTAGAGCTAATGCGAAAACGACGTGAAAATCCTTCAGTCACTTCGTCAGATCTTAACAAAAAAATATCTAAGCTAGTAAGACGTGACCTCCGAAACTCCAATACACGCTCTATAAAAGAAGCGATCGAGCGAAATCGGGGGTCGAAAATCTTCGCTCAGCAACTAGGTCGTAGCCATCTGACGAAGTTGACCACTTCAAAGGGAAAAGTCGTCGCTTCCAAGCTCGAGATTCTTACGGAAATTCAGGACTTTTACGGTAAATTATATACATCAAAAGCGTCTCGTCCCCAACCGGACCCTGGGGATCCAAGAGCCACTTTAGCCCCATTCACAGAAGAGCTGCCAGAAGTTAGCCAAGACGAAATCGTGATGGCTTTGGGGCAGCTTAAAAATGGAAAAGCCCCCGGGGAAGATGGAATTACGACGGAGCTACTAAAGGCAGCTGGAAAACCTATACTAGCGCAGCTCCAACGAATATTTAATTCTGTCATCTTTTCGGGGAGAACTCCAAAGATATGGAGCAAGAGTGTTGTCGTAATGTTCTTCAAAAAAGGAGACAAAACCCTTTTGAAGAACTACCGACCTATTTCCCTCTTGAGCCATGTTTATAAGCTGTTTTCCAGGGTCATCACGAATCGTCTCACGCGTAGACTTGACGAGTTTCAGCCTCCGGAACAGGCCGGGTTTCGAAGAGGATACGGAACCATAGACCACATTTACACAGTGCGGCAGATTATACAGAAGACCGAAGAGTATAATCAGCCCCTGTGCTTAGCATTTGTGGACTATGAGAAGGCTTTTGATTCTATTGAGACCTGGTCTGTTCTGGAGTCCTTACAACGGTGCCAAATCGATTGGCGATATATCCAAGTGTTGAAAGGTCTGCAAGACGCTGCTGTTATGACCGTCAAAGTACAGAACCAGCAGTCTGACCCTATCCTCATGCATCGAGGAGTGAGACAAGGGGATGTCATTTCCCCGAAATTGTTCACTAATGCATTAGAGGATATGTTCAAGACGCTGCACTGGGAAAGGCGGGGCATAAACATAAACGGCGAGTACCTTTCGCATTTGCGATTTGCAGACGATATCGTCATCGTGGCAGAAACCGTGCAGGACATGCAATATATGCTGAGCAGCCTGGCTGATTCCTCTGCTCGAATTGGTCTCCGGATGAACTTGGACAAAACCAAGTTAATGTTCAATGAACACGTCAAGCCGGAACCAATAGCTCTTAACGGAGTTCCTCTCGAAGTTGTTCAGGAGTACGTGTACCTTGGGCAATCTTTGCAGTTGGGTCGAAACAACTTCGAGAAGGAGGCACGTAGAAGAGTACAGCTAGGCTGGACAGCGTATAGGAAACTTGGTCAAGTCTTTTCGTCACGGATACCGCAATGCTTGAAGACAAAAGTCTTCAACGAGTGCGTCTTACCGGTTATGACCTACGGAGCCGAGACGTGGACACTGACAGTGCGTTTGGTCCACCATTTTAAGGTCGCTCAGCGAGCTATGGAAAGGGCTATGCTCGGAGTTTCTCTAAAGGATCGAATCCCAAATGTGGTGATCCGACAGAGAACTAAAGTTATCGACATAGCCCAAAGGATTAGTAAGCTGAAGTGGCAATGGGCTGGACACATATGTCGCAGAACCGACAACCGTTGGAGTAGACGTGTTCTGGAGTGGAGACCACGTCTTGGCAAGCGTAGCGTAGGACGCCCTCCGACTAGGTGGAGTGACGATATACGCAAAGTGGCTGGCAGCGGATGGAGATTGAGAGCTGAAGATCGAGCTCAGTGGCGTGCCATTGGAGAGTCCTATGTCCAGCAGTGGACGAGAAAGGGATGATGATGATGATGATGATGAAGAACAATGTAATTATTATTTAATATGTAATTAAACTTCATTATACAAAGTACAAACAGTGATATATTTTAAGATTACTAAATTGACAAACACATATGTTATTTATGCTTGTGTATGTTTCGAGGGCCGAGATTGGCATTAATACGTGAATCTTAGATTGCGATTAGACCCGAAGATTGCCACGGTAGGATGCGCAGCGATCCCGTGACGCCCCCTCGAAGACGGAGTGGGTACCGCTGGTTTTTAATGGGTATTCTGGAGCTTTCTGCGCCGGCGAGTCCCACATATCCCTCCAACTCATGTGGAGGAAACTCGTAAATGCGTTTTTAAGACCCGAAGACTGCGGGTTCACACACAGACAAGCACTTGAAAGTACAGTCAAGTGTTTAATTCATCTCGTATTCGGCGGTGAAGGAAAACATCGTGAAGAAACTTGTGTTTGACATTTAGAGGTCAAAGAGGATTTTTTTTAACTTTACTTTTAAATTTCGATATAGAACATTTAAACATATCTTCAGAACGTTTATTACCGTCAGGATTAGTTCTACACGCTATCCTTAATGCAGCAGGGTGCGTGTGTATCCCATCAGATATTATTCCATAATAAACTTGCTTTTCAGTCGTTGATGCTAGTAATCCTACCAAGCCAGGATCACGGTGGTGAAACTAAGAAAAAAAAGCATTATAAATACGTAAAATGTTGAAAATCAAACTTTGCAAACCAATTTGTTACAAAATCTTGATATAGAGACTACATATAAGAAATAATATTTTCTTGGAATAGTGATGAGACAAACTGAACTATTGCTATAGCGACCGATATATAGAAGGATCGAGAAAGCATCAGGTAGAGTCAGAAAAGCACAGCGTAGGAAGACGAGAAAGCGCAAAGAAACTATAAATACATTGATATATTTTCATTCGCTAACACTTTTTACATAATGTATCTTGGCAAGGCCTTTCTCGTTGGTTAGAGCGACAAACTTTCGTCTCGCAAACTGTATGGACACAAAAAAAAGCTTTAAACATTATTTGGCCTTTGTGGAAGTTCGTTTGTTCAGTTTCTAATATTGAGTTGATGGAATGGTTATTTGACATTCGCTATTGTAATTTATAGTCCTTTGAATGTGTATACTTGCTTTGGACATGCATTACGTTTTTTTAAGAATTCAATTACACATAGAATTCTAAAAAAGCAATCGTAATAAATGCGTTTTTCAAGGATTGGCACGCCAGATCGATAGTGCTTCAATAGATGTGTTTCGGTCCTAATAATTATAACGTCATTCTATACATTGTGTAAAACACGGAAGACAAATTTCAAGGTAGCTGATGGCAGAAATGTATTTTGTGGTGATTGGGTATTATACAATCCAACAGATTTTGGGCTTGCCCTACTACTAACCTACTAATAGCTTGTATCTAATAAATAAGTCATAAATATCAATTCAATACTTACAGGCAACATAGCATTGAAGAGGTGAGTAATTAAATTAGCACCACATCGAATCCCCTCTTCTCCTTGTGCGAGACTAGCAGACGAGTGCCCAAGAGCAACTTTGATTCCGAGACTTGTTAATCCTTTGATTGCTTCTAAAGCACCAGGTAGTTCTGGTGCTATTGTTACAATTATAACATTATCGAGAGATCCATATACCTCCTGAACTGATTCTAATCCCTTAAATAAGCCTCATATATTAAATTTACAAGTAGGTTGAAAAATATGTAAAAATAATTATTCTAGGTAAGTTTTAATTAAATATGTATGTTTATTTAATCTTAATAACATATTTATTATGAGAATGGAGTATCTTAATAAATTAGATTCTCACATTAAAGATAAAATATATTAAATACTAGCTGCCCATCTGGATTCCTCCTCCTTGCTCACACCAATTTAGTAACTAGTTAAATAAATTTATAACAATGTTATATATAATGAATTTAGTAATTGCGATTGTCTCCATACAAATAAATGTTTAACTGGCTTTTAACTGTATTATTATTATAATATACATTTATATGCTATTATTAAAGTCCCTCAGAAATCTGAGATTTTTTAAAATATTTATTGCTATTCTGAATAAAATAAAAAGTAAAGTAATTTTGTTTTTGTTAATAAAATAATAAATTATCTCAATACAGTGATATTACAAATATTGTTATTATGCTTTTATTAATTAAAATCTTTCAAAGTAATTGTGGTAGATTAAAAAATATATTTATGTCACATGATAGTGGTCAAGTATCCTACATATTGGTTCAATAAAAACAAAAGTAGGTTATTGATAAATGTTTTCTGATAGTAAATATTGCAGAATAAGCATTTATGGCCAATATGACCTCTTTATACAAGTATTGTAAATAACATGAAATTTAACCTAATTAATTATTTAATTTAAAATATGACCTAGTAAACAAAGAAGTCCTTAAAAATTGAACATCTTACCTTTTCAGGGTTTTTAATATATTCATCCCTATGGGCACCTTTCTTAGCTAAACTAATGAATGGTCCTTCAAGATGTACCCCCAGAATACTTGCTCCATCTTGACTTCCTTGATGTTTTTGTATTCTTGGCAGAATTTTCGTATATTTTTCCTTATCTGAAGTGACCATTGTTGGGCAGAATGATGTTACACCATGGGCTAACAATTGTTTTGCTACTTTTTGTACACCTTCCTCAACATTTTCAGAATCATAAGAAAAATCAACACCCCATCCACCTTGATAAAATAAAATTGTACATAAAAATTGGTTTTATTTAATTCAAGTGTTTTTAAAATTTGGTTTCATATTTAAGTTCTTATATTTTGTAAAGTGGCGACCTGAGTGACTTTGTTATTGTTATTCTAAGGAAAAAAAATCAATAATGTTTGTAACGTACCATTGTTTTGAATGTCTATAAATCCGGGTGCAATAAGTGAATTTTCACAGTTTACCGTTACATCTGCTTCAACTTGTTCCACATAAAATACTTGTTCAGGGTTAACAATTTCTCCATCTCTTATCCATAAGTCTTCTTTTATTATTTTACTGTTACGCAGAATATAACAGTCGTGAAATCTTGTAAGACCTGATTTTGCCTTCATTTTATAAAAATAATATTGTTTAAGGACAAATTTAAATATGAAAACAAAGACTAGTTCGCCAAGATTTCAAATGAACAGTGCGCGTGACTGCGAACTGCGAATGCGAACTTGATTCTTGAATCAACTAAACTTATGCTTATCGTAACAAAAACATGAAAACATTATCGATATTGACTTTTGGTTGTCAATAAAGCAGGTTATATATAGGTTTTTTGACATTTGCTTACAATGTCGAAGTGACATTGACAATATTTCGTGTTCATTCTTGTGAATATTTTATATTTTTGCCAAAGTTGTTCCAATTGCAATTATAAATTAACTTTTTTTTATTTCGGATACGGTTTTTATTCTTTAAGATGTATAAGCGGTAGGTTTATATGAATTTGGTCATCTTGGTGTCCAACTGTACACCACAGTCCAAAACTGGCAGTTGGACATCTAGATTAGTGTTGCAGAACAATCGATAGTTTGACTATCGATAGTTGACCTCGAAAACTATTCAGGATATCGATAGTACTATTGAAAGTATAGTTTTGTGTCAATACTGTCGATACTATCGATAGCATCGATAGCTCACCGTGAACAGTGCTATTAATTAATACTACTAATTCATTCGATAGTATCGATAGTATTGCAAAACCCATAAATATTAACGTATTGATACTATCGATGGTTGTGTACTATCGATAGTTAACGATTTTGTACTTAGTTAAATGATTTTTAATGATTTTTCATTATCTATCGCTAAAACTAATGAGTTTTGCAATACTATCGAAACTATCGTTACTATCGATAGTATCGATAGTATTGACACGTGACAATAATATCGATAAACTATCGATACCATTGCTTCACCTTCAATTTCGATAAATAATCGATTATCTATCGACATGGAACACTAATCTAGATGGCCATTATCAAGGTGTCTATCGTTGACATGTGTTGACTTGTGTGCGAGTGCTGCGGACCGCCTGAAAGTCGAAATATTATTTGACAACACAACCCTACTTTTGATTATTAAATTATTATTAAAGACTTTATACGATATCAAGCCAAAAATACGCTGTATTCCAATTAGCTGAAATTTAATTGTTTGTTACTTACTTAAGTTTAATTATCCAGTTATTTAAAGCCCTAGGTTTTTTTGAGATAGCGTTTATATATATTTATAGATAACGGGTTCTTTGTCTTTCTTCTAATCTGTTTATTAAATATATAATATCTAATATAATATTTCAAAAATTTTTTTGAAATCACTCGAAAGCTTATCTAATATTATTTCCATTAATAATATAATTATTTATTGCATTTAGATTTTTTTATTTAAGTCTTTGTCAGACTGGGCTGATGGGGCGGGAAGGCGACGCGATGCTGGCATGACGATCTGTCATGCCAGCATCGCGTCGCCTTGTTGTATTCTATGAGATTTCATTTTAGTAGACAGACGGCGGGATGTGGCCTGCCGGGTAGCGACGGCATTGTGTGACGTCTTCTACATTGCAACTGCTCACGTTGCCATTTCGCCCCGGCCGCTTATATGTTATATTATTTAGTAATTTTAATTAATGACTTTTTATTATAATTATATTCAAATGGTCTGTCTTTGAAAAATTAGAGAATCAGAGGAGAGGAAATTGGAATGTAAATATCTCTCCAAGAGGTAGACATGTGTAAATTAAAATAATTAAATGCACAGTGTTTTTAAATACTTTTCAAGTGCTATAAATTGTCAACGCAGAGGCAACATATTGGCAGACCACTTTTCTGTGGTCTTTCATAATGTCAATAATTAATTAATCGAACAGTTCAGGTATGCCAGATGTGCACTTATTATACATTTTTTGAAACCATAAATAAACACTTAAAATATAATTACCACATAAATCAAAATCCTGATTGTTTGTCTCTACAAATTTCATCGTTTTCAGAATAAAGCTGTACATTAAATGTAACCAGTAAAGACTGGTCTATCAGACGAACTTGAGCCGTGAATGCCCAGTAGTTAAAACGCGTGAATTCTGACCGATGGTTGTGGGTTCAAACCAGGAAAAGCACCACTGAATTTGTGTTTATAATTATAGAACGCATCTCGTTCTCGGCGGCGATGAAAAATTTCTTGAGGAAACCAGTCTGTGTCTATTTTTATTAAAATTCATCCACATGTGTATCCACTTACCTGCATTGGAGCAGCGATGGAGTATAATCGCCAAACCTTCTCCACAAAGGGAGAGGAGGCCTTAGCTCAGCAGTGGGTGATTTACAAGTTGTTCCTTTTTTACCTTAGATGAACGAGGGTAGTTAAGTTTTGGCATCGATAAGCCATTGCTCGAGTGTTTTCATATTGTTACAATATTGTTGGTTCGCATATCATTGAATATATGTATGTAGTATGCACGGATAATATATGAACACTGAACAGTGAAATATTATATAATGTACGTGCTTATTTATTAACAAATGCAGTTCAAAATATTTATAATGGCGCTTGTGTTAGTCCTTTACGGAGCATCGGGAGATTAAAGCTTGAAAGTGTTGCGACTGCGCGAATGGGATGTAGCGTAGCCGTGGTTCAGGCTCGTCAGTTGACGTCTCGTGCCGGCGCTACTAGGTATTGTGAGCAGTGAATCTGAGCGTTAGCTGCGTAATGTTCTCACACGCGTCGCGAGCTCAACTCCAGTAAACTGTGACTAAAGTGATTAACTCGAACATTTCAAGTGAACTTTGTTATGTAAATTAATTTAATATGTACGATGTTCTACAGAATTTGGATGCACTTTCTGTAAAAGAAATTAGTAACCCAAGGAATACAAAGTTTTGGTATGTTTTAACGTGTTTTTTCCGTTATTACGCTCGCTATTATTATTTTTTTGTTACTTCTTTGCTTTTGCAAATTTGAACCAGTGTATTAAATTTGAATTTAAATATACATAAAACAATAGTTTTGTTATTGTATGACTAGATTTTTTTTTTTTATGCAAGCACTCATATTTAAAATTGACGTAATAAAATTTTAAGTTACATTACAAGTGCATTGCTTAGTGCATATTCTGTTGGAAAGAATTAAATTGAAATATGACATTTTTTTGCTTAACTAAGTAAACCAATATTTTCAATATTAAAAAGAATTAACATCTATAATATATAATATATACAATGGTATGAGCTGAACGAAGCAAGGTATACGATAATAATATGAGATATTATTTCATGATAATTGATCAGTAACCATGAAAACTGTTTTAAAAATAAAGTCATCAAATTCCATTCATACAACTAATACTAAGCGATTACACAATTATAATAAAGCTGACTACGATTTTATTTTAGCATATCTTAATAATATTGATTGGTTACATACCCTTGGATCACTAGATAACGTAAATGAAATGACAGCTAAGTTCTACGCAATTTTACAGGTAGCAATAAATAAATTCGTCCCCATGTCGTGCAAATCATTGAAGTCGTATCCTATCTGGTTTTCTCCCACCTTAATTAAACACATTAGACTAAAACGTAAATGTCATAAAAAAATTAAATTATATAATAATCCAATGGATTAATTGAATTTTCTTATCTACGGTATGATTGCGATAAACTCATAAAACAATGCTACTACAAATATATACGACGTATTGAAGAAACTATTGGCAAACATTTATTTTTGGACGTATATGAAAAATATGCGGCGTAAAGGCTCTAATTATCCTAATAAAATGTATCTGAATGAACTCGAGGCAAGTAGTTTGCTAGTCACTTTTCGTCAGTATTTAATAAAAATAAAACTTACAATAATTTTCAACAACAATCAGTATCCAAATCCAAAAATGATATAGGCAACATTTATTTATCAAAAGAAGACTTTTGAAAAAAGGCTTAAAAGACTCGACATATCTAAAAGTGCTGGTCCAGACAATGTTCCACCATTATTAGTAAAAAAGTGTGCAACCTCGTTGGCTGTCCCGTTAACTTTCATATTTAACACCTCCCTGAACTCTGGTATGTTTCTAGAAAAGTAGAAAGAAGCGCGGATTGTACCAATTTATAAAGATCCTTCGAGTATCGTAAATTATCGACCTATTTCCATCCTATCTACTGTGTCTAAGGTCTTTGAGAGCTTAGTCTATGAATTATTTTTAAAGAATCTAGGAAGAGGAATCTGTTGGCAGCAGCATGGTTTTTTGTCTGGTAGATCTACTACCACAAATCTATTCTCTTATGTCACCGATTTAATTGAGAATGTTGATAACAAACTACAGATGGATGCTATATACACTGACTTCTCTAAGGCCTTTGACACAGTGAACCATACATTACTCATTAATAAGATGAGGGAATTTGGAATAAATGAGACATTATTACACTGGTGCTCATCATACCTTCAAAATAGATCTTCCACCGTAGTAATAGACGGGTATTGTTCTCAACCATACATAGCTCATTCTGGTGAGCCACAAGGCCCAAATTTAGGACCAGCACTTTTCAACATCTTCATAAACGATATTATATCAATTTTTCAGTACTCGAAGGTCTATCTATTTGCGGATGATCTTAAAATAGTCAAAGCCATAAGATGTAACTCTGACGCCGAAGTGTTACAACAAGAACTTAGCCAACTTATTCAATGGTGTAACAACAACCAAATGCGTCTCAATCCCAAAAAATGTTACTTAATTAGGCTTAGTAGAAAACAGAATTACGTGCAGAGTCAGAGATATTATATTGAGACTGAAAAACTGACTGAAGTTCGTGCGATACGTGATTTAGGCGTTATACTAGATAGCGAATTAAGATTCATCGATCACATTGATATAGGGTTTTCCAATAGGAAAGCTTGAACTTTGACAGCTGATTGCGGCCATGTTGTTTGAGTGACAGCTGTCAAATGCAGTGTGTTATATTCATTCCGTCCTCCCAAACCACCATGGCAGGTTACAGTGTCGAGCAGCACGTGCAAATCATAAAATTGTTTTATGAAAATGGGTCTTCAGTTCGAGCAACGTTCCGCGCACTTCGCCCGTTTTACGGTCGCGATGATCGTCCTGCCGAGTCGACTATCCGTCGATTGGTGGACAAATTCGAGTCAACCGGGTCAGTTAACAATCAGCCGGTTCCCGTGCGTCAACGTAACGCGAGATCTGCCGAGAATATCGCCGCTGTGCGCGACAGTGTCCTCGAAAACCCGCGGCAGTCAATTCCGCGTCGCGCACAGGAACTCGGCCTTTCGCAGACGACAACTTGGCGAATTTTGCGTTGTGACTTGAGCCTGCACCCGTACAAGATCCAGCTGACCCAAGAGCTCAAGGTTAATGACCATAGACAGCGCCGTGTGTTCGCTGACTGGGCATTAGAGCAGTTGGAAGTTGACGCCGATTTTGGCAAAAAAATCATCTTCAGCGACGAGGCGCATTTTTGGATGAATGGCTATGTCAACAAGCAAAATTGCCGTATTTGGGACGAGACCAATCCACACGAGGTTCACCAAGTGGCAATGCACCAGAAAGTGACTGTTTGGTGCGGATTTTGGGCCGGAGGCGTGCTTGGTCCGTATTTTTTCGAAAACGATAATGGTGTGGCCGTCACCGTCAATGGTGAGCGATACCGGTCGATGATAACCAACTTCTTTTGGCCTGAAATCGAGAATATTGATCTGGACAACATGTGGTTTCAACAGGACGGCGCTACGTGCCACACAGCACACGCTACGATGGAAGTTCTGCACGATCAAGTGCCCTTAATGGAAAACCCTATAGTATAATAACCTCAGCAACAAAATTGCTGGGTTTTGTATTGAGAAATTCCAAACAATTCAGACAAACCTCTACTACGATCAAACTCTACAATTGTCAGTTAGGAGCAAAATAACGTCCTCCAGACCGATTTCGGCCACGGCGGCCAATCTCAAGAGAGATTAGCCAACTGCGCAGGAGATATTATAGTGCAGAAGTGTGTGCTCGAACACAGGTGCACTCACTATTCCCTAGCTCTCATAATCCGATGGGACGGCAATCCGACACGACCGGAAAGAGTTCAGGCGCAGGACCAACGGCTTTACGTGCTTTCCGAGGCACGGGAGTGTACACACTTCCAATTTCCAGACTCCGGGCTGCCACTGAGATTTTTCTGACAGAAAAACCCAATAACTATTTATTGGCCCGACCTGGGAATTGAACCCAGGACCACAGGGTCTGCGGCCTTATATCTAGCCACTAGACCAACGAGGCAGTCAAGTTAACGAGGAGTTAGGAGCAAACTAGAATACTGTATTCTAATTTGGAACCCTCAATACAAAACTCATGTAAAACGAGTAGAAAAAGTACAAAAGCGACTGCTGCGTCATCTTACGTATCGCACGAACTGCATGAAAACTGACGATTCCTACGAAAGAAAGCTGGATTTTTTTTAACATAACATCACTTATCGCAGATATGATATTCTTGCACAAAATTTTAAATAACAATATTGATTGTTCAGCAATAGTCCAATTATTTAATTTTAACATTTCAGTAAAAGTAACCAGAAAACCAGTCGGTTTATTCCACATACCATTATATAAGTCAAACTTAGGAAAGTATTCCCCATTAGCCAGACTAGCTCGCATCTACAATGATCTGTCCTTGTCCTATTTTTAAATTTAAATTATTGAAATTCTTTAATAATAATTATTATTCATATACCATGAATGCTTCAAATTTGTTTTTCAATAAATTTTTTAATTGCTAATTTTGTAGTAATAATGTCAATTAATTAAATTTCGTTTTAATAATGTTTAATAAATTTTATATTTAATTTTAATTAATGAATATTTGATGCATGTTGTGATTACCTATAAAAAGAAATACAATTATCATTTTATATTTGCTAATTTTGTAGTAATAATGTCAATTAATTAAATTTCGTTTTAATAATGTTTAATAAATTTTATATTTAATTTTAATTAATGAATATTTGATGCATGTTGTGATTACCTATAAAAAGAAATACAATTATCATGAGTGTAAATTATATATTAAGTACCTATGTAATACTATTGTAATTTCTGTTGGTGATCCTAATAATAAATAAATAAATAAACACCTGGAAAACTTTTATGCATCTGGTTTGGTGCTGCGAACTACATAGAACTGAAGGTAACAAGGATTAAAAACTGCTTTTAGGGACTTGGAGGACCGTTAATCGTCTATAATACATATTAAGAAAGATTAAATGTAGTAAGAAGATTAGTTATTGCTTACCATTTGACTGATTTCCATAATAATACAAAACAAAGAGCATTTGCCGATTAGCAATTTGCAATTAACGAAATACCTGCAACTACATTAGTCGTTTATACGTGTAGTGAATTATTTTGTAATGTAATGACAAAATCCAACAAACATTTATTCCTTAAAGTATGTATCTACCAACACAACAAAAATAAACCCTACATTCATTTTGAGTTACGACTACCCGTAGACTTTCGCTTAAGAGAACCATTTTGTATGTTGAAAAATAGCGAGGCGAGTGAAATAATGCTAACAATAAAGAAGAGACTTTTTGAGCGAGTCTCAGTTAAATTTGAAAATAAAATTTATGTTTCGCTAAAAATTTACTATAAAGTTAATTTCTGTAGTCAATTGAAAACGATATATTTATATCGATTTATATAAGCCCAACAAAAGAACACTTTAATTCAATTTAATTCTGATTTGTTCGAAATGTTTTATTAAATTACATTTCTTTTACAAAAAAAACTTTCCTATCATTGTTCGACTCACAAAAGACTCAAAATAGAAAAAAGTGTCGACGGACGCAGGTTTTGACAGTGACTTATGCCCCGTCCGCCCTTTCGTTGCCTTCTTGCATTTGTCGGTAGGTAGTAGGTACTCATCCTCTTAAAATGTTGTTGAAATTTATATTAACTGACTATTCTGCTTTTAGGACGCTGGAAATTAAACAAACTTAACTTAACTCTCTCTTCTTGTACCTTATTTAAATTAGACCGCAATGAATGAACCGCTGTATAAATAAATGTGATAATAAATGTACAAGCAAAGGTAAGATTAAAAAAAGTGGGGATGGTATGCGGTGGAAGGACCATTGTTGTTATGAAATACTACATCTTAATTAAGTTAGAGAATATAGGAAGTTATTATAAGTCTAATGAAAAAATGCAATAGCCAGGTGGGATTACACTATAACTGTGTTTTCGTAGGATATTTCTGACACTAAAGTTTTCT
Source organism: Nymphalis polychloros (assembly GCA_905220585.2). Taxonomy (NCBI): domain Eukaryota; kingdom Metazoa; phylum Arthropoda; class Insecta; order Lepidoptera; family Nymphalidae; genus Nymphalis; species Nymphalis polychloros. The sequence goes on along the minus strand of HG992245.1, from coordinate 7,539,502 downwards.
TTCGGTATATTTACTAGTTGATTTTCACGTGTAGTGTTCCCTTGAACCTAAGTAAACAATTGTTCATTCTTTTTAAAAACTGGTTGTATTATTATTAACATCCATTTGCTATCAAAATATGTTATTTCAGTAAAGTTTTAATAAGTATCACCAAATGTACCGATTTTTAAACAATAGCCTTCTATATCACAGGATAAAGACCTTTGTATGGGCCGTCATTTAATTCAGACATGTATAAATACTATATTTAATTAAAGATTAAGTAGGAGTTAAGTTGTTGTATCGAAAACTTTTATTTGCACAACCATTCTATTTCAGTTACATATTGCCTCTAGGCTAAACTAAATCGCCGTCTATTTTATACTACATACTGAACAAAAAATTATAATTATTTAATTAAAAATCCCTAACTAGGCTAAGGGTTAATTTATCTATCGCTATTTATTTGGCCTTAGTGTGGAAACATCTAACCATTTTTTTTCATGCGTTAATTTAAATTACTCTAAAACTGCTCATACTAATAAAATTAACATATATGTCATTTCTTTTGAAAAGGATTAATAAATGAACTGAGTAATGAATGAAACTGAGTGGCAAATAAACTGAAATTTTCGTTATTTTTTTTATTTTATTTTTTTATGTAAGAGGAGGCAAACGATCAGGAGGCTCACCTGATGGAACCACCGCCCATGGACATCTGCAACATCCGAGGACTTGCAGGTGCGTTGCCGGCCTTTGAGGAAAGAGTACGCTCTCTTCTTGAAGGTTGCAATGTCATATCGGTTCGGAAAAGTCGCCGGCGAAAGCTGGTTCCACAGAGTGTTATTTTTTACAACAAAGCCCCTGGGATCAAAAATTTTCTCTTCTATTACGTTGATATATGCAATGTTAAAAAAATACAATATACATTATGTGTGTATGTTTATGTCCGTTCTGAAACTAAGCTATCGTAAAGTTTCATATCAAACAAATAAAACTTACTCTTTATATAATATTTGATGATCTCCTCGTGTTACTATTTTGTTGGTTTAGTGACAGCCTATTCGATTGTAGATCATAAGTTGGTTCGAAAATTGGGTCCGTAAAAGTAATTGTGACTTTCTGTCTTTATATTCTCACAAATAGCAGGAAGCTAAGAAGTTTGCAGTTTTGTACGCATGTGCCTTGGAAAATTCGTCCTGTAGCTTATCCTGCGCCTAATCTACGGTCATTTTCGATAGCTGGTCTATGATAATAAGAGACTATTCTTTAGTTTACCTGTGTTTGTGCAGTTCAATATTACTAGTTTTCGTAGCTGAAATTTGGGCAGAAAGACCGAACATAATTATGAATGACATAATATTCACACGTAGTAATTTATGTTGATAACCATATTTACACACTCTTAAGAAATTGCAATAGTTTTAGTCGAATGATTTTGGATGATAAAATATTTAATAAATTTAGATGGAAAATCTCTAATGTAATGTAAACAGAAAGTTTAAATTGTGATCCAGCCTGGAACAGTCAGCGAAAAGAGAACAAAATCCTTACTTACGTATTTCTTTTCTTCGCGCTATAAAAAATCTTACACAATGTCGGATTCGTATTCGTACGTATTTCATAAGCAAATATAGTACAGCATACGTAGTGACGTAACATTTATCGTATCACATTTTCATAAAACGCCCGTAGCTATCATTTATCAGGTGTTGTATTCCGTAGAGAGAAAACATTTTACAAAACATTTATTTGGTGCGCCTGCAGAGATTTACATTTGGACGACACACATTAATCGCGTACTTAATCCCAAAAGTCAAATTTACCAATAGTTTTATATAGATATAACTTGTACGATAACTTGTTTCTGTTTAATGAGGTCACGAGCGTATCTTATAATTACGAGGGTTCGCAGTAACTTTTATAGTAATATAATTTAAGCTATTTGCTTTGAGGAGGAACGGCGCATTCATTTTTATTGCTAGGAAAAACTTAAAAGAAACTGTGACTTTATGTTACATCGTATAGCGTAATCTGACATGAGAACTACCCTTTTGCTTAAGTATAATATTATTTTATAATTAGGTCCACAATTAATATATATGTTCGAAATATTTTCTTGTTTATTAATATATATATATTTACTAGGTGGTAGAGATGGTTAATATTTCTTTCAACGCCTTTGTCTATGGGCGTTGGTGACTACTTACCATCAGGTGGCCCATATGCTCGTCAGCCTATCTACACAATAAAAAAAAAAATTCAAAAATTGTTTGATTGATTTGATTTTATTGAAAAAAATTAAATGAGTACGTTTATTTTTTATTAACTTTGTATAATAAAAAGTGAATATATTAATCGCTGTCGGTATTCAGTTTTTTTGTAGTGATGTTTGACCCAGATATTTGAGCTCGCTCATTAAAAAGCTGTTGAATTCTTATTTCATTAATAACTTTTCAATAAATAGCTTAAAACATTTAGCAAAAAGTTATAGGAAATTACGTCCACTTTTGACCCTAGGGAAAAATGTGCAAGCCCGGTAATGGAATTTAAAACGGCTTTAGATACCGGATAACGGGAGTGCGCCAGCAACGGCCGTCGGGCGGTCACTCGGAGATGATATACGCGAATTTTTATAGGTTTTTAACTATGCGTTAAATAAATTCTGCTGAAACTAGTAAAATATAGCGGGACTTCTTTTGTACCCTTTATAGTCTCGCTATGCTAGTTACGTGATAATTTATTGATAATATAGGTGCAGCATTGTGCAAGAATGTAAGATCTACGTACGTTTTCACGATATAAATAATAAAAAAGTGCATCATGTGCGATCTTTAAATGTCGCACTAAGGCCTGCTCTCTTTTTGAAGAGACGATGATTACTCCACCACGCTGCTCCTATGCGGTTTGGTGGATACACATTTGGCAAATTTCCATCCGATAAATGCAGGTTCCTCACAATTCATCGCCGAGCGCGATACGAATTATAAACAATTAGCACGTGAAAATTTAGAGGTGCTTGAATTCGCAATGTTAGGTCCTAACCACTGTGCCATCTCGGCACTTTAAAAAGTATTGAACTATAATTATATTATTTTTGAATTATCAACATCATATTTTGAAGTATATAACGAAATCAGTCTAAGTCAAAAATCGTTATTTAATATCAGAATCGTTACAGATTTGTCATATATCTACCACCGTTCGGAAATAAAGACCTCAGACCTGAGTAGAAGTGGCGAAAGAAACTCAGCCGGATACATATTTTACAATTATAGGTAAAATACAATAATAGAATTATAGTTTTACTATTTGAACGTTTTCTGGGATATCGAATATCTTTATGACACATGTCTTGGGGCAAACATATGCAATGCAAAGAAGACTTTAAAAGAAACGATACATTTTTATTTATTATAATTGTATATATTTTTGTCATTATATAAGATATCAAGTAATTTCAGTAGTGTTTTATGTAATTTTTATATGTTATCATAGTTCTTAATTATCGAATGTAAAATTGATGATATAAATATATTAATCAAAGAAAATTACTTTGGTAATGGACGTTGAATAATTAACAAATTTAAGCTGTCGCCGATATTAATCTGTTAATATACGTAATAAAATACTGACAATAAATTTTACACCAATTTAACATGTCATATGCATAAAGCTCCCAGTGATCTATGCTTTTGTATACAACGATAATTTAGTGGAAATACTTGTTAAACAACACAAGATCATATATAAGTATATTGACTAAGGACGCGTTTAGGCTAGATATAAAATTGACTGTCAATAATAATGTTGATGAGCTCTTAATAAAAATTACAAGCTTTACAATTATTCTCGATGTTACTGAAGGTAATGCTTTACTTAAACTGTATTATTTATACACGTAGTAAATATATTCGTAATTAATAATTATTTATAATTTTCTTTTCTTATCGAGAAATGTTATAGGATTCACGTTTTTTTACTATTTTAGGTAGTTTCTTATATACATGCCTGTAATTTGATTTTGTATTTCTAAAATCATTTTAAATTAAATCGATTTAATAATCACGACGTTTGAATAGAAGAATATATATATTTATTAATATAAGGGGAAAGGCCGTATTCTATTGAATAGAGGCAATTGAAGCTTGTTACATTGCGTATTTCCAATAAGATTAGGTGGATGTAGAATCTGGAATTTACACGGAATATCTTTCGACAAATATGTTTCGCGAAGTTTTCATTCGCAAAAACTGAATGTATGTTCAGGTTCAGGAATTTGTACCTCACGATGTTTTCGTTCACTGTCAAGCACGAGATGAATTATAATCACAAATTAAGCATATGAAATTCAGTGGTGCTTGCCCGGGTTTGAACCCACGATCATCGGTTAAGATTCTCGCGTTCTTACCACTGGGCTATCTCGACTCTCACCTGCATGGCTCTAATTTCATTGAAATTCTGCCGCATGTGTATTTCACCAACGCGCATTGGAGCAAAGAGGAGAAACAAGTTCTTCCTCAAAAAAAAGAATGAAGGAAGACTTTAGCTCAGCAGTGGAACATTCATTGGCTGTGACTGTACTATGGAGTACACCAAAATTTGTCATAATTTTTGTAATAATTACGAAAAAAAGTATTATATAGGGTTTTAACATAGTCTCTTAGAAGCAATTTTATAGATTTTTACAAGTTTGAAGTAACACAGTGACAGCAATAAACTCAGTATTTACTTTTGTTGTTTTTGTGGATAAATACAAATCGATTTCCGTTATTTTTTATATTTATAGAATCAACTTAAGCGTTTTCTGAGCGAGCTAATATTGTCTCTCTGTAAAATAATAACCTAATGGCAATTTTAGCGGAGAAAGAATAACATGAGCTGAAAAAAAAAAAACATGTAATTCGAAAATATAACGTCTGTTGAATTTTCGTATAATTTGATTTTTTATCATAAGGAAGCGTATGTGAGTAAACAAACCACATAATTTATTAGTTTAGTTAGCGTGACGTATTCTCGCGTATCTTGTCTGTGTTATATTCCTGTAGAGATTTTTTTTTTAAATTGGCGCTGTATATTTGCTCTCCCATATTTGGGAACTAAGAAGTTGTGTTCCTTGTACCTCTAATTACAGTGGCTCACTCACACTCAAGCGGAACACAACAATATTAAAAATTGCTGTTTAACGGGATTAAAGTGATGAGTGGATTGTACAGACGAAGCACGAAGCCAAACCACAAATATCGGGCTTTGTACCCAACTTGGTGGTAGGAAAGTTATAATAACAATTATGCGCTACTGTCGAGACTTTAAGACAAAGATGACAATAAAATTTGAAATACTGGGAAGGAAAAATAAGCGCTTTGCCTTTATTTTCATATTTCATGTTTCACAAACAACTTTTTCTCAGAAATTTAATATGCTGTGGAGGATTATAATTTTTTTTTTATGTTTTATTAAATATGGTTTCAAGCCTTTTTAAAGTTTTCAAAATAAAAAGGAGCGGAAATTTTTAAATTATGTTAATTATAGTCATATTAAAATATTTTGTATATTTTAAAAAATGTCGTAGTAACGAAATAAAATAATAAACAGATCGGATACATAAAAAAATACTATAAATGTAACTGGAATATTTAAAATTAATGGAAGGTATTATAAACAAACTGTGAATGATCCACATAGGCTTCCTCTCCCGTTGAACGGTAGATTTGGGGCTTATATACCAAGCTGCTTCAATGCTGATTGGTTAATTTCATTAAAACAGATGTGTGTTCACATAAACATTCACTAGTGGTTGCTTGGTTTTAAACACGTAATCTTCGGTTAAGATTCTTGTGTTCTAGACACTAGGCTCTAGATGGAATCGATAGTACATATTAAAAGGACTATAGATATTAACAATAAGGTCTAATTTAAAGTACCTATATTAAATACTGTAATAATGAATACAGCATTGTAATTAATATTAATAACAATAAAACATATTTTCATAAGAAACGTTGAAACAGCGTATAAACCGTATATTTAAAAAAAAATACTTGTATAAAATACAAAGACAAATGCTTATATAAAACATTATTTTACTTAAATAGTTCATTTAAATATTATAATTTAGCAACGTAACAAATGTTATTTAATCAAGAATAAACAGGACAGAATAATGAATACTGTCAGAGTCTCTCAATTAGTTATTGTTAATGATAAAATCCAACAAGTCCGCTTTCTATTCTTAATGAAGTTGTAATAATGCTCCCCGCTGTTCACTATTACATTATGATTCATATTCCGTTGACGCTGTGTTTCGTTACTCATGTAAATATAACGAAAATACTGGAATGTTCTTAATTGCAGTTATGTTTTAATTTTTTCATAGCGCAATATCGATTGTATGGAATTACGAGCACGAGGAATTACGTAATGTTGCTATTTTTACGGTAGAAAGTCAAGTAAATGTATATAATGCAATTATTGATTGTCATGAGTATCACTCATGAAAAATTATAGTATAAGTTTGTTTTCATATTTTATTTAATATCATGCGTCGTAGCGTCCGTGTTCTTGTTAAACTTATTTACTGGTTTTTGTATTGATTTTTCACAGCTGTTTTAGTAATAATCCTAATAAAAAACAATAATATACGATTGCAAGTATATTAATTGGTTCAAGATTTATTATAAATCACCTAATCCATGATTTAACTCAAAGGATATATATATTTAATAACGTGAATAGTATGTCGTTGTGCAATTATTCAAAATATTTTTTCTTAATTTATTTTAAATACCTAACCGAATTTCGGCATTCAATTTCATTTCAGATGTTAAACATTATATTTTGATTAGTCTGTAGATTTTTGATTTACGATTTCAATGGTAAAAATGTTAATTTATTTATAAAACTAGTCGAAAGGCCCTGGGCTAAAAATTAAAATGTAATTTCGCTGTAGTGTTTCTTAATCTCGAAACAGTTCTCCGATATGACGTAAAAACGGCTAACGTAAGTTCAGGAAGTCCGTCTTTCAGCGAGTGTACGTGCAGAGGTTTTATTTTGTTCGGGGTATTGTTACAAGAATACAGAGCGAGAGTCGCAAGTCTTGAATGCTAATCAAGCGAAGAGGTCGCCCGGACGGTGGCCATCAGTAATTCGAGTCTGCGATGTCTCTCTGGAATTATTTTAGCGTTTCCAGTAACATTATTAGCCTCTTTACAGGTCCAGACTGCTTCTATTTAATTTATCTTCTTTACGCTTTTAGTTCTAAGAATATAATATTCTAAAATATTAGTATAGGCAGGACTAATATAATAATTTAGTATATAAATTAAAAAGTGTTTCCTCCTTTATAATGTAGGTTTTCAAAGAGAAGCTGGTTGATATTTTCACATTATATTTACGACATAAATTTAACATATTGTAGTCATATTATTGGTAATTGCAGTTGTTTAAATAAAAAGTGAAATATTATATTCGGAAGAAATGCATGTCTTTTTATGTATTTCTTAACAATTTGATTGATTTGTGAAACTGTCTTATATTTAGGTAATAACCGTAAGCCTAAGCCAGTTGTCTTGATCAGTATGAGATCGCTTTTCTCCCTAAGAAAAGAAAAGGAAAGGTGAGCTTTATCGAGTCCGGTGTGGTTTAGAATACAAAAAAACGTGTTTATTTTATTGTCATCGATGTATGCTTTTAACGTATAAAGTAGTGGAGCTTACTCAGGCTATCCTGCATGCTTATTATTATTATATTTTTGTAGTATCGGTAGGCGGACGAGCATATGGGCCACCTGATGGTAAGTGGTCACCAACGCCCATAGACAGTGACAGTGATCATTTCTTTAAAAAATAACATCACTGTGCCACCAGCCTTGGGAACTAAGATGTTATGTCCCTTGTGCCACTATTACACTGGCTCACTCACCCTTCAAACCGGAACACAACAATACCAAGTACTGCTGTTTTGTGGTAGAACATCTGATGAGTGGGTGGTACCTACCCAGACGAGCTTGCACAAAGCTTTACCACCGAGTAAACTTTATTTTCTATTATATAGACATAAACGATAATTCTGAATTATGTCGCGAGAGAAGCCGCGGGTAAATTGCTCGTATTATAATACATATATGAACTTTCAAGTAACTCGAATTTGTATATATAAATTACCATTTAGGCTTTGGATCAGTACTTTCGGATATATTCTCACATTATAAGATGTTTGAAAATTGAATGAGATAAAAAGGCTTGAGGCGTATAGTTTCCGATTTGTATAAAATTCTCATATTATAGTTGTAATATATAAGGAAGAAGGTTGACTAATATCGAATGTAACGAAAAAATCAAGTTTATGTCTTGTGTTTATTTTCGTAGAAGCTTAGGTTGTGCGTTAAAATACATAATTATTTTTAATGATTTGTCTATAACAGGAATAAAAATTATGGCAAAAACAATGCTGTTTATACCTATTTGGGAAATAGGTTCAAACATGACAATTTAAACATGTTTAATTACAATTACAGTATTATAATTAATTCAACAAAGTAATTTTGAAATAATTCTTTCTCTTGCTCTATATATTGTCAAAATTAGGGACATTTTTATATTGCATTTTCCGCCAAACAAGATCAGCAAAGTAATTTGGTATGTTTATCGTGTGACTGTTAGCTTTAATGGTGATGGGCGTACATTTATCACATACTTAATAAATATAAAACATTTACAAATACGACTGATTAAGTTCCTAGTTAGCAAAAAAGTTAAAGAAAAGTGCCATAAAGATTATGGTAAGCTATTTCCTATTTGTAAAATATTGCCTGTAGATAAAAGGTTCAGTATCTTATAGGATTGGAACACTATTTTAATAAAAGTAGTAAAGTAACAGCCTGTGAATGCTGGGCTAAGGCCTCTTCTCCTCTTTTTGAGGAGAAGGTTTGGAGCTTATTCCACCATGCTGCTCCAATGCGGATTGGTGGAATACACATGTGACAGAATTTCAGTGAAATTTGACACATGCAGGTTTCCTCACGATGTTTTCCTTCACCGTCAAGCACGAGATGAATTATAATCACAAATTAAGCACATGAAATTCAGTGATGCTTGCCCAGGTTTGAACCCACGATCATCGGTTAAGATTCACGCGTTCTTACCACTGGGCCATCTCGGCACTATTTTAATGATAAATATAAAATACCTTTCAGAATTGCATACCAGTGTAAGTTTATAAATAAATAAATGAATATTTTATGTATTTGTGTAGGTTATGTATTTGTATGTAAAAAGGGTGCGTCTCGCCATCAAACTTCTAGTTTGGCGAGAATATTGTATTTGTATTTATGTTTGAATTTTGTTTTTGACAATAAAAAAAATATATATATATAATTCAGAGTCATTGGAGTTATTGGATTAAGATAAACGAAATCTCTGTAAAACACAATTCAACTAAAATACAATAATTTTGTCCACGGCACGCGTACTCGACGCAGACATTTAATAAATTAAAATTCCTTTTCCATGTACCATTCCAGTTTCATTCAAATACTCTTTGACGCGTCTTTTCTATGTAGAATTTTCGCTTGGAAGATTTAAAATTTCTCAGCGAGAGACGCGGTCTAATAAAATTAGAGGAATGTTTTAAAAGCTTTTCTGTGGATGAATTATAATGTAAAGGTCCTCATGCGGAACGCTGTAACTAACTCGCTTGGAGGATTTGTGAGTATACCAATGTACACTAACAAATAGCGCCAATGCGCGCGTAAACACTAACAAAGTTTATATGAACTTATACTAATACAACTTCTGTATATGTAATACACGTATATTGGCAGAGAGATAGAGCCACTCATCGTATCATTATATGTAAATATATATATATATATATATATATATATATATATATATATATATATATAAACACAAAACACGTGTTAGTTATATATTTACAGTATCATAAATCATGTGATAAAATTTCAAATCGTTCCCTTATTTGTTAAATGATGGATGGAAGCATAATGGACTGTGTTATAATAAAGAACTCAGTCAATCAAATATTTATGTTACAGTGTAAACATGCTAGTTAAGTGTCTTTATTGAGGAATAGGAAAATTATTCGTAAAAATGAAAAATATGATGTTAACTGAAAATCTTCAAAAATAATCAAAATATTACGTGAATAGATATTATTCAGTAGTTAGAACACATGTATCTAAACCGAAGAAAACGGGTTCAAACCCGGTTAAGCCGGTGTTTGGCAGTGAATGAAAAAAAACAACGGGTTGCACTCCGGGAGTGCCGGCAGAAGTGAAACTTGAATATTAACGTTGTACATTTTTGATATTTTGGAATGATTAGGGAAAAGTTTTGCTCGAATTGTTTTAATTATCAGTATAAAAGTACTATCATTTATGTGATAAAATACAATATTCATTTATTGCGCTATCGTACACAAACATCAATTTATATTACATTAAAAATTTAACATTTCATAATCCGTCTTACGAATTTTCAATCAGGGTCACGTGACCTGACGCGAGTTTAACATTTTTTTACCCATCACAAAAAAGTGCACAACGCCGCTAAAGAAGTTTTCACTTCAAAAAGCATGTATCGTGAGAAAATTATGCAAAGTGTCGGATGAAAAACTGCCACAGGTGCGGAGCAGCTTTGTGGAAAAAAATCCAAGCTCCCTCTTCTTCTCCTCAAAAAGAGAGGAAGCCTTTGGCCAGCGGTGGGACATTAATAGACTATTTTTGCATTAGTACTTTTACAACAAGTTAATACAAATTAAAAGACTTTCTGAATTTATCGAGCCATAAGTAGGTACCATTAGTTATTATGATACTTCAGATGGAATACTTTATGATAATTTACTTTTCATATTACTCACACGATATGAATAAAGTCGAATCCGCTGAGAAGGGTAAACTTTTCAAAACAAATGCAGCGTAGAGAGAATCCAAGTATGATATCATTTCAAACTAACTTAATAAAAAGATTGCATGTGAAAGTATTTGGCGAAGTGAAGCTTTTGGAGTAAAGAAATTTCATTATTATGTTTGCTATTTCTTACTCGTTCATATTGACTATGAAAAAATATAAAATTTAGGGAATAATGCATTATTGTTCGACCAGGTTGATAGTATATTTGTATGTATTTTTCCAAATTTTGTTTCTCTTAATTTGTTAACTTTATATTAACGTTATTCCAAGAGTCAGGTAATAATGTTTTGTAATAAAAAGCGTAACATTTATATATGACAAACAAGTAATATAAACCTTTTAGATAGAGATAAGATGTGGTACATGGAATATCCATGTATTTGGAATAAAATATCAACGAGTATCGCTTCTTTCATTGAATTTTTCATATACAGTGGTGGTCGTATAATTAGAAACACTACCAAAGGTCCTTGACATTATGTAAGATACTTCACCGCAATCGTTTTTATTTTGAAATTAACAAATACAATAAAAAATTACACAATAAATAGGACAACAATATGTTCAACGATTTATCATTTATTAGAAAAATAATATAAATCCCATTACACAAGTGCAGTTTCAATATTACATTATGGACAAACATTTAAATCAATTTTAAGGTATGGACAATAATGGTCAACTAATTAGAAACAACAACAAAAAATATAAAATTTTTTTTTTTTTTAAGTATTAGTAATTAGTAGTGTTATTTACGAAATAGCTACTATCCACAGCCTACCAATAGTTATAATTAATATTTAGTGGCGTATCCCTTATTTTCAATAACGGCACTGCAACGACGTGGCATTGATTCAATCAATTTCATAAATTTTTCTAAGGGGATTGAATTCCATGATTCAAGAAATGCTTCATATAGTTCGTTTTGATTGGTGTTACGTTTGTTTGAAACTTTCTTTTTAACAGAAATTTTCCACCGGGTTTAAATGCAGACTATTTGCTGGCCAGTCTAAAATGGATATACGCTGTTCGCTAAGGAAACATTTGATGCCGTGTGTTTAGGGTCATTGTCATGCTGAAAGATCCAGGTTATAGGCAAATGATCGTCCGAGTAGGGATCGTCAGAGTAGGGATATCTTAGAGCACACAATGATTATTGTGTGCTCTAAGATATTTTTGTATTGCCATTGGTCCATTGTACCTTCAATCTTCCGAACTGGTTCAATGTTACCGCCACCGTGCTTGACTATACTCCTTGTGTATTTATAATTAAAAGCATTGTTTACAGGGCGTCTAACATAGCGCTTTCCATCGGAATTTACCATATTTATTTTTGTTTCATCTGAAAATAACACTTTTTTCCATTCTCGTACCGTCCAATTAACATATTTTTTAACGAATAATAATCGCTTCTCTCGGTGTTGCTTGGTAAGAAGCGGTACCTTTCGAGAGATTCTTCCAAACAATTTAGCTTCCACTAATCTTCGGCGTATCAGTCTTGACGAGATGTTTCTCACGTCATCGGGCGAAAAAACTTTATTTTTAATCTGGTTGGAGCCTTTACTTGGGTCTTTTTTAGCAACACGCACGATTAGCGTATCTTCTCTGGGAGAGGATTTTCTTGGCCGAGCCTTTCTAAGAACATTTTCAACAGTTCCATGTATTTTATAATGATCAATTGCATTAAAAACTTCCTTAACAGAACAATTTAAATGCTCAGCTATTCTTCTGTACGCCCACTTATGATCTATCTGTAAATTAACAATGATTTGCCTAGTTGACGCGTCACTACTTTTATTTTTGCCCATTTTGAACAAAATAAAATTCAGATTAAATTTGAAATTGCTGCCAAAATAATAGAAAAAGCCAAGAAAGAAATGTTATTCTCCAATTTAAAAAAAGGATCGACGGATGCTTTTTTGGATTTTATGGATGCTTTTTTAAAATGTTTCTCCAGTAACAGAAAATAAACTCCTACATGAGTAAGACTCATTTTATAATTAAAAGTAAGATATGTTTTATATTTTATGCATTTAATGATTTTTTTATTTGAGTGGCTATATTCAATTTAATTCAAGCCTTTTATTTCCCAATTGTGGATGTAATATTGTACGATAAGTGTAATATTGTGAAAATGGTTGGATCATCAAAAGTCAAAGAATGTCTCGCAATTCGGTGTGCCTCTTGGCATAGGCCTCCTCCATCTCTTTCCAATGTTCCCTATCTGTCGCAACTCTAGTCCAATATGGACCCAAGGTTAGGCGGATATCGTCTTTCCATCTCCTTATTGGGCGTCCCCGTTTTCTAGAGTCTAACCTTGGGTACCATAGGGTTACTCGCTTACTCTACTTGTTCAGTTCGCAATGCAACATATGTCCCATCCAGCCCCACTTCAGGTGGTCCACACGAGCCAAAATATCCACAACTTTTGTTTTTCGTTTAATCTCTGAGACTCTTATCTTGTCTTGCAGTTTGATTTCCAGCATGCTCTTTTCCATTGCTCTTTGACATTTTGCTAGGTTATCCCTATGTTTTTCGGTAAGTGACCAAGTTTCGCAGCCGTATGTTAAGCATGGCAAGACGCAAGTGTTAAAAGCTTTCCTTTTGATATGCATGCTTATATCTTTGCTTTTCATTATTTCTTTTAGAGACCAGTATTTTTTCCATCCACAAGCTATTCTTTTGTTGACTTCCTTAGACGTTGTGTAGTTGGGGGCGATTATTTTAGCCTAGATATACGTACTCGTTCACATAATCGAAACTGATTCCGCGAATTGTCATGTCGACTTTTTTGGAGTTAGTCATCAGCTTTGTTTTGTTCGCGTTAATTTCCAGCCCTACTTCTCTGCTTTTATCCATCAAAGTTTGTACCACGAATTCAAGTTTTATAGGGTCTTCCTCTAACAGGATTATAACATCAGCAAATCTCAAATGGTTTAGGTAGCTACCGTTGATGTTAAGACCATATTAATCCCAGTTAACTGTCTGAAGATATGTTACCAGGACAGCATTAAACAGCTTGGGAGATAACGGGCCCCCTTGTCTGACTCCTCTGTGTATGGGAAAAGGATCCCCTTTCGTTTCCATTTGTATCCGGCTTTTACTCTTGCTGTAGATGTTTTTTATGAGTTCTATTAAATATATCATCAGTATCTAATAAATCATGGTTTAGACTGTCGAACGCTTTGGAATAGTCAATAAAGGCAATGTATAAGGGCTTCTGAGATTCATTGTATTTTTCCAAGATTTGTTTAATTGTATGGATATGATCAATAGTGCTATAGTACTTTCTGAATCCTGCTTGCTCGATTGGTTGATTTTCGTCCAAAGCTTTTGTTATTCTTTCTAAAATTGTTACATTACCTTATAAATGTTTATAAGGTAATGTATATAATAAGAGTTATGGGTCTATAATTTCATCTTTATTTCCTTTCTTGTGTAAGAGAGTAATATTTGATTTACCCCATAGGTGAGGAATGATGCCCGTTCTTATAATCTCATTGAATATAGTGGTTAGGATTGGACTTATTTCGTCTGCCGTTCCTCTCATTAGCTCATTTGGTACATTGTCAGGTCCTGGGGCTTTGTCTAGTTGTTGTGAGATGATGGCTTTCTGTACTTCCTGTATAAGTATTTGTGGTACGTCTTCATATATAGAACTTGGGTTTGTGTACGTATCAGGTACCAGGTTCTGTAATAGTCTGTAGCTAATTTCTGGACCTCTATACGTTTGGTCACTTGTTTTTATCTATTGGTTTTTAGTTTAGAAATCCATTCCGTACCATGTTCTCTTAGTTCCTTGAAAGCCTTTTTAGTTCCACCTGTTCTTTGAATTTCATCTTACAGTCTTTTGTTCCTCATTGTCTTTCTGTCTTTTCTTATGTTTTCTCGAATCTGTTTACTTAGATTTGATATTTTGCTATGATTTTCTTTACTGTTTTCTTTTGAAGTTATTAGTGCTTTCCTTTCTTCGAGTGGCTATATTATTGCATGATTGTTAATTATTGAATGTGTATATTTTTTACGAACCTTTGTACGTTGAAGTTATATTTTCTTTATTCATAAGAAGTGTTTCTAATTATATGATCACCACTGTTTATGTCGGTGGGAGTGATGGCAGAGCGATAGTACTGTCTCCATCTTGAGTAGGTGGTACAGGGTCCTTTGCGTGGGTGATGAAAATGATAGTGTACACTTCGTATAACATTACTTTATTTTCTTTTGAATACAGTAAACACACTTAAAAGTAAGCTAGGTAAACCGACAGTTTCATTTTAGAGAAGTGAACCGGTCGGCGTCCCAAATCGTAATGTGCCGTTTCAAATCTTCACTTTCCAACATGACTCTGTCCTCGTGCTGCCTTTACAATAAAAAGTCACGTCACGGTGTTTACCCCGTCTCTAGTACTATGATACTCATATGAGCAACTTAATATTAAACGATATCGCTTTCCACGACATATATATATACAGCGTGTAACAAAATTCGTGTCCGACCCGTGAAGTGGTTATTAGGTATCGTGTGTCGGTTCTATTTTTGTAATAATTTTTAAAATACTAAGCAAAAAATTTATTCCGGATTTTTTTTTTTAAATTAAATGACGAAAATTACATGGCGCCATTGGTGCGGGCAATAGCGCTCGATAGCTCTTACCTATCGGGTAGCTAAGACACGAGGTCATGACCTCAGTAGTCTACGTTTTTACCACCAACAGTGTCGTTAAACACAATTAATATATTTTTTTGCTTAGTACATCTTCTCTGAGAGATGCATATGAGTGAGTTAATAATGGTTCCTTTATACATATACAGTGCTGAATGTATATACATATACATATATAGTATATGGCACTAGCTAATAGCTTCGTTGTAGAATTCGAGGTCCAGGGTTCAAATAAACAGTCGAGCCAATAAAATGTTATAGTATTACTTTGTGGAAAATATTCAGTAGTAGCGCCGAGTTAAAAAGTTGGATGTGTTACACGCCCGCCCTTCGGAAAGCACGTTAAGCCGATTGTCCTGCACCTGATCTCCCTCCGGCCATATCGGTTTGCCGTCCTATCTGATAATGAAAGCAAGGGAGTTGAGAGTGCAGCTGTGTTCGCACACACATTTGTTAACTAATATTATGTTAAATAATATTTCCTAGTTGAATACTACTTGAGATTGCCCGTGGGTGGTATATAAGTATTTTTTTTCATAACATATCGAAGGAACACAATTTCACGCTTTCTCAAACTTTTGTGTAGAAATAAAAATGTATCTTTATAAATAACATATTTCAACGCATTGGAGTGGCGTTTGGAGAAAGCTCCAAACCCTCCTATAAAAGGAGATATTAGCCTCCTAAGTTGTTATGTTACCCCTACGCCCTATATATATTTATGTCCGCCTAAAAGTACGGCCGTAATATGATAGTTGCATAATAACTTAATTTCTAGTTATTGCAGTCGAGTAAAAACAAATACACCCAACTTAGTAACAACATAACAAAATAAAATAAAACGATACATTGCGGTAATACAAAGTGTAGAAATACTTAAGTCTGGCTTATTTAAGCATTTTAAATTAACTTTAGAGCAACCACTTTCAGTCCCTTGACGACACTAAATGTGGTAAGTTCTTCTCGTGGAAAAAATCTTAATAAGGAGCAATTTTTTTTTTTCCTCATAGTGCTTATAATAAAGTTATAGGCTATATTTCGTAATGTTTTGTCACAAAATTGCGTATTTTTAAAAGGATCGTAAATTTTGTGTCGTTTAGTCGTTGACGGTGAGATTTTCTTTTACTAGGGAGTGGGTTCTTAGGTTGAACAAAGTGTTAAGCACAGTGATGAATATTAGCAGGTTTTTGGAGAATAGAACGACTTATAAAAACACCCATTTGATCGGTGAAAGCGTTTTGAACAATTTTTCTCAAATATAATTTAAAGAGTGCAAAAAATGCTAAAGAGTGCTAAAAATATAAGGAAAAATAATTAAGTATCTGTTAAATAATATGTTAAATAATACAAAAATTTGTATATTATGGATGGACATACAAATATATTATATCAAATAACTCTAAGCAAACGTTTGATTGTAAACTATTACTAGAAGAGCCACAAAACTAAAACCATAAATTACAAAACGGAGTAACTTCAGTCAAACTTTGTTTAGTTTACTAATCCCTGTCTAGATATTTATATAATATAATCTGTTTCTTGTGATTCGTCTACCTACAAAGCCGTTGCTGTGCGCTCAAATTTATGGCTATATGCAATGGTGGTCGTATAATTAGAAACACTACCAACAGTCCTTGACATTATGTAAGATACTTCAACGCAATCGTTTTTATTTTGAAATTAAACAATAAATAGGACAACAATATGTTCAACGATTTATCATTTATTAGAAAAATAATATAAATCCCATTACACAAGTGCAGTTTCAATATTACATTACGGACAAACATTTAAACCAGTTTTAAGGTATGAACAATAACTAATATATATACAACAAAAAATATAAAAAACAATATTTTTTAAGTATAAGATAAGATAACTAACAATACTAATTGTATTGTTATTTACGAAATAGCTACTATCCACAGCCTACCAATAGTTATAATTAATATTTAGTGGCGTATCCCTTATTTTCAATAACAACACTGCAACGACGTGGCATTGATTCAATCAATTTCATACATTTTTCTAGGGGGATTGAATTTTATGATTCAAGAAATGCTTCATATATAGGGTTTTCCATTAAGGGCGCTTGATCGTGCAGAACTTCCATCGTAGCGTGTGCTGTGTGGCACGTAGCGCCGTCCTGTTGAAACCACATGTTGTCCAGATCCATATTCTCGATTTCAGGCCAAAAGAAGTTGGTTATCATCGACCGGTATCGCTCACCATTGACGGTGACGGCCACACCATTATCGTTTTCGAAAAAATACGGACCAATCACGCCTCCGGCCCAAAATCCGCACCAAACAGTCACTTTCTGCGGGTGCATTGCCACTTGGTGAACCTCGTGTGGATTGGTCTCGTCCCAAATACGGCAATTTTGCTTGTTGACATAGCCATTCATCCAAAAATGCGCCTCGTCGCTGAAGATGATTTTTTTGCCAAAATCGGCGTCAACTTCCAACTGCTCTAATGCCCAGTCAGCGAACACACGGCGCTGTCTATGGTCATTAACCTTGAGCTCTTGGGTCAGCTGGATCTTGTACGGGTGCAGGCTCAAGTCACAACGCAAAATTCGCCAAGTTGTCGTCTGCGAAAGGCCGAGTTCCTGTGCGCGACGCGGAATTGACTGCCGCGGGTTTTCGAGGACACTGTCGCGCACAGCGGCGATATTCTCGGCAGATCTCGCGTTACGTTGACGCACGGGAACCAGCTGATTGTTAACTGACCCGGTTGACTCGAATTTGTCCACCAATCGACGGATAGTCGACTCGGCAGGACGATCATCGCGACCGTAAAACGGGCGAAGTGCGCGGAACGTTGCTCGAACTGAAGACCCATTTTCATAAAACAATTTTATGATTTGCACGTGCTGCTCGACACTGTAACCTGCCATGGTGGTTTGGGAGGACGGAATGAATATAACACACTGCATTTGACAACTGTCACTCAAACAACATGGCCGCAATCAGCTGTCAAAGTTCAAGCGTCCCTATTGGAAAACCCTATAGTTCGTTTTGACTGGTGTTACGTTTGTTTGAGACTTTCTTTTTAACAATGTACCAGAAATTTTCTATCGGGTTTAAATCCGGACTATTTGCTGGCTAGTCTAAAACGGATATACGCTGTTCGCTAAGGAAACATTTGACGCTATTGGCCGTGTGTTTAGGGTCATTGTCATGCTGAAAGATCCAGGTTATAGGCAAATGATCGTCCGAGTAGGGAATCATTGTGTGCTCTAAGATATTTTTGAATTGCCATTAATCCATTGTACCGCCACCGTGCTTGACTATACTCCTTGTGTATTTATAATTAAAAGCATTGTTTACAGGGCGTCTAACATAGCGCTTTCCATCGGAATTTACCATATTTATTTTTGTTTCATCTGAAAATAACACTTTTTTCCATTCTCGTACCGTCCAATTAACATATTTTTTAGCGAATAATAATCGCTTCTCTCGGTGTTGCTTGGTAAGAAGCGGTACCTTTCGAGAGTTTCTTCCAAACAATTTAGCTTCCACTAATCTTCGGCGTATCAGTCTTGACGAGATGTTTCTCGGGTCATCAGGCGAAAAAACTTTATTTTTAATCTGGTTGGAGCCTTTACTTGGGTCTTTTTTAGCAACACGAACGATTAGCGTATCTTCTCTGGGAGAGGATTTTCTTGGCCGAGCCTTTCTAAGAAAATTTTCAACAGTTCCATGTATTTTATAATGATCAATTGCATTAAAAACTTTCTTAACAGAACAATTTAAATGCTCAGCTATTCTTCTGTACGCCCACTTATGATCTATCTGTAAATTAACAATGATTTGCCGAGTTGACGCGTCACTACTTTTATTTTTGCCTATTTTGAACAAAATAAAATTCAGATTAAATTTTAAATTGCTGCCAAAATAATAGAAAAAGCCAAGAAAGAAATGTTATTCTCCAATTTAAAAAAAAGAGCGAGCTATGGATGCTTTTTTAAAATGTTTCTAATTAGGCGTCCAAGCGGCCAGTAACAGAAAATAAACTCCTACATGTATAAGACTAATTTTGTAATTAAAAGTAAGATATGTTTTACATTTTATGCATTTAATGAGTTTTTTATTTGAGTGGCTATATTATTGCATGATTATTAATTATTGAATGTGTATATTTCTTACGAACATTTGTACGTTGAAGTTATACCTTCTTTATTCATAAGAAGTGTTTCTAATTATATGATCACCACTGTATACGTACGTTAATTGACCATTTCTTTATCTATCAATACTTCTTAGGACTTTTTTAACTATCAACTCTTCTTAGGACTGTTGAACTCTCGAGATCACAACCGCACCATAATTTAAATTGAAAAAATATATTTAAAAGTAATTATTTCCAAATAACGTGAGCTACTATGAGTTAGATATAAAATATTATATTTTACCGAATATAAAAGAGACAAGGCTTGTGCCCAGCCATGGGATGTTTACCGGCTATTATTATGTGGTGTGATTATTCGTGAAATCATTTGTACTGAAAAAATGTTGGAGGTCATTAAGATAATATTTAAAATAAAAAGCGGATTGTATTGTTATTATTTTCGTGATTTACTTATTATTAACTGCAATTCCATGACGATTTTGACTATAATAATTTTAGTTTATAGTCTTTAGACGGATGTAGACTGCGTGTTGCATATATTTTTAGATTGCTCTTATGTCAATATAGTCGGAGAGAAAACTGTCGAAAACTGAATCGTTTAGTCGCGATAGTCACACCTAATCATTATACGAATTATAACTAAAAATAACATAAAAACACAGTTATCCTTGCTCGGGTTTGAACACGTAACCTTCGGCAGACCTGTTCTTGCCACTGGGCGCTTTTGTGTAACTAAATGCAATAAAGATCATTATTAATACCTTGAAATAAATTATGCACTGATTTATTTTATACATAATACATTTAAAAGCATTAAGCAAATTATATATATCTAATGTGATTAGATAATCGAAAGTCTTATACAACAACAAAATCTCTATAGACAACAGATGAGCACTGAATAATGAATAAACTTTTGTAACAGTTACCAAGAATAGATAAGTATTACTTTGTGCTATTCTTGTTACGGGTATTATTCCATGTGTATAAATACAAATACAAAGTATTGACTTTGTTTTATTACAGGTTTTCTTAAGTATTGCGTCAGGTGAAAGGAAATACATCTTCTTATATATATAATCGATTCCTCACTCATCAAGAGATCTCCTAAACTATCCGCCAGATTGACTTGAAATTTGTCACAGATACTCCTTCCCATGCGTAGACGCTCACTAAGAACGGATTTTGTTCTTTCTCTATCCAAAGCGGAATTGTAACATATTTTATCATTCTCTCTATATGTAGGAGAGCCCATACTAAACATAAGTAACAATTTCCTTAGCCACAGTTACCGATTTTATGATGTTTATGTTGATAAGCTAACTGTTGCCCGCGGCTTATATATATATATATCTATACTTATATATAAAGCTGAAGAGTTTGTTTGTTTGATCCGGTTAATTTAAAAAACTACTGGTTCGAATTGATATTTTTGTGTTGGATAGCCCATTCATCGAGAAAGGTCCTAGGCTATATAATATGCTATATGCTACGATGGAGCATCGATGAAAAATGTTGCAAGAACGGGAATATTGATACCTTTTGAGAGCTTTAGTTGCGTACGCTGCGTAAACGGTTAAAAGTTCGCAATAATCATGTATGACAGAATTGATACTCTCAAAAAGCTCTAACAAAAAATTTCGCGCTAGCATATGTCTACCTTTGAAGGTGGACTTACGCATTTACCTTTTTTATAGTAACCAAATTATTTCGAAAGTGATGCATTATTTGCGAAGTTGTTTTCATAAACATGATATTAATTCTTATCTAAATAAATATGATATTCACCACAAGTATTTAATTTTGAAAAAAAAAATTGCCTTCACATCATTTAATTTCAATGAATATTTTAGGAAATATCTCAGTTTTAAAATAATTCCGGGCGTGGTAGCGAGGTCGGTCACTAGCTCTGCGAGGTAGCATGCCGCGCGGCTCGGGCGCAGCTCCCTACGGAACGGTTGTGTTCAGCGAACTGATTTTATATATGTTTTTGTGATACCTCATCGTATCTTAATTTTACTTAAATAAACAATAATTTTAATTTATAATTTTTGATAAATAAGTTTTGTTCATTTTTTAAATTTTTTTAAAATGTTTTTTAATATTGTTTCTTAACTAAGTACGGGACGGTTGTATTCAGCAAACGCCTTTTCTAAGTGTTTTTTCGATATTTCAAATATATGTTTGTCCTACAAACATATATTTCGTAATTTTGATTGAGCTTTGAAAACTGAAATCACGTCATAGTCATACGTTAACGTTACTGGCGACCTAGATCCTTAAGGAGATTTACAAAAAGGATTATAGAAGAGGGCGAAAACAAAAGGTTCAGCGGGATAAAAGTGCACTCGTAGTTTGACTGAAACAAAGCTCGGATAAGATTACACGGATTAGTATGAAAATTATTCAGCATCGTACCCGAGAAATAAAGTTAAATCTACAATTACATAAATCTTTTATTAATTACAGCTGCAGAGCAATTCAAATTTGTTTCGTCCAATTTTCTTGACAAGAACAAGAAAGTTAGAATCAAGTTTAATGTAAATGTATTTCATACTCGTAATTGCGTGTCATTTCTGCTGGTGCTCCATTACACTAAGAGGAAAATAAAAGGACTAGCTCGAGCAAAGTCCCCGTAGTAAGTCTTGCTAGACAGCGAAGTAGTTATTTTATAGACTTGCCACAACCATGCAGACGGCACATAAATAAGGAAAATTGCATACGTTTGTTAAATATATTCTTTTAATATTAAATATAGTCTTTTGGTATTAACTTATTCAGCAGGGAAGCGCACACGAGGAGTTTACTGTCTGTAAAGTAATTGCTATTATTTGTTTTGGGAACATTCTGTCAGTACTATTTAGGTACTCTACTAATAGCTGGAATTATCTAGAGACTTGTAAATGAAACTTACATAAAACAAGAAACGATCACATATTGTTCAAAGTTTATAAGAAGTTCTTAGACAATTGTATATTTCAATTTACATATATTATTCAAGATTTTCTTTAATATTAATTTTATTAAAAAGACACAAGGTTGATATTATTTTTAGTTTGTTAGCTGAATTATTGGCAATAATATGATTAGTAATAATATGATCAAACATGTTGGCATTTGTTCTATGCAAAGAACATGTTGGGAAGCCAAGAGGGTGATAAAATAAATTGTCAATTTAAATAAATATATATTTGCTTAAAATTAAAGTAAAGGAGTAAGCTTAAGAATTTATACGGCGTATATCATGTTTAAGCATAAAACTTTGGGATCTTTGACGCTCTAATTCCGAGCAATATATTTTCTTTTGTGGTCGGTAAAAGGTTACCACGGTTGATAACGCAGTTTTGGTCAAATGTTAGTCCGGTGCCATTCCGCGTTGACACGGCTCGCTACTCTTATGATTGATTGTACACAGACAGGAACCAATTAAAGTTGTCCACTACACTGGATGCCGTAAAATTTTCTAAGATTAATTGGATGACCGTAGTTTGATACAACAAATTAAGTTATACTCGTTGAATACTCGAACTGATCAAAGCATTTAATTAAAAGCTATTTATGTTTTTAGCTGTAATTATAAACATTTTCCTGTGTAAAGATTAACTTTAGATTAATTTTATTTTGAATACTTTAAAAAAGCCATAGTAATAAGCCCTGTATTGCCCAAATATATTGTAATTTACTATGAATTTTATGTTTTGGTATTCCTTTCTAATAATAGTTGAGGATTTATTTTGTTTTTATTGTCGAAATTATATTACTTTGATGGAATGGAGGAGGAATATAAACAGAAAAGCGATTAATATTCAATTTGTAACTTAATAATCTACATCATAAACAACTTAAGAATAAATAATTGAATTGGTAACAAGCTTCTATTTCAATTTGTGTTCATATTATTTGTCACCACTGGATTTCTGTGTGATAGTTAGAAGTTCTTGCCGTGGTAAATTACGTTAAATTAATTAATATTCCAATGTCCCCATTCTTTTGATTTCTTATATACTGTCCTCCTGAGCGAATTCGGTCATGGCGGCCATTCTCAAGGGAGACTAGCCTATAACTATAGTGCACAAGTGTGTGCGTAAACACAGGTGCACTTTCGCGTCCCTCACTCTCATTATACAATGGCATATCTGACACGACCGTAAAGAGTTCAGTCGTCAACATAACACGGTTCGCAATACACGCGTTTGAATACACTTTCTGATTAAGGGTTTGAACACAGGAACTCGGTATTTGCTTATAGCTAGCCACTAGACCAATAAATATTTTTAAACAGCTGTTCTATGTACATGGTTTACGGGTTTTATAGTGTAATTATAATTGGAACACTGTATTAGACAGTATGAGTGTCAGGGCTTTGTGCAGATGGTCTAGGTGGTTGCCAACTGCTACCCATATACTATATGCTATCATTATTTGTTACAAATAAAAATATAAGATGTTATCAGATGGGCTGCGCATCAACATAGTAACGACATATTATTTTGTTCATAACGTAAATACTTAGCTTCATGTGTGCTTATTTATTTGGTAATATTTCTTATGTTATAGGCGTGGTTTAAAAGCGTGTGTCTCGGGCGAGCTATGTAATGGCACTTTGGGGAACAAGCCCCGGGAATCTCCATACAGCGAACGTAAACATACTCTTGCAACTTTAAGTCCTCTGGCATTCGGCTCTGGTATTGTTAAAGGGTTGTTTTATATTTAAAGAAGAAATGATGGTTTTGGGACGAACATTTAAAACTTATATTTTCTCACAACACAATCACTATGAAAATTTGTTGTTTATTTAAATTTAAAAGTATTATCGATTATTTAAAAAAGAAGAAAAAAATCAAACTAGATAATTAAATATAACTGTATATCGATTATTATCCGTCTATTTTTGCTGCACTATTTAAAACGAACGACAAATATTACAGAAAACCGAAACGGTATTTACCGACAATTCAAATGTCAGCGCTGTGTGGGACGTTTAATGAGCACCAGAGAGGGTTTTAAACAAAAACATCGCTTACGTAACGTATTCAGCTAGCCTGTACATATACATTATAAATACGAACGTGGGTTATAAATGTGGGCGTAATTGTACCTATATACATATGTATAAATACTAACTCATCACCTATTTTTCACCCACATATTCAAAAAGAGGTGAGATGGCCCATTGGTAAGAACGCGTGAATCTTAACCGATGATCTTGGGTTAAAGCCCGGGCAAGCACCACTGAAGTTCAAGTGCTTAATTTGTGATTATAATTCATCTCGTGCTAGACGGCGAAGAAAACATCGCGAGGAAACCTGCATGTGTGAAATTTCACTGAAGCTCTGTCATATGTGTATGCCGCCTACCCGCATTGGAGCAGCGTGGTGGAAGCTTCAAACCTTCTCTTCAGAAGATGAGGCCTTAGCCCGGCAGTGGGACATCACAGGCTGTAGTGTTATTCAAAAACCATTTCTTATGAAACCATTTCGATGAAATAAGTTTACGTATATAAGGAATCTTGATTCGGGATTCTGTTCACGTTGTATAGTATTGTAATTCAATGAATTACTAGTTTAATAACGTGACCTAACTTGGGTAACCCAATAACTTTATGGAATGACGCACGAACAATACAGGCATATATTTTGTAGATTTCTTTATTTTTTGTTCGGTAAAAGTAGGCCAGACGAGATTGTTCTCTAATTTTATTTTTTCTGTTAATATATTTGTTCAAATCGGGTAAATAGAAATAGGTTTTTCTGTTAAGAATTCACAGGAATTGTGTAAAAAAAAACGTTGGTTCTGACCTTTCAGATTACCGTCCAATCGGACTATGAGAATTATAGGGAATAAATAGTGCATCTATGATTGGCTACACTGTCGCACAAAATGTTATTACCGGTGTAGTTATCCCGTCACAGTTGAGATTGACTACCGTTGCCAAGTGAATAATTTATTTCACCATAATTTCTCATGTACTTTTATAACATTAACATAATTAAAGCTTTTTTTTGAGTAAATTAGATCTGATAGTAATTCATTAAAGAATATACATAATATATTATTCAATTAATATTTAATGAAAATATATATATAAAAACAATCTCGCTCGAGTCGAGAAAAATTAATAATTAAAATAAAAGAATATCCAGTTCTTGCAATTTGTTATTATAGTGATATAAAATAAAGGCTTTCACTTGAATACGTTCCCTCGAGGTGAAATAATAATTGCGCGATTAACTCACACAAGCAATTTTATTCATATTAAATGAAATAAAATTATAATAATTCGTAAACTTTTCGTAAATACATAAAACACACATAACGCGAGTAGTTTTACGCTTGTGCTTATTTTTTTATAATAGCAAGAATGATTTAAAATGTATTAATTTCTCTTCAATTAAACTGTATGTATAATTCTCTAATCATTATTGACAGGTCTGCATAAACGTCAAATGGACGTCCGTAGGTGAGGGCGCAAGGCGGGCGTTGCGCCCAGCCTGCGCCCGCCCATGGCATCGCCATTTTGTGTAAGGTGAGAGAACTGATACATTTAATTTCTTTATTATAAGCTTTTATTTAATTACACCGATTAGTATATTAATACAATCTAGTACACTAAAATTAGTCCGTTTCAGTACACTTCATGTACACCAAATAAGATAATTAAGTTTCAATATGTTTGCCCATAGATGAAAATTAATATTATAAAAATATCACACTGTAAATGTCTAAAAGATACTCATATATATATAACCACACCCCAATAAATGTTTCGTGGGTTCAGGTCTCCTCTCTTTTTTGCTAAGAGGGCTTAGAGCATATTTTACCCATGTGGCAGTCTTTCATCTGACATAGGCAGGATATTATTGATGATACACAAAATAAAACACAATGTTACCCAAAATTATGCACATGAAAACTTAGCAGTGGTTACCTGAATTTGAACTCGTTATCTTCGGATAAGAATCACGTGTTACTGGAATATCTCAGCTCAATGTCGAATGTCATATAAATAAAAAAATAATAATATTTGCATCGTGAGAGTGATTAAATTACTGACATTTAAGTATTTGTATGAATACAAAAGAAAGTCTTCCTTTTATTTAATTTTATTCAGGTCAATAACTATCTTTTACATATTTAGTAATATTAAGTCACAGCTAAGCAACGATACTCGTCAAGAATGTTTTAAAAACAGCTACATGTCGTAAAACCCGGGTTTATTCTGCTATGTAATCAAAAAACATATGTTTTTTATACAAAGATTCAGACGCTTGTTGAATTGATATAAGTTAATATTATTATAAGCTGTAAAATTTAGCGCGCCAAATGTTAAAAATGTAAAAGCTGATGTACATTATCAATGGGGAGTCGATGGATCCAGTTGAGTCTACTGTATTTCTTGGCCCTATTTTTATTATTTCTTTTTTTCTCTGGAAAAACGCTTTACGCGTATGATGATTACGGGTATGTGGGGCTCGCCAGCACTGAAGGCGCCGGATTACTCATAAAAATACCAGCGGTATTCTCTCCGTCTAGTCGGAGGGCGCCACGGGATCGCTTGCGCATGCTACCGAGACGCCCCGACGGTCGGCCCGCCTCTGCGGGCCTCCATTTCTAGGGGAGTTCCCGGATACGGGGAGCGGCTATTACGGCGGGGGGAGAAGGTGCGCATAGCGCCGACGCCTTCTCCCCGGTCTTCTCCGGCGGATTGAAACAGCGGAGGCACTTTCATCACGCTGCCGCTCCGCGTCCTCCTTCTGCAACATGACATTCTCGCAGAAGGAGACCATTTCCAACCAGCACCTCTCGCTGTCGAGCATAGCGTTAATTACACTCGGCAGCGAGAGATCTCCGCCGATTGTAGCCGCCGGGGTATGCCTCTGAGGCCCCCACGCAGCACACTCCGTTAGGGTATTGTGTGCCGTGTCCCGCCTTCCTATCTTATGCAGGTACTTATCGAAGCAGCCAAGTCCAGTAAGCACCTGAGTCAGCCTATACGTGAGTGTGCCGCCATTCCTTGCTACCCAGCGACTCAAGTGTATAGACGCCGGCATGGTGATTCCGGCCCTCCCACATTGGGTAGGAGGCGGCCCAAGGTAGCAGCAGCATTGATAAGCTTCGGGCCCAGTTGGACAAAGTGCTGCCCGAAGCTCCATCTTCCATCCAGGATCAGGCCCTGATACCTCACCTGGGCCTTTACTTTTATCACCGTCCCTTGGACGACCGACGAGGACCATGGAATAAGAGGGCCTCCGTTTTTGAGATGGAGACCCTCAAGCCCAACATTCCAATGCGGTCCACCATGAGCGACGTCCCGACCTTGGTCAGGCGGGCCGCCCCCTGGAAATTTCGCCCTGTCGCCGTGATGAGAGTGTCGTCCGCGTAGCACAACACCCCCATCCCGGGAAAGACGGGTGCTCGCAGGAGCCAGTCGTAGCCAACGTTCCACAGAATTGGGCCGAGAACCGGCCCTTGTGGAATGCCGCAACCCACCCGATGCCGGACAAGTCCCATCAACCGCCTACCAAAGGACCACCCGGTCCCGGAGGTACGCCCCCAACAGCCTCCTGAGATAGGAAGGCACCCTATGGTATCGGAGTGCCACCCTTATAGTCTCGAAAGGAAGACCATTGAAGGCGTTCGCTACGTCCAGCGATACCGCCAGGACCACGTCCCCTCGGGCCACTGACCGGGTCTTCAGGGTGTTCAGGGCGTCGATAGTTGAGCGACCCACCCTAAACCCGTACTGAGCCTCTGAGAGACCCGGCCCCACCTCTTTGTGCTGAATAAGACGGCCAGCTATTATCTTCTCAAAGAGCTTACCCGTCTCATTCAGCAGCACTATTGGCCTGTATGCAGGAGAAGAGTTTTATGGACGCCCCTCCTTCGGCAACAGCACCAACTTTCCTTCCTTCCATAGCTTAGGGAACTGCCCGCAGCGCAGACATTGATCGAACAGTTACCGAAGCTTCCCACCGAGGTATTCCAGCGCGTCGCGCAGCACACGCCCAGGAACTCCATCTGGACCCAACGCTGTGGCTCTGGCCCTCAGACTTTCGAAGGTCATTCCATTTCTCGCTCCGTGATCAATTTTTAAATTTTTTAATTTTTTTTGTAAACAGTACATGATACAATAAAAAAACGACAAAAAAAACAACCCGCTGAGTTTCTTTCGCCGGTTCTTCTCAGGGCTGGGTATTTCTTTTCCGAACCGGTGGTAGTTTCTAAATTGACTATCAATAAGAAAGTTTAATACTTCAATATTGAATAAAGTATTTTGAATTTGAATTAAAAAGTATAACGACATTGAAAATATTTAATATCTAAGTACCTTATGGTTCTTGAATTTGTTTGCACAGTCAAAGCAAAGGTGTGGTATAAAGTTCGGCATTATGCATTTTTATAACTAACTTTATGAACTTTATTTTTATATGTAACCTGATAATATCGACAACAACATAAAAAACTCATTTGTAGCAAATAGTTTAGATATTATTCTCAGTCGAAGTCAATGAGCCTACTGATGACC
The DNA here is from genome assembly GCA_905220585.2 of Nymphalis polychloros. NCBI lineage: Eukaryota > Metazoa > Arthropoda > Insecta > Lepidoptera > Nymphalidae > Nymphalis > Nymphalis polychloros. The sequence continues at coordinate 7,510,270 of HG992245.1, read as the reverse complement.
TTTTTGGTATATGAAATACTATTGAGTCGAGTCCATATAAACAGAATAATTAAAAAATAGCTATAATAACAACTGAAGTTTGTAAAATATATGTAATTGTAATTGAACAAAGTATGTAATTCTATTTTGCGAGAAATTTTACACATCCACTCATCACGAATTCTCTGGATCTATAAAACTTACAGATTTATCCAGGCATAGTCTTTTCGTTTAGGACGCATCAGCTAAAAACGGTTTTCACGAAATTCAACTACCGAAGAAAGTTTACGGAGGCATTTAAGATATTCAAGTATATTTAAAGTTTGTAGGAATTAAATTTAAATTCAGTTAAAAAAGAGAATTTTCGATTTAGACACCATCCAAGAAGTTAATTTTATTGTAAGTTTGAATCTTGCACGTAGGCAAGATTGACGACATGTTCAAGTGTCGGGATTTTAAAACCAAGCACAAGCATCCAAATTACGGCAAATAGCAAAGATTACCACAGTTCTTTGGATTTTTTATCCCGAATTGTTCTATATATTTACACGAGACTTTGCGCTAGTTGGGATTTGTCCTCTATTAATGTCTTGTAAGAAAGTTCTAAAATGAGATGAAATTCATAATCATAATTTCCGGGAAGGTTCATAACCTATTTGTTGCTACATTTTAGGATGACCTCTTAGCTTTTCGCTTTATTGAGCCAGCTGAACACCTGCGTTTTTGTGTTGTATGACTTTTTGTGAGGTCTGTCAAAGAGTGAGTACATCCATGACTGTTACTAAAATTTGTAAAGATCTTACTTATACTAGATATTTACGATTGTTGCTCTTGTGACCAGCCTATAATGCTATGAGATTCCTGGGTTCGAATCTCGGATTGCTTCTATAAATTAATCGTGTTAATCATCGCTGGCGCCTAATCTCTTCCTGATCGTGTCCATTTTGCCGTCTATCGGATTATGAGAATTAATACTACGGTTGTGCATTATACTATCTTCTGAAAAGTTGACTAGACCTTGAGGTAGGCCGTATTCACAAGGCCGTTTATGCGTGAGGTGAGGGCCTCCCGTGTCCTATTTCAGAGGGCCGTGAATCGTACGGCAGCTGGCATGGCCTCTTGTTACCGTACGCACTAGATATAACTGTGGGGAGTGGATCACCTTCGTCCCCTAAGGAAAGCTCCATTGAGCCACGAGCGGAGCTCTCTCCGGGAGAGTCATCGTTGTAGTTTTATTGGGTAAGAATCTCACATAACCCGGTTACTCAAGAACTCGGATACTTTAATGAAGGTTTCTACTACGTACAGGCGGCCGTAGTCGAAAATTCAGTCAGTCAGTCAGGAAATTCTTCTGACCAATTTTTGACTTTTCGACTGTTCGAAAATTGGTTAGAACAACTCGATAGCTTCTTTATCGCTTCTTTATTCTTCCAATTTCAAACCCTTTACTTTTTACTGACTTAATTCAGCATTTTCAAATGTTTCAAGTTGTAAAGCTATTTCGAAATAGTTTATTTTGATTTCATAAATAAAAAGGGTTTATAGTAGAAGAAGAATACATTCATAAATAAAAATAAATATACGCAAAACTGATAAAACCTTTGTCTTTTGTTAACAGTTAACTATTTTAAATCATTCCATTCATTCAAATCTAGTTTTAAATCATTTTAAAAAATGTATTTTGTCTTTGCATTAAAGTCAGGTAAGTTTTATATTATAAACCGCTTTTCCCTCCCAACTCAATATGCAGCGCTTGAATAAAAAATGTACGTTAATGTCCTGTGGTTGGAGACCTTTCCGTTTGTCTGTTCATATATGTTTTATGATTATAAAAGAATTGTATAGTTATGAACGTCGTTGGTTGAATTTGTATTTATTTAAAAACTAAAATGATTATATTATTAGATTAGGCTCTGGAAGATCAGATTTACACAAATCAACATAATTATAACTTTATAATTCATTATTATAATTCGTCACATGATGAATTCGTTCGATTTAGATTCAAATGTTCTGTCCACCGGGTAATCTCGGCTTACAGATTTTTAACACACATTTCAAAACCCATAAATTTTTCGCCTACTAAACATTTCCGATAGTAAATGAGGCTGGATCAGAGTTTTAATAATTGAATAAATGCAATTTATTTGGTTTTAGTTTTTTTTTCATATAAAAATACGAGTATTTTCCTGTGATAAAAATCTAAAACCATGGTAAGATAAAAAGCGTGATTCTTTATATATAAAAAAAGTGCTTCAATTTAATTTCAAATGAAACACATCGAAAACTCCTTTGATAATCAAATTTCATTTTATATGATTTTATATTCGGTTTATTGATACTTTTCGCTAACCCCTGCACATATTTACTTATGTGCACTTTATATTAATATAAATATAAAATATTTTTTTGAATTGAGTTTTAATTAATATACAAGTAGGTATTTCGAGGTTTATTCATTTATCGTTTTCATTGGTAGCAATAATCTGATAAATTAATTATCATCATTTATATATAAATGAAGACATTGTGAAAATAAATTCTTTAACAACCAGTAATACGTAATACGTAAGTAAATAATCAACTGTTACGTTATTTATTTCCTTATCTTTCGAGGAAAGTTATAAACAAATTTTGGAATGTATGTATGTGTAACAATAAATTATTTATTTTAGGAACGTTATTTTGTGCCATTAGTTTACAGTAGTAGACTGCAATAAATAAGCTTAAAAAATTTACGGATTGACCATAATATTTGAGTTTCTAATGTTAAATAGCGCATAAGATTCGACTGTGTGTCAATTGCTTATAACAAATTCTAAGCTGGACATTCGCAAAGATCTACTTTGTCAACGGAAACGATATTATATGTGTGATAATCGCCTTGATCTATATTCATCGTAGAAATCTATTATTATTTATTAATCATTATTTAGTGATGAGTATAACGAGACGAAACAATAACAAATTTTTGTCTTCAAGACTTAATTAAAGAAAGTATCTCATAAGTTGTACTTGACACTTCGTATTCGCTCTCTAAAACTATTGGTTTGAAATTTTTTTTTTTTTTTAATTTAACGTATTGAAGACACGAATGTACATCAAATTCGCTAGCAGAAACTAGTCAAATAGAAGGAGTACACTATTATTAGATACCTGCTTGAAAAATGTGTAAAGGAAGTTACTTATGCGCCATTTTATAAACGATATTTTTTACCAAATTGTTATTATTATTAATAATTGAAGAAGGCGCTCTGCCTTTCATTCGCATTAGCATTAAATTTAAGAGCATTCGATTTAAGTTGTTAAGTTTAAGTCGTTGTATGTTATTGTACTAAATTGTTTTATGATCAACAGATTTGTGGTGCGCTGGGCGGTTATGTTCCTAGCGTGGGCCGTCATCTTCGAAGCACACGTCCAGGCTCTGAGTACAACTCTAGTGCCCTCCTGTCCAACACAGTGTATCTGTCTCTCACAATCACAGGTGAGTGATGACGTATAAGCAATATTAACTATATATAAACTATCCTGGAATAGTCTAAAATAATTATCTGACTATGTTGTATAAAAAAAAGTAAAGAAATAAATTAAAAGTATTAAATATTACGCTTTATTTTAAAATTAGCGAATGTCGCAGCTTCGCTAGCATGGAGTTCTGTTTATGACGAAAATCATCTAGGAATTATAGGTATCAAATATTTAAATTATGAAGAAGCAGCGGTAGTCTAAAATAAAAAAAAAATTGGTTTTGGTTACTCACAAATAGTCGTATTAACTTATATAGATGCAGTAATTTTTTTACACTAATAGATATTACAATTTTTATATTTATAAGCGTGTATTTATGTATATATATGTATTCAGCGTATAGTTTATGTTAGAAGTAAGTCCCCTACTTACGGTTACTTACCCCTACTACGTACGGTTTAAATCTAAGTGGTCAGGATTGAATTATTGACTTTAAGATCGCTATGTGTGCCGAATGCCGCTGAGCTATTGAGGTTGTTTTAATAAAATATTATAATTGTAGACTTTTATTTATTATATGTTAATTTAAAGTCTAAGCATGTCGGTAATAAAATCGTTTCTGCTTCGGGAAATTTTCATATTTTATGAGGATAACTTCCGTTGCATTATGAACGATGTCACCTGGTGCTCGCTTATAGAAATAAATGCGATCCTTCAGATCTGAGGCTTTTGTTATGTGATAATTTTGGGTTTATTGAACTATTTATTCTCAATTCCATCTTATTTCTATAGATAGTCATTAACTCGGTTTGAAATATATATAAAATAAATGCAACAACAGATTGTTTACGTCTCAAATATATAATATCGTTTGTTTGTTTGATAGATTTTTCTGATTTCGTTTAAGAAATTTTAAATTAATTAATTATAATATTTTTATTCCTCAATATGTTTATTTTGAGTTATTAATCAGCTTTTAAATTTATAACAGCTTTCAGTAAAATGTGGTTTAAAACTAATTTAATAAACATTCAATTTATGAGATCACCACAAAATATATCAGCAGCATTCATGCAATTTTAAACGTGTACAGATTATATTATAAATTGTATCGTATAATACGCAAATGAAATTGATATTGGTTATTTGTGAAGATTAAGTTTGAAACAATTCAATCAAAATATGGGCATGCGACTATGAGCGCCAAGGGGATATCGGGAGAGGATTAATTTTATTGACGAAGCAAACAATACCAAACGTTTCAATTGTCTCGGCATTGATCGTAAATTTTATACATACATATTTACCATAATGTATTCGATGTTTTAACTGCAATATAATAATGAGTATTATAATATTACATTCATATATATATGTATGGATATTTACTAAATGCGTGTATGGAATGTGTGATATCCGAATAAAGTATGTTAATTTTAAGAGTATTAAGCGACAAAGAAATTATGATGATGATTAAAATTCTATTGTTAAATAAATAAATAAAAAATAAAGAAAATACATTGGAATATTTCAATCTAAATACTCAAAGTTATAATCAGGTAGCCCTCAAACTAGTATTATGAACGAAAATGGAATTCGTATGTTTTCATTATATAGTTTATAGTAAGACGAATACGAAATACGAGTAACATTTACATTTTGTAATGTGCAAAACAATGTAGACGTATAATTAAAGTACATACATTTGTTGCAGGTTGTGTGTAACAGTGCAACGTTGCGAGGAGTGCCGTCAGCGCTGAGCTCAAGCGTAATGCAGTTGTCACTATCGCGCGCCGATTTGCGAGTGCTACGATCGGATGCTTTTGCTCATTTGCGGCAACTACGTCGCCTCTCCCTCGACGCCTGTAACCTCACCCGTATTAGGCCCTTCGCCTTCCGAGGACTCCCTCGTCTCAACGAGCTTTATATACAACATACACCCTTAACAACTGTCGATGCCTTTGCATTCGCCGCTCTTCAAAATATATCTTCAATTGTTTTAACGCATAACAGGATAGCTCAGATAGAAGGTTACGCATTTGCGGGTACTAATTTTATAAAACTTATTTCGTTAAGAAATAATCCTATTAAGCGTATTTTAGCACACGCATTCTCTGGCCTCAACGATGTCTCACAGATAGAGTTTCCGTCCGGCATAAGATCCATCGAAGCACAAGCGTTTGCTGGATTGGAAGGAGTCGGAATATTAGAGCTCGCTTATATGGACCTACCGGCACTTTTGCCAGATACTTTCTACGGATTGACTCGCGTCGGTCGCTTAGCGCTTAGAGAATCTGATCTAGGAATCATAAAATTGGGCGCTTTTGAAGGCTTGCGACACGTTGATACACTGGAGATGTGTAATAACAAAATTGACGGCATCGAAGAACTTTCACTGATACAGAACAATAGCGTCCATACTTTTAAATTAACTGGTAACCACATGCTGGAGACTCCAGAGTCGATAGTGCTCGAAGTAGAAAACGTAGTGATTCGCGGCAATCACCTGCCATGTGAGTGTGGGCGCGATCCTCTTGCGAATCCATTAGCATTAACACCGGATTTTGCAAATGAAAATTTGTGTATATCCCCGCTTAAAGTTCGTGGGCGAAGCTTAGCGAGTGCGGCGGGTGCGGCGTGCCGCGGCGAAGGTGGCGGGAGCGCACGTGCTCGGGCTGCGGCCGGAGCAAGTCCCGCTGGACATTCGCTCGCCCCTCGCCTCGCAATCACGTTAGCATCATTCACTTTTCTTGCCAACAGCTAACCGCCCTCAGTGTTCAATTATCTATATTGTGTATTGTATGTGTCTGTAAATATTGTAACATAAGTGAGTATAAATGCGAGATTTTACATTGAATGGGTCCGTTCATTCAGTATACGTTGGACCATGATTAAAATTTGCCTTTCGGAAAATGTGTTTCATTTAAACATAATATTAGACAGTATGTATTTCTCAACGAAATTACAGCCTTCAAATTTTGTCTGTATTCTAGTCAATTAGTAGGCGACATCAGCTAGATGCTGATTGTATAGCGATGTCGGCGTCGTGCCGAATCGAACTATCAGACTTCTTGGCTGGATATGTCATTTATTCTTAGACTTAACGGATTCTTAATTAAATGCACTAACTTCTACGTTGCGTCGTATATGAACTGTCGTATCTAATTCCGTGAAACTAAAAACAAAGTTCTATAAATGCCGAAAACTACAAGTTAGAAGTTGAAAACAAATTTTATCTACTAATTAGAGTTCTTACTAAAATTCGTAGTAATTTACATTACTAGATTAAGCAATACATCTTAGTTTGTATGTACGTTTTATCTTGACGATATTTTTATTTCACTTAGTACGATTGTATGTTGTTAAAATTTTCTGGATGAAAAGAATTAATTATTGTTTAAAAACTAATGCGAAGCACAGAAAAATATAGGTATATAAATACTGTACATTAAAAACTTCTTGCGAGTTACTGCAAGAAATATTCCTTTTATGTTTATTAATAACATAAACAAACATTATAAAATTAAGTAATAATTAAATTACGAATAGGGATTATAAAAGATTGTTATTTACTTTTGCTAAGTATACCTATTGGAGCTTTTTATTCCACAGGTTGTTAGTAATATAATCAGACGGTCCTAATATTGGAAAGGTTAGACTAACAGAGTTATTGACAAAATAACTTAAGCAACATAAAGTCATTAATCTTCTTTCAAACACGAATTCAAAACAATTATCATTGATTATTTTTTTTCACAATAATTTCTTACTGACTTTATTGGTAATGTAGTATGAAACTTTTTTTTTAAACAATATAATTACATTTTTCAGGCATAAATCATATAACTGATTAATTGAGTGTCGTTCGTACGTGTTGGAAGGGCTCGTCACGCGTTCATTAGTGACATATTGATCGAGCACGGCGCTTTCGTACACTATAACCCTGCTTATCTCATTCGTCACTAATCGATTATAATAATTGTGGAGCGTTAGTAAAAACTTTAAGGTTATTTATAAATTATTTTTGTATGTAAGTATAAATTAATCAGAAAATATATTCAAAGATTTCGACAAATCTTTTGTTTAGATTATTTTTTGTATTGTAATGTAATTGCTTATGTATTGTACCTAATATTAGGTCCTTACATACGAAATTGGTGTTTTGTACGGGAGAAAAATAAGGTCAATTTTTTTTTTAGTGCATCCGTTGTTATCTATGCATTTTTGCCATTTCATAGGTAGTTCATTGATCCCTTTACTAAATAAACCATGGGGGCGAGAATCAATAAACTCTTTGAAGGCGATTTGGACTGCCGCATCGGAGTTGAATTTTTTTCCTTGTAAAAATTTGTCCAAATTCTGAAAAAAATGGTAATCTGTTGGAGCAAGTTCCGAGGAGTACGGTGGATGTCGCAGACATTCCAATTGTAACTCATCTGAATTAGTGGTTGTTTGTTATGTAGTGTGTGGTCTTGCGTTGTCGTGATGCAGCAGTGGCCTAGAGCGATTGACCAATCTCGGTTGTTTAGCAGCTAGTTATTCCTTCATGGTTTTCAGTTGCTGACAATAGATATCTGCCGTAATCGTTTGGCCAGATTTTAGAAAGCTGTAGTGAACGACACCAGTGCTAGTCCACCAAACACTCACTTGCCTAAACTAAAATTGACTCAGTAACTTTTTCTGAGTCAATTTTCGTTTAGGGCAAGATTTGGCTGGGTCTCCATGGTTCAGCCATTGCGACGAGTGCTTCCGATTATCGTACATTATCCATTTTTCATCACAATTAATGATTCGATTTAAAATCCTTTCATTATTGTGTCGGTTGAGCAAAGTAACACAGCAGTCGACGCGTGTTTGCAAGTTCGATTCACTCAATTCATGAGGTACCCATCGTTCAAGTTTTTTTACTTTCCTGATTTGCTTCAATTTACAGATTAATACAGTTTTATCACTTACCCCGAAACCTGCAGCTATCTCTGAAGTGCTTTGTGATGGATCCGCTTCCACAAAAGCATTTAATTCTTCATTTTCCACTTTGGTCTCTGGCCGTCCACGGGGTTGGTTCTGAAATTTCCAGAACGAAAACGTTAAAACCAAAAACGTACCGTGCTTTCTTTTGCGACACCAGCGCCGTACACATCATTATTCCTTCGAGCTCTTTCTGCAGCACTGGTGCCACGGTAGAACTCGTACTCGTAAATATACCGATATTTCATGTTTTCCATTGTGCGGTAATCAGCGACGCCAAAGAAAAAAATAATGAGGAAAAAACAAATGAATGACATTTCAAAAGTCAAATGTGCCAGCTAAATCAATCTATAAATTTGAATTTGGAATTCTTAATCAAAGAGGAGATATTTCAGGTCAAAGTGGTCAGTACGACAAAACGCTAATTTCATATGTAAGGACCTAATACTTTAAAATAATGTTTATATCAAGATAGACATAAAGACACATTAAAATTTTTAATATTGATAAATGTGTATAAATTAGCTTTAAAAAAATGTGATTGCTAATGACCTTAGTTATTTAAAAACGACCTCATTTGCATAACTCAATAAACTTCTTATAACAGTATTATTACTTGAATATTGGATGGATTATTCAAGTTGTAAACATAGCTTGTATTAATTGTTAGGGTTTTTATGAAACCTTCAAACTTGAAATATGTAAATCCCTAATGCCTTTGTAAGTAAAAGAAAAATTTGTTTACTGTCTTTTGTGAGCGACGTGATACGGTCTGGATACATTTTAATTTTATTGTAAGGACGTTTCGTATACATCCATTTTACTTATACCAAGTACTTTTAAAGTATATTTCGATTTTATTAGCTTTAGTTCGAGAACGCTCTATTTATTATAACGAGAGGGCTTGCAAGACGTGTTTAGGAGTCTGATCGTGTCAGAAATAGCACTAATGACAATCGCCACCTGCAAATGATGGCAACAATTAGGTTCATAGGGACATAAAAGAAACAGATCTTTTCTACTTTAGGTATTGGAAAAACTTTTGCTAATAAATAATAATATTCTTAAATTATAATATAAATTTAATTAAAAATTCTTCATGGAATATAGAAGTGTAATACTTTCTCAGGTCAATAACTAAAAAGAAAAAAATATATACAATAATTATACCTTATTTGATGGGCTGGAGGCGATCGTTTCATTTTCAAGTTGTATTATCATCTAGTTTTATAATAATCTTAAGAACTTTACATAAAAATTTCGATCGTTTTCTGGTATCCCGTTGTAAAAGAGATCTTTTGTCTAACAAAAGAATTACTAGCCCCGTATTGTCGATACAGAAGTTAAAGTGTATGCAAGTTTTTTGTATGTTGCACAATAGTGTGCACATTAGAATTTGTAGAAAAATTTTCATCTCATTTTAATTCCAAATTCAAATTAATTAAACACAATGATTTGATTATTCCAATTCAATATAAAAAAGTTGATTTCTGAAGTTGAAGGTTTATTAATAGTTAATTTAATTTAAACATTACATTACGTAGCACATTCAAATTTAAAATCAGAATTTATAAATATTACGATTATAATTGTAAAGAATGTATAGAAGTATAGAATACTTTCAATCATAAGTCTATCGATAAACAACACACTGAAACATTTTGGGTAATAGTAGTCGGCTTAGGTGTAACAATGTTTGTAACGCGAACCAATTAATTTGGACTTATGACATTAAGTGCTTTGTGGGTGGATGCATAAATACTACGTCACAATGCCAACCACGCAGCATACGGTGTTATGAAGAATGTAAATAATTCATAAATTCATATTTCGCTTTTAAGCTAAATAAGCAATTTAAGGTTAAGTTATACACCTTATATTAAAATAATACTTGGAAATGTAGTCGGATTGGTAGTAGTGACAGCCAAAATAAAACAGGAAATGTATACAATATTAGCTAAAATATACACGGCAACAAGGAGCACTTTCTTTCAGCCCCTACAAAGGATCTTTTGTACGTGAAATTGTTATACAGCGTGCACTGAAGTTACATCACACTTTTTTTAAATAATATGATTGCTTTATATTTATAGAAATAAGCTCCTTCTACTGAGATTGTTGTTCCACTTCGGATATTATCAGAATAAATTAAGAAGTAGTATTATCAGCAGCATTATATGTTGGAATATTTTGTCCTTGGTATCATTATTTATTATTGGAGTGAACTTTTGTTTGTTATAATAAATGACATAGGTTATACAGTAACGTCGTTTATAGAACATATGGTGAAAACAGGTATTATATAGCTTATGTTTGTTCTGAAAACTATAAAGATTAGCTAGATGTATATACAAGACCCGGCTTCGCACAGGTAGATAAGAATTAGAAAAAAACAGTGACCTTGGATAGGATTTGAATAAAAACATTTTTAGTGAGTGAGTGGAAATTTCAAGTCATCGGATCTATAGTTTCGGAGATCTCGCGTTGAGTCTGTTAAATATATATATTGAATGATTTATGCATAATATATAACTATATGAACTAAAAAATATTTTAGTTATATTAAATAAATTTAATGTAATCGGATAAATATTTATTAAAAATAAACACGAAGTATTGTATTTTTAGTGTAATCTCATTTTTATTACAGCAGGTGGATCAAAGAGAACTGCATTCATCTGATCCGTAACGAACGTGACTTCCCGATTTACGGACATCTGGGAAGCGGAATTGCAAGATAACACAACATTCGACATGGCACTGACAACAAAACAATATAATTTATCTCTTTATCGTAAACTGACTCTCTGGCTGACTCGTAAATTGAAAATTTTAATAGACTTTTTTATTTAAATATTCTTCCGTTTGTAATCATAAAAGTCCATCTCCACATATTTTGTGTATTTAAAACTTTTTTTATTCATCCTTACCTTCATCCTTACCAATATTGCAGAATTTTATTCATTTATTGTTAATAATACTCGTCGTACGTTGCATAAAAGTAAATAGAAAAGTCTGTTTTTACTGGGCTAAGGGCTCCCTTCCATCTTAAGATATTAACAGTCACATGTGACTGATTTTCACCAAACTAAAAAAATCTATTAGACTCGCGCTACTCCAACTGATACTACTTTGCAAGAAATCTTAATTTCGTTTCAACAATAACAACTATATATAAAGTTTCATAATTGGAAGAAAAATGCGTGAACGCAATGATTATGAACGAAAACAAACATTCATTTTTAATTCATTATAATACTTTATGTTTTAATTATATAGTATTGTTAAATTTTATACTTAATTTTACGTTAAAATTTAACATTAATAATTATATATGAACCTGATATTCGTATAAATGAACACTATATCACACGTAGATTACAAAGAGTATTTTCATATTTTGTCTTAACTTAGTTTTAACACATATCCTGAAAAAAATGTCCTAAGTAGAGTAACTATCCTGATGATGATAACGAGGTCTGCCGTAATTAAAAACAAAAGCAAATAAAAACTTTTACTATTGAATTTGTTGCGAAATATGAAAAAATTGCAATATTTTTAAGATAAAAAACACTTTGAATAGAAAATTTCTTCACTAATTACAGTTTGGCCGCGTTTCAGTACTATACCGCAAAGCAAACCACGCAATACTTTTCTTCTTTGAAAAGTAAAGGGAAGATTTTTGATTTAGCTTTAAATTCTGAAATGTAGGTTGAGCTGAAAATTTATGGGGTCACTGCTTCATGCTGGATGAAATATTTTATAAACATTTGCCCTTGTTGCTTAAGTGTTGTATGAACAAATGTGGCAATGTGACAGCTTAAGAATATATAATTTTTTACAAATATTTTGATACGTATAAAATAATATAAGAATATATAATGACACATAGAGGTAAAAAAGTGGTTATAAAAAGGATGAAAGTTGTGTCTGTAATTTTTACAAATTCATACAAAAAATAATGTAAAACACGTTTGTATTAGAAAGTGTGTCGTGGTCCTTGAAGTTTTTACTTGTTAACCTGGAACTAAGATCTCGCCGCGATTAAAACATAGGCAGAGCAAGTTATCTAAATTCTAATATTTGGAACAAATCCCATGTTTGCTTAGATTTTGTGCAGGAATTTTTCATAATTAAATACTGTTTGGTTTTAATACTGTAACAAAAAGAATAATTGGCTTTAAAAAAATTATCATATTTTTGAATGAGTAGAGTCGTCATAACTTTTATTTTAAAAATATACACCGCTATTTTTTGAACGTGGCAAAGTGCAGTTAGAATTCAATTCGCATATTTATGACACCGCGGGTTAGAAATAACGGTGTATTGACATATTAAAGCAGAACTATAAATGTATTCGTAGTAATTGAGTATAAATAAAACATAGGTATATTTGTCTATAAGCAGTTGCATATATTTAAAATATTTTTTTTTTACAATTTAATGTATCTTCTAAATTAATTTACTAAATTTAAGTAGATGAATTTACAAGTAAGCGTTATCTTTATAATAGTCACAGTATTGTTGAATTAATCGCTTCCTAAATAAAACTATTATAGTAGGTGTAAATATTGTAGGTGAAGTAACTCTATTAAGGTAAGTGTATTTTAATGTCTTTTAAATTTGTCAAATGTGCCAGTTCTCTTCATATAAAATATCAAAATTTGTTTCAAAACCTATCTGAAATCGATAGGTTTTGAAACAAAGGAAATGTGAAAGGTAAAACAAGTGAAATAAAGAATATTGAGAAACAATGGTTTTACAACAATGAAAACCCCATGAACTGGGGAATTGTAAGCAAAGAAAGAAAAAAAAATAGAACATGCGCACGGTGTCGCGGATAACCCTATCTGTTGTGTTGTTGCACTTAATCGAATAGACGAGATATCACGGCGAGTGCTCAGAGGAGTTATTCTCCCTCATTCCTGCTTCCCCTTTCTTTCACAAATCTACGCGTGCTGGCTCTCGATGTCACCGCCTAACTGTGACATCAATTCCATCGCGCACGAAGAAATTTGGCAACTCTTTTCTTTGTCGCACCTCTAAAACATGGAATTCGTTACTAGCACACGTTTTCCCCTCCTCTTATGACCTGGGTTCCTTCAAACGAGGCGTGAAGAGGCATCTTGCGGGCCGGCAAGGCGGGGGCGGCTAGTGCAAGTCATTCTTTCTGACTGCACTAGCCGTCGTCGCGTTTGGACTCTACTACCACTTACCATCAGGTGGAGTAGAGTCATTTGCCCTCCCGGGAACACCCGATGGACAGACGATACCTAATAACCACATCACGGGTCGGACACGAATTTTGTTACATCCTGTATATAAGCTATCTCCCCAATTACATTCCACTACCAAGTAAATGCATCTGCTGTTTTGTAGTTTAGCATTCTTGATTTGGTGATTGAACGTATAGTTTTTAAAAGTACGATATGAAGTAAACATTAACGAAAAAAAAAGAAATCAGAAGCTAATACATAATATACGTTTGAATTGGAAGTGATTTTATTTATTTATTTACACAAATTATACGATGATTGAATACCTTAGATGACTCTTTTGGTTATTCCCCTCCCGTTAAGCCTACGTAGAACAGATAATATTATATACATATCTGTACTACTATATAAATCTATTGGTTCTGTCCGTACATTTTTTTTTCACCTAATTTTGTGATAAATAATCGTTTTATGATGCAGTGATTCACATTATACTATTTTTTTTCATTTTTGTCTGTCTGTCTTCTTATAACTCAAGAACGGCTTGACCAATCTTGATGAAAATTGGTACATACAAAGAACATGTGATGGCGCAAATGTTAGGCCATATATAAGATCGGTAAGCCTGACGGTATCTTATGAATATATTATAATATATTAATTTAAAATCGTTAATTAGGCATTTCTTTACCAGTAGCCATATGTGTGAGTGTATGTGTTATTATAGTAATAAAATAATTTATTATATTTTTATTAATTATGCGCGGGTGAAGCCGCGGGGCACAGCTAGTAAATAATATAATGATAAACAATCAAAACACAATTAAAAAAATATAATACTATAATAAAATACTACTTATAGTACAAAATACAAATTATTTCATCATAAAATGTAACATAATAACAACAGTTGTATACTTCGCTGTAAATCTAACCATCCCTTTTACAGCCACCATTAAATTGATACATAAACGTTTATTGTTCGTACCTTTATTCGTTTCATGGGTTATAAATTTTGCTACCCATATTTATAATAAAAACAAAGAACTTTGAATGTAAAAAGGAATAATAATTAATTATTATAGGAATAAGTTTATTTTGTTGTATTTATTACTTTAAAAAATATTCTTAGTTGAATCTCGGCTTGTCAAACTGCAAAGGTTAGTTAGTTAATTAGTTACACACGCACACACACGCGCATACATACACATACACACATATATAAGTAAAAAAATCGTAAGGTAATATATATATAATAAAATAAACATGGTCGTGTCATAAAATATGTTTCAAAAATATTTTTGTATTGTTGAAAATACAAAACTGTATAAAGTATCTTGTATCTAAATTTATAAAATGAGTAGGATAGGTATTTATCCCAAAAAATAAAAAATAAATCTTTATTTTTCATATTCAGCAAATGAAAATGTTCATATATGTCCCATTCGTAGGCAAAACTTTTTATTTCTTTTAAGGTGGAGGTTTGATGTTTTTAGAGTTCACTGCTTCGTACACAGGACACGTGTAGGTTTTCTCAAGATGGTTTCTTTTAGCGCCGAGTACGATATAAATTATAAACACAAATTAAGCACATGAATGCTACTAGTGCTTGCTCGATTTAAGCCCACGATCGTTGCGATAAAGTCGTGGGTAGAATTCATCACATAAAGGTTAAAACCTGTACGTACGTAAAAAGGTACGTATGGCGCTCATAACCCGGTCAAATTTATTTATCATAATTTTGAAAATATCTACTTGTCTATTAAAAAAAACTATCATAAATAATTTATGCGTCTAAAAAACCTTAAAAGTTATAAATGAGGTTGTATGTCGTCAACGAAATCTTATTAGTCGTTGCGCAGTTTTTTCAGCAGTTTTTCTATGCGGTATCCGATCCGCCAATTGGTCTTAAAGTTGAAATGCACGTTACAACAAATCGCTTGCATCTACGGACACGGAATATACTGTTGGTGGGCTGATTTTACGTATTGGACATATTCTTTTATGCGTTAAAAGCTCTTTAATACATGTGTATTTTTATATAAAAGGTAGGCGGTGGCTACTTAGGAAGGTCACCTAAGTGGTCACCACCGCCCATAGACATAGGCATTGTAAGAAATATTAACTATCCCTTACATCGCCAATGCGTCACAAACCTTAGGTGTTATGTCCCTCGTGTTTGTGTTTACACTGGCCTCAAACCGAAACACAACTAATTTTAAGTACTGCTGTTTTGCATTCGTTAAGTTGGTGGTACCTTCCCAGACAAGCTAGCACTAAATCCTACCGCCAATTAAAACAGCTTCTTAAGTTGAAATTAATTATTCACTGAAATTATTTAGATAAGTTGAATTAAATAAGCTTTTATAAGTTACTGTTCTTGGTTCTAAAACAAGAATAAAATCCCTTAAGACAAATTCTGAACGCTGCAGCGTCAGTTCGTTTCGCATTATAAAATATGTAGATAAGTTACGGGAATTGATTCAAAGCACAAAGGCAAGTGAACTGTCTATAGGCAAAGGCGAGATTTCGGTAGTAATTTCCCGCGAGGCCACACCTTTATCTCACGATACTGAAAATATTTTGTATAATGTATCAAATAAACCTCCGATTTACAAAGCTAACGCAATTCTTCTCTTCGACTGTTAAAAAAAATAAAAAAAATTATTACATTACAAGTTACAAAAAAAGGTATATTTACAAATTTCATGGCAATTTAGAAAATATTTGTAATATTATAAATATGTTACATGCGGTATATTCATTAATATTAGGTAGGCTGCCTACGTGCATGTGAAAATCCTTAAATGTACCCGTGTGAAGGCGGGACAGGTGGCTTATACATATATGGGGTTTTCCAATAGGGACGCTTGAACTTTGACAGCTGATTGCGGCCATGTTGTTTGAGTGACAGCTGTCAAATGCAGTGTGTTATATTCATTCCGTCCTCCCAAACCACCATGGCAGGTTACAGTGTCGAGCAGCACGTGCAAATCATAAAATTGTTTTATGAAAATGGGTCTTCAGTTCGAGCAACGTTCCGCGCACTTCGCCCGTTTTACGGTCGCGATGATCGTCCTGCCGAGTCGACTATCCGTCGATTGGTGGACAAATTCGAGTCAACCGGGTCAGTTAACAATCAGTCGGTTCCCGTGCGTCAACGTAACGCGAGATCTGCCGAGAATATCGCCGCTGTGCGCGACAGTGTCCTCGAAAACCCGCGGCAGTCAATTCCGCGTCGCGCACAGGAACTCGGCCTTTCGCAGACGACAACTTGGCGAATTTTGCGTTGTGACTTGAGCCTGCACCCGTACAAGATCCAGCTGACCCAAGAGCTCAAGGTTAATGACCATAGACAGCGCCGTGTGTTCGCTGACTGGGCATTAGAGCAGTTGGAAGTTGACGCCGATTTTGGCAAAAAAATCATCTTCAGCGACGAGGCGCATTTTTGGATGAATGGCTATGTCAACAAGCAAAATTGCCGTATTTGGGACGAGACCAATCCACACGAGGTTCACCAAGTGGCAATGCACCCGCAGAAAGTGACTGTTCGGTGCGGATTTTGGGCCGGAGGCGTGATTGGTCCGTGTTTTTTCGAAAACGATAATGGTGTGGCCGTCACCGTCAATGGTGAGCGATACCGGTCGATGATAACCAATTTCTTTTGGCCTGAAATCGAGAATATGGATCTGGACAACATGTGGTTTCAACAGGACGGCGCTACGTGCCACACAGCACACGCTACGATGGAAGTTCTGCACGATCAAGCGCCCTTAATGGAAAACCCTATATTAATTATATTATAACACCGTTTTAGGGACTTAAAAGGACTTTTCAATTTAAATTCTATTTTATTCAATTCTGTATTGATCGATCTAAGATGTTCTTTTATAATACTAATACGTATAACTTTATTTACAGTAATTCATTAAGTGTTTTTTTTAAATATTTTTGGTGGTAAGGCTTTGTGCAAGTCCTTCTGGGTATGTACCATCCACTTATCATATATTCTATCTATAAGCAGTGATATTTACTATTGCTATGTTTTGATTTGGAAGGTGACTAAGACCGTGTAATAAAAGGTACAAGGGTCATAACATCATATTTCCCAAGGTTGATGGTGCTTTGGCGTTGTAACGGATGGTTACATTTTTTACAATGTGAAAGTTTATGGGCGGTGATGGCCACTTACCATTAGGTTCCAGTGCACCTACTTATCTAATAAAAAATAAATAATTTTAATTTTATTTTTCAGATCGACTGTACATAGGTATTGTTATGTTGGTAAGATGTAAGGATAAACGATTGAACGTCCCAGGGACTTGAGTAACTTAATTCATTACAGCGTCTTGTTTGAGTTTCTGAGCGGACAAGTTTAAAGAACAAAAGTAGTAGACAATAACGTCTACAGTTTATTGACTTATTAGCCATTGATATAATATGATTAGTGTTTTTTCGTGTTAACTAATATAACTTTATTCGCAATGGTCATTGGTCGATGGCAGCCAATTACGTAATTGGTGATCAATAATTTTTATATTTAGACAGATTGGTAAATCTGACTTTAATGAGCGTTCAGAAATTAGTGTTTAATGTACGGCTGTTTTAAGATTAAATAGACGAAGGATTGAAGTGTTAAGTAAGTTTTGCGCATAACTTTTCAATATAAGTAAAGAATGTGTATATATTAATTTTATAAAATAGTTAATGTATTATTTACATAATATTACGTCATCAAAAATGTTACCAAATAATAATTCTAGAATCTGTTGATCATTGATTTTCACACTCAATCAAATTTTAATATTTCAACAGAGTATTGCGGCCTCGAATGAGATTTGTTTCTCAGGTCAGAAACCCTGGCTTTTTGTAAGGAGATAACTCGAAATATAACGGATTTGCGTAAAATATGTGAAACCTTTTGTATGCTAATACGATCCCATTGTTCGGAGATTGAATTTTCAGATTACCATGCTTAAGAATTATTCATGATATATCAATGTTATTGTCGTTCATTATGACTGCTGTTGATCATTTTTATTACGTTAAAAACGAAAATGTTTTTCATAATTGCTTACAAAAATATACGGCTTTGTCTATTAATATTGCTTAGGAAGTGATTAGTTAAGCAATACTGTCTTCTTCTTTCAAATAACATAATACGAATTGCTTAATTATAAAATGTTTATAATTAAGACCAGAACATTGTATATCCTAACATCCTTAATAATATAATAAATACGAAAGTGAGTTCTTTTCTTTATTTGTTCGTTACGCTTTCACGTCTTAAATACTCAACCGATCATCATGAAATTAGGTATTAAATAAGACATAGGTTACTCTCAGGTGAAGACCTCCCCTACCTCGACGGTCACGACCTAGCGGGCGAAGCCGAGGCTGATGACTAGTTAGTAATACGCCTTAAATTGATTTTGTACAATTTACAATAGTAAATATGCTGTACGCTTTATACTGTTGCAATGTACATATATTATTTATGCATTATATCTACGCTGATCAAGACATATGTAACTCTGTCGAAACTTCGGGTATAATAAGAAAGGTGTGACCGCCGCTAAAACCCGAATATAATATGTTAATTGGATGATAAATATTTGATTAAAAATAAAACGAAAGTGAGTTTTTGTACATAAATAAAAACAAATTTTAATGTAATTTCGGAGGTATTAGCTGATGAAACAAAGCTTTGCTTCGTCCCTGTAACATATGCACATGGTTAACATACTGTAAACTGTTACAATTAAATTTCTTTTATTACATCAGAATAAAAATGTATAAAATTATTCATTCAATTACAAATTCATACTTAAAAATTGCTTCTGTACAAATCATGACTTCCCGGAAAAAATGCTAGCAGCCTTGTCCCGTTGTATAACAATTCCGATTTTATAAGAACAAATACATAATCTATACATATAATAAATCTGTAACTGGTCGATGTCTGTACATGGAAGATAAATGAGTAAAACTTTTATCGGGGGTCATTATAAACACAATAGAACCCAAAACAATGATTAATAGAATTTTTGTCTGTTTGTCTGTTTGTCTGTGCGTTTGTGCACGCTAATCTTAAAAACGGCTTAACGGATTTGAGTGCGGTTTTCACTAATGTATTGTGGCTAACTTCACTTAACATTTAGTGTTTGTTTTATTTCAATCGGTTCATAAATAATAAAGTTATGTCAATTTAAAGATACACGTAGAACATTTATTAAAAAATGGTTATGGTCAAACTGAAAAGAGATTAATTATTACATGTAATATACACTTTTGCTTATGATTTATCTTATATTTTGTCCTATAATTTTTAATCTCTTTATTTATTCATTAAAAGTTTAGTATCACTACTAAAAATCAATAAATTATTATCTGTAGGAAAAGTACGCGCACTGTTAGTTGTCAAAATCAAAAAGTTTTGTTAACAATTTCGTGTTTTCAGTAGCTTCGTGTGTTGTTTTTGCATAAAAACTAATATTGCATATATATTGTGTGTATCTTTATGATCTCATCTTATATCTTTCATAACAGTACGCTTTAAGTCTGCGTGTGAGCAAGTCCGTTAACTCAGTGACAATAATGAATACGTAAATAGTATATAGGTGTATAAACAAAGCCTAAAAAACAACTATAACAATAATACATGGTTTTAGAAGTGCTTGCTTTAAACATCAACGTGGTATATCACTTCTTAAAACTTTAAATAGGTATAATTTTTTTGCAAATTCGTGTTTCCTGTCAAAAGTTTTAAAACTGCAGATAAAAATTCAAACGTTTTACCTACCGAAGTTTTTTCTAAGCAACGAAATAAATAACAATTTAACGTGGAAAAAATGGCAACCATATTTTGAACTATATTTATTAGCCACTGGATATATATAAGGAGTAATAGCTACTGGTTATGTATAAGAAGTGTAAATAGAGAAAAATAGCAATTTTGTTACACTCGATTGGTGGAAAAGGTGCCGAAATGTTCAATTCATTCAACATTAAAATAACAGAAATTACTTTAAAAGACCTCATTAATAAATGTAACAAGTATTTCGAACCGAGGAAAAATTTAACTATGGCCTGACATGTATTTTTTATGAGAAAACAAAGCAAACACGAAAACATAACCAACTTTATTACGAGTCTAGAAAATTTCAGTTTAAAATGCGATTTCGTTGAATTAATAGTCATTGGTCAGTGATAAATTTACAGCGAATATGTGTTAGAGTAGCTCACCAATCATCAAAGATTATTACAACAGTCTGATCTGTCACTAAAGAAAGCTATAGAGATAGCTAAAATAGCAGTGATCGAACAACAAAATACAGAGCACATAAATAAAAGCACTGGGACGTCGTCATCACCGTCATCATCTAATGAATATCAAGTGATGAAGGGGGAGTAAAAGGGTTAAACAACACACAGTACAGAATAGAGAAGATGTGCATAATCCTACGAAGTCAGAGGGGCAACTAATTAAGAAGAGAACAAAATTGTGAAACGTGGTTCTATTTGCCTTATCCCAATATAAACCGAATAAAAGTATTTTGAAATATCTCAGTTTAATTCAATTGGTCTTTGGGTATATTGGTCATAGCATAATCATGAATATGATGATCATAATTTAAAAGACAATGTTCATGATGACCCAATGACCTCAATACGGCAAACACTCACACGGCAAGCAAAGTATATTCGAAGAAAACTCCTAGGTTTTTAATATAATCACAATAAGGGATGACAATATTATCTAACATGATATTCGGTTCCGCCTGCCAATAATTATGGCTTGAAATCTACTAGGGTTGACATTAAGAGCTAAAGATTTCTCACTCCACTCAAGAATGATATTGAAGTCATTATTCATCCTTGCGATAGCCATAGGAGACAAAATTTTAATTAAGTCTACAAAGATATTGATTTTATATATTTTAAAAAAATCAATGCAAAATTAATAATGATAGAAATATTAGAAATGATAACAATAATAATGTATTAATTTATATAATATGAATGTACCAGCCTTCTTAATATTCAATATTTTAGTTTGTTATAAATTTGCTACTGTAGTCATATTCTTACTTGCTTGCCTTTTAATTGTATTTGATTAAAAATATATATAATATAAATAATATATAAATCATTTATTTACTATGCTTTATTGGTCTTACTCAATGTTATGTGTTATTTTATATACATAATGCTATCTCATATGTGTCATCTCATTTTTGTTTGTTAAAAATAATTAATGAACACTTAACCTACCAGAGCGGTCAAATAACTGCTTTTGAACCTTTAATCAAAATTGTTATATAGGTGCTTTTTTTGTATATTATATACTTTTTCTATATGAAATGGCCACTTAAGTAGCTCATTGAGATATGTGTGTCAAGTTCAATACACAACATTTGTTTTAAATCCCCTTATTTTTTTGTTTAGTTAAATGATTATGCTTTGATTAAGTCTGAATTTATTTAGTCTCTGACAGAAGAACCTTTTCTTTTACTTTATATTGTACACATAAAAGAACATAAATCTATAGCAAAAAAAGAATTAATAAATAAATTATCCATACATATAAATAAAATTGAAGTTTCTGTCTGTGATTTCAAAATAACTGCCTGTTTTAAAGGTTATATGGCTATTTATGCCTGTCTGCATGTCTGTATGTCCAGTCTAAACTTTCAGTCGTCTAAAAATTACAAATTGAAATAACCGAATTATTATAAGAACTATTTCAAGATTACGTTTAGTCTTTATTTCATCAAAATTAGTTGAGCCTATCAAAAGTTATAAAAAATACGTATTTTTGTTGATATCTATACACATAATATTATTACTCTTCCTAACAGATTCATTAACGCAGAGGCTAAACTGCGGGGGTTAGAAACTTGAAATTTTGGCAGTTGATACATTTTATAACACCCACTAAGGTAGGATTTTTGGAAATTCTACCCCTAAAGAGTTGAACGATTGTTTATAAACCCGTCATTTTTAAAGTTAGAAGCATGAAATTTAATGAACAAGCTTAAAAATAAATAAAAATGTATTTCAGCGTTTTTGAAAATCTAAATCTAAGAGGGTAAAAAAGGGGTTGAAAGTTTGTATGGGGATTCCGTCACTTTTGGTGTAAGAAGAATGATATTTAGTATTAAAGCTATGCATACGTATTTCGTCGTTTTTAGAAATTTAACTCCAAACGGGAGAAACGGGGTAAAAGCATTAGTATAAAAATTTAAAAAAATAGAAATAAACTATTTGAGTTTTTTGATTGAATTAATAAACATGAATTTCAAAGTTTTTAGAAACTTTTATTTTTGTTTGGAAGAGTTGGGTGCAAATAATGAAATTCAAAATACGCAATATCTTATATCAATATCTCTTAGGGAGAAATATACGAACTTCACTATGTTAGTGATGTTTGGATAAAGAAAACATATTCCATTATTGCCATATGTACCACTTAATTGGTATTCCCTAAGCTTATATTATTGTAAAGTTTCATTAAAATCCATTCAGTAGTTTATGCGTGAAAGAGTAACAAACGTCCATACATCCATACAAACTTTCGAGGTTATTATATTAGTAGGAAGTAGGATTATTATATGCCCTGTACTGAACACACATACACTATACTGGATGGGCGAATAAATCGATTGGTAAATGTTTATATCTTATTGATTAAAAAAATGTACGAGATAAAATCCTTATTTTACCCGTACGAAGTCGGGACGGGCAGCTAATTACTCGCTGATAACGTATCTTTCTGTAGGTAAAAAAGGTTTTTAAAAACAGTACAGCAGTTTTTTAGTTTATTCGCCAAACAAACACACAAAAAATCTATTTCTACTTATTTATAATATTAGTATAGATAAAGACCACGCGCGAGCGAAGCTGCGGGCAACAGCTAGCTTATAATATAATCTGAATATATTATATCATTGTACAGTCGAGACGGTTCCGTAAATAGAACGCGTGCTAGTTAAACTATGGTATCGAGTGTGAATCTCAACAGAGTTATCATGTGCTTAATTTGAGTTTATTATTTATCTCGTACTCAGCAGTGATGGAAAACATTGATTTAAAAAAAAAACAAAAGTATAGCATATCCTATATTTTTTATGTTAATACGTATTGATTATCTATAACAGAATATGTAAAGTGCAAGTGGGGCTTAGCGTTCACAGATTCGCAATTTACTCGTCGTAACTAGAGCTACTCGAATGTGCTAACAAAACCACGTCAGAGATTCAGACGATACTCTATGCGGCTTGTACAGATGTTATTAATGGACCAACTAACGTGTGACTTAATCAGTCTTTGACCTAGTCTATATTATTTGCTCTGACTGCCTCGTTGGTCTAGTGGCTAGATATTAGGCTGCAGACCCGGTGGTCCTGGGTTCAATTCCCAGGTCGGGCCAATAAATAGTTATTGGGTTTTTCTGTCAGAAAATTCTCAGTAGCAGCCCGGAGTCTGGAAGGTGGAAGTGTGAACACTCCCGTGCCTCGGAAAGCACGTGAAGCCGTTGGTCCTGCGCCTGAACTCTTTCCGGTCGTGTCGGATTGCCGTCCCATCGGATTATGAGAGCTAAGGAAAAGAGAGTGCACCTGTGTTTGCGCACACACTTGTGCACTATAATATCTTCTGCGCAGTTGGCTAATCTCTCTTGAGATTGGCCGCCGTGGCCGAAATCGGTCTGGAGGACCTTATTATTATTATTTTATGAGACACTGTTCTTCTAATTTATCTTATGTCATAGAATAAGCATTGCAAAGCAAGCAATTGAATTTTAATGTTTCATGTAAATCTTAAAGGACAACAAGGCTCAATTCGTTTTTTTTTAAATTTTCTATTTTATAATTTGTATTTCAAAATATATTTGATTTGTGATTTAATTTCACTGAAGAAAATAGACGCAATCTATGCTCACCGGTGTCTCTAGTCGGTTGGTGGGTATAAATAATCACACTGCAACGCCACATTCGATAACCGATAACAATATAAACTAACTGCTTTCGAATCCGATTTTATCGTTTGATCGAACCAAAATTGTGCTTTATAACTAATATTTATTTGTTCTGTGTAGTGCGTAAATGCAGTATTTAAACGCAAATTTTACGTTAGACGAACATTTATATGGAGAAACGAGCAATTTCTCTGGCGGTAACTATGAAACGACGTTTCTCCATACAAATGACCGTAAATGCAAACCTGACATTTCATACCATGTTAAAACAAAAACCAAATCAGATGAGACTCGTTTGAGCATTGCGGTTATTAACATTTCGTTAATGATAAAATATTATTATGACTTTTTATTCTTTTTGCTCACGTTGTTTTTTTTCTCAAAATTCATAGCATTTGTATATTGAGGTAGCATAATATTTGTAAAAGGATAGAGAAGTATTGATAGAATCTAGATACAAGTGTTGAGTCAACAATATTATTCTGGAATAAATCGTGTCGAAGCCACGCGTTCACTTCTTTGCGCTTTTTAACTGCCGCCTGACTCGTTACCCCTTTAAGCTCTTAACAGAAACAACTTTTAAGCTTTATCAAAACATATAACAAAATTCGAATTTGTTGATACATATAATATAGATTTCTTTATTAATTGTCTACGCCATCATCTTGCCACGTCGACCAATGACAGCCCTCTCATCGTGGCGCAAAATTTTTAAAAATATATATACAGGAATTGCGCATTTAATGTTATAACATAACCAGAGTTTTGCTTTGTGATGTTCTGTGTTTGCTTAAGCACAGAATATCGCAAAGAACACATCCGCACAAGAGCGGTATAAGTTTGGAAGTTTATCCTCAATTGTCCAGCTATGGGACATTGACAAGCTGTTACTTTTTACTTTTGTAAAAAGAAAAGAAAAATAATGCTATCTTCAAAATGAAATCTCTCACCAAATAGTTCAGTGATTATGCATTAATCAGCTGTCGGCAGAAGACAGTGGGATGTGCGAACGTGCAGCCACGGTGTGATTTGTCATCTCAATTTCCTCGTTTTTAGTCACATAAATCAATTTGATAGTAGCTTATTATAGTTACAAAAATATGTTACTTATTATAACTACATAAAAGTAAAGACATTATATATTTATTTTATTGACTTTATAGGAAGGTAAAAATCAAGTACTGCTGTTTTACGGTAGAATATCTGATGAGTGGTGGTAGACCCAGACGAGCTTGCACAAAGCTCTAAAAACATGCATTCAAGTAAAACGTACAAAAATAAATTATATATCTAACATTCACATATTTTTTTTAGGTTATTATTATGATAAGGGATATTTTATAAATATTTAAAGGAATCACAATTCAGTATTTTTTTTAAATTAAAAACCCCATACATAGATATTAATATTAAATAGAAAAATGAAGCCGAAACTTTTTATTAAAGTATTGAATCAAGATAAGCAATACAAAGCGCACAATAAAATATGTTAAAACATTTTCAGCCAATAAAATGATCAAATGTACAACAGAATGAGGCGATCAGTTCGAATAACCGCACGTCGTCGCTCGAACGTCGGGAAATTGAAACTTTATATGTGAGCACACTTTATCTTACCGACGAACCTAAAACCTTTCAAGCGGAAAATCCCCTGACGAAATAAAATAAAATATGACTTTTCTCATTACATTTCGTATCGCTATTGTTTTAAATTAGCTACGTAATTAGACAGTCGTGAACAATTTTTAACCCTTTTTTATAATTTAGTACTTAGTAATTTAAAACAAAAGTTACGCATAAACAAAGAGAGAGGGAGAAAGAGAAAAAAAACATTAATAAAAAATAAATTAATTTATTTTTTGTTGGTATACTTGTTACGTCTACTACTATTGTTATAATTAAACGTCTTGGTGGAAAAAATCCCTTTATTACCTTACATATGTTATAGGTAACATTTACCCTCATCATGCTTATCTATTTAAAGTTACGTACAAGGCTAGATATGCATCATAATATTGTCTTTTATTTAGAGAAACTATGTTTCTAGAAACAGAACTTCAAAACTATCTTTACTTTGAAAGCATTTTCATTTCGTCAGCGTTACGCTAGCTTTCCAACTTAATAAGAAACAAAAATAAAAGTGAACACATTTCAACTCAGAACTTCTACTACTTATATAATATTACATTATAAATTTCAATATATAAAGTTAAAAATAAATCAATTTCCCTAGGGCTATATTTGTTACCATAGTTGTGTAACCCTTCATGTTAATTTCACGGTGAGTGTTTTGAGTATAAACGTATACATTATTGAAATTAGACACGCATGCAGGTTTCCTCACTATGTTTTCCTTCACCAATGAGCACGAGCTGAATTATAAACTCATGAACATTTAGTGATGTTTGCCTGGTTTTGAAACCGCCATTATCGGTTAAGATTTAAGCCCTCTTTTTTTTATGAAGAAAAAAATATATTACTTTCTCTTTTTTTTCTATTATTGATTAAATTTATATAAGATTTTAAGAAGACTGGTAAATAGATCAGCTGCTGATAAATGATCCTGTTCGCAAACATATAATTGTGCTGTATATAACAGTCCTTACACCGACAACTGCCAACTACGGGTGCTAAGGCATATCTCTATAAATCATATAACTATATATGCCATATATCTTTGTAGGGTTTTATTCCGGTTTGAAGGGTGAGTGAGCCAGTGTAATTACATGCACAAGGGACGTTTACTTCTCAAGGATGGTGGCGCATTGGAGATGTTAGCGATGGTTAACGTTTCTTACAGTGGCCACGTTTAAGGGCATTGGTGACCACTTACCATCAGGTGGCCCATATGCTTGTCCGCCTATCTATCCTATAAAAAAGAAAAATAAACACCGAAAAGAGCGTAGAAACGGAAACTGACTAATCACAGATCGGTATTCGAAAAATTGTGTTCACATAGCAAAAGGTTACTTGATTATACTTAATGTTTTGTAAATGAATAGACTAGACAAAAAACGATATGAGAAATGCCTTACTTAGAATAGCTTCAAAACTTATGCTGTCTGTAAAAAAGAGTGTAAATTACATCCCTTGTGTTAGTAATTAAGTACACTGTCTCATTCTCCCGTTAATCCAGAATATACCAATACAAATTATTGATATTTGGCAATAGATAATTGATGAGTGGGCGGTACGCATCCAGACAGCTATGCACAAAGCTCTTCCAATTACTATATGTCGCTTGTGACATTTTGCAATTTGACCGCATTGGTTTTGTTGAATTATTTCCTCGTTTAACGGACGATTATTAACATGTATAGCATAAATCTATATAAATATGAATATCTTAAATTATATATATGAAAATTGAATGCCATATTGTTCAAATGTTTTGGAAATAGAACATAGAATCTCGCGAGGACTCATAATGAATTTGCAATTGTTTTGAGGCCTTGTTAAAACATAATATAAAGGTAACTTTTGCTTAATAATACTGTCGTATTTAAAGTTGTGTAGAAATTTAACATTATGTGACACTTTGAAACTTAAGTTTTAAATGTATTGTTCAGTTTAGTTGAACATTTTCAGTGACTACGACAATTTTAAAATTTTCTTAGTGTTATTAATATTTCATGAAAAAAATATTTAGGTAAGTTTTAAGATCTATTGAATAGTTTTTATTTATACTACATAAGACAACTCAAATCTTTGAACCGCATCGACCGGAGAAATTTTGTCAGTAAATTGTGTAAGTAATTCTGGTGCTTTTGCACTGGGGCATATTTTCTCCTACAGAGAAAGATATTATATAGAAGGTGGTTCTGACGTCATCATCATCAAATATTTAATTGCACGTATAAATAATAGATAAAACTCGAAATTAAAATTATATGTAATTTAGCTATAAATATATATTATTAAGCAAACAGTTATGTACTTTAGCCCACATAGGTTGGGGATTATTTTACATGATGTCTATCAACAATTTAAAAGACATCCTTGAAATGAACTAGTGATTTTACGCGTTTGTCTAACATAACGTATCTATTGAGGTTTCCTTCGAGTATTTATTAAAATCATTTTGATGAAGGCTGCAGCCGGCTGCTTCAGAAAATGATGAAGCGAACAAATGGCGCAAATATTCCAATATAATTTCAAATTATTAAGATCCTTGTGCCATTTGCAGTTGAAACACAACAAACTCAAACTCCATGTTCCAAGGAGCAATAGTGCCAAAATATTTCTAAAACATATAATACAGCCTTTTATTGCATTTTTCTTACAGATAATCGGAAATTGCGGTCCAACGTGCAAATGGTACGATCTTTGATATTACAAACGTTCGTTTTATCCTGCTTAAATTATCCTGAAAAAAACTCAGCCGATGTTTATCTCTTCGACTATGTTATCGTTAAAAACAATGTCTCGAGGCATGTATATAACATATTAAATAATTATATATATGTATAATTTATATGATTTCGCATTTTCTGTCTTTGTCATTGATTTGATATTCGAAAGATTCGAAAGTCACATCATTGATCAACTAATTACTCGCAAAACAACATTGTATTCTATTTTTTAATTAGTGAAGCAACGAATTATCAATAAAGTGAAAAAATATATAAATTTTGCAATCAAAATTCACGATGGACGTTTTCGTAAAACGTTTCCAGCAGTTATTTAATTTAAAGTCTCACATCACGTTAGCATTCTGACCAATCATTCAATCAACATACTGTAATTAATGGTTATCGAATAGCGCCTCTCATTAGCTTGTACTGTTCGTGTTGGTGATTATGCGTCCTTTGACCGAACGGTGGAGTATTAATTAGATTTCATTCTTCCCATTTTATTTTTTAATATTTTTAAAGAGAGACGCTTTAATAAAAGCTTCGGGCGCTTTTATAACATACCAAAGTAAAGTTATTCGTAAAAAATATTTTCTAATAATAATATCGTTAACACGCAATACAACAAAATTGCTAATTTTCTCGTCGCGAGAGGACTGTAAGAGACGTGCGGGTGAAAAATGAAATTTTGTTACCAGGCTTTATTTAGGCTCATACTTACGTTATAGTAACCATGGTCCCTACCATGTCAATGAGGTTCGAATAGTAAGAATATAACCTTGAGCTTTGATTTTTAAATTTTATAAAACAATATGTGCACATCTGTTTTATGATAACTACTAATCAAAGAACCGAATCTGTAAAGTTGAGCCATTGAGTTTTTCTGTCTTAATAGTTTTAGCTTACAGAATAAAAAAAGAGATATTAGATATGTAGAGAACTATGATTTACTTCGAGTAACTTTATATACTGATCTCAACTTTCATAAATCTATTACGATTTTTTTCTCTACATAAAAGAGCAACTATAACATTATATCTACGGATGTATATGTATATATACATACATATTATGTTCGTTATGCTACACGCGCCGTGAACAGCAGAATGACATAACACCGAATGGATAATCCTTTCTTTTCAACTTTTGATTTACACTAGATACTCTTAGTTTACATATTTATAGATTTTATTTACGAAAATATAATATTTGAAGCATTTCAAAAATATTTATTGATAAAATGATGTGTGTTTTTTATCAAAACGACGCACTAGAGCACGTTACCTGGCGTGTTTAATCAACCTGCCTTTTTAACGATCTCCATTAAAATAATAAATATATTTTACCTTTGTTTTCTACACAAAATATTTTATTAATACTGAGGTTAATTCATAACATTTATTTAATAATAGCTGTTACACGCCTGTTCAACTAAGTATGATTTAAATAATCTTCTTTTTTTAAATAAAATGTATTGGTTTATATTTTCTTTACACTGACAATCAATCAATCAATCAATCAATAAGCCTATTTATTCTGAACTTTCTTTTTTTTTTGGAATGTAGTTGCAATTATTGTGTGTTTTTATAAAATGTCTCTTAGTTCAGTGTGCGTCTTGACATAAGCCTCCTCTAACATTTTCCATTGTTGTCTATTTCAGCAACCCTCCTCCAATTAGGACCAGCTGTTAATTTGTTCTCGTCCTCCCATCTCTTTCCTTGCCTTCCTCTATTCCTTTTTCCGTCTCTAGGATACCATTCTGTAATAATTTTGCTCCACTTTTCTTGGATACTTCGCAGTATATGGCCCGTCCATCTCCATTTCTGTTGGTCAATCTTTTCAAGCACATCTGTTACTCTAGTTTTTGATCTGATAAAGGTGTTTCTTTTCCTGTCCCGTTTTTGACGCCAATCATGCTCGTCTCCATAGCTCTTTGGCAGTGTACTAGACTCGCCCTGTGGTGTTTAGTGAGGGTCCAAGTTTCACATCCATAGGTAAGGCAGGGGATAATGCAGGTATTAAACACTTTTCGTTTAATTTCTATGCTGAGGTCAGTGGATTTCATTACCTCCTTTAGGGACCAGTATTTTTTCCAGCTGTTTGCTATTCTTTTGTTGATTTCTTTGGTATTCTTGATCTTTGAGTGAGATGATTTGTCCTAGATAAATGTATTCTTCACGTAGTCGAGGGTGTGATTGTTAATTTTGATCTCTAGGTTTTCACGGTTGGATAATAGCTTAATCTTGTTAAGGTTCATGTGTAAACCGATTTTCTCGCTGTGTCTGTTCAAGTCCTCAATCATTTTACTTAGTTTCAGTTGGTTTTCTTCAAATAAGACGATGTCGTCTGCTTATTATACTGACAATACGCATATTAAAATATTATGATAATATTAGGATACATAACTTGCATCAATATAGTTTTAGTATGCTTAGATATTAGAAGATAAATATTCTAAAGTATAGTTTACTTCTATAGTATACATGTAAATACATTAATTTATCAAAATAATTAATTATTTTAACATAGGTGAGCCTTATAATTTGTCGATATGTGGTATTTTTTTCGATAGATGGTAGATTTATGACAATCAATAATCAAGTGTAACATTTCTATATTGAATAAAGCTTTTTGATTTTGATTTGATGTACAAAACACATATCTATAAGAAACAAATTAAAATATCGAAGTTCATGTCATGTTACCTACCAGTCGTTCAATTGAGTGGTAAAATACATTAACATTAATGTTTAATGAATGATGAACCTAATATTATACTTGTATATGAACACTTCATAGCAATGAGAAACCCATAACCGTTTCAGTTAACATTTCTATTTAGTTTCGTAGCGAGTTTTGATTACAGAATGGTATGTGCCACGAGGGAGGGTAACGGGTGTCTGTACGACTCTTGCTAAGTTCGTTCATCGCTCTAGTGCTTAAGTGTTTAATTACTGTACCTGTAGTCATGTGCATATCGAAGTATATATAGTAGTTCTAATTATAATGTTATTTTATTACTAACGAAACGTGTTTCCCAATACTATATTGTTCATGACAATGATATAAGTATTTCACTGAAATATTGTTTCTTTTTTGTTTTTATCATTTCGTTATTTTATTTATTGTAGAATCTACCGCCAAATACCAATACTTACTTGTTGCCAGTATAACTACAGGCACAAGAGATAAAATATATTTGTTTACAACGTTGGTGGCGTATAGGTTATGTGAGGAATAATTAATAATAATTTACCAAAAAAAGGTAATCATAAATATGCTTTATCTATTGATTTGGAAGTAAAATTATAACATTTTTAGTAAAGTTTGTTCTTAGAAAATTTGCAAAGAAATGACACATACTAAGCATTTCCCACCCTACAATTATTTGTCAAGGTTTGACACGGCTCGGGTAGGAGAAAGAAGCTACGTCAGAGGGATCACTTCATCCTCAGACTCACTTTTCTGCAGGCGGTTGCGAGCGGCGGCCGTTACACAGCGGGTGTTCTTTATATTTTATCGTTAATAATTATATTAGTTTTGCAATTCGTAATAATTACCTAGGTCTGATTAATCAACAGTTGTGTTGATTAGATGTGTCCATGTTGGTTTTAATAAGTGTTAGATTATAAATAGCGTTAATAGGATTGACTGGGACATTTTTTTTTTTATTAATGATAAAAGTGTTGATGTAATTAAGTATTTTTACATACATCTGTTATATTTGTTCAAATAATTATTAATTTAATATTGAAAATATAAAATCAACTTAACTGTCATTGTTTGTCAGATGCATATTGCGTCATTGTTTCGAATGACGTATGGACGTTAAGAGCAGTGGTTTTTATGGGCTTGAGGCGGTCGTCTGGGGTGAAGAGGTATAATTTCATTAAGTATCCAGCCCAAAACTAAATAAAAATTACTTATTCAGCCATTAAAAACGAAAATGGTAGCGATCGCCTGCCTAGATTAATCTTCCATTTATAATATTTTAACAGAATTTTTAACTTGACTTTTATATGTAAGCAAACTTTGTATGAGTTATCGCGGATTTATCTCGATAAATGTTTTATCAATTATTCAATTTACGGTACGTTTGAGTAGGAGAGTACAATCATTTCGCATTCTGACCAATTCGAACGATTGCTGCGTAATTAACGATTGATCAATATGTACCTAGTTGACTGTTATCGTGTATGGCGTCCGATTTACTCATGAGATATTTTCGCTGCACTGATTTTGTGTTTTTGCCGACGAATTTTTGTGATCTGTATATATTTTTTACAGTTGATATTCTGTTAAAAATGTAAATATTGCAGCTATTGGAATTAATTGGGAGGGTTGTAAGATAATCTACTAGTTAGCAGAACTTAATAATTAGAATATTCATATTTATTTTTTCAGAACTTAATATCTTAAGTCTCTATATGTTTATTTCTGTTACGAAAAAGGTTTTTGTATTAGCTTATTAGTTTACTCTGACTAATTACATTCAAAATGTTTGGTAAGATCTTTTATCTCCGTGAAATTTGCATCATATTTTTTATTGTCTCAGATTCGTAGTGTCATTCTATTGCTATCCCCTAAACAGTTAACAATCCCGGTAGGTGATATAAGTCATTATTCTCATACTATTTGAAGTTTATGCCAAATAACAATATTAATATTATTGTGATCCGGTTCGAAGGTTGAGTGAGCCAGTATAACTAAATGCACAAGGGACACGTTTAAGATTTCAAAGTCGGCGTATTGGCGATGAAAGGGATAAGTAATATTTATTATAGCGCAAGTGTCTATTTGTGGTGGTAACCACTTTCCATGAGGTGGCCCATTGTTAGTCTAATATTATATATTTACAAATGTATTTTATATAACAAAGAAAAAACGATTACTCTTACGCAGCACACATTGTAGACATGGTATACTAATACAGAAATAAAGGAAGCATAAACAGTATAATTAAGTACATAAAATTTAACAAATATAAAAATGCATGAAAAAATAAACTAATTGATTTTCTCAAAACAACAATAATAACATACTCATATTTATATTAATCATTGTAATATGAAATTGTATTTCAAACCACAGGTTATCATGCCTTGATTTTGTGTAAGATAACAAGAGTAATCTTTAAAGCATTAATTAACAGTAAGCTTATATTGAAATCTATATACACGTACATGAGCGAAATAAAATCATATTTACCCGTGCGAAGCCGGGACGATTGGCTAGTTTTAGTATATATATCATAACTGTAATATCCATACGATTGATGATCATGGCAGACATCAATCTTATTAAGAAAAACGATGTCACTATTAAAACAATTTCAGGGAAAATCATCATCATATATCTTTCATAACTCTTATGTATCAAAAATAAATTTTATGTTTAGAGAAAATTTTGTGTTTGCGATTTTTACACATAAAAGCACATTTATATTGACATTTTCTCATAAGTTAACTTAGTGATATAGTTATCATAGTAAATAGTAACTGGTATGTATAGTGCATTGCTTATTTTTAAATTAAGTGATATAAATTTACTGAAATTTTCTTTTATTGATTCCGATTTTATAAAACACAACAATAAATTAATTAAACATTCATTTACATTTTTTATTTTTACATTACTAGTTTATAAATCTATATTCGTTGCTGCGGCTTTTTAAGCGTTTTAATCTCAGGATGTACCAGTCGCATTAGATAGCTTATTCATTGAGAAAAGCTATTATACACTACTATTTATAAAATACAAACCACTGAAACAGGTCAGTTACGTTTAACGCGGGTAAAACCGCGCTGAACGGTTAGTAAGGAATAAATTGATAGAAGTTTTAAAGATTTTTTATTTAGTCTTCCATGTGACAAATCGTTATTTTTGTCATTGGTATTCTCATGTCTATCAAGTGATCTGAATAAAGAAAATAGTCTCGTTTTGCTAGCATCGCTTATACCAATGCCAATGTAGTGATATTGTGACTGATTGACGTCATTCTTTTTCAACATTGTTGTTTTTTCTGTTCATACTTACATATACAGCATTTTTAACTGGCATGCATTTTTAGATATTGATTGCTTAAAAACAGAAGATACAAAGATTAACTTGTAAGTTAAATATATATTAATATTACTGTAAAAAATATTTATTGGTTAATTAAACGATATTGTTTTCTGAGTTTTTATTTTTGGAAGTGATAACTTCTTATGGGAGGGTAAACCGCTTCGTAGCGTAACGCGTTACGTTGCCACTATTATCGACGCCGACTGCTTCACCTGAGAGTTGCCAACCTACCGCCATCTATCGTATACAGATAGTACTTATAATAATTTAGCAACTCTCAAGTACTAATTTAAATTATATTTAATATATTATAATTAATAATAAATATTATCACTTTTGTCGAGCGTCCCGAGACGCACACGTTTTTTATTATTGGTCTCATTTTTGTAATGAAGCACAGATATTAAAATTATGTTGTTCAGTTTTTACTTAAGTTCAAAGTAGGCATTATTCCTTCGAAGTTCTTTCGAAGTCGAAGAAAAAACAGTAAATTCATTGACAAAATTCACATATTCGATATTATTTGAATCAACAAACAAAATGTAGTTACACAATATCGAGTTCTTAGCGAACGATATTCAGACGAGAACACAACTTTTATTTGGTAATACCCAAGAGCAATTTTTATTTTGTTTACTTGCCTTTGAAGTTGAAAGAGAAAATCTTTGAAAAAGGATAGGTAAATCAATTTATGCAAAAAAGATACCGCTTTTTGTATGCAAATTTGTGTTGATTTCACAAAGATTGAATTGATGTGTCGTCAAATTGGAAACAAACAATATTCGCAGTTCATAAATATTATTCATGTTGTTTTTGTGGCTAGTGAAATAATAAATAATAATATCGAAACTAAATTAAATCATATTTTATCTCCTTTTATAAAAGGCTTACAAAAAATCCATTAAAAGTTATTCGATTGTGTTTTATTTCGACTACAGAACTTTTAGAGGTCCCAGGTTCGATTCAATAGAATGCGTTCAAATAAAAAGTTTCAATTTTCTGGAGTTCAGGCGCATGCAGTGCATTTTAAAACACCCATCGTCTTGCGCAGCCCTTTAAGATTCCCAGCTACGTTTCAGCGTTTCATTAGTTTGCATTCACTTTATATTACTATCTAGTCTTTGACGTCTCACTCACATTTTCTGTGCTTTTTTTGAAATATTTCATCTATTGATTCCAGAGTATCCCTCATGTTTTAAGTGAGGAATTTTCGTTTTGTTTTAAGATGTTCATTCTTCAACTAGCATTTGTATATCATTATTTGGTCTGTGGTTTTATTATCTTAAATATAATAAGGTTTTATTATATCGTGAAAATAATGGTACGTAACATTCCGGAAAATGAAAGTGTGTCCAATCCGCCTTATATACTCAAGCCTGCCTGCCACGGTCTCGTTGGTCTAGTGGCTAGTTATATGGCCGTGGTCACCGTGGTCATGGGTTTATTTCGCAGGTCGGGCCAATAAAGTTATTGGGATTTTCTGTCAGAAAATTCTCAGTAGCAGCCCGGAGTTTGGAAGGTGGAAAAGTGTGAACACTCCCGTGCCTCGGAAAGCACGTTAAGCCGTTGGTCCTGCGCCTGAACTCTTTCTGGTCGTGTCGGATTGCCGTCCCATCGGATTATGCTAGGGAAAAGAGAGTGCATCCGTGTTTGCGCACACACTTGTGCACTATAATATCTCCTGCGCAGTTGGCTAATCTCTCTTGAGATTGGCCACCGTGGCCGAAATCGGTCTGGAGGACGTTATATACTCAAGACTTTCATGCTGCTGATGGTAAATAGCCATTTCCAGCGCCTTTCAACGACTCAGAAGATTTCTAACAAATCACGAAATTTAATATTTAATATCTTATATGCCTGCAATGAAGGTGGTTCAATCACCCTTGTTGTGTCCACGATGCATGCAGGAGGAGTTTTCACAAAGCCCTATCATTAAAAAGAATAAAGTCAGAGCATACATATGTATCAGTTCAGTAGCAGTAAGTGTAAATTATATAAAAAAGTAAAATGGGCTTGTTTATAATGTCGTAAATTAAGGTAATTAAAGTAATAAACAGATTATCAGTTAGTAGCTCGCTTCGTTGTTGGGATAATTAGGGATCATTGCGTTAAGGAGGTCATAAATCTTATTCAAGATTAGGGGGAGCGTTAGGTTTAATTTGTAAGCTTTTTTGCACTGCACAACCATGTGATCAAAATGGTTACAAGCCTTATGCTTTTAATTACATCGGGTCACATTCGTTGATTTTTATAACTCATAGGTTGGATACATAACCATATTACAGATATACATCCGATAAATACTGGTTTCCTCACGCTATTTTCCTTTCCCACATGATGAGTTATAAGCACAAATATCTAATAGTATTATTATAATATTATTTCTATAATCAGAAATTCAGCGGTGCTTGCCCGGATCTGAATCCGCAATTTTTGGTTAAGATTCAAGTGTTCTAACATCTGGACCATCACGACAGTGACTTAGTTTCAATGGAATTTTATTGTTTGTTTTTATATACAAAAATAAAAACTACTATATCGACAACAATTCACAATGAAAAAATTAATAATACAACATTTTTGTTATAGATTCACTCACATACCAATACATAATCAAACATCTTTCTACAAACAATAAACTAAAAATCTAAATGACTAATTAGAATGTTAATAATGAACAGGATTATTTACCTGCCTTACAAATACCGTCTTGAATTCTGTTGAAACAATAACAACGATTTAAATCTAGAACTAAATGATCCAGTATTTTCTGCAATGACTTTGAAAATCTATATATAAAAAGACTTGTCCTGACTGACTCATAAACGCAGAGCCTAAGCCACTGGTTACAGACTTGAAATTTTGACAGTTGATGCATTTTATGATGAAAACGCGTATTGAGAAATGATTTTTGGAAATTCCACCCCTAAGGAGGTATACAAGCTTTCCAAAATTCACCACCTAAGAGAGTAAAATAGGGGTTGAAAGTTTAGATGGGATGTTCGTCATTTTCGATGCAAGAAGCATGAAATTTTATATAAAAGTTTTTGGCTAGATATAAATAAATATGTAATTTATGGTTTTTGAAAATTTACCCTCCAAGAGGGTGAAATAGAGGTTGAAAATTTGCATGGGAACTCCGTCATTTTTGAAGTAAGAAGCATGAAGTTTTGTATACAAGCCTCTGGTTGGAAATAAATACATACCTATTTAAAGGTTTTTGAAAATTTAACCCCCAAGAGGGTGAAATGGGGGTTGAAAGTTTGTATCGCGGGTCTGTCATTTTTTATGTAAGAGCATGACATTTTATATGGTAGCTTCTGTTTAGAAATAAATAAATAAGGATTTCAGGGTTTTCGAAAATCTAACCCCCAAGAGGGTGAAATGGGGGTTGAAAGTTTGTATCGCGGGTCCGTCATTTTTTATGTAAGAGCATGAAATTTTATATACTAGCTTTTGGTTAGAAATAAATAGGTATGTACTTCAAGGGTTTTTTAAAAACTATCCCAAGAGGGTGAAATGTGGGATGAAAGTTTATATCGCGAGTCCGACATTTTTTATGTAAGAATCATGAAATTTAATTTTAAAGCTTCTGAGTAAAAAATAAATCGTATGCATTTATTTTTGCTCAAAAGGTTAAAAATGATTTTGTCAATTTTAAAAATTCAACCCGTACGAGAGAAATGGGTTGAAATATTCGTATAAAAAATTGGTCTGATCTGCTTGAAATGTACTGTTTTCACAGCTTAAATAGACCATAAATAACATATTTTATTATTTTTGATTATGTCGCGGGCAAAGCCGCGGGTGAACCGCT
Organism: Nymphalis polychloros; assembly: GCA_905220585.2. Classification (NCBI taxonomy): domain Eukaryota; kingdom Metazoa; phylum Arthropoda; class Insecta; order Lepidoptera; family Nymphalidae; genus Nymphalis; species Nymphalis polychloros. The sequence goes on along the minus strand of HG992245.1, from coordinate 7,471,426 downwards.
AGTAATAGATAAATCCTTCTGCATTATACCGTTTCAATTAATGTGCTAATCGAAAGAATAATCAATTAATTTATTAATGAAACATTTGTGTTGTTAACGCATTGTTAAATGATTATAGAACAATATGTATTTTTATATTAAACAAATATACTGCCCATGAGCAAAGGTTGCTATGGTTCAATTGCGTCGCATTTAACTAATTGAATTATATCTACGTCATTATCGGTTGATCAATATGTGCCTTGTTAACGTTTCTGATATGTGATTTGTCATCGACAAATATATTCATTACTTATATACTTAAATATTATTTTAATGCTACATTAACGAAAGGAAAAAATACTACATCTTCAATAATATTTATTACTTCTCACAAAATAATTTAATAACTGAGATGACATTTAATTCGTCCCAGAGGAGCTGAAGGACCAAGTATATAAGCTGGTAGCTGTAATATTATTATGGCATTCTAATTTATTTTATATTTAAATAGAAATATTTATTTTGCGCAAAACTGTGTGTCGTTACACCACTCATATATCACATATTATATCGCCAAACAGCAATACCTAGTACCGATCTTTTCGGGTTTGAAGGATGAGTGAGCCAGTTTAACTACAGGCGTAAAGGACATAACATCTTTGTTTCCAAAGTTAGTGGCGCATTGCCAATGTTGGGCGGTAGTCAAAAATAGAAACTATTTTTTACATCGTCAATGCGTCGCTAACTTGGAATCTTGCATGTTTATTTCTCGTCCCTATAATAAAAATACCTCATTCTTCTCTTAAACTCGAATACAGTATCGTATTTATGTTTGGCGGTAGAATACTCTTACGTGGGTGGTATATACCCTGACACGACAGTAATTCATACGCTAACATGGTTGACTTCTTTTCTGTAAACTAATTTTACATAAAATATATATCAAATGGTCTGTAGTTTTTCTAGGGTGAAGTTTTATAAAGTAGCATGAAATTCCACAAACGGTGTTAATGCATTGCTATGCAGATGATAGTACAGTGCACGGGGAATACCACAGACGCGCAGGAGCTGGACGGGCGGAAACTGAGGAGAGACGGAGGGATCTTGTTGTTGAACTCAATAGGACGTTAGAATTCATTGCCAAATGGGGCTTTGATAATCTTGTTGAGTTTAGCGCCAAGAAAACACAGGTATGCGCTCTCACAGCGATTCATGCTCACACAATTTTCCCCTCCTCCTTCCCTCTGTGGCACTACGTTGGAGATACAAGGCAAAGTCGCCATACTGGGAATTGACGTTCGGGCGACCTCAATCCAAAGGATCACATCGAGGCTGTTATAAAAACAGCCTCACGAAAACTCGGAGTCATGAACAAGGTGCGGCGTTTTTTCACGCCGCAACAATTGCTCCTGTTGAATAAAATACAGGTGCGGTCTTGCGTCGAATATTGCTCGCACCTTTGGGATGGCTCCGCTATGTACTTACTGGAGGCCTTGGATCGGTTGTAGCGACGTGCGGTTCGCATTATTGGCACGTAAAAGTCTCAACATCCTCGAGCCTCTACAATTGCGTCGAGAAATAGCGGCACTGAGCGCTTTCTATCGACTATATCACGGCGAGTGCTCAGAGGAGTTATTCTCTCTCATTCCTGCTTCTCCTTTCCTTCACAAATCTACGCGTGCTGGCTCTCGATGTCACCGCCTAACTGTTACGTCGCGCACGAACAAATTTGGCAACTCTTTTCTTTGCTCACACCTCTAAAACAAGGAATTCGTTACCAGCACACGTGTTCCCCTCCTCTTATGACCTGGGTTCCTTCAAACGAGGCGTGAAGAGGCATCTTGCGGGCCGGCAAGGCGGGGGCGGCTAGTGCAAGTCATTCTTCCTGACTGCACTAGCCGTCGTCGCGTCGCGTACATTATAATGTTTTGCATTGGGTAGGATTAAAAGAGTATCGTGTATCATGCTAAACCAGAAGATTCCAGAAGTGGCCAGAAGGTTGACCTACTCTCTTCTGTAAGCAAATGATGTAAATAAAGCGTTCAATTAATGTTCAAAGTTTCTACTACGACATTATCCAAAAACACACATTTTTAATGGAATAATTATTCAAATAATTAATCAAAAATATTTTTAAATCAATTGTTTGTTCACTGCTGCTAATTGAACAATTTAGGTTATATGAAATTGAGAAAATAATAACGTTTCCGCGACGTGTTTAAAATATAAAGTAGGTTTATGTAAACAGCGATGACGATATATTGAGTGTTTGATAGAGCCTTTCAGAAACCCGCATACAGTTCGCCAAGGGAGATACTTGACTATGTTTGTGAAAAGATTTTCTATCTTTGTTAACGACGTTTTTTAATATATCAGCTTTTTATTAAATTAAAAAATATGTATTATTAGTATTGTTTGATACTACTGGCGCGAACTGGCTGGTTACAAAGAGAGTTTTATTAAATATGTTGTAATTGGTAGTTATATGTTATTATATAATATCGCTTTTGTTACTTATCGAGGAATGCTCATCATCATCGAGCGGACGTAACCAAGTTATGTGGGTGGAGTGATATGATAAATCGAGCATTCCGCGATAAAATATGTAATGTAACTGAAACTGGTAAAATTAAAAATAATAGTGAGAAATCAAATTTTAAAAAATTGGAATTCAATTCTTATCGGGTGTTCTCTGTAGAATAGATATCCAAGCTAGTGCTTTACATTCTATTTACTCCTGGATCGACTCAATGGCTTACTTGTTATAAGATACTATTTGAATAAATAATATTTTCGTTTTTCAACATTAGGAACACAGGTTTTAAGTATTTTATGTTAACAATTTAACTTAAATTTAAAATTTCAAACGTATTTCAAAACGTGTTTCATAAATTATTATTCTTTTAGTGTAGTTGTTAAGTTATATTAAAACAGAATTGTTTACGCGCAGTAAAATTGCCCCTGAAGTAAAATTTAAATAGTCGCGTTGCACATTTATGTTTCTTGAGGTAGCGAAAAATTAAGAGCAAATTATTTTCTTTCAAAATAAATTATAGTACTTAATAAAGAATGAATTAAAGTTTTTGTTATATAAAAATACTTTCATTATAACACTATTTGGTAATAGCCATATATGGAAGAAATTATAGTTTTTACGAGATATGAAATAAATCATTTTAGAATAAAATAAATGCTCGTATTAATACTTCACTGCCGTGTTGCTGTATAAAAAAATTATTAAACCGACTTCAAATAGTGTTATAGTACATTAGCTGCCCGTCCGTATATCGTACCTTTATATCTGTACGAAGTAAATAAGTTTATTACGGATATAATAAGTATTTTATCCCGCGCTATTTTTAAATCAATGAGAAACATGTATTTGATAACCGATCTATTCATGCGTGCTGTGCATCTGTTTTCAAATTTTAAAGAATACTGATCATTTTATAATAATAGTATGATATAGTAAATGCACTAAAAATATAGTATTTTAGTGCATTTTCTGTTATAATTGAAATCAGTACACTTTTTATTAAATATATTTCACACGCGAATATTTTATAAACTAAATAAGTCAGTATTTCTTGCTATTAAAATTACGTTATAATTTATTTACTCGTTAATTGGTACAGGGTTATATTCTAGCATTTATTTCTTTAGTAAAGACAGAGTGGCGATTGGTGTAAATATTCTCAGCATTACAATACGCGTGTGGCAGCTGCTCTGACTCTCATTCAGTTCTATTCTGTCAATGTTGCGGCTAGTGTTTTATGTGGTTGTGTCTGTGTGTATCACCTATGTGGTTTATATTATTCGATGTATTTAACAATGTTTGCAGCGCACAAACAGGAGCCAGTAAAGGTTTCATGTAAATTGTTAAATTGAGGAAATAGTTACACTCTGTTTTACTTACTTGGCGATATAATATAGGGTTTTCCATTAAGGGCGCTTGATCTTTGAAATGCAAAAAAAATACATGTAGGAGAGATATTTGCGATTTTTTTTTTTATTTGGATGGTCTATCGACCCCATTATGTATGGAATATGACATCATTCAAATGACCGCCACGGCTTCGGTTGGTGGCGCGCACACGAAAGGTCCAATTTTCGATGACTCTGGCGCACAAATCGGGCTGTATTTGATCGATGGCGTGGCGTATGTTGACTTTGAGGGCATCGGTGGTTTGCGGCTTGTTGGCATAGACCTGCGACTTAAGAAAACCCCACAAGAAAAAGTCCAGCGGGGTCAAATCGCACGATCTCGGTGGCCAGTTCACGTCGCCTCCGCGCGAGATGACCATGTCCAGAAATTGCTCGTGCAGAACTTCCATCGTAGCGTGTGCTGTGTGGCACGTAGCGCCGTCCTGTTGAAACCACATGTTGTCCAGATCCATATTCTCGATTTCAGGCCAAAAGAAGTTGGTTATCATCGACCGGTATCGCTCACCATTGACGGTGACGGCCACACCATTATCGTTTTCGAAAAAATACGGACCAATCACGCCTCCGGCCCAAAATCCGCACCAAACAGTCACTTTCTGCGGGTGCATTGCCACTTGGTGAACCTCGTGTGGATTGGTCTCGTCCCAAATACGGCAATTTTGCTTGTTGACATAGCCATTCATCCAAAAATGCGCCTCGTCGCTGAAGATGATTTTTTTGCCAAAATCGGCGTCAACTTCCAACTGCTCTAATGCCCAGTCAGCGAACACACGGCGCTGTCTATGGTCATTAACCTTGAGCTCTTGGGTCAGCTGGATCTTGTACGGGTGCAGGCTCAAGTCACAACGCAAAATTCGCCAAGTTGTCGTCTGCGAAAGGCCGAGTTCCTGTGCGCGACGCGGAATTGACTGCCGCGGGTTTTCGAGGACACTGTCGCGCACAGCGGCGATATTCTCGGCAGATCTCGCGTTACGTTGACGCACGGGAACCGGCTGATTGTTAACTGACCCGGTTGACTCGAATTTGTCCACCAATCGACGGATAGTCGACTCGGCAGGACGATCATCGCGACCGTAAAACGGGCGAAGTGCGCGGAACGTTGCTCGAACTGAAGACCCATTTTCATAAAACAATTTTATGATTTGCGCGTGCTGCTCGACACTGTAACCTGCCATGGTGGTTTGGGAGGACGGAATGAATATAACACACTGCATTTGACAGCTGTCACTCAAACAACATGGCCGCAATCAGCTGTCAAAGTTCAAGCGTCCCTATTGGAAAACCCTATATATGATACATATCTCAAAATAAGTAAAACGTATTATATTATTTCAGCTTGAATAAAGTATTAAAATTGATATGAAATATTTAGTTATCTTCTTCGATCAACAATACTACTAGTTAACGCTTCACGAACAAAACCAATACTCAAATGTGGCAACGACTGTATGTGGTAACTAAATGTGGTAACTATTTTAAATTAATATATTGAGACTTTACTACGCCGTATAACGACTATAGAGTATTACGGAGTCGCGCTTCGTATTTTTTTTGTAAGAATAGTTATTTATTTTTATTATGTTTTTATAACTTTTTGAAATCGGTTCAAAGCTGGCAAAATATTTATTTTTAATTACATTGAAGGTTTAAAAAAATAATTTCAAATTTTCACTTGAAAATTAAATGTCATTTTATATAAGTTAAAATAAATTTATTCAAAAATGAAATTTCTAAAATGAAATACTTATTCTAAAATGAAAATCTAAGCATGTTAAAAACATTTTGACAATTTCGTGCTTGCTATATTTCGTTTTGTTGGCGGTAAATATTTTTAACCGATTTCAAAATTATATATCTAAAATATTTAGTATTTTAGTCATTACTTTTTTAATAGTTCAAATTAATAACAGTTATTTATAAAAACAATATTTATTTTACTAAGGTATTGATTTTAATTATGTGCGGTTTTTTTTTCGTACTTAGGGACCTATGCAGCAACGGTACCCACGCCCTTTGCTTTAATATTGCGATGCTCTGCCTTTGATTTACTGAGTCTTATGTGCAGGTTGACTTGACTCATTTAAATTAAATTGCACATAAGAGTAAATAACCGTGACTGAAGGTGCGAACAGATGCGATGATTATTGATGATGTTGAAAAAAAAAATGCTGACTGAGATATTAACTGGCGAACACAACGTAACCATCGTTAATAGAGTCACTCGTATACGTGTAATATTTCGATATAAACGTTTTGTGTCGACCCTTATACAATGCGTACGAAGCCGGGATGGATAGTTAGCTTATAACATTAATAGGAATTCATTCTAATATCTTAATCTATTTGAACAACCAACAAAATATCATATAAATATATATATACTAATTTTCCTTTTACGATCGTATTGTACATCTTCCAAGTAGTCATGTGGGCACCACATATTCAATTCTCAACTCAACGAGTCCTCATTAGTCAGCCGTCAGTAAAGAAAGTGTAGGGGACGAGCGAGCGCGCGACGACGACTCGATTTATTCTAGAATTGTATTGTTCCGTCGCCACCTGAATCTGGATTCCGTTAGTGCTTAGCAATCCTTTCAGAGAGGATTTGTACCATTGTCTCTTGAAATGTTAGCTTTAAATAAAATCTTGAATTTTGCGTAAAATATTTTATAAATTTCATTAAAATATCTAGTTATTATATGTTTTCTTATCTAATAAATAATTATTATATTAAGAAAGGTATTTAATAACGGCTTAAACAATAATTTAACCGTTACATTTTTGCTCTAAGCATGCGATAAAGCGGTGGCTTTAGCCAGTAGTTTTAGTAATGGTTTATCATGCGTGTGCTCTTATGTCATTTATTTAGAATCGGTGCAGTGTGTAAGCTGCAAGAAAAAAAGGATTTGTCACAGTTGTACGCCAAGCCTTTCTGACGTCAACTAATCCCTGGAAATGATTTTGCCATTGGGTTGATTCTCAACTACAATACGGAAGGTTGAGACGTTTCCGTACTCCTTTGATTGATGAGCTTAAAATAAATAATAACTTTAGTCTCAGATAGGATGGCTAAATCCTTATTCACCAGAAAGAATCACATAATCAATGGCTCAACGTTAGAAAATGTGCGCCCACAAACGACCATGACAAAAATATAGTTTGTAATTACACGATTCTTGTGAGGTCAGCTACCGAACTCAAGTACTTAACTGTTATATTCTTTACAAACTACTACTAGGTAGTAAGGCTTTGTGCAAGCACATTTGGGTATGTACCATATATGCATACATACATAATTATTGTTGCTTTCCGCTTTGAAGGTTGAGTAGTCAGTGTAACTGGCTCGAGGGACATAGCCCATTATTAGTTTCCAAGAATTATGGTGCATCAACGGTGTAAGGAATCGTTAATATATCTTCCTTTGCCATTTTTTTCTTATGTAAGACGAGGGAAACGCTCTGGAGGCTCACCTGATGAAAAGTGACTACCACCGCCCATGGACATCTGCAACATCCGAGAACTTGCAGGTGCGAAGTTCGAATTTGGCTTTAACTTCCAATTGACCGCGGAACTGAACAACGTTCGAAATCTCGATGCCAAGTATCCCGTTACTGGCCGTGGCAGCGAGGTAAGTATTCTCTAAATGACAAAAGGAGACTTTTTAACGGTTAACGCGCAAACTCCATTGTTGGTGGTGAAATATAACATAAACTGCGTTTTTAAATTAAGTTGATTCTTTAATGGTCTAATTATATATATGTGTCCTTTTCTTTCTAAAGTCAAATAATACAGAAACAATAATGACAGAAAGAGCAAAATCAGCGTTTAACTAAACAACCTCTAAGCATCGGTTATAATATATAGGGTTTTCCATTAAGGGCGCTTGCTCGTGCAGAACTTCCATCGTAGCGTGTGCTGTGTGGCACGTAGCGCCGTCCTGTTGAAACCACATGTTGTCCAGATCCATATTCTCGATTTCAGGCCAAAAGAAGTTGGTTATCATCGACCGGTATCGCTCACCATTGACGGTGACGGCCACACCATTATCGTTTTCGAAAAAATACGGACCAATCACGCCTCCGGCCCAAAATCCGCACCAAACAGTCACTTTCTGCGGGTGCATTGCCACTTGGTGAACCTCGTGTGGATTGATCTCGTCCCAAATACGGCAATTTTGCTTGTTGACATAGCCATTCATCCAAAAATGCGCCTCGTCGCTGAAGATGATTTTTTTGCCAAAATCGGCGTCAACTTCCAACTGCTCTAATGCCCAGTCAGCGAACACACGGCGCTGTCTATGGTCATTAACCTTGAGCTCTTGGGTCAGCTGGATCTTGTACGGGTGCAGGCTCAAGTCACAACGCAAAATTCGCCAAGTTGTCGTCTGCGAAAGGCCGAGTTCCTGTGCGCGACGCGGAATTGACTGCCGCGGGTTTTCGAGGACACTGTCGCGCACAGCGGCGATATTCTCGGCAGATCTCGCGTTACGTTGACGCACGGGAACCGGCTGATTGTTAACTGACCCGGTTGACTCGAATTTGTCCACCAATCGACGGATAGTCGGCTCGGCAGGACGATCATCGCGACCGTAAAACGGGCGAAGTGCGCGGAACGTTGCTCGAACTGAAGACCCATTTTCATAAAACAATTTTATGATTTGCGCGTGCTGCTCGACACTGTAACCTGCCATGGTGGTTTGGGAGGACGGAATGAATATAACACACTGCATTTGACAGCTGTCACTCAAACAACATGGCCGCAATCAGCTGTCAAAGTTCAAGCGTCCCTATTGGAAAACCCATATTTATTTACGAAGATTTTACGGTTTATATTTCAGTTTGAACGAACATAATACAAAGAAACTAACTGATATTGTTTACGCTTGGAAAATAGTTTCAGAAGAGATATTGCCCAGTAAACGTTTAACTCGATTTTGTGTAGAATATCGATGAAATGAATGAAATGATAAAAAATATGTATTATAAAAAAGGGAACAAAACAATGTAACCCGAATAGATAGTATTGGTTCTATAAAAATATTTTTGAACAAATTCATACATTTATAAATACTTAAAAATGAATTTGGCCAACAAAAATTAGCAAAAAGCAACGTATATAATATGATATAACAAACTCGTACTTTGGCAGAAGTCTTAAATTTATACGTAGCTAGTGAAGGCTTAAGTAAGTGTGACATGAGGAGGAACAGCTCTGAGTGTCGCTAACTTAATTCATTACAGTGTCGTGTTTGAGTTTCTGAGAAGATAACTTTGTGTTGAGTGAGCACGTTGCCGCGAGCCCTGCTTTCGAAGTATCAGTGTCACCTGATTGAACGGCATTGCAGTAATTTATTACTTTACCAACTTGGATATTTTTGTTACAATATTAATTAACATACCAAAATTTATTGGTTTCAGTGTTATACTTTCATAGATAAGACTGAATTATGTTTTTTCTTTGTCAGATAACAAATTATGGAGTATAGAAGGTAACTTTCTCGGTATTTATATAAATATATTAGTTTTAAGACATATGTGTAAAAAATACATGATTTTTTTCACCACGTTTCACCAGTTCATATGTATGCCACCTCAAAATTCTTTTCCGCCACTCACGATAGGATAAACAAATTAAGTACATGAAAATTTAGGAATCCTTGTTGGAAATTCCCTTATCACGGATCCAATCCGCTATGTGCTACCACTAGGCTTTCGTATCGGTTACTTCGGATAATAACTGCAATTTTAACCAGAACTAAGCAAACTACAAAAAAGACGAAATGGGCTTAATATAAAAAATAAAAAATGTTATCAATCTTGGGACATCTTAGTGTTTTCTTTGTAACAAACATGTTATTCAAAATACTTTCAGTGTTGTTAGAAGGTCTGGTCTCGCGGGAAATTACTGTCGAAATCTGTGTGCTTTGAATCAATTGCAGCAACTTATTTGTTTATAAATACATATATGGTTTAGTATACAAATAAGTACACAGTTTATAGAACACAGTACTGGTAGGTACTTAAAAATATACTTTAAGTACCTACCAGTATATCTATTTATATATTTTACATAATGTATTTATTTGACATGAAGTTAATCACTTCATGTCAAATAAATACATTTCAATTTTTTACAATTTCTTAAGCTTTAGGCCAAGGGCTAGGCTAAAGCCATCAAAGTGTCAGATTTCGATAGCAAAAGTATATAAACGTTTCGAGAGGGCCGTGTAAGGCTTACGCAGGTGAAAACTGTAATTTTGCTAGTTTTAGGCTCGCTCTTAACATGTACATATTATGCTCTTTTATATGGTTGGGTTAATTATAGTTACTTTAGTTTTATCATATTTCAATTTCAAGAGATTTGTCAATACATTGTCAAGTTTTTATTTGAAGTATACATTTAAGTGCTTATATTTGTAAATTTTTTTTTATCGGATAATCGGTTATCCCGATCCATATCCACGCAACATAGATATCAACTTTTAGAATACTTAGAGACTTTTAGCCCTATTATATATTTTTTTCATTTGTAAATAATTATATTAATTACTGGTAAATAATAACTTCCAAATTGGGCACTTAGAATAATACTCGTAGTTTGTGAAGTCGAATAATACAACCAAAGAAAAACTAATCTCTTTATTTTATTAGTATGATAGTGAAGTATGTCGTTATATCAACGGTAGTACTATATTCAATTTACAACCTAGTGCATTAGTCGGACGTCAGTTGAGAAGAAAGCTGAAAGGACGTGCGAGCTCGCGGCAACGAATAGATTTGTTCCGGAATTGCTTTGTTCCGTCCCACCTGAATCTGATTGCGTTAGTACTTACTTCTTTCAGACTGAATTTTGTATGACTGTCTAAAGAATGAGATGATGTATTTTAGTCTGATTTTTGGTTAACGTTGTAGCTTTTTTCCTTTTTTCCTCTGGCAGGCGGGTTGGCAAATAACGCACCTAAATTGGTGTGGTCACTATCGCACATTGGCATTGTAATAAATATTAACCATTCCATTCCAATGTGCCACCAACTTGGGGACTAACCAGTATGTCCCTAGCACCTGTAATTCTAACCGGAAAATAACCATATTAAGTAATGAAATTTCTATTTGTTTCACGGCGTCGACGAATTTATGATTGCTTAATAAGTCAGTCTGAGTTTTGTTAAGATTTGTAATCTTAAGTAGAAAGTTTTAATTTCCCGTCATTCAGGCCAAGACGTGCGGAACTGTCAAAAAGTAACGAACCTACTCTTTGATATCGAGTTGTATAATTGCATTATTTTATTCAATCATTAATAATATACTTTTTTATGCGTCGGTTAAAGTTATTATTGCATGTACATATATATGTTTCTGTATTGCTTATTTTATTAGTCAATATAAGGGTAACATTTTTTTTTAATATGATATTCTTAGAATCTTCGTAATATAAATTCTTGTATTCTTCGTTCATGCGAGATGCGTGACAAAATGTTATTTGTAATTCAATAAAGCTTCTGAAAAGATGTACAATAAATGAAATCCTTTAACGGATTTATATAAAAACAGGTAAATTATTATTTTTTAGAATTCGAAAAATCATCTTATTGGTATACCTATACATATATGGAAAATATAATAAAGTCCGTACGTAAAAGTGATATAAGTTTTAAGAACTCGACCAATATAAATCGTCTAATAATAATACTTCCCTTGCCTAGTAATATAAGGATTTAACTGTATGAAGTAATAGTTTTTTTTTATTGTGTAGGTAGACTGGCTAGTAGATCTGATGTTAAGTGGTCATTACCGCCCATAGATATATGCATCAAGAAATATTAACTCTTAAATCACCAATGCGCCATGAACCTTAGGAACTAAGATGTTATGTCTATTGTAACTATAGTTACACTGGCTCACTCCCCATTCAAACCGGAACACAACTGAGCAGTGTTGCTTGGTGGTAGAACATACGCTGACTGGACGGTACCTACTCAGACGGGCTTGCAGAAAGCCTTATCACCAAGTGAGTAGTGTTATATAATATATTACACAATGACGTTGAATCGAAATCTCTCTGCAATCAACTTTCACTGTCCTAGAACAAATTCAAGACATAAATATAGTTATAGTAACTCTAAATAAATTCGCAAGAAATAGTTTCATTGTTAAATATAATAACTTAACAATAAATTAATTCATTAAATTGATTATTTATAATATTTGTATCTGCAACAATTATTCATTGTTTTTAATTATATATTTTTATGTTTATACACTGTATTTTATTTGATTTATTCATAATATGGAATTAATTAGGTTTAAAATCGATACTATTTTCAATGTAATTTTTTACAGTACTATATGTTTCCATATTAATAAATAAATAAATAACAATTTTTTATATGACATGGACTGAAAAATTAATACTGTTTTATTCATATAGTAAAAGATTATTTTTATTTCTAACCAACATTAAAAAATATATATATATATATATATATATATATATATATATAGTCAAGTCAACTAATAAGGCGACTTTAGTATATGTATGTATGTAACAGCAGATATTAATGGATTTTAAATTGTAACAACAATATATGTTCAAGTACAACACCTCTTCGAAGTTGTCATATTTCCGTATGTGGTCGACTCGACCTGGTTTAATGCCTTTAACGTATTGGTGCATATAAGATAAACCCATTTTTGTTTAATTAAAAAAAAGTCTAAATATCTCTTTAATATATTTATTGAAATGTCTGCTGTTGTTGAAAATAATTAATCTGCTCTATTTTTAATTTCCAATTTATTATGTTTGTGATTTTACGTCTACGGTTATTTTACGTCTTTTACGAAAAATTATAAATTATAAAAATTCACATTGACATATAAATTATATGAATACTTCGTAACCAGCTTAGGAAAATGAAATCTAAATCGTACTCAATAATCTTTATTTTTAAAAGAGAACGTTTATCATATTGTGCAGGTTTAAATATTTGCAAAGACCGCCTGATATATATTTATTAAATATGTTATCTGTATTAACTTTAAATATTTCTCTTAGAGATTGAATTTTTTAGGAATTCTTGTCATTTCCTTTATTTTATCGTTCATATTTCATCAAATTTGTATTCTTGAATGAAACACATTATGGTTTTATCGATAGTATTATATCGTAAAGCTTTTATGAAAATTCAGTTTGGAGAAACTTAAGTAAATGGAATATTTACTTGTTTCAAAGAGAACTACGTCATTTGCAAATAGCAAAGATAATTGGTATATATTTTTATACAAAGACGTTTCCATTTCTGTTTTATGAATATAGTCCCTTGAACAGATAAAAAGAGCTTTGGTGAGAGTGACATCTTTCAGTTATTGTTTCTCGCTATTTTTAGATTAGAATACTTTGCATATAGATTAGAAAGATTTTACTCTTATTTTACTTTATTTTTAAATAGTAAGTAAGAGGGGTTGTTTTAAATTTATTTTATATGTACTTCTTGTAATTTATTAATAAAATAATTTATCCGGTGCGAATATCTTTCTTTTGATGCCTGATTTTTGTCATTCTATCTAGCTAATGAATAGGTATGTTTGTTTCAGATAAGTCAGAGCATGATGACAATCAAAAGAAGTTACGTCTTTTTTTGTTTAAAATATATATATTTAAAATTATTAAAGTCATGTATTGAACAGATTAATTACATTCTGAGTGTTATTAATAATATTTGCGAAGAAACTACACTATCTAATGGGTACAAGCTTCGATGGGAACAACACTCGTCTGGTGTAAAGTCACAGCAAACAGATGGAGGCGAGGATTATTATAAATGACGTGGCGCGGAAAAGACGAGGTCGTCTGATCTCCGTTTTACAATAAACCAGATGTTCTTTAACAATTTTATTTCGTATTGTGCAGTGAACTGTACAAGTTGTAAAAATTAAACCCTGTTATTTTGTATTTTCTACTAAATATGAGCAATATGTGCTAGCAATTTTTATGTAAGTTGGGACAAACGATCAGGAGGCTCACATGATGGAAAGTGACTACCACCGCCCATGGACATCTGCAACACCCGAGTGCTTGCAGGTTTGTTGCCGGTCTCAAAGGAATGAGTACGTTCTTTTCTTGAAGGTTGCTATGACATATCGGTTCGGAAAAAATTCTGGCGTAAGCTGGTTCCATAGTGGTTGCGCAAGGCAAGAAATGCCTTAAAAATCGTCCTGTTGTGGATTTCCGGACATCGAGGAGATTTTTTTTTTGTCATTAATAGGCCAGCGTTTGACCATTGTCTTGCCTGATGTTAAGCATAGATACGGTCTAAGATGTAACACGCTTGCCTAGAAGAAACCTGTTCACTCTAGATTTAAAGACACCAACGTTGTACCTATCGGGAAATACAGATATACAGATAAGGATGCAATGCCTGACTTTTTTGTATGAATAGTTTGTTTTGTATGAGTAGTATGTTTGCAAAGCTTGCACTTTATATTGATATTTTAATTTCCCGTTCGGAAGTTATACTGCAGTATGGAAGTCGAACTTTTGATAAATCATAAAATCAATAAAATGGGGTGTGCATCTCTATGCGTATTGTGTACTGTTAGCGACGCCTTTCCTCCTTCATATCTTTAACAAAACTGCATTTTTTAATTGTTTTTTAATTCAATTTACATTAATTATTAGGGCCCTATTCAGCTAGACTATTTATTTATCACATGGACTACGATATTCTTTTCTTATTTTTGATATAATTCTTTTAATAGAAGTGTCCATTTAAAACTAAATTAAACTATAAGCGAATGATGAACATTAATGACGAGATCTTCTAAACTATGCGCCAGGTTGACTTGAAATTTATGGATTTTGTTCTACTCTCATCCAAAACGGATTTATCACATATTTTATCATGCTCTTTACATTTAGGAGAGTCCATACCAAACATTAGTAACAGTTGCCTTAGTAACCGTTGCCATAGTAGCCGATTTCATGATGTTTTATATTTATAAACTAGCTGTTGCCCTGGCTTCGCTCGCACGTAATCTATATCTATACTAATATTTTAAATTTTTATTACGGTGTTTTTTTATTCATCAGTGAACTTACAGTGATGAAAATAAGAAAATTCTGCAGTACGGTCAGGGCACCCCCGTCAGGAACGAAGTTCGTGTTTCAAAACGTTAAAAATGTAGATTTTTAATTGACTATATTACTTTATTTTTATCACACCAAAAAGCGCCTCCACCTCCTTTATTCCACTCTCTAATCACAGATTAAGAAATGATTTAAATTTATAAAATACATTTGACATTTTTTTAGGAAAATAGTTTTTTATTTAAATTTAAATATAAAATAGAGAATTATAAGCTATATATATTTAAAAAAATCAACTCACAATTTTTTTTATTGACAATTACCTACACACAACCGTAATATAACAATCAATATAAGCAAAAATTATTTCACCTGTGCTTACAGGAGGCGCTGCTAACAGAATTCAAATAGACGAAAGTTTTACTTATTGCATAAAATAATAAAATTTGATTGAGAATAATAATATAAATTCCTACGGATTTTATTTTGAATATTGTCACAGTAATTTTAATAATATATAAAAATGTATTTAACAGTTGCAAACAATCAAAACAGTCTACTATAAATTAAGTATTAATAGCTTATAAATAATAGTCTAATATTTTCCAATAACTATTGAAATATAAATTTCGTGTTTTAGACATTTTTTAAAATAAAATCATTTAAAAAATAATAAAAATAATATCATTGTTATTGCTTGGAGCGCCCTCTATAAATTCAGATATATAGTTATTAAGAAAGATGGATCCTTACAATGTAGTACCTATTATTGCACTCACTAATATAACGATATTATCGAACTTTATACAACCACAAAATCTCAGTATTTTTTGAAGTTTGAGTATATACTTTATCATTTTTAACTAAATTCACTTTTGTTTACTCATCAACCGTATAAAATAGAAAGAGACGGATAGGCATAACGCTAAATCGTTATGCGACATTTTCTGCCATTTCATTCCACTGTTAGGTTTAGGTTTAAAGGCATTTATTCTCAATAAGACATATTACAAGTCAGTTACTTGAGAACAGAGCTTACATGTGTAAAATTTAATTCTTAAGTGCTATGTTTTAGGTAGTTGGGAAGTGTTAATAATTTTTTATAAGTGGGTATTTTTTAGGTTAATTTTAAATATGGCCTTACGAAATTTACACAAATAAAAAAATTGTTTACAAATAATAAAGAATATATAAAGAATAAAAAAGAAGAAATAATTAAAATAAAAAATAAAACAATAGGCTGATCAATTGAAGTTAAATTAAATAATAATAATAAAAAGTTTGAGATGATAAGAGGTTGAAATTATATTGATTTAATAATAAAAGTTACATTTTTAATAGTAATAAGATTTAAATGTTACGAATTGGTAAAGAAAGATGGTTTCCCCTTCATAGCACACAAACCCCGCGTACCGGCAATAAGTCCCGAGGCGATAGCAGCGTTTTGTTGTTACGTGCATTTCAACTTTTGAAAGCAACTGGCGGGGTTCGAAACCGCAATAGGATTACAGACAGCCCTAGAAGCCTGCACGCGGCGGCTAATACGATTTTATTGTCAATATACAACTTTTTAAAGCTTTTAACTTTGTTTTTACTCGTATATTTGCTACGCTAGCAATTACGCTGAAACGATGCGTAAATAATGTTTATTGTATTTACAAAATGAATTATCGATAAGCTTGAGCTTTATATAACCTAATAATGTTTAAAAAAAAACTTGTATTGTTTTCGTATTTCAAATGTGAGAAGTAACTAAAATTCGATTGAGTGGCCAGCATTCCTTTTGTTGGTGGTTCCTTTGAAATCGCTAGAAAATAGCTTAGCCAACCGATTTGTTTCAGCACTGCAACCAATCAAGCTTTTTCAATTTTCGATCGCTGACGAACGAAACCTGAAACAACGGGCGCAATGAATCGGCGCAGTGAGCAATCGTCAATTTGCAAACCGCGTTTCATTTTACGATACACTCCAATCCATTTCTGGCTTCTTTTATGACGATCTTCTATAAAATAATTACTTCGATATAAATATATTTTCAAACGAAATAAACATTTATTTTGAGTGATGGCCAGTCTTGAATTGACATTAAGTGATTAGGAACTTTGACAAAAATCTTTTATGATTGTTACAACGACTTTTTTGAACTATGGGTTAAAATTTCTTACAAATATCCTAAGCACAATAGAAATATGTTAATACTTAAAAAGTACCCAAAATATAATTAAGCCAGCAGTTTTTATAACTTTATTTTATATAGGTAATGTTAATGTTGATAAAATGTACCGTTCAGAGGATATGCTGTTCAAATTATTAAACATTACAGGATCGTTCTATTCGATCGGTGTATGGATGTGTTTTACACAATTCGAATTGAATCGGAGGCTGACTTTTTTCTTTTTTCCACAGACTTCCAATAAAGTTATTTTTCATGTTTAATTGCAACTTCTTTTATTTTTGAATTATTTTGTTTGGAAGAATTAGTAAAAGTATAATATCTTTACTCATAAATTTTGTTATGCAGGTGATTAGTTAAATGATGCTGTTAGACACAGCTTCATTCGATATCAAATCAATAAGGAAAGAAATAGAAAAATCGATGTTTAACGAAACAACCGCCAAGTAAGGCCGTAATTAGTACATGTCTAAAAGGTGATAATCTATTTTGTCGTTAAACCAAAATATTTATCTCTTAACTAGCTGTGCCGGCGGTTTCACCCGCGTCTAATTTAAAGAAATTACTTAGAGTAGACTTATAATATAGGGTTTTCCATTAAGGGCGCTTGATCTTTGAAATGCAAAAAAAATACATGTAGGAGAGATATTTGCGATTTTTTTTTTTTTTTGGAAGATCTATCGACCCCATTATGTATGGAATATGACATCATTCAAATGACCGCCACGGCTTCGGTTGGTGGCGCGCACACGAAAGGTCCAATTTTCGATGACTCTGGCGCACAAATCGGGCTGTATTTGATCGATGGCGTGGCGTATGTTGACTTTGAGGGCATCGGTGGTTTGCGGCTTGTTGGCATAGACCTGCGACTTAAGAAAACCCCACAAGAAAAAGTCCAGCGGGGTCAAATCGCACGATCTCGGTGGCCAGTTCACGTCGCCTCCGCGCGAGATGACCATGTCCAGAAATTGCTCGTGCAGAACTTCCATCGTAGCGTGTGCTGTGTGGCACGTAGCGCCGTCCTGTTGAAACCACATGTTGTCCAGATCCATATTCTCGATTTCAGGCCAAAAGAAGTTGGTTATCATCGACCGGTATCGCTCACCATTGACGGTGACGGCCACACCATTATCGTTTTCGAAAAAATACGGACCAATCACGCCTCTGGCCCAAAATCCGCACCATACAGTCACTTTCTGCGGGTGCATTGCCACTTGGTGAACCTCGTGTGGATTGGTCTCGTCCCAAATACGGCAATTTTGCTTGTTGACATAGCCATTCATCCAAAAATGCGCCTCGTCGCTGAAGATGATTTTTTTGCCAAAATCGGCGTCAACTTCCAACTGCTCTAATGCCCAGTCAGCGAACACACAGCGCTGTCTATGGTCATTAACCTTGAGCTCTTGGGTCAGCTGGATCTTGTACGGGTGCAGGCTCAAGTCACAACGCAAAATTCGCCAAGTTGTCGTCTGCGAAAGGCCGAGTTCCTGTGCGCGACGCGGAATTGACTGCCGCGGGTTTTCGAGGACACTGTCGCGCACAGCGGCGATATTCTCGGCAGATCTCGCGTTACGTTGACGCACGGGAACCGGCTGATTGTTAACTGACCCGGTTGACTCGAATTTGTCCACCAATCGACGGATAGTCGACTCGGCAGGACGATCATCGCGACCGTAAAACGGGCGAAGTGCGCGGAACGTTGCTCGAACTGAAGACCCATTTTCATAAAACAATTTTATGATTTGCACGTGCTGCTCGACACTGTAACCTGCCATGGTGGTTTGGGAGGACGGAATGAATATAACACACTGCATTTGACAGCTGTCACTCAAACAACATGGCCGCAATCAGCTGTCAAAGTTCAAGCGTCCCTATTGGAAAACCCCATATTTCAGTATATACAACATTTTTAGTTTTATTTTCGTGAAGTTAGTATTTATTGGTTTTCACCGCACCCGGATATCTAGATATCTAGATAGGGCAACAAATCATTGGCCATGAGAAAAACAGCATTCGCGTATATCTATTGCGATATACGTAAATGTCTTTCCCTGTGCTTTATTTTGGTAACTGCAAGCGATATTTTCAAAGGAAATTGTGTCTTTTTTAAACTGGAAATTAAATCTGTGTATTTAAAAAGAAGTACTTATTATCAACTAAGTATTTTCAAACAAACTATTCAACTACCTTCTTTTTCTTGTTGGAAAAACGCGTTTACGCATTTCCTCCACATGAAGTGGGAACACCCACTAAAAAACCAGCGGTATTCTCTCCCTTTGGTCGGAGGACATCACGGGATCGCTTGCGCATGCTACCGTGACGCCCCGACGTCCGGCCTGCCTGTGCGAGCTGGTTCCCGGTGCAGGGGTTCCCGGCGGCTGTTAAGGCGGGGACCGGGGACGGGGGTCTTCTTCGGCGGATCGAATCAGTCGAGGCTGTCGCACTTCCGCTTCGCGGCCTCCTTCTGTCATGACACTCTTGCAGAAGGAGGCAGCACCTCTCGCTGTTGAGAATGGCGTTAATCACACCCGGCAGCAAGAGATCTCCGCCGACTATCGCCGCCAGGGTATGCCTCTGAGGCCACTACGCAGCACACCCCGCCAGAGTGTGGTGCGCCGTGTGGCGAATGGCGTCCGTCGCAGGAGGGTGATACCTCCCGCCTCACTATCCCGTGCAGGTACTTACTGAAACAGTCACATCCGGTAAGCACCTACCTTACCCTATACGTAAGTATGCCGCTTTTCTTTGCTAAACAGCGATTCAATTGGGGGCGGATCGCCTCCACTATTGCCAGGCCCACTGATGGGAACCTCAGGTCTTCCTCACATCTGCGAATCAGCGATCTTGGCTTGAGCCCTGACTCGCCCCACCTCCGTGGGGACAGCCACCGTTTGCGAGCACCTCCGCCTGGAACCAACACAACAGAACCGAACAGAAAAACAGATAGCCTATGTTTTAAGTTAGACCGTGATGCGGGTACAAAGGTACAGACAAACAGACAAAAAATGTATAAATTATTGTTTTAGTTTCTCTTGCTTTAATAAAAACCCCCCATATAAGTTTTTTCCCGATATCTTTAATGTCGTAACATCGGCCTCTTACAATTTTATTATATGTATAGATAAAATAAATTTTGATACGGTGAAAAAACGCTGTTTAAGTAACATGTATAAAGGTTTATATCCAGATAACTAACTCTCAAAATATTCAACATTTAATATTGATTTTCCATATATGTACCCATGTAACGTTTTGTGTTTTGTTGTATCACAACAAAGCCCGAGTAATTAAGCACTTAGAGAGGAGAATCGTGCTTGGATAATGAGCAAAACTTTAGGACGCCTACGGCACTGACTACCACAATAGCCGCTTAGGTTTATAGATTATGTCTGGGTGCCTCTCTCTTTTGCTCTTTGATTAAAATACGAGCTGATATTATATAAAGTAATTTTGTGTATAAATTATACGTACCGATATACTTTTCACATTACCTATATATATATATATTACCTACCTATGTATATATATTACCTACCTATGTATATATATTACCTACCTGTATATATATATTACTTACCTATATAATAACTGATTGACATAAATTAACAAACAGTCCAATGGGGCTAGCACCATCGAAAATTGCATTCAAGTTCCATTTACACAGTTAGTTAACACTAAATAAGGATTTTCGAGTTTCAAATTAATTCCGGTATCAATTAAAATTTAAGTTTATAACAACGACAAAAGCTTTAGCTACACTTATCTACTCTGATATTTGATATAATGTTTGATATAACGCATAAAGATAAAAAGTAGAGCTAGGTTGAGATGTATTACATGTGAGATATTTGACTGAAGATATATGGGGAGACGGCTTGGCTATACCGATTATATTGTAACCCCGTACACACAATTTATCATGTGATAAATACACGTACATAATGACTACATTAAAATAATATATCTCGGGATGATATCTCACCTAAATTCGTGCGATGTTGAGCCCATTCGTTGTTATATTGACAGTTTAAGCAAATATAGTTTAACACGAATAAATAGGGAAATAGAACGAATATTGATTATGAAGTTATTTTCACTAAAGGAAAAGTGTTTGTTGTATGTATGATGTGTATAATTTTGATCCCTAATTGCTATTGATATTTGCTCTCTTGTAAAAGTTTACAAAAATATTTTATAAAATCCTCGATTAATGATTGAGTTTCGGGTAAAAAGATCGGCTCGTTACTACTAAAAGTTAATCGGGCAGTTCTGAAGCGGGTCGCTTGTTAGCACACAGTGCGAAGTAGTTCACAACCCATATTGGAATTGGTTCACTTGGATGGCCCAGTTGGAGAGAACTTTAATAATGGAAAGAGTCCGATAGCTAAACTTCTGTGATAACGATGCTTACTAGCAAACTTGGCCAACGGCGAAACAAAATCGACTAACGCGTCCTGTAGGCGTTTTCGTGTTCGATTTTAGCTGTAATATACGTGAGCTTTAATTCTTCTTTTGAATAGAAAATTTTGTTATTCTTTTGAAATCGTAACAAGTTTTTTTATTATATAAGAGACTATAATTCGTGTTTAGGTTTTATATCATTATGTGTAATGATGAAGGTTTTCTTGTACTAATAGCTTGAATTAAATTCTAAAACACTTATATCTAGAAAATCGCAACGGTTCAGCAAAATACGCCCAAACCACAATCGTTCTTTTTAGCAGGACAGATTATTTTGCTAAGTATAAATCCATACCACTACAATCTGAATAATATTGTATCATTTTTATTGTATTTTGTATTATTTATAAACCATTCGAAATAAAGTTTCTTTGAAGCAAAGTTTTCTTAGTCATTTTTATGAAATTTTTAAGCCAGGTGACATAGAAACGTTGAATAATAGTTGTCGCATTTTGGCGTTGTATACATCTGGTCATGTCGTCACGCAATGTAATGTAAAATATGCTGAGGTGACGACGCGCATTAACCTGTGCTAACGTCCAAACTTTGAAAACTATGTGTTGGATTTGAATGTGATAAAAGCGAAACTTTTCAAATATACCGTATTGATGGTAACGTATAAATTCATTTCGTAACAAAGTTATAATTTTATAATATTACAATCAACGTGTATATTGAGTAAAAGCTTATATGAAGTGCTTCATTAAAACTATTAAAAGCTTAATTTTTTTTATAGCAAAAATAAATCGAATTTAAATTCATATGAACATTTATTTTTATATGTGTAAATACTAAAGTATCTGTTTGTATGTTACAATATCACAACTAAACCACTGAAACGATTTCGATGAAATTTGATATGAAGCAAGCCCGAACCTCAAGGGAAGAAATGTATAGGCTATTTTGCATGCTGCCCACCTTCGCCTACCCTTAACACGTGGATGAAGTTGCGGGCGAAAACTACTTTCTTATAAGTAATCTTCTGTTGGAGCTAGATTAACGATTCGATTATCATTATTCACCTTTCCAAATCTGAGCGGCCATTTTTTTTTAAAATATGTTTTAATATTAAATATATACAAACAAAACAGGTGCGGAAATAATCAAGTTAAAGCTAACGTATGAAACTCCGAGTAATAATTAGTCAAAGCTGAACATTGCTGATTCGTAACACGTGCAGAGAGAACATGAAGCCTCAATCGCGTAACTGGCACCAAATAAGATCACTTAAATTCCAAACCCGTAGCTTCACCTTCCGTATAGCTATCTCCGTTAGTTCTCTTACCTATATGAACCTCTACAGTAATTACACAAAAGAAATTGAACGTTTAAACACAGCCTTCGGTGGCTATTAGCTCCTGCCGAATAAACTGGAAATTACTAAACCGTGCCTTGTAGCCATGTTATTAAGTTTAGTAGTCTACTGGGTAGTACTGCGCTATATCTTTAGTGAAAATAACCGTCTACCTTCGTATTTACGTTTAAATATTAAAACACAAGCAATTCCTGAGCTTGGTTGTTGCTAGGTCGGCCTTAAGAACGCAAATTCGATGATTTTCGTGTAAAATATTTTAACCTTTATTTTTAATTTATTTCTTTTTTTATGACACAATAAGAACTTGAACGTGTAATTTTGCTTAAATGTAATTTCATCAGTCATTATATTGAATTTTCAAATCGATGTCTGGTTTTAAGTAAGCCTTTATCCGATAATTAATCGATATATGGTATAAGTTATATGGTAGAAGTAATTCTCTTGCATTACTAATCTAATCGTCCAATAGCACATTTCGGCTGACTGACCCGCCTGCTGTTGATCGATCAATACAATATATTTATTAATACGAGTGTATTTCAAAGGTCTATTAACTGCTATTCAACTGGTTTGAATATTCCAATGATGTAGCGATTTTCTATGTACGAATCGTAATTCTACATTATTATGTTTTTTACATTATATTTGGAAGTTAAAATTTAAAATATTAAGAAACGTCAGGATATAATTATGAAAGCAATAAATCAACAAACTTGAAAGCAGTTCGACCGCTAATTAATGAAACGAAAAAAGTTAATATTAAAATTTTACACAAAACATTGAATGTAGTACATCTGAAACTACGAGATTATATATAGATATATTACTAAGAATTTTTAATTCGCAGACTTAATTTGCTTAATTTACCGTATTACGAATATATTTCATTAATTATTATACGAATATATTTCATTATTATGCACCTATTCATTTTCGCAGTCAGTAAGGACCACCAGGGATTCTTCGTGTCTGCTTAAAATATTTAAAAGTTCCGCCTGCAACCCAGGCTAATTGAAAACCTAAATAGAAACAAGTGCTGTTTCAAAATATGATAATGTTTTGTCGATTTTATTAAAAAAATATAAGAGTGTTGTGTCCCGTCTGTGGTTAAATACTAAGAAAAAAATATCTATAAATTTTCCATATATGTAGATGGAGCACCATAAATAACAAAGAGTTTTAAAACTGATATGGCATGTAAATATAAATCCTCTTTAGAGTATAGAACGTAGTCATTAAAGTTTAGTTATAACACTTTTTATATCACAATGTTCATAAAGTTTTTATATCCACTTTTCCGACCCTCGAAAGATTTCATTGTGTTACAGTTTTCGGAAAAACTTGCAGGTTCACTTCGATCAGAGCTTCCAGGTATTAACTTGATCGATTTTCTCGTCCGCTGGATTTACTATCTATTGTTATGAATAAATCACTGCTCTGCTGGCACTTCATTATTTATTTCTTGATAAACATTTCAGCGTGTGGCTGATTGTTGCAGTTGTGGTGTACTGATTTCGAAAATATTATCATTTTATGTATAAATATTGCAAATGTTTATTAAGGTACGGTATTGTAAGGTGAAGTTGTATTCACTGTTAAATCTAATGTTCTAAGTAATTACATAGTTGTGCAATGCTGAGTGCAATGTTACTGTGAAACATAGTAGATAAAATATGGTATCATCGGACGTCGGTCCTCCGATTTACTGAATATGATGTCCTACAAACGTCCATTATTAAGTTTACTTTCAATTATTTTTCCAGATCGATGTCAAAGATTGTGTGTTGTTATGGCATGTTTTTTCAATTATGTTATTAAATTCGTTTCATGTTAAAATTAATATGAAGTTTAAATCACATTAATAAATTTTAATTTAATTATTTTTTTGATGATATTGCTGTAAACGTGACGCTTTATATTTACATAAAATAAGGAAATTTGAGATAATTTTTCTAAATGTGGTAAACATTTATTTATTCACAAACTTTATTGACCACCACAGATTACATGGGACAAAAGGCGAACTTAATATACATAAATACGCAAAGTGTCTACAAAATAATAATCAATCTATAATCATTATAGTAAAAATATATAAATAATAGTGCATTATAAATGTCATGAGAACAAGGGGCTTAGGAACCTTCTGACAATATGTGCTCACGTAGATGATAAATTTAGAGGCTGCTTTTCTAATATGCTCGGGTACTTTGTTCCATAATCGGACAGCTTGAACGGAGAAAGAGTTAGAAACGAAACCAGAAGTATGAATAGGGACAGAAAGAGGGTAAGAATCTTCTACATATGCACATGTTTGATTTTCCTGACGATGTTCATAATTGGAAATTACCTCGCCATGTGAACAGATAACGAAAATTGTACTATGTAATACAGTAAGAAAATAACTACTATTATACGATAAGTAATTATTTATTACAAATCCTAGTAGATTAAATATTTTTTTTTATCTGACTTTGTTTTATCATACTGACTACCTGGCACGACTTTGCAAGAATTAAATAAACTCTTTAATCTTAATTTAATTAAAGGTATTACATGAACATAGATACTTGGTGGTAGAACTTTGTGCTACTTGGTGGTAGAGCTTTGTGCAAGTCCGTCTGAGGAGGTACCACCCACTCATCAGATATTCTATCGCAAAACAGCAGTACTTTGTATTGTTGTGTTCCGGTTTGAAGGGTGAGTGAGCCAGTGTAATTACAGGCACAAGGGATCTTAGTTCCCAAGGTTGGTGGCGCATTGGTGATGTAAGCGATGGTTAACATTTCTTACAGTGCCAATGTCTATGGGCGTTGGTGACCACTTACCATCAGGTGGCCCATATGCTCGTCCGCCTACCTATACAATAAAAAAAAATGAACAAGTTAACCACAACCTACGTCTTTTTTCTAAGACGTTTATTTGTTTAACAATTAAATGTATTGTACGTAATAGAATTAAAACCTACACAAAATAATGACATGCTTCTTTATGTGATAGACTATATATATTTATATCATATATTATTTATAAGTATGATTAAATATAGTTTAGAAGACATTAATGATATTTTTATTTTAATAAGATGAAGATGAAAGTCTTAGTAAATTTTAATCTTACTTTTCACTAGCCTTTAAGTAAGAATAATCCGGATTTGCAAATAAATAAGTTTTGACGCGCATAAGACTCGCTAATACAGGAAAAGGGATTAACTGATTGCATTTTAAAATAATATGCTACTTATTGAATATGAAATTGACAAAACAAAATTTCATAAACAAAAAGTGTTTGATGGATAATAAAATTCACGTGGCCCGTTCTATCATAAGTGTCAAATGTGACTGTTTCTTAACGTGGTAGATTTTTGTTTATCGAGTATTAAAGCGGAAACTTAGGTATGCGGATTAATCTTCACTGTTTATTTAAGGTAAACAAGTTATTTTTTAATTATAACACATGTAAGGATGCTGTCAAATGGTTGCAGATGGTAAGTGATTGCCTTTGACCATTGGCACTGTAGGAAATATAATATACTCTTATAAAACGTATTACTTTTATAAATAATTTCCATATTTATCTCTTGCGATGCAGTAGTAAATTAATAAGTCAGGTCAACGCCACAAATACCTTCATAATACATTAAAATGAAATAGAATTTACTCTAGTCCAGTCAATAGAGCCGTAACTTTGCAATTTTGAGCTGAGTGGATGAAACCAACGGGAAAAGTTTTGTTAATGATCCCGTAATAACATATCAAAAATTCAGGGAAATATAATTTTTCCGCTATATTATATAACGTTTCAATGTTTTGGTCTGGCTGATAAAGTGCTCTAATTGCTTTTGCTAAATTTTCATATTTCTCGAGAAGCGATATTATTTAACTTTTACCGTTTTTAAAGAAAGCACTTGTAGTATCATACCCAACAAATGCGTGTGCAAATAAAATGTATGGTTTGTATTTCAACGGACCCATATTGCTCTCCCTTCCTTGTTCTCATTGAGAAAAGTTTTTTCTCTGTTGCACTCATACTTCTATTTGGTCTGCGCACGCTTATATCTCTGTCTTTGTTCCTCTCATTGTGAAAAACTTGGTCTCCCTTGCACTCATGCTTTTTCGTGCGCCGCGCACGCGCATAAATTTTGTGTGAGTGTGAGCGAGACAGAAGCATCGTCACTCTCTCTCGCCAGTGACGGATCCCTGCAAGAGTTCCCCAAAACCCACTTCCAAGTCGAATCTTGAAAAATGGTGTTTTTTTTTAAATTAAAAAAAAGCTTGATTTTATAGAAAATTTCACGCCAAATCGATTGGTGTGAATTTTTTTTCAATTTTTATTACTTCAAACTCGATTCGCGAGCCAACGGTGCACGATACGTGAAAATTGATCCCATATTTTTTGTAGAAAATTGAATTCTCTACAACTTTAATCTGAAACTTTTTCTCATATCTCTTATAGTTTTTGAGATATTCGGGATAAAGTAATTCTTTCGTTCTTTTGCAATTTTTTTCCTTTTTTTTCCCTGAATTTTTGATATGTTATTACGAGATCATTAACAAAACTTTTCCCGTTGGTTTCAGCCACTTAGCTCAAAATTGCAAAGTTACGGCTCTATTGACTGGACTACTTACTATTAATTTGAAACAGAAATTTCAAAAGATCTCATGGCTGTATTCTATTCTAATGGCTTCTTATTATTTTTAAATTTAATTGGATGTATGTAGTCGCGACGATAACTTTTGCTCCTATTTTTTTTATTCTGTTTGTGTACTTTGTCATTCTTTGACATCAACTTCAGTCAGTCATAACAGTAATAAGATCTTTAAACTTAACTTCCATTAATTAAATCTTAACAATAATTTGCATTAAAAATAATCAAATTTTAAGACATTATTTCATAAACTTAAATACCTAAATTTAAAATATTGTGGGCGATTGTTACCTCATCTATTGGCTCATTGGTAAATAGAATATCTGTTGGTTTACTACTTGCAATTCCTTTCAAATATTTATTTAAAATTACATCTGCGATATTGAATATTGAATGAAGTATGTATCATATATGTCTTCTATTTAAAATGTTGGGTGAGTATGAATGCAATCGATTTTAATTGTGAAAAAACATCTTGTAATTAGTTTCCCAGGACATAAATTGATGAAGGAAAGTGGACTGTTTATTTAAAATATATATATTATGTCTTGACAAAAACCTTTGCTTTGTTGAATTTAGCTTGCGATATGATATTAAAATAAAGTTTACAAGTTTCAATAAAATTTCACTCTACCTTATTTTACTACTAAATGAATCGAAAGTTCAAAATATTGTAAATTATGTTAAAACTTTCATCAAAAATATTACACCTCGTCTTATTGCCTGTACTGGTGATAGGGCTGGTTTCGCCCAGAGAACCGGAATTGCGATCAAAGTGGAAATACTGCTAGCATTCTTCCCACTATTCCACGCGGTGACGATTTGTACAGTAACTATTTTTAATTTTTATTTGTATTTATTTAACCACTGCAGTCAATGACTATGTTCACTATGTTGAGTATGTTATGTGCAAATGATACGTACATAACTCATTAAATTCAACGAAAAAAAATTGTGATTGTGTTTATGAGAACTTAACAATATAACGGCGGTGAAATTAACCCAAAAGCACAAACGTGTTTGTTATATACGCAAATAATAATAATTACTGAGGCATGAAAATATATTTTGAGTCTGAATTAATTAAAAACCTTCAGTTTTGTACTGTTAGTAGGCTTATGACACAGTTTTTTTTTTATTATTGTATTAGTAAGCAATTACTCCCGTAATGTCCTTTTGCTGGGCAGCAAAGTTTTATTCTCTTATGGATAAGGTCCTTGGGGGGACCCAAGGAATTCACTCAACTTTTCAACACGATGCCCATGTTTTTAGAGAGAAGTCGTGCAAAATACTAAGAAATCTAAACATTGATATGTAGTATAAATAGAACTGAAATGTAATCGTCCTGACTTTGCACATATAGATAATAAGAAAAATGTAATTTGGTTAGGATTTACGTAAAATCCGTTCTTAGCGAGCGTCTACGTCATGGAAAGAGTAACTGAGACAAATTTCAAGTCTATTAGGCTGGGATATATCTCTTATATATACATCTATGTATAAATTAAGATTATCATGTTCGATCCTCAAATATGACACTCTAAGAAATATTAACTACCCTTGCAATCGTCAATACACCACAAACCTTGGGCACTAAGGTGTACGTCCCATGTGTCTATAGTTACACCGGTTCAATTATCCTTCAAAAAGGAAAACAACTCAACTGATTATAATTATTAGTACTAAATAATTACTGTTTGGGTAGTGCTTACCCAAATAGGCTTGCACAAAGCCCTCACGAAGTAAACGTCAGGAGCATTAAATTATCTTAATTGATACTTGTTTTCAGAAGAAGACATAAAAATAAAACTAAAAATGCAGTAAAATATAAAATAGGTCGTAAAAAGTTTGCCTAGGTAAATATTCATATATAAAACATTGAGAGGCTCGACTAGAAGTTTTTTAATTCCGTTGAAAATGAAAACTTAAAGTTTATTCTTCTTGCAACTTGGAACGAGAAGACATACAACAACCATACACAGATATTGCGTTAAAAAACTAAAATGGTACAAAATGATAAGAGTAATTTTTAATTAGGAATCAAAAGCATATCTAGTAAGAAAATATGTATGTACTATATCAGAATTAAAAAAATATCTACTGTAAAAATCTTGACCGCTTCGAATGTTACTTAAATAGAGTGCCAGACTAGGGATGAATATCATGCCATGCTTTCTTAGCTCGATGGCTTAAAATTTTAAATTTAGTTCGAATATAAAGTTATGCTTATGTACATAAGCATAACTTTATATTCGAACTCGAAGAGTAATGAATAATAACATGTATGTTTTTTTTTATTATATACAATGTAAGTTTTTTTTATTGTATAGATAGGCGAACGAGCATATGGGCCACCTGATGGTAAGGGGTCACCAACGCCCATAGACAATGGCAATGTAAGAAATGTTAACCATAGCTTATATCGCCAAAGTGCCACCAACCTTGGGAACTAAGATGCTATGTCCCTTGTGCCTGTAACTAAAAAACGTCCAGACCGATTTCGGCCACGGCGGCCAATCTCAATAGAGATTAGCCAACTGCGCAGGAGATATTATAGTGCACGAGTGTGTGCGTAAACACGGGTGCACTCTCTCTTCCCTAGCTCTCATAATCCGATGGGACGGCAATCCGACACGACCGGAAAGAGTTCAGGCGCAGGACCAACGGCTTAACGTGCTTTCCGAGGCACGGGAGTGTACACACTTCCAACTTCCAGACTCCGGGCTGCTACTGAGATTTTTCTGACAGAAAAATCCAATAACTATTTATTGGCCCGACCTGGGAATTGAACCCAGGACCACCGGGTCTGCGGCGTTATATCTAGCCACTAGACCAACGAGGCAGTAACTACACTCACCTTTCAAACCAACTTTGGTTAAACAATTCCAACTTAAGTAGAAAACTGAATGCGTGTTTGAGTGAAATCATAATAATTTGATATTTCTAATAAAAGAAAAACCAATCTATTAATTCATGTGTAAATAAATGATCGTATAAAAGGTATTGACATTTTGAAGATGTGTCATTGTCATGTTGTGATGTGATGAGTCAATTTGTTGACTTACCCCAATAAAAGAAGCTCCTAATATAAGATTGGCAATATGCCGTTACTTCCTTAAACAACAACTATCTCATATTCTATGGTGTTTTTGAGTTTGACATGTTTGTTAAGATGATATCCTATTTCTGCTACTTGCAATTCTTAAGGAATTCACTTGTTTAAATAATGTCCACACCGAATTTATATATTTAGTGTCGTATATTTAAATATTTATAATTAAATTATAATTAATTTATAATTAAAGTAGCCGAGATGGCCCAGTGGTAAGAACGCGTGAATCTTAACCGATGATCGTGGGTTCAAACCCGGGCAAGCACCACTGAATTTCATGTGCTTAATTTGTGATTATAATTCATCTCGTGCTTGACGGTGAAGGAAAACATCGTGAGGAAACCTGCATGTGTCAAATTTCACTGAAACTCTGTCACATGTGTATTCCACCAATCCGCATTGGAGCAGCGTGGTGGAATAAGCTCCAAAACCTTCTTCTCAAAAGAGGAGAAGAGGCCATAGCCCAGCAGTGGGACATTCACAGGCTGTTACTATTTAAATATTTAGTGTCATAATAAAGTTATTCGTCTTTTTAATTTTCTTGTTGAGGTTTCCTTATTGCCGATAGCCGCCAATAGCTGCCGATGTCGAGTTAATGAATTTTTTGATTTC
Source organism: Nymphalis polychloros (assembly GCA_905220585.2). Classification (NCBI taxonomy): domain Eukaryota; kingdom Metazoa; phylum Arthropoda; class Insecta; order Lepidoptera; family Nymphalidae; genus Nymphalis; species Nymphalis polychloros. Next base: position 7,440,096 of record HG992245.1, on the reverse strand, counting down.
TTAACTGTTCAGCAATACAGGGAAATAAAAAAAATCTGCGTCATCGTTGCGCCATTTCGCAGAAATGTCGACCGATGAAAACAAATATGTCGATTTTTGTTATTTGCACCTTACGATGGCATTAGTGGATACAACAAAATACTTGTTTTTGTTTGTTTACAATAAAATGTTTTTAATTTAACAAGTAGGCACAAAATAGCATAGGCAAATATATAATAGGTATTTGACTACAATATGTACATAATAATTACATATAATTATCAAACTTGGGTAGTGTAATGTATGTATAATGTATGTGTCGAAGAATATTGTAGTAATTTGAATGAGAATTTTTTTTTTTAAATATTACTAATTATTATTATGTTTTATTTTATAAAAGAAAAACTCTAAACAATAACTGGTGATCTGAATTTATACTATAATATATAATATAAAATTTAAAAGAATTACCTTCTTTCTGATTGAGATTTTTTTTATTCATCATAAGAGATTTTTTTTATTCAATCATTTAATCAAAATTAAATTGATGTGACACGATTGAGTAATGTTATATTTGTATTACAATTAGACGGTCTACATGAAAATAAAAGTTTACAATGTCCATAATATATCTAACTTTTACCTCTATAACTCTAACTGTCGATTAAAAATGATGACAAGAGAGATGTTGAAGATCTGCATTCCAAGGAATGATCGAGCAACTTGGTTATTTAGTGGTAAAGGACCAGCGCAGTAAATATACCATGTAAGACAAAATAAACATTCCATTCATTGTCAACCATCGACCACGTGATCTAAGATATTATGTACCTTGTGCTTAAAATTGGCTTATTGTTATGTGGTATAATAACTGATTCCCACACTGAGGGCCCTTCGTTAGGTTTTTGTTCATGTTTTTATCTGTAAAAGTTCGACGCAATACGTATATAAGCCTTTCGAATTATAGCTTAGGTTTGTTGTTAAAGCACGTTATTAATAAAAATGTACAAAAATAAATTATTATATCCTTAATAGTAGTGAGACCCATTTCAACCTGTAGAGCTCAACTTATATTCATTATAATAGCTGACTGCCGTATGCATCCTTGTAAAATATTAATATAGTTTACTGCTCTGTCTAAAATATACAGCAAACATTTTACAGAAATATTTTGCTGCTTAGTTGTAGTTGTACGTATTAAGACGTCATTTACTTAAATAGTTTCTTTAACATAATTGAATGAAATAATACATCATTCTCAAATTAGTATACAAATCTTTATATTTATATACAAATCTTTTACGTGTGTATGTGACTGAACTTCTTCTGAACGGCTGGAGGCATTTTAATGATTTTTTGTGTTTAAAATGGTTTAGATTTGAGCTGCTAGGTAGCATTGCGATTAGGATTCAGGTTAACAGGTTTTTTTTAAATAAATAAACGAAATTCTTATTTTACCGCTAGTATTTAATACAATTCAATTATGTTCATTGAAGGCAATTTTCAAAATGTTTTAATGTAGAAAAGTTTAATTAAAAGACATTTATGTGATAGTCTCATTGGATAAATTAATAGAAGATTTTTCATTGTCTGTGTTATGATAAGCATATATTTTATATAAAAAATATTATATATTTGCTGAATGTGATGCATTTTCGGAAAATAGCATTAACATCTATACTTAAATTAATTTATTTTAACTGCTATAATCGTAAATGCGTCGAATGCTCATGCGGAACTAATTAAAACTAATTATCAACATATACATACATAATTATATAGTAATTTTATGCTTTTGTTATTCGAAACATCTCTATACAAAATAAATAATTAAGGTGTGAAACATTATGATAAACAACATAATGTTAGAAGAATAAAATTACATAAACTAAGTTTCTTAGTTAACCTAGTTAATGACTAACTCGATCATGCAAGAATATAGTCGACGTTCGCTAATGTGTGGTTGATGAAAATCTCATTATTATTTCTTCGTACTCACTCCTTTCTAGTTTGTGGGAATGCATCTTCGTAAGCAGTTTGAGCTCCAGCTGCGAGTTTTGCTTTAGTTTCAACTGAGAAAATCTTCGGAGTGTGCTTACTTATTCAATGTAACACAGAAATACGTGTTCGTCCGTAGAAGATTCTAAAGATGACTTTATCAATCTGAAAAGTTTTAGCTGAATGGAATCAAGTTATCTATATATATGTAAAGACTTAATTTTAGTGCAAATCTCAAAAGTGGTTAGAACTTAAATTTATGTTTTAACTTTATTATAGAAAGAGGATAATGATTTAGTACATCATATTTAACTCATTATGTGTTGTTATACATTTATGATAAGATATAGATATCTGCTTTTGAGGAGACGGTTTGGAGCGTACACTACCATGCTTCCACAGAATCATTTGGTGAAAATATAGATGGCAAAATTGCATTTTATATAATATGCATGTTGTTTTATCCACCAACCCACATTGGAGCAACGTGATCGAATAAGCTCCCAAACTTCTCAAAAAGAATAGGAGAAGGTAGGCTAGCAATTGGACATTTAAATACTGTTGCTTATCGTCTTAAGTTTTTGGGTTAGTATAACTACAAAACCATAGTATTTAAGCACTTAGAGACACAGCCGTGCTGTATGAGGTGCAAAACTTTTAGATGACCACGGCGCCGACTAACACAATAGTCCGTCAAATTTAATACATTAAGCCTGGTTCACTATTATTCTCTTTATTAAAAATACTAGATTTTATTAAAATGGTATATTCTTTTATTCACATAGTGTAAATATATTTATTACTATATAAAATATTATATTAACTCTTTAGAAGTAGCATTTCGATAATATTAAATTTTGGCGAATACACAAATATTATGTAATTGAATTAATGACTGCATGTGGTCAGATTTAATATTAAAATAGTTCCAAGCCTAATTATTTAGTGAAAGTAGAGCCTTTTTGGTTATATATATTCTATGATAATTATAAAAGATGAGATTGAAAATCAGAATATTGCCTAATATTAGGCAAAAGGAAATGAAACAACATTTAATATTTAGGTACATTTATTATTTATAAAGTATAATTTTACTAATTAATTAACTTAATTATACTTGGTTAATATACTTCGTAGCAAATAAATACATTTTTTCCAAAATTCAAATGAAATATTTATATTGTATCTAAAATAAAATACATTATAATATTTATTTTTTTATAAATTAGTTTTAGTTACAATAAATACGTTCTTCGTCTCTTCATTCACACATTTATTTATCTTTAATTATCATATATATATATATATATAGACTTGTCCTGACTGACTCATCAATGCAGAGCCTAAACCACTGGGGTTAGAGACTTGAAATTTTGACTGTTGATGCATTTTATGATGAAAACGCGTATTAAGAAAGGATTTTTGGAGATTCCACCTCTAAAGGGATTTCCAAAGTTAGCTTCTGGTTGGAAATAAAAAAGTACGAAAATCAGAGTTTCCAAAATTCACCACCTAAGAGGGTGAAATAGGGGTTGAAAGTTTATATGGGGAGTTCGTCATTTTTGATGTAAGCAGCACGAAATTTTATATACAAGTTTTTGGTTAGATTTAAATAAATATGTAATTCAAGGTTTTAGAAAATCTTGGGGGGGTTCCCCAAGAGGGTGAAATAGGAGTTGAAAGTTTGGATGGGAACTCCGTCATTTTTTAAGTAAGAAGCATAAAATTTTGTATACAAGCCTCTGGTTGGAAATAAATAATTACCTATTTAAGGGTTTTTGAAAATCTACCTTCCAAGAGGGTGAAATAGGGGTTGAAAGTTTGGATGGGAACTCCGTCATTTTTCATGTAAGAAGCATGAAATTTAATATCGTAGCTTCTGTTTAGAAATAAATGAAAACGTATTTCAGGGTTATCGAAAATCTACCCCCCAAGAGCGTGAAATGGGGGTTGAAAGTTTGTATCGCGGGTCCCTAATTTTCATGTAAGAAGCATGAAATTTGATATGATAGCTTCTGGTTAGAAAAAAATAAATACATATTTGAGGCTTTTTTTAAAACTACTCCGCTAAAGGGTGAAATAGGGGTTGAAAGTGTGTATGGCGGGTCCGTCGTTTTTGATATTAGAAGCATGAAATTTTATAGACAAGCCTCTGGTTAGAAATGAATAAATACGTATTTCAGGGTTTTCGAAAATTTTAAAGCTTCTGAGCAGAAATAAATGAATACGTATTTTGTCATTTTTAAATTCAATCCCAAACCGGAGAAATCGGTTAGACACATTAGTATTAAAAAAGTGGTCTGATCTGCGTGAAATGTACTGTTTTCACAGCTAAAATAGACCATAATTAATATATCTATTTTATTATTTTTGATTATGTCGCGGGCAAAGCCGCGGGGGAACCGCTAGTAGTATAGGTAAGAATTATACTTATTCATAGTCCCTTTATAAATTTCTCTTTTTAAGTTTAATATGTATGTCATTTATAGATTCTGTTACTAGTCGGCTGACAAATTGTGGTTCGGTACCGGCATCACCAAGCATCACTTCGTATCTTTTTAATATATTCGAAATAGTCGCCTTCATTGCAACCCAGGCAAAACGGAAACCTGAAAAAACATCCCATGTTTGAAAGAATTAAATAATAAAATTAATAGGTATTTAACATCTGCCCTTCTCATTCACACGCAGTCGAAGCTTCGAGCGGAAACTAGTAAGTTTATAATAAAATTTTTACCTATACAATTTCTAGGTCCAGCACTAAAAGGCACAAAAGCAAATGTATGCATTGAGTCCAAGAACCGTTCCGGATTGAATTTTTCTGGTTCTGGGAATACTTTTGGATTCTTAAATGCTCCGTCGTAGAAAACTAGGACAGAACTGCCGGCGGGGGCGACTCGGCCATCTTAAATGACATACAGTTTTAAATTCATTATTACTGAAATAATACGTAAAATTAGAATTGAAAATCATCATTAAAAATGACGATTAAAATTTAAATAAGATGTTTTATATAATTTCAAATATTATAAGTTTTATCACAAAAAGCTATCTCTAACAAAGCTATTACTAATTCATGTTATTATAAAGTCATTTTTTGTGAAAACAGTTTTGTATTATATGTTACTTAACTAACCTTTAAATGTGAGATCGTTTTGTAATTGCCTTCCAATTTTTGTAACTGTCGGAATAACTCGAATGCTCTCTTTGATCACAGCTTCTAGATACTTCATTTGATTGAGTTCCTGAGTCGAGGGATTATTGTGCAAATTGTTGTTGAAAATAGATTTCTGCTCTTCTAGTACTCGATTTTGTATTTCTGGATATTTTGCTAGGCAATATAGTGTGTGGCTGATTGTTGCGGTTGTGGTGTAGTGACCCTTAACAGATTATTATACGAATATTATTATATAGTGTATAAATATAACAATTAATATTTACTAAGAGAGTTATCGTTATAGTTATAAGTTAAAATAGTTTTATAATTAACTTACTGTAAAACAGAGTAGAGTAATTTCTTCATTAATGACATCATCTGACGTCGGCTCTCCATTCGACGATTTGCTGAATATAAACTTGTCCAACAAACATTCACCATTGTTAAGCTTACTTTCAATTATTTTTTCCAGATCTACATCAACATTTTTGTTGTTAGTTAGAGTTTTTTCAATTTTGCTATTTAAAATTTTTCTTCTTTCTGAAATGAGCTATAGGGAATAAAACGCACATAAAAATACGCTGTATAATAACAAATTGTATTGTATAATAATAAATTATATTTTAACTAACATACTTATACGTATATAACGTAAGTATACGTATGATAGATTCAATATTTCTAAACTGTATAAACTCTTGTAAAATAAATTTATCTAAAAATTTATAAAAATAACATAACAAAATGAATCCTAAGAATTACACGCCGTTCGACAGACTTTTCTGTGGCATTGTTCCTAAAACGCTGGCGCTATCGATTCTCAGAAAAGCAAAGCTTGAATCTTTGAGCTGGATAAACGAGAGCTTTGAATCACCAGGAGGGTTTAATGTGCTTTTAATCTTTATTTCTTATTTGATAAATAAATTTGCGAGAAATATTTTTTTAAACATGAGTTATATTATTCAAAACAATGATATTCTTTGACATAATGAGCTTGGTACCTACATTTGTACTATTCTGTTTGATTGTCTTGATAGTATCCATCATTTCCCTGTATTGCGGTGTCATTTTGAACAGGAAGCGAATATTCCGCCAATAAGAAAAGAAATTGTGGGTTATTATTTTAATAACTCTGAAATATACAAAAAAAATGTACTCATTAGAAGAAAGTTTTTTGCTATCCACGTTGTTGTTACATGCCGCTATATGACGCTCTGAAACTTGATTTTGTATGCTGTTCAATTAGCTGCCAAGTTTTTCTAAAATACTTTAAATAAATAAGTATTTTTATAAGCTGAAGCAGTACTTACTTTCCGCTGGCCTTTAAGTAAGGATGATCACAATCTGCCAATAAATTTGTTTCGACACCCATAAGACTCGCTAAAACAAGGTAAAACTGACTAAATAACAAAGTTTGTACAATTTACTTCCTAATATAATACGATTTAATCTTAACTTACTGCATAAAATATCATACATAAAAGGCCTAAGGTAGCGATATAATTCCACGTGGCCCTTTCCATCATAATTGTCAAATATTTCAAAGAGACGGTCGCAGTATTTGTTGACATCTTCGACTTTTCCTTCTAAGGTATTAAAGTTGAAACTTGGAGCCATCAGTTTACGGGTTGATTTCCACCGATCCCCTAAAAATTAAGATTTGAACATTTCAATATATAAATGTTCACCCTAAGTTTGTTTGATTGTTAGGCTTTAACGTCCTAATTACTCAAACGATCAACATTAAATTTTACATACACATTGTCAGCGGTACAGAAAAGGATATAGTATTTAGAAAAAAAACTAGTTACTTATTTATTGATATTAATGAATGTAAAGCAAAACTGTGCATTGTAAAAAATGCTAAACAAATTATATACGTAATACATATGTATATGGAGTACCTTCGGAAGTTGACACCGAATTTCCAAAGAAAGGTTTCATTGCCATATTTCTTTCCAACGGCTTCGAAATTTCCGTCGGATGATTTAGAATTGTCTGTAAAATAGTTTAAAATAAGAACATAGAATTTTATTCACTTCATTCTGAATCAAATCTAGCTGTACCAGCTTTTCATCCGTATCCAGATTGTCTGGTAGCCATGGCTACTACTAATTGGTACTACAAGGTGGAAAAAACAATAAAAACGGTAAAAAATAGAATATAGAACTAATTTATTGCAATATATGTATGTAATGATTTTAAAAATAATGTAATGGTGGTAGATCTGTTATGGTTTCGCCATCGTTCGATATAACACGAGGACAAACGCCATTGACGATTCCTTTTTCTCATTTCGTTTAAAAATATCACTTGAAACTATGAACTGTCGTTGATTATATTTGCAAAATGTAGGTTAAGAATTAGTTAATTTTTTATTGCAATTCACTTCAAAACTTAAGTTCCTATTAATATAACAATCACATTATTATTAAAATTAATTGTCTTCTCGTTGTGGTTTTTAATATTAAAACTGAGATAAGATTTTTTAAAACTAGTTTAGTTTGAAACTGGCATAATCGATATGTCCCACTATACGATGAACATGTAGAATATGAAATATCATAAAATAATAGTATTACAGTAAGAAATTAACCTAAATAATACAAAATTATTTGAATTAAATTTTAATCTATCTCATTTGGCTTCATCTATAAATTTAGTGTTGATGTATCCTAACGTTACCATATGGACCTACGTATTCTTGTTTTATAAAACAAAAACCAATATCTTACTGCAATATCATCAGGGTCTGTTAGCAAGATCCAATCTTCAGAGCCAAGAGACAAACGAATTTTCTGTTTTCCGTGTCTTTCCCACATCGCCAACAATTTATGTGTAGATTCTAAAAAAATACTAATTCTTAAAGCCCAAAGAATAATAGATTAAATAACCGAAATTATTTCTAATTGTGTTTATATGGAATTGTAATCGCTTAGTTATTAAGTCAATTATTCTATGAATTTTAATTAAAACACTATTGAATTTAGTTCTAGTTTAATATTGTAAGATCATTAAATCGTGTTTTATTTCATTAATATTTTTTTCTACATTTAAATCAACTCTTGTTTGTTGAAATTAATACTAAATATTAGAAAATATTGTTTGCTAAATAATAATTAAGATATTTTTATGAAATATAAGATGATAACTACAAGACAACAAAATTATTTAATAATTAAGATAAATCTTTGAATACTAATAAAATTATTTTAATCTTACACTTGTTCTTAATATCTTTATTATTTCGGCGAAAAATCAATGATCTTTTTGTATTTACTTAGATTCGTTTAATTATATTTTGAGCTTAAAACCGAAACTTACTGTCCGCATTAAATCCGAGTTGCAAACCATTTCCTATAATCGGTATAGGCGTATCTCCAGGGAATTCACTTAACTTTTCCCATCGATGGCCACGCTTTCGCGAGTAATCGCGTAAGAACACTAAACAAACTATGAAACACAATAATAGTATGAAAAACATATTTCAGAATTCTTCTAACATAAATCGTGGGTGCTTTTATACACTTCGATATCGAATCTTATCAGTATCACTATTTTTCATTTGAGATAATTTAGTAAATTTGTCATTATTACACAATCGTCATATTACAATTAAATAACGCTTTTATATTCATTTTCGTTATAATTAAGGTAGTTAGCGCGTTATTTTGCCAGGTGTAAATATTTTAATTTTTTAATTACATTTCTTCCTTTCCGTTTGACCTAGAGATTATGAATGGTTTTATTAAGGATGGCAACATTTTAAAATTAACTTCGTATCTCTTGGATTATACAATAGAATATTTACTTAATTCCTTGCGATATATATTTTTATTTTTATATTAATGTTGTTTTATTTGGTCACGAAAATGAAAAGACCCGTAGGCTGATGTTACAATTGTCTCATGAAGGATTATTTAAGCAATCTCATTTTATATGTAAAAGTCTACAACGATTGTTATTTCATTTTTTGCTATATTTATATTCATTGTTTGAAATTTATGAATAACATTAAATTTATAACCTAAATATTAACGAAAAGGCAAAGTTAAGCAAAGAAACAAAATATTCATAAAAAGCCAGAGTAAAAAATAAAAACGATAAACTTTAGTTTATCATCTCCTTTGCGTTCAAGAACGAACGAATTCCGAAAAATTAATGATCTTCAAATAAATCTTAAAATATTCTTAGTTTAATATTTAATGAATAACTTTAGAGTGTTGTAACTAATACTAATTACAAAAACTACGTTCTTATCATGATTTGACATAAAATGACTTTACATTAAATTGTGCATTCCGATTGACTGCGTTTTTGTCATGCAAACAGAAGTAGTATTTTTTTTATAAAATGGTTTGCAGATGAACCACCTGACAGTAAGTGATCACCTCTGCTAATAGACAATACGCCTTAAGAAATATTAACCATTCTTTTCACAGCCCATGCGCCACTAACCTTGGGAACTATGATGTTGGGCTCACTGTGCCTGTATATAGTTACACTAGCTCACATTATAAATGATAACACAACAACACTAAATTTTGCACTGTAATTACTAAATAGAACAACATTTAAAAGTAAGATTTTAATAACCAATATAGGACTGTCATTGCCTATTAATTGAATGATGAATTTTGTAATAATATTAATTAATTTAGACATCAAAAAATTATCTAAAACTTTAATTATATTTAAGCAAGAGTTGAAAACATACATCTCATTCTCCGTGGTGAAAGAAAACATCGTAAGAAGACCTGCATATATTGGTCACATGTGTGTCCACCAATCCACATCGAAGCACTCGGTGGAATAAGGTCCTAATCCTAAGACCGGCAGTGGGACACATACATGCTTTTATGTTTTCTTTTATGTACACTGAGTCAGCCTTTAAGTGTTATATGCAAAGATGAATTATTATGTTATACTATATTAGTACGATTATTGATAGGTACTTTTAGTAACATGAACATTTTGTAAATTCGTTGGCTTGCTATTTAAATAAATAAATAAATAAATAATACATATAGGCTGCATGAGAATTGAAAAGTTATTTTCGATCGAATTCTCATTAAAAATGAGGTATGGCTTGATGAATAATAAGTACTTTCAAAAGTGTAGTTGAATAAAAACATTTTTTTTTCGAATTTGCTCAATTTGGTGATGTTATTTTAAAATATAAATATAATTTCACAATTAAGAACTACCAATCGAATGCACGCTTTATTAAATTCAAATCTAATTCAAAATCCTTATTCAATATTGAAGAATTACATTTTCTTATTGATTGTCAAACTAAAAACTACCACTGGTTCGGAAAAAGAACACCCAGCCCTGAGAAGAATCGGCGAAAGAAATTCAGCGAGTTGATTTTTTTAATATGTAATTTTCTTTATGTATCATGATAAGTATATCGTTTACAAAAAAAAAGAAATAGCCATGCGGCCATCGTCTCATTCCTAAGGTGTACATCATGTACGCTTTCTGGGAACCTGTTGTAAAATCGGATACATTGCCCCACAAAAGAGTAACTGACTCTATGCAGTCGAGTAACGGGAGTAATTAATTTGTATTGTATTGTACATTAACGCATATAGGACGACATATAGAAATTGCACATAGATTTCAAGTTAGAACAGAGCAAACTTTGATTATTGACTAGCACTGAAAAAAGAATCTGAAGGGTGAAGTTCGGTCTACGTCTACTTGACTACTACTAGTATTACTAATATTAAAAATAATACTTTTTTTATTATTATTGATATTTTGAAAATTCAAATGTCATTACAAATGGTCGTTGTTATAACATATGCAATATGCGGTTAGTGGTCGTCAGTGGCACACAAAACAAAGCTAGCATTATCGTATTATGTTGCGGTGAGCCGCTGACGCGTTTCCGACAATATGCCAGTTTATTAGCAATTACTTTTACAAAGCTATTTGTCAACGTGTTTACCAAACATTTTTATAAAATACTAAATAATGTACGTTAAACTGTATGAGTCATAACATGAAGACGACTGAAAGAAGACGTATCGGTTCTCATATAAGACTCTTCATCTTATAACAAGCCAACAAAAGCTTTAATGCCATGAAATCATAAAGTATACTATGACGATGTATATAATATAGGCAGAACAGCGAGCACACTGACCACCTAATAGTATTCTCACTATCGCCCATAGACTGGCACTGGCCTACTTCTTCTATTTACTACAACCAATACTAAGTTGAGTAGAACCCTTTTATTTTAGCCGAAATGTGGACAATTTACTACTTTCATCATCTCAGGAGTATAGTAGTTCCAAGAGACAAACAGAACAATATGTTCGATTTTATGTTTATTGCAATAACGATAAGATTGATTAATTTTTAAGAAAAAATACGTACTTTCACGGCTCAGTTAAATTATATCAATTATGTATAGATTAGTAATTAATCGCGGTTTAAAATCCTAGATAAGCCAGGACGCAGTAATGTTATCGCGGGCAAACGGCGGTTTAATTTTGGAATGCTATCAATTTAAATAAAAATAGTTTTTGAAGCATTATATTTCTGAATAGTCTGGTGAACTGTCAATGCTGTTGAACTTTCTCTCATTGTGATATTTTAACATTTTAAGACATTAATTTCTTACACGTATCTGCATATGCAAAATAATTAATATATTTATGGAATGTATAAAAATGGAATCCACAAAAAGGCATAAGATCTGTATTATTATTTATATAATCATTCATAAATTGTAATGTCATTAATACAATTAAATAATATTTATTATTTTTATAAATAAGTATTATTAACTTTAATTGTAACAATTACACTTCCAACCGTATTCTTATTTAAAACGAATAAGGGTCTACATAAAATGCTTATATCGTAATACATATTTTACGCATGCCGGTATACTCCCAGTTGTCATTGCTTTTCCACCATTTTCAACAATCATCGACATATTTCAGTCAATTTACGAAAATTCGTTTTGTAGTTTTTGAGTTTATTGCGTTCAGACAGACAGACAGATGTGAACGCGGGAACTTTTATAATATGTAGCGATAGCCGCTATAATAAATACTAGTCTTAGGAAGAACAACGTTATAAAATATAATATTAGAAAAAAATGTTTTTCTTGTGACAAAATTTTGATTTCTGTACATCATTTTTATGTTTTATAAGCACGTAATTATATATGAAGTAAATCAAACATAGTATATTATGTAAGTATGTGAGCAACAGAGCAAATCTTGTAAGCACTTGGAGTTGGCACTGTGGAAGAGATGCATCGTTTACACAGAGCTTGTTGGCTGTAGCTTCCACATGTTATCGAGTGGTGATGCCAGATCGATTTAACCTCCAGTGCTCGTTCCCACAAACTACAGTAAGCGTATCACAACTGCCACTTCTAATAGACCCTAGTAGGTATATTTTTATGATAATTTGTTATTATATGATAAGTTTTTATTTTTATTTATAGACTAGAGATTGGCGGACGAGATTTTTTTAATGTTAAAGTCGAACGAGCAAATGGGCTATCTGATGGTAAGTGGTCACCATCGCCCATAGACATCGGCATTGTAAGAAATGTGAGCCCTTCCTAACATCGCCATTTCGCCACCAACATTGGGAACTAAGATGTTATGTCCCTTATGCATGTTATTACACTGGCTCACTCACCCTTCAAACCGGAACACAACAATACCAAGTACTGCTGTTTTGCGTTAGAATATCTGATGAGTACCTACCCAGACGAGCTTGCACAAAGCTCTACCACCGAGTAAATCTGTCTCCTATTTACTATAAAACTCAATAAAGTAATTGTTCCTAACCTAGGAGGGGGAGCCAGAAGACCCTTAGTACAGGGCAACCTGACCTTACCTAGTTTGGGCAATTGGCTAAAAATGTAAGCATAAATGTTCTGTGGAAGAAAATAAATATTTTTTTTATTATATATATTATAAATGTGAAAGTGAGCTTGCTTTTACATTTGTTACGCTTACACGTCTTGTCAAAGTCCTAATACCTTGTAAAATTATTTTATTATATAATATTTAAATTATTATTTTTTTAATTACAAAATGAGTCTTACACATGTAGGAGTTTATTTTCTGTTACTGGCCGCTTGGACGCCTAATTAGAAACATTTTAAAAAAGCATCCATAGCTCGTTCTTTTTTTGAAATTGGAGAATAACATTTCTTTCTTGGCTTTTTCTTTTACTTTGGCGGCAATTCAAAATTTAATCTGAATTTTATTTTGTTCAAAATGGGCAAAAATGAAAGTTGTGACGCGTCAACGAGGCAAATAATTGTTAATTTACATATAGATCATAAGTGGGCGTACAGAAGAATAGCTGAGCATTTAAATTGTTCTATTAAGAAAGTTTTTAATGCAATTGATCATTATAAAACACATGGAACTTTCACGTTGAAAATGTTCTTAGAAAGGCTCGGCCAAGAAAAACCTCTTCCAGGGAAGATACGCTAATCGTTCGTGTTGCTAAAAAAGACCCAAGTAAAGGCTCCAACCAGATTAAAATGCAAGTTTTTTCACCTGATGACTCGAGAAACATCTTGTCAAGACTGAAACGATTAGTGGAAGCTAAATTGTTTGGAAGAATTCCTCGAAAGGTACCGCTTCTTACCAATCAACACCGAGAGAAGCGATTATTATTCGCTAAAAAATATGTTAATTGGACACAATTGATACAATGGATCAATGGCAATACAAAAATATCTTAGAGCACACAATGATTCCCTACTCGGACGATCATTTGACAATGACCCTAAACACACGGCCAATAACGTCAAATGTTTCCTTAGCGAACAGCGTATATCCATTTTAGACTGGCCAGCAAATAGTCTGCATTTATACCCGATAGAAAATTTCTGGTACATTGTTAAAAAGAAAGTTTCAAACAAACGTAACACCAGTCAAAACGAACTATATGAAGCATTTCTTGAATCATGGAATTCAATCCCCCTAGAAAAATGTATGAAATTGATTGAATCAATGCCACGTCGTTGCAGTGCCGTTATTGAAAATAAGGGATTCGCCACTAAATATAAATTATAACTATTGGTAGGCTGTGGATAGTAGCTATTTCGTAAATAACAATACTAATTACTAATACTTAAAAAAATATAGTTTTTTATATTTTTTGTTGTTGCTTCTAATTAGTTGACCATTATTGTTCATACCTTAAAATTGATTTAAATGTTTGTCCATAATGTAATATGGAAACTGCACTCGTGTAATGGGATTTATATTGTTTTTCTAATAAATGATAAATCGTTGAATATATTGTTGTCCTATTTATTGTTTAACTTCAAAATAAAAACTATTGCGGTGAAGTATCTTACATAATGTCAAGGACCGTTGGTAGTGTTTCTAATTATACGACCACCACTGTATGTATGTATGTATAAGTGTATATGTATGATTATATATATAAGAGTATTAGTATCATTATGTTATACATTTTATTAAGTTTATAAATATTTAATGAATTTTATGTATAAATTGTTCGCACACTATGCCCGATCAATTCTCCTAGCTAACAGCAATATATTCTTTATTAAAGAGGTTGCCTGGAAGAGATCACTGTAAGTGATAAGGCCGCCCTTGCATAGTATATTATGTAAAACTTGTTCTTTGTATTTGTTATGTTTTCGTAGTGAGTGCAATAAAGAATAAATAAATAAATATATAAGTACTTCGGTAGTCTAATGGCTAGCTTATATGGCTGTAGATTGTTCTTGTTTCAAGATTCTGCTCAGTTAAGGGTATTTCTTTTCCGTCATGGTGGTTCTCATTCGAGTGTAATGTTTTTTTATGTAGAGAGGGCAAACGGGCACGATGCTCGCCTGATGGGAAGCGACTATCACACTACCATTGAGGGCTTACAGGTACGTTGCCGGGCTTTAAATGTAATACTTCTATGTTGAGTAATTTGATTTTGATTATATTTTATTTGCTTGTAATTGTAGGTTATTAGATTTGTATGTTATAAAATAGCAGTTTAAGCAGTTAGATTTCCACTTTCACATTCTTCTACTCAAAGCCTTTGGTCTGACTGGTCTCCAGTCTAATCGGGTTGCCATTCCATCAAACAGTAAGATTGAAGTGAAGATACAGTTATGCATACACTTATGCATAACTGTATCTTCTGCGTTGGCTAGTATCCGGTGAAACAAACCGACGTGGCCTTTCTGACTGATGACGGCCACAATCGATTTACTAACGATAAAATATATAATTTCAATTCAAAGTTAAAATTATTGAATTAAATGCATGCCTCGTAGTGTTCAGTTTTCTAATAAGACTCTAAGGGAGCTAGCTGTAGAGCGCGCAGGTGAACGTTATTACGACCGCATTAGATGGAGATTCCACCACATTTTTCATGTTATAACTGCAAAATTGCTTTAGAAGGAACAGGTATAGTTACAACATTGTTGAGTGATAGGGAATTTCAAGATTTCAATTGCAATTTCTAATAGGAATGCTAGGAGGACATACTAAGTATCCGTTCTACCATTGTTTATAGGACAGTAGAGCCGACATACTTCACAATCAGCAATACTCATGACCTAAGCGGGTTGAGTTTCAGTTAGGAAAACATAATATCAAGAACCCCAGTTGTGGACCCCAAGCTAATTTTATTGCCTCCGTTGCATATAAAATTAGGTTTAATAAAGCAATTCGTTAAGGCCCTATGTCAAGAATTTGAAGCTTTTTAATATCTAAAGACTTTTTTCCCTAAATTGTGAGGCGCTAAAATTAAAGCTTGTATTTTCGTCGGTTGTAATATCACAGGTTGCAGAATGTCTCTGATACTACATATGTTACATGCTCACTAAGATTAGCTTAAAGACAAATTGGGAGCATTTTCACAGGAACATCACATCTTGATGAAAGCGCTCTTCTTGAGCAACGAAATCAGGGACCATACAATTAAAACATAATGGGAGATTGTATTTGGATATTGATTCATCTGCTAAGTTCATCTGCACACAAAAAATACCAAAAATGTCCATTTTTAAAAGTTAATTACTATTTTTTTTGTATTTATAAATTAGTTTAAACTCTCTTTAGTAAATAAAAGTGATGCAAATAAAAAAAATCAATGACTGTTTTCTTTTTACATATAACTGAAAGAAATAAAGCTAGCGATTTTCTTTAAAATTTGAAATTTCATTCTGATAGCTACAAAAGCAAGCTTTATGAGATAAAAATATCATTTATTTTATTAAATTGGTATAAGAAATCAAAATCGGGTACACAGAATTCAGGCACCAAATTCGTGTGGACTTGTGTTAGTTTTGTATACAAGTACAGCGTCGTAGACTTTTCTTTAGAACTGTTTTGTGACGATTTGAACGAAAGCCACTTTACTCTATCAATGTACACCTCGCATGTGGAAGGTGGGATGTTTTTTCCGATTTAAGCGAATCAAGCAAAATTAAACGGCCCAGTCGTTGGAACACGTCAATCTTAAGCGAAAATTGTGGTTCACAAACGGATTTTCATATGCTTAATTTATGTTTATATTTCAGATCGTGCTCGACGGTGACTAAAAACTTCGTGAAGAAACATGTTTATCATGTACTCACCCATATCGGAGCAGCGTGGGAATGTGTTCCTAATCTTCTCAAAACGAGAGGAGGCCCAGCTGTGGGACATCTATAGCTGTTACTGTACTTTTTAAAATTATTTTAATTTGGGGAATAGGCAAGTATTTATGGAAACAGTTTTTGTATTGTTATTATGTTTATATTAAGTCCCGTGTTAAGTCCCGTGTGTAGCTAGTAACAATAATTTTCCATGATGTATATTTCACGTTACACTTAGTTTATTAGACTAATTGTAACGATCCGAAAAAAAATATTTATAATTTTTGCTATATAATAATTTTAATTAATTACAATTTATTGATTTGCTTTTAAATTATAGCATTTGTATTAAAATAATATGAATAAAAAAACTCTATTGTATTTTTACAATATTAAAGTATATCAGCTCCATTTAATACCTTTTAGGGAAACTTGCGTAATTTTCTAAATTTAGTAAATTTTATAGTTAGTAATTATACTTTTATTTATGTTAATTATAAATCTACTCGTAAACGTGCGCGATGTGCTCATGCGGAATGAATTAAAACTAATTGTCTATATACATAAAATTACAATGTATTATGGAATTCTGATATTTATAATATCAATTTTGTAATTTCTCATTTCCGTATAGAATTAAGTTATTAAATATAAATATTTGCTACTATGAAAAATAACTGATTGTCGGAGGATCACGAGTAAAAAATCTTCATGAGTTCTCCAGTTGAGTAGGTATTTGACTCGCTATAGTGTCGGCCGTAGAAACCTCTTTATTATTCCTTCATACTCATCGATTTGCAGTTTGCTTCATAAACTATATGAACTCCAACGATGAGTTTTGATTGATTTTAAGATGAGAATGTCTTTCAAATTTGCCTAATTGTTCAATATATGCTTGTAGCGTGTAAATTTCTAAAATTTTTCTTTGAAATATACTTAATCATAAAAAAATTAAAGTTCAATTGGCAGTGCCTAAAGCCAATTACTGTTATTTCTTACTACATACTTAAATAAATAGTTTTTTTTTTATTTACAATAATTGTACCTTACTAGCCTTCTAAACTTTAGAACATAGTAGTGATCCATACATATTTTTATATAAATTATTTAAAGATATATTTAAAACCTGTTGAGTATCCTAAAAACAAAATATTGAATTTTGTTTTAATAAATAAAAAAATTGGAAACCAATCCAATGACACTCATTAAACCATACAAAAAGTATGATAATTGTCACTGTATTATTAATGTGCATTATTAATCATAATAATGGCGTCGGCTCCTCAGTAGACGGCTTAATTTAATTAATTAAGCGGTACTAAATATTGTAGGCGTACTAACCGAGAGCGATGAAATGTTAACAATGTTATTGTTCTAGTGGATTAAATTCAACAGTCGAGGACGGCTCTAATATTAATTTGAGTGTTTATGTGAAATCCGCAGACAAGGTCGTCAGAACGATGTATTCATTTGTGGGATAACTTTACGGTTGTACGCGTATGTCTTAACCGGTTGCACGTTTATAATTTATTTGATTTAAAAAAGGAGAAAATGCTATTTCAATACTTTTCCTCCAGTAAACAAATGAAACAATATTATATTTTCTAATTTGCTAACTTCAAAATTTTATCCCTTACATTTCTTCGAGAGACAAATTCTATATAAGATCCATCGATAAATCTTTTTACCATTATTATATTTTTACTTATTATTTTTATACATACATATATTTATTTGCGTGTATCGTATGCGTTCTATACTTCTCAACAATAAATCGTACTTGTATGAAAGTTTCTAGCATAAACACCATCAATGAGTGGTATGCATTTCCTTTTGGATAATAATTAAATTACAAATTATAAAGTGTCCATTTTTTCATCATCAATTTGAATTAAAATTTGAATCAGTTTGAAGGGTAAGTGAGCTAGTGTACCTACAGACAGAAGGCACTTAAAATCTTAGTTCCTAACGTTGACAGTGCATTGATTGAATGCATATGTAAGAAATGTTTAATATTTCTTGGAGAGATTATTTAGGCGTTGGTGACTCCTTTCCATCAGGTGTCCCATGAACCTGTCCGCCTAACTCTTTATAAAAAATGCAAAAAATAACAAGCATTGACTAGTGGTTCATAATAATAATGCAATTAAGAATAAATGAATTATCTCTCTACTAAATTTCAGAAATAGTATTCAAATTTGTTTTCACTAAACTAATTCTTGTTCTCGTCGAGCATTGTACGACTCAACGCCATATTTACGTCAAAAAATTATAACAAGAATCTAAAAAAAACGGTAAATCTAATTTAAATAATTCAAATGAAAGAACGACCTTATTATATTATTTTCATGGTTATTAAATTTTAGTTGGTAGTAGTGGTAGATGTTGCCTTAGGAAAGAGTATTAGTGTGAGCTAAGAAAACTATGCTACCCGTAATAATTATCTCTCACTAATGTTTTTGAAATATCGTTTAATAATCCCGAAAGTACCGATCGTAAAGTGGACGGTATTTCTTATTTTCAAATGACGTTTATAAAGTTACGTGTCTGTGTGAGTTTTAATACTGTGTGTAAAATAATATTAACTACTTATAATTATCGGGATGTGGCAAATGAATGAAGTGAGCGTTAATATAGTAACCTATGCAACTAAGAAACTACTTAGCCAATGTGAATAAAATATATCCTTGTTGTATATAATTTGGCCAAATATTGATAAATATAGCGCAGTTTTTTAACTTCGAGTTCGCTTGAAACGGCACGAGAGAAAAAATAAATTGCACGAAAGACTATTACACATGACTTATACAGATTAAAAATACGGTATATTGGATGTTGACTGCCTCGTTGGTCTAGCTACATGAAAGGCCAGACCTGGTGGTCCTGGGTTCAAATCTCAGGTCGGGTCGAAAAAAGTTATTGAGATTTTCTGTTGAAAATTCTCAGTAGCAGCCCGGTGTTCGGAAGTTGGAACTGTGTACGCTCCCGTGCCTCGCAAAGCACGTACAGCCGTTGGTGCTACGCTTGAAGTCTTTCAAGTCGTGTCGGATTGCCGTCCCATCGGGTTATGAGAGTTAGGGAATAGATAGATAGTACATCTGTTTTTATGCACACAATTGTGCACTATAATATGTACTGCGCAGTTGGCTAATCTCTCTTGAGATAGATTCTCGGTGGTAAAACTATGTGCAAGCTCGTCTGGGTCTCGGTGGTAGAGCTTTGTGCAAGCTCGTCTGGGTAGGTACCACCCACTCATCAGATATTCTACCATAAAATAGCAGTACTTTGTATTGTTGTGTTTCAGTTTGAAGGGTGAGTGAGCTAGTGTAATTACAGGCACAAGGGACATAACATCTTAGTTCCCAAGGTTGGTGGCGCATTGGTGATGTAAGCGATGGTTAACATTTCTTACGATGTCATTGTCTATGGGAGTTGGTGACCACTTACCATCACTTGGCCCATATGTTCGTCCGCCTACCAATACAATAAAAAAAAGACTGGCCGCCCTGACCGAAATCGGTCTGGAGGGCTATTATTATTATTATATTGGATGTCAAAGAAAAAGTATATGGGACCTTTTGAAATCAACTTTAACTCAACATAATACGCGTATATATAATAAATAACCCACTCTTGTTCTAGATGTCAGTCAAAAATAAGGTTTTTATAAACTAAATACAATATAACTACGTTCATCGACTATGTTATATAATGAAATGATATACACAACTGTTTAGTTTTCAGATGTTTAAGAAAAGGTACTTTGATGAAAAATAATTTCAAAAGCGCCAAATTATCGCCATTCAAGCCCATCGCTTTGTCCAAGTCATATTTTGTATGCAACGTGAACAACCGAACGAGCTATGAATGAGTTTCGATTCTGTCATATTTGTGTTGCATAATGAATATTAAGGATGAGCTCAAGCTATCAATTTTGTTCAAATAAAGTGTCAAAATTACAAATATAATATTTTTGACAAACATATTTTTGTACATTATGTGAGCTTCATATTTAACGCAACTAGTAGTCCGTATGTAAACTAAAATGGGATTTAGATCTGAAACTACTTTTAAATATCATATAGATGTGAAATATTTAATTCCAATGACGTTAAAATAAATTGTTACAGTTGTTCTGACGATATTGAAACTGTGGATACTAAGTAATTCCTCGAACTTGGACTCGTTTGTTTAATTTTGACGAATTCTTACACTGACGAAAGCGTTTATTCAATTTTCAATTCGTTAATTTTCTTATGTAAATTATAATAAAAAAATGTAAAAAAAAATAATGTACGATATTATAACTCTTTATATTTAATTTATAATATAAATAGTCGGTGTAGAGTAAATGCATATCTCGGACACGTGCATGCATGACAGTAGCAACTTTTGCAACTCATTCTTATGGGAAAGATTGCCGCAAGGAGAGCTGTTGGTCGCAGGTGGTTGCACAGCAAAAGTCTTGGCTGTGCAATATCAGAATGGACGGGAATCGCGAGTGCTGACGAGCTTTTCCACCTCGCGAAGAACAAGAGGGAGTGTTCGAAGCTGACTGACAACCTTCGCCAGTCAGAGAGGCACTTAAAGAAGAACATATTTAAGTTATTTAAGTGCTAATAAATAAAACAAAAATAACTTGTATTGATATTTACATCACCGATATTCATGTGTAATCTTATAAAGATTTATATTTCTTTCAATATTTAGGTGCAGCAAACATTTAAGGAGATGTTAGTGCTTTTTAACACGCTTATTTAGCTTATTTGTGTGTAACTTACAGCATTTGTAAGTATGTACTTATATAGTACGTAGTAGTAGATTATTTTTTGTTGTATATATAGGTCTTTTATAAAAAAAAAAGACGGCCTATGATAGAAACGGCCTATGAAGACGTGAAACTTAAACGAAAATTCAAAGGCAGTCTGAATTTTTTTTTCTCTTACTTAATTTAGTGACTTTTATCCTACACAGGCACGTCAGTCCTAGTGTCCCTTCTTCCTTTTTTTAAACATTACTTATACCAAAAGGTGCGATTTTTTTGACGCTGAGTTTATTATATTATGTGAAAATAATAGTGAGAGAGAAATCAATCATTTGGAAGGGGAAGATAATATTTTTGTAGAATCTTCTACTACACAATGTGAACAACGGGCTGATAAAAGACTCCATGAAAGCAGTGATGAAAATAATGACGACGGATTTATTACCGTTACAAAGAGGAGGCTAAAATATCGTATAATGAGTTATTCCATGGCATCGGAAAACGAACAAGCGCAAGTTGAAAACGACTTTTCACGAGATAAACACGAAGTGTGCATGACATCATTAAAAATATTACCTAAGCAGTTTGTCATGGCCAAGTTACTTAGAGCTGAAGATATTCAAGAGATTGTAAAAATAAAGTACAAAGGCCCATATAAAATACTAATTCAGTTCAGTCCAATTTAAGGTGCATCTAAACTTCTAAAATGTAAAAAGATGGAGGAATTAGGCTTTAAATGTATGATGACTAATGAAAACCGATATTCTTATGTAGTCAAAGGTGTGGATCTAGATCTTGATGATAAAGAATTATTTGAGAACTTTACGTCTGAATATGAAATTTCTGCTGTCAAAAGATTGAAACGCTTAGACCATGAAGGAAAATGGTTAAATAGTGAAGCTTGTCGTCTAAGTTTTAAGGGAAATATATTACCCGAGTATGTTACTGGATATGGAATCAGATTCAAAGTTAAACCATTCTTGTTCCCAGTAAGTCAATGCTCAGGCTATTGGAAATTTGGACATTACTGGAGATTTTGTCCTACGAAAAAGATTTTTTATCCAAAATGTGGTGGTAAGCATGAAAACTGTGAAAAAAAGGAATTTAAGTGTCTCAATTGCAATGGTCCACATATGGTGTTAGATAAAAATTGACCCATGTTCCTCAAGCAAAAAAAAAAAAATAGAAAAATTATGAGTGAGAAAAATTTAATTTACAGAAAGGCATTAGAAATATATATTAATGAAAATATCCCTAGAACACAACCATCCAATCAATTAATTGTTCAACATGAAACTATAAATGAATCTAACAGTCAACAGTATAATAAAAACCTATACAGTTCTAAAGTTGCAAGTGAGTCTGTAATAGAAATGGAGTGTTCTTTGTGTTAGTGATGAAGAGAATTAACAGGAAGAAATCGAAGAAAAAAGTTCAGGAAGAAAAAGCATGAAAGAAAAAAAGAAAATTTCAAAACAAAAGCGTGATAGAAATCCAGTTGAACAGTTAATAGAAAACGAAGAAGCTTATGACAATAATTTAGAGAAGACATGTGAACAAGAAAAAAGTAAAATAGATTTTAGAAACTTATTTAAAGAAATAGAGTTTAAGAAGATTTTGAACAAGATAAAAAATGTTATATTAGACTCTAACCAAAAATGGAAAGAAAAGGTTCTTGTTTGTGTAAGGATTTTATTCATAGAGTTGAAAAAAGTAATAGTCAGTTTATTTACAAGAGCAGAGATATTTAAAGGATTATTAGACCTTGTTAATGGATATTAGTGAAAAAAACTTTAAAATAAGTTTTATGCAATGGAATGCACAGAGCCTATGCCCTAAATTAGCTAGTGTTGATGCATTGTTAATTCAGAACAAAATTCATATAGCTATAATTAGTGAAACGTGGCTACATGAATCAGCAATAGTATCTATTAAAGATTACAATATTTTTCGGAATGACAGACCAGACTCATACGGTGGAGTAGCAATTGTTGTACATAAGTCTATTTGTGTTACACCAGTCTGAATTTTCATTTGCTTAATATTATGTGTTTATGGATTATAAATTCACGTGCTAGGCGGTGCATCTTGAGGAAATCTGCATGTGTCGGATGAAACCACACATGTGATTCCAACGAACCGAACTTGGCGTAGCGTGGTGGAGCTCCAAATGTTCTCCTTAACAGGAGAGAATAGAGAGAAGGGAGCCCAGCATTAGGACTAACTCATCACCTAAACACCGTAACAACAAAGTAAGGCCGATAAAGTTTAAAGTAACCATCAAAATTAAAACTAATTAATTTTGTAAGTGTTAAATGAAGAATTAATCTCTCGGTTTATAATTTTATGGCAACTTGTATATTGTGACTTGTACTTTTATAATATAATGTAATTTAATGTAATGACATGTAATGTAAGAGTTAACCCTTGTATTTTTTTATTTTATTGAATTTAAGAAATTTTTAAATTAATTTAAGTTAAAATATTTTAGTGTCATAAATATAGTTACTAAACATGTATATTATGCTTAAAGCAAATAAATGGAATCGAATTGCAAAGTAAGGAATCGTGGGGCACTTTTTACATTTATATTCTTATGGATATATATGCCTTTACAAAAAATTAAAACTAAATCATAATATTATATCAAACTCCACATAGTAACAAAACTAAAATATTATAGATAAATATATATAATATATTTTAGTAAGTAATAAGTACTTGTAGTGCTAATATACATATATTTGTAGTGATATATCTTATCAAACTAAGCATTGGATTAATTTTCTTAAGATACAAAGCTTGACTGAAATTAAAATAAATAAGGCAGCCATACGATTCATAATACTTTTCAGAATTTCATAATGCATCGACATAATTACTTTTAATCCCTCTGTATTTTGGAACATCACGCAACGATGCATATCTTGCTTCATCCGGTGCTATAAAAATCAGTAGACCGAGTCATCTTATCTGTTCGAAATACCTGAACTAAAGATAATTTTAGTTATCACTTAAGACATATAAACTTACTAGTTTTCGCCCTTGGTATCGCCTGCGTGTGAGAGGTATTAGTCAACCTACAACCTGGCAACGTGAATGCAAATAATAAGCGGTTAAGTTAAGACGTAAATACGTAACAAACAAACAGTTTCGCCTTTATAATATTAGTAAGGATGCTCGAATGTTTATAAAGCTGCTCGGTGTAGCTTCAGAAAAATCAAATCAAATCAACTCCAATGAAAAGATAAAACAAGTTTGATGCCCTTAAAGTCATCAAAATGTAAATGAAAATGTAATATAATAAGGAATATTATCAAAAAATATATTATTTTTTGATAATATTCCTTAGGTGTAGTTACAGAAAAATATCTCAAAAGATACATAAGTATTATTATCACCAAAATAAACATCGTTTAATTTTCCAATTTTTCGTTACTCTTTATATAAAAATCGAATGATTGTAGGTATATAACGATTTCGATGAGCTACTACCTCGCAAATGGACTTAATATTTGTGTATTTCATTCAAACAAATATTGCAATTCCATTGAATATAGAAATTTCGCAACCTCTGTCTGCATAGCACGCGCCAATAAGCTTTAAAATATATATCTACCCTCATTAATAGTCATGGTAATTAAAAAGTGTATCAAATGCAAAAAAATGAAACCAAGAGAATGCCGGGACTGGAGTGTAGTAGACGTTGCAAATGCCTTAAACCGTCTCCCATACGAAACGATCAGGGAAGCACTCCGATATCATGGGGTGCCGACCTATCTTAGGAGACTGTTGTAGGCGTACATGCAGGATCGAGAGGTTGTTTGGGCAACGGGCGACGGGAAGTTGGTCCGACATCGGGTAAGCTAAGGCGTTCCACAGGGGTCTGTTTTTGGCCCAATAATGTGGAACGTCGGCTTCGATTGGCTCCTGAGAGCCCCCGTCCTGCCCGGTATGGGGGACCTTTGTTATGCAGACTACACTCTCATCGCCGCGACGGGGCGGGACTTTTGGGAGGTGGCCCGCCTGGCCGAAGTCGGAACAACTCTGACCGTGGACCGAATGGAAATGCTGGGCCTGAGGGTCTCCATATCTAAAACGGAGGCCCTCCTCTTCCACGGTCCACGGAGGTGCTCGCAGAGGTGTATCGCTTCCGGGCCGAGGCGAGAGACCGCGGCGACCGTCCAGGGTTCGCTTTAGCCCAGCAAGCCCTGATTCGAGGAGGTGATGGGAGAAGGATCTGGGGTCCCCCACGGCGGGCCTAGCGACAGTGGATGCGATACATCCCCACTTGAGTCGCTGGGAAAACGAGGCACGCTCTCGTTCAGGTTGACGCAGGTACTTACTGGACACGGGTGCTTCGGTAAATACCTGCACGGGATAGCGAGGTGGGAGCCACTGGACACGGCGCACCAGACCCGGACGGAGTATGCTGCGTGGGGGCCTCATAGGCATACCCTGGCGGCGATAGTTGGCGGAGATCTCTCGCTGCCGAGCGCTATCAACGCCATGCTCGATAGCGAGAGGTGCTGGTTGGAAATGCGAGAGTGTCATGTCGCAGAAGGAGCCCGCGAAGCGGCAGTGCGACGAAAATGCCTCCGCTGATTCAATCCGTCAAAGAAGACCGGGGAGGAGGCGTAGGTGGATACAGGAAACCCCCTTAGCCCCGGTGGCTATTGCGGCGGAAATGGAGGCCCACATAGGCGGGCCGACCATCGGGGCGTCACGGTAGCATGCGCAAGCGATCTCGTGGCGCCTTCCGACCAGACGGAGAGGATACCGCTGGTTTTTTAGTGGGTATTCCGGCGCCTTCAGTGCCGTTGAGCCCCACATACCCCCCACTTCATGTGGGAAAAACGCGTCAAGGCGTTTTTCCAGCGGAAAAAAAAAAGTACTGGAGTTTAGTAGGTGTGCCAAAATAGTTCATTCTGATTCCGTGTGCTCAAAGCTATCGAATAAGCAACTAAACACACCCGGGATAGAGTGGAGTTGTGAAGAGAGTCTTAAACATATATCACGCAGGTCTTCTTTTGTGATCCCTGAAGACGACGACGATAAGGATCATGAGGATGAATGGATACGCGGAGATGGCCCCTATTGTTGATGCTCAAAAATTGGTGCAGGATATCAGTCGAGAGATAATAAAACCTTTCGAGAAAATCAGAAGTCTTGAGAACTGGGTGGAAATCGAACCCACGACCGGAGACGCGAAAGGCAAGCATCTACCAACCACACCAACCGGCTCAATATGCAACAATATTTGCTGGCTTTTACAGCTGCTCATTAATCACTCTTTCATATCGTGAGTTCATATGTTTCAATCTTGGATAGAATCAATAAGTTAAGATTGTTCTCAAAAATATCTCACTTGCAGTCCAGAATTGGGAAGTTGGTTGTTTGTAAGTTAAAGTATTTATAATAGTTCATAAAGCTCTATTATGTTATTAGGATAAATAGTATAAGTAATTATTCTATAATAATCAATAGTAGTACTACTGTAGGCCGGATAATTAGTTTTAAAATAAGGATTATATTATATGATTAGATTATATTTGAATTTAATTCGGCACAAACCATTGATCATGTGATATGGCAAGTAACATATTTATTTTGTTATTATCTACTAATTCGAAATTATTGAAATTTGTAAAAATTATGAAAAATCAAAAACCATATTTTTGATACAGTCAAAAATTCTACGTTTTTTAGAATAATTCCTGTGTTTGTCTATGTACGAATGCATTGAAGTGTTTTTAAAAATATTTATTCATTTCACTTATCTAAATACAAATGATATTGATTGGTAACTAATACTTCTAACAAGTGAATAAATAATAGACCTGTGCGCAGTTCGTCTGCACTTGCGTCGCTAATGGCTAATCGCGACAAAAACAATTATTTCACAAGCATTATTAAAATCTATACAGCTATGTTCTGATTTAAAGATGAAGCCAGTATAATTACAATAATAATAATAATAATAATTTATTTACACCCACTAAAAAAGAAATCATGTATACAGTTTGTTTGCAGTATTATCTTAATCTAGGGTTTTTACATTTGCAACACTGGTGGCGGACCTCTGACCCCGAAACTAATATAAATTGTAATATCAGGGTCAGCGATTCGTCGACAGTTAGTTGCACACTAGATTAGATTCCCTAATAGGGAATACTTTTGAAGGTGCAGTAAAAAAAAGAAAAAAAAAGAAATTAAAAATACAAGAAAAATCTAACAATTGAAACAATATGTGTGTTTGTGAGTGTTTCAATTACAAGAAATATAACATCCTAGAATCCTAGATCATACTGTTAGATCCACATACATAAAGATACAATATTTTGTTGATATTTTTTGGACACTATGCGTGAACACCTTTAGGCGGCCTAATGATTCATGTATTTTTAAATAAATGAAAATAAAAACTATTACTTATGATTTCATTAAATTAAATTGAGAAGTTTGTTCTTAAGGATTATGTAAAATTTCCTCTTATTTGATAATAAGGGCACAACATTGAACACTTTATATTTTAAGATCCTCCACAATATATCTCTTCTTAACGTTATTTCAAATATAGCGCAAGTCTATTTATTTTTTTATCTTAATACTAGAATAAAAACAATGCTTAGACATTATAATTTGCTGAAGCAAAGCTACGCAAAGACTGGTTAAATTGCCCCTGTTAACAATTACGGCTTGAAAATTGCAAAATAAATGTCTCCAGCGTTTCAAGTCTCTGTTTTCAAAACAGTGGCACAACTTTAATAGGCGTAATATGAATAATGTCTACGCGTTGTAGAGTGAACAAATAAGGCAGTCGGTGCTCGTGTCAAGCGTATTCCGTATGCAAGGTGTGAGTCTCATTACCATCTCCCGCCGCAGGGCACAGCCTTGTCTCAATTATGACTAACTTCAGCTGCTCATATGTTCTGCTTGTAGTTGTCTCATGTAGACTTGATTTGAGGTTGATGTAAAGTAATTGTTACTTTTTGAAACAAAATAATACCTAAATTCTTATATACTTGAATGAAGTATGCATAATTTTGTTTTGGAATAAAATTATGTCGTCGTAAAAAGAACAAATATAGAAAAACAAAAACAGCTGTGAAAAGTAGTACATTTTGAGTACATTAACTGTTGACGTCAAAAACCGTACAAATGTTGACGCAAGTAACTCTTATTTAAAAATTAAGTACAGAGTATTAGAATGTGCTATCTAATCTCATCAGAATAATAATTATTCTGAATTTCGTCTTGGAAATTTATAATAGTGAATATTGTTTATGATTACTTCATTAATATGGCCTCCACCCTCGCTCTTGGATAGAATACAGATTACGTTCCTTGTGATTGTGGTATTTAATAAAAAATTAAAGATGCTCTAAATACTTCTTTTTTGTTTCTTTATTTAATTCTAGTACGAGAAATATATTGAGAGTTCATAACACGTTTCACCTCAAGTTTTGTCAATAGACTACAAGAATCGAAGAACACTTACTAAATGACCTGGAGCAATATTAACAACTTTATTGGATCGACTGCAGTAAAGTATCTGGTAACTGAAAGTAACACCGCAAAGTTTAGCAAATGTATATATTGAATGATATTTTATTATTTGTACAATAAAGACGGACAAATATGCAATCAGTTGATATGATCACCTGCAGCGTCATAAAAGTATACATTTATATATATGTACATATAAGATTGTGCCGAAAAAACATTGATTTACATAGGGCTTACATCATAATTAATAAAATGCTTTTTAATATAAATTTATATTGTTCGTAATATTTCATGTATCGTTTATGCATAAAATTATAAAAAATAAAAGGATGACAATTATTTTTTTGAATAAATAAAAATGAAAACAATAAAATAACATTTATATTTATTATTATGTTTTAGATTTACCTAATTTGTTACGAAGTTACACACTCTTCAATTTAAGAGACAATTCAGTAAACTCAAAGCAATCATTTTGAAACGAAGAAAGAAAAGTGACAATAGAAAATACATAATAAATTACTAAGATACGAATAATACTTATGAACAAGAGAGATTCGTTGCGCCATTCGAATGATTCCTTATTACATACTCTTTAGTTATTTTCATTTATTTACCTATAATTATAAAAATATCAATTAATAAAATTTATTTTTTATAAAAATTCCAGTAAATACATTAAAAAAACCTATTCTGCTTTATTGTAATACTGCTGAACTATACTTTAGTTATTATATTTATCTAAAAAAACTTCAATCACTATCTACGTTATATAAATCAATTAAATATTTGTCTTTACTCAAACAAAAATATTTGCTATGAAAACCGATACCAAATTATGAAATTATAACTATTGATACAACTCTATACATATTTCAAAAGTAGTTGTAGATTTTAGTTTATAAAATACGTAACACCTAAACGAAGGTTCGATTCCAAGAACCATCATTGAACTTTTATGTGTCTTTATGATTGATCTTGAAGTTTTCCTTGATGGGAAATATCCTCAGGAAAGAATGTGATTAATAAAAACATATACACCGATTTGCATCAGTCCGACCATTCTGTAAGAACAAACTCGAAACTCACCGCAGAAAACTTTCGTAAAATGTTATAAGGTCCTCCAGACCGATTTCGGTCACGGCGGCCAATCTCAAGAGAGATTAGCCAACTGCGCAGGACATATTATAGTGCACAAGTGTGTGCGCAAACACAGGTGCACTCTCTTTTCCTTAGCTCTCATAATCCGATGGGACGGCAATCCGACACGACCGGAAAGAGTTCAGGCACAGGACCAACGGCTTAACGTGCTTTCCAAGGCACGGGAGTGTACACACTTCCAACTTCCAGACTCCGGGCTGCTACTGAGAATTTTCTGACAGAAAAACCCAATAACTATTTATTGGCCCGACCTGGGAATTGAACCCAGGACCACCGGGTCTGCGGCCTTATATCTAGCCACTAGACCAACGAGGCAGTAAAATGTTAGAAAGTATCCGACATTTACCATTATAATTATAGCATTTCAAGGATACACGCATCAAAATCGTATATCACCGTAAGTCGGTTGTTAACATTTCACGGGTGAGTGATAAGGTGATTTCTTACAGAATAGCATGATTGAGCAGCGTTGTGGAATAAGATCAAAATCATCATTTACAAGTTCATCATCATTACTTATTTTTACAGATTTTTACAGAAGAGCAATAGGGGTATGCCCTGCAAGATCGAATCAGAAATGATGAAATTCGCAGGCGAACCAATGTTACTGACAGACCGAGGAATTGCTAAGTTGAAGTGTCAGTGGGCAGGGTAATTCGCTCGCAGAACTAACGGCCGCTGGGGCAGAAAGGTTCTCGAGTGGCGATCACGAAATGGAAGACGCAACGTGGGCAGGCGACTCCACCTTGTAGGGGTACAAGTTGGAGTCGCGGGAAGCCGTTGGATGCGGACAGCGCTAGACCGGCTAATAAATCCTTGGGGAACGCCTTTGTCCAGCAGTAGACGTCTTTTATCTGACATGATATGGAATATTTGTAAAATAAAAGTTATCGTCATAATGTTCTTGATTAAACGTTGATATTTACCTTATCATCGATTTTAACACATCGATCACAGCGATCGAGCAGCCTATACTGATAACGACGAGGGCTTTGAATAGACTTAAATAGGTTCTATGTTATCGCAATTTTTTATGGTACATGTGACGTCATTTAATCCATCTAATCTGGTATACGTTTTATTATTTTATATCATGATTAATCAATTCATAATACAAAATAATATTTTGATTAGACATATACTTAAGCCCGGGCTTAGAAAAATGCTAATCTTTTATTTGATTCAGTATGGGTAAATCCAGTTATAAATTAAAAATCAATATGTGAACTACATTTATTTTCAAGATATGTTCGATAAAATCATAAAATTTTCTCCATTAAAAAAACACATCCTAACTAATATTATAAATGCGAATGTTAGTTTGTTTGTTTCGCTCCACGCCTAAACAAGCTACATTTTCAGCGAGTAACATAGGATACGTTTTGTTCCCGTAATCCCTCGGGAACGAGAACTACGCGGTTGAAACCGCGGGTAAAACGCTAGTATTCTAATAAACTTTACATTTTACTGATTTATACTCTTTATGCTGTATGTTATTAAGACAAAAACAGGATAATATTTTTAGGTTTCCGTACCCAAAGGGTAAAACGGGACCCTATTACTTAGACTTCACTGTCCGTCCGTCCGTCTGTCACCAGGCTGTATCTCATGAACCGTGATAGTTGACAGTTGAAATTTTCACCGATGATGTTGCCGCTATAACAACCAATACCATGATACCGTTTTTATAGGTAATGGTACGGAACCCTTCGTGCGCAAGCCCGACTCGCACTTGACCGGTTTTTACAAATACGAAGGTGGATTTAGAAGTTTGCAGTCTAGCCAATAATATAAAATAAAATATGTTCATAAATATTTTAAATCTCTATCTGTGTCTACCAAAGAGTCAACCAAATGATGATAGTGTAATAAAAATAAAATCGTACGTACTTTTCAATCCACTATCATAATCTAGGCCTGTCACTAGTGATCTTTAATAAAATATGATCGTTTTATTTGTAATCATCATTACATTTACTTTCAATATCACTATATCATATCACCCACTCTTCGAACATATACATACGTTGTTTCTTAAATCAGAAGCTGCAGCGCTGTTGAGACGAGAGAGAAAACATTGACAGCCCTTTATATAATAATGGTCGTATTACAGTTAAACGAACTGTACCATATTCTAAAGAAAAATTGGTAAAATGTAAGCAAAGCGAAATAAAATAATATCAATACGTCGTTTTAGATAGATATATCATAGAAATTAAATTGCATACGAGAAAGGCGGGTGAAATCTGAAGTTTTATTAATGCTGTAGGAGCGCTCTTAAGTCATACACTCATAAAAACTATCTAATTTGTTTTGTTAGTAATAAATCTAACAAAGTTCGATATCAAAAGTCAAAAGTCGATGTTTATGTAGCAAAAATTTATAATTGAGTTAGCAGTCAGTTCGAGTATGTGCCTACGTTGCCCTCATTGGAAACTCGAGTTGATGCGATTAAAACTTCATTGCATAGCGGAGTATTGCCCCGCAGGTCTTCCGAGTTTAACTCCGCCTTTGAGGCTTTAATCGTTCTCTCGTTTGCATTCGCTATTCATTTATATAACTATTTAATAAGTATATTTATTTTAAATGCGTCTAAATATAATATTAAACCATGATTTAACTAAAGCTATTTAAAAAAAAATACTCAATTCAAATTTAGCGTGACTTTTTTTATATTTTTTTTTTTTTTTTTTTTTTTGTTGTATAGGTTGGCGGACGAGCATATGGGCCACCTGATGGTAAGTGGTCACCAACGCCCATAGACAATGGCATTGTAAGAAATGTTAACTATCACTTACATTGCCAATGCGCCACCAACCTTGGGAACTAAGATGTCATGTCCCTTGTGCCTGTAATTACACTGGCTCACTCACCCTTCAAACCGGAACACAACAATACAAAGTACTGCTGTTTTGCGGTAGAATATCTGATGAGTGGGTGGTACCTACCCAGACGAGCTTGCACAAAGCTCTACCACCAAGTGGTATATATATATATATATATATATATATATATATATATATATATATATATATATATATATAAGCTAGCGCTTGACTGTTATCACACCAGATGGAAAGTGATGATACAGCCTAATGTGGAGCGCGCTTGTCTAGAAGGTGTCTATTCACTCTAGACTTAAAGGTACCCATATTGTAAGTGGTGGGGAATATGGAGGTCGGAAGGGTATTCCAGACCTTAGCGGTGCGTATTAGAAACGAGGAAGCAAATCGTTTCGTACGTGTTTTAAGTACGTCAACTACGTACGGGTGCAGATCTTTTCGATGCCTCGCAGTTCTGTGATAAAAAGATGAAGGGGGAATCAAATTAAACAGTTCCTGAGCACCCTCTCCGAAATATATCCTGTAGAATACCAACAGACAGGCAACCTTACGACGGTGTTCCAAGCTCTGGAGTTTTTTATTGACCAGTGTCTGGTTGCCAATGAGCCTTCTAGCATGACGATCCACTGAATACAAAGCATCAGCATCTGTATCAGCAGCAGTATCTGCTGATACTTAGCAGAACCGTCCCATAAATGGCTGCAGTACTCCATGCACGATCTAACTTGGGCTTGATATAAGGTCAGAAGCTGTTCCGGTGTGAAGTACTGTTTGACCTTATTGAGGATGCCAAGTTTTTTGCCAGCAGTTTTAGCTTTGGATTTAATGCATTGTCCAAAGTTGAGTTTGGATGTTAAAGTCACGCCTAGAAGCTCAATATTGTCAGTGATGGGTACAGGTACATTTCGGAAAGTCGGAGTCAGGGGGACTTGGTCATTCTTCATTAGATTTTCATTCAACGTTAAAATAAAACTGTAATTTTTAGTGTTCTTAAAAGGATTTGGTGAAAAAGTTTTGGTAATTACCTCATATTTTGTAATTGTTGGTGACATTTCGAAGTCATGCAAACAAACATTTTCCACTATTTCACGAGAATCGAGACAACATAGTTTTTTTTTAAATTGTTTTGTTGTTGTTTTACAAAAACAAACATTCCGATACAATTTAATTATAACTTAAGTAGATATTCGTTATGCTAATATAGTCGAGTGTTTAATTTATAATTACATTCGAGTTTATATGGTTTATAAGTGTGCGAGACAGAATAAATAAAAAGCAATACCTCCATAAATAAACACAGTAAATTTTATAAGTGCATTCGTCTATAATTCGCATTTCACGTTTATTATTTTACGTGTGTTATTTTACGGTTGAGATACAATGTTAGCAAAAGTGAATTTATGGTTTTTAAAGCACACAATAGACAATGCATAGATGATCCAAGTGTTACTTTATATGGCTCAGCACTCAAAAAAATGTCTGCTTTCAAGTATCTCGGCCACTGGGTCGTAGATAGTCTAAAGGACAATGTCGATATGGAAAGAGAACGTGGGTCGCTATCTGTTCGTTGTATTTTTTACTAGCTAATGGCCGATATACGTTGCAATGACTCTCTTATTTCATTTATTTTTTTATGATTATACTATAAGGTCCTCCAGACCGATTTCGGCCACGGCGGCCAATCTCAAGAGAGATTAGCCAACTGCGCAGGACATATTATAGTGCACAAGTGTGTGCGCAAACACAGGTGCACTCTCTTTTCCTTAGCTCTCATAATCCGATGGGACGGCAATCCGACACGTCCGGAAAGAGTTCAGGCGCAGGACCAACGGCTTAACGTGCTTTCCGAGGCACGGGAGTGTACACACTTCCAACTTCCAGACTCCAGGCTGCTACTGAGAATTTTCTGACAGAAAAACCCAATAACTATT
Organism: Nymphalis polychloros; assembly: GCA_905220585.2. Taxonomy (NCBI): domain Eukaryota; kingdom Metazoa; phylum Arthropoda; class Insecta; order Lepidoptera; family Nymphalidae; genus Nymphalis; species Nymphalis polychloros. The sequence continues at coordinate 7,405,145 of HG992245.1, read as the reverse complement.
TATTGGCCCGACCTGGGAATTGAACCCAGGACCACCGGGTCTGCAGCCTTATATCTAGCTACTAGACCAACGAGGCAGTCATACTATACAAACTATACCTTCTACATACGTTAATGATGCCAGAAACCTTAAAGAAAATGCCAAGAACTTTTTCCTCAAAAAAGGAGACCTTAGCCGAGCAGTGGAACATTTACAGGCACAGGCAAGCATTTTATTATACCACCTAATCTCATGTACACGAAAGCCGAGATAGCCCAGAGGCAAGAATGCGTGAAGCTTAACCGATGATCATGGGCAAAAAATAAAACTTAAAATCTTTAAAAGGTACCGTTTAAAATTACCGATGTATGTCAGATATTCTCACAATAACGAAACAGAAATAACTTCTTGATAATTGTCGAAGTAGCTTGAAAAGTTTGTTGTGGTCTTCAAAGAAATTAATGAGTGTTACGAACTCGCGACGTGCGCCGTCGACTTGATCAGTTTGACGCAAGCCGGAACAAAGTTTCTGGAAGCTACAATTAGTAGGACTAACTGTAAATGTCCAAAAACTATTTCAAAAGCGTTGGAAAACTATTTTGAGTTTTCTTTCTCTGTATTTTTCTTTTGAATTAAATGAGTACGATACAGTTGATACATAATTGTAAGAAAACAATTGTCAATTAATTATAATAAAATAAATGAGGTATTTCTTTAAATATACTTTATCTAAAATATATCTTCCTCTTTGATATTGACATCTATTGGCTCACCTTGTGGGTCGACGACTCTGACGTATGTCGTGAAGGTAAACGGTATGAGTGTCATGACGCTTTTTGCCGTCATGAACAACTGCCAGGCAAGCCGCGATGGCCATATTAAAAAAAAAAAATTATTAATTATAGTATCAATAATTGAATTGCATCAAAACTTACGTACAATACGTATACAATATACCGGACATTGCAAGCATTAACACTGTATAGCGTTCAAAGAAGTGGACGCAGCATCGTCAATATAAATAATCTTATATATATAATATGTAATATTTATACATGAAAGTTGTATACTTGTATACGGCCAATCTATGCAAAGGCACATCAGATTTCATAACATTGAAACTAGCCTCGAGTGCATGTCGGTGATTAAGGTAATGCTATTGCCATTACGGGAATGCAGTCACGCTCGCATAATTAGTTATCGATTTTCGACACGTACATTTCCTATTAGCCTTATCGATTGATTATCAAACATTAGGCAGCCATTTTATTATGATTTCTTAAACATATTCAGTTCAGAAATCTTTTGTAATCCATCCAATATTAAAATCAAATCAAGCTAAGAAATAAATTAAGTGTTTCGAATGAATATATATTATACTAGCTGTTGCCCGCAGCTTCGCTCGCGCGTGGTCTTTATCTATACTTATATTATAAATAAGTAAAAATAGATTTTTTGTATGTTTGTTTGTAGCGAATAAACTAAAAAACTGCTGTACTGTTTTTAAAAACCTTTTTTACCTACAGAAAGATACGTTATCAGCGAGTAATTAGCTGCCCGTCCCGACTTCGTACGGGTAAAATAAGGATTTTATCATTTTTTAATCAATAAGATATAAACATTTACCAATCGATTTATTCGCCCATCCAGTATAGTGTATGTGTGTTCAGTATAGGGCATATAATAATCCTACTTCTTACTAATATAATAAACTCGAAAGTTTGTATGGATGTATGGACGTCTGTTACTCTTTCACGCATAAACTACTGAATGGATTTTAATGAAACTTTACAATAATATAAGCTCAGGGAATACCAATTAAGTGGTACATATGGCAATAATGGAATATGTTTTTTTTATCCAAACATCACCAACATAGTGAAGTTCGTATATTTCTCCCTAAGAGATATTGATATAAGATATTGCGTATTTTGAATTTCATTATTTGCACCCAACTCTTCCAAACAAAAATAAAAGTTTCTAAAAACTTTGAAATTCATGTTTATTAATTCAATCAAAAAACTCAAATAGTATATTTCTATTTTTTTAAATTTTTATACTAATGCTTTAACCCCGTTTCTCCCGTTTGGAGTTAAATTTCTAAAAACGACGAAATACGTATGCATATCTTTAATACTAAATATCATTCTTCTTACACCAAAAGTGACAGAATCCCCATACAAACTTTCAACCCCTTTTTTACCCTCTCAGATTTAGATTTTCAAAAACGCTGAAATACATTTTTATTTATTTTTAAGCTTGTTCATTAAATTTCATGCTTCTAACTTTAAAAATGACTGGTTTCTAAACAATCGTTCAACTCTTTAGGGGTAGAATTTCCAAAAATCCTATCTTAGTGTTATAAAATGTATCAACTGCCAAAATTTCAAGTTTCTAACCCCCGCAGTTTAGGCTCTGCGTTAATGAATCAGTTAGGAAGAGTAATAATATTATGTGAATAGATATCAACAAAAATACGTATTTTTATAACTTTTGATAGACTCAACTAATTTTGATGAAATAAAGGCTAAACGGAATCTTGAAATAGTTCTTATAATAATTCGGTTTTTTCAATTTTTAGACGATTAAAAGATACAGACATGCAGACAGTAAAAAAATTAAATAAATGATTGCTTTGGTTTTGGTAAATTGTAAATAGCCATATAACCTTTAAAACAGGCAGTTATTTTGAAATAACAGACAGAAACTTCAATTTTATTTATATGTATGGATAATTTATTAATTAATTCGTTTTTGTTATAGATTTATGTTATTTTATGTGTACAATATAAAGTATAAAGGAAAAGTTTCTTCTGTCAGAGACTAAATAAAATCAGACTTAACCAAGGCTACTAATTTAATTAAACAAAAAAAGGGAATTAAAACAAATGTTTTCCATTGAACTTGACACACATCTGAATAAGCTGCTTAAGCGGCCATTTTATGTAGAAAAAATATATAATATACAAACAAAAGCAGCTATATAACAATTTTAATTAAAGTTTCAAAAGCAGTTATTTGACCGCTCTGGTAGGTTAAGTGTTAAAAATGAGATGACACTTATAGCATATATATATATAAATATATACATACATTAGCTAAGTTTCCACCAACAATAATTACACAATCATTAAAATAATCAAAACATATATAAAATCAAACAGCTAAACCATCATAATCAGTAAAGGTGTAGTAAGATATATATTTTTTTATAATCAAATATACTTAATTACTTAATGAAAACACAAATTTAACAAAAAAAAATATAAATGAAATCACATAGCTTAAGCATTATTACATTGAGTAAGGCCAATAAAATGCAATAAATAAATGATATATATATATCATTTATATATTTTTTAACCAAATACAATTAAAAGGCAAGCAAGAATATGACTACAGTACAAAATTTATAACAAACTTAAATATTGAATATTAAGATGGGTTGGTACATTCATTTTATATAAATTAATACATTTAATACATTATTATTTTTAACTTATTTATGTTATTTTTGCAGTGTTTTTTTTTTTAAATATATAATATCAATATCTGAGTACACTTAATTATATATTATATGCTCGCACAGATCTACTTCTTCCTATTCATGATTATGCTGTCGCAAGCTTGATGTAGCTAAAGACCAATTGAATTAAGCTGAGAGATTACAAAATACTTTTATTCGGTTTATATTGGGATGAGGCAAATATAACCACGTTTCACAATTTTGTTCTCTTCTTAATTAGTTGCCCGTCTGACTTCGTAGGAATATGCACATCTTCTCTATTCTGTACTGTGTGTTGTTTAACCCTTTTACTCCCCCTTCATCACTTGATATTCATTAGATGATGACGGTGATGACGACGTCTCAGTGCTTTTATTTATGTGCTCCGTATTTTGTTGTTCGATCACTACTATTTTAGCTATCTCTATAGCTTTCTTTAGTGACAGATCAGACCGTTGTAATAATCTTTGATGTTTGGCGAGCTACTCTAACACATATTCACTGTAAATTTATCACTGACCAATGACTATTAATTCAACGAAATCGCATTTTAAACTGTAATTTTCTAGACTCGTAATAAAGTTGGTTATATTTTCGTGTTTGCTTTGCTTTCTCTTAAAAAATACATGTCAGGCCATAGTTAAATTTTTCCTCGGTTCGAAATACTTGTTACATTTATTAATGAGGTCTTCTAAAGTAATTTCTGTTATTTTAATGTTGAACAAAATTGCTATTTTTCTCTATTTACACTTCTTATACATAACCAGTGGCTAATACTCCTTATATATATCCAGAGGCTAATAAATATAGTTCAAAATATGGTTGCCATTTTTTCCGCGTTAAATTGTTATTTATTTCGTTGTTTAGAAACACGAATTTACGAAAAAATTATACCTATTTAAAGTTTTAAGAAGTGATATACCGTTTATGTTTAAAGCAAGCACTTCTAAAACCATGTATTATTGTTATAGTTGTTTTTTAGGCTTTGTTTATACACCTATATACTAATTACGTATTAATTATTGTCACTGAGTTAACTGACTTGCTCACACGCAGTCTTAAAGCGTACTGTTATGAAAGATATAAGATGAGATCATAAAGATACACACAATATATATGAAATATTAGTTTTTATGCAAAAACAACACACGAAGCTACTGAAAACACGAAATTGTTAACAAAACTTTTTGATTTTGACAACTAACCGGTGCGCGTACTTTTCCTACAGATAATAATTTATTGATTTTTAGTAGGGATACTAAACTTATAATAAATTAATAAAGAGATTAAAAATTATAGGACAAAATATAGGATAAATCATAAGCAAAAGTGTAAATTACATGTAATATTTAATGTCTTTTCAGTTTGACCATAACGATTTTTTAATAAATGTTCTACGTCTATCTTTAAATTGACATAACTTTATTATTTATGAACCGATTGAAATAAAACAAACACTAAATGTTAAGTGAAGTTAGCCACAATACATTAGTGAAAACCGCACTCAAATCCGTTAAGCCGTTTTTAAGATTAGCGTGCACAAACGCACAGACAAACAGACAAACAGACAAACAGACAAAAAATTTATTAATCATTGTTTTGGGTTCTATTGTGTTTATAAAGACCCCCGATAAAAGTTTTACTCATTTATCTTCCATGTACAGACATCGACCAGTTACAGATTTATTATATGTATAGATAACTATATAAGAATGTAAATATGTATGTATGTGTGTGTGTCTGTGTTGTGAAATAAACATGAATATTAAACTATTTCCATCCGAAGCGTAATTGCATAATGAATATCCGATTTCATTCGACGTGGAGTAAAACCATTAGAGATTAGAGGAGTTATAGGCTTTCTTCTATGAAAATTTCATAGTGTGTTCTAATTCGAACCAACGGTAATTTGTACGTCGAATTGAACAACATCCTTCTTTTGTTTTCGTCATTTATGAAGCATTCATATGTAGTGCCTAATAAGGAACGTATTGACAATAGCTTTTGTTAATTATAAATTCCTTCGAAGATTTAACATAATTTTGATTAATTAACAGCTTTTCGGTATAATAACATATAATTTGATACATATTGTGTCAAATAGGTATTATTTATGAATCTCTCACCAGTTTTGTTCACACCAATTATAAACACCATCAAGAATTTTAAAATATAGTTGGCATATAGATCTCCCTCAATAATTAATGTGCTTTATAGGTATTATACTACGTATATCGTGGCTTCATGGATTGGGTAAAAATATCCATTTAATGATTATCTATTTGCATATAAAATCCATCCAATAATTTCTAAATGATAAGTGCATAAAATATATATATCGTCCGGCTTATTACAAAATAAATGAAAAAGCAAACAATTTACTCAATAATATTAAGATAATTAGTACAAAAAAGTAGTATTTGAAGTAGAAGAAAGATAGAAGGAAGTGTGGAATATCGGATGTGTCTATAAGGAGATATCTCATCACATTAATAAGCCTATTGTATACCATGCAAAAGATGCTTTAAGTTACAAATCTTTTCATATATTAACGGTTACATTTGACTTTATAATGTGAATAATATATTAATGAATAGAATAACTGATACTAAGCAAATGTTTTTTGTAAATTATATTTTATATATTTGATCAAAGTTGTGTTCTATTTATATTTGATAAACTAAATTTGCATAAGCTCAAACTGTTTACTAGTAACTCTTGAAGATTTCCGTAATTTACCTTCCAGCTAGCAAGTTAGCTAGGCACCGACTGAAACGTGTACAAACGTGTCTACACTCGAGAGCTTATACCATTAGCTATTTAAGGTATCTACTATACACTTGCGAGTTCCGTCATTAGATCCTCATCACTAAATAAAAATGTACTTTAAATATAGAATCTTAAACCAAACCAAACTTATAATACTTTAATTTACAAAACAACTTAAATATGTAACCGTAAATCACTAGCTTCTTGACTTTTTAATTTAATAGATTTTAATAGACAAACGTGCTTCTTTGTGATTACTTTTAATTTAATAAACGAAGCATTTAGCATCGAAATACATATCGGCTTTGATGATCAGTAAAGCCTTGATATATTTGCATTGGGTTTGGACTTCACAGTGGAAGTTCTAATTGAGATTTGCTATTAAGACTTGAGACTCCATGAATATGAATTGAGTTCAGCTGTTGTGGTCATTTTGTGGTTCTATCTAATCTGATCTAATAATGATAATTAGATTGTTTTGCAATCAAAAAGGTAATTAGAATATTGTTCTTTTAAAAAGTATTTTCTCATTTCATAGGCTATATAACTACCACGGATTTAATCAACTTACCTCTCAGTAATCCAATCAATCAATTACTCTAGATAACACCGGGAAAGAAATAGATAAATAACCTTAAAAGATATGACGCTACTTTGTTTTGCAGTAAATAAAGTGGCACTATGATTCAATTGTAGATAATCAACTTTAATCGCTATGGCTAATCAAATGGAGTAATCATGTTTTTTTTTGTTGTTTTCATTGGTTATATAGTTCAACAACGAAAATATTTATTTTCCGCTTCTCATTTAAATTTTACAAAATTTCTTTTTAAAAAATTGCAGATAAAAAATTAAGTTTATCTTTGAGTTTAAGTTCAAAGAAGGTAAACTGTATGTAGACAAACACCATCAGAAAACAATACAACAAAAAATCAAATGTTAACATAGGTAACACTATGTTAAAAGCTTATGTTTCACTTTTCAAAAGTTTATTGTTGTCACTATGGAAAAATTTATGTTTTTCCAAAATTCAATCCCTTTGTATATGTCAAATGGATATGTGTCGTTTTAAACCACCTGATGAAAAGTGACTTCGCATGAGTTCTCTTTTTTTGTTGAAAATAAGTTTTGGAACTTATTTCAACGTGGTAGAAACCTAATCGTCAAAAGGGAGAGGCAGCCTCAGCCCAGCAGTGGGATATTTACTTTAATTTACTTTTTTGTAATGTGTGCCAAATATTAAAAAAAATGATTTTTTTAAAATCATTTTTTTTAATATTTGGCACACATTACTAATAATAAGAGTCAGTAAAATCAATACAAAAATAAAACGGAATAATATTTCACAATGCGAGCACAGATATCGTAAGAAGATAGTTTTAGATCTAAACTATTACCGTTGATAAAGGTAAAAAGATTGATTGATGGTTCATTGGATTTTATATCAAGACTCAATGGATTTTATTCTTAGACGACAATCAAGTTATGCGCGTAGGGGGAAGAATTAATTGCTCAGATTACGATTATACTAAAAAACATCAAATTATTTTACATTCATCACACTACCTTACAAAATTAATCTTTCAATTTGAACATATTGCAAATATGCATGCCGGCCCTCAGCTTCTGCTATATTCTGTTAGAGAGTATATCTGGCCAATTAACGGTAGAAACCTTGCTCGAAGGGTTGTAAGAAACTGTGTAACCTGCCGACGATATAGTGGAAAAACACTACAACCTGTGATGGGGTCTCTCCCGTCTCAGCGAGTCACGCCTGCTTTCCCATTTCAAACAGTAGGCATGGATTTCGCCGGACCTTTCAATATATTAACCAGAAAAGGTCGGGGTGCTACAACTTCAAAATGCTATCTGTGTTTGTTCATTTGCTTTTGCTATAAATGTGTACATTTAGAAGCGGTAACCGAATTATCGAAGGAAGCCTTTCTTTTAGCTCTTCGCCGATTTATTGCTCGCCGTGGTAAGCCGTCAGAAATCTTTTCGGACAACGGGCGCAATTTTGTTGCTGCTGCTAAAGAAATCGGTACATTTTTTAAACAGAATTCCTCGGCTCTGTCTGAGTATGCTGCCAATGAGCACATAAAATTCAATTTTATACCCGCATACGCACCTCACTTTGGTGGACTGTGGGAAGCTGGTGTGAAGTCGGCTAAGCACCATGTAAGAAGAATCCTAGGAAATAACAACTTAACTTATGAGGAGTTGTCGACTCTATTTGCACAGGTCGAGGCTATACTGAATAGCCGACCCCTGTGTCCAATGTCTTCCTCTCCTCATGATTTCCTTCCTCTCACTCCAGGGCACTTTCTGATCGGCCGTCCGTTGACATCGCTGCCTTCACCTTCACAAGAAATCAGATCTTCAAACCGCTACGAAAGACTTGAACAAATCCGGCTGCATTTCTGGAACCGCTGGCAGAAGGAATATGTCAGCGAGCTTCAACAACGCTGCAAATGGCGAACAAACCAAGCCAGTCTTAAGATCGGGGACCTGGTTTTGCTTCAAGAGGACAACATGGCCCCTCTTCATTGGCGCCTTGGTCGAATCGTGCGCTTATTTCCCGGCGCAGATGGTACATCACGTGTGGCCGATATAGAAACCATTCGAGGATGCATTCGAAGACCTTTCACACGGATATGTCCACTCCCAACACCAGAAGATCTTCGTTGACGAGATTGAAGACTTTCAAAATCGTTCGTCTTCAATAGGGGGGACTATGTTAGCGCCTGTCATAAAAGCATAGCAATCTTATTACCACTTGTTTATACGAATGTGACCATATGTCATCGTGGTAGACGGTACCCACACAATACTCAAGTTGTGTACATTTTAATTGTTAGTTAATCGTTTTCGCCATGTCATTAGGCAGACGAATTTAAATGCTCAACCTATACGCACGTCAAATAAAGAGCTATTAATTTTACATGTATTGAGTTTTCTTTAGACTCATTTACTACAATACAGATATATATAATATTTTTTATTCAAATGATTTATTTATGTTTAAGTTACTTAATTTGAAAATAAAATTTATCTTCTCAGCGCAACCAGCTTATTGCTTCTCATATAAATAGACAAACTTGTTGCAAAATTTATTTTTATTAAGTGGTAGCATTTTCAGTTTTTATAGACATCTTTATGAAACGAAAACCTTTCAAACTATTCTCGAGGTTAAAATATAATTTGATGCGAATTTTTTATTTCCATTTTAATTATAGTCAAAGTTATATTTAGTTATGATTTATTAAAAGTTTAAGCTAACTTCGGCTACTGCAATACTTGTGAAGGAAATAATGTTAAAAATAACGAACTTCAATAAAAATTTTCATCTCATATTAAAATTTTTTGAGGATCCACTTAAGGAAGTAGCTTTGTAGAATAAGTTCTAAGCTTTCTCCTTAAAAGTAGAGGATGGCTAGGGCCAAAAGTGGGCCATATTTAAAGACTGGTATTAGGGGATGTATTTTGGAAACGAATTCACTGACATCCTGTGTCGAGGATGGAAAACCCCCACACCGTATGCCCAAACACCTAGATCATCAAACCAGGTCTTATACTATATTTGCAATAAGCAAGCATCGAATCGGAGTCCATGAGCAGCAATTAGTTGTAGTGAATATTACGTAAATCACTTGTAAAGCAAAGTAATAAAGAAGAAATATTATTTGTATGTTATTTTATAAAGTTAATTTAAAATATAACACAGTTGATTACTCAAATAGGTAATGAATATATTTTTTTGCTTTGTGATTGTATAAACAACTAAAGCTTGCCTCGAAAATACACCGACGATTCAGCTAGCCAAAATACACTATTAAATGAACTATAAAATTGAAATTATATTTTATTTTATGTTGACGTTCAATTAAATTATTTTCGCTTCGAGTAACAAAAAGCAAAAAGTGAAAAAGCTGCTTGTATTTTTTATCAGGTCGCTCGAATGACAACAATTAATTTTATATTTTACAAAAGTAATCCCGGCCTTTCATAGCTAAAACCGATCACAAAACACTTCATAAATCGCCTTTGTAAATTACTCGATAAAAATAATCGTTTCATTTTACCTTTCTAGTGCCCAAGTGTAATTCGACTCTCGTAAAACGTAATCACTTCGGAGACTACGAATTCTGAAGTGGTTGTATAATTTACACGTGCTACACATTCCCAATTACCGTTGTTTATTTATGAGATGTAAAAGATATACGTTAATTAAATTTAGTGAAGATCATAAATTACAATTTTAATGATATCACCATACTATTCGCTTCTTTGGTTTGCCTGTCACTGATTATTCAGTAGAAGCCTACAGCTAGGAAGATGATAGTGCCTACACTCATGAGCTTTGTATAACAAGGGTAGTCATCGGTCCCCTGGCTGATCACTTGTCAGATTGCCATTCCATTGGAGTGAGGACGAGAGTGTACCTATGTATGTATACACTTAGTTTGTGTGCAACATATCAACTCCGGTACAGTCGAGTCGGCTTGAATTTGAAGTGAAAATACCCATTGCAATTCCTAAGGACACTAAAGAAAGAGCAATATGAGACGGTGCATCGTGGACATTGTCGGCACGTATGCGTAGCTGGATACCTCATCTTCTTCCAATGGTGATTCAGATTCAGATTCAGATTTATTTCAGATTCAGATTCATCAGAATCTATTCAGATTTGTCTAGTGACAATCTTGTCTTGGCAGTTCGGGATTGGTAGAGAGTTGAATCTGAAAACGGTCACGTTTACTCCTCTCGCCTCTCTAAGCCCTTGGGTCGAGGGCGCGTGTTCCGTCTTTTAAATAGCCCGTAGAAGAACAGCCGCTGGGATGGCTTTGCACTGCCATACCGAAAACATGTTCCAAATAGCTATTCAATTTTACCTTATTATGACGTCATAAAATGGAATCTGAAACGTAATTATTTTATGATTTCTCTTTTCTCATCTCTCTTCATATTTGATATGAATATAATAGCCTAATCCGCTTTTGGTCTAATTGTCACAATGTTACTTGGTGGTAGGGCTTTGTGCAAACGCGTCCGGTACTGAGCGAGTACTCATCACATATTCTGCTGCCAAATAGCAATACTTAGTATTATTGTGTTCAGGTTTGAAAGGTAAACGAGCCAGTGTAAGTAAAAGTACAAGTGAGTTAACTTCTTAGTTTCCAAGATTGGTGACGCATTAGCGATGTGTGGAATGTTTAATATATCTTACAGCGGCAAATCCTATGGGCAGTGGTGAGCACTTACCATTAGGTGGCCCATTTGCCGATCTACCTGCCAATTTTATGTATAAAAAGTATTAGATTCAATATAAATTTGTCTATATTTTTATAACTGTTTTTTGCTTACAATAAACAAGCAACAAGCCAAAGGTTACAAAATAACGACAAAAACTGTTAAAGCGTCTTAAAATATATATTTCCACGCTTATTTTATTTACACGACATTATCTTTTTTTTCGTGAGAACGTAACGATAAACCGTGATTTTTGCCATTCTTTAAGCTTTTCTTGTAAGCTGACACCAAAATCTGATCCAGACTATAATTATATTTTTTTTCACAATAATTAAGAAAATGTACAAAAAGTTAAAAAGGTCACGTTGCTATAGCTTTTTACTCGCATATTTTACTAAATTGAAACGCAGGTGGCAAGAGCGTGCATTTATCGGTATACACAGTATTATAAAATTTATTAGAACCGACTGTTCATGGCATAGGCAGAAACAAAATGTTTTGGCTGTACAAAATGGTTAAGGAGAGGTTACATTATTCGGTTATTTTTTATTTTGTAATTTTTTTGCTTCGAAAAAGCATTCATTTCATTCATTTTCCTTAAAGTCGAACGTTTTAGAATTTTCTCTTCTTACTCCACCACGATAAATATCAGATATAGTCACACAGATGTAGTTTCGTGTTTTCTTCGAGTGCCGAATTTATAACACAGGAAATAAATTTCGTTTAAGTATATTTGGAGCTGCTACCTACCCTTTGTTCAACTATGTAGATACTTTTTTATCCTTTGTGTAACTTAGATAGGTTAATATATTTATACAGTTATTTATAATTTAATTAAATATATGCTTGTAGGTCCAATCTTATATATATATATATATATATATATATATAACCCAAGTCGAATATTGGATTAAACAAAGGTTGTATCACGAGATTCTATTGATATATTCCAAAACTTTCATCAAAACATTACTTTCAGTTCCATAATATGGAAAATGTAAAAGCCGTTGTTGCTTAAAAAGTATTTGTGTCTTGAAATATTAAACTGCAGGTGAAACTTTGAAAACTATAACAGTGCTATATACAAATTTTCTCATTAAATTAGTTCGTTGTAAATGTTCGCAACGAAGTGAAACAGAGACGTTAATTGGGAATCTCGGTCGGTGTCATCTGACTCGGTGTCGCTCCCACTTTCAAAGGACGAGAGCGGCTACGGATTCTCTATTATGTAAATTTCCGCGTAATTTTCCTTGGCGTTGGCCAGACTTTGTAACCCAAGTATTTCGACCTTCTCATTAATGGCTACCTGTACTCCGTCATCCGTCGGAAAGATATGATAGCACGCTCACGCACACATGATAGAAGTGACATAAAATTATATCGTTTTAATAGGATATTCACTCGGAGGTAGAGTTTTGTGCAAGCTCGTCTGTGTAAGTTCACTCATCAGATATTCTACCGCAAAAAAACAGTACTTTGTATTGTGGTGATCCGGTTTGAAGGGTGAGTGAGCCAGTGTAATTACATGCACAAGGGACATAACATCTTAGTTCCCAAGGTTGGCGGTACATTGGTGATGTCAGCGATGGTTAACATTTCTTACAAAAAATTTATGGTGACCACTTACCATCAGATGGCCCATATGCTCGTCCGCCTACCGACACAATAAAATTTTTATATTATAGAAAAAATAATGGAAAATATTTAATAGGTATGCGTTGTTTTTCCAACAAGAACATTAGTTATCCCATAGGTGATTGCTTGATTGCTGCTCGTTTAATATTTTAAACCATACATAATAATAATGTCAATATAAATGAAAAACAGCATTGATTACTTATAGATACACCGATTCCTTTTTAATAAAACAATCTCAATCGAGCCTTGCATCGACAAGGATGTTGATTTTTCTTCTTTGTCTTCTCTTACTTAAAAACATTTACTTGAAACAGTTCAATAGTTAAACAATAGTTATCCTGATTATGTTACAAAATATTTTAACGTACTATAAAACAATAAGAAATAGTGTTACAAGACTCACAAGTCACAAAAATATGCTCAATTAAAAAAAAAAACGATCAAATAACGTAAGTACATACACGAAATCACTCTGGACAAATCGTACAAAAGCCTTAACGCTTGTTGGTTGTTTTATTGGAGTTAGAAATACGTCTGCTTGTAGTGAAGATATTGAATTCTAAGCGCGTTTTGGCAAGCGAATGTACGTGTCCAACGACCAACCGCTCTGAAGTCTCAACAAAAAGTCTAAATGGACGCGTTCCATATAAGATAGGAACGAGGCTATTGTGTCTCAGATGCACTCCCGAACCTCTGAAAATCCTTAAACAAGTATAGAACATGTAATGAGAAAAGTATTGGTGTTTAGTTCTATTTGTGAGTTGTATTATCGAAGGTATAATATTTCAGTTTTATGACAATAAAACTTAACAAACTATTCCTAATTATTTTACAAACAGCTAATATCTGAAGTGTGTTGCAATGCCACTTTTAATTGTTTAAAAAAATGACGATATGACTCGCGCCTCACGAATATATAATTTTTTTTTAAATACATTTTTAATTAATATTTTAATAAAGCAAATAGTGAATTAAATAAGTTAAAGATTATACATGGAAAAAAAAAACAACCTGGCATAACTAATTTTCTTCCCGTGTATTAGGGGGTGTAGATATTTTTTAGGTATAACAATGTAAACTATTTCCTTCATCAGGGTCCCAGCTTGATTCAAATTATAAAAATCGTTCCATTGCTTTAGCCTTAATATCGTCATAGACAGACAAACAAACTAACAGATAGAGGTACTTTCGCATTTATAATATAAGTATAGGTCATATTATTAGTAAATCACATGCACGTGACAATAACAACTGTTAGTTGAGTTTTAATGGAACGAACGTTGCGTAAACAGAGAAAATACGAACCTAATGCTTATTTTTTAGGTATAAAGTTAGCTTATTATGCTTAATATTATATAAAAGAAAAGACTAACGCCATACATTGAAATGCAAAATAAGTGAATACGTTAAAGTTCTTAAACTACGTATAAATACATATATCTTATCTTTCTTAAATTTTGCCAATCAAAGTTGTTGTACGCTAGATTCGTGATGTTTTACTATTTTCGACGATGGATTAATGAAAATAGTAAAAATTTGACTACACGTTGAAATTTTCGTTCGGAAGTTAAAGTTCTTTACCTACTTTCTTGTAGAAGTAAAGATTTGTTCGCGGCTTCGCTCGCGTCATATAATCCTGAATTGTTAAAAACCAATTTCCATAAATCAAAAAAGAAGGATTTTTATACAAAGTTTTATCTTATTAATTCTTAACTTAAGGTGGTAAACCTAAGGGGTTACATTTTCAAAAATCCTTTCTAAGTGCTAACCTACTCTGTAAATGGAACCCATATGCAAATTTTCATAAAACTCATGGAGCGTTGATATTTCAGTTAGCCAGTAATTCTTTTACCCATACTGATAATGCGAATCCATGCGTTATAGTCGAATTGTGTGTTCAGATTAAAAATATCTTTGAGCCGATTTTCCTCGTTTATCTAAAGCATTTCGTAGAATATATAAGAGACATAGATTATGTGTAGGGATTGGAATTATTATATTATTCTTATCTAAAAGGAAAATAAACAATTAATACAAAAAAATAACTAATCATTTTTGTTTCCTTTTGAATTTCGCTATTGCATCATGATTGGGCTCGAATAATTGCTTAATTTAAGATACGCCAATTTCATTTACATTACAAAGCCAAAGATGTTGTGTAGTGTTAGTAATATTATTATTAACTATTCCGATATTACTTACTTTATTTCGAGGAGTGAGGAATTATGGAAGTATTGTCTGCAATAATTCCTTTGGTATACTTATAATTAAGGTTTTTAAACATTAATAAACATAATAAAGAAATGAACATGTATTTCTTCACAATTTATTTTTAATTGTTGTGATATAATCACAGAAGATAACTGTTTATCTATTGTATCCCGAAAACAATTAACGAAAAAAATCATTATAATTATATATGACGGCGCCGCCGACTTATTTTTAAATCGACACGTGCAATTGCTAACCCCCACCACTAAAACCGTATAAAATGAAGCGCTTGACAAAGCGGAGGGTCTTTCGTTCGACAACAGTTGCACGGTGCACATGCTGCATCGTAATCATAATAAATTGTAAGTGTGTGGTAATTAAGGGTCTTCTTTGACGTTCCGCCGCACGAAGTTTTACGTTTTTAGCGCTACTATCGCAACTATCGAGGCTCGGGCACGGCACGCACACATATACGTATCCAGAGTGGGGTCGTCGCACTTTTTTTTCCTAAACTAAATTTTAACTTTATTGTCACTGATTTTGAAATATTGTCAAATACATATCTATAGCGTTGAGGTGAGTAGTTTGGTATAAATAAACTTCTTGATATCGTAATGTGGAATAATAAAAAAAAAATGGACGAAAGACGAATGTGGAATGCTTTATTAAAAAACGGAACAAGTATATATACAAAAAGTGAAATAAAAATAGATCAATAGGAATACAAGAAAAACATTATATAAACATTATTGAAACAAACATATTATGCTAAAATAATAAAAACAATATTATTATTACTGTAAAAAATAAATGTTTTATTTTTTTAATTACTCAATATAAAAAAATATGTGAATAAATACATAAAATAATTAAACTTCTAAAGAAAAATATATAATTCCTGAATCGAAATATATATTTTACAACATTTATTCTACTATGAAATTCACTTTCTCTCTTTCTAACCAATTGGAATAAAGCGGAATAAAAAGGATAGCGGGAATTTTGCGATTCGACTTTCGGTTTCTTGGTTCTGCTACGGAAATCTATTACACAATAATCGACCTTACTGATGAAGTACTTAAAGACTATATTTGCCTGAGCACGTTAGCTAATAAAATAAAAGGATAGCTAAGTTCTCAGGCGATTTGATGAGGCTAGGCGTTACCGAATCCAGATATCTAAAATCGGATTTTGAAATCGATTTGTAAGTCTGAAATCGGATAAATATCAATTTGCAAAACCAATGATGACGATGAGGCATGAAAACGTTTCGTATATCCTCACTAGATAGCGCTTTGACGTAACAAAAAACTAAAAGAAACATTTTATCCTAAAATAATAAGAACAATATTATTATTACTGTAATAATAAATGTTTTATTTCTTTAATTACTCAATATAAAAAAAAAAATGTGAATAAATACATAAAATAATTAAACTTCTAAAGAAAAATGTTATAAAAATGTATAATCCCTGAATCGCGGTATTGAAGTTTTTAACGCAGCTTATTATATATACAAGCGTGGCGGTCTACCAATTGGAAGTGTGTTCTTTAGTGTGATGCCACTACTGTTCTTAGATCACAATTACAAGGATTAGGTAATTCGTACCACACCACATGAGTACTATATTGCCTGCTCAGTTGAGAGTCAGTAATTTACTGACTAATTGAGGGTTTGTTAGGTGGGCCATCACGCGTGTTTCGTTTTGTGCATAAATGGGATTTGGTCATTTTTATTATTTAGTGTTCAAAACACTATTTATAAATACTTTGTTTAGTTTTACGTTATCAATGAAAATAAGAATAATTTGAATTTTTACGACAATAAATTTATTGCCTCAGTTGTTGTTTTACTGACCAATATACCTAGGAAATGGAGAAATAAGTAATTATATATATAAATATTTCAAAAAAATATATTTATTTATAAAAAAATTGCAATGTATCATTATATATGAGTGTGTTATAATTATGTAACTAGTAAGAATTTCAACTCGAGTTATTTTTTGTTTTTTTATCAAACTACAAAATATACAAAATATTATCAGTATAAATATCGTATCAAATGATAAAACACTAAAAATACCAAAAAAAAAACAGAATACATAAGCCGGTGCGCGTCCTAAAATTTATGATGAACAGTCGGTGACAACTAAAACGTTCAAATAAATACTAAATACGCTATTTACGCACACATTGATTTTGTGTAAGTACACGGTTCGATCGCGATCTATCAATGCGGCGCAAACCGACGTACTCTCACTTCGGAGGCGCGTGGCCGACTGGTCTGCGAGGGTTATCGGCGGCTCGCATAAGTAAACGCGTACAATTTCATTGTAATTTATTATAACAAAAAATAAGAAAATGTTTATTAAAAAATGAAGACTCCAGACGTTTCTTTATAGTTTTAACTTTATTATTTGATAAAATTCATTTCTAAATTCTCGACAATTACGATAATTTCGTCTCAATAAGGAAGTGCGATTTTACACGTTTTAGTGATTTTTCTGATTTTTTTTACACTTATCCATAAACATTATCTTAAATTCGAATGCTCCACACGTAAGTTAAATTCATTGGCTAACTGTGTGATTTATTTCAAGGTTGTGGAGCATCGCTTTCTATATAATTCTATCGAAATCCCGACCTTCGAATTTCCACAAACGTCAAAGAAGACCCTTAAAGTAAATAATAAATTATTATAGTAATCAAACTGTAATAATACGAATTCATTGTGTGTTTCGGAAGTTTACTTTTTTTATATAAAGAAAATTTCTGCCCTTGTGCCTACATATACATTGCACTCTGTTGACCGATATTGCTTTTAGTATAAAGTAAACTAAAAATCTATAGGTTCTGTAAGCGGCTATTGTCATCAGGCACTACAAATATTGTTTGCGCTCAAGCATTACAAGCGCATCAATAAGCCTAATTTTTGTTTTTGAAGAAAATATTACATCCGCAACTCTATTTATGCTCCATAACTGATTTCATACTACAGTTAAAATACTGTTAAAATAAAGAAATGTATTGATATAGTAATAATAATTTAAGTAATTATTAATTATATGTATATTTTTATGATGTACTGAGTAAGAGATGTTAGCCATCGCTTAAGAAAATAAGATTTTTTACCGATGTTGATACGGCCCGCCTTGTATATTTTAGTTATTTTCACAGTATAATGTCTTACGGCAATATGCTATGGGGTAATGCGGCTGCTATCAATACGATATTTGTACTGCAGAAGAGGGCTATTCGCGCAATCTATAACCTGGGAGCTAAAGAATCCCTAAGACAGACATTTAAAGAAATGAGAGTATTAACTGTTGCTTCTCAATACATATTATGTAATGTTATGTAAAGTAACAGCCTGTGAATGCCCCACTGCTGGGCTAAGGCCTCTTCTCCTCTTTTGAGAAGAAGGTTTTGGAGCTTATTCCACCACGCTGCTCCAATGCGGATTGGTGAAATACACATGTGACACAATTTCAGTGAAATTTGACACACGCAGGTTTCCTCGCGATGTTTTCCTTCACCGTCAAGCACGAGATGAATTATAATCACAAATTAAGCACATGAAATTCAGTGGTGCTTTCCCGGGTTTGAACCCACGATCATCAGTTAAGATTCACACGTTCTTACCACTGGGCCATCTCGGCTTTTAATGTAATGTTATGTATAAATACTGTATATTTCGTTATACACTGGTGCCAAATTAAACAACCAAAACTTTATAACTGGGTTTAATACAAAAGATGTGTACAGCGTGGCGATCGGAGAGAGAATAGACCTAATGACAATTGATTAATGATTTTGTGAGAAAACGTGATACTTATAACATTGGTACAAGGAACAAACACAAATTAATTACTCCCGTTACTCGATTGCATAGAGTCAGTAACACTTTTGTGGGGCATTGTATACGGTTCTACAACAGCATCAGATCAGGCTAAATTTAAAAAAAATGTAAAGCAACGCTTGTGTGCTAAAGGTTATTATACAATTAATGATTTTATGGATGATAGCACCTTGGGAATGACATGATCGCCGCATGGCTATTTCAATTTTTTTTTGTAAACTATACATGATACAATAAAAAAGACAAAAAAATAAACAACCCGCTGAGTTTTTTTCGCCGGTTCTTCTCAGGCAGGAAGTTTAATACTTCAATATTGAATAAAGTATTTTGAATTTGAATTTGCTTACATCGCCAATGCGCCATCAACTTTGGGAACTAAGATGTTATGTCCCTTGCGCCTGTAATTACACTGACTCACTCACCCTTCAAACCGGAACACAACAATAGCAAGTACTACTGTTTTGCGGTAGAATATCTGATGAGTGGTACCTAACCAGACGAGCTTACACAAAGACATACCACCAATTAAAATGTCTAAAGTTCTACATGAAGCTGCTACATTATACAAACATACAAAGTTGTTTTATTTCTGCAAAGAACCCTCGTTGGCGAACGCAGAGCAATTAAACAAAGTTTCATCGAATGAATGATTTAGGAATGTATACAGAACAAAAATGTAAACATTCATTTTTATATACATAATAGTTTTTATGTAGATATATATTTTTTTTATCAATAGCAGTGTAGAGTCTCTATGACGTGCAATGAAATCTAAGAATACAAGTACTTTATACCTTCGAGCATATTTCGAATTGGATTATTTAATAATAAACCATAATTTTGAAATAGTCATCGAACATTATATAATAATCATAGAAATATAACTGACATAATTTTCAGCATAAAAATAATTGACAACCAGGGCTTAAATGAGTTTGTAACAGCCTGTTAATGTCTCACTGCTGGGCTAAGGCTTCCTCTCCTTTTTTGAGGAGACGGGTTGGAACTTATTCCATCACGCTGTTCCAAATAGTTTGGTGGAATATAT
Organism: Nymphalis polychloros; assembly: GCA_905220585.2. Classification (NCBI taxonomy): domain Eukaryota; kingdom Metazoa; phylum Arthropoda; class Insecta; order Lepidoptera; family Nymphalidae; genus Nymphalis; species Nymphalis polychloros. Next base: position 7,384,883 of record HG992245.1, on the reverse strand, counting down.
GTGGCAGAATTTCAGTGAAATTAGACACATGTAGGTTTCCTCGCGATGTTTTCCTTCACCGTCAAGCACGAGATGAATTACAATACAAATTACATTACAATACATAAACACAAATTAAGCACATGAAAATAGATTGGTGCTTGCCCGGGTTGGAACTCGCGATCATCGGTTAAGATTCACGCATTCTAACCACTAGGCCATCTCAGCTTTTTAAATGAGTTTATATAAATCGAAAATGGAAAAAGCTACTTTACAAATCATAACCACGAGGAATGGTGACAAGAATACTGCATTTCACTTTTTAATCGCAATTCCGATTGTATATATTAAATTATTTCATTGATAAATTATAAATGCACAATTGTGATTAACTTTTATTAGTGTACATATAAATATAGGTATTATTTTTTATATAATTTTATAAAATTTTTCGTAATAATCTATACTAATATATAAATCTATTGGTTCTGTCTGTATATTTTTCGTTTTCTGAGGCAGTGATTCAGATTATACTATTTTTTTCATTTTTGCTTTTACATGAAAAACTTTTTTACGCGCTTCCCCCACATGAAGTGGGGGTGTATGTGGGGCTCACCGGCACTGAAAGCGCCGGAATATTCACTAAAAAACCAGTGGTATCCTCTCCGTCTGGTCGGGGGGTGCCACGCGATCGCTTGCGCATGCTACCGTGACGCCCCGTGGTTCCCGGATACAGGGAACCCCTTAGCCCCGGTGGCTGTTGAGATGCGCATAGCACCCACACTTTTTCCCCGGTCTTCTTCAACGGATCGAATCAGCGGAGGCATTTTCCTCACGCTGCCGTTCCACGGCCTCCTTTTGCGACATGACACTCTCGCAGAAGGAGACCATTTCCAACCAGCATCCTCGCTGTCGAGCATAGCGTTAATCACACTCGGCAGCGAGAGATCTCCGCCGATTATCGCCGCCAGAATATACCTCTGAGGCCTCCACGCAGCACACTCCGTTAGGGTATGATGAGCCGTGTCCAGTGGCGCACCACACTCGAGGCAGTCCCTCTCGCCTCGCTATCTTGTGCAGGTACTTACCGAAACAGCCATGTCCGGTAATCACCTGCGTCAGCCTATAAGTGAGTGTACCGCCATTCCTTGCTACCCAACAACTCAAGTGGGGGCGGATCGCCTCCACTGTCGCCAGACCTGCTGATGGGGACCTCAGGTCCTCCTGCCATCTACGAATCAGGGCTTGCTGAGCTAGAGCCCTGATTCGTCCCACCTCCGCGGCTCATGGACGGTCGCCTCTCGCTCTGGTTTCCACCCGAAACCGGTTCACTTCTGCGAGTACCTCCGCCTGGAGCTCCCAGGGTGGATCACCCGCGAGAAGTGTAGCCACCGTCCACGACACTGTACGGTATTCACGTATCGCCCTCACCGTTATGACCCTCTGTGGTCTCCGCAGAAGGGCCTTGTTCTTAGCGGTGAGAGCGTCCACCCAAATGGGTGCACCGTACAGTGCCATGGAGCGCACCACGCCGACGTATAGGCGCCGGCATGGTGATTCCGGCCCTCCCACATTGGGTAGGAGGTGGCCCAAGGCAGCAGCAGCGTTGATAAGCTTCGGGCCCTGTTGGACAGTGTTACCCGAAGCTCCATCTTCCGTCCAGGATCAGGCCCAGATACCTCATCTGGGCCTTTACTTTTATCACCGTCCCTTGGACGGTGATACACGCCCTTCGAAGGGGGCCCCGACGAGAACCATGGACGATCAGTAAACCCTACGGTATCTTATGAAAATTAATTTCAAATCGTTAATTACGTATTTCTTTACCAGTAGCCATATATGTGTGTGTGTGTGTGTGTTTATATTTTTATTAATTATACGCGGATGAAGCCTCGGGGCACAGCTAGTTGTATATATAACCTATTACTAGTATTATATAAATCAGTACATTATTTTTGATTACTTTATTCCACATGCTTAATATTCAAATGCACATATACACTATGTAAGTTAATAGTTACTGCAGTCGATTGCAGTACGATGTCTACCTACTCTATAACAGAAATGCGGATTAATGTTGCCTAACTTTTAATCATACGAACCACAGACGATTTAGTTACGAAGATTATTTATTATGTACATTTTAAAATGCTATCAAAATAAAAATCTAATAATGAACCACTTATAAATGAACTGTTACTTATAAAATAATGAAACACGTGATTTTGTTAGTGTAATACTATAAGTTATACGACTCTTAGAAATTACTATGTTATATATAGATAATCTAATATTTACAAAGCCTGTAAGAAAATAATCTATTTTGTAATATAAAAACTAAAGCTGCGGCAATGTAACAGTAAATTCATATAGAGATATACTCAGATATTTTTATGGTAACATACAATGTAAATAATAAGCCACATGAGAACAGCGATCACTAGAAGACCGAGATTAGAACCAAGACGTTCACTTAAGCGCCTTAGCAAACTTAATGTAGCCTAAAGCAAGTGGGAACTTTGACCAATAGTGAATCTGCTCTTAAGTAATTTTGCACATATTCAGTTAAAATGTTTTCAATGATACGGCCTTAACGAATATTACAAATATTATTAAACGTTTAAACAAGTACGTATTTATAAAATATGTATGTTGTAAAAAATATGAGACAAATATTAATTAAAGTGAAATATTTGTATGTGAAAGAGAAAGAGAAAGAGAGAGAGAGATGTAAATGGTATTTAAATTAGTGACAGGAGGACTGGTTCATTTCCCATTTGGCCCAGAGAATCGGAATTGCAATTCAAAGGTGAAATGCTGCTAGCATTCTTGCCACCATTCTACGCGGTCACGATTTGTACCGTAGCTATTTTTAATTTTTATTTGTATTTATTTAAGGCTTTAATGTAAATCAATGCTTACTAAAATGGGTCACTAACAATCAACTAATCAATATATATTAGTTAATTGTTAGTGAGACATTCATGTGGTTCCAATAACGTACAGTAAAGCTACTCAATCTCAACCTGTAGGTATTGTATGAAAGAGATAGGCCTTTTGGACTACTAAACCATGAAACTTTGCATACACGTTGCCAAGGGTCCAGAAAAAATCATAGGGTAAGCAACATTACGAGAGACTGATTGTAAAACTAGTTGGTTGGAACCCTAAAATTTTGAGATGTGACACTAGAATCTCTTCTAGTATATAGTATGTAAATATCACATTATTATATTAGTAACTGGTAGAATTCATGTTTCATGGAATGGTTAATTGTATTTTAGCAAGCTCCGTACCTGTGTTTTTGGTCAGATAGTTCTTGCCTGTTCCCTCGAACGCGTTCGTATACCGAGTTAGAAATTATATGCTACCCAACGGAAAACTACCACAATTCAGTTTTTACACATTCGGTGATATCCGTGTAAAGGTGTTACATTTAATGAAATGCTTAAAGAAAATTTGCATTAACAAAATGCTTAAAGAAAATTTGCATTAACAAAATGCTTGCAAAAAAAAATCGTTATTAAAATTATTTATTGTTTTTAAAACTTATTGCAATTAGAGATTAATATTCTTAAATACGTATTTTTATTATTTTATTAAAAACGTTTTTAAATGTGAGTGATCATATCGAATGTGTGTGATTGCTCTTGTTAGTAAGCGCGAGGCGCTCTGAGCCGCAGTTGCAATCACCTAATGATGTGCAGCGCTTACTCAATTACGGTAAAATGCTGAATTCTCTTTTTAGTTTAGCTGAACTGAATGTTCGAATAGTTTATACGCCATCATTACTCAATTTAAACAAATAATTAAGTAAACGTCTAACTAATTTCTTTAAATCATTTTTGCTCAAATTTTGAGACAATTTTTGGAATACCTAACTGAAAATACTACTACGTCAATATATAGTGAGTGACAGCTGTCAAATGCAGTGTGTTATATTCATTCCGTCCTCCCAAACACCATGGCAGGTTACAGTGTCGAGCAGCACGTGCAAATCATAAAATTGTTTTATGAAAATGGGTCTTCAGTTCGAGCAACGTTCCGCGCACTTCGCCCGTTTTACGGTCGCGATGATCGTCCTGCCGAGTCGACTATCCGTCGATTGGTGGACAAATTCGAGTCAACCGGGTCAGTTAACAATCAGCCGGTTCCCGTGCGTCAACGTAACGCGAGATCTGCCGAGAATATCGCCGCTGTGCGCGACAGTGTCCTCGAAAACCCGCGGCAGTCAATTCCGCGTCGCGCACAGGAACTCGGCCTTTCGCAGACGACAACTTGGCGAATTTTGCGTTGTGACTTGAGCCTGCACCCGTACAAGATCCAGCTGACCCAAGAGCTCAAGGTTAATGACCATAGACAGCGCCGTGTGTTCGCTGACTGGGCATTAGAGCAGTTGGAAGTTGACGCCGATTTTGGCAAAAAAATCATCTTCAGCGACGAGGCGCATTTTTGGATGAATGGCTATGTCAACAAGCAAAATTGCCGTATTTGGGACGAGACCAATCCACACGAGGTTCACCAAGTGGCAATGCACCCGCAGAAAGTGACTGTTTGGTGCGGATTTTGGGCCGGAGGCGTGATTGGTCCGTATTTTTTCGAAAACGATAATGGTGTGGCCGTCACCGTCAATGGTGAGCGATACCGGTCGATGATAACCAACTTCTTTTGGCCTGAAATCGAGAATATGGATCTGGACAACATGTGGTTTCAACAGGACGGCGCTACGTGCCACACAGCACACGCTACGATGGAAGTTCTGCACGAGCAATTTCTGGACATGGTCATCTCGCGCGGAGGCGACGTGAACTGGCCACCGAGATCGTGCGATTTGACCCCGCTGGACTTTTTCTTGTGGGGTTTTCTTAAGTCGCAGGTCTATGCCAACAAGCCGCAAACCACCGATGCCCTCAAAGTCAACATACGCCACGCCATCGATCAAATACAGCCCGATTTGTGCGCCAGAGTCATCGAAAATTGGACCTTTCGTGTGTGCGCCACCAACCGAAGCCGTGGCGGTCATTTGAATGATGTCATATTCCATACATAATGGGGTCAATAGACCTTCCAAATAAAAAAAAAAATTCGCAAATATCTCTCCTACATGTATTTTTTTTTGCATTTCAAAGATCAAGCGCCCTTAATGGAATACCCTATATTAATCAGAAAATGTAGCGCATGCCGGATAGGGGTTTAGTTTGTAGTATTACTAGTTTGCGGCCGTGGCTGCGCCCGTGTGTGATGGGAGAGGTATTGGATGTCTTCTTTTATACCCCTGATAAAAATGTAATTATGAATTGTTGAGTAGTTAAGACATGAATTAAGGACAAATAATGTCCTTTACGATTTATTAAGCTATTCATCAGACTGTGGTGAAACTTACTTCAGTGGTTCTGCGTACGCGATCGAAATATCCTGGCCCAAGAAAACAAGTGTTTCATGTAAATTTGTCTTTCAATATAAACGTTTTATTCAGACCCTCATAGTACCCGTAAGCCCCCAAAGCCGGGACGAGTAGCTATTATTATATAATTTAGATTTTAGACACTATATTGATTAATTACTCTGGAAATTATTTACATATATGTACATAGATTATTGTATATTTTTATTCGTACCTTGTTATAAGTAGATACAGTGAATAAACATATATAGTTCTTGATAATAGTCCCTAAATCGACTTTCAATATTCGAATATTCATCGATTGTTAAATTGTAAATAATGTACAAATTATGTGTCAAATCTAAAAGATACCTTTTAAAGTTCAGGCAACTACTATAAAGTGGGACACATAATACGAAAACCTAACGGATACTAATCCGTAGATGAGCAGCCGCATTCGGGAAAACATCTGCGGCCTGAACAACAGCCACACCAACGAAACAAAAACGAAATGAGAAAGGTTTGGCAAGTCGCACTGTGGACTGTTATGATGAAGTAGACATTCTCCTTACCGAACTTATATCATTTGCAAAATGTTTCGTTTTAAACATTACGCAACGCATTACGTTTTTTATTCATAACAAAAACGTTCATATTTATTAAAATGTCATTTGTGATTTTCGTGTTTACACAAAACGTTAAATGGTGTACGAGTCACAGTTCACGTGACCGGTTGAATTAATATTAAAAGGGAAATCGTGACAGAAAGTCAGATGTCTGACTTTGTTTTCTTTTTTAACTTTATACCAGGATTTTCTTATTATTGTGACCTAGTTTATAAACTTTTTAACAAAGCGTAATAAACAGAGGATGAACCAACAACGTGTGGATCAGTGGTCCGGTTACTAATTATAGAGACTTAACTTATATTTAAGATGTATTCATGTTTAATATGTTACTCTTTAATATGGACTTGTTTAATATGGTCTCTTATATTTTTAATTATCTATCTAGATTTAACAATTATTTTATAGATCGAATTAATAATTATCTTTTTACATAAGTGGCTCGTTTTAGTGATACACTGTGCGTTACATTAGTAATGGACTGAGTTGTATTTACGTTAAATACGCATACATACATTCCAATTTTATTATATTTCAATTTATGAATGACATAGTTTTAATAGATGAGTGATAATACATATATGATTCTAAGAATATAATATAAAGAAATAGATATATATTACAACGAATTAATTGATGTTATTATTTCATGAAATTAAAAAATTTATTAATGCAAATCGAATCAAATCAAATAATTCTTTATTCAAGAAGGTTTATACGGGCACATTTGAATCGTCATGTAATATTGTTGAATCAAATGTAAAGTAACCACCGGTTAGGAATGTAGAGATTCTACCGAGAAGATCCGGCAGGAAACTCAGTACTCCTCTCTTTCATCATTTGAATATCGAGATTTCCTTTATTATAAGGAATTTTAATATATTTTTGTTACGTTGAACTAAATAGAACCCATTTTAGTAAATAAATATACACATATATGAAGTACAACGAAAAACGTTAAATTGTTTAAGTGGATTTATTTTTCCGTGTAATCTGTATTAAAAACCTCTAAGATTATTATAACGTAAACAACAGCTAATGGTTTTGTTTAGTATACTTTTTCATGTTGCTGCATATTTTGTTTAGGTCCCGAATACAAATGTGTATTCACACAAATGACCGGTATTCCTGCATTGTCCTGAATGTAATCCATCATAGAAAATATTTTCTACGATCTGAATAATAATGTTGCGTTCTGTGTAAAAACTAAATATTTAAAAGTATATTCTAGCAGAAACTTATAATGTAAAGATAAAATAAGGATTTGTTGCGTTGTGATGTTTTCTTAACAGAATACGTACGTAACTAATTACTCATGCAATAATTGTGCATGACATAAATCAGGATACTCTCACTCTGATTTCAACCCGTTAAGATTTACATGTACTGTTCACTGAACAGTTTAAGTGGATTTTCTGTACATGAACTTATAAATAATAATAAAAAGTACACACACGTGCAAAAGTTTACACGTTTTAGTGAGAATGACCCGACAGCTAGCGCCGCTGCTATTGCTGATGAGATCCTGTTGGGGATGGAATACTACATTCCTAACTCAGACCTCATCAGTAAGGGTACGCGTAACCGTTGGTTCACTCGCGAATGTGCCGATGTTGTGTCATCTAAGCAGATGGCATATCGCGCATGGATCAATGGCTGCATTAGTGGGGCATCTAACATTGACTCACTGAAAGCAACCTACAACAAAAGCTCTAAGTCCTGTAGGAAGGCATACACGAGAGCGGATGCACAGCGCATTGTACAGGTTGGTCACGACCTTGTTTCGCATCCTAGGGGCTCTCGTAGCTTCTGGCATCTGACCAAGTCTGTGCAAAACTATTTCTGCCAACCTTCGCTGCCACCGCTCAGGAATCCGGACGGATCGCTAGCTCACAGTCCGCAAGAGAAAGCCGATCTTCTGGCAAAACTCTTTGCGGACAACTCTGTGATCGATGATTGCAGTGCACAGCCACCTTCAATACTTTCATGTGGCCACACGATGCCTGACATAAAAATCAGGCAGCGCGATGTGCGTGCAGAGCTGCAATTACTCGATGTACGGAAAGCTAGTGGTCCCGATGGAATACCAGCCATAGTGCTGAAGAAGTGTGCAGCGGAGCTGTCTTCTGTATTGACGCGCCTGTTCCAGCTGTCTCTCTATACAGGACGTGTGCCGGATTCTTGGAGAGAGGCTAATGTGCAAGCGGTTCCCAAAAAAGGCGATCGGTCAGACCCGGCTAATTATCGGCCAATAGCTATCACTTCAGTACTTTGTAAGGTGATGGAACGGATTTTAAATAACCAACTGATCCATTACCTAGAAGATCACTGTCTGATTAATGATCGTCAATACGGGTTTCGACCAAAACGGTCCACAGGTGATCTTCTAGCGTACGTAACACACCTCTGGGGTGAAGCTATCGACAAGCGTGGGGAATCGTTTTCAGCCTCGATATTTCCAAAGCTTTTGACAAGGTCTGGCACAGAAGTCTTCTCTCCAAGCTGCCGGCATACGGTCTGCCAGCTCAGCTCTGCACCTGGATTGCCAGCTTCCTACACAAGCGTAGCCTTCGCGTTTTAGTTGATGGCTGCGCTTCACAATTCCATGTAGTGAATGCTGGGGTCCCCCAGGGGTCTGTGCTATCCCCCACACTCTTTCTTCTGCATATCAATGATATGCTCTCTCTCGGGAACATTCATTGCTATGCAGATGATAGTACAGTGCACGGGGGATACCACGGACGCGCAGGAGCTGGGCGGGCGGAAACTGGGGAGAGACGGAGGGATCTTGTTGTTGAACTCGATAGGACGTTAGGACTCATTGCCAAATGGGGCTCTGATAATCTTGTTGAGTTCAACGCCAAGAAAACACAGGTATGTGCTCTCACAGCGAAAAAGTCACCATTTTCCCCTCCTCCTTCCCTCTGTGGCACTACGCTGGAGATACAAGGCAAAGTCGCCATACTGGGAATTGACGTTCGGTGCGACCTCAATCCAAAGGATCACATCGAGGCTGTTATAAAAACAGCCTCACGAAAACTCGGAGTCCTGAACAAGGTGCGGCGTTTTTTCACGCCACAACAACTGCTCCTGTTGTATAAAACACAGGTGCGGTCTTGCGTCGAATATTGCTCGCACATTTGGGATGGCTCCGCTAAGTACTTACTGGAGGCCTTGGATCGGTTGCAGCGACGTGCGGTTCGCATTATTGGCGACGTAAAGGTCACCAACACCCTCGAGCCTTTACAGTTGCATCGAGAGATAGCGGCACTGAGCGCTTTCTATCGACTGTATCACGGCGAGTGCTCAGAGGAGCTATTCACCCTCATTCCTGCTTCCCCTTTCCTTCACAAATCTACGCGTGCTGGCTCTCGATGTCACCGACTAACTGTGACATCAATTCCATCACGCACGAAGAAATTTGGCAACTCTTTTCTTTGTCGCACCTCTAAAACATGGAATTCGTTACCAGCACACGTGTTCCCCTCCTCTTATGAACTGGGTTCCTTCAAACGAGGCGTGAAGAGGCATCTTGCGGGCCGGCAAGGCGGGGGCGGCTAGTGCAAGTCATTCTTCCTGACTGCACTAGCCGTCGTCGCGTTTGGACTTTACTATCACTTACCATCAGGTGGAGTAGAGACATTAGCCCTCCCGGGTACTATAAAAAAAAAAGTACACAAATATAACCTTTTGGAATAATAAGGTCTAGAGGTCACTGGGCGGTAGAGCTTTGCTTTGTTTTGCAAGCTCATCTGGGTAGGTACCACCCTCTTCTCTGATATTCTACCGCAAAACAGCAATACTTGGTATTGTTGTGTTCCGATTTGAAGGGTGAGTGAGTCAGTGTAATTACAGGCACAAGGGACATAACATCTTAATTCGAAAAGGTGATGGCGCATTGCTGATGTTTTTTTTTAAAGAAATGTACAATATGCTCCTCTCATATGCTCGTCCGCCTAGCTATACTATAAAAAAAAAAGATGTCTGATGATCCTAGAAATTTATTAAGATTAGGATTTCCAAATAATAAATACAATAAACATCCAGCTTAATAAAATTATTTTGGGGGCTCAAATCTGTTTACAAAATAAAAATAAGGACATTTTATTGTAGCTTTGTATATTTGTGAATATTGTAAAAACAGAAAGAACCTAGTTATGTTAGCCCGAAGCATGAAGACAATAGAAGTTAACGCTTAATCAGCGGAATGTAGCTTATTGTATTAGTCCATGCTTTGGGATCATATGTCCTGGGAAAAGATTTGTTTAAAAAGTAAGAGGATTCGATGAGAACATGAACTTCTGTTCGGTCGTGTCAATTTAGTTTTAATTAAATATTTTAGAATTAAAATATAAAATATATTTAGTTTAAAATTAAAATATAAAATATATTTAGTTTAAAATTAAAATATAAATATAATATATATATTTTTTTTAAAAAGTATGTCTTGCTCCCGTAAACTTGTCTGGCGCAGCCGGTAGGATTGTTTCAAATTAATTACAGCCTTCGTTCTTAATAATTTAGCGTCAAAATCCGTGAATAGTTAGTATTTCGAAGGTCTGTAAGAAACAATCCGGAACCAAATAAATAAGACAGTGATTGAGGAGTCCAGGAGCCGACGATGCTGGTGACCGGTTGGTGAGTAGAACTTTTTACCTTCCTTCGTCTTTTTGTTATTTTGGGATAAACCTCTCCTAATAACGTTTTCTGGTTTTCTTATAGTTATTTAAGAATTAAGAATTTTAATGTATTATCGAGAAAGATTTTTGTTTGAATGAAAATTGAATGAGTTTACATAAAAAGTGAAAAATTATATACTTAAATTGTTTAAATTTGAGTTTAAGTGTGTAAAATTAATAATTTTATTAATATTTTTTTATTATTATATAATATCGTAATGGATCATATAACTCTGATTCCTAACGAAATTTTAAAATTAATTCCTCTTTTTGGTGACAACAAACGTCAATTAAACTTATTCATAAGAATATGTTATAAATAAATTTCAAGGCAGTGATGCACAAAATGTTTATATTATGCATAGCATCACTAATCGCTTAGTAGACAAGGCCGCTTCGCTTATCAGCTTATATAACATCATGGAATGAATTTCAAGATTTGTTAATTCAACACTTTGGAGACCCACATCGTGAAGAATGTATCGCCATAGAATTAAAAAATTTAAAGACAAATTCAGGAGAAAGTTACCTTTATTTTTGTAATAGAATCTAGTCGGTGCGTTCAGTTCTTTTGTCAAAAGTCAATAAAATTTTGAACGAGGATATTAAACAGAGTAAAATAATGATTTATAATAATACGTCTTTAAATGATTTTTTTATATAATTTACCTGAAAATATTGTAAGAATAGTTAGGTTAAAATCGTCTGCATCTTTAGAGAGTGCATTAAGTATCGTGTTGAAGGAAGTGAACTTTCGCGAACAAAACAATCAGCGAAGTAAAGTATCAAATGCTAAAGTTAATAACACTTTTAATCAACCGACACACGTTAAGCCTAATAATCATTTTAATTTTCTAAATAAACAGAATAATTTTATGCCTTTTTACGCGTCCAACCAACAACCCCAATTTAAATTTGGAATACAACAAGTAAACCAAAGACAACCCATGTATATGCCTACAGGTTATAGACCATATTTATCCCCATATAGATTCGGAATTCCTAAATTACCACAGATATCATCACCAAGGGTTAATCCTCAATACGGACACCGACCCACTCAACAGTTAGGTTACCGTCCAAATTTTAATAGTAATAATTATAGACCCCAAACACAATTTGGCTATAGGCCTAATTTACAACAAGACGTAACAGGACAAAATGACGTGTCTATGAGAACCGTAGCACAACATAAACCGACTTTCCCTATTAACGAGACATATACATATGACTACAATTATGACAACGAAAACTATTACGACCCAGACCTCTACGTTTCAGAAAACGAGCCCTATGACGATTATAACTATAATGACATAATGTATAGCAAAGAAAATACAGAGGAAGATTCTGCCCAAAAAAAAAATTGTAATGACCTTGATGACGAAAATAAATTTTTTTTTTTTCAATAATAGCCTCAAAGCCAACAGACTCGATAGAATTAAATTGCGAAACACCTAAAACTTCCATATATATATATCCCAGAAATAGATGCTAAATTTATAATAGATACTGGAAGTACGCGTTCTTTCATTAGCCCTGAAAAGGCATATTACTATTTCAATAACTTTATTTCATATGAACCATTTGAAGTTATAAGCACACATGCTACCAGCACTCATAATGAAGCTATTAACATCACTTCAATGCCAACATTCAACAGTAATAATTTACAAAAATTGTATGTGTATGATGTAGATGCGAAATATGATGGATTGATTGGTAACGATCTCTTTAAACAGTTAAAAGCAATTATCGATTTAAAGAATAAAATATTGAAAACAAATTCATCAAGAATTCCTATAATATGTAATGACAAAGAGTATATTCTTGAACTTCCACCGCGTTCTGGATATCCTTACCAACGACTCAACATTCTGGTTATGCAATAATAAATTTACCGAATTTTGTAAGGGTGTGAGAATGCCTAGTGCGATAGTAAAATGTGTAAATGCTTATGCAAAAACAGTTATTCAAAATACCTTAAATGAATCTTATTAAATCCCCATTCGAGGTATCAAAGTATGAAAATGTCGAGTGCAAGGTTAATTGTAAGAAAAATTAAAGAGAATAAGGAGAAAATCTGTTATTATAAAAAAATCTAAATAAGTTAAGGCTAGACCACATTAACGAAGAAGGGAAAAAAGCCCTATTGACAAGCACCTACACAAACAGAAGAGATCAAAAGACAAGTAGAGACTCTTTTAGACAATAACGTAATTCAGGAATCTTACTCCCCATGGAGTGCACCCGTTCATCTAGTTCCTAAGAAAATGGATGCCTCTGGAGAAGTAAAATATAGAATGGTAGTAGACTACCGACGACTAAATGAAATAAGAATAAGAAAACATTTTTAAAAATAACTATTGACGACAAATACCCTCTTCCCAATATTATGAACTATGGTAAAAGCATGTATTTTTCTCCGTTAGATTTAGCTAGCGGATATCACCAAATAGAAATTCACGAATCTGACAGACAAAAAATCGCTTTTAGTACTCAATCAGGACATTTTGAGTTTTTAAGAATGCCATGGGGTTGGAAAACCACCCCAGCGACTTTTCAAAGGGCGATGGATAACGTTCTTAAAGGTTTAAAGGGTATATTGCATGGTATATCTTGACGATATAATTATATTTTTACTTAGTTTAGAAGAACATATTAAAAGCCTTAGAATAGTTTTTGACAGATTACGTAATACAAACTTAAAAGTACAACTTGATAAATCAGAATTCCTACGAAAAGAAGTCCTATACTAAGGACATACAATTACAAAAGACGGACTGAAACCTAACAGTGATAAAAAAAAATCAGTATTAGATTTCCCAGTACCGAAAACTACGACAGAAATTAAAAGTTTGCTTGGATTAATAGGATATTATACAGATATTTTTATCAAAGACAAGGCTAAACAAAAGGCAATAGTGTTAAAATATCATGAGGACAAAACTTGTCACCGCGGTATAAAAGAAACGATGACTAGGATTGAACGAAATTATTTTTGGGATAATATGCAAGACACCATAACAGCATTAATAAACGCATGTGAACTATGTCGCAAAATGAAATATGATAGGAGACCTATTAATCCCGTACTTCAATTAACCCAAACGCAAGATGCCCTGTTTCAAGAAATACTCACAGATTGATTTAATATTGAAGGATAGTATTATTTAACATTAGTAGACGCCTTTAGCAAACTTGGTCAAGTAATAGAAGTTAGTAGCAGATCCACCCCGGAAGTAGTTCGCGCATTAATCAAATATTTTTCACTTCAAGTTCCATACTTGCCGATTTAGAGTTTAATATAAATAGATATTGTGATTTTAATATATTAATTAATACGGATAAGCCGTACGCATAAATTTAATAATACGAAAATAGAATATTTAAAAGATATAACTATAGAAAAAGTAAAACAAATCGCACCAACTAAAACATTTAGGAGAGGTTTGCTTAACCCATTGGGTTCTGTTATAAAATCTGTTATAACTGGTAACTTAGATCACGAAGACGCGCTACGCTATGATCATTTTATTAATAAATTATATGGCAAACAAAATTTACTTGCCAATAAAATTACACTGGTTTCCAAAATGTTAGAATATTCCATTAATAGTACAGAAATTTTATATAACAACTCATTAATTATTAACGAATGCTTAAAACGCGTAGAACAAATGTTGAAGGACATAGCAACCAAAGAAGAAAATGCAATATATTCCACTTATATTTTGAATATGTTTATTAATAACTTCCGTTCAATATTATATAACGCTCAATAAAACGGAAACAGCCTTAGCCTTTAGTAAAATTTCTGTGCTACATCAAACTATAGTTAATACAACAGAATTGTATTACATATTTACTTCTATAGAAAAAATTATAGTTTAATGTAAGGTCCTCCAGACCGATTTCGGCCACGGCGGCCTATCTCAAGAGAGATTAACCAACTGCGCAGGAGATATTATAGTGCACAAGTGTGTGCGCAAACACAGGTGCACTCTCTTTTCCTTAGCTCTCATAATCCGATGGGACGGCAATCCGACACGACCGGAAAGAGTTCAGGCGCAGGACCAACGGCTTAACGTGCTTTCCGAGGCACGGGAGTGTACACACTTCCACCTTCCAGACTCTGGGCTGCTACTGAGAATTTTCTTACAGAAAAATCCAATAACTATTTATTGGCCCGACCTGGGAATTGAACCCAGGACCACCGGGTCTGCAGCCTAATATCTAGCCACTAGACCAACGAGGCAGGTAGTTTAATATAAGTACCCTATAATAGAAAGAAAAAATCATATTATGATTAAGATAGAACAAACATTGTCTGTTAAAGCTTATGTAAAAGGAAACCATATAACATTTATTATGGAAGTCCCTCTTACAGATAATAAAATATATCATTATTATAAAATGTATTCATTACCTATTTTGGATCAAGTTAAAAATGAAACTTTTATTATTATTCCCGAATATCCCTTCCTTATGGTGAAAGGTTCAAAATACTTACCTGTCGCGTCTTCGTGTCAAGAAATTCTCAGCGATAACCAGTACATATGCACTGAACATAACATTGTACCTTACTCAACGATAACGTGTATGGAACAATTGATGCAGTTTTACGATAAACTAACACAATGTCATAGACGCGTTGTTCTTATAGAAAAAATTAAAGCACAACGTCTTTCTGCTGCTCGTTGGATAATAAATTCAAGGGATAAGGAAGTAATGTCCTACAAGTGTGGAAATGATGTAACAAAAACGTCTATGATTGGAACTTATCTAGTACAAATCGATCCTGGCTGCGAGGCATCCTTGGCGATCTCCAGCTATTTTATTTTCAACATATATTGGAAAAATTTGAATACAAAGTTACACCAATTATTAACCTACCTGAGATACAGAATAAAAATATATCTATCTATTCCTACCGATCCGATCGATACTAAAGGAATCAATTTGGATGATATAATATACTTATCTGCGGCTTTCAAGATAAATAGTTTCAGTGAAAGTGAAAGTGAAATAGAATCTATAATAAAAGTGAATAGTGTCAGTATAGGGACCCTAATTTTATACTTAATATTAATTGTCATATGTTTAAATTTAATTTTCAAAAAGTTGAAAGATAAATTTTTAAGTAAGGGTCGAAACCTTCAGAATCCAGATCTCTTACGGTTTCGAACTTAAGGGGGGAGGAGTTATGTTAGACCGAAGCATGAAGACAATAGAGGTTAACGCTTAATCAGCGGAATGTAGCTTATTGTGCTATTCCATGCTTTGGGATCATATGTCCTGGGAAAAGATTTGCTTAAAAAGTAAGAGGATTCGATGAGAACATGAAATTCCGTTCGGTCGTGTCAATTCAGTTTTAATTAAAGATTTTAAAATTAAAATATAATTTTTTTTTAAAACGTCTGTCTTTCTCCCGTAAACTTGTCTACCTTACACTTAATTAGCTCTTCGACTATTTATTATTATTATCTAATTTATTTATTTTATTTGCATTTTAACCACGATGATACGATTTTTTTATCCTACATTAAAACCTAAAAAAAAAGTGTCAAATCTAAGTCGGAAAATGTTTGCAGCTTTCGGCTCGTTAAGAAGGTGGAAGAAGTTGTTGCCAATCAAAACTAAAATTTCTCTTTCGAATGCACTTCTTCTTCCCATCCTAGACTACGCAGATGTATGCTACTTAGGTCTATCCGAGGAGCTACTTGACAAGCTTGAAAGGTTGCAAAACATGTGCATACGGTTCATTTTTGGATTGAAAAAGTTCGACCACATCTCCGAATATCGTACCCGACTTGGATGGCTTACAGTCAGACAAAGACGTAATTTGCACGCCCTTTCTCTCCTTTACACTATTCTTTTCTTTCCCCAAACTCCAACTTACCTCAAAGAACACTTTTCCTTTCTTGGCTCTAATTCTTCTCTTCATCTCAATCTTCGTTCTCTATCGGACAACAAACTACAGCTGCCTCTCAGCCACTCACACTGTTATAATGATTCTTTTACTGTCAAATCGATTAAATTATGGAATGCGCTCCCACATGACATTAGGATGTCACAGTCCTTAAATATATTTTAAAGTCGAGTCAAACATCATTATATGTCCTCGTAACTACTCCTTTTTATATTTATATGTATGTATGTAGGTAGGTATGTATGTATACATGTATTTATGTAGATATATATGTATGTGTGTATATATATGTATATGTATATATATATATATATATATGTATGTACAGGTATTTGCATGTATGTTTATTTTACGTTTTCTTTATATGTATTTTATATTAAATCAAATATCTATTGTATATGTATGCATCATAATATAATATGCACTACCCTCTTTACAGAATATGTTGTCCTCATCTGTTGGGTTGCCTGTAAGAGATCGCTTTTAGTGATAAGGCCGCCCTTGCCTTCAATTTTCTGTAATGAGCCATTTTATATGTACTGTTATTTTATATGATATTGAGTGCAATAAAGTTTTTATCTATCTATCTATCTATCTAAAACCCTTTTAAAACATTTTTTTTTATTTTATAATAAAATAGAGATTTCAAAAATTTCAGTGAGGTATATATAGTTAGGAAACTCCTTGGTCCATACAAAAGCGTTATCAAAAAAAAAGAAACGCGCTAATTTAAAACCGCCGCCATCTTGTTAGTGCACATAAAGGTAAAGTAAGTAATTTATTATTGGCGCGACGTGTGCGTTGTGATTTGTTTACATCTGTTATTTGGATTTAAAGAGTAATTGACTGAGTAATTTACATCAATTTATATGATTTGGTGTTCAATTTTGACAAGACAAATTCGAGGTTCTTATAAAATCACTTTTACTTCTGGATAGGTAATATTTATTTATTTATTTATTTATTTATTAATATATATATTGCTATTGTTATTTTTTTGCTGATTAAGATATTACTTATACGTTTACAATTATTATAATTCAACGTTTATGTGATTACTAGTTGTGCACCGCGGCTTCACCCGCGTTTAATTAATAAACATATAATAAATTACTATAATAACACACAAGCGCGCGCACACACACACACACACACACACACACACACACACACACACACGCATACACACACAAACACACATATGGCTACTAGTACAGAAATTCGTAATTAACGATTTGAAATTAATTTTCATAAGATACCGTAGGGTTTACCGATCTTATATAGTATAGATTTAGTAAGTGAGTATAGATTTATCAATACTATCTCGTTCTTATTTTGACATTTTACAACTAGAATGTAACGATACAGAAAGAATCACATTTGGAATCACAAGTCCAATGGAAATCTTTCATCCCATGGCTTGGGGCGCATCCGTTAGAAGTGGTTTATATTTTAATACCACTGAGGGCAGATGCCTATTTATACTACCATAATGTGGTAAGTAACTTTGCTTCGTCAGCCTAAAATAAATAATAATAATACTTTATGTCATTACTTTAACATAAAGAGTATTATTACTTGTTTACGACCTTAACGAGAAAACTTAGATAAAATACCTGGAAAATTCTATACTCAATTCTAGTTCGCTTTTCAAACTAATAATTGGATTGACCTCAAAACTCGTATTATATTAAAATATATCGTGTTTCAGTAAATGTGAATGTTGGATATGACTATGTGATATATTGGATTATTATTTCATTTAATTTTTTATCATTGATTCTTTTTTTATAATTATCAAGCAAATAGACAATAACATTGTTAATGTACATCGATCGCTATTACACAACAATTATTGTTTCTGAGTAAAGTTTTTATTGACAGTATTTTTGTTTAGTATTTCCATATACATATATTAGATAACGTTCATTATATATAATAAAGAATATTACGTTTGAACTTTAACAAACTTTTTCAATTACCATTACATTGCGCTCTATAAGTAGGATTAAAAAAAATGAGATGAACTCATGGGTGAATGAAAAGTAAAGCAAACAGTTCGCATATGAGGGGAGAGATTATAGGTCAAAAGCTGTTTGTTCTTATCCGGTCACTGACCTTTTCTCCAATCTAATATTCGTATTAGTATTCAAGTTTTAATTTAACTTGATTTATATGTTCACTATAAGTGATAGTGTAAGTGTGGGCTTACATATATGTATATACTAGCTGTTGCCCGCAGCTTCGCTCGCGCGTGGTCTTTATCTATACTAATATTATAAATAAGTAAAAATAGATTTTTTGTATGCTTGTTTGTAGCGAATAAACTAAAAAACTGCTGTACTGTTTTTAAAAACCTTTTTTACCTACAGAAAGATACGTTATCAGCGAGTAATTAGCTGCCCGTCCCGACTTCGTACGGGTAAAATAAGGATTTTATCATTTTTTAATCAATAAGATATAAACATTTACCAATCGATTTATTCGCCCATCCAGTATAGTGTATGTATGTTCAGTACAGGGCATATAATAATCCTACTTCCTACTAATATAATAAACTCGAAAGTTTGTATGGATGTATGGACGTTTGTTACTCTTTCACGCATAAACTACTGAATGGATTTTAATGAAACTTTACAATAATATAAGCTTAGGGAATACCAATTAAGTGGTACATATGGCAATAATGGAATATGTTTTTTTTATCCAAACATCACCAACATAGTGAAGTTCGTATATTTCTCCCTAAGAGATATTGATATAAGATATTGCGTATTTTGAATTTCATTATTTGCACCCAACTCTTCCAAACAAAAATAAAAGTTTCTAAAAACTTTGAAATTCATGTTTATTAATTCAATCAAAAAACTCAAATAGTATATTTCTATTTTTTTTAATTTTTATACTAATGCTTTTACCCCGTTTCTCCCGTTTGGAGCTAAATTTCTAAAAACGACGAAATACGTATGCATAGCTTTAATACTAAATATCATTCTTCTTACACCAAAAGTGACGGAATCCCCATACAAACTTTCAATCCCTTTTTTACCCTCTCAGATTTAGATTTTCAAAAACGCTGAAATACATTTTTATTTATTTTTAAGCTTGTTCATTAAATTTCATGCTTCTAACTTTAAAAATGACGGGTTTCTAAACAATCGTTCAACTGTTTAGGGGTAGAATTTCCAAAAATCCTACCTTAGTGGGTGTTATAAAATGTATCAACTGCCAAAATTTCAAGTTTCTAACCCCCGCAGTTTAGGCTCTGCGTTAATGAATCAGTTAGGAAGAGTAATAATATTATGTGAATAGATCAACAAAAATACGTATTTTTATAACTTTTGATAGACTCAACTAATTTTGATGAAATAAAGGCTAAACGGAATCTTGAAATAGTTCTTATAATTCGGTTATTTCAATTTTTAGACGATTGAAAGATACAGACATGCAGACAGTAAAAAAATTAAAAACATGATTGCTTTGGTTTTGGTAAATCGTAAATAGCCATATAACCTTTAAAACAGGCAGTTATTTTAAAATAACAGACAGAAACTTCAATTTTATTTATATGTATGGATAATTTATTAATTAATTCGTTTTTGTTATAGATTTATGTTATTTTATGTGTAAAATATAAAGTATAAAGTAAAGGAAAAGTTTCTTCTGTCAGAGACTAAATAAAATCAGACTTAACCAAGGCTACTAATGTAATTAAACATAAAAAGGGAATTAAAACAAATGTTGTCCATTGAACTTGACACACATCTGAATAAGCTGCTTAAGCGGCCATTTTATGTAGAAAAAGTATATAATATACAAACAAAAGCAGCTATATAACAATTTTAATTAAAGTTTCAAAAGCAGTTATTTGACCGCTCTGGTAGGTTAAGTGTTAAAAATGAGATGACACTTATAGCATATATATATATATATAAATATATACATACATTAACTAAGTTTCCACCAACAATAATTACACAATCATTAAAATAATCAAAACATATATAAAATCAAACAGCTAAACCATCATAATCAGTAAAGGTGTAGTAAGATATATATTTTTTTATAATCAAATATAATTAATTACTTAATGAAAACACAAATTTAACAAAAACAAAATATAAATGAAATCACATAGCTTAAGCATTATTACATTGAGTGAGGCCAATAAAATGCAGTAAATAAATGATATATATATTATTTATATATTTTTTAACCAAATACAATTAAAAGGCAATCAAGAATATGACTACAGTACAAAATTTATAACAAACTAAAATATTGAATATTAAGATGGGTTGGTACATTCATTTTATATAAATTAATACATTTAATACATTATTATTTTTATCTTATTTATGTTATTTTTGCAGTGATTTTTTTTTAAATATATAATATCAATATCTGAGTACACTTAATTATATATTATATGCTCGCACAGATCTACTTCTTCCTATTCATGATTATGCTGTCGCAAGCTTGATGTAGCCAAAGACCAATTGAATTAAGCTGAGAGATTACAAAATACTTTTATTCGGTTTATATTGGGATGAGGCAAATATAACCACGTTTCACAATTTTGTTCTCTTCTTAATTAGTTGCCCGTCTGACTTCGTAGGAATATTCACATCTTCTCTATTCTGTACTGTGTGTTGTTTAACCCTTTTACTCCCCCTTCATCACTTGATATTCATTAGATGATGACGGTGATGACCACGTCTCAGTGCTTTTATTTATGTGCTCCGTATTTTGTTGTTCGATCACTACTATTTTAGCTATCTCTATAGCTTTCTTTAGTGACAGATCAGACCGTTGTAATAATCTTTGATGTTTGGCGAGCTACACTAACACATATTCGCTGTAAATTTATCACTGACCAATGACTATTAATTCAACGAAATCGCATTTTAAACTGTAATTTTCTAGACTCGTAATAAAATTGGTTATATTTTCGTGTTTGCTTTGTTTTCTCATAAAAAATACATGTCAGGCCATAGTTAAATTTTTCCTCGGTTCGAAATACTTGTTACATTTATTAATGAGGTCTTCTAAAGTAATTTCTGTTATTTTAATGTTGAACAAAATTGCTATTTTTCTCTATTTACACTTCTTATACATAACCAGTGGCTAATACTCCTTATATATATCCAGAGGCTAATAAATATAGTTCAAAATATGGTTGCCATTTTTTCCGCGTTAAATTGTTATTTATTTCGTTGTTTAGAAAAAACTTCGGTAGGTAAAACGTTTGAATTTTTATCTGCCGTTTTAAAACTTTTGACAGGAAACACGAATTTACGAAAAAATTATACCTATTTAAAGTTTTAAGAAGTGATATACCGTTTATGTTTAAAGCAAGCACTTCTAAAACCATGTATTATTGTTATAGTTGTTTTTTAGGCTTTGTTTATACACCTATATAATATTCACGTATTAATTATTGTCACTGAGTTAACTGACTTGCTCACACGCAGTCTTAAAGCGTACTGTTATGAAAGATATAAGATGAGATCATAAAGATACACACAATATATATGCAATATTAGTTTTTATGCAAAAACAACACACGAAGCTACTGAAAACACGAAATTGTTAACAAAACTTTTTGATTTTGACAACTAACAGGTGCGCGTACTTTTCCTACAGATAATAATTTATTGATTTTTAGTAGGGATACTAAACTTATAATAAATAAATAAAGAGATTAAAAATTATAGGACAAAATATAGGATAAATCATAAGAAAAAGTGTAAATTACATGTAATATTTAATCTCTTTTCAGTTTGACCATAACCATTTTTTAATAAATGTTCTACGTGTATCTTTAAATTGACATAACTTTATTATTTATGAACCGATTGAAATAAAACAAACACTAAATGTTAAGTGAAGTTAGCCACAATACATTAGTGAAAACCGCACTCAAATCCGTTAAGCCGTTTTTAAGATTAGCGTGCACAAGCGCACAGACAAACAGACAAACAGACAAAAATTCTATTAATCATTGTTTTGGGTTCTATTGTGTTTATAAAGACCCCCGATAAAAGTTTTACTCATTTATCTTCCATGTACAGACATCGACCAGTTACAGATTTATTATATGTATAGATTTATATTATTTTCTGTCTTGAAATGCGTTTTATATCAAATTAAAATCACTCATATATGGATGCAATCTAAATCATATATTTTATTTGCTATAATTGTATCTAAAAATGTTTGTTAAATTTGTTAATAATTTGTTACTAACTGTATTTTTATGATGATTTTATTCGCTCGAACAAACGATCGGAGAGGTTGAACAAACATGAGCTTCACTGCTCTGCAGAAGTAAATTCCTTTTTAATTACGCAAGCTAGATGATGTACTATTGATAGCAAGGAAACAACACAATGATAACAAAGAAAACATCACTAACACAGTAACGATACGAGAGCAATCACGATGCAAAAATATATCTTGAGAAAACTATTGCGTGACTGCATTCTTAATAAATATAATTGTGCATAATGTAATAAAATGTTTACAACATGTTTTGAAATAGATTCTGAATTATAGGTAACAAAATTAACATTGAAATACAGGCGTTTAATCGCTTAATGAGAGGGACGTGTTAAGGGAACGCGGGAGAAATATGAAATTTTGGTAGCTTTAGGCGTTCTTAATTTCATCCATTACATACTCGCACTCAAGTACCCCAGCCTCAAATTAGTTAGACGTAGATGTTCACAAACAAAGTGAGAGAGATGTTAATTTATTACGGACCGCGGCCGGTGTCATTCGATGAGGTCCAGCTCGAACTTTCAAAGGACGAGGGCGGCCACGGATTCTCTATTATGTAAATTTTCGTGTAATTTTGTCTGGCAGTGTCCAGACTTTGTCCCCGAAAACTGCTTTGAATCTAATGTATTTGAAATTGTTCATCGATTTTAAAGGAACGTGTTTATAACATTACAGTTTAAAAACAAATTAAATATATTCCTTTTTATTTCATTTCACTTAAAGGAAAAATATTTTTTAGGGATACAAGAGAGACTTTCGTTTCATAAAAAGTTTTTATAGCATATTTTATTTGTATTCATCGAGTTCGTTCGTTTCGTCAACGAAAAATATTTTGTTTGATATCATATTTTTGGACAATTTATTAAGTTGACTAAGTATTTTTATATACATTTATAACTTTAGGAGCGTGAGCATATTGTATCATTGTTGCCAAAAACAAATTAAGAACGATTCGAGGAACCATTATATACATACGTAGAATAAAGGTAGGTTTATCTAAGTACAAATAAAACTACCTCTATATATATGGCGACCAAGTATTGCATGTAATATTCAGTTAAAAAAGAAACCTTACAACCAACTTCAAACCAGAGTTGCTATTATGAGCTGCTGGTCGGTGCTGACAATATTCTGTGGTTATTAAAACACCACTTGGCTTATTCGCTTTTAGGTTTTTTCTTCTTGCTATCCTTTTGATGCTGCAGTTTCGGTCCTCAATGCACTTGTTATGATACAAAGCAACAGTTTTGAATAACAAGTCATAGTAAGTAATATAGCTTGCTTCATTAAAAAAAAAAATACGAAACGAAAAACAAATATCAAAAGTTACAAATGAAATTAATTTATGCATATTGAATTTTACAAACAAATACATATTCCAAAGAACTTTAAAATCTATATTTAATCATATCTTTACAAGGCTGCAATAGTTTTTTTTTTTTTAATTATTATAGAATATAGAGGGCCGATGTTCTACCTAATGGTAAGCGGTCACCACCGTTCAGAGATGTTGCCAATAGGTCCATACACCACCTATGACATATAACGTAGATATTGTACGTTATTGTGGCTCTAAATACACTCAGCCTGAGAGGTCGTTGAACCAGATCACAGCTATACAAATCATTGCTTTTTGACGCTATAATTAATAATTAATAAATATTTTAATAACTGACAATGTGAGTCCCAACCCAGGTGGGCTAGCACAAAGCCCTGGTATCAACTTACAGGTTCCATTTTATAAAATGCATACATAAACGTATTCGATTACATATTAAAAATTTAAAATAAGAATATAAATTATTATGTTAATCCTTATTGCATTTAAAATTAACAATGAAAGTCTCCTTAATAGGACGTAGTAAAAATGGTTTACGATATTTAGTGGAAGCGACATAGTATTTTTTTATATTTATAAAATTATTGTTATCTCAAAATGAAAAATAACCAATAAAAGGCATAATATTTTCTATAAAACGTTTATTGTACCATAAAACACCGAATTAGGTTGTAAAAGATTCAATACTGAGTAACAAAATAAATGTTTTCATGAATTTTTAATGAAAATCGTCAGTTCTGAATTGAATGTTTCATACAAGTTTATTTGCAAAAATATAATTTATCGTGAATCCACAGTGTTTAAATTTATAAAAACAATTTCCGTATATTTCAACCTAGTAACGTTAGCAACACTTCAATAATTAAGAACTTACTCTTTATTAATAATCATTATTAAAAATCAAATTCATTTTTGAAATTTTTTTATGAAAATAAATTAAAATTCTATTACTTTTGGGAAGTTTGGCCTTAGTTGAATATAAAGATAGTTTTCTTCAACACGGTTCGATTAAAATATGAGTGAATAATGCTCTTCCTTATCCAATCATTTCTATGTCTGGGAAGGCCTGTCATCTTCGTAAAATATTTGCCCTTTTCCATCTTCCTATGTCGCTACTTTTTCTCCTGAGTCTAATATTTTATAACATTCAGTGTTATAGTGATTACAAAATGTGATGAGATCTGTCGCAGCGTTTTACCGTTATGGTTTTAAAACGTATTCTCAATTATATACTTATTAATATTAGTACACTTTTGACAAAGACATATTACGTTAGAAAGCTACTTACCAACGCTATTCTTCTATTTGATTTAAATAAACACATAATAAAAAGTCTTAATCTTTATGGCTTAGAAAGATGTAAAACACTAATTTACAAAGATATTTATGGTATTTCAATACTATGTTTTATAGTTAATTTTATTTGAAACTTTTATAAAATCTGCGATGAACTAATGAAAGATTGAAAAGCACTAGCAAGAAAATCTCGCTATTAATTTTAATCCGAAAACAAATGACATAATATGACTTGTGAGTATTCGTTCACTGACATTATTTTAGGGTTATAAATGCGATTATTATTTTTTGAAAAGCTTCTATGTTTTTATCGATATTTTTTCAATAATGTATTTAAAGTTATTTGATATACATATTATGAAAGCAAATAATAATGTACGGGTTTTGTATATATGTAACAACATACATCTTTACTTATAAATTCCTCTTTACTTATTAAGTCCTGCCCTAATGGAGTCTAGAAAGCTAAAATTTGGAACATAGGTAGGTTTATTTTATAGCTTAAGCAACCGCTAAGAAAGGATTTCTGGCAAATTCAATTTTAAGGGGAAATACAGGAGCTGTAAACCTTGTATTAATTTTACCCATACGAAGTCGGTACGGGCAAATAATAATATATCTGATGTTAATTTTATCATAATAATGTATGATTTTAATGTACGTTTATATGTAATAATCATATCTTTTTTTTTTTATTGATTTGAGAACCAATGTAAAACTTTAAAAAGGTACGTTTAAAGTATGTGAAACATAATATAACAATCAAAAAACTATAGGTTTACCTAAAAATAATTTAATACACTTTTAAAAGAAGCCATAGCATAAATGCGCATACAACCCCTTGGGTCCTCAATACGAACATTAAACATAGATTGTTTCTTTGAGCCAAGCTTGAAGTGCTTTAAACAATAAATAAACAGCACTCAGTTCTAAACACACTGGTTCACATTGCTAAGTGGTGAAATAGTAATGAAAGCGACTTTTTTTCATATAAAAATAGCTCTTGCTAGTCGTCCGATAACCGGATGAATAAAATAAATTAATCGTCGGCTAAAATGGATATACGAGTTCATCAAAACATTAATAGCTTGCCTTTTCTAACGGGTAATCATTTTTAACACTAACAATTACGGCATGTTCAGAAAACCTCTGGGTTAAAGTTTATATATATACAGTGGTGGTCGTATAATTAGAAACACTACCAACGGTCCTTGACCTTATGTAAGATACTTCACCGCAATCGTTTTTATTATGAAATTAAACAATAAATAGGACAACAATAATATGTTCAACGGTTTATCATTTATTAGAAAAACAATATAAATCCCATTACAAAAGTGCAGTTTCAATATTACATTACGGACAAACATTTAAATCAGTTTTAAGGTATGAACAATAATGGTCAACTAATTGGAAACAACAACAAAAAAGTATAAAAGACAATATTTTTTTAAGTATTTGTCATTAGTATTGTTATTTCGAAATAGCTACTATCCACAGTCTGCCAATAGTTATAATTAATATTTAGTGGCGTATCCCTTATTTTCAATAACAGCACTGCAACGACGTGGCATTGATCCAATCAATTTCATACATTTTTCTAGGGGGATTGAATTCCATGCTTCATCAAATGCTTCATATAGTTCGTTTTGACTGGTGTTACGTTTGTTTGAGACTTTCTTTTTAACAATATACCAGAGATTTTCTATCGGGTTTAAATCCGGACTATTTGCTGGCCAGTCTAAAACGGATATACGCTGTTCGCTAAGGAAACATTTGACGCTATTGGCCGTGTATTTAGGGTCATTGTCATGCTGAAAGATCCAGGCTATAGGCAAATGATCGTCCGAGTAGGGAATCATTGTGTGCTCTAAGATATTTTTGTATTGCCATTAATCCATTGTACCGCCACCGTGCTTGACTATACTCCTTGTGTATTTATAATTAAAAGCATTGTTTACAGGGCGTCTAACATAGCGCTTTCCATCGGAATTTACCATATTTATTTTTGTTTTATCTGAAAATAACACTTTTTTCCATTCCCATACCGTCCAATTAACATATTTTTTAGCGAATAATAATCGCTTCTCTCGATGTTGCTTGGTAAGAAGCGGTACCTTTCGAGAGATTATTCCAAACAATTTAGCTTCCACTAATCTTCTGCGTATCAGTCTTGACGAGATGTTTCTCGGGTCATCAGGCGAAAAAACTTTATTTTTAATCTGGTTGGAGCCTTTACTTGGGTCTTTTTTAGCAACACGAACGATTAGCGTATCTTCTCTGGGAGAGGATTTTCTTGGCCGAGCCTTTCTTAGAACATTTTCAACAGTTCCATGTATTTTATAATGATCAATTGTATTAAAAACTTTCTTAACAGAACAATTTAAATGCTCAGCTATTCTTCTGTATGCCCACTTATGATCTATATGTAAATTAACAATTATTTGCCTAGTTGACGCGTCACTACTTTTACATTTGCCCATTTTCAATAAAATAAAATTCAAATAAAATTTTGAATTGCCGCCAAAAAAAGAACGAGCTATGGAACCCTTTTTAAAATGTTTCTAATTAGGCGTCCAAGCGGCCAGTAACAGAAAATAAACTCCTACATGTGTTAGACTCATTTTGTAATTAGAAGTAGATATGTTTTATATTTTATGCATTTAATGAGTTTTTTATTTGTGTGGCAGTGTATATTATTGCATGATTATTAGTTATTTAATGTGTATATTTTTTACGAACATTTGTACGTTGAAGTTATACTTTCTTTATCCATAAGAAGTGTTTCTAATTATATGACCACCACTGTATATAATATGTGAAATTATTTTGTAACTAGCTGTTACCCGCGGCTTCACTCGCGCGTAATCGACATATACATATGTATACTAATATTATAAATAGGTAATATTTTGTTTTTTGTGTATTAATTTGTAAAGAATAAACTCTAACGTACTGATTTAAAAAAATCCTTTCACCTAATGAAATCTACGTTATCAGCGAGTTACAAAGGCTATATTTATTATTAAAAAAATTAGAAACCCCTTTAGAAAAATTGCAATAACTAAAAAGCTCAGGATATCATTCTTTTCGAGAAAAATATGGAAGATACCTGAAATAATATACTACATGTTTATTGTACTCATCATTACCTACAAATAAGTCCGGAAGCTATATTTCTAAGTATTGTAGTTAAGCGACGTCGTGGGTTACTTGAATAGCTAGTAATCTGTAAAATTCAAATCAAAAATATTAACAGGACTAATAGAAAAAAAAATTGAGTTATTAATTGCTACCTAACGCCACAATGTGTTTAATTTCAAACATTCAGATGAAACGACTACGCGGTTTTGTACTTAACACGAATCCTGATAATATGTGCATATGTCTGTAATATGTACATATGTAATATGTACATATGTTATGGGTCACTCAACTCCGAAAAATCGGGACAGCGCGTATCAGAAATTGACATAATTATTTAGCACACCGTCGTCTATGGGCTAATAGCCGCGACATATATTATGACAACAAAAACATGTATGTCTTTATAACTTTTAGATAATATATTTTTAGAAAATATTTAGACTCAACCGATTTTGATGAAATAAAGATTAAACAGAACCTCGAAAAATATCTTACAATAATTTAGCAATTTGTAATTTTTAGCCGCTTGCAATATTAGGATGGACAAACAGACAGAAAACACGAAAATAAAAAATAAAAATGTTTTGGTTTCGGTAAAACGCAAACGCTTCAGTTTTATTTATATGTATAAATTCTGTCTAATTTGAAACTAAATAGGAAGCAACCTTACTACTTAATCTAACTATATGATTATGAATTCTTACGAATTATCATTATCAGTTAATGATTAAATTAATTAATTTTGTATAATTTGGCAGAGCGTAACCAATTAAAGATACTGATCTTTTTTTAATAATAACAATTTATAACTTAATCTTATCTTACTAATCTTATCTTGCTAATCTTACTTATAATATTATAAATGCAAAAATATGGATGGAAGGATGTTTGTTACTCAATCGGCTGAACGGCACTGGATGAAATTTTCCCACTGAGATCGATTATAGTCTGGAATAGTACATAGGCTTCTTCGTATCCCGGAAAAATATACGGTTCCCGTGGAATAGATTAGTTTTTCTTTTTCATGGAGCAAGAGATTAACATGGTTTTATGCATCATGGTAGTTTAAGGGTCAGAGAATAATATATGCTTTTTCTTATCCCGGAAAAATTCACGGTTGCTATGGTGAAGCATAGCAATTTTATTCTACAAACCGTGTATTTAAAAGGAGTTTCGTTAAAGTTTTTGAAAAAGAGTAATTTTGAAAAACATTCAACGTTGTAATTAAACTTTATTAAAATTAAAAAAAACCCCGATAACTAGCCACACTCCTTCAAACAGCCAATTTTGTAATACACAATCAAATCCTTCCATTTGATACCCCACTCGCATATATTCGCTTACCATCGTTTATTCATCCCTCTTCCACCACCCATAACTGTTAAACGGCTGAATCAATTTTCTTCCAACATAGCCTAAAACACTCTCGACTAAGAAATCTTGCAAACAAAGGCAACTAAATGGAAATCGTTTCATCCGCTCAGCAGCAAGACCCTCTTGTTTTGTGTCGGCGGTTAAAAAGTATATAATTTTATTTTTAAATCCCCCGACTTAAAGTATACACTTTTGGGAATATTGGCACTTTTACCTTTTTATTGGTCTTGAGTATTGCATGCCAACACACGATTTCAAAAATTTTTGTAGTTTGGTATAATTGTCACAAAAGTATAAATATTTTCAAAATAATGTTTACGAATACATTATTTATAATTTTACAAATATTACAAGATATTGAAATAAGCACATAAAAATACGCAGGGCGTGTTGTAATATGCTTTATGCGTAATAGATCAATTAGCAAATGTAAATATATATCTCGTTATTTAAATAGTGCACGGAATAAAATACAAATTTTACCCGAACGAAATAGAGACTGGCAGCTAGTCATTAAAAAGTACAGGCTTGATATTTGAAAACCATTTAATCAATATATATATTTATCAATGAGAATTATTTTATAACAAAAACAGTGTTTTTTAACATTATAATATATTGTTAATAATCGCCATATTATCGAGACATTATTTATTTTATCAATTTTAGGATTTTTTATAACTTTTTTTACATAATTTTTGACGACCTGTCATGTTAAGTCCAATGTTCGTGTGTATATGTGTGGGTGCTAATATAATCTATCTGTAAGTAGTCATATAGTATGTAAATTTAATTACAAAAACCATTTTTGGTTTGGATTTTATTATTATTTTCTCTCATGGATATAACCTGCTCTATATTTTACATATAAAAATTTACAATTGTTATTACGGTGTACGATCATTATTATTTAAATAATTGGATTAATTTTGATATACCAAAAACATAACTTGGAACACAATGCGAAGTTTTTACTACAAATTAATTGTTCATTATTATCTGTTAATCATGAGAGTTAATCAACGACTGCCTCGTTGGTCTAGTGGCTAGATATAAGGCCGCAGATCCGGTGGTCCTGGGTTCAATTCCCAGGTCGGGCCAATAAATAGTTATTGGGTTTTTTCTGTCAGGAAATTCTCAGTAGCAGCCCGGAGTCTGGAAGTTGGAAGTGTGTACACTCCCGTGCCTCGGAAAGCACGTTAAGCCGTTGGTCCTGCGCCTGAACTCTTTCCGGTCGTGTCGGATTGCCGTCCCATCGGATTATGAGAGCTAAGGAAAAGAGAGTGCATCTGTGTTTGCGCACACACTTGTGCACTATAATATGTCCTGCGCAGTTGGCTAATCTCTCTTGAGATTGGCCGCCGTGGCCGAAATCGGTCTGGAGGAGGACCTTAATCATTTTTATTTAAATAAGTAAAACAATAACTGGTTAATGTTGCTAATATCATTAACTAGTTTCTGCTCGCGGCTTCTCCCGCGTCTGTGGGGATTGTTAGGTACCCTATTTATTTTTTGTATATCTAACAATGCGTATGTAAGATTTCGTGATGATCCTTTATAATATTAGATAGAATAAGAAAAGTAGGTATTTTACTTTAATTAACTAAATAAAATACAAAAATTAAATGAACCTACACATTGAAATTCCTTCGTTAAAATATCGTGTAGGATAATTGTGCGAGATCGGTGCTGCAAAGGTAAATCGCTTAGGTATTTGAACGAATGAGTCCGGTATTTTCCCATAATTGCAGCTGTCGTACGGACAAATGTCCAGTCCGGAGAGCGTTTGATAGTCACTCTAACTGCCGCCATTAGCTCAACAGATAATCTTAAATTACTACCGACCAACTCGCTTGCTGAATTACATCTGTTCCATTTTCGATCCACAACTTGTGTATAAATCACGAAAAAAAAATTGATTTTATTATATTTATATGGACACATCCATATAAAATACAAAAAAATATATTTAGTTGAACTAGTTCTAGAACGTTTGTGATATTTTCAAGTTGGTTTTCTTAGAAATCGCTGTCCAAAAAACTTTAATACATGGTGTTTGTCGGCTAAATATATATAGCAACTTGGTTATGGAGGATTATATACTAATCCTCCTGTTCTCAGAACCTTATCACATCTGTTGTGATGCATGACCGCGTAGCCATTGAGTTATGAACAGAGCATGATTCGCATCGCTGGACTATTGATGGCCACGACCTTTCAAGTGAAAAGATATTGGCAGTTTTTATTCGATAAAATGCAATATGAATTAAATTATGTAATAATATAACAAATTATTGTAAAAAATTAAATATATATTGGATTTTTTTAGATTTGAAAAGCGTCAGCCCTATTGCACTTTGGAAATTAGTTTTTTGTTAAAACACAGCTTATCTGTCGTAAGTGATAATCATAGGTTTTGTTTGCTTCTAACTAATCAGAGTGATAATATGATTACTATGGATATTATCTTCATTCATGTTATGATAGCTTATAGATTAATGACGATAAAGTCATAATTTATCTCAATTCGGTGCATGATACTGTTTTAATACAATAAAACGATTGTCATTTTTTTATAAATCATTTTAAAATACCACTTGAACTTTCTGTTAGGAAACAGAATCACTACATATTATAAAGCAAAGTCCCCCGCGGCGTCTGTCTGTCTGTATGAACGCTATAATCTAAAAAATTACTGAATCATTATATAATAAAATAATGTTTGGTAAAATTGATCCAATTTCATAGATATACAGAAAAGTCCGCGATGGCATATGTCTATCTTTTAAGGATAGTTACTATACCCACTTTAATGTTTAAAAAAAATGTTTACATAAAAATGTGATAATAGGAAAGCTATAAAAACTGATATGATATTAATCCTTATCAAATGAAATACGTTATTTACTTTAAGCATTTCATGTATATTATAATTGCACTTTACACCACCAAATTTAAATTAATATCTTAGGAGTTATCGTAAAATTAAAACTATCGCGCATTAAATAAATTCAAGCGTTCCCACACCGATCATACTAACGCGTGATGCAACCGCCCGCGCGCCCCCGCGACCTCCGCGACCCCGCTGTCGCCCTCTGTGGCTATTTTTTTTTTAGGAATATTAACTCTTCTACCCAGGCGAAGCCGGGGCGCGTCGCTAGTACTCTATATTTAAAACGTCAATAACTGGGTAGGCTGGTTACTTACGGACGAAAATGACGTTTGACACGATACTAACTGTATCTAATAATAACTTAAAAGATCAGAATGGTTGTCTAGTATAGATATTAAGCATTAACACTCTCTGTCAATATTATAACGGATTTAAGATTAATTATTAGTGCAAATTTACAAAGAACATTTTCGATTAAATTAATTATGAAAATTCGTAAAATAATATTCAGTATTTTTTTTTTTTTTTTTTTTTTTTTTTTATAGGTTGGCGGACGAGCATGTGGGCCACCTGATGGTAAGTGGTCACCAATGCCCATAGACAATGGCATTGTAAGAAATGTTAACCATCACTTACATTGCCAATGCGCCACCAACCTTGGGAACTAAGATGTTATGTCCCTTGTGCCTGTAATTACACTGGCTCACTCACCCTTCAAACCGGAACACAACAATACAAAGTACTGCTGTTTTGCGGTAGAATATCTGATGAGTGGGTGGTACCTACCCAGACGAGCTTGCACAAAGCTCTACCACCGAGTAAAAAGCTCTACCACCGAGTACAAAGCTCTACCACCGAGTACAAAGCTCTACCACCGAGTACAAAGCTCTACCACCGAGTACAAAGCTCTACCACCGAGTATAAAGCTCTACCACCGAGTAGTAAGTATTGATCTCATCAGGTGTAACTTAAATAAAATTGTATTAACATTATTCTAGGGAGTCAAAATAAAACTTCTAGTGTCGTAATTTCATTAGAGTATATTTAAAGTGTTAGTACGTGAGTTAACTAGACTGAAAATGTTGCTTGTTGGTAGAACATGTTTGTTTTTGATACGCCACATTGCGTCGCCCGCTTTATATTTTGAAAGGCAACTGTTATTTTACTGAGAGAGATTTTTACCATTATTATTCTTGTATTTTCTAATAGAATATGTGAAAATGTAATGCTTATTATTTATTAAGGTTTACGCAGTTGTTATTGCTAGAATGAAAGTAAAGGATGAAAGGAGAATTTTTATATAATGTATTTTATGAAAGCTTTATAATTGGTGCGTTAGTATACTAAAGGATTTATTTTTGACTGTCTGTCTGTATATTGCTAACATCTAACATATGAGATCTGAAAATGGAAGGTCTGGCTGTTAGCTGAGCTTGCCACTATAACGTATCCATCGTACGTAGAGCTCCCTCGCAAAAAGGACCTGGCACCATGGCATAGGCAGACGTCGAACTGCAGACTATATCCGCGTACTAGCAACTGCTTTCACTGGACTTGATAGTCACCAGAAATCAGTTACATGCAGCTAGAGTTAATGGATGTGGAAAAATTCTACCCATATTCCTAAGGGTCAGTTTAGCAGTTCACTCAGACGTAAAGCAAAAACAAAAAGAAAAGTAGTTTTATAAAATGAAGCCTTATCGATAGTATACTAGAAAATTGCATTTTCATGATTAAAAATATATTTATTCCGAACTGTGAGATACATTTAGCTATTCATTATATATATTATACTGTAAAAGTGCACAGTCAACAGTGCAACGTTTTACTTACTAATATTATTTGAATTAACTTGCTTAAATTTTCGTGACATTCGTTTTAAATTTATTATTTTTGTAAGGAAATATGGCTTTGGCTAAAATAGCCTTTTATGTACTTTTTTGTAACCAGAATGACATTTCATGCTTCTTCCTTTAAAACCACAGACCAATAATTCAAACTCCAAACAACCATTTATCCTTTACTTATACTTAAGCGCGAGCGAAGCCGCTAAAATTGAATAACATTTTAATGAATATACAATATATAATACGTTTTCCATTAAATATTTTTAAAAATCAGTAAATAAAACAAAACAATGTAAATATAAAATTCAGACTCAGATTTTTCAAAAATAGTAATTAAATTTCGCAGCAATATTTGAGAAAAAATATTCGTCAAACATTTATCATCATAATAATAGAGGTGGCAAGAGTTAAAAGAAACATAAATTGCGTGATTTGGAGGAAGGAGGAATTCCCCACGCACCTGTTCAACGCGGAGCCGAAATGAAAGCATTATCCCACACCATAATCTTAAATCACTCGGCTTAGTGTTTCGATTACAGCCAAAGGTTCGCTCAGAAATCCACATTATGATCGTAGTTGAATAATTGTGTAGATAAGTGGAATTGATGGCTTCTAACCGAGGACCTTTTGTACTGCATGTGCCGTGTTTGTAACAAAAATAACGTAAGAAGCCAGGAAGACTTCCCCTACAAGAGGAGAAAAATTAAGTGTTATAAATAAGATCAAAGATGTCTCGTCTCAGTAGACAGAGTCAGTGATTTTAATGTGGTGGTGGGTGGTTTGAAAACCGGATAGGTATAATAAATATATTTATCATCATTTTCGTACTAGAGAAAATCTGCATGCTTCGAATCAGATTCTGACATAGGTATTATTTTTTTCAATTACTGAAACCACGGAGTGGTCTTTTTGTTCTGTTAATGTCACTTTTTGGGTTTCTTTTTTATTCTGTATCTTGATCTTTTACGGCTCCATTACATTGATATTATAAATTGAATCTACAAAATTATAAAATTTAATTATTATTATAAATAATAAAATTGCCTTTATAATTAATGTGCTGTTGTGCCTTTGTAATATAGCCTGATGCCACGCCAACGTTGCTGACAGGAAAGAAAACGAAATAAAAAATTAGAACTATTATTTCAGTGCTTAGTCAACTCTTCATTGTAGTGTATCTAGTTATTCTCATTCATACATATCGTGCTATTTGAAGCAGACTCAGCTTTCCTGATATAGAATTCGGTTGCAGGGTCACAAGTATCTGTAAATGCATTTTTCCCTGTTTCGCAATGTTACAACGACTACGTGGGAAATGATATCGTAAAGTTGCAGTTTGCTGTTGCTGCACGTATAATTATAGTTATCTAGCTTATTGCTTCCTACATATATGTATGTCTGTAAATGTTACTAATATTCACAGACTAAGCTTTATTTTATTTTATGTGTAAAATGGTTTTTTTATCTTTGAGATTACAAAAGCACTTAAAATATTTTTTTCATTTTATCCTTATTATTTAATTCAACACAATACAACGTAAATATTAGCTTATAATTATACAAGTTAATTGATTCAGATTTTGTTGGTTGATTGACCGTATTTTTGCTTATAATTTAATCATATTTTATTATATTAATCCTTTTTCTATATAAAGCATAAGCATAGAGTGATATTTATGTTAGTTTTTAATTTAAAAGGATCTTAGTAATTTTTTTGTAATCTACACTGACGGACTCATAAACTGCATCAATGTTCAAGACGCCTTTGAAATAAACATTTAAACCAAGTATTTAAACTTTTTAAATTGAAACCTATAGTTTGGTTCGTGAACTTCATAACAGCATAGTATCCTCCTATCCATATATCCTTAAGTGTATGTATACTATTTTAGATTTAGAATTCAATTTTTTTAAACAAAAACAATAAATGTAACAAAGATTGGTATTGGTTGGCTTATTGAAAAGTTGAAGCACAGGTTTTTTTTCTTTTAGTAAGGTGTATTGCCTCCACGTGCCCTTATTACAGATTGTAATCGGTTCCGCATAGATCTGATTAGGGTTATTAAACGGTCTTGCGGAACATTGTTCCATTCTTGTGAAATCGCTGTTCTTAGTGCTGCCTCTGTTGTGGGCACAGGATTTCTCGCAAATACAGCTTTTTTTAAGCTGTCCCAAACATGCTCAATGGAATTATGATCCGGGATGCGTGCTAGCAAATTCATGGTACGTATCCCAACCTCTTCGTAATATTGTAGAACTTGTGCAGCGGCGTGGGGTCGGGCATTATCTTGCATTACAGTAAAATTTTCGCCTATTAATCCCATGTAAGGTACCACGTGAGCTTCTAAAACCTCTGTTATATAGCGTTCTGCCGTCAAACCACCTCTTCTACCGTTTTGACGAACCATGTCGATGAACATAAGATCCGTTACCCGATCATCGAAATGCCACCCCACACCATACACGAAGCGCAAACACACGCTCCTCAATGCTACTTTGAGCATATCTCTCCCCACATCGACGATAGACTCTTCTGTGTACGTTTGTACCATTTAAAAATGTCCTACACTCATCGGCGAACAATATGGAGGCCCATTGCTATTCAGTCCAATTAAGATGTTCACGCGCAAATCTTAAACGAGCTTGTCTGTGAGCAGCAGACAGCTTTGGACCATTTGCTAGTCTAAAAGGGGTGATTGCCGCTTCCTTAAGCCTCCTTCTTATTGTTCGTGCAGTCACGTTTACTCCACGCATTTCATTCAGCTCTGGTTTGATGTTTACTGACGTGAGGAAACGATTTCGTAGGGAAGATGAAACAATAAATCGGTCACCACGGATTGTTCGAGTTCTGCCGGTACCGGGTCTCCTTTTGTAAGAACCTGTCTCTATAAATCTTCGGTATACTCTAGAAACCGTAGACTAGCTTAAATTTAAATTTCTAGCAATCGTTCGTTGATCCAAGCTTTTCTTTGTTCGGACAAAGTATCCACAATAATAGTTACGAAACTTTCGTTGAGTTTAAAAGACTAATAATCAATACTATTGGTAACAATAATTTAAATCGCAAATGTAAAAAAAAAACAACAAAAAGAATTACTCTAATAGCACGAATAAATTTTATTTTCCCGGCTATAATTTTATCTTTTACTGCAGTTCTATTTTTAAATTTTGTTTTTTTTTTTAATGATTAATGGACAGTCTCGACATTTACATTTCATTTAATCTAAAAAGTTCGCATACTTATCAAAAATATTAATTAGTAAGTAATCCTGAACTTTGATGCAGTTTATCAGTCAGTCTGTAAGTGTATATAAACTCTTAAAATTAGTTTTAAAAGTTTGAGAAGCAACATTTCTTCATCGAATTCGTCTTCTTGTCTGTTTATATTTTTAGTTTCATAAAACAACGAATACCAAGGCACGTATTTCCGCGTGTCAATTCTACCCTGTGTTACATTTGAGTAGACGCGTTGGTAAGTCAGAAAATATAACTGACATTTTTATATTCATTGAAATGTTTCATTGAATTGCTAAGATATGTAGAATGGTCCCGACATTCTTTTTAGGGGGTTTGGCCCCCCTGTGAAACACTTTCGGAATGTTACGTTTTGGTTATAGTAAAAAAAGGCTAATTAGCCAATACTGCAGATCTCGGGGTCTTGAGTTCCAAGCACAGGTCAGGCCAATAAAAAGTTAAATTATATGTATTGTACACTAGCTAGGGCTCACGACTTACTCCCTGTGAAAGTCGGTCTATTAATAATGTATTTTTTTGTCGCCCACAATTATTAAATGTAGTGAACATTATTTTTTTCTTTTTTTCGCTTGAAAAACTCATTAACGCGTTTCTCCCACGTGAAGTGGGGGGGATATGTGGGGCTCACCGGCACTGAAAGCACCGGACTACCCACTAAAAAACCAACGGTAACCTCTCTGTCTGGTCAGGGGGCCCCACGGGATCGCTTGCGCATGCTACCGTGACGCCCCGATGGTCGGCCATTTCTTAGGGGGTTCCCGGATACAGAGAACCAACTTAGCCCAGGCAGCTATTAAGGCGGGGGGAGAAGGTGCGCATAGCGCCTACGCCTCCTCCCCGGTCGTCTTAGACGGCCTCCTTCTGTGACATGACACTCTCGCAGGAGACCATTTCAACCAGCAACTTGAGAATGGCGTCAATCGTGCTCGGCAGCGAGAGATCTCCGCTGACTATCGCCGCCAAGGAATGCCTCTGAGGCCCCCATGTAGCACACTCTGTCAGGGTGGTAGGAGGTACCACACTCGTGGCAGGAGGGCGAAACCTCCCGCCTCGCTATCTTGTGCAGGTACTTACCGAAACAGCCATGTCCGGTAAGCACCTGTGTCAGCCTAAACGTAAGTGTGTCACTTTTCCGTAACCAGCGACTCAAGTGGGGCCGAATCGCCTCCACTGTCGCTAGGCCTGTTGATGGGGACCTCGGGTCCTCCTGCCATCTACGAATCAGGGCTTGCTGGGCTAGAGCCCTGATTCTTCCCACCTCCGCGGATCCTGGACGGCCGCTACTCGCTCTGGCTTCCACCCGAAATCGGTACACTTCTGCGAGCACCTTCGCCTGGAGTTCCCAGGGCGGATCGCCCGCAAGAAGTGTAGCTGCCGTCCATGACACCGTACGGTAACTACGTATCGCTCTCACTGCTATGACCCTCTGCGGTCTCCGCAGAAGGGCCTTGTTCTGAGAGACGATAGTGTCCACCCAAATAGGTGCACCGTACAGCGCCATGGAGCACACCACACCGGCGCATAGGCGCTGGCATGGTGATTCCGGCCCTCCCACATTGGGTAGGAGGCGGCCCAAGGCAGCAGCAGTGTTGATGAGCTTCGGACCCAGTTGGACAAAGTGCTGCCCGTAAGCCCATCTTCCGTCCAGGATCAGGCCCAGATACCTCATCTGGGCCTTTACTTTTATAAAGTAAAGGGCTCTCAGGAGCCAATCGGAGCAGACGTTCCACAGAATTGGGCCGAGACCCAACCCCTGTGGAACGCCGCAGCCTATCCCGTCGCCCCCAGCCCAGACAACCTCTCGGTCCTGGAGGTACGCCTCCAACAGCCTCCTCAGATACATCGGCAACCCATGGTAGTGCCTCCCTGATCGTCTCAAATGGGAGGCTGTTGAAGGCGTTTGCAACGTCCAGCGAAACCGCCAGGATAACTTGACCCTGGGCCACCGCTTCCGTGGTCCGAGTCTTCAAGGCGCTCAGGGCGTCGACCGTCGAACGACCCGCCCTGAACCCGAACTGAGCGTCTGAAAGACCCGGACCAACCTCATCGATGTGCTGAACGAGACGGGCTGCGAGAATCTTCTCAAACGACTTGCCCGTCTCGTTCAGTAGCACAATCGGCCTGTGCACCGAGGAGGAACTAGGCGGTCGACCCTCCTTTGGCAACAGCACCAACTTTCCCTGCTTCCAAGGCTTCGGAAACTGCCCGCTTATCAGACATTCGTCGAACAGCCCCCGAAGCCCTGCACCTAGGTTTTCCAGGGCGTCGCACAGAACACGCCCTGGAACAC
This sequence comes from Nymphalis polychloros, assembly GCA_905220585.2. Classification (NCBI taxonomy): domain Eukaryota; kingdom Metazoa; phylum Arthropoda; class Insecta; order Lepidoptera; family Nymphalidae; genus Nymphalis; species Nymphalis polychloros. Next base: position 7,344,561 of record HG992245.1, on the reverse strand, counting down.
CGTCCAGACCCGGCGCCGTCTTCTTGGCCCTCAAGCGACCGAGGCCAACTCCATTTCCCGCTCCGTGATCAGTGGTGGAGCCACTGCATCCTCTATCACGGAGCTGGGGCCATAAGCAGAGGGACAAACTCGCCCGGGTGGGGTTCCCCAACCAGACGCAGGAGGAGCTCCGGCGGCAGCGTCTCCGTCACGGGGGTGGCTTGGGTGCGGAACTTTCCACGTAAGCCTCGGTATGGCCGCCCCCTCGGTCTCGGTTGAGGCCCACCAGCAACACCTCTCTCGCCTTTTCCTTGGCCTGCCTTATCGCTAGCTGCAGATCTTTTTTCAGCTGGCGGTAAGCGGCCGTTGTGCTTACGACAGCGGGCTTAGGCCCTTCGCGCTCGGCTGCACGTCGCCCGAAGTTCGGCTATTTCGAGTGACAACCAGTATACATGCCGGCGCGGAACTCTGCGCTTGGTCCTCGGCATGGCCGCATCGCATAACTCTTGGAGGACACTACCCATGTCAACGACCCAATCAATATAGTGAACATAATTATAAGTGAAGTATATCATTACTATGAGAAAGCCTCACAACCACCACAAACTTATTTGTTATATAAGTATTACACAACGTCTCCAGGAGTGCAGTCATCGTCACTACATATAAAAAAAGAAAAATGTTTGTAGATTTTCATTTCCTCACGTGTCACTTCGATAGATTTAATATTAGGTCCTTACATATGAAATTAGCGTTTTGACGTACTGACCACTTTGATCTGAAATATCTCCTCTTTGGTTAAGAATTCCAAATTCAAATTTATAAATTCACATAGCTGGTACATTTGAATTTTGAAAACAGTCATTCATTTGTTTTTTCCTCATTATTTTATTATTTGGCGTCGCTTATTACCACACAATAGAAAACATGAAATATCGGTATATTTACGAGTACGAGTTCTACCGCGGCACCAGTGCTGCAGAAACAGCTCGAAGGTTTAATGATGTGTACGGCGCTAGTGTCGCAAAAGAAAGCACGGAACGTTTTCGTTCTGGAAATTTCGACCTTCAGAACCAACCCCGTGGACGGCCGGAGACCAAAGTGGAAAATGAAGAATTAAAGGCTATTGTGGAAGCGGATCCATCACAAAGCACTTCAGAGATAGCTGCAGGCTTCGGGGTAAGTAATAAAACTGTATTAATCCACTTGAAGCAAATCGGGAAAGTAAAAAAACTTGAACGATGGGTACCTCATGAATTGACTGAATCGAACTTGCAAACACGCGTCGACTGCAGTGTTACTTTGCTCAACCGACACAATAATGAAGGGATTTTTAATCGAATGATTACTTGTCATGAAAAGTGGATACTGTACGATAATCGGAAGCGCTCGTCACAATGGCTGAATCCTGGAGACCCAGCCAAATCCTGCCCTAAACGAAAATTGACTCAGAAAAAGTTACTTGTGAGTGTTTGGTGGATTAGTGCCGGTGTCGTTCACTACAGCTTTCTAAAATCTGGCCAAATGATTACGGCAGATATCTATTGTCAGTAACTGCAATCCATTAAGGAAGAACTAGCTGCTAAATAATCCAGATTGGTCAATCGCTCTAGGCCACTGCTGCTTCACGACAACGCAAGACACAACAAACAACCACTAAGTTAGATGAGCTAAAATTGGAATGTCTGCGACATCCACCGTACTGCTCGGACCTTGCTCCAACAGATTACCAATTTTTTCGGAAATTGGACAACTTTTTACAAGGAAAAAATTCAACTCTGATGCAGCAGTCCAAACCGCCTTCAGAGTTTATTGATTCTCGCCCCCATGGTTTTTTTTAGTGAAGGGATCAATGAACTACCTATGAGATTGTAAAAGTGCATAGATAACAACGGTGCATTCCATTACATTAATTAAATATATTTGACAAAAAAAAAATGCCTTTATATTCCTCCCGTACAAAACGCCAATTTCATATGTAAGGACCTAATATTGAGTTCAACGCTTACATAGATTACATTACATGATATTTCACATATTTAGATAGGAATAATAACAATATACTGGCAATATGCAACGGGTATTGTCATGCCTGTATATATACCAATTTCCATGGCGTTCGATTGATTGGCTACATACAAGATACAAGTTGATGTGCTGCAGCCTCATCTAGCGAAATGGGACAAAGCCTGCTACATTTAATGAATGTACATTTTTAACAACCAATACAAATATCAACTTGGTGGAAGGGCTTAGTGCCCTGCTTGTCTACCATATATTCTACCAAGCATCATACACACCTGGAGAACAAAGATATTATTGGGTGATAATATCAAATAACACAATATCATTTAGTCAAATGTTGAACAAAAATTATAACTAATATTATATTATGATTGCAACATAGTGTACATAGCATGCGGTATATTGTTAATATAATAAAAAAAATGTATTGGTTGATTTTAAATATTATATTCTAAGCTTTATCTTTGAAGCCGAGATGGCCCAGTGGTAAGAACGCGTGAATCATAACCGATGATCGTGGGTTCAAACCCGGGCAAGCACCACTGAATTTCATGTGCTTAATTTGTGATTATAATTCATCTCGTGCTTGACGGTGAAGGAAAACATCGTGAGGAAACCTGCATGTGTCAAATTTCACTGAAATTCTGTCACATGTGTATTCCACCAATCCGCATTGGAGCAGCGTGGTGGAATAAGCTCCAAAAACCTTCTTCTCAAAAGAGGAGAAGAGGCCTTAGCCCAGCAGTGGGACATTCACAGGCTGTTACTTTTAAGCTTTATTTACTAGAATAGCTATTAAGTAAATCTTTAATAATAAACTTGTGAAGTATCTAGTTCTAATATCTGTTTTCTTATAAGGTCTGAGGATAAGATATGTTGAAGTACTGGCTAGACTTGTCTATTCTATCTATTATTGTGTATTCATTCTTATATTTATGTCTTAATGTATAACAACCTTCATTATTTTTGTCACAACCTATATATTGTATAGGTTTTTTGCTGAGAAATGGGAGATATATTATGCCGTAAATTGTATAATGTTCAATAATAATTTGTCATTGAAAGTATATAATTAAAATAATTGACCGATTCGTACTGGCACGTGATATTTTTATTAAATTTCAACATTAATATCCTTAACCAAAATTATACTTAGGTACGACTGTAATCCGTATAAAAATATTGGATTAAGAATGATTACAAGTACAAGCAAAGTAATTAAATTGTTTTTGAAGTTCTTAATTCTACTTTATATTAGATCTATACTAATATTATAAATTCGAAATGAACTCAGTCTGTCTGGTTCACTTTCACGGCTAGAACTGAGCTGTTTACGATAAAATTCCTCCTCTAAATAGCAACATTATCTAATATGTGGGAGATGCCATGGGCGCACACTAGTGTTTTATAATATGAAATATAAATCTCGCAATGAAAATATAAAGACAGGAATTGATTAAAACATTTCCTTTCTTTGATTAATGTATCTATTCTAAAATGTTTCATTTTATGAACTAACAACTTCAGTTCAACCATCTGTAGCTCTACAGCTGAAAAGATCATTATTTCAGAATATGATATACCTTGGTTCGCTGTAAATACAATGCTGGCATGCAAGTCATTACGATGAAAGGTGTATGTACTTTTGTGAATACCAGAGACCTGAATAAAACATTAGGCAAAATAAAATGTTTTCTAACCTGATATTTTATGAAGATATTATTATAAAACAAAATGGTCTATAATTTTTTTTTATAAAAAGTTATTTAGTATTTGTAATGTCATATAATATTTAGTTTTGTGTTTTCTCTTGGCACTAATCCATATTGGCAAAACAAAACATAAAAAACCGATCCTTATACGTACCGTAATTTTTATTATTATTAAATTTTTTAGTCGAATAAGAATTGTTAATGATTAATTTATATGCAAAAATATTTTATAAAAAATAGTTATAACTAAAACAAAAATAATGTATTAATTATATTAATATTTATGTAACGAAAATTAAAATATTTGAATATTGAACATATTTAATAAATATATTTTAATAAGAATATTTAAAATAGTATATAATATTATTTTAAAAATTCTTAAGTTTCTTGATTTTATGAAATAAAAATAATATAAACGTTGCACAAACTTCTCAGTAATCTTAGATACGAGTTTGTTTAGAAGAAATGTTATTTTTTTAAATATCAAACGACAAAATGGAGATCTTTGTATAAAAACGATATTATGTTCATGGCATCTCATTATCATCACAGTATTGAATGTTATAAAATATTACACTGGAAGATAAAGCGACGACACGGAGAGATGGAAAAAGGGAAATATTTTATGAAGATGACAGAACCAGCAAGAACTAGAGACGATTGGATAGAACGAGCTGATTACATAAAGATTTAAGCAGCATTGAGTATTTGTAAGTTGTACTTGTAAAAATATTTAGTTAAAATAAATTTTGAAAAAGTAAAAAGGATAACTAATATATATGAATTATATAATATAAAAAATATAAAAACACCTTTACAAATATTAAATATTGACTTGGTGGTGATAGGGCAAACCCGCTTGGGTAGGTCCAGTTAGATATATTACCGCTAAACGGCAATACTTAGTATTGTTGTGCTTCGGTTTGAAGAGAAAACCAGTGACACAGGCAAAGGGGACAAAACATTTTCTAAAGTTAATAGCGCAATTGTCAATGTAAGGGTCGTTAATATTTATATATATATTAATGGTTAAAATGTTTGTATATATTGGCAGTGGTGACCTCTTACCATAAGTAGAGAAGTTAGTCCGCATGCCTATTAAAAAAAATGTCCAATTCCAATAAAATAGAGATGGACCACACCGTAGCTTTATTCAATCTAATGCAGAAAGAATCATCAAATCGATTCACAAACAAAGAAATTATACCCGAACGTACATTTAACTACAGACCTATTGGGATCAGGCTTGTTTTTTGAAGAAAAACAGGTTATCTTATTAATATCAATAGTAGTTTCAAAGTTATGTATAATTTGTGCAAGAAAAACAGCACGTATCGTGAACTTACAGTTATGTTGTTGCTTTCATTAAAAGTTTACATAATGGCGATTATTCTGCCTTTTAGTATGGACATACAAAACTAACTTTGCAGTTTAATTGCTCTCCGTAATTAATGTATTCTATCTAGTAAGTGTTCGGTGCGCAGTTAGAACAATATAAACTAGACACGTATTATATAGCAAGTTTATTTTTAATATTTATCAGATGTTGCTTGAAATACGAGTGTTTTGGGATTAATATATGTAAATTATAACAACAGACATATTTTTATCGTATAGATGCTAATGTTTATAACGACTATTGTTGTGTTTATGTAATATCTCATTTTAAATGACTGTAATCTTTCTTACAAATAGCATTGTTGACATTCCATGCTGAAAGTTCTGAAAAAAATAATTTTTAATAAATCACTTTTATATAAGTACCTACTTTGATTTTACTTCCAAAATGTAGATAACAACTTCGACGAAAAACACAGTTTTTCGCGAATCCATAATGAATACCATAGATTAATTCTAGACCTCCACCAATAATTTCAAATCAAAGTCAAAGTTGTTCATTAAACTTTACTTTTCCTACCATTTAAAAGGTAAGTAAAACCAGATTATTTATGACAGTGATACTTATAATTCATTCAATAAAAACGGACTTATCAATATTAAATTCAACATTTTTTATAGATTTGTCTTTCATGTCGAAGTACGAATGGATCTAGTACGACGTAACGCGAGCTTGCTTCATCATAACTTGTCACAATACTATCCGAACCTTTCTCATTTCGTTTTTGTTTCGCTCGGTGTAGCTGTTGTTCAGGCCGCAGATGTTTTCATGAAAGTGACGGCTCATCTACGGATTAGTATCCCTTAGGTTTTCATCATAATACGTTCTACACGACGAGCTGCACATTTAAAGTACGGGTTTAAGGCAATAGTCACTTTTTACTCATTATTGTTTTTTAAAAATAATAGGCAGTTTTAAAAAGCTTAGCAATAGAATATTTCGTTATTATTTGCGAATATATCTAGAGGACCGACGCACTGTACGTATGTGTGATTTGATATTATTTGTGTAATTTTTTTTTCACCAATAGTTAAATTTTTGAAGCTAATTGCCCACATACTTATAATATATATACTAGTATTTTAGACATATCACTCACGGTTCATCAAACGGACAGCAATATACCGTGGTTAGGCGTCATCGACGGATCGCCGTTAATTTTAATTACGTCTGAATTATTCTTTAGTTTGGATTATAATATAAGATGGATTTACCCTAAGGTCTCAATTTTTCTAATGTCTCTACTGATACGCCTATAGATATTAAAATAACCCAAAAAAGGACAAGTAGGTCACACCGTAAAATGTATGATGTTCAACTCTACATATAAAACCTCGAGTTATTTTCAAAATTTAGTGCATTTCATTGATTTAACCTAATTATATATTGATAAAATCTAGTGCGTAAGGCAGACAGACATTGAAATCTAAGCTAACCATTGTGGATTTTATTGATCTGATCTAAGCAGTCAGCGAGTAATCGCTCCAGTTTTCTAAGTAGGTGCCTAGGACGTGATTGCACAAAGCCTACCTATATCTATTATTATTGTATAATTAATTATTTTGTATATTTTAAATTGTAATTATCTATTCCATATGTTATGTACATTTAATAATATTTAGAGCGTATTACTTAGTAAAGTATAAAGTGAATAAATTAATAGTCGAAACGTAAACATTTTTAGACGTCCTTTAGTTATAAACGTGCTTGTTTAGGTATTTAAAAAAAATAGCGCTTACAAAGTCTGGACAGTGCCCGAGAAAATTACGCAGAAATTTACATAATAGAGAATCCGTGGCGTCCTTTGAAAGTTAGAGTGGAACCACGTCGAGTGACACCAGTCGCGGATCGCATTAAATTAACATCTCCCCTGTTTGTTAACGTCCTCTTTATTTAAACGGGTTTTTATATATCAGTAATAACATAAGGCCCCAAATATATATAACGTGTATGAAGATAAATAAAATTAATTCAAAACCCATTTTGTTTTTTTTAATTAAAAAAAGAAGAGTTTTTTCATTAATATAAACATTAAAGATTTTTTCCTTAATGACAAAAAAATATATTAATTACTTTTATAGTCTACGTCTCCAAAAAAAAAAAACAACGGGTTGCACTCTGGAATTGCCGGCAGAAGTGAAAACTTAAATATTAACGTTGTGCATTTTTGATATTTTGGAATGATTAGGGAAAAATTTTGCTCGAATTGCTTTAATAATTATCAGTATAAAAGTACTAGTGTAGTCATTTATGTGATAAAATACAATATTTATTTATTGCGCTATCGTACACAAACATGATAATTTATATTACATTAAAAATTTAACACTTCAAAATCCGTCTTACGAATTTTCAATCAGGGTCACGTGACCTGACGCAAGTTCAAAATTTTTTACCCATCACAAAAAAGTGCACAACGCCGCTAAAGAAGTTTTCACTTCAAAAATTATGTAAAAGGCCTTATATATGAAACTTTAATGAAATGATTATAATAAAATCTTATATAATCTTAAATTTCGTTATATATGATGAGCTGGTCGGACCTAATTTATTACATGTAACGAGCAATTAATTATTTATCTGAATTAGGATATAAGATTTTAACTATCCTGATGAATCATTGATGTTTTGATTATAGTAGTAACTTATTTGTTTGTATCATATAATATAATTTGTTGCGCAAAACGTTCATTGTATTAGTGTGAATAGTTCCTCTTGTACACCAGCTAAGTTTCCACCCGTCCAGCTGGCGCTCACACCGCATTAACGATCCCATAACAATTAATTATTAACAATACAGATCGGCAGTTGCATGCGTTACTTAAATTTACGTTGGTTGCATCAAATAAAATGAGGTTTTATAAAAAGAAATCATCGAGAATACAATGAATATTATTCATATCTTTTGTTAACATATCATGCTATTTCGAGGGAAAACATAACGCCTGACGCGCATAATGTATTCTTTTATACATTCACACTTTCACTTCACTTTTAGCAGTGTTTTTCTGTAAGACTTCATTCATAAAATGTTGAAACGACCATACGCTATTTTGATACGTTACCTTAAAATGTTGTATTTTTTATCGTTAACTTCGCATAACACTTTCTGACATATCACAATTGTGTTCTGCGTTGCGTTTCGAGTTTATTCTTGTTTAATAGATTTATAGATGTAGACATATGTGGATTTATTTTGTAATAATTAATTGAATACGTATCGTTCTCGTTTTATTTATATTTGATTTAACAATTTTAAGACCTTTAATTAGTAAATGACGCTGGAACGTCTACACGAACTTCGTCATTACATCTATCTACCTATTGAGTCTATAAATAGTATAATATGAAATATCTGTAATTATCTTTATTATAATCGATATATGTGAATTAGTTTTCAACTAACTGACAGGAATAAAGACGTATTAAGATTAAATCTGGGTTTTTGGCAGTGATACCAAAAAGAAAATAGAAATTCCTATATTACATAAGAAATTACTAAAATATAAAAAATAGTTACAAAAACATAGAACAGATTTTTTTAAGGTTTTATCAAATTAAAATAATATTAAGATAAAGCAATGTTGACTAATTGAAATATCAAATAAAGTAACGTAAAAACACCGGAGTTACGTATGTCCGATTTTTTTTCCAATAAGGATATTCAATCTCTCCGTCCGTCGGTACTTAATTCGGTACGGTACTCTTACTGCATGCCTGATTTAATTTTTCGTTCAAATATGTTTTCATATATTTGAAAATCTAAGCTCTAAGAAAAATGTAAAAAGTATTTATTAAACCTAAAACTGTTATAGCATTAATTTCATTAGAATTAATGCTGGACGACAAATTATATATACATATACTTGACAGGTTATATACTTATAGAGGTATAATAAGTTTTATTTTGTCTCCATTAGTTTTGTTATATGTTTAAAGTAGTTTAATATAATGTCAAGGAGTCTTCTATAGTCGTTTCGATAGCTACTAATGTAATCTACAAAGCTTCTGTACCACGTTTAGGTATATCTACTATAATTTCCTTTGCCTAAGAAAGTACTGGAACGACGACCTCTTCGACTACATCGACATAATAAACTTATCTCAAGAAGTAGATAATACTAATATTTTATAGTAACTTATAATAATAGTAATTCTAAATAAAGATTCGTATTTTTAACATTGTTCTTTATGAATACAATACGTTAAATTTTGCAATGTCCTGAATTATTAAATTTATCGGTAAATACATACTTATAATAACACAAATTAAAAACAACAGTCTGATGTACGGTAATATCCACCAGAAACCTACACGTGTTCTCCATCAACAATATACAACTCAATCAGATAAATGGTATATGAACGTATACGACACAATAGAAAAACTTAAATTTTTATACAATACTAGTATTCGACCGTGGCGTCGTCCGCGTAATGGGGCAAGTGTTATACCCAAGACCTATTTCTTTCTTCACCCCTGACACGTTTCATGATGATGGGTTGAGTAGTTAACGCGTGTAAAGCGTAACAAACCAACAAATAAACAAACTCATTACTTTCACGTTAAAATATTAGTTAGGTTTATATATAGCTTTTTTATATTGATGATATTGTATGTATTATTTATTAGACGAACTAATAAATTGTTCTTTCGTCAATGCCATCGAAACTAAGATTTATTTTATATCCCTACTCTAATCGGTTCCTACTGCTCATACCGGCTCACTCACAGTTAAATTGAAAGACAAACAATAAAGACTAGTGAACGTCTTGAAGCCTCCTCTGCCTTTAATAAGACTTGAGGTTTGTCCCGCCATGCTGCTTCAATTAGCAAATTTCAATGAAATTAGACATCCGCAGGTTTCCTCACAATGTTTTCTTTCATTGCCGAGCTCGAGATGAATTACAAACACAATTAATGCACAAATAAATTTAGGGGTGTTTTCTTGGGCTTAACCTCGCAATCATTGGCTAAGATTCATCCGTTCTAACCAATAGGCCATCTTAGCTATGTTGTTATATATGAGATGTGTTATATGTTTGGCTTTCGAATAATTATTAAGTGAATGGGCAAGACGGGCTTACACATGTCCGTCCACTGGGTAGCATCATCTTAATAAACGTCTTAATATCTAGTGGTAACGAATTACGTCTGAACTTTTATGTTATTTGTAAATACTCGTACTTCTTATATGAAACTCCTAATTGGCTGTCATGTTTATTATGAAGTACCCTTGTATATCTATTTTACTAATTGGTTATTTCATAATTATATGCTATTTTAATTCAATTACCAGAATTAGTCGAATGAATTGTGTTTAATTATCTATTGAAAATTTTGCTGCTACCTCTTCTAAAAATAACATTTGATGAGCTTTATTTACACTATCTAATTCATTGTGTTTATAAAAGTGGGCAATAGCTGTTTTGTTATACTAATTTTATCTCTATATATATAAAAATCTCGTGTCACAGTTTTAGTGTTAATACTCCTCTGACACGGCTTCACCGATTTTGATGAAATTTTTGATGTATATTCTGTAGGTCTGAGAATAGGTTTATAAATAATTTTTATACCCCTAAACTTTTTGGGGTGGCTCAAGCCAAAAAATTTTTTTTCCCTTTTTGTACAAGTTCTTTTATTTTTATTTTTTCATTATGTGGTATTAAACCTTCTGCCCTCTACCATCCCTTCTACCATCAACCCCTATTTTTTAATAGTGATATTAGTACTTCAATCATTTTCAACCTCGGTCGATAACTGGATCAACTAACACTTGATCCCCGCCAGGGGTCTATTGTTGTCACTTCTCAAAATGTAAGCAGCACGGAGTACGGATGGGAGCGTTCTCCTTTATCTCTTGCAATAAGCTGTATCTCATTTCTTACACAGTTTTCAGAAAAAAATCGGCCATTATTATTGTTTGTACATCGATTGTACTGCAATCGACAAATCGTAACGTTTACAATTATCATTTTATCATTTCCGTGTATCAACTAAATTTATTAGAAATTTGCAGTGCTGTAATTATTATTATTATTAATTATTAATATTAAGAGCATTTCTACTGTATTATGCTTAAGTAAAAATATTGTGAGAGGTAAGTTAAATAACAAAAATGTGTACTTATTTACATGCGTTAGACCTATGATAATAAAAAAAAAAAAACAAATAACGGGCCAATTTTTTCAAAAACGTCTATATCATAGTGTGGGGCCATTGTACGATGAGCATGAGCACATAGAAACCGTAGATAAAACCTAAACATATAATAAAAATGGGCGTTCGGGGGACCCTCGGGAGGAACGAAGTTCCTTGCGATATTTTTTTTAACTTAAAACGTGTTTTAAAATGTTGATTTTTAATGATTATATTTCTGTATATTTGTGCCACGAAAGGCACGTAAAGCCGTTGGTCCTGCCTCTTACCTGAACTTATACCGTTCGCGTCGGTTTACCGTCCTATCGGATTATGATAGTGCACCTGTGTTTACGCACACACTTTTGCACTATAATACGTCCTGCGTAGTTGGCAAATTTTTCTTGAGATTGGCCATCGCGGTCGAAATCGGTCAGGAGGAAATTATTCTTCGGAATGTGTTGCGTGGGGCCTCGGAGGCATACCCTGGCGGTGATAGTCGGTGGAGATATCTCACTGCCGAGCGTGATTAACGCCACGCTACAACCAACACCATGCATGCCGCACGCATGGTGCTGGTTGGAAATGGTCTCCTTCTGCGAGAGTGTCATGTCTTACTTTAGGAAAATAGTATAAAATAGCGAATTATACGTTAATAAAAGAGTTCAAATTATATTTACATTTGTATAGAATTGAGCTTTCTCATTGGCCGCACACAATCCTTATTGACAAATCTGAAAACTTGCACACTTACAAATACATACACATACAACCGCTAGAATAGAAAGAATCAGTAAGAAAGAAAGAGCGGAAAGGTCGCTTGGAGAAAGGTCACTCTACATTGCAGTTGTAAAAGAACTTTGTTCCAATAAATGAAAATATATTTAGAGCATGTTGTACTTAGTTTATGCATTATTATTACATGCCCTGTATCGAACACACATACACTGTACTGTATGGGCGAATGTTTATATCTTATTGATTAAAAAATGTACAAGATAAAATCCTTATTTTACCTTTTTCAATATTTATTTTTCGTAATGATTATAAATCAGATTATATTATAATCTTGCCAATGAGTTGTGGCGTTTTATAATTAATTATTAACAAATATACTGTTAATCTAAGATATATATTTTTTTAGTTTATTAGATATTTATATTAGGTACTTATTTAAAAAGCGAAGAAAAGCAATGTTGGTACGAGAATACCATTACATGGAAACTACGATGCTACTAACCGGTTCTTTGAATCGTAGGTATTTGAAACTTTTCACATTTAATGTTCGCAATTTCAAACATTTTAAGACAAGTAATCTTATTTGTGTGCTTCGTTCTAACTTTATGGACGATTTTTGCGATTATTATTTGTGATTTCCTTAAAATATAGTTTAAGAGAAAAGCTTAAACCTTAAAATGTTTGACAATATAACATAATTGTATTGTTGTCAGCAACGAAGCGCTAATGAGAAATATGGAGATACGCTACATTTAACCCAATATTGGCAACGATCTTGTGTGACTCCCACCAAGGAATTACCATAGTTTGCATAAAGGAGACTCAAGGGACCGTCTTTGAAACTTGCCCCAAGTTTGTATACATCACAACTTGCTTTAGATTATTAACTCAGGCTCGCCTAGAGGTCGTCTACTTTGTTAAGTGTGTAAGAATTCATTGACTAAAATTTCGATTTTAAGGATCATACAGTTACGACTTAGGTAATTATTTCTTTTATTTAAGACAATCACAGATTCAACTTACCCCGTAACGTAGCCCACGATGCAATCCAAAAAGACGCATAACGTATACACTTAGATGTGAATTTAAGACCTTATAAGAATGAGAAGGTTAGCAAAATATAGTTCAATAAAATAAGTTTTGAAAGTTCTCAGATCCAAGTTCCAACTTGTAAGACAGTCTGTTAAACTAATAACAGCAGTTAGAGTGACCATTTAGCACATATTGGACGAAACATTTGTAAACGTGACAGCTCCAATTATCAGGAAAAAATGGATCTCGTTCGTTCAAATATCTAAGCGGTAAATCGGTTTACAACAGCTCTGTATTCGAATAAATACAACCTAAACCCCTTTTGTATTTTTGTTTCATTATGAAAGTGACAATCAATATAATGTTAACTTATTTTGGAAACAAATAAATAACTAATTATGGTTACACCTCGTCCATCCGCTCCAGAGTAAGATGCTTATAGAATAAGAGAATTTTAATTCAGTTAAGTATAAATTATAATTATTTTCAAAACTCAGTAGTTTTGATTCTGCGTGATTTTCTATCGTCTTTATTCCATTTTGAGTACTCAAGAAGAGCAGTAATAATAAATAATTAATTATAAACAAAATAGTTTCAAGAAAGCATTAACAAAAGATTAATTTTGTAGATTGATAACGTAATCACTTTTACATAAAGATGAAACTAAATATAATTACTACCTACATTACCTTAATTTATTTGTTATATATCTATTTATATTATGATAAATCTGAAGTATTCGTATAGAACCGTTAATCTTAGGAATTAGCAATCCGATTACAATAATTGTTTATGAGTTACATCATTTAACGTGTTGTTTTTAACTTTGTGCAAGCTGATCTGATACGAACCCACTGATAACAAATTCTACTGACGAACAGCAATAATATAATTAGTATTGTTGTGTTTGTTTAAAGAGTGAGTGAGCAAGTGTAAGCTCCACACAAGGGACTTAAAATCTTTGTTCCCATAGTTGCGCGCCCGAATCTAAGAAAATAAATTGTTACCATAAATGACAATCTAGGAAACTATATGAAACAGGTGTTGGCAAATTATGTTACATAAATATGTATGTAAAATTATAAAGATCCAATTCGCGGGACCATCCCGATATTACATATTATCGCAATTTTTAGGTAATAATAACAACAATAATGTCCTGGGACATTACCATACAAGGTCATCTAATTCAAAACTAAGCAGGAGCTTTGCTATGGGAAACAGACAATTGATTTACTACATATACTACTTTTCATTTGTAAATACATATTTATATAGTTAATTACACTCAAACTCAGGACAAACAGACATGCTCATGCACAGACATGTTTGTCATGGGTGGGAATCGAATGCACGACCTGCGGCGAGTATCTACCAACCAAGCGTTCCGGCTCGTCAGGTGATTGTAATAAATACTATAAAATCTCGTTAGAAAAAAAACGGTGTGACTTTGTTTATAAAAAAAATTTAGAACCAAGATGTCTCAAAAGTTGTCAAAGTATAGGTACTTACGCACAGAGCTCATGATTTCCCAGGAGAACCGTCGATTCTCTAGTTAAATTAGCTTGAATAAACATTCCGTAATGAGACATATTTTTCAGCCTTTCTTGTTATATGGACCATTTTAATTAAGTCGATGTTACTTGCATAACTTGTTTTTATCATCTGAATATAAAAGTACATCATATTAAGTGTATATATGAATCATATGTAACTTTTATGATTACAATACTAATAAACATAATAATAATTCTTGTAAACTTGTATTTTAGTAATGCTAAAGGTGTAGTTCTACTAGTGTTCCTTAAGGAAAATAATCAACTTATTTAGTCTTTATTCATTTCTTTGTCGTGGCTTACAGAGGGATTATATCGATTCGCACAAACCACTCTAAGCTAAACCGTATATAATAGTAACGTATAAAATTAGTTTAGATATTCAGAAGTTTAATTCTTTTCAACGCGTTGTACTAAATTGAGAATGAGCTTTGTGAAAGCTATTATAGAAAATAAAAAAAAACCAAAGCCATGTGAAACTGGGGTGGAAAACTAATAGAATGTGTTGCTTTTGTTTATACGCAAAATAAAAATAAAAACATGTTTTTAAAATAAAACTCGTTAGTTGCAGCTCAAAGTTTGTGTTGGCAGTGGTTTCATTTCCTTGTTTCGGAAACCAGATAAAATTGTTGCTACCTGCGCCTGTACTAACTTCAGTCCTGTCGGATATTTCTTCCATCAAACTACGAGAGTTGATAAAATTTCCCATGAAAAGAATTAAATAAATGAATGCCCATTACAAGATATACGAAATTGCACAGCGTGGACTTCAAACGTCGGAGTTTATTTCTAGATGAGCTGATAAGGAAATAATAATTTAGTCAAGCACGATTGTCGCGGTTAAGTTTATGACCATTGCATAGTGGAGCACAAAAGACAATACAAAATAATACTATACTAACAAAAATAATAATATACAATTTGAAGCAAGAACAGAGAAAAATAAACTATATATTATGTTCCTGATAAAATTATACTAAACAACACTCTTAAGTTAAAACTCACATCATAAAGCAAGTAGTTATAGCATTCATGTTATACGAGAAAGTTCAAAAAGTCAGGCTTAAAGCCAAACTATTATTTTAGAATTTTAAAAATAGTAATATTTTCCTGCACGCTTATGACACGATAGTGTTATGCCTTATGGTATTAAAGTCACTCATAAAGCAAGGAATTAAAGAAAATTCGGAGGGCGGCTATACAAAAGACAATCATTCCAAACGCTGAAAGGAAGATCATATGGATAATGTTACTTTATCTTCTGGATTCAAGGCTAACAATGGATGCTGAAATAGAGTTATAAAATAAAACTTATAAATAAACTCGTTTTTGTTCTAATATTTTATTTTAAATGGTTACTTATCTATTAGTCCCACTGCTGGGTCAACTACTCTCTCTCGTGAATTATATTTGGACGGCAAAGACAGTAATAATAGAATATATAAACATCCTACTCTTACTGTATTCAGGAAATTAATATTTAGACGAGAAATTTATATAGATATTTTTATATAAATATTTTATATTATCAATAAAGAATAACATCAGGCATATTGTTTAACAAATAAACTCGATCACAAATAAAATATTTGTACATGAAAAAATCTAGGCTTGTATTTTATTTATTGGAAGAGTATTTTTTATTTGTTATACAATAGTTTTATAATAACTACGACTTTGATATTAATTCATAGCAATTACAAAACAATTTGTTAGTTACTCCCCAGAAGATTGTTAGCGATTTTATTGTGTACTACGAAGCTTAATTTCCTGCTCTTAATACGAGTACTTAGACTCCGAAGATACGTGATTGTTAGCCGCTTCCTGAGTTATAGGCTTCCTCCTTCTGTATGTTTAAGAAGTTATGTAACTAAGAAGAGAATATTGAAGTACATTAGTAACTGCTTTCTAGAACATTTTATAGCTATGCTCTACTCAATGTTATATTTGTAAGTATTAGGTCCTTACATATGAAATAAGCGTTTTGTCGTACTGACCACTTTGATCTGAAATATCTCCTCTTTGGTTAAGAATTCCAAATTCAAATTTATAAATTCATTTAGCTGGTACATTTGAGTTTTGAAAACAGTCATTCGTTTGTTTTTTCCTTATTATTTTTTTCTTTGGCGTCGCTTATTACCGCTCAATGGAAAACATGAAATATCGGTATATTTACGATTATGAGTTCTACCGTGGCACCAGCGCTGCAGAAACAGCTCGAAGGATTAATTATGTGAACGGCGCTGGTGTCGCAAAAGAAAGCACGGTACGTCTTTGGTTTCAAGGTTTTCGTTCTGGAAATTTCGACCTTTAGAACCAACCCCGTGGACGGCCGGAGACCAAGGTGGAAAATGAAGTATTAAATGCTATCGTGGAAGCGGATTCATCACAAAGCACTTCAGAGATAGCTGCAGGCTTCGGGGTTAGTGATAAAACTGTACTAATCCACTTGAAGCAAATTGGGAAAATAAAAAAACTTGAACCCATCGTTCAAGTTTTTTTACCTCATGAATTGAGTGAATCGAACTTGCAAACACGCGTCGACTGCTGTGCTACTTTGCTCAACAGACACAATAATGAAGGGATTTTAAATCGAATCATTACTTGTGATGAAAAGTGGATACTGTACGATAATCGGAAGCGCTTGTCGCAATGGCTGAACCCTGGAGACACAGCCAAATCCTGCCCTAAACGAAAATTGACTCAGAAAAAGTTACTTGTGAGTGTTTGGTGGACTAGCGCCGTTCATGTCGTTCACTACAGCTTTCTAAAATCTGGCCATACGATTACGGCAGATATCTATTGTCATCAACTGCAAACCATTAAGGAAGAACTAGCTGCTAAACAACCGAGATTGGTCAATCGCTTTAGGCCACTGCTGCTTCACGACAACGCAAGACCAGACACTGCACGACAAACAACCACTCAGTTAGATGACCTACAATTGGAATGTCTGCGACATCCACCGTACTCCCCGGGCCTTGCTCCAACAGATTACCATTTTTTCCGGAATTTGGACAACTTCTTACAAGGAAAAAAATTCAACTCCGATGCGCCAGTCCAAACCGCCTTCAAAGAGTTTATTGATTCTCGCCCCCATGGTTTTTATAGTAAAGGGATCAATGAACTACCTATGAGATGGCAAATGTGCATAGATAACAACGGTGCATACATTGATTAATTAAATATATTTTACAAAAAAAAAATTGGCTCTATATTCCTCCCGTACAAAACGCCAATTTCATATGTAAGGACCTAATATTACGTTACTCACCGAAGGTTACTATGAACAAACCCGAAAAATGTTATATGTTAACATAATAATAAAATATGAAATCATTTTCAGTAGGTATTATTTATTATATAAAAAGAGTTCCCACGTGAGTAATAATAATACTACAGTACACATAAATGCAATGAAAATCTTTTAATATAGTCAAGGTTAGTTTTAGAAACAAGAAATAAGTCAGCAATACCTAGCAAAATATTATAATTGAATATCTGAATAACAGTGTTAAAACCTTTTCAAACGGAAGTGAAGGTGAAGTAAATAAGTAGACTATTACAAAGTTCAAGTATACGTACGAGTATATAGTGAGGCAGATGTGACCAGTCGCTCGCCGCAAACATGTGAAACGAAGCGTTGTTCATGTCACTGCGTTGTCGTAGCTCGCTCAACATACCTTGAACCACTGTATTGTGTATTAAATAGCATGTATCTATATTATTATAGTGACATCCTTTCTATCACTAATTGATGCTCAGATAAGTCCTCAATAGTATTTATGCTACGTAGAGGCCCATTTATATAAAATCCGCAGGTATTATACTGTGCTTACAAGAGCTCATTATTATCCAGGATTTTCTTCCCCTTCGCCATAGACAAAGAAGAGGATCTTAAAATTAGGCATAGTATTTATAACGTGCTCGCTAAGTAACTTAACACATAAACAGAGAATAAAACAAATGTAATTGTTTTTTTTATTCAAATTTGTATTTAAATATATTTTTTTATGTAAATGTTATAAACATTTTGTACAGTAAGATTTTGTAAACATTGAATTGACCCAGTTACAATTAGTACAGGCATAACTATTTATAAAGAATTTATGCAAGCGAGTATCCGATACGAAAAAAGGTACACTACTTCCCATTTCACGACACTCCTGAGTTTCTGACATGAATTAATGCGATGTTTTGTACAAAGAGACGCGCCATGTATATACTAGGTCCAAAATCTACACGAATTGTACATTAAAGTTTTAACGAAAATTATTTTTGGCAATAATTTAATCAAAGTCTTATTATAAACACGTAGTCTGTCTAAGGAAGAAAAACATATATATGCATCAAATTATATAATTATATATGTATGTATGTATAAAGGTATTATTATAAATTATTTTCATTTATATAATTTATTTTAAGATTAATAAGCCTTGAAATGTTTTCTTTCCTAGCAACGAATCATAATGAAAAAATTATATTATAAGCCATTCGATGAAACGCGCCCTTGAAATAAAAATAACAGCCGTAAATAAAACTGCTGAATTGTTAATGTAATAGAGTCCTTGCTTGTTTTTACCTCACCCCAAATTTAGTTTACAACTTCAAAGAAACTACGATCGCTCTAAGTTGGCACTGTTTGAATAGTTTAACTTGTCTTTTTCCATTAAGTAAACTAGTCTACAATCTTCGTCTTAGCTTTTTGGTTCATTATCACTATATTATATTCATGATGTTCGTCGAATACATTTTAATATATGCATTTGTACATGAACTAAACTTTATTTTATTCTATAACTTATATAAATATTTTAATTTATAAAGTATCAGGTCTTTTTATCCTATTAGTGTATGGAAAGTTCTGTTGAAGGTTTGATTCAATTCTTTCACGGGAAATATGTCACGGGACACAAATCGTTTTTTTTCCGTTAATATTCTTAAAACGAATATCATAAGTATATAATGTGCTATTATCAATCTCGAATACTTAAACGAAGTTTAATACAAATACATTAAGAAGTTACAGTACTGTTTTCAAAGTTCTAGATCCATCATTTATTATATGAGTGAGATTTTCCGCAAATCGAGTTGAGAGTTTAGATTCCTTATCAGCACTTTATCTCGCTATTGAATAAGATGAATTTGGTATGTTCTCTTTATATATAGTAATTCATTCATTCCATATAAAAAGTTAGTTCGTGTTTCATTCGAGTGAGTTGAATGTTAGAGCAGCTGACGTTTTCATGTATGTAGTTTCTTTACTGACCAAATTTAATTCTTTTTTCATTACCCAGAAAAAACCCACTAGTAATTTCAACTACTGGGTTACTAATTTCTGACCTAAAAGCCCAGAAGTTTCTGATATACCATCAACGTACAATAGATGCCACGCAAGTCGTAACAGATACTAATTGTTCAGATGATAAGGAATCTCCATTGCCAATAGACTTTGGCACTGTTGTTACACTAGGTTCTTCGTCGTTCAATCAGGCCATATCCATACAAAACATCTCTATTACCGGTAGATACAACTTATTGCCTAGTTCGTAGTGGCTGGTACCTACCAAGACGGGCTTGATTCCTACCGTGCTTGGAGTAAAATCAATTTGGAATCGATATCCTCTTTTGTTGTCAAGTTCAAGTAAAGTCGTTTCATATTTGCTATAACAACGACAACATAACTTTAACGTAATAAGCTATAACTGATAAGCTAATACTTACAAAAGTGACAACGTCTAATTAAACGAGTCTAGTCAATTCAATTTATATAAAATTTATCTTACATTTTAAAATTATTATGAACTAACAATTGTTTTGAAATAACTTATTTTTTTCTTATAAGTTTGCGAAAAAATGCTTTAATTTGAAATATTCTATTAAGTTCTGTATGATATTTTTGTTTAGACAAAAAAGGAGAGCTCTGCAAATTTAAATATATGCGACTTTGCCCACAGCCTTTTTGCCCTCCGTGGCACGCAGGGTTAGGAGAGAATTAAAATGTGAATATTAAGTAAGACTTTTGAAAATTCTATATTTAGCTTTACTTTGTTCAATAAAGCCAAACCGGTTTTTTATGTATTTGCACAAGCGAAAAGTAAATTTATAACTGAATAGGTCTGACATTATAATAAAAAAACTCTGCGATTTTGAAATTTATTTTAATGGTTTATTTATATATGAAAGGCACTCGCTTTAAAGTGAAGTCGTATTAATTAAAAATTCTTTAACAGAATGATGCAGCTCGTAAAATATGAAAGAGTAAAACATCTGACTCTTGAGAATTATGAAAGATAACTGTGGCTATGCAGTATTTCATATAAAGAAGCATTTTGGGTCTTCAAATGAGTAAGAATATTTTAGATTTTGAAATATATTTAATAAATATTTAGAAAAGATATAAGGAAAACGAAACAAATAAACGACTTCGTTAATAAGAAAAAAAAGACGAAACAACCAATATTAATGAATAAATTACATACCCACAACAATACGATTCCATCATTTCTATCGGATCCTTTGAATGCGAAATCCTAATAAAAGCGTCACACAATTCTCAGGAAAAGTACTTTGGGTTGGAAATCTAATGAATGTCTCTATCAGATTTCCTTAAGCCCATGTGTTGTCGCCCAATTGGCTCTTCGGTACAATATGACATTTGAAAGGATACGCTATAATAGCACAAAATAGGACAGAATCACCAATTTTATTAGTTGTGCTACTAGTACGTGCTTAGCTAAATGGTAACATTACCGGAATTTATGGTAATTGTCCTAGATGGCAATACGGCAGTTACTTGTTTTTAAAGCCAAACAATAAAATTAACATGAAATTACTGAACAAATAAAAAAAATAAAAAAATTGTTAAACTTTCCATGCATTTAAAAATATATTATGAAACGGATAGCTATTTACATTTGCATACTGATTACATACATATATGCTTTCTAGTTGAACGATAAAGATAATTTTATTTATATTAAAACTGTTCAATATTTACATGCTAATGTTAAAAAAATATGAATAATTTAATTGTGTAATTGGTGATACTGTTAATTACGTAAAGCAACAAATTATACGGAGAGCTTATCAAAAATACCTCATCTATATTTCACTGCGGGCGGCTCGTAAGATGAATGGGGGTGGACGTTGGTTTGATTACTATTCATAAACTGTAACCCCTGTCGTCGATGTCACTGTGTGCGTCAGTTTTGTTTCTCTGACCTTATTTTTGAATATTCATTACTACCTGACATGTTGCAAATTGCTTGTTTTAAATTTAATTTGTTTAAAATAATTTAGTTAGTATATTATAAGTATTCACTATCAACATGACATCCGTAATTTTCTTTTTAAATATCAGAACAAACTCAGCGAAAACTGTTATAAAACGATATAAAGTGAAATGCGACATTGATCATAATAATTATATCATTTCAAGAATACACGCATCAAAATAGTATATCACCATAAGTCGGTTATGAACATTTCACGGATGAGTAATGAAGAGTAATGAATGGAACCATTACACACCAGTAGACTTATTTTATTATCATAGCTTCGCCTTCGTTGGGGGGCAGATGTTAGGTCCTCTATGTCCTTTTATGAAAGCGTAAAAAAAATAAGCACATTTTCGCATTTATAATATTATTCACGATTTATGCAATTGCAAGTAAAAATTTTATCTAACAACAAGATATGTTTTTATTATAGAGGTTGCCTGGAAGAATTCACTGTAAGTGATAAGGCTGCCTTTGCATACTGTAATATGTAATACTTGATCTTTTGTATTTTTAAAGTATTTGTAAATTGTGTGCAATAAAGAATAAATAAAATAAAATAAATAAATAAACGTTTTCGTTCCATTTAAAATTTCGAAACAACAAAGATAGTGTTTCACGAATAAACTTTGAATTGAATGTTTTAATTCTTTTCATTAGAACAACCAAAAGGGTATTAACGAGGTTTGCTCGCAAATAGCGACACGTGTGTCGCTAATGGAATGACCGCATATGATCGTGTGATTTTTAATGAAACCGCGTAATATTTTACTTTTATATTGCAACCGATGTTTATTTGAAATTTAAATCGTATGGATTAAAACTGAAAATCCATTCGAAGCCGTACTAAGGAAAAATGTGGCGAAATTGTTTTTGTTCTACTGTATGAATAAGTATTTATAATCTGCGCTTATTTTTATACGAATAAAAACTCACATTTGGTATTGACAGTTTTCTCATTATGGCATTATTTTCTTCATTGTAATAATTAAAAATCTTTTCTTCTATTTATCTACAACGGTTTCCAACTAAAAGATATAATATACATCTTTATATAAAAAATGAGTCATGTTATATTATGAGTCCATCACACTTTCAGACGGCCCTGAGAAGAGTGACAGCCGGGATAGCCTCGTTCTGCCATATGCTCTGCCGAGCAATATGGGGGCGTGAAATCACCTTCTGAGGCGAGCTCCGTCAACCCATGAACAGAGCACAGTACGGGAGAGGGCGTGGATGCGTTATATCGACACGATATGTCAGATCTATTATAAGTCATCTCGGTTCACCGTTTGCCAAAATTGCTAAAAAAAAATCATTCGTATTAATAGAATCTCAGCTTCAATCAATTAAAAGTGCAGAAGGAGTATGTTTAACTCGTACTTAGGTATTCTTAGCTTCTAGTATATAGCTATTCTTATTCTTAACCGTTTTCCGTGTTCGTGGAGTTCAATTTCCTGCACTAATAGCGAGGCAAGATAGTATATTTATTCTAGCGTATCCAAAGTATTGATTATATTCTATGGTGTTTAGTTTTAAGTAGCAAATCAAATTAATTATTTTTTAATACTAATAGAAACTTATGTAGCATTTAGATTTATTGTTACTAGGTAAACAATATGTAGCACAAACTATTCACTATGTACTTAACATAGTGAATAGTTTATATATTTATAATATAGTTAGGAGAAACATTGGACAGCAGCGTTGAAAAAAAAAAGAAGCGCGCTAATTGAAAACCGCCGCCATCTTGTTAGTGCACATAAAGGTAAAGTAATTAATTCATAATTTAAAGAGTAACTGAGTGAGTAATTTACATCAATTTATATGATTTGGTGTTCTATTTTTGGATAGACGAATTCGATGTTTTTGTAAATTCAGTGTTCACTTCTGGTTGCTAAAGATATTATTATTTCTATCATGAATTTTAATTAATTTCTCTTAATTTTCTTGTTCTTCTTCTAATTATTTAAATATATGTAATGTCTTAGAGTAGTTTATTCAAACAAGTATTTTGAATTAAAGTTTATATTATAGAATTGTACAAGTCATTGCAAGTATACTTTTATTTATAAGCGAGTCTAGATGACCTAATGTGTAGAGCACGCAGCCCGTATCTGAAGATTACGATCGTTGGTTCAAATCTGACCAAGCACCACTAACCTATCTTGTGCTTAATTTGTGTTTCATTTATGCTTGGGTCAAGTGTAATGTAATTCAGCTTTGTGTGTGTGTCAACCAGTTTTGGACTTGCATGATGACGTAATTTTCAATGAAATATCCTCCAATAGGAGGCGTTAGCCTAATAGTGAGAATAAGAAGAAAGAGCATTGATTACATAAGAATGATTAAAGCTTTAATTAAACGAATATAAAAGTGTAATGTCTCTATTGTAACATTAAGTTTTTATTATCCATAAACAAATAACAAACAAGCGTTGCAGAAATATTTTTCTTGATTAATCAAACTTCTTCCAAG
The DNA here is from genome assembly GCA_905220585.2 of Nymphalis polychloros. Lineage (NCBI taxonomy): Eukaryota > Metazoa > Arthropoda > Insecta > Lepidoptera > Nymphalidae > Nymphalis > Nymphalis polychloros. The sequence goes on along the minus strand of HG992245.1, from coordinate 7,320,214 downwards.
CAAAGTCACGGCAGAAACTAATCGATCTTAATGCCCACGTATTTGTACTTGAAATTGATTGATCACTTCAAGTTACTTCAACTTTCAATACAGAATAAATATAAGTTATAAATAGATATATATATTGAATATTAATATCAAAATACATATTAAGGAAATTTAGATGTTATAAATGAGACGAAAGTATAATAACGCTGATTTTTATTACGTTAATTCTTCTTGGCGAGCTATACTGAAATAAGGTATATATAATATAAATTGTCATATTAATTGATCGTCAAAATCTAATGGAACGAGTTCCATGTCCTCCGTGGGCTACAAAACTACAATAGCTGCGAATACAGTATGGGTATCTACTGTATTTGTACATAACAATAACGAACATCATGCGACTTCCAAGTTTAAGCGTCTATCAAACCAACCCTCTCCCGGAACCAAGCATCGTTCTAGTCTAAGCATCTTCCAGAGCCTCTACATAGGTATGCCATATACAAAGATGGCTCTATATCGTACTCGATTAGTATATTCTGTATATGCAGAGCTCCGATTTGACTTTAAAAAGACCATTAGCTAATCCCAATTTGTTTTTTAGCTGTCTGGAGATGTTTGTGTAGGCGAGACTTCATTTGTTTTTGTTTTGTTTTTCTTCGGTAAAGTAGACGTCTTTGGATATATATACAAGGTAATAGGCGTAAATTATGTATTATTTAAACACACTGACAGTCAAAATGCTACAATAAAATTAATATTAATATAATTTTAACTAGTTGTTCTAAATGAAATATTTTAAGTCATATTTATTAATTATTCGAACTTCTACCCGTCCTGACTTCATACGAGTGAAATAAAGATTTTATATCGTGCCTATTTTTCAACCAATTAAATATAAACATAAGCCAACCGATCTATTCGCCCGTATTGTACTAACGCATCGTACAACTAACACGCCCCGCGTATTTTTTCACGCGTTCGTATAATATCTCGTAATATTTTTACTAACAGCAATAAAATATTTAATTTTCTACTCTAGTATATATTCCTTTACCAGAATAAAAGCTATTTAACAATTTCGGCCACTAATGTGGTCGAGCATTAGCGTATTTTAAAACAAGCGTACCAACTTGTAACGTTATAGTATGTGAAAGAGTCGTTCCCTTTTTGATGCTGTTATAAAAAACTTAGGTATCCCTCCAAAGCAATGGTTTTGGCTATGCTGGAGGTCGCAGTTTGTTATTATTTAAAAACGTTTAACAATATTGAATCTATTATATCTTAAGCGTGTAAATATTGAAGTTATTTATAGTCCCGATCCGATGATTCGAACCGGGAAACCACTAGAACAATGCATGCTTCAGGCTTGAACCAGTATTCTTTCATGTCGCGCATTTTCTAGCCACTGGACCATGTCATGGTTTGTTTGACTTTTGTTATTCTTCATGTTTTGTATTTAAAAAGGCACGTTACTTTGTCACTTGATCGATTTCGTGAGTGGTCTCCTTTACGAAATATACACATTCAGAAAACCTTTGATCTCTTTTAAATTGACATGGCAGTGCCTTGCCATTCAAGAAGACCGCCTGCCTTTATGAGAGTAAGTCGAAGCTTATAATTTATGATAAAAAAGCGTACAAAGAAAGAGTGCTATAATAAACCTCGTATTATATATAATATATTAGGTCCTTACATATGAAATTGGCATTTTGTATGGGAGGAATATAAAGTCAATTTTTTTTTTTGTAAATATATTTAATTAATCAAAGTATGCACGGTTGTTATCTATGTACTTTTGCCATCTCATAGGTAGTTCATTGATCCCTTTACTAAAAAAACCATGGGGGCGAGAATCAATAAACTCTTTGAAGGCGGTTTGGACTGGCGAGTTGTCCAAATTCCGGAAAATATGGTAATCTGTTGAAGCAAGGTCCGGGGAGTACGGTGGATGTAGCAGACATTCCAATAGTAGCTCATCTTACTTAGTGGTTGTTTGTTATGCAGTGTGTGGTCTTGCGTTGTCGTGAAGCAGCAGTGGCCTAGAGCGATTGACCAATCTCGGTTGTTTAGCAGCTAGTTCTTCCGCCATGGTTTGCAGTTGCTGACAATAGATATCTGCCGTAATCGTTTGACCAGATTTCAGAAAGCTGTAGTGAAACTTTTTCTGAGTCAGTTTTTGTTTAGGGCAGGATTTGGCTGGGTCTTCAGGGTTCAGCCATTGCGACGAGCGCTTCCGATTATCGTACAGTATCCGCTTTTCATCACAAGTAATGATTCGATTTAAAATTCCTTCATTATTGGGTCGGTTGAGCAAAGTAGCACAGCAGTCGACGCGTGTTTGCAAGTTCGATTCACTCAATTCATGAGGTACCCATCGTTCAAGTTTTTTACTTTCCCAATTTGCTTCAAGTGGATTAATACAGTTTTATCACTTACTCCGAAGCCTGCAGCTATCTCTGAAGTGCTTTGTGATAACATTTAATTCTTCATTTTCCACCTTGGTTTCCGGCCGTCCACGGGGTTGCTTCTAAAGGTCGAAATTTCCAGAACGAAAACCATGAAACCAAAAACGTACCGTACTTTCTTTTGCGACACCAGCGCCGTACATCATTAATCCTTCGAGCTCTTTCTGCAGCACTGGTGCCACGGTAAAACTCGTAATCGTAAATATACCGATATTTCATGTTTTCTATTGTGCGGTAATAAGCGACGCCAAAGAAAAAAATAATGAGGAAAAAACAAATGAATAACTGTTTTCAAAACTCAAATGTACCAGCTAAATGAATTTATAAATTTGAATTTGGAATTCTTAACCAAAGAGGAGATATTTCAGATCAAAGTGGTCAGTACGACAAAACGCTTATTTCATATGTAAAGACCTAATATATGTATACAACGTATTTTTCGCCAAATCGTAAAATTGGCTTGAATTTTAACTAGTACCGGTGATTTCGTATTTTTTATGTCAATAAAAACAGTTTTATTTATTTATGCTAATTAATAATAGTAATGTTTAATGCTAATATTTACAATTTAATTTTTAAATTGCCATCATTAATGCCAATGATAGTCTATTGCAGATAAAACTAGATATTAAGTATACAAAATTTCATCTCAATCGGTTGAGTCATTGAGTGGCACAAGGTAGGTAAGTAATATATACATATATATTTAATAACATGTGTATACGTTATAACTATGTCAGCTTTTCGGAAAACGTGTTTTCAGGTACGTTATTACTTCTTAACGAAATATCATAAAATTAGTTATACATGTGCTAGGATATTATGTCCTTATTCCTATTGTCACTCACTCTTCAAATCGAAATACAACAATAATAAGTTTTGTTGTTTGGCGGTAGAATATGTGATGAGGGGCGGTACATTTTTTTTTTTTTTAAGCTGGGTAACCGCTTTACACCTTTCCCCCCACGGGAACAGTGGGGGGGGGTATGTGGGGCTCGCCATATGTCCAGGGCATCGAGTGTGCCCCGGTCATCCGAATACCCACTAAAAACCCAGCGGTACCCTTCCCGTCTTAACGGGAGCCCCCGGGCTCGCTTACGCATGCTACCGTGAAAGAGGGGCGGCACCTACCCTAACAGGCTTAGAAAGCAATACCAATAGATAATCATGGTAATATAATCGAGAACTGACTAGGACTTGTATTAGTTGAAAACCATCAACTTTTAAATTATTTTAAATTATTCTCGCAATCAAGTTTTCGTTTCAGTTTGAATATTTCTATTATTTCTGTCGACAAACAATATGCAATGTCAATATGCTCTCGGCCGCGCTTCTGTTTAAAGCGAGCCGTAACACAATTTGACGCTACAATACTCAAGAAACTTTTAGCTTACTCTTTCACGTAGAAAATTAAATGTCTCACGGTAATATCCGCCATTCGTAGCGTTGGTTTTGGCAGTTGATCTATTGTCTGCCGCACTCTTTAACTTCACTCGAATAGCTAAATATTTTTTCGTCTGTTACAGTTGTTTCTTCAATGACGATGATTTGTTTAATTTTATATTTGTTTTATTATAAACAAAAGTCATATTCAATATTTAATTTAATGTCACTGTGCTATATTAAATTTACTAAGTGACTACCAAAAAAATTAAATTACTACAAAAGTAGTATCCATGGAGGATGACTCGAGTTCCATCTTTTAAACATTGAATACTTTTTCGCCGTCCACTTACGTTTCGTAACGAATGGTCGAGCCAATTACTACGGATCAAGTAGCGACAAGCGATAAATACGTTTTAATTACGAATTAATTAATTTGGCAAAGAGCCACTTAAAGTTTACGCGGAAAATAAGGTTATAAATGGGTAACGTTATCGCTTTAAGCGAACCGGTTTGTCACGTCAATACTGATGTCAATTTTTAATTATCTTGTTATTCAGTGGAAACGATTTCATATTAATGTCAAATATCGATTGACGCGCCTCGTTGATAAGACTAAGTCGTTTGCCGTTAAGGCAAACGGCATGACGCTCACTCTCCGACCACTTTCATGCGTGGCGCATATACTATATCCGTGACAATGTACTTACTTAACTCGTATGCCGTTAAGGCAAAAGGATGACGCTCAATCTGCGACCACTTTCATGCATGGCGCACATACTATATCTGTGACAATATACTTTTTTAACTCGTACGCCGTTGAGGCAAACGGCACGACGCTCACTCTGCGACCACTTTCATGCGTGACGCACATACTATATCCGTGACAATATACTTCTTTAACTCGTACGCCGTTAAGGCAAACGGCATGACGCTCACTCTGCGAACACTTTCATGCTTAGCACACATACTATATCTGTGACAATATACTTTTGCCATATAACAAGCTGCAGATGATTGCAACAAGCGGATGATTGCCATCCTACCACCAGATGAGCAGATAGTCGCTCAGATATCTCTAAGTCGCCTCTTACGACACCCATAGAAGAGAGAGGGGCAGTGAATTGTATTCTTACTCCGTCACTGCACGGAGATTTGTATTTATAATTCAACTCGTGAGCGGCGTTGAAGGAAAACATGAGAAAACATGTATGTAGCGGACGATAACGTATCATCCAGCCCCCATTGATAAATATTTTTAAAAGCTTTTTTACAAGATAAATAAAATTAATGCTTCTTCTCATTCGGTATGTAAATTCAAGAGGGAAGAACCAGCAAGAAACTCAGTAGTTACATTTTATCAACAATCAAAATACATACAGTAATATGTGAATATTAATATCAACGAATACTGACTCCAAGCTATTTAATCATCTATATAAACTAATACTGATAGAATGTTTTTATTTTTAACAAAAACATTAAATTAATTACTTGCTATATTATGTAAAATTATCTGCGAGATCTTATTATAAAAGCGTATACAGAGCGAGCCTGGAAGGATATATTGACTTTGCGAAGTTGGAAACTTGAAGCTACGAATTTATATTTACTTTACGTCTTCATACAATGTTTATCACTGTTTCTAAATAATTTCAAGTTTTAAAATAATCGATTTAGTGAATGTGTGTTATCCATACAAAATGCTATTATTGTAAAAATGTTGTGTTAAGTAAGTCTTATTTTGCTAAAATTACATTGACCGAACAGCATGTTCTACACAGTACAGTTCTTTAGTCCTTGGGTCCTGCGCCTGAACTCTTTTTGATCATGTCGGTGTCATCTTTCTATCGGATTATGATACTTGGAATACTACTACCACTACTACTGTGGACTACTTGTATACTTGCTTGCGCACACAACTGTATACAATAATATTTTACCCGCACCATTTTTCTGTGAGAGAACTAAGACGAAATGAAAATCAACGTATTGTAATTATAATATTAAAATCGAATTTGGTCGATCTTTCGTTAGACGCAAATCAATCAATCTCACAGTCATACTATTGTTGTAATATTATAAATGGAACTGATACAAATATTCCATTTGAAAATAATTTATATGCTTTTTGTTTATATATTTTTAAGGTGTTAAGCAATTTATTGATTAAACGATAAATTATTGGATAGAAGTCGATTTTGCCAAACAACCCATTGTTTTAATATAAAGTTTGGTTTGACTTAATTTCTATTAAATTTTGTTTTAATTTAAACAAGTTTGACATTTTACCGTCAAGATGATTGTATGCAAATACCTCCTTATATCGAAAGATAGAAAAAATGACGAAAATTTCAAGTTTTAAAAAGGAGTACCTATTACAAAAAATTATCTCTATTAAGTTAATGTAAATTAATCTGGACTAGTATTGGGGCTTAAGCCCTTAGGAAAAAATCTTATTAATATTTTAAAGTTAAAACTGAAACACATGCATAATATAAACAGATATCTTAAAAAGCAAGTGCCTTCAGAGAAGTGTAAATTGCTCTATTTGGTTTCTTTGCTCCTCCTGCACTCGAGAGTTATGATGCAGTGCGGATGCTGCATTTGCATAAAAGCGTCCATTATCCACCGCTTCGACCAAATAAAAATCAATAGCTGCCGAGCTTATGTATAGCACAGGTTCTACGCCCGCTATCATTATCGCCTATGTGCTAAACGAGTCGATAAATACGTAAGCATATAATATATATTTTCAAAGCTTGTATATTTTTTTAAAACGGTTTTATTTTAATTCGCACAAAGCCTGCCGTTGTATAATGATACTTTAAATATTTTAAAGAGATTCTGTAAAGTTTTCGAGCCTCGGGTCTGATCCAATTAGCGGGTTAAAAATATCATTAGCACTATAGAAATATGATTCAACTTGGGGTTAGGCAACTCGTTTAAATGGTCCACAGTTTTTTTTTTTCAAATTAATGATAATTGTGTAAAATTGGTTTTACACATTGAAAGTAAATATTTGTTTTACCATCTATTTTTAAGTTATAAAGATATAATTTAAGCTCATAGACTATTTTGTTAGGAAAATCGAACAATCAGCTAGATGTAAATATTTATACCAAATTATATATAGCTTAAATTTGAACAGCGATTTCTATCAATACACTATCGAATTTCCTTAATTTTTTTGCAATTTCAGGTTCAGTTTAAAATAACAATACGATAATAATTAGAGCACAATGTTCGGTTCACATTTGGCGTGTATTGTGTGGCGCAATTAGCGCGAGGCTAGATCAGGTGATTCTACCTTACCAATACGATGCCAGCACTAACTCAGCGATCGGAGATCCTAACGATATTAAATTTATTCTGAAACTAGGCCACAGAAACAGCGGGACACAACAAGCTGAAAAATGACGTTGAATTTCCGCCCATCCGTCCCACGCTCTAATCTTTTGCATATCTTAAGTAGATAGTGCTGTGGGAAGCGAGCCAAATTGACTATGCAAATTGCATCTTTAACAACATGCTACTTTTAGATCCTGTGATAATTATATTTGTATTCGCATATTCCAGTTCTTGAGCATTGTGCCAAATTACTGAACAACTTCTCGAACCTGATTTAAATATATCTCATAACTTCAGGCCTGTTTTTAATAAGCTTTTGATTTTAATCTTTACGCTAGTTCCAGGGCTTATAGTCACATAGCCGTGGTTTCCGCTACTGCCAGCTGCTGGCTTTTAACTAAATTTTAATCCGTATTTTTTCTTTGAATACCTTCGTTAAAGCTGATTGGATTATATTTTTTTCAAATCACCTTTGTATTGGACTTGTTTAAGCTGTTAAATTATTTTATATCTTTCACTGTTGTCGAATCTATTTATATTTAAAATTGCCTTTTTAGGGTTTGGTTTGGTATTAATAAATTGTGTAAAGCTCTTGTTGCTTAATAATAGAGATAATTATATCTGTACTATTTATCTCGGGGTGATTTATATCTATGCAATTGACGGAATGCACCGGGGTAATTTTTGTTTTATATATTTAAAAAAAAAGTTACCGGCCTTTGAATGTAACACTGCTGGACTAAGGCCTCTCCTTTTTTGAGGTGAAGGCTTGGAGCTTATTCCACCGCCAAGCACGAGATGAATTATAAACACGAAAATTCAGTGGTACTTCGTGGGATCAAGCCGCCCGGGTTCATCATCGGTTAAGATTCACGCGTTCTAACCGCTGGGTCATCTCGGTTTATTTATTTAGTACAAATGATTTAAACATAAGGCGATGTGTAAAATAAAATGAAAGGCGATATTTTTAAATAACCTTTACTTAATTGTAATTGTTAAATTGACAACTATATATATTATCTTAAGATCGGCAGTGAAGGCTTCGGCGAACATGTCAGACGAAATTCTGCCATCAGCGTTGTGGAATAAGTAATAATAATACCAAATCTTCTCCTTAATAGCATAAAGCTTTGCCCAACAGTTGTACATTACGGCCTGCTACTTCCTTAATTTATTAATTATCCACAAGAATAAATTACAATAGATATAGTAGTATGAATTATATTCATAGAGTTATAACATGAACATTCGCTGATCCCAGCTAATGTGATGCCCAAACATCGCTATTCGCTAGCATAGTATCGTGCGAAATGAGTCGCGTGATTATATTGACATTAATTTATGGAGTTTATCGTAACACTTGTGTTGCAATTACTTTGACCGATGACAGGAAAGTTCAACGACCCTTAATTGATTAGCAAAGAAGCATTTTCTTGTAACGTATTTTTTCTAGAAGATTTGACACGTGTAAAAGGTTTATGTTTAAACACATAAAAAGTACAAGTAAATATTATAATTGCCTAAAAAGAAATTTGAGTTTGTAAGACTTGTTCTTTTATACTATAACAATTTTGAATTTAATTATTTAGTAAACCCTACTTTTAATTAAATCAAAACATTAATTACAATTCATATTTAATTTATTTTAATAACAGTTTTAACTGAATATATACAAGCGGATTAAATTACAGATACGGTAATAACGTGGTTGTTTTTCATTACAAACTGATTCACGTGTCATTTAAAAAAAGACGTTTTGTCAAAATCCAGTCAGTATATATAAATCGAATGGTATTATCACAATAATTGTAAAAAGATGAAATTCTTGGAGATGATCTTTATACCTTTCCTTTATCGATATATGTATAAATTTATACTGCTGAGATTAATAGACTTCGATAACATTGGATCGATCACCATGAAATTTGATACATCCATATATATTTTTTACATGGAGAATGTTTTTCAAACGGTTTTTTATAATTGTTGGAAGCTAGATGTTCTACAATAATCCATTTTTTTATCAAATAAGCTTTTTTCATTGCACTCTTTATGTACTGAGAATCAAATTTGTCTGCTGGTTGGACCGTTCAATTAATTCGCATGGAAAAGTTATTTTGAAATATAAGAACTGTGTGAACTTCTGTAACTGTGAGGGTAGTGATTAAATGATGAAGATTTATTAGTTTAAGATATATAAAATGTTTTATAGATCGAACTAAAAAAAAAAGTTTTAGAATTACTAGTTACAATAGGTGTTGCTTTACTTTTGTTAATATTGTAAGTAAGGTTGTTCGCTAGCGGTGTAGGTTCGAAGCGTTGCATTAATCAAAGCGAATGTCGGTAGCAATGCGGTCGGTGCGCTTCTAGGCAACCCTAGTTGCCATGGGCTTCTCGCGTCGCCGCCCTTGCATAAATCCTTTGCACACAACTACTTGCAAACTGACCAACTCGAACTAGGCCATTAGATCCAAGTAATCGACAGTTCACTAACCAGACTGTCATGGCTTTAATGTAATTGATGTTTGCGGTCTAATAATTGTATAAGGTTTACATTTTATATCCTTTAGAAATTGTTTTTTAATAAAACATTTAAACGGTTTTGTTTTATACAAAAATAAAATGTCAATAGAGATGGCCCTATAGTTAAAGTACGAGAACCTTAAACGAAGTTTGCAGGCTTTTCAGAAAAACATGATGAAGAATCCAGCATGCGTCAATAAAATTGCCATGTGTATTCGTTTATCCACCAACACTCATTGGAGTACCATCGTGGACAAACTCCAAAACTTTCTGCTCAAAAGGAGAAGAAGGAAGTCTTGGCCCAGCAGTGAGACTTTTATAGATCACTTAAATAAAATGAATACCAAAACAAATCAAAAACAGAACAAACAAGTTTATATTTGAATTATGTTTAAAATATTAGATATGCACTTCGGACGCTTAATCAAAGGTCAAGATATGCTAAGCGAGGTATGATTAAGCGATGACATGCACCAGGAGTGTAACAGCCTTTGCGACGTGTCTGGGGTAAGCGATCGCTAACTAAGCTAGATGGCCCATCCAGATTAACCATGTTTGCATTTTTATTTACCACCGTCCATAACGTTTTATTTATTTTTTAAAATAAAATAAATATCTATACTAATATACAAAGCTAAAGAGTTTGTTTGTTTGATCCGGCTAATCTCAGGAACTACTGGTTCGAATTTAAAAATTATTTCTGTGTTGTATAGTCCTTTTATCGAGAAAAGTTCGAGGCTGATTTTTACTGATTATATTTTAATTAATTATACGCGGGTGAAACCGCTGGCACAGCTAGTCTTATATATAAATAGGCAAACACAAAGAAATTCAGTATATTTTTCTCCTCTTTTTGTCAACTAATTTGTTTGGTTTTGGTAATATTGACGAGTTTTAGTATTATCAATAAACAAAAATGGGAAATAAGAGTACAAAAAAATGTTGTTTCGTAATATATGTTTTCCAGATTTTTTTAATATTGATTATGGTCGAATATTAACAACTGGGCGAATACTAGTAATAATTAACTAAAAACTAGCTCATAATTGAATAGTATTGCTCAATACTACATTTCCTTTGTTTGTGTATTAGTATTATTAATTAAAATCTACAACAAACCAAACTTATACTTGTACAGATTATGTGTGGAGCCGAAATGCTTAACAAGGGGCATATAATATACAGTAGTGTGTACGTTCAAACGAGAGTTTAGAATTTACAGAGCAACCGTATCTTATGACAAATGACTTTCAAAGCCACAGGCAGAATTGACGTCTTGTAATGTAATTATTAAAATTATATACATATATCTAAAAATAGAGTAAAAACTTTACTTTATAGCCCTTATAACGACCTTATTTTTTAGCATATAAATAAATAGTATTTTTAGTAAAGTATCTTATTTTAACTTATTTGTGTTGGTGGTATCTATCCAGACAGGCCTGCGTGTGTATGGTGTATAAAGCCCCACTATCAAATATAAAAAATATTGAACGTAGACTAATTCGTGAAATTATAAATTATAAGTTAATATGAATTCAATAATGAAATTTTACATAAACGATGTCAGAGTACAGAAAACGATATATGATATAGTTTTTGTCGAGAAAATTTAATTATTTTTTTATCTCCGCATCTATGGTATAATACTATGCAACTTTATTTATCTCTCTATCTCTTGAAATGAATATTTAAAAAAAATAAGATTTTCTAATTTTGTACTCCTGCCGAGTTTCTGAACATGCTCAAAATATATTCAATATTCCAGAATATCGTATAAAACTTTGTAAAAATACTTTCGTGACATTTAATTTATTTTCAACGAATGTCACATTCTTAATAAAATACTAAAGTTTCTTTATGGAACATTTCCTTATTACAAATATTCATGGCATAACAAATACTCACTTTGGAAAGAATAATATTGCTCTTTCGTTGGAAAAACACCACGGGACCACATTAACTGGAAAGATGACAATATAATTAGTGACACGCGTTTGGAAGGAAAGGGAAGTGACAAACATTCTAATTTAAAAGTAATTCAAACGATCTCAATTACGAACTGAAAGGTTTATGTTAAACGCAACGTTGGAAGGGACTGATGGCTTTTTAAATAAATAAATGTACGGTGAATATTTTAAAGAAATAAACACGACGTATATGATAATATTTAAAGAGGGTTATGATCTAAGTAGAGACAATAATAGCAAATTTGAAATCGACTTTTGGACAAGAATACGTGTAAGGAAAATCAAATAAGGATAGTTTCCTATACCTATCGGACTTTTTCTTGAACTCATTTAGTTAATATATTGAAACATAACGATTACTACAAATGAGTAGACACTATATTCATTCTAATATTGTTTATGATTATATTAATTCGAGTTCAAGACAATTCCATATTCATCTACGTTTTTCAATTGTTTTTCAAATTTTAGAAAGTAGCACGAATAAAATATATTTTAAATTACAAATATAAAAAAAATAGTTTAATTATATATATAGTTCGTTAAAATAATTATTACGAGATTTTCAAGCAGATTTTCAAGAGAGAATTTCAAGAAAAGTCACCTTTGGATTAAGTTTTAAATAATTTATCTGGTTTTTAATATATCTAACTATACTACATCTGAATATTGTGTAGTGTTGTATAATTAAGTTCTCTCAAGGTGAAGTTATAATTATAACATTTTAATACGAACTTAAGTGAAATAAATACAAAAAAAACACTAAGATTTTTTTCAATAACTGATTCCTTTGAAAACATTTCATATGTATATACAAATATATATTTCGTACGAAGACACCTCAGCAATTTCATTTTGTGTATTTTATACTTTAGAATAGAAATATGTATGTTTTTAAATACCTACTGTGTATATATAAATTTCGAGCGTTTAAACCAAGAGCTTGAAATTAGCCTCTGAAAATTTATAGAATGCTCCTTTGGGTGCGTTCCAAATAGCATTTCTCTCAGCGATCTTTGCTGTCTGCCTCGTTTTCCTTCATTTTATTTAAAATACGGCTTAAACTAGTCCAAAAGAGTTTTAACCTAACTATAACCAACGGTAGTATGGGTTAGACGGTTAATAAATTCGTTAAAATAAGATAATGCACAATAAATACTATTTATTTATCTGAAATAGACTAGTTACTTGAATTTTTATACGATTTAGCTTTGAATGTACATAAATCACTTGGCCATAATACTTCACAACGGAATATTGATGTGAGGCCGTTTGAACTCGGATGTCATTGATACACGCTAACAGCAGCCAAGTACCAATACTCTTAAATTAAACAGGCAAGGCAAACGTCGAGGTGAGTTGCAAGACCACGTTTATATAAATTTCTGGAGATTTGCCAGTTCCGCCTAAGCCCGATATCGATAAAGCAAAGAACGCAACGCGAGTAAGATTTATTCGATAGTGTAATTTACTATTCCAATATATATCAATATTATTGTATGAAAACCTGTTAAGTATTTCATTATTATAAATAACTTAATTATTACACCAGCTTATTATTGCACATTTTACTTTTTCCAGATTATGTAAGCCCAATTTAAAACTGTTGTTATTTTATTTAAAAGTTTGTTAATAAATACCAATTAATTAAATAATAATATTTATTTTATTTTATCTCTGCTCTCGTGTTATCGAGTTTTTCTATTATTAATCTAACTATACTTTACTAAACGAGACTAAGTATATATAATTGATTTTAAGTAAATTGAATAAATTCTTAGCCTATTTTGCTACAGATTATTTCGCTAATGTCACCAATGGAATTGACTCTGACTTACACAGAGTGATTCACTTTAATGACAAGACCAAATTGACAACATTTTTTATTCTCACTCAAAGTAGTTTTGCTGTAAAAGTCCAGATACGTCAATCAAGATTGTCAGGGTCATCGAACGTCCGTAACCGTCCGCTCCTGGCTATCGAGACCCTCATCTTTGAAGAAATTAGTTACAGAAATTCGTTTCAGTTTTCCTACCACTGATAGCTTAACGGTTCATGCTAACCACTAGCAATTAAATAAAATTGTCAAAAACCAAATGTTATTTTAAGTAAGAACTTTTAATAATAAATATAATGCTAATATAGGCCTTAAATGATTTCATAATTAACGGCAGCGTTTAGTAATCGCTGTTGTAAATTTCTGCTGAGTGTATGACACTCTGGACATTACTGGACATTTAACGACATCATCATTCATACATCTCATTTGTCAAAGTCGGCTTAGGTTCGCTGAACTTCAATTACATATATATTTCAGTGCATACAAATAAACACAAATATACTAAACGTAACTGTTCTGTAGATGGATAAAATTATCTTAATTTTTTCTATATATTTTAAATCATATTAATATTGTAAATATAAAAGTAATCTTTTAATCATATAATCTGCTTACCCGATTTTAAGGTTTAAAGAAGAATTTTGTTTCTCTTAAGAATACACTTAACGAGAAAATACAAAATAAATATGTTACAAAATAAGTCGATACAGGCTTAAAAAATTATAAACTAAAGATTTTACAAATTATGCCAAAATCTTGTATCTCATTATAACATAACTTAGAATAGGTACATTTATTTAATACATCAAGCATTGGATATTGTAACAAGTTAACATTTTAATTTTTAACTTTTTAACTTTCTATATTCGAATCAACGAGAAAGACAAATACTTATTTACTAACGCCGAAGACACGTTAACAAGCTTAAGCGGATTTGGCAACTATTAGTGTATATAGTGTTTTAGGAATTTAATTACGATTTTTGTTTTTATTATTTTATTTTTTTTCATTATTCTACTCATAGTATGTTATTTATATTTAATTAAGTGTATATAATATGTATGTATTATGGAATATATAATATTTATTAATTTAGAAGAACCAATTTATTAACATACGTTGATCACGCGATTTTATTAAAGTTATTTAACATTTTATGAAGACCTCTTTTTGTATGCAGGTAGTACACAAACGGACGCCATATATATCTTTCATACAGTCAGACCAAAGTTCTAAAACATTGTCGGTTTTTTTCAATAAATTCGAATAGTTGCCTCTACGGCAGACGATACGACTGTTGAAAGTAATTTCCTTTTATAAATAAACACGTAAACCAATGCATATGTTGTTTAATTTAGTTGAATTTAATTTGTCATTACAATATTTTACATTATTATAGTAAATATATTATTCTAAGTTAATTTAATTACGATAAAAGGTTTTTAACCACATGAACTCTGAAATATATAATAAGACATATGCAGGTTTTCTTGCGATGTTTTCCTTCACCGCCGAGCACGACATTATTAACACATGAAAATTAATGGAGCTTGCATTGGCTTGAACCCGTGTTCATCGGTTAAGGTTCACTCGCACTAGCCGCTGGGCCATCTCGGCTCATCAATCAATCTCTCAATTATAATTTCACATTAAAATTAATAATACATACAGTCATACAATACATGAAAAGTCAGAAAGATCTTTTAAAATATTGAATAACTAGCTGTGCCACTCGCGGATAATTAATAAAAATATAATGAATGAAAATCAGCCTAGAACCTTCCTCGATAAAAGGACTATACAACACAAAAATAATTTTATATTCGAACCAGTAGTTCCTAAGATTAGCCGGATCAAACAAACAAACTCTTCAGCTTCATATATTAGTATATATTATATCGATAAATAACATAATCAATCATCTATTATGTAAGAAAAAAAACAGAAAGTCACCGCAGAACATGGTCGTGAAATATGCGAAATTGACCATAATAATAATTAGTATTTCAAAATAATAAATAGTAATAAATAATATATCAATAATAAATAGTATATCGCCATAAGTCAGTTGTCAATACTTCACAGTTGAATAATGAAGTGAGTTCTTACAGAAAAGCACTGCTGATACATACTAATTAAAATCTCTGGTTGTAAGATAGTTAACAAGAACGCAACATGTGTTATATAAGACCACTAAAGTACAACAAAGAACAGCTTAGAGCAAAGGATCACGAGCTTAGGTATTTAGTGCAGGAAATTGAACTCTTCGCAAAGCGGAACGCTGTTAAGGATCGCTAACTATCAAGGAATCAAGCAACCATTGATTGCTCACACGAATACTTGTTCATCGATAGTTTCGAATAATACAAATAGTAAGTACTAACGATTTCTAAAAAAAAACAACGGGTTGCACTCCGAGAGTGCCGGCAGAAGTGAAAACTTGAATATTAACGTTGTATTTTTGCATTTTTGGTATTTTGGAATGATTAGGGAAAAAATTTGCTCGAATTGCTTTAATTATCAGTATAAAAGTTCTATCATTTATATGATAAAATACAATATTCCTTTATTGCTCTATCGTACACAAACATGACAATTTATATTACATTAAAAATTTAACACTTCAAAATCCGTCTTACGAATTTTCAATCAGGGTCACGTGACCTGACGCGAGTTTAACATTTTTTACCCATCACAAAAAAGTGCACAACGTCGCTAAAGAAGTTTTTAAAATTCAAAAATTTGGTAATCTACGCACGAAGAAGCAATGACGTATTTAGAATAGCAGAACACCCATACTCCCTCAAGCATAAAAGAGCGTCATACCGTTACCGTCACGGCCATATACGAGTCAGTCTCAATCCTAAGAATAATGCTAATTGGTGTCAATAGATACTCATAATAAAACAATAAATAAAAACAAGAATTATATATTATTATTATTTTTTTATATATTTTTTCAAATATCATTTGATAAAATATATTGTACAAATAATACAAATAATAGTTTAAAGTATTGAATGTCAATTTAAAACTGCATAGCTCGAGTAACTTAAGCCAATGAATCCTTATATCGTACGTTCCATTACGGAGGGTTAGGTGACATCGTAAAATAAATGGTTTTCAGTATGCTAATGTATCATAATAATCGTAAAAATGAGCGTGGTTTAGATTGCGTTATGTTATAATATAAATTTACAAAATTCTGCATTACAAATAGTTAAAATACAAATTTTATAGCATATTAAAACAAATGTCATTTTTCAGTTTTGCTTACATAATATGAGAAAGTGCATTAATAATAATTTTTCGTTTTAATAATATAGTAAGTTGCGCTGCATGGAAGCTGAGGATCGCTACTTAAATCGCAAAACTGCTATTTATTCGTAGTGACGTTCAATTTGTGCTGATACTAGCCCATGCATAAATTATTTTATAAAAGAAGATTTGCTGTTCGAAATTTTCATTTACTGATGATTTTTTATAAATAAAACTTCATTATTTCTATTGTTAATATATAAAAAAATAAACATAATTAAAATATATTTAAAATGTAGCTTATCTTCTCATTATTATCAGCTATTGTAAAGTTAAATTTTATTCATTTTTATTTATTTATATAAACACAAACATAAAGATAAGTTGATATTGATACATGGAATACAAACTGGTAAGCTTATGTACTAAGTCATAACATTATAATCACAGCATTAACAAAAAAATTTGGTTTTTGCTTTTTATAATAATTAAATCAAACATTTCTCTCGATAAAATTAATAAGTATTTATAAAACAAAATAGAAAAGTACGCTTCATAGCGAGTAAGCAAAGCACACATGGAGCTAGCACCGTCTTTTTTTTAGTACCAGGTACAGAACTCTTGCGTCCAAGTTCATGTGACCGTAAGGATGAAAGGCAGTCATTCCATTAGCGGCACACGGGTTGCTATTTGCGCGCAAACCTCGTTATCACGCCCGGTGCGCTTTTATCGCTGTAATGAAAAAAAAAAATTTTTTTAACGGAACCAAATACCAATGAAAAATTAGTATTCTAAATTATATTTCAATATGCTATAATATAAATAATGCATACGTGTTTTGTTTTGTCTTTTTGAAGGATGGGTGTGCATAAAATCTTAGTAGGAACCCTATTTTAACATTGGCGAAGTAAGATTTTTTTTTGCAGTGCCAATTTAAAAGGGCGGTGATGCCTACTTACTTGAAATAAAAAAATAGTAGATACAAAAAATGATGTCATGAACAAACATAGGCATAATATGGTTGGCGGAATAAGGTTAATGCGTTTAATATTTATATTTTGATAGATAAATGGCCTATTCTTATGCTTGATAAATCAATAATATACATCACTAAGTGACTGATAACTAGCCTTAATTGTTCCTATTTGTTTTACCTCACATATTGTGACTTGACTTCGGCACTTATCAAAGGATTTATAGGTACCTTTTTCGATTATATCGGAACAGTAGGCAAAGTCACTGCTTAATTAATAGTAATCGCCTGTTGTCATTAGTCTGGGAAGCCGCTATAAAATGTTGATTCAGTATTTTTATGAAGATCCTTTGGCGTAATTATAATTAAAGACTAAATTCGGGACTTACTGGTTTATGACTTTTAATCTTTTATTATGTTTTCGGCGATAAAATTTTCTTCGTACTCGGCGCAATTTATACCTCGAGCTTGTATTGTGTCTGAATTGAAACGACGTCATTTAACCTTTAAAGGAAACACATATACTGTTTACGTAAATATAATTTTAACGCATTTACCTATATTTCTTCTTTTTTTTTATATAATTCCCGGGAGGGCAAATTACTCTACTCGACTTGATGGTAAGTGGTAGTAGAATCTAAGCGCGACGACGGCTAGTGCAGTCAGAAAGAATGATTTGCACTCGCCGCCCCCGCCTTGCCGGCCCACAAGAGGCCTCTTCACGCCTCGTTTGAAGGAACCCAGGTCATAAGAGGATGGGAACACGTGTGCTGGTAAAGAATGTTTTGGAGGTGCGACAAAGAAAAGAGTAGCCAAATTTCTTCGTGCGCGATCGAATTGATGTCACAGTTAGGCGGTGACATCGAGAGCCAGCACGCGTAGACTTGTGAAGGAATGGGGAAGCAGGAATGAGGGAGAATAATTCCTCTGAGCACTCGCCGTGATACAGTCGATAGAAAGCGCTCAGTGCCGCTATCTCTCGACGCAATTGTAAAGGCTCGAGGGTGTTGGTGACCTTGACGTCGCCAATAATGCGAACCGCACATCGCTGCAACCGATCCAAGGCCTACAGTAAGTACTTAGCGGAGCCATTCCAGAGGTGCGAGCAATATCCGACGCAGAACTGCACCTGTTTTTTATACAACAGGAGCAGTTGTTGTGGCGTGAAAAAACGCCGTACCTTGTTCAGGACTCCGAGTTTCCGTGAGGCTGTTTTTATAACAGCCTCGATGTGATCTCTTGGATTGAGGTCGCACCGAATGTCAATTACCAGCATGGCGACTTTGTTTTGTATCTCCAGCGTAGTGCCACAGAGGAGGGAAAAATGGTGACTTTTTCGTTGTGAGAGCGCATACGCATACCTGCGTTTACTTGGCATTAAACTCAACAAGATTATCAGAGCCCCATTTGGTAATGAGTCCTAACGTCCTATCGAGTTCAACAACCAGATCCCTCCATCTCTCCTCAGTTTCCGCCCGCCCAGCTACTGCGCGTCCGTGGTATCCTCCGTGCACTGTACTGTCATCTGCATAGCAATATATATTCCCGAGAGAGAGCATATCATTAATATGCAAAAGAAAGAGTGTGCGGGATAGCACATACCCCTGGGGGACTCCAGCATTCACTACATGGAGTTGTGAAGCGCAACCATCAACTAAAACGCGGAGGCTACGCTTGTGTAGGAAGCTAGCAATCCAAGTGCAGAGCTGAGCTGGCAGACCGTATGCCGGCAGCTTGGAGAGAAGACTTCTGTGCCAGACCCTGTCGAAAGCCTTGGAGATATCGAAGCTGACAGCCATCGATTCCCCACGCTAGTCGATAGCTTCACTCCAGAGGTGTGTTACGTATGCTAGAAGATCACCCGTGGACCGCTTTGGTCGAAACCCGTACTGACGATCATTAATTAGACAGTGATCTTCTATGTAAATGGATCAGTTGGTTGTTTAAGATCAGTTCCATCACCTTACAAAGTACTGAGGTGATAGCTATTGGCTGATAATTTGCCGAGTCAGACCGATCTCCTTTTTTGGGAACCGCTTGCACATTAGCTTCTCTCCAAGAATCCGGCACACATCCTGTAGAGAGAGACAGTTGAAACAGGCGCGTCAACACAGGAGACAGCTCCGCTGCACACTTCTTCAGTACTATGGCTGGTATTCCATCGGGATCGCTAGCTTTCCGTACATCGAGTGATTGCAGTTCTGCACGCACATCACATTGCCTGATTCTGATGTCAGGCATCGTGTGGCCACATTAAGGTATTGAACGTGGCAGCGCACTGCAATCATCGATCACAGAGTTATCCACAAAGAGTTTTGCCAGAAGATCGGCTTTCTCTTGCGGACTGTGAGCTAGTGATCCCCACCGTCCGGTCACCAACCGGCACGACGGTCCACACCGAGATTATGCGTGGCCTGGTGGGGTAGCCTCGCGAGCTGGTTAGGAACGCTTGGGCCCCTGTACTCTGCCACGGGCGGCCAGCGGAACAACCGTTTTTACGGGTCTCCCTGTCTAGCGGGTCAATACAATTTCCCCCGGCATTGGTTCAACAGCAACTTCCACCGGACCACCACATATCGCGGCAATGCGCGCTCGGGCACTGGCTGTACGCTGGCTGATCTCGAAACGCAGCTGCGAGCAGCCACTTCACGAGTTTTTCACCACGCGTACGGTGGTAACAAGCCAGGCGGATGATTGACATCCTACCACCAGATAAACCTGATATTATACATGTAACAAATTACACATATTATGATGGACCGACATGGACCGGTGGCTGATAATACTTGAGTCTTTAAACGAAGCTTGCGGTTAAACGAAGGTTTCAGGTACTTTATTTATGTATGTATATCATTTATCTCATGTTCGGCGATGAAAAAACAACATTACAGGGAAACCTGCATGTATCTAATTTTACTGAAATTTTGTTACCGATGTTGTCTGTAGTAGAACTCTTATACATAGATTATACACATTTAGTCTGATACTTAAATTAGAACATCTGTATATATTTCAGATTGACCAATCAATATCTGTAGACACACGATTTCATGTAGTTATTAATTAAGCATTGGCATATCAGTTTACCACGGAGTCTAGGCTACGTTGAAGCGCAGTCAGTCGTCCGTTATACATTGATTGATGTGAAGTCGACAGTAACAGTGATTATGAACGATATAGCAGACTGAGTTCGTATTGTTACAAGTATTTCACATTAACGCATACACAAGTCGTATTGTCTTTTTATAAAATATAACAAGATAACTTCGTTAATAATTTTGCAATACTATTAGCTAACTTATCTAACATTTAGTTCAACCTAAATGAACGCGCACATGCACACATTCTCATCTCATCTCAATAATTATTTTATTACTTTATTTACTATCTTTTAGTATTTAACACAATATAAATTAAAACAATTTTTGTATACCTATTTTGTCTTTTTATTTAGAAGTAAAATAATATTTAATGTCATAAGTTTTAAATACGAGCTTTTTGGTTACTTAATAAATAGGTACATACTCGTAAATCATATCATTTTTTATTATGCTTAGAAGGCCTGTTTAGGACAGTTTCGAATATATAATGTATAATCTTTAAACTCGTTCATCCATGTTGTTCGTTTAGTTTTTAATGCATAATCAAATAACATCATTCAAAGGTTAATCAAAATGCATCAGTGTTCAGCAGCGGGGCTGTAAAGGCAAATCGCTTAGGTATTTGAACGAATGAGACCGGTATTTTCCGGTAATTGGAGCTGTCGCGCAGACAAATGTGCCGTCCAGCTTGTGCTAGAGAATCACACTAACGGACCCTTTAAACTCCACAGATAATCTTAATTCATTTTGTCTCAACTGAACTTATGCTGTTTTGTTTAAATTAATGAAATATATTGTAAGACGAATACAAAATTGGAATTGTTCATGTATAAAAAAATATTTTTATACAAGTAGTGAGTTCATTTATACCTTGAGAATGAAATGATCACGATTTAGCTATAATTTATCTCTCAAATTGGCAATCAAAGTAAGCAATCCTTCCTAATACTTCCTAAATTTTTATAATATTGTGCCAAAGTGATCTTGTTTGTTTATCTGTTTCTTACGCTTTCACATCTTAATTACTCAACCAATTATAATGGATTTTGCGTTTACGTCAAGGGTACAAAATAAGGATATTACAGTTACAGTTTTTCAAGTGTTATAATTAATTCCATAGGTTTGGTGAAGAAATATATTGTTAAAAATTGCGTTAAAATAATTAAATTTTTATTTTACACGTCTGCATTCAATAATCCTTAAAACTGAGTGATTCATTGCAATATATGTACGAGTACGTGTTTCTTTTAGAAGTGCTCTTTACTCATTATTATCCAATGTAATATTTACGGACTGGTGCGAATTTATTTATTATAATAATTGCCTCTCTCTCTTTCTCTCTTTTCCTTTCATGATATGTCGTCCTTTCTATATTATAGGTGACTATAAAGGTCTAAGCATATTACGTTCAACGCTCTTTGTAAACATTAGCGACAAATCAAGTGGCAAAGGAGTTGATTCAATGTTGAATTTAGCAAACAAATTTATGTCTTCGGCGACGGAGACGAGGTCCCAAATTCATTATGCCTGGATTCAATAATGTTCTGCCTTCCTAACGACATTCAAAGCTCAGGTCGGTCCCACAGGGTCACAGAACGGGCGTATATAACCTTAGTGAGCTCCTATTTTCCGAGTCTCACCAGTCCTCTCCTCTATTTATTGATGAATTCAATGAGAAGTCACATGCTCATATTTACACTTCTATGAAAATGAAAAATATTTAACTTATTATTCAATATGAGGTACTCAACTGATTTAATATATGAAGTTAGTAATAGATACTTATAGTGTCAATGGTCTAGTGCAGCGGAACTCAATCTGCGGCCCGCGAGCCGCATATGACCCGTGGGGCATTTGTGGTTGACCCACTTCATGTTACTTTATATTTAACTGTTTTAAATTTCAATGGCTTTTATTAACACCTAAATAATTCTAATTAAACAACTGCTTTCGGCCACGGCTTACTGGTGGTAGAGCTTCGTGCAAGCTCGTCTGGGTAGGTACCTGCCACACATCAGACATTCTACTCCAAAACAGCAGTACTTAATATTATTGTGTTCCGGTTTAAAGGGTGAGTGAGCCAATGTAATTACACGCAGAAGGGACATAACATCTCAGTTCCCTGTCTATGGGCGTTGGTGATCACTTACCATCAGTTGGCCCATAGACTCCGCCTACCTATTTAATAAAAAACGGCATTGTAAAGAGTTTGAAACGTCATGTAATGATAAAAAAAAACCATTTGTAACAATCGCGATACCTAAGAAATCATTACTTTTTTTATAACTGCCGGTAAGGCAAATGACTCCATCTAATGGTAAGTGGTAGTAGAGGCCAAATGCAACGACGGTCAGTACAGTTGGGAAAAATATTCTGCACTAGCCGCCTTCACCTTGCCGGCCCGCAAGATGCCTCTTCACGCCTCGATTGGAGGAACCCAGGTTATAGGAAGAGAGGAATACGCGAGCTGGTAAAGAAATCAATTTCTTGGAAGGGTGACAAAGAAAGTAGTTGCCAAATTTCTTTGTGCACGATGGAATTGATGTCACAGTTAGGCGGTGACATCGAAAGCCACGCGTAAATTTGTGAAAGAAGGGGGAAGCAGAAAATAGAAAGTATAATTCCTCAGAGCCCAGTATCGGTTTTCGTGAGGCGTCATCTATCTGTGTACCTCCAGCGTAGTGCCACAACCTAAGGGAAGAGGGGAAAATGGTGATTTTTTCGCTGTGAGAGCACCTGTGTTTTCTTGGCATTAAGCTCAACAAGATTATTAGAGCCCCATTTGGCAATGAGCCCTAACGTCCTATCGAGTTCAATAACAAGATCCCTTCGCCTCTCCTCAATTTCAGATCGGCCAGCTACTGCGCGTCCATGGTATGGTATAGTTCAGTATTGCTGGTCTAGTAGCTAGCATGAAAGCATGCATACCTAAGGACCTGAGCTTAAATCCGGAGTATATAAAAAAGTTATGTCCGTCTGTATATCAGGACGTGATAAACTTATAAAATATCGAGACGGATTTTCAATAACTAGTTTTACCAATGCACATCCATTCACGAGGAACGCTTACGTGTAAAATTCATTAAATTTTTATGTAAATTGGCTAAAATTGGTTGTTGAAGATGTTAGAAATATACCGACTGAGAGTTTATTACGATACAAACGTACCGTTTTATGTTGACCATTCTACCCTTGCGAAGTCAGGTTGGATATATAGTTAAGTATAAAGGTCAGATAAAATTATATCTTGATACAAAATACCCTCAATCAAAATTAAATATATTAAACGGAGTAAACGGACTATAGCTTTTTCTAAATGTATATTATATATTTAAACTGTAATTCTGTACATAAAACTTAGTTTTTCGGCTGCATTGTCATATTTCTTAGTCTGTAGTTATTCAGTTATCATTATTAAAGCAGTTGTTACCATTAAACAAATAAATAAATATGCTTTTATATGACTAATTACTTCATTAAGACTACTACGTTTTTTATAATAAGCTGATAAAAAATATTAACAACGAATACATATATAACTTAGGTAAACGTTATCTTAATACGAAACCATGCGAGATGCTTTTTGTTGACCATTATCCATTAGCAGCACACGTGTTGCTGTTTGGCGAAACTTCGTTATCGTCCGATTCGCACTCGTTCTTTGAAAGGAAAGAAAAAGTGATCCATTTACGACGTGCTCCGTGTGTGTCTTTTGTTCCTTTTTTTGTTTTTGTCGGATCTAATAGTTTCGATGATTATCGTTTTTCTATTCTGCGAAACAGTTTTTGTGTTCTTTCTTTTATTGTGCAGTTTATCTTATGTAAGTTGATTTGATTTATCGTAAATATATAATTAAATTATATTTGTTCTGATTATACGATCGCGAAACGTTTTTTTTAATTTTATTGTATAGGTAGGCGAACGAACATATGGGCCACCTGATGGTAAGTGGTCACCAACGCCCATTAACAATGGCATTATAAGAATTGTTAACCATTGCTTACATCGCCAATACGCCACTAACCTCGGGAACTAAGATGTTATGTCCCTTGTGCCTATGATTACACTGGCTCACTCACTCAAACCGAAACACAACAAGACAATGTAGCGCTGTTTTGCAGTATAATATCTGATGAGTGGGTGGTGCCTATCCAGACGAGCTTGCACAAAACTCTACCACCGAATTTGACTTCTGTATTTTTATTTGCCAGCCACCGAAAGAGATCTTATATTAATCCGCAAACCAAAGTTAGGGCAACATGGTATAGGTTCAAACCTTCATATTAAGAAGAAGAAGAGAATCGACTCGGTTTTACTATTCCCATAGTAGTATACTGGTTACTTATATTAATAATAATAATATCCTCCCGACCGATTTCTGCCATGGCGTCCATTCTCAAGAAAGATTAGCCAACAGCACAGGAGCTATTATGATGAACAAGTATGTGCGCAAACATAGGTGCACTCTCTGTTCCCTAGCTCTCATAATTCGATGGGTCGGCAATCCGACACTAAAGTGATAATATATCTCGTACACAGCCTCCATTTTAAGAAAAGGTACATATATAAACAATTTCGTGGTGCCTTTCAAATAAATCCAACATAAATCTTACAAACAACAGGGTGTTTCATGTGATTGGAAACCAGGTGCATATGGGAAAAGTTCAGAGAAAGACCACTTAAATGCTACGACAACTAGACGACTATTGTTTTTCTATTTTTCATTATTATTTTAGTTTCCCAAAACATAAAAAAAATGATATATTATAATATATTAATACTTATTTATATTACTATTATATATATATTGTAATATATGTATAAATGCAGCAAATAATAGATTTTACAACTTATGATATTATCTTAATAAAATATTAATAAACATAACTTTTCTATTTACCTAGATGGTGTTTCCTTGTAGTAGCAATTACTTTTAATTTTCCTATCAAGTTACCGTCATAATCATATTTTTAATTATAAATCTTTATATATTATTTCAATAAGTTATTTTAAAGAAATACAAATTAAAAAAAATATCTTAAATTTAATTTAATATTTTAAAATAGTAACTTCTAAATGCCCCTCACGAACATCTGCTACCCTAGATCTCGGGATATGTTCCAGATCAGCGAAACCTTTTCGTGCTTAGATAAAATTTACCGATGCTTAAAATATTGTATATTGTAAAAAAACGAAACATGAATTCGATATTAAAAGTTATAATATATAAATACATTCTTCGGTGAAGTAAAACATCGTCAGTAAAATTTGACATATGCAGGCATATGTCAAATTTCACTGAAATTCTGTCACATGTGTATTCCACCAATCCGCATCGGAGCAGCGTGGTGGAATAAGCTCCAAAACCTTCTTCTCAAAAGAGGAGAAGAGACCTTAGTGGTACATTCACATGCTGTTACTTTACTTTACTTTACACAATGTAAATAATAATAATTTTAATCCGCAACGATTCTGTGATCGCTGACAGCTTAAACCGGTTCAATAGTGTTGTAAGAGAATTTAATATAAAAGTGCTTTTCGAATTGAAATAGACGCTATATTTTAAGCGATCGTTTCCAACATTTCTAAAATACAGCCAAGCATGAGAACAGATAAGACCGTGCTATCGTCACTGGCAACGTATACTGTCAAGCTACTACCTTAGTTATGCTCTAATTGTTTTCTGATGTCACTATCTGTATAATAATTTTGGTTAATGTAACAAAGAAGAGTTTTAAAGAAATATTTCGTGTAGGTTTACTGGGTGGTAGAGCTTTGTGCACGCTCATCTGGGTATGTACCACCCACTCATCAGATATTCTACCGTAAAACAACAGTAATTTGTATTGTTGTGTTCCAGTTTGAAGGGTGAGTGAGCCAGTGTACTTACAGGCACAAGGGACATAACATTTTAGTTCACAAGGTTGGTGGCGCATTGGCGATGTAAGCGATGGTTAACATTGCTTACAATGGCATTGTCTATGGGCGTTGGTGATCACTTACCATCAGATGGCCCATATGCTCGTCCGCCTACATAAGAAATAAAAAAAGGAGATATAGTATGAATTGTTATGGAAGTGCATGACTACTGTGTATAATAACAATAATATCCTGGGACATTATTCACACAAGGCCATCTGATCCCAAACTAGGCAGAGCTTGTACAATGGAAACCAGACAACTGATATACTACATAGCTGCAATGATGCTGTAAAATGCACACAAATATCTGTCCTGGGTCGGAATCGAACCCGCGACCTGCGTCGCGAAACGTCTACCAACCACGCCAACCGGCTTGCCAACCTACTTGCCGCCCACCTTTTCACTTTATGTTCAATCGCGCAGGAGTCAAGTCTTGACGTTGGAAATATAAAATGTCAATTCGTCCTATTATAAATAATTACAAAACGTCTCAACAGTAGTGAGCCGATCAATGACGACTTTTCATAGATATTTCACAAGATGTAGAATAAACTTTATGAATGCTCCAAACCTTCTTTTCAAGAGGAGTCAGTTGTAAATGCCCAGCTGTGGGACAGACTTACTAAGATAAATTAATATTTAGGTATGATTGCGTATCTATGTTATTATGTCCATACGCATATAATCTATCTATCTCCATATATATATAGATACATCTATCTTCTTCTATATATATAAAAATCTCGTGTCACAGTTTTAGTGTTTATACTCCTCCGAAACGGCTTGACCGATTTTGATGAAATTTTATATATCTATTTTGTAGGTCTGAGAATAGGTTTATAAGTATTTTTATACCACTAAGTGTTAAGGGTGGCTCACACCAAAAAAATTTTTTTCATTTTTTGGACAAATTCTTTTATTTTTATATTATGTGGTATTAAAAAATACATACAACCCTAAATTTTCACTCTTCTACCATCAACCCCTATTTTTTAATAGTGATATTAGTAATTAAATTTTTTGCATTGCTGTAATTATTATTATTATTAATTATTAATATGAAGAGTATTTTTACTGTATTATTCTTAAGGAATTGAAAGCTATTGTGAAAGGTAAGTTAAATAACAAAAATGTGTGTGTACTTATGTACATGCGTTAGACCTGTTATAATAAAAAAAAACAAATAACGGGCCAACTTTTTCAAAAAGGTCTATATCATAGGGACCATTGTACGATGAGCATGAGCATATAGAAACCGTATACTGAAACTAAAAATGTAATAAAAAATGTGCGATCGAGGGGCCCCCGGGAAGAACGTAGTTCTTTGCGATATTTTTTTTAACTTAAAACGTGTTTTAAAATGTAGATTTTTAATGATTATATTTCTGTGTATTTGTCACATTCCCGTGCCACGAAAGGCACGTAAAGCTTGCCAAGTTGGTCCTGCTTCTTACCTGAACTTTTTCCGTTCGTCGGTTTACCATCCTATCGGATTATGAGAGTGCACCTGTGTATACGCACACACTTTTGCACTATAATACGTCCTGCGTAGTTGGCAAATCTTTCTTGAGATTGGCCATCGCGGTCGAAATCGGTCAGGAGGAAATTATTCCTCGGAGTGTGCTGCGTGGGGCCTCAGAGGCATACCCTGGCGACGATAGTCGGTGGAGATCTCTCGCTGCCGAGCGTGATTAACGCCATGTTGGAAATGGTTTCCTTCTGCGAGAGTGTTATGTCAAAAAAGGAGGCCGCGGCCGGGGCTAAGGGGGTTCCCTGTATCTGGGAACTCCCCCGGAGTTCCGGATTACCGTCACGGTAGCATGCGCAAGCGATCTCGTGGCGCCCCCCGACTAGACGGAGAGGATACCGCTGGTTTTTTAGTGGGTATTCCGGCACCTTCAACGCCGGTGAGCCTTGCATTATTCATTTTGCATGCATTTTTCCAGCGAAAAAAAGGAGGAAATTGTTCCTACTTTTTTATCACACCAAAAAGCGTTGCTCATGTTATTTTTATTATGATTTTAATGCAAAAATGTAAAGTAAGAATTAAAATGATAAATTTCATTTAATACTTTAGTTGTAAATATATACTTATACAGATTATTACACCCAGACTCAGGACAAACAGACATGTTCATGCAAACAAATGTCAGTCCTGGGTGAGAATCGAACCCACGACCTGCGGTGCGAAAGGCAAGTATCTACCGACCACGCCAACCGGCTCGTCAATTTCGGAATTGAATATTAAACGTCACAAAATATGATACAGACGAATTTGAGAGATAATAGTTTTGTCTGTGACTATATAAAAGTTCTTAGTACTTTAAGCACTTAATTTAACATTTGTTGTCAGATTATGGAGACAATAAGACCAGTAAGATATTTATTATATTGTTTCTGCTATGATCTGAAAGGTGGCGAGTCCCGATTGGATGCGGAAGGTCGGGAGTTTCGGCGCTATGTCAAGTAACGTATAACGATTCTGACAATGATATTTTTATGGCATTTAATTGTTTAATTATCTTGGTGAATAAAAAAATATGTAAACTTCAAATAAGTTGTAATAATTAACCACAACCTTATACATTATTACAAGAAAATGAAGACGTCACGTGATTGATTGCTACTTGATGCTTATACGAATAATGTTAATTTTACACAATTTTGCAAATGGTGGTCGTTTGCTAGATTAAAAGTTGATCTCTTTAATATTATTAAATATAAAGTAATAATCAATTTTAGTCATGAGAATTGGTAAATTGTAATTTTCATTTAATAATAGAAAGCATTGTTTTATATTAAATTAAATAACCTTCATTATTTTCACCCATGTGATATGTTATTCAATTTAACAAATCTCGCGAGTATTTGAATGTATAGTTGAATGTAACCTAACCTAACCTAACCTCTAAGCTTATTAAATTTTCTCTTGAGTTTCAACGTTAGTAACAGAAAATCTGTTTCTTGCTTATTAGCAAAAAATGTTAAATAAATATGTTTTTCTTTCTTTTAATGTCATGTTAGTCATTCATCTCACTATGATTAGTAAACCTGTAGTTCTGATAAACAATGATTATTAATTAGGTAAAAACGAACAGAAACAAAAAAAATATTACAATTTAGGTAACATATAACAAATAGGTAATTTAGATATTTCATTCCGATTGACAATACATTGCTTCTATATTGAACTAGCTAATCGTCGCGGCTTCATACGGGTAGACAAGAAGAAAAATTTGGATAGGATCTGCGTAAAATCCTTTTTTGTGAGTGTCTACGTCGGGAAAGGAGTAATTGAGACAAATTTTATGTCAATCGGGCGGATAGTTAACATTTTCTATCTTTATCCATTTATATATATAAGACATTGACTTTAAATTAAAAAACAATTGACAGCTAAAACCGAACTACGAATTAGTTACAATCGAGAATCGAGAGCATTGAACTTAAAGCCTGAACGTGTCTCCGAGAAGCGCATAACTATATAACGACCGTAAAAACGATAATGATGGTATACGGTCCGTGCTACACATAAGCCCCAGCAGCCTATATTTTTTTTATTACGTCGAAGCGGTGGATAATGGACGCTTTTATGCAAATGTACCATCCACACAACATCATAACTCTCGAGTGCGAAAGAAGCAAAAGAACTAAATAAATACCAATCAATATTTTACAAATGCGCGCTATAAAATGTTTTATGCTCGGTAGGGCTTTGTACACAACCGTCTGGATAGCTACCATTCACTTATCACTTATTCTACCGCTAAACAGTGCTACTTAGTATTGTGGTGTTCCGGTTTGAAGGGTGAGTAAGCTAGTCCAATTGCAAGTACAAGACATCTTAGTTCCCACGGTTGGTGGGGTATTGGAAATGTAAGGAATGTTTAATTTGTTACAGCGCCAATGCTAGTCCACTCATATATTTATATATATAAGTATGTATGTATTTACAAAAGAAAAGTAGTATATCGACGGGTGCAAAGTAAATTAAGCTAACTACAAAACCCATGATTTTTTGTTTTTTGCATTAACAGTTTCATTAAATAATTCTTTATAACATGACGTATTCTTTTTGACATATATCACTTTGTTTTCATCATTTTCTGCACGTAAAAAAAGTCAGCTACGTAGGTTCTTCAAAACACCACCAAGTAACGATAGCCGCATTAACGCGGGGCCGCGGGGCATCCCCGCGCTTTCTAACGTTAATTTTTAGGGTAAGTAAACTTTATGTATGATGTCAGTCATATTTCGAGTTTCTTTTGTAGTTTTCAATTGAGTTTATTAATAAAAATACTTTAAAATGAATTAAGAACGACGTAAGCTGTTAGTGCAATTAGGAAAAACAAGAAAACAATTTGCTATTACCTTAACAGAAGAGCTGCTTAAACTCAGGAAATGCAATAACCGAGATACAGTTAATGGTATGTATTAATGTAATTTAGTTTAATATTTTTTAAGTAGTAACTCTATTTTTTTAAAGTACCGACGCACAGACTTCCTTATACCATTTGACTCTTTCTACATCGCTGTCATTATAGATGTTATGATTTACTTCGCATAGTTTTGTTCTACTTATTATTATTTTTGTGAAGTTTTTATTTCTGTGTGCTATATTTTTGTTGTTTCTGTTTACAGAAAATTCAGCTTCAAATTTGCAAGATGGTAGTTTAATCATAGTTTACCTAATATAAGTACATCCAGTACTAAACTATCTCTTCGATAAACATCGTCCTTTAGAAGATGATGTATTAAATGAACTTATTGACGATCTTGGCGTCTCAAGTTTAAATAAAAATAAGCCTCAAGCAGACCGAATCGTGCCGATGACTTCTTCTTCTGCATCTACTTCGACCCTCATCTCTCTTCTTCTTAAGTCATCATCATTATGAAGAAACTAAGTATATTGTTTATTTCTGTTATTTTTTAACCTTTTGCCGTCCGCTGCTGAACGAAAACCTCCCTTATAGAATGCCAGCCATCCCTATTTTGGGCAGCCCGCATCCATCCTGTACCCGCCACCTTTTTTAAATCGTCGGTCCACCTCACCACAGGGTCTCCTATACTACGTTTGCCTAAGCGTGGTCTTCACTCTAGCACGTGTTGGCTCCATCGGCCATCAAGGAGCCTCGAGACATCACCAGCCCACTTCCAATTCAGCAAGCTGATTCTATGCGCGATGTCGGTGACTTTAGTTCTCTGGCGAATGTCTTCATATCGGATTATATTTGCCAGAGAAACTCCAAGCATCGCTGATCGTTCCATTGCTCACTGAGCGACCTTAAATTTGTGGACCAGTCCTACGGTGAGTGTCCACGTTTCGGCGCCGTAAGTAATTACAGGTAGGACGCACTAATTAAAGACCCTGGTCTTGAGCGACAGTAGAATCGACAATTCAAAAATATGACGTAACCTCTCGTATGCCGCCCAGCCCAAATGTATTCTTCTTTTAGCCTACTTCTCAAAGTTGTGCCGGCCCAGTTGTATAGTTTGGCCTAGGTAGATGTATTCCTGCACATCTTCGAGTGGATAGCCATTTACGACCACTGGTCTCGGGGATACATGTTGATTGACCATAATTTAGGTCTATTCAATGTTCATCCCGAGACCTACTTGTCTTGAAAAATCGCTCAGGCTCAGGCAGGTTTAGCATCTCTTTCAAATCCAGCAGAGTCTCTGCCATGATGACAATGTCGTCGGCAAATCGCAGATGTGTCAAGTGTTGGCCATATATGTTGATGCCACGTCCGTTCCAATCGAGCGTCTTGAAGACGTCCTTCAATGCATTAGTAAAAAGTTTCAGTGAGATTACATCCTCTTGTCTTACCCCGCGGTGCAATTAGATTGGTCTTGTGCTCTGATCTTGTACTTGGATGGTCATGGTTGCGGCTTCGTACAAACACTTCAACACCTGGACATACCCACAGTCAATTAGACATCTCTGCATGGATTCCAGAATAGCCCAGATCTCGATGGCTTTTTCGTAGTCTACAAACGCTCGGCATAGAGACTGATTATATTCCTCGGTCTTCTGTATTATTTGCCTAAGTGTGTGTATGTGGTCTACGGTACTGGAGCCTTTTCGAAACCCAGCCTGCTCAACGAGTTGGAAATCATCGAATCTTTGGGCAAGACGGTTCGTGATTACCCTTGAAGTTATTCAGAAGAGCTTCACCCTTCTTGAAAAACAACACCACCACCTTTGCTCCATGTCTTTTGTGTAATAACATTATGGAGGATGGAATTGAAGATGTTAACCAGCTCTCTCAGAACTGTTCCTCGTGCTTTCAGAAATTCTGAGCTCATTCCGTCATCTCCTGGAGCCTTGTTGTTTCGAAGTTGTTCGAGAGCAATACTAATCTCGCCCAAGTCGATGTCGGGAAGCTCGCCTGACAGGTGACGTGTCAGTCTAGCTCGTAGGTCATCCGCTCTGTGGGACTCAGATGGAGGTACTCGTGATAAGTATAAATCGCTATAGTACTTTTCGATACTTTTCGATTGATTATGCACGTAATAAAAAAATGTACAATTTAATTAAAATAAAGTAATTTTTTAACAATTTTGTTCACGCTGAAGCTTAAATAATTCAAATTGATTTTTTCCAAATAAAAAGTTTTAATTAAAGTTATATATTATTTCATTTGACCTCATTCATCGTAGTACATTACTTATAAAAATACGAAGTATAAAAAGCTATCTACATTATTATGTTGTGTAATACATATTTTCATAAAAATGATTTAAGTGCTAGCTTCCCCTAAAATTAAATGTTTCACTAAATAAATATTACTGTAAATAATAATTATATATGAAATTTGGATTCCCTTGTGTATACGATCAACTGGCAGTTGACTCATTTAAATTATTTATAGTACAATGTAGATACGAACAACTGCAAAATCTCGGAAAATAAAAATAAATTACGTATTATGACTTAGTATAAATACGCCTAAGAGTATAAACAAGTAATGAAGAAGTTTACAAAAAAAAACCCAATTCGTTAAGAAATTATCACATATTTTCAATCTTTTCGCTCTGCTGTGAAATAAATAGCATTTTTGTTGATAACTCTTTTCACTTTGCACCCGTCGATATGTAGTATATCAGTTGTCTGGTTTCCATAGTACAAGCTCTGTTTAGTTTGGGATCAGATGGCCTTGTGTGAATAATGTCCCAGAATATTTATTTATATTATATATTTGTAACAGATAAATATAAAAATACATTTATAATATTTCAAAAACCATCAACATTACGATTTTGAATAAATCACCTTAATTGGTTAATGTCGTACAGAATAATATATTTAAAGTGAAACTTATGTCAACTCAAACCCAACTTATATCGAAGTGAATAAAATTTTCATGGAATTATTTATTATTCCGATTGTTATACCGGCCTTGAAAGTTTACAAAGCGAAATACCAATATTCATATGTAATATCTTTATTTCACTTTACTCAATTATGGTAATATTTTTCGTTGTCAATAATAAAGTTATTTTTCTTCAATTGGACGATAACTCGCAATCTTAATATTCCTATAAGCTAAAAAATACGTTGAATAACATCCATGAATGCTACAGTAAAAAGAGAACTACTGATAAAAGGCATTTCAAGGAGATTGTTTACATTTGCATTGCGAATAGATATATTTCATATTATGAGAGTAGAATTCCGCACAATGATTTTCTACAATTAACCAAAAAAACACATTATAAATAAACACACAGTGATCAGATATAAGCCCGAGACCTTCCTTATAGCCTAAATACGCTTAATCGCTTAATCATTCAATGAAAGTTAATTTTGTTCAGCAACTTGAAAATATATTAATGATTCAAGTGTTCTCTATATGTACAGGAACTTGTTCTATATAAAGGGACAGTGTATTTGATTATACCTTTCTTTTGAAAGCCAACTTTAAATTACACTTAAAATAATTAGTTAATTACTGATGAAATCTTATTTATCGCTTTTTAGTGCTCCTTCATTGCAATAAAATTGGACTTTAATTAACTTATAAGAAAATTGTTTTAAAACTAAGTAAAATTAATAATAATATGTTTCGATTTTATTATTATATATTTCATTCTTAAAAGAGATTTATGATTTATTAAACCATTTCTTCAAAATATATTTATTAAACAAATCCCGCTAAACTTATTATAAAAGATTAAACGTAGCGGATTTAATTATTTATTATTTGAAATATCAATCGTATTTACAAACATCAATGTCAAGGCTATTAATTGACTTCCCAATTTACCGTTGCCAGCGACAAAATCAGCTGAATAAATAAATCTATCAACTCGAAGTTGTTTATTAATTATACAATACAATCTCCTCTAACCGAAAAGGGATCGGAATGATCATTTGTGTTCACTGAGCGGAGTTCACGAGTGCGGCAGACAATAGATCAACTGCCAAAACCAACGGTACGAACCGCGGATATTACCGTGAGACATTTAATTTTCTACGTGAAAGGATAAGGCAAGTACAATTTCCCGAGCATCCTGGAGCGGGGCGCCTCAAATTGTGTTACAGCTCACCTAAAACAGAAGTGCGGCCGACGAAGGCCGTGACTGCGCAATGGCGACTACAATAGGATTGCCGTGCGATATTGAATCAAATGTAAGGTATCTTTAAATATTAATAACGCATACTACCTACATATATAATACTCACTACCTAACTATATAATACAGTATGTATCCATCCATGCCAACATTTCACGCAGCTATGATCTGTACAATAGCTATTTTCAAATTTAATTGGTATAGAATACTTACTTCTATAATTGTTATGTAAATAAAAATGTATTAATGTAATTACCTTATAATTGTATATAATATTAGAAAATGATAAAACATTACTAATTTATGTCAGTGGCGCATCTTGTAATACAATAATCTGGAGCTAGCTTGACTTGCGTGGAACTAGGTATTTCAGGCCGGATGCATCCAGATTCCCGGAATAAGCCGGCTACGTTTCCGCATTTAAATTGCTAGAACCTATTATAAAATGAGACTTATGTTATATACAAAAAGTATACCTCAACCAAAGAAAAAACATACCGCACAATACAGATGAAACTTTATCGCAGAAATTAATGATATTTTTTCAACACATTATTTTAGTTGTTAGATAGTTACAAAGCGAAGAGTTTAAAACACATGAGTCGTATTCCAAGTGATGAAGAAGCCTTATAATTCCAAACAAGGATCTGAAACATGTTAATCTTGAGTATTTTTACTAACATATTATTTAGTATAAAGTTTGTATTTAGTATATTTTATTTTATCGTCTAAAACAATAATTGTAAATAGAAATGATTCTTTTTTTGCATGTTCCTAAATTATTTAACCGGTGAAGAATTTTGATAAGTCGTTCTGCGTGCCGACACATGTTTCTGGTTCGTATAAAAACAGTTTTCTTTCTTACACAGATAATGCCAATTCATTGAATATGAATATTGAATATCGAGAACTTTAAAATTATCTTTAAAATGATCCGCTTATAATCTTGCATTTTAAATATAATGATTTTAAATAACTTATTACTATATGCTTATTATATAATATAAAATAAAGTGTTACATCCTTGAATCTAGCGAGTTATTCCCTTAAAAGAAAATCGTTTTGGAGTACTCGACATACCAAGGTCAAGTTAATTGTTATTGATAATATACGAATGTTAGACACGCTCGACTTTTTTTGAAACATACATTATGGATAAGAATATCTGTAATGGCTGTTAAGTGCCAATCCAAATTAAACTGTGAAGTTTTGACGTAAAACAAACATAACACAGCGTATATTCACAATGAACTTGTTAATTCTAAACCTTCTCGCTGTCCTATTTCAAATACATATTCTTTTCTTTACACAAACAAAGAATGTTTTTCATATTTTAGTGATTACATTGGCATCTCATTATAATTCCTATTCTAAATCAACATAAACATTTTCGCAATTAGACATTTGTTTTTATTTCGTATTCATTTGTTTTATATTATTATATATTATATTTGTCAATTTATATTTGTATTTTCTTTCCTGTTAGCTTAAAGTTACTTATAGGCGAATGTAGTTGGAGATTATCGACGTCATCCGAATGATTCATGATCATGCGGGACTGTCTCGTTAGTCTAGTCAAATAAGTCACTTGGTGGTAGAGCTTTATGCAAGTTTTTCTGGGTAGGTACCACCCACTCATCAGAAATTCTACCGTAAAACAGTAAACAAAGGAATAGACATTGCACCTGACTAATCGACAAACTCTCTCTCACACTTAACGTGTTGATTTTTTTTTATGTTTTCATAAAATGCGCCACCAACCTTAGGAACTAAGATGTTAGGTACCTTGTGCTTGTAATTATACTGGCTTACTCACTCTTCAAATTAGAATAAAACAATACCAAGTAGTGCTGTTTTATGTGGCATTTAATTTCATAGCTTGGAAACGCAGAAGATATCACTGATTCATCGATCGAAAGGATCGTTGTCGTTTTGGCAAAGAATAAGGGCTGCCCGCTGCGTACACCTCAATATCAGGTAAGTATGAGTTAATTCAAATTCATCAAGAAATAAACAAAAAACATACGATAGGTGTAACAATAACTATTTGAAATGCTTTGTGAGGAATATATAAAAATGTAATTGATATTGTAATATATTTAAAAATAACAATCGAGCGACGCCATGAACAAATAACAAGATACGTCATAGCACTATAGTATGACTACAATGCAATGGTTCCGGTAATCAAGAAGTTTGTATATATATGAAAACAGATGCTTTGGTTGAGCGTAGTCTAAATTTTTTAAAATCATGGCCCGCTTCTCTTTGTTTCTGTTTATTTTTGTCATACTTACAGTTAGTGTACTGTGTGCTGATAGTAATGCAACAACGGTCAGTCCTGTACCTACCACTTTGCCACCGACTGGTACAAAAAAACCTGATGTAAGTACCACGTTGAAGTTTCTTATAAAATAGAAACATATTTTTTTAGTTTCATGTAAAGAAAACTTTTTTCATCGTGTTTTATTTTGTTTCGTGTATGGAAATTTATTATGTGATTATTTAAATAAATGAACGTCCTTCTTAGTATTATTGTATTCGGACTTAAGGGAATGAGCCTATGTACAAGTGAGATGTAAGATATGGTTTATCGTTCTTACAGTCTATAGGGTGACCATTTACAATCATTGGCCAGTGGCCCATATGCCACTATACCTATATGTTATGCAGAACAAATAAAATAAAAAGTTTTGGTTTGACGGATTGAGTTGAATTATTGTACACCTATTAGTAACATCAGCGTTAAGTAGTTTAGGCTTTGTTTAGTTAAGAATAAATATACTTTCTTAAACATTAAAATGTTTTCTTACAGGTGCTAAAAGATATATTTAAAGCAGCTGCTGATATACCGACTGGATTTATGGATGCTTGCCGGGATGTAAGTGAAATCATTTAATAATGATAATTAATACAGACAAAAAAACATAAGACAAATATATTGTATCTATTTGAGTTATTTAGAACATCCCGGGATCAAATAAAAAAAAAATTGCTAAGTCATTTGTGGACGTTTTTTAACGTCATTTAGCTAGAGATTAAAATTTAGAAACATGTGTCTCAAATTATTATAACTAATAATAGCAATCATTTAGATGTACGTGCAATCAATATTTAATCGGAAAAAAAATGTCAACAGATAATATAATTTAAGATAATACCCCGGCAGAGCAATATTTTATAGTAACGAACATATAATTGTATTCAGCAACAACAACACCATTACTAACGACTTAAGGTATCTCAAAAAGAATCACAAAAATTCGCTCAATAGAGAAAACATTACCTAAACTTAAAATTTAAAAATTTGTAGTATGAGCGTACAATTATGTTTTTAATTTGATAAAAAGAGATTTTTTTTTTAAAGTAGGTAGTTATATGTTTCCTTGCAGAGTTAAAATTGATATATGACATTTTAGTTGCTAGTTATAAAACATATTATTACCACAGCAGCGACGTCGATTACAGCTTCTCCTATAATTTAATATTCATAAACTGTTTCATAAACTTTTAAATTAATTCCGTATTATCTTTGTTAAGTTTGATCACGATTTAAAAAGTACATTAAGCCGTCGATCTTAAATATAATCTGACCGTAAAAGAAAATTTTTGGTAGGAAAATTATTATTTTTATATAAGCATTTAAAAAGAATCTACATGTATAGTATAGTTACATAATTCTAACTTTGCTGATTGTCTCATCAGCTAGCCTATAAGAACGCAAATGTCCTGGGTTTAAAATCCGCGTCCGGCCAATAAAATTTATTTGGCTTGTTTCTGTCGAAAAATTATTAGTAGTGGTAAAGTTTAATTAAGTCGACTCTGCCGTGCCACGTGCGCCTGATCTTTCAACGTGAGTATGAGAAAAATTAAGAGTGAGAGAATAGATAATGAGCTTGTGGCTCATAACTCATTCAAGCTACGTGACGTAACTCTTACGCATAGTACAGTTTACAGCATAGTAACACTGTCGTATTAGGACTTTACATACATGATCATGTTAGTATAAAAAAGAACAATATTGATAAGCAAGAAAACAATAATAAATAATCCTGTTATTTCTAGACGTATTGTTTCTCCTATTTCATTGTGTACATTTTATTGTGATTATTTTAATAAATAGTTTTTTTCTTTTTCAGACGTCAAAAGCTTTTTTCGACCTTTTCGGGTAACAATGGACAAAGATGAAAAACGAAGAAACGAATCTAATAAAGTATTCCATAATAATGTTTGTGTAATATTATTGATGTTTAAATCATGAACTAAATATATAAATATATTTGTACTGAGTTTGTTTAATTTATAGGGTTCCGTACCCAAA
Source organism: Nymphalis polychloros (assembly GCA_905220585.2). Classification (NCBI taxonomy): domain Eukaryota; kingdom Metazoa; phylum Arthropoda; class Insecta; order Lepidoptera; family Nymphalidae; genus Nymphalis; species Nymphalis polychloros. The sequence continues at coordinate 7,280,536 of HG992245.1, read as the reverse complement.
GGGTAAGACGGGAACCCTGAGACTCCGCTGTCCGTCCGTCCGTCTATCTGTCACCAGGCCTTATCTCATGAACCGTGATAGTTAGACAATTGAAATTTTCACAGATGATGTATTTCTGTTGCTGCTATAACAACAAATACTAAAAAAACAGAATAAAATTCATATTTAAGGGGGCTCCCATACAACAAACGTGATTTTTTTTGCTCGATATTGATAACGGCAACAGGTAAACGCTTGAAATATTCACAAAATATTTAGTTATATGTTCACTTTAAAAAAAAATTAAATTAAAATAAAACAAATATTTAAGGGGGCTCCCATACAATAGACAAGATTTATTTGCCGTTTTTATAAATAATGATACGGAACCCTTCGTGCGCGAGTCCGACTCGCACTTGGCTGATTTTTTATTGTTATTATCTTAATTTACTATGATAGCTTTAAGCGCACAGTTATAAACAAACAAACACCAGAATAACGGGGAGACATGGGAGGACATGAGGCATTTGTATGTAAAATAAAAAGGTGTATTGTGTTAAAGCGAATAAATTATTATTATTATTATCTTTTAACTTTTAAAGATTCTCTTCTTTCGAAGGGGTTAAAGCTTGAAACGCGGGCCGTAGCCAAGCGTTAAGGAGTGTTGCTTATATTAAATACGTGGACGATAAAGTGGATGATGACATAAACTTTCGGGTGATACGGCAGGTGTTAAGGATTATGGCTTTCTGGAGTATGTGGAGGATATATGTTGGTATTTGTAAGGTATTCAGGCTTTGTGTCAAAGATTTTGGCACGATACCTGTGGATGATAGGACTATTGGGACTATGTGTACTGTTTGTGCTTTCCATTGAGTTTTAATTTCTATGGCAAGATCTTGATATTTACTTAATTTTTCTAATATTGTGGTTTGTATGTTATGTGAATTAGGAACGGCTATATCGATAAGATAAACGATTTTATTGGTTTTATTGTGAACGGTGATATCTGGTCTATTATAATGAATAGTTTTGTCAGTTATTATTGTTCTGTCCCAATAGATTTTGTGGTTTCTGTTGTCTAATACACTTTCCGGCTTATATTTGTAATATGGATTCATTTCTGTTATAAGTTTATATTTGGTGTATGATTGCAGCTACTTGATCATGTCGATGCTTATAATCGGTCTGTGCGAGAGATATGCAAGCTCCCGTTATGTGCTGAATAGTTTCAGAGACAGTGTCTGCATAAGTCAGTAGGCTGGTTGTGATCTTTAATTATAAACTTCCTATAGTTACGAGTCGCTATTATTTGGTCTTGAATTATTATTATTATTATTATTGTGGATTACCTGCCTGTGAGTAGTTTTTGCCGCTCATAGTCATTAATACTTAAAGCAATATTATACCATTGCTTACAGCATTAATCCATCAACTATTGTAAGGTATCATGTCCCTTGTTTTATATTTAGACGGATTTACTCTCGTATAAACCGGAACACAGCAATAGCTAGAAGGTATTGTTGTGTGGCTTAAAATTTGATTGTACTCCACAAAGCTTACCAATTTTACGAAGAAATTATTAATACTTAGTTTTAATTATATATTATAAATTTAAAAGGCACTTTTTGCTAACCAATCCCCTAACTTTTTAATTGATATAATACTTAAGTTATATTTAAAGGCTTTGAAAAAATCATTGCGGTATGTGAGATATAAGTTCTGTAGTTCGTTTTCATCTTAATAAACAAAGCTACTTAACATAAGTTAGGAAATACAAATAAAAACCGTTGATGTGTTTGACAGTTTTCATTTATATGTAAACATAACAACAATTTTAACACCAAAAGTCACAATAGAAAACCAATGAAAATATCGTCCTGAGTTCACAAAAAGACAATGCTATCCTAACAATTGCCATGGCGAAAGACTTTAGCGAGTTGTTGGTTTAAAAGAGCAAACTAGATGTTACTAGTGCATAGTAAATATGGCTAGCATCAACTCGACCGTGTTGGTAATAGTGACATTGTTTGCTGTGACTGTAATTTGCTTAGACAACGATACCAGTGGCGCTTCAGATGCCGCAACGAAGGAGCCAAAACCAAGTGGCGTAAGTAGCTTGTTAATATGACCTATATTTTGAAGCAGAGTTCCTTCATTTTGACATTACACATTCATTAACATACCGCGTATAAAAATAATGTCCGCGTGGAATGGTGGCAAGACTGTTGGCAGCATTTCTCCTTTGAATTGCAAAACCAGTAGGCCCATTAAGATGAGATGTTTTGTTGTAATATTTTTAATATTATAGAACAGTTCAGTAATTTTTTCACCTCTGTTTGTAAAAAGATTTTCTTTTTGTTTGCTTAATATTTATAAAATTGACAAACTTTAGTGTTTTCAATAAAATAAAAAAAATATCGTCATCATCAATAATTGAAGAAAATATATTTATATGAAGTCAATTATATTACATTCATTTTAAAATAATTAAAAGTGAGATTTTATATATAATAGGGGATATTTTCAGGCATTAGCCAGTCTCGGGAGGATGATAGTTGATGTTCCCCTGGGTATCGTTGAAGCGTTTAAAGACGTGAGTATTTTCTTTCTGTACAATATACGAAATAAATAATTTTAAAAACATACCATACTTTAATACTTCATGTTCTAAGAGTTATAACTATAGCACATCATATAGAGATTCGAACAATCCAAAAATAATATTAAAAATCAATCGTACAGTTTCCTAATTACAGTGTAAACTCTATAATATAACGACGTTCAAGGGACTGTGCATATTTTGACGTTATAGAGTCTTCTCTTGTGAGTGAAAAGAAGAAAAATCTGTATTAGAAAAAGAAAAAGTTTATTTCAGACTAGTGTTAGTAATTAAAAGCGCTGTAGGTGAAACCATGATAGTATAGCTTGATTCAAATCTTCATATTTAGGTTTCTTTAATTCCTTCTACATTGTGGACACGGTAAAGGGACTAAATCCAAAGCGTCTACCAACATCACTTATCTTCTCTCCCGCCTCTAGTGCGCGTATCAGTAAAACTTTTTCATTAATACACAGTGATTTTCTCTTATTTGCCATGTTTACAGTTTGAAAGTTTGTGAGCAACTAAGAATATGATAATCCCAATTTAAACAACAGAACGGATTTCTTAAAAAGTTCGGTATGTATGATGCTGACAGTCGAGTTTATTACGGGCTAGGATAATAAAGCGAAAAAAGAACGTACACAGCTGCGCAGCTTTTACTAATTTTGGCAGCTTAAAAAGTACTTTTTATTATTTAATTGTTGTCGTTATTGAGGGTGGGTGTAATGCTATATAGTGTATCATTGTATGGAAGACAGGCTGAACTAACCAAAGCCGAGTGATTTTGACGCTTTAGGGAGTTTGTCGTAATATCGAGTGACGTTACATGAGTTTACACTGTATGATTTTTTTTTAAATTAATATTATATTTCCAATCATATGGGGAAACAAAGAAGTTACCTTTTTGCAAACGGATGACAATGATTCGCACTCATTACTCTCAGTCACATATAAATAAATAAAAATATATATTTAATAAATCTAACAAAAACATCTTATATGAAACTTTTTGACTTTCATTTCGTTTTAATACTTAAATATACAAATTTTTAATTTTCAGGGTGCTGAAGTAATCGAAAGTGTTGTTCTCGCGATAGTGCGTGGTATTTTCACCTAAATATCCAATTTAACTTTGGCGGGAGTTCAAAATCCAGCAGGCTCGACTGTGCACTATATAAAGTTTAATAACATAAATTAAGCAATAAGTTAATATACAAACATATACATAAATTTAATTTCAATTATATTCAATACCTTTTAATTAACAAGTATTTTTATTATTTGTATTCTTTAAAATGTCCAATACTCTTTTAATTTCGTCAGTAAATTAAAACAAAAGTCCGTTAACTCTTGTCTGTCTTGCAGCTTGACGTAGTTATAGACTCGTTCTACATTTTTCTTAAATAATTTAAATAAAAAAGAAAATAATTGGTCGGCAGTGACTTACAATCTCAATTTTATTTATTTTTTATCTTTAGCAGTTTATTATTATTTTGTTAGATTCCAATATATATTCCAATGTCAAAAATAATAATCATTTATTACTTGTATGACTCTCGATATTATTTTTAATTATATTAAATGGTAATGCAAAAATTATAGTGAAGAAAAATATTCTAGGGACTACATAGAAAAAGAAACACATATTTTAATATCCCATTTATTTATTATAATCGAGTTTATGGCATCTACATTTAAAAAAGATTTTTATCAATAAATCAACAAAAATATATTATTATATCAACACGAAGCACATTACGAATATAACATAAAAACATAGACGTATTTTAGAACACACACACAAAAAACTACAGATACATGTCCCACAACTACATAAAGTTTCGAGAATTCTAGCTTTTATTAAAACATTTCTATATATATTATGTATATAATGATTCAGTTACTTTCTTAATAAATAAAGAAATATTTATCGAAATAATAAAACTCGCCTGTCAAGTTAAAAAGAAATTACAAAGTTTTTATATTAAAATATATAATATCTTATTTTTAAGAAGTTTTCCTTTATCTCGTTGAAAATCACAGTCACGAAAATTGTTAAAGGAATGATGGAGATAAAAAAACATTTAGCTTATATTATAAGTATTCTATTTACAAAATGTTTAAATGGTGGGCTCAACAAAGAAAATACTGGCTCTACATTAGCTTAAATTAAATTTATATAATATAATATACTAAGAGTACCAACATTTCATTATCATATTTTATCCAGCGTCATTCTATATCAAAATATCACACAACTTATACATTCACTTACGACCTTACCTTAACATTTAATTACGATTGACTTTAAATCGCGCAGTACATGAAATGAAAACTAATGAATATTAAAATAAAAGTATGCAAAATTAAGAAGTATTATCATGCAAATGTTATTACTGAGATTTCTAATGCTACTAAACTACACACATATTTAATCAAAATTTATAGGAGATCAAGATTTTTTTTCAGTTATTTAATAAGAGTAACGATAAGTATCAAGAATAGAGGTTATCATGCGTTAGAGGATTATCTATTTGACTAGACCATTAACGTTGATGTAATTATTGGTGATGTTCTGAGGTTTCTTCTCCAAGTCAACGTCGAATGTTATGTAAGTGGGATTTGTTACGGCGCTATTCTGATTATTTTGTGAATTCTTGAAATTATATTGTTTCGTTTCGAAAACTTCGTCTGTTTCTTCCTCGATCCTCGGACACATATTGAGGTACGGTGATACATTACCATCATAGTCCGATTCTGAGCCACTTCTCGCTGGCAAGTTGTTCAAAGTTAACATAGGAGTCAATTCGGATCCTTGACTATGATCAGAAGCCCTCGAGTTCAATTTGCGTGCGTCAAAGTCAAACTTTGCGTTCTGAGCTCTTGGACTAAATATGGACTGGTTAGTTGGGCTCATTTGCAGATAGCCTTCGTCATCTGTAAGTATATAGCAATGATATGATGCTAAATTATATTTACTACTTGAACACATAAACTTAAAAGATCATGCAACAGTAAATAACGGTGAATAAGATTGAAAGACAACAAACACGCTAAATATTTACCAATTGCGATTAACATATATGTTAACTATTTAAAAATATTAAATGTTATATACACATCTCGTTAGTAAGGTGACGAGGAGACACATGCTGTTTTATAACACATTTCATTACCGTATTGAATCAGTTCCGTGATCAAAATGGTGTATTTTCCATTCCGTCTGATAAAAGGAAAATACGCTTATATGAAAAAAATATTAGGAAAACTCTATTCAATATATTTTATTGAAAATGGGATATACGCTGTTTATACAGCGTGTAATAAAATTCGTGTCCGACCCGTGAAGTGGTTATTAGGTATCGTGTGTCGGTTCTATTTATGTAATAATTTTTAAAATACTAAGCAAAAAATTTATCCCGGTTTTTTTTTTTAAATTAAATGACGAATATTTCTTGGCTACACAGGTGCGGGCAATAGCGCTCGATAGCTCTTACCTATCGGGTAGCTAAGACACGAGGTCATGACCTCAGTAGTCCACGTTTTACCACCAACAGTGTCGTTAAACACAATTAATATATTTTTTAAGTAATTTTTTTGCTTAGTATTTTAAAAATTATTACATAAATAGAACCGACACACGATACCTAATAACCACTTCACGGGTCGGACACGAATTTTGATACAACCTGTATATGCTATATGCGATTAAATAAAATTATTTTTATCGGCTTTACCCTTAAATGTTGTTGATGAGGATAATTAGTTAAACAAAGCTGTTTTTTTTTTCGAATGTTAAATCTTTTACTAAACAACGTTTTATAAGAAAAACCCTAAGTATCCACGGTATATACTTATATGACATTTACTATTATATTTCTTATTTAGTAATAACAAACAATTAATTGAACTAGAAATTGCACTTTTTTAGTGATAACTAGTGAATTTACTTTTGAATCCGATGTAATAAGTAAAAAAAAAAAGTTAATTGTCACTGTACTTATAAAGTCAGGTTAATAAGCAATAGAAGTTATTTTCATATAAATTTAAATAAAACCGCTATCTTTTAACTAAAACTATTGATGGGTACTCTCACTACAACTGACTACTAAGAAACGTTAAGGATGATTAAATCCCAGATCATGAGAAATATTTGAATAGCCGTGCTATTTCACGCTGCACGGTTTGTCGTAGTGTGTTGATGATACGGTTGTTTCGAGTGCTAACAGTCGCGAGACTAGTAAGTAAAGCTATTATTGCCGCGTCTGAACTCTGTCCGGTCGCATCGGAGAGTGCATCTGTTTTTGCGCAAACTTTTAGGCATAATAATATATCCTGCAGAGATTCTCCGTTGAAAAAAGCCGCTGTGACCAAAATCGATCAGGAACATATCAAAGGCCGCTAAATGTTAAGTAATTTGTTCGATGTTTCTTTATGGATGATCGTTCGTTCGTCGATGTAGATGTAGTCTAGTTAATCACATACCGTGCTGGAGTGTAGGTGTTGGTGGAAAGAAGCTTTTAGCTTCGTTTACATAGTGGTGCGGGCTCGGTGTCACCATGTTGTTGTAGTCCGGCGCGCACATCATCGCCAAATAATCCTCTTGACCTTCAGCTTTCACATTCAAGTCCATGTACGCTGTATTCAAATCTACGTAGTGCTAAGAATAAAAAATATATATTACACTAATTTATCTTAAATTTTATTACATCAGTAGTAGCAGTTTTAAATTCGTCTCTTTAGAAACAGAGGATTTTATTTTTAAAATAAATTCGAGAAACTTGTACATCTAATATCGTTACAAACCAAACCACTACTACAACACATAAATAGTCAGTTACTAGTACGATTGTTGTGATAGTTATATCAAAATCAGCCATTTACGATAAATGTCATTTCTTCTTATAAGGAAAATAAATTTTTATACAGTATTTATTGTATTGTAAAAAAATGTCTTACATTTCGCACATTATCCTCAAGGAATGAGCCGAGGATCTCCTGTAATTGGCCGAAATTTGGTCGCGCTGTAGGTTTTTGTTGCCAGCAGCGAAGCATCACGTCATATAACTTGTTGTCTGCATACTGCGGTTTATCGAGACGGTGACTATAAAAAGAAGCAAATGTTCAGATATTATTTACATTTTCCATGACATAAAATAGCAATAAAACAAGACGACACGTTGTTAATTGCAATAAGTGTAAATAAAGCAAGTATCTCATAGAAAAAAATACACAAATACTTATCAAACTAATTTAAACCGGATAATAACCGGTTTATTTCGGATCCGTGGACTTTATCAACTAGGTCACGTTGCCTTAAAGTATTAAGCAAGTTAGTAAAGTTACCAGTTCTTATACTTTATATACTTATTATGCATATTTTATCTTCACAGTCGTAACTGGTACTGTATCATACAAATATTGTTAGTTATAACTATGTTATTAGAATACTTTATGACTGCCTCGTTGGTCTAGTGGCTAGATATAAGGCCGCAGACCCGGTGGTCCTGGGTTCAATTCCCAGGTCGGGCCAATAAATAGTTATTGGGTTTTTCTGTCAGAAAATTCTCAGTAGCAGCCCGGAGTCTGGAAGTTGGAAGTGTGTACACACCCGTGCCTCGGAAAGCACGTTAAGCCGTTGGTCCTGCGCCTGAACTCTTTCCGGTCGTGTCGGATTGCCGTCCCATCGGATTATGAGAGCTAAGGAAAAGAGAGTGCGCCTGTGTTTGCGCACACACTTGTGCACTATAATATGTCCTGCGCAGTTGGCTAATCCCTCTTGAGATTGGCCGCCGTGACCGAAATCGGTCTGGAGGACCTTATTATTATTATTAGAATACTTTGATATATAAGTTTTCAGTGCGTATATACTAATGGTTTGTAGATGTTTATTTAATTTACAATTATAAGAGAATAAAGTAACCTTATTATTGTACAAGCGGGGACCGCCACAGACTACAGACTAGACACCACTAGACCAAAGGTTTATTATTTATCTAACATCCAAAAAGTAATAGCGTGTTTTTTTGTAGTTATATTTTATGATCAAGCGGCCACTTAGACTATTATATGAGTTCGTGTATTGTTCGTCCATTGTGTTAAAACTACACTTATGTAAATGTTGTAGGTATTTACTTAAAGGTTTTTGTGAAATAGATGAATGGCAACTCGTATCGCATATTTTTTTTACAAAAAATTATATAATGGCATCGCTATGCATTCGGGCGTTAACCAAATAAATAAACGAAGAATTACCCATCTGACAGCCACTGCACAAGACTGGTTGGACTGACATTCGGGTAAGGAGTTTTAGCTAGAGAAAATAGCTCCCACAATACAATTCCAAATGACCAGACATCTGATTGTGTAGAAAATATCCTATCAGTCATACATTCAATCGCCAACCATTTCACTGGTAGTGGACTCTGCAAAAAATATATAAAATTGAGATTGAGTCAATTCATAAAACTTTACTGAATAACTAAAAGTAGAAGACGATTAACAATCAGAATCGTCTATTATGGGCAAACAATTTAAATTGAATCGATGCCTCTATTCCATACCGCCATCACAAAGTTATCGCAACTTTGTGATTGCGGTAAAAACTTGAACGAAAATATGAGATGAGATGGTTAGAAAGTCACCATGTAGGTATTTACTTATTAGTTAACATGCTTAAAAAGCAGAATAAAAATATGTCATGTATATTTACATTCTCTTGCTTCTTGTATTCATCATTTTTATAAATGCTTCGCGCTAAGCCGAAGTCGCAAATTTTTACTATATTGTCTTCGGCTAACAAAATGTTTCTTGCTGCTAGATCGCCATGCAATACCTGAAAAAGATAATAAAGATAAGAATTAATTTCTTTATTGAAAAAGCGGACTACGATATTATTAATCGATGTAGATAAAAATCGATATAGTTTCGTTATAAAATATTAACGTCTTAAAGCGACAGACTAAACTACGAGTAATTCTTAATCAGTATTCATCACAAAGGTAAAGTTCTAAATTAAGTTAAATTATAAACTTTAAATTCTTTCTTTCTTCCTTTATTCCAACAAAACAATTTAATAGTTTTAACCATTTCATGTTGTCATAGCCAGTTTATAAAATTCAGTTATATCAAAAAAATAACTCACAACATTGGTACAAGGAACAAACACAAATTAATTACTCCCGTTACTCGACTGTATAGAGTCAGTAACTGTTTTGTGGGTCAATGTATACGGTTCTACAACAGGATCCCAGAAAGCGTTCAAAATGCCTCAGTGGCTAAATTTAAAAAAATTGTAGTCACGCTTGTGTGCTAAAGGTTATTATACAATTAATGATTTTATGAACGATAGCACACTTTGGGAATGACACGACCGCCGCATGACTATTTCTTTTTTTTTTTGTGTACAGTACATGGTACTTTAAAAAAAGACAAAAAAAACAACCCGCTGAGTTTCTTTCGCCGGTTCTTCTCAGGGCTGAGTATTTCTTTTGCGAACCGGTGGTTAGTTTCTAGATTGTCTAAGAAAGTGTAATACTTCAATATTGAATAAAGTATTTTGAATTTGAATTTGAATAACGTATACATACTAACATGACTTTATATATATTATATTTATACGCGAATTGATTTTCTCATCTCGAAATGATATTTGTATATTTTTTGACAAGAAACCCTTAGTTGCATTTCTTTAGGTAAATATGAAAATAAAGCCGAGATAATAATGTACTATTTTCATTGTGATTATTGTAATAATTTAAATAATACTGGCATAGCATATAATATTATAACTATTTCATTCTTCTTTTTCATATATTTCAATAACCTACCTTTCTATTAGCCAAATATTCCATGCCTCTCGCGATTTGGAAGGCCCACGCTAATAGATCTCTTGAGGTCAACGGTCGTGGGTTCCGCCCTTCAAAACTATAGTCACTCTCGTAATTTGATCGCCATTCCGGTTGAACATATCCCGTCTCAGAAACTGAAAATGATAACGACAAGTTGTATGAATAATTTTAATCACAAGTTACAATTAATTATTGTTATGTAATAATGGAAATATAATATTATGTATTTTTTATTTATTTTTTTATTATATTAGTCCGAAATCCATACGAGCTAGTTCCAAAAAGGAGGTGGTGAAGTAGATGTCAGAAGCAAAGAACTAGGCCTAATTTTGATCATATATGATCTATTACCATGAATACAACATCATGTCTGTTCCAACCATAAAAGGCGTAAAGACAAATATACAACGTTGATATTGAATTGACGCTATATCATTGGTCGAGATCTAGAATAATCTATGATATTCGTTATAGATTCGAATTGATTTTGAATGTTAGTAACGAGGTTAATATAAGTAGTTACGTGGCATAGTGTTGTACTATAAATTGAGATATATTTATGCATAATACGGCAGAGCTATTGTACAATAAAGCAAATAGCATCCGTAAATCTAAGGTTTGTTTCTCTTTTTCGTCGTTTTTCGATGCGAAAGGCTACGTTGAATGATACGAATAGGATTTTTACCAAATTGCTGCAATAAAAAATGAAGTATAGTTTGGCGATGGAATATCTATCTAATCCTATATTATCAAAAGTAAAAGCTGTTTTTTCTTAGTTAGCTATAAGCGACTAAATAGCAGGCGTGAATGTATTAAATATTGATAAAAACATATTTAATAGCTTACTCTTATTTAAAAAAATACTTACGAAGCATTTTCCTTATTAAAATAGCATACAAATTTCCATAACAAAATATTATAACAATGACTATGCAAAAAATTCATAAAATCTGTGCGATAATTCCAGTGAATGATCGAAGAATAAACAAAGCATGATATGCAAAATTTAATTAATTTCAAACGTAATTTGTGTACCGTTATATGATTTACTAGCTTAAAAAATGTCCAAAGTAATGATTGATTTCAACATTTAATAGTATTTCATAAGTAAACCAACCGTATGTTAACATAAAGGTAATATTATTTCAAATTAATCGCCAATTGAGTGGGTACTGTAAATATTTAATGTCAAAGTGGATATATTTTATGACTAACTAACGGACGGTATACGTTGCTATTCAATTTTCTATAAACAGTTATCGGATACGTACAACATGTTACCTTTGTACCTTGATATAGTATACGTTAAAGATTTTAATATACTTCTCAACAACAACTGTAACAATTATTTATAACTCAATCCGATAAATAATTTGCAAGCGCGTATAACACGAACAAAAACAAGAAAATATAAAATATGAATAATGAATTGTAAGATAAAAGAACTCCGAATTCGAAATTTAAAATTTGAAATACACCAATTACGAATACATTATTTACCTCGAACGAACTCCACGTGCTGGTTAGTATTATCTGTGTACAAGTTGAGAAAATTTCAATAAAAATACCACGGAATTAACTAATTAGTGATTAGTAGAATACAGGCCATGTAGGTATAAACCCGACCTGAATAGTCCGTGTTACTTAGAATAATTATAAAATAAACAACTCATTAAGGAAAATATAGAGGAATGTATTGACAGTTCTATTTTAATTTAAATTATAATTTCATTTGAATAAGTATGTGTTTGCTTAATTAAATAGGTGATGTGGCTTTTAGTAAATCATTGAAGCAATTACCTTTCCTGCCGGATCTATTTGTATTGGCGGTGTTTACAAACGTGTGATCCGTTTCTTGAGTGTGATTAGAACCGAAATAATCCGACTGCATACTGAAATGTAAAAAAGAAACACGTATATTAATGTTTTTTTTATTTGTATTTGTATTTTTATTAAAAAGTATTTAATGGGTTTACTATTTAATCATTATTTATACTCTTTACCGGTAGTGAAATAGAAAAAATTACCCGCTACTTCCCGTGCTGTACGAAAATGCTCTGTTTTCTCTACCGAGATTCTTCTCCTTGTTATCAGTCAGCTGATCAATAAATACTTCTCTATGCTTTTGCATGTAATTGTGTATGTTGCCAAACTTACAGTATTCCACGATTACAATCAATTCCCCTGTAACGCAAACAAACACGTCACTCAGCTATTAACACGGCGTAATAAAAATAGAACAGGCGGTAAAGGCGTGTATACACTTAGTCTATTATTTTTTTAAAACAAATATTATGTAAAACACAAAATGCTATCTGACGATTAATGCCATTGAAATTGATGTCATTGTCAATGTGCTACCAACTGTGACTATAGTCATATTGGGTTTTAGTACCGTGCAATTCAAATAAAAGTGGATTACTCAGCTCTGACATCACAACAATCTAAAAAATATCGTTTTAGTATTAAAATTAATATAAGGAAAACCAATCTAAACTGATGATACTTCTTGACATTTTCATACGTTTCAATACATTTTTTTTTAAAATTATATATGAAATATAAATTTTTAACATTCTAAAAACAGATTTTGGTTGGAGACTGGTTCCATGACAATGACTTATATTTACGCTCGTTTTAATTGAGACTCATCGTTTAAGTAAATTAATGACAAAAACAGTTGCGAACAAATGTTCTTTGATTTATATATCACATCTGTCGCGGCTCATAATATTTTATAATATAAAACATGTACCACAAACTAATTTATACAGCCATATTGCTTTTTAAAATTTACGTTGTATTATATCTGAATGTATGATAATGTGTGCGACAATTTATCCTATAAAGTATATTTTAAAATACTCCTAAATTAAATTAAATATGTTGACATTCACATCTTTCGTTAAAATATAAAACCAAAGCACGTGCAACTTAGCACACATGATAAATGCGAAAACTTTTGTTTTCGTAAAAATCTTAAAATATAAAAATGTCACACTCAGTATCGAAAATAAATTTCAATTTGATTGCGTCCCAAGAAGGCTACAAAAGAACACTTACTTTTTCCAACATTCTTTGTACAGGCACCAAGTAAATTCACAATGTTCACGTGTTTTCCCAGATGTACCATGATCTTTAATTCAGAAGCCAATGCCTTAATATACATGTTATCTGCGGTCTTTTTAACCATTTTAACAGCAACCGGCGTTGTCTCCTCAGCGTTGATGATACCACGGGCTTCAGCTTTATATACGACGCCGAAAGCACCTGCACCTAGTTGCTTTCCTGAAATAAAATAAAAAAAGGATTATTATAGGTTTTAACTTTTAACTTAATATGTCTTTGATAAATGTAATCTATAATGAAGTCTGGCCTGGCCTACAATATAATCAGACAAGGACTCTACGATGTCAAATGTAAACCCATATTTATATTATAAACGAATTTATATCAAATTAATCCTGATACGTAGATTGTGATGCTGCCCGGAAATAAACATGTAGACACATTAAAATAACATTACAATAAATTAAAGGTAAGATAAACCAAAAGCCCAAACCATATGTCTGTGAAGATACAAATACAAAAAATATTTAGTAATTTATAAATTAAATACTACTTTTAAAAGCAAGCATCTACGCCTAACAATTGTAGTTAAAAAAAAATAGCATTTCAATTTTGTTCTGACTGGATTTTAGATCGTACAATAGTATTACCTAAAACAAGTTTATCAGCTGGATACTCAAATCTCTCATCATACGGCAACAGTTCCGCTTGTTCATCGATACCAAGATCTGGATTAAGAGATCTCGTTACCCCTTCTTTGAAGTATAATAAGCCAGCTGCAGCTAATTCTTTCCTAAACTGTTTCTCTTTACGTATCTTCCACACTAGATAAATAATTAACAAAACTAGACAGAATAATATCACTCCAATGATACTGAGATATATAGCAGATTTAAAAGGTGATTTTTCTGAAAATGTGAAAAGAAAATAATTAAAAACACGTGCACAAAAAAAAGTAAAGACTCAACTAGGATTATAAAATAAACAATTTACCTTTTATAATTAAATTGTAAGACCTGTGCTTAACGATTCCTCCGCTGTTAGCGACACATTCGTATTTGTTATAATCGTCAATCGTTTGCTTTATATAAATAGTCGAGTTTACAGTTGTATAATTTAAATAGTCCACGAATATATCTATGTTACTATCATTATGCAACACTTCACCATTCTATAGAAAAAAAAACTTATGTATTAATAGGATGTTTTTTGATTCAATTTGTTTGTTCAATTTTCGACGTGTAACTTCTATAAGTCCATCAAGTGAGTGAGTGAGTTTACTGATTATAATAATATTCAAAATTAAGCTTTATTTTATCTTACCCTACGCCAAGTTACAACAGGTGGTGGGACAGCATTAGCTTGACAAGAAAGCTTGACTGGTAGGTATGGATTCACTTCTTCATCTACATCCTTTTCTGGTGCTGTTATTATAGGCGGACGCGTTGCTGAAAGTAATAAACTTAAACATAAAAATATAGCATACATTAAATGCCTCAATTGGATTCAATCATTAAATAAATATTATGAATATTTGACTGCTTATGCTCAAGAGGCAAATTTATAACTTTTCTAGCTTTAGTACTTCAGCTATTAAAGAAACCAACGCAATAACTTCATATAAGTTAAGGTGGTGACATTAAAAATAACTTTTTATTCTCATAATAAATTAACTTTTGTAAAATACTGCTGCAAAATATAAAAGTTAAAATGAACAAGGATTACTTTATTTAGCCTTATTTGGAATTGCATGGTGTGGTGCTTGAATAGGGAATGCGGATGTAAGTTCAATTAAATAGGTATTATTATTGCTTGGACATACTTATCGACATAAGACTAATTTATTATAATATAATTCATTAAAAAACATACCTGCAACCGTGAATAAAACCGTTTGACTTTCGCTTGAACCGTCTTTTTTTTCTCCAATACAAGTGTAATTGCCTTCATCTTCAATTGATATCTTTTGTATTTCCAATGTTGCAACCAAAGAAAAGGGAGACGTTTTTAGCGTCACTGTAATAATAAATTAAAATGAAATACGTAATAATTTTATTTTGTGACAGTTGTTTACTGTACAATATATATTATATTCGTTGGGTTTTTATTTCATTTATCTTCTTCAAACTAGTATTATTTAATTAAATACAAAACTGCTTTAAAACATACCAATATCCACTCTTGATTTGTTATCATCTCTTATCCATCTGACATTGAGAAAGTTATACTTTGAAGCGTAACATGCCTTCCTAACATGTTGACCCTCAGGAAACCAAGCCTTGTCGGCATTCTTCACTCCAAAGCCGCCTGGTATCTCATACACTAGAAGATTCCTCGCTGCAGAATCATTTCCTTCTGAATTTCTTGCCTGACATATTACAGTTCCTGATGTCTGTACAGGTAATTTGACAAGCGAGGACACTCTAATAATTGACTCGGCACTCGAATTGGTAGCCTGCGACGCAATTAAAATTATTAACATCATAAATACACTTGGCTTAAAGTCATAAATATGCACGACGTGATAAAATACCTCGTAAGAATTTTCGTCGCCAGTTTCGTTTATGAATACCCACTTTATTTTTGGCAAGGGATATCCAATAGCCTCACACTTAAGCGTGGCTATTGAACCTAATAAATATTTTTTGTCGACTTCTGGCCCGAATTCAACAACAGGAGAAGCTAAAATTAAACTCTTGAGATTAATTGAATATCGGTATTTAAGTAGTTAAAATTTGAAACTTGACCGTAACCTCATTCTAGTACGATACCTTTTACTCTTATGTTATATGTTAAATTAGTAGTTTCGTATTCATTGCTAGCGACCATTGTATAGCTTCCAGTATCTTCAATATTCAAAGGATCTATATTCAGATAAACAGAATCATATTTCTTTGTTATTTTGTATTTCTCCTCGTCTTCTGGCAGCTTTTTACCATCAAGCAGGCTATAAAAATTGAAACCCAGTAAGTCAATATTTCTATGTGCTAATAAAATTCAAAACGCACGTTTTATTTTAAAAAGTTGGTTTTCAATTTTACGAGTAAATTTCTGAGCTACTTACAACATGAAATTTGCTGGCGGATAAGCTTCTATTATAAATTGCAAACGAATTGTTTCTTGCGTAGCTTCGATTAAATCAAGATTCCCTAGTGCAGATTTCAGTTTAACATACCCTTTATCACCTGTATAATTAAACATAGATAATGTAGTCATATAAAATATTGTTGCGTTCCGGTTTGAAGGGTGAGTGAGCCAGTGTAACTACAGGCAGAAGGAACATAAGATTTTAGTTCCCAAGGTTGGTGGCGTAATTGATCGGGCATAGTGTGTGAACAATTTATACATAAAACTAATTAAATATTTATAAACTTAATAAAATATATAATATAACACAAATACTTCCTATATATATAATCATACATATACACTTATACATACATATTTATATTTATATATATACATATATATATTTATATAGTAAATATATACTTATATTGATAAACTAGCTGTTGCCCGCAGCTTCGCTCGCGCGTGGTCTTTATCTATACTAATATTATAAATAAGTAAAAATAGTTTTTTTGTATGTTTGTTTGTAGCGAATAAACTAAAAAACTGCTGTACTGTTTTTAAAAACCTTTTTTAACTACAGAAAGATACGTTATCAGCGAGTATTTAGCAGCCCGTCCCGACTTCGTACGGGTAAAAAAAGGATTTTATCATTTTTTAATCAATAAGATATAAACATTTACCAATCGATTCATTCGCCCATCCAGTATAGTGTATGTGTGTTTACTAAAGGGCATATAATAATCCTACTGCCTACTAATATAATTAACGCGAAAGTTTGTATGGATGTATGGACGTTTGTTACTCTTTCACGCATAAACTACTGAATGGATTTTAATGAAACTTTACAGTAATATAAGCTTAGGGAATACCAATTAAGTGGTACATATGGCAATAATGGAATATGTTTTTTTTATCCAAACATCACCAACATAGTGAAGTTCGTATATTTCTCCCTAAGAGATATTGATATAAGATATTGCGTATTTTGAATTTCATTATTTGCACCCAACTCTTCCAAACAAAAATAAAAGTTTCTAAAAACTTTGAAATTCATGTTTATTAATTCAATCAAAAAACTCAAATAGTATATTTCTATTTTTTTTAATTTTTATACTAATGCTTTTACCCCGTTTCTCCCGTTTGGAGTTAAATTTCTAAAAACGACGAAATACGTATGCATAGCTTTAATACTAAATATCATTCTTCTTACACCAAAAGTAACGGAATCCCCATACAAACTTTCAACCCCATTTTTACCCTCTCAGATTTAGATTTTCAAAAACGCTGAAATACATTTTTATTTATTTTTAAGCTTGTTCATTAAATTTCATGCTTCTAACTTTAAAAATGACGGGTTTCTAAACAATCGTTCAACTCTTTAGGGGTAGAATTTCCAAAAATTCTACCTTAGTGGTGTTATAAAATGTATCAACTGCCAAAATTTCAAGTTTCTAACCCCCGCAGTTTAGGCTCTGCATTAATGAATCAGTTAGGAAGAGTAATAATATTATGTGAATAGATATCAACAAAAATACGTATTTTTATAACTTTTGATAGACTCAACTAATTTTGATGAAATAAAGGCTAAACGGAATCTTGAAATAGTTCTTATAATAATTCGGTTATTTCAATTTTTAGACGATTGAAAGATACAGACATGCAGACAGTAAAAAAATTAAAAAAATGATTGCTTTGGTTTTGGTAAATCGTAAATAGCCATATAACCTTTAAAACAGGCAGTTATTTTGAAATAACAGACAGAAACTTCAATTTTATTTATATGTATGGATAATTTATTAATTAATTCGTTTTTGTTATAGATTTATGTTATTTTATGTGTACAATATAAAGTATAAAGTAAAGGAAAAGTTTCTTCTGTCAGAGACTAAATAAAATCAGACTTAACCAAGGCTACTAATTTAATTAAACAAAAAAAGGGAATTAAAACAAATGTTGTCCATTGAACTTGACACACATCTGAATAAGCTGCTTAAGCGGCCATTTTATGTAGAAAACGTATGTAATATACAAACAAAAGCAGCTATATAACAATTTTAATTAAAGTTTCAAAAGCAGTTATTTGACCGCTCTGGTAGGTTAAGTGTTAAAAATGAGATGACACTTATAGCATATATATATATAAATATATACATACATTAGCTAAGTTTCCACCAACAATAATTACACAATCATTAAAATAAACAAAACATATATAAAATCAAACAGCTAAACCATCATAATCAGTAAAGGTGTAGTAAGATATATATTTTTTTATAATCAAATATAATTAATTACTTAATGAAAACACAAATTTAACAAAAACAAAATATAAATGAAATCACATAGCTTAAGCATTATTACATTGAGTAAGGCCAATAAAATGCAGTAAATAAATGATATATATATTATTTATATATTTTTTAACCAAATACAATTAAAAGGCAAGCAAGAATATGACTACAGTACAAAATTTATAACAAACTAAAATATTGAATATTAAGATGGGTTGGTACATTCATTTTATATAAATTAATACATTTAATACATTATTATTTTTATCTTATTTATGTTATTTTTGCAGTGTTTTTTTTTTAAATATATAATATCAATATCTGAGTACACTTAATTATATATTATATGCTCGCACAGATCTACTTCTTCCTATTCATGATTATGCTGTCGCAAGCTTGATGTAGCCAAAGACCAATTGAATTAAGCTGAGAGATTACAAAATACTTTTATTCGGTTTATATTGGGATAAGGCAAATATAATCACGTTTCACAATTTTGTTCTCTTCTTAATTAGTTGCCCGTCTGACTTTGTAGGAATATGCACATCTTCTCTATTCTGTACTGTGTGTTGTTTAACCCCGTTTACTCCCCCTTCATCACTTGATATTCATTAGATGATGACGGTGATGACCACGTCTCAGTGCTTTTATTTATGTGCTCCGTATTTTGTTGTTCGATCACTACTATTTTAGCTATCTCTATTGCTTTCTTTAGTGACAGATCAGACCGTTGTAAGAATCGTTGATGTTTGGCGAGCTACTCTAACACATATTCGCTGTAAATTTATCACTGACCAATGACTATTAATTCAACGAAATCGCATTTTAAACTGTAATTTTCTAGACTCGTAATAAAGTTGGTTATATTTTCGTGTTTGCTTTGTTTTTTCATAAAAAATACATGTCAGGCCATAGTTAAATTTTTCCTCGGTTCGAAATACTTGTTACATTTATTAATGAGGTTTTCTAAAGTAATTACTGTTATTTTAATGTTGAACAAAATTGCTATTTTTCTCTATTTACACTTCTTATACATAACCAGTGGCTAATACTCCTTATATATATCCAGAGGCTAATAAATATAGTTCAAAATATGGTTGCCATTTTTTCCGCGTTAAATTGTTATTTATTTCATTGTTTAGAAAAAACTTCGGTAGGTAAAACGTTTGAATTTTTATTTGCCGTTTTAAAACTTTTGACAGGAAACACGAATTTACGAAAAAATTATACCTATTTAAAATTTTAAGAAGTGATATACCGTTTATGTTTAAAGCAAGCACTTCTAAAACCATGTATTATTGTTATAGTTGTTTTTTAGGCTTTGTTTATACACCTATATACTATTTACGTATTAATTATTGTCAAATCCGTTAAGCCGTTTTTAAGATTAGCGTGCACAAACGCACAGACAAACAGACAAACAGACAAACAGACAAAAAATCTATTAATCACGGTTTTGGGTTCTATTGTGTTTATAAAGACCCCCGATAAAAGTTTTACTCATTTATCTTCCATGTACAGACATCGACCAGTTACAGATTTATTATATGTATAGATAATAATTATGTAAACGACTCTTAAAAGTATTAACGGATTCAGCTTGACGAATGTCACTAGGCAAGGAATTCCATAGTCTGACAGCTTTTACAGTAAATGAACTATTATATATTTTGGTGTGACTCAGCGGCATCAGCAACTTATTGTCTTGCTCGGAGCGTAGATTGATTGGTGTATGAGAACCAAGAAAGGTGAACCGCTCTTTAAGGTAAGTTGGAGTTTGAGGAAATTTAGTAGTATGTGTTTACTTACCTTTGTATATTTTTACAACTCTCGCTACACGATTGTCGATTGGATTGGTACACGTGCACGTATAGTTCCCTGCATCGTTTATAGTTGCATTCGTTATGGTAATACTTTTGTACAAAATTTCATCTGTCATGTTATGTTCATTCGTATCAATTCCAACACTCTCCTTTAAATAATGTTGTTAAATATTATATTATTTGTGAATAATGAGACAAACTAAATGTTACCTTAATATTTTCAAGCCATGTTCGATGTGACATTTTACTTACATATATATAGGGTACTAACCTCTGTCGGTTCTTGGCGTGGAATATGCCATGTTAATTTGACTGCCGAATTAGTTGTATATAAAACTGTGCAATTGAGGGAAAAGGTTTCACCCTCCAAGAAATACTTTGAATTAATTATAATCTTTGGCGTTGGAGGCACCACGTTTTTATCTTGAAAAAAAAAAGAAAAACCATTTTTCAATTACATTTTGTATATATATATATTTTTATTATAATAGTTCAGCCATTAAAACTTGAAAAAAAAACGATTTACTTTGAAAATAAATAAAAAGGAATTGAAGCGCAATTATAAAATACTGCACGCATTACTTTTTTAGAATAATATTAGAGACATTAATATTTTAATTGATTTGATTTTTATGAAATTATTATTATTAATATTTTTCATAATTACATGGAATAAAACAAGCGCAAAACGTAATCAATATTCCACAAAACTACAAAATAAGCACAGTGCTCAAGAGAAAATAAATATAACGTAAGTAAGACATGTATCTGTGTACTATAAATTCTAAGCTCAAATTGATTATTAAAAAAAGATAGCTATAAAAAATCATAATAAACCGAATGTTTTTTATACTTTTTACTCTACCGCTTGATTATACTTGGACATAATAATTTTGTTTCACATTCGAAATTTAAAGTAAAAATCGAATCGGATTCAAACATAACATAAAACACAGAAAAAAAGTCTCTATATTTTAACTTTCTTTCGTATAAGATATATTAACAAATTAACATTTTATCATATTATGTTGTTTGATCTCCATTCACAAGCTTTATGATACTGAACTTTTTTTATTTATGTTAATCAATCTATAAATAATTAAAATGCAACGAACTTATTGTTGCATTTATACTGTGCAGTCCGTTTCGATTTGCGGTCAATGATTCAAACAAGCTGAAACTATTTTCCCTCACTTGTAAAAGATAAGAAATAATTAATTATTTATTTATAGCTTGCGATTTCATTTGGTAAATAATTTTTTATTGAATTCGTGTTCTTTGCGTATTATATATTTTGATATTGTACACGAATTTAAAATTACAAAGTAAAAGTGTTTTTTTTTTATTCGAAATAAAAGTTATGTTTGTAAATATTCTGAAAAATAAATTTATCATTTGTTGTTATATCTAGCTTAAATAAATTAATACAATTGTGCAGTATTTCGTGAAATAGCATCTAGAAACAACGCTTTTCAAACTATTTATTTCTAAAATATATCTGCAAAATTCGCGTACATAGAAACAGTAAAAGTTACTTTGTTTGAATTTTTTATTATTATCTGCAATACTCAAATTATTTTTATCTATGATGTAAAGAATCTCATAAATTCAATTGTTTGTAATGTAAATTAATATTGTTTTACGAATTAAATATTCAATGTCGTTTCTTAATTTTACGTGTTTTTCTACTTACGTTTGTATTTTAGAAACAACAGAAAAGCGCTGTTTATTCGTATACTCGAAACGTGCCAAGATAAACAATTTTGCTATGAATGGCATATCTTAAATAAACTAAAATTTATCCTCCTACACTGTTCGTTCTCCATTGTTCGATCTTATATCTATATTAATATACTAGTGCAAAACGGGTAAAAAATAGTACAACACGTGTTATTAATAAAACAAAATTAATACAACAAAAAAAAGACAAATTATTATAAGTTAGTAATTAGTATTAATATATTAAGTGAGTGCACAAAGATCATCCAGAGCACCACACCAAGTAAGAAAAGAAGTAAAAAGTACAAGCAGCAAGCCGATATACGCAAAGGATTAACTTTGGTTTAACACTGAATGTAACCATCACACCACGCTACCTCGTTATGTGACATCAATATATCAGCACAATCTACTTACAAATCGTATATTTCACGTCATTTGCATTTCCTTGGTGTCCTTTGCATAAGTATTTACGCGACTTACGCGATTTCACTAAAAATCCAATCTTTGGAGAGTATTTTGAAATTTCTGGTGTCTTGTTACTCTGCTGCTATTGTCAATATTACCAAATAAATAATGTGTTGTTAGTACGAACATAATTGCCTCAAAATTATGTTTTTCAATTTTATACAAAACTCGAAATATTTAATACAATTCGCAATATATTTACGTGTTTTTAAATGTATTTCTTTAAATAAATTAAAATTAAGAAAATTGAAAAACATTATTTTACTACGTTCACCGCAAAAAATTTAGACTTTCGCGTCTTAAAGATATATTATTTCAAATTTAATATTTTTTTTCCAGTGAACGCAGTATATATACGTTAAGATAAAATCACACATCATCTAATCACCTACATTTATTTACAAATACGTAGCTTCGATCCGTTAAGCCTCGTCTCTCAAAGACACAAGTGAAAATAGATAATGTAACATCCAAAAGATTGTTATCGAAGGTGAACCCGATTTTGGGGCTAAAATTGTATACTCTGTATTCATTGTCTGCAAATTCCTGAATATTAAGAATGTTGTTATGAAATTATCTCAAGCAATCAATAATTCGAAGTTACATGCCTTAGTTACTTAGATCTCGCAGCATTAAGCGTTAGTTTTATTCGTAAGCTCTTAATGAGACAACGTCAATTTGAACATGCATTTTATCTTTTCCGTAATAATATTCGTTTCGTTTATTTTTCAAATCAAATCACTGTGATCATTGCCCCATTTCATATTAATGTTATAACTTGTTAAGAAAACAAATTAGATTTTACGAACCATGCATATGTAAACTGCAAGCTATTTGTTTTGTTGATTTTATTTATAAATCATACATAATATTTGTTCAAAGCAATTTATGTATTGTCTCTGTTAAAAGTTGATTATATATTTTTAGTTCTTGTTATATACATACCCCTAACAACGTAACGTTAACATCGGGTGTCGTAGGTCTACATTCGACTAAAATAGTGGTGTCATTTCTCGTTATTACGACCTCCCTCATAGGTGCAAGTAAGCTATCCGTTTCTAAAAGTACCACAGATCAGCATTGATTATTAATGAAAATTATCTAAAATATAACTAATAATTATAAGGCAAAAAGTAAGATCTCACCGTCAACGTAGATGTAAATATATGAAATGTTATTCGTATTGACAGGTTCTTCCATTATATTTTTTAAAAAATCAGTTTCGTTCACTGTTTTATTAAAACAAGCGTAATAACCGACAGTAAATTTATCAACGTTGTACAAATCGAGCGCGGTTTCGAATACATTCGGATCATCAGGACTTGAGACGTCTCGTAATACCATTTCGAAAGACCCTGTTTTCTCTTCCCCAATTTCCTGTTGCTTTATTTGTACTGGATAATTCCATTTACAATATATCGTGAAGTTTTGACCTTCTTTTAAAATTATTTCATTTTTATTGGGTATAATTTTCGGACCACTCGTTTCGTTATCTGAAACCACAATTAGACCTTTTCTTATTTCTATTTATTCATTACAAATCGCTACACAAAAATCGTTTCTAATTTGGAAATATTTGTAATCGTTTTTAATAATTTACTTAAAAATAAAACACTGTCAAATTTATTGATACAATCTAAATTAAAAACTGATGGCTGATTAATGTACAAACATACACATACATAACTAGTAATGCCCTGCTTAATGTCATTCAATAATGCAACCGCACCTACGCTTCAAAAAGAAAAAGAAAATGAGCGTTTCATGGAAAACTTCTCACAGCCAATTTATCAACGTAACAATATGTAACATCAGCTATCGGTAATGTTCACCGAGTAGTTAATCATGTAGGGAAGACAAACATTAACAACCTTGGCAAGAGTTCGTCTAGTGTTACACCGTTCCGACGGAGGGAAATATAAGTAACGAATTGAAGTATGACGAAGTAACATTGGAACAAATAAGCCTATCATGCTAATGGTACATGTAACGTAAGACGAGGGACCACGGCAATGTATTGAAAACTCTATTAATTAGCTCGTGTTCGGGGTGTGACAAACAAAGGCGCGGTCAGCATTCGGTAAATTAATCCTACCAGCAAGATGGCGAATGAACCACTTTGTCGCTAGTTGATAACAATTGATTATATCAAAATTTGGAAAAGGTATAAGACAATTAATTGATTAGGATCCCGTGGTCAATCTTGTTAATGTTTTAGGCATTTCATATAATGACGTGATCGATTTATACAATATCTATATGTATATGTTTTTGATACGGCTTTACTAATATTGAGAAGCGAAAAGTAGTGTGCGCTAAGAAATCTGTTTAACCTGTATAACCAAGTTGCAGGAATTTGAGTTAGCTTACTAATTAAGTGAATTATTTGGTAATTCTATGTTGCTCTTAGTAGAGCGAAAGAAACGATAAAATAGAATCGCAAGTTATAATTCAAAATCAAGTAAATTACTTGGACAATAATCATAACCGACGGGCCGAGGGTCGTGGTTGGTAGATTAATTATTTAAAAATAATCATGTTGGTTTCGTTTTGTTTTCAGATTCTGCTAAAACCTGGAAAGCTTCCGTCACACCTTCGACTACACCTCACATTTCTAAATTAAGATTCTAAAGCTTGTTTATCTCTGTGCCGGGCTGTTCGCGGTCAGGTTATTTGTTTCTTTATTATAATTTATTTTATTTTACGCGAATTGCTTCGAACAACAATGTATATTCGTGAAAGCAAGTAACGTTATAACTTTATTGATTCAAAGTACCTTTTTGTATACAAGAGTTATATATATTACAAGATTGGTAATTCAAGTAAATAACCGTTAACGATATCCATACATACATACACACATAAATACATACATACGTACATACATATAATATGTATTTAACGAAAAACATCCTTCTCAGGAAGCCATTTAAGAAAATAAGCGTAATTTAAAATTCAAAAATAAAAACTAGCTGTAAAACAAATCTTTGCATGACACGCTTTGTTTGCAATTTCGCGTTGCTAGTTCTAAAAATATATGAAGCATATACTTTAGCAGTTTATCTTTGACTTTATCACCCATCAAAAGCATCAATATCGTCGAAACAGTCTCATTCTTGTTGCTAACTAGACACACATTGAGTTAATAAGGAGAAACAACAAAATATTTTTTGTGTTTCTAATAGATAAACACAAGTTAATGTAACAATGTATAATAATATCATTATACTATTCTTGAAAAAACACTGAAAACCGCAATTAGAATGTAGGACCTGACTTGACTAGGAAGTGAAATACCTGAGTTTTTTGTTAAAAAATTTACTATAGTGATACGTCTGTTGGACTTCTCTCAGTATAATAAAACTATTGTATACATCTGTCGCCGGATGTCCCCTTTAAGATATCAGAATGTACATCCTGTAACTAAAATAATTGTGGAATGAGGCATTTCCTTCTATTACAAGCAATGAAGCAAAAACATACACCTATTTTAATTTTTTTAAGATATATTATATATTGCAACCTTCTAAGCATTACGTATGTTTTTAATTAAAGATAATATTTTATAAACATTGATAATTATAGAAGTCAAGACACCATTTTTAAAAGATTGTATATAAATTACACATATGCGAAACCACGTCGAAAGGAAAGTTTTAAGGAGAAATTATAAATAACCAATTTTGAGCTTGAGTTGACGTGACATTATTGGTTAATATTTTATGTAATCTGTGGTATTATTATGGATCCGTTATTTCAATGTCGGCTATGTTATTAACTGTTTAAAGTAAAAAGTAGGTATTAACAAATAAAAATATATTCATCAAGAACTGTTTGTATTGCACAATATAGTAGAGCTATTATCAAATCGCATGGGATATTAATGTATTAATCTATGATTGGTTTGTCTATTCTCTGTTTGCTTTTAGAATATACGTCAACATTTAAGGTCGTACCAGGATATTTGTTTATATACGAATATAATATAGATTTTCCTTATGACATGTACATTTGTATGTACGAGTACCACTATTACTATTTAAGTCACAACTCAACTCACAGAGTAATCGTTAACGAAACTATTGATAATATTTTACATAATACAAGCACCGTATCTATCCATGCTTGTCATTCAGAATGTATCGCATGTGATCTCTCCGATCATATTTAACCGTTTTTTATGTGAAACATAGGCGCGCCTTGGGGGTAAGATCATATTATGCCGTGCTGGCAAGCGACATGACTATTTCTTATGCCGTCATATTTTTTATACTCCACCAATATTTATTCCCTTTCGTGTGTATACTGTATACTTATTTGCTATATATTACTAAAATATTAAGAAAAGTATATTTATTTTAGTAACAAAACTGGGGTTTTATTTATTTTACTACATATTTCCTATATATTATTGATTAATTATGATTACATTGATCTCTTACATAATTACAAATTTAGATTTTTACATCTGCCGGGCGTCAGACAGGCGTGCGTCCTGAGACGGTCACATTTTTTCCTTATGCGCTTATATTTCAAACATATTTTAATATTATCGTAACGACTCTACCAGTGAACTTAGATGTTGTTAGAATATTTTATCTGGACAATGATGTATTGTCTCGTTTTTTCTAATCTCATTTTTGAAATACGTGTATATATCATATACAGTTTTAGTTTATAAATTATAGTTTTGCTAGCGTTCGACATTAAAACATTGTGGCATTTGGATTCTAATTGACATAAATATAATTAAAATACATTGTTGATCGCCTCATTATATTTTAGAGCTTATGTCTGTCTTGAAATGATAAGGATACAATTCAAATATGAGTTATTGCACTTAGTGTGCAAATAAAGTTACGTACAATAATAAAAATATAGCTATAAATACAAAAGGCCGTTTTATCATTAGGACAGCGAGCTCTTCTGACAACCTTTGGATATATCCAAGCCGATGACGAGAAAGTGAGCAAATGTTTACTAATAAATAGGAATTGATGAATAATAAACAACATAGAATCTATGTATATTAAAAGTTCTTATTAATATACATATATTAATAATATTAACAAACGACAAATGATAAATGTCTACGACATAAATATACAACCGTAAAGTTCAATACCAGTAAAACAATTAAGTAACCACAGACATTCACAAAGCTAAACAATAAACTTGATACTTTAAACATATTGAATGGACAGAAAATGATTCAGTGAATACTATGGTTATAAAAGTTAGATTTTCATCGGATTGAAGAGATTGTCATGAAAGTATTTAACGTTTAAATGAAAAAAATAATCGAAAGAAACGCATTTGGCTTAATATTGAGAGAGAAATGTGGTCACATTAATGAAGCCTAAACTTAAGCCGAATAAATAAGAAGTTATTGAATATGCGTGAGCCGTCTTTATTGCTCTTATCTGATTTCAAGAACAAAGGTGTCAGGTGTAAGCAAACAAGGCACAGCTGGTAAAATTATACTATGTGCTAAGGCAATCTTAATAATCTTTGAATTTATTAAAACTATTATTATTGTTTTTATTTAAGTAAACACCTATATATGCATAATGACTATTACGTAGAACATATTGGATCATAAGATCATAGATCAAACTATTTACGTAATGAATAAGCAAGTTTGCAAAAACAAAATCAACGTTCTATTTTTCATGACTGTGACATTTGTATATTTAAATAAAGTATTTTGGCCTTCACTACTATTAGCCGTCTAAGTAATAATTATCGCCACTTAACTTTTAAAAAATATATCGTATATAACGATAAACAAATAACTAGCTATTAAAACCTTTTTTTATTACAAGCTTATAATTAACCTCACTTGTTTGCATGTGGGGGTTAAATCATGCTGCTCGATTTCAAACAAGTTCCAACCAATCACTTGTTATGAATTTTGCGCAAACTTTTGGAGCTGTAGACAATACAAACGGGTAAATTACATTTTGTTTGTTTTAGAACGTAGATTAGTCTATATATTTTTTGAATTGGCGGAAATATGTTTAAGATTTTGACTGTCAGGCATGACACTTTTGCCATATTATGTGTGTTGTTTATTTACAAGCGTATATTTATTCGTAGGTATATACATAAATTAAAGATGCGCGTCGTGCACATCAGCCGTTATGACCATTCCATCAATTATTTATTTATATTTTTCATTTAATATATATTTTAATGTATAGCGAAAGTAACTTCGTTTCAACCGGGTATCCCATAACGCCTCTCGTTTGTTGTTTACCGAGTTTTATTAAAATAAATTAGCGTTAATATATATTAATAAATAAAAAAATGCATATATATTAATAAAAAAACACTTTAACTTTAACATTTATGTACACAAGTTTTGTTGCATCAGTATTAGTTTAGCATAGCTATCGTAAGTATTAGGTAAAAACCTAAACACTTTATCCTTGTTATTTTATTATATTATTTTTAAAATGTAAAATAATAAAGTTTTATCTAATCACTACTATAGTTGTAGTTTTGATAGTACTTAATGACTTAATTAAGCGCAAAATTAATTACAAGTAACATGAATCCGTAGTTCACAATTTCAAATAAAACAGCATTTTACAAGCTTTGATTTTATAATGTAAACACGAAAGACATGGATAGATTAGAAATGACAGCTTTGCTACGTGCTAACCATTTCAGTCATAATTTCTGGTAAGTTGTCTGTTTTTACCATTCAATAAAATATTTTGGTCTAAATTTTGTCCCTGCAGTTTACCTGACCTTGCCTCAACAAGCGTGTTAATTCGATAGTCTAGCTTATCACAAAAATCTGATAATTATCGTTACATTATTTCAAATCAAATATGTTATGTATTATAACGAAAATATTATCCCTTCGAAACGTAAAGGCTTAATATATGACCTTGTTTCGCTTGATACGATTGAATAATGAAAATGCAATTATTTTCAATTGATTAACCACAATGGAACACGTGGTTCTTAACCGAATGTCACGAATTCAAATCATGGCAAGCGACGTTGACTTTTTATGTGCAAGTTGTTACAATTAATTTCGCAGTCAGCGATTAGGAAAAACATCGTCGACCACTTGGAGAAACGTGGTAAAATAAAAGAGAAACCTTCGCCTCAAATGTAGAGAAAACTTTTGACCAGAGTTGAACATTTATCTACGTATAATACTATTTACTTTCCTTTAATCACTTTTTCGGCCAATTTCACTGTCAGAAATATATATAAATATATATGTTCTACGTCCTGTCATCTTCTATTTCTTTTTGTGATAAAATACAAAAACATTTCCAAGAAAATCTTTCCTTTCAGGTGCTATTGTGTGTATTGTTGAATACAAAACCCCCAATATTTATTTACAGTCCAAATAAAAAAAGGGAATGATTAACGATAATGACTATGCTAATTTATTTATTTACATATTAAAAACAATCATATTGGTACATGGTATAAATATCATATAGTATATGACTATACGTCATTACGCCATCACTAAAATTCTTAGATGTAATTGTAGTATAACTAGTTCGTCATCAATTTCAAAATAATATTTTTTATTCAAATTGTATCAAAATGAAATCATACGATTTGATCTTGACAGTCTCTATTTTTTTAGTAATTTTGATTAATAACAATTACTATAAAAGGAATTATATTGTTAATAACAGTAAAGAATTGCATAACTAAAAAAACCTATTTGTTCTGAATATATTTTATACAAATGCGAAGGTACATTCATAATATTAATTTGGACATTAAATTGACCATGACCTTGTAACGGCCACTGCTTTGAACAGAAAAGACAGAGAAGTCCCTCGTAATACAATTACGTACTAATAAAGACTTGATTAAAAAGTATACAAGTCATTGCTACATGTAAAATAAGAGTGCATCTGAAAACAGCTATTTATATAGTTATATCAGCTTTAAATAAAAGACTGCAGACAATATCATATACAAGTATCTTTGATATAAAAGGTTTTTATCAGTTTGTTCTGTTTATTTGTTCCTAGAAGAGAACTGATAACGACACTAATTAGTAGAAACATAAGCATAACTTTTCTTAATTGTAACGCACAATTGTCTCCAATCCGACTAACTATGAATCATTATATTTTGACTAATTCGCCTTTACACAAGATGCTGTGATTCTATGACTCATGGATAGTGATCCCTTACCGTAAAACCAAGAGAAAAATCAGTTCCGACTCAGACAATTACGGTGCTTATGACTCAACTTCATTCAATATTGTACTAGGTATATAAGTAAACCAGTTGTTTATTTGTTTATTAATAATAACTATATAACGTACCGCTGATTTAATTATAGTCAAAGAGTTAAAAAAATATCTTTAATTTCGTTTATTCTCTCATTAAATGAGATTTTTATTTACCGGAATATGTATAGCAATAAAATAATATTACCTATTATTTTATTATTAAATAAAAAAAAGATTGGTTATATTTTTACTGAACCATTTATATAAGAGATGATGTGATGTACTAAGCCCATTAAATACTATATTTAGGTACTTGAAATTTTTATAAAACACTAAAAAAATGAAGTATCGAGACACTAGTGTTTAAATCATGACAAAAAAAGTAAAATCGGTAACGCATCGGTGATTGACTACAATTACGTGTATTAGTAATTTTTATCAGTATTTCTTATCTGTGCACAATTTGTTAGCACAATTGCATAGCATCATTAAATACTTACAAGCTCTCCTTAATTCCATATGTTTTCTGTAAGCAAAGCGGCGTTGACCGCTTACATTCCTTACTAAATAGTATTTAACATTGTTATTGTTTTGACGTAAACTCTAGTACCAAGCATTAATTTCCAAATTAGTCAACAAACTATATGCAAGATTTTGAAGTATAGTGACAAAGTATTATTGGCGTTGCTCATACATTATTCAAGACATTTTATATTAACACAGACGAAGCCGCTTCAATGTTCGTTCAATCTATTAGCAATATCTTCACCTCACATTAAAGAACAATTTACCGTAATAATAGCTTTATGATGAATTCTAAAAATGCTATTATTATATGAATTTCAATGCTTTTTACGTTACACCCACAAAACGTTACTAATGGACTTTTATCATTAATTTTTTACATCAGCTAAATTAATTATACGCAAAAATATCACCATAAAACAAAAACACATTTGATTGTATGATTTTGATTTGGTGTTAGGGCATTGTGCAAATACGTCTACGGAGATACCACTTATCTATCAGATATTCTACCACTAAGCAGCAATACTTAGTATGTTATTTTTTGAGAGGTGAGTGAGCCAGTGTAACTACAAGCTCCATGTCATAACAACTTAATTCCCGAGGTTAGTAGCACATTGACGATTTAAGGAATGGTTAATATTTCTGACAGAACCAATCTATGAGCGGTGGTGACAACTTTCCATTAGGTGCACAACCGCCAGCCAATTTAATATAAAAAAAAAAAAACAAATGTTCATATGAATAGAAAACGGGAAATTAAAATTACGAAATTTTATTACAAGTTAAGGAAAAATAATTTATATAAAGTCTCCATATTCGACATATGGCCTATGGGTAACAGTTTCCTATATCCCACATATACATTAACACGTATGTATACTTTAAAACGAAGTCAAGTTTACGCGAACATTATTCAATAACAATTGAAACGGCTTTGGGTTTTATATTATAATAACAAGGTGCAGCAAGAATTATACAAATTCTTAGTTAAAATAGTGATATGTGTCCATGAGTAGTTAGAAGAGTTTATTATTTCATACTGTTAATCCAATAGGTTAAGATAAGTGTTCAAACCTGCTGTTGTGAAGTTGCTAAATGTCATTACATTCGGGCATGTTACTATTATTCCAACGGCAACTGTTAATAACTGCCAGCTCCGGATAAAACTCATTTTGACAATTTTCTTACAAATACCAAAGTAAAATTTTAAACGTATGCATTGGCTCCCATGCGTAAGTTATTATAAACCGTATTCCAATCGTACGAAGCCGATTAGTCGGTTTTATTTTAGTTAAGTATCCAATCTATCGCAGTTCGAAAACAGACATCCTCCTCTCATTCACAGCCGATGAAAACACTTAAAAACTTTAGAATCACTGAGTCACTTCTCGTTTATCTGCGCTGTAATTATTTAAAATATGAATTCACATTTTGAAATTTGTGCTGATACTTTTCTAATTCGTTTCCAATATGCTAAAGTATTAAAGCTTGGTATAATTAGGTCACAGTAAAAGTATAAACTATTGTTGAACGCGGCACGTGGCGAGTGAATCGTCAACGCGGGCAACTCGCAGCGTCTACTCCGACGGAATGTACGAAGTACGAACTACAATCGTCCATACACACACGACCATGCCCCGGCCACGGCGCGGCGCGCCCGCGTCCGTCACGACTCCTCGCCAGTCGCCATCAGACGAAGATAACACCATATCGGTCACCATATAACGAAACGAGACAAAAGTACCAATATTTGAATATTTATCAAACCGATTTTCACACTATACCGTATATCGGTCCCAGTTGTATATATATTGTATGTTAAATTAATATATTCTCATACAAATTGCATAATTTGATGGATATTGGCGTACATACACGCTTGTATAATTATGTTTTTCACATACGTTA
This sequence comes from Nymphalis polychloros, assembly GCA_905220585.2. Classification (NCBI taxonomy): domain Eukaryota; kingdom Metazoa; phylum Arthropoda; class Insecta; order Lepidoptera; family Nymphalidae; genus Nymphalis; species Nymphalis polychloros. The sequence continues at coordinate 7,246,999 of HG992245.1, read as the reverse complement.
TATAAAAAGCTTGTTTGTAAGTTGAAAAATGTTAATTGGCAATACTAATCCACACATGAATAGAGCGAAAATGTACAAACTTTTTTTTTTAAGAAACTCGGAATATTTTCAACTATATATTGATCATTTCCGTTTAGAATTTATTGTAAGGTTCACATATCTGTATAAGATCTAGGTTTGCAAATTTAAACTGCATTTGGGTGTACAAGAATAAGAACGCCTAATCATTTTAGGAACTATTTACATATATGAGCCAGAATTTTATCAATTGAGTTGCTTATATTTCCAATAATTATCGATTATGCTGTCATTCTGCTGCAAGTAAATTCATTTGGAGAAACTAGACCGCTTTTAAGTAACTCTATTATTTTTTGATAATATCTCGATAATATCTCTCATTCTATATTATATGAGACATTCTATCCTTCTCTATTATTTTTGCCGGCTCTTCTCAATTCATTCAAATACAACTACACAACAGTGGAAACAACCCACTGTAGTTCATTTTCCATTCAGATGACTATAATTCTAACTTTTAAGAAAAATATGGAGGCGTTTTTGGATTTAAATGTGAAGTTATTTACATATTTAAAAAGCTTCATTAAAAGAAAATGTTATTTTTATTAACGATTAATTGATAGAGAATGGTTTCAAGTATTAAGGTTGCCTTTTGTTCCGTTGATCAATATATTAAATAGAACATATAAAAATAAATGATCGGATTTTCAAAAGATTTTCAGAAGTCAACATTTTGATGTTATAACATGAAAGTTCTGAAATTATTAGAATTAAATATACTCTATTATGTATGTATGCATTGGCAGGCTTAAGCAAATGATCCTTAATTTTATAGCATTTAATGTTATAAAAGAAACATCTACATGTCACCTTTAACGGTATTATTACCAAATTATAAAAACAAGGAAGTACCAAGACCGAAGCTTACATTTTCTTACCTCTTGGTCCTTCAATTGGTACATTTATTCGAGTATATTCATAAACCTATATTTCGCCATAAACAAGTCATAATACCACTTACAAATATATTTTATCCGCGACGCAAGAGTTTAGCAAATACTAAAAATCATCAAATTCAATTCAGCAGTTTTATAAAATTATATGAACACTTGCTCTTTTCAATAGAAAATTGATTATGTAGTTAGAAAAAAGCAAACCAATTATAATATTTATTTCAAAACGTAATAGCCTGGTCAATTATTTTAAAATAAACAATATTAGAATTCTCAATTCAAATTATACAATACTATCTTTATAAAAAAAAAAATATTCCACGGAACTACAAATTACGACATTACATATTCAATTATTTGCTTAATAAAACATATTCTCGTTAAGCGACACATATATTCGTAAATAAGATAATAAATAATCACAAATGTTTGTAGTCAAATGATAAACGTCGTATTACTATGTTAACATTGGAAAAAATAACAGTACAATGAAAGATATTGTAATGGCATTCTGTAATACATCATGAGATATTCTACCACTATATAGCAATCTTTTGTATTGTTATGTTCCGGTTTGAAGGGTGAGTCAGTGTAACTGGTGTACAAGGGACATAACATATTAGTTCACAAGCTTGGTTGCGCATTGCCGATGTAAGAAATGGTCTTTTTTTAATCTTTTTTTTAAGGGTTTTTTATCCTTACGGCATGTCAAACTCATCGTAACTTAAGCTATCTTACATATCAAGTTATCTTATATTCGGGAAATTAATAACGATTATAAAGGGTTTTACAAGGTCTATACTGACACGGATCGAAAAGTGAATCCTGTGTAGGTGATGCTTTATATGATCCGAAACATAAGTATTACAAAATATTTAAGGTTATTGAGTCTGTCTCCATATTAACGGCTGAATTGTTAGCTATCTATAAAGCGCTTAGGTATGTTTCCGCGACCGACATGTGAAAGGTGGTTATACTCACTGACAGCAAAAGTGCACTGCAACATATTGTTAAATGTATTAAAGGCTTTAATGGAGTATCGATAGCATACGAAATCCTTAGATCGATACAAGAATTCCGAAATAAGGGCATTCTTTTAAAGTTTCAGTGGATTCCATCTCACATTGATCGATCGATCGATTAACGAGGAGGATCGATTGGCAAACGTAGCTCTTACTATCGGATATGCTTATCATATAAAACCACATTATACCGAAGTTCTCATCATTTGTGTTAAAATTTGGAATGAATACTTTAATGAGAGATCGCTTGATATATGGTATAGGACGATTCAATCGGAGCCTCCTCGTATACCTTGGTTTGTAAATAGTAACATTAATAGAAGTAAGTTAGTTATAGCATTTAGACTTAGATCTGGACATATGCCACTAGGCAAGTTTAAACATCTAATGAGAAAAAGTGACACTCCCAATTGTGAAGTATGTGGTGTATTAGATGTTTCTCACTTGTTATTGACATGTGTTCGTAACCTAGTTATTAATGCTTCCCTAGGACCTCTATATTTGTTACATTCTAATAAAACATGATGAATATCATCTGTCGTACCACAAACATTACTATTACGGGAATCAGTCTTTTTCATGAAAAAAAGGAAATTGTTACAAGGGTAATTGACCAAAGCGAAGTTAGTATGCGACCTTTTCATTCTAATGTTTTCGAACCACGGTATTTGAGGAGGCTGATTTACGATCGTTTTATACCATAAGCCTTTATGTTTTGAACGTCGGTCAAAATATTCTCTCAATAAATACAAACTTGCAGCCTTAAATCTAGGTCAAACTTCTGTATGCCATTTTAGCTCGTTTATCAGCCTCCTCGTTACCTCGTATATCAATATGAGACGGAACCCATTGTAATCTCAGTTGCCCGAAATGGTTAATAATCTAACCATAGATAGTGACCACTTACCATCAGGTGGCCCTTTTTCCCGTCCGCATACCTATTTTATATAAAAACAAAAAAAAAGTCTATTGAAATGCTAAAACTTCGCTTAAACTACACACTTTTTAAACGATAATTAGTAAACAGTTACTGGTTATGAAGCTCTTGATCACAGGTCAAACTAGGTCTATTATCTGGTGACCCAGAAACGATCGCTTACTTAGCTTAGAGATTGCCTTGCCATCCTAAAGACAATAATACCAGCTTATAGTCCAGGTACTTTACGACATTACTAGACTTTCAATTAAATGAGTGCCAACATATAAACGGTATACACAACGTTACACTTCGGTGTTCGTATTCTGAGGAAATAAAAGACTGAAATTTTGAATTTATTGAACAATATATGATTTAGTATAGATTATGGTAGCTCAATTTTTTTTATGTTTTTGCTGATTTTAATTTAGCTTTTTATACAAAGTCAAAATTCCAAAAACAAGTTTTACGTAAAATGCGCCAAAGCACTTTTTTGAGTTCGTAGATTGAACTTAGGTGCTGACCAATTTTGTATCTTGGAAAGACTTGGGACTTGGGGTATGTGGGGCTCACCGGCACTGAAGGCGCCGGACTACCCACTAAAAACCAGCGGTATCCTTTCCGTCTGGTCAGGGGGCGCCACGGGATTGCTTGCGCATGCTACCATGACGTCCCGACGGTCGGCCCGTCTATGCGGGCCTCCATTTCTAAGGGAGTTCCCGGATACAGGGAACCCACTTAGCCCAAGCGGCTATTAAGGCGGGAGAATAAGGTGCGCATGGCGCCTACGCCTCCTTCTGCGACATGATCTCCCAGTCGTCTTTGATGGATCGAATCAGCGGAGGCACTTTCCTCACGCTGTCGCTCCGCGGCCTCCTTCTGCGACATGACACTCTCGCAGAAGGAGACCATTTCCAACCAGCACCATATCATATCGATATATAGCATATCGATGCTCGACAGCGAGAGATCTCCGCCGACTATCGCCGCCAAGGAATGCCTCTGAGGCCCCCACGCAGCACACTCCGTCAGGCTTCCTCCGTCGCCTCCACTCACCTCCACTCTCGCTAGGCCTGCTGATGGGGACCCTCTGCAGTCTCCACAGAAGGGTCTTGTTCCGAGCATCTTGGAAAGACCTTAAATTGCTTAGAATATTAGCAAAGTTTTCTGAAGAAAATATTATGCATTATAACAATAAAGTGTAATTGACAAATATGTAAGGGCCGTTTATGTTACAGCAATATTACGCCAGAATTAACAAAACTTAACAAGGACTAATGCGGATTACGTTACTCAACGCTCGATATAATTTAAAATTACATTAGAAGGACAAAGGCATCGTTAAATTCACCCCTTCAAGGTCAAAACCCCCTAAAAGCGCGTAAATAAAAAGTTATGTCACTAACGATCTTATTCACATATAAAATGTTTATTGTTGTTTTTAATTACCAGTAAAATAACACATTTTTATATAAGATAATCAATTACCAAATGTAGGTATACAATGTTATGTAGCAATATACCTAATTGTTGTAAAATTCTTACACTAAATATTCCAATGCTTCGAAACATGCAAATTGCTCATTAGATGGTATAGGATTACGTACAATATCAATATTATATATTGTATTAATTTTAATTTCTTTACTTAATCCTCCTTCAATGGTTATACATAATTCAAATAATTGGAATTAATCGAATGATTCATATCAGTCAGATATGATATCGAGGGTGATTGCTATTATACGAAAAAGCGTGATGATTGTGTTTTGTTTTTTTTTTAAATTTAATATAAGAAGACAGGCCGGCTGATTGATCAAATGATGGTAAGTGGTTACCAACGCCCGTACACATTGACGCTGTAAAAAATCTTCAAAGCTCAATCAAAGTAAAATAGTAACAGCCTGTGAATGTCCCACTGCTAAACTAAGGCCTCTTCTCCTCTTTTGAGGAGAAGGTTTGAAGCTTATTCCACCATGCTGCTCCAATGCGGGTTGGTGGAATACACATGTGAAAGAATTTCAGTGAAATATGACACATGCAGGTTTCCTCACGATGTTTTCTTCACCGTCAAGCACGAGATGAATTATAATTATAAATTAAGTATATGAAATTCAGTGGTGCTTGACCGGATGTGAACCCACGATCATCGGTTAAGATTCACGCGTTCTTACCACTGGGCCATCTCGGCTCTCAGAGTAAAATAACTAAGATATAAATCGATATAAATAGATAAAATCTTGAAATAATACACGGACTAATTTCATCACTTGCCAATAGTATGACTATAATACTGTGTTATTGTCGCTCGGTAATAAATGAACAACCAAAAATAGCTCTCGATTACGGAATGGTTATTTTCAGTAATTTATAAGACATCGTAATCAAAGTATAATTAGTAGACTCAACGGCTTGAGAACTTCATTAAAATCTCTTTTGATTAAAACGTTCTCATCTATTCATATATACCATAATGTCTCTCTTATGATGTCATTTCGTCAGTCAGTCTGCCGTAATAATTTATATAAAACTGCAGGAGCTAATATCAGACATGCTTAGCAACAATTTTTTTTTAATATCGTAATTGTCATATAGTCGTTGACTGGCATATTATCATCTTTGCGTAAAAAGTATGATAATTGAAGTTTAAAATTAAGATTAAACAAATAAACGTTAATTTTCTAAATTTTAATGATGGGCCAAGTAATCCATCATTTTATCCAACGTTGCCCACGTCTGTTCCTGATTTAGATTTTAAATTGTCAAGCAAATTAAGTGAAGAATGTTACCAAGTTGCTTTTACTATTTTCCATACTTTCCAACAGTTACAAAGCTTATGGGTTGACACGTCCGGTATAAAAGTTGCTGGACTGCAGTGCTATCTAAAGCCGAGTTAAAACAAAGATAATGGTAAAATTTCCTTCTCCATGAAAAAATCATACGTGTTCGAAATCTTTTAATTTAAAACAAATGAAGTTATAGCTTTATATATTAAGCAGTTCAGGAAATTCCCTAAGGGGCCATTCATTTATTACGTGAGACGATTTTTACTAGTTTTTGACCTCCTCCCCCTCCTAAATAAGAAACAATAAGAGTAGGCCGACCCCGAAGAGTATTACGTTAGAAACTAAAGGAAAAATTAATATACGCTTGGTTTGTTTTGCTGTTACGAGTGTCGTTTTTCTCGTACACATTTCTACCATATTCCCAAAACTCGACAAAAATGTGAAGATGAGTTTTTTTTTCTTCCACACCCTTAAAGTAAGAAAAAATAAGACATGTTCAATCCCCCTAAATCGTCACACGTAATAAATGAATGACCCTTAACTGATATTAACTGGACATTGATGGTATATGAAATGCAAATGACTGCCTCGTTGGTCTAGTGGCTAGATACAAGGCCACAGACCAGGTCGGTCCAATAAATACATATTGGGTTTTTCTATCAGAAAATTCTCAGTAGCAGCCCGGAGTCTGGAAGTTGGAAGTGTGTACACTCCCGTGCCTCGGAAAGCACGTAAAACCGTTGGTCCTGCGCATGAACTATTTCCGGTCGTGTCGGATTGCCGTCCCATCGGATCATGAGAGCTAGGGAATAGAGAGTGCACTTGTGTTGGCGCACACACTTGTGCACTATAATATCTCCTGTTGCCTAATCTCTATTGGCAACAGGATGCCTAATCTCTATTGAGATTGGCCGCCGTGAACGAAATCGGTCTGGAAGACATTATTATTATTATTATGAACTGCAACCATTCTTTACATCGCCAATGCACTGCCAATCTAAGATGATACCAGTATATTTATAAATGTTATAATTAAAAGTATTATCTGAATAACGTAGTGATAGATGTTCAATTAAAGCGATACAAACATCTTTGAGTTTCTAGAGATAGATATTTTCTTATATTCATCGCAGTTTGGTTATAAAGGCGAAAAGTTTTAGGTAACGAGCCGGTCCGGAAGCCAGAATGATGAATTGTGGAATAAAGGACTAAATATTCCAATTGAGGAAAGAAGGTCTAATAGAATAAAATCATAATTTGACAACGAAGTTTTTTTAATAGAAAGAAGCATTTTAATCCGGTTAAGTAATAACGGAATCACTGACTTTAGTAATTTAGTAATATGAGTAAACCAGAAATGATTACAATTGCAAAATTCCAAGATCCTTACCTCATCAGCGAACGGCATCTCAGACATATCCACAACCTATAATTACTGATAATTAGCATGAACAAATACTATACAAAAGATGTACACTTATCAAAGTGTACTAATCTAATTTTTGTAACTAACAACAAAATAATTATTTATAAATAATACTATCACATTTAAATACATACAAAGTTTGAATATCTTCAAATCAATCGAATTAAAGTTGCAAAATTATTCATCATCAACGCTTACAAAACGCTCGTTATTTTAACTGCACGTAAAACATTTTGCAACGTAATTAAATTGCAAGGGTAATGAATTTACGTTCCCCGAGAGAATATTATAAACAGCCGAGCTCATGGCGAGTGAAATGTGGAGCAAATGAATTAAAATTTACTTATGAGTATTAGTTTTGCCATAATAACAATTCGAGGAAATTCGTTCAGCAAATGTTTATGTAAAAAATATAACGGGGCTTAAATAGCCTTCATGGAGCTCAACTCCATGACAATGTTTCACCTGGTATTCAATCGATTTAAAATATGTTACTGCTCCTCCCCCGTGGGTCTTATATTGTATTAGTCGTGGTGTTATATAGTTTTTCAATAAATATTCACATAATGTTTTTTGACGTGATAGCGTCTTATAAATCGATGAACGCCGGCTTCATGGACGAAAAAGCGTGACACATTGTCACGTTCCGCCTGAGCCGAGTGTGAAAGCAAGAGCGCGGAACAAGCGATAGATAGGCACGATCGTCCTAAACGTTCGGCGTCCGATGCGTCGAGTATTCATCAATGTTTTCTTATGACGTTATCACGTAAAATTATCGTCCGTAAACCGACTTTACAGACAACCATTTGTTATTTTTTTAATCGGACTATTAGGTACTGAGGTAAGCGCGATCAAACCAAAAAACAAACTCTGTAGCTTTATAAACAAAATAAACAAACTTTATATACCTATTAGTGTAGATAGTAGATATGATTATGTTATTTTAAAAAATATGTCACCGATTTATATGATATATTTACATATGTGATGGATCAGGTGGCCGATGTGAGAGGATGTCCTCACCATCAGACATTGTGTGTGGGCGAATCAAATAACAAATCCGGAATCACTCAAACGATTTACTATTACACAGTAAAATTTTATTACACAATATCACTTTATTACACATTAACACTAAAGTGTTATATATAAATAAGTGTTATATATAAAGTGTTAGATACGCAATTATAGCAACGAGTCCAAAGACAGTTTCTAGACGTGTTGCCGTTCAGTGCCAGCCATCCAGACTCCGTGGAAGCGTTATCTACCCTCACAACGCTTGCGGCTCGTTGTCACAATCACTCCCGTATTATTGACATCACCAACAAAATGAAGCTTGTTTGAATGAAATGTAAGCTTGTTTACTAAAAATACTCATATTATAAAAAAAATAAGTTACATTAGGAAGGCATTAATTCAAGATTTTTAAAATACCACATCATATAAATATTACGGTAAAATTATTTTATTGATTTCTATGTAAAAAGGACTATTTAGATATAACAACACGTTTTTTTATCGTTAGATAGTGCAATCAGAAATAAATACACTATGTAGACAATTTGATATCACATCTCACAAATTGTCCTATCTCGGGATTTCTGTTTGAATTGCGATAATGATAACGATAAGTGATAATGGTTAGGATTTATAATTATTTTTTAGTGTTGAAATAGTGCTTATGTTTTGTATTACATCAATAAATATTTATTATTTGCGAATATCATATTGAATTGTGTATTTATAAGGTTAGTTAAAATAAAATAAAAATTGAAAAACGCTAAAACAATTGCGGAGGCCCTATGGTCTTATCATAATACCACGTTAGGGTTACATAAGTGTGCAAGAATTAGAAATTATTGATATTGTTTGAAGGATATTAAAGAATAAATTATTGGATGTTGTTACTAAGTTATACAAAAAGCTTATAAAATAATTTAAAAAAAGTACATTGAAATGTTATTGCGATGTCAACATAGCAATGATAAAAATCTAAAGTAACAAAGTGGGTACACAAAGAAACGCAAACCATCAACGACTTCAAAATAAATAAAAAAGTGTATTCGGTCTTGAAATATCATTGGCATTGTTTGCGCACACGTGCCTTTGGTGTTTTGTACGAGGCCAGTGCGTTGACGCGTGTTACAGGTTACCGTAACGCTTGTATTCAAACGTGACAAGAGTTATAGACCTTACATTTATTACGGGGAGGCCCAGCAAATGGCCACTAGAAGGTAAGTGGGCACCAACGTCCACTGATATTGGCAATGTTAGAAATATTAACTATTCCATGTTTTGCTAATCTTGGGAAAAAAGTGACGTCCCTTATTGGTACCGTACTGGTACAGTAAAAGTACTGGTAGTAAATCAGAACTAGTGAACCAGTACTTACTTTAAATATTATAGCCGATGTTTCAAATCTCTGTCAGACATTGCACGATCATGCGATGCTGAATGTCTAGTTATCTTATAGAATAACTGCAAATATATAATAATAATATCAAAGGCGCATTTAAAAATTGTCAATGTGTCTATAATCTTCATTAGTACACTCTTATCAATTAAATTCTTATGTAAATATAATATTACTAATAATATACATAGAATACACAGTTGATAATTGAGATACATAAACAGAGCGTATAAGTTACTCTTGTACTTTATAACGCAATTGCTGTAACTGATTATGTTTTAATTTGGTCCATCCGGATTTAAAACTATTACGAATAAGACGGATGATGTACGAGTATACTGGCTTGTTCTTGTAGAAGGCAGTTCAGTTTAACGAAAATTGTGTCTTAAATATCACGATAAATAGCAGCTTCTCTTCAAAATATTCTCAATATTTCATACGTCTTTTCTAAATACAAAAATGTATCTAATTCTATGTAATATCCTATACACCATTCACCATGGAGCCAATCTCAAAGCTGTGGCCGATAATTACCACAATATTGTAACATTGACTCTCCAATGGGACCTGAATCGGCCGGAAAAAGATCAGATGCGTGACTAACTGCAATACGTATGGTTTGAATTCGGGATCTCGTAATCTGCAGCCAAATAAACTAGCCACTTGAACAACTCGTCAGTAAAATCAACAAATAATGCTATTGACGGTTAATATGTATTTTATTGATATGTTCATTGTGTCAATTCAGGGAACTGGTCTTCGAAACGTATAGAACCTTCTGTAAAAAATATGTTTATATTGACTTTTTAGACGAACGTTTTAATTGCGCTATAATCACGCGAAATGGAACATTGTATGGATTATAACTTAAATTTACGTCATATGATTTTAGTATTTTGCATACGACATAAGACCTTATTAAATACATGTACAGACTAAAATTTAAAATTACTCTACAAATCATTACTTAATAGAATAATAATTGCAAGAATGAGAGCAACAAATTACCGTTAATTACTAATTTTTATTCCCTCTCTGATTAACTATTATCGACATAATATAAGTGTCAAAGACACTGCTTAATATAGATTTCATTTTTGTATGCTAATCTCACACATGCTGTTTTAAATACATTTATGTAAATATTGACACGACTTGTTAACATTGCTATACCTATGCTCGTTTCTCGTTACTTTAATCTACTTAGACTAACATAGCATTACCGCAATTAAATCAGGTATGTATATGTGTGGCACATTGAACATTAATTCCACAAATTGGTCTAAATGACAATTGCTACGCTGGGGTATTGTAGACGTTTGACAACCTTGACCTGTCGCGTGTTTCTGTTTAAATGTCACAAGTTCTAGTATTTTATTGAATTTTCCGTGTGAAATATGTTTTACTTACAAAACGATAGAGTTGAATAACTTTTCATTGAATAAAACACGTTGCGTAATATAAACAATTTCATATTTCTTTTTGTACTGTGACAGATGTATCGTACGAAGTTGAAAATTTTAACCAAAAATAATAATATGAACCAATATAGATACTGCAATTCTTAAACTCACCAAAAAATATAAAAGTTCAAAATATACATATAACGAGAAAAAATATTGACAATGCGCACTTTATGCAACGATTTATTAATGTATCTTGCAATAATAATGCGCAGAGGTGATATCAGAAGGTGGCCCGTATTATAAATACTACGTCATTGCCTTGGCAATCTTGGCTATTACGTCTCATATAGCTAAAATACTATAAATGTTTTAATTGCTCTGAGACCTTATTTCGAACAGACGACAAAAAACATAACTTACTTAACTCTGATTAATTGGTTTAGTTTTCACAATAGATATATGGTGAAAGTTTATATATTTTATGTCTTTATCATAGTCGTTTAACGACCTTGTTTCGACTCACGGTGGGCGATTTATGGCTGATGGTAAAATCAGTCTTAACTAGACGCCACACACGCAGATACATAAATATTTACTGTTCTCTCAATTTGTAGCGACGTGATTACATACATATAATGGAAATGTAATAAATAATACAAGTAAAAGCAATTCGTACATTTGTTTTAAATATGTTGTCTGTTTGTCTACACGCAATATTATTGGGTACATTTTATTAAAAAAATACCTAATTATTTATGGTTATGGTATACGGAGCTGATAAATATTTTAGTGTGCTATAGATTTTCAGGGACTTGAGATCAATACGAATCGCTTTGGTACAGAACATTAAGTTCTTACTAAAATTTTAACTATAAAACAAAGGTGGAGCCGATGTGAATTTTCCTAGAAAAGAGAATTTATGAGGCATACAGGGCTGTGCATAACCACGGAACGTAGTTCCTATACAGAAAAATTTGCTCCATTAAGTCATTTTCTCGAGGTAATTAGTATTACGTAAAATGTAAGGAACTCGTCTTTTTTTAATTCGTAGAATTAAACCCAAATCGCTCATATGTTGATTTTATTAATATTAATAAATGCTGCTTCTTACATAACAGAGAGCCGAGACGGCCCAGTGGTTACAACACGCAAGCACTGATAAATTTTTGTATAATTCAAAAACATTTTGAGGAAACCTGCAAGTTTCGGTAAAATAAACTGACACATGTAATTTTTTATAGACGCATAATATTTCTGGGCGGATAGAATAAGCTATAATTTTTTTTTATATATTCAAATTATCTGCTTTCAGAGTATCAGACCTGGATGGAAGTCCGCGTTGTTCTTCGTATTGATAAAAAAGCAAAAGCAAATTATACAAAATTCTATAATAAAAGCATCTTAACCTGAGAAATATTATTTAGATATAGAGACAAATAATAAATATATTTATCTGTATTGCGCTGTCCAAGTTTTATAATTAAAATATTTTTAAATGTAGTTTGATTTCTTGAATTAACCTTTTCATCATTATTATTATTTACTAACACGACTGTTTCTGTAGTTGTGTTAGTAAATATTAATAATTAGCTCTCCTTTTTTTAAGTTTATTATATTTTAATTTGTTTTAAATATTACGATTATCTTAATATAAAACTAACAGATTTAATCGTAAACGTAGAAATAGCAACTTTTAACCTGGTAGAATACAATAAGGCTTTTTATAATCTTAGTAATATATTGATAGAAGATAGAAGTAAAGTAGTATAAGCAAGTAAATGTTGAATGTCGTCACAACATACTCTTGTAGGGGACCAACCTTCATTTTATGGGGTGGTGTGCGGTATTACGTCAATGAGTTAACCAGGGTGTCGCCGACAACAAATTTAACTACCAATTAGAAGTATTACAATGCTATTACTTTACAATCACAATATGTAAATTCAACATAATTATTGACATAAAATTAGATGTTACTAATGTCAAATATCCCAAATAATAGAACAAATTGATCGGCCATCGTCACAAGTGTTAGTTCAAGAATTAACTATACGAAATATCATTTTTAGGCTCGTTTCGTCAACATCTTATGTTTCAACGTACGTCATAAAAGGCTCCTTAATGAAATAATTCTAAGTATTTCCTAAAATAAACCAACAACCGATTTTTTTATAATATAAATTTGGTAGAGAAATTACATATAATACACATGTAAGCCATTTGAGCTACCGCTTTTAAAGGTCAAAGGTCAAATCGATTGCTATTGTTGTAATGATTTTTAGTTGGCCCTATTCTAAATGTTAATCTGCATATCGTTGTAACAGTATCGTATCGTATGAAGAGTAACAAATTTAATAAATAATTCTCTTTCCTTTATTGTATATGCACAGGTTTACCTGTAAAATATCTTGGTACAAAATGCAATAATATATTTATACAGGTTTATATTTAATACCATCTTTTTAATTTGCATTATACAGGAAAAAAGTATAAGTAAACATGAAGTTACATTTTCGACGGACTTAACTGATTACGATGAATTAGACACCAAACTGTAATAAAGATAAAATTATACTTTGTAATACTCGTTATAAGTGCGCCTTTCATCTATTCCTTATAATTATCAGCATTGGTAATTTTTGGCATTATTGAAGACTTACACCCAACAAACTGATAAAAATAAAATTGTTGTTTTAGTTTTGGTAACTTAAAACAGCCGTACTAACTTAAAAAAGACGGGTAAAATAAATCACTGATAGATAATTTATTTGTATACATTTTTTTATTTAATGCTAGTGACTATCAAAACGTTCTAATTTAAGAAATTTTGAATTTTGAACAATACACATACGAACCAATTGTCATCGTAAATGAGGTAGACAATAAAAGTTTCCAATCAAATTGTGAAACTACATCAGAGTACTCACACACTACTCTGACGTAAAAATACACTTCAGCAAAAATGTTAAAAATTTAATTAATAAGTTTATATTTTACAATAAAAACTCTTTGCAATAAAAAACAATATCAAAACTACTTTTGACCGACACAATATTAGGTTTTTGATTGAAGAGCTTTCGAATAAATTGCCATATTACTATTTAACTATATGTGTAGTGTACGTCAACACTAAACCTACACGGAAATGTGATGCCCATTTTGCACTTACGAAAGCAAAAACCAAACTAACCTAGCCTTATACTGTCATTGATACTCTTTACTTCAGTCAGTCAAGTTTTTTGTGACCGGGGAGGAGTTCTGACAGTAATATAATACATTCTAGCTTTTATTCTATCCTTAAATATTTTGTATTTTACAAATGCAAAAAAATCATTGTTCCAAATATAAATTAATTTATTTTCAACATTCTTTCCCTATAGTTTCTCTGCCTTCTTGCCTTAAAACAAATGATACGGGCAAGGGTGCATAAAAAGAATAGCCAATACTAAAATGTTTGATTTATTCTATATAATACAGCAATTTTATAGAAATGAGTAAAGTATGCAACCTGCGAATGTTGCCTCCCCTCCTTTGAGGAGAAGCTTCAATACACAGCTGCTCCAATACGGGTTGGTGCATGTGCACAGATGTGACAAAATTTTAGTGAAATTACACACACGTGAAACCTACGTGTATAAACACTGCTTGACTGAGTTTGAGAGATAATCATTTAAGATTCACCCATTTTAACCACTGGGCCATATCGGCTCCCAAATTCAAAGGTATAATATTATAATTAGCAAAGTTTTAATAACGTTTCTTAATTCAAATAAATAAATCACAAATGTAAATTAAATAATATATACATAATACGCTTTTATATTTAATGTTTTATAGTGTAAATGTTTTGACATTTAAACTTATCTAGTCATCTTCGTTAACCATAATTTGGTTAAGGCATGAAAAAATCTTTGTATTATTTTCTTTATTATCTCTCTGATAGCCTCGTGACAATGCTCTCCAACTGCGTGGGTGCAACAATATGGTTCACTGCCCACTTATCCAATGGCCATGCTATTAAATATCCGTTTCAAACAAAACTCGGGCTCAATTTATCGCACAAAAACATCCGCCTGTCCCATTATGGAAACACAATAAGATAAAAACAATAGAGGTCCACTTAAATATTAATATTTTAACTTTTACTTTGATATTTTTTATATAATCTAATCAACTACTGATAAAAATTGTTTACCTAGCATTTAGTTCAAAACGATTTGCTCGTTCTGTGAATGTGTGCGTGTTAATTTTACTTTCGAAAGAAAAAGACACATTGTTTCTTAACTAACCACACCTACATCAGATTTATGGGTAAAGCCACACACATATAACATATATGCCGAAATAGTCATTCATCATCTTATAAAAGTAAATATTCATGTAAGAATATCCTGATTGTTTGACGAGTTTTTCATATACAAAACAGTGGTTTAAACCATTCAATTCAGAAGTTTTATAGCCTAATAAAATAATACTACACATGTGTAAGATGGTCCCTACAGATTTTATATTAGGAATCGCCATTTCATAGAATATCCCCTAATGGCTGCTGTGCCATATAAATTTTTCATTAACGCTCTCATTTTCATAAAGTTCATTATTCATTACAAAATTATTCGTTTATAGTTCATTACAACATAGAGCATCATAAATATACCAAAATGCACTTTTTTTTAATTCATACAAATAAGAGAAGAGAATACAGCTGAGGTTAAGAATTTTATTTATAAGAACGAATATTATAAATAAAAGACAAAGATCAAAAATAGAGAGTTTAATGTATAAGTTAAAGTATACATTAGTTTAATTAATATCGTTAATTTAGAGATTCGAATAAAACAACGTACAATAAAAACGATTGTGGCTTAATAAATAACAAGGATTTAGTCAACATGCAATATTTAAATGTAACGGCAAATTTATTGTAACGGCAAACTGTGAAATTGATAATTCACTTTAACAAGCTCGCTTGATATCGCATTAAGCTATGACTCATTGATTACGATGAAGCGATCTAAGCACAAGTAGGTAAGCTTATTTAAATATATTATTTTTATTATCTTTATTCGTTATAAAATATAAAGCAAATTATTTAACTCCAACATCACGCGATGTGACGGCTGTTTTCGTGCGCGTTACTGTTGTTGTAGCGTTAGCAGTTTTCGCAGCCGTTCCAACTTTTTTGACCGTTGTCGTTGTTGTTTTAGTCGATGTTCCACCGTTTGCTAAGTGCTGGACATCAACTCCAACGCGGACTTCTTCCGTCGCTTTCTGGCTTTTCTCGTGCGCTTTTGAACTGTTTACATTTTTATCGATGTTCTGAACATAACCCTCATTTCTTATCACTTCGCTGCTCCGCTCTTCAGTGCAGGAAGCGCTTCTTTCTCCGCTGCTAGAGACTCGGACAGCTCCATTATGGACGGGTATAACTTCGCTATTCTCATATCGTTCGATAAATCCGTTCCCATCGTTTTTTTCGATAGTGTATGATCCTCGGCGTGCTGGCTTTTCTGGTATCCATACTATTTCCTGACTGAGCGTTTCTTGTATCGGCTCAGGTGTAGCCGTCGTACTGCGCACTTCATCATGTGTTCTAACATGAGTCACATTTGTACGTGTATTGCTGAGATTGATATTGGAATCTGACGACTCGTTAACAAAACGTACGTCTGTATCGTTATAGTTTTGAACAATTTCGTCTCTTCCTACTTGTGGAGCAACAACTTTTTCTGACCTTTCAGTTGTTACTTTTGTGACCTTTTGTTTTTCTACGTGACTCACTTGCTGAATTGGCTTTAACTGTCCTAAGAGAGGCGAATGTTTTATTCCGAATGTTATCTGTGGAGTTCTGTTAAGCACCTGAAAATATTTAATTATAATTAACTAAATATCTAACAAAATTACTATATATTACGAAAACGAATATATTACGAAAATTTTATAATTGTAACGATCTAATGTAATTATGTAATACTCGCAATTATAATTTTTTATTACATTTCAAATATCCTTTACCTTTTCAGGTGAGTAGGTGCCTGGAGCTGGCACTTTGGTGCGGTCATCAACCGGCAACTTGTGGCGACCAGACATCGTGTACACGGGGGCATCAAGAACTGATGGAATGCGGTAACTATTCGGAGCTGAAAGAGTTCAACAGAAATTAAAATTCTCGTATCCCATATTTACCTTCTGGTAACTATTAAATTTTAATAGATAACAACAAAAAAGCATCTTGCATTGCAACAAATTTTCATGACATTATTTTGATTAGTTAAGAAATCACGAATTACTTTAGTCATTTATAAAATTATATACCATCAAATCAACGTTCTGTTTTATAACGGATTAAAAAAAGAAAGCAGAAAGAAAATCATTCCTTCGCGATTTGTTCAGAAGCTGCAACATTAATTTTATGAGCCTTTACAAAAGTAATCTATATGTATGCATATCTGTAAGGATTCAATATAAATGTGCTTGTAAACTCACTAACTAACACTTAGATTCGCTTACAATTTTACAGCAACTGTGGAAATGAGAAGTCCTACAACTAACTACTAAACTAAAAATTTACGAAAGCTTCTACCTTCTTATTTACAACAAAGAAATTGCAATCATAAAAAGCTGTTTATTTTATTTTTTATTAATGAAACTTAGCAAAACCTGGCAGACGTACTGCCAGTGTGTTTATTTCTATACATAGTCAGAACGGTGGAATGTTTGAGAAGATAATGTGTGCGCCATCTAGCGGCGAGTTACAACAAAGTTTATGATAAATACCTCTGTGATAAATATTGTACCCTTTTTCTTGGTGATTAAATCTTAAGGAGATACACGAACATTCAATTTTATAAATATATGATTTAAAATAATATTTATAGTATTTACATAAAATACTTATTTTAAAGTTATGAAAAATTCGATTGAATAGACTATACGTTCCAAATATAATAGTATACATATATTCTTAATATTATTCTTATATATCTTTAACATCTAAATTTACATTCTAAATCCAGCTTTATATATGAAACGTAATTGACTAAAATGGCTTAACTATTTAATAATTTACCTGGTGTTTCGGCATATTTGTCTGTATGTATTTTTACACCGAATGTATATTGAGGCGAGTAAGTTAAAACAAAGTTATATCCTTTCTCTGGATTGTATGTTCCTGGAGCTGGTACTTTTAAGCGCTCGTCGATTGGTTCCTTATGTCTTCCCGAAATCGTGTACAATGGTGTTTTGTTTAGATTCGGAATTGTGTAACAATTTGGAGCTGCAATCAATTAGGAATTATTGAAAAATATACCAGGTTATAGGTAGGTTTAAATAAAATTATTATTTTAAAACGTAATAATTTATGTTACCGGGAGTGTCCACCATTTTTAGGGCATCTGGTTTAATTCTAAAAGTATATTGGGGTGAACTGCGCATCAATACTTTATCGGCTTTATCGGGGCTGTAAT
Source organism: Nymphalis polychloros (assembly GCA_905220585.2). NCBI lineage: Eukaryota > Metazoa > Arthropoda > Insecta > Lepidoptera > Nymphalidae > Nymphalis > Nymphalis polychloros. The sequence goes on along the minus strand of HG992245.1, from coordinate 7,228,593 downwards.
TGTTCGGGGCTGGAACATTATCTGGTTTGAAGGGATTTGTCTTTATTCTAAACGAATATCGAGGAGCGTTATCTAGTAGTATCTTATCGGCCTTCTCTGGGCTATAGACATTAGGGGCGGGTGTGTCATTTATTTTGGAATCCTTTCCTTTCGGTGATAAAGAATAAGCAGGAGTTGTTTCTAAAATAACTTTATCAGCCTTTTCTGGGTTATATGCGTTAGGCCCCGGTGTGTCCGGAATTTTGTCGTTGCCAATTTTAGGCCGGAATGTGTATGCTGGCGATATTTCGTGGAGCATTTTGTCTTGTGGATTGTAGGCATTAGGAGCTGGATTATTTGAAGGTTTTTCTGATGGTCCCTTTATACCGAAACTATATTTAGGTACTCCGTTTAATAAATATTTACCAGGCTCATAGGCATTAGGTGCCGGAGTGTCAGATATTTTTCCGGGTTGACCTTTACCTGATATCGTAAACTTGGGAGTATCATCTAATAATCGAGGTTCATAGGCGTTAGGAGCAGGAACATCAGGTAGTTTACGGTCAGATCCTTTTCCACCAATTGTGTATTTGGGACTGTTTTCAGGTAAATGAGGATCATAAGCGCATGGGCCAGGAGTGTTTTCTAATTTTGGAGAATAGCCTTTACCAGCAATTGTATATTTAGGATTTCCACTAGGCAGGCAAGGGTCGTATGCATTTGGAGCAGGGACATCAGGAATTTTTCCATCATGACCTTTACCTAACAAGGTATACTTGGGAGAATCATTAGGCAGATGAGGATCATAACTGGTAGGACCTGGAGTTTCCCATATTTTTTCATCTTTTCCTTTACCAGCCAGTGAATATTTGGGGGCATCGTCGGGTAAATGAGGATTGTAAGCATTAGGACCGGGAACATCAGATGGTTTACCTGGTTGAGCTTTACCCTTTATTGAATATTTAGGTGTTCCATCAAGTAAGCGCGGATCATATGCATTTGGTGCAGGAACATCAGGAATCTTCCCATCATGACCTTTACCTGACAAAGTATACCTTGGGGAATTATTAGGCAAATGAGGATCATAACTCGAAGGACCTGGAGTTTCAAACAGCTTTTCAACTCTCCCCTTACCAGCTAGTGAATATTTAGGAGCATCATCAGGTAAATGAGGATCATAGGCATTTGCAGCGGGGACATCCGATGGTTTAACTGTATGAGGTTTACCAGTCATAGAATACTTAGGAGAACCATCTGATATGCGAGGGTCATATGCATTTGGAGCAGGAGTATTAAATAATTTCGTGTCTGGACCTTTTCCATACATACTAAATTTTGGAGTTCCATCCAATAATCTAGGATCATAAACGTTTGGACCTGGTGTTGCAAACGGTTTTTCATCATCAAATTTTGGTCTAAACGTATATGCTGGTGAAGATTCGTGAAGTAACTTATCAGCTTTATCGAGAGAGTAAGCGTTTGGTGCTGGCAAATTTTCAATCTTCTGTAATGCTCCTTTTCCTGCAATTGTATATTTTGGAGCACCATCTAGCATGTGCATAGACTTCTCAGGCGCATATACGTTTGGCGCAGGTACATAATCAGTCTTGATTACCTGATCTTTTGTACGAAAGGTATATGCCGGTGATGATTCGTGTAATAATTTGTCTGCTTTATCTGGGCAATAGGCATTCGGTCCAGGTGTATCTATAATCTTTTCTGTGGGTCCTTTTCCACTCATCGTAAATTTAGGTGCACTGTCTAATAAATGAATTGATTTCTCAGGAGAATAAACATTAGGCCCTGGTGATTCACTTCTTATAGCATGTTCTTCTTTTATTCTAAAAGAATACGATGGTGTATTTTCATGTAAAATTTTATCAGCTTTTTCTGGACTATAGCTGTTAGGCGCAGGTGTTTGTTCTTTTTTAACATTATGTCCTTTACCTGAAATAGTATACTTTGGTCCTCCATTTAGCATACGCAATGATTTTTCGGGAGCGTATACGTTAGGAGCTGGGGTTTCTTCAAACTTTACATGAACTTCTTTTGATTTAAGCGTATAAGCAGGTGAACTCTCGTGTAATAATTTATCAGCTTTTTGTGGATTATAAGAGTTAGGTGCTGGCGTTAATTCATGTTTTTCAGAAGAGCCTTTGCCAGCAAGTGTGTATTTAGGTCCATTTTTAAGAGCATGCAGAGATTTTTCTGGGGAATATATATTAGGTGCAGGTGCGTCGTGCACTTTTATAATTTCAGATTTCGTTCTAAATGTATAAGCTGGTGATTTTTCTCTTAAAAGTCTATCTGCTTTTTGCGGATTATATGCATTGGGAGCAGGTACGTGCTCAAACTTTTCAAATTTAGTTTTTGTAGATAAGCTATATTTTGGCGATTTAACGCGCAGAACGGCGTCAGCCTGGAATTTAGAAAAAGGTAACTCAAATTAAATAATTATCAAATATCAACTGAAAACATTTAATATTATTTCTTAATAAAGTTCATTAACTACGAAAACCTTACTCTAAATGAGAAATATTTATTTTAAATAAAATAATGCACTACAAACATAATATTAAACTTCAGATGTGTATATAGTAGACAACATTCTTTGCCTCATTATTATGATCATGATTTTATGTACAAGTTAAGTATGCATTTAAGCAATTATCAAAAATTTAAAAGCAAAGCAGTAATGAATGAGAAGTTTAATAAATTTTAAAGAATTAGGTACAGACAGATGGTTAGGCAGCAGTTATTTCTTCTGGCGCTGGATAGGAAACTGATTGGCCGATGAACGGTGAATGACGTATTCCAAATGTATGTGCAGGCGCCCAAGGAAGATTCACGCATACCTATATTCACATATTGTTATACACCCTCCCTTGATGTTAGTTTTGTTATTATTGATAATAGCTATTATAATGCAAAGATTAAGGAAGCTATATATTCGAGATTCTTAAGAATAATTTTAATTAACCTATGTAAAGTACCGCAATACATGAAAAATTAAAAAAACACGGTTTGAAAACATTTACGGAATGCTCGCATGCGGCGGCATACGAAATAAGCCGACTGTGTCCCTTGGTATATGCGGCCCATGCAAATATGGACTTTAAATATTGGTACACTTTAATTTCTTTTATTTAAATGGCCTGCGGCGCGTTTGATATTAATAGTACTATATTTCACGAAATGTATTACGTCTAATATGGTTACGTCTAAATAAAAAATCTTTGAACATTCTAGCACAGTTCTCCATTAAAAAACATATTGTTTTTTAAGCAACATATTTGACCATATATTAAAATTCTGGTAATTTTGAAATAATCTTATAATAGTCAATAGATAGGTTATGTCAATAAAGGTGTTTTTTTCTGAAAGAAAGTAAAAAAGGCGAGCGAAGGTCGGTCGCTCAGGTACTGTTAATAGTGTACGGTGTTTAATGTTAAAGTATTTTGTATGCTAAGACTTGGTTTTTAATAACACTATAAGTTTTTAAATTTAGCTATATTATGGAAAATATGTGTTTCCTGATAAACAAAATAAAAATATTTACTTTTTCTGGACAATACACTCCTGGGCCAGGAACGGCAGAAGATGGATGTTTCATTTCTCGTCTCGGAGCCATAGTGTATGCTGGTGGACGCTTTGTAATCACAGAAGCTGCTTTATCCGTAGTATAGGTCCCAGGGCCAGGCATAGGTGTCTTCGATTCGATAGTTTTACCACGACCCGTGATACTAAAGGCTGGTGCTGCTCGCTTGCTTCCCTCTCGTGCCTCGCCGAGAACCGGGGGCATTGAATAAACATTCGGCGCTGGAAAAAGAAGAAACTTTTTTAAATACTTTCAAAAACTAGACAAAAAATATTTATGAATCTGATTTTTACAGTGTCCAAGCAATGTAAGAAATGACAAAAAGAAAGAAATACAATATAAATGATTGATAATACGAGTAAATAGGTATATAATAAACTAGAAGTAAAATGTAAAATTTCTAATTTAATACTTAAAACTATTGGTGAAATCGTGCGCTATATGTAATATGAAAATGGGTAAAACAAACTTAGAATACATTGTAAAAACAAAAACGTCGCCGTGTAGTGTAGAAAGGAATATGATCACTTACGACTAACGACTAATCAAAGCACAAACAATAAAGGCATAGAGAAAAAGAGCCAAAAACAAACAAAACAAACGCTATACATCAGCAAACAACACTGAAAGTTTCAAATAACATCGAACTAAATGTTTAGAAAGTTGAAAGTGCTCGATGCATGTTATCTATTCAACCTGGTGTTTTGCTTCCTGCTTGAGGAGGGCTCACTCGAAGGCCTATAGAGAAAGCTGGAGCATGGTCTAAAACAGCCCGGGCAGCTTTACTCGGTTCATAGTCACATGGAGCTGGAGTGGGTGTAACGCGAGGTGGCGGCCACCGTCCGTGTAATGACGCCGCCGGACCCACAGCACGGCCTGCGTTGCCTCAATTATATTATCATCATGTTTAATCCGATACAAGACAAAACATGGCGTTTTATAAATGATTTTAATTTATTATTATTTAGTCACTGTTGTATTATACTTATGACAATTACCTATGTATATTATAAAGAAAACACATTAGTTTCGTCCTATAATTTAGGCAATTATAATTTTACGCACGTCATCAATCCCAAGAAAATTATTTGCAAAGCTAACTAGTTATTTATTATGCGTTAACGGTTATTATTTGTTTCATAATAAATTAAGAAATATGAATTGAATCAACAAATACAAAATCAACCAACGGATTAATTTTACTTACTTACAACACCGCTAAAATAAACACAACATAAGTTTAAGGCCATATTACGAAACTGGCAAACACGTTAAATATTCTTTGGCGCTTTTTAAATTATGTGTTAAAACAAATGTTCTTGGAAATAATAGCATCAGAAAACCTAGTGTGACACGTACAAAATATTGGATGCAAAATTAATATTACGTAAAAACAATTTAATAATATATGATATGTATGTACTTATGTTTCTAAACTACAACATTTGTAACGATTGACTTTTGCCATTCTTCTTGGTAGAATCCGAGAACATTCAGAAACAGGTAGCTTTATATTCAATTTAATGATATCAAATGACTACATGAATAGTCAAATGCAAAGTAATATTTGAAAAAAATAATAATAATTTAAAGTAAATACCTTAGCACTCCATTAAATATCCTCTTATATCAATATTATGAACACGAAACACTAAACAACTACACGCTGTGATTTAACAAACTAAAGAAATTTCGTGCCAGCAGTGGTACTAGGCGTTGTGGACGTAAGACTGAGCTGCAATCGAACGAACCAGATCAAACAATCCATTCATGGTCCCCTGGCACCCACACGATCGCTTAGTCACTGTCTCGATCACCTTCAGTTATACGTACTTATTTGGAGACATCGAACAAATGCATTCAGAGAATATTGCAAACATTCAATGCCAGTGCCACGATAATCTCAGAATATATACTTTTAAATTAAAGGTCGCAACCACAAATAGGTCACATAAAAGTTGAATGAGTTTATTCGAATGGATATTTTGATATCAAATGTATTAAATAACCTTATATGCTTAAAACTTTTTTTTGGACGTTTCATATAAATAAACATTTTTTATTCTATCATGGCAACCCAATTTTTTATAAAAAAGACCTATACTATAGGCTTAGGAGCTAAATTGTGTTCTTATCTACTAGCTATCATCAAGCCGAGGCTTAAAAAAATAATCTTTCTTTATTATTGCATGGTGCGTATAAAATGTAATTTACATTAACGGACCATTCATTTTCCACTGCTGGGAAAGGAAGCCTAAAACGCGATGTTTTCATACACAACCGAGCGCAAGATAATTCATGAACAGTTTAGCATGTCAAAACGTTGATAGACGGTTAGGATGCATTATTCTATCAATTAGACTATCTTGGACATAATTCTAACTGTTTATGTACATACATATATAACTTAATAGCTGTATATAAGTATATACTGTTGTTATATACATATACAATTACAACTATACATTACAGTATTATTATTTATATACAAATTAATCTAAATTCCTTCGTAAAATATGGATTACTTGGAAATATTTTTAACCATATTGTGTTCGTGTCAAGGACACTGAATCATAATACTGCGGCAATAATCATTATAACTACAATTTAACTGCTTTAAAACACACCCCAGGAGAAGGAACAAAACATGAGCGATGCGGACGACATCGTTTATGTTAATCATACTGCAACCATGAAGTCTTGGCCTACTTTAAGTTACCTTTTGGAGTAAAATTGTCGTCAACTATTTAAGTAGAATTCATTATATGTACTATCGAAAACCGCTAAAATAAACACAATTCACCCCAATTAATGTAGGTGTAATAAAATACCGATAAAAATAAACCCAATTAAATATGAACGTTCTTGGACTTTTTTAAAAGACTTACTAAATTTATTACACAAGTACACTTAAAAAAAAATTGCAGCAAGTAAAAAAACATATTTTTATGTTTATCAAACTAGAAATAAATTATTACAATAATATTTAGTTAAAAGCAAAATGGAAACAAAATGTCGATAAAATATAATTATTGTCCATTTGTCGATATCTAGAATAACTTTCACGTTAATTACGTAACTTTTTTGCCGATATGATGTAATTCAAGTGGGTATTTTTATTCGGAGTCACTAAAGGTAATTCAAAACATATCCATTTAAATCGATTACTCAATAAATTTTCAGAAGTCAATTGAAGAAGCATTTTAGCAATTTGTTTTATCGTAGGTAGGACTATTAGATCAAATGAAGATCGATTGCCAATCCTAGCAATTGTAGTCAGGTAATCGATTACCATTAAGATCCGATATTTCTATTGTTAGTTTTGTTGCAAATTTATAACTCGTGGGTCTATGATTTATTATAAATGAATCTAAAACATTGAAAATCTTATTTATACTTTTAACTTTGGATTGGAATTAGCCATAAATGGCTATTACCATAGATTATAGCTTAAATTGCATTTGTATTGTATGAGGATTATTTTTAGTTTCTAAATATGGAAATAATGTTGACCACATATAAGAGTAATATCATTTTAGAATTATATGATCTAACCTTTAGATGTCATGCCTTCAGTGTTGTAGGAAGCGGGGCCAGGACCAGCTTTGTCTTTGCCAGAAGTATCTAATTTATGACCAAAGGTAAAAGCCGGGGCACGAGCTTTCCGAGATTCTGGAGGAGGTTTACCTAAAGACAAAAAAAAATACTTTTAATTACACATACACGATGAAAATGAATAATAATACATGGGCATACGCAGTCACTGTCGCGTTGGTTAGTACAGGGCTGAAAATCCTGAGTTGCTGGGTTCAAATTCCAGAGCAGGCCAGGTAAAAGTTACTCAGTTTGTTTTTTCAAGAAAATTTTATTGCCTAGGAAAGCACAAAAGGCGTTGATCTCTCTCCAATCGTGTCGGAATGACCACCCGTCGGATTACAAGAGAAAAAAAATGCACCTGTGCACTATAATATTCTCTACGGCTATTATACATTTGGCTAGTCCTTAAAATTGTCGCAATGGCCAGAAATACTTTATTCACAATACATAAAAATAAATCGTACAAATAATTTGGACATATCCTCATTGTATTTATATTCATGAAATCACGTTTGGATGAATTGATGTTTCAATGTCATTTAATATTTGTTTTTCCTTATAAATAGAAACAATATTATTTATTTGTTTCGCGCATTTCACTAAGTAATGCTATTTTAATAATTATGGGTTTTTTTAACATTTAAAATAAAAACATTGTATTTTAATAATTTTTCTATCTTTTTTCTTTTTCCCAAATCAAAAAAATTCAAACACTATAATTAAAACTTTTAATTACGTTTAAAACGTTAAATTGTTAAAATAGACTTCCAAGCTAATACGAACTTTGCAAATGTACCAATTTACCAAACCGGTGCAATTATACCCATGCAAATACAAACTAAAGGATGCCACAAATTTGGTATAACCTTTTTTAAGTGGCCTGACAAGCTTTTTCAAATAATTTGCATAATACTATCAACAAACTTTTTAAAATAAGAATACTTATAAAATACGTAGAATTTCCGGAGAACTATAAGTAATATTTTATGCTTTGCTTTATTTATGTTAAATTGATTTCATATAAATTTATATTTTCCATAAAAAATATATACCTAGTAAAACGATGAGTAAATCATAATAATTCAACACATTTTAAAAAATCCTTCAAAGTTTACAAGTAATTTCGTCATTGTCAATATTATAAGAATTCAAAAAAACATTTGAGTAAACAGTGCGAATATGAATCAATATTCCTAAATATGCAAACGAAATTCTTAAGTAATATATCAAAACAAAATATATATCAAAGGTTAGGTGAAAAGAATAATCAATCTGTTGTTTTATAATTTTGATAAAAGTACGCGTTAATTTCTATATCGCAAACAAGACTCACCTTGATCACGGTCAGTGTTAAGCGCTTACAATCGACACTGACATTCACCAAATAAACTTTAAACATATCATGTAATCTATGTAAATAATAACAATTTCTTATCGTCAGTTTGGTACTCAATTATTTCAGAATCACTTTGTATCACAAATGATGACCTAAACAACCAAAACGTAAGGAAGTATAGACACTGATTTAAAATTTAAATAAAAACTCGTTCTTATTATGATCTAAACAGTGTTATTGGTGAACATCAACTAAATGATGTCACGTTGTGTATGAACACGGACAAGGTCGGTGTTTGCGGAGCGGGAGCACGCGATAATCTCACACAACCTCCGGATGATGTCAGAGAGCTCCGCGAACAATACAGCCGTAGTGCCGAAACTGATGGCCATGGACCGTGCATGAGAGAAATCAGCATCCATAACCATAACAGGATTGTTAAAACTTATGTTTGTGGTATACACATTTAAAACTATCTATTGTAATTGTAGTTTTTCAACTACAAATGTGATCTTTGAATAACAACTTATTTACATCAATGAATAATAATTTGTATGATACATTTGGCTATTACGTAATTGTTTATGTTAAATTTAAATAAATTTCTGCGTCATAAAATGTTGAGCACAATAAATTGACACAAAGTAACTACATATTAATAAATAAGGAACAACTAATTTACAAATATGATCTCGTTTAAACGAATTTTATTTAGTATTATTAATGCCAAAAAAAGTAAACGTGGGCGCTAATTAAGCCGATGACAGCATCGAAACCAGTTCCCTTACTGGGGTCATCGCCTATCTATCTTTGCTTACTTGTGTCACTATGTAAATAGTGTCCAGTCAAAGTTTGACTTTGAGGTGGTGACAAAAATTATGAGTTTATGTATTACATAAAAAGTTGACAGATAATCACGGACGCGACTTTACATATTTTGTGGTTTAAAATTCGTATTGTTTCACAAAGAATACAAATAGTTATATAATTACGTAGTATCATAGTAAAAATAACTATGTGGGTATTCTTATAGCACCATCGGCATCGCACGAAAAAGCATCGACATACGGCCGAGTCACGGAGTAGACACATCATAAAATTTTAGCATCGAAATATTTACCTATTAAAGAAGGCAGGGACACAACAGCGGGTCCCGGGCTAGCAGCTTCTGCAGCGATGGGTCCACGTCTCTTAGTCGGTGTCCAAGGATTTTGGCGGACGCCCATCGAAGTATCACAAGAATAGGATATCTTCGTCACCGAAGATTCTGTTCCGCGTAATCTAACGCCTGACTTTCGTATGCTTTGTGTTAATGCCTACAAAATAATATAATACAATAAGTTTTTTTTTAATTTTGTTTAATTAATTTATTGAATAGAATTAATTGTATATGTTACTATGTAACCAATGACTTTATTGATAATAACACATCTTGAAAAGATATATTTTGCCAGTTTTTTTCAAATTAAAATATATAATTGTTGAAAGAAATGTATATAATGTCACTGAGTTTATTCATTGCCGATAATTCTCATATCTAAGTTACAGATATCTAACTTTTTTCCCGAATCAATAGTAAATTAGTGACAATCAATAAAAAGTAAACAATAGAATTAATAAAGTATGTGAGTTTGACTTTAAAATTAGTTTGTATTGGTACCAGCAATAAGAACTGATTGAAAAAATCAATTGCAAGATTTGACCTACATAAACTAACAGGTCAAGTTTCATAAACTTGTTATGAAAGTGAACATATAATAATAATGTATGATTCAGTATTTTACCGATCTCACGCTATGTGTTGTGGACTTCATGGATTTTGATGCGTGCATATTTGATTCAAGGATCTTATACTATTTTTTCAAAGTATTATTCGTTATATGCAATTAAAAATTAAAATATTATCACAACATGAAAGAAAATAATAGAATCGTTTAAATATGCGTAAATTTAATAGAAAATCGTAAAACACAAAATGACTAGTGACAATAACTGACAATGCCATTTGACAATTTTTGCAATATTGCAAGAATCAAAGAAATTAATCGACTATTAATATGTTCAAAAAGGTGACATAGAACATTGGATTTATAGCTCATTTATAAGAAGATAAAAAAATGAAACGTAACAAATACTCCGGATGTTACATACGTGACGATTCTTTTCCTGTTATCCTTATAAAGAAAGTCCTTTGCTATTTCTATTTAGAAATTAGAACTGACGAAATAGTCAATGATAAAACTTCTCTACTCTACTACATATGGTCTCGTAGAATGTTATCCTCCCAACACTGCCAAATATAGACATAGCTCTTTGCAATACCTAAGCCGTTTCGCTTATTCGCATACGGCCTCTTTAGTTAAATATATGAATAACGTAACGTCATGATTCTACTTTAGTCACATTTGTGGTGGATAAAGTTTTGAAAAGCACATACCGCTCTTTTTCTTGAAATTTTGTATACTCAAACATTTCGACTCGATTAGCACGAATATGATAATTAAAATTGACGAAGTAATTAAAATCGCCAGCCTCAACTAATCAGGCTCCTGCTGGTGCCTGTACTTTGTTACAGGGTTCGGGGGCTACTCTCAGCGCGTTCCGCTTTAGAAAAATACTCTAGGGTCAGATAATCTACGGCCTAAGATATCATGGTTGGCCAATTCGCTTATTTGACAGCTTTCTGTGATTTTTGCATTATTTGAGCATTATCGTATTTGTTCTGAGAAGCCCAAGAAAATTATATTAAACACAAAATGTCTCTTCTGGACAAAAAAAAATAAATTAAGCCTGATTAATATTATTTCCTGTAAATTTAGCAAAATATTAACTAGTCATACAGAAGTATTTAAAATTTATACGTTTTTCTTTGCCTTATACGGCAATTATCTTGGACTAACAAACTAAATCAACTATCTTTTTTAGAATATTACCCCTTTTTATATGTAAAACTAAAAACCATTTAAAATAAACCAATTTATGATTTTTCAATTCGTTGTTTTCTACATATAGGCGCTGTAAGAACTGCCTACAAATGTTTTTGCAAGTTGTTTTTTTTTATATAATACGAATTATAAAAAACTAACAAATACATTTATCAATTAATTTCTATCCTTATATGACACGTGGCAAACCGGTTTCATCTACCCACTCGATGTATGATCGCCTTCGTATGTCGCCCACAGTCCGTATGACGGAAATGATTTATAGTACCTATCTGGTCGTAGGTACCATAGCGCACTGTTTGAAAGAAATTTTCATAAATTAAATACACAATCGCTAATGTTTGCTTATTTATACTATTTTGAACAGTTGTTTGTACCCGCAGACACACTATCAATACTGCCGATATTTTAAAAATTGAATGATCGATATAAGCTATTTTGATCTTATATTGAAAATAGTTGACACTTATAAACATCGACTTGTCGAGTTTCTTTCGACGGTCCTTCTCAGGGCTGGCTATTTTGTTTTCCGATAATTTTCTAACCGATGCTAACTTTGACAATTATGAAGTGTGTGTATAATGCTTTAACTCGTATGTTGAACAAAGAAATTTAAATTTGTTAAGCTACCTTAACAAAAAGGTCAAGATTAGAATACTCGTAGGCTCTTTTTGTTATAATCAAAAGGATCCTTTTCAATCGCTTTATTGTGTTATGGTGTTGTAAGATATAACCGCAGTTTGTGGTATATTAAAAATATCAATTTCATTTAAAACATAAGTTTTATAGTATATAGATAAAAACTTGACAAATTTACATTGGTTAAAGAATTTTCGTCAATATTATATAGAAAGAAAAGCTAATTCGGTACCAATTCGTGCGAGGTGCTGTCATCGTGAAAAATGAATAAAATCCTATTTGGGCCATTCGTTTATTCATTTCAGTACACTCGCGAATAAACGACTACGCTACTTTTTCATAGCCACAATTACATATACATACCTATAATAAAGACGTAAAGAGTCTAAGGAAGCAAAACATGAAAAAACCTCTTTAAAATTTTAAATATTGTTTTATCATTAATTAACATTTTTCTTTAAAAGTACTAATTTCTGTGTTACATTAATAAGTTTGTGGAACTAATGTTTAATACGTATTATTTAAGCATATTAGATCCATTCCGACTTCATAAAGATAAGAATAGGATTTTATTTTGAGATTTCTAAAATATTCCACCCACACGCTATACAACAAAGATTTTCTCACATTCTATGTTAAAAAGTTAGGTAAATATTTACAATCGCGGCTTTTGTGAAAAATGGCTCCAAATTTTTAAGCCATGTTTTTTTATCAATAATGAATGATATTTCATTCAATATTGAAGAGGGAGACTTCGAAAATGAAAAAATTAAAAATAAGACAAAAAAGATGTAAAAGAACAATGAGTGGTAGGACTCGAAGTAGGTGGTCTGAGCGGTTTAGGATGTTCCTGATATGTAAACAAGAGCACTTAATTCAGGGTACCCGAATGGATTACACATAAAATGCTAGGCAAGTCATGTAGGTTAGGTTATGTTAGGTTACTTTTGAAGAACCGAATCCGCCCATGTTCACTAGTCTAAGATTTGATTTGGGGGGATGAGAATATTCATCTAAACGATACCTACTCTGTATGCTTTAAGAGTAACCTAATATAACATAACCTACATGACTTTACCCTAGAATTTTATTTTTTTTCATGTTCAAAGTCTTCCACCTCCTCATTATTACATGAAATATCATTCATTAATGATAAAAACATGTCATAAAAATTTGGAGCCATTTTTCACAAAAGCCGCGATTGTAAATATTTACCAAAAATTACATGTTATAAATTTCAATTTGAGAACACAATCTTATCCAATATCCATCTGCAAATTAGAAATTGTTAAAAATATCAGTAATATATAAAATAGTATGAAGACAAGCAACAACTTAGAATCTTTTATGAGTAAATTAATAATTTTACATAGAAAAATTAAGCGGTGCAATTTGGAATATAAAATAATAATTTCATTCAACCTATCTATACGAATAATGTACTAAACTTTTTTATACTCATATTATATATAAAAAGTTTTCGACAGAGTTTTGATGATTGTTTCTTTACTGATCATAATTTTTCAGACTCATTGATAATGATTCATAGTAATTTATTATTTTTATTAATAAATTACTTATCCAATGAATTTGAAACTTTATTATCCAAATAGATAAAAGTATAAAAATCACTGGTCCAAATCGTTTCAAATATAAAAAATCTATGCTAAAATACATTATCGCGACAGCATAATTAAACCTAAGATAGATATGTTTTATCAATTTAGAGTTAAAAATATAATAAAATTAAGAGCAACTTGAGCTCGTTTTATTTAGCCTACAATATTATAAATCTATATTAAAATATTGTTATTTTTTGTAATTAAATTTAATTGTCGTAACACCAGCAATTCGGACTTGCGATATTGGTGATATGAGATATTTACAAGAATGCAAAATATTGTATTAATACCTGTAATACCTACTATTTAATTAAGACGTTACTAATTGTATTATATTTTGGTATTATAATTTTACTAAAAAACACACAAGCTTCAAAGTACCTTCGAAGTGAGACTGTTGAATATATTTTTGTCGATTTTCATAATTCAATAAGTTTATTATTTATATAACGTAAAGAAAGTTATTGTTCTATTTATATTCAAAAAATAAATTAGGTATAAGTTCACGTATGTTGTAAGATAATACTTAATGTTTACAAATATATATTATAATGTTTATATGTCGTGATATTAAAAAAAAATATTGTCTAACTTATAACCCGCTGTGTAGCCAATTGATGTTATGGCGTCATCCACTGATCGACCTTCCAAAGTCAATTTCATTGAATCAAGTTATCTTTTCATTTGAACGCAGTGTGCAATCTATCAATAGTGGATTGTTACATAGTTAGCAAAGCTATTGGCATTTATTAAATAAATAGCTTTGAATACAGATTACCACTATTAATCTCAAGGTAGTTGTAAAAAAATCATAACATATAATTGATTTCAGCTTAATAATCCGAAATATTTATTATTTTGCACATAACATTTTTAAATATTTGTTACTTAAGGGTCTTCTTTGACGTTTGTTGAAATTCGAAGGTCGGGATTTCGATAGAATTATATAGAAAGCGATGCTCCACAACCTTGAAATAAATCACACAGTTAGCCAATGAATTTAACTTACGTGTAGAGCATTCTAATTTAAGATAATGTTTATGGATAAGTGTAAAAAAAATCAGAAAAATCACTAAAACGTGTAAAATCGCACTTCCTTATTGAGACGAAATTATCGTAATCGTCGAGAATTTAGAAATGAATTTTATCAAATAATAAAGTTAAAACTATAAAGAAACGTCTGGAGTCTTCATTTTTTAATAAACATTTTCTTATTTTTTGTTATAATAAATTACAATGAAATTGTACGCGTTTTCTTATGCGAGTCGCCGATAATCCTCGCAAACCAGTCGGCCACGCGCCTCCGAAGTGAGAGCACGTCGGTTTGCGCCGCATTGATAGATCGCGATCGAACCGTGTACTTACACAAAATCAATGTGTGCGTAAATAGCGTATTTAGTATTTATTTGAACGTTTTAGTTGTCACCGACTGTTCATCATAAATTTTAGGGCGCGCACCGGCTTATGTATTCTGTTTTTTTTTTTGGTATTTTTAGTGTTTTATCATTTGATACGATATTTTTACTGATAATATTTTGTATATTTTGTAGTTTGATAAAAAAACAAAAAATAACTGGAGTTGAAATTCTAACTAGTTACATAATTATAACACTCTCATATATAATGATACATTGCAATTTTTTTATAAATAAATATAATTTTTTGAAATATTTATATATATAATTACTTATTTCGTCCATTTCCTAGTTATATTGGCCAGTAAAACAACAACTGAGGCAATAAATTTATTGTCGTAAAAATTCAAATTATTCTTATTTTCATTGATAACGTAAAACTAAACAAAGTATTTATAAATAGTGTTTTGAACACTAAATAATTAAAATGACCAAATCCCATTTATGCATAAAACGAAACACGCGTGATGGCCCACCTAACAAACCCTCATTAGTCAGTAAATTACTGACTCTCAACTCAGCGGGCAATATAGTACTCAAGTGGAAATGAGTAGAACGAAGTACATAATCCTTGTAACTGTGATCTAAGAACAGTAGTGGCATCACACTAAAGAACACACTTCCAATTGGAAGACCGCCACGCTTGTATATATAATAAGCTGCGTTAAAAACTTTAATACCGCGATTCAGGGATTATACATTTTTATAACATTTTTCTTTAGAAGTTTAATTATTTTATGTATTTATTCACATATTATTTTTTTATATTGAGTAATTAAAGAAATAAAACATTTATTATTACAGTAATAATTATATTGTTCTTATTATTTTAGCATAAAATGTTTCTTTTAGTTTTTTGTTACGTCAAAGCGCTATCTAGTGAGGATATACGAAACGTTTTCATGCCTCATCGTCATCATTGGTTTTGCAAATTGATATTTATCCGATTTCAGACTTACAAATCGATTTCAAAATCCGATTTTAGATATCTGAATTCGGTTATGCCTAGCCTCATCAAATCGCCTGAGAACTTAGCTATCCTTTTATTTTATTAGCTAACGTGCTCAGGCAAATATAGTCTTAAGGTACTTTATCAGTAAGGTCGATTATTGTGTAATAGATTTCCGTAGCAGAACCAAGAAACCGAAAGTCAAACTGCAAAATTCCCGCTATCCTTTTTATTCCGCTTTATTCCAATTGGTTAGAAAGAGAGAAAGTGAATTTCATAGTAGAATAAATGTTGTAAAATATATATTTCGATTCAGGAATTATATATTTTTCTTTAGAAGTTTAATTATTTTATGTATTTATTCACATATTTTTTTATATTGAGTAATTAAAAAAATAAAACATTTATTTTTACAGTAATAATAATATTGTTTTTATTATTTTAGCATAAAATGTTTGTTTCAATAATGTTTATATAATGTTTTTCTTGTATTCCTATTGATCTATTTTTATTTCACTTTTTGTATATATATTTGTTCCGTTTTTTAATAAAACATTCCACATTCGTCTTTCGTCAATTTTTTTTTTTATTCCACATTACGACATCAAGAAGTTTATTTATACCAAACTACTCACCTCAACGCTATAGATATGTATTTGACAACATTTCAAAATCAGTGACAATAAAGTTAAAATTTAGTTTAGGAAAAAAAAGTGCGACGACCCCACTCTGCATACGTATATGTGTGCGTGCCGTGCCCGAGCCTCGATAGTTGCGACAGTAGCGCTAAAAACGTAAAACTTCGTGCGGCGGAACGTCAAAGAAGACCCTTAAAGTCAAAAAGTATTGTCTTCCTGTGAACCTTAAATTAAACACAGAATATATAATGCAATGCGATTAATATCACACACAAACACACACGCCCACAATAAACACAAACTTAAAAAATAATGATAACAAAAGTGGGTATATTTGCTAAAAATAAAGAAAACAAAAATAAAATAGGCTCAATACAAATGAGGGTATTGGTGCATACCGCCAATTAATCTGAAATTTGGTATATCATAACAAAAATTGGCGCAATCGCCATTTTGAATATGAAAATCGAAGAAGAACATTCGTAACCGATTTCGACTGTTTTAGCTTTCCCCAGAAAGTGTGCTTTGCCACAGGGGAGAGGGTTTTGCCACAGGGGAGAGGGTTTTGAGTTGAGGTTCTCTTTTGTTTTTTTCATTCAAAATGGCGTTTGCGCCAAATTTGGTTATGATATTCGTGATGTGAGGAGGAGGTCACAAAATACGTTATAATACCAAAATTCAGGTCAATTGACGGTATGCGCTTTTCGGAAGTACACCCAAATACTTACCTAACGTTCTTAAAAAGACAAAAACAAAAATATAAAGGTAATACAAAACCATATAAGGACCAATAGCGCTACGGCTTTCGAGGCGCACGCAAGTCCCAGGTTTGAACTTTGGGCTATTGTCACAATTCCCATCATATATTAAGTCCTTACATAATATGAAATTAGCATTTTGTCGTACTGACCACTTTGATCTGAAATATCTCCTCTTTGGTTAATAATTCCAAATATAAATTTATAAATTCATTTAGCTGGTACATTTCAGTTATGAAAACAGTCATTCATTTGTTTTTTCCTCATTATTTTTTTCATAATGGAAAACATGGAATAACGGTATATTTACGAGTCAAGTTCTACCGTGGCACCAGTGCTGCAGAAACAGCTCGAAGGATTAATAATGTATACGGCACTGGTGTCGCAAAAGAAAGCACGGTACGTTTTTGGTTTCTACGTTTTCGTTCTGGGAATTTCGACCTTCAGAACCAACCCCGTGGACGGCCGGAGACCAAAGAGGAAAATGAAGAATTAAAAGCTATTGTGGAAGCGGATCCATCACAAAGCACTTCAGAGATAGATGCAGGCTTCGGGGTAAGTGATAAAACTATATTAATCCACTTGAAGCAAATCGGGAAAGTAAAAAAACTTGAACGATGGGTACCTCATGAATTGAGTGAATCGAACTTGCAAACACGCGTCGACTGCTGTGTTACTTTGCTCAACCGACACAATAATGAAGAGATTCCAAATCGAATCATTACTTGTGATGAAAAGCGGATACTGTACGATAATCGGAAGCGCTGGTCGCAATGGCTGAACCCTGGAGACCCAGCCAAATCCTGCCCTAAACGACTCAGAAAATTGACTCAGAAAAAGTTACTTGTGAGTGTTTGGTGGACTAATGCCGGTGTCGTTCACTACAGCTTTCTAAAATCTGGCCAAACGATTACGGCAGATATCTATTGTCAGCAACTGCAAACCATGAAAGAAGAACTAGCTGCTAAACAACCGAGATTGGTCAATCGCTCTAGGCCACTGCTGCTTCACGACAACGCAAGACCACACACTGCACAACAAACAACCACTAAGTTAGATGAGCTACAATTGGAATGTCTGCGACATCCACCGTACTCCCCGGACCTTGTTCCAACAGATTACCATTTTTTCTGGAATTTGGACAACTTCTTACAAGGGTAAAAATTGAACTCCGATGCGGCAGTCCAAGCCGCCTTCAAAGAGTTTATTGATTCTCGCCCCCATGGTTTTTTTAGTAAAGGAATAGCAAAAGTGCATCAATAACAACGGTGCATAATATGATTAATTAAATATATTTTACAAAAAAAAATTGACTTTATATTCCTCCCATACAAAACGCCAATTTCATATATAAGGACCTAATACTTTGTTAATTTGCAGTGGTAAATTACTAAAATATAAATAAATTTCTTAAAATGAGGATTGCTATTATTATAAAAAATTGCTAATTGAATTTAAAAATTGAAATCGTTTCTTGATCTTCGATTAAAGAGAGTTGAATAAAGGACGCTGAGACGCTTTTTGATGTGACAAAAATATTGTAATATAATCAAATAAATCTAAATTTTAAAACACGTTTTGAGTCTAAAGAATCAGAATTTCGTTTCTGACGGGGATTCCCCGAACGCACAATTTTTTTTTTTCACCTATTTTTATTGACAATGCATTTATATATATGTATCTGTATTAGAAATGACCTGGAGGAGATCATTTCATTAACAAGATGTGTTACCATCTAAAAAGTCACGACTTTCATAATATCTTTTGACACACATAGATTACTCGAGTTTTTTATTTTCAATTGAACATTTTTACAGGTTTTCTTTTGTATCTTTTGTTACATTTTGCCAAATACATACATGTATATTGAGAAGCGACAGTCAACATTTTAAATAAACTTTGGTACCCAGGTGCGACATCGGTACTATGCGAATAGCCATCATCAAATATATATTCCATTGGCTTTACAAAATCTATGACAGTTATTTCTGATATGCATAAATAGTAAGCAAAATCAAACTGTGCACCAACCAAACTTTAAAAAGTTAAAGATATAGTGAATTTCTGTTTCAAAGAAAATTGCCGCCCACCTAACAATTCTAAAACCCTACACTGTCGCCTAATTTAGACGCGCCCACTGTAAAGCTTAGTTAATTAAAACGAGAGTTGTTTTATGGTGTCTTTATTCGCAGACGTCATTTGTAGTCGTATATTAGCGAAAATAAAAACGGTATCTCAGACGAATCATAACCGAATATAGCGAATTCAATTCCGCTCAAGCGTAACTGAGGTATTATGTTCGTATTTGTATTTACGATTAATCTCGAACTTGGCGATGCAGGAAAACATCGTATGAACATGCTGTGAACGTGAAGTTCAGCCACATATTTTGTATCCACCAATACCATGGTGGAATAAACTGAAAACCGTAGAAGTGAACGCCTTTGATCAGCAGGGACTACCATATGCCAATTTCTATAAAATCTCACACTTACGACCGCGAAATATGATTACAAAGAAACAAATTAATATATACAAAAACTATCATTGTAATGATAATACTAGCACACAACGTTAAACATTTCAAGCAAATATTTCAGACAGACTCGACCTTGGTGGCATAATATATCAATTAAATAATTTCGAATATTATGTATAACATTTTAGGAAATATGTATCTTTGCACATCTAAAGAAACGAGCACGTAATCTGCAATCATGATTAACCAAGATAACGTTTTATTATTTCAAATGCGGAAACATTCATAATTAATTTTGCTTATTTTATTAAGCGCTAAATGCCTTAGTAGCGGTGATTACACGCTGATTTCTCTCTTTCTGTCATCGATAATTTGACATTTGAAAGAAGAAAACCAAGTATTATGTAAATAATAAAACACTATATAGATAAACAACGTTAATCAATAAACTATCAAAAATGAAGTCATCATTAAATCAGATTTCTCCTACTTAAATATTCGCAACAATATTTTCTAATCAAATCCTTGAAAGCTGAATAAATAAAAGATATACTTAATATTATATTATAATAAAGCAGTAATCATGTTAATAAGAAGATAAATACACTGACCCGTGCTAATTTACAAATGTATGTAAATATTGTTGAACACCGTGGCCTCCGTTGTCACAAATCGTGATGTTAATAAAGAAGAACATTACACCATAAATCATAGTTGCTCGTTCAAATAGATGGCTAAACGTAATCTTACATGATTGTAGCCGTAGGACATTGACAATACTGATATGACACTGTCATTATGAATCTCCGTTGCAGCCCACAAGGAATTTATTAATAAACCACTAGAGCACTACGTTGTGATATCGGTCAGATCCTAGTTGCTTGAGAAGTTTTGCAAGTTTGTATTAATATGAAGTTACATAGATGTGTATTATATAATATGAATTGTAATCATTCAACGTAAGATGTTAAAGTGACATCATTAACGTATTTACTCGTTTTATATTTATATTCAGGGTTGTAGGCGGTTTTGCGCTCACAGTAGAATGTGTCGCTTGTTTTGCATGTTCTAGAACTTAGTTATATATCTTAGATAATATGACGTTACTTAAATGCATTATACTAATATCGTCCTTACTAAATGATACTATAAAAACAAGATCAAAATGCATATCCATAAAATAACACATGTGCTCGGATTCTGTGTGATCCTACTACGTGTAGTATGTAGTAATGATTGAAATGACATAACTTCTCATTTTATTCAGATTATATTTAAAAAAAAAAACAAATATATCTTTATGATGATAGTTATATGTTTTAATAAATAACCACTTACCTTTTATTATAAGTCGTACAATCAAAGTTACGTCAGGTAACTTTGTACACACTTGTAACTCGTAACTATAGAAAGTTAAAAAAGATTTTTGTATATACTTATATTATAGTTTTATACTTATTAAAAATATTCGATCAGCATAGGCTGTCGTCGAAATACGTATCGCGCTCGGTTCGTCGCGGTGCACTGCGGTCGAATGCTTGGTAATTTACCGCTTTGCTCCTCAGGCTGAATAGACGAAGTAACGTGGGCGCTTCCCGCCAAAACCGGTCACCTTGGTTACGCGACGCGCCATAATGTCATCATCGCGTGTTTTCATTACTCTTCCTACCAGCCAGCAATTTTCTGCGCACTTTCTATATATACTTCTTGTTATATACGTAGGTTATTTGCTATTGTCTTTATATTATCTGGACAATATTTAAAAACTTCTATTTAAATTATATTTAAAACCTTTAAAAAGGTTATAATATCAATTATAAGAAAAACAATACAACCTTGATTACGCTATTTGCAAACTGGTGAGTTGCCGAGGTCTCCACCCCCGCTTATTATTTATCGAAATATAGGAAGCAAATAACTGTTAAGCCTTTTATTAATCACGGCACCATAAAAGGAATACCAATGTTAATATTCTGATGACAGATTAAAAAAATCATAAAATAAAACAATGTAAAAAAAGACTTCTTTATCTGAAAGCGGAACATGTAGTTGTAACTGTTTTCTCTAGGTGATTGCCAATATGTAAGAAAGTTGACATCAATATCAAATACCTAATAAACATAATATGCAAATATTACATTTAAATGTTAAAACAGATTTGTTATTATGTCAAATTAATAAGTCTATGCAAAACTATTTATAAATAAATTGAAATATATTGTAAAAATTTAAATAAAAAGAAAATAAAAAAAAAACAAAAACTTCAATAATAATTTGTTTATTAACCAAATCAACCAAATACATTTAAATATCAAGCATTTCCTCCATACGTATGGAGTACGGAACGTCATGTACCGAAGTCCAGTTCACTGTGTTGGAGCGAGAAATAACATCTTCTACGAGCTGATCTCGAAATTCTTGCCACCTCCTTGCAGATACAAATTCTTTGAAAAGATGCTTTTTTGTCGGTATCTAAATTAAAATGTGAATGTTATTTTTAACTCAGAATAACATTACCTATTTACATATGCCCTAAATTTTAATTATAGTATGGCGCAGTGATCACAACGTATACTGTAATTCGATCGATCGATCTTGCTAAATCTCAAAACAAAAGACTACGCATTTGCAGTGCACGCTATTAATTTACATTGTGTTACATTGTTTTACAGACGGTATCTAACTATTATCGATGAGGAAATAATAACAAAATATTCTCTTGAAAAACTCAAAATAAACTCATATGTTTTATCAATGCAGCGAAATATATTGTTCAGGATTCCGTCCAGTGGTGAAAACCACATGTAAATACGTTGGGTAATTTTTGAGATTATCGCATTCAAATAGTAGATACAGACGCGACATATTTGTATAATATGTAGAGATTATAACTTAATATATATAATTAATATGAGAGTTACCTTTTTCTCCAAATAGTGTTGTATTCTCGACCAAATGTTGGCAGTGTTACGTTGAAGAAGCCATATCTTTGGTAGAAGCATACAACTCACGGGCGTCAGAGCAACTATACGTCGATCGCGCATGTTCTCACCAAAGCCAAAACTTGAACCTGGATTTAGTTGGCAAACCTGTATTCATTGAAAACATGCTTTAAATAGTCTTTATTCAATATCTAAATTCAGATATATGAAGAAGAAAATCACATCACTGTACATTTTTTTTATTTTAATTAGAAAATAAGACGTATTAGAAAATATAACGTCGATAGACATTTGAACTGTAAGGTCAGCTCGTTGGTCCAGTGGCTACATGTAAGGCCGCGGACGCGGTGATCCTGGGTTCAAATCCCAAGTCGGGCCAATAAAATGTTATTGAGATTTTCAGTCGAAAATTCTGAATAGCAACCCAGAGTCTGGAAGTTGGAAGTGTCTCCACTCCCGTGCCTCGGAAAGCATGTTAAGCCGTTGGTCCTGCGCCTGAACTCTTTCCGTTCGTGTTGGATTGCCGTTCCATCGGGTTATAAGAGTTAGGGAATAGAGAATGCACCTGTGTTTGCGCACACACTTGTGCACTATAATATGTCCTGCGCGGTTGGCTAATCTCTCTTGAGATTGGCCGCCGTGACCGAAATCGGTCTGGAGGACCATTATAGTTATATGGCTTTAAAGCCGAAACACGATAATTTATACTGTTATAGTATTACTGTAGATAGGCTTGCATAAAGCCATTCCACGTGGTAAGATCTATACATTGTAGATACAAGTAAAACGGAGAATTGTTCAAGATAAAACCTTTATAAAAACTAATCCAAGCTCAGGCTATTTATTTTAATCTTATATTTAATTCTTAATATTTGTAATGGTCAATTGGTATCTACTACATTATTGATAAGTTAGTGAACGCACCTGCATGAAGTATGTTTTAAAGTTTTGCAACAGCACCGGCATACCAGCTTGCCCGCCAACCACTTCAGGTACGACACTTAGCCTGTAATTAAATTCTATAATTAATTTACCTTTCCATCTTATTTTCTTTCCGCTGACTCAAGTTTGCCTGGAAGAAATTGCCGTCGGAGAGTCAATGGCCACTTGCGAGTTCTTTGTCTTGATTCAATTTTCTGTTTTATTGCCTTAAAATAAATAGTATTTTCCTTTAAAATATTATTACCTAACTGATTCACGCTGGTCTTTGTGGTAAGACGGCCGAAGCAATTCTTGAGATGTGGACGCCTCTGGAATTTCAAAATCAACGCTAACTCTACTGTATCGTTCGGTTTCTCCTTCACTTTTAACTTTAATGGTTGGTAATTTCATAGCACTCGACGAATTGTTTCTTTTTAAGGAACTCGGTAACGTCATACTCTTCGCAGAATCTCTTTTGGCCTCGGCACTTTGGCTCTGTTCTTTACCATCGCCCATGGTTTCCGATTCCGCTTCCCCTTTATTTAAATTCTTATATGCACCAAAATATTTCGTGTCAAAGTCTTGTTCGCTCTCCACTTTTGGTACCTACAAAATGACTGAGAATATAACTACCTTTATACACTCAAATCTTTTTTGATAAACGTTTCTTCTTTTTTAACGAAATACCGCAAATATCGATAATAATAAAAAATAACTCTTTAACTGTATATCTAATATATGACTTCGGTTATAGCCCGAGTTATATCGTTTTTTTTTTTAATTGTATAGGACGGACAACATATGGGCAACATATGGTAGGCGGACGAACATATGGGCAACCTGATGGTAAGTGGTCACCAACGCCCAAAGACAATGGCATTGTAAGAAATGTTAACCATCGCTTACATCGCCAAAGCGCCACCAACTTTGGGAACTAAGATGTTATGTCCCTTGTGCCTGTAAATACACTGGCTCACTCACCCTTCAAACCGGAACACAACAATACCAAGTACTGCCGTTTTGCGGTAGAATAACTGAAGAGTGGATGGTACCTAGACAAACGAGTTTGAACAAAGTTCTACCACCGAGTAAATGTAATAAATAGTTTTATTTTTATAACATACGAGTAATATTAATAATTGCACATAACTTTTAGCGATCATAACATAGTCGTAGTTTAATTTATTTCATTGAAAATTTACTTTATGAGATTTATTACCTTGTCTCTGAGAAAACATTAAGGCGTATCTCGATAGTTATCTATAACTATCGAGACTACATAATTATGTACATTAATTGTAATATACAATAACAGCCTTTGAATGTCTTACTGCTGGGCTAAGGCCTCTTCTCTTCTTTTTGTGGAGAAGGCTTGGAGCTTATTCCACCACGCTGCTGCAATGCGGGTTGGTGGAATATATATGTGACAGAATTTCAGTGAAATTTGACATAAGCAGGCTTCCTCACAATGTTTTCCTTCACCGTCGAGCACGATATGAATTATAATAACAAATTAAGTACATGAAATTCAGTGGTGCTTGCCCGGGTTTGAACCCACGATCATCGGTTAAGATTCACGCGTTCTTACCACTGGGCCACCACGGCATACTAATTGTAATATAATTATTATGAATAATAATTGTGCATTTTTATGGGTGGCCGTTTATTTCGAGAAGACTACGATTCGTAGTTGTTGATGAATATGATTAAGTACACATTCACACGGGGGGGTCCGTATTTACAGGATCGTTTATAAAGTATCCGTTGCTACTGAAAGTAATGTTCACATCGTTTTTAAGGCATCTGGTTGTGCGTTTAATGTATTCAGAATACTATCGTGTGTGTGGACTCGTTCGTAGTATATTCCATCGCCGGAAAAAAACTTATACGATAAAATGGCCCGTTGTGTGAAGGTAACCTAATTAGTAAATTAAATATACGAGGTACTTACATAAGGATCATATAAGGCGTAATAATGTTTGCCAAGTCGCGTCGTAACGATCACCTGTAAGGACTCAATCATTTGACATCGTCCTGATAGTATGAAGTAGACGAAATTGGCAACGCCCACACCGTCACCGAGGAGTGTTTCATTCGGCTCATATGATTTCATCTTCGCAACGATACAACCTTCACGACGCGCTACCTATTTCAATCATTTAAAAGTAATGAATTATTTAAATATTTAATTTGAAATAGTTTAATATATTCACTGAGTAACCTCATCCAGAGCATCGAAGTAAGTAAAAGCTGACATAGCACGCCTGACTTCGTCCCATTGTTTCTGTATGGACGCTTGGAGGACATTCTTGAAGTCTTCCTTCATAAGTGCCAACACCTCACAATGATCTAACGATCAAACCGATTTATAATAAATTTAATACTTAAACCGTGCACCATAAACTAATGACAAGCGAAGCTCAAACATTTTACGAGCCTCCGTTACTGTGATACGATTTTGTTTGATCGACACCAAAATTAACGATTACAAATGTACTATTGTTTATTGCAAGTGCTTAAATTTAATTGTAGTTTTCATTTTACGATGAAGATAAACTAGTGACCTAGTTACATATAGCTCCGAATAAATTTATGTGATTTCATTAACAATATTTACATAATACACTTCCATTAGAGGAATTATAATTACATGCATATATGATTTTGGAAAAAGAATAACTACCTTCAAAGTTAAATGACTTAAATTAGTTTTGATTTTGCGAAAAACTATATATTTTAATGTTTTGTATGGTGATAAAATGGTGTATAAACCATTTTAATTTAATCTAACAGAATATAATAATGTAATGCGGTGTATTGTGTTGGAGGAATGGATGTACTAATCAGAGATATAATGCATAATCCCTAATTAATCACTTCTAATAGTGAAACCGCAATAAAACAACCACAAATTACATAAATACTTATTTTTATATATATTAAGTGACATTATACTGATAAGAATGTTTATGTAGTATGAAAAAATATTATTATACCTACATTATGTATGAATATCTTTTAACGAAAGGCTAAAATTATGAAGGCCATATCTACTTACTTAATTATTCACAAAAAATCATTAACGAAAGATTATTGTTAATGTTTTTCTAATATGTCTAACCGTTGATAAGCCTGTTAACGTCTAACCATTTGTTGTGCATGTAGCGGTTCTCGGAATGTTGTGTAACAATGAAACTTCACCGAACATATCTCCGGGGTGCATCACCCCCACGTCTACTGACACATATTGCTGTAGTAGTTCGTCGTAAACCAACTGACTCACGGTGACGTCACCAGTTATAATAAAATATAATGCATGAGCCTCATGATGCTGTCGAACGATCGTACGTCCTGGACTATAATACTTGAAATAGGTTACAGCGGCAAGTTTCTTTTTGACATGCTGACAAAATTAACTATAATTAAATAAATACGGGTAAAAATAGTTTTTATTACGATTTCGATATTATTATTTTGTTAACTTACATTGGGATATCGTTTAAAACATTTAAGTCCACCAATAATACGAAATATATATTTTTTCTCTTGATCTGTTCTTTCTTCTGCCGGTTTATTTAAAAGTGCTTTATCCTAAAACGACCAATACTAAATATATGAAACCAAATCTAAATTAAAAAATAATTGAGTCACTATCATGATTGAAATTCAATGTCATTCGTATATTCGTTAGGAAGTTATTAGTAAGTTAAGGCTCGACCCTCTTCCGTTAGTCTAAAGTTAAAGGTATAGTTGCTAACATTTATACTCAGTAGTTGTTTTTTCTTAGTCTTCCCTCGAACTGCTTGTTCGACTCTCCGTCTAACGTCATCTAAGCCTTCATAATGATCTACCCCTTCGATCAACCAATACGCATTAGCCATCACTAAACGGCCTAAAGCTCGGAACAAACATTTTGCACGAAATTTTCTTTTCATTTGCTCTTCAGGATCCTGATACAAACAATATAAATTAATAATTATAATAAACTTTAAACTATGGGCACTTACTTTCTCAGATAGCTCAGAATTTACAATAAGCCATTCAACAGTATGATTCACATGGTGGTAAGGTTTTGTGCAAGCTCGTCACATATTCTACCGCGATACTGCACTATCAGGTATTGTAGTGTTCCGATTTAAAGGATAAGTGAGTAAGACGACGTAAGAGATTCTTTTTTTTTTTTTTTCGTTTTCTGGCGTGTTATTTGTACTAATGTCTATAGCCGTAGATGACCACATAAGTGACCCATTTGAGTGTCTGGCTAACTGCTTAAAAAAAAGATGTTTTTACCAATTCTTTCTTAGCACCGCCTCGTGAAGCCATGATTATTTAATAATATAAACACAATTAGCTATACAATGTCTTTTTAAGAAAAGATTAATCACAATATTTCGAAAATAATATTACTTAAAAATTATATAATAACTTTGATTCGTAGTTAGCATAATAAAATTTATTTATATACATAAATTCATTTATTTTTAAATTATTGTTGTCAATTATGTTGTCAAAATTAAATTGAATTGCCTATTTTTGTTATTACTTTGACAAATATTTATTTAATATACATTATTGTAATTCAATAAACGTGTTTGTTTAATACAAGAACAAAAAAGAAAGAAATGCTATTTTTAAATAATTAATGGAAATAAAGTAATAAAGGAGGTTGTAATAATAAATATTGTTTTATTTATAATATTTAAAATTGGCGCTTGATGCCATTGTTGTTTTCTTTTCCTTGATTTTACTGCTATTGATTCTTACAATTTTGCAGCTACTTATTCATAATGTTCATTAAAGTTGAGATAATTTAAATAAAAAATCCTAAATCATATTGAATCTGTTTTAATGAGAAAATTATCGTCTATCATATATATAATGTTATTAACTTTTGTTTCATTTATTTCTATCATTTTATGTTATCTGCAAGACAGAACATGATTTGACAAATATTGACACTTACAATTTGACAGTATTGCCTTGCATTATTGAAGAAATTATAAAACTCAATTTTTGAATACACCGTCAATAGAACTAATTAATTTTATCTAATAAGAAAAGCACAATTATTAAAAATGGTAAGAATTGGCAATATAATATTCTTTATTTTTTAATGTTTAACTATTATGAAAATAATATAACCGGTATACTTAATGAATAACATAACACTATATTTAACTGTTAATATGATTATAAAATAACGCATAACTTGAGTAACGGCCATAATTCTGCATAAAACAATATTATTTTATCAAAAAAAATGCAATAACGTCTAGAAAGACCCTTGGGTCTGGTGTTTGGTTATTATTAGTATCTTGATACCATTGTATTCAGTAAATATTGACAAATTTCAGAGTTTTGGACTACCATCTCTTAAAGTTAAACCAGATAATGCTGGTAGTATCAACATCCAAGAAGGTCCCTTCGGGGTACCTGACCCAATGGTTGCCGGACTCAGATCTACAAAAAATAAGTTAGGCATGTCACATCCATTGCAGGCATCAGAAAAAAATGTAAGTCACTGTGAACTTCATATGTTGCAAACTAACATTACAATAAGGGTTGTTATCACTGTTACTTTAAACTAAAATGATATTATGATGTTACTGAAGCTAATCTTTTGTTTCTCAAAAATTTATATAGAACTGTTGCATTCAAATTTAACTTTGTGCAAGCCCATCTGGGTATGTACCACCCACATATCAGATATACTCACCCTTCACCTTGATACAGCATTATTTAATATTGTTGTGCTCTGGTTTGATTGTTGAGTGAGCCTATGTAATTACAGACTTAAGGGGCATAATATCTTAGTTCCAAAGGTTGGGGGTACATTGGGGATGAAGAGATCTTTAATATTTCTAACATTACCAATGTATGTGTAGTTATACCACTTACCATCCGGTGTTCCATTTGCACTAACTATTTATAAAATAATTGACTGCCTCGTTGGTCTAGTGGCTAGATATAAGGCCGCAGACCCGGTGGTCCTGGGTTCAATTCCCAGGTCGGGCCAATAAATAGTGATATTGGGTTTTTCTGTTAGAAAATTCTCAGTAGCAGCCCGGAGTCTGGAAGTTGGAAGTGTGTACACTCCCGTGCTTCGGAAAGCTCGTAAAGCCGTTGGTCCTGCGCCTGAACTCTTTCCGGTCGTGTCGGATTGCCGTCCCATCGGATTATGAGAGCTAGGGAAAAGTGAGTGCATCTGTGTTTGCGCACACACTTGTGCACTATAATATCTTCTGCGCAGTTGGCTAATCTCTCTTGAGATTGGCCGCCGTGACCGAAATCGGTCTGGAGGACCTTATTATAAAATAATTAAGTACTGTAACTAATTTAACTAATATATAGAAGTTTAAAAAAACATATTCTTATTTCAGTACCATTTAAATGAAGAAAAAATGAATATGGCCATGCTTCGCAACATCCAAGGTCTTCATGCTCCTTTGAAGCTTTCTATGGAGAGAAAGTTTGCTAGCAAGGTTAGTATCAGTACATTAAATGCACACCATAAAAACTTGTTGATGCCTATTTAATATGCAACTTTTTTTACCTTAAATATCATTTTAGTAGTTTTACCTGCCTCTGAAGGCCTTTTATGCTTTAAGGGAGTTTTTCAGTATGAAAAACTACAATGTAAGTTAAAAAGCTAAAGTAACCTAAGTAAGATTCCTGCCTGACTTTGAATATGCAATTTTTTTAACCAATAGCCGTGGCCATCTCTGCTCTCATCTTCACAATGTGTTGTGAATTATAATTCATCAATACATTGTGGACTGAGTGTGATTGTGGAGAAATATATAAATATATTTATACAAAATAATAATTATATGCCTTATACATTCAATACTACTAAATAATAGTACAATATACATATAAGAGGGGCATTAAACCCATGCCATAATTCATAAATCAAAATTCTATAATAAAAATAATAAATAACTTTATAGCACACTCACAAGGAAAAAAAAAACAAAACAAATCAGATATAAATGAAAAGAAAGAAAAAATAATAATAATAATAAAAGAATAAAAGCTAAGGAAGGATGATGCATGCAAGGGACGGTCTTATCACTCAAGTAGTGATCTGTTCCAGATATTCTCTTTTATATATATTTAATTCAAAAGCTACCTACTTCAATGGGTGATATGATGAATTGCTACATTTATGAAGTTACACACAATCATATTAACTAAAAAACATATAATAAATGTCAATTTCATATAATGTAATATTAAAGTTAATAAGGAATCTTTTGTGGCAATGAGTGTGCCATAGATTTGATTCATATCAAAACAATTAAATTATAATTAATGGATAGATAGATTATGTATTTAGATAGTAGTCATGTCTTTTTATAAAAAAATAAGTGCATTTTACGTCTAATATTAAACACTTTTGATCGTTAAAAATTTATTTTAAAAGATAGTTGAAAATAAATGATCAATAAAATAAAAATCAAAAGATTCATTACTTAAGTAGGGTCTTATAAGCAATTTAGAATTATCATGCTTAGTCCTGTTACATTGAATAATAAGTTCCCATCATTTCAAAGTGTAGATTCTACGGAGAAGAAATGGAAACTCAGTAGTTAATATTTTCCTTTTTACTCAAATGTAAATTCTATAACAAAATTATCAACTACTTACAATTAATTAATGTATACTGTGTAAATACGAACAGCAAATACAAACTTACTACACTTAAATATATTAATAGGTGAAGTTAAAGAGATCCACAAAATCTTATTCGAATGGATATATAATCCCAAAATTAATGTATCAATGCATTTGGGATGTCTGAAACTTCCCGTGTTTATGCAATGATGTTGCTGATTCTATAAGAACAATCTATATTAAATTGTTCTTTTAGAATCAGTGAATATTGTTTCTAATATTATAAAAGCAAAAGTAAGTGGCATAAATGTTACTATTTATTCTTTTTTAAAACATCCTGAAAGAAAGAAGAGAAGAAGATTAAAAACTGACCGGTCAGCTCTTTATTGCACAATGAAAAGAGTAAGAAAATAACCAAAATTTAATAAATGAGCACTTCGTATCTGTATCAGTTATTTGTCTGACTTTTTTACTAACAGCACATGCTGCCAAGCTCAATCTTCCATGTGAGGATTCCATTGAAATCTTGAGTCTCAAGTCATTTCTAAAAAAACTGTAGTATAAAGTCAATTTTAAATTAGGTACATTGATATCAATAGTTTCGAATCAGCTTTAAATTTTGCTTTTCTCATGTGTTAGATGAACTCCACATGTGTCTATATGTCCACCCCATGGGAGCAGTGTGGTGGGTAAGCTCCAAGCCTTAGGAGACGAGAAGACCTTTGTTCAGCAGTTTTATATTTACACGCTGTTACTATATAATATGTTTTCAGTGATTGTAATATTCGAAAATAACAAAAAAATTAAAGAGACGAAATATATTAACATTTGTTATTTCTTGTTACTATTTCAGGTTGGCCATCTTCCCTTCCTGCCGAGTTCAAATCTACAGCATGATGTGTTTACAGGCAGATACTTAGACATTGGCTTTGAAGATATTCTCAACACGTCAGAATTTTGTGAAGTCAGTGGACAACCTCATGCTATGATTGAAAGATCTTTAGGCATACTTTAAAGGCTATGGATGATATCAATAACATCTTATCCACTTAAGTTTTTAAATAAATACCAGTAAAACAAATATGTTGTTGATTTTTTTATTGGTTTTCTTACTCATTCTTTACAATATCAAGTATTCGCAATTTGCATATTTTCTTTACTTCATTTATACCAATATTGATTTCCTCATCTCTAGTATTTCCATATCGTAAATTCAAACCATCTATTATCGATTGCACTTTATTTTCCCTTGCACATATTATAAATGGGAAACCAAATTTTTCTTTATACCTGTAATTAAGAACAAATTTTATAAAATAAGTAAACAGAGCCATCTTTTGTCGGGTGATAAATACTAAGTGGTAGTTGAAAATTTACTTATTTTTATTAGACTTCATGGGAAATTAATGAAGTTATCTATTAAAGTTTAATAAAATAAGAAACAGCGTATATAACTAACCAAAGTATTTTTTATTACTGCCATCTAGCGATAAATACAGTAAACTAACAGAAAGACAGCAATTTGTAAATGGCTTACTTACACATAGATGTCGCTAGTATTCACAGTAAAATAATTAATTTCTATAGCGAAAACGTTCTTGTTCTCGTAACTTTAAAGTAAACATACAACGTTTAGGTAAAAAAATAACGAAAAGTCGTATAAAAATACTATATAAATAACTTAAATAAGTCATATGAATTTATGTAGGTAATTATTACATTAAGAAGATAAAATATTTCGATTAGGTTTGTACTGAAATAAATATGCCTGATAGTAGATTATGATAAAAAATTACCTTTTGTTACTTGAATCAATGATTACTTTCTGGTCATTACTAAGGTCGTTCAGTCCAGCACTATTTTGTTCAGACGCAGACTCTTGCGTTAGTTCTCCGTGCGCTGCTAAGCGTCCCGCCAAATCGGGATGAGACATAAGTACTTTTAATTTTTCTGAAAACATTGTTTATAAACCTTCATTCCATTGTTTATTACTGAAGACTAACTGCTTATGTATGTAATTTATGTTTTTGTAAAAATAATCCCACCGTACCGTTCGTACCTATGAGTAGGTAGGTACTCGTGTAGTAGGTGCTTACGAGTAATTACTAGTGAATTTTATTACTAGTTAGTAGGTACAGTACATTTATTGCGACATTATGCTAAGCTCAAACTCCTTAGGACGTCAACAAACTAACATTACTTGTTTTAAGAACATTTTAAACTCAATATCAAAGATAGTATCATAAATACGACAGTGAGTTTGTTTGTTTACGTTTTTCATGTCCTAACTACTCAACTATCATGAAATTTGCCAACGTGGTCATGGTTACAGAAAAGGGCCATACTGTACCTAATACTTGCCCTTCCCCTCACCCGCGGGCGGAAATAACTAAACAATAAATCTTACCTCAACAAACCCAATGATAATTAAAAATTAATGTTTTAAACAAATTCCAACATGGGTGTGACAACTTAAATCAAAAGCAGTGCTCTAAACTCTGATCTTCAAACAATTGTACTATAGATATAAATATTTACATACCTTCATAACTCGCTTCGTTCAAATATTTATAGAACGCAGCACATAGGTCAGTAACGTCTTTAAACGGACGTATATGCTTTACGTGCGCCGCCGCCTCGCTGCACAGTTCTATCACATTCCTAAACACCCACTCAAATCTCTCATCATTCATAGAATTCACTTCGGAAATGCTAATTAAACCTTCCATGTTACAATATTCTATTTAACGTTACAAAAGTAAAGACAAAACTGAGGCCAATGTCTCTTATCGAGTGGAAATGCTATCGCACAAGGTCATTAGTTCAAATAACAATGACATATTTACCATAATTACAATACTGTTTAAGTAATGAAAATAATACTAAAATATTTATCTTGTACTAATTTGTTCATGTTCAAATACCTATCTACTTTTTTTGACAAATTAATATTTATTATCTGCACCTTTTCCCTGAGATATAACTTTTTTTTTAAAACATAACCTCTAACCATATGTCTAAAATCCCACCGTGCGATGTCTACTTCTACCTGTTATACAATAGAAGTACAATTATTAATGAAAAAATACGGTTCCGCTGGGTTGCCTAGGAAATATGGCAAGTACCTATGTTGAATTATTGTTTTTTTTTTGGTTTGCTGCTAGCTTATAACTACATTTAACCACATTGAATTTATAATAATCACCCACAGCAATTTTTGTTTTAAGTACAAGTTACCTACAATAATAATAATAATAATAATAATGCCCTCCAGACCGATATTTTCCACGGCGGCCATTCTCAAGAGGTTAGCCAAGAGGAGATATATAGGAATTATAGTGCACAATTGTGTGCTCAAACACAAGTGCACTCTCTATTCCTAGCTCTCACAGTCCTATGGGACGGCAATTCGACGTGTCCAGAAAGAGTTCAGGCGCATGACCAACGGCTTTACGTGCTTTCCGAGGCATGGGGCGTACACACTTCCAGACTCCGGGCTGCTACTGAGAATTTTTTGACAGAAAAACCAAATAACTTTTTATTGGCCGGACCTGGGAATTGAAACCAGGACCCTCCGAGTCTACGGCCTTACACCTTTCCTTACCTTAGCCACCAGATCAACGAGGCAGTTAAAACTTACATAATAGCATTTTAATAAAGGAAACAAGTCAAATGATTTAAAACATGTAATGTCAATAACTTCACACTTTTGAAAGTTAAACAACATATACTTTCAACGCCAATCACAAATTAATGTAAATTCGATAACGAACGAAAAAGCTTAGCCAATTTATAATATAATTTGGTTCGCTATAATTTTTATAAAATAAGTATTGTTCAGAGGTCTTTAATATTATGTATCTAGTCGTTTAACAAGGGTAATATGCCCTGGCTTTTACCTAGGTATGTATTATTCGCAGAATTTGGCTGATTCAGCACCGAAACATCCTTGACAATCAAAAATACTTTAACATTAGCAGATTGTTAATATTGATTTTAATACAACTTACCTTTGTACTTTTATGTAGTATTTATTTCACTCTTTATTTCAAACTGATAAAACGAAATATATACATAGATATATTATTCAAAAGACGGGCTCAACGTCTTAAAGGGTAAAACATTTGACATTGGTACTCATTCTGACATACAAAATTAAATTACCTAGATACATAAATTAATACATAATAACACAGGAAAATATATACTTTATTTGCCTACATAAAACCACGTTATATCAAAGGAAATTAAATAAATAACTATATTACTTAAAAAGCAAAACCTTATCTAAATTCAACATTTGATCAAATCGTTAGCGCCGTGTTGAGATGCACGTTTATTTATTTATTTATTAAAAGTTTGCTAGCGGATGTTTCATGAATGATATCTTAACAAATCATGTACTACAACTAGAAACATTTTATGTACACCCATTTGAAAGCAATCACTGCATGCATTATGTTCTTGCGCCGACTACAGTTTCATAAAAGTATTAAAGTGTTTGACTAATAATTATAACATAAAGAGAAAATAAAAATAAATGTGACAAATGTGTATTCTATATATTGCGCAATATAAAAAACTATAGGCATAAAATAATAAAAAAACAAAAAGAACGGAAATAACAAAAACGTCTTAGATACTACTTACAAGCTTACATTATCATTTAAATATTATTGTAACAATCTTTAATAATTTTAGGGAAAGTGTTAGCTGAGTCCGTACTGATATCTAGCAACCTACTATGCCCATTGTACAGTTGACATAAACGAAAACCTAATAAATTTATATATACATAAATATGTGACGGTGAGACTGGTACGGTGAGACGGTGAGACTGAAAATGAATATTCATGACAGGTCATCGATCGAGGATGACCTGTCATCGATCGAGAATATTTCGATATTCATTTTTAGACGAGAGTGATTGCATATTTTTGCTGTTAGATAGATATGTCATATTGGCGAAACGTAGGTACCACTACCACAGGCTCTTATTGTGATTATGTAATAACTATAATTTGAGATTCAAAAATATTCAGTTTAATTCAATTTAACTGAAATAGATTCACCTAAGTTTCTTAAATCCCAGCTTTCAGGTGTCGAATGGTGACAAGCCTACTTTTCGTCTAATTTTCAACAGTGCACGTTAGTTTTTGTAATAGACAAAGGGCCCCACTTCCAATTTTTTAATGAGTGCCCGCAAAAGTTAGTTTTGCCATTGATAAAGTGCGGTTATATTATGCATTACAAACATCTCTTGCTAAATAAATATTGCTACATATATTTTTTTTCATATAAAACAACACTATTCCACTTAATTCCTAATATCCACTTTAGCTCTACTTCCAAAGATCCGATAATAGCTTCGCCGATTCGATCCGATAATAAGATTCATAGCGCCATTTTTTCACGAATCCATAATGAAAAACATCGATTAATTCGATCGCGACCAATTATGTCATGTTAATTCAAAACCATAGTTGTTTATTTATGGTAACTCATTCTGCCATTGGACTAGACTAGACTAGAGTGTTTGTAGTGCATACCTACAGCAGAACTATTAGCAAATCGCATGGAATCGCATTGGATAAACAAACCTTACAGTTTGTTTATCCTTCTTCGATTGGAATACGGTATAGATAGGTATATTTGAGTTGAGAGATTTGTTTACCACCTCAAAGTATACTTATATACTTAAATATTCCTTTCTGTTCCTTCATGTGACTCTAAATCACACAGTAAAGAGAAACAAAACCGACATTTATGTGTCAGTTGTGTCGCGGGATATGCACGGGGATAAATCAAGTTAACGCGAGATGTCGCTAACGGCACCTCGGGGACTCGCGACAAATGGCCGCGGGGAATAACCGCGACCGCAATATGAATGCAAAACCAATTTGAAAGTTAGAAATTTAATACTCTCGATGTATGCGAAACAAATGTTATTCAGAGTTAAATATGTATATTTTGCATTATCTTAATATAGAGCGATGTCTTACATTTAAAATAAAGCTTCAATTAATCATATTATATATCCATTAAGTTAAAATTATTATTATTATTTTTTTTTTATTGTATTGGTAAGTGAACGAGCATATGGGCCACCTGATGGTAAGTGGTCACCAACGCCCATAGACAATGGCATTGTAAGAAATGTTAACCATCACTTACATTGTCAATGCGCCACCAACCTTGGGAACTAAGATGTTATGTCCCTTGTGCCTGTAATTACACTGGCTCACTCACCCTTCAAACCGGAACGCAACAATACAAAGTACTGCTGTTTTGCGGTAGAATATCTGATGAGTGGGTGGTACCTACCCAGACGAGCTTGCACAAAGATCTACCACCGAGTAGGAGTAGTATATCGGTATCAGTAACATTTGCAAGATTCCTTGTAGAACAATTAAAAAAGGATGGAAAAAAGGACCTATTAGTTCTAACCCTAGATTGTTATTACCTGCACGCTTCCGGAGTCAACATAGATAACAGAAAATAATAGCTATGAAATTTAAAAAAAAATGCTTAAAAATAACTTCTATAGGCCGTATGTGTGTATACATATTGTTTATTAATTTAAAAAAATAACAGTACAAGGTGTTATAAACAAAAACAGGGAAAAATAAATAGATGTAGAAAAGCATAAGACGAACTTTATATCTACTCGTAAATAGGTATTCATGCAAAGAGGCTTACCACTAACTTTTTGTATCTAACTAACCCATTTGGTATCTACATATTATACATAATTTATTTGAGTTGTCTGTCCTTTATTACAAAAAAACGTCACGCCTTACGCCACAGATTATACCGATAACCAAATAAGTTGACATTTATGTGTCACCTTTTTTTCTTTTTATTTATCTAAAGACAGGCGAGCAAATGGGTCCAACAATGGCTATGTTAGAACTTAGAAGTTTAAGCCACTTCTTACAAAGCCCGTAAGTCATCAATGAACCAGTCTAATGAAATAGATGGGTACTTACTGACTTTATACTATGTATAAATCTTATCTACGCAGAGTAGTCAACGTACCTAGTTTGGTATACTTAAAGTGCGGGCATAATGATTTTATATGCAGTTAGGTAATTTCCTGTGGTAAAAATCCTACTAATAAAGATGCAACCAAGTCTTTTGCAAGCAACCGAAACAAACTACATGTTCGATCGGTTGAGAAAATGATGGTAGGTATACTTGGTGGTAGCACTTGGTGCAAGCTCCTCTAGGAAGGTGCCATCCGCTCAACACATATTCTTGCGTCAAACAGCAATACTGAGTATTGTTTTGTTTCGGTTGGAACGGTGAGTGAGCCAATGTAACTACAGTAAGACAGGAACAGGGGACATAACATCTTAGTTCCTGGGATCGGTTGGGCATTGATGATGTTAATATTTCAGACGACGTCTGGGCGGTCGTAACTACTTACCATATGGTGATCCAACTGCCTGTCCACCTATCCATATTATCAAAAAAACTATAGTATCGGACAGAAACATGGATGGACTCATAGTAGGTATATAGGTTGCATATATTTTGAGAAATTTAAGAAGGAAGAAACTTATTGATAGTTACCTACTGACTTTTCGTTCGGGCAAATTTAATATTCTTATTTTATATGTCTTATAGATCTCTTCATTCAATGCTTAAAATTTTTCACACTGCATTAATTAAAATAAATTACATATCAGTTTTAAACGTTTTATGTTTGGACAAGTAATTTAACAAAACATGCGCTCTATTTTATAACAAAAAAACCTTAAATTTAGGTTCTCATTACGAAGCTGGGACGATTTACTTGTTATTTTATAGAAACAACAGAGTATAATTTTTCGCAATTGTCGTATTTAAAAAAGTCAGTTGTATAAACCCAGTATCAATATAAACCTAGTATTCATTAGATACCTAACTTTAAATTTAAAATTAATTAAAAAATTCTTAGTATTTGTAATTAAAATTAAAGTAATATAATTTTTTAGAAGTAGTAAAATTTGACACAGACAACTCTATTTATTTATTTTATTTCCTTTTTGTTTTATTACCTAAGGCCATATTTAATATAAATCAATTTTCTTTAACAATTCACGAATAACAAACAAGTCCTTATCTTATGTTTGTCAGCTAAAATTGTTGACATTCAGAGACATACACATAAACCAAATTACAGAACACAGTTATAAAACTCGCAAAGATCGAAAAGAACAAAGAAGTTAACTAAGACACGATTTAAAAAAAAATTGTAATTTTAAATATCGATCGAATATCGTTACTTTTTACTTTATAGCATAACACTATACACTCGTCTGGATAGGTACCACCCACTCATCCGATATTCTACCGCAAAACAGCAGTACTTAGGTACCTACTTGTTATTGTTGTGTTACGGTTTGAACATCTTTTACAATGCCAATGTTTATGGGCGTTGGTGACCACTTACCATCAGGTGGCCCAGAAGCTCATCCGCCTACCTATGCTATAAAAACAGTCAAAGTCTTTATTCAATATAAAAACGCTACTCTTCATTATTGATTATCAAAAATATATAACATTATTAAAATTTAATTAAATTTTATATAGTCAATATAAAAAACTATATCCGGTTCGGAAAAGAAAACACACAAACCTGAGAAGAATTGAGGAAAAAACTGAACTCACTATCGTAAAGTACGTTTTTGTATACAAACCTCTCTACAATATTTTTAAATTAAGGCAACTGACGAAATTCGGATATTTTCAGAGATTGTGTTGCACTATATTGCAACACCCAAGGATTACTTACTCTATGCAATCGAGTTACAGACGTATTATATACAGATCACCTGAAAAATGAAATGAATGAAATGAAATTGAAATCAAATTTTGACTTTAAACTTGACCTATCCAGAGTAACTCAGCAATTATCGTTAAGACTTCGAATACCTTTTAGTAGAATCATTTCTACTAAAAGGTAGGTCGTAATTATTTATATTATTATTAGTATCTACGTAGATATACACTATTTATGTTATATATAGAATAGAATCGATTGACAAAACAGTATTTCGAAATTTTTAAAGTGCACAGTAATATTATACAACTATATGTATTTTTATAATGCATAATTTGTTATTAAGGCTCTGTATTCTCATCATGCTGAATAATGTGACAGACGGATAGATATGGATGTCATGGATAAAATTAATAATATATCAACCTACTGATATTCTTAATAAAACTGTATCCCAAATGGTATAACCACATTTTTATGTTAAGATTTTACGCCAATACAAGCATTAATTAAAAAGTTTAGGAATAGGTAAATAATATAAAAATTTTAAAAAACATTCCATTAGTACCTTACTGCAATCACATTAATAGAGGCGCGTTATGACTTCATAATGACAAAACTACGAAGGTAGGTACGTCCTATTTATTACCTAAATTTACGAAACAAAACATCACAACAGTGACACTCTAGAGAAATCAAATGTGAAGCTTTAAAATGATATGGAAACAATAAACATAAAAGCAGCGGCGTGCGCGACGCATGTGATTGCTGTGAATTAATTAAAAGTGGTTTTCATTAGGTCTATATACGTCGGCGCGCCGGTCGTGCCGCCATGTTGAATGTGAGCGCGGTAGAGTCGCCGCCAGGGCGGGGCCACAGATAACAAAGGCTCGAAGCTCGATATGTTGCTCCCTGCAACACCGGCCACCGCCTTCTACCTGCCTCTTATCCATCAATGTTTTTACCTAATATATCCTTCGGAGATATTGAAAGGCGTTGTACGATTTGACGGCTCTTTGATGCATGACCTTTTTGGGATTTTACACATTGATAATTCAATCCTCCTTTTCTGGTATCTTTTTAATGAGGTGCTAAAATAAAATACCAAAGATAAATTATCAGTCCTAATTACGTGCGCATTTGATCAATTCAATTTCAAAAAGGTGTAGTAGGTATGTACGTTCCTACCAACTTTATATATTTTTTCACTTCAGTTGAAATAATATTTAACTACATTATATGTCTAATCTATACAAGCCCGACATAATTATATATCTGCATATTATTATCATTATTCTATTTATTCCACTAACTATACTGCAGTCAAATGTAAATAGGTACCTACTTGCAAACTTTTTAACATTTTGTTTTACAAAAATGTAGAGTAACTATTGCTATTGGTAACAATAATTTAACAAAACAAAAAAAAATAAACATCCGTCGCATTTATCCATTCAGTTTTTGAGTATAAAGCCAATAGTTGCAATAGTTATCGCAGCTGTTATGTAATAATAATCTTAACTTGAATCATCACAGCACATGTAGCTTTTAGCTAATAAGGAAATTCATAAACTAAGAACATATATCAGGCTCATACATGTAAGTACAAATTACACATATTACTTTACACTAAATGTAGACATAAAAATAGAAAAGTTCCATCACAAATTAGTAGCTAATAAGTATCTAAATTAGCAACGATTTTCATTTCCTCATCCCAAAGATTACCCCTAAGGTACACACAAATCCAACCCCATGGTGCCGTAACGCGACCGTTCCGTTTTACGATTTCGCCCATAAAGAAACACATTATCTATTTTATCTAACCTAAAACCCAACAAAGAGATAAAGGGTTCCTAGTTTACGTGTGTAAATAAATTATTCAAAGTATTGTGTATCGTTCCCTCGGATTGTCTAAAGTAAACCTAAGATATATTATGTCCCGAACGCGTAGTAAATCACTCAGCATCACGCGTTAGAAGGATTTTATAACTCTACATCTATATAAAGAGATAACTGATTTCAAATGTCCGTCAACTATTTTTTATTGCTCGAAATATTCAAGATATATTTTTTAAAGTAATTAAGAAAACATATCAGGACTAGGGATTTCATATAATTCAAATGTACGTATGTACCTACATATTTTGTTTTGCTTTAAATGGCTAAATATTAACTTGCAATTCTTACATTATTAACTGACATTTATTAAAATTATAGCCGTCTCATTAAATATGTTTATCTAAAAGTTTTAATTATATGAAACAAATAAACAAATACCATACGAAGCACAACCTACTTAATTAGAATTAAAATAGGATTCACTTATTCTATTACCCTTTTCTTTTTACAAGCAAATAAAATAATGTTTATTCAAACTGGGTGCTATTTTGAAAAGTATTTTTAATTAATTAATCATAATAACAGTTATATCTTATAACTTGTAGCGAAAATACGATCGATACGTTTTCATGCATCATACAAGTCGCCATTGAGTCGCGTCGCATAGAGACATTAATGTATATCTATGTAAAATATTTTAACATTGATTTTGTAATAAACCGAATTGTATAATAACCTTCTATTTAAACCTGCGAAACCGGGTTTCTTACTATAATAAGAATAATGTAAGTATGAATGTGTACGTACCAATTCAAATAGCAAATACCTATAACACGGGATTTGCAAAATAAGTCGTCAATAAATGCTTTTATAATTAATAGGACACAATATATCAGAGGCATATTCAGTAGTATTATAAATATGATATAAAAGGTTATGTTATGCAGTAAGACGCGGCAGCCGGTTGATTTATACGCGATGTCGTGACGCGGCGGCGGCGCGGCGCGGGCGCGGCAGGTACGCGGCCGGGCCACGTTTATAGCGGAACTTTAATTTACGACCGCTCTAAATTACGTAGATTTACTGCGCGCCTTTATTGGCCCGCTACGTACGTACCCCACTCTCCGCCCTTCGTCCCCCACTTTTAGCCTTTCTCTCCTTTTATTTGGGAAAATAAATCGAAAAACTTTAAAGTTCTGTGCAAAAGATCCACGTCATTTTAACAAACTAAGTCTAAAAAAAAAACATTAATAAACATTCTGCTGACAGTAATTTGGGGAAAATAATAAGCATTTTTTCTACTTGGCTGTAGGTTTAGTTGATTTTCACTTTGTTTTAAATAAATGAATATGACTTTAAAAATTGTTAACTAATAAAACAATAATATTGATAAGTTCTAAAAAGACAATAAGCCGACGGCCCAGTTTAAATCATACAAATCTAATTATTAATTTTCTTATAATTTCCTACTGCTGTAATTGTCGACAAAATTATTAAAAACAATTCATATACTTATTAAATTCACTATTACTAAAAAATCGGCTTACTTAGTTTGAATTTAAATAACACAGTGATCATAACAAAAGTATGATTATATAACACGACCGAGAAAAAAAACTTAAATTATTATAAATGCGAAAGTAACTCCGTTTGTCCACTACG
This sequence comes from Nymphalis polychloros, assembly GCA_905220585.2. Taxonomy (NCBI): domain Eukaryota; kingdom Metazoa; phylum Arthropoda; class Insecta; order Lepidoptera; family Nymphalidae; genus Nymphalis; species Nymphalis polychloros. Next base: position 7,184,887 of record HG992245.1, on the reverse strand, counting down.
CTATCAAGGCTTAACCACTGAACCGATTTTGATAAAATTTAGCCATGAAGCAAGCTCGAACCCCAAGGACAGGCTACTTTTTTACATAATACCTACCCCTATCCCCATGACACGCGGACAAAGCCGTGGGCAAATACTAGTAATACATATATATCTTTCTTATCTATTTTGCCTCGCCCGTTATTGACAGAACGAAACTTATCTCTAAACAACTACCATTAATTGTCTGAATCACAGAGTCGGGTCGTTACGCAAACAGTTGGAGCATTTTATCCGAAAACTGGAATTTATCACGTAATTGTGAAAACCTCTCTTAGCAAGGCCACGTCATATCCGGTATTATCTATGGAGAGAAAGCGGATGCTGACATCGGCAGCTTCAAAGCATTCGAGCCCTTTGTCGGCATCCCAGCTTAATTGCACTTGCAAAACTAATTGTTTATTATCCCATTACGAACCTGAGATATCAGCAAAAAGGACTCAAAGTTCTAAAACAATTAAATCATTGTTGAATTGAGAAAGCTTTCGCACATTTGTGTACAGAGTTTTAAAAAATAACTGCTTTATTTGAGTTCGAAAGTAACTGTATAAATAACTAGTAATTTCAATTTAATAATAATATATTCATGCATAAACCTTAAAACCTTGAAACTTCATACGTCAAGTTTCAACTACAAAATGCTATATATTTTATTAGCTTTACATACATCTTATATTATCTATTAAATAACATTGCATAGCCCAAGTCCTGAGAACAATTTAATGGGTCCTTGATGCCAACCCACGGCCGGGCTTTTAACTTCTAATCTAAGCCTATTAAACATCACCGAACCGTCCTCGATTTCTTTGAATGCATTTCCAAGTAACCGATCCGATATAATTGTAAAAAATAAAACTCAAGACGGACAACAAACACGTTTTACCTAAGTATAATTTGCATCTGGTATGATATCGGGACGTATTTACATAATTCGTTCCATTGTAAATTGAGCCCTTAGGCGTGTGAAATAAGATTAAAATTGAATGGAATGTAATTATATTTATGGCGTATCTCGATAGAATCTTATTTTATAGCGTTGGCGGCTGGGTAGTAATTGGAAGTGAGGATGCGCGGGCGCAGTAAAGCGGCAATTGACCAGAAAATAACGAGCCCTCGCTCACAGTTCTATATATACTATACAACATGCCTTCTTTTTACAGCTGCCGGGTGTTGAGAAGTTATATTATTCTAAAATATTTACTTTTTAATTACAACTGAGCATGTATATTTTGACCTATAATTTTTACATGGCGACGCAAAGTGGTTTAATTAGCACTACGAATAGATGCTTATATAATTATAATTAACAAAATATGTTTGCAAATATAATTGCGTTATTTAAATAAAGTAATTACTTACTAATCCGTTCGTTGATTCAGGTTTGCAAAAGTTAAAACATTATAGTACAACAAGGCTTATACATTTACATATAAATATGATATCATTCATTTTATGTTTACATTACTATAAATGCGTAGATGCAAGTTTTAAAAACGAATAAAGATGATATAACTCGTTTAAAGCGTTAAATTCCTAGAAAGTAACATCATAACGAATGATCATGACCTTAAAAATGACCGTGCAAACGAGGTTTTATGAACTTTTATCTAAATACAATCCGTAATGGTTATGGACCTGCTGCGAACGGATAGAGGAGTCCATACAACTCGATGATGATTCCATAAATTTATACTGTGCACAATAAAAATGGTGCTTGGAAACAAAACGGCGTCGCCTCGTTTTATGAACTTCCTTACGCACCACGCGCACCTTCACATTGTTCTTTGGACACATAATCGCCTAGCCATCATACTCTGTCGACGACTCAATGTTGATTGCCGTGAAATTGCTAAATAAGAGACAATTAGGTTTAGCGACTCAAACTGTGCCCGATTATCTAGTTGGTAAACAAAGATTCACCTTGACATTAATGAATCGCTTTCCGTTTAATAATTGAAGCCAGTTAATAGACTTATGCTAATTAAATACGTATAAACTTTTAATTGAACGGGACCACGAATTAATTGACACCAAAATACCTACTCCATAAAATTGTATACGTAAATAAATTGTTTGATGAAATGTTCAGTAAATCAAAGAGGTATTAAATTTGTGGGTAATAAAATAATTAACACTAGGTGAATTTATATGAATACATCATTTTTATTCGACGTTTAGGCCTTAATTAATATTGCTTTTTTCGGTCCTCTTTAAAATTATATCTTTGAAATTAAATCTACATATATATTAGCATAAGCATGGGCGTAACTAAAGGGGACACGGGAGAACGACCCCTCCCACGCCTTCCACAATCTTAAGGTAAATTTCAAAAGCAAAAAAAATAAACTTACATATGAAGCTCAAAATCAAGATGTTTAAAGTCACATGACCGTTTCAAGTTTGTTAGTTTGATGAGTTTAACTAGAAAAATTATAATTATATAAATGTGTAAACTAAGGTGATTTCTGTGTACTCTATATAAAATGCTGACTACATTTATCGATTATAGCTCTTTCCAAAAGAAAATGATCGATGTACGTATGTTTATAAAGTCAATTTGCTTCATAACTATCCATACTTTTATATAAGTATTAACATAAAACACGATAGGTGTGTATTTAGCCTATAATTGTATAATTAGGCACTAGCTACCCGTCCTGAATTAACATTTCGTCGGCAGTATTACCTATACCATGCGATCTCTTTGTATGGGCGAAGGTAACCTAGGTAGCCTTTACAGTAGTGCTAATCACTACCCACACCTTATTTTCTTATTCATTTATTCAGACACGTTATATAACTTATGTAGATACATTCGAAATATCAAGTACAAATTAAAAATAATAATAGTCTTATGAATGTATGTATAATACTTAGAATTCGATAAGGACTACGATGCCACAAATCAAGTCAGCTGAAGTTACTATTTATAATATTTTAAACATAAACGTCATAACTTGAGTGACGTCAACATCTTCTATATATAGGTATAAATAATAGTAAATGTCGATTGTGAAAAAAACCTTGGTAGGTTGTTTTGGGTGTTCCCAAAAAAATAAGATTTTTTGTATGTTTGTCTTTCAATATGAACGTTCTATGTGGACTCTTATTTCAACCGAGTGAAACAGGGACATATCGATGGTAATATTCTATAAAATATATGGAAGACGCTTTGCCAAATAAAACACCCGACGCTTTTCTTTTGGACTACGTAAACAATATTTGTATCTTATGACAACAAATGACATATAGATAATAAGAATGTATAATAAGAATGTGTAGGTATGTCGTAAGATTAAGTGTCGTAAGACTTTCAGCGAAAATCAGGAAAAATCATACAAAACCATAACGTACTAAAACACCATAAAGTACGTAAAAAAAGTACTAATTACTTAAAACGAAAGCAGAAGTTGACTACTATATTTTATAGTTTGAAATGTGGCTTTAAACGTTTTGTTTCATACCTGATTTAATATATAAGTATACAATCCCTGAAAAAATTCAAATGTTTAAATTCTTCAAATGTCAGTTTTCAATGTACATACAGTGGACTGACATAAGATTTAATTCAGTTTCAGATAACATAGGCGGAGTCAATGGTGCTACGGCTCGAAAGCCCGGGCGGCGGATTACAATGGACAAAGGCGGACATGAAACGCGCCGACAAATCCGCTATCACTAGGTTTGATTGTCCCGAGCCCGCTAATAATGCCCTCTATATATTATGCTCGTGGACATGTGTGCTGATGATAACTAGAACGAAAACGAATAAATTAAATTAGCCAAGTTAATTTTTTTTTATAACAAAAATAAAGACATATTTTATATCTAAAAATAACAATATAGATTTAAATGTTTAACTCTTATGTATGAAGAACACAGATATTATAATTTCAACTAGAAATTAATTATTTAATTTGAAACATTTCGCATAACTAACTATAAAAAAAGTATCTTACAATTAGTGCAGCTCTTGCTGTCTAACAGTGAATACTTTATTTTGGGAGAAATATTTTGTTTACATGTAATGTATTACGGGCGCTACTAACATATATGCTATGCTACATAAATATTTTATATTGATGACTGTGTTATATATATATTTAGCTACGTCCTTATAAACGATATACTATAGTAACTCGATTATGTCAGTAACTTTAAAGTGCGTCGCTCTACCCGTCCATAAAAAACTAATTCACGATTAAATGCAATTTTATGTGTGAATCGTATAAATATTGTTAAGATATCAGTCTAAATCGGTTTCAAAGTTCATACTTAATAACTTCTTATTATATTTTATTCTGGCTGAGTGCACCCATTATCCAGCTGGTATTTCTCCCATGGAAGCAGAGCTACTTTAATTTAAATTATCCACATATAAATAATTAGAGATTTACATGTATCCTCTTTTGTTTTTATATTATAAATTAATTTTTATGTAATGAAAAACGACCCCTATAAATTATTACTAAAATCTTAATATCTCTATCAATGCAATAATAACAAACTATCTTATGCCTCTAGTAACCTTCAACCTACTACCTGTCTAGACATTTTCTTTTAATATTTCGTTGTGGCTATGTATGTATTGTGCCTAAGATTGTATTATTTTATATCTAAGATCCAAATACAGTGACAGAAAATTAAAAATAAATTATGAAATCATACTTTCTTATGCATACATTAAATGTTTTCCATTCCATTTTCAAAACTTAGCCCCTGAGTAAGGGCAACAAAAGGGGAGAAGGACTGGTTTCGTCTGGAGGAGGTGAGCTCTTCCGAACTAGCTAGAAATTAAAAACTCAGCTCACTTACATCTTTTAAGCCTGTGGCACAGTTTAATCACGATCTAAAAAAAAAGTTGACAAATATATACGTGTAATCATAACTAAGCAAAACAGAATTACCATGACATACACATTTTCGTTAAATTACTATATAGTACTACAATTTGTAGTGTTTAAAAATTATAAACAAAATTGATGTAAGTAACGAATAAACATAATTGTTTGAAAAGAGTTTTAATTCGGTACTTATGTACGAACAGGTTATTATATTCATATTTATATAAGCTAAATCATCAAAATACAATCGGTGTACTTAAATATACTATACGGTATATAGAAAACGCAATCCTTGCAAATAACCCGCCGCGCCGTAAGGGAGCTCCACTAACTACACATTTATAACATTTTATGATACATAATCGCTGTTCTTATTAAAATTTAAATCATTTCCTTTTCTTGGTTAGTCGAGAAACCTTATGTGCATTAGTTCAGTTATGTAATTATGTGCTCGCGAACGGTAGGCGTTTTCATGCGTATTCTATAATACCAATTAAAATTGGTTTCCTGTGGATTTTATTTAGTCAAGAAGTTGTAATGTAAATTATCATTATACATATATGTATTATTATTGTTTAAACCAATTTTATATTATCTAAAACAAATATCGCGGCTACAAATCCAGACAAGCGCGCATTGCTTTATGTGCGTAATATATGGTAATTATAAATTCATCTCTTGCTCGACGGTAAAGCAAAACATTGCGAAGAAAGTTGAGCGAGTAGCAGTTCAAATTTTTGTTCCGTTTTGTTCACGCAGTGGAAATCTTCAGAAAGGTACCCAGGATTCTTACCCACTAAAACTACTGCGATGAATGTCCTCAGCACGGATCGGAGAGGCTGCGGAATTGTGTTGATATAACGCATCCACAGCCCCTCCCGTGCTGTGCTCCGCTCGTGACTCGACGGAGCTTTCCTAAGGGGGAGAAGGTAATCTCGCCCCCCACCCCTCCTCCGGACTCCACGATATTTTTTTTCTCCTTGTGAACAGCCAAGTATTTTCTTAAGCGTAGAAGGAAGCTTTTGCCCAGTAGTGGCAACTTCTTTCTCTATATTTCCTCGCACTAAACCTAAAATGTAACCTCGCAAGATAAGTAATAAAATACTTAGTAGTTGCTCAATACTTATAATAAGTACTTTACTTTTCTAGTAAATAATATATCAAATGAAATTTTATAAATCTAAATTAGCCAATAATGCTCGTGAAAGAAAATGCCAGTTTCACACACAACACTTCTTCAAATTATAACAATTAATATTTCTTGACGATTTGCAACGGAAATTAAAATAAAAGGCCCTAGGGCCACTCTTGTCACGTGAGTATAAATTGTGATAAGGCTATAATAACAATTAATTACAGAATTTTTAAGACTTTAATTATTAAAGGGCCTGCTATTTTTTGATCACGCGACTGTGTGGTCATTGAAATTGAAAGTTAAAAAGATAATGCAAATCTTACAAAGTTATTTTCTACGGCAAATCCAACAACAATACAGACTTTTCCTAGGTAACAATTACATACCTATTATATGCTTAGGTGCCAATTATAAACTTAATCAAAATACGTATTTTAAGTAAGTATAAAAACCTTCTAATGAGATTATCCCCGTTGAAAACAAAGATATTCCATTGCTATTTAACTATTTTCATGTAATACAATTATGTATTATGACTTAGCAATAACGGATTTCTTAAACTCATTTCTAAGATAACGTCGGTGTCTTTTGACACCGACGTTATCTTTACGAAGTCCGCCCATTAATTATATTGTTTTGTTTCTTATTTCTAATGAAAAGAGCTGCAGTTTTTCTACCAGCGGGGAATACCTTCCGGAATTCAACAATATTTTTGAAGATAACATAAACGCTTGGCTAGTAAGACTAGTTTAATTTATAGGAAATGTAAATATGCATAAAATGACTTTATTATTATGTAATTAAACATAATTTTAAAGACAATAGAGATAATGTAATTAACTACAACAAACTATATTTGTAAATAATCTACGTATGGTACTTACGTAATTTGAAGACTGACAAATTGTTTATTTTTTTCGGAATAGTATACAGATTAAATATAAATCACAATAAATTTTAATTGTGTTATGAGGACGTACTATTCAAGACCGTTATAGGCGATCAGTTTGCATTTCGGTGTGAGGGTAACTTCGAGGCACGTTTATTGAGCTAGTCGTGGACAAAGACGTTGGCTTTTATGGCACCATAAAAGTAACTATTGTACGAGGCAGCCCCGCACGAAATGCACCGCACTTATTGTTAAGTCTTAAATAAGATCTCCATTTTTTTATTGTTTAGGCCATTACGGTCAGTTTGTATATATTTTGACTCGAACGCCTTTTCAGAATTATGTCTTTGAGTTACACCGACTTTTTTTCATATTTTCGCAAAATTATCACGTGCTTACGATGCGACTACCTACCAATGGTCTCGCCCGGTGCCGTCCCCTAGGTCGCTATTGTTCTAACCATCAAGCGACATAAAACTAAAACAATACAACGAATAAACGGGAAAACGAGCTCGGCTTAATTTTATTATTTAAATATATTTCAAGTTGCCGACCAAATACTAAGAAAAAGTACATTAGTAAACCAAGAATTATTTAAATGTATTCATGAATATCTTAAAAAAACATGGTAAGAAAATTATTATACTAATCTATACTTATAAGCAGTAGAAACAGTGTGTCAGTATATTGAAAAAATATATAAAAAAACGAGTGTGGACGTTTGAAAAGACAACCGGAATACGTAAACGCATGTTTGCTAATAACGCGGCCACCGACTCTTCAAAAAATTAATAAATATCTAAGATCTGCGAGGAACCGATGAAAGTATAACAAATTATTGATTATTTTTTTAACGTTTTTGTTTTAAGCGGTTTCTTATAATTATAAAAGTATACATTGTCGTAACAACCATTACCAATACCCCTATTACTACGCAGGGTAGTAATAGGGGTAACAAGTTTATATACTTATTTTTCGTTTTAATAGTTTATACGTCACAGTTTCTATTAAACCAAATTATGCGACAGTTGATTTTTCCCCTAAGTTTAGGTACACTTTAACCCAGGTAACAAATAGCCTTCTTCTACAGGAGAAAAATCATTCATTATAATATTAATTTTCATAGATCTTGCTGTGTCTATAGTTATTTGGTACCGAAGTACCAATAAATAAAGATTAAGAAAAATAATTATTTCTTGACTAGGCATGTTACATTCGTCGCCGGGGCTAGGGGTTCTCTGTACCCTGAGAGTTCCCTAGGATTTGGACGCCCGCAGAGGTGGGCCTACCGTTGGGACGTCATGGTAGTATGCGCAAGCGATCCCATGACGTCCCCCGAAAAAACGGAGTGGGTACCGCTGGTTTTTTAGTGGGTATTCCGATGCCTTCAGAGCGCCGGTGAGCCCCACATACCCCCCACATTATGTGGGGGAAACGCGTAAAGGCGTATTTCCGGCGAAAAAAAAAAAAAAAAAAGGCATGTTACATTCAATCTGGAAATATGCAAAAAAAAGTAATTGGTCTTTTGGCAAGCCTATCGGGGTGGATATGTACTAAATACCAATGTATACTAACTTATCACGAATTCTACCGCCAAACAGCCATACATAGTGTTTTTGTAATTTAGTTTGAAGGGTGAGTGAGCAAATGTAACTTTATGCACAAAGGAAATGACGATAGTGACCGCTTACCTGACTTAAAGACCACCTTGTCCATTTGCCCTACCAAATAAAATAAAGTCAGTCAGCAAAGAGATTACATAAAGCGTTGCAACATTCCGGAGCACCTTTCGAGGAGCCTTTGTTTCTGGAGCGAATTTTTCCCGGTAGTGTCAATATGTACCTACAGCCGCAAAAATCATATAATTGGTTTTGCTTTCTTGTTTGTTTATTCATGCTACCTAGGTAGTTATCGATTGATATTACTTTTATATTATGAAAGTTTAAAATTGATGTATTCTATAATTTTTATGATGTCGCTTATGTATCAAACGAACGAACAAAAAAAGGCGAAAAGTAAAGTAAAAGGAGATAGTCGATTTCGCTCGATATTTCATACTATAATAATAATAATAATAGTATTATGTTTATATTTTATTACTAGCTACCCGTCCCGACTTTGTACGGGTAAAATAAGGATTTTATTCCGTGCATTTTTTAATCAATAAGGTTTAAATATTCACCAATCGATCTATTCGCCATTACAGTACAGTGTATGTTCAGTACAGGGCATATACTAAAGAACTACTAAAGAAAATCGTAAGGAATCGGTGATATCTTCATAAGTATGTATTGAAATTAGTGTAATAGACACTTTTTCTGAATATATATAATAATTTATATTAAGTTGCCAAGGTAATTAAATTACTTATCTTAATAAGAATTAACAATAAATTGAAAAAAAAAATAGCTACACAAAATCAAAAACTTGAAAATACTAAAAATAATGTACTACGTGTTTAATAAATTTTATTTAAATATTATAATTAAGTCACAATAACTGCTTTTAGTTAAATTTAGTTAAAAAAAAAACACGGGCAGGAACGAACGATGATGATATTCTTATCATGATATTAATCCCTATGCCATTAAATAGCTTCAGGTTGATTATACACATGTAAATTCCTCTTTAAATGGTTAGATTTTGACCTTTCGTTTAGAAGTTAGGACTGTTACCAGTCCTGCAAAAAGAAAGAAAAATGCAGTGATGTAAGCGCACCATGGATATTGGGAACGGACAGTACTACGCTTAGTCTATTATTTATCTACCAAAACATGTCTGAATATGTAGAATTTTATTGATTATATTTCTGTATTTTTGTCAGACTACCTTACTCATTATGAGAGTTACGGAACATAGAGTGCACCTGTGTTTGCACTCTTGCGCACTATAATATAGTTGGAACATCTATCTGAAAGATGGCCGCCGTAGCCTAAATCGGTCCGGAGGACATAACATAAACGTAAGGTAGTTTAAATCAATAAATTTCATTTTTAAATTTGAGGTAAATAGTAATCTCTTGAAAATTAAATATAAAACAGCGTATTATAAGTTAAAAATAGAGTTCAAATGATATTTACATCTGTAAAAATTTATTTCGTTGGATGTCAATGTTTACTGTCAAATCTATAAAAATCGCACACGCACACACTAAACACACACACATACAACAGTATAAAATAGGAAGAAACGGTAAGAAAGAAAGGGAGGAAAAGTCACCTGAGAGGGAATTGTGCTTTTTTTGTTACATAACGGTTTCAGTCAGTTAACTATACTGTAAGCCGCGTAAAAAAACTTCGTTCCAATAAACGAAAAAGATAAAAAAGATATGCATGGTGTGTTGTACTATGCTTATACATATACTATTATATTATATGCCCTGTACTGTACACACATACACTGAACTGTATTGTCGAACAGATCAATTGGTGACAGCAGTTTTTGAGTTTATTCATTACAAACAAACATACCAAAAACCTAATTTTACCTCTTTGTAATATTAATGAAGATATAGAATACGCGTGCATGAAACCACGGGCAACAGTTGGGGCTAGTTTATCAATATAAACATCATGAAATCGGTTACTATGCCAACGGTTACTAAGACAACTGTTACTGATGTTTGGTTTGGGCTCTCCTTCATATAAAGAGAATGATAAAATATGTGATAAATCCGTTTTGAATGTGAGTTGAAAAAATCCGTTCTTAGTGAGCGTCTACGTATGGGAAGGAGTATCAGTGTCAAATTTCAAGTCAATCTGACGCATAGTTTAGGAGATCTCGTGATGAATGGGGAATCGATTATATATATAGATGTATATAAAAAATATCGTTAATAATAATATACAGAATATTAAAAACAAACAAATTTTTATTCTAGTAACGTATGTCGCATATCACTTCTGACATTTAACGACCGTTTCCTGCGGTGAGTTTCGAGGTACATTTGCGCTAATTTAGATCAAAAATGATGTAAATAACTTTTATTTTGTATAATGTTGTTTTAATTAAGTTATTGATTCTTATAAATAAAGTATAAAAAAATTAAGAATAATAATAATAATAACCCAAGCGTACTCCTATATATCGACAGCTTGAGACATATTTTATAGCACGCTATAAATTAAAAGTGCCGTAAACATAAATCTCGACTCACGTCAAATCACATCACAAAACATGCTTTGGCTTAATATTAAAAATCAAACCGCAGGTTCCTCGGAACGGTAATTTAAAAAAAATACTTGGAAGTTTATACATATAATGCCATATATATGTGTATGTATATACATATTTATTATATATTAACTGGTTGTAGGGCTTCGTGCAAGCTTGTATGGGTTGGTACTCTTTAGACATTCTACCGCAAAACAGCAGTACTTGGTATTGTTGTGTTCCGGTTTGAAGGGTGAGTGAGCCAGTGTAATTACAGGCGCAAGAGACATAATATCTTAGTTCCCAAGGTTGGTGGCGCAATTTTTGTTTTTTAAGCGATGGTTAACATTTGTTACAATACTAATGTCTATGGGCGTTGGTGAACACTTACCATCGGGTGGCCCAAATGGTCATCCGCCTACCTATAAAATAATTTAAAAAAAACTAGTTCTTAACCGATTTGACAAGCATTAGTGATATCAATAAATTGGAAATAATAGTAAATTAAGCCAAACATAAAAATTTATATTATGTATTTTCCTCAAATTTTCAACAATAATTTTAATCAAATTTCGACTACTTAGCGAACACTAGTAGTCATACCTAAATCGTATGACGCTTAATTAAAAACACGACTACCCTACCCACGATTGCCAAATAACTAAAAAGAAAAAAATTATACCCAGTATATGTACATATATGGGCAGTCGTGTAAAAAGTTAAAACCAGAGCGCGTGTATGGCTAGCCTTTGTAAAAAAAAAAAAAACATATTTCGCCATCTTTGATATATTTAATAAATGGATACTAATTTGACAGAGTAGGGAATTCCCATACAATCTTATCAAAATTTTATATTATAATCAAGTATGATCATTTGATATAACAAAGTTTTACTCGTGGAATAGTTGTACCATTGCATATTTACAAAACATAGTACGACTAAAAATAGGTAATATACTATTTATTACTTCTCATAGTAAATTTAGTTCCTGTAATGTCTTTGATGTCACGTAATATCTTCAACAATAGAATAAAATCAATGTTTGAAATACAGATAATACTATTATAACAAAATTCTCAGCGTATATGTATTTCGCAATTAGTGTTTTTACAAAAATGAAGGATACCTACAGAAATAAATATATGTAATAAGATAAGGACCTCCAGACCGATTTCGCCCACGGCGGCCAATCTCAAGAGAGATTAGCCAACTGCGCAGGACATATTATAGTGCACAAGTGTGTGCGCAAACACAGGTGCACTCTCTTTTCCTTAGCTCTCATAATCCGATGGGATGGCAATCCGATACGACCGGAAAGAGTTCAGGCGCAGGACCAACGGCTTAACTTGATTTCCGAGGCACGGGAGTGTACACACTTCCAACTTCCAGACTTCGGGCTTCTACTGAGAATTTTCTGACAGGAAAACCCAATAACCATGTATTGGCCCGACCTGGGAATTGAACCCATCGGGTCTGCGGCCTTATATCTAGCCACTAGACCAACGAGGCAGTAAAAATATATATATAACATATTTAGATATATTTAAAAATAAATTAATATAGATGACGAATAGAATACATTATATATTTAGTGGTTTTGGTGGATATTTGATATTCGGTGGTGGTTTAATCATAGTTATACTACACTTACACAGTAATACTAGACTACGATTACTTACAAAGTTAATATATAAAATGTATGTAATGTACGTTAAAATGTATACGTCAGGTGCCGAAAGCACGGTGTCACTATTTTCAGTTAATGGTTTCGTGATAATATACTATTAGTATTTCAGCTTGTGTTCACTTTACAATATATAATTCATATCCACGACTTTTATTCGTGTAAGGTGTAAAAGTGATTTTACTTTAATTTATAATGATAATTAATAACAATCCTTAAATGTGATGAATATAATTTATCTGAATTTCGTAATTAACTACATGAAAATATATCGAAAGGATCTATTTGAACTACCTAGGTAATCGTCATTTAACCGTGGCATTCCGACTTCCGATTCTGTCAGACTTGTACGTACTAGGTGCATATCTTCTATGTTTAGATACTTTATATACTGATACGATATTAGAATCTTTATATACTAGGAAATCTCAGATTAAAAGAGATAAAATTTACAAATTTTGTAATTCACATCATAATCAATTATATCAAAATTCACTCCCAATAACAATAATAATTAATAGCACAATATATATATAAGAAATTAAAATTTTATTTTGAAGAACCTGTTAAGACGGCGGTAAAATTTGTAAAAAAATATATGAAAACCCATTTATGACAGAATTTATTTTTAAGACTATATTTCATTATTTAATACATAAATAAATGTACTTATTTTACATAATATATTCTCGATAAAAAGTTAGCTACAATGCGGTAACATTATTTAAAATAACTAGTATATAAAACTAGTATATAATAATATACCTACAATATTTTTAGTTTTTGTTTATAAAATTTTATTAACCAACTATTCTACTAGGAATACGTAAGTTTTCGAAAAGTGCGTTGCAGTCAAATTATAAATTGAATTTAATAATAAATACACTTTTACGTTCCTTTAAGCTCATTTTTTATAAGCTTTATAAATTTCTTTTAATATCATATTTTAAGATTTTCTTCATTTTACGACGGGCAGCAGGTGGCACGTTCCCATATCGCGACTCATATCTCCGCCTTACTTCTACGTAACAAAGATATGGCAGTGACGAAGGGAAAGAGGGATTAAAAATTCATTTAGCCGCTTTTATGTTCGCCGATAATCCAGACATTATCAAGATATCAATTCAAGAGGATTAAACTCGCCTAGTTAAATTGAATCCACACGATAACAACTAATTATCTAGTGTTGATAAATATGTCTTTGACAAAAAATACGTTTAAATTTTATGAATGCAAAAGAAAGACAAATACCTAGGTATTTGCACGTTATCCGATATGGTGCGATATGCATTATAAGCATTAAAATGATAACGAGAATGTAATAATTTAAAAAAACAAAGCAGAAATTAATTGATATACTTAAATTTTTTTTAACTTTTTCGTATCTTCGATTGGTGATTTATAATTTATTCTTTGTTAGAAAAATGTATGAGACCTGTCTGCAAATATTACCTACCAATGGAAATACTGTGCATATTGAAACATTCAAGTGCTTTATCTTATTCGTTTATATTTGACCTTCCTTGTTTTATTGTGATTACTGCTTCGGTTTAAACAAAATAGAAGTATAATATGACGTAAGAACTTTAATTGTAATTACATGTAAAATTACTAGGTGGCAGCGCTCTGCACAAGCCCGTCTGGGTCTAACCCCTTCATCCGATATTCTATCGCCAAACTGCATTATTTAGTTTTGTTGTGTTTATGTATGAAGGGTGAATGTGTCAGTGTAAAGGCACAAGAGACAACGTCTTAGTTCCCAAGGTTGGTACATTAGCGATATAGACTATAGAGAATGGTTAATATTTCTTACAATGCCAATGTCTATGGCCCGTGGTACCCACTTACCATCAGATCGCCCATTAGCCCGTAGAACTAGCCAACTAGAGATAGCTCAGTGACTAAAACATATGGATCTTAATAATGAAGAAGCACTTATAATTTATAATTAATCTCAAATAAATCATACATCCCACATCTATATCTATCAGCCTGCATCTTTCTTGCAAACTAAGATTCATAAATTAGATAAATTTAACACAACCTACCGTTCCAGAAGGGAGTGATCGACGGGCCAAGGCAAGTTCCGCGTTTGCTGTTCACTTATCCTATCGTCGTACTTAACGTATCGTCTGTTATTATAAATATGAAACGTATAATTACGATATTTTTTTTTTTTTTATTGTATAGGTAGGCGGGCGAGCATATGGGCCACCTGATAGTAAGTGGTCACCAACGCCCATAGACAATGGCATTGTAAGAAATGTTTGCCATCGCTTACATTGCCCATGCGCCACCAACCTTGGGAACTAAGATGTTATGTCCCTTGTGCCTGTGATTACACTGGCTCACTCACCCTTCAAACCGGAACACAACAATACAAAGTACTGCTGTTTTGCGGTAGAATGTCTGATGAGTGGGTGGTACCTACCCAGACGAGCTTGCACAAAGCTCTACCACCGATATAAAATGATAAAAATCAAAAATCAAAATACTTTATTCAATATTGAAGCACCACACTTGCTTATCGATAGTCAAACAAGAAACCACCACCGGTTCGAAAAAGAAACAGCCTGAGAAGAACTGGCGAAAGAAACTCAGCGAGTTTATTTTTTATATCATATTTCGTTTACAAAAAAAAAGAAAGCTACTGTTTCATTGAGAACAAGTCACGACTCCCAGTCATTGTATGTCCTTGATGAATCATCCTCGTTTTTTAATCATACAAATGTGGATACATCACAGTATAAATATCCGGTGCATTTTTCTAATGTAATGCTGCTGCGAGTAATGACTAAGTCTAATGATTTAATTAAAATTTTACAACGTCTTGTGTTGATATTGTCCACCAGTTAGGCGTGACGTGTTAACGACCTGCAAGACTGCTGTCAAAGAGTAAATAGAGTGAGGGTAAACACGTGGGTTGTGTTTGCGGAGAGTCGGGCCGCCGTGTGATCGTCAGTGAACTCGGCGGTGGTCGTGTCTGCGCCAACGCTTTTGTAATCCTACGCCTTTTTGATATTCTCAGCTATTACAACGCGCTACGGATTATTTAAATTCAGCTTTCAGATCGATAATACCTTAATACGTAAGAGCAATATATTTAAGATTTGCTTTTGAATCTTCTTAACACTGTTATACTTGACTGCCCCGTTGGTCTAGTGGCTAGATATAAGACCGCAGACCCGGTGGTCCTGAGTTCAATTCCCAGGTCGGGCCAATAAATAGTTATGGAGGTTTTCTGTCAGAAAATCAGTAGGAGCCCGTAGTCTGGAAGTTGGAAGTGTGTACACTCCCGTGCCTAGGAAAGCACGTTAAGACATTAGTCCTGCGCCTGAACTTTCCGGTCGAGTCGGATTGCCGATCCATCGGATTATGAGAGCTAGGGAAGAGTGAGTGCACCTGTGTTTGCGCACTTGTGTACTATAATATCTCCTGCACAGTTGGCTAATCTCTCTTGAGATTTTCCGCCGTGGCCGAAATCTGTCTGCAGGACATTATTATTATTATTATTTAATTATATTATTAGACCCTTAAATCTCACTCATTGAAATTAAAACACGAAATATCAATGATTTAAGCGTTCATGCTACGAGGTCCTAAGTCTTATAGTGAAATACTTATTTGTAAAATGTTATATACAGTCTTATTGATATGAGCACCCTAATTAATGAATAAGTAAATGAAAACTATACCACCACCACAATATCACTATTTATTATTTGGACTAAGCTCGAATAAGATTATATAATATTATATTTATAATTATAAATTCATATCAATTATAAATAATAATAATAATTATAAATTCATCTTATGTTTAATATTGCGTCGATATTTGTTATTTACCTTATCTGTATATAAAGCTTATCTTACCAAGATCATCTAAGAATTTCTATAAAACAAGAGTACTTATGCAACGTATCATTTAAATTGTCCATAGAAACTGAAAATCAGGAGAAAATAAATTTTCATGACATATGATCTTAGATATAATACATACGAATAATGCCTATATTACTACAAGAAATTTTATGTCCTTACATTCATACATATGTACATACATAAATATATATTAGTGTTTTACTGTAATGGGCGAACTAGTCGCACTAGTCTTAATAAACGGTTAGCATAGTTTCGACATATAGATTCTACTTTCCTCCCCTACGTCGGATACCCTGCCCCAGGAAGGATGTACCTTATTAGAAAGAATGTTAAATCATATTTTATTCTAAGTGTCATTACATATTTAAAGTTCAAATAATGTTAATCCGTTAAAATAATTGTTTCAAGTTATTTCATCATATTTTTGTGTAACAATAAAATAAATATGATGAAATATAAACATCAAGATGTAATCACTAGATACTTATTTTGTCCTTTAAATATTTACAAGATAATACTATGTACAAATATACAAAGTACAAAAGTTATCCTTATTGTAAAATTTCCTGTTCGAACTTTCCAGTTGATTATTTAGTTACATATCATTATATCAAAAAGTACATACATTTACAATTCATTTTGTCGATAATGGTTTCCAGCCATAAAACTAGCTGATGTTGCGATTTTATGACGTCGACATAATTAACTGACACGTACATGCATACACACACACATATAGGTATCAAACTATAAACGGAAAATGTAACTAACATTTAAGTAGTGAATTAAAATAAATAATAAATAAATAATAGTAATTCACTCGGTGGTAGACCTTTGTGCAAGCTCGTCTGGGTAGGTACCACCAGCACTCATCAGATATTCTACCGCAAAACAGCAGTAATTTGTATTATTGTGTTCCGGTTTGAAGGGTGAGTGAGCCAATGTAATTACAGGCACGAAGGACATAACATCTTAGTTCCCGCAGTTATAAGTGGTGGTACATTGGCGATGTAAGCGATGGTTAATATTTCTTACAATGTCATGTCTATGGGCGTTGGTGACCATTTACCATCAGGTAGCCCATATGCTCGTCCGCCTAAATATACAATAAAAAAAAATTGTCTTCATAATAATTACTATGTTAACTTTTATTATAGAGAGATATAATTTCATCAGCCCTCTCATGATTTATATAGAAGTTGTTGGAAAAACTTCTATATAAATCATGGGAGGGCTGATGAAATTAACAGTATTTTTTATCCAATTTAAAAAAGCTTCCATTTATATTATATTCCTAGAAAACAATCTGCGAGCTGCCCACGGCTAGACGCAAGCCTCCTCTCATTTTGAAGGAAACAATCAATTCTACCACGCTGCTCCAATAACTCATTTGCAATGAGGGTTTCATGACGTTATGTCCCACCGCCGGGCACTAGATGGATTATAAACACACGTGAAAATTCAGTGGCACTTCCCCGGAATCCGTAGTTTTCGGTTACGATTCACTTAACATGCCTTAATTTGTATGTTAAATATATTAGTTTTTATGATTATATTATATATGAGTTTTTGGACACGTACCTTAAATGAAATTTTTAAATTTATTTATTTTATAATATATATTTATAAGTAGATTTATTTTAATAGATTTAAATACATACCTTAAATTTAGCGGCAGTGAATAGTTTTATTTTTAAATACTTACCCCATGTAACTACTTTTACATATTTGAAATCATTAGGAACGTCGGTGCCCTCAAAGCAAATAAGTATTGTTCACCAAACAATAATACATTATGGGCCCAATACAATTTAAATAAATGGTTTTTATGTCTTTCTTTCTGTAGTTATAGTAAGTATCTACAGTTTATATATTCAGCATAATCGACACAAATATTTAAAAATAAGCTTTAAAACGTTCTATTCTACGACGGGTTAGGTACCCCATGTCGTTCTCTCTACCCCTGAAAACATGTATGCAAAAATTCATAACAATTGGTTGAGCAGTTAAGACGTGAAAACGGAACAAACAAACGAACTCACTTTCCCATTTATAATAAAATATTAGAGAGGACAATATTTTAGGTATATAATTTCAGCGATTATTTGAAACAAAATATAAATATTAAAAATAATAGAATTATGCATGCTTGTAATATTTGTATGTTTATAGTTTCGTACCTACAAATATATATTATCATTGTGTTATATATTCTTATCAAATAATTTTATTATAGGTACAATAACACCTAATGGATAATCAATACACCTATAACATTAACCTTGATTTAATTTTAAAATTAAACTTGATTAATTACAAAAATAAGTAAATACTTTATATACTTACATAGGGACTCTAGGGTAGTAGTAAGTACTTGTGAGTTATACATTTAATAAAACATAATAATGTTACGAAATAAGTAAAAAAATAGGTCATGTAAATAAAACGTACGTCATAAAATTTATTTCACCACATATAACTTACTCTTAATAACGTTAAGTAAGAATTCATTATTTAAATACCTGGAGCCCGGACTTACATAAGTATAAGTACTTAACAAGTACGTAACTTAATTATCCGAAAGGAGAAACTACTGACATTCCTAGCCGGTTCTTCTAACAGTAACTTAAAATTTAATTTAATCTTGTAAAATGACTCAAAAGCGTTCCCAAGACCCTCTTGAATAAAGTATATTTGATTTTGCATCCGTTTGCTACTCAGTAAACAAATTTTGCTAACAGAATATTTATTTTATATTATTATGACA
The DNA here is from genome assembly GCA_905220585.2 of Nymphalis polychloros. Classification (NCBI taxonomy): domain Eukaryota; kingdom Metazoa; phylum Arthropoda; class Insecta; order Lepidoptera; family Nymphalidae; genus Nymphalis; species Nymphalis polychloros. The sequence goes on along the minus strand of HG992245.1, from coordinate 7,165,490 downwards.
AAATAATATTTCAACTATGGATAATAATTTAATCATTTCGCGATGTATTTTTATTGAAAAATCCTACGCGGCAAGGCGATGCGGCGGCACTTTTGAAGCTGCCTTCAAAATGCCCTCAATAAGCATCAGTTTACATATCACTTAACAACATTCCTACGCGCCTTACTTCCTACTATTTAAGGGTAAGTTCAAACCAAAGAAAAGTAATAAGCATTTGGATACATATAACATTATTATTAGGAATTTTTAAAACGATAATCAGAAATTTTCGTAATTTGAATAATTTGTTATTGAATGATATTCAATAGTTTTGTCTTATTCAATAAGTTGCAGCCTGAAGGTGCAATACCTTCTATGTGTTATATTGTGTTCTAGTTTGATGATAAGTTAGATATGTAGTTTATTTACACGCACGGGTGACATAACACCTAAGATTGTTAATATGTACTATGGTTGCTGAGCAGTGTAGTCTTAATGTCTACAGCTTATTCCAATCGAAGAAAGAATAAAGATAAAGAAACCTTAGAGTTACGTATTCCAGGCAATTTTTTAATAGCGCTGCTATATTATGAACTGCAAAAAAATATATATATTTATAATACAAAACTATTTTTGTGTTGTATAGTCCTTTTATCGAGGAAGGTTCTAGGCTGATTTTTATTCATTATATTTTTATTAATTATACGCGAATGAAACCGCGGGCACAGCTAGTAAGTGATAAAATTTACTTATTACCGCCTTCCTTCTGTTTAGCCTAAAAGTTGACTGGCAGAAAATGCCTTCAGACATTAAGTCCGCCTTTTGTTCAAACTGCATATTTTTAGTTAATACAGTTTTTAAATAAATAAATAAATCTATAAACGAAACAGAACACATCATATAGAAAATGATATATTATTCTCACGGCCCACATGGCTCTAGGTGGCTTCAAAAATCCGTAGGCTGTTGTGTGACTGGAGTGTGGTGGCTACATTGTCAATGTTATGTATTCCATGACTGCTGCCCTCACTCCTCCAAATTTTAAGTGTGTATATATATATATATATATATATATATACTTATATAAAGCGGGCGAAACTTAGTGAGCTCTGAGTTATATGGTAATATAACTACTACAATAATTGAAAACAATTTCTAGTATAATTTATTAAAATTGTTATATTGTAAAATTTATTAAAATAAAAAGCAAAATTGAATTATAATCCAAGGTTTTAAAAAAAAGTCAACAAAACTCTTAATAAGTATATATTTTTTTATTTCTACATTTGATAGTTCAATTTTTCAGGAATGTTAGGTATTAATTTAAACTATACGCTTAACGTGTCGAAAAACACGCGGAACAACTAGTTAATAATAATAAGTAAAATTAATAGTATTCACTGATACCCTCTTCGTAACAATATTTTTTTCTAATATTTTTTATAAATTATACTTTGTTGTCTACGCCGCTAGGCAATACTTGTACTAATTGTTTATTTAATGTTCTCATGTTAGTGAATAGTATTCTTTATGAGAAATAAAGTTTCTTTAACCCGGAGGAAAATTAAAACATACCTACCAACGTTAGGTCACCTTAATATTTGAAATATTATTTTAATAGTTATAGGTTACGCGTTTTGATTAGCTGTATGTAACTAACAAAGCCTATCGAGGCCTAGAAAGTCGAGTTTAATATACTTTTAGTTAGAAATTGTACCGGTTTGAGTGGTAAGTAAAATTTAGATGACAGTACACAAATACCCAAAAAAATTATTAAATTTATTACTCTATGTTATATATTTTAGATTTATATTAACATGGCTATCTGCTTATTTTTCTTTTCGTGGCGAAAGTCTTAATTTAGGTAGGTATTTCTACTAGATTTGTCATAAAATTAATAATTTCAATAAGCCCCGACACAAAAAAGGTCTTAAAAGTAAAAAATGTGTTTATTGGCCCTTTAACTTATATACGTGGTTATATAATAAGTATCTATCTATTAGTAGTATATTTTAATATAGTGACTTGACTGCTTCGTTGGTCTAGTTAGGTGGCTAAACATATGGCCGTAGAGCCGGTGGTCCTGGATTCAATTCCCAGGTGGGGCCAGTAAATAGTTATTAGGTTTTTCGGTCAGAAAATTCTCAGTAGCAGCCCGGAGTCTGGAAGGTGGAAGTTTGTTGTACACTCCCGTGCCTCGGAAAGCACGTTAAGCCGTTGGTCCTGCGCCTGAACTCTTTCCGGTCGTGTCGGATTACCGTCCCATCGGATTATGAGAGCTAAGGAATAGAGAGTGCACCTTTGTTTGCGCACACACTTGTGCACTATAATATCTCCTGCGCAGTTGGCTAATCTCTCTTGAGATTGGCCGCCGCGGCCGAAATCGGTCTGGAGGACCTTATATATTAATAAAAGAGACGTCGCGTCGGGGGACGCCATTTCAAACCAATCGGACCAGTAAAAGTTGATCCTTTTGACAAATAGCTAATTATCTTCAAACTCCTGAACAGATTTTCATAATATATATCTAAGAACCATGTCTACCACATTAAACAGAAAAAAACACATCAAAATCGACTTATTTATTTGAGAGGTACGATGTCACAGATAGAAGCACAGATTTACATACACCCTAATTTAATCTTATAACACCTCGGTTTTTACGTCGGGTTTTAAAAATATGAATGAACGCGACGAATTAAGAAATAAAAAAATAATCACATTATATAATAAACACTATAATTTCATTTACATTTTATTTTTGTTGCCGAAACACAACACATGAATTTGGTTTTAGTATGCGTTTTGACTTTATTCGTAAAGAATAAACATCTAAGTATTTCTTCAAATAATACACTACACATCCCTACCTAATTAATCCGTGAAGGTAGCTTTTCATGATATAGCTAGCGGATTGCGGTTCACGTGAAAAAAATACTTATAATCCCAATAGATTTAGTGCAATTTTCTTGTTTGTAATATATCCAGAAAATAAATGGCAACCGACCCTTTTAAAATTAGTAGATACTTATTTCATATTTTGACTGTATTAACCAAAAATAATATGTTAAGCTAATTGTATTTATTACGAACGAAAAAAGGCCTACAATGAGTTAATGTTATTATTCAAAATAGCTTGAAAGTTTGCCTCGGTAAAGTTTATATTTATTTTTTAGTGATAGGTACTTACCACAGATCTGACATTGGGTGTTTAAGGAGGGAATGTTTCAGGTTTAAAATGTCTTTTACTAACCTAATAGCCAATAAAATCTTCCTATCTTTTACTACTTTCTATATTTTAGCACCTTTCACATATAATGTTATAAGAAACATTTATATAAAATATTATACGATAATTCGATACCTAACTGTAAGAGGTGAAAGATTGATTATTCTTATATTAGCTTCGTATACAATTTATTAATAATTAATATGCACATGTATTTTCATAATATAGATAGACCGTGCAAACAGGCCACCTGATGGTATGTTGTCACCACTGCCCATAGAAACTGGTGCAATATTAACTATTTCTTAAAACCCAATGCGCCACCAACCTTGGAAAATAAGATGGTATGTCCCTTGTGCCAGTAGTTACACTGGCTCACTGACCCTTCAAACCGGAACACAACAATACTAAGTATTGCTGTTTGGCGTTAGAATATAATATAATGTACGCGCATCAAGTATGCGCGACCATAATTTAGCGTATTTTTTGACAAATTTGAATAAAATAAAATTAATAATAGCGTAGACATTAGAAATACCGAAAAATTTGTCATAAAGTATAGTTAAATTATCAATTTAAAGAGTTTTATTACTAAAATAATAACGGCCTAACTTATAAAAGCGGATGATTAGTTAAGCAATGCTGTCTTTGTCTTTCGAATGACAAATCAATAATGACAGAAAGAGAGGATTCAGTGTTCAACTAAGCAGCTGCTGAGCCACGTTTATAAGGCCGTAAATGATTAATATTATAAAGTAAACCTGTGTAGTTGTTAATCTACCTAATGTGTAGTATGGTTAGATAGTTAATAATTTATATATATATACGTAGTTATAAAATTTATAAGTAGTTGATTTTTAATAAAGATTAATGTTCGGGTAAAAATGAAAATAATAAAAAATCGATTAACATTAATTTATTTAGTTTATGAAACGTGTTTCGTGGTGGTGCTTACAATACTTATAACACGGTGTACAAAAACTTATTACAATATTATCAACACAACATACTTCGATTACAACAAGCCCAATATTACAATGCCCTGTGAATATTTTATAACAGATTTATTCTACAATACTTTTTTGTAAATGAAAATGAAAATAAAATAGCACCACAATAACATCGTCACAAAACAAAACGAAAACACAATAATAATACTTTCATCATCGTGAATAATTGTCAATAAATAATACAGTGTTACATTATTTTAACAACACAATGAAAGGGCTAAATCATAATTAAATCAAATCTCATAAAACATACATTACAATAACGCGTCCGTTGAAAATTTGAAGCGTTATTAATTATTTCGTATTTAATCAATTTATTCCGAGATAAAAGTATATCTATTTTAAGCAATTATTATCTAATTTCTATTTACAGAAACTTTTAAAACTAACAATAATCTCAATCAAAGAAAAAAAAAAATTTTATCTATTTCTCAACGCTACTGTGCAATAAATGTGCCATAAAGTATGTTATACGATTTTATAAAGTTTAATGAGATTCTTAAAAGCATTTATATGCATAACGAACATTTATTAACTATGTTGTTTTGCCGATCATTTAAACAGACCGATATTTAAGCAAACAACAGTTGCCCATTGCAAGGTTATATGTATTAATCTCATCAACAGCATTCATAACGTTGAGAAATATCAATAAATTTCTTAAAACAATCAATTTTTATAATACTTAAGTACTATAATATTATAAAAAATATAGTTATCTATATTTACAGTGACGGAAATCCATTTTCAATTAAAATAATTCTTATTCTAGCTAGTAATAACAGGCCGGGAAAGCCTTAAGGCGTGACCGCGTAAGAGGCACGCACCTACCGACTTAAGTAATAGCACTAAAAAGGCAATCATGAACTTTCACGACTCTTGGGTCGAGACTTCTCCCATTAAGACACAACATAAGGCTACCATATCTCGGCGGAAAGAATAGACATTAATGGAAAAGCCTAGATCCCAAGGTGGTCTCCTATAGGAGTATTAGATGTAACGACTATTACCCAATATAATAAAGATACCTAAACAATACTAGAATAAACTTACTAAGTCTATTCGCACGAAATATTCTCGTAAGAACATTGCACTTTTTATCACAAGTCCAATAAACGAGTAGGTAAAATTTAATGCAAAAAAGCACATAACTTTACCCGATGGGGGTAATCTTCTAGATTTTAATCACTGGAATTGGTCACTATGTATACGTATCACTGTGAGCACAGAAGTCTTGTTGCGGTCAGAGGAGAGGAACGGGAGCGACACCCGGGACTAGAGGTTCGGTCACTCCTTGGAGAACGCCTTGGTGATAGTGATGATGGTGCATCATACCGTTCATCATCTGTTGATGATGCAACATCGTGGCATGATGCAATTGTGCGTGTTGTAGGGATGCGTGATCACCCTTCTCCTTCATCACGACTTCTTCGCGTTTTTTTACCTGTTTTCGCTCCTTCGCGCGGCGGTTTTGAAACCAAATTTTAACCTGGAAATAAATAAATAATTCAGAACATCTTATTTTTTTCATCCACGCACATAAAAGCTAAATATTGTATTAACATACCTACATATATACTTAACGGTCGGTAATATTTTACAGTCGGAAAACATTATGCCGAATAAATTAGATGAAAGTTTGGTAAACACAGAGTTGTCTATTTGATTTTGTTTCATATAATTGTTGTTGTCGAATGTTTTTTATGATTTATTTTACATTCACTTATTATGATTAAAAAGCCACTAATTATGATTAAAATGAAACATTTTAAATGCAATTAAAACGTTGGGACAATTCTAAATGGGACTTATTTTTGTATAACCATGATTCACACAGGCTGCATTTTTATAAGCATTATCAAATCAAAATTAAAATCAAAAATCTTTATTCAATATAGAAGTGTTACACTTACTTATTGATTGAAATCTACCACCGGTTTGGAAATAAACACCTCAGACCTGAGAAGAACCGGCGAAAGAAACCGCGGTTTTTTTTTATATCTCATCCCTTACAATTTCAAGTAATATACAACAATAGATTTGTATTTTTTTTTTTATTTGACATGTCCTGGAGGTTTTCCTTTGATTCCCAGACTTTGAATATGTTTTTCTGGCTGATTACCGGCCACGGCTCTTAATGGAGACTATCCAACTGAGCGCCAGTCCCAAACCAGGAGTACTCTCTATATGACTGCCTCGTTGGTCTAGTGGCTAGATATAAGGCCGCAGACTCAGTGGTCCTGGGTTCAATTCCCAGGTCGGGCCAATAAATAGTTATTGGGTTTTCCTGTCAGAAAATTCTCAGTAGCAGCCCGGAGTCTGGAAGTTGGAAGTGTGTACACTCCCGTGCCTCGGAAAGCACGTTAAGCCGTTGGTCCTGCGCCTGAACTCTTTCCGGTCGTGTCGGATTGCCGTCCCATCGGATTATGAGAGCTAAGGAAAAGAGAGTGCACTTGTGTTTGCACACACTTGTGCACTATAATATCTCCTGCAAAGTTGGCTAATCTCTCTTGAGATTGGACGCCGTGACCAAAATCGGTCTGGAGGACCTTTACTCTCTATATCCTAACTCTTAGGATTAACTAAATTTAAGGCCTTTCGAGGCACAGAAGATTCACATTGTTAAATGCTTACTCCAGGTTCTTTTCTTGACAGAAAAACTAATGACGATACTCGTCACAATCTGGGATTAAAATCCAAGAACTCGAGAGTTAGGTACTAGAGCAATGGGCTAATGAGGATTATTATTAATATTTATATTTAATTACATATAAATATTATAGCAATTACTAGCTAACTATTCCGGCACCGCTCGGGTAAAAAATAAATAATTGTATTTTGGATAGGATTTGCGTAAAATGCGTTCGTAGTGAGCGTCAACGCCGGGGAAAGAATAACTGAGACAAATTTCAAGTCAATCGGGCGGATAGTTTAGAAGATCTCGGAATAAGTGGTATTTCGCTTGTATGTATATATATTATACCATATGATATTGATGTACACTGTACATGTATCGTTTTAAAGTAATCGATAAGTTATTTAAATACTTACTTGTCTTTCCGATAGTCCGAGGCTAACAGCGAGCTCAGCCTTCCGTCGTATAGTGATGTATCGGCTGTAGTGAAACTCCTTTTCTAACTCCAGCCGCTGATGGTCGCTGTACACCACCCGATATTTATCTTTCGTGCGTGTTTTCCCTGCAGTAATATACATATTTCAATAAGTATAAAGTTCTTAATATTATAAAGGTCTAATGATAAAGAAAAAAATCGTTAAAATATTTTAATTTTTTGTGATTTTTATGTCTTATCATCATAAAGTTAATTGACTATTTCAAATCGACGTGTTTGTTCTTTGTAATTGTACTCGCTATTAAAGACTATATCTAAAGCCAATCAAGCCCAAATGAAATTCAAAGGGTCTCATAAGGAGTAACCGTTTACATAAGAGGGGAAAGTGTCCTCTCTTGGGCTCGATAACATTAATCCAGACGGTAAGGTACAGAGAAGCCGCGCACGTTGGCTTAACATCATCAAGGGACCACACGGCGCGATTTACTATACTATATATTTTTGTGTATAAATCTGTAATTTTATTTATGCATTTTACATTTTTTTCGGTTGTTGTCCTAATTATGGTTAGCTTTCTTTACGTTTTGCACTTGGATTGGTAATGTGGTAGAGTTCAGTTTATAATATAGGTATGCATATTGCATACAAGTTCAACTTGTTTGTGTTATTTATTTTATTTTGTTTTTCGTTCTCTACATATTAACCAATAAAAGTAATTTTGAGATATTTCCTTTACTTTACAATTTAATAAAGTTTTCGATCTGATTTCTTCAATAATCATATAAATAAGGAATTTCTTTTGTATGAACGATGTTGTTCAATGTTTCTTATGTTATCTGGTTGACCTGTAAATAATATTTGATTACGTAATTTAAAGTCCAGAAAGAAATAGTCTTTTCTTAATAATGTGTGCGATGTTAACTAAAACAAATATTCAAAATAAGCACGTTAAGTGACGTAATTTCTTAATATAACATTTCTTCAATCGAATATTACAAAAACAGGTTAATTTCCGAACATATTTCTAAATTAATTGGTCTTTGTTTGATAATATTTAATATTATATTTTTAACAGATAAAAGCTGTTAATTTTCATCCACACAAATTGTCTTTAACAGATATCTTTCGATCCATTTTTCTATCATTTATTAGAGCTATTTGTTTCTAGGACGAATATTTAAAGATGACTCAATCAACTTCATCAAATCTAAGCAATAGCTACATGCATATGGCATAGTTATTAATATTAACTATTCCTACTGATCACAAATATCGTGCGAATTTCAGTTCGCCTTAAAGTATCTAGGTACCTAGTTGTAGGTAGTGAATAATGTATGCTTAAACTTGATTTAATATTTGGTATTAATTCCGTAGGCCCAACAAGCATATAATATACTCGTAATAAACCATTCTTAAAATATATTTACATAAAAAGTAGAGGCCATTAATATTTTTTTATGGAAGATACGAAAAAATACATAGAATTATCGCTTAGTATACTCATTTTTTTATAGGATAGGTAGGCGGACGAGCATATGGGCCACCTGATGATAAGTGTGCACCAACGCCCTTAGACACTGGCAGTGTAAGAAATGTTAACCATCACTTACATCGCCAATGCGCCACCAACCTTTGGAACTAAGATGTTATGTCCCTTGTGCCTGACAACAATAACAAGTACTGCTGTTTTGCGATAGAACAAATGATGATGAAGTGGTACCCAGAAGAGCTTGCACAACGCTCTACCACCGAGTAAATCATCAAAAACTGTTCGCTTTTGTGAGATTATGGAGTTTGTAAAGTTGTAGCTATGTAGGTACGTTTAATTAGAAGCATCCAGAATCAAATAAACTGTGCTATGTGTATGCTAATTGTGATGCTACTCCTCTTAAGCGCTTTGTCCTTTGTCATGTATAGAAATTAAAATCGGGCAGACAATTTAAAAATACAAAGTCATAAATTTTTTTTAGCTTCTAATTTGCACCATCACGATTGAGAATGATTACTTAATACGACGATTACATATTAAATTATTAAAGTGTATTAAAAACTAAAGAAAGTTGATTATATATTAATGTCTATATTCTAGCGAAAAGTTTTAAGTTGTTTCGAATCAACATTTTAATGCCTAAAAAGCTAAAATGATGTCATCCCCCGATTAGACAAGACGACAATCATAATTACTCCGTCGTTGTTATCCATTTGTAATCTAACTGTACGTACCGAGTGCTATATGCGTAAATGATCCTAATGAACAGGGATATACGTAGGATATTATTACTATTCCGTCGAAAATGTTAATTTTTATTTACATTTTTTTATCTTTACCTTAGATTTCTCAACAGTAAAATTACCAAGATACGTAGATCTGTTTACACGGCACTAAGACAGAGCTGAGGTGTCTGCTTGTATACTCAGAGTGTGTAAATATCCCTTATCTCGGTATTAGGGACTTCATAAATTATGTTTGTCACATACAAGAATGATACTTGAATTAGGTATAAATGTTACGCAATTCTTTCTAACATTTTATCTATTTTATTTTCTTCAAATAATAAATGTCTTATTTGTTAATGAAAATTTGAATTTAACTGATCGAGTGCCGATTATTTTATAGAAAATAACAAAAGCGAAAATAATTAACCTTATTTGTATCACCATGTAGAAAATAACTCTACAAATAGAAATATTATTGCTTAAAGTCTTGCACAAGTTTATATATATATAAATATCTTACAATTTGTTATGTAACCTCTGCAAGGATACGTATGTCAGTATGTCTCCGATATAAAAGGTCAAAAGTCAACACAGTGACATGTTTTCATACGCGAGTTCGAAAAACTATACCAATATTGTTCATATAGATGTAAGGAGATAAACTCTTTAGATTTCCCGAATGACAGAAAATTATAACTTAAATAAATTTCCTGTTAGAAAAGCAAACAAAAGACGAACTAGTAAGTTAAACAAATATGCCCTATCTATAGGCGATGCAGTGTTTGATAGAAGTCGTTAATTTTCGTGGTAAACAGTGGCCGGTCGGGCACCTTGTATCGTCTGCCCTCACACATTGCGGTGTGCTTTTGTAATCTCAACAGATAACAGTTATAATATTTATATTGTTTTGTTAGTTCATACGGGTCTCGTAACTGGATCATTCATATTTTATATCCATATACAAAAATTTTGTTGATTTCATTAATGTGTTCTTACTATTCGAAAAATCAAATTCGACCAAGGCAGGAAGATAGTCCACACATAAAATACAGAGTAATCATAGAATATGTTAACATATACACTTAATTACATGCAAGAAGGAAAACTAATAGCGAAACTAAAACTGGTTGAACTAGCTTCCGATGCGTTATTTAAAATAACAAGGGAAATAATAATTGTTCTTTGTGGTGACGAACCACATTGAGTATTTTTGACCTATTGACATTATACTGAGGTGATAACTATTAAACTAAATAGCAAAAGATCGTAACAACGACTTATCATGGTAGATTTAAAAAAAATTAATGTTTGTGGTGAGCAAACAGCGCGGGCGGGCGCGGCGTTCGAGGGCGGATAGCACTTTTAGTCAGCTGCTATCATAGACAAATACACGACAGATAAACCAGCTCGGGACGGGGTGCATTGTAACCGCCATTATACAAGCCTCGATTTCATGTACATAAATACCTAGATCATTTAATACATATAATAATGTAATATTTGTTCTAATTAAAATAAAGCAAATGGTAGATTTGCTAGGATTTTTTTAACTTTTGGGGCCAAATATTATTCTTAATCTTTTCTTGATGTTAGTTAATAATAACAAAAACTATGATCAGATATAAAAAATTAAGGACGCATACAATAATTGACAGCCGGGATGGTCCAGTGGTAAGAACACGTGAATCTTAACCGATGATCGTGGGTTCAAACCCGGACAAACACCACTGAATTTCATGTGCTTAATTTGTGATTATAATTCATCTCGTGCTTGACGGTGAAGGAAAACATCGTGAGGAAACCTGCATGTGTCAAATTTCACTGAAATTCTGTCACATGTGAATTCCACCACCCCGCATTGGAGCAGCGTTGTGGAATAAGCTCCAAACCTTCTCCTCACAAGAGAAGAGGCCTTAGCCAGCAGTGGGACATTCACAGGCTGTAACCTTACAATAATTTAAAGTAACAAAGTATAGTGACTGGAAAAAACATAATAAATATATTTAGGTAAACACGCTCTGTACGATTTCAAATGATGAAGTCCAATATTGGTAAATAATGAACGTCGCTGATACAGATATCTGACGATGGAATTACATGTTCATAGTTCATATCAAAATCAGGCGGCTGCTTGTCGAACACGATGTCGAACACGATTTGTAAAAGGGAAACAATTACTAATCGACAAGTTATCGGTTACGCTCAACGCTTTGTCGGTCTGCCGAAATCCACGCTTACATTAATACGCGATAATCGCGACTAGCTAGTGATAGCGGCGCCTTTGAACATGTTGATTCAACAGCGCATATCGCTCGGTTACCTTCTTGTAAGCGCTTGTAATGCGTTTTTGATGGACGAGGGCGCGGCCGCTATCAAGTATCACGGCGATAAACTCGTTGGAGACGACTATTGTGATATGTTTTAAAGTGACGCTGATCCTATTTTGACAGAATCTGTGAAGATCAGATTGCAAATATTGCAGGATCATATTATCGTTTCGATATCACACAATAAGAGGTGGCTGTCGAATTAATCCATAAAATTCTCGAGGGAGGTAGGCCCTGTTTAAAGGGCTCTATAGGAGGGCGGGTCGTAAAGCGGCAATTCGGCAACTTTATGTACTGCGTTACGTCCATTTAGGGCTCGAATTCGACCCGACGGCTTCGGCGGGTCCGTATCCGCCTACCTAGAAAGAGTACTAATACCCAAATAGCTATTATCATATCTGATCATGATAATAAGAGGAGTTTTGAATTTCAACCGAAAATTCTTATTGCGATCACGTAATTATACACGTCATATAATTCTTGAACACAATACAATCAACCATAATATGTTTACAAAATAAAAGGCAAAAGATTAGAACCATTAATCAATCATCGTTCTTACGACAGACGTTACGCAGTTTTACGCAAATCGGCAAACCAAATAACTCGACAGAAGAGATTGATGACAGTTAATGGCTATTAATTACCCAAGTTTGCAAGCTGGGAGATAGTTGTCAGCGTGATGTCATAATACAAAAGAAGCGTTAAAACATCGATTTGTTACGAACTCAAATTATACAAACAATAATCGCCTCCTACTGTTCGCTTCTGAATTTTTTTGCCAGCTACTGGACTCCCTGCGGCGTAGAAACCACGAGATGAAAGAAAGATTTCAACACTCTCTAATTTTTTTACTACCCATAAGTTAAATGTACCTATTGAAGGATCACAAAGGCGTATTCGTCATATATTGGTGGGCTGAACGTCGATACAGTGTCCTGCTGGGCGAATCCTCTACTTGGATTTGTAAATGATTTAAGACAAAATATAGACAATTATTTCCGAGAACGTTCCCGCGTTTGTGCAAACAGAACAAAATAAATAGAGACAGAAAGGTTATTTTATACATATAGACTCTAGTTATGCATTGTACATGCGGTTACATATTATAAATGAAAGGTAAATATGACAGTATTATTGATATAACATAATGCATTGTTGAGATGCTATATTGAAAAGTGGAGATATATACATATATATTGATGAGAAAGATAATACAAATAGTGAACGTTCGATCCTATTAATGTATTAAAAACTAAAGTATTTCGGAAAGAATATGATCCTTTTAGATTTTTTTTCGGTCATAATAAACATTTAACAGTTCAAAGAAAATTTTGCAGATTTGAGGCAGCGCACAAACTAAAGACAATAGCTAAGCGCGATTACAATAGAGTGCGCCAAGCGAAGTTGGCAAAGATTTAACTTTTCCGTCCCGGGGGCGCCATTGGCGGTGATTGTCGCCGGGAGCAGCCCCGCTATTCCAGACCCCGAGATGCCGGGATTAATTGCTCTCACAGTGCACTCGCTCCCTTGGCTCGCGTTAAAACGGAACGTAACAGTAAGCGCAAAATAACATCTAAGTAATGTTATGCCCAATGATAATTGCCGCGAATTACAATCACTCCAGCGGGAAATTTTAAACATGGCAACATTTATTATTCCGTTAAATTACTTTTGTTTTAATTTTATATTTAATTTGTTTACGAACATTGCAATTATGTTTTCTTTTTAATATATTCTAAACAATCAAGTATCCGATATCGTGATTCTAAATATTGAATTATTTAGAATATTGAATTAAATTCTTATTACTTCTTAATTTTACGCTTAAGTATCGGTTAGGAAACGTAACTAATTGTTATGAACTTTCAGGTATTCAGAGCAACGCTAGAATTAATACATGATATGTCTTATAGGAGGTCTTTATAAAAGATCTATTATAGATGAGTTAATCAAAATATAATGGAAACTTACATAGAAACATACATTCGACACTACATACGAGACACGTTTGTATTACGAAAAAGTTAAATTTATTCGTACTTATAAGACAACAAATAGATATTATGTTTTCTTCCTAATACCGAAATTTAATAATACCTATAAATATTTGTTGCTCATCAATTAGCTACCCGATTAGTTTAGCAGTCAAAATTATTGGGATACAAAGCTTATGGCCATTTCAATCTCTCAAACAATTCAACTGTCGTATCAGTTACCATGGTCAACAGGAAAAATAAACTTACTTTTAGGGTAATAAGCATTTATGGGTAGGTAGGTACGTAAAGTCATTTACTTAGTGTAAATATTGATTTGAGAAGCAAATACCTAAATACATACCTCCAAACATACCTACTCTAATAATTACTAATATGCAATTATTATTGAAATAATAAGTATTTTACAAACTAAATAACAATTTCGGGCTTTATTGTTCGAAATTCTTCAGAAATTCATCACCAAACAACACATTTTGCCATTTTTTGACTTCAAAAAAGGAATTTAACAATTCGGCATTTTATTTACATCAATCGTAATATTTAATAGTTGTATAAAAATAATCCACCCATATGGGTGGAATAAAAATGGGATGAATCCCGTATTTGTGATTATATATTATTTGATATCTTCGCTATTGATCAATTGTTTTTTTTAATTTATTTTATTGTTTACTTTGAGGATTCCACATCAATTAAAAAATATATCGGAAAAGTGGAAAATAATGATTTAAACGGCGCTGTTTTAGTTGAGAAACGCATGTTAAAGAGTACCCATTACCTACCCATATTAAGTTAATATAAAAATAATAAGTTACTACTACTAAAAATAAAATACATTTATAAATATAATATAATAAACTAAAAACTTTAAAACAATATTTAATTATTAACAATACCTGCTGAATTAGTTATTATTGGATTCATTGTAGGTAAGTAACGCCAGGCAAGACAAATCTTGTTAAGATTTATTATGTTCATACCATCATACCTAATCATGTCTTGTTCATGTCTATAACTCACAATAGGGTGGCTCATTTGCCCGCCTTGCTTTTTTAATAAAGTTACACGTGCACGTATTGGTATAACTGTATAACAGAAATACAGGGCCACTACTAGGAATTACATAAAAAATACAAAGCTTCACACTGTATGTGTTTATAGACAAAGAACATCAATGGATTGATACAAAGTGAACTTCGATATTATTCAATTCCTCTTGCTATTTATAGGCTCTATGAAACGCTAATAATAATAAAAAAGCTATGTAAGGAAAGTGAAACCTACCTAGAAGCTAGAACCTCTGTATCGAAAAAAAATATCATGACTTTTATATCAATATCATTTAAAACCTACATTCAATATAGAAACAGAAGAAATACCACAGACCTAAGAAGATCCGACAAAAAAAACACTGCGAGAGAACGAGGTATTTTTACAGAGGGATTGCACGGAATAGGGTATCAGATTTTATTGTACTTCCTCTTCTTGCAATTAACGTTGCGTGAAATAACAGCCTACTGGCTACTATAATATTAAACCCACTATTCAATTAAAACTGATACAATCTTTTTCTGTACATAACAGTTTATATATTATGATACAAATCTTGATAAATTAACATAATCAAATCGTTATGTTTAAATGTGTTAAGAGACATTTTCATAATTTATTCATTGTTCATATTTATTATATACCTACCTATGTATTTTTGGTGTTGTATAAGCCGCGCTGCTTCTTTTTCCATGAAATATGTCAAAACAATTAAAAAGAAATGAACCGGTTTATTAAATTCAGATTTTAGTCGATAATATCATGAGAACACGAGAAGAACAAAGTTCACGAACAAACCTAAGGAGAAACTGATATTATCTACTAATCTACTTTTGTAAAACGGGTTATAAAGTAAGTACATATATATCAATACAGAGTCGCTCTGAAAAACTTGACGTTGAAATTAATTATTAATTATTTTACTTATTTAAATTGTTTTTTATTTGGGGGGCGCTGTAGCAATCTCGGCCAGGACACTGGTAGTGCTAAAACCGGTACTGAACGATTATCCACCCGCCTCGGTAGGCGCTACGTGAATTTGTTATTTATATATAATAATTTTTTAACAAAAACGAAACAAAACAGCATCCTATCTATTGCATGCTATGACATTTAATATTTGATGTATTTTAATAAGAACTGATTAGCCATTTAAGCTTAATTGAAAGATCAACATCTTAACAAAGAAATAGATTACCTACGAGGCGCTGGGTCCATATAACTGGAAAAGCCAATACCGAAGAACTAAAGTTATAAAGACGGCAGTTTTACACTCCTATTATACCTCGGAAAATATACGTATAGCCGCCTTTGGTTCGCTACTTAATCTCTCCATGATCTATGGAGATCTCTTATATTCCTTCACTCTCAAGTGAAAGAACAGCGCACATGTGCCTGTACATATATTTTTGTATTATAGTAATGTTACCTTTGATTGGCTGTGGCAGAAATTGTTCAAGGGCTTTTATAACTTTTCTTTAAAACAATGAACAAAATATTAAAGATTTAGATCAACTACTCAACCGATCATCATAAAATTTTGAATACACGTTGTTTAGCATTCTGAAAAAGACATAAGTTTCCTAACCTCCGCGCAACCCCAAACGCGGGCAAAACCGCGAGCGAAAATGAATATAATATAAAATTCCAATAAACTTCTTTACAATTTATTACAAATCTAATCTGCATATTAATTACTAAACAATATCTTTTTACCGACCATAGTTTTGTCACAAATTCAAGAATATTCAAATAAAATTTAAATAACTGCATAAAATGAAGACTTCTGCGACCTGATGAAGCAATAAAACATAACATTGGTATAACCTGTATAAGTGACCCACACATCTGAATCGTAATGACAGATAAAGTTATCTGGACATAAGTTTATGTACATATTTTCTTGTTCTTACATTTAAAATTGACAAATGCATTTCTATCTTTTTTTAAATAAAATATATAGTATTAACTAGAATACAATATCTTCATAATATAGGTATTATCGAGGTACCAAGGTAGGTATATAAATACGAAATAATATTTCAGTCTTGGTTTAAAATGTAAATCGAAAGGCTTTATTTTAAATGCATATAATTATTTTTATCTAGTATTACCAATAAAGTTATATCTATTCATTTTAATATTTATATTGGATTCCAGATAACGTTTACTATTTCACATTTAACGAACTTAAAATACAGAATAATAGCTGCATTCGATTCGGAATACATTAACTATGAAGAAACAATCGATACGAAACGTAATATCTATATCTTGTTAGCAATTTAATCAAATAATTGTTATGCAGTCTGAGTCAAAGGCAATATGACCGTCAAAACAAAGCCGGAAAAATTGCAATTTGTCTCGCAAAGCTCGTCTTGTCTGTTCTTTCGACCTTCCAAAGCCGGTCCAAATTCGAATGTATTTTAAGAACAAATCAAAATAATTACAATTTTAGTAGAGATAGAAATTAAATTCTAGGGTTCTGTAATAGTATTGTTAGCTGCAGCTTGCTCTTGATCAAAATTTGGTCCTGTATCAAAATTTGGGGGCTCTTCATCTTAATTGCGGCCTTTTTTATGCTGCTGATTTAACACCTTGACCTTCAACGAGTTGATATAAAATAAAGTTTATTTTTGATTTTTGATGTGTATAATATTTTTATTTTTTCTTAGCGTACGGTCTTAGAATTCCAGTGATATTTTGTATAACATTTTACGATTTTTTGCTTACGGGGCCCTTGTACGAGTCCCCTGTACCTAGGAGGCTCCGTATCTTTGATACAGCTGATACAGCGGTAACTACGCGCCTGGTTATTTGAGTGTTATATTAAAATTAAAAAAAACCTTTATGCAAAAATTTGATGGCAACGTCAAAAAAAAATCTGTCTTAATTAAAATTTAATAAAATTAATTTAATTTTAATAAAATTAAGATATATTTTTATTTTCTTTCTTAAATTAACATCAAGTTGTTTCTGATTATCAAATAAAAATGTTTGCCAAATATTAATTAACTAATTCCACTTTTTATTCTCAGAAGTAGAGAGGCGTGTGTAGGAGCAGTCGCAGAGCCACCCCTACAACGGGACACACATCCCGTGCTGTGCTAGCGCCACTCCATCGCCATTATAGTGACGTTATGAGTTTATTTTTTAAGTTTTAATAGAACTATGTCGTGTTCTAATAATTTTAATAATTCCGTTCCTTCCCAGCCGGACTGCGATTTTAGCCACTATTTGTGGCTAAAATAATTAAAATATTTTTATTAGTACATCAATAATAACAAAGAGACTACGTTGGTTTATTATTATAACCTAGATGTGAATTTCATGAATCTTGTATTTGTTTTTCAATTAATATAAACAAGTAAGCCAAACAAGGCAGTTCAAGGAAAAATATTAATAAGCAAATATATCTTTCAAAAAAATATTAAGTACTTACCTATTTTTTTCGTTTTTAAGGCTCGTAATGATACTATCGTATTTACTGTATTTAGTAATCACTCGAACACGTAGCAAAATAAGTACCTAATGATTCAAGCAATATACTTCAAGAATCTCTCTAATCGTCAAAACATATTTCTAATTAATGTTTCACGTGCTATATAATATGTAACTAGCTGTAACCGCGGTTTCACCCGCGCATAATTAATAAAAATATAATGAATAAAAATCAGCCTAGAACCTTCCTCGATAAAAGGACTATACAAAACAAAAATATTTTTAAAATTCGAACCAGTAGTTCCATGAGATTAGCCGGATCAAACAAACGAACTCTTCAGCTTTATATATTAGTTGAGATATAGATTGACCTATTTCTTACTGTCGAATTGACTTGAAATTTTACAAGAATCTCATTCAGATAACAAGATCATACCTACAATCTCTTTTTCTGATCAACTATCAATGCACATCTAAATCTAGTGAATCTTCAAAGCTGAAATAAGCAGATTTATTATATAACGTGCGCATCAGCCAAAGGATTATTGGAAATTTCAACATAAAAGGGAAAATTGGAGGAGTAGCTTTGTATAGATTTAACGTCGTAATTTAAGTCGGAACGTAAAAGATAATATGGTAAGAATGAATAATATATCATAGAATAGATCCGAGGAAGAAATCAAGAACTGAGAATCACTTATGTCTATCACTAATAAAATTATCGAGTTTGGACTCACTTTGTTTGCAATTTTCTAAAAAAATATACAAATTTTAAATTACTAATATATATTCCTGTTTTCCTATTTATTTACGTACTCATTAATATCGGTAATAAAATAATAAATCGGCTCAATATAATCGGTATGTCCCAAGTGAAGTGCTTAGGCCGATAATACATGTTATTTTCCTAGCTACAAGACCTATATATTATCCTGTTAATGAACTCTATGGTTAATGGTAACCTTTATTAAATTTAGAAAATTTACATTGAATATAGCAGTCTTCACGCGTCGATTTAAACAACCACTAACTAGGTAGATAAATAATACTAATTTAAGCAAATCATGTTTTGGTGAAAATTTATAGCTTATGTTATCCGTATTATAAATATATACATATATATTTTTATTGCATTATTGTTAGTAAAAAAAAATCTACTAATCACTTAACCTACGATTGAAATTGCTTTAAATTTTTAACATTTAACAAACTTTGTATATTTTAAGTAAGTTTTTAAACCTATAGTTAGTTTAAATATAGAACAATAATATTATAGTAGTAGTTTAAAAAAAACACGCTTTTATCACTTATATATAATATAACAATATGTATTTAAATTTATTTATGACAGGAAAAAACATAACACTTTTAAAACCGTTTTTCAAAGAAATGAATCAAAGGAAGAATGAGAAATTGTTATTTGTTTTAGTATTAACAAATTTTTATTCAGGTAATCCAAATTTTTTTTGCGCCTGGCGATGGTCTTTTGTCTTACGATCGACTGAGACTATACGAAAATATGTTTTTTTCGTAAACGGTGAATTTGCTTAGCTTATACACATGTTGAAAAAGATTAATATTTACTTTTGACTATATATTCTAGAACATTTAAGAATGCACAAGAACGTTAAAGCTATAATATTGATACTAGTCGGTACTAAAATTAATTACTACAATCTTGACACCAATCTTCAATCTTTAGGAATAAAACCTTCTGAATAATTGAATGGGGTAACGCTTCACTAAGTAAATGTAGGTATTTTATCTTGTCATAAAAACATTATAATAATATTTATTATTAATAAAGCTATTGTTTTGTATCAGATTGTTATATAAATTACCTACTTATTAAATCTGTTTATGATTAGTGTATATTTCGAACTAATGGTTACTTTAAATGTAAAATGTCTATTGAAATCTATAATAATATATAAAGCTGAAGAGTTTGTTTGTTTGATCCGGCTAATCTCGGAAACTACTGGTTCGAATTTAAAAATTATTTTTGTGTTGTATAGTCCTTTTGTCGAGGAAGGTTCTAGGCTAATTTTTATTCATTACATTTTTATAAATTATACGCCGGTGAAACCGCTGGCGCAGCTAGTTTCGTATAAGACTTGAAAGAATAACTTGATTTCGGATACCTATATATCTGAAATATTTTTAGAACTTAATTATAAACTCAATAATTTCAAATGAAATTTTATATGTAACACAGTAACTAACAACAATAAATAACAATAAATAAAAGTGGCTAAATTTATTTAAGTTGGTACCTAATGAAATCATTTAATTGGTATAAAATAACGAAAATAACTTTTTACGAATTAGGTATATTGTTTAGACTATTTTCTATCAGTATTGTATATACATATAGGATAAATGTTTTGGGTAATTTAATGACATTCAATTATGGCTATACATGGCATGGGTTTATAAAACAAACCTTTATAATCATTTATAATATCGGATATAAACAAAAAAATAGAATTATATCGGATTAAATATTTTCCTGAGGGACAAATTTTACTGAAACAAGGATGGTGAATGTGATCTTTCTTCAGACAGATAAATTATAATTCAGATAAACTATTGTACCTATACCTAGGTAGAGTTTGATCCATGAATAAATTATTTTAATGAATAGAGATACCGGATATTTCAGTTATTTTTATTATCATTAGGTAGATACCTACCTATACCTACCACTTTGCACTGTATAACAGTAATAATATTACTTTATAAGTATATGCAACAAACGAAATATAGGTAGCTATGTACGTAAGTCTATGTACATAGGACTTAGAACTTAAGTATTAATTCTTAACACTGTTACATTTTTTAAGCTTTCTACATACTTCTAATCAAGAAAAAAATTACACATCCATAAATAGGTTTTCTAAAACACGTTGTTTATTTGATTCAAATTGCAGCAAAACGTCCTTAAGCAGTATTTTGCAATGTAACAATTAATAAGTCAATTCGCATGAAACATCCATTAGTGTTTCTAAAATATACGTCTAAAAACATAAAATTATTAGAGTGTGTTTGTCAAAAGAACTTATCCGAGTCCTATTACAGCAGTACATATAAATATCAAAGGTAAATGTAGAAATAACCTCCTAAGAACTTACTCAATTTTATTATCATTAAATTATATCTTTTTATTTAAAACCTAACCTAACCTTATTTATTATCATATATTATTATCGTTTTATAGACATTTTGATAAACATAATTAAAATAAATTTGATAGAAGGTAGATGAAAATAAAAACCTGGATTGGGCTGTGACTGATAACTCGGTTTTTTCATCCATTCGTAAGGAGAGCGTGGCGGAGCCGGCGGCTGTGAGGGCCTCGACCCAGTCGATCCTTCCCCTGGACTAGCTAAGTCTCCACGAGCAGGAGATGGCATTTCGGCTATATCTCTTTCTCCTGGCTCTCTCTTGAAGTGATGTGGATCGGAAGGCCATTCGCCTCCCGCCGGAGTTCCGTTCCAAGCGCACCATTGCTGCTCTTCAAAGTTTTGGTGTTGCCACCCGTACCATCCCCCCGCGCCGTACTGTCCGCCCTTGCCCTGGTACATGGCGAGCGGATTAACGTAATTCACCATGCTTCGTACCCCGTCCGAGCATCGCACATACACTCGCTGTCACAACACTACCGTGTACCGGCTGTCTATGTAACGTGCAATACACAACGCGGATCTGACTCGACTGAGGTAAGGACGGATCTGTCTACTATTGCGATGCGGGCTGCGAGAGGGGCGGAGGGCGGGTGCTTCTCGACCAATGGGAAAGCGCCTATTTTAAACCCGCCCCGATATTAACTTGCCCGCCGCGCCTCACGCTATCATTTAATTTGCCTAATTAAAACAAAAATAATGGACACCGCTGTAATGAACTCGGACTAAACACGACTGAAATATTTTTACTTTTATTAAGTTTAAATTGTAGGAAAAAAAATATTGTTGCAGGTCATTTTAATAATATATATTGTAAATGATATGAATTTAAATTCATTCACGTACCTACTTATATCAATTTGATCACGGTTATATTACTATATACATTCATACCTACGCATGAATTGTTAAAGAACATCTAAATATAAAATTTATCAAAATAATTAAAACCTTTAATTCCTTTAATTTAATGTTATACTGAGGTAAACGTTTATTTTCTAAAATACCTACCTTAAGTTGGTAAGTAGGTATATAGAAGAGTGAGATCATTTGACCAGCATTTATTTGACCAAATCGAAATCTAGGGAATGATTGTTTTTTAAAATCTTTTTGTAATTGCTTAAATAAATATCATTTTTATGACCACCGGCCTGTTTCTTCAAGCGCCAGTATCACCGTGGACTTCATTTAGAATGAAAAAGGTGTGTGAGCGTTTTAGGATTTTTTATTTAAGATAGAAGATAGAGTACCTCGGTACCTCTATATAAACTACAAATCTATTAAGCTTAATTCCTTTTATGTAGTTTTTTAGCTATTTTATAATATTGCTAATTTAATAATAGGTTTATTTTATTTTATACGTAGGTGGACGAGCATATGGGCCACCTGATGGTAAGTGGCCACTAACGTAAATATAACCTAAATTGTATTGTAAGAAATGTTAACCATCGCTTACATCGCCAATGCGCCACCAACCTTGGGAACTAAGATGTCCCTTGTGCCTGTAATTACACTGGCTTACCTCACCCTTCAAACCGAAACACAACAATATAAAATACTGATATTTGCGGTAGAATATCTGATGAGTGGGTACCTACCCAGACGAGCTTGCACAAAGCCCTACCACTGAGAATTTTTACTAAAAATTATCTAAATGAAATCTTACCCAAAAAGTAAACAGTATTTTTCCAACAAAAAAAATTGACTAAGTACACCAAAGTGCCATCATTTAACATCTGTGGCTCTTTTTAGTCCATTTACATCAACTTTTCAACCGATTTCAGCCGCGGCGGCCAATCTCAAGAGATTAGCGAAGGACATTATAGTTCACAACTGTGTACGCAAACACAGGTCTCTATTCCCTAACTCATATTCCGATGGGACGGCAATCCGACACGACCGGAAAGACTTCAGGCGCAGGACCAACCGCTTCACCCATGGATTTGAAACCCAAACCACCCAAAACTCGGGATCTGCGGACTTATATCTAGCCACTAGACCAACGAGGCAGTCTACCTATGATAGATAGGGTAAGGTTGCGATCGTTGGACCGCCGCTTTGTGTGAACCCCTTAAAAATTTCAGAAACTATTTGACCCGATGCCAAGGTAGCCCTTGTAAGTCTTTGGACTTAACTAAAGAAATGATCAGTGTCATCGTGTTTCGCGCTTTTCCATTGTTAAATTCACGAGTCACGTTATGTAATTTAAGTACAATTCTTTAAGGTTTTTCGTTATATTTTTTTGGAATAACATTGTATGGCTATCTATAATGTTGATTTTTGAATTATATTTGGTTTGAAATTCCTTAAATTTATGTGATTAACATTGAAATCAGTTGTTGCCATCAATGAACCAGTGATAGGTTCGTCGATTGGACCGGTCCAATCATGGAACTTCTGCAATCTAGTTTTAATTTACATTTTACTTTTTTGAGCACGGCGAAAAAAGGACATTACACTTGGAATGAAATAAGCATTACAAGAAACGACGATGATTTCAAACGATGTTAGAAGTTTAGCTTTTAAAATAGCTGAAAATTATAAAGTAAATCATGGATTCAAGAAAATAAAATAAATCATTTATTTAATTACAATTTTTCTTTTGCTTGTTAAGATTCGTGAAAATAAGAATGAAGAATAAAGACTGACTTGAAATTTTAAAACTGTTGCTTTTATTATCGTTAAATTGAGAGGCTCCTTCAATAAACCGATGGACCGATGGACTCCTAAGTCCAATGATAACAATTGACTGGTCCAATGAAAGATACGGTCTTTGGATTTCCTCTTTTATAAGATAATACTCAATAACAAGAAAATTAAACTATAACTGTAAGCACTTTAATGTAAGGCATTTTTATTGACGACTTATTTTTATTCCTATGTGGTGTGCTTTGAAATTTACAGCCTTTTAAAATAAAGTGGTCCAATAGTAGCAACCTTCCCCTATAGGTATAATATATGAATCTAAATTAAATGTGTAAGGAAACTTATGCACATTATTTAAGCATCATTAACTTTAATTTGAAAATAACAATAATTAGAACAAAACGGAGCAAAGATACAAAAAAAATACCATCATCCAACTCCTACCAAACCTACCAAACCACCTACCAAATCCACTATCGATTTTATCAAAGTCAAAGTCGAAAGTCAAAAATGTTTATTCAATATCTATCATAAGTCTCAATTAACAACAGTATGTTTGAATAGGTGCCTGAAATTATCGTAGTGGGTTAATTACCGTTATAGGTTAGGTAACGGGTTATTTTTTTAATCATAATGTGAATATATTAAGTATATAATGCAGTCGCCCGCTATGTCCTGATAGTAGTCCTATCTTAAAGCAAGGTCGCCTGGAAGATAAGACCGCCCCTTGCATGCTATCATTTTACAGTCCATAATTATATAGCTTGACTACTCTTAAGCTTTTGTATTTTTTTTTCTTTTTACTTGTATTTGGTTTTTTTCCTTGTGAATGTGCAATAAAGTTATTTAAAAAAGTCAATAAAGACATAGATAACAAATTATCTGAAGAATATTCACATTCAATAACAATATTGAAAACATATTATGTGGTCACAATTATATACCTATATTATTATTAGTTTAAATTAAAATTAGAACTAATGCCGTGTTAAATAATAAGTTTCAAACCATACCTTTATTAAATAAAGAGGTATTTTCTATTATTTACTTTATCCCTAAAAGTAACCATAAAGCACCGAAAACGAAATTAAAATTTCACCTAATTTACCTTCATTTATTAGTATAGGTACCTAAGTATCTACCTACCTATGTTTACGCATTTTACAAATATCGCTAAATTTTATCAATATAAATACATGAATAGTTACCGACCTGGTAGGTAATTCGCTTAGTATGCTTTCAATAACAATAATTTATAGACACTGTTGATTTACGACGATCGCATTGTTACCTATCTTGCTTACCTTTTTCTTTTATTCCTGTAATCCTTTTATTTTTATGTTCATTTTGTAAACAACCATAACTTTTACTAAAGAAACTATTGTTCTAATTTTAAAGTTAAAATAAGTATCTATAACTTAGCCAAACGGGACTGCGCTGACTGCGACGAGCGATGTTTTGTCCGTCAATGATCAATAAAGTTTATTGCTTCTCCTTTTGTTACAAAAGTAAAACAATCCGTCCCTAAGACGTGCAAATATTATCTGGGTTTTTTGGAAGCGATAAAATATTTCAATTTTCAGGTAGACGAGACCCTTACATTATACGTTTTTACAATTCAATAATAATATGCTTTTGTTCCCGTTGAACCGGCTTCTACTATTACAATTTATTTTGTGTAAAAAGGTATCATTATTTTTAGACAACATTTCATAGTAGGTACCTACCTACTATCTATATAATAAAATTTGTAATACAAATAATGAGCAAATATATAAGTACCTACATCAGAGAATTCAACTCTATATGATTTATTGTTACCTAAGTAATAAAAGAGTAAGCTATCTTAAAATTTACTATAATATAATAACTAACAAATGTTTTCAAAATCTTAATGATATCCCCGTGGCCGATTCTGACAATGACGGCCTATATCAATGGAGATTAACCAACTGCGCATGAGATAATGAACTTTTCACTATAACAGCATCCAAATATTTTGTTCACAGCCCGGTATTTCAACCCAGATGTTCGAAAACTGCCACTTAAACAAAAAACATTTATTAACTGTAGATAATAAAGCAGAGTATTCTCACATCATACAATGTAGGTAAAAATCCAAGGTCTGTTAGCTTTAAGGTTCTTTTTCTTCGACTGGAATATGGTACAGGGATATAAGTATTTTATTCCATATGTAGGAACCTATATCTTTCGTTATTCCAAATAACACCAACCCAATGTCTGGTTCATTTATTTATAAGTATATAAAAATATTTAAATTATAAATTATTTGCTGCTTGTTCCTACAAATGAATTGACTTCCTGAATAGTAGCTGTCTGCTATACCAACGGCAATAATTTAAAAAAAAAATTGACTGGTGGGTTATTTGGAAGCCAGGAAAGCGGAGACCACGTGAAGATTCCGCGAAAGGACTAGCGTTAAATATTATACCTATGTTTAAAGATATAATGTACTTAATTGATTACAAGTATAACTTACGAGTAGGTACGTAGGTACGTCTCAAATATTGAGATGCCACAATTCCCAATGTATATATTTACCTATAAGCAAAAAATGGCTAGTAAGGTAATTAGTATAGGTATTCGCTTTATTGAACGTAAACCTATCACTAATAAATTTACGATATTATAACAAGTAACAACAAATATTCGCAAATATCCGAATTCCAGTTACGTAAAATGTATACCGAATTACTACTCATAAGTTGCAATGATAGTAAGTTTATTGATGATAGCACACGTTGGGATATAAACGATAGTCCCCTTGTTATTTATGTCTTATATTGACTATTTGTATTGTAGATACTATTACAAAATCTGGTATAAAAAAGTTCTTTTGTTGTTTCTTCTATAATGCTATTCTGAAAGAAATCACTTTCTGACATGTCTGACATGTCACAGTTCTCCATTTTTCAATCATTTTTTTCCTACAAGGCAGGTAGGTACCTATAGAGCCTGTGCCTAGAGGTAGATATATAGGTAGGTTAATCTACCTATATCTACATATTGTGTATAACAAAGACTGCCTCGTTGGTCTAGTGGCTAGATATAAGGCCGCAGACCCGGGGGTCCTGGGTTCAATTCCCAGGTCGGGCCAATAAATAATTATTGGGTTTTTCATTCAGAAAATTCTCAGTAGCAGCCCGGAGTCTGGAAGTTGGAAGTGTGTACACTCCCGTGCCTCGGAAAGCACGTTAAGCCGTTGGTCCTGCGCCTGAACTCTTTCCGGTCGTGTCGGATTGCCGTCCCATCGGATTATGAGAGCTAAGGAAAAGAGAGTGCACCTGTGTTTGCGCACACACTTGTGCACTATAATATGTCCTGCGCAGTTGGCTAATCTCTCTTGAGATTGGCCGCCGTGACCGAAATCGGTCTGGAGGACCTTATTATTATTATTATTATTATAACAAAGAGAGATCAGTTTGGATTCACTTTAGTAAGTAGTTAAATTTTAATCATTTTTTATGTTTCTTTCTATTCATCAAAGCAGGCTACTACTTAAATTGATGAAGTAGTCAAGCATTATAGTACCTAGTATCATGGTAGATGCGGTTTATAATTTAAAAAAAATAAATTTCCAGCTCGGCAGCTATTTATTATATATATATATATACCACCATTATACCACCAAGTTTCGAAGTACCTCGCCCGCCTTTTTTAAAATATTATGTTGCCAACTTGAAAACATTAAAAGACAGTTACTACCATGGTCGTATACACAGGTCTTGCAACTGAGTCCAATTCCAGTGGTGAGAGATGAGGTGCGAATGTGTTACAACTGCTAATTCGCAATACCATCCGCTTGAGGTACTACGTCGCTGCTATCAAAGCTGATATTTTTCTCTCCCAAGTATTGTGTTATTTAATCATTTTTATATCGTTTTGTTGAGTTTTGCGGATTTTTTGTTATTTAACTGTTTTGTTTGGATTTGAAAAAGTGTTCGGGATAATTATTACGTGAATTGTCATACCTCTGGCGGCCGTAAATTGAACTTAACAGTGTCGTTATGTCAACGTACCCCATATTGAAGTTGCAAGACCTGTGTATACGACCGTGGTTACTACTTAACAGAAACATATTACGTCAGCCTTATTTATAAATTATAATAAAATCAATGAAATATGGGAACCCAAAAGAAAATAAATTAAATATACTTTTAATGACGAGCCGGTTGGCGTGGTTGGTAGATTTGCCTTTGATGCCTTTTGCACCGCAAGTCGTGGATAATTAATATTATATAATTATTATTAATATAATATAATTATATAAATATGTGCTGCATCAAACTTAAAAATACTATTACAATATTAAAAATAAGTATTTTGATCGACTATTTTATAAGTATTTAAGTTTTTAGGGGAAATAGGAATAAATATATAAATAGAGTAGGTCTACAATTAATTATAAAAACTAATCGCATTGGAAGGTAAGAATGCCATTAGGATTTTCCCGATGAATCAATAATCCCATTCTCTGGACGGAAAATTAACCCTTCCTCCCAGATGGGTTCTTATGGCTTCCATCCATGTAGGGTGTAATTTATTTTCCAGTCAATTTATAAATCAACATCCATTATTTGCTTCAAGGCATGTGGTGAAACGAGTTTTTATCTAGCAATGGAACAACAAATAAGGATTGGTTCACAGTCGTATACACAGGTCTTGCAACTGAGTCCAATTTCAGTGGTGAGAGATGAGGTGCGAGTGTGTAACTACTAATTCGCAATACCATCCGCTTGAGGTACTACGTCGCTGCTATCGAAGCTGATATTTTTCTCTCCCAAGTATTGTGTTATTTAATCATTGTTATATCGTTTTGTTGAGTTTTGCGGATTTTTTGTTATTTTTGTTTTGTTATTTAACTGTTTTGTTTGGATTTGAAAAAATATTCAGGATAATTATTACGTGAATTATCATGCCTCTGGCGGCCGTAAATTAAACTTAACAGCAGCAGTATGTCAACGTACCCCATACTGAAGTTGCAAGACCTGTGTATACGACCGTAGATTGGTTGTTGTATGACAATCATGCACAAATCAATTTTAATGTTATTTCTTTAGTGCGCAATGTACAAAAGCACTGAGTGGCACAGACCCTGACCGTGCCGGATGTGCAGACCAAAGTTACCGCAATTCCCTGAGTTCCCATGAATAAGAAATCTGAATTCTGAACGCGCGGAAGGTGCGGAGATGTTGCTAGTTCAAAAATTGTTTATCACTTTAAGTGTAGCTTAGGTACTTGTATATTGTAATTATATATATTGATCACATCATATCGAAACAAAACATTTTTATCAAATTCAAAAAAGACGAACTTTTATTTTATTTAAACCGTGGTTTAAATACTCAAAAATACTCATAAATTAAATAAAATGAAACGTTTATGCTTTATGAAATTTATAGAAATGATTGACATAATCATATCTTAATTTAAAATTAAAGAAATTTAAGAGGATAAAAATAATTTTTGTTTTGATGCTTTATTATTAAAGAAAAATATTTTGTAACCTAGTAACACTTGTTATTACATGTAATACTTTATCTGTGTCGCTAAGCTCATAAGCATTTTAATATAATCTTTAATTTTTACTCTGTGGAAATGCATGGCATTATTGGATTGGATCTACATTCTACAATTTAACAATTTTACATTTACAGTAGTGAGTGCATGTCGGCGTCGTTTATTTTGCTGATGAGCAGTGCTTAAATAATAGTTTCATTTTCTTCTACTATATCACCACGAGTATTAAACGTTAAGCAAAATGTCCGCTGATAATATTGAAAAATTATATCAAAATTATGGCATTCTTGCTGATGCTAAAGATGACATTTCAAAGGTAACCTCATAATATCTTATTTAAATGATTCATCTAATAAATCTTTTGGCGTTATAATTATATTTATATCATATTCAATTTATTTGTTTTTTTTTTAATTAAAGCATGAAAAGGAATACTTGGAAATACTTGCAGCAGTAAAGGGATCAGATAAAGAAAAACGCCTAGCGTCGCAATTCATTGCAAAGTTTTTTAACAGTTTTCCTAATTTGACGGACCAAGCTATTGAAGCTCAGTTTGATCTTTGTGAGGATGATGATGTTGCGGTAAGTTGTGTTGAAATACCTAGCCAATATGCCTATAAAAATAATATTTTCTTAGTAGGTGATTTTATTTTACATTGGTCTAAAATTGTATAAATTATTTCAGATTCGTAAGCAAGCGATCAAAGATCTACCTTTAATGTGTAAAAATAATAAAGAGCATACTACTAGAATTGCTGACATCTTAGCACAGCTTTTACAATCAGAAGAAACCACAGAAATTAATGTTGTTACTAACTCCTTGGTCACCATTTTAAAAAATGACCCAAAAGGGACATTAACTGGTTTATTCTCACAAATTCACCAGAGCACAGATAGTGAAGTACCCAATGAAGTTGTAAGAGAGAGATGTATTAAATTTTTGGCTACAAAAGTAAAGCAGTTAGGTAGGGATGTTATTGATAAAGATGCTGAGGACCTTATCATATCCGAAGGAAAGAAAATTTTACAGGTTTGATATTTTATATTTATTAAATAGACTATATTGTTTTGATAGTTAATGATTTGTGGCAAGACAGGCCCATAGATGGACACATACATTTTATTTAAAGGACCCTGCTTAAAAAGTTTGTCTGGTGTGTATATCTGCCGCCTCCAGCCTCGAGCAGTGTATTTACAAAACATCTAAGTATCTCCTTAAAGTAGGCCCGTGGGATATTATTGGGCTGTTACTGATTGTTACTACTACTACATAATGTAAATTTGCTAAGATAAATAATTTCATAATGGTTTGTTTAAAAATGGTAATCATTATAGCTTTGAATAATGTTGTTTTTTCTCATTTAGGATTCTGTGGCAGAAGAATTTGAACATATAATGGATTTATTAACTTGGTCGAGACTTGGAAAAACTCCAGCAGGGAAAAAAGAAATGACGCAGTTGATAGCTGCACTAGCCTTTACCCCAGGGGATTGGCATCCAGAAGATCCTGAATATGTTGATAGGCTCATCCAATGTACTCAACATGCAATACCTTTATTCACTGTAAGTATTCTTAATTCTTATAATATGAGGGGATAAAATTATTTAATTGTTGGATTCAATTAAAAATAAATGTTCACTGGTACTTTTTGTTAATGAATGATTAATGTTCATTGATACTTAACGATTTTAATTTCATAAAGCACTATATATATTTCATTCAATGAAATATATACATACAGTCAGTAAAATGTGTATGTTAGAGTCAGCACTCCTACTTTATCACAACTTAGTTTCATCTGAAGTTGTGCCGGTTAAAAATACTTCTGATTTCTTATATGACATGTGACATGTTAGCTCTACTTCTATAAGAGTACTTTTGTCACCCAATGGTAAAGTGCATTTTAAATTTAAATCAATGTGGTTTAAAATTTTGACAGAATCAAGTGGATTCAACGCAGTTTGTCAACATTTTCTGCGACCATGTCTTGCTTCGATGGAACGATATTGCAACCACAGGTGGAGGGACAGATGTAAAGCTGGAAATATTGAAAACCTTTGCTGAAATTACTGAGCACTGTGGAGAGATAGAAAACATTCAAGACAAAATAAATATTGTTTATGATGTTCTGATGGTAATTATTATATTTTAATGTCTTATAAACTTAAAAGCATACACAAAGATTGATTTTTATTGTATATTTAGATGATTCATAGAAACTGTGGGTGTGTTTCTGCAATCTTGTACCGGCAACAAGTCACATTCACATGCATTTTTATTTTCAAATATTGTACTCTATTAAATTTTATTCAAAAGTAAAGTACTGTGTCCTATCAATCTTCAAAGGAATTCAGTTACAAGATCTATGCACTCTTTGTTGTTACTGTATTCCACTTTGAAGAGAAAGATATTAGATGTTCACATGTTCCAAACAATTCTTGATTAATAAATCCAATATCACAGTGGATTCACATTACTGTTCCACTTACTACTTTCATCCACCTTTATTTTACTTCCAAAGTTCCTAGGAACTTGGTCAAAGAAAATTCCTTTTATTATACTAATGAATTATGTAAGTATTCTACAGATTATTACTCAGAATTCGACCAATAATGTCATCTCAAGTAGTCATCATCTTGTAGTTTAATCTGTACTGCTGCTTTTGGAATGAGTTGTTCATCTCAAATGCATACAAATATGGGCAGCAGCATTTCCCATTTATGTGTAGTATAGTTTGTATTATATGTGTATATGTATAGTGTCTATTTCTGCATAATTAAAATATAATTGACTGCATTGTGACAAAAGATTAAGGTTGCAATGTAACAAAAAAAAAATATTATGCACAATAAACATACCAACATGTATGTATAACTTTAAGTATTAATGGTTTAAACTTTTTTTTTTAAATTACCTTCAGAACTATTTACCTGAAGCACCAGTTGAAAATGAAGAAGAAAATGCTGTTAAAGCAGAAGAAGTGGAAAGCAAACCTGAAGATACGAAATCTACGACAGCACCATCTTTACAATTTTCACATGTTGAATGTGCACTTTTTGCTATTCACTCATTGTGTAGGAAAGCACCAGATGCTCTCGGAGCAGATACTGCACGACTAAAGACTTTACGCTTACGGCTTCAATACACAGCTAGGCTTACTCAAGGGTATATTAAAAAATTAAAGGAAGTTACACAGGTAAACATTGCCAATACACACTTTTCATCCACAAATCAATATATTAATTATTTACATTATATAATATTGTATAAAACTGTTTTAGAGCAAGAAAGATGAAGATGACAACACAGAAGAAAATAAACTGAAAATAGCTGCTTTGAAAACAACGTCAAATATTAATACACTTATTCGTGATATATTTCGCACACCTCCTAGCTTCAAGAGCAAAGTACATCTTTCATTCCAGACAAAAAAAGTTGAAAAAGAGGTAATGTTAAAAATAACTCAGTTATTTCCAACTTTTGTAGCATTTAATTTAAACCACAGCAATATGATAGCAATGTAGGCCCAAAATTGGTGTACATAATCATTGTTTATGTTATATAATCAGACTGTACCACTTCTTTTTTAGATAACAACATTTAATGACACAGAAGATAAAGATAAATCATCATCAGGATCAAAACGACACAGACCCATCACCTTTGATAATGGTGAACAAAAGGATGTGTCTGAGAAGCGTGCCCGTAGTGGTGATAGAAATCTTAAAATGTATACACCACCCTCTGGAAAATACAGTTCCAGATTAAATAACTCTGGACGTTTCTCCGGCCCTAACCCTGGGAGAGGGAGAGGCAAAAGGGAATTTTGGAACAGGGGCACACCCTTTAGAAAGCGCTACTAGATTAACTTAACACTTCTATATAATCCTTAAGACTACTCCTTAACTTTAAGGACGTAACTATAGAAAAAGTCGCTTTTTATTTAGAAAAAACCAACCTTTTCTTAAAAACGAAGTATGGACTGATTTTCCAAAACAAATATAAATTAGAACTAAGAAAAGATTATTCTCTTCGAAATCAAGCGATCGCCGTTTATTTACTTTCGTCATTTACTTCGTTGATTAGTATTGTTTTCAAACTTTTTTAGCAGTTCCAGAAGAAATATTCTTGAATATTTCTCATCTGTTGCAGTAGTTTTCAGGGTACTTCCAGCTACATAGTGTATGTAGATTTTATCTGACAAATTTATTCATAAAATAATGCATGTTTATTGAATTAATATTATGAAGTTCTCATCATCATCTATGCCTTCATATGTAAATGGTAAGTATAAATATCTACAATTAATTTACTAAGTTGGTGACTTGGAACTTCGGTATAAGCTGTAAGTATTCTATTTAGTAGTATTTAAAATATTATATTGACTACACAGTACAACGTGAAAATGACATTGGCTGACTCATGATTACGGTAAGTCACTTCAATTTATTAATAACATATATTATTTAAAGGGGATGATCTATCAAATAGAGCAATTACTAGAACATGGCTGCAATTGAATATTGTTTCAGATCTGTTTGTCTAGCTTCTTTTTTAACCAAAGAAGTAACCACCTGGAAAAAATTCATCTTCGTATAATAAAATGATTTTTACTCAAGCTTGTGTATTATTTTGTCCCTTTATTTAACAATTATCATTACATATATCCCAATTAAAGACTATGGTTATATGGCCTAGAGTCTCTTAAATAGTTTGTTTTGTGACATATATTGAGTCAATATTTCTATAAAAATAAAATGCAAAATAATTTGGTTGTAAAAAAAAAGTTAACAATGAAATTGCATAATAAATACTTTTATAGGTGGAAACTTTTCTATAATTATACAATCTATAAACATTATGTTAATTAGTAAAAGCCAATTAAATTTATGTTGATCTCAGTTAAGGCAAGTTATATAGATTTAACATTGTTTTTTGAAAATTAGTTGAGTAAAATCATAATTGTCACATGCGAATGAAAGTTTTTAAATTAAAAAAATAAAGAAAACAAAATTACTCATTCTTTAAAAATCATGTTTATTTCAGCTATAATAATATTATTATACTAAAATACAGCTATGAAGAAAAAATGTTTAGAAATTAGTACTTAGCCATATAAGGGCGTGGACCCATGTCTACGGTGCGGCGCAGGCCGCCGTTCCGTTCTCTTATATAATACGCATATGTGCTTCCACTACTGAAATTAAAAATTCAACATATAAATTGTCAACCATTTTTATTAACAACTGTGAACTAAGCCACAGCAAAACATTGCGGTGCACCGTACACGGCACCGTCAGGTCCACGCCCTTAGGGGTAAAAATGTGTTTTATTAATATGCCATATTTTACAAATTTACTTATCTCATATTATCAACTACATTACACATAATTCTATCAAGCTCATAACAGGGGTCTAGATTAGCACTATCTATTGGGCTACACTCCATATGTTCTAATATCTCTGCAGGTACTTTAAAGTTGGATTCCATGTCATTTTGATCTGGCAAGCTCTGAAGTGCATTTTGTAAAATATCCTGGACTTTATCCAAATGCTTTTGAAATCTGAAAAATTAATTCATATCTAGCATAGAAATGTAAATATCTAGTAAGAAATGTAGTCAGCTATTAAATTATTCTATAGTACAAGTATTTAGTCAGTAGGGTATTTAGTTTTTGTAGGCAGTTATATTTTAATGAAGTCAATGTTGACAGTAACTTTTGCTAGCTGATAGCATTACTGGATTATTTTATTAATAAATTAAACTATCAGTTTGTGGCAAAATTTAAAAATTTGAGATATGCACAGTTACAAGAGTGTCAGTGTCTTCATTGCAAACATGCTTAAACACGCAGGGAAGATAAGAGAATACCACAGGTACTCTATCTATTCTTTATACTAAATGTTATTCACTCAGGCCTAGTGACCTACTAACATTTGTATACCAGCCGGCCTTCTATCATAATCTCAATATAAAGCTGTATATTATAAAATATAAATGATGTCCTCCAGATTGATTTTGGCCGTGGCGGCCAATCTCAAGAGAGATTAGCCAACTGCGCAGGAGATATTAAAGTGCACAAGGGTGTGTGCAAACACAGATGATCTCTCTTCCCTAGCTCTCATAATCCGTTGGAACGGCAATCCAACACAACCGGAAAGAGTTCAGGCGCAGAACCAACAGCTTAACGTACTTTCCGAGGCACGGGAGTATACACACTTCCAACTTCCAGACTCTGGGCTGCTACTGAGAATTTTCTGACTGAAAAACCCAATAACTATTTATTGGCTCAACCTGGGAATTGAACCCAGGACCATCGGGTCAGCGACCTTATATCTAGCCACTAGACCAACGAGGCAGTCAAAAAAAGCTGTGTATTACTAGGTCTATAGAAATTATAAAGTTACCTCATAGCTGTTTCCACTCTTTGACGCTTTTGTAATTCCATCATCACTCTTAATGTTTCTCTTGCCTGATGAGGCCTAAATTCGTTTAAAAGGTGATGAATGTGTATAAACAATAAACTTAGATCTTCAACTTTCTCTGCTCTTTTAGGTGAATCAGGACAATGAACCAATAAATCTAAAAGGTCTAAAAAATTTGCTAATAATGAGTGATTCAATTTCTTCAACTCTCGTCTTCTTTCAAAATGCATTGGGTAAAGTCGCCGAAATCCCTGGCATAAAGTATGTCATGTTATTACAAAAAAAAGTATGTAAATATATAAAGTTATTCGCAATATCTTTAACATACCTGGCTTTCTAGAGATCTTATTATTGTATCATCAGCATTAAATGTATGTCCAAACATTTGGTAAGAGTCATGTATAGGCCTTGGAGGCAAAGGCGCTCTATTTCTTCGAACATTTTCATCAGTATAAAAATTTATATATTGCAAAGGAGGCAATGGTAAAGAACTGACTTGAGTTGTTTCTGAAGACATTATGTACTTAAATACAGAGAAAATGTTTTATTCTAATATAAAAATAGTTTTAATTTTATTAA
Source organism: Nymphalis polychloros (assembly GCA_905220585.2). Lineage (NCBI taxonomy): Eukaryota > Metazoa > Arthropoda > Insecta > Lepidoptera > Nymphalidae > Nymphalis > Nymphalis polychloros. The sequence continues at coordinate 7,128,791 of HG992245.1, read as the reverse complement.
TTTAAGTAAGACCTCAAGAACAGTGTCTACAATAACGATAAATATTAAATAATCACTATGAGCGTTGTTCACACATTCACATTCACAACTTGTCTGTTGTCATTAATAAAATAACTCTTCAATGTCACTCTTCTCAAGTGTAACTTGTAGCTTTACATTCATGGCCACAGACTATACTTCAATAATAAAGTTTTATACACAGTGGCTTAAAGGTACTACCAAGTTCAAAAACCTAGATTGTATGGAATTATATGTAGGTATAACAAAAATTACTAGATTCAGCACTACATTACTCTTGACTAGTCTCTTTGCGGTTTGTTGTTATATTTAGAGTTCTATATAAAAAGTACATAGTCCTGAAGAGGTAAAAAATGACAACATATAATAATAACAACTTTTATATTCGATCCTATCTGACCCTTGCGACGCCTATTATATATTAAGACCGTAATTCAAAACCAACCGATGCTGTAATTGCTTGTGCCCCCTGCCTGCTTCCTAGTCCAGATTACTAACGTCACTAGTTTATATTTTTGGAGTGATGTAAGAAATAAGAATATTTATAATACCCACTGAAATTAAAATTGCCCAATCATTTTTTTCAGAATATTTTCAGCATTTAATTTTTAGTAGGTATACATATTATTATATTTAATACATAGCTTTTTGTTTAAACAACTTTGATAGCTTGCGTACGCCGTTTATTGATGTTTATAGAAAACCTTATTTTTAACGTTACCTACACATCAATAATAGCCGTTGTAAAAAAACGTTAAAATAATTATTTTCACTCACCTTAATCTTACACAATATTATTTTTAAGTGAACGTGCAAGAATAATTGACTGCACTTTTTTGTTAACTATATGTAGTTTTAATATGCTTTTGTCTATGTCATATTTTTTATGCAATTCTAATACCTAATAATCTTTAATAAATATAAATATTTACCATAATGCGAAAAAATACTTACAATCTTACATATTTGGTCAATACATTTGAGTAAGATTAAATTTTCTAAATATTTGTAGCGTATGTTAAATAAAAAAAAACAGTGCAGAAGTCTTTTTTTTTTTTGAAGTTCTGAGATTTATTTCTAAATTCGTGAGCACATATTATACGGACAGCTGTGTATTTGACAGTTCGTGAATAACTAGCTTTAATGAGTCTTGTCTATACTTGTAACTTGATTACTTGTTTTGTGATGTGAATAACTTTGGAAATAGTTTCGGATACTGATTCTAACTTAAAAAAAACTATACAATTATCTATTATTGCTCGAAAATTAAAGATTTAAGTAGTATTACAAGTTCTTGTATTTAATTTTAGTTTTTCTTATATCCTCATCACAGTAAATTGTGGAAAATAATATAATGATAAACTCATAATTTCCATAGGTACGTATTTGTACATGAAGATTACAGTTGTCATTATGCTTAATATTATTTATTAGCCGGTAAACTTTTTTATTTATAGTTCGAATTGTTTTCTTCATACAAATATTGATTAAATGTACTGAAAATAAACAATTACTGAAATTTACTAGATTAGAAATGTATTTTTACATATCCTGACACAAACCGCCTGCATCATATGGCTTGTTTACTTTTTATTTAAATATATCGAAAAAATCAATTTATTAAAATTAATAGTTATTTGGTTTTTTTGGCCAAAATATTAACTGTTCATTTCATAGTTGACAGTGTTGAAATTTTGGGCCTTAAAAATTACTTAAAGCTGCTTATTCTGGTCTTATCAAACTTTGGTCATACTGGATAGCTGGCTTGTTAGACTCTGAATCGGTGAGGAAGACATTTTCATTACTTTCAAAAATGTTTTAGGAACAATGGCTTGTAATGAAGATGATGAGGTTATTCGGCAGGCCTTTATGGTGAAAAGGTCTCAAAATAAGAAGATATTTACACCGGTAAACTACAAGGAACGCTGTTTTGTCCTCACAAGAAAAGCACTAATATACTATGATTCTGATGGCCAAGTAAGACTAATTATGTTATAAGATAACATTATTTATTCCTGAACTAGATCTTTATAATAATTTCTATGGATCTAGCTAGATAGGTTTATTTTGACATTAAGAAATGCAGAATATTTAATGTTATTAAAAAAGTATTTTAAGTAAAAACAGAAATATTTAAATAAATGACATCATTAAACTAGGTAAGAATGTGATACTAATTAACTAATAGAATAATTGGATGTGCAATTATAATTTATTTCAAACTTAAATATTAAATATATTAATATCTAAATTTATCTTAAAACATGATCAATGATCATATATATAATTATATATAATTAGCTCTTTAATTAAAATAACAAGACAAGTGCATAAGCTTACTAGGTCAAATTTCACTATCCTAGTTCTCATACATTTATTGTATTCTCCGTACATATCTTCACACACTTCCTTAAATAAGCAGCTTAAAAATTTCAAATAAAATAATTATTAATTAATTAATTAAATCATTAATAAACTCAACAAAACTTTTCAAATGACTGAACAGATTCATAAATACAGTGATAATGATAGATAACTACTAATGTACAAATAAATAAAATACTCAATATTTAAAGTTTTGCCTGTTGTAAACAGGCAAAACTCAGTATTGAGTTTAGTTTACAGATAATTTTTCAGCAAATGATCTTGCAATTATGTGTATTTTTAAATTTAATTATATAACGTAAACATATTTCAATATTTTTTAATATTTCATTATTATACAGTTGCTTAAAGTATATTTATATTGTAGAAATATAATTTACCGTCAGAATTATTAAGTCAGTTTAGTCTTAACATTCTTACCACATTTATTATATTAAATATATATTGTGATTACAAGTGTGTCAATTTTAAAGAATATTGTTTCTGAATTTGATTATGAGTATAAAAGTTGAAATGAAACACCTTGTTAAGGTATTAACTTACTCTTACATATTATTTTACTCGGTGGTAGAGCTTTGTGCAAGCTTGTTTGGGTAGGTACCACCCACTCATCAGATATTCTACCACAAAACAGCAGTACTTTGTATTGTTGTGTTCTGGTTTGAAGGGTGAGTGAGTGTAATTACAGGCACAAGGGACATAACATCTTAGTTCCCAAGGTTGGTGGCGCATTGGCAATGTAAGTGATGGTTAACATTTCTTACAATGCCATTGTCTATGGACGTTGGTGACCACTTACCATTAGGTGGCCCATATGCTCGTCCGTCAAAATATTAAAAAAAAAAAAAAAAATACAATTAAGTAATTAAAAACTAAAACACTCGTTTCACAAATAAGATGAGACTGAAAAGTATTAATAAAACTATTTGTTATGCTGCTTATAAAAGAAAATGGATTTTTACAACTAAAAAAGGTAAGATATTAATTTATAATAGAAAAAATAAATTTTTATTTTTTCAAGATCAATTCATAACTTGTTTTTTTGTGTAATTTTACTTTTGGTGAATTGAACAAATATTCCTTTTTTAACATTCTAATTATTTAATATTATGTATTTATGATAATCGTATTTCCGTTTCTAGATATTATTAAAAATAAACACTTTACCAATCGGGCATTAAAATTAAGAACTACAACTTGATTTTTATAATAATGGGTAGATATCAAACTTGATGTATAAATTTTTAAAAATAATACATGAATTTGAAACTGTAGAGAGGACTGTTAATATTTCTAAAGAGGGTTAGTAAACGCATGCGCGATTTGGGCGTGTCTGCTATCCGGATCGGAACCCGGCAGTCCTGCACTGCCGACCGTCGTTCACCCGTTCTTCGCTTGCGTTATACGGTAACGATATTTTATTACTTTAATAAGACACACACAAAAATTAAGTGCTCTGTTTTAAAACTATACGTTAAATAACTAAATAAAAAACATTACTAATTAATTATCTAAAATCATTGATTTGAAGGAAACTCTCAGTGTCAACCCACGCGAAACGTTCTCGCTGATAGATAGGCTCCATAAATGGTCCCGATATTTTCGAGTTTAATTGATCGTGTCATTCGTTCTTTCGGAATAATTTTTGTTTCTTATTTTAGATTAATTATTGCTATTTTCATAAGATTATGTATTATATGATGACGATTCAAATCATTAGCTAATTGCTTATCACCTTATTCAGCCATCTCGATGAAGGCATTTCGTGCCTTCGTGTTATGCGAATATTACATGTTAACTTCCTATCCATGCTTTCAATATTTTGATACCTACGTAAACTATCAGTAAATCTTATATTGGTTCTAAAATATCGTTTATCCTATTACAGAATTTGTAAGATCTACCAGTAATTTCGACATTGTCATGAAATGTAGAATTTTTAGTGAGTGTTATTTAAGAAATACAATTCAAAAGAAAAAAGTAACGCGTTGTGTGTTTTCTAGAAAATCACCTAAACTATCCTCACACGTAGTAGTGTAGCACTCTTCAATCACTTACTATAATAAAGGGCGCGCAACCCTCGTTCTTTAATGTATGTACAGTCACGCCGCGGTCTCTACTATCCCTCAGTGAGCGGTTAAAATGAAGAGCCCTTCGCGTCGCACTAATTGTTTGTAAAAGGCATTCTCCATAGCAACAACTACATTCTTCTCGCCAAGTTTTCACATGTGGTTTTAGCTTTGACGCGACTGTTCTGTTCCGGGGTTAGCTTTTCATAAAAAAAAAAATAAATTATGTATTCTAAACTTCTTACTTTTTATTCTATTGTATTAAGACTTTTACGAAATTCGATTCAGTAGTTTTTGTCAAATACCTATACGAAACAACGGAAACAAATCAACGTTTTCGATAATATATATTTTCTTTAATAAGGCTTTTCTTATACCTTCTAATTACAATACATACAAAAGCCAAATGTTAACCATCGTTTTTCTCATATATTATTTAAAAAGTAGTTATGAGTGAACCAAAATCAATCATGTTAGTTTTCATTATTAATATAGTTTTCCATTTCAATTGTTCTGAACAACCTTAGTGTAACAATAGCGAATAATTTTAATACATTGCTATATTATATATTAATGACATTTTTAAAAATAGTGTTAAGTTTATTTAAATTATTTACCGCTTGAAGATTAAAATACTCGTGGTGTTTTTTAGTATTGAAGATATTTTTTTTGCTAATTATAGCCTAATGTGACAAATATGCAAATAAGCCAGCATTGCTTTGCTTAGTTAAATGCGGATAAACTAGTACGATTACATTTCTTCACCTAAGATTGTGGGTTCAAATCCGGGCAAAGATCTCTAAACTTCCATGTGCTGAATTTGTGTTTATAATGATGACTTGTTCGGCGATCAAGGAAAATATCGTAAGAAAACCTGCATGTGAAAATTGGCCCTTTATAGTATAAAAGTCAAATAAGTTGCACCTTGTGTAAAATTGTATATTTCATTAATTGTGATGATTTGCTTTTCATATTCTGTCTTTTGACATCACCAATGTTTTTTACAAGATTTATATTATTCTACTTTTTTTATAATTTTTCCATTTCATTTTTCTAGTTTCATGTACAAATAAAATAAAAATTATCGGAATCTTTCAATTTAAAATAACACTCCAATGATTTCCTATTAAATAAAATTAATTTAAATACTTGAATAAATAATTTAAACTTTAACATGAAATGGTTTAAAATAAAAAAGTTAAAAATGATAAAACAGTAGAGAGTGTGGTAAACGGAAATACCGTTTTACTTTCTTCAGAGTTCTCATAGCGGTAACATGAAGAAATGTACTATGGCAGTTTTAAATTGGCGACGATATCGGTTGCCACCGGGGTTTCGCAATGAGATCGAGTTCCTGCTATTGACGCGATCAACCTCCCGATAGGAAATCCTCTTAGCTTTTATTACTTCAATTGTATCAAGAGCGATCGGGTTCCTATATCGTTAGATTGAACGTTTCTAAAGTTAAACTGTTTTGTTCGGACACTATAAAATATGTCAGAATTCGAATTCGTTTTTTTTTTTTAATTTAGAAATCGTTTCTCGATATTGGGATTTTTAGTCAAAATAATATGTGTGCGCGTTTTTCAGCATGTACTTATGATCGTTTTTAGGGTTCCGTACCTCAAAAGGGAAAAACGGAATCCTTATAGGATCATTTTGTTGTCCATCCGTCCGCCTGTCTGTCAATGCCCTTTATCTCGGGAACGTGAGGAGGTCCTCGCCTTTTAATTTCAATCGCCTTTTAATTTCAATTAAAACGATATACTCAGGTCTACAGTCTCTTGAAGCTGTGAAAAATTCAAACTTCTAAGTTAACGTAAAAAAAGATACGGCCGTTTATGCCATAAAAAAAGTATATTTCGACACTCAAAGGAATCAAATTTTATAGGGTATTTTCTGTTGACCTAGAACTATGAAACTTGCCAAGTAATACCGTCTTATACTACAAATATAGGGAAAAATCTGAAAACTATACATTTTTAATTAAATCATAAGAAAACGGGGTCTTTATACAAGGGACGGAGGCCCCAATTTTGAATTTAGTTTACTGTCATGTGGGGTATCGTATGAAAGGGCTTCATTGGCACAAGCTTAAACAGATTTTTAATTATTTTTATGATGTATAGTTTTCGATTTAGGACGAAAAATGAAAATAAAGCCTTTTCGTTTTTATAAGCATAGTAGGTAGATCTACTATACTTATAAAAAATGGAACGGACGGACGGTACCTAATAATTTGGTGTATGTAGTACCTAACAGCTCGCACTGCTATACGTACCTGTTTATTTAATTTAAAATTTTGTAATTAAACATAACCCTAAATATGTACCTACAAAGTACGGAACCTTCGGTGGGCGAGTCGGACTCACACTTGTCCGGTTTTTATTCTCATCTGGAAAAGGTTGTTATTCTATGTTGTTTTATTCTATGAATTAATGATATAAAAACTTATTGCTTTACTAAGCTGGGCTGGTATGTTATCCGGGGTTATAAAACATCGTTGCAATAGACTTTCAAACATAAAATAACATTATCAAGTCTAATAATATAATAATAATTTAATTCCTAAGAAACTATTCAGTTATATTGAGATTTCTATGCCCAAAATGATCTTATAATGTTTATGTTTTACATTAGGTTCGCTAAATCTTATGTAAACCCTTACATAAGATATATATATTTATACATACAAAAATAATAAAATATATTGAATTTCTTAAAAAAAAATAAATATGTTTGTCCTTTAATACACACGTAAACCTACATAATATGTAGATTTACATAAACCAAGTGCAAAGCCGAACCGGAGATCTAGTTTATTTATGAAAAGAAATGTATCATTTAAATTAATGTTGTTTTGAAAACTCATATTCAATTACATTTTGAATAAATTACATATTTCACATTTACAACCTATCGAGTTGAACGAACAGAAACAAGCTTTTAATTAAAATTTAATAATAATTAGAGCTGAAATGCAGCGCTCGGCATAACTTTAAATATATAATAATTTCAACAATTTTAACACTGAAGTTGCAGTTTTCGTTTTTGTTCAGTCTATTTTATAACTGAATTTCGTGGTAGGAGCTTTTTTTTGTTTCGTCGAAAGTAGGTTTCGATATTTTGCAATGTTTTAAATTATGTGCTTAAAAATTTATTTGAACAGTTTCAGATTTTAAGTATTTTTCTTTTTGCTGAAATGATTCGATTGCGTTTGAAGTGCTCTGCTAATTAAAACGTGTATTCAAGTTCATGTATTTAAAGTCATTTCATATATGATATGAATAAATTATATAAATAAGGAAGTATTTTTATTAATTTTCAATGTTTTTTATTCAAAGTACTATAATATTATACGTATTTGATATTAGCTTAATAAATAGTAATGAAGGCTAATTTCATACAATTTATAATACATTAGATTCAGAAGTATATAAGACTTATGTTATAATAATAAAAGGAAAAAATATAGAGTGATTCATGCCACGGGCTGATTTTCCTTTTAATAAATGATAAGCTTTGTTTTCAGAAACGTAAAGAACGAGGACGTATACCGACGGATGCTATTCATACTGTTGAACAGGCACAGCTAGGAGAGCTGAGTAAGCAAATATTGGACGGCGACAACGAAAAGAGTCCTGCCTACAGGTACCCCTTCCAGGTAACGCGTTTAAAATACCATGACGCATCGCTCGCACATGACACGCTTTTTGTTTTTAATCCAAAAAAGGTTTTATGTTTCGACACGCATATTTGTTTACCGATTGAACAAATCGAAATAAATGACTGGAATGTTTTGAATGATTTTAACATTATTATATAAATTAGATACTATAAAATTTTCCTTGATTGATTTTCTTAAGATATCGGTTACAACCATTGTCATCAATGAATCAGTTGCTACATTTTCATTTCACACAAAAGCTTCTGAGTTACATCTATACTTATATAAATGCAAAAGTAACTGTTTGTCTGTTACGCTTTCATGTCTAAACCACTGAACCGATTTTGATGAAACTTGGTATGAAGCAAGCGTTGATCCTAAGGAAGTACATAAGCTAGGCTTTTTTATACTTTACACCTTTTCATAGGTCAGTCAGTCAGTCATATTGATATTTTAACATGGTTTAATAAACATATAAGAAGGAAGAACGATTCCAAGATAATTGGCTGTACCTCTTTTAAACCACTACTCAAATGAAAAGTCCTTTTAGGGAAAACAAGTGATGAATATATATCGCTGAACTGATATTTTTCGGTAAAAAATAATTATCCATCACTGAATATTGAAGGTTCAAAGTTTCCATTATACAGCACAAACCATATAAATTATCTTATATAAATATTTTACGTCATAAACGATATAATTTCGTATTTAATTTGATTTTTATTAGGATTACTATACGTTACACTGATAAACTATATAGTCAGTTGGGTAGGAAATATTATAGAGCACATTTGTACAAACATAGGTCATTAATTGTCTCATAGTACAATGGGATTAGGGCTTCCAAGCCTTTAGATAAAAGCTGGAGTCTGTGTAGGCTGGTCATATCAGACATTTTATTTAAAGCCAAATGTTCTCTTCAAATGTCGAAAATACGATTTTATCTAGTACCACGCTATAAATAATATATTTGTGACTGTGTGCGTCACTGTCAGTGGTATATTGTTGACTAAAGATGTAAATATTTCTCTAACCAAGATTGTAAAAAGCCAAACGAGTTCGGCTTGGCGTGACGCAGGAAGACCTGGAGACACGGGTCGATCACGTGTTTTCTGATATAAACACAATAATTTCACACTTTCATTTTCCTAGCTAAGAACATTTATTAACAGAAAAACCCAGTAACTTTTATTGTCCTGACCGAGTTATCATTACCGGCAGCTTATGAAGCGTATTTTCATAAATTAAATAAATGTCTACTACCATCTACCTAAGCTACATCTATGTATGAACACCGTATTATGATTCAGCTTGTTTGCAGGTTGGTTACACGGAACAGAACACAGACTACACGTTATATCTCGCAGCTCGAGAGCATAGCGAAAGATTGAGCTGGATTCACGAAATTAGAACTAGTAAGTTTCTTATTAAATAATTACATATAATATATAACATTTTAATAGCCTTGATGGTCCTGTGGTTAGAACACGTGAATCTTAACTGAAGATATCGAAAAAGTGCATTCACTAACCCTCATTAGAGCAGTGGTGGAAAATACCCTAAAATTCATTTATAATCTGTTACTTTTATATAACATCCTTTGCTGCAATTTAGTATGTATATACAATAATTCATGATAGAATAAAAATTAATGTCCAATTAAATTAAAAATCGTTAAGTTTAATGGAAATCCATTAAACTTATAACATACATAATCAAAAATAATTATTATTTATTGTAAATATACTACTTACTAAAAGATAAAGATTAAACGTTAGTCGCATGTCTAATAAAAAGATTATTATTATTCAACCTGCTCTGATATGTCGAACACGAACGATATCGCCAAACCATTTGTCAATATAAAACGGTATTAATTTACACTGAAACCCCTTTCGAGAACATGTCTCCTAGTTGTATGAGTATCATACATATTGCGGTTTCAAAAATATTGCAATAGATGAAAGGCTTGTCGCTTGAGTGCACCCGACTACGCTTACGAGTTGAGTGTATCGAGCTATTGACATGGACAAAGTACCGCGCGCTGCTTGTGAGTTAACTATTTAAAATCGTTTTGTTTACAGTCTTGTTATACCTTAAATTTCATTTTTTTTAACGTTTTTTAATATTGTACGAATATAAATAAAACAAATGAAATGCCTCAAATCGCATTTATTTTCGATAAATCTGTACGTAACAATATTACTAACACAGTTCACCTTGTGATTATTCATTTACAAGATTACAATTGGTTGTCATAGTTTGTATATCAAACACTCGCCGCGCGCGCTACCACCCTGAGGTCTGGTCGGCGCGGCGCTGGGCCTGCTGTGACGCGGAGCGCCGGTCAGCACCGGGCTGCGCCCTAACTGCTATCTGGCCGCTACCGGAACCCGAGCTAGAGCTAATTATCCAAGATCACAAACCGAACAACGAAAACGGCTTACGTGAGTATATTTAAAGTTTTGTTTTAATTATGTATCTTTATAGCGGAAACTATTGCGTCTTTATTTTACACTTATGTTAATGAAAAGTAACTATTTTATCCCGTGCATTTATAATCAATGAGGTATAAACCTTCGCCCATACAGTAAAGTGTTACGGGCATTAATTTAGTATGTAAATAGTTACAATTTGTTCATTGGATAAATGTTCTAAAAAAGGTTTCTTGATGGACACGTATACTATATTGATAGAAAACAATTTCTTAGAAAGAGACCATGATCATTATTTTCTTTTCATTTATTACGTAAAACGACCCTTAATGGTACACTTACTTGTAATTATAATGACTTGGATTTTTCTGTCACTATCAAAAAGTTCTATCGCTTTCCTTTTAAAAAATATATACATTTAGTAACTAGGTATAAATTAATTTTAACATATATATAATTATTTTTTTTTTATATGCATATATATATACATCATCTATGAATTTAATTTTTATTTATCTTAATTTTTATGCACATTAGCTGTTAAATAGAAATATCGATAACATATAACTTAAAAAAAAATAGAGATAAAGAGAGAGAAAGGGAAAAAGAGAGAAAGAAAAATAGGCTTTTAATATAAAAAATAACACGCGTAACGTTTAATTGCATTAATATAAAAACGGAACGGATATTAATCAAGGATACACACTGGAATTATCATAATTTCCTTATAAAGAAACAAAACCGGATTGTAGTAGACCTGAAATATTTTATTTTTTCTCTAGTTATGGCCCGATTGGGTGAAATCATTGGCCAGAAACTAGCTGTTCGTAAGCAAGAATTCAATGTTTCCGGTGAGTATATAGCTAGTGTCGCAATGTGCTCTACATGTGAATTGCTATAAATACCTGTAAGGTGTTTAAAATGAATGCATTGGCTTTCTAGAGAGATTTATAGTATCTAGCTTGATTGTTAGACACGTAATTAAAAATAACACGATAAATTACGAACGGACAAGATGTGCTTTATGGATTGAGGTTATTTTCAAGAATTAAAATATTAAAAATAATTAAATTTTATACATCAAAAATGGCTTGGAAAATATAAGTATATGGTGGTATAACTAGTTATGTCTTAGTCCATATTTTGGGAAATAAATTTAATGAATGAAAATGACTTAAATAGCTCTTTCATTAATAAGCTTTGTATTTCAATTTTGTTTGAAATGACCTCGTTTTGTAGTTCAGGAAGTAGGTGTTCATCGTATTAGGGAGCGATGTGACGCGAAGTAATGCATTACTGATTTTGTATGACGCGGCGCTGACGTCGATGTACATCATCGACAATTATGTAAGCATCCTAATTCGTCTATAATGAGTCGTAAATATTACGTTATTAGATAAATTTGTTTTTTGGTTTTTATAAGTTCTTAAATAACTTAAATTGTTTATACCTAAAAAAAATGTGATTCATTTATTTAATAACACTTACTTAGTCGAAGATAAAATACCACCGGTTCGAAATAATAATATGGTAGATGCAGTCGGCGAGTGGTCGATATATAAATTAAAAAAAAAACAAATATCCAGCTCGACAGCCATTTATTTATTATATATCACCATATCTTTTAAAACTCCCTTTCCCGCCTTTTTTAAAAGACTTGCCAACTTAAAAACGTTAAAAGACAGTTACCACTTAACATAAAAATATAACGTCATAATTATTTATAAATTATAACAAAATCAATGAAATATAGGAAAACAAAATAACTTAAATTAAATATACTATTAATATGAAATATTTATCAATCTCCTTAATCACTAATTGTGGGTAGCTAAGATAGGTTTTTTACAATAGAAAATACTGTTCTGAGAAGAAACGGCGAAAGAAACTAAGCACGATTTTTTTGTCTCTTTTTGCAATTGTTCACAATCTACACTAATATTATAAATGCGAAAGTAACTCGTGTCTGTTTGGTACGCTTTTACATCTAGAACACTAAACCGATTTTGATGAAACTGGGTATGAAGCAAGCTTGCACACAGAGAAAGGACATAATATGCTACTTTTATAACAACCCCTCTCCCCAACACCTAAGATGTGTTATCATGAACTAAATTATTGCAAAATAACCAAACGATATATTAATTTTTATAATTTAGCAACAGATTGATTATTTGTATAACCGTCCGTTAAAATATTGCAGCTAATTAATTTAGCTTGTATATTTTTAAATCATGTTTTTTTTTAAAGTTTAGTAGACACTGCAGACACGTTGCTCTGTTTGCAAGCGAACTCAGTTTATATGAAGGTTTAAAGCACTTTGAATAAGTAATGGAGTAGTCTCTGGATGACTCACGGTGTCTAAGGATAGCTAACTCGCTTCTTGTTTCGTCGAAGTACACACGATCTACTTGTTGGAAGTAGCGTCAAGTTAATTATTTGAAGAGAATTTAAAATATAAAAGGACGAATAGAAGTAAATGTATAGGGCTGGCCGCAATAGTAATACATATGTATTTAAAATTCCATTTTTGAAAATATTGTCATTACAAAATTATATTCTTAAAGGAAGTAGTAGTCTTCCGCAATACAAATGTGCTTTCATATAATAGACGCTTACGGGAAACCTATTCTCAAGTTCAGAGTTTTTCAAGTAGGTAGTACATTAGTTAGACAGTAACAGCCTGGGCCCACTGTTTTTTTTTGTGAGTATGCTTGGAGCTCACTATCACGCTGTTCCAAGCGGTGTGAAAACACGTGGCAGAATTTTTGTACGCCACATGCAAGTTTTCTCAGGACGTTTTACTACACCACCGAGCACGAGGTAAATTATAACACACAAATTAAGCACATGCAAATTCAATGGTACTCGGCTAGGTTTGAACTCTGAAACATCGGTATCGGATTCGCATCTTCTGACCACTGAGCGTTTGATCCATATTATATAGTACCCAATCATGTTACAATAAAGTGTAGTTTTTCGTCAAAAATATCGATACATATTCTTAATAGTTTTCGAAGTAAATCAACCAGAGCTGACATGAATACTGCTCACGGGTGGGTCTAATACTTGCCATTGTCCTTTTACGACATTATTAGAATATATTTTAGCTTACGTACGAGTAGCTAAACTTTAAAAAAAAGATATTTTCTTTTTTCCATAACAACTTGTATATATAATGACATCTTAAATTATAATGCTCATTATGGAATATGAAGTCAGTATTGTGTTTCACTTTAGATCGCGACTTTAATCCGATCATTATAATCTATAAATATATTTATATTTTAATATATCTTTATCATTTGAATATGGACTTGCTAATTCGAATCTTATATATATATGTATATAAATTATAAAAGATGCTATAATATCGCATAACTTTGAATAATGGCTATTCTTGATTATGATTAATGGATAATGCGTAATTAATTAAATGAAAAGTTGCCCGCGATGAGTAATAACTATAAGTGGCACTCGTCTCAAAACCTGAACGACACGATCCCAATCTTTTTTGCCTTCACTTTTTTATTTGAAAGTGAAATGAGTATCGTTATTAATAGCTAATGCATATTGTACTGTGAAGTTATTACTATTAAATGTTAGTTTGTTTTTGTATATTAATTAAGGTGTTCATTTAAATATTAGTTACCTTTAGATAAAATCTGCTCGCTTTTTAATTGATTATAAATTTTTTATCTCGTATCGTATCTTCTGTTTGTTGGTGTAAATTAAGTAACAGTAAAGTAATAAATCTGGCTTCCCAAATAAATAAAAACAAAACCATTTATATTTAGTCAAAACTATGACTTACGATTATTTGGTAAAATATTTGGAATAGAGCCTAAATTACTTTACAATAAAGTACACTATAGAGCTGCATCGGGGCAAAAGTCTCAGCCGTTATGTCCTTTTCGTTTAAATGAAATTTTACTAAAGAGTGAGCGAGATAGCTTACACTCACGCTACGAATGGTGAATGTAGGCCGTACGACCATCTTTTCTGCTCTCACTCGCTCGTCTTGCGAACATAAATCCATGTTTACCATGACATTGTTTTAAAACAAGCTAAAACTTATTCTATAAGTCTAACTTGTTATGAACTTTATGATTGAATAAAATATTATTATAATAGATTGAATAATTTATTAATCTAAAATTAATATTTCTTCGAATCCAAAGACAATTTATTTAACACAAAAAACTCAAATAGTTATTATTATATTTCCTGCAAAAGGTTTTTTATTCGTTGATATATTAATTGTCATCGCCTCATTGCCTCGAAATATAGCAATCGAAAAAACGCAACGGAGTCGTGTTAGCGCGGCTCTACAGTGTGCTGTGTATCTCGCTTTAGCTTCGACACGGTACATTGACACGCCAGTCGGCAGTCTGTTGGCAGTGTCGCGCGCGGACGTCCGGCTGTGTTGTTCTGTTCTCATGTTGCAGACTAAGTCTGAAGACGAACCGATGGTTACCAAGAAGAAATCTAAAATACCATGTTTGTCGCTGTCGTCCTTCCTCCCGGCTCTAGAGGGTACGAGACATTTGGATTGACCTTTTTTCCGTGGCCTCGCAGCCACCGGTTGCGTTCACTAGTTGCACTCACTTTCTTGTCTTGTCAGGTGTAATGTAATGCGTTTGTGTAATGTTCACAGTGATTCGTATTTCGTCAATGTGTTTGTGGTATAACTTGATTAAAATTAATTATCCGATTTTATTTACATTACCGTTCGATCAAGGCTACCTTTTGTAGAGATGCTTTATAACGATCTAAATGATGGGTAAATCACTTACGACTAATAATAAATGTTTTTTTTTCTTTAAAATTATTATTTACTATAGTTTTTAATTAAATATTCCAAGTTACGATTGAAATGCTCTTCTCATAATAAATTTTTATTGCTATCGAAACTAAAATAAAGTTATCATCAGTTAAGAGCTAAGTTCAATGAAAGTTGTTAATTTCAATACCCACGCAAAGTAAAAGTTAATGGTTTATTGTTACTTTCTCTTCGATGTAATTATTATGTATATAAATTATTTTAAACATTGCACTTTCCCATTCTCCATCCTAAAATATTTTAATTTCATATATTTTATTATATTTATATATTCTATTGTTGTTTGTTCTGTTTATTTCGATTTTATATAATTATACATTATTTTGCTCAATTATGATGTAATTTTTTTGCATAATCTTGGAAATAGTTATTACATGTTTATCATATTTAGTAAAATTATACCCTGAAGATAATTCGCTTTAAGACTAGATGCTGTCACGCAAACAATAATAATGATATCTCCATTAAATTTATCCAACTCGAAGAAGTTTTATAATTGTATTCGCTAACATCGTCAAAAGTTTTGTCGTAAAGCCGAGAGTTCGTATGTTTGCGCTAATCTCAGGAACTATGTGAATGAACGAATGAATGATGAAGAAGGCGCAAAATAGTTGCCATAAACAACAATGAATATGGTAAAGCGAATGAAATAGGCATTTAGTATATTTATAATAAGATCACCAGTCGAAACCACGGAGCTCAGTTTTTACTCACAAACAGTATCTCATAACATTTAACGTATTCAATTATATTTGTATCACATCTGACATTTGATGAAATAATACTTACGTGAATTTGTTTTAATTCAATTTTAATTTATTCGACAGGATGTGATGCAATGCATCTTCCGTTTTATATGTAAACAGGAAGCTGAATTAGGTATTGGAACTCTGTAGTACCTGTCCAACTAAAATATCAAGTCAAATTCAACTAATAATATAAATAATTATATTAACTTCTTACGTAGATTTTTTTTTGTTAAGTTTTTATAACAACACATTCAGTTGTTGCTGCTAAGCGGATACTTTATCGGATGTTTTGGATATATTATTTGGTTGAATGTCTATTTAAAATATGATCTGCAGGTATCGACGTTTTGTTCTGATGAGTGTGACTCTCAGACTCGAGGCATACCTTGACGAAGTTCTGTGTCGTTTTCTTTGCCAAAGTCCATGGGCAGACGATGACGACATACCATCCATACTCGCTCGTCTGCCTTTTACGGCAAATAAAAAACTCAATAATAATTAAGAAACGTTTTTTAATAGTGATCTAAACGCTAACATTTAATTTAGTTAAGCTAACAAAAAAAAAAACGTTTATACAATAATGGGATTTGTGTTTATTTGTATAGCGGTCACGGCGGCGGTCACCATGCCCGGAGGAGGCGGAGTTCCTCCAGGGACTCCATCGGCAAAGCCTAAGGTAAGAATCGATTTTTAATTAATAATATTTCTCTACCTAATATTTAACGTAACCACTTTTATGTAAATATAACTTATACTTATTAAATTAATGCGTATCTCCAAAACAGATAAGTAAATTATTCTTTATCTTATTAGTGTTTTGTTTTTATTGTTGTATGGCCAACTTTATGAACTTCTGCTTCGTCGGCAATTAAGATTGATTTAATTACACAATTAAATAGGGATAAAAGTAAAATTGTACGGAACTTTTACCGTCTAAACAACTTGGTTATAGACAGCTTATAATTAAAAACCCAATAGAAGTTTATTTAATTCTCCGAACATAAATGATCAATACTTCGTTAAAAAACATAAAAACTTTTTACCGGTTTAACCCACAACCAGTTAGTAACACTAATTTATAGGTACTAAATATAGACATTTTTTTTTAAGTCAAATATTAAGTTGAAATAAAACATTGTGTTATTTTAATAATAATAATGTCCTCCAGACCGATTTCGGTCACGGCGGTCAATCTCAAGAGAGATTAGCCAACTGCGCAGGAGATATTATAGTGCACAAGTGTGTGCGCAAACACAGGTGCACTCACTATTCCCTAGCTCTCATAATCCGATGGGACGGTACTTCCAACTTCCGAACTCTGGGCTGCTACTGAGAATTCATTCTGAGAGAAAAACCCAATAACTATTTATGGGCCAAAGCGTTATTTTATATTACTATCGTAATGATACAATACAATACGAATATTTTTTTGTTTATATTTTAAAAATCATAGAACGTTTTCTTATATGAGATTTTTCTGGAACATTAACTCACGGAATAAAATATTATTAATAATAATAATAAAAACCGGTTTGCCTTTTATCTCTTCATATAATAATGTAAATATTTTCTTTTACAATAAAAATATAATCGAATGTAAGTGGTGACCTTCGGATTAATTTTAATACGAGTCTTAATTGAATCAACATTTTTTTTAAGG
The DNA here is from genome assembly GCA_905220585.2 of Nymphalis polychloros. Taxonomy (NCBI): domain Eukaryota; kingdom Metazoa; phylum Arthropoda; class Insecta; order Lepidoptera; family Nymphalidae; genus Nymphalis; species Nymphalis polychloros. Next base: position 7,110,962 of record HG992245.1, on the reverse strand, counting down.
AAAAACAAAGAACAAAAGTCGTGGTCGCTTTATACCCCTTCAAAGCCATCGAAAGCGGCGACCTTTCACTAGAGAAGGTAAGATTTTTTTAAATTGGCCAATACATCTTCCATATGGATAATTTTTGTTTTAATAATAATATGGTGAGGAATTCTGCCATATTTAGCTATACATATAGGACAAGCATTGTGACCATATTGCTCCAAATCTCGACAAAAAAGAGACGTTCGTCTTTAAAAATTGCAATGTAAAAAAAAATCCAAGCCGTTATTATAGTATAAAAAGTTCGTATATCACTTTTAACCTTTGTCTTCATTCCAGGGCGCAGAGTATGAAGTAATAGATGATTCACAGGAACATTGGTGGAAAGTCAAAGATGAAAATGGGTTAGTTCGTAGTTATAATATTTCAAAGAGCTTTCAAAGAGTTTGTATGTAAATATACACCATACCTATACAAAACAGGCTTTAAATTTTTATTTTCGTTTTTCAGATCTGTTGGATACATTCCAAGTAATTATGTTAAGGAAAAGGAAACTATAGGATTACAAAAATATGAGTAAGTTGATTTTATTTATTAAAAAAATGTACATTATAAAAATTAGAGATTTACATAATTTTTTTTACAAAACGTGAATTTTCGATTTCGTATTTGGAAACGATTTGTATTCTCAGGAGAATTATTATTTATGCAATGAGCAAGCGTAATGTTTACGAATTATCGGATTTCGCATTCAAAATGTTATTGTGGATTTAGAAGGCCACAGTTCGGTTGAATTAAGGGACCTTGATCCGTTATATTATACTGGTATATTTTAAGATAGAAGCAAAGTATTATGTTAATATAAGTATAATTTTAATCCGTTCTTTGAGTACGGTAATAGTCAAAAAAATAATAGGAAATGACATTGAAATGTTATACTGAGAATAATATCGTTTGTTCTTTGTCAAAAAACGTTCGAAGTTGATGCATTGTACCCACCATTCAAATAATAAAGTTATGTGAAGAAGTTTTCGTGTATGAAACTTGACTGTGACTTGTGATGTCGCCATAATTTTGAAATCGATATACGAATAATCAAATTAAAGCGAAATAATATGCAATGCATACAAAAAATTAACCGTAATTTCTCAAAACTCGTGTGCGACCTTTACACTTTGTAAATTTGTCTGAATGACCGACTGACTTACTTTGTTTCGCAGATGGTACGTGGGTGAGATGTCTCGACAGCGGGCTGAATCATTACTCAAACAAGAGGACAAAGAGGGTTGCTTCGTCGTACGTAACTCCTCGACAAAGGGAATGTACACGCTCTCGTTATATACCAAAGTGTGAGTCTCTTTGTAACGACTTCGATTTGAATTTTAAATTAACGGTTACTTTTTGGGTCGTCACAGATAAATATGGAATACTTTGTAGTCAACGTTGCTATAATTTTTTTTGTGTATTCAGCCAAATTGTTTTTATTTTACCTACGTTCAAATCTTTTTTATTGTTTTGGTATTATTGTACAGTAATGCAGACTTTTATGATAATCTTTTTTTTTATTGTATTGGTAGGCGGACGAGCATATGGGCCACCTAATGGTAAGTGGTCACCAACGCCCATAGACAATGGCATTGTAAAATGTTAACCATCGCTTACATTGCCAATGCGCCACCAAACTTGGGAACTAAGATGTTATGTCCATTGTGCCTGTAATTACACTGTCTCGTTCACCCTTCAAACCGGAACACAACAATACAAAGTACTGCTGTTTTGCGGTAGAATATCTGATGAGTGGGTGGTACCTACCCAGACGAGCTTGCACAAAGCTCTACCACCGAGTGCACAAAGCTCTACCACCGAGTGATGTTATAATGAGTGTTAGGTATGAATGCGGATTGCTACAAGACACATTCAAAAGAAACAGGATTAACTTGTCAAAGAGACATAGCACATTGGGTAAACCCAAAAATTTTATTTAGCATTTATTTCCAATAAAAGTTTTGTTCAAATTTTTTTTTCAGAAATCATCCACAGACTAAACACTATCACATAAAACAGAATATTCGGGGCGAGTTCTATTTGTCGGACAAACATTGCTGCGCGAGTATTCCCGAACTAATAAACTACCACAAGCACAACAGCGGCGGACTTTGCTGCAGACTCAAGGCGACGCCTTGCGATAGGCCAGCACCTCCTACGGCCGGGCTCTCTCACGGTACGAAATCCCATAAAGTATATCTCTCATCTCATCTAAATAATGCTATTTCGCAACAAAATTTTAAATCCTTTGGGATAGGGTTGCGATCTTGAAGGTGGCAGGACGATCTCGATTTAAAGTAACATAGATCTATAATCCGTTTCTTGTATGGTAATCAGCAGTTGACTTATGAGATTCTTAATTCCTCATTACCTACATACCAAACTCGGTTCGTGAAATAGTAGAGTGGCGGTTTAAGTATCATAACGTATTGTTTCAGGCTCGGCCTACCACGCCCACATTAAAAAACGATTTGTATGTTTATAAATATTTGTGTATTGCGCCTTCCAGTCCAGTCGTAGACTAACACCTCCTATAGTCGACGACGGCTCTAAATTGTAACAACGTGAACGTACGTAACGTCGTGCGCGACACGAGCGGTCTCGTAGTGAGGCGGTGTGGCAGCGCAGTGCGATAGTAGAGCTGGTCGGTTCGTGTCCGCAGACAAGTGGGAGATCGACCCCGGCGAGCTGGTGCTGCTGGAGGAGCTGGGCGCGGGGCAGTTCGGCGTGGTGCGGCGCGGGCGCTGGCGGGGCCGCACCGACACCGCCGTCAAGATGATGAAGGAGGGCACCATGTCCGAGGACGACTTCATCGACGAGGCCAAGGTCATGACGTGAGTGGCGCCTGCATTCTATCACTTGACCTTATGTATTCAACTTGATTCAAAACTTTTAACTATAAATGATGCGTTAATTTTTTATGTTGTTCCAGATTTTTCTTTTTATGCAATGAGTAAATATATAATTGACGCGCATAGACGTACGTTTCTTTAAAATAAAAAAACATCGCCAATGCGCCACCAACATTGGGAACTAAGATGTTATGTCCCTTGTGCCTGTAATTACACTGGCTCACTCACCCTTTAAACCGGAACACAACAATACCAAGTACTGCTGTTTTGCGGTAGAATATCTGATGATTGGGTGGTACCTACCCAGACGAGCTTGCAGCTCTACCACCAAGTAAACAATATTGTATGTTGATTATTTTTATTCTACTACTAATACTGTATATAAATTGTCGTTCCAGGAAACTTCAACATCAAAACCTCGTCCAGTTGTACGGGGTGTGCTCCAAGCATCGTCCTATATACATCGTGACGGAGTACATGAGGCACGGCTCCCTCTTCAACTACCTGCGACGCACCGCACCCGACCAACTGGGACCGGCTGTCTTACTCGACATGTGTATACAGGTTTGTTTAAAATAATTTAATTTTTTTTATTAAATATAAACAGTTTTGAATCAAATATAATAAATATTTACTGTTATCTGATATTTACTTTGGAGAGAAACAATTATGTAATATTATATGACCTTGACCAATAGTATAAACAATCGAAATTTAACTAAATATCCCATAAATAATGATTATGTAAAATAAAAATAATTACAAAAATTACCTCTTACAACGAGTAAGAAGTGGTTTGTGTGTATATGAGCGATTATTAAGTCATTAATTTTAATCTTACTGTAATAGCTGTTACTTAGTTACATAAGATGGATGCTGTGGTTTCCTGTAACTGAGGAAGCATATAGACTTGTAACTAGCATAATTTATTTAAGCATGTCATGTGTATTCCTTGTTGGAGATCCATTTAAAATAAAAATAAGATGCCTCACGAATAGGCAGCCACTATTACAATGAATTCATATAGTATCAAATAATATATTATTTAGCCTAAGGTATACAATAACAAGTATTCATATTTTTCAGGTTTGCAAAGGAATGGCATATTTAGAACGACATAATTATATTCATCGAGACTTAGCCGCAAGAAATTGTTTAGTAGGAGATGAAAATGTAGTCAAGGTAAGCTTGAATTTGTTTAGTCCAATATTTTATTTGGAGTGAAACGATTGTAATATTTTATCTGTGGGATATTTTTCCAGGTTGCAGATTTCGGTTTAGCGCGATATGTTCTAGACGATCAGTACACAAGTTCTGGCGGTACGAAATTTCCTATAAAATGGGCTCCACCCGAAGTTCTCAATTACACGCGATTTTCATCTAAGTCCGACGTTTGGGCGTTCGGTACGTATCATCATTACATTTGTTCTTTAAAAAGTAATAATTTTTAAAAACATTCGACTGAACATGAAACGATTATTTATTTATGTTATATTTCACCCATCGATTATATAAAAATAATCGAAATCCGTGATTTCAGTCACATCACTATCAAAGTTATCGAAAAATAATCATAGCTATTATGTTATACAAATATAATAAAATGCCTACATTCATATTTAAGTAGCCTTTAAAAAAAGCATAATTTAAATCTTTAGACCGTCAATCTACTAAAATTATAATATAATTGATTTGGTATAAAATATGAGTAATTTGTATTTGTAATCATTACAGGAGTCTTAATGTGGGAAGTATTTACGTGTGGAAAAGTACCCTATGGTCGAATGAAGAATTCGGAAGTAGTAGAAATGGTCCAGAGAGGACAGGTGCTCGAAAAACCTAAGGGATGTTTAAATGAAATTTATAATGTAAGTAGAATCATCATCCATATCTAAAGTAAACTAAATCTATAAAATTTCAGATGGATTTACTTATTTTTGTTTATTTAATCATACATAATATAGTATAGATGTAATAAATATATTCTAAGATAATATTATTTTAGCACCTGGATTTTTATTATATTTACGTAATAGTTTTAACTTTTTTCTCTCAAATATAAAAGCATAAAAACTTCGGATTTTTTTTAATTTTTTATGTTAAATAATCGCTACTTAGTTTAAATGATCGATATCAGGAAGCTTTCTTAACTCGCTGCTCTAATGAGACAGCTCCGTTTAAAAAAACAATCGATGAATCGTTTAGTTTTGTAAAGAGTATTTTTTTTCTTGACATTTATATGATACAATATATGGTTCAGGTAATGAAAGCATGCTGGAGGCACGCGCCCGAGGAGAGGCCGTCGTTCCGGCTGCTGAAGGAGGAGCTGGCCGGCGTGGCGCAGAGCGTGCTGGCCGATTGACTGCGCCTGCTGCTGCTGCTGCTGCGCCCCGCGCCCCCCGGCCCCGCGCCCGCCCCCGCCCCCGCCACGGCCACGCTGCCGCGCGCGCGTCGCGTGCACGCCGCCTCGCCCGTGTGACACGACTCGGCACACAGATAACCAATACTATCACACTGAGCATAGACTCGAGCTCAGGCCCTTATAGTTTTGGTTATCTTTTGCACGAGTCGTATAATATTGGTCCCTATGAGACTCGATTTACATGATCGATTCGGTTTCGATTTGATAAATTCTTATTTTTTTTTATTTTCTGACTAGATGTAATCTGTTTTCAATTGCCTTCATGCTATTGCATGCATGCATGCATGCATGGTAATAAATTTATCTGGTTCTTAGCTATTTTTAAAACAAATAATAAAATGCGTACAGAACACATGGGTAATTATTGTAACACTCAAGTAAAGTATCCGTTGATGAAGATTCATGAGATTGCCATTAGATAATTAAACACGTTTGGATGTTATGAATATGATCAAGAAAATTATATCAGATTTTAATTGTTATGTAATTGAACATGAAAATCGAGTCCTGTCCTATGTTTTAAGTTTACGACCTCGACTACCATCGTACCTTCCTTCGATTCTCCATACAAATCAAGCTTAAAAATTACATTTTAAATTTTCATGCTTTTGATTGCTTACCATCGTTTTATTATGTAATATGGCTACTCATGTCTTATTTACAAAATATGGAATTGATCGCGTTTATAATAAATCGATTTACATTTTTGGCGACCTGGTAATTGTTTTCAAGTCAATAGACATGCCATACATTAAACCTTTATTATAAAAGAGCACCATTTCTCCAGCGAACCCCTCTTTATTATTTGAGGTGATTAAAAGAATTGTGGCAACAGCAGCTTAATGATATTTATATAAAAGTATTCAAAAGGAACATTTTTAGATTATTATTATATTGAATCGATACAAGATGTCACAATAGCACAATATATATTTCTGTAGTGATTTTTTATTAAGAGCAAAATTTACAAGTGAATAATAGTTTATCATGTGCACTAATGTGTCAATTTATTATAAATATTACATTAGCTTGTTATAAATATGTAATTCAATTGATAGATATTTACAAAAGTGCTCGTCGATTTATGTATTGTATAATGAAATACTTTATATGTAAAATAGTTTTAATTGCTCATAAATGTAACATATCATTTTTTTATGATGGCATTCAATGATATTGTCATGTACGAAAACTTTAACAATATTCATTTCTGCATATAATTTACATATTATTAATATTAAATTATATCGATTTTGAGTTCGTATTCGAAGTTGTAATTGGAATTATTTAGCATTTTTAATAATAATTGAAGGAAATCAATATTATTTTAATTGATAAATGTATCTGTATAATGAAGAAGTTTCCATATATATTAATTATAAAGATATAAGCAAAATGAGACAAAAATAAAAAAAGATCCATTCCAATGTGACGATTGGAATGCTTGCAAAAATAATTTCGTTCTATGCTACAATGCCATTTTACGGATACTACTTCCATTGTAGTGATATAAAAATCGCTACGGAAGTAGATGGGACAATTCATATCAAAGACGAGTTAAAAAAAAGTTATAGACTTAAATAATTATTCCCTCGGTAATTTATTAAAGCATTATAAATATTTTTAGTGGTTTATTAATTTCGATCGACAAATTGATATAATAAGTTTGTTATCAACATTTTCAGTATAATCAACATTGTGAAACTTCTCCATTGTGTGTATATATTGGGTTTTCTAAAATAAATTATTAATTTTTAACATGTACACATGACATTAACTTTTTTAACTGTCCAAAATGTAGTTACAAACACGTATAATGAAATCATTATCCGGAAATAAATAAACAAGGCAACCAGTTTAACCGTCCACTGCCAAAATTACAAACAAATTGTTAATAAAAACGACAGCTAAATGCTTATATTATTAAATATGCCAATGTCTTTGTTTCGGTCTTGTAGTGTTCATTATACTCAATAAGTAATATTGAATATGTCTAGTCGCTTTGTTATGTAACGCACATTCAACACAACTACCCCTAGCTATTCTGTATGTTTGTACAATTATTATTGTAATTTATCATATCATTATCCAATATAGGTTTTACTGTGTAAATGTAAGTTTGAATTTAAAGTGTCAGTTAATACAAGCGTACTACCGTCGTCAAAACATTTAAGACTACACATAACTATCATTATAGATGCCCCCCATCGTTAGACCCGAATCTAATTTTATATATCTTTATTTACAATAGAAATTTATCTTAATTCTGCCTCGTCTATTATTAATAAAATTTGTTTGTCTTTATGTATGTATTAAATAAAGATATCGATATATTATTTTATCGGGTTAAATTAAACTGCTAGAAGCTGTACAAATACATAAATCATAATGTACAAATACTATAAACAACGAATATTAGTTTTGTAACATTACAACATAACATTGTACTAAGTTAGAATAGAACAATGAAGACTAGGTTTCAATAAAAAGTAAATGTGTATTTAGTACACTCTAGAAAATGAAAACTTAGCTGAAAACTGTATTTTTTTTTCTCATAAAATTACGAAAATTGACAAATTAATACTTTAGTTTACATTCTTTTAGGGTTGTCTTAAATTATTGCAGTTGAAAAATTTATATAAAATTAAACACATTCCTGTAGTTTTGTAAAATATTCATTTGTGATTAAAAACCTAGTCATATTTTAGCAAATGAAAATAAATACAAATTTGGTTTTTATATAGGTGAGTCGCTTTAGGCACTTTAGTGAAACAATTTTGTTTGTCGATTTAATAGTTAAATCAATATATAGATTTCAACCTGTTTAAGCTTTCATAATACTAATCAAATTGTCCAATAATTTACAATATTAAAACATAAAGATTATATATTAACATTGTCATTGTCGAGCATATCATTGTAGTGCAGTATTTAGTTATCGTGAGGCTTTTTATTCACTAAGCAGTTGTTTAGAGATTCAGAAGTAGAACGTGTAGTGTGTATCTTATATAGATGCTTATGAATCTCTAGCTAAATATATAATTCAAAGTGGATAAGTAAATACCGTCCCAATAAGGCAATGAGGAAAGATGTTTGTGATAGAATGATTATTGTAAATTATTGTGTTGGTTCGCGATTTACTCCACAATGAAAAATCTCTAATATGATTTTTGTCCGAATTGTGATCCATCACATAGTAGCGACACAAGTGTGCCAATTATTTGTATAGGTACTTTGTATTGACTTTATGTAGATATAATTTTAAGTATTTGCGACTGAATAATGTTATTTTAATTTTCGATGAAAATATTTTCGTATTGCGATATCTCATGTTGTAAAAATATAATTCTTCATTATCATGTATTTATTTTATGATGTTAATGATTAATTTCCTCGTATATTACGTAATTAAATGATTAATTACAACTATTAGTGATGCTTTGTAATTATTAGAGATAATTATGCAAATATGTTATGTATCTATTATGTTGCATATTTAATTGTAATAAAATCGAATTAATCTGTCATTATCAACAAAAACATACAAAATAGTAATTCAACAAGAATATTTAATTATAAAATTAATGTTTGCTTTGGAATTGTACAGCAATTAATTTGTATAACTGTTTTGTAAGTAAACATATTATAGAAAATACTACAGCGTTATTTTATTGCCGCCATTTATTAAATTCCATATAAAGCCTATTCCAACCACAACAGGAATAAACCCAAATAACAACTGACAATTGACACCGAATTAATGCGATATCAATTGACGCGATATTATTGGTCGAGATCTTGAATAATCTATGATATTCACTAATTCACTATGGAATATGGATTCGGTAAAATATGGCAAATATTGTAAATGTAATCAGAACTTCGAAAGTTAAATAAATGTGGTTATACCTAGTTAATTGGAATAGTGTTGTATTATAAATAATGGTAAATTAATTAAGAACTGTTTATAGTGCATAATACAGAACAATTAGAAAATCGCATGCAATTTGTAAGTCTTCGGTGTGTTTAAATTTATTCCTACTTCGATTGAAATAGGGTATACAAAAAAGGCAGGAGTTACTTAAAAAAGTTACACCAACTTGCAATATTAATTTATTTCTTAATAACACGTGTATCTTAAATACATACAGATAGATAATAATTGTAAATATCAGTTACATCTAAAAAAAAAGACAAATAAAATTTATATTATAAATTGCTAGTTATTTGAATATTACAGTTTTGTTATAAAAGTAGTTTTTCATTTTTTAGATAACATACTATTTTGATATATTTTACCACAGTTACTTGATGTTTTAGAACATCGGGAGGGTTTCTTACTATGTTTAAAGAACAACAGATAAGTTTTGACTAGTTAATTTTAACATATTTGGGTTGGGACACGTTTACACAAGATAAACTTCATCAAAAAAAATTAAATGTTTTAAGAATATTTTTGGGGTATAACTTTATTGTATACTTTTAAAATATTCATTTTAATTATGAATAAGGTATTTTCAAAAAGACTGTGTGTTTGTCTGTTAAAAAAAATTCATTATAATGTTTATTTTTTGAAACAATTGCTACAAATAACAGAAGTGTTTATTTATTAAGCAAATACAAACAAGTTAGGTTAAGCTTTGTGTTTACCTCATTTGCAAATGCATACATTAAAGGCACAAATTGATATCAATGTGTTGGACATTTCACAAATGGACTAGGAAACATTTTTTTTATATTTCAATAATCATAACTATCAAAGTATAAATTACCAATTAAAATTATAATGTGTTTAAAAATAAGATATTTTTATTATCCTTGCAATTAATAATAAACACTACTACTGTTTCACCTCAGTCACTTATCAGAGCAAAAACCCTTTTGTTGTGAGGCATGAAGGGGAGCTGTGTCCTCTCCAGCCCGAACTGCTTGCGGTACAAACCTTAGGCGCCTGTACAAGCACTTAGGATGTCAGTACACTAAAATCACATGGTTAGTCCATGGTTACATTTTACAACAAATAATATTATGTCAGTTTATATATGTAACGATTAGCATATAATATTAATCATGAAATAAAAAAAAATATACTTATATTAAAGATGGTAATGCAAAACTTTGAATTGTTATCTTGAATTAAGTTAAAAGCAAAAAAGACTTTTCAATGTTATATTAATAATTTAATTAAATAAATATTATGTAAGTACTTAATGTACGGTTCCATTTCACAACAGAAAATTTAGTGTAAATAAAAAAAAAATTAAATTATTTGTTTCTAAATTTTATATTTGGAATAATAAATCACTCAATCAAATATACCACCATATCATTTCACCATACTAGATAAGAGTACTTATGTAAGTTGTATGCTTTAAACTAGATTATAATATTATTCAATTAAATAACGACTTACCCTGTATTTCTTAGGAGAACAATCGTATTTTTTTTTTTTAAATTAATAATATAATTAATTGAATTTTAACGTAAATTACGATTTCAGGTAAGTATTAAACTAAAAACAAAGTATTATTAAAGCTTCATGAACACCAATTCTACTGTGAAGATGTTCAAATGGGTGACATTTGACTAAAGTCTAAACTTTTTATAAACAATCATATATGTTATTCAATCTGTGATATCTTTTGCAAGATTTATCTTTATTGTGTAATACATTTAAGTTAAAAAAAGAAGTTTAGAATCATTATTTTCAAGAATTAGTCTTATAAACATAATCTCAAATTCACATAATTTCTTTTTACTAGGTATTTATTTAATCTATTTATTTAAGAAAAAAAAAATACATTCCAATATTTAATGTTGGATTGGAATAAATCAAAAAGAGTTTTTATTAATATCGTGATATTTATTATTACTATAAACTTACTCTTAAAAAACAATGTAGAAGTTAAAATGGCAAGAACTACATAACTATACTGTAACATGGAATTTAATAGATAATAATTATTTCCCTTTCACTAAAAAGTTATGAATCAATTTGAATATGAAGTTTAATTTAATCCATTGGTTAATGGGTTTCAGCTATGCCAACACATTAAATATAATAAAGTTATATGACTAGGCAATCATAATCTTGATACTATAGATAAAAATAAAATAGAAGTTGGTTCGTCATGACATATGTTCAGACAAAATGTTTTTAACTTTTTGTATTGTTATATATTTAAAGGCATTAATTATTTATTAGTAAATCTCAACCTAAAATGTAATCCAATTATATTGATTTACTGTTTTTTAATAATTGATTACCTTATTAATTATACTGGGGCAATTTACTTAAATGCTATGACTATTAAATAAAGTAGTTTGGTGTAACATCATTTTGTTACCTTAATGAAGATTTCAGTATAATATTTAAAAAAATATCCAGGTCTTTTATATTTTGTGAATTATTCAAACCTTTAAAAAATTAATTCATAGTCTCATAATTTACAAAATGAAAAACTATAACAAGTCTGCATACTTTTCTACATGTTAGACTATTTAATTGGATTTAACTTATATTTTAGGTACTCAAGTGATGTTTAAAACTAACTACAAAACCTTTATTACATATCGGTGGGTAGAATATCCGGAATTAGATACTGACAAAGGTCCATTTCTGAATTCACAAATGTCACTTTCCCTGCGGTGTTTTCATTGAGCCTACAAAAAATATGGAAATACAAGGCATAGGAATTAGCACACTTGAAGTTTGAATGTATGTGGGGAACTACTAGTTATTCATTAAATTGAATATTATAGATATGGTATATTATTGGGTTTAAATATCCAAGTATATAAAAATGTTCTACGTCAAGGTTAGGCACTTACCATCCTTTTATAACCGCCCAGCATCCAGAAAAAAAAGTTGGTGCATTTATTATAAGACAAACGCCGAGTCTCTCTGGATAATGTCTGCTCAGGAGCCAAATCAAATTTTTAAGAACTTGGTAATCCATACATGATAATGTAAAATTGCTTAAGTCGAAAACTATGCACAAGTTATCTACAACCTCTTCAAAACATTTTTTGCTAGCATCCTCCTGTTAAGACATTTCATATGTTATATAATGATCGTAAAAACATAAATATTTTGTATTATGTGTATTTACTTACCAAGCAGTACACAATAAACTTTGTCAGGTCATCAATATTTCTATCATTAGAACCATGATTTTTGGCCGGAATGTAAATAATTGGTCTGCCAATAATATCTCTATGACGGAGCACTCTAGCCATATTTGCATACTTTTCAATAATTTCTTTGTTCTCATGCAGATTAGAGACTCCATATTCAACTCTCCATTTGTTGGTTTTTAGTATTGCCTTTAATTATTATTTATAATTAGGATAGAATTTTATATTAATAAAATAATTTTGATTTGCCCTGTAATCTTAACGTGAAATTTACAAATACATATTTAACTATTGCTTATAAGGAAAATTCTGATGACTTATTTCCTTATTTATATTTTATATAAAACGAATGAAATTATGGAATTCCACGCAAAACTAGCAGTGTATTTATAATTAGTACTTATTAAATGTATCATCAAAAGTAATATATCATTTCTTTACCTGAAAAGCGTTATCAACTGTTTTAAAAGCTCTTAGATATCTTTTAAGGGAATACTCGTTGTGGTATTGCGTTGGGTCCGCATCGGCGATTAATTTCATCCTTTCCTTTAATTGCCTGTAATCCTCTTCTATAATAGGTGCTAAATCTTCTGTCATGGTCAAAAGATTTTAAGGTCACTTGGTGGTGATTCCTAATTATTTATGTATATGAAAAAAGGGAAACAAAAATATTAATAACTAAAAAGCAACTGCACTATAACTTTATTCAATTAAATAGGATTTGACAATATAATCACATTATCACACCTTACAATAAGCACTCAAAGTCAAGAGCGTTGTCACTGTCATATCTGACGTTGAAAGTTTGACATGACTTATTAATGGTGACATTAAACAATGCTACCATTTTATATTTTTCCCGCTGCTCCTTTTGCAATGTACGTATAAATAATGAGTATAATGTACTTTTATATTTCACTTCTAGTTGTATGTTTACAGAAAAATATTTTAATTTTGTCACTTTTTAAATATATATATAATTTATGAAGATTTTTTAATTTTTTTCATAGTTTTACTCTCAGTATTATGCAATCGCAAAATTTGTTTGGCATGGTAATAACAATATGTTTCAAAAGTAACCAATACCAGGTTTGAAGAAGTTCTTATATTCTATTAACTTCAGTCTCATAAATTGTTAATTTTTAATCTGGAGAAATACTGAAATGTAATTCTGTATTAGAGAGATTTGAGTCATACCAATATATAAAAATTATAATATATAAGCAAAAAGATTTAGCAAGATATTCTTGCCAGCGATCAGATCAATCATTATATAAAACTGGTATTTACCAGCGGCTTCGGTCTTGTGTTAGTTGAGTTGGGGTGGGGTTGTATACAAAACTAGTCTATGTCCTTCCTTGGGGTTAAGGCTTCATACCAAGCTTCCAAAATCAGTTCAGTGGCTTAGCCGTGAAAGCGTAACAGACAGGCAGATTAATTTTATATTTACAGACAAATGACGGTCATATTTTTTTTAATACTAAAAATAATTATTTGTTTAAAATTAATAACCAGTTACTAGTTAGTTACTAACTAGTTACTAGTTAGTTAATAACTAGTAACATAACCAACAAGTGTAAGTTGGAACGAGTAATGAATTTATAATTGCTATATCTATAAATAACTTTGTTGACGTTGTAAATAAGTTTTGTCATTTATAACGAACAATAATAATAGCGAATAGAAACACTTAATTGACATAGTTAGCCAGGTATTATGTCTGTATGTATGTATATATTTGATGGTATTACAATTTTTTAATATCCCCGGAACTATTCTGATTATTTCGTTAATAGACGTTCAACGGGATTTAGCGATCTTAAAATAAATAAATTGACGAACTGAGTGAAAGGTGAGAGAAAAAGTCTATTTATTTAGGTATCTGCTGTGCTGTGTCTGTTCTAAATTTTCAATAAAAACTCTGTTTAGTATTCTGAACAATGTCAAAACAACAAAGCATTGACAAGCTTTTCTATTATGGAGCATTCCAGCATCTATTTTTGCCTGTCTGTTCGTTATAAATTCAATCGTATATTAGGTCCGACAATAATATACGTACGTACGTACGTAACGTACTATAATAGTACGTTAGTAGGTACGTATTTAATACTTTTAACATACTGTCCTTTTAGTACTTAATTAATTTTAAAAGTAGATAGTAAAAATAGATAAATATGAATCTATTTTATACTAATTTTTTCCTTTGCTTTGCTGAACTTTCTTAAGTGAAAAGTTGTAGAATTATTATTATATTATTGCGAAAATGAGTTTCTAAAATTACTTTTGAGACTTTTAGTAATTAAGTAATCATTAAATTATTTATTGTACAGTCAGCTTCATATATTAAGTACATAATATAATTATTGCATTTTTTTTGTCTTACGCTTCCATCCTAGTCAATTTATGCGTAATTACACTAAAAGCACTTGATGGGCTTAATGTGTTGCTTCATTAATAAATTAGCCCATACTTAAAAAAAACAAAATCTATCACTTTCTCAACAGCAATCTTAGCAAGTTCTAGATGTTGTCGATTAATCGGTACATTAGTATACCAACATTCAACCAATGATTAAATTATGTTTTTAGCTTTGGGACATAATTTAAACTTTACTTAATAACAAATTAATACATCTTAATCTTAATAATATTATAATGCAAAAGTTTGGATGGATGTTTGTTACTGGACAACGCCAGAACGGCTAAATGGATGAGGATGAAATTTTTCACAGAGATAGTAAAGTAGCCTATGTGCTATTCAAGACTATAATCTGAGTCTGCAATAGCACATAGGCTATTTTTTATCTCAAAAAAATGCACGGTTCCATTTATTCATGTGATAGACATCATTTTGATTTTCACAGAGCAAGGGATCGACATGATTGTTTGCGTAGTGGTAGTTTAGGCTTATCATGGAATGATACTTTTTGCTGCTGAAGATAAAAACAGAGCTCGAGTTGAAGCCCAAGCATATTTAGACAATTTAGCAGTCAACATATCTAGAGCAAAAGAAGTTGACACGATGTACACGCAAGCCATACGACAAGGATATCACCACACTCAACCACTCAAACGCATTCCACACAGAACCGGACTAATAAACGAATGCGTTGGAACCACGAAATTAACGAAGAAATAATAAGGTTGTTTTTCAAAGTTCTAGACACTAATAGAACATCATATAGGAAAATACTACAAAAAATTATTGACAAATTGCCACACCTAGTACATATTAGCGAACAAAGAATAGCTGACCAAAGAAGTGATAATGAACAATAAACTGATACCCAATAGTCGATTAGAGGAACTAAAACAAGAGGTTAATAATGAAATTGGTATAACAAACAAAGAAACTTATGTAAATAGTGAACAAAACCCAAAATGTAATAAAAATAATGATATCATTGACCTAAATAATATACAAATAAATGACGATGTACAAAAATAAAATAATACAACCGAAACTAAACTATATGTAAATACAGAAATAGATGAGACCTTTCAGCATGCTCTAGAATATTTCAGAACTACTGATACAATTTCTCGACATTACATACCGAAACAAAATACTTCAAAAAATTTTGCTAAAATAATAATATATATCAATACATCAATTTTACCCAAATATATAGACGCAAAAACTACATTAGAAAGCCAACAAACAACCAAATACTCCGCAGCATGGACAGCAGCTAAACTCAATGGAACAAAACTAAGTATCCCTTATCATAATAAGAATAAAAGCCCTCAAGTCAAATCCCAGAAACCGAATTGGCAGAAAAGGTTAGAACGTAAAATACTCAATTTGAGGAAATATATAGGTAAACTAACACAAATAATAAATGGAAACAATAGTCGTACGCTTAAATCAGAAGTAGAATGTTACAAAGTCCACACCTTGCACGAGGAACCTAATGTACAACTGACACAGTTTTTAGACACACTCAAACAAAAATTGTCAGTTCTTAGTTGCCGCCTTAAAAGGTATTTAGCATGCACAGCTCGAAAAACTGAAAACGTCCAATTCAAAAATAACGATAGAAAATGTTACCAAAATATCCGCAGTCAACCCACTAATTTAACCAATCATTGACTGCCTCGTTGGTCTAGTGGCTAGATATAAGGCCTCAGACTCGGTGGTCCTGGGTTCAATTCCCAGGTCGGGCCAATAAATAGTTATTGGGGTTTTCTGTCAGAAAATTCTCAGTAGCAACCCGGAGTCTGGAAGTTGGAAGTGTGTACACTCCCGTGCCTCGGAAAGCACGTAAAGCCGTTGGTCCTGCGCCTGAACTCTTTCCGGTCGTGTCGGATTGCCGTCCCATCGGATTATGAGAGCTAGGGAATAGTGAGTGCACCTGTGTTTGCGCACACACTTGTGCACTATAATATCTCCTGCGCAGTTGGCTAATCTCTCTTGAGATTGGCCGCCGTGGCTGAAATCGGCCAGGAGGACGTTAACCAATCATACAAACAACCCAAACATACACGACATAACTCTGCTACTAAATGACGAACTAAGAAAATTCTGGTCCAATTTATGGGAAACTCCTATCAAACAACGATAAGGCTCAATGGATCAAGGAAGAACTTCATAAGCACTAAACTACTAAACCGATGGAATTCCAACATATTCCAATAGCGACATTCTATACAGTATTAAAACGATTACATAAATGGAAAGCACCCGGTCCCGATCGAATCCATAACTACTGGTATAAGAAATTCACTCATATTCACCCCTATCTATACACCCATATTAATAACTTTATTATAAACCCAAGCTCAATGCCTCAATATATAACAAAAGGTATCACTTACATGCTTCCCAAAAATCTCAATAACACAGCAAATCCCTCTAAATACAGACCATTTACTTGTCTTCAAACAATTTACAAAATCATTAGCGCATGCCTTACATACACTATTTACAAACATTTAGAACAAAACACGATTTTAGAAGAACAACGATAAGGATACAAATAACATAGCCAAGGATGTAAAGAACAATTAACCATAGACACAGTTATCCTTAAACAAGTCCAAAAAATGAAAAGTGATCTATTTACAGTTTACATTGATTACAAAAAAGCATTTGATTCCGTACCACATAGCTGGTTAATAAAGATTTTACACATTTACAAAATTAATCCACGAATTATACATTTCTTACAGCACGCTATATCTACATGGACTACTAACCTTACACTCAATTTACAAAATAAAACTATTGAAACGGATGAGTATAAAATAAAGCGCGGTATTTTTCAAGGAGATACTTTAAGCCCTCTATGGTTCTGCCTTGCCTTGAACCCTCTTTCTACTTTATTAAACTCTACTATTTGTAGATCTGGATATACACTACAATACAAAACTAGTTTGACAAATAAGAACGAATCTTTAAATATTAACTACTCATTTTACATGGACGATTTAAAATTATTTTCTTCAACAGAAAAGGCGCTTAAAGGTTTAATTAAGTTAATAGAAGGCTTCTCCCAAGACATTAAAATGGAATTTGGCATCGATAATGTAAAATTAATGCCATAAAGTCAGGTCAGAACCATCAAATGCATTATCAACTACAAACCGGAGAAATAATAGATCCCTTAGGAGAAAATGATACATATAAATATTTGGGTTACAATCAGGCTAAACAGATTTTAGACAAAGAAACTAAAATGAAACTTAAACAGCAATTTACCTACAGACTAAATAGCATAATGAAATCACAACTTAATTCTAAAAACATAATTAAAGATCCGATAAAAAACTCACACCATTGAACTTACAGGATATAAACACGCAAAGTAGTGAATTACAAATAAATCAGCACGCTAAAATAAGTGAATGGATCCGGAAGTCACTGCACGGAAGACATCGTCAAGACCTATGCCGTATTATCATCGACAAAAATGCATCCAACACTTGGCTGAGTCGGGGTGAGTTTTTCCCTGAGACTGAAGGGTTTATGATCGCAATACAGGATCAAGTTATAGAGACCCGCAACTACCAGAAATACATAATGAAAATAACCAACTTAAGCATAGACTTATGTAGACGACGCAATAGTGTTTCAGAATCGATACAGCATATAACTGGCGCATGTAGAGCAATAGCTCACACAGATTACAAGTACAGACACGATCAGGTTGCAAACATAGTACACCAAGAACTTGCTCTGAAATACAAATTAATATCTGACAAAATAGCAAATATACACCCAATATTGTACTTGAAAACACTACTCACAAATTATACTACGACAGAGCCATACTTACAGATCGCACAGTTTATTATAATAGACCTAATATTACAATAGTCGACAAGATACAAAAAACAGCCTTTTTAATTGATATAGCCATACCTAACACACACAATCTGCAAAGCACCATAAACGAAAAACTCACAAAATAAACCGAACTAAAAGAAGAAATAGCACGTATGTGGCACTTGCAGAAACTTACAATAGTCCCTTTAATTCTCTCTACAACCGGCGTCATACCCAAACAAATGCCATACATCCTTAAAAGCTTTAAATCTTCCAAATTTTATTTTTGTTAATATGCAGAAAGCTGTAATTCTGAACACATGTCGAATTGTACATGCGGATTTCTTGCAACAGAACGTGAACGGGAATTGCTTTAAAGTGATAAGGTCTTACTTAATAAGTCTGCCCATTTGGCTTCGGTCCGTGGGTACGATGTAAATCCCGGCTCTAAGCCGAGCTGTTAAGAAATATATAATAATAACAATAATAATAACTTTATTGCATACTCACAAAGTAAAAAAAAAACAAAACAAGACAAATAACAAGAAAAAAAAAAGTGTATTTAAAAGGAGTAACTTATAAAGAATTTTTATTAAAAAAATATAAATTCTGAAACATTTAGGTACGTGCTTAATTATTATCCTATAAATAATTAAAAAAAAAAAGATTTAATAAATGATTTAATAAAAATAAAGATTTAATAAATCTTAGGATTGTAATATTCATTTACTCAATAATTATGTAATATTTGTTCATCACTATCAAAATATAGTCTTGAATAAAGTACTACAGCTTAGATCTTATGTTCTGTATTTAAAAAATTTTTAAATACTGTTTTATATTTGGTTAAGCTCCGATTCATTTTAAGAGAGAAGACCATTAGATGCGTCGAAGTTTGGAATATGGCCAACCCGATTTCTGAAGTCAGCGATCGTGCAGCAGAAACTGTAGCCGATATCCACACGATCAGGCTGCCAGTTGATCCAGTTGAAAGCGGCGTTATTACGACATCTGTCCGTGCAGAATTGTAATCCTCGAGCCTCAGCCAGAGTATAGTAAGGGTTGTTGATACTAATAAAAGCAGTACCACGGCGTCTAGATGCATCGTAAACCACCTGAAACACAATTTTTTTTTTTTTTTTGTAAGAAATATCATAGTAGTATGCAAACATAAACTGAAAATATATTGTATTGAATAAGGACCTGATTGAAATATAAAGTATATGATACTTGCCTTGTAGAAGTATTGAGGTACTGGTACTCGATTGTTAGGCTCTAAGAAAATATTTACAAAACGTCCATTGCCGTCACGGAGTTGGGTCACACCGAAAGTACCAGTGTAGATGACGGTATTGTATCCTGCTACGCCAATTCTTCTACGAAGGTTCTACGGAGATCGAATAAAAGCACTTTAATAAAAATATATATTTGTTTGAGCACAAAATACTTCACTATTAATTTTATAATATAATTAACCTATGTGGTTTTTTTGCAAACATTTTCTTACTTTACATTTAATATCATAACGATAAATAGAACGTTCTAGGAATGCATAAACAATAAACGTAATTAAATTTACTACTTATAAACTCAGTTTGTTAGTTTTTACAAGTAGGAATCCATACAATACCTGCTCAAGGTTGTTCCAGTTACCAGCATTGAATGGTTGCCATTGTGGTGCAGCGTTAATAAAGAAGAAAGTAGATCGCTGTGCAGATGCAAATACGTGGTCACTTTTAGCAGTGAGATGACCACGGGCTAAGAACTGAGTGGTAGTGATGTATCGTCCAACCATGTCAGTTCCTACTAATCTTCCAATAATATTTCGTTGGTTATTTTGTGTGTAGATATTGTTTATATCAACACCAGGGAAGAATGTACCCGCTGAAATAATAATTAATAATCAGCAGTTGTTATAACTCAAATCGTGGTAAACATTTTTGTAGTGCTTAAACATCTGTAACTTACCAAGCCAGCTTGGTCTGTCGACACCGGTTTGGTGAACAGCATTAGTGGGGTTTTGGTCATACCAAACGTATAAAACTTCCATTCGGTTTTGGTCGAAACAGGACCAGTATACAGTGTGAAAGACATTGTTAACAATAAATCCTGACCTGCAAAGAGTTTAAATAAAACATAAATAGGTACATGTTTAATGTAAAACTGCATACATTAACAAAACAATTTCATTTGCATACCTAATTACAATGTTGTTATTAAAACATCTTTGGCCTGTTTGCTGTGATTCATAGAAAGGATGATTTGAACACGTCAATAGTCCGAATGCTCTATTCCCATTTAACCATCCTGCACCTGATACGAGATTACCGCTAACGCATCTCGCATTCTAAATACAAAATATTTAAACAATTATATTCATTTCAAATATAATATGACGCATACTTAAAAAAAAAAAAATCTTACAGCAGTTTGAACACTTGACATTATGTTGGGATGAGCTATGACTCGGTTCGTTCCTGGACATGATACGATGATCTCTTCATTTGCGTTAAGATGGATTAGACCACTGTTTCCAGTCGGTGCCAGGAAAGTATTCCTTGATCTATGGATATAGATTGGCTGAGGCTGTCCAAGATCTCCATTGACTCGAAAAGTGCATGCTATAAACAAAAACAGTAAGCAATAGCTTTAATTCTTTTATTATATGGATTAGTCGTTTATTTATTTAACCAGCACAAGTAAAATTTAATGATTTAATGCTAAGCTGTTATGATTTTACAGTAAGACTATTTACCATTGCGTGTTGTAGCAGTTGATGACACATTAACCCATTTCTGTTCTTCAATCTCAAGCCACTTATCAAGGTAGTCTTCAAACTCTTCTTCGCCCAATTTGAAGGCTAATTGCTCTGGATTTGGTAGCGTGGCTGGGATAGCGCTCACGGCTATGATGGCTGATACGATCGCAAGGATCAGGCGGAACATTGTCGGTCAGTTGTCGGTTGCGACGACCAAAAGCAAAGGCCCGTCGGCGCCTTATGTGGAACAGTATCACTGACACACCTTTTCATATGATATTTATACGATATCCATATCTTTTTTAAGCAAATAGAAAAGGTCTCGAGATTTGAGACGATAAAGAGATTATTTTAAGTAAATCATCACGGTAGTTGATTATGATAAATCATTTGGTATGTTCTTAATCATTCAATTAATATTAATATATATCATACTACTATAATACTACTCGTCCAGGCTTCACTCGCGGTAAGTTGAAAATTATATCGATAATAGAACACTAATCATACCGAGTCCCTTCGACCGGTGGAGTAATATATTAGTACTTCTTTAGCACGACACCTCTTTTTACCCCAATAACGTATATTTCATGTTTTAATATATTAATGTGTTAATAAAGAAATGACAGTTTGAACGAGGTAATTGGATAAAGTAGAAGATTGAAAGATTGCTTAAAGCTAAAATTTTCTCAATAACATTTCTTAGTACGCCTCTAAATTATCTATAGTAGATCTCTTCATAATTTAAAATCTCTTTTAATAATAAGAGTAATCTATTTTTTTTAAATGTACGTTGATAGTTAAGTCTGTAAGGACTTTAACATATTTAGTTGGTAAATATTACTTTGTATTAAATTTATAGTATTTTATTCAGGTTGGATTAATAATTTAAACGAATATTAAAGTTTCTTGTGTGTTCCCAAGGTTTGAATCCGTGTTGCATGTCTATGTGTGTGTTCGTTTTTATGAAGGCCATGTATTTATTAAAGTTTCTCTCGCCTCGCATATCTTTTTAATTAATATTTCTTTCCTAGTTTAATATCGTCAATATTCATCAGTTTCTTATAAAAAAACTTTTCATTGATTCATGATTACATATTACACTATATATATTGAATATAAGAGTTAATATTTAATTTAAGTTGATACTGCGACAGTTGACAAATTAAACGCAGATTCTGTGTCTTATACGTAAATTATTCGGTCTTTGAATATTTGTCGTTACACAAAAGCTTAAATAGATCGTTATCGTTTGAATCTAATTCAATTTATTTTCATAACTACTTAAAATATAACACTTTTGTGAATAGCTTAGTAACGAAATCTAATATTTTTAAAATCAATGGTAAACAATGAAGTAAATAATTTTTCAAAACACTAAGTAATAATATTTATAATAATGTCCTCCAGACCGATTTCGCCCATGGCGGTCAATCTCAAGAGAGATTAGCCAACTGCGCAGGGTATATTATAGTGCACAAGTGTGTGCGCAAACAAAGGTGCACTCTCTCTTCCCTAGCTCTCATAATCCGATGGGACGGCAATCCGACACGACCGGAAAGAGTTCAGGCGCAGGACCAACGGCTTAACGTGCTTTCCAAGGCACGGCAATGTACACACTTCCATCTTCCAGACTCCGGGCTGCTACTGAGAAATTTCTGACAGAAAAACCCAATAACTATTTATTGGCCCGATCTGGAAATTGAACCCAGGACCACCGGGTCTGCGGCCTTATATCTAACCACTAGACCAACGAGGCAGTCACACACTAAGTATAATTATGTAATTATAATATTTTTTTAATATCTCAGGGTAATAATCAAACAATCGTTAGCAAGTAATCATTTACATGAACCAATACTGATAAAGCTATCGAATGATTAATACCTTATATAAAATACAAAAATATTATGTTTAAAAAATGTTATAGGTATAGGACAAGACGTGATAGTCCACTGGATAGAAGGTCGCGGTTTCAAATATTCTATTAACTTGGTAATCGAGGTTCATAAGGTATGCGAGGAGCAACGAGGACTTCAGCCTGACCGAAAACTTACGAGTTCCGTTGATATTCTAAGATGATAAGATAAGTTATGACTGAGAATTACGAAATTATCAAATTAAAATATAATTTATTCAAGTTAATGTGAGACTACGTATGAGGTATATGTCCAATGTAAATTACACCCGGAAGAACCGGCAAGAAATTCAGTGATTACTCTTTTGCAACATCTCAATTAAAAAGTTATATCAATCAAAAAGAAATAGGTAAGTATATCAACCAAATGTGCCTGAATGCCAAAAATAACTATCGCTTGTTATTTTATAACAAATGATTTAAATTTGCAAAGTTATTAAAACATATATTGAGATTATAAATAATTGAAATTTAATGTGTTATCTATTATTATAAAGCAATTAAGAAAAGATTAATTTTTATAACAAATGTTTAAATGTAAATTCCAATTGTACTTTAATATCTGAATCATATCTCAATCGATTACACATGACAAATAAATATTGACGTGGTAATCTGTAATCATTTAATAAATTACGTAAAATTGTTTTCTGAATATAAGCTTTGTTAAAGATAATTATTTATTTATTACTAGCCCTGGTTTCACCCGCGTAAAACTTAAAGAAATCACTAAGAGCAGACTTATATTCTAAAAAATATTGTTTTGGATTATATTGTGTCGATAACTACCCCCAATAATAGTTTTACTCATATATCTTCCATGTAAGAACAGCGATCAGTTACATTTTTATTATATGTATAGATATACAGGTAACAAAAATCCTGTGCGACCCGTGAAGTGGTTATTAGGTATCGTGTGTCGATTCTATTTATGTAATATTTTTTTAAATATTAAGCAAAAAAAGACTCAAAAAAAATTCATTGTGTTTAACGACACTGTTGGTGGTAAACACGTGGACTACTGAGGTCATGACCTCGTTTCTTAGCTACCCGATAGGTAAGAGCTATCGAGCGCTATTGCCTGCGCCTGTGTTGCCATGTAATTTTCGTCGTTTAATTAAACAAATTTTTCCGGGATAAATTTTTTGCTTATTATTTTATAAATTCATACTGTATGTACGTAGTATACAAAAATATATATTACAAAAAGAACAAACAGGTAAATTGTAAAGCAAGCAGAGGCGGCCTTCACTTACAGTGATCTTTTCCAGGCAACTTTTATTAAAAGATTAAGGAAGGGCTAAATACATAAACAATCATCTATAATATAAATATTATATAATATAAATAATAAAATTGATAAATTGATAATAATCCTCAAGCTTTTCTCCACGTATTTCACAAATGAAATTGTGATACAAATCTATTTTTTTTAATAAAATAAGTTCTAAAAATGTTGATTATAAGACAAGCGACGCAGCAAGCTGTGCCCACTCTGGAGATACAGAGTGATCGATTTTGATGAAGTGTCGCGATAACTGTCTATCATGTAAAAACCCCCAAGGTTAATATAATATTTTAAAAATGACTACTTATTATTTTTTGAGTGTTTGTTCTACATATTTTAATTGCTTTGAGGTCAACGGATTGATATATCCAAAATCGCCGAATGGTGGGAACGTTATGCTTTATATACAGCTGTGCATGCTAGAAGAAGGTGGACTGATTTGCCGCCATTCACGACGTTATAATATATACGGTATTTAAAGTTTTGTTTACTATTACTAATTTAAATAATTGTAATGTAAATAAAGATTATATTGTACATGACGGCGCCGCCGCCTTGTTTTTAATAATAATAATAATAATAATATCCTGGGACATTATTCACACACGGCCATCTGATCCCAAACTAAGCAGAGCTTGTACTATGGAAACCAGACAACTGATATACTACATATACTACTTTTCTTTTGTAAATACATACTTATATAGATAATTACACCCAGACTCAAGACAAACAGATATGTTCATGCACACAAATGTTTGTCCTGGGTGAGAATCGAACCCACGACCTGCGGCGCGAAAGGCAGGTATCTACCAATCACGCCAACCGGCTCGTCGTTTTTAAAGCAGTATGTGCAACTGTCAACCCCCACAACTAAAACCCTATAAAATACAGCGCTCGACAAAGCGAGGGTCTTTCGTTCGACAGCAGTTGCATAATAAATGTTGTAACTGTCTAAGTGTGTTGTAATTAAAGTAAATAATAAATTATTATAGTAATCAAACTGTAATAATACGAATTAATTGTGTGCTTCGAAAGTTTGCTGTTTTTATATAAAGAAAATGTTTGCTCTTGCGCCTATAAAACACAATAAACAAAATATTGTAAAGTCATCCACTCTTTTGTGGTTTAAGTCTATCAAACAAAGTTTGGATTATTATATTTCCGATGCTCACCACAAAAGCGCCCGGACTAACGATTTTTCATTTATGTAATATTAGAACGATGTTTAATTAAGTTATATCAAATTTCACTTAACAAAACACTTTCATTATAAATCTATTAATTTAAAACATAGTTAGCAGCAATATGCATTTGTCGTTATTTCTGAGTCAAAATATTTTAATCCGAAGATCAACGCTTTGTATAAGTACATATAACGACGGTCAGTGAAAACGTGACTAGTAATAGACTCATAGTAGATGATTTTTTACATTAACCACTATGCAGGCACTCTTATGGCGTTAAGAAGTATTTCTGGTACAACTTTGCCAGTTGCCATTCATAGAATTCACAAACATCACTTAGTACAATCACATAGATCGTAGGCTGCCTAAGCGTGATGTACTTCTATTTTCAATTCCTACTCAAATCTCTGATTTTCTTGCAAATTCTTTCCCTGTTCGCGATGTAAAACTATAATATGAGTTTCGTAAAGATCTTTAATTTCTATTTCTACATATATTTTTTCTAATATCGCTCGTAATACGAGCTCGCTATACATATTAGGAGATAATAAAAGCTCAACTTATGGTTTATCAATATTTTTAAGAATCTATTATTTATCTTTGATACTTAACACATTTAGATCTCATGTTAAAGAAAGTTGATAAATAAGGCGTAGTAATAGATAAAATATCATATATGTATTATGGATAATAAAATGCATGAAGGTAGCATTCATTGGTTTTCATGCAGGACAAATTAGAACTTAAATGCAATTAATCAACATACGTATACAATTTAATTGTCAGATAACTACTGAGTTTCTTGCTGGTTCTTCTCGGTAATAATTATATTCGCAATCAGTGGTAACTTTAAATTTGATTTAATCCTATTAAATGACTATTGAAAAGTACTTATAGTCTAAGATCCGGCTGCAAGATCACTACGTTCATAGCCTAAACAATTCAAATCTAATTTTTATGTATAGGAGGCATCAGTAAAAAAGATGGGAAATTGTATCCTCTACATAAAAGGTTTGTACTATTTTTAACGTAAAACTCACCGTTTCTGAGATATTGGGAAAATACGTTTTTCAAGATGGCGGCTAACGCTCGCCGTCTGGGATGATATAAACTCGGTTTTATAGTTAGGTGGTGCCTCCTAGCATACTCCAATCGAAAAATCGAGTAGCGGGATTTTATACAGAGCGAACGCATTTTTGGTGGTAAAATTCCTGGACTAGTAATAAAAGCGCGTTGTGACGAGCTCCAAAACAATACGTTTAGAATGAGAATGTTACTGTTTAGTTGAGAATCTCAGCTGTCAACGAATGCACTTAATAGTGCACTATATGCGTTATATATTTTATTTAATAGTCACAATTTAAAAAAAAGGAAAGTACAATAATTAATATCAGCTTATATCGTTAACCTCGTTTGACTACCGATGTAACGCGTTAACTCTCTTTCACTTTAATCAATCTTTAACAGCAGGCAACCACTATTTGCGTGTAATTTTACAAAGGCAGAGGTATTTTATCATGCACAGAAAAAACATTGCTTCAATTTGATATATAAAAGATATTTATACGTCATGAACGTATCAATGTAACAAAATATTACCTGTTTACACCGGGCTGCGAATAGGTTGTGGCCAACTCGGTCACAACAACCATACCTTTCCGAGTTATTTACATACACTGCTATGGAGTGGATTGTAATTTATTTTCATAACAAGTGAATGAATTTTTTTGGAAAATGTCAATAATTATTATTTTAACTAAAAGTACTCGCGGGCAAATTTTAATTGGCAACCTAGCAAAAATAGATTCTCCCATTTATAATTATACATAAAAATTAGATTTGGATTGTGTACGCTACGAACGTAGTGATCTTGCAGCCGGATCTCGTACTATTAGTTATATCGTGATTTTTTAATCTTGAGGCAGGGTAAGACTTGACTGAGGAACGTTCTAATCCGCCTGAGCTTCCTTTTAAATAAACAAGAATTCGAGAAGTGTTGCAGAATTTGAAAAGTATGTTATACTTGCTTAAAATAATTCAAAAACATGTTGATGAATTCAAAAACGCTATAAGCATTTAAAAAGAGACTCCAAAATAATATGTTTAAATTTTTTTTCTCTTTTATAAATATTCAACAAAGTAATTCAATTTTACAAAGTAATATTAGCCGTTTCACAGAAAATGTTCAGCTTCTTGCGCAAAGAGAAATACTCACGCTACGTTTTTAATTATATTATATTGAAACGATTGTCTATTCATAAATTTTGTTTTGTATTCATTAAAATATTATTTATTATATTTAACGACGTCTGCTAGAAAAGTAATAACTCACTTAATACAAATGCTATGTAGACTCGTAAAGCTTTTCATACCGGCTAACATAATCAAAATATCAATCAAATCAAAATATATACATTATTCAAGTAGGCTATTATTATAAGCTTTTTTGAATCTAAATTTTAGATCGTTTGATGTTAGAATGTTGAAAAATTACTCTTTTCATAGTGGAATTATAGTTAGTGTTTTTTTAATCATGTTATGTTAATTTATCATAATATTTTACACCTCAGGTTTGAATGGAATCGAATACATACCCAGTGGCGTAACTATACCAAATGAGGCCCATGGCAAATTCATTGGATGGGCCCCCAGGTATAGGGGCGAAAATTTTAAATTTGAATAGGCAGTTTAACGGTCAAGGCGCAAAGTTCGGTTGGAAAAAAAGGTCATCGCCGCAGTTGAGGGCCAATAATACAGGGTACATCAAAGCCGAGCTACGCCACTCCCAGTAAAAAATATCTCAATGACCTTCTCTATCAAGACACTTCTGAGATAGTGGCTTCTCGGACCGGAAGCCCCATCGGGTTGGGAGCCCATGGCATTTTGCCAGCCCTGCCACCCTATAGTTACGCTACTGTATTTGACCTCCATGAAAAAAGTCTAAATCGAAACATTAAACGAGCCTGTACCGTTGCTTAATGTGAGAAAATCTGTTTATCCATATTAATTACAGATCTCTTCAATTCATATTATGTTAGTAATAAAAAACAGATAACTAACAGACTACTTTTGTAAATATTTTTTTCTACTTTGTTGTTATATTCATTTATATCTCTAGGGGTTGTACTTTGTGGGCGTATGCATTTGCACTCAGTGCTGATAAATGTATTTTCCATCTTACTTACGAAGGTGTACGGAATAATGTATTGGTTACTTAGCAACATTCTCATCATAGACGCAGATCGTTTTCTCCTTATTGCGTAGAAACAATCTATCTGAGCGCCGCAAATATCTCAGGTGCACTACAGAAACGTGGCGTCTACTACAGTACTTTGAAGCCGTCATTATATATGCGTAGGCCCTTATTGCCTATATCTATGTCACCCACAAGCTGAACGCGTAACTTTAAAAACAAAGAAATTCCATTTTCAATATACCTTTTATTGTATATAGTTTGTTACATACAAACTTTCTTCTACAATTTATCAACTACACTTAGGTATAATAACACCTATTTACCTTCATTTTATGCAAAGTTAAGTGGTAAATTAAATTAAATTTGCATTGTGCGTCGGGGCTAGTCCGGATGAGAAGCACGTTAGAAGATCAGACATCAACATTTGCTAGAAGGAGGTTTCGAACAAGTATTATTAAAAAGAACGAATAATAAAACAAATATAATATGATATATATTAAAAAAAGGT
Organism: Nymphalis polychloros; assembly: GCA_905220585.2. NCBI lineage: Eukaryota > Metazoa > Arthropoda > Insecta > Lepidoptera > Nymphalidae > Nymphalis > Nymphalis polychloros. Next base: position 7,081,402 of record HG992245.1, on the reverse strand, counting down.
AAGATATTTCTTTAAACAACTAATATCTATGAGGTTGAAGCGACGGCAATATGCTCGTTTCTTAAAACGTATATGTTATTATTTATGAGCTTTAATATGAGCAAAATTTGTTGCATAATGTTCTGTATAGCTTTATTAGTTACTCGCGTTTTGACCGCGGTTTCACCCGCGTTGTTCCCGTTCCCGGCGGAATACGGGGACAAAATGTAGCCAATGTTACTCGCTGACAATGTAGCTTTCCATTGGTGAAAGATATTTATAAAATCAGTTTATTTATTTTTTTCATTATATAAACGTATTTAGGCTTAAGCGTAACAAGCAAACTCACATTCGCTTTTATAATATTAGTTAAGATTACTAAAATTGTAAGCTGTTTGTGATGAGATTAATCTTGACACCATTTAGTTTGTTTATAATAAGAGTAAAGTATTGAAATGTATTTTACACACTGACATACTTTTGCATACTCGCACATAACGTATGTTAATTTTTAATATACATAGAATAATATAGATCTACTAATACATCAGAATATATACAGCGTGTAGCAAAATTAGTGTCCGACCCGTGAAGTGGTTATTAGGTTAGGTCTTCTTGAGCATTTGACATTATTTGTTGTAAAGAAGAGCCAAAGTGAAGTATGTTGTGTGTGTGTGTGTAGTGCGTCTGTGTGTGTGTGTGCGCGCGCGTGTATGTGTGTTATTATAGTAATAAAATAATTTATTATATTTTTATTAATTATACGCGGGTGTAGCCGCGGGGCACAGCTAGTTATTAATAAAAAGAGTAAAAAAACATTTTATATGATTCCTGAATTTTAAATAACGATTATGGTCAAATTCGATTACTGGGTAAACACTAGTAATTTTAATTTGAAGTTCGCCTTGTGTTTTGCAACTGTTAGTATATACATGATTTATTTTGCATTGGAAGTTTGATATAGAATCGATTGAGTATCCCTGAAATACTCTTTATTTGTCAAGACAAAAAGTATTCTAGAATCATCCGCGTCAACCTTTTTTGTTCAGAGTAGTGACGTCAGTTAGATTAACTGCGTGACCACCTTTTTGCTGGAAAAACGTCCTGAAATGCAATAGACGAAGCATCATAGATAAATTTAAAGTTTCAAAACTGTGCATTTCGTAATAATCATGCTTCGCTGTCATGTGGCTACTTTCGCCGAATAAAAGAGTACATTTTTCTTGAAGACTAGTGAAAAGTCTTTTAAGATTTAATATAAGTGCGATTGCGATTTCGGCCTAATAGTATTTACATTATGGTTAAGAATATATTTCCACATATTATGTTATTCCAGATTTTATTTGTATTAAAATATTAATTATGTTAATAATATATAGTTTATCTTGAAATTTTAACAACCTTGAAAAATAAAACAAGAACAGTTCTTTTAAATCTTAACAATCCAGAGTTACTAAAATAAAGTCAAAGGTCAAGGCTACTCTAAAAACTTTACACAACTTTTTCTAGAGCATTGCAAATACAGTGCAATATTATACTCTGCTTTATTGGTATATTATACTCTGCTTTACAGGCAGATCCATATCCTTTCTCGTGATTAGTATCTATTCAAAAGATTGTTGTAAAATATGGGCATATAACGAAAAAAAATCGCCCTAAAATGTTTTGGATTTAAAGATCTTTATTTTCCATAAAAGACACAAAGTCACTTACATGGAAACAATAAAATTACAGTAAAACTAAGTGATCGTAATCAATTACAAGCTAATAATTTTTTTTTTATTTACCCATTTAATGTATTTATTTCTAAAGTGGGTAGTTTTGAGTAATATGTTCTGATAGTTTTGTCTTAAATACATTAAATGAGCTCACATGTTTTAAAGCAGAAGGTAATTTATTGTAAAACTCTGCACCCACATAAATAAACATTTTTTTCCCGAGCTGGGTCCTGGTTTTCGGTAAGACTAAGAGATTTGCACGTCCTGTGCGCATTGCACGTTTAGTCGTTTGCTTCAACGTCATAAATGATAGGCTAGTATGGAGAGAGCTGCTTAAATTTTTTCTTATAAGAAGGCATGTATCGTAAATATATAATTGGTTTATGGAGATTAATTTGATTTCTTTATATATTTTTGAGTTTTTTGTCAAAAAATCGTAATGGAATAATATTTTGATAATTTTGTTTTGTAATATTTGGAGATCGGCTAGTTTGGTTTTTCCAGCGCTGCCCCATACCTCTACTAGGTAAAATAGATGTGGTTTGACTAAGAATTATAAATGGTATATCGTATCTGGCGTGGAATACACCGGGCAATTCTTCGAAGTGAGCCAGTAAGAGATGACAATTTTCTTCGTATGTGTTGAATATGGGCATTCCACGTCAGGCAACTATCTAATCTAAGACCACAGATATTTTTCACATTTTTTCTCCTGTATAATTATATTATTAATTTTTAGGGGATTTTGAAGAGGAATGATTTTGTTTTTAGATTTGAAGATGACGTAACACGTTTTGGATATATTAATTGTAAGAGGATTATATTGAAACCAAGACGATATCTTGTTTAGGTCTTCTTGAACATTTGACATTATTTGTCGTAAAGAAGAGCCAAAGTGAAATAGACTTGTGTCATCCGCATATAAAGATATATGACCGTGTAAGCCTATATCACAAATGTTATTAATGTACGTCAAAAACAGCAATGGTCCAAGTATTGTGGAATCCCGCATGTGATTGGACGTTTTGAACTAATGGAGCTATCGATTTTGACTATTTGAAATCTATTAGCGAGATAAGATTGGAGCATTTGGCGTGCAGTGCTATCGATACCAATATGATTTAACTTTTTTTAGATCAATGAATACGCCTAGAACTATGTTTTTTTGTCTATTAGATTTTATTTTGGTTACTAGATCAATTGTTGCCGTTAAAGTGCTGCTTTTCGACCTGAAACCATATTGAATTTCGAAAATAAAATCAATACTCTTTAGATATTGTTATTTTTTTTTCAAGTATTTTGGAAATAATAGGCAAAACAGAAATTGGTCTTTAATTTCCAGGATCAGTTTCAGCTCCTCATTTATGATCTTTAAGGAATCTGGGAATTTTCCTTCTTTTAATAATTTATTGAAACAATCGGCAAGCCTATCACTGATAAAGTTTTTCATGCATTTTAAAGATTTAATAGTTATTCCGTTAAGACCAGCACTAGAGTTAGAATCAAAGAAGCTTTGAGACATCGAGAAGAATCGACTCAAACATTCTTTTTCAAACTAGTTAAGGGCTGAGCAGTAATCATAAACGTCAGTCAATATTTGGAAAATAATATGAATAGGCAATTATAATCCAAAATGAACGAGGGTGAAATCGCATTGCACTACCCGTCTCGGCTTCACATGGGTAAGCGATATGAGGTGATCCTTGAATGGACACTGATTATAATCGCTAGAAATATTATGTATTTGTGAAGAAGAAATCCACTCTAAATTATTTTCATTGTATTATATTTTTATATTAACTCTCTTAAATTTGCATATAACTTAAATGAATGTATTTTTTTCTACTTTAAGAGAATGTGCTAATAAAAACGCTAAGGAAATGTGCAAATATTTACATTGAATTTACTGATTTAAGGACTGTTCAAACCAAAAGCTGTAGTTTTATACCTGCTATTAATTAATAAATATATTCAAAATATATTTCTTTTGTACAAAATAATGGAGAGCTCTACAGTAGTTTCTGAGATTAGGACGATAACCAGACAAACGTGGCATGGGACTTTTTATATTATACAAGCGACTAGACTAGTCCGTGGTAGCGAGGATACCACGGACGCGCAGTAGCTGGGCGAGCGGAAACTGAGGAGAGACGGAGGGAACTCGGGAACTTGTTGTTGAACTCGATAGGACGTTAGGACTCATTGTCAAATGGGGCTCTGATAATCTTGTTGAGTTTAACGCCAAGAAAACACAGGTATGCGCTCTCACAGCGAAAAAGTCACCATTTTCCCCTCCTCCCTCCCTCTGTGGTACTACGCTGGGGATACAAAGTAAAGTCGCCATACTGGGAATTGACGTTCGGTGCGACCTTAATCCAAGGGATAACATCGAGGCTGTTATAAAAACAGCCTCACGGAAACTCGCAGTCTTGAACAAGGTGCGGCGCTTTTTCACGCCACAACAACTGCTCCTTTTGTATAAAACACAGGTGCGGTCTTGCGTCGAATATTGCTCGCACCTCTGGGATGGCTCCGCTAAGTACTTACTGGAGGCCTTGGATCGGTTGCAGCGACGTGTGGTTCGCATTATTGGCGACGTAAAGGTCACCAACACCCTCGAGCCTTTACAATTGCGTCGAGAGATAGCGGCACTGAGCGCTTTCTACCGATTGTATCACGGCGAGTGCTCAGAGGAATTATTCTCCCTCATTCCTGCTTCCCCATTCCTTTACAAGTCTACGCGTGCTGGCTCTCGATGTCACCGCCTAACTGTGACATCAATTCCATCGCGCACAAAGAAATTTGGCAACTCTTTTCTTTATCGCACCTCCAAAACATGGAATTCTTTACCAGCACACGTGTTCCCCTCCTCTTATGACCTGGGTTCCTTCAAACGAGGCGTGAAGAGGCATCTTGCGGGCCGGCAAGGCGGGGGCAGCTAGTGCAAATCATTCTTCCTGACTGCACTAGCCGTCGCGTTTGGACTCTACTACCACTTACTATCAGGTGGACAAGAGACATTTGCCCTCCCGGGTAATATAAAAAAAAAAAACTTAAAGGCATTAAGTAGATATACATATAGATTTAACAGGAATAATTTCACTCTACAAATATATATACTAAAAATAAAAAGTAATATAACTTTTATTTGAATCTAAGGTTTCCGACATAGGCCGGCGGTCCGTGGCTTTTGTATCCAACGTAAGCGGCTTTTCTGCAACTTCTCTTAATTTACAATGAACTAATTTATATAATAATACAGTTACAGATTTTTATTACACTCTACATTTATTTAGATTAAACTCACTAATCCTCCTGATTTGGAAAAATCTTTGCGTTATATAGCCCGTTTATACAAGAACGTTATATTAATATAACTCCTTTCTATAGCCCTAAGAGGCGAAGTAGTACTATTAAATATCAAACAATTTGGCAGACTGCATAACGCAGGTGAAACGGCAGCTGAAGTTACTGCAGCTAACTGGGAAGATTTTAAATGTCTAGATTTTAAATTTTTAAGCTGTTTAAGCTGAATGAACGAGAAGCGTGAGTACCATGAATGTGCCACACTTTTGTTAAGACAACCTAATACTGTTGAATAAGGAATCAAATAAACTTTCATTTAAAAATCTAATAAATAACTGATGAGAGTACATTAACGACGACTGTTTACCTGTTTGTGCCTTGCAAATATGTACACAGTTGTGCTAAAGAGTAAGCCGACAACCTATATTTTTTCAATTTCTTGTGTAAAATTCTCTTGACTAATATTCGATTTTCGTCAATAACAAATCGGGGAAGTTGATCAAAAAAAGTGAATTAAACTGAATATTAATTAACAGTGTTGGCCCGTGATCACGATTCGCTTTGCTTCAATTCGCTTTGATTCACGTAGCTATCACGATTTGCGATTTATCAATATACATATTACCTACCTAACATATAAGATTTGTTATCATCAAATAACAGATGAGGGTATATAACGTATATGTTTAATAACGTATCTTAGACTATTTTCAATAATCGATTTGTTTTACGTCACTGCGTCACATGCTGACAGCTTTATTAAAGAAAGATGGTGTTGAGAAACGATTCAATATTTGCCTTTGTCCTCCTCTTTTCTATAACTTTTCTACGCTTTATTAAACATTTTTTTTAATTATCAAAAAATAACTAAAGTAACAGCCTATAAATGACTCGCTGATGTGCTAAAGCTTCCTCCTAACGGTTTGGCATGTTCATGTGAAACATGCAAATTTTTTCACGATGCTTTCTTTTATCGTCGAGCAAATTAATTGTAAATACTTATCAAGCGGCACGTGAATCTTCGCTTAAGATTCACTACCAAGATTATTCAAGATCATTGGACTATATCAGCCCAATCTTTTTTCTCTATTCCTATGCTATATTTCGTTTAAATATACAACATTTATATAAAAAGGTAAAATTGTATAAATATTCTTTTAATAAGAAAAATATATATAAACAAAAACCCTTTCTGGTAAACAAGTAGATATATGGTTGTAAAAAATGTAATGCAAAATGTCTCAGACAAATTAATTCTTGGCAGTTAAATTCCCAGGTAATAACCCCCTGGCGATGTTAATACAGCGCATTCATTTTGTTATAATTTAAATTATATTGTGGATGATGAAATCACAAACAATATTTTTTATAAGTATCAACAAAATGTCGTGAGCATTTTTTTGTTTATCTAATAAATAAGATAGACGGCCATATTATATGTCATCTGACGGCATGACATAATCCATCTATCCATATAACATTGGCGGTTTAAAAAGTAACAGTTAACCATTATTTTGTTGTTTGGAAGTATTTTAATTGATTAGCCAGTCAGACGAGCTTGCTCAAAGCCCCTAAGTGAGTAACGCAAGATATTAATTCTATTAAAATCTTTAAACCTTAATAAAATACTGCATCAAACTTATTTGTTGAATGAAGAATATCATTGGGATTTTTCTTGTTCATTAGAATAGTTGCTTATAATGTGTAGATTAATTTGTTATTGAAACGACCTGGAGGCGATAGCTTCATTCATACTAATTAAAAGGTTTTGTTATAATTTATTACATGACGTTTAATTTGCATTACTATGATGGTCTGACTTTAAATAAACTCGCTAAAAATGAAAATGGAATAAGATTTCGGCTGCAGTACAACGGCCCCAAGTGCTCACCGAGGCACGGGAGTATTAACACTGCCAACTTTGAAATTTGTCCTGCTACGAAGTTCTTTATTGACAGACAAAAACCAGGAAATCCACTAAATAATAAGAAATCCACTAGACCAACGACAATATACTTGATAAGCGATTTTATTTCATCTCATTTGCATAACTACATAATGTTCTGACATGTCCTCTCTAAAAAGAAAACACTGAATTCGATTCAAATAAAATATTAGATACTAGCTAATCGTCCCGGCTGCGCACGGGTAGATAAGAAAAATGTATTTCGAATGGAATTCCGATTGTTGTCACTAAATGGCGCTGTGTTCATTTCACCCACCCGATAGCGTGTTATCGAATAAAAAAAGGTTTCACACATAATATGTAGTTTGTAGTCAGTTATAAATTCATTTAAGAGCAAATATTTTTTTCAAAGATTAATAAATCCCAAATACTATAAATAATACCCATTTAATTGATTAATCCAAAGCCAAAGTTGATAATAAGTTGATAATCCATTCATCAGTACCATGTACAACGAATTTGCGATAATGGGAGATTTTAATTTCAGCTTCAATTTGTAATTACGTGATAAGAAAAACGCTAATGCAAAAGTATACTTTAGATATAAATATTTAATTGATAGAAATATTTTTTATTTCCTTAAAAAGTAACTATAGGCTAGATTTTGTTTCATTTTCATTACATTTGGCTTCTAAATATTGTTTTTCGATTATATACCCATTTCCGATTGTATTTAAGAAAGAAGACCATTAGACGCGTCGAAGTTTGGAATGTGGCCAATACGACGTCTGAAGTCAGCGATCGTGCAGCAGAAACTGTAGCCGATGTCCACGCGATCAGGTTGCCAGTTAATCCAGTTGAAAGCGGCGTTATTACGACATCTGTCTGTGCAGAATTGTAATCCTCGCGCCTCAGCCAGAGTGTAGTAAGGATTGTTGATACTAATAAACGCAGTACCACGGCGTCTAGATGCATCATAAGCAACCTGAAATAAGAACGACATACCAAATATTATTATTCAATAATAAATAAATAGGTACTTTGAATAAGGGCACTTCGCACATAATGAATAAAAACACCATTAAAATTTGAAACAATACTTGCCTTGTAGAAGTATTGAGGAACCGGTACTCGATTATTAGTCTCTAAGAAAATATTTACAAAACGTCCATTGCCGTCACGGAGTTGGGTCACGCCGAAAGTACCAGTGTAGATGACGGTATTATATCCAGCTGCGGCAATTCTTCTGCGAAGGTTCTGTGAATATCGAGAAAAACCTTAGGAGTATTTTTTTGATAAAATTAATATTCCGCAACAACGTTTCTAAATGTTAAGCTTATACACACAACATAACACATACGAGTATATCAAAATGTCATCGTATTTTTGTAAAAAACTGTTAATTTGAATTATCTAACTTTAAATTTTATATATTTGATGTAAATAGGTGTTAATATAAGGTTATTTATATCTATCTACACAATAATACCTGCTCAAGGTTGTTCTGAAATTTAAAAAAATAGATCAGCCTTTATATAACTTAACGTAATATTTTTATAAAATATTTTAAAATTTAGTTATGTAGCCAGCTTGGTCTGTCGACACCGGTTTGGTGAACAGCTTTAGTGGGGTTTTGGTCGTGCCAAACATATAAAACTTCCATTCGATTTTGGTTCGTAGCAGGACCAGTACACAGTGTGGAAGACGTTATTTACAATAAAGCCTGACTTGCAAAGATTTTAAATAAAACATAAATAGGTACATGTTTAATGTCAAACTGTGTACATCAATAAAATAATTTAATGCGCATACCTAATTACAATGTTGTTATTAATACATCTTTGGCCTGTTTGCTGTGATTCATAGAAAGGATGATTTGAACACGTCAATAGTCCGAATGCTCTATTCCCATTTAATCATCCTGCACCTGATAGGAGATTACCGCTAACGCATCTCGCATTCTAAATAAAAAAAAAATAATCATTTTCAATTTAAATATGACGCAAAATCAGAAAAAAAAGAATTCTTACAGCGGTTTGAACATTTGAAATAATATTGGGATGGCGAATGAGTCGGCTCGGTCCTGGACAGGATACGATGATTTCTTCATTAGCATTTAGGCGGACTTGACCACTGTTTCCAGTAGGTGTCAGGAAAGTATTTCTAGATCTTCGGATGAAGACTGGCTGAGGCTGTCCAAAGTCACCGTTGACCCGCAAAGTGCATGATATAATAGAACAATAAATAAAAGATCACTTGAAATTTCAAATGATGTGCACTCTTTACAAAAGTTGGTTATTTGACATTTCTTTACCATTGCGTGTTGTAGCAGTCGAGGATGCATTGACCCATTTCTGTTCTTCAATCTCAAGCCACTTATCAAGGTAGTCTTCAAGGAGAATATCCTTCGCCTAATTTGAAGACTAATTCCGAATGGTGTGGAATCGTGGCTGGAATAGCGCTCACGGCTAGGGTGACAGATGTGATCGCAAGGATCAAGGGAATCATCGTTGGCCAGTTGTCCGTTGCGAAGTCCAAAAACAAAGGCCCGTCGGCAACTTATGTGGAACAATGTCACTGACATCATCTTTTCATATGACATTTATATGATCCATATCTTTCCTAAAATTAAAAAAAGACAAGATAAAGAATATTATTTTTAATTATTATATAAGTAAATGATTATGATAAAGTTTTAAGTTTTCGATTTTAAAATTGGTGAAATTTATAGATTGTTTTTTAGGCATATTAACCTATTTACCTTACATTGACATTTACCCTATTTTTGTAATTAAGTTTGCAATTACGGTGTATTGCTACGTGGCTTTATCGGCTCGAAATATTATTTATTTTTTAATTAATAGTTGTTTTAAAGATCACCAATAAGCGAACACTCATTTTTCTGTCTGAGATACTTTATCCCAAAAGTTTTAGGTAAAAACCTTATGTTTTTTGGAATTCTTTCATATATAAATCACACTTTAACGTATGTATACTACAAATCTCTCACCTTGCGTGAGAGGTTTGTAGTTAAATTGCGGTATTTTGTTAAGAAGTTCTTGTAAAATATTCGAGGAGTTTTTGGAACAATATTTGGTTCTTAAATTTCATGCTCATTCACGCTAAGCATGTTCATTTTTAAGGACTCTTAATAATGAATGAAACGGGCAGTGGTACGACATATCAGCGTGGTTTTAAGGATTAACATCGCTGGAGCTTGGAAACGTCGCTACCGTGTTCCCGATATGTGCAGGTTTCCTTACGAGTTATAAATAGAAATGACGGACATGATCACTTGGTTTTGCTGCTGAACTCATTTAACTCGGTTAAAATAAAAATTGTGGACAGCCTCTCATTTTTTACCCTCTCATACTATTAGTATGATTTATTTATATTGGTTTTATTTATCAGTATATCAGTAACAGCCTGTGAATGTCCCACTGCAGGGCTCAGGCTTCTTCTCCTCTTTTTGAGGAGAAGGTTTGGAGCTTATTCCACCACTCTGCTCCATTGCGCGTTGGTGGAATACACATGTGACAGAATTTCAGATAAATCAATAAATCAATTAAATCTTAATATTCTAAGACATAACATCAATTATGATTACATTTAAAGTAAACAACATTGAGGAAAAAAAACGGATGGTTAAAATTATATAATAAGTTCAATGGTCTTCTTTTGTTTAAATTTAATTTAGACTTTTAATCGTAGCTTATATTATATCTTATTAATCTTGGGATTATCGAGATTTGTCAGGGAACGTCGTCATATGCGTGTCACTACACGCCCCCGTTACATGCTACACTAATTGTTGATAATAAAGATAATTTAAAATGAATCGATATTTGCTATAATAATTAATATATTTTTTAATAAGCAAACTGACAAGAAAGACATAATATGATTTCATTTGATTAGTTGGTATCATTTTAATTATTTTGATTGATTAAAGTTTAACTTTAACTTCGTCTTCAAATGCATTTTATATACGAGTTAATTTTAATAAAACCTTTATGTGTTTTGTTGTCTTTTAATCACTTTATGTACCTACGCCTGATATACCTTTGCAATAACAGTTAAGATAGAAACGATAAGCGAAATTTCAACTTTGACTATATAAATATGGAGAGAAATTTATAAATAAAAAAGTATTTCGGAACTAGCTTATTTAAGAATCATAATACAAAACATTTAGATCGAGACATTTGATCATAAAGAAAATATACCGAATAAGGTGAGCAGCGGAAAATTCCCTCGTGAGTAGCTTATAACTTATATAAGTCACAGTAACCATTTTCACGTTATCTCTTCGAAGTATCTTTGATATCTAACGTTTTCGAAGAGAAAATTATCGCTATGTGTTTTTCAAACGAACGCTATCAAAGCTATAAAAGATATAAGAAAACTTTGTAAGTAAGATTTGTAAAAAAGTACACGTCGGTGTAATATATCGAAGAAAGTATCTATTTTTATATTTAAAATAAAGGGAAAAATAAACATTATGATTGTAAGCGTTTTCTATAAACGTAAAATATTGTTTTCATCCAGGTTATTTGAAATATAAAACTAGCTGTGCATCGCGGCGTCAAACGCGTAATAAAAATATAATAAATTATTTTATTACTATAATAATACATACGCGCGGGCACACACACACACGCACACACACGCACGCACGCACACACACACGGCTACTGGTAAATAAATAGTATAATGTGAATCACTGCATCATAAAACGATTATTTATCACAAAATTAGGTGAAAAAAAAAATGTACAGACAGAGCCAATAGATTTATATAGTAGTATAGATTTTCTCATTATGATAAGTTTTAAGATATATGGCTCCTACACATAAAATATTATGTTTATATTTTGCATATGTTTTGAAACTAACTTATTATGACATCACACGATATAAAATCGTGGGACGAAGCGTATTTTGTATTATGAAAAATTATATTTTCCTCATAAAAATATAATTATACTTATACTTTCATTAGAGAAATATTTATCAATTTGTATACTTTTTTTTAAGCTATAGGTGTATCAGTAACTGTACAGTGTTCTGAAACAGTTCAGTACCTTAACCAATTATTTGTCAATCGATTTTCTTTTTTTTGTCCTTTGGTAGTAATTGACGAATTAATTATCTATACTACTAAATAAATCGGTTGGCTATGTCTGTAATTTTGTGATAAATAATCGTTTTATGACGCAGTGATTCACATTTTTCTATTTTTTTAATTTTTGTCTGTCTGTCTGTCTGTATGTCTTCTTGTAACTCAAGAACGGCTTGACCAATCTTGATGAAAATTGGTATACACAAGACATATATAAGATCAATAAACCCTACGGTATCTTATGAAAATTAATTTCAAATCGTTAATTACGTATTTCTTTACCAGTACAAACGAGCAAACTCACATTCGCATTTATAATATTAGTTAAGATTACCAAAATTGTAAGCTGCTTGTGATGAGATTAATCTTGATACCATTTAATTCCATGATAAAAGTAGGTATGTTATAATAAGAGTAAAGTATTGAAATGTTTTTTACACACTGACATACTTTTGCATACTCGCACATAACGTATGTTAATTTTTAATATAGAATAATATAGGTCTAAAAAGAAATCAGAATATATACAGCGTGTAACAAAATTCGTGTCCGACCCGTGAAGTGGTTATTAGGTTAGGTCTTCTTGAGCATTTGACATTATTTGTTGTAAAGAAGAGCCAAAGTGAAGTATGTCTGTGTGTGTGTGTGTGTAGTGCGCGCGCGCGTGTGTGTGTGCCTGTGTGCGCGTGTGTGTTATTATAATAATAAAATAACTTATTATATTTTTATTAATTATACGCGGGTGAAGCCGCGGGGCACAGCTAGTTATTAATAAAAAGAGTAGAAAAACATTTAATATGTTTCCTGAACTTTAAATAACGATTATGGTCAAATTCGATTACTGGGTAAACACTAGTAATTTTAATTTGAAGTTCGCCTTGTGCTTTGCAACTGTTAGTATATACATGATTTATTTTGCATTGGAAGTTTGATATAGAATCGATTGAGTATCCCTTAAATACTCTTTATTTGTCAAGACAAAAAGTACTAAAAAAGACACAAAGTCACTTACATGGAAACAATAAAATTACAGTAAAACTAAGTGATCGTAATCAATTACAAGCTAATCATTTTTTTTTATTTACCCATTTAATGTATTTATTTCTAAAGTGGGTAGTTTTGAGTAATTTGTTCTGATAGTTTTGTCTTAAATACATTAAATGAGCTCACATGTTTTAAAGCAGAAGGTAATTTATTGTAAAACTCTGCACCCACATAAATAAACATTTTTTTCCCGAGCTGGGTTCTGGTTTTCGGTAAGACTAAGAGATTTGCACGTCCTGTGCGCATTGCACGTTTAGTCGTTTGCTTCAACGTCATAAATGATAGGCTAGTATGGAGAGAGCTGCTTAATTTTTTTCTTACAAGAAGGTATGTATTGTAAATAAATAATTGGTTTATGGACATTAATTTGATTTCTTTATATATTTTTGAGGTTTTTGTCAAAAAATCGTAATGGAATAATATTTTGATAATTTTGTTTTGTAATATTTGGAGATCGGCTAGTTTGGTTTTTGCAGCGCTGCCCCATACCTCTACTAGGTAAAGTAGATGTGGTTTGACTAAAGAATTATAAATGGTATATCGTATCTGGCGTGGAATACACCGGGCAATTCTTCGAAGTGAGCCAGTAAGAGATGACAATTTTTTTCGTATGTGTTGCGGTTATATAAAATTTTTTCAAGTATTTTGGAAATAGTAAGCAAAACAAAAATCGGTCTTTAATTGCCAGGATCGGTTTTAGCTCCTTATTTATGATCTTTAACGATTCTGGGAATTTTCCTTCTTTTAATAATTTATTGAAACAATCGGCAAGCCTATCACTGATAAAGTTTTTCATGCATTTTAAAGATTTAATAGTTATTCCGTCAAGACCAGCACTAGAGTTAGAATCAAAGAAGCTTTGAGACATCGAGAAGAATCGACTCAAACATTCTTCTTCAAACTAGTTAAGGGCTGAGCAGTAATCATAAGTGTCAGTCAATATTTGGAAAATAATATGATCAGGCAATTTTAATCCAAAATGAACGAGGGTGAAATCGCATTGCACTACCCGTCTCGGCTTCATACGGGTAAGCGATATGAGGTGATCATTGAATGGACACCGATTATAATCACTAGAACTATGTATTTATGAAGAAGAAATCCACTCTAAATTATTTTCATTGTATTATGTTTTTATATTAACTCTCTTAAATTTGCATATAACTTAAATGAATGTATGTTTGCGTTATATAGCCCGTTTATACAGGAACGTTATATTAATATTACTCCTTTGTACGGCCCTAAGAGGCGAAGTAGTACTATTAAATATCAAACAATTTGGCAGACTGCATAACGTAGGTGAAACGGCAGCTGAAGTTACTGCAGCTAATTGGGAAGATTTTAAATGTCTAGATTTTAAATTTTTAAACTGTTTAAGCTGAATGAATGAGAAGCGTGAGTACCATGGATGTGCCACACTTTTGTTAAGACAACCTAATACTGTTGAATAAGGAATCAAATAAACTTTCATTTAAAAATCTAATAAATAACTGATGAGAGGATATTAACGACGACTGTTTACCTGTTTGTGCCTTGCAAATATGTACACAGTTGTGCTAAAGAATAAGCCGACAACCTATATTTTTTCAATTTCTTGTGTAAAATTCACTTGACTAATGTTCGATTTTAGTCAATAACAAATCGGGGAAGTTGATCAAAAAAGTGAATTATACTTAATATTAATTAACAGTGTTGGCCCGTGATATAGCTATCACGATTTGCGATTTATCAATATACATATTATTTAACATATAAGATTTGTTATCATCAAATAACAGATGAGGGTATATAACGTATATGTTTAATAACGTATCTTAGACTATTTTCAATAATCGATTTGTTTTACGTCACTGTGTCACATGCTGACAGCATTATTAAAGAAAAATTGTTTTGCGAAACGATTCAATATTTGCCTTTGTTTCTGATCCTCCTCTTTTATATAACTTTTCTACACTTTATTAAACATTTTTTCTAATTACCAAAAAATAACTAAAGTAACAAACAGCCTATAAATGACTCGCTGATGTGTTAAAGCTTCCTCCTAACGGTTTGGCATGTTCATGTGAAACATGCAGATTTTTTCACGATACTTTCTTTTATCATCGAGCAAATTAATTGTAAATACTTATCAAGCACGTGAATCTTCGCTTAAGATTCACTACCAAGATTATTCAAGATCATTGGACTATATCGGCCCAATCTTTTTTCTCTATTCCTATGCTATATTTCGTTTAAATATACAACATTTATATAAAAAGGTAAAATTGTATAAATATTCTTTTAATAAGAAAAATATATATAAACAAAAGCCTTTTCTGGTAAACAAGTAGATATATGGTCGTAAAAAATGTAATGCAAAATGTCTCAGACAAATTAATTCTTGGCAGTTAAATTCCCAGGTAATAACCCCCTGGCGATGTTAATACAGCGCATTCATTTTGTTATAATTTAAATTATATTGTGGATGATGAAATAACAAACAATATTTTTTATAAGTGTCAACAAAATGTCGTAAGCATTTTTTTGTTTATTTAATAAAGTAAGATAGACAGCTATATTATATGTCACCTGACGGCATGACATAATCCATCTATCCATATAACATTGGCGGTTTAAAAAGTAACAGTTAACCATTATTTTGTTGTTTGGAAGTATATTAATTGATTAGCCAGTCAGACGAGCTTGCTCAAAGCCCCTAAGTGAATAACGCAAGATATTAATTCTATTAAAGTCTTTAAACCTTAATAAAATACTGCATTACACTTATTTGTTGAATGAAGAATCTAATTGGGATTTTTCTTGTTCATTAGAATAGTTGCTTATAATGTGTAGATTAATTTGTTATTGAAACGACCTGGAGGCAATAGCTTCATTCATACTAATTAAAAGGTTTTGTTATAATTTATTACATGACGTTTAATTTGCATTACTATGATGGTCTGACTTTAAATAAACTCGCTAAAAATGGAAATGGAATAAGAATTCGGCTGCAGTACAACGGCTCAAAGTGCTCTCCGAGGCACGGGAGTGTTAACACTGCCAACTTTGATATTTGTCCTGCTACGAAGTTCTTTATTGACAGACAAACCCAAACAGTATTTAATGTATTAACCAGGAAATCCACTAAATAATAAGAAATCCACTAGACCAACGAGAATATACTTGATTAGTGGTTTTATTTCATCTCATTTGCATAACTACATAATGTTCTGACATGTCCTCGTTAAAAAAAAACACTGAATTCGATTCAAATGAAATATTAGATACTAGCTAATCGTCCCGGCTTCGCACGGGTAGATAAGAAAAATGTATTTCGAATGGAATTCCGATTGTTGTCACTAAATGGCGCTGTGTTCATTTCACCCACACGCTATCGAATAAAAAAAGGTTTCACACATAATATGTAGTTTGTAGTCAGTTATAAATTCATTTAAGAGCAAATATTTTTTTTCAAAGATTAACCAATCCCAAATACTATAAATAATACCCATTTAATTGATTAATCCAAAGCCAAAGTTGATAATAAGTTGATAATCCATTCATCAGTACCATGTACAACGAATTTGCGATAATGGGAGATTTTAATTTCAGCTTCAATTTGTAATTACGTGATAAGAAAAACGCTAATGCAAAAGTATACTTTAGATATAAATATTTAATTGATAGAAATATTTTTTATTTCCTTAAAAAGTAACTATAGGCTAGATTTTGTTTCATTTTCATTACATTTGGCTTCTAAATATTGTTTTTCGATTATATACCCATTTCCGATTGTATTTAAGAAAGAAGACCATTAGACGCGTCGAAGTTTGGAATGTGGCCAATACGACGTCTGAAGTCAGCGATCGTGCAGCAGAAACTGTAGCCGATGTCCACGCGATCAGGTTGCCAGTTAATCCAGTTGAAAGCGGCGTTATTACGACATCTGTCTGTGCAGAATTGTAATCCTCGCGCCTCAGCCAGAGTGTAGTAAGGATTGTTGATACTAATAAACGCAGTACCACGGCGTCTAGATGCATCATAAGCAACCTGAAATAAGAACGACATACCAAATATTATATAATTCAATAATAAATAAATAGGTACTTTGAATAAGGGCACTTCGCACATAATGAATAAAAACACCATTAAAATTTGAAACAATACTTGCCTTGTAGAAGTATTGAGGAACCGGTACTCGATTATTAGTCTCTAAGAAAATATTTACAAAACGTCCATTGCCGTCACGGAGTTGGGTCACGCCGAAAGTACCAGTGTAGATGACGGTATTATATCCAGCTGCGGCAATTCTTCTGCGAAGGTTCTGTGAATATCGAGAAAAACCTTAGGAGTATTTTTTTGATAAAATTAATATTCCGCAACAACGTTTCTAAATGTTAAGCTTATACACACAACATAACACATACGAGTATATCAAAATGTCATCGTATTTTTGTAAAAAACTGTTAATTTGAATTATCTAACTTTAAATTTTATATATTTCATGTAAATAGGTGTTAATATAAGGTTATTTATATCTATCTACACAATAATACCTGCTCAAGGTTGTTCCAGTTACCAGCGTTGAATGGTTGCCATTGTGGTGCAGCGTTAATGAAGAAGAAAGTAGATCGCTGAGCAGGTGCAAATACGTGGTCACTTTTAGCAGTGAGATGACCACGGGCTAAGAACTGAGTGGAAGTGATGTATCGGCCCACCATATTGGTTCCTACCAATCTTCCAATGACATTTCGTTGGTTATTTTGTGTGTAGACATTGTTTATGTTAACACCAGGGAAAAACGAACCAGCTGAAATTTAAAGAAATAGATCAGCCTTTATATAACTCAAATAATATAATATTTTATATAAAATATTTTAAAATTTAATTACGTAGCCAGCTTGGTCTGTCGACACCGGTTTGGTGAACAGCATTAGTGGGGTTTTGGTCGTGCCAAACATATAAAACTTCCATTCGATTTTGGTCGAAGCAGGACCAGTATACAGTGTGGAAGACGTTATTTACAATAAAGCCTGACCTGCAAAGATTTTAAATAAAACATAAATAGGTACATGTTTAATGTCAAACTGTGTACATCAATAAAATAATTTAATGCGCATACCTAATTACAATGTTGTTATTAAAACATCTTTGGCCTGTTTGCTGTGATTCATAGAAAGGATGATTTGAACACGTCAATAGTCCGAATGCTCTATTCCCATTTAACCATCCTGCACCTGATACGAGATTACCGCTAACGCATCTCGCATTCTAAATAAAAGAATAAGGAAAATTAATTATTTTCACTTTAAATATGACACAAAAATATAAAAAAGTGATGATCTTACAGCAGTTTGAACATTTGAAATAATATTGGGATGACGAATGAGTCGGCTCGGTCCTGGACAGGATACGATGATTTCTTCATTGGCATTTAGGCGCACTTGACCACTGTTTCCAGTAGGTGTCAGGAAAGTATTTCTAGATCTTTGGATGTAGACTGGCTGAGGCTGTCCAAAGTCACCGTTAACCCGCAAAGTGCATGCTATAATAGTACAATAAAAATAAAATGAAATTTCAAATTATGTGGACTATTTACAAAAGCTGGTTATTTGACATTTATTTACCATTACGTGTTGTAGCAGTTGATGATACATTAACCCATTTCTGTTCTTCAATCTCAAGCCACTTATCAAGGTAGTCTTCAAATTCTTCTTCACCTAATTTGAAGACTAATTCCGAAGGGTGTGGAATCGTGGCTGGAATAGCGCTCACGGCTAGGGTGACAGATGTGATCGCAAGAATCATGCGAATCATCGTTGGTCAGTTGTCCGTTGCGACGTCCAAAAACAAAAGCCTGTCGGCAACTTGTGTGGAACAATGTCACTGACATCATCTTTTCATATGATATTTATATGATGACCATATCTTTCCAAAAATTAAAAAAAGACAAGATAAAGAAGATTATTTTTAATTGTTATATAGTGAATGATTATGATAAAGTTTTAGGATTTTATTTCAAAATTGGTAAAATATATAGATTGTTTTTCAGGCAGATTAACCTATTTATCCTAAATTGACATTTACCTATTGCTGTAATTAAATTTGCAATTACGGTGTATTGCTACGCGGCTTTATCGGCGTAAAATATTATTTATTTTTGAATTAATAGCTGTTTTAAAGATTGCCAATAAATGAACATTCATTTTTTATTGTTAGAAAAATTTAAATGATACTTTACTTATCTTCTGTTTGCTATACTTTATCCCAAAAGTTTTAGGTAAAAACCTTTGAATTCTTTCATACATACATCACACTTTTTACATATTCCAGCAAACTTTTGTTACTTTTCATCACTTTTTCTTAACTTCTTTCTTTTTCATAACTTGAATTTCAAATAGCGATATAATTTCATTACTTCGAAAGAATATATTCGAAGAAAAATACCTCTTATGTTTTCATACAAGTTATATAAACATCTCACGCAAGGGCTTGAAGTTTAAATTGCGGTGTTTTGTTAAGAAGTTTTTGTAGAATTCTCGAGTGGTTTCCAAAATTCAATAAATGGTTCTTATGTTCACGCGCATTCACACTAAGCATGTACATTTTTAAGGACTCTTAATAATGAATTAAACGGACAGCGGTACGACATATAAGCGTGGTTTTAAGGATTAATATCGCTGGAGCTTGGAAACGTCACTACCGTGTTCCCGATATGTGCAGGTTTTCTTACGAGTTATAAATACAAATCACGGACGAGAAAATTTGTGGTTCTCTTCCTTCTCTCTCTCTCTCTCTTTCTTGGTCTCTTATTACTATAAAATTACGGCCGGACAGCCTCATTTTTTACCCTCTCATACCATTAATATGATTTATTTATATTGGTTTTATTTATCAGTATTGTATAAATCAATTGTATCAGCATGTGAATGTCCCACTACTAGGCTAAGGCCTCTTCTCCTCTTTTCGAGGAGAAGGTTTGGAGCTTATTCCAACACATTGCTCCATTACGGGGTGGAATACAATAAAGTAAACAAAATTGAGGAAAAAAACGGATGTTTAAAATTATATAATAAGTTCAATGTTCATCTCTTTTGTTTAAACTTAACATAATTTTAATCGTGACTTGTATTATATCTTATTAATCTTGGTATTATCGAGATTTGTCAGGGAACTTCGTCATATGCGTGCCCATCAATTTTGATAATACATTGATTTCAGATAAACACGCCCCCGGTCCATGCTACACCAATTATTGATAATAAAGATAATTTAAAATTAATCGATATTTGCTATAATAATTAATATTTTTAATAAGCGAACTATCTAACAAGAAGGACATAATATCATTTCATTTGGTTAGATGTTATCATTTTAATTATTTTGATTGATTAAAAACTTCTTCTTCAAATGCATTTTTAATTGAGCATCTGGATATTGTTTCACTTAAAAGTAAAGATGTATCAAAATTAAAAAATAAAGGCAATGGTGGCAAGAATACTAACAACATTTTCCCGTTAAATAGCAGCTTCTTTGAACCATTAATGAACCAGCCTTCTAAACATCAGTGGTCATAAGACGCAGAAGGGTTGTTAAAATATTTGATGTGCAAACATATTTATTTAATAATTAATATAAAAAGTATTTATATGTTTTTTTTATACGAGTTAATTTAATTAAGACCTTTATGTGATTTGATGTGTTTTGATCACTTTATATACCCACGGCTAATATACATTTGCAATAACAGTTAAGATAGAATCGATAAGCGACATTTGGTTTAGTAGTAAAATTTCAACGTTGACTACAAATATGATGAGGATTTTATAAATAAAAAAGTATTTCGGAACTAGCTTATTTAAGTATCATAATACAAAACATTTAGATCGAGACATTTGATCATACAAAAAATATACCGAATTTTCCGCTGCTCAAGGTGAGCATTTCTCTATCAATTAATTTCTCTTCATAATTGTAGTCAAAGTTGAAATTTCCCTCGTGAGTAGCTTTAACTTAATATATAATTTTTATGTTATCTCTTCGAAGTCTCTTTGATATCTAACCTTTTGAAGAGAAAATTATCGCTGTGTGCTTTACAAAAGAAAACTATATATTAAAAGATATAAAAAAACTTTGTAAGATTTGTAGGTTATATATAAAGTACACGTCGGCTTATATAGATCTACGAAAGTATCTATTTAAAATAAACGGGAAAATAAACATTGTGATTGTAATGTATGTTTTCTATAAACGTAAAATATTATTTTCATCCAGGTTATTTAACATAGGTGGCATGACACTTGCATCACTGTCTATTAATTACATTTATATAAAACTTTCATATTCTGGTAAGTTACTGTTTTAAGATATATGGCTACTACACATAAAATATTATGTTTATATTTTGCATATATTTTGAAACTAACGTATTATGACATTACAGAATATAAAATCGTGGGACAAAGTGTATTTTGCACTATAAAAAAGTGAGGCGTGCGGTAAGATGTATTAAAGCACACTGCAAGCTGACACAGCGATGCACTGGATATGAATTGCTTTATAAGATATGTTTATATTTTATTATTTTAGGTGTAATATTAAGTTTTATCTCAAAACTGCGCATGACATATTATAGTGCACAAGTGTGTGCGCAAACACAGGTGCACTCTCTATTCCTTTACTCTTATAACTTGATGGGACGGCAATCCGACACGACTGGAAAGAGTCCAGGGCGCAAGACCAACGGCTTTACGTGCTTTCCAAGGCACGGGAGTGTACAAATTCAAATTCCAAATTCAAATTTCTTTATTCAATATAGAAGCGTTACACTTGCTTAGTGATCGTCATAAATCTACCACCGGATCGGAAATAAACATCTCAGACCCGAGAAGAATCGGCGAAAGAAACTCAGCGGGATTTTTTTTAAGCTTATTATTCTTTACAATTATAATTGATTTACATTATAATATTCTTATTTATTTGAAATAGCCTGGATGCGATCGTTACACTTATCGTTCGACTTCGATCGTTCGTATCGATCGTTAGACTTACTAGCCCTGTGTAATCTAGTAATAGTGGTTGTAAGTTTATACTTGTTCCTGATGTTAACAGTATGTACGTCACAATTTCTGGGAAAATCTTTTATGTTTTTGCGCACATACATAACATTATCAAATATATATTGAGAAGCGACAGTCATTATTTTAATTTCTTTAAATTTACATCTTAATGAATCTTTTGGGCCCAGGTTGTAAATTGCACGAATAGCCCTCTTCTGCAGGACAAAAATCGTATTTATGACGGCTGCATTACCCCGGAGTAGAATGTCATAATACATTATACTGTGGAAATAGCTGAAATACACTAGGCGAGCCGTATCAAAATCAGTCAACATTCTAATTTTTTTACCGCGAAAGCTGCAGAGCTGTCTATTTGCCAATTTATTCATATGGGGGCCCACTGAAGCTTAGAATCTATGGTAATACCAAGAAATTCTGTTGCTTCTACAGAATCTAAAGGTTCCCCATTTAAAAGTACATTAGTTTTTACAAATTTCACGTTTGGAATAGTGAATTTAATACATTTAGTCTTTCTACTGTTTAACAGTAAATTATTAACACTAAACCAATGTATTATTTCAGAGAGAGCATTGTTTACCTCGTCATATATAGATAAGCATCTTTTAATTTAAAAAAAATAAGAAGTGTCATTAGTAAACAATGCTATCACTTTTATTATTTAAAAGATGGGGCAAGTCATTTGTACACACTTTTAATTTCCAGACTCCGGACTGCTACTGAGAATGTTCGACTGAAAATCACATTTTATTGATCCGACCTGGGAATTAAGCCCAGACCCACCAGTGTCTGTCACTTATGACCCACTAGACCAACGAGGCAGCCAAAAATACCATACAAATATGTTATGTAACCTATATTTAAATGTAAGTTCACTTCATTCCTTAAAGGCCAGCAACGCACCTGCAAGCCCTCCAGTGTCCATGAGCGGTCGTAATCAATTTCCATCAGGTGAGCCTCAGGTCATTTGCCCTTCTCTTACATAAAAAAAAATATATAAAAGTTTCACATCAATTGGATTAGTAGAATTTTCGTGAATTCTAAAATAAACAAACAACCGCTTTATAATGTTTTATTCATGCGAAGTCGGGACGGGTTGCTAGGATACTATTTAAAAATAACTCGTCTATTGTAATCTGTAATACTCCAAAAACATTTGTGAAAAATTTATCACCACAATAAGCTTTTATAATATCAGGTTTTGCTTTCTCATTTTATCGCGTGAGAAACTTTCGGGTAGGGATGGAAATATTTTGCGGAGATACTTATTGTAGAATTCCACGGGATGTTGTAACGCTAATATTTTAGGGCGAAGGTCAGGCCCCATTAGCTAAACAAGACCCACATTGTCTATACCGAGATTAACTTGTTTCAGAAACAAAACTTGGATAAAGGTTTGTTGAATAAAAGATTGCTTTTTACCTTCGTCATGATTTACCTGACAAGTTGATAAATTAATTTAATGTTATTGTATAGTTAGGCCGTTCTCTATGCAGATGATATTTGAAATATAAAGTAATTCAATTAATCTGTCAAAACTATGAGAAAGTAGATGTCATGAAGTTTATTTGTAATTCTTAAATATTCATGTAGATATTTTAGACGGTTATTATTTCATAATTAGCAAAGATAAATTGACACGTTTTAAGGATATATTTTATGTATTTTTGTGGATTATTAATGTTTATTGATGAAAAATGCGAATGAGCTTCGCATGTACTGAGAAGTAGGTTCTTAGTATCGACTCCGAGTAAATTTTAGTATAGCCAATGTTGTTTCTTTATTTATTTTAGTAAGGCATACTTGCAAATGGTCCATCTGATGGGATGCTAAAACTCCTTACACTGTCTGATATGAAAAAGTGGATTTTTGTGTGAAGCATCTAAGCGAAGCGACAATTTCTGGCGTTATAAGACGTCACAAATTACATTTTCATTGTATATTTTTGAAAGAATTCACTTCAGTGTGGTTCCATATTCTTAGAAGAAATTTGCAATTTCTGTTGTAATCATAACAACCGTAAAATGTTACATATTATTTGATTTTATGAAAATGTCCTAAAATTATATTGGAAGTATCAGATAAATATTAACATCTAAAAAAATTACATAAAAATGTAGGTATTATGAGTCAAGTGACTGAAAGGAGAGAAGCCTTAATAGTAGTAGGATATCGACTTTTATAGGTAATATTTTTTTTAAGTAGACACTACGCAAACACTTTATAACCAACAAAAAATGGCTTAATTAACGTGGCGAATTAAGTCTACATTAAAAATATATGTAAAATAACACTTTTATTGTGATTACAAAGATAAATAATTCATAGATTTATCCTCGAAATTATAATAAAAAGCATAATTTGATTTGCTTTATCATTGCCATAAGTTAATAATAAAAATAAAGATTAATTAAAAATAAATCACTCATTCGCACGTTATCCTGTTCAATAAATATACGTACATACATAATATAGACGATTCGAATTAATGTAAATACTTAAAGCTGAATGTAATGAATTATTTATGTTTAATTAGTTACACTAATTAGTAGCTTACACTGACTATAGAGGAAAACTATTTAACGTTTTCATTTTAAGTAAATTAAAATTATTTGCATTGTGGGTTCATGAAAAAATCTCTTTCTATTAATTCAAATTCATTTAACGAGTTCCTTTACAATGATAATATGAATGATGAATTTTGAGCACCCTCCATATATACCTCCATGTATCTCATATAGCACGAGTATTTGCAATAACATCCCTTTAGGTGGGGAACAATTCTAACGGTATGGTATTGTCTTCGCTGATCCTGTTACAATAGTAGGATTGTTACTACTTATTAATCTCTAATTTTCACGTCCATGTGAAAGAACGTTTTTATTGGTATACTAGTTCTTTACCATCCGTATCGGTCGCGTCATAATTCAAAATTGCTCAATACCAATTTCCATAGCTATGTCTTCAAAAATGATAGATTTTCATTCAAATTTTCATCCTAATTATCTTAGATACATTTTCAAAAATCCTTCCTACTGTGTAAAAGGAATCCCCCGTTGCGGCTCTGCGTTGATATGTCAATCATTCAATTATTCTTTTACATTTATAGATGGTATTCATATTTTAGAACGAAGTTCTTTTACGTGGCTTATAGTAGAGTGAAATGGCAGTGGCTCAAGGTCACGTCATATAACGAAATAGCGTTCATGTGCCTACCAAATGCTACAAAATGCGATAAGTTGGGCGTTCAAATTTAGAAGGTATAATATAAAGGAGGTTGAGGTGCTTTTTCGTGTGACAAAAATATAGTAATATAATCAATTAAAACCAACATTTGAAAACACTTGAGTAGAAAAAAATATCGCACATAACTTCGCCCCACACAATTTATTTTATTTTATTTATGGTTAATTAATTTATTGTCATTGATTTTAGTTGAAAATTAATCGTGTTTGTTTATGTAAAAGAGAAAATCTCTCGTTCCTCAATTTCGTTCTTAAATAATGTATTGTTATAGTTTTCTCAGCAAATTTGGTTTGTTGTGAATATCTTTAGTTGAATATACAATTATTTGCTTTTATTTAAGGAAATAAAATATATTTATAACCATTGAAATATTCATATCACAAGCTGATATGAATATCTCAATAGCAGCACGGAGTTAGGAAGTTGGTTTGATACATTCCCGTGCCTCGGAAAGCACGTAAAATGTTATCCCTATACTGATATCTCTCGAGTCGTGTCGGATTACCGCCCGGGGTCCTTGAGAGTTGTCGCAGTGCCTGGAATTTAATTAGACGACTTTATTAATAAACTTTTCCAATGAAATGTAATATAGACATAGTTAATTAACATTTACTTCCTAGAAATAAATCTGTTCATTATATGTTTGTTGTATTTTTTATTAGCACAATCTTTGAAAATGTATGGAACTGAAGGAGAAACAAAATTCAAGTTAGGTAATGTAAATATTTAATTATCTAATTCCGAAATGGGTTTCCTTAACCACAAGTAGATCAGAAAAACGCACTGATTTTTATTGAAAAGGAATTTTCTTCCACTTTAATTAAGAGTAATATTATTAAAAGCATTTTTATTGAAAGTATTATAGTTTATAATATATTAAGTTTATATTTAATGCGTAGAGCAGATGTTAAGGAAATTGATTAAAATGTTGACGGTCATTATGTAAGGTGGTTCGTATCTTGAAATTCAAATGCTTGATTATGAGCTTGTATTATAAGTTACTGATGGAGATGGTTAAGAATTATATACTTTTATTAAAATGTAGAAACCAATGTATAATAAATATTGATAATAATTTAATTATACCATCAGGTGTGGAATTTAAATCACGTTATCTTGACATGTGACAAATTCACATCGTAGTTATGGTCCCAGATAACGTCTCAACGGTCATCGTACTGGACGTTGGTCGCTAGCTTCAAGTGTTTTTTCTGCCTTCAGACAGAGGAGTTTTGACGTCAAAAATGCATATTAATATTGTAATAAACCTTAAGTAAATCTACATCTTTTTTCTATTATTAAGTTCTGATAGCTTGGTATTTAAACAGAAGAACAGGTTTAAGCTATCAGGACAAAAAGCTATTCCATTTTCAACAAAATAACGAATAATATAATAATAATAATGATATAATACAAGGAATAATCAGAAAACGCATAATAATAACTGTACAGAAATATAAATTAATAAGCGACTGATGAAAAATATGACAATTTGTTTCAAAATATTGCCAAGTCATGTATTTACAGTAAATTTGTAGGAAAACTGTGAACGCAATGCGAGTCAAGTATTGAAGTCTAATTTAAGAGAAACATAATATCTAATATGTTCTGAAGCGAAAATGGGGAATGATTGGTTTTACTTCTGGGACGAGTGAGTTTTAATAATAAAATGATATAAATGCATACTCTACCGCTTTTTATTACACCCAAGTGTAGCTGTGAGGCAGCACTCGCAAATGCTGTTATAATATTAATTTAGCTTCTTTTTTTTCAAGCTAAATACTAAAACAACTGTAGATAATATTAAAGTATGCGTGCGGTCATTATTTTTAAATAAAAAGTTTCCATTTAACTATTGAAATTGACTGGCTATGCTTAGCAACTCGTGTTGGTTTTGAATCTTCATTATCTACATATCGATTCGTGAATCTAAAATTAGTTTTAAAAAATAAAACAATCAAAGTAAATTGTTGATATGAAAATAAATTCAAAAATGTAGGTACAAGAAATTGCCTACAGATTTGTATACGTCGTTTTGTACGTGTTTCTTTTTGTAAAGATCTAAAGGTACAAAGTTTTGTACATCCAGGAAGAAGAATAATCTGCAAACAACAAGAAAGAATAATGTACATAATCATTCACTGACGTCATATTGTAAAAAGCTATATACAAAATGCTACCAACCCTCCCTAGCCGGGTATTTTTGTGTTGCGACTCCGCAATTCTGTGAAGATAAATTAATTTGATTTATTACAAGCGCAGTTTGTTACAAAATCAGCTTCTTAGCTCTTTCTTGATTCTTTATATCAGATTAAAAAATATATTTATGCACGCTCAAGATAATGAATTATTTTATTATTTTTTTATGCGACATTCAACGCGTTACTTTACACGATAAGTATATTAATCGATTGATTGCAATACCTTGTGATGTAAAAGATATCTTATTAAATATATACAAAGGCTTATTTTCACGCACCGTTAGATTTCCTAATTGAAGATTGACAGCCTGAAGATTAGCCGTAATCGAATCAATCAGAAGTCCATCACGTTACAGCCATGAATTAAACACGCTATTCTAACATATTACGTATTGAATAATAGAATGGTATTATTTTATAATTATTTTCTTATATTAAAATATAATTTGAATGTAGGTATTTTGTATACCAACAAGTGTCTATCTACATAATATTTAAAGCGTATTAATTAAATTGTAATCCATCCAAGTAATAGTACAAGGATGACAAGTGATCTGAATTCTCCTTTTTTTGTTAAACGAAATTCGACCAAATATTTTTGATTTGTGTGAAACATCTTAGTTGTGTCCTAGAACTAGATACGGTAGGCAAACTGCTAGAGGCAAACTGACGTCAGCGTAAGGTTTCGAGTGTCAGATGACGTCAGTGTAAGATTTGTTATTTTAAGAGCCTTAATGTGTGTGTGGGAGGTGAACTTACATGTTTACTCATCAATTCTCACGAGTACCTTGGCACTCACACCATTATTTTGTGTAAGTCTCAGGCAATCCTTTCATTCATGATTCATTCCCTCTCCAAAGTACTTACAAAATATACAACTGTTTTATAAAGAGGTACTTTTGTATATTTGTTAATGTTTCCATTTTATGCAGACTGATAATCATTGATAATTAATAATTAATCGGTATGAATGTAAATTACATTCACATTTTAATAAGCCATAGTTTCAAAGCGGATAGATATATTATACAACATAGGAGTGCTTATTTTATTGTGTATTTTATTTCGAGATATAGCTTAGTATCTCAACGTTGTCGTAGAGAAAATTCTTGGGCGCTGTCCAAGTAAACACTGATAAAACTTTCCGAGATAAAACATAACAACAAAATATCCTAACTTTTTAAGAAAGGCTTTTGTTTCACCTGAAATTAACAATAAATGTTGAAGTCGCTTTTATTTTCGAAAATTTATTATATTTACCGCATGAAGGTGTAATAACTGTTAAAGTTATAATTTTCTTTTAATTTATTTATTTTGAACAATTAATACATATCATAAACAATTTATACGATAGTAACTAGTGTAGTATTGCACTGTGTCGTAGTTACTAAATTATTGATTTTTTCCTCGATAGTTACAAAAAAAATATGTTTACAAAAATTAATAGATAGCATTATTTTATTTGTCACATGGTAACATTAGCAACAAATAAATACCATATTTTATAATTTAAAAACGAATTTTATCCGAGAAAACTGGAATGAGTAGATTATTAAATATTTATCGTATTGACCAATACCAATCGTTATACCAATCATTCGCCTAAAACAGATTCTAATTTTAGTTTTAATCAGTTACTTGAATGACTGAAACTAAAACTCGATTATCGTAAAACATAATATTTTTACGCTTGTCATATCGGCGCCGATAACCGACGTGTCAAATGTTTTTGAAAAATTTACATGAATACTTCATGATTCAACTGTGTCAACGACACACAACTACAAATATATGGCTAGATATAAGAGATGAATATTTGAGCAGATCCCCTACTACTAGAATTTTACTACTTATTAAAGCAAATCATACGATAAAGAGTTATAAAAAAATCATTGAATCATTTGCTGATTCAAATCATTTGAATTTCAATATTATTTAATTAACCAAATGATTCTGTTGTTTTGACAAAGTTTTTCATAAACAATACGATAGTAGATCGGAATTCGGCTAAAATACATCAACATCATAACTACGAAGTGATTATAAATCTTAAATTTTAAAAGTTACACCGAAAATTTTATAAAGTAATGTTTATAACGGAACTATTCCAACGATTTTAATGGAACTTTATTAAGCTAACTTTTATAACAGGATTTCGATAAACTGGTGTAAACAAGTGTCACCGAGAGGAAAGTTCGACGAGTTAAATTGACTGCAATCCCAGACGTGTCTAATCCAGCTTGTTGTTAGTGTTAAATATTCCCTTTTCTTTAAATAATTATTTCATTTCATATAAAAAAAACAAAGAGTATCGATTTTGTTATCTAGCATAAAACAGTTTTGTAGAAATCAATTTATTTAATAGACAATATCAACCTTTAGACCGAACCATATCGATCGTTTGTTCTCATTATTAATTTGTATTATATTTCGGTTCGATTTATAAAACACTAATGTTGAATGCATTAACGTATTGAGTTCTATAGAGTTTTCTTGTATGTTGTACATAATGTGTGTGTGTGTGTGTTTGTCCGTATATCATATAGGTACATGAATTGAAATAGCCTCAAAGCTAATTTCTACAATCCTGTGTTTATTAAATTCGAATAAAAACCACATTTTATAACGGAAATTACTTTTACTGAATGAAGACGATAATTAATTGCTCTCCACACATTTTTTCGTTAGATTTTTGTGTTTATCAATTTTACTGTGTATAATATAGATTACGTATATACTTCAATAGCATATGTATATGCTATTATTTTATATTTTATTGAATATTAAAAAAAATATAAGCCAATAATTTATAACTTTCAATCGTAAATTCTGATATTATTTTCTCGTTAAATTGCAATTCCAATCACTTTGCGAAAAGTAAAATGTGAAACTGTTTACCAGCCGAAGCAACATTACTGTATTATAAATTTATATATTTCATACTCATATATATAGTAATATACAGTAGCGTGCAAAAGTTTCGGGCCACCCTATATTTCATAAACATTAAAATCGATGGAGAAAAAAATATAAATGATCAATTATAACAGATATTCACTTATATTGGAAAATACCGTGTTATATTCATTGATTTTACTTTCAAATAATTATTTGTTCAACCTTTTATTATTATTAATTGTGCAAAAGTATCGGGACAACACTACTACCTTAAAAAAATTAAGGAGAATTGGGAATTCTTGTACTCCTTCACTCGACTCAATACTTTGTTGCCATGCCCTTAGCACTGTCGCAAATGGTTTCACAATTCCGTCTTGTTGGAGTGATTTAGTTCGTTCCAACACGGACCTTCAGTTCTTGCCACAAGTGTTCGATGGGATTTAAGTCCGGGGATTGCGTGGCCAGGTTAGGAGACGGAACTTTTCGGCTCTGAAGAAAATTTTTCACAAGACGCGAAGTGTGTTTTGGATCGTTATCTCGTTGACAAATCCAACCACGAGGCAAATTTCGTTGAAAATGGAATCATATAATCTAGCAGAATGTACATTGCAGCATTCATATTGCCATGAATTTCCACCAGCGGACCAACGCTATCAGCAAAAAAGCTCCCCAAACTTTGATGTTCCTACCACCGTGTTTAAAAGTAGGAGTGTGATATCTTACTTTCCGCCAATCTAATTCCGTCCAGTGCTAATATTTTTTCGCGAAGTCCAACCTAGCCTTCTTATTCTTTTTGTTAATTAATGGTTTCTTAACGCCAATACGTCCAATCAGTCCTATAGCCTTCAGACGTAGAGACACCGTACTCCGGCTAACATCGGCTAGATTTTTCCTTCGTAATTTCCGACAAACGTCGGCTGCGGTTTTTCGCGGATCGACAATACACTTCCTTCTTATAATTTTGTCGACACGACTCGAAGTTTTTCGCGGCCTACCGTTCCGTTTTTTATCACACAGTAAGTTTGTTGTTTTATACTTCGAAATAATACGATTAATATTAGTTATTTTACGTAGTACGCGTGAAAAAATGCTATGAACCAATGTAATATTTGATGTTTTTTGTATATTCTAACTCTCCCATATATTTCGGACAGTGGACCGAGTAGAGGATTTTTTTTTTATCGATCAAAATGAAAAATCATAGTGGCCCAAAACTTTTGCACGCTACTGTACATATATGAGTATGAAGATATAACATTATACTCATATATAATGATCATTTAGTTTTGTTTATCGTCTCATTTAAAAAGCCATTTTTAATAAGCCTAATTTCATTGACTTTGCTTTTAAATTTAACAAAAAAATTTTTATAAAAGTAATAAAGTTAAAAATATATATTGATGTGTATACAGTTTAGTAATGTGTTGCAAAATTTACCTAGGTCCTAGGCTTCCCAAAAAATTGTATAAAACAAAATTTGAATATTGTAAATTATTTCAAACTATTCACATCTCATTATTTGTATTTTGAAAAAAACAAAAACTATTGTTCGTTTAAAGCAATAATAGATGTGGGTGTTGAGGAGAAACAGTCAAGTATTTATGACGCGTAAAAGGCGAATTTCCACACATTTGTCGTTAAATCTATAGACGAAATAACGATAAAAGCTATGCAACTTTAATCTAAGACTATTTCTAAAGAATACATACAATTTATTTTGTTAGTTTTATATTAGAAATCAAAACTTAGTATTTATTATAATTTTTTTGGCTTCCAAAAATACAATTTTAATGAAGTATATATGACACCTAAATATACACATAAAAAGAAAAGAAAAACTATTTGTACTAATTAGTTTTACTCGAATACAGATTACCCATTTGTGTATCTTTTTTATTAATTATTCTGTAGTAAAATTATTTGTATTCTATAAAAGACTTTAAATACCATCCAAAAATTGTTCTATTTCGCAACTACGACTACTATTGTATTTATTTATTGATTCTTTATTTAAAATTATATGTTTGTAACAAAGTCTTGAATCTTGTACAATCGAAGCTTAAGCAGAGTAAAATCGAATTAAGCATCGCATCCCTCAGCTTAAGTCAGTTCTCGTGGAATTGCGTCAGTTTATTTATGTAAAAGTCGTCAATTAGTTATTCATAAAGAAAAGCGTTTAATATGTTCGATGTTTGGCCTTAACTTGCTTGTAGGCTGCGGAGCATAATTTTATGGTAATGCACACTATAGCTAGCTCCTCAAGATAAGGCTGCTGATCTCGAGATCCTAGGCTGAAATCCCGGTCGAGACAATAAAAACTTATTGTTTTTGTTTTTGATGAAATACACGGTTCATTCATATAGTGGTGCCTCGAATAGTAGTTTTAGCCACTGACCATAAATGAACTTTTTTCGGTCGTTTCGTATTAGTCGACCTATCGGATGCTGAGAGCTATGAAAAAAATTAAATTGTGTTGTCATACACTTGGGAATACCCGTCTTGGCCAAAATCGGTTAGATGCTTCATTGTATCACACATGCATGTAAAAATGCTTTTATTTTCACACAAAACATATTTATATATGATTGGAATTAGGTACCGTTGCATGGATATAAGTAAGACATATATTAAGTTGAAAAAAAAAACAGATTTTTATGAAGTAGATAGTACTTGGGAAGCTTTATATAATTAGTTAATCACTTAATTTTTGTGATATGTAAGTCATAAAAATTGTAATTTTAAATCACTGATATTAACAAAAAAGATTAAACAATAAAAAAATGTGCGGTCGGGGGACCCCCATCAGGAACGGAGTTCTGTGCGACATTTTTTCGAATCAAACCGTGTTTTAAAATTGAGATTTTAATTTATTATATTACTGTATTTCTGTCACACCGAAAAGCACCTCAACCTCCTTTATATTGTCCTCTTAAATTCGAACGCATAGCATTTTGTAGCATTTGGTAGGCAGAGTATAAACGCTATTTCGTTACTCACGTGATCTTGAGCCACTGCCATTTCACTCTACCGAAAGCCGCGTAAAAGAACTTCGTTCCAACAATAATAAATGATATATCTTTTATGAATACCTATCTACTTACTTCTATTCCGAGCACAGAAAAGAGATAATGTATTGTTTATAACGTGTTCACAGGTTATAAAGATGTTCAAGACTATTAAAAATAATAATCATGTTTATAACATAAATTTTACGAGGAGGGAGAGATTTAATAACATTGCGAACATACGATATAGGTGCCATAATGAAAACCTCTACATACGGCAGTGACACGTTACGTTTCCAATATTATGCTCATAAACAGGAAAAAAAAGCGTAAGTACAGTTATAGCGGTATCGTAAAGTAACCTTTTTATTCTTCGTATAACATCGGAAGTTAACACATGAATGCTCCGTTGAAAATATTTTGTGATGCTAAGTAACCTATTTATATAAACAAGTTTTGTTTTTTTTCCTGATTCACATGAAACGAAGGCGGATCAGTATCTGCTTCTTACTTTTCATTATCATTTTATATATTCCGTGTTTTAACCGCGATCATACCTGTTTTATTTTGCCTTAAGTTTCGACAGTGTTGCACGTGTCGTGGTCACGGGCTGACTGTTTTATATGTTCGCGGTTAAGCCCTGAATAGGTTTTTCTGTCAAGAATTTCAGCAGTCTGTCTCGAGATTCATTGTTGATTACAATCTCGTGCCTCAGAAAACATGTAAAGCCGTTGGTCCTGCGACTAAACTCTTACCGGTATTGTCAGATTTGCCGTTCCATTGGACTAGGACACTATAATATTTCTCGCGTAGTTAGCTAATCTTCCTTGCGAATGGCCACCGTGAGCGAAATCAGACAGGAGAACGTCATCATACAATTTTAAAAATAAAACACAATTTCGTTCATAATTCATTTATTGTTTGCAGTGTACTTCTTCAAATAATTTTATTTAAAATAGTGAGTTTTTTAGTGCAAAAATAAGTATGATACAAAGTAATGAGTGCTCTCGAAATTACTTTAGTAAGTTGATTTTTAATATTTTATAAAAGTCAATAATTAATAATTACCTAATTAGTTCAAAATGGATTCGGATAAAATATTATCAATACATTCTACGATATTATTTAAGCATCTACGTCTTAGAAACATAATATAATAAGATTTATTAGTGTATTTTCACCATATTCGTAATAAGAATGGCTTCGTACTCCTAAACCTTCCTCATGAATTACTCCGCCCATTAGTGAAACTCTTTTAGATAGTTTTTGAGTTTTTCAAACAGATAGCAGACTTTCTTTTATAATATTTGATTATACTCCACTTGAACATTTCCGATACTTCTTTCGTAACGATGCGTTTATGAGACGTAGATACTTCAACATGTATTTTTACAACTACAATATTTATTTGAAAGGAATTAAATTTAATATAAGTGACAATTTAATTTATATAAGTGTAACCGTATATACATAAGAAAAAAATTATTAAAACGGCGTTTGATTTGTTTTTAAATAACAATTGTTAACAATTGTCTATGATAAATTAAATAACAATAATTTTAAATTACACGAACTATAACAAATAAGCTGCAAGGTTTTTAACCTTTCACAAATTACAAATGAAATTCACATTTACCTATACACTTTTTTAATTGCCGCTTTTATTTTTTATTGTATTTCAACTTGACAAATGTTTAACGTTAAAAAATTATCAATTGTTTATTTGAAAAATATTACTTTAAAGTTATTTATGTAGTTAAGTTATGCGAAATATAGACGTAAAAATATTAAGTAATTACGGTGAAAAAATTACAGACTGGAATGCTGTATGGTTTTTTAAATAGTAATATTTTTTTCAGTATACGTAAATAAGACAAAAATATATGACAAACATATGCACAATTTAATTTATTTCTCGTTAGAAAATGTGAAGACTGTTGATAAGTAATATAACGTTAATGTTTGCTACGATTTTTTAAATATATAGTGCCTGGGTCAAGCCTCCTTTAATTACACTTGTTTGATAGTAATTGACAACGGTTTAAAAATTTTTACTCCACTTCTTATTTTCCAAACCAGGATAAGAATCAAAAGAAAAAATTACCAGCCCTGTCAATAATTTGTTGAAGTTAAAAAAAAATAAATAAACTGTGCATCGAGTTTCGATTTGATTCATTTTGATTAAAAGGATAATCCCGTCTGTCTGTTTTCAGATCATATGCTTAAACCGCATATTAAAACACATATTTTTTAAAGCAACGATATCTCTTTCGGTAACATAACATCTGCGTGTATCTTAGGATTACTAGTATTTGACAATATACTATAACCTAGTGATATTACGTTCAATTTAAATTTCACATAAGTTAGAATTTGGTCGAGAGAGTATACTAACAATCTACTTTATAGTAGGTATATATGTTACAGCCAAAGATATTAATGTAAATATTATGTATATCATCTACTAGATAAAGTGAATAAATTGTCACATTATGCTCAGAGTTTAGACATTATTCATGATAC
The DNA here is from genome assembly GCA_905220585.2 of Nymphalis polychloros. Lineage (NCBI taxonomy): Eukaryota > Metazoa > Arthropoda > Insecta > Lepidoptera > Nymphalidae > Nymphalis > Nymphalis polychloros. The sequence goes on along the minus strand of HG992245.1, from coordinate 7,045,399 downwards.
CTAGCGACTATTTATAACAGCAAATAATTAATGACATTGCCTTTAACATATATACTTGAACCTTAACACGATGAAGGCCTCCAATACAATATTTACACAGACGAGTTATATCTAGTAGGAAAGTACCACTAATATAAATATATTATCCAATATTATTCATATAACGTGTCAGCGCGTGTGTATGTTTAGTATACTAAATACCTAATAATTTTAAATTTGAATTAATAAATTTATAAAAAACTTTGCATTAAAAAAGATGTGTAGAAATAGGTAAATATTGCATTTTCTATTAGCATGCATCAATCGAAGAAGAGATATAGCACAACACATCTCTTCACTTATACGGTATATTCGTTTCGAAACATCTCGTATTAAAATATGTATCATATATTCCAAAACTATAAATTCAAAGAATTAAATGCTATGTTTAAAAAAAAAAGAGGAATCGATATTTATTTAAGTCGGTAATAAAATTTAACTTACATTTACATTCTAATAGTAAGTCTACCTCGCGGGAAGATAAATAATTCGCGTGTATAGTTAACGCGATTACGAGACATAATTATGTACTCGTATGTACTGCATAGTATATGAACCTCAAGATATATAACTACAACAACAAAGTATACTCACAAACGGCATTACGGTGTACAATCGCACTTACGATAATAAATGAACTTACTTTTTACATTAGATCAAAATTCTCACAGCTTTGTCTTTCATTGTTCGCTTATAAGCGAGTACGAGTTAAATTCGTTAACCACTAAAACTATTAGGTACATCTAGTGCATACGTAGAGGTATTCGATACAGTCACAGTAATAAACACAGTAATGACACTACTCGTACGAGTGACCGTAAAAATCATGTGAGGAATAAACGCTATACTGACCTTCGATAAGAAGAACTGGTCCAGGACCAGAGTTTATTGCTTCGATATCGATTCAGTCGAGGGCTAGTGAGGATGGGGTCAAAGTGGAATTAATAGTCCTATATACTACACTTAGTGACATATAGCAGCTGGGGCTATCTATATTATGATAACACACGATATTCGATTTTTAAAATAAGTACAGGAAACAACTACCATAGCTGCCATATTCGGGAGTGAATGATAGACGTAAACAAATATATTCTTCTCTACAATAATATAAATCAAAGTAAACAAATCTTGAGATCGTATAACTATGATTATATGTTACGTCACAAGTGATTTAATATACGACACGACGCTACTTGGCATCATTGATGCTACGAGAAGTTTACAATTATTTTACAAAAGTTACATCTCAACGATTCGTAGAATAGTATTAAGTTATAAGGCTCACTTAATTCGTAATTACGTGTAAATTACACAATAACGTAACTACTAATTAAGACGGAACTACGTGTTAAAATAATTGTAGTGTAACTTTTTTTTTTATTTACCCAAAATATACACTACACAACCACACAGCCACACTGCTACATATTTTTCGAAGTACAATTTTTAATAGTCGCTAATTTAAAAAAAAACACTGTTTTATTTTTGTAATGATTTAAACAATATTATGAATATATATTTATTTATCAGATTCTATAACGATACTTGAATATCATAATTTTCAATAATTCGAATCTCAAAATGCCTTTACACTAAAGCAATGTAAAATAGATAGATAGTAGACCGGATTTAGAGATGCAAGGCCCCTAGGCACTTCGACAGGTCTTCCCATTCCGATGCGGTTGGAGTAAAAATGTATTATTTTTGGTTGAGTGCGGCCCGAGTGGGGGACGAGACGCCGGTGCCTTGTAAGCCTAGGTATAAATCCGAGGCTTAGTATGTTTAAAATGTTGTCGTTTTGAATCCTGTGATATTGATAATTATTTTTTTATTGATTATGACATGTCAGAAACGTTTAAATAAATCTTTAAAAATATGTCACGTTATTATTTAAAAATCAAGATAGTATGAGTACAAAAATAAAAGAAGTTTTGTCCATTTAGAAAAATATTTTTCGGAAATTCACATTATATTAGATTTTCAGTGCAACAATTTAGGAAATCAGCATATATCAAAATTTTATCCGTATTAATTTTAATTTAAAAAATATACTAATTTTAAGTAATTTTAATGAGTTTTAAATCCTTATAGTGAAGTTTTATTACATTAAAATACGTATGTTATCGCGTAGAACTACATCACTTTAATGAAAATACTAAAAGTGGAACTGCGATTTAAATTCTCAATATCACTTTGGTATTTGAGTACACAATTTTATCGTCGATTTGATTTTTTAGCCCAATGTCTTCGTAACTCTCCTTTATTTTTTCAATTATTGGGACGCATATTATTAACAATTTCAGACAGGCGTTTCTAGATCTTCTGATACGATTTGGAAGTGCTCTTGACCTGGAACAGAAATATTTTTATACGAAAAGGAAGACAAACATACTGACAGCTGAAACCAAAAAGGTATCATGTAATTTGAAATATTTATGTAAGTATATATATCTGAAACAGCGAGAAGGAATACTTAAATAATCCTAATCATATAAATTAACAGTTGAGTTGACTCCGAATGAAATAAATTAACCCACGACTGTTACATTTACAGCCAGTTACTTTTTTTTGTATTAAATCAACACAGTGATATATTTTTCCCCCAAATACCGATTTCAGGATGTACATATGTATTTTATAGTTTCCATTTATTCCCTAATATATTGAAGATATCGGGGAATTCGTTCGGTCGCTGGTCTCATATAAATTAACATGAAAGCTGCACGAGCTGCATTATCAAGATTCATGCCTCATGGGCGATAAATAATAATAAATAACTTTATTGCACATTCACAAAGAAAAAAAAACAAAACAAATCAAATATGAGTAAAAAGAAAATAATAATAATAATAAAATAAAAGCTAAGGAAGGATGATGCATGCAAGGGGCGGTCTTATCACTCAAGTAGTGATCTCTTCCAGACAACCCTGTATTAAGATGCTAGCAGGACATAACGGGCGAGTGCATTATATATACATACATATATATATAAATATACATAATATATATATAAGTTTATACAAAATACAACATAGCAATACATATATAAATAAAATAAATGTATAAATAGTATGAAAAATAAATGTTTTTTATTTCATTAATGTATGTACATTATATCCTCAAGTCGGAATGCGAGGCGGTCGAGTACTCACTCTCCAAGTAGGCGGCCAGGTCGTGGTCGTCGGCGCGCAGTGCGAGCAGGCGCGGCGTGAGGCCGGCGCGGTCGGGGCGCGCGAGCGCGGCGCCGCCCGCCACCAGCATGCAGCAGATGGCGCGGCGGCGGTGCGCGGCCGCCTTGTGCAGCGCCGTCTGCCCGCGCTCGTTGTCTCGCATGTCGAGAATGGCGCTCGGCGCGCTCGCTATCAGGTACTTCACGATCTCCTTGTTCCCGTAACGCGCCGCAATGTGCAACGCCGTCTGTCCGCTCGCGTCGATCGACAGCAACGAGTATCCGGCCCCGTGCAGCTCTTTCATCTGTAAAGTCAAAATCTTACTAACAGGTCACGGCGGGTTTCGTTTCCGCTGTATGTTCTGATAGAAAACGGTAGGATTCCGGTTCGAATGAGTGAAACAGTGTCATAACGGGCAATAAGAACTGATGCTATCACAATCACAGTCAATGTGATGTGATTACTATCCTATTTGCACCGACGATGCAAAAAAAAATAAACTAACGGTAACACAAATAAGGAACTCTGATTTTGAGTTCTGAATGTTCTCACTGATCGGTATGAGTACGAAAAACTTTTATCATTTAATTTATGAATCTATTGGACTAGCTAATCTACAGAGCTTGAACAGTATTTGAACGAACGACCAAATAAAACCGATGACCCTGTTCGCTCCGCCGTCAGATTATAATAGTTTGAATAACAGTAGAAATGAACTATTGTTAACGCGTACCATTTTCAAGTCACCGACTTTAGCCGCTTTGAGGAGCGCGTCCGTTGTTTTCTCCAGTAAGTTTCTGGAACAATATTGAAGTTAAATTTCTGCCCTTTTGTGTATAATTTTGATAAACGTTGTTAGAAACTTTAAACATAACCAACGCATTTTATGGAAAGTCTAAAAGGTTTAATTCTAAAGTATGATACCCAAGAGATAACTACAGAAACTCATCTCACCTACAGCCAAAAACTTCTTGATCAAATCCAAACAGTTTTTCGTGAACGCTGCATGCAATAGAAGAGAGAAGAATAGAGTGCAGATTTTAGAACGGGGAAGGTGAGCATAGCTTCAAGATGCTTACGGTGCTTTCTAAACTAAAATGTAACTACCAATTTTAAATTTATAGGTTTTATACAAATCTATTTTTTTATATAAGACGTGCCTTTTTCGATTTAGAGTATACAATGTATTGTATTAGCTCTGTAAAGCTTATCTGTAATATTTTTTAGACAACAAAGAAGACAATACTCGAAACTATTCATAATGGATGAAAATACTCATACTGCCGCGGTATACTATCATCTAAATTATTCATGCTACACGAACTCGTATTACGAAATTGGCGCCAGAAATGAGCGTTACTAAATTAGTAATGACAAATTATAAATATAGCCAATATTTGTTGTTTTAAAACTACCAAACGACTTTTATAGTAGCGTTCTATTTATAAATTTATTAAATATACAGTCCTCTTTTTTGGTTCAAGCCTAGAAGATAGGAAAGATATTGTAAGATTATTGTGGTCATAAAAATTATCGATGGAGAAATCTTAGTTTGTACTTACGTTTTAAATCGTGCAAGTGAATCTCGACTGGGCTGTAGGTCCTTAACTGGAGGACTAGTGCAGAGTGGTGGGGAATGGGTATCTTGAATTGAAGGGATTCTCGGTGGCTGTGGTGATGTTTTCGGGGGGAGAATGGATATTTTATTTGTGGAGTGTCCGCCGGGTAGGCCTGAAGGCGGCGTTTGAGGTGTAAGCGGTTCATCTGATGTCCGCGCTGGACTCCCCAAGCCAGATTCACTGTTAGATAGAAGAACAGTTCGTTAAATTAGTTTTAAATAAAAAAAATAACATTGTTAAAATATTTCTTAACGTTCTCATTATGTTAACACTATAATCAGATTTCTATTAGTTATAAATTATAAAATAATGTGAAAATTTTTACGCATTATACAAATTTACGATAATAAGCATTATTCTGTTTTATAGGACAATAAAAATTTACCACCTTTTTTTATAAGAAAAAGAGTAACTTCGTTGGCTTGCCGCGCCTCGTGCTCCGATCGATGTTATAAACTAATATTATACCTTTCGAGTATCCGTGTCCTTTTTTTAATGAACTACAAAGCTCAATACATTTATTTTGTATTTTTGATTTCCATTAATCAAAAAAATGGTTATGATATTTTAAAATTTGTTTTCATGTCATTAAATTGATTGCATAAATGTAATTAGATTTGTTTTTAATTTTACGGATTCCATTATAAATGTTACATGGTAAAGTATTACGTTTTTTTTATGACTGTCTGCAGTGATAATCTGTAAGAGCTCACTTTGAAACTAACTCGTAAAATGATGAAAACCGACGTAAGGGGTTAAGCTATATGAATGCAAATTAATTTTATTCGTGTAAATTATTCAAAACAAATACCTTTCTGATATTGCAGGTCAATCACGTTGTGGTAAATATCGAGTTTGTTTTTCAGAGGACCATAAAAAAATCCCAGTGATTTTCGATTTCGTTTAAAGAAAATACCAAGACGATTTATCACCCAGTGGTCGATTCACGTTTTGTATTGAATAATTTAGATGTGAAGTGTGGTTTAAATTGGACGGTTGTCAGTTTTATAATTTTTTGTAAATTGTAGAACTCATACTTGATACGACTAAGCCTCTAACTCAGTATTCTTAACACCCGAATACATTTGTGAATGAAATTGTATAAAACAATCATTTGTATTGTTCTTAAATGTCATCTTTGACAGATACGTCGTTAAAGCGCATTTTTAATGTGTCCTTTATAAATAAAATTAAAAGTTTGGCGTTGGGAGGAACAGGATGTACTGATGTAAAGTTCCTCATCCGCCATTGAAAAGGGAGGATCCTCCGACCAGACGGGTGTTGGCCTGGTGGGCTATTGCCCGACGGCTGTTGTCGGGTTCTTGTATATATGTTCAATCGCTCGGATAACTTTAATATCGCGATGTAGGATACGTCAGTTTTTAGTTTTCGTATGTGGCGAGATAGATGTCGCTACATCACTCCCCTCCGAGACTGGAGGTCGATAGCACGTTGAGTCGTCCATACATCTTTTGATGCTTGCCGGGCCAGTGGAATGTTCCAGTGACTCGAAACTAGATGCCGCATAGTTTACGGCGAGTAGGAACTGTCTGCGGTGATGCCCCTGTTAGTCGGAGTGATGCTGCAAATGCTCCAGTGAGTCGGAATGGTGCAGTGCTGCGTAGTGGCTGGCTGCTGCGTCGACCAGGAGAGAAGTGCGTCTCTGCTTTTTGACCGGCCGAAGTGCAGTAGGCTGTGTCAAGGTAGCTGAGAAGACTGTGGGTGATGACCAGGAATGCGCGTACGCTGCATGCTGGTGGTCAGGATACCCGTAGTTGCCGTGGATGCTGGCTGGCTGTATGACTCGCTGCTCGAAAGCTTTAGGAAGTGATGATGACGTCACGGTGACGTAGCTTTGCGAAGGCTGCGCAGACGTTCAAACTCAGGGTCACCAGTGTGGTGTTTGGAGGAACAGGGTGTAAAGTTCCTCATCCACCATTGAAGAGGGAGGATCCTCCGACCAGACGGGTGTTGGTCTGGTGGGCTACTGCCCAACGGTTGTTTTCGGGTTCTTGTATATATGTTCAATCGCTCGGATAACATTAATATCGCGATGTAGGATACGTCAGTTTTTAGTTTTCGTATGTGGCGAGATAGATGTCGCTACAAAAGTAAACTGGATACAAAAACATGTTTAGAAAACGATTGTAATGCTGATCTGCCGTTTGATTATTTATTGGGCACAATTTGAATATATTTTATGAGAATTTCATTTGAAATCTAGAGATTTTAGCGTAGATTGATTATTAATTTCGTCCATTGGGCTACGTTTTCAACGTTAAGCTATAAACTATTATGTTATGAAAGTTACATAGTAAACGAATTAGTAAATGATGCTTAAATTCAAAATTAAAATAATATATTAGTACCTTATCTTGTGATTTCAACTCGAATAAATAAATTAAAGTAATTAATCTCAATAAAAAAAATTTGACATGATCATATAATTGCGAATTGTAGTTAGGTAGCTGCAAAATACAGAGTCCAAATATTTTACTTTGGTTTTTGCCTTTGCGTCATACGTTTTGTCAGTCGTTAAAAGAAAACTTTTTGTGCAGGTAAGTTTATGTAAACAAAATAAATTGCAATTTTTCAGAACCATCTTCACTTGAAAAACTATCTGAGAAAAACTGTTTTCTCAAACTTCAAAGTACAGTCATTCATATGCGAATCATTGAGGTAAGATCGCATGTAACTATATCGCGAACGATATACTCCCTTGGGATTAGGTGAATATGCTATCAAAATAATGATCATATACTTTTAGTTTTTGACTAATTCAAATGTTTTATATCGCGTTGAAACGTTGTACCTGAACCTGAACTGTATATTAAATTGTTACTTTATGCGAGTCGAAATATATGAATAATTGACAAGCAAACGAAAAAAATTGATTGTTCAAAATTAGTAATCTTCGTCGGTTAAATATGATGTAAGCAATTGTACCCTATGTGCTTCAGAATCGCTGAAAAAGACTTGAACAGATGCACAAAGTATACCTTATATGTACTAACAGCACGATAAAGCTACAGTATCAAGTGATAGGTCAACCCCACCTGGCATGAGACTCCGGAACGTCCAAAGAAACGCCGGCACTTGGGGTGTCCACGCTTTGTGATATGTCCAGGGAGACTGAGAGGCCGGTGGTGGTATCGAGCGAAACGGAGGGCGCGGTGCGGTCTGGAGAAGCCGTGGTGGTGTCGGGGTGCGCTGTCGACTCCGTGTCGGGCGTCACGGGCGCCGCGTCCAGGATGTACACGTGCTCGTGGCCGATGTCAGTCGGGTAGTGGAGGTTCTCTTGCGCCTTGTCGATGCGGAAGAAACGTTCCGCGGTCACGGCTGAGAGAGTAATCATCATGTTAAGGTTCTAGAACGTACAGTACTATAAAATCACAAAGAAACAAGACTGCTGCGGCCGGAATAGAAACGAAAACGAGTTTCCTTCCACGCAATTTTTTATGAAAATATTTTATTAACATACACACACGACCCAACGACGAGTGTAGGGCGCATACCTTATTTTACATAAATAAAAAATATAAAAAAATTAAAACCGAACGAATAAAGTCGTAACTTGTGTACTTACAGTCGACGAACCACCAATCGACGAGGTTTGAGTATGTATGAGATTCTTTGATCATGTTCTGAATGAGAGTTCGCATTTGCTCCAAGTCGGCGGCCGGATTTACGTCCAAAGTGCCGATCCGTTCCGCTGGAATGAAGTAAATTTTTTACAAATCGACATCAATAGGAAACGGGAAGGACTCTTAAATACGTTATCTGGCGTTATCGATACTTAAAACGTCGTCAAATTGTTTGAACGAATACTCCGATATTTTTCGCTTTTCACTCGGAAGTGTAATAGCACAATTCTTCAGTCTAATTTGTCTATGTACGTCTCAGGTGCGGTAAAATGGAGTACGAGGAGATGTTCGTTCAATACGGTGTCGATAAAAAGCGTAAGAAATTAGGTAGGAAGTTTTAGTTGTGTTATAAAAGTGTGGTGGGTGTCTTGTTACGAGTATTATTTACCTGTTTTCGCTAACAACTCCTTGTCGTAATGATGACGTTCATAGTCCGCCATTGTTATGAGATTCACGGTGAGTGTAAGTTTATCGAGCGTTGTTTGTCTACAAAATATATTCGAATCAGTTTTTTGTTAAACTGCATAAATTTATTAAGGTAATTTTGACAATATTCATCAAAAAACATTTGAATAGATTCAAATCGCATAATTATTTTAATTAGCATTATCGTTCATGTCGGTGATTAAGTGTTGTCCGAAATTTAAGAAAGGTAGGCAGACTGGCAAACGGACTAACTGATGGTAAGTGGTCACCGACGCCCAAAGACATTAGCACTGTAAGGAATATTAACAATCCCTAACATCATTATTGCGCCACCAAACTTGGCAACTAACATGTTATGTCACTTGAGCTGTAGTTACACTGGCCCACTCACCCTTCAAACCTGAAAACAACAGTGATAAGTATTGCTGTTTGCCGGCAGAATATGTTATGAGGGGGTAGTACAACCCTGAGGGGCATAAAATATGCATGAAATCCTATCACTAGGTAACTATTGACTATATGAGTCATCATACATAGCAAGTATTATTAAAATAAAATATAATAAATTACATGATCAGTGTGAAGATATATTTGGATTTTCTCTTGGGTAACTTACGGCACAAGAACTCTGCCGGGTTTCTTCTTCGCGAGCATGATGGCCTGGTTCAGTATACATAGCGTAATCACCGAGGGGGCGAGCCTGCACGCCTCACCGTCAACTTGCATCGGTATCACCTTAGTGGTTACGATCTTCGCAGTTTTACACTGCGTGATGCAAGTCCCATGTCCTCCCGCTTGGAGTAGAGGCTATACAACACAAAAATATATGACACTTACTAATCTGAGCATTAAATATATATTTACAAAATGTTTGGGTTATATTAAACACAATTAATATTGCTTTATTTTTAAGACATTTATTTGTACACAGACTTTTGCCTCCAAAACTTTTTAAGTTCTTTTTTTTAATTGTTTTGATTTTTTGGTCTTTTATAGGACCGTTAATTTGATATTATTATTATGTACTTATAACGAAAGAATACTGCCTGAGTATATAACATTACCACATAAGTATATGAGTATGTATCTATATACATATATTACACACGATTAACAATTATAAAGATTGGGTCTAAAAAACGATTACATTGCGTACTTATAAATATATGAAAGTAACAGAGAACTGTCCTTAATTAAGTTAAAAACATATTAGACTAATTGTATTTTGTCCTACATCTGCTTTTACGAGACGTTATGTAGAAAAGAAAAAAACTTTAAGTATGGACTAAGTTTCGTAAATATCGTAGTTATACTAATTAACTATTATAAAATATAGATAATCATCAATCAGGAATATACATGATCAATACAGTTCATAATAATTATACGTACATTTATTTCATCAATAGCAATTACCGTGGAACGTGTAACAATCATATTTTTACATTATTTTATATATTTTATTTTATGAACTGCTTTGATATAATATAATGAGTGGATTGTATTATTATTGTATAAAATAAATTATTATATATTTCATAGATAAGGTAGATTTAGTTAATAAATAAAATACTAATTTGTTCTAATTTAGCGACGAATAAAAATACATGAACTAACACACAGTCATCTACAAATAACAACAGAAAATCGAAATATTACTTAAAATAACTTCCAAATAGAAACTTAAAAGTAATGGTTGAAGTGCCATTATATACAGGTGTAACAAAATTCGTGTCCGACCCGTGAAGTGGAATTAACCCGTGTCTTAGGTACCCGAAAGGTAAGAGCTATCGAGTGCTATTGCCCGCACCTGTCATGCAAGGTCATTTTCATCAATTAATTAAAACAAAAAATTCCAGGATAAATTAATTGCTTAGTATTTTAAAAATTATTACAAAAATAGAACCGGCACATGATACCTAAATAACCACTTCACGGGTCGGACACGAATTTTGATACACGCTGTATATTATATTTATTAATTTTAAAATATGAATAATTTATTTACATAATATGAATTTATATAATTTTCTTTATAATCAGTTATTAATCGTATCCAATAATTATTTATTTGTATAAAATAATTCTTGGATTATGCTTTGTAAATATGTAGTTATATTATTACATCTGAAGTTATAAAAAAATAGTATTACAACTTGTTTACGCAAAAGCGGGGTTTTTCATAATAAACAATGTACACTTAACTGTGATTTTCACAGCACTGATTATGTAACTTTAAGAGCGATTAAAGTCTCACAGTTGGGTAAGTACAAAGACGCTACTGTGAATTCATAAATATACATGTTTCCTTTGAAATGATTTAGATTTTTTTTTTTATTTATCGTTTTCATAATGTACTACTATAATGCTATTTGATGATTAAAGAAAAACAATTTATGCCTTCTTGACCGCAATAAAGTTATTTTAAAAATCTAAATATTTATTGATATTATAAGAAAGGGTTTTTACCGCCTAGGCTTTTACTATTTAATGATAATTATATAATAAGTCAAATGAAATACGAATATAGCTAATTTAATAATTAATATCATTATATAATTGGAATACGAACAAAAATAGCAATATCGCAGCAATCGGCGTAAATATATAAATTTACGCCGACTAATACGCCGATTAAACGCCGAAATATGAAATGTCTCACACACTTTCATATTGTTAATGAACGAGTTATTTTGTCTTGTATTATATATTAATTAATATTGAATATGATAAACTGTATCATTCATTTCATAATTAAACTGGTTTTAATTCCTAATAAAATTTGAAATTTTCATTAGCATAAATCTTACTTGAAAAAGAAAATTTTAATAGCATATTTCTAAACTCATAAAACTTAATTATAAACTTAATTATACCGAGCTTTAAATTTTAAAGATATTTCATTATTTTACGTGCTAGAATTTTTTATTTATATTTCAAATTTTTAACAAGTTTAACTAAGGGACTAAAAAACAGTGGCACTTAACTAAGTTAATATGTGTATATTTATTGATACAACAATTTAGAAATCACTAACGCAGTAGATAATATAGATTTACCAATTGATAAGTTGTTAATCCGACAACTTCTATAAGACCATCTTCGGTTGAAGGTTCAGAAGTACCTCCAGATTTATTCCATGGGTGAGTTCCACCCCCGTAGCTGCAACAATATGAATTAACAAAGTAATTTTTAATTGAATTGTTTAAATTACAGTTTACTGTATTAATTTTTCTAATCGATATTAAACGCTACAAATATTATATTTAAAAAGTAGATTGAACCCAGTGGAAATAGTCTAACCTTGGAATGTTTAAGAACACAATGGCATGCACTTTATGTTCCCTCAACACGGGCGTGTAATCCTTGCCGTCACACTCCATGGTGACGAAGTCGGCCAGACCTTTCCATTTCCGCTGCATCAAGTCCTTTCCACCGGCAGTTCCGTAAAACAGCTTATTCCTTATTCGAGAGTTGAACTTTTCGGGATGTGCCTCTAAATCAATATTGGCAATCGTTTAATTAAATCATAATTATGGTAAAAATCAATTGGGCATCATTATTTAATTAGCATGTGTTTTGATTAACTTTATAAAATCACATGTGACTAATCTTTCTAATTAAAACTGACTTAAAATTATGAAGTGTTAAAGAGACTACAATATTTACCTCTCGCCTCGTGAAATTCAAGAGCAATATGCGCGTCAACGCCGAATGAGAAGTAATTGTTGACGACATTGAGTGGCAGTTCCGGCTTAGCGTTGCTCGTATCTTCACCAGAAGCCGCTTCGTTGGGCTCGACTTTTAACTGCCATCGATCCAGCAATACTGTGTCACTTTCGCCGATGTGTGCTAAGATTTTGGATATCGGCTCGTCTTCGTAACCCTTTATGCAAAATGATTTACTTAATATATACACTGGTAGCACAAAACGACCTCTGAAATATTGATATCAAACACATGTACATGACAACCAGTCTGCGCGAACAAAACACAAAAGATCTCGTTATGAAAGTTATAAGATAGTCTATCTAAAAATAAATCTATGATCGTATCTGAAGACAAATAAATTGCAAAACGTCACCCGTTATTCCCAAAGTTAATTTAAAAATATTTGTACTTTAATATTCATAAATCATATTCAATTCAAAGCATGATATTGATTTGCTTTTACATTTTGCGTTTTCTTTATAGAATAAATAATATGGACGGTAGTCATTATGTATGTATTAATAAATTAAAATTATTCGCTTATTATTCGACATGTATTCAACGACTCGACCAATTTGAAATAATCTGCAAGCCTTCGTTTAACCTTTGTCCAGCAGTGTTAGATCTATAGGTTACTAATGCTTGATATTAGTCTGATCAATGCGAATAAATCTATACATATAATAAATCTGTAACTGGTCGATGTCTGTACATGGAAGATAAATGAGTAAAACTTTTATCGGGGGTCTTTATAAACACAATAGAACCCAAAACAATGATTAATAAATTTTTTGTCTGTTTGTCTGTTTGTCTGTGCGTTTGTGCACGCTAATCTTAAAAACGGCTTAACGGATTTGAGTGCGGTTTTCACTAATGTATTGTGGCTAACTTCACTTAACATTTAGTGTTTGTTTTATTTCAATCGGTTCATAAATAATAAAGTTATGTCAATTTAAAGATACACGTAGAACATTTATTAAAAAATGGTTATGGTCAAACTGAAAAGAGATTAAATATTACATGTAATATACTTTTTTGCTTATGATTTATCCTATATTTTGTCCTATAATTTTTAATCTCTTTATTTATTTACTAAAAGTTTAGTATCACTACTAAAAATCAATAAATTATTATCTGTAGGAAAAGTACGCGCACCTGTTAGTTGTCAAAATCAAAAAGTTTTGTTAACAATTTCGTCTTTTCAGTAGCTTCGTGTGTTGTTTTTGCATAAAAACTAATATTGCATATATATTGTGTGTATCTTTATGATCTCATCTTATATCTTTCATAACAGTACGCTTTAAGTCTGCGTGTGAGCAAGTCAGTTAACTCAGTGACAATAATTAATACGTAAATAGTATAAAGGTGTATAAACAAAGCCTAAAAAACAACTATAACAATAATACATGGTTTTAGAAGTGCTTGCTTTAAGCATCAACGTGGTATATCACTTCTTAAAACTTTAAATAGGTATAATTTTTTCGTAAATTCGTGTTTCCTGTCAAAAGTTTTAAAACGGCAGATAAAAATTCAAACGTTTTACCTACCGAAGTTTTTTCTAAACAACGAAATAAATAACAATTTAACGCGGAAAAAATGGCAACCATATTTTGAACTATATTTATTAGCCTCTGGATATATATAAGGAGTATTAGCCACTGGTTATGTATAAGAAGTGTAAATAGAGAAAAATAGCAATTTTGTTCAACATTAAAATAACAGAAATTACTTTAGAAGACCTCATTAATAAATGTAACAAGTATTTCGAACCGAGGAAAAATTTAACTATGGCCTGACATGTATTTTTTATGAGAAAACAAAGCAAACACGAAAATATAACCAACTTTATTACGAGTCTAGAAAATTACAGTTTAAAATGCGATTTCGTTGAATTAATAGTCATTGGTCATTGATAAATTTACAGCGAATATGTGTTAGAGTAGCTCGCCAAACATCAAAGATTATTACAACGGTCTGATCTGTCACTAAAGAAAGCTATAGAGATAGCTAAAATAGTAGTGATCGAACATCAAAATACGGAGCACATAAATAAAAGCACTGAGACGTCGTCATCACCGTCATCACCGTCATCGTCTAATGAATATCAAGTGATGAAGGGGGAGTAAAAGGGTTAAACAACACACAGTACAGAATAGAGAAGATGTGCATATTTCTATGAAGTCAGACGGGCAACTAATTAAGAAGAGAACAAAATTGAAAACGTGGTTATATTTGCCTCATCCCAATATAAACCGAATAAAAGTATTTTGTAATCTCTCAGCTTAATTCAATTGGTCTTTGGCTACATCAAGCTTGCGACAGCATAATCATGAATAGGAAGAAGTAGATCTGTGCGAGCATATATAATTAAGTGTACTCAGATATTGATATTATATTTTTAAAAAAAAATCACTGCAAAAATAACATAAATAGGTTAAAAATAATAATGTATTAAATGTATTAATTTATATAAAATGAATGTACCAACCCATCTTAATATTCAATATTTAAGTTTGTTATAAATTTTGTACTGTAGTCATATTCTTGCTTGCCTTTTAATTGTATTTGGTTAAAAAATATATAAATAATATATATATCATTTATTTATTGCATTTTATTGGCCTTACTCAATGTAATAATGCTTAAGCTATGTGATTTCATTTATATTTTGTTTTTGTTAAATTTGTGTTTTCATTAAGTAATTAATTATATTTGATTATAAAAAAATATATATCTTACTACACCTTTACTGATTATGATGGCTTAGCTGTTTGATTTTATATATGTTTTGATTATTTTAATGATTGTGTAATTATTGTTGGTGGAAACTTAGCTTATGTATGTATATATTTATATATATATATGCTATAAGTGTCATCTCATTTTTAACACTTAACCTACCAGAGCGGTCAAATAACTGCTTTTGAAACTTTAATTAAAATTGTTATATAGCTGCTTTTGTTTGTATATTATATATTTTTTCTACATAAAATGGCAGCTTAAGCAGCTTATTCAGATGTGTGTCAAGTTCAATGGAAAACATTTGTTTTAATTCCCTTTTTTTGTTTAATTTAATTAGTAGCCTTGGTTAAGTCTGATTTTATTTAGTCTCTGACAGAAGAAACTTTTCCTTTATACTTTATATTGTACACATAAAATAACATAAATCTATAACAAAAACGAATTAATTAATAAATTATCCATACATATAAATAAAATTGAAGTTTCTGTCTGTTATTTCAAAATAACTGCCTGTTTTAAAGGTTATATGGGTATTTACGATTTACCAAAACCAAAGCAATCATTTTTTTAATTTTTTTACTGTCTGCATGTCTGTATCTTTTAATCGTCTAAAAATTGAAAAAACCGAATTATTATAAGAACTATTTCAAGATTCCGTTTAGCCTTTATTTCATCAAAATTAGTTGAGTCTATCAAAAGTTATAAAAATATGTATTTTTGTTGATATCTATTCACATAATATTATTACTCTTCCTAACTGATTCATTAACGCAGAGCCTAAACTGCGGGGGTTAGAAACTTGAAATTTTGGCAGTTGATACATTTTATAATACCCACTAAGGTAGGATTTTTGGAAATTCTACCCCTAAAGAGTTGAACGATTGTTTAGAAACCAGTCATTTTTAATGTTAGAAGCATGAAATTTAATGAACAAGCTTAAAAATAAATAAAAATGTACTTCAGCGTTTTTGAAAATCTAAATCTGAGAGGGTAAAAAGGGGTTGAAAGTTTGTATGGGGATTCCGTCACTTTTGGTGTAAGAAGAATGATATTTAATATTAAAGCTAGGCATACGTATTTCGTCGTTTTTAGAAATTTAACTCCAAACGGGAGAAACGGGGTAAAAGCATTAGTATAAAAATTTAAAAAAATAGAAATATACTATTTGAGTTTTTTGATTGAATTAATAAACATGAATTTCAAAGTTTTTAGAAACTTTTATTTTTGTTTGGAAGAGTTGGGTGCAAATAATGAAATTCGCAATATCTTATATCAATATCTCTTAGGGAGAAATATACGAACTTCACTATGTTGGTGATGTTTGGATAAAAAAAACATATTCCATTATTGCCCTATGTACCACTTAATTGGTATTCCCTAAGCTTATATTATTGTAAAGTTTCATTAAAATCCATTCAGTAGTTTATGCGTGAAAGAGTAACAAACGTCCATACATCCATATAAACTTTCGAGTTTATTATATTAGTAAAAAGTAGGATTATTATATGCCCTATACTGAACACACATACACTATACTGGATGGGCGAATAAATCGATTGGTAAATGTTTATATCTTATTGATTAAAAAATGATAAAATCCTTATTTTACCCGTACGAAGTCGGGACGGGCAGCTAATTACTCGCTGATAACGTATCTTTCTGTAGGTAAAAAAGGTTTTTAAAAACAGTACAGCAGTTTTTTAGTTTATTCGCTACAAACAAACATACAAAAAATCTATTTTTACTTATTTATAATATTAGTATAAATAAAGACCACGCGCGAGCGAAGCTGCGGGCAACAGCTAGTGTAACATAATATTGTAAATGTGTTGGTTTCTCTAAATTCATTTTATTTTACTTTATATAATATTACAGAATTTATATAATATTACTCAAGTTTTATAATATGTCTAATATGAAATTATAAGACCGTCTTATATTAAAGACTGAAAAGTAGTTTTATGCTCAATTTAAACTGTTTATACAAGAAACTTTAGTTGAACGTTAAATCATTATTATTCAAAACTTCCTTTCCACTCTTCGACTAGACTGTTTAATAGTATTATTTACACTTGCATACTTTAGAAAATTGGCAAATAAGATAAAATAAGCTAATAAATATATAAATATGGTTAAATAATTTATTTGAACTTTTTTCTTTAATAGTACATTTTGCTTCAGAGACGATAGACCAGACTGGTGTTAGTTAAATAGGCAGGCGGACTGGCAAATGGACCACCTAATGGTAAATGGTCACAACCAAGGGTAATATTTTGAGTATTGGCAGTGATAAAAATATTATCCAGGCTGTATATCGCCAATACACTACTAACCTTCGGAATTAAGATGTTATGTCTCTTATGCCTGGCTCACTCACCCCTCAAGTCGGAACGCGACAATACTAAAAGTTGTAGTTTGGAGTTAGAATATGTGATGAGGCCTACCTACACAGACGGGCTTGCACAAAGGGTTTTCTATGTAAATTTGGTGTGTTGTTGTACACACACAGGCGAAAATTTCAGATATAGTGCCATTAACGTACAATAGGTGCACGCAAGGCTTATCCGATAATTACTTTCATAAATTTGAAGAAACACTGAAACGCTTGCTGACCATTATATAATATTTATATGTTAACACAACACAAAAAGACTAATAGATACTTTATACAATAACATAAATATACAATACGTTCTTACTACTTTTTAAATTAAAACGTTGCCTTTTGAATTATATTAGCTTCGATTACTTGATTTTTTAATATCATTTAAGATAGTTATTGTTAGTTCGTTCTTCGTCGATGCGGTTTAGGTAAAACGCTTAACTACTGTCGAGAGCACACGCCGTGATTTCCGTTCAATGCTGTAACTGACGTACAAATCCAACAAGTGAATCATCGTAGAATGTTATTATATATAGCGCTGGTTATATAATATTTATATATATATAAAATTGTAGGCGGACGGGTAAAAGGCACCTAAAGATAAGTAGTCATCACCGCCCATGAATGTTGGTTCACTGAGCGTTCAAATAGGAAGACACCAAAACGATGTATTGCTGTTTGGGACTAAAATATCTGATGAGTAGGTACCGACTTCGTACGGTTAAACCAATCCTGGAACACGATTGCAGCGCAACCTACCGGGTCCAATCTAAACCACTATGGAAACCCCTCAAGCACACACAAATCGAAATCGGTCCAGCTGTTAAAGCGGAGTTCAATTAAATATGTACATACGTATAAAAACATTCAACAGTCTATATTTCTGTTTCATTATAATAAATGAATAATGAAGAACGAACCCATGAATATCTATTAAAATAAACGATTGGTAAATTTTAGGATATCTAATATAATATCGAAACGTCTATTATTGACGAGGCCGTGCGCATATTTTTGAGGATATATATCGAAATGAGACGTTTTGATATACGTTTATAATACATTAGTTAAAGTTTGATATGACAGCAAAGCGGCCAGTTTTACTAGAGATTTTATATATTACTCACCCCGCCCCAGCCGAGTGCCCTCGCGAGGTCGTTTCCTGTGCCTAGTGGAAGCACACCCACAGCTGGCCGCGATCCGATCCTGTCGAGTACGCTTAGAACCCACCCAACAGTACCATCACCACCACACGCGAGTACACGCAAGTTGGGCACCTTTCGGAACATTTCCAATCTGAAACATTAATACAGTTTTAGATATTTTTATAGATAATATCGAATTCAAACAGAATTCATTCCATTTATTTCGAGTGTGACCAGAACATTGCAAATCCAGCTTTGGTTCTAAATTGTATGCAACATTACCAATTTGATTGAAACAATATTAAGTACTTAATCAATCCATGATCGAATCTAATGTAATCAAGTAATTACTCGAACAATCCTAATCTACATTTTAATAAAGTTTTCTAGGGGCTATAGCACATGTGATATGTATGTATTTATATGCTATGTTAATATTGTTGATGGTATTGTGGCGTGTGAGAACAACACGTGTGTAAAACATAAAGTTACTTACTATTAAAAAAATCAAGTTAAGTACTTGAGAATAATAAGGTAACGAGTTTAGAATTTAGATTAAGCGTAATTATGTATTTGCATTAACACGTTAGCTGGCGATTAAAAGTTAAAATATTGTCGAACTGATGTAGTACATCAGAGAAAAGTACATCACTTCGGCTAACTAAATCACTAAAGCCATCAAAATTCGGGTGTAGTAGGGATGAAATATTACTAAATGTATATTTCATAACGACTCGTTCAGTAAAGACTTTTGTCGATCTAGAAATTGTAAAGACAGTTATTGAATTAGCATAACTGATGAATTTGTACTTTTCTACAAAATTGAAACGATAAGAGAGTTATGCAATCTAAATAGTAGAATTAACAGGACACATCATAAACAAAAGTAGCAACTAACAGTACTTGAAACGTTATCATAATAAACGATACATTATTAGAGAATTTAGAGAACTCCATTTAGGCCAGCAAATGGCTTTCAGCAGATCAAGCAATAAAGATGAGGCTGTAAGGAGAATCAATACAACATGGAGTTTGAAATATGAAAGAAATACTAAAAGCTACGACTTTTGGATGTCTAATTATGTCCTTAAAAGGTTTACTTATATTTTTAAGTAGAATAATTGCCATGTGATGTATTAATTGGTGAATAAATAACATTTCAGAAAGCAAATAATTACCTTCTAGTTAACAATGATTAGCAAACGTATGTAATAACAACCGAGACGAAGCCAGAATGCTTACAAAGCGTTAGTTTGCACTTGGCATTATTAATTATAGGGGACTTAGAAACTTATAAAGTATGCAAAGTTTGCAAATGTGTCTACATTCTACAATGGGAAACTCCAGCTATGTTTTGTAACAGTTGGTCTATATAACTATTCAAAACAACTATAAAATGCAAATATATTTATTATGTGAACTTATTCGTTCCCATAAAAATGCATTTTAGCCTAATCAAACAAAACAATGAAGAATAATTCAAGTATTAAATAAAATATAATCTTTAATTTGTAAATTAACTTAGATATATTTGAAATGGCTATAAATATAAATTAGGCTCCTTATTTTCTTTGGTTATGCTCACATTTCGATAGTCGTTCTGGGAATACCAGAACTAATTACAAGTGCGGCCACAACAAAAAACTGTTAGTTGTTAATATATTAAGCCACTAACAAAACAACATAATATTTGATTGTTTAGGTCGAGAATAACTCGATACTCGTTTGTTTGTTATTAGACATCACCAATCTATTACTGTTATTATTGATTCTCAGTTTTCCTTCAACGTTGACAAATGATTTTTTTTCCCCAGCGAAAGTAATCAATCCACTTCGCGTGAAAGAAATATTGATTTGTAAATACGGCCTTGTAAATTGCTATTATTATTTTAAGCAGTTTCGATATCCATTAATAATTTACGTTGTAATTTCAAATTCTATTCCATGTATTAAATATCTCGTTATCTTGATAAATTTAGTAATAACCTTATAAATGGTCTGATTATTGTTATTATAGTATGATCCAGTATGTAGGTTATGATGTACACAATCAAATATAATTATTTGAAAGCTTTACTTTGGTTTATTACGCACTTTAAATTTGTATTTTTGTTAGTAACAAAAAAGTAACGATATTTTTTTAATTATATACTTCACAGACTCGTGTCCGTGGCATTTCTTATTATTACTTTTTTTTTTCATTCGCTTCTTGAAATTTATATCTACATATATAATCTTTCATTATAAGTAAGTATATATTAACAGTATAAAATAAAAAATATATTTGAGTAATCATCGTAAACAAACCTACGCATGTTTACACATTATTATTTGAAAAACATATATACTTTATTGTATTTGCCCGGCAAGTCTCATATTACATGCATCATTTACCTAAAACGTAACTCTTTGTGAAACTGTCAAAGCATTTAGTCGATAGCATTTAGACGATCTATAGTTAGTTCATTTCCAAAATGAAACATAAAGTACTCTATTCAATTGCTGTCTCCCGATCTGACATATGTATATTAGAATACATTGAATGAAATGTAAATTGGCTTCAAAATCAATAGCGGTGTTAATCGTTACATAAATAGGACAACGTTCAAATTCTTATATTTTTATATGATTGCTACACGTATTTTCATATTCAATTAAATTGCAATAACAATTAATCTGATACAGTGCAATAATATCTAAATTTGCCTTTAAATCATGCGTTGCTTTATGAGAAAAATAAATTGTTTTACTAATGATATTATATAAAAAGACGAAAGTCATTTTGTTAGAACGAAACGGAGAAAAGTAAACGTGACAGGAAACATTCAGGTACGAGTAATTAGAACTTTGCTGGTCATTTATTATTACAGAGTAACCTTAAATAGTTCACGTGTATTTGGCCAGTGAAATATTGTCTATTCGTTTCTATTTATTGAAAGTAAATACGAGCCATCAACAGGTAACCGACAATTGCTATAAAATAAAATGGATTTTATTCAGCTATGTGAGTAGAAACCATCGCAAATATCAATGTACAAAATGGTAAAATACTGCATACTATAATACAAATTGACATGTCATATATAATAACAGTCTCCCAGGCCGATTTCGGCCACGGCGGCCAATCTTAAGTGAGATTAGCCAACGGCGCAGGACATATTATAGTGCACAAGTGAGATCGCAAACGCAGGTGCAATCTCTAATCCCTAACTCCCATAACCCGGACGGCAATCTGACACGACCGGAAAGAGTTCAGGCACAGGATCGACCACTTTACGTACTTTCCGAGGCACGGGAGTGTGACACTTCCAACTTCCAAAGTTCAGGCTGCTACTGAAAATTTTCGACAGAAAAACTCAATAACGTTGTATAGGCCCGAGCTGGGAGTTGAACCCAGGACCACCGGGTCTGTGGCCTTACATGTAGCCACTAGACCACCGAGGCAGTCATATCATCATATCATGTCATATATACATACAAATAGTATACATATCCAGACATTGTTGATCAAGCCAACATTTAATTTTTACTACTTGTACCAGCGATTTCATTTGGATGATACACATTTTTTTCGTATATCGTTCGTAATATTAAGGGGCATAAAAATGTGATTTCATAAAAATAATCTTCATCAGTATTTAGATTTTTTTATTTTATTATAGGTAGGCGGACGAGCATATGGGCCACCTGATGGTAAGTGGTCACCAACGCCCAAAGACATTGGCAGTGTAAGAAATGTTAACCATCGCTTACACTGCCAATACGCCACCAACCTTGGGAACTAAGTCCCTATTGCCCTTATTATGTCATTATTATTGCCCCTGTGCCTGTAATGACACTGGCTCACTCATCCTTTAAACCGGAACACAACAATACAAAGTACTGCTGTTTTGCGGTAGAATATCTGATGAGTGGGTGGTACCTACCCAGACGAGCTTGCACAAAGCTCTACCACCGAGAATTTTTATTTAGAAGAAAGACTTTTTTTTAAACTGGACTGGTAGCTCTTGATTTTTTTGCCTTCAAATATTACCTATGTTACCAGCTTTATAATGTTAAATGAGAATTTCAAATACTTGGAAAATGTGAATTTTAAAGTAACATATGTGTGTTACACACAGAATGTATGTAGCGTATTTTCAGCGTGTAGAGTTGTTTCATTAAATAAGCCTTATTCATTTTCTTACTAAGTGTTTGCGCCTACAAGACAAACGAGGACGCAAAAATAGCATTTTATAATACGCTTTTTTATTCTTTGTCCAGTCATTCTCTTTGCATAACACATTAAGAGCGTTGCATGTACCTCATACAAGTAAATTTATATTTTCAAGAGATTTGATTTTTATTTAAATCTCCATGATGTTCTTTACGAAACACTAAATATTTAAATTTTTAATCACATACATTACATTATGTTATAATTAATTATACTTTATCAATTTTACTAATTTGACACAAAATAAAATTTGTATGATCTATTTATTTATAATTTTGAATTTGTCGTGTAATGTTTTTTTTTTCTTTTTTTTTGCCAATAAGCAATGGTGGATTTAATGGATATGGAAAATTCTAAGCTTTAACAAAATATATCATATTTAAAACATGATATTGAAATAAAAACGCTTGAAAGTTTTAGGAACCTTAAATTTTCGAGGGTTCTAAAAAAATGACTCTTTTTTATTTATTATATTTGGCCACAGACTTGTTGCCCGTAGCCTTGGTAGATTTTATCAACGATTTGTATTAATGTTATTATAAAGTCCCTGCATGTTTTTTATTACCACGCCGTGACAATCTATATTTTAAGATTAAACATTGACGGAAATATCGTATTTTTAAGCAATATAAATAAAAAACTCCTCTTGAAATGTTGCAAATTCATTTTCCGTTTATGACATGGATTTAACTTTACGGTGTACTAACATATTTACTGAACGTGAGCGCATTATGCACGTCTTAGTTATTTCCTGCGGTTCCCGCATAAAAATGAATTTCATGCGAAAAAATTTAAATATTTAAATTGTTAGCGTTTTTTCAATCTAACTCGTGACTAAAATCATTTCGCTGATACTTGATCATCATTTTCTAGTGGTATTTACGAATTTATCTGTGGAGCGTTAATGTTAACGAAAAAATAATAAGCAGGTAACTATTTTGTTTGTCTATAATACACTACAATTTCCCTCTAACTGTAACTTATTTTACGTTAAAGATTATTTCTATTAAAAACGTTTTAAAGGTAAAATAAATAAATGATTTACCCTGGACCCGGTCCGCCTTGAGTAAGATCGAAAACTTGTCGGGGATTAAGTAGCCATTGGAATTTCTGCAGCAGTCTCACACCTTGATTGCCTCCGCTCTTGGGATTTATAAAAACCAGAACTGGTTTCACATTGGCGGTTGGAATTGGTTTAATAACGAATGTCTTTTGTTCGCCTTTGGAATCTTTTCCTTTTTTCTTCGCTGTGCTTTTCTTTTTTGGTGATTTTCTTAAGGAAGATTTAAAGCTACCTCTTCTGGGCAGTTTTACTATCCATGACGGAGGCACAATTATATTGGATTGCGTACCTAAAAGTATTTTTTATTCATAAAATCCGTAACAAATTTTAACTTTATTCGTAATCATCATATTCAACGTACCCAAGGAACATTCTTCCCCTATCCTTTGCAAATTGAAACAACTTTCTTTATTATGGTAAGCGTCTTTACACCAGGAACAACTTAACGCAACGATTTCCTTTGAACTAAACGATAATTTGGCTTGGAGAGACTGAAAAACAAAACATTATGTTATATTATAATGAAATGCGACATAAAAATAACTTCAAAAAGCAAACAAAAAAGTATTAATAGAGTTAAAAATAGCTCCTAATGGTAGCAACACAGCATGTATACGCACACTATCACCAATTTCATCATGTAATTCGATAGCCTTGTCTACAGATCTTTGAGGTATTAGGCACCAGCCGCAGCAACTGCGCCAAAATGACTGTGACAACAAAATATTCATGCAACAAACATGCAAACAAATACTAGTTACAACATATAATATATACATACATCCAACATACAAAGGACAATATCAGCTAAAATTACTACTAAATTCTGAATTTTCATTGATCGATAGCAACAGCGCAATGACTGACGCAATAAGCGACCAATGAACGATCAGAATAAAGCAAGTTAATCTGGCTTTAATCAACGTTTCAAAAACGGGGTACGTACAATATATTATGAAGATTGATAATGTTTTAAGGAGTTGTACAACTACATGACGTTGAAGTTAATTTATATCGTGTTATTGTCCTTTATAGCAATAATCATGCATATATGAAATGAGATTGATCTATGTATATTAAATTAAAAAAAAAAAGTATTTACGTAGTAGGCTTAAGTAAAAATGTTAAATGATACATTCAAATGTTATTTTCCTATGTAATGGTGGGCTTTGTGTACGCTATGCTAACATGTCATTAAAAATGAAATTGTAATTTTGCTTTAGGGGAACCGGACAATGTTTTTACGTGCCTCATGCAAGGCAAATGCAAATAATTTCAACTGGACAGAAGGGTTGGCAAGCTCAGACTCGCGACCATGAAACGATATTTCACACTAGACAAATTGTATTACTTAGAATTTATAATATAATATAATACTTTATATTGAATAGCAAGGTAGCTTAATAATTAAATTATTTTAGTATGCATTATACAATTATATGTAAATAATAGATGTCGAACCGATTAAGAGCACGCCTATTGCCAGCAAAAATTCAGATTTCATTTGCACGCACTCCCGATCTCATTTCTGTGCTTCTTCTATCTACAACGATCGACTATATAACTTTTTTTTCGTGAAATTATTCTGAAGAATATAATGTTTTTTTTACTATGATTATAATTCATAAGTAATACAGAGCGCTGTTATTTTTTTTTCTAACCTTCTCGACTTTTTCGCAAGAAACAAGTATGTTTGAAATATGTGTGACATGCGAAGAAAGTGTAGTAAGTACCAAAAGTAAATATATATATATATATATATATATATATATATATATATATATATATTTAACATTATATGTAACATCAAAAAGTTTATACCAACAAATAATACTGTCATACTTTTTAGATTTATCAGATTTTTGTCACAATAACCTATAGCATTACGATTATAATTATTTTTTTTTATAATTAATTTAATTCTTTTATGTTCTTGATCAAACGTAACCATTGACAACACAATGTAATTATACATACAAATTTCAGCTTTGAACTGAATTTACTCATATAATATCAAATTCATTTGCTTTTTACACACTCTTAAAAGTTTTTTTAAGCATATCTATCCGTTGATTTTCTAATCCGTACGCTTCGTGTGGTAACGGGAAACCAACCCGCCATCAAAAAATTTCCAAAGAAGGTTGGTCAAGCAGGCAACCAACAGCAAAATTCTACTAAATTTTAATTTAATGTTTTGTCCTTCGATCAACAATACTACTGTTGATCGAAGGATTCCCCAAATGAATGACAGGTACTAGAGAATGATGACGGTTCTTTTTTAATTATTCTAAGACATAATCAGGGCCAATGGATAAAACACGCGAATGGTAACGATAAATGTTTGCTGTAATTCGAAATAGTTAATTAGTTTTAAGATTTACCTCATATTAGTAGTCAATTTATTTTGTACTAATGGAAAATAACGCTGAAATGCCTTTCGTTGTATTGCAAATTATTTGAGCTGAGCGGTACATTCTAGAATACGCAAATTGTGTAGCGGATTCGAATTTTCCAAATTCTCTTTGACTACAGAAGAGACCAGCCAGCAGCGTTAAATTTTAAAGTCAGGTTCTTAGTCTACATTTCTGTTATATTTTATTTTAAGTAATCCTTCATCTATATATACATATTAAAGAATATTTGACTGTCGAAGAATATTAACGCACAGCCCAAACTACTGGCGCTGACATCATGAAAATTTAATTTAAAGGGGATAAAAGACATGGAAATTCACAATTACGAATGATTGTCTAGTTAAGTAAAAATATAGTTTTTAAATGGATACAAATTTCACACTGCTGGGCTATGGCCTCCTCACCGTTTTAGAAGTTTAGAAGGAGCCACGTCGCTTCAATGTAGATTTTTGGATACACGTTAAGCAGATTTTCACGCATGTCATGAACACGAGAGGTTTTATTAACGCAAATCAAGCATATGAGCTTTAAGTTGCCTATATTTGAACACTTAATCTTCGGTTAAGATTCCGATTCTAACCACTGAGCTTTTTCGACTCTTTTTTGTTTACTTTACCAAAATCATATTTTATATTATATACTTATTATAACCTTTAACAAAGTCAACGAGACATGAAGGCTACAGCCGCCTTGTCCTTATTAATCAAGCGGAATTTACCTTCACAATAATTAGGAAGTAAACTTATACTTTAAAATATAATACTAATTACTTCACATTACATAAAATGTTTTTTTACGCAGTTACTTATGTAGCAAAAATCGCAGAACAACTTTTTAAACTATCTTGTTCTTCACATTTTATATCGAAGTATCAATAAATCAGTTTGCGACTGTAACATTCTATACAGTTAAGTTAGCAAAGTTTGTAAAGTTTTTATCGTAAAATGAAGAAAAGTTCTATGTGTATTTTTTAATTCAGTTCCAAGAGGAAGTATTGTAATACTTACGCTTTGTTGAATGAAGTAACGAGTATCTTGTAATAACAACTGCTGATAATGGTATATCAAATGATATGTAAGTTATCTTGAAAAATAATTGTTATTTGAAGTAGAATAACAAAATGTTGGATATGATCAATGTACAAGGTATTATATCAATGAGGCAGGCTTAGCGACAGTGACATTCACATTTACGCTGACGCAGGTGCTTACTCGGTAAGTTTGCTTTGCTAATTAATTACCTGCACCTAATGTGCAAGTGGAACTACTTCCTGCCACAAGTATGGCGCGCCTGTGGATACACATTGGAGGCCTGCTTAGCAGGCCAGACGTTGAGGCGTAGTGGTAGCATGTGTAAGCGATCTCGTGGCGTTCTTCTATGACGGAAAGGATGTCGTTGGTTATTAGTGGGTAGTCTGGCAGTGAGCCATACACGTGTGATGCAAAAGAAAATTTTCCCACGTCAAATAAAATAATACATGGCATTTATATTGCTAACATCAAAAGATTCATTTTTATAATAATAGACAAGTAACAAATTTTAATTTAATGTGATTTGTTCGATACATAAAGAGCATACATAATGTATAATTTTAATGTATTTCAAACGTGTAAAGGCCTAAAGCGACAAAACATTAACGAAAACGCAAAGTTCACCCCTGAACTTTGAAGGTTTAAGGAATGAAGCTGACCACAAAGCGAATCGCTTCATTGAACTATACAATTGAAATTACCTTCAATATCAAAGGTGAGAGTATAAATACTTAACAACATTTTCTGTGGACCTTTTTGCTGTGACACAGTTTTATAAATATGTAAATATATTTTACAATATCTACTACATTATAAAATTATTAAGAAACTTAGAAATGTGAAATGTTTTAATGGCGTCTCAGGTATAAGGTATAAAAAAGTATCCTATGTATCCTTGGGGTTCAGCCTTGTTTTATTTGCGTTGCTTTGCTTGCGTACCAAATTTCATCAAAATCGGTTCAGTGTTTTAACCGTGGAAGCCTAAATATGTACTTCTTGTTAGTGAGTTACTTTTGGATTTGTTATATTATTTATGTATTACAGTACAAGCTAAGATGATTTTCTGTTATTATGTCACAATTACTGATTGACTAATCACTGACTGGTTGATGACTTTCCTTCGAAAAGTATTTCTTTAACTATATTAAAATTTTATACTTACTAACGTAAAAAATTACATTAATTTTCTGAACAGTCTGTTCTTGTTGAATGTTACACGACTGAAACGCTGTGGACTCTACATATTATTTAGTTCGTATAAAGATCTTAATGATAATAAAACTCTTGTAGAGTAATTCTTATTTCATCAAACATTTGCTTATAAATTACATTATTGATTTAACATGATTACATTTGCATACATCAAAGGTAATTGGCACCCAAATTATCTTTAGGGGGAGCTGATGAGGTGCGGCAAATAGCGACTTAACATTTACATACATCGTCAAATTCGAATTGAAATTCTTGCATGTAAATTTTACAAAATATATACCATTAACATTCTACTCGGAAACAATATGGAGAAAATATGATTTAACATCGTTTGAGTTTTTATATTATAAAGTAAAAGAAAATATATGGAAAGATATAAAACACATCTAATGATAACTACTCGTAGTCGTAGTTTGCCATGAATTGTAGTTTTAGTTACTTTTCTAAATTGAAATATATAGTTGGTTTAATGTCTAATATATTCCGAAAAATGAGCTTGAATGTTTATTTAATTGATGCAAGCCAAAATATCGTCTCATGACTAGCGAACCTTTTCTAAATACCTATGAAAACAATTATTTTGAAGTTACACAAGTTACATTAAACCATAATAATACCTATACTTAATATTCAAATCGAATATTATGTAACAAGCTATTGGTCTACAATTCATAATATTTTATAACATAAAAGTTATGTTATCCTAATCTAATTTTCAAATCTACCGTCACATACGAGGATAATATTTTATTTGCAAAATATGTAATGGTGTAAATGCATGATTTATAATAAATATATATTTAAATCGTTACAATTGAATATAACACAATGTAAATATATTTTTACAAGCTTTTAATTAACTTCACCTATCAGTAGGTGTCAATTATTGCAACTGAATTTTAAGGCAGTTCCACTGAACCGATTGAACTGAAATTTTGCACACCATTTACTGCTGGTGACAATACAATCTAGTGTTATAAATATTTTAATTTGTTCAGAATTGTCACCGGACGAAAGCTTGTTTTAAATTTATTTTGTTTTATATTAACTTATTTAACAATCATTTTTTAATTTATAAAACAATTTCAATTTACATAGCAAACATATGGTAGTTTGAATAATAAAAGATGCAGTGTTAAAATATTAAAATAGATACACAAAGTATAAAACTATGAACACACAAATGTTAAATGCAACTTAAAACACACAATGCATCTAATTTAATTAAATACAAAAACATTCCACAGCAAACATACGAAAATGGTTTAAATTTTACCTTGCCGCAAGCCTTGCACTTGCCCTTTTCGGAACGCCGGTGGACCCAATGGTGGTGGGTCAAGGTCTGCTCTCTGTACTGCCGCACCCCCACATCTCGGAATGTAGGTTTGCAGGTGAACTGAACGCGGTCTATGAGTACGTCGATGCACGCAGTGTGCGCCACGATCTTGCACGCTGAACATTTCATTCGTGCTCCATGTTTCTGTTAGAAAAGAAAATAGTTTAGATAACATCTATCAAACAATATCGTACACCTTTACTTTATTTCAATGAATGTAATTGCATGCATGCCTGAAAATATTCCTCTTGAATTTTATTTTACTAAAGAATTCACGTATTTCGAAGACTATTTACTTTTTAGAAAATGAAGGAAAATCAACTACACAAACTCATGTTTTGAAATATAAGATTTTCTCCGATTTGATATTATATATATAATAAAGTCAAAATGTTGTTGACGTTTAATATAAACTTAAATTATATTACTTAAACATCTGTATAACTAGATAAAATTATTGACTTTTTCTATTTTTTACGTAATAAAAAATGTAAATGAAAACGAAGATATAAGGTCCTCCAGACCGATTTCGGCCACGGTGGCCAATCTCAAGAGAGATTAGCCAGCTGCTATTATAGTGCACAAGTGTGTGCGCAAACACAGGTGCACTCTCTTTTCCTTAGCTCTCATAATCCGATGGGACGGCAATCCGACACGACCGAAAAGAGTTCAGGCGCAGGACCAACGGCTTAACGTGCTTTCCGAGGCACGGGAGTGTACACACTTCCAACTTCTAGACTCCGGGCTGCTACTGAGAATTTTCTGACAGAAAAACCCAATAACTATTTATTGGCCCGACCTGGGAATTAAACCCAGGACCATCGGGTCTGCGGCCTTATGTCTAGCCACTAGACCAACGAGGCAGTCAGAGAAAACTAAGGTAAAGAACAATGAAATGTTTCCTGTACAAAATATACATACATAAGTACCTATTAACTACTCAATCAATATAGATACACAGAAAACTGTACATACGATTTGCGTGTATGCAAGAAAGTCTATACCTAATTCTACACATGTAGTCCAAAATTATCTGACATTCGCTCTGCATAATACCCCTCAGTATAAAACCGAGTTTTTGTCATCCCTGATCGCGGCCGAATTTTTTCATTGGATGTCAAATTCAAATGTATGTAGTATCTGTCAATGTAAATGTTTTATATACATCCATATATTACCTCTTCGAAGCCGGGACAAATAGCTAGTTTTTAAATAAAAAATATATAAATATTTTGAAATGTAGAATGATCTACGTATATTTCAATATAAAGCCACCGAGTTGAAAAACACCCTAAATTTACTATATAAAAATTTCATTGTAATAATCCATCAAACGAAATCATCCGGGTTATATAAAAAAGAATAAAATTTTGAACGGGTCGATCGGTATAATAACAAGATTCTTTTTTAAATCCTGTATCGGAGGCATCGTCTAACATTTAAAACGATGACTTATGATTCAGGATTCGCGTTAATAGCCGCAATCAGTTAGTACATCGCCATTTATAAATGTTTAGATCATACATTTATTGTATACTATACAAAATAAACTTTAGCAACGAGACAATGAAACGGCTATTACGCTCCTTCCTTGCACGCAATATCATAACAAATGAACATTTGAATTCGTGGCTTCACCTCCGTAACATGTATAGCGTTATCTTACACTTACGTGAGACGCCGCACCGCTAACTTCAGATCTCAATTTACATCATGCCCGGGGTAACGAGGTAATCTTGACCCGGCGCTATTTACGCTCCAGTCGGATAATTACATTATAATGGAACATATTACGTATATATACGTTTTCCGTAATATGAAGGGTAAAGTGAATCCATTTGAGTTCATAGATTAATTGTCAACGTCGAAACACCACCCAAACCCTATTTTGTAGGTCAAGTAAACCCCTGATAATGTCGAAGAGGCCCATTGTTCATATTCAGTTTGATCGAATTAAATTAATTCAGTAAGCTTCTTTGATACGCGTGGCATTATATAATAGATCTCTAATTGTTTTAAACTCAATTAATATGTACCTGTTTCTTTTGTTATATATATATAGTTATAGCTCTAAATAAGCACAGATGGGCATTAATGTCAAACCTCTGTGGTTTTTATAATGCTCTTATTTTGTTTAATTGTTAGTCTATGTATTTGGATAATAATAAATAAAAAAAAAAAAAAAAAAAAATATTAATTCCATTCATTACAGTTACTCACTCGTAATACGTTTTCGTTTTGTCTTAATAACTGATGACGGGAATATTAAGATATTCAAAAAATATGGACTCTAACCGGTGAGCATTTAATTGAATCGAATATACCTAATAAGCCACATTAATGAGTACTGATATTTAACAAATATATTAATTCTTGACACATTTCACGCTGCTAGATTTGTACTTTGTCATGCTGTGTACATATGTATATTTGAATAAACTAGCGTTCGCTCTGTTATCGAAATTAATCATTCATGAAAATTTCAGGAAAACATATTTGAATTTGTATGTTTAGATTATTCAATATCATTCCTTTTTTTATATTGACAACACTAAATCCCCTCAATAACAAACAGAGAACAAAATCATGCTGTTTTGTCATTATTATATATATTAATAAATACGTAAAATAACAGTCATCGTTAGAGTATATCCGCTGCTGCCCAATGACCGTTTTTCATGTTAACTCAATCATCTCCGGTTTGGAGCTTATTCCCGTTGTTTCTGTACCAGTTAGTAGATACACGTTTATTGAGAGCTACGTAGATATATGTCCATCATCTTTAAACATCGTTTGCAAAAATGTTTATTTATTTATTTATTTAATTATTCTTTATTGCACATACTACGAAAATATAACAAATACAAAGAAACAAGTTTTACATAATATAGTATGCAAAGGCGGCCTTATCACTTACAGTGATCTCTTCCAGGCAACCTCTATAATAAAAACATATATTGTTGTTAGCCAGGAGAATTGATCGGGCATAGTGTGTGAACAATTTATACATAATATATTTTAGTGAAAATGATTGCTAAGATATTATAAAAAAAAAATAAAAAAAAATAAGGGAAAAGTGACTTATTCCCAGATATTTTCTTTTTAAATATTCATTCTCACTATATTCATATTATATGTCTGTGTGAAATCTATTTTTCATTGTTGTAATGCCGCTCAGTTGACTAGTAGACAATTCCTCCAAGTACTAACTGCGACTTCTGATCCTTTTTTTCGGTCACACGAGTTCTTTAAATAAAAACTCATTTATGCTAATTTCTTTAAAAATGAGTCGAAGAAATCGATTGGATGATGTTAAATGTTTGAGAGAACTTGGCGTTCTCGCCAGCCATAAATTCTTTATTTCGAAAAAGCCTTTCTTGACGATATACGAAAGTCTTCTTCATTTCACGTATCTTAGTTGTTTGAGCTTTGCTTTCATAATCAGTCAGTAATTGTCTTTAATACAAATATAACCTAATGTGGCCCGTTTTGTGCGACTCAATCCATATCAATTTATTCTCCGTGTTCTCATCTGGGTGCCAGGCTGCCTCCATGTCTTTTCTGTTTAATTCTGAGTCCATAGACTTTTGTATCCGTCCATTTTTCGAGTGTTTGTTTCTTTGTTTTGCTTAGCATCTTTGATCGCGAATGTCTTATACATTTCGCTGTTTTATCGCTCAATGAGTTTTTCCATTGTTCGAGCTTAAAGTATACGAATATAAACATAATGTAAAAAGTTGTAGTCGCAAAGATTTTTTTTTATCATTACTTATTTGTACTTTTAACATGTACGAGAATCCTATGGCTTTTCATTAACACTGATCCTAACGCCAAATTACCTACTAACAAGCTTTAATTAGTTTTTGTTACTTGTTTGTCCCGAAAAGTCGTGTCTCTAATGTTA
The DNA here is from genome assembly GCA_905220585.2 of Nymphalis polychloros. Classification (NCBI taxonomy): domain Eukaryota; kingdom Metazoa; phylum Arthropoda; class Insecta; order Lepidoptera; family Nymphalidae; genus Nymphalis; species Nymphalis polychloros. Next base: position 7,011,341 of record HG992245.1, on the reverse strand, counting down.
ATGGAGAAACGAAATGTTATTTTCATGATTTCGTTTGAACAAACAAACAAACGCTAACAAGATCTTAATTACAGAGTAGGTACTCGTTTTTGAGAAACTTCAACCTTTAAAACAGTTTTTAGTAACTTGAATCAGTGTTGCATATTATTTATGTTTATTGTTGTTATTATTTAAATATAATGTTTACATGCTTGTATATACATATAAATAAACTAACGTCTGAACGCATTTACTTTCTAGGGCAAAGTTCTGAATTTAAGAAAGGTTATCAAGTTCTTTTACAGATTTTTTTTTAATTTAGCTACGCTTTTGTGAATTTAACGTCAAAGGTCTTTATTATGGTTTCGTTCGAGTGACGTACACCTGCAGCCTTCGATCGTTGTAGTGGCGTAATGACAAAGGCGTTTGACCAAAGTCATTTTTTTGTGATGGTGCTTATTAAACCTGAAACACTCATTCATTATTGGCCTTACGTTGCTTAACGTGTGTTTAATTAAACAATGATTTTTCTCATCATTGATTTGAATTTCAAATGAAGTAGACACAGCATTGTTTAACTTATCAACTCCTAAACAACATTTATGGATGGATCTGTTAATAATCATAAACTTCACACACTTTATTCAATAACTGCCTCATAAGATTACTGTAAGTTCTTAAAAAAAAACTCACTTAAATTTAGCGTAAAATATTTCTTACCTTCGAAAATTTTATAAATGATATTTATAATATTATCGAAGGTAAAAACAAATCGTACAGAATTATTTATAAGGCAGTCTATTCGTTTAGAAGATTATCATTGATTTCAGGGTAATATCAGCATAATAAATGACTGGAAATAAGTAAGCCGATATCTTTTACATGCAAATAATAATTGTAGAATAAAAAGAGATATTGTAGGTTGGATTAATTAGCTACCAGGTAAAACCTACCAATCTCAATTGCCTGACACTTAGCTGGTTTGAACATTATACCAAATTTACTAGATTATCAGCTCACGATAGCAAGATAATAATTGTTAATTTTAATTTACGAGGAGCATCATTTATGTTAACCAATTTAGTTTATACATGCAGCAGCAGATTGTCGGCATAAACATGATAAGAACATTTTGTATAAGAAGTGAGAAAATTAATAATAATAGAGAGATTATAGAAGATAAAATACCACATTGCGGTACTCCAATTACGTGATCTAGCTATTTTAAAATGGGTTATTAAAGATATGAAGTTAACCATTTTAAAACTTAGAGCGTGAACACATGTCTACGGTGCGGCACCGGCCACCGTGGAACGGCACGGCGCCCCTAACGGAAGATGGTGCGGAATTTTATCTTTATAATTTGTTTGTTTTGTCCCAGAGAACGCGAAATTAAAAAGTCGACATCTAAATTGTCGGCCATTTTTATTAACACGTGTGAACTAAGCAATCGCAAAACTTAAACTAACGTGGTACCTAGTAATGTTAGCAAAAAGTAAGGCCATGTTTCAACACGGGAGATGTAATGAAAGTTCCTACTCGAATATAAAAATGTGGCCTACACTTTTACACCGGAACGTTCATGTGAATAAAATATAAGGAATTTTTAATTTAATATAACATCATATTTCTGCGCTATTCGCACTTGAATGTGAATTGTTTTTTTTCTTTTTGTATTATTTAAATATATTGCTGAAATAATAATGGTTAGTCATGGTGTTTCAAATGTTTATTCATTACGTAAATAGAGGAAACACCGCAATTAGTAAATGATTGTCGCCGTGCACCCCGAGGCAGTCTTTTGTTGTATCGACAGTGACAGGTCATTGCGGCGTTAATGGTGGAAGCGGCTCATTAATCTTACATTCAACTAACGACCGCAAATACACAATAGATAGTAAACTTGATAATGGTACGACGAATTTATAATATCTTGGCCCTTTCTTAAAATTCTTTAACGAACGCGAATGAAACCCGATACGTTGTGTGTATATCTCGACAAAAAATACGTTTTAGCAAAATCAAAAGGTTATATAAAACGAACATACGAGATATGAAACATGTGCGAATAACGTTACATTTTAAATGAGCCTTGTTATTAAAGGATAGAGAGAATTTGAAAACACGAAGCATATCAATTTTCAAGGGAATAAAAAACATTGTATTGTATGATAATGATCTCTTTCAAAATGTATCCGAAAGATATTGAAATAAAAAAGAAAACGGGGCAGTTTTTATATACGTATACGTGCATAATTTTTGAAACGTATAATAAAGCTGTCCTGTAAAATGTAAAATGCTTCATCAAGATGATAAACAAGTAAAGGTATTCAGAGAATATAATATACATATTATATAATATTAATATACATATAATATGTATATTAATATTGTATGGATTGTATTTGTACATATGTTTGTCAATAAATAAGATTTATTTTTTATTGTTGCTATTAAAATCATGCTGTGATTTAGTTAGTTATCATAACATAGATTATTCTAGCAGATACTTAAACAAATCAAATAACTATTTTAATATTTAATTTGAACTAGTAACAATTTTACGGTTTCTAAAATCAACCGTCTTATTGTTAGATGTAAATGTTTTTAAATGATTTAAATGAAACTCTTAAATATCTATGAAAAGTGCTTAGAATACCACACATTACTTGGAGAAAGAAAAATATTAAATGATAACAAAAAAAAAAAAAACAACCGAGTAGATAGCAGATATTTTAAGCCACGTAATTAATTAGTACGTTATTAGTCTACAGGTATAATTTCTACTATAGACAAATGAAAAAAAAAAATGTATAGAACATTTAACCTAATGTAGCAACTGGTTCAATTTTAATTAATATACCGTTTTAGGCAAGCGAATTGTGCTTAGTTCGCAGGTTTCAATTCCGAGTAATGCGTATTAATGTGCTCGTTTAGTGCTTTTAATTATTGTCGTGCACGGTTAAGGAAATCTGCATGCATTCCCCGAAGTCCTATCACATGTGTATCCACCATAGCCCCTGGCTCTGCGTAGTGAAATAATCTCCGCTCAGCGGAACATTTACGAGATGATTAGGGCATTATTTAAAACGAAATTAATTTCCGCCTTTTTATTATTATCTTAAAACTATTATGTGTCTGAATCTTCAATATATTTTTTAGTTATACCACAATGTTTTATATGTAGATAAACAACTATTTTAAACAATCCATGGGCCTTCCCCGCCCTTATCCAGACAGGCTATTTGCTAAATACCGCAATCTTACCGCACGTCCTACGATATTACTCCTACTATAATATTATGTAACGCTTATATATGTTTGCCCATATATACAAACATATAAACTTTTTTGTTAAAAATAAAATCGTCTTAATGTTATAAATAGTTCAACTACCGTCAACGTATGTTTTCTTTGTTATAACAATAATTTACATTATATTAAAAGTAAATATCTTGTATGGGATTCCATGTCTACCATGTCTACCATGTCAAATGTTTTGGTTTTCATGGTGCGTTATAAGGGCAATGTACCTGACATTCAGATTCTCCAACGTAGCAGCAATCTCCGGAAACGGAGGTTGGAGACCAGAGATGTTCGCCGCTGATAGCAATGTCGCTCCAGTCGGGCGTGGAGCGCAGGACACGCGCCCCGCCGCCCGCACTTTCGCTTGTTCGTCTGTTGCCAAAAAACATTTATTAATAAAGACAGAAAAGAAAAAAAAGAAAATTTAAAAATTGCAAATGCTTCAGGTAGTAATAATGTGTTTTTACTACTTGTATTCGCCCGCGTGATGGAGGGAGACGTGAGGGAACTGATTTTGGTAAATTTTTTTTGCCAAAATCGGTTCAATCTTTGCCTTGAAAGAGTAACAGACAGAGTTACTTTTGCAATACAATACAATGCAATGTAAAATATAATTGTGTCTTGTGAGGAAGCCATTATTGGGTTGTCAAAGGTCAAATAAAAATTATACGATTATTAAATATTTCTATACCTCAATACTGGATTTATTTTCTTCACCGTATTTATTTAAGAGAGAAATAGTAAACTATATCTCAATTATAGCGAAGAATAAACAAATCTAAAAACCAACACTAATAATATTAAAACATAAATGCGGCAGTTGATTATAAAATTCTCCCAGAAAATGTAAAAGTTCTACACCAAAGAGTATGTATAGTCCGACGAGGATATTTTGGCGCTCGAATGACATTGCCAGGGGATTGTAGACTTAGGGTTACTAGTTAGTAACATCTCCTTACTTTTAGAGAACAGCTTATAATAGATTATTGTCTCATTTACGGCATGGGATATTAGTCACGACTTCCTGTAATTTCTGTAGAAATAGGTATATAATATTTTTCGATTTCTGGCCTTCCAAAACCACTGCTCAAATGAGACAGCGTCGCTTAAAGACGAATATTTAGTTTTCTTTCATTATGTACGCTACGAGTATACTACTAATGCTAGGACTCTATTTATACTAACTGATCCCAACTACAGTATTCTATAGAGGAATTTCAGAAATATTTCATACAAGATTTTAAAGTTTTGTATCTTTTGCTCTATTTAAAAATATTATAGCTTTAAAGGGCAAAAATAAATCAATTAAGGGTAAAACGTAATTAAAAGGCAATTATGTAATCAAAGTTTTTTTTATTTTTAATATGAGTATAATAGGTTCACTCTAAAACTATTAATAAAATATTCTTAAGACTGTTCAAATGATTTATTCGAACTATGTTTATTTAAATATATAAATGTTGACAATCGAAGTTTATTTTATGTTTTATTAATTTATTTTATGTAGTCCATTTATGTTATGTTTTATGTATTCACGTTTTGGAAATTGCGTAAAAAATTTAAAGAGTGTATTTCGAAATAAATAAACCATTTGTTTTAGTACGTTACGAACGTAACTTGTGTATTCGCCAACACAAAAGGTCTTTGTTGGTAATTTTTACATATAAAACATTTAAAAAACAAAAATAAAATAGAAACAAATACATTTAAATGAATAAGGGATTGCGCTCACTGAAACCGGATAGAGAATTGTGCATAAATTAAGTGCAGCCTTTGTATAAAATATAATATACTTGAGCTAGCATCTGGTACCGAATATAAACAGTTTAAAATAATACAAGATTAAAGTGTACTCCTTTTCTAAAATGGCAACACAGGTTTTGTATTCTGTTCAACGCATGCAATTTAGAAAACTGTCATAAGACGATAAATATATTTTATTTGTAACTCTAGGTAGTTGTATCTATATATTTTTTATTAGAAATAAATAAAATACTATCACGTCCTATTACACTCAAACAAACACACTCTTACATAGGTTTAGCAAAAATACCATTGCATACTAGAAAAAATATGGGTGAGTTTGATATTTTTTTAAATTTTCGGAAAGTTATGATTAGCTTTTCTCTTCTGTATGTTATTCGATTCTTTTTTGTTTGATAGCTGTTATAAAATAAATTGGAAATAACAGTAGAATAAATATGTTCGAAACATGCGAACTCATATATAGATATTAAAATCTAACCTATTCCTTAAATTTTCAATATTGAACACAAATATAATCAAATCAACATTCGTTATAACATCAATTCAGAATGAATACGAATTATGGAATCTCGTGGAAGAACAAGGAATCAACAGCTCCCACAATTCCAACAATTGATCAAGGCTTTCGACAGGGTCTGGCACAAAAATCTTCTCTCCAAGCTGCCGGCATATAGTCTGCCAGCCCGGCTCTGCACCTGGATTGCCAGCTTCCTACACAAGCGTAGCCTTTGCGTTTTAGTTGAGGGTTGCACTTCACAATTCCATGTAGTGAATGCTGGGGTCCCCCAGGGGTCTGTGCTATCCCCCACACTCTTTCTTCTGCTTATCAATGATATGCTCTCTCTTGGGAACATACTTTGCTATGCAGATGATAGTACAGTGCATGGGAGATACCACGGACGCGCAGTAGCCGGACGGGTGGAAACTGAGGAGATGCGGAGGGATCTTGTTATTGAACTCGATAGGACGTTAGGCCTCATTGCCAAATGGGGCTCTGAAAATCTTGTTGAGGTAATGCCAAGAAAACACAGGTATGCGCTCTCACAGCGAAAATGTCACCATTTTCCCCTCTTCCTTCCCTCTGTGGCACTATGTTGGAGATACAAAGCAATGCTACAGGGCTTATTATATCGTATAAATAACCAATTTACGGTATTAAAGCGAATAACTTTATAATACTCTCTTCACCAAGTTCTTAATGGTAGCTTAGCGCTGGAATCCTTTTTAATGATAGCCATGTATTAAGGGAGTTAGCTAATGTTCCGTGATATTTACTAAATAATGTTGTGGACGCTAATGAACATCGCATCTTGACTGGTATAATACTATATAACGCTCTACCGTTGTTGTTTTAATCAATATATTAAAATAAATAATATATTTATTAATATATTATTTAATTAATATATTTATTCAAACAGAATGTCTTCGCGCTAAAAGTTATTTAATCTGTTGATACTACTACATATTTTCAAGCTACTTTTTTGCACAAAAATAAAAAATATTCTTTATACAAGAAGGCTCTTACAAGTCTCGCGTATTTTGTACGATTATTAAAAATTCTGAAAGCAGCGCCTTTAAATTTAAACAAGATCTGGTTACCTAAATTGTCTTTAATTTTCTGTGGCCTCGAACAATAAACAAGATAAATAAAAAACCTCACAATGTTTAAACAGTGAACACTATGATTAAATATGAATATAATATTTTGATATTAATAAACGAAATCCTTACGTATTTATATAATCTATACTTCTATATAAATCTATTGGCTCTGTCTGTACATTTTTTTTTTCACCTAATTTTGTGATAAATAATCGTTTTATGATGCAGTGATTCACATTATACTTTTTTTCTTTTTTGTCTGTCTTCTGTCTGTCTGTCTGTATGTCTTCTTATAACTCAAGAACGGCTGAACCAATCTCAATGAAAATCGGTACACACAAAGAACATGTGATGGCGCAAATGATAGGATATATATAAGATCGGTAAACCCTATTTTATGAAAATTAATTTCAAATCGTTAATTACGTATTTTTTTACGTGTGCGTGTGTTATTATAGTAATAAAATAATTTATTATATTTTTATTAATTATACGCGGGTGAAGCCGCGTGGCACAGCTAGTATTACTATAATAACACACAAACACACACATACTATATAGTAGTATAGATTAGAAGCTAAAGTTAATTTTTTTATTACTTACAAGATGGTGGATTTTATTACTTTATTTAAGTTATTATTTTTCTATTTAATTTGTTAATCAGAGCTAAGAGAATATTCAATTTAGAAAGTTGTCTATCTGTGCATTATCTCTGTTATTTCTTCATCTATTTGGATTGGAGCCTAAGCTCTTCTTTAGCTTATTTGATACCATAACAATTATCTTAATTCTACCCGTTAAAGATGGGTTCAGAAAGCTTGTAAAATATAGGTAATAATTGTGATACTGGTGCTCGTGTACATAGATTCTTTATTTATTTTTATTTATATATATAAATGATTAGTTTTATTTGCCTTTCACGGTATACAGTTGAATATTATAGTTTGTTTATTCGTTTCAATGCGCTAATCTCAGAACTTACTTATCAGATTTGGATAAGTAGATTTACATCCTTTTTTTCCGGTTGTGTATTCCTGTTGCCCCTAGTGGCCTCTATAGCGTCACCGGGCGGGATGGGTGAGCTGAACTCAGCGGGGTGTGGGGAGCTCACATAAGGGGCTCAAGGGGAACGGACGTCCTAAGGGTGCCTCCTGTGAGAACGGACCTCGGCTTAGGACGCCGTTGAATTCGGGGGGAAGATTTAAATCACGCTAAGAGTTACGTACGAGCGAAACCACACGATTCACCTGTATATAAAATATCTTCTATTGTTTCCCACAATATAAATTTAATAAAATAAAATATTCTTATTGCTCAATAGACACAACCTCAAGATAATAAGCGGTACATTAGACAATATATATAATATACTTTAACCTAAGCTAATAATGTTCTCCTGACCGATTTAGGCCACGCCGGCCATTCTCAGGCTAGCTGTAACTGACGTATTATATATTCCTTTACTATTATAATTATATGGATTGGCAAATCCGATATGACCGAACTTTGTTAAAGCCCACGACTAAAGGCTTTCGATGCTCTTCGATGCACGAGTTTGTAAAAACTTCTATTTCGAAATTACTGAGATAATAAATTATAAGGTTGCGAGTGCACTTAGGAGGCGGTTGCTTGAATAAAATATACACACGTGTAGAGACATACACACATAGGTACTTAAATTACTTAATTATAAGAAAGTTCTTTAATATTTTTTTATTTAAAGGAAAAAAAGAAAAATATATGCATAGAATTAATACTTAATTCTATTGATTTTATTTAGCGTTAATGTTTTGATTTTTGTGTATTACTAGCACTTGGCCCGCGACTTCGGCCGCGAAAATTAAAAACGATTATTTAACCGTAAATACGTAAATTAGCATTTGTTAATAGACTAAGACAGTTGCAGTTTGTTCAAACCGTGACAATTTTCTAATTTAGACATTTTTTATATCCGTCATAACTTCTAAACGAAAAGTCCAATCCACATAATTTAAAGTGATAAGGATTAATATCATGATATCAATATCACCACTATTCGATTCCAGCCGTATTTGAATAGAATAATCAAAACAAAAACTGTTATTGTGGCTTAACTATAATAGTTAGGCATATACCATCGCGGACTTTTTTGTGAGCAATTATAATTACTATTAATATATAGAACACTATTTTATATATCAACAACAGTTTTCGCAGCGCACGCAAAATAATGACTTTTATAGATAACATTTTGATACCTTGGGTTACATATAGGTAGGGATCTCTATTTTTTTTATAATAAAATTTAGCATATGTTACTCAGTAAAGATGTAGCTTTCTAATAGTGAAATAATTTTTAAAATCGGTTGAGCAGTTTTTTAGTTATATCGTAGCAAACAAACAAACAAAAAATCAAATCTTTCCTCTTTATAATATTAGTATAGATTATCGGTAGTATGCTAAGTATTCAATATTAATAATATCTTGCACATAGCGAATATGAAATTGTCCGCTAGTTAACATGCTTTACAACAATTCATTGTCTTTGAACTGCGATTAATTCCTTTGGTGTTCAAAATTCCATGCCACGTTCATAGTTCAGGTCGCATATTAGAATCCTGGAGTAGTTTTACAACTTCTATTTGCATAGTAATACGTTCATTTTGTGGCAGGTTTCATTTAGAGGCAAACTTATAATATTTCATATCCTTTGTGTATTAGAATATCTAATAAATTAAGATACCAAGTTATATATTTTATAAATTTACGAACAATTATTTTATTTAGTAATAACATAATTCTGAATGATATATAATCATAAAACTTTTGAATAATTAATTAAATAAATCTTAATTTTACTTTGTTACGTTAATTCAATAATAAATTAACGTCGAAAAATATTTTTAATATTTTTATTTTACCAAATGACACCGAGTTCAATTATTTTCCTTTATACTGTGAACCAGTTTCGGAGGATACCGTAAAGAGGAATGTCAGGTCTATCTCCACGAAAGCCATCGGCAGTGACAATCTCAGCCTGGACATGATTCTTCCTGTGCTGGAGGATATTGCACCTGTGATCACACACATTATTAATTTCTCACTATCGTGCAATGTCTTTCCATCACTGTGGAGGAATGCCTATGTCATTCCATTACCAAAAACCTCCAATCCCTCCTCCCCTTCGCAATTCCGACCCATATCTATACTGCCTATCCTTTCTAAAGTCCTAGAGTCTGTGGTTCACAAGCAACTCTATTCCTATTTCACCATCAACAACCTCTTGTGTCCTTACCAATCCGGCTTCCGACCTTCCCACAGCACTGTTGGAGCACTGCTGAATATAACTGAGGACATGCGGTATGCTATGGATAATACCAAGCTTACTGTAATTGCCTTGTTGGACTTCAGCAGTGCCTTCAACTCTGTTGATTTTGACATTCTTCTCGGTGCCCTCCGAGCAGTTAACATCTCTTCAACTACCATTGATTGGTTCCACTCCTATCTCTTCGGGCGCCGGCAATGTGTAAAAACAAAGGATTCATCCTCTGATTGGACAAACCTTACTGCCGGTGTTCCTCAAGGTGGCGTTCTCTCACCTCTGCTCTTCTCTATTTTTATTAATAATATATCGCGTGTTATTTCCTCTCCCTTTCATCTGTATGCAGATGATTTGCAATTGTATCGTCATTTTGAGTTGAGTGAGCTGTCTGACACTGTTAATTGCCTTAATGAAGATCTTTCGGCTGTTCAGTCCTGGGCTAAATCCTTTGGCTTATTGGTTAACCCCGACAAATCTCAGGCCATGATTGTTGGTAGCAGTAGATTAAGAAGTAAAATAGACTGGTCGTCTGTACCCTGTGTCATGTATGCTGGGGTTCCAATAGCATACCATGACAAAGTAAAAAATTTGGGCCTGATCATAGACTGCAACATGTCTTGGACTGCTCACCTCAACGATATCAGTAAGCGTTTTCATTACACTTTTCACTCTCTCAAACGTCTCCAATATTTTCTCCCCTTCAATACCAAAATTATGCTCGCTCAATCACTTCTTCTCCCAATTATTGACTACGCCGATGCCTGCTTTCTAGATGTGACGGAGGAGCAACTTAATAAGTTAGAGCGCCTACAAAACCTCGCTATTCGTTTTATTTTCGGGCTACGTAAGTATGACCATGTTTCTCATTTCCGCGCTCAACTTAAATGGCTCCCTATCCGATTTCGCCGAGATATGCACATCCTTTCAGTCCTTTTCAACATACTCAATAACCCGCATACTCCTTCGTACCTTAGCTCCCGGATCATCCTCCTACCCACTCCCATACGCTCCAGGCGCTCTTGCATCAATTCGATGCTTGATGTGCCTAGGAGTAATACAAAATTTCGACTGCAATCGTTTACAGTACGAGCTCCGATACTGTGGAATAACCTGCCGAAATCCATCCAAAACAGTGATAATATTGAATTATTTAAAAGCCGCTTGAAACATTATTTTCTCTCACAAGCTAATCCTTCATCTTAACCTTACTTCTCCCCATGTCTTTTCTGTTTTATTTTGCATACTAAATTAACATCGATTTGTAAATATGTATGTATATGTATTTATATAGTATATATAAATAATATACGTAGTATATGTATTTTGTGTATTGTATTTTTATGTATGTTTATGTATTATATTTTATTTATGTAAGTATTTATATTTTCATATTTTCTATATATTTTAATTATTATACTACAGTGCACTATTTTACCGCTACATCACCCTGTCACTCACCTCCATAGGTTGACTGGAAGAAATCTCTTTTAGAGATAAGTCCAACTTTGCCTGTACATATATTACTGTACCATCATTGTAACATATTTTAGTGCAATAAAGAATATATATAGAAACGTATTCATGTCCAATAACAATGAAATTGAGAGAATTTCGAACTAAACCTTACGCGAATTAACAACAGTTATACTTGATCATACAAGTATATTATATAAACAAATAGAAAACATCCTCCCATTTTTAAGTCAATTAACCACTTTTTAATTGACAAGTCAAATAACACTTTTTGATTGATTAAAAACTAGTTGCTGTATTGCGTAACAATTATTTAAGGTTGTAAGTAGAGTGATTTTATATTTTATACTTCGATTTTAATACAATAATAAGATAAAGTTATGTGAGATTTAAAACAAACAATTATAAATTATAGTATTTCGAGATTGTAATTAGCTGCAACTTTAGTCCTGCGTTACGAGGGATAAAAACAATTTTATCTTTTTAACCCTTGTCTTCCACATCTGTGACATGCTTAACTTTACCCTTTATTTTTCAAAAGAAAGTAAAACGAATTACGAAGTTATATCCTTCATATTAATTTTCACTTGTCTTTCCACAAACGTTATTTTGTTAACAAAAAATCATATATGCGAATGTCAGATTGAATATACAACGATTTCGTTCACTTAGGAGTTTTATTTGTCATTGAGGATTCTTGTATCGTTACGTCTAATAGATATTGACGTTTTTTATATTTTCCTTAAGTTAGTATTGCTTAAGCTGATGTCTAAATTATTCGAATAACAACGTGTAAAAATTGCATCGTTCAAGAGGTGTTAAGTGTTATGGGATAATAAGCTTTTGTAAGTTTGTTTTAGTGCGTAAATCAAAGGAGCTAGGATGCCTATTATTAATGCAATCGACGTCATTGATTACTGTGCCCACAGATACATAGACATTTACGTACGTATTACGTATTTTACATTTACGTAGCGTATCTTCAACTTGTGGAAGGTATAATGTTGTACGCACCCCATTTTTGGTCGACTATGCTGTAACGTCAGGTGAAAAAAAATATCGTACCATAGTAAGCTATTTAGATTCAAGGGTAGATCGTTTTGTAATTATACAAGTTTTTTTCCAGCCGGTTAAAATTCGCCATATTATTCCAAGGGTATTTTGTGTTTTACAAAATAAAGTTGATATGTAAGGTATTATAGCAACGTTTAAGTTCTTATGAATGAAAATAAAATTGAAGAATGCCTTTAACGAAAAAGAATCGGCACAAAGGGTACTAAGAATTAGTTCCCAACAGAATGTAGCACGTTTTGTTGGATGCAATTTGATAAAGCCGGCTTATCTCGAACAAATAAACTATAATCGAAGTTTGACGTACGTGTGCGTTTCCAACACTAAATTGGTCTCTAAACGTCATAGGAGTTACAAAACATATAACAAGTTTAATTTATATACAACTGCTGTTTGTTTAGTGGTTCACTTATAAGGTTGATTCCTAACTTTCTGGGTCCAAACTCTTGATTGGGCCAATAGAGAGTTATAAGGTTATTGTCTATAAAAATTCTCCGTATCAGTCGTAAGTTTGGACGTTGGTGTTTCTACTGCCGTGCCTCGAAAAGTTCTTAAGGTTATTTTGTTCTGGTCAGAAGAGCACCGATCGGATTGTCGTTCCATCGGATTGTAAGAAGGCGAGATAGCTAGAGAGCGCAAATTGGCTTGCGCATATTGCACAGTTGGTTCCGTGTCCGCAATCATTCAGAGGACTTCATCATCAACACATGGTGAAGAAATAAAAACCACAAACTATAAATCCTACTTCTAAAATACAAAATGTAAATGAAATATCGTTTTTATTAAAGTCTTACGTTTTTATTAAACTTTATAAACATACTTTGAAATTGATTATTTATCTAGACAAAGTCAAAAGGAAAGTATTTGTAACGAGGTACCTACTACCGAGGTACGAGCTACCTTTGATATATGCTCGTATTTTAACTTTCAGAAACTAAACTAGTGACTATAAAAGTATAATAGCAGTTAGTGAGTATATGTAAAGGACATGGTATTCTTTTGAAAAATGTAGTTTTAAATAATGTATTTTCATCTTGAATCGTAAACAAATAAATCATATTTCAATACAGCAAGAAAAAAGGATAGTGAGATAGATATCTTGCTATCCTTTTTTCAATGAGGAATCTCTTGATCGTACCTGGGTCTTAGGGACCCGGATTATGTGGAATTCTTAAGCATTAGCTATATATGCAGCTCCAGTATATTTTTAAATCTATGCGTAAAGTATTATCCAATCCAAATATACTGGTTCAAATTGCAAAATTTGGACTGTCTTTTATATATAATCTTTTATTATTATTTAATAACTCCATGTCAAGCAGATTAAATTTATTTGGAATAAAAAACGAAACACTTAAGACAATCCCAGTTGATACAAGAACATAGAGTTCTAGCTTTTTTAGCAAAAGAAATTGAAGAAATATGTCATAGTGTTTGTTAACAAAAAAATAAACTGTAAAACGAAAGTTCTTTTGCACAATTTATAAATCCTTTGTTTACTAGTCTCTCAACAACAGTGGGCTTATCCACTCATTTCACTGAGTGTTCAACGGGCTCCAGTGATTATTTGCGGAGTTCAGACATTATATGCATGTTGACAGCGAAATTTTGGAAGTAATATGGATTCAAATTTTGTTTGATAATAACAACATTCTAGGTAAGCGTAGATTAGTTGACAGTAGATAAATTGATATGCATTTACGGCTTGGTTAGGTTATTTATTTTGAAATAATCCGTAATCATTTTCCTTTAGCAATGATTTCCTCAAATTTCAACAGCATTATTATATCGCGAGTGCAACAAATACTCTGTCTGATTGTCTCTTTTTGTGTTACAAATTTTGATAGTAATTACGGACGTTCAGATTACTTATAATCGGATTTGGACATTGAAAAAGAAAATAATTGATATAAAATCTCATACACACCATGTTTCATATCAAATAAAAGCACTTAGGGTAATAATAATAATACAACTATATATCCTATTTTTTATGTTGAAATTCAAAGCATATAAATAAAATAAATTCTACGAAAATGGGTCTTTTCTCATTTTCATATGTTTATAGTATTTCTCTTAAAATGTTGTTAAGCATCTGAAGCCAGTTAAAATCTAAATTAATTGACAAATAATAATAATAATGTCCTCCAGACCGAGAGAGGTTAGCCAACTGCGCAGGAGATATTATAGTGCACAAGTGTGTGCGCAAAGGTGCACTCTATTCCCTAGCTCTCATAATCCGATGAACGGCAATCCGACACGGCCGGAAAGAGTTTAGAGAAAGAATTAACAAATATCGAAGTCTGTAATCAAATATAACAATATTAACATTCGGTATGTACATTTTATTTTATTTATACTTTGCAACTTTTATAAACTCGTATTATGCGTACTTTGTGTACCTGACGGCAGAAATGTGTTTCATTTTGAAATTATATTTAAGTGAAAAGTATTCAATAAGATAATCCTTTACTATTTTAAATAATGTACGTATAGATTTATAGTTTTGAAGGTAGCAAAATACTGGGAAATCATACATAATTTACATATTTCATTATCGTTCATTTAGGGTATAATTAATGTAATGAATAATACTTAAATCATATTTCAAGGTCTCAACATAAAGGAGCAAATCAAAACCAGTACACACTACGTAATAATGAGAGTATGTAGTAATTGCACCCACAATGAAACGATGGAGGCTGACATAAAGTCTAGTGCTCAACAGTTAACCGGCTCGTATAACTTTGTTCGACAATTCCCTGCTGTGTCAATTGCAGAAGTTAATTATCTTCGGGTCGAGACAATTACTTCGCTAAATAATCTATGCATCTAGCGCCTCGAACATTATGATTAATTGACTTGGTACTTTGTACATATGGACCTCGATTTTATTAAGGTATGATGCGCTCGCACATGTCTTTAATAATTAGTGTCGGTCCAGAATTCCAATGAAATTTATATTCCTATAATACAATTTATAATAATTAATTAAAGTCTTTACATCCTTAGAAAGCTAGCATTTTGTTTCTTGCAAGCATACCAAATACCCTTTTATATGTTAATGCACCCGTGACTTCTCACCGTCTTTTAGTTATAGTCTTAATATTTTCACTTATAAACCTTAATCTTACTTGCCTCAGCTGGCTTATAAAGTCGCTTCCGCCCACAGAGATGTCACAATAGAATAGAATGCGGTTTAGACATTCCACTATTGCCCCTACAAGTCGCCCGCAGCGTACTCTTGGTTAGAGATGGGGTGGCTCCGCACAATATATATACTGTTCTGTTATGTACATATTTTATAATATTATACATAACTAATTCCTACACCGTTGTTTTTACAACTTTGATGGTTTCATTTTGAATAGAGAACATAGATAATATAAAAACAACAACGATATTAGGACTTATTACGTTTTGATTGAATGAATAACATTAATTAATCCGAAAATAAATTAATTGAAAACAGAAAATGTTGATTATTTAATCATGTTTTTAATTTTTAGTGACACTGACCAAAAATTTAATAATTTAGTTTAGTTATAATTAAAGTAGCTACCTTAATTATAATTTCTTATTTTACATGTGATTTTAAAATATCATTTTATATTGGGAACTGTTTCGAATCATTATAACGATGTTAATTAGCTAAATGTATTCCAAAAAAAAAGGAAAGCAATTACTTTGTAATTAAAAAAACAAAAAAAAAAATCAGGTAACATGCAGTTTAATTAAACGAACAACATGGTTCGATGAACAGGAGATGATTTCGCTAAATAGTTAATTTGATATTTGTTTTTTATCGATGTTGTTTTGATTGTGTATATCCGCCTTAGGACATGATGAGGTAAAACCGGTTAGAACGTGGCAAGTCTGGGTTGAGTATTTGCACTGAGACGAAGGTAAAACAACATATAACAATTACAATCTATATTATAGTAATTATAATACCTTATTTTAATAATCGTTGAAATGGAAATGTTGTATAATACATAACATTATGATATAGATTGCAATCTTATATACAATTATATAATTTCACGTAAAATTGGGACAAATAAAACAATTTATAAAAAGAAGACGTATTTCAGACTTGGTATTGTGGTTTTTTAATTCCATAGAATAAATAAATAGGTTTTTTTTTTTTTAATAAATTCTATTAGTTAGTATATTATATTACAGTTGAGTATTGGAAGCACATTTGACAGAAATATACTAGAGAAATGTAAATGTTCTAAAATCTATAAACTAAGAATTTTCTAAATATAAAATAAAATAAATAAATTAAGATTGGTTAAGGACGCTCATTAAGTAGAAAAACACAAGCTTATACCAAAGTTGCTAACATCACAGAAAGTTTATCTCATTTAAGTCATTTATCAAATATAAGTAGTTTCACGATATTTTATTACTAGATTCGGAAAAACTTCACAAAATTTTGTACTATCCATAAAACTGCGCATTGACACAAGCAATTATAATGCCTTGATAGTATAATAGACTACATTATTAGATTTGAATTTGTCCGGCAAAACCACGTATCCGGTATTAGCTATTGTTGTGATCATTGGATATGCATAAATGAATGTACGCACACAAACATGGTGTAATAATACTCATGCTCTGTGTACGATGTAGTTACAACGGTGCCGTATTAGGTCTGGTATGTTATTGATATTGCATCAAATAATAAAATTAATTACTAATTAATTAGTAACGCGGTTCATTATTTTTTTTAATACTGATAAAACAACTTCCAAGAAATCTCCATAAATGTTAAAACATTATAACATGCCATTACGAATCGCTTGTATATATTATTATATCATGATTAAATTTGTTTTCGCATCTGAGAATAGGTTGTGTAGCTGTATTGAAGCCTTATGTATCAGTTATGTATAATTATTTATACATTTATAACATTATTTTTGTACTGTACTTTCCCGTTGCCTTATTTTCTATGCAATGTTCATCTCGATAAATTTTGAATCTACTCGGTGGTAGAGCTTCGTGCAAGCTCGTCTGGGTAGGTACCACCCACTCATCAGATATTCTACCGCAAAACACCATTACTTTGTATTGTTGTGTTCCGGTGTGAAGGGTGAGTGAGCCAGTGTAATTACAGGCAAAAGGGACATAATATCTTAGTTCCCAAGGTTGGAGGCGCATTGGTGATGTAAACGATGGTTAACATTTCTTACAATGCTAATGTCTTTGGGCGTTGGTGACCACGTATCATCAGGAGGCCCAAATGCTCGTCCATCTACCCATACAATAAAAAAAATACAAAAAAAGATAACAACTTCTTGTTTCTTTAAGTCTGCTTTTCGATGTATTTTTGTGTACTTGGATAAAGTTCCGAAAAGGTCACACAGCTTTTTTTCTTGAAATTTCGTATACTTACGTATTTGGACTCGCTGATCACGAATATGATAATTAAAATTGGAGCAAATTTAATTTTCAAGGTCAAAACTGGCCAATAAATTGATTTCTAACAGGTTTTTCTATGTTATCTCAATAAATATTGACCTTAGAGAAAAATGTTTCGTATAAAAGTTGTCGATTATACAATTTAACGCATTTTATATTCTATAATTTTTTTGTCTAAATGAAACATTATTCTTTAAGATCAATATTCATTGAGATAACAGATAAAACCTGTTGAAAATATATTTTTGTTTTGACCTTGAAAATTAAATTGGCGCCAATTATAATTATCATATTCGTGATCAGCGAGTTAAGAATACGACATTTCAAGAAAAAAAGCGGTATGACCTTTAAGAACTACACCCGTGTACTTTATTGGTGATCTAAAGAATAAATAATTTTGTTGAGGAATTTTTCACGACCAACAAACAGCCTATGCGGGAATCATAGTCGTAAATTTTAAAGAGTTATAAAATAAAATTTAGATAGTTACTTTAAATGTATTAAAAATTGTGTTTTTATTTGTTATTGCCGTCACTAACGATTATATCTACTAATTATGATTTTATAGTACTTACCTACGTGCCTCAGAAAGCACGTAAAGCTGTTGGTCCTTAAACTCAGTTGGTCGTGTCGGAATCCCACCCCATCGGATTATTTGAGTGCGGGAATAGAGAGTGCACCTGTATTTGCGCACACACTTGTGCAAAATCAACCGTGACCAAAATCGGTAGGAGGACATCACCATAATTACTTATATTATTTGATTGATTGAAACGATTAACTACAGAGTTTCGTGTATGTTTTTCTCTGTAGAATCTATATTCCAAGCCGGTCCGGTTTTAGCTTTACATTAAATATAAGCATGCTAGTTTTAAGAATGCTAGTTTGAATAAAGCGTATTTCGATTTTTATTATAAAATTTTAATATTATTATGTTTGACCAGGTTGTAAAATGTCGTAAAATTGTGAACGGAGCATTGAATTTATAATAAAACATAAGGTCCTCCAGACCGATTTCGGCCACGGCGGCCAATCTCAAGAGAGATTAGCCAATTAAGATTGAAATAATAATATGTTTTATTATTATTTCAATAGTTTTTAATCTTAAGGGTTAGATTTTTGTGCCAAAATATTTTATATATACCGATTAAAATAAACGTTATTTAGTTATAATAAGTTTTTACTATATTTAGTTTCGAAGTTAATTTTCTATCATAGTTACAAGAATCAGCTTAAAATTATTAAGTAAGACGTAAGACTAAATGACATCGCCTCAGGCGGTAAAAACTTATAAGCTTGTCTTTTTGATATTAAAGTCAAAAAATGAACAAAGATAATAATAATTCTTTATAGTTGTAAATTATTGTTATTATATTATAGTGTAAATTTTATTTTGTACACAATTTTAAAACCAAATTAAATCATACCACTAATATACTCGCTATCCTTTTTATCTCCATACATTAGAAAGAGAACAATACATATATTAATTCCAGTCAAACGAGTTTAGTTCAGTAATCTATACTAATGTATAATATACACTATAATAGATAAAGCTGAAGAGTTTGTTTGTTTGATCCGGATAATCTCAGGAACTACTGGTTCGAATTTAAAAATTATTTTTGTGTTGTATAATCCTTTTATCTAGGAAGGTTCTAGGCTGATTTTTAATCATTATATTTTTATTAATTATACGCGGGTGAAACCGCGGGCACAGCTAGTTGTGCAAATAAAGTTATAAAACATTTCATCTTAATCTTATCTTGCTATTTTATATATTGCATGAATATAGTTATCGTATCAATAGTTACGATACGTCCGTGAGATCTGTTTATCATGTACAAATTTGTTCAGTTATTAGTTGGCTCATATTTATTATGTTAAAGTTAGATACAATATATATAGTTTTTCTGAGCAAAGTGGACTTTTCTAATTTTATGATTCACGCAAGTGATAAATTATGACGCAAACAAACCACTAATATAATATAAATTTTGTTGACTCAATCTATATCCATGCAATAGTTATAACTCTCTCACGCACACAAGAACACACACTCACATACAAATGATGAAAGATATATATTTTCCAAAAAATAATAGGGAACTATAAATAAAGAGGAACTCAATTTGCAAATAATTATTATACGAGCTTTAAATCTTTTGTCCACCATCGTTCTTTCGTTCATCACAGAGGTGCCGAAACTAGGAAGGCTGGTAAAGAAGTTATAGAAACATTTGTTTCGTATACGTCTGCGTTTTAAGGCAACAATTTTTAGTTTCAGCTGCAAGTCTTCAAATCTGGATGAGATTTATTGATTGCTATTAACAACCTGAGGACCTTCTATTGTATATCCGATGTTAGAATATTTATTATTCTTACAATAGATCTATTTCTAACTTAATATTTATACAATTTTATTTCATAAGAACTAAGCAAATTATCTTCTCCAACTTCGCGCGGAACAAATTAGGTACAGTTGCGTTCCAAGATATAATTGCCTTCATTCCATTATATTTTATTTATTTATAAAAATAATTTATTAACTAAAGTCAATTGGGTCACCATTTTTTTTTAATTTCGCAACATTTTTCTTTTTTCATAGATCTATTAGAACAGATATATCCTGCAGGAGTTAGAATTTACAAAGGATTTGTGTAAATGTATTGGTTTATTTGGTAATTTTAATTGCCATAGCATTTCCTAAAAAAAAACTTGTCCTTCCTAAACTTAGAAGATATGCCAACCGTGACTCCGAATCCTTACATTTATGAGAATACGTCATATTACGCATAAAAGTTTGTAAATTCCCTCAATGTATAATTTAAATAATCGCTGAAAATTACTTATTTATGATTTTTTTAATTAATGGGTCAAAATAAATATTGAGATATGTTAAGTTTAAGTGGAATTAATAAAATAAACCGAACTTATTGAATAAATTCTTGTGTTATGAAAATCTATTCTAGAGTCGTAATAAGTACCGATAAAAGAGAGAACGGTAAACAATCTTGATAAGCACATTTTATAGAATGACATCGTTACAATAATGCAATTTTTCAATCAGCTAATTCGAGACTTATCGATCAAGTTATTAAAACAAACTAAATTAGTAACTATTTAAGTTGTTACCTAATTTCACCGCGATAAACTATTGTCGTCGGTCATTTTTATTACCTACTTGATTTTGTTGTAAAATTATTCTTCATAATTAAATTTGAATAGCTGTTTAACAGAACTGGTTCCCTAAGTTGTGCCTATTACGACTTCCTTGAGATTTTTTTAAATGTGAGTCTAAATGTGATAGATTTAACGTTCGTTTTTAGTATTTTACGATGGAATTGGTGATCCGCATCGTTGTCACAGCGGCTTGTCACGGTAGGTAAGCACAAAGGTAAACGTTACCACAGAAAACATTGTACGCAAACAAAGTATTCATGTCTTTTTTTTCATTTTATACAGAGATAATATTTGACACTAGACATCATATAGAAGGATATAGTTTTTGTAATAATACAACTATTATATCTAAACAACATGAAGTAAAGGTACGAGACTGGCAGCGACGCGACCGTTTTTAATGAACCAATTTACGTTGTTGCGATTATTATCCACGTGTTTCAAGTTTTATTGGCGAATAGGATATTAAATGTTACAAATATAAAAAGTATTTTTTGTGATAGATTGTAATAACATCGATTTTATTCCATTCAGAAAATTTAAAAAATTTAGAAGTTTTAAAATAGGTTAGGACACTAACTCTAAGTAGATAGTTTTTTCTACCTTTAACTACAAATTATAACTTAAAAAAAATCCTTCTACAATATATAAAAAGAAACAATCCGTTAATTTCCCATGGGTATATTCCCCTCATGTTAAAAATAATAGTTGGATCACAATCCCACCACGGTACATATACATCTACTAGTGGAAGAATTTTATCAGGCATCACAACAGTATAATCTCCAAGATTCCTCAGGACATTTTCCTTCATTGACGTGCACGGAAAGAATTATTATAAACCTAATAAGTAGTACTTGTATTTTATGATTTGATTTATTTTTAAAATTGCGTGTTCAGAAACCTAAGGGTCAATATTTTCCTATTTTCTTCACAAACAATGGATTCTGATTCCATAATCATAATTTAAATTTGGTATATTCAACAAACTTATCATTGTTTCTTAGGACCATGAACACAATCTTTCTATAAAAAGAATTTAAAGAAGTCGATTCATCGTTTAAAAATTAAATTATTTTATAACAATAAGAAATAAATTATTACAATAATTAATGACACGCTATAAATCTTTATTTAATTTTTCATAAAAGTAACATTATACATGTTTTATCATTGCATCGATGCAGTTAATATTTTAAAATTTTTGTTTAATTAAAAAACCAATAAATACTAATGTCTCACGAAAAGAAAACTAAAATTGTTGTATATACTGAAATATTATAAGCCTGGTCTTAGTAATATCTTTAAGTTACACGCGGGTGAACCCGCGGGCACAGGCAAATATTTTATAAACGCGTCATTGAATAAGAAAAACGTATTTACCACAAATGTCACGTATCGCTAAGTATGTTCGTATGCGACGTTTCTCGAAATATTTATTAGTAAGTATGACGGTATATTTATCATCAATATCTTTTAAACTTGATACGTATTATTTACTTAAGTTCGTTAAAATTATATTTTAAATATATATATTTTTTCGTGTTAAGTTTTAACAAATGTTTGCTAAAATTTGATCAGAAAAACACATTTAAAATTAGTTATTTTGTTTATAAAATATATTTATTATTCAGATCGATTGTCATATATGATTATGGAGAGAATTATAATAAGTGGAATTTCCTCGGATCAAAATGTCAACAATACGAGCTCTATGTCGGAAATCAAAATATATTGCCATCAACAAATATTAAATTAAATTTAAAATAGTAGGTAAACATTTTGTTTTGAAAATCTAATCAATTGTAAATACATGCTCCGTATAATTTCCTCGGCATCGCATTATTATGCGCAAATGCCAAAAAAACGTTAACAATAAAAGTACCATTTAAAACTGCTTTTATGTATTTTTCTCTTATCACTGATAACGCATCCACGTTGTTCAGATTATTTTCTAAACATATGTAATACATTCCTACATCTCCGCGCGCCGGCTCGAGCTAGAATGTATAAATATTACAAATACCTGTGTCGCGTCTTATTTTTTCTTTTGAGTTTGAGGTTAGGACACTTTTTAAACACGGAAAACGATACACCTAGGAATCCCATTATCACAATAATATCACAGATTTTGAATATGTCACAAAGTATTGCGCGTTTATGGCAGGTGCGGTGTTGTGCGCGTGCGGCGTGACTAAGCGGTTAGCGGCGAGCGCGACGAGCTGTAGTCGACATTGTGTGGTCGCGGAGTCTGCGACCTGGTGGCTCCGGCCGGCGCGACGAGGTAGCGTGCGGCGCGCGTCACCGCGTGGTCTGCGCTCAGCGCGATGCACATCGTAGGATATGCAACCGCGTACCGGTACTTGTTCTAACGCATTATTTAATTTTTCAATTACACATAGACGTGCGTAGAATGATAATAAATAGCATCAGACTTATGAGCTTATATTTTTAACGAGGTTTTTTTTATTATTATAAATATATTTTACATTCATGTCCTTTATTAAGATTAATTTAAATATAAAATTATAGTATAATTCCAAACGTACCTGACAGCCGCTTTCACAAGACTGTGTTTACACAGTTCCAATGGTAAATAAATAAAAGTATAAAATAATTCGTACCATTTAGCATTTATAACATATTGAACGCGAGCTACAAAGGATGAATTCAACGCCTGTAGCGTATGACAAACATTCGACGATTGGTCGACCGGGTAATTGTTTCACAACGTTTTACGAATTATAAGGTT
Source organism: Nymphalis polychloros (assembly GCA_905220585.2). Lineage (NCBI taxonomy): Eukaryota > Metazoa > Arthropoda > Insecta > Lepidoptera > Nymphalidae > Nymphalis > Nymphalis polychloros. The sequence goes on along the minus strand of HG992245.1, from coordinate 6,987,474 downwards.
GACTGCACTACAAATAAAACACGTGAAGTATCAATGAAGATTATTCATCCGCTTAAATGAGACTCATTATGATCATTAGACAACGCATTGTAAGTTTTTAATTAGGCCAACGACTTGATCTACATTCTGGGCAATATGTTTCTATCGATTCAAAGTAACTAAAAATATTAACTAAAACAAAAATACTTACTGTGTTAAAAAATTTACAGCTTATTAAATGTGATATTTGTAAATTAAAAGGTGAAAAAAATTAATGAGAAGATTGACTAATAAAAATCAAGTAGAATAGAATAGAATATAATGAATCATATTTATTTATCAGATTGTGTAGATAGCTATGTACGATAAAGTTAAGTAGGTGAAATATTTATTTCAATCCTAACAAGTTCACGTATATGCTGCATTATAAAATATTCATAGCCTGGATCTTGATTTACCATATTAGGCATACAGTAAAAAATATATGGTGCTTACCAACTTGGGTAAATGATCATTGTAGGTGTAACAAATAGCCTTCGTATGACATAAGTCATTCCTTCTTATGTTTGAACGAACTTGGCTGCCTTATTTATCGCGATAAAATCACTGGCGGCTTTTTAATAGGATTAGTTTAGCAAAGATATAAATAGCCTACGCGGCGAATAAATTCTTCGATACATTTTATCTTTGCCAATTAATAAATTGAAATCCTATGTAAAATCATAACATTAAATTAGGCATATTACTCAATAGAAGATTATACACATAATAAAAAAAAACTTGAGGCATTATATGTTAATTTTCATACGATATATACAATTGTATTTTATAAACCTACCTATGATTTATATATGGAAGAATAGAATGAAACTACTCTTAAATTCGGTAGCATCTACATTTCGATCAGATACTAACTTTATATTGAATATCACCCACGTGGTCGAAACTTAACCATAATCACCATTAACATTTTCAGGAAAAAAAAATATTTTTCATTCTTCCACACTAAAGAACCTCAATAACCACCAAACAAAAAAAAACCGTTGTCAATCAGAGGCTACTCCTACTTAAATATTAACGTTTACGTAACTCTCGTATTAGGTACTTCATTATATTATATTTTTAGTTTTATAAGAGCAAAGGCGCCAATTAAGATCAGCTTGTAGGCGGCACAATTGCAAATTCTTTCAGTATAACAAAAAAACCTATTCTCCGGCTTGTCATAATATTTCGTTATGAAATATGTTTGGTGTAGAATTAGTCATACGTCATTGTTTTTCAAGAACGAATATGTTGACGTAATGTAATTAAAATCGCAGTGACAGCGTGTATCCCACGCATAGGTTGGTACAAATTGCACTTAGATTGTTATTAGTACAACGATTCTAAGTAGAAGAATGTAATTTTATGATAAAAATATATAATTATACATCATTCAAGTAGGCTCTAACAAACACTTTTGTATTTGTGAAACGTTCTTACTCTTTTCCATCAATCATTATATTAATTATAAAAAAAATATTAAAAAATTACAGTTATAGTCCTTCATTTGTATGAATATACTAAATAAAAAATATTACATTTTGAAATTGATTTCAAAAATATTACAACAACAATTACTATAATATCATTTATTTTACGGAATGATACGGTACTTGAAAAAAGTACTTTCATACACCTACATAAGATACATAAGAAAATAATCCCTATGTAGACTACATAGGCGTACAAACTGAGAATACATTTCAATAACATCTAAGTTTTCCATCAGACGTAAAAAAATGATAAATGTGCGCGGGCGTTGTCACGGTTACTGCGAAAAAGTTATTTAAAAATTACATTTAGATATTAATAGCATGTCACATGATGCAAATAATGTATTTTTTTATCAAATTGAAATACCTTTACGTATTAAAATACTGTGTGAAACACGACGCTTATTACATATTTGTCGAATTCAAATGGACATTTTGATGTAATTGTAGTAGGAAAATTACTTTTAATTTACACTAAATCAAGTTAACACACAAAATCTGAAATCTACGAACATTAACCTTTTAACACGAAACGACCATTTTCATAAATAATAACTAAAGTTATTTTTTATCAATAGATTCTTTGAAAACTCGAAAATGGAGCAAAGTATTTTGACGTGTCTTGCCAAGCTAAAAATAGGAATAATTTTCCTTAAATTTAACACGCAATAAAAAATTATCCAAAACTGAAATGAGATATTTTCTTTTTTATTTTAGTTAAAAATAAAAATCAAGTTGTGTATTGATTATTAAAAATTAACTGAAAATAATCAATTTACTGAAAAATGCGAGTGAAATGTAATATAATATCTAACGTGGAAAAACGAATTCCTAAAAAAAAAAAAACAAAAATATCTCGCTTATTTAAATTCAGCAGACTATTTACACCCGATTTTATCGCGATTAGAACCCAATTCAATATTACCTGAAAACTTTCTGCTGTGTCTCTTCCACAGCAGAAAGTTGTCAAGTCAGTCATTAATATGAAGATGAATGTGGAAGAATTAGATAATAAATTGTACATGATGCGTCATCCTCTTCCTATCCATGACCCTCGCGGAAATGTATCAGATCATCATAGTCATCTGACTGCGTTAACGGGCGCTCATTAGCCTATTACTACTAAGGTGACCATATCTGTAAGATATTTTATAGATCAGTCCAGATATTAGACATCCATATGGTCAATTTGTTACTCATAGTACTATATTATAAAAACACTTGCACGACTCGAGCTACAAATGTTATGTGGTTTTTTTGTATATATTATATTCGAGTAAAACATTGATGATTGATGTTGACACGTGTATGGAGGTTTCTGGCACATGTATAATCATCAAAATATTTGATGTCCTCCTGAGCGATTTCAACCACGACGGCTATTCTCAAGAGAGACCGCACGGAACATATTATATTGCAGGAGTGTATGTGCAAGTTCAAGTGTACAATTGAATCTCTCACTCTCATAATTCATTGGGACGGCAAATTGACACAATGAAAAGGAGTTCAGGTGCAGAACGAACGTGTTCACGTGTTTACTGAGCCGTAAAGATGTAACTACCAGCTTCCAGACTCTGGGCTGTTACTGAAGGTTTTCACGACAGAAAAACGCAATAACTTTTTATAAGCCCGCTTCGGGATTTGAACCCTTGGATCAGCGTCCTCACACGCGGTCAAACAATCAATAATAGGTGACGAGCGTCATGTATAGGAGAGTGGTTCATCTTTTATGCATTCAGCATGATTCAATGTATAATAAGTAACGCGCATAATTTAAAAGCCTACTAAAAAGATTTTGCAAAACTTTATTCCTTAAATTCCTTTAATTAAATTCCTTAAATTTCCACGAGGATGGTGCTAGTCCATTTCTGATATACCTAATGTTACATAGCCCGTGTTATTTACTCAAATAAATAATAATTCTAATTTTATTATCTTAATAAAAACCTACAGATCACAAAAATACGTCACAAACGTTATTAAATCGCTGTTTCACAAGATAAAATTAAATTTAAAGTTATCGCCGGTTCGCAATATAGATTTTACCGCGAAGAAACGACAAAAACTCAGCAATTAGTCTTTTCCACTAATTGAATTATATAGGTATGTCGATTAAATATAATTATTATATATCCTGCATAAAAATCAAACTAATATCAACTAAGTCCACGCTTTTTATCATCTCTATAATCTTTTATTTCGTAGTACGATTTATGATATTTAAATATATTACTTGGCAATTAATTTTAGATTTTATTTTAGAAGCGAAAAGCTTGTCCAGGGAAAGATGAATTGACTTTGCGAAAACGAGATCTTGATATTACAACTTTGTACAACTTAACGTCTCGTGTTTTTACGATGGTTGTCACTATTTTCATCAAAAATAGTTAGTAGAAATACTTTTTTTTTTGTTTTTTTATTGTATCGGTAGGCGGACGAGCATATGGGCCACCTGATGGTAAGTGGTCACCAACGCCCATAGACAATGGCATTGTAAGAAATGTTAACCATCGCTTACATTGCCCATGCGCCACCAACCTTGGGAACTAAGATGTTATGTCCCTTGTGCCTGTGATTACACTGGCTCACTCACCCTTCAAACCGGAACACAACAATACAAAGTACTGCTGTTTTGCGGTAGAATATCTGATGAGTGGGTGGTACCTACCCAGATGAGCTTGCACAAAGCTCTACCACCGAGTAAATAGTTATAAATGTAAGTTTGTTATAAATATACTATAGCCCAAGAGCCCACAACGGCCAGACCTTCGTTATTTTATAAAAGCTGAAAGTTTTTCTGTGCATGTCCCCTATACAGGTAAGAACGACCAGCGACTATAGAGTTTGGGTTGTGGTTACTTGGGCAGGTAACAGGTAGTAAAGGTGTATAAAATAGTACTTAAAATTCGTTAAGGTATTAAGCTCAATTTTTTTATATTTTCTTCGGCATAACCTTAGAAATCTCCTCATCCATTGCCGGACACTTATAACAGTCGCTACCCCCTGTCAGACACCCCTAAACTTTAATAAATTATAATTATACTTTGGTTATAGTATAAAAGCTAAATTTTATATATGTTACTTGGGGACCTTTAAAAAAATGTTACCTCAATAGCCGGACAGTTTTAATAGTTTTTACATCTTGCCAGTCACATTGAAAGTTCGCTGTAGATGCGAGCGCGAATGCTTAGTCGATTACCACCTTTTAAGATATCCAAAGTGTCTCAAACGATACCCAGGATGTAATTTACCATAAATAATAATACTATGAAAATTAATTTATTCTATTAATGGAAACTTGTTAAGTTCTTTGACTCAAGTATGAAGAAATAAGACCAAGAGATTTTCCTTTAATACTGTAACATTCAAAAGCGTTTCGATTCGTGTGCCACACGATCGAATGATTTAGATCAGGGAAACTCAGCCTTTTTTTTAAAGGGACCACAAACACGTGTTAATCTTGGTGTCGCGGGCCGCAAACATTTATCGCGTATTTTATATAAAAAAAAATATCATTTCGTGACGTTTCACACACTGCAGTGACCGCCACGCCCAATGTACGGCCTAGGTAGCGCCTAAAGCTAGCCAAATTTGAGAATACATCCGATATCACTGCATCCTTACACTTTCTTCTCACGACACGATTTCATTTTTATGCCTTTTCCATCTAAAATGGCAGTATTGTATTCCTGTTGCACGGTTTTTTACAAATGATTAAAAAAAACACAGTTCTTCTAACAACAACAATCCTCCAGACCGATTTCGGCCATGGCGACCAATCTCAAGAGAGATTAGCCAACTGCGCAGGACATATTATAGTGCGCAAACACAGGTGCACTCTCTATTCCTTAACTCTCATAACCCGATGGGACGGCAATCCGACACGACCGGAAAGAGTTCAAGCGCAGGACCGACGGCTTTACGTGCTTTCCGAGGCATGGGAGTGTACACACTGCCAACTTCAAGACTCCAGGCTTCTACTGAGAATTTTCGACAGAAATCTCAATAGCATTTTATTGGCCCCACCTGGGATTTGAACCCAGGCGCCACCGGGTCTGCGGCCTTACATGTCACTACCAACCAACCAACCACTGACCAACGAGGCAGTCTTCTAATACACATTCGAAATATATATAATATGATAACTAATACAAAGCGCTGTATTTTTTTCGTCCTCTCGTCCTATCGTCACCACAACGCCGCAGCGACTTATTTAAGATTTGTTTCTTGTGTTTGAAGTATCACGTTCGAAGTGACACGCGACAAATGGGGTTTTTAGCAGACAGGAAATGTAGTAAACGCCAAAATCTTTATATTGTTATAAATATAAAACAAAAGGGGAAATCTTACGAACATTTCCTAGTGATATAGCTATAATAATTTTCGGTTGATTTTTAAATATAAGCCGAGATGGCCCAGTGGTAAGAACGCGTGAATCTTAACCGATCATCGTGGGTTCAAACCCGGGCAAGTACCACTGAATTTCATGTGCTTAATTTGTGATTATATTTCATCTCGTGCTTGAGCGTGAAGGAAAACATCGTGAGGAAATATGTGTCAAATTTTACTGAAATTCTGTCACATGTGTATTCCACCAATCCGCATTGGAGCAGCGTGGTGGAATAAGCTCCAAACCCTTCGTCTCAAAAGTGGAGAAGAGGCCTTAGTGGGACATTCACAGGCTGTTACTTGTAAATAGAATTAATTAACCAATTTTTGCTTTTATAACCTATAGCATATAACTGAAAAATTTAAAAATTAGAGAACATAGCATGATTTTTTTCTATTGAAAATTTTTCAGCTTTTGATCAGACAGCCATTGAAAATATAATGTATATTACACACAATATTTCAGTTTTTTAACCTTGAGCTGGATTACCCATACAAATTCAAATATAAGATTTTGCATTTCTACCCATTTTAAAAGTTTTTGAATACCGCTTAACATATTCTGAAAAAGTTGTGTACCATTACTTCGTACTAAATAATTCATACAATTTATTTTTACTTTTATATAATGCCAATTTATTAGTCACAATAAAAGTTTGATAATAATACGCTTAAGTTCTGGAACTTTGTTAATTGATCCAATTTAGTTATTTTAGACATAACAACATTAAACAACTTACGTATGTATGTACTTATTTATTACTTTACTTGAGTAAATACTTAATTTACAATATTTTTATGTTTCAAAATATATGATTTCCAAAATTCGATAGCTTACAAATGAGATATCAACTATAAATATATTTGAATAAGCTTTTCGTAAAAATAATCCTATAAAAAACGATGAAAGAAATGAAACAAACAAAAACCTCTCTTTATTTCAATCAAAAGCCTTTTTAAGCCATTTAACCCATGATTCTACAAAGCGGGTAAAGAGAGATAACTGCTATATATACGTACATATATGTATGTGATACGAGTATTCGAATGCTGCTCATTACTACGATATAAGATTTGTGTATCAAAGATGATATTGTGAAACTTAGTAAACGAGATTAGGGGATTAAAAGTTATATAATTTAATGTATGAAATTTAATCTATTTCCTGTATCTACATGGCATCTTTATGTACTTATAATTGTATATATTTATATACACTATTATTATGTGTAATTAGCTAAATCATATATCATGTTAGTAGCACTCAAATACATACTAAATTAACTAATTATTTTGAACCGTAACTTTCGTATTGGTTATTGGTACATAGAAAAATGATGCATTTCGACATCTTTTTTTGGGGATTATGAAGAAGGCAAATATCATTTTAAGCCTGAAAAATCCTAAGCTATCTTACGATTAATGCGTAATGGATAGGTTTAATTTAGTGTTAGAAGTGAATTTATTAATAAACTTAGGTTAAATCGATAAAACTATGTTTATTATATGGTATCATAACAATTGTATGATAAATTTGTTATTAAAAGTACATATGAAAATTATATAAATGATCGTATAGTTTCGAAAAGATTTTATTTCAAAGAGGTTTACAATCACGTCCTATCCAATGAATACACAGTAACAACTGGTTGTCAGAAGTAAACATTCACGCGGGCGAATCTGTGGGCATAAGCTAGTAAAGTATTTATTTATGAAACTTACACATGTAAAGGCCAATAATTGATCAATTTATTATTTTTATTGATAAATTTTGAATAATTTCATTTATCACCCGTAAAAATGCATTATATCAACGCTTTTTTTTTTTAGGTTAAATTGAAATATGATTGCTGTTGTATTTATTATATTGATCAACGAGATTTTTATACGAACATAAAGTTTAATTGTTTATATTTTAGATACTATAATAAAATACGTAACAAATGATTGAACCAAGTAGAAAAAAGTAACATATATTTTAAGACTCATGTACATAATATTTTTCATTTGTAGTTAGAAATTAAAAAAAGAACTTATAATCTTAAGCATTGTTAAAATGATCCAAAGTAAATCGCTGAAAAATTCTAGCAGAAACAAAACGCTTTTATAAAATATTGCGGCGCAGACATGAGTTATGAGGCACGAATTACTTACCAGCTAATTTATGGATATAATATAAAATAAATAAAATACAATTTAAAATACTACAATATTTACACCTGCCTGTTAAAAACAACATTAGCTCATATTTGAATCTATAATGCTACGTATCTTTATTAAATGTTTATAATGCGCGCGTTTGGTTTTTACACTAGTTTGTAACGTTTGGTCCTAAATCATTTGGCCGATGTGTTTTACGCTTTTTAAATACAATTGAAAAAAATAATTATTATTAAAAAAATATGAATTCCTGCCTCCATGCGTTGGTCGTCCTTCCCCGACAGGAACGAATTGTGGTATTTTTTCGACTCAAACCGTGTTTTAAGATGTACATTTCATTTGATTATATTACTGTATTTTTGTCACACCAAAAAGCACCTCAACCTCCTAAATTCGAACGCCCAACGCATCGCATTTTGTAACATTTGGTAGGCATAGTATTAACGCTTTTTCATTATATGACATGACCTTGGGCCACTGCCATTTCACTCTACTGTAAGCCGCGTAAAAGAACTTCGTTGTTGGCTTTATAGATTGTATTAACGGTGGCCAATGGATGACAGTTAAGAATTAGCAATTAGAGTTTGGTGTTTAAAATAACGTGGTTATTATTAATGCTGATTATGATCACCGTTAAAACTAGTATGTTCTTCGTCTATACGCATTACTCAATTAAACTTTTGTACATTTTACTCTATGGATAACAGAAATATTCCATTTTAGCGCTTATTTTGTAAATGTTAATTACTTAAATAAACATGAATAGTCTAATTTGTTTGTTGTAGCCAGTTATTATTGTAATCAAAACTTCATTGTTAATTTTAATAGAAATTTAGTACTAACAAACGAAATATGATGACGAAAAGCGTTGTTGTTTTCCTCTCGAGTAACATTTATCTTACCGCAACAGGAATGAGGCGTCACTATAAGATTGCTTTCGAAATAAATAACAATTGTACCTAATTCACACTTTTCAAGAGTACAACATATTGTGCGATATAAAATGAGTCATTAATCAATTCTTACGACAAAATGATTGTTGTGTATTTAATGAAAAATAAGAGCGGAAACATTGCAATAAATAATAATAGATTTCTGCTTTCCAGAAAATACTGTAATATTCTCAATAATTTATCAGAATACAATAACTAGAATTGTATGATAAATTGAATTTGTGTTTGAAATAAGTTGTGTAATAGTACTAAACCGAGGCTTTGCCTGTGTGGAGTTTAATTTTGTTGAGAATTTTAATAATATATATTAATATAATTCATTCGAATGTGATTGTCCGTCTGTCTGTTACGCTTTTACACATGAACTGATTTTTTTTCAATTTGGTATGTAGCAACTCAAGGAAATACATAAGCGTTTTTATCATTTATATATAGGACTAGTATTATATACAATTGTTCCCGAAATAATTAAATTATAATTATGAATATTATAATCATTTGACAAGATATCTACTAAATAGTTTATTGGTACTAATTAACTTGTAATTACATAGGGGTGCTAATTAGATTATATCCATACTGCATAAAAATAAACGAACACTAACTCCACGATTCTTATCAGGGTTTAATTTCAAATTTATTAATTGGCAAAGCTAAAATTATTATTACATAATGTGAACGTAGTACGAAGTAACTCTGTCTGTCTGACACCCTTTCACGGCTAGAACACTGAACCGATTTTGATCAAATTTAGTATGAAGCAAACTTAAGCCCCGAGGAAGGACATATGCTAGTATTTATACCAACTCCTCCCCCCAACACTAACATCTGCCTCTACCTAATATGCAGGCGAAGCGACTAATATTACGATATAAAATCTTTTTATCGAATAAATCGACTTCATCTGAAAGTCTGTCTAAACTGACTCAACGTAGCACTTTTTGTTAACGTTATTTTTATTAAATTAGTTACTGAAGGTAAATATAAGTTTTCGGTAGCATGCGCAAGCGATCCCGTAGCGCTCCTCGTCAAGACGGAAAGGATACCGCTGGTTTTTTATGTGAAACATCTATAGCCGCGGGTTAAACTTATTGTTGGCGTGGCGAATGGCGATGCATTCAGTGGTGACGCGACGCGACGCATCGCCACGCTATACGATGATATATACATATATATATATATATATACAAGTGTATGCGTAGTAGTGCGTACGGTGTGACGAAATAATTCATATTAAACATTTAATAAAATTGTAATAATTATTAATTTTATATTCATTTAATTCAGGCAACTTCGAGTGTAACGATTACTGAAGTCTCTGAGTAAAAGAATTAAGTTGTCGCTACTAAATGTTTGTATTTAATGAAAATAAACGTTAAATGAATAAACAAACCGTCATCATTTTATTTCATTCGATGCACATCTGCCAGGCGTCCCGTGACGGCTCACATTTTTTTTAGTGGGTATTCTGATGTTCCTGGCGCACTCAGCACCTTGGACACCGGCGAGTCCCCCATTGAACCGGTGGGGGTAATGCGTAATACATTTTTCCAGCGTTAAAAAAAGATAAATACGAGTTCTACATAATATGTAAAGAAATGTGCTAATGACCCATTTTACAACGGATGTTTAACTTAGTCACATTTAATTAAAATTGAAAAAGGAATTCAGAAAAAGGAATTAATTAAAACCATCTCTGAGCATACAACTTCTACCATAAATAAGTAACGCTGTCTAGATATCCACTAGGACAGTGACTGTTTAAGTATATCAGAAGCGACTTAAATATTTCGATATTTGATTTCCGATTTCCCTTACGAAATACTTTAATTGTTTGATCTTACCTTAAAATTATGTGGAATTGAAACTTATGTAATACATGTATTGTATTTTATACCGAATCATTGCATTTTTAAAAACATTGTAATTTATTCGACATATCTATATGGAGCATATAGATTTGTCTAATACGACTGGGCTTAAATGTATTAACTAGCCTGGCACCGACGCAAGTGTTGGTCATGATACAAAAATGGTATCGAAAACATACATACTAGATGACGTCATGAGTAATCCATTAACAAATTAACATTGCAAATCGACAGTTAGTCACAAGGAAGGCAGGTTTCTTCAATCGAGTATTAATTAAAACGTTTCAGTAGTCAACGCATTGACAGCGAAACTAACATAGATAAAAAATATATATCTACACTTATTGTTAACTTATTTTTTCACTACACAAATGTTTTTGTACAATGCGGAAAATAGATTAAGTTTTTGGTCAAAATAAAGATGTAATTTGACATTATTAGAAATTCAGAAAATTAATAAAAAAATGCGACAAAAAAAATGAAAAAACATTCAAAAATGAAATAATAATGGAGTCATTAGACATGAAAATTAAGCAACTAATTTATTTACGACGCTGAGTATTTTTCTTTTTTGTGGGAGATCACGAAAGGGCAGAGCGCGCTATTAATTGTAAAGGATTAATTGCACGTTTAGAAGATTACGAGGAAATTGCGAAAAAATATATAACATTAAGGTTAACGTCACAATTTACGTTGAATAAACTCCGTATTTATAAGCAAAATGTTTTAAGTACAAAGCATTTACGTATAAAATTTATAGTATAGTCTTTTTTTTATATCCAAATAAATATATAAATGAATACTGAAAGCTGCTACTGCTACTAAAACATTTTTTCGTATTGTGAATCAAGTCAATTAATATGAATTCCGGAAAAATACCTCACGGATTTACTAATTCGTTTGAATTGTAAAGAATGACTTTACAAATATCAGTTTAAAAAAGAAACAATATTGTTATGTCAACAGCATCCGATAAAAATGATTTCACAAGTTCCGTCAGATCTGGCATCAGTAACTTCCCGTATGTTGCAGATGTCCATCGGCGATGGTGACCATTTACCATCAAGCGAATCGGTTCCCCTTTCCCCTCTTGTAATAAAAAAAGAGAAACAAGAAATCAAATCTTAAATCTGTTATTATATTTAAATAGGAGTTTTTTATACACACACACACACACACACACACACACACACACACACACACGCACACGCACACGCTCACGCACACGCACACGCACACGCACACGCACACGCACACACACACGCGCACACACACACATGGCTACTGGTAAAGAAATACGTAATTAACGATTTGAAATTAATTTTCATAAGATACCTTAGGTTTTTTTTTTGTCGCTGGAAAAACGTGGTATGTGAGGCTCACCGGCACTGAAGGCGCCGGAATACCCACTAAAAAACCAGCGGTAGCCTCTCCGTCTGGTCGGGGGGCGCCACGGGATCGCTTGCGCATGCTACCGTGACGCACAGACGGTCGGCCCGCCTATGCGGCCCTCCATTTCTAAGGGGGTTCCCGGATACAGGGAGCCCCCTTAACCCCGGCGGCTATCAAGGCGGGGGGAGAAGGTGCGCATAGCGCCTACGCCTCCTACCCGTAGGGTTTACCGATCTTATATATTAACATTTGGCCTAACATTTGCGCCATCACATGTTCTTTGTGTGTACCAATTTTTATCAAGATTGGTCAAGCCGTTCTTGAGTTATAAGACAGACAGACAGACAAAAATGAAAAAAAAAGAAGTATAATGTGTATCACTGCATCATAAAACGATTATTTATCACAAAATTAGGTGAATAAAAATAATGTACAGACAGAACCAATAGATTTATATAGTAGTATAGATAGATAGATTACACATTTGGTATATAATATATAAAATATATATTTGGTATTATAGTAATCTATATTTATGTTAACTACTTATTCAAAAACGCCTAAATACGATTTTTTATAAAGCCAAAGTAAATAACGTCACGTTTTAATGTCTGAAAGCTAAAATGTGTACATGTCACTTTTTTAAACGAAAGAGAAACCGCAAACAATTTACTAAAAATAATTTACAAAAATAACTGAACTTCATAAACAGAAAAGAGAATTTAAGGTAGAATATTTTCCAGGTTAGATCGTCTAAAATGTTTATAATACCAAAATACTATTCCAGCAAATGAGCAACATAGCAAAAAGCGCCCCACGTAATGGAGGTCGCATGCTGCTATTCGCAACCTCAGCGTAGTGCAATCTCACTCCAAAACATGCCTTTTGTTCGCTCCACTTCAAAGTGTATATGGTTAATTGAAGAGTCTATTAACAAGGCAGGCAGACTAACCTCTAAACTGATGAGACTTTACGCATCCGATGATTTATTTATCTTTTGCTAGAAAAAAAACAGATCGTACTCTTGCTGGCGTGCTCTTTTACTCGCTGCCTATATTTATAACTGGATGTGAATTGAATAAAATGTATTCGATGCATTGTCTCAATTACAAAAACAGCTGTGTTCTTGTACGTTGTACATGCGCCCAGAATTTACTTTTTAAATTGGGTTTTATAGATGATAATGAAGCTACGGAATAATTATATTTATTTGTGTACCCAAAAATACATTTTAACCTTTCTTTTAATATTTGTAAAAATATGAATATAACTTTTTTATTTATTTAACACTAATTCTTACAAAATAATCTGTTTTTGATTCTAAACAATCCTACATCTAACTGTACCTGTAACTGTACCTCATGGTCTTTTACCAAATATAATAATAACTAAATAATAGCTGAAAGACCGAAAAAGTTGATAGAACCACATGGGTTTCTTCATAGCCACAACGCATTATTGTCGAATCGCATGACAGTCACGATGCGAGCTCGTTATGTAGTTTTTCTGTGTTTACCACAATGCGCGCTGAGCGTTTTTATAAGACCTTAGACATAACAAGAATATCGCGATATGTATTATAGTAACCACAACGCATTATAACATTATCAGTATTTCATCATTAATACAATATTAGAAAAGTTAACAAAATCTGTAAATGTTATCTAAATCGTAAATATGCTTATGAATTCTTCTGCAGCCCGCACTCGTTTTGATTGTTTAACTAAAGTATTTTAACTTAAACTATACGCAAACATTTTACACAATTTAGTTATTTACCTACGTTCTTGTCATGATATACGTTAATATATTTATCACAAATTATAGCAGTTATACAACAATGAATTTACTCATAACATAACTTAATATGAATATTCAAAGTTATTCAACGATTATTAGCCATAAAGTTATTTTATTTTTTCCTTTTTATTAATACGGCTTATTAAATTGTTGTTAAATCAGTATAATCAGTGTTTTCGCTAATTTGCTACTCCTACTTGAAAGTTGAATTTGAATACTGTACACAGCGGTGGTAGCATGAAATATTGTGAAGGTACGATATTATGATTCCTTAGAAAGGCAGACGGGCACTTGGATCACTTAGTGGTTCTTTCATTCGCCAATAGACTCAGACTGGGCAACAATAGGTACTAGGTATCTTAGAGTAAATTATTTTTTAACAATATTTACTTTTGTTTTAAATGAATAGCTGCAAAATACGTACTGATCTGATTTTATTGTAATTTATTCACAAGGTTCAACTGAAAATATTTTAAAAGAGCACTTAAAATACTATGTGAGTTTAATTAAAACAGAAACAAAAGCGGATCGCCAGTTCTGGTGGCAATGCAAAGGGGAGGTTGAACGTCATTCAGAAATGGTACTTTACATTCTTGCGCTCGTTCGTGGGGACTGACAAGGATGCGTGGAACATCCACTTACAATATACCTACTATTGTTGTATATCTTTGTGGGTAGAACTCGGATAACTACAGAACTGAGGCGAAAATACAAACTTTGATGTTTGATGAAAGTTGTTTATTATATTTTCTATTATCCCGCACCAAGTTTATTCCAATTGTATTAAATATTTAAAATCTATTATAAATCATCTAAAATCTGTAACGTAACGCAACTCGCAGCTAACTTCAAAACAAAAGGCAGTTTTCAATTCGGTTGAATCTTTTCAATTCGGCTTTTGTTATTTTACGCGACGTATATCTTCGCCCATTGTAAACGGTTTTATGATGCTTTTTAATTTGGCTACAGCTTTAGCGTGACCCTAGTTAAATTAGAATATTATAAGTCATAAAGTCTAATAAAGTGGGAAAACTATATAAAAAGTAAAACGTCCCCCCGTGACTAGGTATACCCATTTGTATCACACAAACTATAATATTTCTAACATCTAACAATTAACACAAAAAAAATATCACTGACATAAAAATATCTGTGAGTAAACCAAAATTATATTAATCCTTGTAATTACAATCAATTTAATCCCTTGTCAAATCGGACATATATTATACTGAATATTTGATCCCAAAGGTTTTGCAATCTCATTCGTAATGTAAAAGTATATTTAAAATTGAATTAACTGCATTCTTCAATAAAAGGAAATAATATTTAAACGAGTACGAGAAGGCAGCGTTCAGCTGTCCATATTGCACAAAGCCTAATGACAAAAGTTAATAAATGTATTCAGTACATAATGACATACGGAACCCCGGGTGAGGTTCACGGTGCGACTGATTTTCAAATTTAAGCAAGGAAATTTAGCAACCTATTGTAAGACTTTCATGATCATTTATGTATAAACATACGTAAAAAGACACATACACGATCAGATACTTTTTCCTTAAAATCATAGATCTTGTATTGAAATGTTAAAAATAACTTCACGAAGTTATTTTAAGTCCGAGAAATTTCTTCAACGAATAACATTAGGTTAGAATTCATAAGAAAATGCTAAGAGAAATATTTCAAAATTGCATAAAGACTTCGTCTCCGACTTGGTATAATATGACAAAAAAAAATGTGCAAATTCAGACCGTTGACGTCATATTTAAGGAAATACTTTTCCTTAAATATGACGTCAACGGTTATATTATATATATTATATCAAATTTTATTAACCATAAAAATCGTGACACTGTCAAATCGGGTCAAACGACCATCTTAGTCAAGTGGGTCGCGAGATATACATAAAAACCTATTTATTAAATGGTCCTGAAGTCTGTAATAAAGTGATTTATTATTACGACTCATAAAAACGTTTAACTATTAGCCAAAAACATATCACCATTACCAACTATACGAATCAATATTGATTGAAGTACATAGACTTGTTCGACTATAAATTACTCATGTAATGTGTTAATTATATTTCAAACAAACATTTGAAACTTTTCAATTAAGTATTCTATATTATCCTACTTTAAAAAATAAATAAACAAAAACATACAGACACAAATACCTTTCAATTGAATATAATATTATGTGTGGTTTATTACTAATTATACTCAACTGATAACTTACACTGGCTATTATCATTATCGATACTGATAACTTTATCTCCATTAGAACAAAAGTTTACTTTTTCAGTACAATTTGTTTTGGTATGTTTTTGGAAGGCAGACCAGCCATAATTATTAGTGATCAACTTCGTCAGTAACAACCGTGAAACCCAAGCTTTTATATAATATATAAATTGTCTAATATTACACCAGCTTACTTAGCTTTCGAACCAGAACACATTAAAACGAGTATTATTATTTAGTGGAAAAATAATTCATAAGTGGACGGTACCATCCAAGGCGAGCACAAATGCTTACCACCAGGTAAAAAGTAAATATTAATATAATTTTACTATGTTAATATATATGTAGTAATTTGCCTCATTATTCGGTTTGCGTTTAAACATAAATCGGCAGAATCATGTTGAAGTAATGAACAATATTGGCTTTAGGCATACTAAATGAGACGCATACGAGCAGAACAAAAGCAGTAATACGAAATAGACCGTTTTTGTTTATTAATGCAAATCAATGTTATATTAGACTCGTTGGGGAATAATATTCGAATATAGATGGATACCGGTAGTTATTTCATATACCAAATTTGTATAACCGAAGCCATAGCATATATCTCAATACTACACAGGCGTACTTGATTGGCGGTACAATTTAATTTCCAATAACGCTGAATGACGTTTCAGGGGGACCAACGCTATTCACATTGATTAAAGTTAACTTTAGCGTCACTCGCATAATCACTGTCCACCACATATTATTATAGGATATACAAACAATTGATATAGACCGATTAATATTGCGTAAATTGGTCATTATTTAAAAAATATATATACCTTACTCTTCAATATCTGTTAAAACTAGATTTGTATAATTGCGTGATGAGTTAGTTTATAATTGCGATGTACAGTGTTAGTAAATGTCATTATTTAAAATTGACAATTTTTAGGACAGATATATATATATATATATAAACATTGTACACTGTGTTGACTTCCTATAAAATAAATAAATAAATAAATATCAGCTATAAAGTGAGAACGTTGATCTTAACCAGGATCGCATTTTCAAGACGAAGCAAGTACAACTAAGTTTGTTTTTAATACGGAAGGAGCTTGCATTCGTTTCATAAAAGAAAAATCTATAGGATACCTGTATGTGACGGTAGGAGCTCTGCCGTTTGTCGTGCCTTTAGGGAATGCGATACCGAGATTTTGAATTACAGGGACCAGATCAGATCAGATATGTAAATTGCGCGGCTAATTGGTATTGCCCGCATAAAGTATATTCAGGAAGATTCCACGGGATACGTCAGGTTTGTGTGTTAAGAATGTGAAGGAAACGCTATCAGAAATGGTAATCGCTTAATAGAATGCTATAAAAGTTTATCACAGTAGATGCACATCATGTTCAGTACGTCTCACCGAACTGAGACGATCAAAAGCTGAGTAATATTCGTGGTATCGAATTTGATATTGTAATATAATATAAAAGCATTCAATCTATTCAAAACGAGATTCAAATGAATGTAGGTCATAAACGAAATAAATCTGTATGTTGATTATAAAGATAATGTATCACAATATGTTATCACAATATCACTAATATTATGACGGCTTAATTTTGTTTGTATGCTTGTTTGTTTCTCATCGGATTGACGCAAAAACTATTAATTCGAAATATGAGACGTTCATATTAAGATAGTCTACAATTTCAGATCAAACATAAGCTGTATTATATTTTTAAAATATTTAAAGATTATTTAAAGGAAACTAACGTAGTTCTTTAATGTAATTCCTCAGAACATTCCCAATGATACAAGCGATAGAGAATGCAGAGTGACCCAACATCTTTACGCAGATCCAAAGTATCAAGCCGGTCTGTGAGAGCCTGATTATACATAAAAAGGCGCGGATAGCTAATAATAAAGAAGTTGTAAGCTTTTTGAAATTGCTTAGTAAAAAGAAAAGGCATTATTTATGTGACAATTAAATCAATATCTCAATTAAATTCATAATATAAGACTTGTTATATCATCAAAGAAGCAGATTGCAGAGAAGTATTATAAAGTTACTTATTATTTTTAAACTATGACGATACGATAATTAATATCAATCATCCGACATCCTATGGGGTCTTGTATTAATATACCTGAACTCCATAAGACTAAGCAATTGTCTCTCAAATTTCGAGCTTCAAATTTCGTTGCGGGATTGCTTCCTCTAATCGTCACTAACCCGCAGTTCAGCAGTGGCTTAGAGTAAGCTCTAAATCCTACTCATTAACAGAGAGAAGGTGTTTACTCAGCAGTGGGACTTATATTATTTGCGACTTTAGTTTTACACTTAAATTGGCAAAAAAACTTATGAAGTTTGATATATATAAACTTTGATAATAAATATTTTCTGCCTTCGAAAATTTGCCCATAATTGGATCATTGTTTTATCCATCAAGCTTTCCATTACCGTTTGGGTAATGTTGTAGAGTGATTTTACCAAAGTGTTATAAATTGTAACAAATGAATGAATGTTTCATTTTAATATTAACGTATAAACACACGTAGTTTAGTAAGTCTAACGTAAACTATTTTTTGTGATAAGTGCATCCATTATTAACATTAGGACTTAGCGGTATCAACCCACCAGCAAAAGGATATTCCTTATGGGAATTATCATCAGGGAAGCGGCGGAACAAACGCATAGCGTAACTCTCAAATTAAGAGGATAACTCTTAATAGGTGATTTTACAATTAAAATATCATTATCTTAATTTAGTTAGCAACGTGCGATGAATTAACGTAGAACTTCAGAGTCATGTTAAAGGAACATAACCGCATTACTCCGTCATCAACCGCAATATTAATTATTAAACGCCTATGGGCATAGATATGATTATGTCTTCAAATACAAACATAATCATATCTAGAGGATATGATTATGTTTGTATTTGAAGCTATGACAAAATTTTGAAAAACCAAATAATCGTAGTTCTCAGTTTCATAATTCGAATTTATAAAACAACACGTACACAATGTATTTAACAAAATATATGTTTTAGCACCACTTTAATATATTCACCATTATTCTAATTACTTAGAATGTTATTCTAAGTATAATAATTTTTATTATAAAAAAACAACGATAATTCGATGCTAATATTGTTAAAAAATATTAACGAAGGATAAATAATCGGTTGTCGCTGAAGGTGAATCGCACGCTCGACCTGTTGCGGGTACGTGTCAAGAATGCTAACAGGCAGATCAGATGCCATTCCTCTTCCAGGACGACTCCCTATTATTACTGTCTACTACATAATATTTGAATGCCATTTTTGCCGTCTATGTGGAAAACAATATTTTCCTCCATATAAATGTGTACTAAATAATTACAGGATATTAAAAATTAAATTCTCACAAAACATTTCAACCGTTTTTCATTTTTGTCTATTATTAACATATTTCGTCAATGATAATCTTAATTTCAATATTAAATTAAATCAATTATTTTATCATATTCTTTACTATATTTCAGAACCTATTTACTTACAGCAACCACTTTCCGAATTTAGGCACATGGATATTAATGTCCCCATTATTGTGATACCTTGCTCACACACGATTCACCGGCTATCCATTGATTGACCCAAATTGTCTAACAATATCGTTCGATCAGCTTTGTGAGCTAAGACTACCTACTTGCATGATGCATCGCTTAGCAGTTTGATGTACAGTTCCGTGCTACATTAAATTTGCAAGTTATTGTTATGATTTAAGCGGTAAAATGTTTATGTGAGAAACAGACCTTGGTGCTCTGAAGGCTATCTTTGATTTTCTTTTGAGTTTTATGGCGTGTCGTCTTCGAGCACGAGCGACGGCGCCCGCGAGCAACGCGCCTTGGGAGTCATATTCGCTATCTTCCTCGCTGGAAAGTGCTTCGACTGGCACGGGCAGGGCAGGGCACCTAGAGCTACCCGCTCCACCTCGGCCCGTGCCCCAGGCGAGCATAGAACTTCTAAAAGATCTGAGTGCCTCCGTTGTACAGGCCCTCTCGTTTCGCTGCTAGAATGCAACAACATATCGCCGCGCCAGTACACCAACGTATTCCGCGGTATATTCCAGTCACACACAGTAAACACCATTAACCACGGTAAATTGTAAAGCAATGTCCTCAAATGACGCAACTACTACACTTTGTCACAATGAAGTTGAATAATTGTCTACCAGTCGTGAGACTCGACACAAAAGCACGTGGCCGGCGTTTTTCTATGTGGCCGGTGTGCGCGCGCAGACTCCCGTCACCATTATCACAAAACAAACATGTTGGTATCTCGCGCACACATTAGCGATGAACTGAGGCCCTGAACATCCGATCGTCCATGCATGTGTCTATCATACGGCGATATCACCTGCGCTATCAAGTAAATAAGCCAATTCATTGGAGTACTTTATATTGTTATTAGGCTCATAATGTAAAATTCGATCAGAATAATATTTTAAAGTATTCTTATCACTGCGAAGATATATTATAAAATAAACATTTTCAGTAATAATTAAAGGACGATAGACAATTAAAAAATTAAAGAGTTCGGACTCACGGAGTTGACATTGGTCGAGTCAACATCGCGTGACCTTCAAAGTGGAATGTATTTAAATAGATACACACACCAGAGTACTATGGGACTGTACAATGTAAGTATTTATTTTAGGAAGCATTTAAATATTTATTTGCCTTTATTCTTTTAGGATGTCTTAAAATTCGATTGTTATTTTTGCCACAGAATTTGTATGTCGTTTTTTAATATAAAATTGCATTTTCTATGAATCTTCGAATCCTTCGACTCTTAAGCACAAATTACACAAGCATATTTATTGTAAGTTACGTTGTATATTTATTCTTTATTTTGTCCAAATAACACTTCACTTTACACTATTTCTTGGACACAATTGAATATAATTTGACAGAATTTATAATGCTCGGTACGTGTTAGGTTGGGGGAACATACACGTTGACTAACTATACTCAAGAGGGCTTGTCGGGTCGGAGCAAGCGCGTGCGTCGCTGTTCCGTCTCGCATCGTGACATCGACGTAAGCGCCGAAATAGAAATACTTGCTATCGCCGCTCTGCAAGGATCTGGTCGCATTAACAAGGATAAGTTATACGCGTGTTTTTTTAAGTTCCACAGTGAAAGAGAGAAGTTATAAAAATAGTCTCAATCACATATGATTGTCTTTCTGTCTCACTCTCACAAATACAATACTTTAAATCGACAAAGCGGTTTGAATTAAATTGATTGATTGATATCACTAGAAGTGAAAAAATATTTCCTTTTTTGTTAATATCTTAATATATATATATTTTTTTTAATATTTGTTTTTTCCCGAATTCTCGTAGATCCTGTGTAAGACTTTCAGATAACGATAGCTTATAAATTTAAATTGGATATAAGGTAGGTGAGGGTAATAAGGCCTGTCGGGTAATAAAGCCTAAGTGACAAAAATGCTATTTAAAATGATCGTATTCGCTTGAGGTCACCATTGTGGGTAGTTAACTCCCATCGATGTCGCTTCAAACTTGTCGCTATGAGTTCACTGTTTCGCTGCCACCAATGTTACGTTATTCATTGTGAAGAGTGGATGCGCGGCTCGAATAATAAAAAATCGTCCGAATCGATCGTAAATATTTTTTTCAATATTACACTTATATAAATTTACGCTTTGGTTTTCTTTTATTCTTGGTTTCTATGAACTTGATGTTTGAAAAATATATCATTATTCTAAAAATGATTTATTTAATATTTATTTACACATGGTATCAGCGGGTACTAAGGCCTACCAAATTTAATCGTAGGTCTTATTATCCTCCTTTTTTTGTTTGACTTTAAAGCGACTGGTTTGTATCCATTGAATTTACGAGCAATTCGGCTGCTCTGAAGATCTGAAGATGTTGATAAAGAAAATTCACTACCTCAAGCTTCCCCCAGCGCAATAATCTCAAAACCATCGACATCAACAACAGTAATTGAATATACTCGAAACAGACATTCTGGAAGGTTTTACCGCATGGTTTACGGTAGTTCTAGTTCGGATGATGATGACGAAAATGTGTCTATCGCTTAAATAAAAAGGACAGAATTTTAGCATTCTATGCCTACACCAGTTAAAAATATTAAAACAGTTCCAGGAGAAAAGCAATTAATTGCAGAGAAACTCCTGTTCCAAAGATCTGTTTGACAAAATAGGAGAAAAAAAAAAAAAAAAAAAAAGGACCTTAACCCACTAAAGAGAAGCTAGTTGGTTATGTCACGGTTGTGAAGAGGATAAGATAATGATATAAGGTAATGTTCTAAATGCGGTATCATAAGAAGTGCGTTGGCTTGTCACCGTCTGATAGGTACAGGTGATTTTAAGTGCCCCGATGACTGTTAACCAAGGATTATTTTAATTATTGTAACGGCTTTAAGCATAATAAATGCATCCTATTATTATTGACGTCATTTACCAAATGTGCCTACTATATTTTGACTATTTAAGCAAGTTGAAATGTTAGGCCTTATTACCCTACCGTAGTATAATAAGGCCTACTAATAAGGGTTTTAAAAAGGTGTATAGGCCTTTTTTTTTGTAGTGATTGATCTACAGCTTTAATTAACATTAAAATTTGTGGATTTCGATAAACAGTTTTCAATTTATTTCAAATCTCCCTTAGGTAGGCCTTAATACCCGCACCTACCTTAATATATATACCTAGGCTATATTTATGTGTTATTTATTTTATAAAAAAATATAATATGAAAGCAGGAAATAAGTTATTTTTACTGTTGCAGCTTAAATCTAAACTCTAGAGGTCTCGTAATTATTTTTTCGTATGCGTATAAACATTACGTATTAACATTTTTAACTAAACTCGCAATAAGCCCTGGTCCCAATTTACGGAACAAAAATGAAAATGTTGTCAACTGATATACTTAAACATCTATGTTTTGATTTTTATAAGGATTTATGTTTTTTAATAGGTACCTGCACAAATAAACCAATCAAAATTACGGCTACCATACCTTTTTAAAGTTAAATTTACACAAACACAAAGCAGACATTTTTGAAACAACATAATTTATTAAGGGATTCAATTAGAATTCAAACTCATCATATATTTAATCAAATATTTGGACATACCGGAAACGAACTAAATCTCAAAACATTTAATTTCTTAATTATCTTTTAAAGTACGACTTAAAATTTTACTGTTACTACTTAATTCGATTTTACTGAGTTCGATGACAATTGTTTAAAAAAATGATATAGCAACAATTACATCTACTTAGAAATAATTTATTGTATGTTTTAGTATATAGGTATAGGTAGGTTTACCTTAGCTGATAAGTTGGTATTCTGACGTCATGCGGGTTCATCAAACGCAAAGTGCTGCAGAATTGCATTGAATAACATCTTAAGTAGGTACATACAGTCAACTTTAACTTGAAACTTTAATTTTAGAACCTGTTCGCTTTTGCGGCTTCGACGTTTTTAACAAATAATAATGCGGTTAAAATTAAATAGACCAAAAATCGAACTGCATTTTCTTTTATTTACCGCGTAGATAGAATTTTCAGTAAAACATGAGTAAACCTGCGTATTTATGGAGAAAAAAAACAAAATCTGTACAACATAATCATAAAGAGAACAGATGAATACGGGGGAATTATATAATGCCGCGAAAACACTAAGAGACAAAATGTAAATATTACATTCGGCTGTCCTAATTTGTTTGACGAACAGAAAAGCAGGCGCTTTAAACAATCTTGATAAAATTTAATGATGTTAGTTTAATTATGTTATTTCAATTTTATAGCACCGTTCTGGTTCAAAGACATTCAAACGTGTATAAACAACCGAGCAAATAGTGATTGACTGTAACAGGTCTACACCCAAAAATAAAGTGTTACAACGCGAAGCAACGAAGCGCGCGACATTTTCGCATGGCGTACTGAAGTGCCGCCATTCGCCAACACATCTGCCAAGAGATAACTCTATTTATAAACAATAGTAAGCGCGTGATCAAACACTTTAGCATGATGGGCTATTTTAATCACAATAAATACGATTTAAGATAAACACGGAAGAAAATAGCTCCATGCCTCGTTTTATCTGGCGCTGTACGATTTTTTTTTTGTATAATAGTTAGTTTAATAATTAGTTTTATTTAATGACAACAACCTGTATATACATAACATCAGTTAATGACAGTATTTTTGAGAGGTTTATATAAAATATAATAATTTGTTTCTACACAAGCCGTGTTCCTTATAATCCCAAAAACGTATTGAAAATTTCCTAAGCTGTGGTAAGAAAGTTAGAAATTAAATTTCTGAAGAATATTTGAAGTCGAAAATTTAGGCAACGAAATTTTTGCCACCAATTTAAACGATTCGATTAGAATTCTCAACGTTAACTCTCCTAATTACTTTTCGCCTACTGCACTTTAATTAAATAAATAACATACTCGAAATATGCCTGATTTTATATGCGTAAACCTGAAAGGTTTTGCCCAATTACAATTTGAATATACTTATCCTTAAAACCCACCATCCGCCTATACAAATAATTTAACACACGTTCATTTCTTATTACTTTTTATACCCTTTTGTGATTAGCTCTTTATGAGCTTAAAAATCCAATTTTGTCTTTGAATTTATTCATAATATAATTAAACCGGAAAAGTCATTAAATAAAATTAACTGGATATCAATATCTTTTAGGGAATTTGAAGTTTATTATTTATTAATATTCCATGAACCTTAATTTATTAAGAAGAAATATATATAATTTAATATTATATATAAGTATAACTACTATGTTCTCTTTTCGTTATATGTTTCCTTAAATGAACTGACGTAATTTGGACTATACGTAAAATGATATAATTATAGGTATACTTCTTATTGACCGATATTTGTATGGAGTGCTGTTTTCTCTTGAAGGTTTTGTGCTATCCCGCCAGGGTAGGTACCATCCACTCATCATATATTCTACCGCTAAACAGAAATACCGAATATTGTTGTGTTTTTATTAAACGGGTAAGTGGATTTCCATTTTCATACGATGCTTTAGTAAGCCCTATCTGCAACACAAATTGTAATTAAAAATGTTTTACTTTTTATATAGATACATAATTTAAAATAACTTAACACGGAGCGCTTAAAATTAAACTGAAAATAACATAATTCACGATAATGTTCATATTTTGTTTAGTAATTTGAATGTTAGGTATAACATTTGTAATTTAAATAGACTCTTAAAAATAGATACTTTTGAATTTTCAAGCGTTAGTATTTTATGTCATGTATTTTTAGTAAAAATGTAAGCAATATCAAATAAACTGGTCTACGCTATTTTATACTCTCATCCGTAGCTTAAGTCCGCAAGCGGAAAGAAGCCTTGTGGAGTAGAGAAAATAGAAAACTAGAATAGAATGAACTCGAACTGAAACTAGATCAGTGTGGACTTTGTAAAAATATTTTTAATCAAAACCTTGCCCAACATAGCATACCTAGTTAAGGAACGTAAAACTAACGATGACATAATTTCGAACTACATATTCATGTACGAACAGACTGTCAAACTTTTCACGGATGTCAATAAAAAAATTTAAAACCTACAGAAGTTAGTAAATTTCAATACATATATTGAAACTGAAAAATATTTTGTTTTTATCCTGTTATTTTCTATGCACATAAATTTGATCCATTGATCCGATCGCACCTATTCATGTGGTATCCTTTCTCTTGGAAACATATGCTTACTGTACACAATGCCGTCTTATATTTCACAAAAGGTAAACAACATTTTGCACACAAAATTGATTTGAGTATAAATTTTATTTCCTTCCTCAAGCTTGAATGAATGAATGAATTTTATTTACGAATATAATCACGTACCGATCCTTCATTCCAAACCGTTAATATTATTAAATCTTTACAAATACCTACGTTTTATTATTCGTAATGTTGTATAAAAAGAACCCTCGAAATGCCAATTGGTACAAAATTGGTAGTGTTAACGTAATTTTTGTATAGTTTTATTAGTTTCTGGTTATAACTGACATTTCGTTGGATAAGATGTAAGTTTAATAACTTTTATTTCGTAGATTAGTTTATTTATATCTACTAAATTTAAATGAGTATAAGTCGTGAATTTTTGCAGAAATATTTCATTTTAAAAATCGAGAAATTTTTCATTTAAAATGTTACATATTTACATTGCGCTCAAATTGGGTCTTGAAATTGATTGACAAATACGCTCAAAATTAGTACTTAAAAAAATTGTACAATATATGTACATAGATTATACAGAGAGACGATGTTGGTACTTAGTTAAGTCAATATCGTTATGACAATAAATAAATTACTGTCGACAAATAATTGTGTGGAAACAACATAAGGAAAAAAATCAGAACTAATACGCCATTGCTCTCAAAAGTATAAATCAAAATTAAAAATACAATAAAATATTTACAGTAGTAAGAGAATTAATAATAAATTTTGGAGTAATAGTGCAAAAAATTTCATCCAAAATATTACACCCCGTCTTATTGCCTCTACTGGTGACAGGAGGGCTGGTTCATTTTTCGCCCAGAGAATCGGAATTCCACGCGTTCACGATTTATATAGTAAATATTTTTTATTTTTATTTGTAGTTATTTAAGGTTTTAATGTTATTACTTCTAGCCCAATACATAATATATATACATCTATTTATATATATATATATAATATTATATATATATATATATAATATTATATATATATATATATATATATCAGTAGTATATATATATACATTTATATATATAGAGATGTACTGTACATACAGTTAATTTATTGAACTTTCTTAACTGAATTAAAATCGGCTTCATTATGATTATGATGTCGTCCTGACCGATGTTGAATCAAGTTTCTCAACGGAGAATAACCAAATGCACAGGAGCTATTTCTCAAGAAAGTTTGCAAACACAAGTGCACTCACTTTACCCTCACACTCTTAATCCGATAGACTTGCAATTCGACACGATCGGAAATAAATACCGTTTATATGAGCTTTATAATGAAAGAATATCTTACTAATTATTTTTTATTAGCAACTAGTTATCGCCCGCGTCTTCGCCCGAGTTTGGTGGGTTGGGCAGCTATTAAGTATAAAAAAGTAGCCTAGTCCTTCGAGTTCAAGCTTGCTTTATACCAAATTTTATCAAAATCGGCTCAGTGGTTTAGCCGTGAAATCCTAACAAACAGACAGATTTACTTTCGCATTTATAATATTAGTGTAAAAGTATAGATGTTAGTGCTTACTCTGAGCTATTCAAACTAATGGCCATGTCGTTGGACATAAAAAAGAAAATTAAGACTGCATCTCATAAAATTTAAATTACATGGAATTAATTGCGAAAAAGTCAAGGATCACGGTTCCCAGTTTTTTTAACAAAAAATTATGTGTTGATGGAAAATCAATTACCTCAGATCGCGCTGTAAAAATTTTTTTTTCGTTCTCTACCATTGCTGAATAACTATTAAGTAACGACTTAAGATGTATTTCGTTGGTCCTTACATAGCGAGCTTATAAGTGCAGAGCTCGCTTGGTAAAAATACAAATTTTTATCTTGTATTTTTGATATATCTACTGTATAATCACAACTTATTTTTAACTTCATGACCTATAAGGCTATACAAGCATTGAGATCTCGAGACCTACGTTCAGATCTAAAGATTTAAAGAATTTATTCTCAAAAAGACAAAGTCACTTACAGGAGAACATAGGAAATACATTATACATATATATGTGTACTCGTTCAACGGTTGTGTTTTGAAAGCATTATTAATATGAATTTATATTAGAGATATTTTCAATGATATATTTTCATAGTCATTTATATGAAACGTTGAATGAGTTCACATTTTTTACATATTATGATGGTAAATTGTTATATAATTGTGCTCCTTCATTGGTGATACCTGTTCTTTTTAGCGTGTCAGTTCAAATAAAGAAAAAGTTATGAAGTTTTTCTGTTAAGAGCTTACATATACTTAGTAACAATTTGGAGTATCGAATTAGCAGTTTACACTTCCGAACCATGGAACTAGGAAGCGAATATATCTGTTGGTACTGCGTCCAAAGTCTCTCCGAACGTGTGAAATTATCCTCCCATCGTATTGCGAGTATGAATGAAAATAACGTGCCTCTTTGTTAGGCGGGTCACCGCTTTGTTCCAAAAATTTAACAATAGGTAATCCTTTAGACAATAAAAAATGGGACATCTCTGTTAAGGTAGTCAACCATAAAAAAAATTAATAATTGTATTCTCAACGTCAACACAAAACTTACTACTTTTATAAGAATAGTTCACTTTAGCTGAAATAGAACTTTAGTTTAAATTTAAAAGTCCAAACGTGACTAAAATATCGAGTTCTGATGATACTATTTCTAGATGTGAAGCTACGATGGAGCCCTTATTTTAATAGGCTGTCTAGGTCCTCACCTAAGCACTGCAGCATTCGCGGATGATAAGAAGCGTTTGTTAATGTGATAACACTCATTGGTACTTGTAACGAACTGAATTTATACTTATAACAAATATATGTATATATAGGATTTTTTTTTTTGTCATTATATAATTATCAAAAATCGTCTCAATACTAATACATACATATATACAAAATCTCGTACTAATACATGCATATATACAAAATACATATAAATAAACATATAAATACATTTAAATATATAAAGAGGGGAAGGAGTGCTATATATAAGATCGGTAAACCCTTTTTTTTTTGACGCTGGGAAAACGCATTACGCGTTTCCCCCGACGGGAACAGTGGCGGGTATGTGGGGCTCGCCATATGTCCAAGGCACCGAGTGTGCCCCGGTCATTGGAATACCCACTAAAAACCCAGCGGTAACCTTCCCGACTTAACGGAAGCGTCACGGGATCGCTTGCGCATGCTACCGTGACGCTCCGACGGCCGGCCCGCCTATGCGGGCCTCCATTCACTAGGAAAGATCTGTAAACCCTACGGTATCTTATGAAAATTAATTTCAAATCGTTAATTACGTATTTCTTTACCAGTAGCCATGTATGTGTGTGTGTGTGAGAGTGTGTGTGTCTTTGTGCGCGTGTGTGTTGTTATAGTAATAAAATCATTTATTATATTTTTATTAATTTTACGCGGGTGAAGCCGCGGGGCACAGCTAGTCTATCTATATATTCTGAATTTAATCAATTTCTCTCTTGTTGTCATTAATAGTAAAGTAATTTGATATTCGGTTTGACAGATTTACTCGGTGGTAGAGTTTTGTGCAAGCTCGTCTTGGTAGGTATCACCCACTCATCAGATATTCTACCGCAAAACACCATTACTTCCGGTGTGAAGGGTGAGTGAGCCAGTGTAATTACAGGCACAAGGGACATAACATCTTAGTTCCCAAGGTTGGTGGCGCATTGACGATGTAAGCGATGGTTAACATTTCTTACAATGCCATTGTCTATGGGCGTTGGGGACCACTTACCATCAGGTGACCCATACGGTCGTCCGCGTTCCTATACAATAAAAAAAAAGAATCGAAAATAGCAACAAAGCATTGTATAACGTTATTTATGTATTCATACTTTATTGCGATAAATTAAAATAAAATGGTGCGCAGTGGCGGTGTTATCGCTTATAACGATCATTACAACTGATATACAATGTATATTAAGTAATATATAATATGTAAGAATACATTTTGTTGGTTATAAACTAAAGTACTTAAGTAAGTAAATAAATGTCATATAAAGCTCAGTGCACCATTATCATTCCCACATTTTTTATGATAACATGTTAGGTAATGTAAAGATAAAATTTTTATACGCAAAACCAAAGTGTCTTAATGCTATTTTAATGAAGTCATTTCAAATACAAAATTTGCATTTGTAAATAAATGCATTCGACAAAAAGATTACGATTATGGAAGTATCTGTGACGCAGACTAAGCGCTGTTTACGATTTAATGCATTTGCGAAGTTCGAATGTGTGCCTTCACTGTTGTGGCTTATGTCAAGCGGACAAATTACATTAGGTCTAATGTATCGTAGGCAAGAATACCTCATCGCAATATACTTACTGAATCTTTACATCCATACAAATAATAAATACAACAGTACGAGTAAAACAATTTACTGTTTGTTATTTTTAATATCATTAAACATGTTAAATCTAAAGTTAATTCTATGGCAGTCGTTCAATCCTCTTTAGGTATATCAAAAACGCCAGAAAGACTATTTTTATCATTATTTTATCATTATAGTTTGTGTGATTTTCATTTTAATTATGAAAAGTTATAAAATTCTCGTTTTGTCCTATACTTATAATTATAATAGTTTAAAGTTACAGTAAAATTACTTTAAATGAATTTTATCGTTACAGAATACTTGTTTAATAAAATAGCGACGACGATTCTTTTTTGAATATAAATATTCGATTATTCACGATAGACTGAACTTTGAACTTCATTTTGATATTTGACGAAGTTAATAATGATCGGTCGATTTTAATATTTATTCATTTGGAACAAATTGCAAAAGACGTGTTCATAAATGAAATACCTACATTGCTGTTTACTTACATCAAGCCGGATTTCAAAGTAAGCCTTAAGCAAAGTAAGCTTGTGGCTACGTCATTGTAGGATTAGCTGGTTGTTACTTTATCTACTGAAACATCATGCACAGCGTTGAGATTATTATTAATTTCAAAAGTAAAAAGTGACGTCACAAGTATATTCAAAATTTAAATATTCATTTTTTAAATAACCAACACAGCCTATGGAAGAAGTTTAAGCTACCGCTTTCAATGTCAATACGCTATCAACCTTGAGACGTATGATGTCATGCCAACTCAGGGACACAGAATATAATTAGTCCAGTCAATAGAGCCGTAACTTAGCAATTTTGAGCTGAGTGGCTGCAACAAACGGAGAAAGTTTTGTTAATGCTCCCGTAATAACGTATCAAAAATTCAGGGTCGTGAATCACCGCGGTCATTTGCAAAAAAAATGCAAAATGGCGAAAAAATGTCTTTTTCTCGAATATCTCAAAAACTCTAAGAGATATGAGAAAAAGTTTCAGATAAAAGTTGTAGAGGATTCAATTTTGTACAAAAAAGATAAGAATCAATTTTCACGTATCGTGCACCGTTGGCTCGCGAATCGCGTTTGAAGTGGGAAAAATTGAAAAAAATAAAATTCTATTGAAAATATGGTTTTTTAAATTTTCCAAATAGGAGTGACCTTTTTTGCATCCCCCGAACATTCTCTAAGATTTTTCCCTTTAATTATTATAGATTTAACAACAATTAATAACAAGTTTTAAAGTTTTTAATAACAATTAAAAACTTTAAAATGATCCTTTTTCAACCAAAAAATATTTTTTTTGATTTTATTTTCACACCAATCGATTTGGCGTAAAATTTTCTATAAAATCAAGTTTCTCTTATTAAAAAAAACACCATTCGAGGCACAAATTCGGCCCCTCATGGAGTACTGCTCTCACCTCTGGGCGGGAGCTCCCCAGTACCAGCTTCTTCCTTTTGACCGCATTCAACGTAGAGCAGTTCGAATTGTCGACGATCAAGCTATTACCGACCGGCTTGATCCTTTGGATTTACGTAGAGATATTGGGTTACTCTGTATCCTCTATCGCATATATCACGGGGAGTGTTCTGAGGATTTGTTTGGTTTAGTCCCGGCAGCTGAATTTTACCACTGGACATCGCGCCAGTACTCAAAATTCCATCCCCACCATCTCGATTTCTGGAAATCCATAACAGTGCGTTTCTTAAGGCATTTCCTGCCTCGCACAATCTCTCTATGGAACCAGCTTTCACCGGCGACTTTTCCAAACCGATATGATATAAAAACCTTCAAGAAGAGAGCGTATTCTTTCCTCAAAGGCCGGCCACGCACCTGCAAGTCCTCGGATGTTGCAAGTGTCCGTGGACGGTGGTAGTCACTTTCTATCAGGTGAGCCTCCTGATCGTTTGCCCCCCTCTTACATAAAAAAGTGTTATTTATTTCTTAAGTTATAAAAAAAATGTTAAAAATAAGAGTAGGTGCAAACAAAAGGTGCAAAGGTGATTCAGTTTTCGATTCTGAATCGATTCATATATAGCCCAAAATACCGTTTTTCTAGATCGCAAATACTCAATTTATAAAAAAAATCCCGTGGCTCTCAGCCGAACGAGATTTTTGTCGCTTAACGGACCCATATTGCTCTGTCTTCCTTGCTCTCATTGAGAAAAGTTTTTTCTCTGTTGCACTCATACTCCTATTTGCTCTACGCACGCTTATTTGTTCCTCTCATTGAGAAAAACTTGGTCTCTTGCACTCATGCTTTTTCGTGCACCGCGCACGCGCAGAAATTTTGTGTGAATGCGAACGAGACACATCGTCGCTCTCTCTCATCGCCAGTATCGGATCCCTGCGAGAATTCCCCAAAACACATTTCCAAGTCAAATATTGATAAATGGTGTTTTTTTTTTAATAAGAAAAGCGAATTTTATAGAAAATTTCCTGCCAAATCCAATTCCAAATAGAAAATTGAATCCTCTACAACTTTTATTTGAAACTTTTTCTCATATCTCTTATAGTTTTCGAGATATTCGGGAAAAAGTAATTTTTTCGCCCTTTTGCAATTTTTTTGCAAATGACTCCGGTGATTCACTGCCCTGAATTTTTGATATGTTATTACGGGATCATTAACAAAACTTTTCCCGTTGGTTACAGCCACTCAGCTCAAAATTGCAATTTACGGCTCTATTGACTGGACTAAATATATAACTTTATGCCTACAATAACTACAAATAAAGTCAAAGGGAAAAAGAATTGCAGTTGTCAAATATCAGTGTCATATTCTAATAAATAATTTTCTTATTGTTTCCAAATGAAGCGTTTCAGTTTCAGTAGTGTTTTCAATTTTATTTAAATATTGTCAAACGTTTGCGCCCCATCGTTATGGACGTAAATGAAAATAATTGACATATTTTTAAAGTGTATAAAAGCCAGCGCTAAAAACAACATTTCCTGTCGATAATACTATTACTTTCAGGTGAAATAATTTAAGGATAATTAACTTTTTGTGCTAACTAGCAGGTAACTGTAGTTAACTGTAACTGCGTAAACATTGAAAAATATTGTACATTAAAAACCATATTTAAATTTTATCTATATTTTATGCACATATATAAAAAGACTTGTCTTGAATGACTCGTCAACGCAGAGCCTAAACTACAGGGGTTAGATACTTGAAATTTTGAAAGTTGATGCATTTTATTTAAAAAAAAACACGCACTACGGAAGGATTTTTGGAAATTCCACCTATAGGGGTGAAATAAGAGATGAACCGTTGTATGGAAACACGTCATTTTCAAAGTTAGAAGCATGATATTTCATACACAAGCTTCTGGTTAGATATAAATAAATGCGCAAATCAGAATTTTGCTAAATTCCTTATAAACCTTATAGCGTGAAATAGGGGTTGAAAGTTTATATGGGGAATTCGTCATTTTTGAAGTAAGAAGCATGAAATTTTATATAATAGCTTCTGGTTAGAATTAAATATATACGTATTTCAGTGTTTTTGTAAATCTAACCTCCAAGAGGTTAAAATAGGGTTTGAATGTTTGTATGGTGAGTCATTTTGATTTAAGAAGCATAAAATTTTATATACAAGCCTCTGTTTAGAAATAAAGGTAAATAAATATTTACAATCGTGGCTTTTGCCATAAATGGCTCTAAATTTTTATGACATGTTTTTTTTTTATCAATAATGATTGATATTTCATGCAGCCTGTTCCTGAAATGTAAACAAGAGCACTTAGTTCGGGGTACCCGAATAATTACACATAAAATTCTAGGGCAAAGTTATTTTTAGGTTAGGTTATGTTATGTTAGGTTACTTTAAAAGCACCTGCAGCTAGCGATAAGTCGGGCCAAGGAGAAGGCGAGGGAGGAGTTGCTGGCGGGCCTCAACCGAGACCCATGGGGGCGGCCGTATCGAGGTGTGCGTGGAAAGTTCCGCACCCAAGCCGCCCCCGTGACGGAAACGCTGCCGCCGGAGCTCCTCCTGCGCCTGGTGGGGGAACTGTTTCCCCACCCAGGCGAGTTTGTCCCTCCGCCTATGGCCCCCCGCTTCGTGATAGAGGACGCAGTGGCTCCACCACTGATCACGGAGCGGGAAATGGAGATGGCCCTCGGTCGCCTGAGGGCCAAGAAGACGGCGCCGGGTCCGGACGGTGTTCCAGGGCGTGTTCTGTGCGACGCCCTGGAATACCTAGGTGCAAGGCTTCGAGGGCTGTTCGACGAATGTCTGAACAGCGGGCAGTTTCCGAACCCTTGGAAACAAGGAAAGTTGGTGCTGTTGCCGAAGGAGGGTCGACCACCCGGTTCCTCCTCGGCGTACAGGCCGATTGTGCTGCTGAACGAGACGGGCAAGTTGTTTGAGAAGATTCTCGCAGACCGTCTCGTTCAGCACCTCGACGAGGTCGGTCCGGGTCTTTCAGAGGCTCAGTTCGGGTTCAGGGCGGGTCGTTCGACGGTAGACGCCCTGAGCGCCCTGAAGACTCGGACCACGGAAGCGGTGGCCCAGGGGCGAGTGGTCCTGGCGGTTTCGCTGGATGTGGCGAACGCCTTCAACAGTCTCCCATTCGAGACGATCAGGGAGGCACTCCGATACCATGGGGTGCCGACCTATCTGAGGAGGCTGTTGGAGGCGTACCTCCAGGACCAAGAGGTCGTCTGGGCGGGGGGCGGGGGCAGGTTGGTCCGGCGTCGGGTTGGCTGCGGCGTTCCACAGGGGTCGGTTCTCGGCCCAATTCTGTGGAACGTCGGCTTCGACTGGCTCCTGAGAGCCCCCGTCCTTCCCGGTATGGGGGTGCTGTGCTATGCGGACGACACCCTCATCACCGCGACGGGGCGGGACTTTCGGGAGGCGGCCCGCCTGGCCGAGGTCGGAACGACCCTGACCGTGGACCGGATGGAGATGCTGGGCTTGAGGGTCTCCATACCCAAAACGGAGGCCCTACTCTTCCACGGTCCACGGAGGGGCCCCCCACGAGGGGCGAGTATCACCGTCCACGGACGGTGATCGAGGTGCGGGCCCAGATGAAGTCTGGGCCTGATCCTGGACGGGCGTTGGAGCTTCGGGCAGCATTTCGTGCAGCTCGGCCCGAAGCTCGTCAATGCCGCCGCCGCCTTAGGCCGCCTCCTACCCAACGTGGGAGGACCGGGATCGCTATGCCGGCGCCTCTATGCAAGCGTAGTGAGGACGATGGCACTGTACGGTGCCCCGATTTGGGTGGACGCACTCACCGCTTCCAACCGGGCCCTTCTGCGAAAACCGCAGAGGGTCATAGTGGTGAGGGCGATAAGGGGTTATCGTACGGTGTCGTGGACAGCGGCGACCCTCCTCGCGGGCGACCCACCCTGGGAGCTCCAGGCGGAAGTGCTCGCGGAGGTGTACCGCTTCCGGGCCGAGGCGAGGGAACGCGGCGACCGTCCAGTGTCGGCGGAAGTCGGGCGGATCAGGGCTCTAGCCCAGCAAGCCCTGATCACCCGATGGGAGGAGGACCTCGGGTACCCCACGGCGGGCCTGGCGACAGTGGAGGCGGTACGTCCCCACTTGAGTCGCTGGGTCCGAAGGAAACGAGGCACGCTCTCGTTTAGGCTGACGCAGGTGCTTACCGGACACGGATGCTTCGGTAAGTACCTGCACGAGATAGCGCGGCGGGAGGTGTCACCCTCCTGCCACGAGTTTGGTGCGCCATTCGACACGGCGCATCACACCCTGACGGAGTGTGCCGCGTGGCATTCCCTGGCGGCGGTTGTTGGCGGAGACCTCTCTTTGCCGAGCATCATCAACGCGATGCTCGGAAGCGAGGGGTGCTGGTCAGAAATGGTCTCCTTCTGCGAAAGTGTGATGTCGCAGAAGGAGGCCGCGGAGTGGGAGCGGGAGGAAGATGCCGCTGTGGATCCGCTCCGCCGCAGAAGACTGGGGAGAAGAAAACGGTGCTTTGCGCACCTTCTCTCCCCGCCACAATAGGCGCCGCCGGGACTAGGGGGGTTCCCAGTACCCTGGGATACCTCCCTAGTGAATGGATGCCCGCATAGGCGGGCCGGCCGTCGGAGCGTCACGATAGGATGCGCAAGCGATCCCGTGGCGCTCCCGTTAAGACGGGAAGGGTACCGCTGGGTTTTTAGTGGGTATTCCGATGACCGGAGCACACTCGGTGCCTTGGACATATGGCGAGCCCCACATACCCCCCCACTGTTCCCGTGGGGGGAAACGAGTAAGGCGTGTTCCCAGCGTCAAAAAATAAATAAATGGTTACTTTAAAAGCACAGAACCGAATCGGGTAAATATTTACAATCGCGGCTTACCGAGATATTCATGATTAAAGTTATGAGGTTAAGTCACCTCCGAACTATAATTTCCTATCATTAATCTGTCTTAGACTAGTGAACATGGACCGATTCGGTTCTAGCGTTGTGCTTTAAAAGTAACATAACCTAACCTACATGACTTTGTAACATACAAATTTGGAGCCATTTATAGCAAAAGCCAGGAATGTAAATATTTACCAAAATAAATAAAAACGGATTTCAGGCTTTTTGAAAATCTACTCCCCTAGACGGTGAAATAACAGTTAAAAGTTTGTATGGCAAATCCATCATTTTTGAAGTAAGAGAATGAAATTTCATTTTAAAGCTTCTGAGCAAAAACAAATGCATACGTATTTTGTCATTTTTGGAAGTTCAACCCCAAATGGGAGAAATGGGTTGCAAACATTAGTATAAAAAATGGTCTGATCTGCTTGAAATTTACTATTTTTGTTTCTTGAATGAATTGACAAACATGTATTTCAAAGTTTTGGAAATTCCACCCAAACGGGTGGGTTTTTTTTATATTTATGTTGTGAAGGTTTAGAATGTTTGTTTGGACATATTCGCTAAAAAAACTTTTACATACTTCTGAGTGCAAATAATGAAATGCAAAATACACAATGTCTCAAGATAAATATGTCGTAGGGAGGTGCAAAAAATATGTTTCTTTATACAAAACTTCGCTTCCAAAGTGAAGTATTGCTGGTAAAGTGCAGCTTCCGGCTTATTTGCCTCTACCTGGACCACTTGATAGCTTGATCATGCGTCAGCATCTTGACCACAAACATTTCATGGACTGTATTATACAGCATAATCAATGTTTGCAAATGGGTACTTCTTATGGAGCCAAACAAATTGTAGAAGATGCAAATTATGCAGAACACTTATTTGGTAGTCTCGAAGCTTTACCTCAACATGACCCATAATTCCTATACATTTATTGAAGGATGTGCTCGAGGAGAGGTAGGTTTTCGTTCTATTTCATTCCAAGAATGAAACCTACCTCTATCAGATTATTCCATATATGTATCCATCAGATTATTCTTTCGAATTTCAAAGAATATAGTTCCCTCTTAATATGTGCTTCACCATGACAATCAATAAGTGTCAAGGCCAGTAATTGAACACGACCGGCACTGATTTAAGTGAGAACTGTTTTCACATAGACAGTTTTATGTTGTCTGTGATTTCTGTCTGATATGATATTGATTATGAGTGAAATAAATAAAAACATAACAAATGATTAGTTGATTATAATAATATTCCACGCCAAACACAAATAAGAGAGATAAGGGCCATGACGGCCCAAGAGAGCGCCGGCCTTCAAGTCCATCTTACCACCGAAGCGCACATATAAAAGTATCCTATGTGTTAAACCAGGTTATAAAATATCTGTGTGCCAAATTCCAAACCATTGAAATCCGTTCAGTAGATTTTGTGTTATTGAGTAACAAATATCCAAGCATAAAAACTTTCACTATTATGATTTATGTATTAGTAGGATTTGTAGAATTCTCTGACTATGTTTCAAAAAAGCCTTTATTGTGTTTATGCATTACTTTTATTCCGTGAATGTGACAGTCTAGTCGACAGACTGTATTTCATTTATGATTACAATATAAACCAGCTTTCAACCTTCAATTTTATAATTTAAACTTAATTATAATAAAACACTTTTAAAATACAATACTGAGTGACCAATGTTTTAAAATTTCATTAAGCTACAGACTAAAATGAGAAAGGATTTTATTATTTAATTATATTAGGCCACCCAAGTTCTCTTTTATTTCTTCTCGAGTCTATATTCCAAAAAACAAAATTAAACAATAACCACAAGGTAAACATATAATATGCTCAAAGCACAAATAAGACCTTAGTTAGTAAAATATGAACGTATATTTGAGCTTTTTTTTAAGTGAACTATAAAGCATGAAAAACTCCTGTTATATTTTAAAAGCAATTACTTTAACGCAAAAAATAAAATTTATTATCATGTAGGCCATTAGATAGTTGAATTTAAAGTTACTTAAAGCCATTTACTTTGCAAATTAGTTTTCCTGTTATTTTTTATTATTTAAATTAAATTGCAATTGTTCAATTCTCTACTCAAATTCAATTCTCTAGAATTCTTAGAAAGGCTCGGCCAAGAAAAACCTCTCCCAGAGAAGGTACACTAATCGTTCGTGTTGTTAAAAAGACCCAAGTAAAGGCTCCAACCAGATTAAAAATGAAGTTTTTTCGCCCAATGACCCGAGAAACATCATCAAGAAGCGGTACCTTTCGAGAAGAATTTCTCGAAAGGTACCGCTTCTTATCAAGCAACACGAAATAAGCGATAATTATTCGCTAAAAAATATGTTAATTGGACGGTACGAGAATGGAAAAATGTGCTATTTTCAGATGAAACAAAAATAAATATGGTAAATTCCGATGGAAAGCGATATGTTAGACGCCCTGTAAACAATGCTTTTAATTATAATAACACAAGGAATCAAGCACGGTAGCGGTAACATTGGACCCGTTCGGAAGATTGAAGGTACAATGGATCAATGGCAATACAAAAATATCTTAGAGCACACAATGATTCCCTACTTGGACGATCATTTGCCTATAACCTGGATCTTTCAGCATGACAATGACCCTAAACACACGGCCAATAGCGTCAAATGTTTCCTTAGCGAACAGCGTATATCCGTTTTAGACTGTCCAGAAAATAGTCCGGATTTAAACCCGATAGAAAATCTCTGGTATATTGTTAAAAATAAAGTCTCAAACAAACGTAACACCTGTCAAAACGAACTATATGAAGCATTTGTTGAAGCATGGAATTCAATCCCCCTAGATGTAGAAAAATGTATGAAATTGATTGAATCAATGCCACGTCGTTGCAGTGCTGTTATTGAAAATAAGGGATACGCCACTAAATATAAATTATAACTATTGGTAGGCTGTGGATAGTAGCCATTTCATAAATGACAATACTAATTACTAATACTTAAAAAAATATTGTTTTTAATACTTTTTTGTTGTTGTTTCTAATTAGTTGACCATTATTGTTCATACCTTAAAACTGATTTAAATGTTTGTCCGATATGTAATATTGAAACTGCACTCGTGTAATGGGATTTATATTGTTTTTCTAATAAATGATAAATCGTTGTCCTATTTATTGTTTAATTTCAAAATAAAAACGATTGCGGTGAAGTATCTTACATAATGTCAAGGACCGTTGGTAGTGTTTCTAATTATACGACCACCACTGTATATATATATACTATTTAGATTATCGGTTACAGAACGGATATGGGGTATGATTATATGTTACATATTTGAAGAGATCTAACTTATTATACTAACCTAATTGTTGAGAACATTGTAATACGTTTTCCAACCTATAACATAACTATTACACTTTTTTTAACGCTGGAAAAACGCATTACGCCTTTCTCGCACGGGGACAGTGGAAGGGGATATGGGAGGGTAAAAACCAGCGTTACTTTTCCCGTCCTAACGAGGAGCGCCACAGGATCGCTTGCGCATGCTACCATGACGCTTAAAACATAACAATTATCCTAACTAAACCCTAAATAGCTGATTCTTTTTCAATAAGATTTATAAATCAGAAACATATCTTCGATTTTTTTTTAAATTCTCTTTAAATAGAAAATATATATCTCTCATTTATGCGAGAACATTTACTACTACGGAAAGGAAATACACTTGGTTTGAGTTTTTTATTTATAAGCAAACATGAGCAGGATTGCATTTACTGAAAATTGATCAGTAATATTATAAATCACATAATATGTAATTATAGAAAATTTATGATCACCAGTTAAATGACACAACCACAGGGGTTCATATACATTACTGCTACTTGCACGAGATATATCACAATAATGAACGAATTAAAATATGCTCAACAAACAATCCGTCCATCCGTCCATCAGAATTATACGGGACATTGACGGATGGACATCCAGTAAAATAACGCATTCATACGTAATATTAAGAAGTTTCAGTGTAGTTTCAGTGTAGGTGCCATAAAATATAACATTCATGTTATATTTTATGGCACCTGCGCACTGAAACATAGATATATATGTTACTCGTTATGCATCACTTATTAATTTATTATATTATTCAATGCCCTATATTTTTGTGTACCAATAATAATGTATAAAGTTTATACAAAATACGGTTTCAAAGATTGTTTGTTTTTCTCTTAAATAAACAGTAAGTTAAATGACAGACAACTGAGTGGGTCGTACAAGCCAGAGCAACTTTTCTCATTTCAGAGTATCGTTCTACTCACACTTCGTTTTGGTGTTACAACATCATTGATTTAATAATCATGCACATAATAAACGCAACGCCTTTTATTAATAGAAATAAATAAATTAACTTAAAAGCGGAAAAGCACTGTTTATATATTATTAAATGCCACCATAAAATATGCAAGCAGAAGAGAGGAAAGAAAAAACGAAACGTATATAAAAAGTTTTTATTGCTCACAAAATTACAAATTAACTAACTTACCTGTTGTCTAGTGTTTGTAGCACCACAGGAATTGGTTGAGCTTCTTCTGGCACTTGGTAATTATGTTGCGGTGCAGCTTGAGTTGATGTCAGAGCAAGTGCCTTGTAACGAGACTGTTCGGCTGTTGGTAAAACAATATCCACGGACCGCGAACGCAAATTTGATCCCGGTACAGTTAAATATTCGCCGCCTTCGCTTAATTCTTCGGCTCTTGCACCACCAGAAACTTTTGAAAAACACGAATCTACAGATGCAGCACGATCACGTTTTAACTCAGGAACGGCTAAATAAATATCATGGACTAAACTATCTCTTGGAGCATTGTTAGCACCTTGCTCCGAAGCCCGGACGTTCTCTAATGAGCTGCCAGTAGGTTCGACGAAAAACGCTTCTTGTCGTGATATGGAACGTCTTCTTTGGTTAAGTAACGGTGGTTCATCAATGGGTGGTTGAAGCTCAAAAGAGGGTGCACCTGGTGAAGGTGGAGGAGATTGCGGCGCTGGTAGCAATAATGTTCTTGTAGTAAAAACAGGCGCGAGCAGGGCCTTTGGCGCCTCAATATCGCTATCATCGTCATCGTCGTCATCATCTTCAGCTGATGAAGAAACTGGCGGTCTTTCAGGTGTGGATCGTTCTTCACTGCGGCGCGCCAACCATGTTTCCATATGTCGACAGTGTACACATGGTGGTGGCGTACCCTTCCCAGATCGGCGCCGCGACCAAAGACGCGGTACCTGTTATACAATTTAACAAAATTAGTTGTGTTAGGACACGTGAACATCTAATTAAGCGTTAAATAAATTATTATAATTTCATAATAAAACCGATTGTAGTTAACCATTGCGTAGCAGCTTAATAACGTTTGAATTTATTACCTCCAAGTATGAGCCCGAGTCATCAGATCCGGCGGAGTCGAAGGAACGACTGCGCGCGCCTTGCTGTGGCACCGCAAGAAGTGTGCTTGCGCCTGCGCCGCGCGCTGCCTCCAATTGTATCTCATCGAATGACGCCGACCGGACCTACAAACATCACGAATTTTTAAGCTAAAGTTGTACATTCCGAACTAGCTTATTTTATTACTAGCTTTCTATATTTATGTTACATATTTGTGATTGAATCTATCGTCAAATAACAACATTGTCAAGAACATAATTATTTAATCCACAATCATAAAATAAAACAAGAAGATAACTATCATTTTAAAATAAAAGCGATTGCTCTATAATATATTTGAACAGACTGTTTTTTTAATTATTATTATTAGGTATCCTAAGTTATCACAATTTGACTGAATAAACAATGACGATGGAAATCGGTGTTACATTCATACAATTAAAGAATAAATAAGTAAAAAAACATTATTTTTTTTATTTACATATTAAAAATCAACACAATGAAAAATTTTACTTGGCGGTAGGTCTTTGTGTAAGCTTGTCTAGGTAGGTATCACACACTCATCAGATATTCCGATACCCCAAAACAACATTACTAGTTATTGTTGTGTTCCGGTTTGAAGGGTGAGTGAGCTAGCTACAGGCACAAGGCACATAAGGTATCGCCTATTTTTTTGGGTATCGCGTAAAAATATGAGCGAACTTTTATTTTTGGAACGAATACCTGGTTGTTAGAAGTTAGAACATCTGAAGCTTAATCGAAGATTGTGGGTACAAACCCGGGCACAAATGAAGCACATTCAGTGGTTTTTGTTGTTTTTAATTTGTAATTATTATATTATTAGTAATTATAATGCTCGGTAGTGAAATCAAATTTCGCGAGGAAAACTACCTGTGTTGAATTACTATCTGTTGCATGAGTAGTTTCACCAATAGAGCGACTTCTTGGAATAAATTCCTAACTGGAGAAGAGGAGGTGGCCTCAGCCCAGCAGTGGGACATTAACAGGCTGTTACTGGTTTGCCCGATAATCATTTATAAACTGATATAGGGAAACATATACGAAATACAACTGATCCTTATATGAAATACGTATAAGTACATACTGTTAGTTAAAACTTGAAATGAAATCCCCGACTTACATTAAAATAATATAAATAATAAATACAAAGTGAAAAATAATAAAGCTGATAATAACTGTACAACAAGAAATTTAATTATGGAACTTTAATTTCATTTTTTTACTTTAACCCTTGTTGTTGCCGTGCATTTTTGCGACAACTTTTTACTTTTCAATTTAATTCCCTCAACTTCGCAAAGGTACATTCATGTATAAAAATTTGTTCCTATAAACGAGTATACGTTTTTTGTAATGCCTAATTGAAAAGACTACTTAAATAACAACAT
Organism: Nymphalis polychloros; assembly: GCA_905220585.2. NCBI lineage: Eukaryota > Metazoa > Arthropoda > Insecta > Lepidoptera > Nymphalidae > Nymphalis > Nymphalis polychloros. The sequence goes on along the minus strand of HG992245.1, from coordinate 6,943,862 downwards.
AATACTAACATGAGAATATACAATATTTCGGTGAAGCTATTTAGCTGCGATTTGCAGTTTTGTCATTAAACTTAGAGAATACGTGACAAGCGCGAATTTCAAGCATTATAATGTTAAAATAATTACCGAACTATCTAACCTTTTCGTTTCTATATACGTGTATAATCTTTACGCTCCCGAAATGCGACACTTGGCACAACTAATTTTGTGATTGCAACGGAAACGTGGGACAAGAAGTAGGGAGCAGCGCTCGCTTTTCATACTAATTACATTAAATGTTACACACGATTGAGGAATAAAAGACTTGTTTTTATATTGTATAAGTTGCCTTCGATAATCTTTTAGGAAATAAATAAATTGTATTAATTTAATATATTTTTTGCAACAAAAAATTATGACATAAAAAGTATTCGTTTTGACACAACTAGCCCAAAATAAGAGTCCATGTTTTCAGGGTTCATGTAGTTATGGTCTAAAATCCGAACTAGGGTTGACCTTCACCTATATGCTTGCCGGATGAAAATATTTTTTATGTAAGTGAGTATCCTTCAACACTTAAATACTGACATGGCATATCGAATGACTATGGCTTGGCTACAATAACTATATTTTTGGGCAGTTTGTTTTTTTTAATTTTTGACATCACCATAATTAGTTATATTTCGACAAGGATATGTTGCGCCAAATCGGAAATAATATTGACATCTTGTCAAATGGCCTATAGCCGCTGCAACAGAAAAGATAATTCCTACCTAATTTCACGACATATAAAAATAGTAAACAAATAGTGTTTGTTTATATATTTAATTGTGAAAAATATCTGAAGAATCAACCAGGATATTAATGGAAGACTGAAATAATGAAAATTAGTATTGATATATACTGATCTACATAGATCTCCAATATGAAGCGAATATCATGTGAATGAAAACTTCGACATGCGACAATTTAACTTAGTTATTCCAAAACTTAATTATAGAGAAATAACCTAAAATATACTTTATGACATATGTTTTAAATTATCCTTCTGTCACCCTTTTTTGGAAAAGCTTTGGTTACAATTACAATTTGATCTATAAGACGTCTACATGGCCTATGATAACAGTAATTAAAAGAAAACATTTGATATTTTTTATCTAACTATCCAGAAAGGCGAACAATGGTCAACCTGATGACAAGTAATCATCGTCCATAGAATATGATCTGTCGATCTTGGCACTATAAGAATTGCAAACATTAAGTAATTATTATATTATCTACAGTAGAAGTAATACGAGGTTTTCCATGTGATGTTTTGTTGAGTATGTCCATGAATGTTTTATCATCTAATGTTGTAATTACGCCCCATGGCTACTCTACTGCTACATCCGGGCTTGCTGAACTAACTAAGTGAACATTAGATTTGCCCCTGAATTATACATGACTTTATTACTTGGCTTCACATCCACGTACCGTATTAACACGGTCTTCGTTAACTAATCTCATAATAAAATTAACATTCTTCAATTACGTCTTTTTTATAGTTAAGAAATTATGAAAATTAAAGAATAAGCTAGAAAATATACTTAGACAATACGAATACCGACTTCGAATTCATGATTTTATATAAGTACTTAAGCGTACTTACATAATTATATAGCCAAAATACACAAATACATTCATTAAACGAATATACCTTCATAGAACTCACATAGACATTCTGAAAATAAAGAATCGAATTTTGGGTAGCTCTAAGTCTTAATTATAGTTAAAATTTGGCTGAGGTTTTTCCGGACGTCCGTTTCATCTGAACATTACACTAAATAGTATACTTTTCCTACATACCTTGTTTTGTTAAGCCTATCTCAGTCCTTAAGTCGAAAAAAATAGTAAACATGTGTATGTAGGTATTCATTTATGTTATATTTATCTAATATAAAGTAAATAGAAACCAATGAAAATGCTTATCCATGATCAAAAAAATACCAATAATTACAGTTACACTTAAGCTTTTGCGATATGTAATATTCAATTCAGATCTTTAATTTGAGCTTTTGGCACTATCTTTTCTTTTTTTAGCCAAAATGAAAAGTATGATCGCATCTGGTCCGGCCACTAGTTCAGTTAATTATTATATTTATAGAACTCTACTACCGTACTTGCAAATGTTCATAATTAACGAAAACAGTGAAAATTCATTAAAATGATTAACTTGAAGTGCATTATCCAGCACAATTTTTAGATCAATAACATCTATCATTAATAGAATATTGTTAAAAAATCTCATAGAAAAAACGGTTGACTGGGATAAGGTTAAAGTTGAACCTCACTGCGCAGAATGTTACACTCAAATAGATTCTAGTTAACGGGAAGAGTTATGAAACAAATGAGACTTAGTACGAAACATACTAGTCTGGTTTAATTTAAAATATGATTCCGCAGGTTACCTTGACATCGTTATCAGTCTTAATAAAAGTTCTTATTTATATTTATTTAAGCTTATTATTATCGTTTGAAAGCTACAGGTACTTTCAAATAAAGGTCTAATCTACGTTCAGATATTTAATTAAAAGAAGTAAATTGTTTCATTACATATAACTTTTTCAGAATTTACTTAAAATCAACATAAAAATTCACTGGAAATAATTTAAGTCAATCAGTTGTATCGGATGACCTATATCGAAAACTTTATTGGACTATTTTATAAATTTTCTGATTTCTACTTTACTAAGAACAGATTTTCAATGGAGAGTGAATTAAGTATTCCCTCATTATTCATAAGAAGGCAATTTTTAGCAAATAAATATTGTCTTAAAGTACAATCTTGCTCAAACAATGTCACAATAGATCTTTTAAATGAACTAGGTACACTATGTTCTAACAATTATTGGCAAAAAAAAAGAAAACCATTATTAGCAACCAGCTTTTTAGGGACAAAAGATAACAATATAGCTAGTAGTAATCCACTTGAAATGATTTTATTAGATACGTGGATGTCAAGAATAGATACACAATGTTGTATTAAGCATAATCTACCTAATGTCATTTATAATAAAAAGTCTTACGAAGTAAACGCGATTAAAGTTAAGGTACAAGAAGATTTAAATGAATTCTATAGAGGTTTTGTTAGAATATTTACAGACGGATCTAAAAGTAGCGATGGTTCTGGTGCTGCATTCCATATTCCAATAAGAAATTTTAAAGAAAAAATCAAAATTAACACTAATCTTTTATCCACAATGTCAATAGAATTGTAGGTTATTTCAAAAGCACTAACATATATTCAGTCTATAGACTTACAAAATTTCGTTTTATTGACAGACAGTAAAAGTGCATTACTCCACCTTAATCGATGTGTTTTTATCCAAAGCATATAATATAATAAGAAAATTGTACCAACTTCAATGTAATAATGTTAATATAATTTTACAATGGATACCATCCCATATAGGTATCAATGGTAATGAGGAGGCTGACCGTTTAGCAAAAGAAGCAATTCTATCCGGAAGGGAAATTATTACACAACCAGATTATTCTGAAGTTTTAATTAAGTATTAAAAAGAGATTTATAGTAATTGGAAAGATTATTTCAATGAAATATCTAAAAATAAGGGAATTTGGTATCGTACCATCCAAAGTGAGCCTCCTCACATACCTTGGTTTACCAGATATAAAATAAACAGGTTATATATTACTACTGCTCATCGCCTCAGGTCTGGACATATCCCATCAAAAAGTTTCGGATTCCTTATGAAAAAAATTGATTCTCCTAATTGTGATAGGTGTGGAAGTATCGGAGATCTATATCACTTGTTGATGGAATGTGATAAGACTCAGAATCAGAGAAAGTTACTTTTAACTAATTTGAAAGCATGTTTGTTCGATGTTGGATTAATTCAGAGCATTCTATCAGAATCTGCTAAGATGCTCCTGGAATTCTATCTAATAGCTTTAAATAATAAGTAATGTTTAAAAAAACTGAAGAAGGGACAATGGGACTGACGTGCCTGTGTAGGACAAAAGTTCCTAAATTAAGAAAGATTTTCAATCTATACGTGAATGTATAAACTTGTTTAATAAACTCGGAAAAACAATAAGATTTAGCTGTAAAGCAGCAATACTTTCAGCCAAACACCAAATACAATAACCAAAAATCTCACCCTAGGGTTGTATTCGAGGATTGGGTATTTCAATTCACATTGTATGCGCTGTGTACGCCGAACTCAAAAGTAACAAAATTATGAATTGCAACTATTATCTTTCAGATTTGGTTGCTGGAAGAGATGGCCATGGATAATTAGCCATCAGTCCGCCTATTGTACAACACACCATTTTTTTTTTTCATTTATATTAGGTACATGTTTGTTGTACAATAAAGTATATATTCATAAATTTTTTAAATATATTGTTCTTCTAAACTTTTTTTGAACGTAAATTAATTATTAACTTATATAAAAAAAATAATTAAAATGTTACCATAGACAAAAGATTGGAAGCTTTTCATTAAAAAAAAAATGAAATACTTTTCGTTAAAAACTTAATTTCGCCAGGATTTATGTACCATTGCGATTGAGGAATAATTAACACGATTCGCGAAGCAAAAAAAAAACCGTTTAATAACTTACGAAGTGAGGCATGCAAAATTAAAGAAAGAGAATTGAAACCACAACATTTTCTGACAATATCAAGCAATTAATTTGAGTTTTCTTATAAATTGAAAAATCAAATAGATTTATCATTTTATTTCCGTTATAAAATATTGTTACCATTGTTGCCGTCAGTTTAACTTTCCTAATATACTTGTAATATAATAATAAAGCTATTACTTGGGTTATATTACATCTCCTCTTTAAGAACAAGGCTTAGAAATATAATATATATTTTGGCATAGTTATATAATAAATGATAATATGCTCGTTTGATTCAAGTTGTATTTTATCTGACCTTCATTTTACTTCATTCTTAGCTTTGAAAGATTAAGTAGTATTCTTTTTAAATACCGAGGAACCTCGGTGTTCCTTAAAAAAAACTTATTAATGTACTTTTGTATACAAATAACCCAAGACATAACGACAAAGATATGTAGTTTTAATCGTCGTCGTCAATCTTAATTCAAAGTTTTTTGAGCCAATTCTAAAAATATCATTGTCACATTATCGGAATCTAATCGAAACATAATCGTTGACGTTTAGCTTTTACCCTACTCTAATAACAACAGTTATATTTACTATGACAGATTATTTAATTTAAATAATTACAATAAAACCTTAAATAAATACAAATAAAAATTAAAAATATTTACTAATAACAACTAATACAACGATCGATTTGGCCTTGATGGAACGTCAAAAGTTAACAATTAAGTTTGACTTTCATATGGTTTTTTGGCTATTGTATATGGTAACATCATACTAATTCGGGTGAGGAATAGTCGAAGCTGGATCGGAATCGAATCGAAAACGTTTTTTTTTAGTAACCCGGAAGGGCAAATGACTACTCCACCTGAGTAAGTAAGTGCTACGCGTAGTCCAAACGCGACGACGACTAGTACAGTCAAGAAAAATTTAATGATCTACACTAGCCGCCCCCGCATTGCCGGTCCACAAAGGAGGGGAACACGGATGCTGGTAAAGAATTCCATTTTCTATGTGGAATTGTCCTCCAGGCTCTCTCTAGATTCGCTAACGTAGATATCTCTGCGCAGATTAGCCAACTGAGCAGCAGATAATATGGTCTTTAGGAACACTTTGAACTTGGAAAGAAGAGTGTTCATAGCTTAATGTTATTATTATTTATTTTTTCTTCGCCATTTTTCGCTTTGCCTTCCAAATTATATTTTGGGTCTGTGAAGTGTATTTATAACAGTGCAAAAATAAAAAAACACATATTTTCATGGTGGAACAACTGGCTTTAGGAATTTTATGTCAATTGCGCGGAGGTAACTATTAAATTCTGGCAGAAGCCATAAGGTTGAGCTCGTCGCTATCTACTAGTATTAGCGTAATAAGAATGATCTAGTATCAATCTGTCTATCTATGTATGATTAATTATTGCACAAGAGTTTTGATTTTGTTTTGTCAAAGAGTATTTCATATTGATTATATTTAAAAAAAGAAAAATATAATATTAAATATTTTTGAAAAAAATATTCAAGGTTTCGGTTATTTCCAAAAAAATTCTATATAATTTATTACAATATCATAGAAAATAATTACGCATTATCTCAACTTTATTAAATGATGTATAGCATTGTCATTTCTTTGACAAACCTTTGATCAACCCCGTTTTTTTAATGAAATTTTCAGCAGCAATTCCGGAAATATTAAAACATCTTTGAACAGGAGGAAAAGTACGATAAGATATTAGACAAACTAACGCGGGACAGCCGCTAGATAAAGATGAGATATTTGCTTATAAAATATAAAAGAATGTTTTTAAAAAATTGTGACTTTCAATAATAAAGTCTTATGTTATAAATCTTAAGTAACATGACTTACATATAGAAGAATTACATCGAAAAGCTTTTCAACATATATATATTTCATTTATCATTAATTCTCTTATCTAATCTTACTTATAAAATCGTTGACTTGACTGAAGGATTTTTCAAAATTTTGACATTCAGGGATAGAAATGGATGTGCTGTAAGATTATCATCTTAGATATCATGGATAGGTACCATATTGGTACAAATGACCTGAAATTTTGAGTTAGTATCTCCCGGTCTATTTGGGTACTTTTATTTATTTAATATATATATAAGTGATTTTCCTTTCTACATTGACTCGGAGGTGGTGCAAGCTCGTCTGGTACCACCCACTCATCAGATATTCTACCGCAAAACAACAGTACTTTGTATTGTTGTGTTCCGGTTTGAAGGGTGAGTGAGCCAGTGTAATTACAGGCACAAGGGACATAACATCTTAGTTCCCAACGTTGGCGGCGTATTGGCGATGTAAGCGATGGTTAACATTTCTTACAATGCCATTGTCTATGGGCGTTGGTGACCACTTACCATCAGGTGGCCCAAATGCACGTCCGCCTACCTATACAATAAAAAAAAAACCATTAAAGACATTTGTAATATCGTATTACTCGCTGACGATAGTTCATATAGACAAGTTGGCAAAAACAGAATTATGATGATTTAAGCAAAGTTAGTCGCGGAGATACGATAGTTAGAGACAAATAATTCCGTTTTACCTATATGCTAAAAAAAATGCGTCGTATTTGTCACTCAACACAAGATCAAGATGATAAAGCGTGCAGTTAGTACTTGTTGACTTTCAGGAAAAATATTCATTTAAATGTATTTGATTGACGTACCTACTGAGTTTCTCAATAGAATCTACATTTCAAACGAGTAATAGCGTTACATTTAATGTAATCTTATAAATGTCAATTCATAAGTTCTTGTTAAAGCCTACTTCAATAAATTACATTTTGATGTGATTTGGTTAATTAAAGAGTTATATAAAAAGAGGCAGTCGCTGTAATGACTTCGAAAGGAATACATAATTGATAATATTCATAGTTTAATATTTTATAAATTCACCTGCTTGGGCACTTCAAGGCTGCTTTGCGTCTTCATGTCCTGGGGAGTCGGTGTACGGGAACGCTTGAAGGTGGTTCGCAGTCGCTGCATGGCGGGCGGGGCGGGCTGCAGCGCCGCTCATCTCGCGGGCCCGCCCCGCCGCCCGCTCCGCGCGCCACTCTCAACACCGCTGTTACATACCAAAGATTATTGAAAATTATTATATAGAAAATGAGTTATTACTTATTTAGCTTTAAAAGTATGTGTTTCTAATATAACTCCATTCTAAACAAGCTCAAGTACTATACTAATAATAAACTGAACTACTATAAGTTCAGTTTATAATGATTATTGTTTTTATCAATTAATTTTTAACAAATTAATTTATATTTAACAAACATCACAATTTGATTCACTGCCACGATGTTCAAATTTGATTAACAGTAAAAATAACAAAACTCAAAGCGTTAAAATATTTGTTTCCTTTTCGCTGTAAAGATGTGAAATATTTAATACATACAATAATATGATGAATGTGAAACTAAAAGCTGTATAAGTCACGCATGTTGCGGGGACAATCAACGTAAAATATTCATAACTTTTCCTACCCTGAGGTATTTACTTCAACAAGTCACCTGAATATGGAAAAGATAAAAATGGTACGAATTTTTACCGGAATTTTTCACGACTGCGACAAATCGAGGCTATTTTCATTTACTCTACAGCTTTTGCTGCGAAGAGAAATGATTGATCGATTTTTCAACTTCAGTTATAAAAGTTAAGTTGTCTGCAAAAAGTATTACGTAATTGGAGGAATATAATTTGAAAATAGAGTTATATAATATTGTTTATTACCGTTATAGGTCATAAAAAGTAAATTTGTATAGTGCAGAATCAGTGGCTCAATGTGATTTCCAACGCACGAATATCACTGCCAACTTCACAGAGATTTTTTGACAAATCCCCTGCTAATCTTTTTGTTGGACCCGGGATTTCAAGACTTGTAACTTAATAAGTTAGCCGCTAGATAAATGAGAGCTAAGAATACTACTTATCATTTTAGTCAATTTTCTGCTCAAAGGTCACTTACTACTTAACAATGAAATGGACTGTTGCATTAAATGCAAAGTAATTTTGCTTACCCTTAATTTATTAATGTATATAATTTTTTGTTAATTGGAATTTAATAAATATAAAATTAATTTCAACTATTTTAATTACGTACCCAAAATATTAAACTATACTGACGATAAAAACATTACAAGAATATTGATTATATTTATTATTATATAACTTTATTTATAAAGACTAATAAAATGGGATGAATTAGGTCAACATCACTTTTATCTTTAAGCCGTAATTAAGGTGTAATTTATACTTAATACGATAAAACGCTAGAAGTACAATTTAATATGATTCATTAAAAGCAAGCAAGGTTGTAGATGATTTCTTAATATACGTAACTTTAATGTACTTATATAAAAGATTAAATGGGGCTTTATTATTCTATACCAACATCTTATATAATTAAAATTGTAAAATTACAGTCTCATAATAAATATTATTTTTTTTTTTTTTTTTTTTTTTTTATTGTATAGGTTGGCGGACGAGCATATGGGCCACCTGATGGTAAGTGGTCACCAACGCCCATAGACAATGGCATTGTAAGAAATGTTAACCATCACTTACATTGCCAATGCGCCACCAACCTTGGGAACTAAGATGTTATGTCCCTTGTGCCTGTAATTACACTGGCTCACTCACCCTTCAAACCGGAACACAACAATACAAAGTACTGCTGTTTTGCGGTAGAATATCTGATGAGTGGGTGGTACCTACCCAGACGAGCTTGCACAAAGCTCTACCACCAAGTGATTTATGATAAATTGTTATTGATTGTGATAAAATGTTATTTAAAAAGAGACGAAGAATAGGGTATATCAGCTAGTCGCAAATTAATGTGGTCCGATAAATTTATATTGGAAATTTAGTCTGCAAATCACAAATGAGCCTAAATACACTTCTTATTATTATAACGTGTTGGATATTCATATTAATTATAATAAGCGTCGCGTGTTACCACTAATGCTATATGGTAAATTCCATATTATGCATGACCTGATGTAATTAAGAGTTACTCACCGGCCCTCATTAACTACCTGTAGGCAGCTTTTTTCCGAAGAAAAATTGATGTCATCGTATATACTTATGAACGGAAATGAATGCGACACTAATCAAATTTTCCGAATTTTTTTATCACATTTATAGTAAAAACGGCGATATTTTAATCTTTATAATCGAAAAAACAAGCACGTAATTCACGAAAGTTCTTCGAGTATATGAAGCAATTCCCATTTCCTTGTAATACTTTTTAATAAATCAATCCGTATCTCAATTAAATCTACCAGTACGGTTACAGAATTATCAACTTTGATTTTTCGACTGTATTAATTATTAAGACTTATATAATATAATAAACTTATTTTTAATTTGCTGTGAATGGTCTTATTTTTATGAAGTCTATATTATTGGAAAAAATAAGTTAAATTATTTTCTTTATATTTATTATTAAACTCAGAGAACACAGTCAGAAACTTGATTAAACTTTAGATTTTTGCAGGTTGCTTTTTTTTCTTTCAAATGTCAAATTACTGATGACAGAAAGATATGTCTCTTTCAGTCTCGATCGGTGTTTATTTTAAGCCGGCGCTCTTAGAATATTTTATTTAAAATTTTCTGTAAAGAAGTTTAAGGTAAAAAGAATTCCCTTTGTCACAATGATTAATATTCTACTTGGCTCGTGTCATATAATAATAATAATTCAAAGAGCTGACTAGTAACTTTAACTGTGACATAACACATTTGCTTCACATTCTATAAAATACGACGTCTTTTGTTTTACCGACTGGAATTAATTTCCTTGCTTAAAGAGACCCAATTCTAAAATAAAACATTCGCACACATCTCCCTCGGGGATTGAACAATTAAATAAAATCTTTGCTAACATTTTGTAACAATGTAAGAGATTAAGAAAATGTTGCTTTGAAATGAATAAGTATTTTCCTTTTACTATTTAAGTTAACATTTAATTGAGTTAATTACTTTTTTTAAATGTTATTATGCGAAGGTAGTCACTATGTCAAAAGACACCTCGGTAAAGATTTGTGTTTTCTTACCAATTTTTCGAAAAAGTGAAGGTAATTGATATTGACTTCAAGCTAAGGATAGACAGATGATAAACAAGTTTACTTCAATTCAATTTCGTATTTTATGACAATCAAAAATTCCGTAAAAATTAGATGAATATTGACTTAGAAAGTAGAAGGTTGAATAGATTGTCTTTAGCAATAACACAGTTGGTAGCTTCTCTAAAAAAGTTTAAAAACGATTACAAATTTGTTGCAAATTTAATTTATCGTGATTGAATAACAAACATTTATAGTATTAGTAGGTTTATATTATTCCAAATGGCTTAGTACGAAGTTGATAATAATGGCAGATCAAAGGCTTAGATTTTATAAATAATTGATACATGACTCAAATGCGAAACATCTTTTAACCTACCACTTTCATGTATGGTTCACATATTTCACGGCGTAACGACGTCGATTATTATCCGTTTCAGCACACCTATAATATATATATATAATATATATATATACATATATATATATGATTTTGTAAATAATATCTACCTTCTCGTTATTTTTATAAAAATAATACTTAATTTTATATAAAGCGGTAAAGGAACTGATGAGTAAATAAAATCATTTGTGAAAAACAAAAAATCACAAAATTTACAAGTACATAATTTTTACTTGAAAATTCTGCAGAAAGGACCAATTAAAAACGAAATTGTCTACTCTGATAGTGAATAGCAAAGAAGATCGCATAAAATATGAGGCACTAATGAACGTAACACACTAGAGTCAGAATACTTGAATATTTTGTCTTTAGGATATGACATAACGTCTGTTTTAGTTCCTGTGAAATGCTCATACTTTAATACAAAGAAATAATCTACTTTATTTTACAAACCTTATAAAGAAAAGTATGAATTCTTTAATATCCGACTGCCAAGAAATAGAACACAAAAAAATGCAACAAAAATCAAAGGATTTAATCTGTATATCTATACTCTATACTAATATCATAATTGCGAATGTACCTGTCGGCCTGCCTACCTGTTGTCACGACTAAACCACTGAACCCAATTTGATGAAGTTTGGTATAAAGCAATCTTAAGCCCCAAGGAAGAACATAGACTAATTTTTTATAACTAGCAACTGATAACCACCACTCCCTACCCACTAAAAAGCGAGCGAAACCGCTGGTTAAATCTAGTGTTAATATTGAACATAATTCTTAAACATTTCATATTATTTACTTAACCCTTAGTGAAGCAGCGAAGTCAAATAAGTTACAAACCTTCCATTTTATCCAGCCGTGCGACATTTACGGACTGTAACTTCGTTTTTTAAAACAATAAGCAGGAGTTCTAATCATACATATGACTTGACACAAGTCATACATTTTATCTACGGCTTAATTACAGGCACAAGGGACATAACATCTTAGTTCCCAAGGTTGGTGGCGCATTGGCAATGTAAGTGATGGTTAACATTTCTTACAATGCCATTGTCTATGGGCGTTGGTGACCACTTACCATCAGGTGGCCCATATGCTCGTCCGCCAACCTATACAATAAAATAAAAATAATAAATAAATAATTAAAAGTACAAATTTATATATTTTTATAAAAAAATAAATAGATGGAAATAACTCGCGTTAAGCTTTTATCTATATATATAAAAATCTCGTGTCACAATTTAGTGTTTACACTCCTTCGAAACGGCTTGACCGATTTTGATGAAATTTTATATGTATATTCTGTAGGTCTGAGAATAGGTTTAAAACTATTTTTATACCCCTAAATGCTAAGCCAAAATAGTAATTTATTCAAAATTAAATATAAAATAGCGAATTATAAGTTTATTTGTGTAGAATTGAGGTTATCTCATTGGCCGCACACTTACACATACATACACATACAACCGCTAGAATAGAAAGAATCAGTAAGAAAGAAAGAGGGGAAAGGTCGCTTGGAGGACAACGCTTTTTTGTTACATGACAATTTCTGCCTCTCTCTTCTCTACTTTGCAAAGAACTTTGTTCCAATAAATGAAAAAATATGTAGAGCATGTTGTACTTTACTTTATGCATTGTTATTATATGCCCTGTACCGAACACACAAACACTGTACTGTATGGGCGAATGTTTATATCTTATTGGTTAAAAAATGCATGGGATAAAATCCTTATTTTACCCGTACGAAGTCGGGACGGGCAGCTAGTATCGTATAAAATAGAAAATTGTAACCAAGTGGTAAATTTTAATTACTACAAAGTTGATTTTCTCCTTTTTTGAAATATTTAAATGAAAGCTTGTTTTTTAAAATGTTTTTACAGTATCCATTTACTTATTTATTATTTAGCTTTCGCTGAACATGTTTCTAAGTCGGTTCATTTCAATTAATACATCATTGTTGTACTGTAGTTTGCTTGTTGATTTACTACTAGTTCTTCAATATGGAGAACTTCTAGTGACTTGGCTGTACTAGGTTAAGCTTGCCCAGCAACGAAGAACAACGTCGACAGTCAGTACTACCCTACATTTTATCTACGGCTTAGGCTTGCACCTAATATAATTTGCAACATTCTACGTACGTCAGTGCCGTAACTATATTTTGCCGATAATTGCAGATATGTGGACTGAATAACATGAACACCGTTTTAGTAATACAAGATTTTAAAATGGACTATCACAATTGAATGCGTATACAAAATTACGAGTCTGTGCTGTCTTGAAGGTTAATTAAGAAGTTTGCTCGTCAGGTGCCAACCCGAAGTGTCACGTCAGCAGCCATGTCACGATGAAAATTAGAACGGGCTATAATAATTAAATATCTACACTGTTAACTGTTAAGGAGATTTTTTTTTGTTTAGAGCCAAGCCTGACTGTGTAATCAGGCCATGCTTACAATAAAATTGCATTGTCATCGAAAGTAAACCAAAAAAAAGGAAAATTTCATAAGTGGAAGTGGTCCTAATTCAGCTTGTAAGATTTAACCTAAACAATCTAACATTGCAGCTTTTAAAAACAATAATATTTTTTTCCGATCCGGTACGTAATTCCAGTACCTCACAATCTGTAGCTGCACGAGCTAAACTGTCAATATCTTATGATAGTGCCTACCTTAGGTCTCTTTAGATGACATTGTAGATAATATTCTTTTATAAACGCAGTTAATCCTCATTAATATTATACATGCGAAACTAAGTTGATTTACTTTTTAATGTATTACGTATTTGATTCTTTGTTACACGTCAGGCCTTAATTACTTAACCGAACATCATTAAATTTACCATTCGCAGGCAAAAACACGAGAGGAAACTAGTTAGGCTATAAACTAACATATAAATTCACTTTAACTTCATATTTTATTAAAAAAAGCAACAAGAATTTTAATATTTTGTATATTAACAGCAATAATTAATTATGTGTAAACTCTTACAAACTTCGTCGGTAAAATGGTAAACCTGGTTAGCGCTACTTAAGGAATATATATTATGCGGGGTCATAGGAAGCCTTTTCAACGACAAGAGGTGTTTAATCTCCTTGATAAATTATACTCTTAATAACTAATATTAACCTGGTTAAAGTTTTAAGTGAAATTGTCGTTTTATACTTTAATATTCTAATAACATTCTCGTGGGTCCTTTAATATTCCTTTTGAAGTGAAGGCTTATTTTCCCACGCTGCTCCTTAGCGGGTTGGTGGACTCATATGTCAGATTTTCATCAGTCAAATTTCCTGAGGATGTTTTCGATCACCTGATGAATTATAAACTTTGATTGCCCGGGTTTGATATCGTAAACTTCTAGCCACTAGACCATCTTGGCATAGTTCAAAACAATCATCGAAAATATATGTATAACGAATCCAGTAACATAATAATCAAGCAGCTCATAAGCGTAGGGAGAATTGTTTCCCCGGATCTATCAAATTTCCTATTTAATGAAAGGATTAAAGCTAACGATGATACAAACATAGTTGTTTTTAGAATTCATATTATTGATATATTTTGCAATAGAAGACCCTAGTACTTGTACTGGTAGCAAAAGTTCCTTTCAGGATAGAAGGTAGGAAAGTTCCTGGTGCCGGTCATTTATATTATGCCATAAAAAAACATCTGTTTTAGTGTTGCCACTGATTTTCACTGTAAGTAAATTGAAATAATCACCTATATTATTTCAAATCATAGAATAATAACGCTTAGAAGGATAGTATCATATAAAGTTTCGCTCAAAATTGAAGCAACTTTAGAATTAATATCCTGCGTAAATGTCACGTAATTACATTCACCGACACGCACACATACGACCGAATTATGTTGCAAGTAAATAGACATTTCCCCCATAAAGCGAGGTAATTGATACTGTTTGAATTTGAATTATGAAATATATTTATTTGCATTTAATTTATTTAATTGAAATATTAATTATTAAATTTTAACTGTTATTATTAAAATTATTGTTGTTGCTTTTATTTTATTTTTATTTATTTTATTTATTTATTTATGTTTTGCTAGCGGATGTTACATAAATTACACACCAATAAATCATGTACAAAATAAGATACATTATGTACACCCATTCAAAAGCAAAAACTGCATGCATAGCGTTCTTGCTCCGATTACAATTATATAATTAAATATTAAAGTGCTTGATTAACATTAAGTAACAATATTTCGACATTGAAAGGAAAAAAAAAAAAAGTGAAGAACAGAAATAACAAAAACTTCATTAGCTACATTACAAAGTACTATAAGTTTACATATTTACATTTACATTTATATACTGTTGTAACATTCTTTCTGTAATAACTTTACGGAAAGTCTTAGGTGAGTCCGTACTGATATCGAGCAAATCACTAAGCCCATTGTATAGTATTGTATTTTATGTATAATTATAAAAAATATTTAAAAATATATTATTATATGAACAGCTAATGTTTTATATCTAATTTAAAAAAAGTTAAAATATTAATTTTAAATAATAATTAGATTTTTATTATTTAAAATATTAAGCACTCGTGGTAAATATTTTTTCCATACCTGACTACATTTTTATTGTAATGACGAATTGTCTTTTGTTTACAAATTATTTTTATGTTTTGATGAATGTATTTACCTAAAATTATAAGTTGCCAAATAGTACTTACGTGTGAAATGTGATTTTCTCTTTCAAATTTTTTTTTATGATTATCTTTGTGTCTCCCTTTTCCTACCCAGTAAGTCATTTTTTAATAAATTGCGCGAGATGTTTACTATGACACTTTATCGTGACGGCTGACGTGACGTAAAATGTATTGAACCTATTTAAGTGAAGATTCAATATTATACAAAATTAATAAAAACGAAAATGGTATTAGTACTGTTAGTAGTAGCGAACATCAGTCTTATATTTTTATAAGGGAGGCACTCCGATACCATGGGGTGCCTTCCTACCTCAGGAGGCTGTGTGGGGCATACCTCCGGGTGGTACTCTGGGAGGGGGGTGATGGGTGACTTGTCCGGCATCGGGTAGGTTGCGGCGTTCCACAAGGGTCGGTTCTCGGCCCAATTCTGTGGAATGTTGGCTTCGACTGGCTCCTGCGTGCACCCGTCCTTCCCGGGATGGGGGTGTTGTGCTACGCGGACAACACTCTCATCACGGCCAGGATCAGGCCACCAATGGAAAAAGGAGGAAAATGGAGCTTCGGGCAACACTTTGTCCAACTGGGCCCAAAGCTTAGCAACGCTGCTGCTGCCTTGGGTCATCTTCTACCCAATGTGGGAGAGCCGGAATCACCATGCCGGCGCCTATACGCCGGCGTGATGCGCTCCATGGCACTGTACGTTGCACCCATTTCAGTGGACGCTCTCACCGCTAAGAACAAGGCCCTTCTGCGGAGACCACAGAGGGTCATAGCGGTGAGGGCGATACGTGGATACCGTACAGTGTCGTGGACGGCGGCTACACTTCTCGCGAGTGATCTGCCCTGGGAGCTCCAGGCGGAGGTGCTCGCAGAAGTGTACCGGTTTCGGGTAAAAGCCAGGGCGAGCGGCGACTGTCCAGGATCCGCGGAAGTGGAGGGAATCGGGGCTCTAGCCCAACGAGCGCTGATTCGCAGATGGGAGGAGGACCTGAGGTCCCCATCTGCAGGCCTGGCGACAGTGGAGGCGATCCGCCCCCACTTGAGACGCTGGGTAGCAAGGAGTGGCAGCACACTCACGTACAGGCTGATGCAGGTGCTTACCGGACATGGCTGTTACGGTAAGTACCTGCACAAGATAGCGAGGCGGGAGGTATCACCCTCCTGCCACGACTGTGGTTCGCCACTGGACACGGCGCACCATACCCTAACGGAGTGTGATGCGTGGGGGCCTCAGAGGCATACCCTGGCGGCGATAATCGGTGGAGATCTCTCGCTGCCGAGTGTGATTAACGCTATGCTCGTTAGAAATGGTCTCCTTCGAAAGTCATGTTGCAGAAGGAGGCTGCGGAGCGGAGCCTCCGCTGACTCGATCCGCCGAAGAAGACCGGCGAGAAGGTGTCGGCGCTATGCGCATCTTCTCCCCCCGCCGTCTTCAGCCACCGCTTGGGCTAGGTGGGTTCCCCGTATCCGGGAACCCCCCTAGAAATGGAGGCCCGCAGATACGGGCCGACCGTCGGGGCGTCTCGGTAGCATGCGCAAGCGATCCCGTGGCGCCCCCCGACCAGACGGAGAGGATACCGCTGGTTTTTTAGCGGGTATTCCGGCGCTTTCAGTGCCGGTAAGTCCTACATACACCCCCACTTCATGTGGGGGGGAGCGCGTAAAAGCGATTTTCCAGAGAAAAAAAAAACTTATGTTATTATTATTACATTTTTAATAATGATGGTTAAACAAATCTAAGCCCTAATAAAATTTAATTTAAATCTGACCTAAAACAAATTAAGTTGAATCAAAAATATAACTGTTGGAACTTATTCGCATAAAAACCCTGTTACAAATGAACGTTATAAAGCCAAATATGCAAAAGCTATAGATCGAATAAAAGATGACATTTTATAGAAAAAAAAATTTAACATTCAATATTGGCTAGCATAAATAAAGTGAACAGTTATTTTTAGGCTGTACAATAGAAACTCGATTATCCGGCCCTCAGTTATACGGATTCGCGATTATCCGGACTACCAACCGCGACCAATTATATTAAATAGCTACAAGTCGAATTTATGAACGAAAAACGAAAATCTAGACGTGGAAAATGATGCAGGTCCATCTCATGATGAAGCACTTCATGCCCTAGAAACAGCTCTCAAGTGGTTTGAAAAACAAACAGAGAATGATACTGTGAGTTTACTACAGCTGAAACGAATTCGTGATATAGCAACAATGAAAAGAAAAAGTGGCTACGTCAAAAGACAATTACCAAATAATTTAAACCAAATTAAACTTATTATTTTATTTCATGATTACCAAATGCAAATTACCAAATACATATTGTAAAAAAATTATACGTACATACGTACCTAAATATTTTATTTCATGATTAAGGCTGCAGTATTTTATGTATGTATGTATGTAATCTAAGAAAATATGTATGTACAATAAGTGTTGGAAAATGTAACATTATGTATTATAAATGCATAAAATCCGAGTGCCTAACGATTACAATTAGTCCGGTTAGTTTCTACTTTTTATTTGCATTAATGGAGTAACATATTATGTATAAGTTCTATTTATTTAAGTATGTTTATTTTTAATTATTAAAAAAAAACATCGATAGTTTATATTAGATTACTAATATTATTATATTAAAACCCTTATATATTAATTGATTTTAGCTTTAGTATTTGATCCCCACTTAAGAGGTATACGTCGTCGACCTTACTCGATTTTGCGTTTGCGGAGATAAGTGTTCTCCGTTCTGATTTATTAAGCAAAAGAGTGTTACGTCGTTATTTACGCGTATCCATTACGTCAAAATATCGTTAAATCGTTTTATAATTCACTGTAAGTTCAAAGTTACCTTATTATTGTGTTACTTAATATAAACTAAAAAGTCTTGCGATAGATAGCTTAGGAAAAAAAGCTAATAACAAATAATTCAGGGGATATTCAGTTCTACTTCTAATTATTTTAATTTTTAAAAAAACACAAGAAATGCTTTATATATACTTTTTATATATACTTTTTTTGAAAGCTTTTACCGTTAACGATTATCGAGATTAAAAGAATTAAAGTAGTTCATATAAGCGAATAAATAATGCTTTACTGGCGTTGACTAAATTGCCAGCCTCTTTAAATTTATTAAGGCTTCCTCGTCCCGTGTGTATCTTTCAACAATCGTTCTCATTCATTATTTAGTCTCTCTCAACATTATTTACTTTTAATTTAACGTCACATCACTATTTACTCGACTACATATTTCACTGAGCAAAAAATAAGTTTTTTCATGTGAAAAAAATATTGTTAAATGTGACACGGGAATTTACAAGTTTTTAAGTTTATTTATCTTGATCCGATAATTGCATTACATCACTCGAACATTAAACTGAAACACAACGATATAAATTATTTTCATTTCATTATTTAATATACTTCACTGGCAATATCCGTCTTACCCGCCTAGCTACGCCTGTGAAAGTGCAAGTAATATAAAAAGTAGAAGTATAAAAATTTGTCAAATTCCAAGAACGGATAACGTTTATAGTATATTGATGTGCTTGACGAAATTATACTTTAAAAGTTTAAACGGTTTGATTTGATAAATTGAAGATAGGCAGCGTCTCCCAAAATCGAAATTTCTAGATAAACATTTTTGGTGTGTATTCATAAAAAATTGAAGTGTCATCCAGATTATCTCTGTTTTATAGTTTAAGCTGACTATTTTCAATAGAGCCAAACAGTTGATCTTTATATATTTTTCAGATTTAGATTGTTATATATATCGACAACAAATCGACGTTGCATTTTATCCTGAATTTTTATTGATGGCATTCAGTATAAAAGTCAATTATCAAATTATTCAGGTCGTCACCAATTTACGAGTATATTTCTGTTGATAATTTGCAATATTTTGTGTCGTGGGTTTATTTATTCGAATTGAAAAATAATAATAATTGTTACTTTAAATTGAATTGAAATTAAAACAATTGTAATAATTAAACCTTAATTATATATAACAATTACATGAAGCTATAATTGAGACAACTTTTTTTTTATTGTTTTTCGTAGATGCCTGAAATGGGTTAATATTTATACAGGGAATAATCCGGGATAAATTTTTTGCTTAGTATTTTAAAAATTATTACATAAATAGAACCGACCTAATAACCACTTAACGGGTCGGACACGAATTTTGTTACACGCGATATAAAAGTTACAATAGAATTCTCCCGAGACCAGAACAGCTATTCGTCAGGATTTCACGTGAGGTACTCTATAGGGATTGCGAAGTGAACGTATGTCAAGCTCAGTGGAGATAACGTACATATAAAATATTGATGTAGAAGGGCCAAGTTAGACATCTTATGTTTCATGTTTCAAATACAAAGTGTAATGTTATTAAACATTAAGCAAAACATTGCAATATAAACAGACTCGATTAATATCAGTATTTTTATGGTAAAATGTATAAGGCAATAGAATGCATTTGTAGTAGTACATTTTATATCAACATGTGAAAATTATCATTGTACAAACATTATACATAACTCGTTATACATAAGTGGTTTGTAGTCTGAATTGGTAAACTGTATTATGCTCATTATTAACTGTACTGTACATCTTAATAATATTTTTTGAGAAAATTACCAAATAAATAATATATTAACTTATTTTTTGAAGTGATAACTTATTATGGGAGGGTAAACCGCTTCGTAACGTAACGCGTTACGGTGCCAATATTACCGACGCGGACTGCTTTACCTGAGAGTTACCAACCTACCGCCATCTAGCGTATACAGATAGTACTTATAATAATTTAGCAACTCTCAAGTACTAATTTAAATTATATTAAATATATTATAATTATTGATAAATATTATCACTTCTGTCGAGCGTCCCGAGACGCACACGTTTTTTTTTTTCTTATGTATTGGTTTTGTTTAGCGTAACTCGAAATAAATAAGTATTGCCCACTTGTTTCCCATGGTGTTATTTGAATTTTACTATTACTACATGTTGAATATCATCCATCAACGTTTAGGTCAGTCTATTTCGAACTTTGGTGGTCCTTCTTAGTTAATTGATATTGGTCTATTTTCTTTAACTTGAAAACTACTAGATTGTATTTTTTTTTAATCTTCGTAAGGTTGTTGAGTTCGTTGTTTATCTTACTATTTATAATTAAAGTATATACTTTTTCGAAAAATATTCGTTTTGTGTGTTGTTCTATTTAAATTAAATTGTAATAAAAAGTTAAGACTATACAGACTTATTTCACAGTAATTTATTCTACTACCCGTAAGTATTGTCTTTGAATTTTCTTGATATGTTCAACGATAGCTATGACTGTTGTTCATATGCCTTATTAGTATTATTGGCTGAATTGCCTCCAATATTTCCTGAGGAAGAGGCGGTTTATGGCGATATTTAAAAATATCACCATTTGCGACCGAGCGTCGCGGTCCGCGAAATATTCAATATCTACGAAAATAATTATTTTTTCGACCTGGGTCCAACGGCATTTCAATCTTAAAAGTATTTTAGATTTTTATAAATGGTTTTCAAAAAATCGATTTTTGAAGCCGTCACAGTGGTGTTGTCCCTTAGATAACCAAAAAATATGTGTTTATTTTATATTTTTGTTTGATAATGATAATCGTAATCGCATTTTCCTCTTATCCAGTTCTAAATCTTAACTTTATAAGACAAAACATTACATTTTAAGTTCATAATCCGAACACTTAAAGCAATTATACATTTTTTGTTGTTTTATTACATTTACTTGTAAGTCACTGATTTGCAAAAGGTAATACTGTAAAATAAAAACTAATACCGACTTAAAAATATCCTACTAGTACTAGAAAGTAAATAATAATATTCATCAAAGTCGGTTAAAACAATATAAAGGAAATATCATTCGGAAGTTATGCTAGTGTAAGCTTTTATTCATTGTCTCCTGAGACGACACGCGCTTCAAATACTGACTTCGGGGCCGGATACAAAATCCACTTACGTACTTACTACCTCTATTACAATATAATCCGTTTGCTTTTGAATTCTCTACAAAAAGCTTAGGAATAACACAAAAAACTGAGCATTATAAGTTGCCCGATATGTCTTTATACAAAAAAATTAAAAATAGTCTATAATTGAAATTATATATATAATTATATAATCCATAGAATAATTATCATAGATATATATATATAGATATATATATATATATATATATATATGTATATATAGATAATCATTCTATGGATTAAATAACAATTAACACATTATTATAAATCTTTATTTTGAAAACGCAATCAAGTCGCGTGGAACATCTATTTTATAAATGGTATTCAAATAAAGTCTCATATCCATTGCAAATATTAAAACTGACTAACGTGTATGTAATGGTATAGTTTCCATCATCGCTTTTTTCTTCCTCTATTCTCTACACGTCATCTAAATCATAACACCAGGAAAAAAACATAATAGACTGACGCCTATAATAAAATTTTATTTTTTATATAAATTGAAAACGAGTCCCTTTTACTCGTGTCGGATTGTACATCCGTCAAAGTCCATTTAATATTTATTTACTCACTCGAACTCATACGTAACTTTTAACATTATAAAATAAAATGTTCCCAGATTGTCGAACAATTGTGCATTCATATTTAATATCCATTCATCCACAGTCGAAGGCACAATACCATTCTTAGAGAAAATGCGATATGATTTTGCCAATGTGAATCATATTATTATCACTCGCAATTCGCGATTCCACCACAGCACTGCCAATCGTCTAGTAAACAAAAAAAATAAGCTAAAATGTAGAAGTTACTTGCAAAGCGGTCACTCTATTCATTGCTTCTTAAAAAAAAACTATGAAGCTCATTTCGTAACTGCACTACTTCGGGTTGGCAGATGCACAATATGCATGTCATATTATATGATCCATGTGATAGATATATAAATGTAATACTTTATAATATTAATATATTAAATAATCTCAAATATACGATAACGTTAAATATAAATAAATGATATGATTATATTTTATATAAACTATGTATATCTATACCAGGGGACGGTAAGTATTTTTAGGTGGGGTCCAGATACTGTGGAACAATTTTAACGAGGTCCAGAAAAAAACAAGTGATAATAATTAAGTGCTACCTATTTATTGTATGGTTTCAAATAAAATTCTAAATTATAAAACACAAAAACTAATATTAATGTGAGAAACTGCACCGACGGTCTTGAGCCAGTTTTTTATAGTTTGGTTCTCGAGAAGAACAGCAAATTCTAATTGTAAGTGTATCTTCTAGGTGGGCGTCCGTTAATCTCGAACGATATTTGTTTTTCAAAAAATTCATCTTAGATTCGAATCGATCGATTTTTTGATATCAAGATGTTTCACATACGTATGTCGAACCAAACATAGTGGCCAAATTGGTAGCTATTTTTGCAATTTTTATATTTTTCTTGGAAATGTTTGGCCCAAAATTGTTCAGTGGATACAGTTTTATATATTTGCAAAGACACATCTTCTTGAATATCAATTATTTCCATTTGAAGTGATGGGTTTGACAGATTAAACAACTTGGCAGCCACATCTGTCCATTCTGCCGCTACATCAATTTCAAATGGCGATTATATATTAATTATAACATAGAAAATATCTGACACATGCAGGCTGGCTTAGGACGTTACCCTTTACCGCCGAGCACAAGATGAATCAAAACACACAATTTAAGCACACTAACTCAGTGGTACTAGCCCTAAATTTAATTCACAATCATCAGTCAAGTTCCACACTTTCTTCGCAATAGAGACAATTGTCTCCATCATTTTCCATTTCCCATAAGTTAATACATGACACAATGAAATTGGTACCCTTGTCAATTTACATTAATTTCGATCTTTTCTACAAATCGATATGTAGCTTCGTCAGAGCCACCGACCGTTTCCAATAAATTAACGCTTTTAGTATTATTAAGCATAGACTCCCGCTAGATCAGACGAATTTATCTGTCCCAGTGGATTGTACTCTTAGAACCATACCGTATCATACATACACATGACCGTTTTCTACATTTTGTAAATTGTCTGTAACCGTTCATTTTTTTGGGTTACGATTACCGAGCCCCTAAAGCCATTTTTATATGTCAGTTATATGCGACTCACGTGAAACGATCAAGATGCTTATTTATAACGCCTCATAGAAACGAACACAAAACGAATATATTTTTGAAAATACGAGTAGTAACTAGACATTAGCAAGTATATATGAGGAATATCTTTATTATTACATAATAAAGGAAAGTAACATCTGTAAATATCCCCCTACTGAGTTTAGGCCTCCTCTCCTCTTAATAAAACGGTTAGGATACACGTGTGGTAGATATTCCTCTGATATACATACAGTTTTTCACTCGAGGTTTCTTTCTTTCCTTCACCGCTGAACACGAGATGAATTATAAACTATATTATATATAACAATTAAACACCTGAAAATTCAGTGGTGTTTGCCCGGACTTAAACCCGGCTTAAGTCTTTGGTTAAGATTTCAGTATTTCTAACCACTGGGACATCTCGACAGAATTTATAAGTCATCGAAAATATATGTAAAACCCAGTAATGTAAATCAAGCAATTCAAAAAAGTAACAACAATTATTACTTCGGTCCCACAAAATTTGCTATTTTTTAAGATTTATATTTCATACAAATATATAGATACACTTTTTTATGTGTTTCGAATTGTTGGTAAATAATGACTAAAAAATAATATAAGCGTATAGTGTCATCAAGAGTAAGCATAGTCGAAACCACATACTATCATGATTATAAGGTTACAAAATTACACACGCTCTGCTAATGTAGTAAGTAAACACAATTACGCTACCGGAATAGTTGCAACAAATTAATATGCTTATAACAAACAAATTACTATAATTATACTTCCGTTCATATTAACGGATATATTGGTTTAATTTTGTTATTTATTAGTATTAAAGTTTCTTAATTTAAGTTTGAATTTTAACGTTATAAGTAAAGTCAGTCGATCCTTCCGAAGCAAGGAAAGTTAGTCATACAAACTTAATATAAATTTGATATTCGAAATATGGTCATGTTCTGCGAAATAGATGATATACTGATCGACACAGGCATCCTTAACTTACATTGATTAATACAATTTTACTTATAAAATAACTTATTAAACCGTCATTCCGGCAAACGCTTATTCGTTACGAATCACAAACTAATATAAAAATACAAAGAGCTGGCAGTAAAAGAATACGATAAAGAGCTAATTTGCTATTCAGGCGAATGCCTTCCATCATTAGTCCAAGCCAAATTCAACCTTCCTTATTTATTACAAGTATTGCTAAGTATCAAATCAAAATATTCTTTATTCAAGTAAGCTCTTATAAGCACTTTTGAACTAGGTTACAGGACTAAATGTAATGTAAAGCAACCATCGATTCAAAATGGTTAAATTCTACTGAGAAAAACCGGTCGTTCCAAATAATTTTCCATCATTTAAATTACATAAGTTTTTTAATTAAATTAACATTTATATTGCATGTAAATGGTCGAGTACTAACGCCACCCGTTTAAGTATTTTATTAATTAATACGTCTTATTCTTATCCATATTTTTTAACATGAAATTTAAATTTATCGAGTTAAAAATGTTGGCAGAATTTTGAAAATAAATCTCCGTCTCCGGTCGAAATACTTAAAAAACCGAAAAGAACGAGAAAACCTAACAAGAAATTCAGTATTCGCTTTTTCATATAGGAATAGATTGCATGTATGTAGATTTATAATATGAAACTTACTAAAATATAATACAAATTTCAAGCGTTTTGTCAATAATAGAATGCTGTTTCGAATAATAATATGCCTGCTCTATTAATAATTCATTAATAAAAGGCTTTAAATTATTTGTGAATGGTAAATTTTCAGTTTAATATATTTCATTTATCTATACTACTATATAAATCTATTGGTTCTATCTGTACATATTTTTTTTCACCTAATTTTGTAATAAATAGTCGTTTTATGATGCAGTGATTCACATTATACTATTTTTTTTATTTTTGTTTATCTGTCTGTATGTCTTCTTATAACTCAAGAACGGCTTGACCAATCTTGATGAAAATCGGTACATACAAAGAACATGTGATGGCGCAAATGTAAGATCAAATGTAGGCCAAATATAAAAACGGTTAACCCTACGGTATCTTATGAAAATTAATTTCAAATCGTTAATTACACATTTTTCTTTATCAGAAGCCATATATATGTGTGTGTGTGTGTGTGTGTGTGTGTGTGTGTGTGTGTGTGAGAGTGTGTTATTATAGTAATAAAATAATTTATTATATTTTTATTAATTATACTCGGGTAAAGCCGCGGGGAACTGCTAGTATATAATATAGTGCGAAAATAGACATTAATGGGAAGGGATTTTTTTCGATGCAACGAAAGCTGTCATCTGTAGCAAGTAGCATAGCGAGATAATAGAGTCAAGTTACAATATTCCATATATTTTTTTTATTATATGATTTATTGACTCTATAACTCTGTTTCTGTCTAAGATAATAAAAGTTTATAGATTTTTTTCGCTACATTTTGATATTACGGAAAGCTACGATACATCATGCTAATACGATACTAATGCGAAAAATTTGCTTTTATAAATGAAAAAACATCTAATCAATGTTTAACTAGCTTAAGCCATGCTTCGCCCGCGTTTCAAAAGGGAAGCGGATATGAGCCATATATTCTTCTCTATGCCCATAATAAAGTCTACGTTAAAATTTCGCGATAAGTGGTAATCGCTAACCTAACCTAACCCAACCAGCCAACATCTTAGCAACACAGTTAAGAAGTTAAAGTTTTACAAAACAATAAACAAATAAAAATACTCACTTTCGGCTTCATAGTATCAGTTTTTTATATGATTTTGTATGATAACATTTTGAGTTTTATTATACACTTACATTACGTGGTTCATTGAAAGTTTTATAACAATTTCTCAATATAAATCTAGTCTCTTAGCATAGATTTTATTTACTCGATATTAGAATTCAATGATGTAATGAAATGAATATATGTACATACATACGAACTAACTAGAACGACGTCACTACATTTGTGATTCATTAATGGTAGTCGTAATATTTTATAGGCTCGTACTATATATTTTGGTTTACATAAATCGTCATTCATTTTGTTTAGGTTATAAAATACAAATAGCAATAATGGAATAAAAAGCGCAACATTGTCGCTGTAAATCAAAACAGTGTAACATTAAGAATAAATTAAACCCACATATGTGGCCAAGTAGTCGTTATGTCTCCTTGTTGTACAACTCGCCTAACCGAAGAAATGTGGCCGGAGCTTTACATATTCCGTGTCCCAGTTGTCTCGCTTAAAAGCGTACTCGATATTTCACAGTACAATATATGTAAATACGATTGACCAATAATTCTATCACATCTACTTTAATCGAATAATATTTAATTTTTTAACATTTCCATACGTCATTCATCTACAAATTCCGACCATTACCGTACTTTTCAATCGTAGATAAATAAGAATAGAACAAAATGTTGCATCACAGTATACAATATAAATCAACGCCGTTTCACATCAATGTCAGAAGATATAGACCAGCGCGTCACTGCACGAGGTCGGTTCTAAGCTTTGTAACGACTATAATACATTATCCTCATACCTGCGTAGACGTGTGAATGCATTACAAAGTCTTACCCTTAATAAGATAGATTTCAGTTTTATATTCTAATAAAATACCTCAAATATTACATTTCCAATCATAATGAAGGTCTTCAAGCTTTGTATTAAATTTAAATCATAGAGAACAAAAAGTCGTTTCAATCATACAATGAGTATAAACTCATTGAACAAAAAGTCATTTCAATCATACAATTATACTTTATTATTATTATTATTACTATAATTATTATTATTACTATAATATAAATTATAGTAAAACAACGATTCAAAAGGTTTATATTTATATTTTCACTGTTCTTTTAAATGTGTTTTAAGAAAATACTAACATAATATTTAGCAGAATTTTCCCAAATGGAGGTCTCTTATAATCCACAATCAAGTTAATTATGAGCACGTGTAAAACGATATACAATCAAGGGACGCCTGTATTAGTGGATCCGGTTTTGGATCTGCGCTCTCAGTTCGGTAGACAGTCGACAAGAATCAACAGAATGGAAAACCGGTAATGAATTTCCCGCCAATCATATACTGAAAACCGTTTTTCGTCGAATTTAAGCATATCTAAAAACCTAAGCCAAAATAAGACACTGCGCAAACTCAAAATATTATCTGGCTTGAAATAAAAAAGAGCATTGGACACGAAATGTAGGGACTGAAAGCAAACTAAACAAAACGTGGTGAAAAAATAACGAGCACCTAGCCTCGAAAAACAGGTAATAAAAATTTTGCACGGCAAAAAGCTTATAAATTTCTCTAGAAATTAAATTAGTTTTTTGAGAAAATATGAAAGAATGAACTGAATGATTGTGTATGTTAAATTACCTAACAAAAATAAAGTGATCGATGTCGTTAATTATTCATCGAGCTACCCCGATTTTATATTATAATAAATAAAAGCTTGAAAGAAAGCAGAAAAAGGAGTTAACGAAATGACAAAAAACCGGTGGTTACAACCAGTCTTTTCATGTCATGCGAATATTTTGCAAAACAATTGTTACACGTACACCTAGTCGAAAACCTACATCTATTGAACTTTTTTCTTTTCTTTTCGAAAATCACTGATGAATTATAAATAATAAAATTACACAGACATTAAACAGCCTATAACGTGTTTTATAAAAGCAGCCTGACTTTAGACGAAAGAAGCCTTTCAATCTTGACGTATAAAAGATCCGTCTGTAAAATTATTATTTCTGAAGTATTATTACATAAGTTGGTTGTGATGGTATTCTATCTATTTCCCTAAATAAGAAAGCTTAATATTTTTGCTATACCAAATGCCAATCCCTAACTTGATGAGGAAATTGTTTGAAACAATTCTTAATAGACATTTAAAACCCATTTAATTACACAGACAAATTCAAGACAATACAAGATTTTTGAAATAGCGTTTTGTGATAAACTGTTAGCTAATTTTATCGAGTTATGTATTGCAGGGCACAAGACATATGGGAATTTCGAAATAGCATTCGACTATGTAGACCACGTTATCGTTCAAAAGCTGAGGTGCGCATTCTAGGAATGCAAGGGAATTTGCTTTTATGAGGGACTTCATATATTTAAGAACATATGCAGGTAGTTGTAACGTGCTGGAATCGAATTTGTAACTACAAGTCTACCTCAGGGATCCATTCTTAGCCTTCTTTTATATAACTCGTAGCTATTTTTCTTAACACATACATTTAATGTTTAATGACTTTTTTTTAATATTTATAAAATTATTATATACGAAAAGTAAAATGTCAGTTAACGCCAATAACTCACACATCACACAACGTTCACTTGTAAAAGAAAAACAATAAAATTCGATTATAAAATTGAATCGAAAGGAATTTAAAAATGGTGAATACAGTTAGAAACTTGGGCATCAAAATTAATACTAACCTTTGTCTGAATGACATGTTAACAACAGCGGAAAGAGCTTACTGACACCTGGGCTTTGTCAAGCGAGAAATACGTACTTTCTATAATAACATACGAGTAAAAATAATCTACTCTATGTACAACTTATAGGTCAAATCTAATTATTTAAATTTGATTTATTTTTCCAATTGATTAAAATGCAAGTATAAAACTACATCGCAAGCTAGTAGCTATTAAGTATTATAATCACAAACTTATATATAAATTCCAGTTGAGGATATTTCTAAAATAAGAATCATATTAAGGCCTAAGTCATAATACACTTTCAAAATAGGCCGTAGTTTTGGGAGAATGTTTTAGCTCTGTGTGCGTCGAGCAGGATCTATCGATATTTTTAAGATTAGATATTTTTTCTCATTAGTGGTCCCCATTAAATTTATTATTTTATCCAATACTACACCATGTTTTTGACTCATGAAAATGATAACATAATGATAGATCCTGCTCGACGCACACAAAGCTAAAACATCCTCTCATCAACCATTACGCTCGTCAAAAAAAAACAAGTCAGCCCTTGTCCACGGGCGACTAAGTGAGTTTGAAAATGACACTGATACAATTATAAAATGTACTGCACGACCGCTCGTAAATACACTATGAAAGCAACGTTTTAAGTTACGCTTTGGATTAAAAAATACTCTTATGATTTGGAAACATGATAAATAATACTATGTTTCAAATAAAGTAGCATAGAAACCTATAAAGAAATTAAGCTTTTTCAATCAAGACAATTTGAGTAATAGTATTTGCGTTTTATCCGATTCTAGATTTTAAAGTCAAATAGAAATAAATACTTTATAACAAGGCTATCCACGAAATTTTATAAAGTTATTTATTAAACTTTTTTAATCAATGTGGCCTTGAATAGCCTTATAATAGTAACTAATTAGTATATTTAGTCATCATAACCTTACAATCATTTCCTCTACACTACACTATTAATTACAATGAAATCAATAATAATATAATAATAATAATAATCTTTATTCACATAAAAATGATGTATGAAATAGAATCTTAGTAAAGGAGGTTTTTTAAGTATTTTATTGCTATTACCATATTATTGTAGAACATTAATTCATCAACGTAACAAATAAATATTTTTTTTTTTTTTTGGTACAAGAGCTGTTGAATTTTATATAAATCTGTCTTACTCTTTAGCAGGACATCTGTTATTATTATTTTTTATCTGCTACTTGTATTTGTCTTTTATATACGCTTCGCTCACGTTTATAAGTAACAGGCTATGAATGTCCCACTGCTGAGCTAAGGCCTCTTCTCCTTTTTTTTTTAGGAGAAGGTTTGGAGCTTATTCCCCACGCTGCTCCAATGCGGGTTGGTGGAATACAGAGTGGTAGAATTTGATTGCAATTTGACACATGCAGGTTTCCTCACGATGTTTTCCTTCACCGGCAAGCACGAGATGAATTATAAACACAAATTGAGCTCATGAAAATTCAGTGGTGCTCGGGTTTGAACCTACGATCATCGGTTAAGATTCACGCGTTCTAGCCACTGGGCCATCTCGGCTTTTTTTCACGTTTATAACTGCTGCAATTTCATTAGGCAAGTCGACATTGTAAAACTCTGAAATCAAATTCAATTTGACGACGTTTATGAAATTTTAAATCTATCGGATCAATATCTTACTGGTTCTTTTGGAAACTGGTGGTAGCTTTACATTTAATATTGTAAAATGATAATTCAAAATAGCTTGTACGAGCCTACTTGAATAGAGTATATTTCGATTTTAATTTCGTGAAAAATGAGTTTCTGTATTCTATTGATATTTACAACTCATGATATTGACAGTTTTATTGAAAAAAAAATTTTTTCTATATAAAGTGAAGGACAATTATTTTCTTAACCATAGAGGGTAGATTGGTGAATTAAGCTTTGTATTCTTAACAAAAAAAGATGTTTTCATTCAGCTGTGACATGTCTGCTAATGATCTACTGTCAAAATTGACTGCTTCGTCGGTCTCATGACTAGATATAAGACCGCAGAAGCCGAGGTCATGGGTTCAAGCTGCAGGTCAGACCGATAAAAAGTAATTGAGTTTCTCTTAACAGCAGTACTTTGTATTGTTGTGTTCCGGTTTGAAGGTTGAGTGAGCCAGTGTAATTACAGGCACAAGGGACATAACATCTTAGTTCCCAAGGTTGGTGGCGCATTGGCAATGTAAGTGATAGTTAACATTTCTTACAATGCCATTGTCTATGGGCGTTGGTGACCACTTACCATCAGGTGGCCCATACGCTCGTCCGCCAACCTATACTCTCAGTAGCAACTCTAGAAGTTGGCAGTGTATACACTGCCTTACCTCGGAGAGCACGTTAACCCGTTAGTCCAGCGTCCGAACTCTTTCCAATCGTGTCAAATTGCCGTCTCTTTGGATTATGAGAGTGAGGGAATAGAGAGTGTACCTGTGTTTGCGCACACACTTGGGCACTATAATATGTCCTACACTGTTGGCTAATCACTCTTGAGATCGGAGAATTTGAAACATTTTCTTCTTTTTCATTCGCAGAATTACAGATGTATATAATAGAAAAACTTTTAAAAAAGTTGCGAAATTTTAAGAAGTTTTCAAGGAAAACCTTTGATTAATTTTCAGTACGTTTACTCCTCGTTCAGGTAAAAAAAACTAAGGATATAAAATATATTGCATACTATAAATATTAACAATGTACATTTTCCATTTTATATTCGGTGAAACAAAAGGAAGGCGTGATTATTTTAAAATTATAAAAGTACTCGGTACTGTGTATATTTCGATCGATTGAATCGATTCGAGCGAATAAAAGAAACATATTTGTGACGATTTCAATAGTCTTTCTATCTCTATTAGTTGGTGAGAATTTATCAAAAATACTATTAGTAACTTAACTTTTGCACTCTACGTTAATTTAAATGACTTATTAGTAATCTGTTATAATGCAAACTTATTCGTTAAGTGCTACATCAGTGGCATCGCCGGTGATAAGCTGTGGGCAAAGTTTTAATAACGTACTTTGAGCTCTTTGACTTACAACCCAGATAAATAATTAACTTAGAACTTTATCCTATTTCCTTTTTACTGCTAGAACAAATTTGTTGTAATGGTACTGCCTCGAGAGTGCATATATTTTCTAAATAAGTAAGTTCTTAATATGCATTAAAACTTCAACTTATGAATTATAATATTATTTATTTTTGTTGCAACACGATAAAATAATTTAGTACGGTATATTTCAATTAACTAAACCTTGCAGTAGGTATATTTCCTCAAAAAATAGATTCCATACATTGATACTTCAATGAACAAATCAATTATAAAAATTCAAAGCTACGGCGTTGCGCGGACTTCACATTCGTGACAACATGTCCTACAAACGAGTAGATATTATATTGATTTTCCTATCCCCTACTTTTCTTTATTAGTCTAAAAAGAACCAGCTTATTTCTGTTTTCCGTTACACGAGAATTGATGAGCACTATCGGAATTTAAATGTCATCAATATTACTATGTCATATTTATGAAATGAATAAGATAAATATACTGACAACGAATCTTTTTAATTAATTTGAATAGCGTAATTTTTTATTAGGTTATTCACAGTAACAGCCTGTGAATGTCCCACTGCTAGGCTAAGGCCTCTTCTCCTCTTTTTTGGGAGAAGGTTTTGGAGCTTATTCCAGTCAAGCACGAGATGAATTATAATTACAAATTCAGCACATGAAATTCAGTGGTGCTTGCCTGGGTTTTAACCCACAATCATCTGTTAAGATTCACGCGTTCTTACCACTGGGACATCTCGGCTTATTAAAGTTATTTAAGTCCCTGTAAATATTGCAAGTTTTGCAAGTGATATTTAAGCTCAAATTTTTTTACATTCTCAGGAGTTATATACGTGCTTTAAATAAGAGCTTTTTAACTGAAATAACTCTCACTCAAATTTATAATAATCATTTTATCTGACTAATATAATAAATATAATAATATACCACAGTGTAAGATTCAATATCGAATTGAATGTAGATGTTATCAATATCGATTTGTCGTGAATATAAGAATATATGTATCTATTTAGCTTATTAGAAATATTTAAAGTCTATTAAATATTGTAGGGCATGTAATGCATTTAATATATTTTAAATAATAAATGAAATTATTGTACACGAAACGTGTTTAATGCGGCAATGTTATTCTCTATTTTTTTACTATGTCCTCGATTCTAGTTTAAACGCCAATACAAAACTCGTGCACGTGCACTGCAACGGTGCAAATACCAAAATTGAAAAATGTTGCTTGTAAACGTAGGACATTTTAGCCTGGCCGTCAAGAATTTCGATAAACAGCAATGTGTTCGTTTTCAAACCAAGCATTTTACTGACACAACACAAAACAAAACAAATTAGGTACTCACTACTAAAATAAAAACAGAATAAAAACGTTTTCATTTCGAGAATTTCGAAGAACTTTTGAAACAAACGGGAAGAAAGACTTATTTATTTTACTTCGTGGTAGAGCTTTGTGCAAGCTCGTCTGGGTAGGTAGCACCCATTCATCAAACATTCTACCGCAAAACAGCAGTACTTATTATTGTTGTGTTCCGGTTTTAAGGGTGAGTGAGCCAGTGTATTTACAGGCACAAAGGACAACAACTTAGTTCCCAAGGTTGGTGGCGCATTGGCGATATAAGCGATGGTTAATGGCCAATGTCTATGCCAATGTCTATGGGTGTTGGTGACCACTTACCATATGATAGCCCGCCTACCTATGCTATAAAAAAAAACAAAACCGATGTAATTGTGATCTAATAATAAACACCAAAAATCAAAATAAGCAATCTAAATAATACAATAATTGATTACATCACGTTTGTCCTCGACATAATATTACAAATAGGCAAAAAATATATACGTGATAAATATTATATGTATACCTATGTAGGTTCGGCGTTTTTCAACATTGAGTTCCGAACCTTGTCTATACATACGAGTACAATGAGTTTTTCAACAACGGAATTCCATTAGCGTTCCATGATTCATTAATTTAATTAACCGTATTAAAATCTGTAAGCTTTGTAAAACTTAGAAAGGTATATAGGTAGTATATATGTTGTATACGTGATGATGATGTTAAACAAAGCTTTGTGAAAATAAAATATATTTATTAATAAAAATCGTAGAGGATTTTACAAACCAAAATCTATTTTATTTAAAATATAAATGACAAAGATAAAACATGTATTAAAAATATTCTTATATCTTCTATCTTCTTTGTTATGTATTTTTAAAGAGGATAACGATAAAAATATTGACAGTTTCAATTACAATTGCGTGCAAGCGTGTAATTATTTACGTAGGCCTATAGTTTACGAAGAACTATAATTATGTGAATCGATCGAATACTAAAACTATATGTGACACATAAATAATAAACAAAATATTGATTTGTCAATTAATAATTCTGATTACTTGTTAACTGAACTACCTGTTCATTGAAACATTATCATATGCTTGAGGTAAATACAATAATGAGCGATCTGGGTTCAAACTAGAAGATAATTTCTTCTGGAATAATTACCAATTATCACTCAAAGCTTTCGTATAAAGTACGTTTAGATATTACACTGATTATGATCTCTTAATCTAAAGCGACAATTCTTTTAATAGTTAAATATTTAAATAATATTTTTATAATCCACGAAAGATAACGAAATTAACTTATCCTACATTTGAAAAATTCCGTTAGTCAATCGCAGAAAAAATAACATTCAAATTCTAATCGTGTAGTTCTCACAACTAACTATGTTCTCAAGCACAAAGAAAACGTTAAACAAGACTTCAAACAACTGCATTACACTTCTAAATGGATGTTCAGTTTAAAATCCTGTGAAGTTAGCAGTAAAGTAAAAGTAGCGTTAAAAGTAAAGTGCCGTCAGCGTCAAGCGCTCATGTGATACAGTCGCAATGTTTTTCAATACCGTTCCAGTCGGAAATCAAAAAGGACTGCGGAGGACGTGTTTCGTTTTTGCTTTGACAGGGTGTTAAACTTTAATTACTTTTACGTCGGTATGGTATAATTTTGTTATGCAAATTTTTATTTTAAATGTGAAAGGCATGTTTAATTGTGATACCGATAATATCAAATAACACGATACATTTTTAATAGGTCAAAAGGTACAAAAATAATGTTATTTGAGCGCGTGCAACTCAGTGAATCGAACACGTGATGGGAGTAAAACTTCGCGTCAATAAATTTTCAAACCAAAACGTTGCAATTCGATTCATCCGTTTGTTTTTTTTTTCATGTAATGAAATATTAACTGAAAATAGTTCATTCAAATTTCAGCAAAGCAAAATGCAATGTAGCAAGTCATGCAATCTTTGTGCTGGAACATGTGGGGTTATGAGAATTCGTTATTTTTGTTATTTCTTGTAAGAGCTGCTTCAAAAGCTGCTGATGAGAAACATACATCATTACAACCTCCACTATACAAAAAATGTAATCACATCTCGTGATATCTTACAGCAGCTGATACCCCGATAAATTCAGCTCCTTTTGATAGCCAACATCTCGAGCTAAGCTCGAATGATTGAAGTGCCTTACGAGACGGCTAGCAATAGTGATTACAATAGTGATATGCTTGGTATTTTCAACCATCTGGAGTGAATACATGAAAATCATAGCAGATTACTCGGCTGAGTTTTATCACTCAAATTCTGACCGGATATCCGACTTACAGGAAAGCCGGATATCCGATATTCAATTAAGTAGCTACTTAATTGAATGTCTGTTTCATCTGTTTTTAATTTCGATGGAAGCAAAGTAGATACGGACATCTACAATAGCAACTTTTCAGGAGAGCAGTTTTAGTGAAAAATAGTAACTATTTTGAGATTTATGTACCGATTAACATGAAATTTTCCATGATGATTTAAAATATATTTTTTTATTTATTGTATATCAAGTTTTATTACTAAGCCTTAACTTTTACTGAAATAATGCAGATGTCTTTTTTTACTTTGTAAGAGTTTCAAAGTAAAAGAAGACATCTGCCTGATATCCGTTTATACGTTGTCATCATAACGGTGCTCATTCTAATTAAAATATTTAATAAATTAAGGTAACAACTGTCAGCATTCATTTTTAAGGATATTTAAATAAATATAACCGACATAAAACCACTATTCAACTTTTTTAGACCTATAGTTTTGTAGATGTCTTCATTTACTTTGCATATAACATTTCACATAGCTTCGTCTACGTTTCTGAGTCAAAAGTAACAGCCTGTGAATGTCCCACTGCTGGGCTAAGGCCTCTTCTCCTCTTTTGAGAAGAAGGTTTTGGAGCTTATTCCACCACGCTGCTCCAATGCGGATTGGTGGAATACACATGTGACAGAATTTCAGTGAAATTTGACACATGCAGGTTTCCTCACGATGTTTTCCTTCACCGTCAAGCACGAGATGAATTATAATCACAAATTAAGCACATGAAATTCAGTGGTGCTTGCCCGGGTTTGAACCCACGATCATCGGTTAAGATTCACGCGTTCTTACCACTGGGCCATCTCGGCTTCTGAGTCAAACTCATTTAATTTCCCAAACCACGCCAATATTTAATTTTAATAATATTGCATACGAAATAATACTGTTTTATTTATTAATTATAATTACATATTAT
The DNA here is from genome assembly GCA_905220585.2 of Nymphalis polychloros. Classification (NCBI taxonomy): domain Eukaryota; kingdom Metazoa; phylum Arthropoda; class Insecta; order Lepidoptera; family Nymphalidae; genus Nymphalis; species Nymphalis polychloros. The sequence goes on along the minus strand of HG992245.1, from coordinate 6,906,731 downwards.
TCTTTAAGGACAAAAAGTCAATATTTATTTTTAAGTAAATTATACTAGATCAACTATTAAGGAAAATCAAAATTTTATTAATTAATATAAATATAGCTTAATGAGATATAGATTTATAAAAAAAATGTATCACAGTTTCTTGAAATTAACAGAATATCTTAAATGTAAATCAGTCAGTTAAGTGTTTTATTGGTAACTAGCCTTGTGTCCGCGGTTCTAGCCATGTATAACTTAAGGAAATCAATAAAAGCAGACTTATAGTATTTCAGTAATATACAACATTTTAAAATTTTTTCGTGGGGTATTAGATAGAGCAACATACAATTGGCCATGAGAAACACAGAATTCCTTTAAATCTATTACGATATTCTAGAATGTAATAAGATTTAAATGTATTGTATTATATATTGTATGACTGTAAACGATGCCTTCACAAGGAAATTATATCTACTTAAAACTGAAGGTTAATCTGTATTTAAAAAATAAGTACTTTTGATTAACTAACCATTAATAAACGATTAAGTAAAAGTTTAACAAAACAATAAGAAGAAAATCTACACAAATAATTAATTATTTTAAAACAAATTTGATTACCATAAAAAGGCTATAGTGATAATTCACTCCTTAAATGATACAAATAAGATGTCATGGACGTTTGTTTTTGAACTCTTTAAGTAAAACAATTCTGTCATACGTGATTTTTGTCTAACTTTAACCGTTTACGCAGCGCACGCAACGGAAGCTCTGAAAAGGAATTAATTTTCCCCGATTTTGCTACATTTTTCATTGATGCTTTGCTCCTATTGGTTGTAGTATGATGTTAAATAGCCTTCTTCGATAAATGGGCTATTCAACACTAACAGAGATTTTAATTTGGGGTAATAGATCCTAATCTCAGTTCGCTTAACCAAACAAACTCATTAGATTTATAATATTAGTACCTATAGATAAGATTGACTGCCTCGTTGGTCTAGTAGTGGCTTGATGTAAGGCCACAGAAGCGGTGGTCCTAGGCTCAAATCCCAGGTCGTGCCAATAAAAAAATATTGAGTTTTTCTGTCGAAAATTCTCAATAGCAGCCCGAAGTCTGGCTGGCGGTTGAAAGTGTGTACACTTTCGCGCCTCGGAAAGTACGTAAAGCCGTTGGTCCTGCACCTGAACTCTTTCCGGTGGTATCGAATTGCCGTCCTGTAAGAGAGCTGAGGGAAAAGAGAATGCACCTCCGTTTGTGCACACTCGTGCACTATAATATCTCCTACGGCCAATCTCAATAAGAGTTTCGCCGCCGTGGACGAAATCGGTGAGGACGACATTATTATTAAAGATTAGTTATCAATTATAAAATTTAAAATAAATGTTACATCTCAACACTTATTATCGCTTTCAAAATACTTCTAATAGGAAAAAAAGACATGAAAACATTAATGAGGAGGTACGAATAAACTAAGTTATTCTTCCAACAGCTGTATACGAGTCAGAGTTTGAATTACTTTAAAGCTACTGTTTCATATTTTTGTAAAAATCATGGTACTTTGATAGAAACTAATATTTTAAGAATACAATATAATTATATCAATTTAACAATATAATTTTAACAAAAAGTGCGATAACTTAACCGCGTTCCCGCAATGCCCGCGTGACCGCGTACGCACAAGAGTGAGACAAGTGACTGATGTCTTTGTTTGCGTTTCAATAAGTCCGAAGCATGTCCGAAGTAAAGGCGGTCAAATTCAAATACCCGTTTCAACTGCGGCGTTTTTTAAAATTCGAGTGTAGATGTCTTCATTTACGTACCAGATTATTTTAATTACTTAGAAAAAATAAATAATTTTAATACAGACTTGTAGATAAGGTTAACATAAGCTTATTTTTGTGAAAAAAACATTTTCACAAAAATGCAGATGTCCGTATCTACTTTGCTGCCATCGATTTAATTCATCAACATTTTGTTGTCTAAAGATTATTATCGAATTAAATTGCAAAATATGTATACAATTACTAAACTACTATAATTTGAACAGGAAAGCTAATCGACTTCAGACTTCGCCAAATAATTACCAATTCTAAACTTATATATACCCAAAACAATATTCAGTACATTTTAGACAAATAATATTGTGTTTCATTTAGTTAATAATCATCAGTGAGGTTAAAATGAAATAAATATATTTTAAATTGTCGTTAGATTATAAAATTATATAGAAACTATAACTCTATTTACGATTATGGAATATGGAAGTTTTAAAAACAAAAAATCAAAGATTTATTTTACAATCTAACATTATAATTTTAATAAATGTTCTCTTCAAATGAACATCAAATGAAGATATTTTACAATCTATTTACAAATAATTAAGAAACCAAGGTCGTAGTTTTAAATTATTGAGAGATAACTTTATATATGTACATACGAATTGTATACATGCCAATCCTGTAACCGTGGGTCGTAGTGCGAGGAAGGCAAACAAGTCGTTTAGTCGTTTGTATCCGGCCGTGTTTGCCGACTCATTAGTTCAGTTCTCGATTCGAGGCGGGACACTTCTGAACCCTAATGGCGGAAAACTTTAATACGATTTCGATACGTGTGTAATGAACGTAGGACATTGAATAAACATTAGGTTAAGTTATACATGTTTAAAAAGTCATTATACATAATGATTTATGAATATAAAATATTTTAGTATTATTGCAGTACATGTATGATACATGTAAATGACAGTATGTAATAATTATGAAATTATTGTTATAATTCCACGGCATTTGCCTGTGATTTTGTGTTTACATAGAGTACTAAGCAATTAAAACTTCTCATAAATGATGATTATCATTATCATCGTCATAATCATTCTAGATGTGGTTTCGAATTTTCGAATCGAGACTTTTGTACTCCAGACTTGCTTGACAACACAAAGAGATTTTCTTTTTAATTGCAGTGAAGACTGAATGTAGATAAATAATATATATTTGTGTCATTATTTTTTTTAGAAATAAATGTTGATATTCATTTCACTACTACTTTGAACTTTGAATATTAAATATGTTAGAAATTAATTGTTTCAACTTAAGTTCCATTCTGTAATAATCTAAAGTCCGTAACTATCTCTCTACAGATACCTAACCATGGTCAGAAAAACATTGTAGTAGTTTCAGATTTCTTAATTGTAATTTTAATGAGTTACAATTAAAATAAAAGCAGAGTTCATCATTTGAACACACACCTAAATAAAATCACTCTAAATATGATTTTATAGTACGAGATCCGGCTGCTAGATCACTACGTTCATAGCGTACACAATCCAAATCTATTTTTATGTATTATTATAAATGGGAGAATCCATTTTTGCCAGGATGCCAATAAACATTTGCCCGTGAGTACTTTTTATTAAAATAATATTTATTGACTTTTTCGAAAAAAAAATCATTCACTTGTTATGAAAATAAATTACAATCCACTCCATAACAGTGTATCTAAATAGCTCGGAAAGGTATGGTTGCTGTTACCCAGTCGGCCGCAACCTATTCGCAGCCAGGTTTAAGCAGGTAATATTTTGTTACGTTGATACGTTCATGACTTATAAATATCTTTTATATATCAAACTGAAGCTATTTTTTTTCTGTGCATGATAAAATACCTCTACCTGTGTAAAATTACCCGCAAATAGGAGTTGCCTGCTATTAAAGATTGATTAAAGTGAAAGAGAGTTAACGCGTTACATTGGTAGTCAGACGAGGATAGCGACATAACCTAATAATAAAAAATTAAAATCAATCTTAACTTGAAATATATTTAAATTTGACAAAGTATAATTAATAAAGTTCAGTAAGACAAATCTAAAACGGTAAGAGACTTTCTTCCGGCTTCTGAAGATTTTGAGCCAAGCTTGTGTACACAATTATGTATAAGTATATAGGTAATATAATAAGATAGAATACTTAGTGTCTTTATAAGAAATATTATGATATTAATCTCTTATTTTTTATGCGAAGCTTTAATATGTTAATGTCGCATATGTCACACTCCACACCACAAAAGTAATTGCTTTTATTATTGATATCCTCTCAAGCTATCTTGCAATCAATGTTCGGAAATACTTTTCACTATGGTAATAGCATAAATACGATATCCTGTGCTGTCAAGTGCTTTTCAATAATAATTACGCACGATTTACGTCGATATGGTAAGACGATAACGAATATAACAAAATATATAGATGATGGATAACTAATAGTATTGTACAGGCCTTACTAGGTGGTCGTAGTGGTTGTAGTGGTGGGTAGTAACAGCTTGTGGATGTCCCACTGCTGGGCTAAGGCCTCTTCTCCTCTTATTGAGGAGAAGGTTTTGGAGCTTATTCCACCACGCTGCTCAAATGCGGGTTGGTGGAATAAGTTGGTCCTAATTGGGTATTCTAATGCTAAGCAGCAATACTCTGTATTTGCGGGCATTGGACATAGACATAACATTCGTTCGTTTGCCTTCCTAAATATATATTCAATGAGATGTATGTTTGTTTCAAAAAGGCAAGTTAGAGCTATTTAAAGTTGAACTACAATATAAGTTACTATTTACAATTATACGTAAGTTCTTGTGTCCAGTTGTAGTTGTTAATAAAATAAATTTAAAAAAAACCTAATTATGTTCTCTCTTTCAACTGTCGATAATTTTGATTTGCAAATAGCTAGACATCAAGAGCATTATGTTTCAGCTACTGTTGACTTTTAAAACTGTATTTGAACACACACTTGTGCATTTTTCTTTCTTGGCCTTCGTTGGTTGAAGTCGGTCATGACATCATATTATCAATTGCTTTTGTTAAGTAGAGTTGTCCTCTAATTAGTAGGTATGTAATAATAGAGATACGGTACGGGTCTGGCAAATCTCCCCGACAAATTTATTACTTGCACATATAACAATCTGATATTTTATAAGTACGTATTTTATTAACCTGCTATTAAAAACATGTTATCGTTTTAATAGGTTTTGTCTTATACATTTTTCTGGATTGAAGCAACAATTACTAATTATTTGTATGAACTCAGATTGATATAGAACCTCTTATTATCACTGACGATACTCACAGGACATACGCTATAATAATAGCTATTATGTTAATGTAATTGAAGAGAAATTGAATATAAGAAATTAGTTATTTATACGGGTGATCTCCTTAATCTTCTGTATACTTGCTAATGATACTTGGTTATAATCAAAACATAAGTCATCTTGATCTCGAAAGTTATTACTCGCATTAAAATGTATAACATTTTAATTAGTCCGGTACGAGTGGAGCTATTTCAAATTCGAGGTGGGAAACGGTACTGCAACTTAAGTCCCGCAGAAACTAAATAGTAATACAATATTAAGCTTACACAGCAAAACAGCAATGCTTATGTTAGCTTAGAGTAACTATGTATTATTATCTTATACAGCAATAATTTGGTTAAATTACTTTAGTACTACTATTAAGCCGATGTAACCGAAGTATGCGTCAAATGGCGACGAGAGCTGCGTCGATCTTCTCCCATAAGTACCTTTCACTTAAACTGCCACTATGGCCTCTTGTTTCAACTTTACAGAGGCAACGAAAGAATATTTGACTGAGGTTGAATTAAAAAATAGAAACAAATCGTTTCAAAAATCCTTATAATGATATTACAAACACAGAAATAAATATTATTTGTGCTCTTTAATATGTTCTTGTTTCGTTTTTATATATAATTTCTATGACACCAAATAGTCAGACTATATTATTATAACTAAAGGTTACTAGGAGTGTAATCATCATCAGCCTTTCGTCGTCCACTGTTGGACATAGGCCTCTCCAATGGCACGCCACTGAGCTCGATCTTCAGCTCTCAAAATCCATCCGCTGCCAGCCACTTTGCGTATATCGTCACTCCACCTAGCTGAAGGGCGCCCTACGCTACGTTTGCCGAAACGTGGTCTCCACTCCAGAACACGTCTACACCAACGGTTGTCGGTTCTGCGACACATGTGTCCAGCCCACTGCCATTTCAGCTTGCTAATTCTTTGGGCTATGTCGATAACTTTGGTTCTCTGTCGGATCACCGTGTTTGGGATTCGATCCTTCAGAGAAACTCCGAGCATAGCCCTCTCCATCGCTCGCTGAGCGACCTTAAAATGGTGGACCAAACGCACGGTCAGTGTCCATGTCTCGGCTCCGTAGGTCATAACTGGTAGGACGCACTCGTTGAAGACTTTTGTCTTCAAGCATTGTGGTATCCGTGACGAAAAGACTTGACCAAGTTTCCTATACGCTGCCCAGCCCAACTGTACTCTTCTGCGTGACTCCTTCTCGAAGTTGTTTCGACCCAACTGCAAAGTTTGCCCAAGGTACACATATTCCTGAACAACTTCGAGAGGAACTCCGTTAAGAACTATTGGTTCCGGATCAACGTGTCCATTGAACATTATCTTGGTTTTGTCCAAGTTCATCCGGAGACCAACTCGAGCAGAAGAATCAGCCAGGCTGCTCAGCATATACTGCATGTCCTGCACGGTTTCTGCCACGATGACAATATCGTCCGCAAATCTCAAGTGTGAAAGGTACTCGCCGTTTATGTTTATGCCCCGCCCTTCCCAGTGCAGCGTCTTGAACATATCCTCTAATGCATTTGTGAACAATTTCGGGGAGATGACATCCCCTTGTCTCACTCCTCGATGCAAGAGGATGGGGTCAGATTGCTGATTCTGTACTTGGACGGTCATAATAGCAGCATCATGCAGACCTTTCAGCACTTGGATATATCGCCAATCGATTTGGCACCGTTGTAAGGACTCCAGAACAGACCAGGTCTCAATAGAGTCAAAAGCCTTCTCATAGTCCACAAATGCTAAGCACAGGGGCTGATTATACTCCTCCGTCTTCTGTATAATCTGCCGCACTGTGTGAATGTGGTCTATGGTTCCGTATCCTCTTCGAAACCCGGCCTGTTCTGGGGGCTGAAACTCGTCAAGTCTACGCGCGAGACGATTTGTGATGACCCTGGAAAACAGCTTATAGACATGGCTCAAGAGGGAAATAGGTCGGTAGTTCTTCAATAAGGTTTTGTCACCTTTTTTGAAGAACAACACGACAATACTCTTGCTCCATGCCTTTGGAGTTCTCCCCGAAGAGATGACAGAGTTGAATATGCGTTGGAGCTGCGCTAGTAGAGGTTTTCCAGCTGCTTTTAACAGCTCCGAAGTAGCTGTTAAAAGCAGAAAGAAATAGCTCCGAAGTAGCTGTTAAAAGCTTTAGAAATCTCCAGTGTGTCGGCAAGGGTAGCATATCTTGTGATCAGACTCACCAAGAGGTATAGCCTCAAGGTTATCCAAGTATATGCACCGACTTCGACACACTCGGATGATGAAGTGGAAGTAATGTATGAAGACATTTCGAAGGCATTGCACACCAACCAAAATGCCCACTTCAACGTTGTCATGGGGGACTTCAACGCTAAAGTGGGAGTACATACTAGCAGCGAAACGGTAGTAGGACAACACGGATTTGGAAGCAGGAATCATAGGGGGCAAATGCTTGTCAACTTTCTTGAGAAAGAGGGGCTATTCTTGATGAACTCTTTCTTTAAGAAACAGCCTCAACGGAAGTGGACGTGGCGAAGCCCTGACGCTATGATTAGAAACGAGATTGACTTCATCATGACGGACAAGAAGCAAATATTTAGAGATGTCTCTGTGATCACAAGGTTTAATACTGGAAGTGATCACCGACTTGTACGAGGCACTCTAAATATTGACTATAAGCTCGAGCGCGCTCGTCTGATGAGGTCAACGCTCCGACCAAATCTGCTCCAACCGGTTCAGTCTAATACATTTCAGTTAAAACTGGAAAACCGGTTCGCTGCCTTGGAAACCAATATCGACGTTGACATCGACCAGAAGCTCGAACAAGTGGTGGGTATTCTTAGGGAAGAAGGGACGAAATTCTATCAAGCGCAAAATGCCGGCAAGAGGTCCAAGCTTTCGACAGAGTCTCTAGAGCTAATGCGAAAACGACGTGAAAACCCAACAGTCACTTCGTCAGATCTGAATAAGCAAATACATAAGCTGATAAGACGTGACCTCCGAAACTCCAATACGCGCTCTATAAAAGAAGCGATCGAGCGAAACCGGGGGTCAAAAGTCTTCGTCCAACAGCTAGGCCGAAGCCATCTGACGAAGTTGACCACTTCAAAGGGAAAAGTCGTCGCTTCTAAGCTCGAGATTTTGAAGGAAGTGCAGGACTTCTACGGTAAACTTTACACATCAGAAGCGTCTCGTCCCCAACCCGACCCTAAAGATCCTAGAGCCACCCTAACCTACTTCACAGAAGAGCTGCCAGAAGTCAGCCAAGACGAAATCGTGATGGCTTTGGGACAGCTAAAAAATGGAAAAGCCCCTGGGGAAGATGGAATTACGAGGAGTGTAAACCGTCATCAAATTATTTTCATAAGAGGCCTTCACTGAAGTATCAGCAGCACCTTTCGGGGGTGAGACGCTGAATTGCAAAATACCTTAAGATGAATTTCTGCAGGTAACTGGTGAGAAACATGAGTTTGATATTTTATAAATATGTTTAATAACATAAAAATCTATAAATAACTGCCATTGGCATGTATTCATACTATTCTTTATAGGAAAAAGGTCAGACTTGCGCGTATACATTTGATGCTAACTTCCGGTGACTGAATAAAAGATTTACATATTTTTTACAGCCGAACATAACCAAACATCGACCAACAATTGTGAAACAACAATGTTGTGGTTCATGAGGTAATTTTCAAATATATAAACATTAAAATAGCTTATTAAATAACACTTAATTACAAATTTTCAGTTTTAAATATTTCCTATATATAAACTATGTTGTGCAAATAAATAGACATATTTATGTGAACCAGTACGGAACATGTTTACCTCAAAATAACCTCCTGAATGAATTTCTAAATAAAGTTAAAATATAGCTAGCTATCTGCGCAGGACATATTATTGTGCACAAGTGTACGCAGACACCGGTGCACTCTCTACTATCACTCTGTTCTCTTTCTAATAGTCCTATGGGACGGCAAGTTCGACACGATCGAAGTACGGCGCATGACCAATTTCTTTACAATTTTTCTTATTTCGAGCTGCTATTGTGAATTCTTTGAAAGATCAATCCAATAACAATTTATTGACTCGACCCAGAACACAAACCCCGAACATCAAGACCAACAACTCCAGATTACGAGTATAATGTTCGAAAACAGTACAAATTATGTATATTATCAGTAAGCATCTTAAAAGTTACTAAAAAAAACAAAAACGATTTTATCAGATTCAAATACAGCAAAGTTGTTTCAATTAAGGAATATTTAAAAAATCCGCAATTTTTTTTTAGTTTTTATTTATTATACAATCACAATAATCATCATTGAAATTAAATTGAAACATCCATTGAAAATAAATAAATATAAAATGATATTAATAGTGTCGTGCGCTATTACACCAAGTAAATTTAAAAATTTAAAGAACAATGAATTTCATAAGGTTATTATTATCATTATTATTATCATCATTATTAAAACGTACGCTCGTATTCGCCTATTACACCTTACGTACTGAAATCGACACTAGTGAAACAGAAAACTAATATGCTCCGAGGTTTCAAGGAATATTAAAGTATATAATCAGTAAAGTGTAACTAACAAAACAAAACTTTTCGCCTACCGGGTGACGGGAGAGTAATAATTAATTAAGTTATTTCAGGCACACGTTGCCACATTGAATGAAATATTAAAATAAACTGCCTGCCTCTACATTCATCTCTCTCTTTTTTTCTATTGTAAATAAAAACTTTCCTTCCATTTAAAAAATATTTAGGTAGAATGTATTAAATATTTGTAACGTAGCAAAGAATGACATAGGATTGACATGTTTTCTAAAATTTAACATTATTTGCAATACCATTGCGAATTGTGTTATAAATATAATTCATTATTACTAGCATGTGAAGGAATATTGATTTATACATTTACAATGCCTTTGAAAATGTTTTTACGAGAAACGAGCTATTTATCAAGATTGTTTCGAAGTATATTTGTTTATTCACACGAGTTCTACTGAATACGAATAAAACTATTAAATAAACAGCAATACATTTTGCTTTGATGCTAAGCGAATTGTCTTTTATCCATGTAAATAGAACATACAATTTTTACATCAATCTACGAATGAATCACGTGGTAAACGAAAAATTATTTATATTATATTATGTCAATCTCAATTGATTGAATTATTATCTATTTATTTATATACTAGCTGACTGCCTCGTTGGTCTAGTGGCTAGATATAAGGCCGCAGACCCGGTGGTCCTGGGTTCAATTCCCAGGTCGGGCCAATAAATAGTTATTGGGTTTTTCTGTCAGAAAATTCTCAGTAGCAGCCCGGAATCTGGAAGTTGGAAGTGTGTACACTCCCGTGCCTCGGAAAGCACGTTAAGCCGTTGGTCCTGCGCCTGAACTCTTTCCGGTCGTGTCGGATTGCCGTCCCATCGGATTATGAGAGCTAAGGAAAAGAGAGTGCACCTGTGTTTGCGCACACACTTGTGCACTATAATATGTCCTGCGCAGTTGGCTAATCTCCCTTGAGATTGGCCGCCGTGACCGAAATCGGTCTGAAGGACCTTACTTATATACTAGCTCATAAATTACTTTATTTTAATATTTACACGTTTTAAGAATATTAATAATCAGATTTTTAATACTTTACTTTATACTTTATTGTACACCATAAAGAGAAAAAAACACAAATGGATATAGCCTTTATAAAAGTAGCATACAACTATGGCGATCGCTACATAGCGATCTCTTCCAGGCAACCAACGGAGTAAGGAATAACTCATGAGATATGAGGTAGGTGGTGCTGTAATATTAAATGAAATAGCATCAATCTATAATTATTAAAACAAACTTATACATAAATTACAATATAAATATAAAATACACATATAATATATCAATAAATAAATGATATTATCCATACATACTAAAATTAGAAGTATATAATATAAATACATGCAATCTATACAATAATAAAAACGATAAGTCCTCAAACATAACGAGAAAAGAAACAAAGAAAAATACAAAAAAATAATATTTAATAATATAGAATATAAATATTAAGTGAAAAGATAACAATTTTAAATAACCATAGTTATGTTTAAAACTACCTATACAATATGAATTTCTATTACAATGTGTATCAGTTCCGTGGCGTGTTTTGCGTAGTGATGGCGCCCTGTTAAGACGTATGTGAAATTGTTAAGGAATTATTTTTAGAGCGGGCTGCACTCAGCTGGGCGAGCTCGGTTTAACATCGGATTGAATCATAAAGCAACATTGACGTCAGTGCTCTGCCTCTTTACCTACATAAACTTTCATCTAGATACGTCTCACATAGACCGACGTTAACAAAAGCTCCACGCTATTTATACTAACCAGATAAGGTAGCAGTCATTAGCATCAACAACTGGCACATCTCTTTATTTTATGGTTCCGTAGAAACACGGACCGCATCGTTTTGTCATGTCTAGATGATTGTTTATTCATCAATCTCTTAAAGTTTTTACAGTATCAATTTATTCTGCCTTAAAATTTGTCATGAAAATGTTTCGTGCAATGAAAAGATTACAATATTTATTGTTGTCAGAATACAAAAAGTGTGTTAAATTTAGAATATTTTATTTGTGCCTTCCAAAATTCATTTATGAGTGTATTTATCAATTTTCATTGAAAGGGCCCCTAGGCATCACAAAAGACACGTAGGGAAGTAATATTTGAAGTTCAAACAAACCGTTACAACATTTTAATATCTAAGCATCAATAAAGTAATTTATGCAAAATAAGATTCAATTCAATGACGTTGTCTTTTCTTAAAACATATTTATTTCACCAGCTATTTTAAGTTTCATCATATCGTATATTTTAATTTTTAGGATCATTACATTCTATTTATAATAATAAATACTAATATAATCCATTGCTTGGTCGCACAAGTGTAGCCGCGACTTTGAAAACAATTCAGCGCATTTTCAGCAGCATTCATTTACTCATATTACCCGTAAAGTATTGACATTCGACTTAAGGTTATATACGTTGATGCGTGTACCCTTAAAATATTATATTCATTAAGATCAATGTCGCATGTTACTTACTGACATTACACGACCAGAATATAGAATATCCGTACATAGCGCTTAGTTGCGATATTGTCTCAATGTTTAATGTATAACGTATAATATCATGTGTATACAAATCATATTTTATATGCATCTATTTATTATTAATATTTAATTGGTTTATATGAAAATCTGTCTCGTTTTTAATCAATCAAATTCACCGATGGGTAACATATATTTCGATGAATTTTATTTATTAAAATCATAGCATCATTTGTTTTGTAGTCATCGGTCGCAATTATAAGTATGCATACTGTATATAGGTTGACTTATAGTGAAACCCGTACAACAATGACTGTCGATAGCAATAAGAGTTTTCATTTAATTAATCACTCGAAATAGTATCATTATACTAAAAAATCAAAAGATAATAAGATAATCGTTGCAAAAAATGTAACAAATGAATAAATAAATTAATAATATCTTGTGAGAGAAATATATTATTTCTATATGTAGGGATCTACAATAGCTAATACGCGAGCAACGAGGTTTACCAAAGCTTGTAGCAACTAATATTGAACGTGTAGTTTTAGTTAACATTATACTATCCAGCAAGATAATAATATACTGGATAATATTGTATTAGTATTTTATGATAATAATGTTCCACGTTCGTTTTTAATTTTGCGTATAATAATTTAAAATTTCATCAACATGAAAAAGAGAACACAACGACAAATCGAAAATTGACAACGACAAAACAATCAAAATCAAGTCACTCCTTAACTGCTTTTATGTCGTAAGCTTCGCCTGGTTAAGATTTAAATACGTATATAAACAAATGTTAATATTTAAATAAGTATCTGCAAATTCAATACGCCTAGCTATCATCCTCCTATTCACAGCCAAATTAAGGAACCGTGCGAGTATATCATGCGAGTTATATCAAACACATTTTAATATCTCTGAAACTACTGATCCAAGTAATAAAAGTTTCGAAAAGATTTTGAAATCTAGATCTTAGAACTTAAGGTTCCATTCCATTTTTAAAACGGACTTATCTTAACAAAATATATATGGTAACAAGAATTAGTGTAGAAACTTCAACTATTTATAACACTTAAATGCAAAAATTATTAGTAATATCTATTATCATAGTTTGAGAGTGTTTGCCAGAAAAACTCATGGTCTGATGAGTTTCTCTCGTACATATGCACATACACACTTTCAAATATACTATATATCTTTTGTTGACTGCAAGTTGTCATTATTTAATAATATTAGACCTTCGTGCAATGTCGTTTGAGTTAAGGGGTATCACCCACTCATCAGCTATTTACCCCATAACATTAATACTCTGTAATTCTGTGTTCCGGTGAAAAGGATCAGCAAGCCAGTATACAAAATTACAGGTAAAAAATAGGCATCTTAGACCCCTTGATTTTTAGCAAAATTATTGTGTATGGACTGATTTATACTTCTTACAGCGCTGACTATGTTTGTCTATCTATAAGAGAGTAGAGTTAGAGTTAGCAGTACTTTGTACTGTTGTGTTCCAGTTTGAAGGATAAGTAAGCCAGTGTAATGACAGGCACAAGGGATAAACATCTTAGTTCGCCAATGCGCCACCAAGCATTGGCGATGTAAGCGATGGTAAACATTTCTTACAATACCATTGGCTATGGACGTTGTTGACCACTTACCATCAAGTGGCCCAAATATACATACGAGATACAGAAAACCCAACTAAGCCCGGTGGTGCTTACGGCGAGGGGAGAAGGTGCATATCGGCGATGCCTCCGCCCCGGTATTCTTTGGCATCGGATCAGTCTTCTTTGGCATCGGATCACACTCTCCTCACGCTGCGACTCCGTAGCCTCCTTCTGCATCATAACACTCTCACAGAAGTAGAACATCGCCATCCAACACCTCTCGCTGCCGAGTATAGCATTAATCACGCTCGATAGAAAGATATATCTGATGGCCGCCTGGCAATGCCTCTGGGCATCAAGTCAAGCAGTATACACAGTTGCGCACCACACTCATGACAAGAGGGCGACACCTTTCACCTCGCTATATCGAAACAGCCATGTCCGATAAGCGCCTGCGTCAGTCTAAACGTAAGTGTTCCTCTTCTTCTTGCTGCCCAGCGACTCAAGTGGGGGCGGATCGCCTCCACGGACCTCAGGCCTGCTGAAGGATACTCCCATCTGCAAATCAGGGCTTCTTGAGCTAGAGACCTAATTCGCTCCACCTTAGTTGATCCTTGACGGTCACCATTCGCCTTGGCTTCTACCCGGATACCGGTATACTTTCGCGAACGACTCGGCCTGGAGTTACTAGGGCGAATCGCTCGCGAGAAGTGTCGCCGCCATCCATAACACCGTACGGTAACCTCGTATCGCTGTCACCGCTATGACTCTCTGTGATCTCCGTAGAGAAGCCATAATGAGCGGTGAAAGCGTCCACCCATATGGGTGCACTATATAGTATCATGGAGCACACCACCTACCATGAGCTTCGGGCCCAGTTGGACAAAGTGCTTCCCGAAGCTTCATCTACCATCTCATCTGGACCTTCACTTCTATCACCATCCATTGGTGATACGCACCCCTCGAGGAGGGCCGCGACGTGGACCGTCCAATATATATATAATAAGAGGGCATCCACTTTAGAGATGAAGACCCTCCATCTCATTCCCGAAGCCTAGATATTCCAGGGCATCGCACAGAACACGCTTTAGAACCCTGTCCGAAACCGGCGCTGTGGTTCTGGCCCTCAATCGATCAAGGGCCATCTCCACCTCTCGCTCCATGACTTGTGGTGGAGCCACAATTTCTTCAATCACGGAGTGAGGACTCGTTTGTGTAGGAACGTGCTTGCTAGGCGTGGAAAAATATCCCCGATCAGATGCAGGAGGAGCTCTGACAACAGCGATTCTGTCGTGGGTGGTACCATGGGTGCGGAAATTTCCTCGCACACCGTGGTAAGTTTTCCCCCACGCGCCCCTATTAAGGGCCACCAACAACTCCTCCCTGGTTTGCTCTTTGGCCCGACGTATCGTCAACTGCAGCTCTTTTTTCAGCCGACGATTTTTCCTCCAAATCCGCGTAAAGGCCGCGCGGTACCTTGCGCCGTGTCCTCGCCATAGTCGCATCTCACTCCTCTTCTATATCACTGCACATCCGTCCCGCCAACTCATCGACACTGGCATCCCACCTTTCCGACCCGCAGGAGATCCTGCTTTATAGGTAGAAAAATGATTAACGGCCTTATTTATAAACGTTGTTTAGTTACTGTTTAGCTAAACACTGATTTGTCTCTTTCTATCATTATTGATTTGAAATACGAAAGAAGAAGACAAAATATTGTTTAACTAATCACCAGTTAAATAAAGTTTATGAATAAGGCGGTAAGTAAATAAATAAATAAAAATTTGCATATATATTTATTGAAACCGTAATTGGATATCTATTTTAAAGTAATTTTCGAGGATCTTTAGCAAAACGGTTTATGACGTCTCCTGTGAAAGAATCGACCATACCGTTTTTTATGAACACTGAGCAAATTCCATTTAATTCATCATGAGCATCATCATCATGAGCATTTCCTGTCTTCAATCAATGTTTAATCAACAACATTAGGTACATACGTATAACTTTTATCAACAACATTAGGTACATACGCATACAAAATCCAGAGGGCAGCTGCCCTCCGCTGCCCGACCCGGGTACGCCCATGTGTGAGAGGTAATATGATTCACTGGAGAGAAATTCAAAAGCATTCCCGTGTACTCGTCAAGTGCCCAAAAACTGTTAAACTTTGTAAAAATAAGTTTGCGTTTCTACCATATATTTATAGAATAAAACATTTTTTAACTAAATTAATGCTGGGCTTGTATATAACATAAAAAATATAACAATTCTAATAATAATTTGTTATTATTAGAAAAAGGTTAAGGGCAAGTTCAATAAAAAAATGGGAATTATTTTTACCATTATTTTTTTGGGGTTTTTCCTCAAAAAGAAAGATTTGTTATTAAAGGATCAGTAACATATAGTTTTAAGGAAGGTCTGATTTTACTTAAAATAGTAAAATATAAGGAGTAAAAAAATCCGACAACTCAATCACAAAGAATGTGTCGGAAACATCACAGTAGAATGGAAGCTATTAAAATCTTATTTACTGTGTTATGTTTATGAAATGAAAGAAAAACCAAAACACATGTGAGATAATAAAAAAGATGTAGCAAATAAGATCGCGTGTAGCTCGTAATGATAAATCTAAGCTGTAATTTTGAATTTCTCTAATCTTTCATTTTCGCATAGTAGAAACAAACTTACGTACATACCATTTTTTATTTTGTTAATAGCATGTATGTCACACAATTTATTAATTTTCTTTCTAAAATGAAGATGGCAGTGTAAGAAATTTTAACCATCGCTTACATCGCCAATGCGCCACCAACCTTGGAAACTAGATGTTATGTCCTTTGTGCCTGTAATTACACTGGCTCACTCACCCTTCACACCGGAACACAACAACACAAAGTACTGCTGTTTTGCGGTAGAATATCTGATGAGTGGGTGGTACCTACCCAGACGAGCTAGCACTAAACTAATGCTATAAATATTACACTTAAAGACGAAGTGCGGGGTCAGTAGTGCAGTATAGGACAGGCGTACGTCCAGCAGTGGATAGTTAACAAGGGCTTATCATGAATAACTACTTTTAGACTCAGAATAACAGTAATTCAATCTCACAATATTAGCAATATAAATATTATACCAAAAAAAAGAAATGTAATTGAATTTACCTAGCACGAACCGAGAAAAAGGAACTTATAACAGATGAAATCAAATCAAAACAATTTATTCAACTGAATAAGTAGGTTCTTACAAGCACTTTGTCATGTTCAAGGATCAAATTTAATGTAAATCTACTGCCGTTCGTAATGTTAAATCTACAGAAAAGAACTGACAATAAACTCAGTGGTTACTCTTTTTTCAAATGAAATACGTCGTCAACAATATATAATTAAATTTATCTATCATATTATGTATGGAAATCAACGAATACTTACTCCACGCTTTCTTATCATATATGCTATATAAGTTATAAATAGTCCAGTTGGCTGTATACAAAGCAAATCGTTACTATAAAGCACAGCAATAAAGCGTTGATCTCAGCTTATTCACATCAACACACGGGATGTTATATAAACTACGTTAACTGAAATATTATATTAATGCCTGTTTGAAATTACCTCTTTGTAGCTACAAACTAGTATCATAAATCTTAATTTTCCATAATCCGAAATGTAATTACTATTCAAGTAACATGACCATAAAGATAAATACGTCTTCAGCCAATGATAGCAGCTTATAATAGTGTTTATATATTATTCTATGAATTTACGTAGTTTAAAATTGTAAATTACTAATTACCATACTGGTATAATAAGATTCTACATAAAAAGTTTATATGGTACCAGTACCTAAAGCTCATTATAGCATCCTTATGGCATCATTTTTTTCCGACATCTTCAACGATCATCGTAATATTTCAGACAATTTACAAAACTTATAAATTATACAACTAAACATTCCTCATGAATCACTCACTCCATTGGTGAAAACCGTATGAAAATCCGTTCAGTAGGTTTCGGGTTTATCGCGTTCACGGACACAAATAGACGTGGCGAGGGGACTTTGTTTCATGATACGTAGTGATAATTAATAAAAAACTAACTGGCCCCTTAGAATAGGGTTGACTTGTAAAATCTCGAAGCAATCGAATGTGGCAGCAAGTATAAGAAAATATTATAATGACGAGCCGGTTGACGTGGTTGGTAGCTTTTCGCGCCGCGGGTCGTGGGTTCGATTCCCACCCAGAACAGACATTTGTGTGCATGAACATGTCTGTTTGTCCTGAGTCTGGGTGTAATTATCTATATAAGTATGTGTTTACAAATGAAAAGTAGTATATGTAATATATCAGTTGTCTGCTTTCCCTAGTACAAGCTCTGCTTAGCTTGGGATAAGATGACCGTGTGTGAATAATGTCCCAGAATATTATTATTATTATTATTATAAGTAATGTGTAATAAGTAAATTACCATTATATTTTTAAAAATATTTTTTTAAATTTATTTATTTTGAACAATTAATACATATCATATACAATTTATACGATAGTAACTACTATAGTATTGAACTGTGTCGTAGTTACTAAAATTCACATACATTCTGCCTGCAATTTAGGATAATACTTATTTAACTTGATTGATCAAAGATTGGCTCAAAGAGCTCTGTTAATGGGATCATTCTATCTTTTACGCACACGTTCATTTTCTTATATAGTTACGAATAAAGAAGATTTTCTATCTTTCAAAGCATCATAAATAATAGGTACATTATTGGATTTAGTAGGTAAGAAACATGCATATTTGGTATCCAGAAATGCCTATGACAATGACGTGAGAAATTTTTGAAGGTTGAGTAATCCATCTAGAACCTATTGAAAATAAAAAGAGTATTCAAGTCAAATTGAGTTACAAAATATAAGCTTATAATAAAAATGAAACGCACTATGGCGTAGGCCGATAATTTATTTGTTTATGTCTAAAAAACCCTTTTATGTAGCGCTAATACGATTTCAATTAAAATATTATACTAAAATAATTATTCGTTTACTTCCTAATAATTAATTATTGTTTATTAATAAAATATGCAAATATGTTATTAAATCGCGTTTTGCTAAAGACTCTTATGGTATCAACCGCATTATTATTATTATTTTGTTTTAATGCATTACTAGATGAGATTTATATTATTCTGTGCAATATATTATATTAATAGTCATAGAAAGTTACAAATAATTAATGTTATATATGAGTTATTTCTTCGTTATATTTTAAAACTATCCACCTAATATATAGACGCCCACAGAATTGAATATCCAGTAGGTTATTGCTTTTCGATTTACCCCTTATCGATACAGAGAGGAGCATCCATTATTGCATTTTCTCATGGTAAGATATTAGATTTTAGCCATAGCAAAAAATTACTTAAAACCTCTGTGTCTCCTGTAGACACAGAGGCTTTAAGTAATTTTCAATGGCTCAGTTAGTACCAAGTAATCAGTTCTACTTTAATACAATATACAATACACTTATAAAATTAAAACAACGGGTTGCGCTCCGGGAGTGCCGGCAGAAGTGAAAACTTGAATATTAACGTTGTGCATTTTTGATATTTTGGAATAATTAGGGAAAAATTTTGCTCGAATTGCTTTAATTATCAGTATAAAAGTACTATCATTTATGTGATAAAATACAATATTCATTTATTGCGCTATCGTAAACAAACATGACAATTTATATTACATTAAAAATTTAACACTTCAAAATCCGTCTTACGAATTTTCAATCAGGGTCACGTGACCTAACGCGAGTATTAACATTTTTTACACATCACTAAAAAGTGCACAACGCCGCTAAAGAAGTTTTTACTTCAAAAATTTAACACGTCAGAATCCGTCTTACGAATTTTCAATCAGGATCACGTGACCTGACGCGAGTTTAAAATTTTTAACCCATCATAAAAAGTGCACAACACCGCTAAAGAAGTTTTCACTTCAAAAATTATATTATACGTTAATTATGCTATAGCGGGCTTATCATTAAATGTGATAGGGTTAATGATGACATAGATACTGACACGATACATGAAGGAACCGATATAATGTAAATAACAAAACTGACATAAATACTTCTATAAGTATTATATAATATAACGATACACATTTTGAAATCATAAACACTAAACTATATTTTATTCTTATAACCTTACATAGTTGTAAAAAAAGTAAAATAACAGCCTGTAAGTGTATCACCGGGGGGGTAAAGTTCTGCTCCTTTTGAGGAGAATGCTTGGAGCATATCACACCACGCTACTCCGATGGTACGTGGTAACGGTCCAAAATATGTGGCAACATGTGACACATGCCGGTTTCCTCACGCTGTTTTCCTTTACCGGAAAAGCACAGGATAAAATATGAACACATATTAAACACATAAAAAATCAATGGTGCTGATTACGAGTTCAAACCCAGGCAATTTGGATCCGCGATCATATTAAGATTCACTTGCTCTAACCACTCAGCTATTTCGACTTTTTGCTTCGTTGGTTTAGTGGCAACCTCATAAGGTTGCAGATTTGGAGCTCGAATTCGAGATAGGCAATAAAAATTATTGAGGTTTTTTGTTAAGAAATTCCACGACGTTGATAAATGGGCAGTGTTACACTTAGACGAAATTAGACTTAGATCACACTGTTGGGTGTCAGAGCACGTAAAGCAGGTAGTCCAACGCCTGACCTCTCTTCGATCAAATCTGATTGCCGATCCGTCAGACCATGAGACCATTTTAGTTGACCATTAATTAGAAATACCGACGTGTCCGAAATCTGATGATTTACTAACAAAATTTCATTATATTATTGGAATGACACCAATTATACTATGATGATACATTTTCATATTACACATGTGCACTTCTCTACAAAGTAATATTTTTTGGAAAAAAAATAATAATTCAATATAAATAAATCAAAAGGAAGTTATTTTAATTATTCAAAGTCTACGACATGCTAAATAGGAAAATAATTTTGCATTTCTATTTCTGAGAACGTATAATTATATCAATATGGGACCGCTTTTATACGACGAATAATTATGTAAGTCGAATCAGATCAGTTATATACAATTTGTAAAATCTATTTCAATTATCTTTATAAGGATATCAAGAGAGGGCAGGATATTATATCGAAGCAAGCTCACAAAGATAGATATAGTTAAGATAAATTATATAATATAATAAAGATATGTAATATAATATAAATTTTGTAGATAATAACAGCCTTTACATTCCCGTCGAATTCCAGGTTTTTATTTTTGTTTATTCTAACTGAAAAGCTTGTAAGGGAGAAGTATCGGATCCAGTTTCGTATGCATATACAAATAGAGGCACTGTTCATTAACTAATAATAAAAAGAAAGAATGAAAAACTAACATTCTAATTTATAACTTACCACTGATAAAGTTTGTTAGCCGGTTTGGTTAAATACCTATCCATCAATTATTTCATCGTCAAGCATGTACTTTGTATTGATGTATTCCGATTTGAAGGTTGAATGAACCAAAGCAATTACAGGCACAAAGGATATTAACACCTTAGATCCCACGGTTTACGGTGAATTGGCAGCTTAAGGAACATACTTCTTAAAGTACCTATGCCTTTGAATAGATGAACCACTCAAGCCAAAGCTCCGGGCGAGCTGAATTAGAGCGAAAGAAGCAGTCGCTTTAGGCACCAGGTGTCAAAGGGCGACTTAATTCTACTGTTAATTTCAAGCGAAACATAAATATGTAGATTTATTAATCAACAGGACTGCACTGGTCTGGGCCGTACCATTTTGTGATAGATAAAGGGCTGTTTTTGTAATAGACTAGGTGATAAAGATACGGCGATTAAAACTTTTAAAAAGCTAATATGACAAGGGACGCAATTCTGTTATAAAATAACAAATAAAGTAAAATATGTATGTGAAAAAAATAAAAATTATCTCATATAATGTCGTAAGTGCCATTCCATTTTTATCCTTCGATCCACTCTAACGATATTATTCTCTCATGATGCTTTATCACTTTATCAGCATGATTATAGTGCGTTTACTTTGAAAATACACTTTTAGTTAACTTATAACTTATTCACTTTAAAGAATCATTATAATGATACATTTTGATTTTGCTAATGCATATGTAAAAGACGTACGAGTTTGAAATCTAATCACTCTAAAATGTCGTGTTTTATGTATAATGAAAAATTATTAAACTTTAATATATAATGGCGGCACTTTATTTCCCATATATTTCAGATGCCATAGCTTTATTTTCCTAAACTTTTTTTTCCTATTTGTTAATTTTAATTATTAAAACGAAATGGGTTCAACATTGATAGATTTTATAATTTAAAAATGTTTATGATAGCTTATAAAAATTAAAATTAAAAAATGGAGCAATATATGTTTGATGTAAGTATATAAACGTGTTAAAATCTTAAACGAAATATATATTATAAATAGTTTAGAATACTTTTAGAGTCTTAGTTCTTAAAAGCTACTACCCGTAGCTTTTATAGTATACTATAATGCAATATTAATGTATGCTAAACTAGAAATAACTATGTAGTTGTTAGTGGATAACGATACTATTAAATCGTTTTCTAATATTAAACTTTAGTACGGCTTAGGATCTTCCCATTCCATTGAATGCGTAATCGCATAAAACAGATTTACATTGTAAACGTCCGACGCGATTTGCTTATTGTTCGACGACATGGATGTCTCAGTATATATACGTATAATAGTGCAATAGTGAAAATCTTTGTACATTCGTCTTTTATGACAGGCGTCACAGACATAATCGAACGGAGATAATATCGACTTGATGCCATGAATCCTGCATATAATTCAGTTGATCATATGATGTAATTGGAGAAACACAATAAGATATCAATTACACTAGGTTATCACTAAGTAATAGATATCTTATTTTCTACATTCTTGAAGCCTTAGTGAAACCGTAAACCCTATTAACTGCAAAGTCAATAATAATTATGGCTTCAAACTCTATATAATTAAAAAACTTTTTTTTATACTTATGCGGTTTTCTCGAAGTTGGACGTTTGTAGCCATTGTGTCTGTTTCTACAAGGAGTAGATCAGAATACGAAAACGTTAAAATCTAATACATGAAATTACTCAAAACTGGTATTTCAATTTCAACTTTTACGTGAGTAAGTTGCCGAAGTTATAATTAAATCGATACTATCGTTATGTAGTTAAATTTAATCATAATACAAGTTTCATTGTTTCAAAAAGCTTTATGTTTTCATTAACAACGTATCGATTGGCTTTTGACACTGAAATAAACGGTATAAAAACTAATTTTATTGTTATAATCAAATTACAAAACCGCTGAATGTTGGAAAATATCGTCATTCTTTTGTAATATAAGCAATAAAAGTCTCGATTCTGTGATATATAAGATTTCTGAAGTGTAATCTGAACTTATCTCAAAGTCTTTGAAAGAATTCAGTTCATAACAAAGAAATACTATAAATCTTAGTTTTCTTTCTAAGCTTAAACGATAAATATAGTTTTCAATCTAGCAATAGTACATATAGAAATTAAACATATTAACGTCATGTTGTATTCTTATATTGTATTTCAAAATTATTGTAAAAATCCAAATGTAAATGTAAAGACATTTTATTGATGGTAGGGCACAAGGGACATAACACCTTAGTTCCCAAGGTTGGTGGCGCATGGGCGATGTAAGCAATGGTTAACATTTCTTACAATACCAATGACTATGGGCGTTGGTGACCACTTACCCTCAGGTGGTCCATGTGCTCGTCCGCCTATATTCGATAAAAGAAATTGTGCGTTCGAGGGATCCCTCGAAACGTGTTTTCGACTCAAACCATGTTTTAAAATGTAGATTTTAATTAATTATATTAATGTATTTTTGTCACACCAAAAAGCACCTCAACCTTCTTTATATCCTATATATCCTCCTAAATTCGAACGCCCAACGCCTCGCATTTTGTAGCATTTGGTAGGCACAGTATGAACGCTATTTCTTTATATGACGTGTTGGGCCACGGCCATTTCATTCTACTGTAAGCCGTGTAAAAGAACTTCGTTTTTAAAAAACGCATGTCTAGAGGGTCGATATTTAAAACACAATAATCAAAGTATGGACATCAACGTGCAAGATAAATTGAGTTATCGACTTTCTATCGAACTGTCAAACGTAATTTTCGTATTAGTTCTTACAAAATAGCTTAACGTTCCCCGATTATTCTACAATCGAATAACACTGTTATGTGTTGATCTGCAGGGTATATGAACCTGTGTAATTATAATAACATAGAAGCTTAGATTTTAGTTGGTATTGCATTTGAAATATTTAGCTAAACTGTAATAAATAATGGGGATCGTCACGCTTGCTTTTAATTATTCGAAAACAAAGGGAAGCTACGTGAAATCTAACGAATTTTCGCAGAAATCACCACATACTGTCGCTTTCGTTTATAAAATGAATATATTATTATAAATAATGTACTCAAGGTATAATTTCACATATTATATCAGCAACATTTTACTTACACATTAGAATTAAATCACATGTTCTTTCTATTGCGAATGATGATCGCATGTAGGGCTTGGAGGTAGAGTTTTATCCAAGCCTATCTGGGTAGATGCCACCCACTCATCATATATTGTACCGCCAAACAACAATACTTAATATTATTGTGTTCCAGTTAGAAGAGCTAATGAACTAGTTACACTGGCACAAGGAACATAACATCTTAGCTCCTAATGTTTGAGGCGAATTGACGATTTAAGATGTGCCTAATTTTTCTTACAATACCTATAGTCTAATCTAAAAAATATCTAAGAGCGGTGGTGACCACTTACCCTCAAGAGGTCCATTTGTCAGTCTACCTCTCTGAAATTAAATAGAATTTATTAGGATTAACTCCCTTGCTTCGCGACCTTTTACACTTTCGTACCACCTACGGTAGCAGTATAATTTCGGTCGTGTCAATGAGCATTGAATAGAAACAGATAAAAAAATCAATGAAAACTATATTTCTAGAGATATTATTTAACCTCTTTACAATATTCATTACAAAACATAGCGGCTGAAAAGAATGAACCCACAACAAAACTATTTAGTAGAAATCTATAAACGCAATTTTAATTCGTTTTAATAAACTATTTATCAAGTAGAGAAGTGTGTATTGGTCAAAAAAAATAAATTAAAATAAGTTATTTGAATTTAAACTAATTAAGCTTACATTTAATGATTATTAACTATTTGAATTTTGAATTTGAATAATTGTTTTAAATTAATCCAGTCCTATAATTTTATAATTATTGCATAAAAGATTCGATATATAAATAGATTACATATTTTTCAATTAATGAAAAAGTTTTGAATTGGTTTCTATTCTTTGTGATGTTTAAAACTTAAAGCTTTAGTTAATGATTAAAATAAATCTTGACCAAGGGAGAATCCCCTTTAATTAAAAATATAACTTACTTCAAACTAAAAGATTACTTAACTGTATTTCAACAACTTTATAAGCAACTTCTTCAACATTGAAAAAGTAAGAAAAGTTATGAAATTTTGAATTTAATGATACTTTAAAGTCATGTTCTGCATCTTTAATTCATATATCTACTGTATGTAATATATTTTTGTAACTCGTTGTAAATATATGTAAGGATTATAAAAGTTTGAAAAGTGGCAATACTTACTACACATACTTTTTAAAATATTAATCTACACGTAGTGAAAAAAATACAATACTTACGTTTTATGTAAATTTATAAACATAAAATTACTTACCAGTGCAAGAGATGACGGCACGTGAATATACCGACGGTCACCCGGCGGCGGCGGCCGCGTGGTCACCGCCGCACATGATGGTATAAACAAGCGACCCGTCACAGAGTCACCCAGTCGAATTTTAATGGAAAAAATAATAATAATCTACCAGTGGATAAACTTAAATATTTGAAACCGAAACCGAAAGCAAAACACAAATAGCGATGTTTGCGTTAACAAAGCGCGCGCTCCGGCAAGTCAAGCTGAGCGCCCACGAGGCTGAAGGCGACTGGCGCGAGCTTTGGGCGGGCGGCCGCGCCCCTGCGTTTCGCCCCTCACCCACTACTGCCTTTAGAATTCTTCAAATTCTGCCACATACTTTAAGCGTTGTTTCGCTCTCGAGCTTCACTAACCGGTGAAGTCTATCTAATCAGTGTCACAAGTTTTCAAGTAAAAATATTTATCACAATGCTACTGGGGTTCCGCTTGTAACCACAAATCAAGAATTATATTATTTTTGTCTACGTATCCGTGTGATACGTTACATATATCAATAATCAATTTATTGATTATTGATATATGTAACGTAAATTATATATATGCTACGTAAATTACTTAAAGATGAGCAAGTTTCATTATTCGCTATATTGTTAAATTTTATGTTTATTTATATTTTGTTAGGAAAACGAAGCGCTTCACGTTTCGCTTATTTATTTACTATAGAAGAAACTTGAGCAATTATATTGTATGAATAGAACAGCGCGTAACAGATCCAAAAAGATTCCAATTTCATACATAAATTACAGCTCATTATAAATTAAAATTACTTTAAACGAATTCACTTTGTTATGATAATAAGCGCATAATTATAGATTGGTCTAAAATTTAATTAAATACGTATATATAATTTATTTTATCGCGTTCAATATTTTTTTTACTTCGTATAAATTACGCTTGGAAAAGCCAATTATTTCCTAAAAACATCAACATGAAATCTATGACAGCAGCATTAATAATTGTAAAATTACAAAAAGTTAAAAGTTGCCTTATGTAAAATCGATCTTCTTTTGTATAATATAAACCCTTCTACTTGTGGCATTGAAGTAAAACGAGTATTGATTTAGACAATTAACTTACTTACCTTAAGGAGAGCTCCTAGAATTAGGAGTCGATGTACCGATCAAACAATATCAGGCAATTTAATATTTGAGGGGGCGTTTTCCAGTTTATTTATCTTGAAACAATATGACAATAAAATCTAACAGATTTTTTTTTAAATTAATAAAGTAATTGTGTTTTCTTTTAAATAAACCTGAATCGTCTTTAAATAGAAAATATGTACAAATAAGTGCCTGGCGTTTCTTACCAGTTTGTTTCGATTCGATGTTGTTAAATCTTATTTCATTTTAGTAACACATATTTTGATTTCGACGGACATTACCGAATTGTACTTAAAGAAGATGTTTTGTTAATGTAAATATTATAAAATTCATTGAGTGTATTCAGAATTCTGGTAATTCCATATTATAAATATTCCATGATATTATGTCACGCAACGGCGTAACATGACCCTTGTTAAATTTTTCACACTTCTTTGAAAGCACACTACAATTTGGATAGGGGCTTTAAATAAATAAATCATTCCCTTTAAGAAGTAACACATTTAGGAAATACAATGTGGCCAAATAAGGGTAAATATTTACATTAATGTTCCAATTGATATGCAGCGTTCGTATTTAGATTACACAAAGATGTAAAAAGATATATAGTTGTATTTTTCTTTCAACAATCTATTGCTATCTCTCTTCCACTCCACAAATATGATTCAATAAGACTATCTTACCTGTATTAGATCTCCCTTGAGATAATTGTTTACTTGAAGTCTTTGATTGAAAACGGAATGTGGGTTGATTTATGAATAATCTTACTCAGAACAATTTATGTATTAATATATTTATATGCTTCAATAATAACAGTATTAAATATATAATATATAAATCTTACATTTAAAATAAGTTAAATTAAAAATATAGATCACAAAATAATATTTATTTTTAAATTTGATTTAAGTTTTAAAATTTCTGAACGAGTACCTAATGTAGGTAACAACAAAGGAATACCTAACGGGAACGATAATAAATGGAGCAATGTGACAAACGTAGAAATCTTTTGAATTGATTTTTCTTTCAATAATGGATATTTCCATGCGATAGACGAGTACATAACGCTTAAGAAATAAATTGTCCTAATCTTACCTCGACGATAACGTCACCATAGGTTATTAACAATTATCATTTTGTCCTCTTATTAGCAATAAACTGATGTAACTGATTGTTAAAAAAACAACTTGAGTTCATGTGTTTTTACTAAAATATTACCTAGACTGCTACATTTATTAATAAACTATGTTGAAAATAGTTGTTTCGTCAATAATGTCACTTATATTAACGCTACAATATTACTTACCTGAAAAGAAAAAAAACATCCATTAATATAAAGCTAATAATTAATTTTTAATGGAAGATCAATATATTTTAATTAAAAAATAATATGAAAAAATTGTATCATTTTAACTGTGTATACATGAATATATTTTAACAAATGATAATAAACTTTAATGAAATAATTAAGTGCCTCAATGCCACTCCAATTATACGAGAGATGCATATCATTTTCATTGGAATATTTCTTCTCTAAAATATATACTTTTTGTTCTTATTGAATAAGAAAAAATGTACCTAACATTTCAAACGTATGTACTTGTATTCAATATATCCAATGTATAATAAGCTGATTAAGGAGCGTTCTTATTTGCGCTTAAGCTTTAAAATTTTACCAATTTACAATTATAGAATTATAAGAGATGGATTTAAAACATACATTAAAGTCCGATTTTTGCATATTTCCAAAAAGAAGTAAAGAGCAGCGTATCTCAATACAATTCCGCTTGATGTCACTCACGTGAAATGGCCAATAAAACTTGTCACTGTTGCAAAGAACGTAAAAGTACGACTATAAAGTGTTAACGAGCGCCTTTACATAGCTCGTCTTAAATCTACTTATCTACACAAACATCACTCAAATTGGAAACGAAAAGAGCTAAATAAGGTATATTGAGGGAATTACGAGGTAATGTGATCAGTCTCACGTAGCAATGTCTGGAAATGAATTCGGTAACATTTTTATTGCTCTTTAATTTAATTTTGGGGTTCAAGGGTGGATGATGCGCAATACATGACGTGTGGTCAAGAGCAGTCACTTAGCTGCTCTCCACCAACTCCACTCCCAGCCTACCCGCGGCGAACCCTGTTACGTCGAGCAACCTATCATCGAGATAGCGGTAACCAACCCCTATGGAGATATAGGTCGACAAGCAGCTGGGAGACAGGGGGTCCGGATCCAATAATTCGCTCAGTCCGGATGAAGGGCGCTGGCAGCAGGGCGTTCTTGACAACAACATAAAACCACTGCGGTGCAGAAGGCAAGGGGAAACCACTGCACTATTTTCCCATGAAACTTGTCATGAATAATATTTGATACTGAGAGAACGATGGCATGCGATCCGGCTACCACCCGGCGCCATGTCGATTCCAGGTCGCATGGTGTGAAGTATGCTACTGGTTCCACTGAAGTGACTCACCAGGCTCAGTGTGTGAAGCATGCTACTGGTGACATCAACACATCGTCTCAATTCACACCAGCTAAAGCCAAACATACTCAGCTTCGCAAGAAGATTAGGATTGGGACATGGAATGTCAGGGGTATACTGGAACCAGGGAAAGTGGATATTATAGGTAAAGAACAATTACACTACCAACTGGAAGTTCTTGGAATAACTGAAACACACATGAGAGGGTCAGGCTTTTACACTATTCCATCAGGCCACACTCTATATTTTTCAGGACCGGAAAATGAAAGTAGGAATGGAGTTGGTATTTGTGTATCACCTAACATCAATAAATCTGTGCTGGGATACTACCCAGTGAGTGATCGGATAATCACCATGAAAGTTAACACAAAACCATGCCATCTGAATCTGGTGGTTGTGTATGCCCCAACATCAGGTTCAACAGAAGGAGAGATCCAGGACTTCTACAGAATGTTAGAGGACACCCTTAGGAGCCTGCCTAGAAGGGAGATCACACTTTTGATGGGAGATCTTAATGCAAAAGTAGGATCTACAAGACAGGAAGATCATCTAAGAGAAGTTGTTGGGAAATATGGTCTCGGAGATAGAAATGACAGAGGTGAGATGTGGCTGCAATTCTGCGCGGAAAACTCCCTGTCCATCATGAATACATATTTCCAGAACCACCCACGACGGATATATACTTGGGTTATGCCAGGTGACCGTGCCAGGAATCAAATTGATTATATTGCTATTGCAAAGCGATGGAGGTCCAGTATAATTAATACAAAGACGTACCCCGGAGCTGATTGTGGAAGCGATCACAAATTATTGGTGGCAGTCATGAATGTAAAGCTCAAGAAATGCGTGAGATCCTTAATCAAACATCCTAGTCGACCTTCTCGAGAAACACTTAATGCCTTCAAAAA
Source organism: Nymphalis polychloros (assembly GCA_905220585.2). Lineage (NCBI taxonomy): Eukaryota > Metazoa > Arthropoda > Insecta > Lepidoptera > Nymphalidae > Nymphalis > Nymphalis polychloros. Next base: position 6,876,550 of record HG992245.1, on the reverse strand, counting down.
AGTCTTTAACAACAAAGCCACACACTTAAAGTTAGATAACGACCTCGACATAGATACGAAGTGGACTACAATAAAGAACATTATTCTCAATACAAGAAAAGACATCCAACAGCAAAACTATTGTAGTCCAAGAAAGGCGTGGATATCAGAAGAAACGTGGAAGGCGATTAATGAAAGAAAGATCCTTTTAACCAGAAGGGACTCTGAGAAAGCTCAGTATAACACCATGTCAGCGAAGGTTCAACGCTTATGCCGTAGAGACTACAACCAATATCTGAACTCGATATGTGAAGATGTTGAGGACCATGCTAAGACTATACACACCAAAGATCTGTTTCTACGAGTGAAAAGCATCACAAAAGAGTTAAGACCCAAAACCTGGGCGATCCAAGATGACAAGGGGACATTACTGACGGAGATTGACCAGGTTACAGAAAGATGGCGGCTATACTGCCAAAGCCTGTACAAGGACGACAGGAGATCTTCTAAGCCATTGAGCGTGAGTGAAACCCTAGAGCCTGAAGTACTGGAATCTGAAGTCAGGGAAGCTCTTAGAAAAATTAAAACAAATAAGTCAGCCGGAAGAGACAGTATATTCGCTGAAGAACTGAAAAACCTAGGAGACACAGGCGTGATGATCTTAAAGGACCTGTGTAATCAGATCTGGAGCTCGGGAAAATGGCCCAAAGACTGGACGGAGTCTCTTTTGATACCACTACACAAGAAAGGCTCGACAAAGATATGCGAAAACTACCGAACAGTGGCCCTTATATGACATGGTAGTAAGATCATGCTCCACATAATTAATGGACGCTTACAACCTTACCTACAGCGGCAAATACCTAATGAGCAGGCTGGCTTTGTCAAAGGCCGCGGTACTCGGGAGCAAATTGTTAACATTAGACAACTCATAGAGAAGAGCCGGGAATTTAATGTTCCGTTAATTATGTGTTTTGTTGACTACTCCAAGGCGTTTGACTGCGTGAGGTGGGATTATTTATAGAGAATCCTCCTAGAAATGGGTGTTCCTGAGCATTTAATAGCACTGATCGCAGCCCTATACGAGAATGGGAAGTCAATGGTAAGAGTGAATGACGTGGTATCCGCTCCTTTTAAACCACAAAAAGGAGTGCGACAGGGATGCATCATATCCCCTCTTCTTTTTAATATCTACGGCGAGTATATCATGAGGACAGCGCTGGAAGAGTGGGATGGAGGCATTTCCGTTGGAGGAAACAAAATCAGTAACCTCCGATACGCCGATGACACTACGCTACTGGCTTCCTCAGAACAGGAAATGGCTCAACTGCTTAAAAGAGTCGAGCGCGCAAGTGAGATGGTCGGTCTTTCCATTAATAAGATGAAGACTAAAGTCATGGTAGTAGATCGAGCTGGAACTTTTGCACGAACCGGAGAACTCGCGGACCTGGAGTTTGTAAATGAGTTTGTGTACCTGGGATCACTTATAAGCAATCAGGGAGGCTGTGACAAAGAAATTCGGAGACGTACGCAGATGGCCAAAGCAGCTATGAGCAAGTTAACCAGAATCTGGCAAAACAGAAAAGTGTCGAATACCACCAAGACCAGACTAGTGCGAGCTTTGGTATTCTCAATATTTTTGTACGGTTCCGAATCATGGTCAATCCGCGCAGCTGACCGAAAGAAGATCGAGGCTTTCGAAATGTGGTGTTACAGAAGAATGCTGCGTATACCGTGGACAGCAAAAAGAACCAATAAGTCTATTCTCGACCAACTGAAGATTACTACCAGACTATCCACTATATGCTACCGACGAGTCTTAAGTTATTTTGGTCATATTGCCCGGAGACAACCAGACAATCTGGATAAACTGGTTGTAGTAGGGAAGGTCGAAGGCAAAAGATCACGCGGTCGATTACCTACCCGCTGGTCCGACCAGATTAAAAATATAACGGGACTCAATATTCCGACTGCCCTGAGACAAGCCGAGGACAGAGTGGTATGGAGGAATCTAGTCAACACATCGTTGAACGCATTTCAGGACAAGCACGACCTTCAGTAATGAAGCACGCGAAGAAGAAGAATTTAATTTTAGGAGCAGGCCTATGAAAAGTAGTTTTATCTACATTTAATGAAATAAAATATAAGAAATGACGTAATCAGCAAGCAACGAGGTAATAAGCAGGATGTTTTATAGTCGTGTAGGTGTGTATATGTGCGTATTCTACGGACTGCAGTGTTTCATAAATTTTAAACCTTTCGCTAAGAAATAAAATTATAGCAATTTTACGCCCATGCATTAAACCTGTTTAAAATATAATTTCACATAACTGAATCTTGTTAGTTTCTTTAAAATGTTTAGAAAGGAATAATAAACGGTGAATGAAGCACGGGCGCGAAATTTTCCTTATTTTATTAAAACGATAACAAGCTAAACAGATAAGCTTTGCACTGGTTGCACTTTATAAACCGTGACAATATGATCTTAACATTGAATGACGTCACAAGCACTGTGACGCCATTGGACCAGACTGGTACATAACTCACGTTTCTCGTATGACGTCACTAGGAAAATGAACCCGGCATCCCAGTTTTGGGTCAATGGCCAATCTACAAATAGAAAAGATCCAATTTAAATTTACCGTCGCACTTAACGTGTTATTTCAAATCATATTTCGTGAATGTTCTTCTTATTATTCTATCCGGATTACATTTTTTTAACCTTGTAGAATCGTGTTAAGGTTTTTTTCACTTTTAAGAAACAAATTTTACACTGTAAATGAGCATGAATATTCACGTAATCTGAATTATTATATAAGAACTTTTAATAAACAAGTAACTGATGATGATAAGATTAAAATAACATATTTGACGCATGACTAACTCTTCCGATACTTTTACAATATGAATAATATCCTCAAATAAACTAAAATGATTAATTTACATGCCTATTTTTTAAAATAACACATTTGTAGCCAAGCCTACAATATTTGTATTCTTTTTTAATTATAAATTATGCCTTAATTTATTATAATGTAATTATTCCATACAATGTGATGGAAGCGATTTTTTTTAACGACAAACTATAATAATAATTTAAGGCATTAAGTAGCATGTTATCTCTTAGCGTCTACAAAAAAAAAGGTAAATTTTATATATACCCTTCATCTTCGTTCTGATCACTGTCCACCCCATTACAATCAACGTCACTCATTTCAAATATTCACTGTACCACTACCAGCACACTCGACCCAGTCTCTTCGTGCCAATACCGAATACTGTCATAATTTGCCCTTGGTAAAAGATTACCTTTACTGCAAGCTATATTATTAAATTAAGTGAAGTTAACTTATAGACAACATGAAGCATGCGCTATACGTTCGACGACACACAGGTCACGAACGCACGCTTAGGGCTTCCTCATAATCCCTTTAAAGAATAACTTGTTTCGTACACTGCTTTGAATATTTTTATATATAGCTTGTTTTCTTCGAACCTTGACATTACATAACTAAACTAGCTATCGTCCACGTTTGCATTCTGCATTTACGTCGTTATTTAATTTCTTAAATAAACAAGTTTTTTCTTTAAATGTCATACTATCAACACGGTAGTATGCGCAAGCGATCCCGTGATGCCCGCCGATGAGACGGAGTGTGTACCGCTGGTTATTTAGTAGGTATTCCGGCACATACTCGGTGTTGGCGATTCTCACATAACCCTCGCCCCCAGCTTGAAGTAATTTTTGATTCTAAAAAAAAATGCCTTGTGATATTTTGAAGTGAAGAATTGTCTCAAGGTAGGGTGATAATTATCGAGTGTTCATCTTATTCGTTAAGATATAATTACTACGATTATTAATACGATATTAATACGATTTTTGTACTGCAGAAGAGGGCTATTCGTGCAATTTATAACCTGGGCCCAAAAGATTCACTAAGATGTAAGTTTAAAGAAATTAAAATAATGACTGTCGCTTCTCAATATATATCCGATAATGTTATGTATGTACGCAAAAACATAAAATAAGTAAGTCTTTTATGGGACAATGTATACGCTTTTACAACAGGATCGCAGAAAGTGTTTTGGAATTGTTAAGGAACGCTTGTGTGCAAAAGGATATTACATAACCAATGACTTCTTAGAGGACTGCAAACATAGGGAATTTCAAAAAAAAAAATCTGTCAATTGTCTATATTGTAAAGATGAGAAAAAAAAATCCCGCTGAGTTTCTTTCGCCGGTTCTTCTCAGGTCTGAGGTGTTTGTTTCCGAACCGGTGGTAGATTTATGACATTCAATAAGTAAATGTAATGCTTGAATATTGAATAAAGATTTTTGACTTTGACTTTGACTTTGATATATGCTAACCGATGGGCTGAAATCATTCGTCGTGTACAGAATAAATAAACACTGAGAATAAGAAAAAAAAACACTTCTTATGATTGTAACAGAGACAACTGCGACTATACAGTAAAAAACCGGTCAAGTGCGAGTCGAACTCGCGCACTAAGGGTTCCGTACCATTATCTATAAAATCGGCAAAAAAATCATGTCTGTTGTATGACAAAAGTCTTTTCTGAAGGTTTCCACTGAGTGAAAAAAAAAGGTGTTACGAAGCTGACATAAATTTATAGTGCGTTGGTGAAGTTTTTTAAAAGACATTTTGCGATGTTTATACCTTGGTATTTCACTTAGACACTTGTCGCAGAAAAAAAAATATAAAATTTTTCATTGGTTTATGTAAAGTGAAGTGAAGTATACACGTTTTGGTGTGTAATTTTGCTTAAAATTGTGTAAACTTTTAATTTTTCTGTATGTCCTGATTATATGTTTTGTGTGCCTAAAGAAATAAATAAATAAAGTTATAATTTATACTGGTGTTTTTTTATTGCATTTTGAGGTAAGTTGTGATTTTTATTGTATCAAAGTAGTATATAGAGTAGTAATAGTATGTAGAAAAGTTTTAGGAATCATGTTTTTACAATGTATAATAGTATTTATCTCCAATTTTACTATATTTATTATTTACAAAATAATTCATTGAAAAATTTAAATGTTATGCTGGACCCTTAACGGTCTTCTTTGACGTTCCGCCGCACGAAGTTTTACGTTTTTAGCGCTACTGTCGCAACGATCGAGGCTCGGGCACGGCACGCAACATATACGTATGCAGAGTGGGGTCGTCGCACTTTTTTTTCCTAAGCTAAATTTTAACTTTATTGTCACTGATTTTGAAATGTTGTCAAATACATATCTATAGCGTTGAGGTGAGTAGTTTGGTATAAATAAACTTCTTGAAGTCGTAATGTGAAATAATAAAAAAAAAATTGACGAAAGACGAATGTGGAATGCTTTATTAACGATCAATAGGAATACAAGATAATCAAAACAATATTATTATTACTGTAAAAATAAATGTTTTATTTTTTTAATTACTCAATATAAAAATATGTGAATAAATACATAAAATAATTAAACTTCTAAAGAAAAATGTTATAAAAATGTATAATCCTTGAATCGCGGTATTGAAGTTTTTAACGCAGCTTATTATATATACAAGCGTGGCGGTCTACCAATTGGAAGTGTGTTCTTTAGTGTGATGGCACTACTGTTCTTAGATCACAATAACAAGGATTAAGTACTTAGTTCTACGCATTTCCACTTGAGTACTATATTTCCCGCTGAGTTGAGAGTCAGTAATTTACTGACTAATGAGGGTTTGTTAGATGGGCCATCACGCGTATTTCGTTTTATGCATAAATGGGATTTGGTCATTTTTATTATTTAGTGTTCAAAACACTATTTATAAATACTTTGTTTAGTTTTACGTTATCAATGAAAATAAGAATAATTTGAATTTTTACGACACTAAATTTATTGCCTCAGTTGTTGTTTTACTGACCAATATAACTAGGAAATGGACGAAATAAGTAATTATATAAATATTTAAAAAAATTATATTTATTTATAAAAAAAATTGCAATGTATCATTATATATGAGAGTGTTATAATTATGTAACTAGTTAGAATTTCAACTCGAGCTATTTTTTGTTTTTTTATCAAACAACAAAATATACAAAATATTATCAGTAAAAATATCGTATCAAATGATAAAACACTAAAAATACCAAAAAAAAACAGAATACATAAGCCGGTGCGCGTCCTAAAATTTATGATGAACAGTCGGTGACAACTAAAACGTTCAAATAAATACTAAATACGCTATTTACGCACACATTGATTTTGTATAAGTACACGGTTCGATCGCGATCTATCAATGCGGCGCAAACCGACATACTCTCACTTCGGAGGCGCGTGGCCGACTGGTCTGCGAGGGTTATCGGCGGCTCGAATAAGAAAACGCGTACAATTTCATTGTAATTTATTATAACAAAAAATAAGAAAATGTTTATTAAAAAATGAAGACTCCAGACGTTTCTTTATAGTTTTAACTTTATTATTTGATAAAATTCATTTCTAAATTCTCGACGATTACGATAATTTCGCCTCAATAAGGAAGTGCGATTTTACACGTTTTAGTGATTTTTCTGATTTTTTTTACACTTTGTCCATAAACATTATCTTAAATTCGAATGCTCCACACGTAAGTTAAATTCATTGGCTAACTGTGTGATTTATTTCAAGGTTGTGGAGCATCGATTTCTATATAATTCTATCGAAATCCCGACCTTCGAATCTCCACAAACGTCAAAGAAGACCCTTAATAAAAATAAAAACATATTTTTGTAAGCAAAATCCTTATATATTTAAGGTTTAAAATGTGATATTTTGAGAAACGATAAATAGTATTATAGAGACAAGAGAATGTTGAAAGGATAATGTTGTTGTAGAAATATTTACATATCTTAACGATAATTATTGATAAAAGGCATTGATATTATCGGCCATTTGTTATAGTTACTGGTAGAGATAAAAAATAAACCACTACAGCAACTAAATGTTTATCTTCTTTGTCTAAAGTATAACTGGATTACCAGTTACAACAGGGCTGTTGTACCTTGGACAGTTGTTGCTGTAGTCCTAGGTTCATAGCCTGTCCACAAATTTTATAATTGCATTTTATAGTCAAATTACTACTATTTCCATATTCACATGTTTGGGAAATTATCATAATCTAAAACATTATCATAATTTTTATTTAACGAAAATGTTAAAATTGGTTTGTGTACAAGTGTATAACAGGTTCCACTATATATTTTAATTGTTCTTTTTAAGTCTGTGCCTATAGTTAGTAGTTCTATAGAATATTTATTATTATACTCGTACTTCGAGATTAGTAACATGTGAGTATTATTGAACACAATGTAACGCATAGGTGACACCACTTCAACACTATAGTTTAGAAAAAAGAAATGCCACTACCAAAGTGGCAACACTAAAACAAAAAAGTAAATACAATATGATCCTATCCCCACTCAAATCAGCCCACCTGCGCTGAGCTTTAGTCGGCAGCTCCTCATTCGCATTTTAGTGCTCAACCACTTCGCTTATTCGCGCACAAATTAGGCCAAAATCATTCCGAAACGTGATAGCGATAATAGTATGGAAAAGGAAGTGAAACGTTCACGTCGTAAAAAACATAATAATGTTTCGTTAAGTTCATCATCATCTTCATCGAGCCCATCTGTAAGTTCATCTTCTTGTTCATCGAGAGTATCCTCGCCAAACCGAAACTGTAAGTACTTGAACGTATTATTAACTATTTTAATAATGTAATCGGTTTGAATGTGTCAGAATTATCTGTGGGTATATCTTGTCGCATTTGTATTGTAACGGCCGAAAGAGCCAAGTTTGTAAATACGCATCAGACTAGTCTGCGGGACTAGCTCATCGCGTTTGTATTATAACGGCCGTAAGAGCCAAATTTTGTAAAAATGCATCAGACTAGTCTGAGGGACTAGCTCGTCGCATTTGAATTGTAACGGCTGTAAACGCCAAGCTTGTAATTATGCATCAGAGTAGTCTGAGGGACTAGCTCGTCGCATTTGAATTGTAACGGCGTAAACGCCAAGCTTGTAATTATGCATCAGAGCAGTCTGAGGGACTAGCTCGTCGCATTTGAATTGTAACGGCTGTAAATGCCAAGCTTGTAATTATGCATCAGAGTAGCCTGAGGGACTAGCTCGTCGCATTTGAATTGTAACGCCTGTAAACGCCAAGCTTGTAATTATGCATCACAGTAGCCTGAGCGACTAGCCGGTCGCATTTGAATTGTAACGGTTGTAAACGCCAAACTTGTAATTATGCATCAGAGTTGTCTGAGGGATTAGCTCGTCGCATTTCTTTGTTCCGACTGTAAACGCCATATGCATCAGAGTAGTCTTTAGGACTATCTCGCCGCATTTGAATTGTAACTAAGCATAACCTCAAATTGCGTCAGAGTGTTCTGTGGGAACATTTCGCCGCAATTCTATGCCTACTTTCTAATTTTTATAAGGTTTTATAGGCCAGGACACAATTACAAATACTGTTCCGAGTTTCGAAACAAGTGACATAGAACAGCCTATGGCCCAAAATAGTGAAATACCGCTCATTGTGATAACCGGCATTTCACCCACAAGCGCTTCATGCTCGCATGAAGAACCAAGCGGCGTCGTTAAGGCAGAAATACTGGACATATTAGGAGCGGATCCGTCCGTGACAATTGAATATGGCCCAGACTATTGCTACGCCTGGGTTAAACAGAGAGGCTCGTAAAGATCTTCTTAAGAATTATCTAGTACCTGGAAATTGCAAGAATATAGCTGCATCACAGCTTAATGCCGAAATAGCAAATAAGGCAGCTCTAACGGAACAGGTGGTCAAAAGAGATAGAGCCATTGGATCGAGACAGAAAAAAATGGCAGCAGCCATTTCATCCTTGGGCAAAATAATTTCTGACCAGCTGTGTGTCAAAGGGAAAAACAATGCTTTCATAAAATACCTATTTGGAAATGACTTTGCAAACTCTTAAAACAGCAAAGGTTGTTTCAAAATCTGTTTCGGACTCTTAAATCAGATGCAACCAAAAAACCGAAACCTGCGTCTTCTGCTAACAAGAATTTAAACTGGAAGGCGAGGACCCCGGCTCGCAGGCAACCGTTGGGACCACCGCCGCATCACCAGCCACCTGTCACGCAAAACGCCTCGCGCGCCTTTGTCGCACAACTACACGCAGCGGTTCATGTAGACCCGCCACCCGTAGATCCAGTACGTTACGCTGGTTGACTTACCCATTCTTGTAAACAATGGTCTCTAATAACACGTGATCAGTCTGTTTTATCATGGATAAACGGTTATCAAATAAAGTTTGTTCCACCAGTCCATCAACCGCATTTACCAAAGCCAAGCACTTTCACAGATTCTGAAAGTACCCACTTGATTGATACCTCAAGTAATCTGTTATCTATCGAAACAATATCTAAGTGTGAACCTTGTTCTGATCAATATGTATCACGGGTTCTTCTTCATTTTTTCTCTCTTTCATTCTTGGTACCGAAACCGAATGGCAAGATGAGATTTATCGTAAATTTAAAATATTTAAATAAATTTAATAATACGGAACATTTTAAATTGGAGGACATTCGTACTGTCCTAAAACTTATTTCTAAGGAGTGTTATATAGCGACCTTAGATTTGAAAGATGCATATTTTCTAGTTAATATACATCAAGATTCATGAAATATCTCCGCTTTTTTATAGATGATTAATTGTACGAAAGTTCAGTACTGTCTAGTCTTAAGTTTAGTATCTGTACCGCACCGTTCATTTTTATAAAACTGATGAAACCTATCATAAGCTTGTTACGGTCATGTGGTTTTATATCGCCTATATACCTAGATGATTTATTTTAGCGGGTTATACCTACATATAGGTTTGTTAGTTTCTGCCTGCCCTGCCATTGAATACGGATGGTTACCAAGCAACTGGAGCACATTAAGTTTCTTAAATTACGAGGCAACGATGATTACAAAAAACACATGATAATACCACCGTCATTGTTGCTCGATATAAACTGGTGGCTTAATGTTTTTGATGATTCCTTATATAGAATTAGGAATTTTAACTTTGTCTTGGAGATATTATCTGACGCCTCAACGTCTGGGTGGGTGCGGCTTGTGATGGGCAAAAAGCGAATGACTATTGCATATTAATGAATTAGAAATTCTAGCTGCTTACTTTAATCAAAAAAAAGCAAAAAAGAAAATTTAAATTAACTGTCAAATTTTAATGCGTATAAACAACACTGCTGTAAGTTATATAAATCGCATGGGTGGTGATCAATACTCCCACCTGAACATAGTTGCAAAAGATATGCAAAAGCTCGCAAAATATTTATCGTAGCGTCATATATAAAATCATCAGATAATGTAGTTACTCATAGGGAATCCAGACTGATGCACCCTGATGTTGAATGGGAATTATCTGCCACAGGCTTTCAAAAAGTAATAGATAATTTTCAAGTTCCCGAAATTGATTTATTTGACGCTTTCACGTTAGACTGGTCTTAACACCTATTTAATGCTTTTCGACCAGTAGCAGTTATACTTAAAACAACACTAAGGACAATAGTATCACTGATATTATTTTCCTTTAGCTTTATCTGATATTTTATCAGATATTTTATCAGATAAATGTATAAGAATTGTAGTGGTGTCTGTTTGCCCTCTTCAACCTTGGTACCCACTATTTATGCGACTTCTCTCTTCGAATGTAATGTATTTCCAATTCTAGCAACCGGAACATTCAAGCACACTACCCTAGCGGTCGGAATGTTATCCGGACGGCGCTGCTACAGTGATGCGTCCCAGCATCCGCCTTAGACATCGTTCTGGCCTTCTTGTCGGACAACACTGTAAAGCAGTATGATGTGTGCCTTAAACGCTGGTATATTTTTTGTACTGAAAACGCAATTAACATGTATGAGCCATCAATTCCGACTGTTATAGAATTCCTTACAAAGATATTTAACGATGGCGGTCAATATGGAACTAGTAATAGCTATAGAGCTGCGCTTTCCCTAATTGTTGGTAATATAATCGATGATGAGAGACTTGTAAGATTCTGTAAGGGCGTATATAAGCTAAGGCCACCGTTACCACGGTATAGTGCTACATGGGATGCAAGCCTGGTTATAAATCACCTAGATTCCTTGTTTCCTAATGAAAGCTAATACTTGAAAAATTTTCAAAAAAAAAAGAAAATGTGCTACTCTGCTTGCTCTTGTAAACGTTCACAGGATGCAAGCGCTATCCAAAATTAAAACCGATCAAGTCATTATCTTAAAGGATCAAATAATTATTAAAATCACGGAACTAATTACAACATCCAAAGTAGGCGCAAAGCAATCAACCCTGTATTTACCTTTGGCGAACGACCAGAGATATCCTGCAAAGAGTCTTATGGCATATATAAATAAAACTAAAGACCTGCAACAATCAACACAACTTTTTATTAGAGTTCGTAAGCCCCATACATGCGTTTCAACTCAAACCCTCAGTCGCTGGGTTAAGTCTACTTTGAAAGATAGTGGAATTGACGTGTCTGTGTTTTCTTCACATAGCACAAGGCAACATCTATTGCCCATAAACTAGGAGTCAGTCTAGATGTTATTAAGCAAACTGCTGGATGGCGTGGCAATTCCACTATCTTTACCCGATTTTATAATAGACCTGTTACCCAAATTAAAGATAACATGGCACTAGCGCGAACATTATATTCTCTTTGGTTAAGTAATCAATGCTAGAAAAGCAATCAATCCAAACATATATAAATTTACATTCTTTTTTTCTTTATGAGAAATAATTTTATTGCCATTATTTTTATTTTTTACTATATTCCCTCCACTTACTCTCAACATTGTGTTCAATAATACTCACACGTTACTAATCTCGAGGACGAAGCACGAGTATAATTAATGATTAAACGAACTTACCTGTAAGTGAAGTTAATTATACGAAGCCGATCGATCGATCCGCTTCTGATCGATCGATGCCGACGATCAATATAAATTTAAGAACTGCCGACTAAAGCTCAGCGCAGGTGGGCTGGCTTGAGTTCGCGTTAGGAACATATTGTTTTTACTTTTTTGTTTTAGTGTTGCCACTTTGGTAGTGGCATTTCTTTTTTCTAAACTATAGTGTTGAAGTGGTGTCACCTATGCGTTACTGCATTGTGTTCAATAATACTCACATATTACTAATCTCTTCGGACGAAGCACTTCGTATAATTATGATAGAACTTCACTTACAGGTAAGTTCGTTTAATCATTAATTAAATAAGATATATAGTACCTAATAGAAAAAACATTAAAATACTTTAATAAAGATGATTCTATTACATTGAAACCAAGGAGATATTCGTATAAAATTAGAATGAAATCTAAAAAAACAATAATACTTAGTGTGTTGCTTAACGTTATAGTAAAAGATATGGAAAAGATATAGCATCGAATTGTCACATTACTCCCCATGAGACGCTGAACAAATAAAATATGCTCTTCAATCAATCTAAACCTCTGCTTGTCCACAAAGTTTTAATAGATTGCCTTCGATAGTACCTACCTGCACTTACCGTAATGGCCTTACGATTGTTTTATAGGTATCAGGCTTCGTAGAAAGTATTCTTCGATATATTTTAGTAACGTAAATTTATGAAAATTATTGAATTTTTTTAGGTACTTTTAGTCGAATGCGTTATAAAATATTTTCGTTGAAAACGACTACTACTAAAATAATTAAATCATACTTAGCCAATACAATTACGTCAAAATAAAGTTTTTTTTTTTACTATTAATTGACATCGATTAAAATACAAATAATGTGCAAAATTTTGTAACTAACCAATCGTTTCTTCTAAGTTTATGTAGTCTACAACGATATTGAGTTGTAAAATGGAGAATTTATCACACTGAGTGAGTAAATTATTGTGATAAGGATTCCTAGAACGAAAATTTAAATTTGATGGTTTTATTTTAATTTAATATTTTAAAGACAATGAAAAAAGGAATATTTAAAAATTAAAACCATGACTGCCCTGAATGCACGAATGAATGAAAACTGTGTCACTCGGTATGATGTAAGAATTCTAGCGATACCCCATGCAAAATCTATATATTAAAAAGTTATGGTGGAATAAAGAAACTGACACACATACATGCATAGGCACATGAACCCTGAAAACATTACATTCCTTTTCTTGGGCTGTCGCGTAAATTTTCTCAATATCATTAACTAATAAATATGTATAAAAAAGACCCATACCGATCGATGCGTCGTGTCGTCCTTTCGTTTATGAATGAAATATAGACCTACAAATGTCATGACAGTACGACAAAAACTTGTAAAATCTTTTTTTTTTTCATGTTTTAAGTTATGTCCGAAGTCGTAGAACAAAAGTTGTTGCTTATGATGTTCGCTATCTAGTCCTGCGAGGTTGCTGATGTGTTATAAATAAGCCTGTATACAGAGATATCTGTTTTTTTTTTCAATGATGTAATTCTTCCATTAGTTAATAACATAAAGTTGCGATCAGAAAAAAATAAAAATATTTAAATGTAATAATAATGTCCTCCAGACCGATTTCGACCAGGGCGGCCAATCTCAAGAGAGATAAGCCAACTGCGCAGGAGATATTAAAGTGCACAAGTGTGTGCGCAAACACAGGTGCACTCTCGGTCTCTTTTCCTTAACTCTCATAATCCGATGGGACGGCAATCCGACACGACCGGAAAGAGTTCAGGCGTAACGGCTTAACGTGCTTTCCGAGGCACGGGAGTGTACACACTTCCAACTTCCAGACTCCGGGCTGCTTCTGAGAATTATCTGACAGAAAAACCCAATAACTATTTATTGGCCCGACCTGGGAATTGAACCCAGGACCACCGGGTCTGCGGCCTTATATTTAGTCACAAGACCAACGAGGCAGTTTAAATGTATGTATTTAAGTGCAGATTTAGATCATTATAAAATCACTCGAGAATATTATGGCTTATAAAGTCCACTGTCGTATGTTTAGATCATTTTTCAATATCGTATCTATCTTATCTCGTCTCCCTCACATTTAGGTTACGAAAGTAAAGTACGCAAATTATTTAAATTATGATTGTTGGTCAGTTGATAAGCGGTTAAACTATTAACATACCTGATAATTTAAACAAACTTGAACGTCTATAAAACCTCTGTACATAATTTACGCAAATATGTACATTTCCATATTTCTCATAAAGTTCAATTGGTTCTATACGCGTTCGCAGGAATACTCAAGTTATGTGTTTCCTCTTCTCAATTATGTTCAATATAGATTATGTGTTCTATTTCAAAAAGCAATTTGAATTCCTCAGTGCGACTCATAAGCGGTCTATTCAATCTCCTCTAGATTGCTACTTGTCACTATTCTTTTTTATTTTTTACACTAAGTCCTTTATTTTTAAAGTTTCACGCCTTTGAAATGGATACGAGCACCACTATTATGCGAACCCACATATATATGCGATCTACCAAATATAATTTATTGCTTAGTTAACAAAATATTACCTAATTACAAAAATAAAGATAGAAAATAGTTTAATTGTAAAATCGAAATGTTTTTTAATTAAAACTTTAAATAGTTTATAAAACATTATATATAGGGTATTACTTAAAATGAAAATTCCTTAATATATTCGTAAAATCTCCTCTAATGGGTTTTCATGAATAACCAAGTATCAAACTAACAATAGCAAAGGTCATTATGAAATGAGTGCAAGTCTCTTTGATCCGACCTAACTGTACATTCAAGTTAAAGAGTAGTTACAGAGTAGTCTACACATTTTTGTTCCAATCTATTATTTAACTTCACCTATCAGTATGTAAATAATTTTAGTACAATTAAATAAACACATTTCCTTAACTTATTACGTTAATACGATTCTATTAATGTACCTACACGTAACTAAAATTGTTATTTATCTATTACATATCAATAAACAACAATTGACATCGTATTAAGTTTTAAACCTTTTTTAAACATAGTCTTTTTTCGTATCGCTATCTTTACTATTTGAGGCGTCAAGGTTGTTTAAACCTAACGCTTCCAAAGACACCTTTTAAGCATATGATTAAAATTGAAGTGTATGAAGGCCAAATACGAATCCAAAATACTCAAATGAATCACAGAGGCCCAGCCTCAAATTCAAATTGGTACTTCGCGAAATAATTCGATCCCAATTAAAAGAAAAACTCATTCCTTAATTTGATAATCATATATAACACGAGAAGTAAAGATAAACTTGTAAACCAGTTTGCTAACTCAGTCAACAAATCCCTCCTGGGGTGTTCGTTTCTTTAATAGAATCCTGCAGGTCATTTAAAATTTATCAATGAATAGATATAATTATAAATAGCGAATATTAGTCTGAAGAATATTATAAATTACTAGCTGTGCACGCGGCTTCACCCGCGTATAATTAATAAAAATATAATAAATTATTTTATTACTATAATAACACACACGCACACACACACACTAACACAAAGACACACACATAACACGCCTACCATTTGCGCCTTCACATGTTCTTTGTGTGTACCAATTTTCATCAAGATTGGTCAAGCCGTTCTTGAGTTATAAGAAGACATACAGACAGACAGGCAGACAGACAGACAGACAGACAGACAAAAATGAAAAAAATAGTATAATGTGAATCACTGCATCATAAAACGATTATTTATCACAAAATTAGGTAAAAAAAAAATGTACAGGCAGAGCCAAAAGATTTATATAGTAGTATAGATATAGATTATTGTAAGTAGGACGATTTCTCATTAGGTAATAAAAGTTGTAGGTAAGGTAAACCTAATTGCGTTTGGAATCATCCTTTTTTATTAGACCTATATTATCTGACAGGTACATCAGAAGGCCGGAAGGAAGGAAGTAATGTAGCGGCCATGTCGAATATTCTTACAACAGTAAATACGTAGGTAAATAGAGTTTCAAGAGACATACGAAACTAAACAACTTATCGTTAGCATGATAATAATAATACACACGTCTCGTGATCGATTTGATGCAAAATATTCTGAAAGCGAGAGAAAGCTGACACATGCGCCTGTGAAAATGCGCCAGAAAACATCTTACAGCAATAAGCAAGCATTAATGGAATGAATAAAGTCCATATCAATTCCATCGCGCACGAAGAAATTTGGCAACTCTTTTCTTTGTCGCACGTCTAAAACATGGAATTCGTTACCAGCACACGTGTTCCCCTCCTCATATGACCTGGGTTCCTTTAAACGAGGCGTGAAGAGGCATCTTGCGGGGCGGCTAGAGCAAGTCATTCTTCCTGACTGCACTAGCCGTCGTCGCGTTTGGACTTTACTACCAGTTACCATCAGGTGGAGTAGAGTAGAGTAAATAGCCCTCCCGGGAACTTTAAAAAAAAATATCTTTCCCATAAACTAATAAAATAAAAAACTTTCAGACGGTTACATAAATTCTTTTGAAGAGTGCCTTATGTAAATCCATCGTTTATTTTCTAAATCAAATAAATGTTCACACTTCAGATAATGCAATTACCAATATGAATGTTCTTATGATTACTGATATCAGTGCTCATATGATTACTAAGAAATGGAAGATGCGAGTAAAATTGTAGTTGTATTACTCATTTGAACACAGATATATTATTTATCTACCCATATCATATACTTGTATTTGCTTTTAATGATAGGGAGCATCTTAGTCACTGATAAAGAACACTAAATTTTACCGATGTCCGATACAATAGTGATTCTAATTCTGAAGTTTTTTTTTTTCATATGTATCACATTTTTGGCGAATAGTAATGCAAATAAAGTGCGTATTCAAAATCTCTGCATTCGGTTTATATTCGGGCTTCGTAAATATAACCACATTTCTGAATTTCGCAAAAAACTCGAGTGGCTCGCAATCCGTCTTCGCAGGAACACTCATATTCTTTCTCTTCTCTACTCTATTCTATTTCATCAAAATTCTCCTCACTACCTTAAACACCGTTTTGAGTTTCTTAAGGACTCGCACGGCCGAACTCTACGATCTCATGATAATCTTATCCTTAAAATTCCTTCTCACTCTTCTTCCTTCTATACTAATTCCTTCTCCGTCCAAGCAGTTCGCCTATGGAATTCCTTACCACTTTACTTAAGACGATCCCAATCTATATACACTTTTAAAATCCGTCTCAAGGCATATTATTTATCTTCCTAAATTCCTATGGGGTGTTTTATCAACTGTCGCACTTTATTGCTATTTATTATTATAATTATCTTAATTACTTATTTTTATACATTATATATTTATATATATATATATTATACTATGCATGAATATTTATTATACATATTTATTTAAAAATAAAATAGATTTTGTACACCTCCTTACCGCTTTATTTTTCTCGTGTCCTTTTCCCAAAGGTTGTCTGGAAGAGCTCGCTCTTTTAGCGATAAGACCGCCTTTGTACATTCAGACATTTCTATATATTTAAATAGTGTTTATAACTGCATTTCTGTAAACTTGTATATGTTGTACAATAAAGCATATTCTATTCTATTCTATTGTAAAGTGATATCAAATGTAATAAACAGTAACTTAGTTTTAGATTTTTTGATTAATGGTTTTCGACCGCGTGTTGAGTTTAGCAGTAGTTATGTATAAAAAGTACAATACTGAGGTTCAAGCTTGTTTCATACTAAATTTGATCAAATCTAGTGGTTTAATCATGAAGTGTAATAAGCAGATATACTTTTTACGATTTACTTAAGCATTTTTAATATTAGTACCTATAAATTATACTCAAACTGCTTTATCACATAAATAGTGAATTTAAAATCTGAATCAATATTTAGACATTTATTCGAACTTATCGTGTTATATAAGTCATTTAATACTTTTACTCAAACTGTGGAATACTTTGCCTGAGTGTGATTTCCTGATAGCTACAAAATTCGTGTCCTCAAGTCCAGAGTAAACAGGTTTAATATAGGCATGCGTGCTACATCCTACACGTTTCGATGCTTTACAACAGGCAAGGTAATGGTCAAACACTGCCCTATATGAGTTCAAAAAACTTACCTTTTTAATTTTAGATAGATGATAAAAGATAGCCGGCTATGTTAATAAAGTGGTTTAGGTGCATATCTTACAGTCCCTTTGGATGAAAGTGATCCCTCAGATAGTCCAGATTTTCGCCAACTTTACAACAAAAATTTTAAAAAATAATATTTATATGTACCGGTATCGTAAAAAAGGTGACGCGTTGGTCATATTGTATTTTTTTAGCCTTATAGATATTATCAATATTATTTTTAGTAATATTTTTAGCTACAAACGAATGAATATCAACCATAAAAAGTATAATACATAAAATTTTGCTTACGTGACATCGCTGCGCATAATAAATTTGTGTACTTATTTGCTAGACCTTTCGGTTGGTTGGTACTTTAAGGAAAATCTTCAGAATAACAAAGTCACGAAGGAAATTCTATTAAATTCTAATTTATCAATGAGTAAATTTATGAGTTATGTGTCAAAATACAGTAATTTTTCTGTTTAAATTAAAGAATTAAGGTATTTCCTAAGGAGTGTCCGAATATATAGGTACAATATATATGTAATGAATATTATCAAAGTTAACTACGCGAAATAATTTGAAATTGTTATTTATTTAAATTAAGAATATAATTTTGTTACAATTGCCAAAAAACAAAAGGCTTACTTACAAAATATTTACTTTACCTGATTTAAGAAAGTACCTAACATACAATGCTAACATAAAATAATGATCTTAGCGTAGCTTACTACTTAATTTATTTTTAGAGATCACGTTAGACAGGTAATTTTAGTGGAAACCTAACTAAGACTCCGCAACATACACGGTTACAAAAGTTATACAACTATCGATTAGGGTACCTATAAGTTATTTTTATATCATCTCTTGCGGCATATTCAGGCTGATCCAAATATGGATATAAAAACTGTTTCCACCTATAAATAGTTAAAGCTGAGTGAATTCCGATTTTTATTTTCATAACAAGAAAAAATCAAACAACACAAGAACACAAGAACAGCAAAGGTTCGTGGTAGATTTACGGTAATATTAAATGTATTTAGTAAATTCAATAGGATCAGATCGACAGATTCAGGCACAATGTCAATAATTTTAATATTTTGCTTGATTAAGATACCTACATATTCATATTTTATTGAATGAATATAAATATTCAAAACTTCGATGAGTCTTTCTTTTCTATTTATAAATATGGTGAAGAGTATAATTAACTATGTTCTTGCTTCTCAATATATATTTGATAATGCTATCTATTTACACAAAAACATTTTGTCAGAAATTGTGACGTACCTTTATACTGTTAACAGGAGTAAGTATAAACTGACAACCACTATTACTAGATTACACGGGGTTAGTAAATATTTTATGGTTAGTAAGTATATTATTTACAATGTATACGCTTTTACAACAGGATCCCAGAAAACGTTCAAAAATATTCAATTGCGAAATTAAAAAGTGTGCTTAAGGATATTACACAACCAAGGACTTTTTAGATGATTGCACACCCTGGGAATGACCTGGAAAAGACCGCCTCGAGGCTATTTCAAATTTTTAAAAAAAACTGCTATTGTATAAATTGCATATATTGTATAACTGAGTTATAAAAAAACCCGCCGAGTTTATTTCGTCGGTTCTTCTCAGGTCTGAGGTATTTATTTCCGGAAATAAAGCAAGTGTAAGACTTCTATGTTGAATAAAGATTTTGATTTGATTCGACTTGAATAACAATGTAATATAAACTCACTGTAGTAAGATTCTTGACTGATTCTTGAGAAAAATTGTCTTAGAAAGAAATATACTATATAATTTTAGTTTATAAACCTAATTACAAGCTTTTTTTGTATTTATGAACAGTCCTATTTCACATCTTTACCGCACGTTTAATGTTTGTACCGTGTATGTTATAATCACGGTAAAAATAATGATAAGGTCCTCCAGACCGATTTCAGTCACAGCGGCCGATCTCAAGAGAGATTAGCCAATTGCGCAGGAGATATTATAGTGCACAAGTGTTTGCGCAATCACAGGTGCACTCACTATTCCCTAGCTCTCATAATCCGATGGGACGGCAATCCGACACGACCGGAAAGAGTTCAGGCGCAGAACCAACTGCTTTACGTGCTTTCCGAGGCACGGGAGTGTACACACTTCCAACTTCCAGACTCCGAGCGGCTACTGAGAATTTTCTGACAAAAAACCCAATAACCTGTGGACCGGTCGACCTGGGAATTAAACCCAGGATCACCAGGGTCTGCGGTCTTATATAGCCACTAGACCAACGAGGCAGTCACGGTATACTATCACGGTAATCACGGAAATCACGGTACTACTATGACAAACTTACTACTTTTAGGCTTACTTAAACAACTTAAGATTTAAAAAAAAAACAAGCATACTCAATCACTTTTTATTCAATATAAGTTTATTCGTAAGAATGAGGTGCGAATTATCTGTTAAAACCATGCATGCGAGAATGCCTTATCTTATCTATACATATAATAAATCAATAATATTATTATTGGAACTTCAGTAAACCACGATAAATACTTAGACAAGCGCTATAATGAATAATTTTATGTGGAAGGTTTTGTCTGTTCGTTCTTGTAATAATCAAAGGGTTTTGTTTTCTTTTTTTCATTACAACTACAAAAATAATTGAGTTTAATTTTTACATGAATATGACAAACGCGTATGAACATAATACAAAACTTCGATCAACTAACTCTACACATATTAATGATAATAATATTATCCAATTATTCAATAATTTAACTAAATATACAGACTCCAATTCAGTTTCTCAAATGCTTGCTATAATAACATATTTGTCTAATTCTTTTAATTGAGGACGTGTCAGTATGTGGCAGTAATTGTTATAATAAGAGACGATTCGATCGAATCGCTCCGCAGAGCATTTTACATGTGGCGAAGAAAATTAAAGTATGTACACAATACATAAAGTCCATATTTGTACGGAACGCGCATATCAAACTACGCTCGCATGCGGTGGCATACGATTGAAGCCGATCGTGTTCCTAGATCAAAATATGGATTTTAAATATTGAGTAGATTTTAATTTCCATTACACGTAAAATGTGCTTCGGAACGATTCAATGCGGCGCATTTGATGTGAACCGTCCCTAAGGGAGCGATACCTTGTAAATAATGATTTAAACCTTACATGCGACGAAAAATTTTACATTAATATATTTAACATATGTGATATTATTTAATAACTATCGCACTAAATTACATTTATGACTAGTCAAATATGTTTAAGACAATAACAACGCTATTATTTTTAAACTGATATTTGTGATTGATATTTTTTATATCTAAGTAAACGAAGTACAATACTGAGGACAATTTTACGTTTTACACAATATTTTCTTTACATCATACTTTATAAGGAAAAGAAGGATTTATACTAAACGTAATACTTTTACTAAACTACTTACATGTTAAATTTTGAACATTCCTTCAGGTCGTAATTACAAAACGTTATTACTCAATCAACACTGTCTTTTCAGCTTGTGTTTTATTTTATAGATATCATTTTCAAAACACCATTAAAAACTTTTATCTATGAAACTTGTAAAAATCGAACGTTTTGTTACTTACATAGAAACTTACGTATTGAATGGTTAACGTTTTCAATCTATCATAATTTATAAATTTAGGTCAATAAAAAATAGATAAATTTAATCATAACTTCATTCAACACATTATATTTTAAATTAATATAGACCATATAGACCAGAGCCATGACAGCATCGCACGAATGTTATATAGTAGTATTTTATTTCCACATTGTTTTCCGGTAGCTGTACTTAACGTAAATTTACAATTTTTTTTTTTTTTAATTGAAATATTCGTGACTATGAATCCTAGCAATGCTGATACACGCATGATAATACAACTGACAACAAATATACATTGAACTTGTCTTCATGAAAAAGGTTGTATAATATGTATTTTAACAGTGTGATAGTGAACATAGAAACTGACGTTTTCCTTATGTTTTATTAAAATAACATTAAATTTTTCCTTCTTATTTTTCCATGGTAACTTAAAAAACATTCAATTTTATAAATAAAAAAAAATACAGACCCATACAAAATTATAAAGTTTTCAATTGTAACATAATTCACACATAAAACCTTTTACACTAACAATAGCAACCACAAATTTTGAAAGAAAAAAATTCAATTCAATTTCAATTACCATACCTAAAACATACCTGTTTTAATAAAAAGAGTCATAAACAATTACAAAAAGTTACAAAATAAAAACTGAGCTCAAGTATTAGTTAATCCTCTAAACTAATAAAATCTCAACATCCCAGGTCTACATAAATTTAGTTGTATATTTAAGTACATTGTGTAGAACAAAACAATGGACATATTACTTACAAATATTTTAGTCATTTTAAGTATTTTAATAAATCTTAATGTGTGCCCATGTTTAAATATGCTATATAATAAATATTCATACGAACAATACACTACACAATAATTCTTACATTATTCTCCACTAACAGCCTATTGTAGGTATTGGTATTTACCACATATTTGTGCAGACTTATATCTTAGTATTTCCTCATAATCACATGCATTTGTATACTTGAATTTAAAACAAACATTATCCTATCAGTAGATATACTGACTTAAAATCGAATACTAATTCAAAATAATACTAAAACACACAACAATAACAACTGTATCTAGTAAAAAAATATGTTGTTTACAAAAATACAAAATAAATTGTTACTTTACAAAAAAAAAAAAAACATTTTTTTTATTTCTAATCAAAAATTATACAGACTAAAAATAAATAACAAATTTTATTATGTTATGAAAATTGACAAAACTAAAACTTACTTCTTAATCAAAATTTTAAGTCTTTGGTAATATAGGATAGCTGACTAAATACTTGTTCATGTGTAAAAACTTACAATCACTGATATAAATAAAATAACAATTGCATCAACATGCATTGATCCTTAATCATTCTATTATCAAACAAACCTTAAGTTATTTGTGCTGTGTATTTATATAACTGCATGAAACAGTTAATTACTATAAGAATCATACTGTAACCGGTATCTTTACCTCTTTATTTACAATATAAAATTTATGCTTTTTACCCAACATACCCCATATGACAGCAATATTCTCTATGACTATATTGAAGGGAATTGTAGCTAATGCTCCTCCAACAAACAAAAAGAATTTAAGAGGTCCAAATCTATGTATTGGAAATGATTTGATAACACCAAATATATACATGTAAATATTGACTGCTCCTATAAAACCACATATAAGATCTAATAATTGTGGACATGGTATAGGACAAAAAGCCGCAAGTAAAATATTACTAGTCGATAAAGGCAATGTCACCCATGAGTAACATGATATTGCTAAGAAAATCTTATTAATAACAGGTATTTCTTGAGAATGAACAACTAATAGAATACCTTGAATCCACCTCTTTCTTTGTTGCATAAAATCCCATAAAGTAAACGGAGATTTCTCCCACATTTCACCTTCAACAAAATTGAATGAATATCCTTCCACATAGGCTTTCATTGCAAAGTAACAGTCTTCCGCGACAGAACCATCAAGACCGTTATCAAATGACACTTTCTTTTCCGCACAGACCTAAAATCATGTTTTTTAATCAAGACATCTATGTATGTATGCTCACATATATGTATACATATCTATGTTTTAATACTAAATTTATACTTATTTTATATCTATTAATATTGAAAATTAAAGTTTCATAGAAAAAAATTTTACTTACTTGAGTAACAACATATGAGCCCTTCCAACTGAAAAGGGGTTTGTGAAATAAATAGAATTGAAATCTCAACTTCCCCATATCATCAGCAACCCGGAAACTATCAGCAAGTGTTGTTAACCAATTTACAATATGCTCATTAGCATAAGTAATTAAACCTTGGCCAAATTGATGTTGCCCATCTAGGACAAAGTTTAATATGCCACGAACAGAATTGTCAGTCAAAAGAGTTTCTTCATCTAAATGAACAATCCAGTCAGTCTCTGCTAATATATTAACGTTATCTTCCAAACAATACTGAAGTGCTCGAGACTTAAACAATGCGCCTGTTTTTGTTTTATATTCAGAAGGCACAACAACTTCTCTGACTCTTCTGTGTTTAGGCAAGTTTAAAGCTTTATCAGTCACAACTTCAATCATAAAGTTCTCCATACCAACATCTATACACATATTCATATTTCTGGATACATTGTCCCTTACAAGCTTAGGGAAATCACCTCTAGTCACAACCCTTATGCAAATGAAAGGAGCAAGCAGTGGAGATCCTTTTAATTTAATTTTCCCTGGGAATGCATTAAATAATGTTAATCCACCAAAATTACATAAAACTTGAGGTATTGTTAGAAATGTAAGGAGTCTCAAAGTATACAAAATAATGGCTCCATAAATGCCGTAGGTTTCCCAAGGATCGATATAAGGCTTCTCTTTGTCATCTAGATTGATAGCACCAGCAAAGACCAAAAAAAAGAATATAAATGATATAAATAGTGTGCAATGAAGTAAATGTTGTACTCTTCCTCTAAGCATTCTGAAACAAAACAGTGGTTAAATCAATAATAGCATTCGTAAACATTTTAACTCGACTACATTGGTTTCAAAAATACGTATCTATTTTTTCGAAATAATATGCACAATCAATATATAGAATAAAATAGTCTTAAGAAATATAACGTACTGTCTAAACTATGCGGTGAGAGTGTTTGAATAAAAATATGATTGATTGATCGTACATATTTATAAAGTATTTTTTCATAGTACAATTTATATATAAAATATTTTTAAAAAACTTACCTTACAATATTCTCGTTGAATTAAAAAAATATCACAGTCGATGGGAACAATGAAAACTAATAAATAACACAATATTTTAAAGAATATAGTATACACAAAAGAAACGATATTGTATATACATTTATTAAAACTAACAATTTAATTTAATAAACGTAAATGTAAGTGAACACCCACTGACTGACATTCAAACGAAGATAAAACAGAAATATAAAATAGTTGATACTTGGTATATTATCAGGATAAGAAATAACAGATAATAATTTATACAGCTAAAGCCTCCAGTACACATTGGGTCAGCGTGGTAAGCACAGACGTAAACACAGGTCTTGCAACTGAGTCCAATTTCAATGGTGAGAGATGAGGTGCGAATGTGCTACAATTGCTAATTCGCAATACCATCCGCTGTACGTACTACGTCGCTGCTATCGAAGCTGATATTTTTCTCTCCCAAGTATTGTGTTATTTAGTCATTAGTTAGATTCATAGTTAGATTGTTTTGTTGAGTTTTGCGGATTTGTTGTTATTTTTGTTTTGTTATTTAACTGTTTTGTTTGGATGTGAAAAAGTGTTCGAACCCGAACCGTAAATAACACAATACTTGGGAGAGAAAAATATCAGCTTCGATAACAGCGACGTAGTACCTTAAGCGGATGTTATTGCGAATTAACAGTTGTAACACATTCGCACCTCATCTCTCACCACCGAAATTGGACTCAGTTGCAAGACCTGTGTATACGACCGTGAACGTACCCCATATTGAAGTTACAAGACCTGTGTATACGACCGTGGTGCTAAGCCAATGCATCGGGCAAACTTGTACAGTCCCGATATTCATGTTTTTGTCATTGATTTCAAGTACATGCTATTCTGTCGAATAAGCGTATTTATTTATTTATTTATACTCTATTGTACACCACAACAGATTTTTTTACAAAAACTTAGACAGCCTAAATAAAAGTAGCATACAATTTTGGGGACCTTATAGCTACATAGCGATCTCTTCCTTAGCTTAGATAATTATACATTTTTAAAATATTTTTATTTTACTTTATTAACTACTTGATCCATTTGATAGCTCTAATTCGCCTTGTTGAATAAAATGAAAAAAAAATTAAAATAATCAATGTTAATTTTCTTTTTGTACCGCACGTAATCTGTAGAGCTTATCTTAATCCTTGCATCATCCCGCACAAAATCTTCTGTGTATATGCCAGTGCTAGACATTCTGGCTGGTATCCTTCTTTAGGCTTGTTAGTTTGAAAGGATACGGGAGCCCCCACCTCACACGTTTATAGCCTGCGGGCATGTGTTTGGTTGAATAGCTGAGGTCTAAATTAAAAATAGCCTCTTCCAATTTCGCTCTATCGCCTCTTTCCAGACTTACGACTAAAACTTCACTACCTACTCTCCGATGAAAGACGGCCATAGATATTCCTCTCTGCTAATCGGAGAATTACCAGGAGCAACCTGAGTGCCACCACCTCGCACGGGGAACAACTCTCCATTGCCAACAAGCACTCCGAAGAGTGCCAACGAGTACCGACTATGTCAAAAGTACGCTACAAGATCTTTACAAAATCTAGCGATACCAAAACTAGTATAAAGTTACTTAATATTAACATTTATTTATTCAATATAAGTAAAATAATAAGTTAAAGACTTAAAAAAAGGACAGTACTTTTTAATAGCCATTCATAAAATTAATATTTTCATCTTACTCACCTTATACATACTTATGAAATTTTTAACCACAGTTGAAAAAAATCAATTATAAAAAAGCAGCTAGAAATGTACTTAGTTCAATGGGTGTAGAGCGATAATCAAGTCGACTCATATTTTTTTATTTTTACTATTCTGAGACAGGTAATCCTTTATAAAATAATAAAAATCTTTTGTTGAAATATTTAAATCCATTTTATAAAATCAGTTAACTAGAAGTACATAGCAAAAAGACAAGAGAAGATTACTTTCGTAAAAATAGAACCGAATCATCAAAATCGATTGATAAAATAAGGTGAATGTTCACCCTTATGTCATAGTCTATATTCATCGTCTCGATATCGATTAACATCACTATTTTTAGTGTCTGTCAAATGCACAATTTTATTTAAGTGCCACAGTGAATTTATTTGGATTTTCATAATACATTATGTTTATTTAACAATTTTTCTTTATTTGCTTAAAGTAAATATCGATTGATTAAAAGTCATAAGACCTATGTCACGATAGTTAAATTTTACTGTACTAACGGGTAAACAATGGTGTGGCGAAGTGTGAGAAATTGTATCTGGAAGAGAAAGTGTCTCAAATAATAAATAAATAACGGGTCGATATGAATATGTCTGTCTCGGATTTGTCTGTGGGATGTCGATTTGCAGATTATTTTGTCATATGTGGGCTCGATTTTGATTCTGGACTAGAAACAGACAGATTATGTGGTATATAAATATTTTATTTTGTTGGATATTGTTATAATTTTTATTTTTTGTGTATTAAATCGTATATCTATAATTTTAGGTGACAATTTACATATATCTCCTCTTGATCGCTCATACAAAGGAAAGGTATTGGCCCACTATCCGGATAATGTTCATAATAACACATTTGATGAACATGCAGTTTGTATGGTAAGTTTTAACAATATAAAAATAATATAATTTTAAGGATGAATAGACATCTCCTAAGTTACTACCTCCTGCACATCTAATCTCTTACACACCCCTTACCTATTACTCATATTTAACACTTCTTTCAATTGGGTTGGTAATGGGGGTCATCCCTCAGTTTTTGTAGATTAACTACACCAGATTAAACACAAGATTTTAATTTTTTTACAGCTTTGTTTACCTGCTAGCCTTCAATTTAGGACTCAAAAACATTCTTTAGAACCAAAGTTTCATAGTTTTGTTGTGACTAGAGAAAATGCGTCAAGATATTATGGATTCAGTCTTATCTTTTATGAAGAAGTTAGAAACAGGAACATATGTAGTGCAATGCACACATTACAGGTAAATATTAACTTGTCAATACAGACAGACTTTGAATATTATAAATAAATTATACACAATTAATTTATGAATATTTCTAAGTATTAAGTTTATCAGATTTACCAAATTCTTACAAGTAGATAGTTATGTATTATAGTTATTTGAAATATTTAAAGGTACTATCAGATTTTACAGTTCTACTTTATATGTATTAATGATTATCATAATTACGTTAATACATTTTATAGGACTAAACTAAATCTTTACAGGCAATGTATATCACTGAACTATCGAGTGGGCAAACTCCTCCAGGGCATAGGAAGGGATCCGGGAAAGAGAGTTCAAGATCATTACCAAGATCCTTTAAGTTGGCCCCACACTCAGGGGCAGCACTTACATATTATGATATAACCAAAGATAAACTCTATGTAGCCAAAAGTATAGCACTCATATGCCAATACCCTTATGTTAGGGTTGCACAGTTATTCTTAGAGAATTTATTTAGGTAAGGTTTTATAATATTATATTTAAAAATATTAATTTTATTTTACTCTTATGTAGTCTTTACATAATTTATATATGAAGAATTATCTGAATTATATAAAAGTATAGAATAAAATATAATGTCTAAATTTCTAGGTCACTACCTAGACAGCCGGGTCCAGGCCTCAGCCCTGAATCCTATGTCTACAACCTGCTGTATGAAGTTCCAGTGCCATCGCCCGGTCAGGCTTTACGTCTGTATGTTCCTCCTTCTGAACCACATCTCGATCCAATCCCAGTTGTAAGTAAATTTAGTAAAAGCTATGGATATATAAAAAATAATAAAAATGTTTAATTGATTACATTTAAGAATTATAGTGATTTACAACATATATTATCTTCATGTAATATTTTGATAATATTTGTTTATCATTTTATTGCCATGCTTAAGCTTAAGTAAATTATAAATGAAAAATTCATAATTCAATTTAATCAAAAACTAAAAATCAACCATTGTGAAAACCTTTTTTAATCCACATATACAATGAATATTTGTGGCAAACACATTTCAATATGACATATTATATATATGTATCTTCTCATAGTGGTCATTATAATTTTTGATGTGATCTCCATTGTGCCTTTATTTACTCATCCTTCAAACCGGAACACATAATTACTAAGTATTTCTTTGGCGGTAGAATGTGTGACGACTGAGTGATATCTACACAGAGGGAAGCTTGTGGTAGGGCAAAGCAAATTAATCTAATATTTGTATGCACTACTGTGTGTCAACTTACTAGACAATTAACCTGCAACATGAAAAATAAGTGAACAATCATAGAAAAAATTACTAAAAGTAATTAACCAGGACAAAATCACAGAGATTGCTATTTATAAACTGTTATATATTTTCAGGTGATAAGAATGCCAAACCCACCTGAGGAGTTACCCCTGTTAGACTATCCTCTACGTGTGATGTTTTCTACTTTGGGTGTTGAATGTGTTGTCCAGTTATTTACATGTGTGCTGCTAGAACATCAAGTTCTTTTAAGATCTAGTGGTGAGTAATCAATATTCTTGAAAATCAATATTGTTTAATATATATGTAGTCCTATATGTTGTTCATGATTCTCGTTTGGTAGTTATATATAACACAATTTATACATACTTTATAAAAAGGAGTCAGGCATAAATTTTAATAATGTTAGACCTGATGTTACTCAAATAATTTTTACTTTAATGATAGAATTTTTTAGACACAAGAAAAGTCTACTTTTTGACAAAACAAATTAACACAGTTAATAAACAATAGCTTCGTATAAGATACAACATGCTAAATAGTCTTAACACCATGATTGTTGCAGTCAATTGAGCACCCTGATATACATAAACTAATACTAAAGTTCACCGTAGCGGTTTTTGAAGCCCAATGACAAATTTTCAAAATTATTCATTGACAAGTAAATTATACTCAAAGCTGATTTTATCAAAATTCGTATAAAAGAACCCAATTCTGTGAATGGGCATAGCACATTGTTGCAGGGCAATTTTTTTAAATTTCAATATAATTATGAAGAATAATTTTGGACAAGCAATGTGTAAATTTCTTATTTCTGCTTTTAGATTTCAACAAACTCATGCTAGTTGCGGAATGCATAGTGTCTCTGCTAGTTCCGTTCTCGTGGGCTCATGTATACGTGCCGATACTGCCATCTCCCCTTTATCATTTCCTCGATGCACCTGTCCCCTTCGTTATGGGTATGTAAAAGAATTAAAATTAAATTATTAAAATATTTTATTGAATATACAGTACGAAGCTAAGAAAGCCTCATTTCCAAACAGTGTAGCTCGTTAGAGCCGGCTAAAGGATTTTTTGGTAAGCGTATCTGCCAATAGAAAATGTAAGCACCACACTCTCGTAATGTACTGGATAGGCAATTCACCAGTAAAACAAATTCAGGTAGGCTGCAGGCTGTAAAAATCTGCTAAATCAGCAGCTTGACTACTGGCAGGTGATTGCCTTGTTGTGTAAAGCTGACTGTACAACTTCTCAACCTTTTCCAACAGCTGAGATTTAGACGTGACGATTCTACCATCCTCAGCTTTCAGCCTCGTCTGTTGGCTCTGCCCAATAGACAGATCTCTGGCGAACACTTTGGAGCCTTTGTTCCGCTCGATGGCCTCTTTAATACGCATTGTATTAAATTGGCGAGTGTCGCGAGTCAGAGACTTTGAAATCCGTCTATTGAGCAGCCGATAACTAGCGGCATCGTCTGAGGACGACAGAATCATTTTCCGCCTTTCCTCCATTAGCTGCAGGGTAGAGATCTTTTTGTTTTCATTTGTATTATTATAATTTACAATGAAGATGACAAAACGAAATACTTATCATCTTAATATTATACTAAGTAACATTATGTACTCATACTGACTGTTGTACTTTTTTAAATTTCATGTCTTGCACTTCATTTCTATACACAGGTCTCCATGCAGACAGCTCAGCTGTCACGATAGGAAGCAATGGTCCAAGAAATATTGCAATTGGATCTGAGGCAGCACTTTGTCTGGTTGACATTGACAAGCCTGATATACAATTGCCTGAGGAGCTCCCAATATTCCCTCACAGGACACCTTTCATTGAAGAACTAAATCATGTCCTTGATAAGCATCAGGTAGATAATAATTAACAATAATTACAATTAAACAATTGTTATAAAGTAAATGTTATACAAACAACTTATATATCTCTTATATACATATATTTTTATTCAACAGTTACATTTGATTTGCAAGTATGCTTAGTAAGTAAATACAAAAAAAAAAGTAACACAATGCTTTTTTTTTTCAGATAAATAGACCCGAAACCGAACCAACAAAATTAGGAGTGCCATTGAATGGGACGTCATACAAGCATATGAATGATGGAATGAGCAGTAGTTGTACATTACCTTCAGGTATTACTTCATGTTACTTGCACATTACTTCAATTGCTCAGTTATATATAATAAGATTTTTTTTATTTTTTTAATTTTAGTTGTAATGAAACTACAAAAATGTGTCTGGATATAGATATTCTCTATTACGATAAATGTCTAAAGGGTCGGTATATACATCACGTATCATACAAATTTAACTCGTGACCACTCACCACCAGGTGGGCAGAACATTTGCCGTCCGCCGAAAAAAAAAATAAAAAAAAATCAGAAAGTACCTAGCCGATGGTGAATAACAGTAACTATTACTGTTATATACAGTCGGTAGAGGACTTCGTGCAAATCGTAGACGGACGAGCATATGGGCCACCTGATACTAAGTGGTCACCAACGCCCATAGACCATCGTTTACATCGCCAATGCGCCATCAACTAAGATGTTATGTCCCTTGTACCTGTAATTACACTGGCTCACTCTACCTTCAAACCGGAACACAACAATACCGAGTACTGCTGTTTTGCGGTAGAATATCTGACGGTGGTACCTACCCAGACGAGCTTACGCAAAACCCTACCACCAGTACTGTCCGTCAAGTACAATAGCTTTGTGGCGAACGTGGAGTGACACAACAGTAGCAGGCACAGGGGACGTAACGCGTGTGGTATCGCAGGTGGGTTGCGGCGCAAGCACTCGTTCCACGACGTGCTGGAGTGGGACGAGAGCCGGCCGCTCACGTCGCCGCCGCCCTCCCCGCGCCGCGCGCCGCGCCGCCTCGACGCGCTGCAGCGCATCGTCGACATCGTCAAGCGCACCGGTACGTGCCTGTCTCCATACACACCCACTGTACTGACACGCCGGCCGCTGCCTGTCTTCATGTAAAACTGTCATAATATACTCAGTGGCGTGCCATTGGGGAGTCCTATGTCCAGCAGTGGACGACAAAGGGATGATGATGATGATATATTGAATATATGTAATTGATTAATCCATCAATTTATCCCATTAATCTTTAACTTCAATCGTATCCTGAGTTACTCTTTGCAAAGATCACACAAACCATCCATCTTTTTTTTTCGGTCTACCGTATATCTTGTAGTCATATTCAGACTTTATTATTTTCTTTTGATGAGGCGTTATTCCATCGCCGTTTATATTATGTTAATCACTTTACTTTTTCAGCTTTTCTGTGATGAGAGCAACTTTCAAACTTCTTTTAATTTATCACGCATTGTGCATCCATCATAGTATTACCTTACCTCGGCTAACCACTAACCATCAGATGGACCGTCTGCTAGTTTGACCCCCAATAACATTTAAAAAAAAGTTAAGATTTGTTTACACAAAGTGTAACTGCAT
The DNA here is from genome assembly GCA_905220585.2 of Nymphalis polychloros. NCBI lineage: Eukaryota > Metazoa > Arthropoda > Insecta > Lepidoptera > Nymphalidae > Nymphalis > Nymphalis polychloros. The sequence continues at coordinate 6,843,853 of HG992245.1, read as the reverse complement.
GCCCCCAGTAGTGTTGTATGCGAGATGAAGGTTCACAATCAAATTTAAATTGTTGACAGTATTCCCATTAAAAAGTTAGATTAATTAATGCAATATATAAAATCTATTTACAGGAGTAAATATAGATGATGTCGACGCTGATACAGTTATGCCGACAACTAAGAAAAAAATACTTAATGACGAGGAGCAGTACAATGAAGATATTCGGTTCAATACTGCAATCAGAGAAACATTTCTAAATAGATTTGTTCACATATTCCTGATGTATGAAAATTTCGTCATAATGCCTGATCAGGTAAGTTTTGTTTGTACTATTTTAATTATAAATAATATATTTTTGTATAAATACGGAACTTATAGAATTGTGATTACAAATTAGATGTGTGGTTTTATGAATAATTGGCGATTGTTTCCAGAAAAGTCTATCGAAGAGATAGTTAAACATAGAACGTAAGTAGATGGTGTAGTGAAGCCATTAGCTTACGTGAAATATCTATAAACGAATACTTAAATACAATATGCATAGCAAACATGTTTTTATATATATTACTATTATATACTAACAAATATTTCAAAAGTGTAATGTATACTTACTAATAAGCGTCAAAATGAAATAAAACGTATTTTATACCTATTTACTTATTATAAAATATTAAAACATCATACACAAAATTAATTAATTAATTAATTGGTTGTCATTTAAAATGCTATTAAGTTAGAACGATTTTAAATGATTCGACATCTAACGTCTGATGTCGACTACCGCCCGTTTGTACATAGTATTTTAATAGCTAATTTCGTAACATGACATATTTTCTGTTACGACAGGACCGTGACTCGTGGCTGTCATCCCGTGAGTCGATGGTTAACTTCGACAAAGCGTCCTTCCTCTCCGACCAACCGCAGCGACACAGGCCGTTTCTATCGCGTTTTCTTGAAACACAAATGTTCGCCACACTCATAGATAACAAGATCATGGCGAACTGGGGCGAGTACGACGCTAATTTGCAGGTCTTCGAACACAGGATTCGCGTCGTGAGGTGAGTCTCTCGACACTTCGCATGTAGTGTGCATTTTTGAGTTCTAAAAAGGTCGTGCAAGATGTTTTACTAACTTTGGGTTTTAACCGTTAACATTCAAACGTAAGAACGCTCGGTGGCACGGTCGACGATCCTAGATTACCGATCGATTCGATTTCGTGAGTAATATTAAAATAAGTTCGCAAACGGGCAACGACTCAAAAACTACTGTCACGACTCGGGCGATCCGCCAGGGCTCACGAGTGCTGAGAGCGCGTTTGTTGCGCGTGTTGCAGACGGCGGCTGGGCGAGGGCGGGCTGGCGACGCGCGGGTACAGCGTGTGGGCGGGCGGCGGCGCGGCGGGCGGCGCGCGCGCGTGCGACGTGGAGGCGGGCGCGCCGGGCGAGCGCCTGCCGCACCGCGCCGCCTACTACCGCGCCTTCCCCGCGCGCCTCGACGCCGCCGCGCTGGCGCCGCCGCCGCCCGCCGAGCGCAGGTCCGCGAGCCGCCGCTAGCCGCGCGCAGCCGCTCTAACGGAATATATCTCACTTGCTATACTATGTTCGAAAATACATAACGTATGTATCGACTTCATATTTTAACGTGATTCGTGTACTCCGCGCGGCGAGGACTCCGTTAGAGACGACTACGTTGCTACGGTATTATTGCGAATGTTACGTGACGGTGCCGATGATGTTAAGCTTTCATTTGTGTGTGCCTAATTTTAAGTTACTCGTCGGTCTGTCGAGACCCCGGGGACGGGTCGGTCGCGATGACGCTTTCGAAAAGCTCGACTTTGAGTCGCACTAGATGTAGACGACCGTGATTTATTTTATTTATGATTCGAGTGATATTATCGTAGACGTTCCGAACGTTCGGCTTAGCACAATGTTTACAACAGTATTTTAATTTACAATATACATCGGGAGTAGCAATGTAGCACTATTTAATGCATGTAAAACACAAACATATTATTTACATATTTTTTTTACTAATTTAAGTAGAATAGGTACGTAGTGATTATCTTATTTAAAATCGCTTATATTTTTATATTCGGTTTTTTTTTTCTGTTATAGTAAATGCATCTCACTCACTTATTAAATCACATAATATTTTTTTTCTCAATCGTAACAGATATTGCACACCTCGAAACGAATCGCTCACGTATAAAATTCTAATTGTATATCGATAATAATAATATTTTAAACAAATGACTACTTCTATCATCAATACTACTAGATAACGGTTCACGAACAAAAACAATACTCAAATGTGGCACTAACTGACTGAATGGAGAAAACGATGTAAAGGTTTAATAATTTCAACCTAAACTATACCTTGTTCCCGAGCAAAAAGTGCAGTTTAGATTGAATTAACATTCACTTACGATCTTACGCCATAAATGACAGAAAGAGATGAGAAATGTACAATTTATTTTGTTCCAAATTCAACTTTATTTCGTAAGCAATAACGCAGATAATTACAGACATATCATTTTACTTACGCCATTGCGGTGGTTATTTTCACAAATTATGACGTTTTAACGTTGGTTATGATTGGACCATACTAATTTGAAATAAGTACACAATCGAATTCTTGATTTTGATTCGCTTACCGGTAATCTAGTACATTATTGATCGAAGAATGACTAAGATCGAAAAAATATAAGCTCAATTGCGCGCAAATGTTATAAATTAGTTAAACGATAACAATGTTTGGGATTGATTTTTATTTTTTCTCTTCCAATCCATTACTATTTATTATTACAAAGCGTTTAAACGTAATATTGATCGAAAAAATTAGGCTCTATCAGGCCCTCTATTTTAAGCCTTCCTTGAGTGACTTAACAAAACCGGACACGGTGAGAAAAACAGTATAACGTATAAAATAATGGAGATAAAAGTTTTATTGAATATCAATGATATATCTTTATGTATAATAAACGACATTCTTTTATTATTTATTTAATTATATCCACTATATTTTAACCTCCAAAGTTCCGATAACAACTGAATAATTAATGCTCATTCAGAATCTCGACCAATGATATCGTTTCAATTCAATGTCAAATTTGTTTATTTGACTTTATTAATCTTGTGGTTGAAATATATGGTGGCTATATATACATTAACTACCTATGTCTAGAGAATGAGTTATTTAAACAAATGCATGTTTATCGTGAGGAGCATGCGATTATGTTTTTTCATAGAATATATGTTTCGTGATAGTATTATGTATGATTATCTCATTATTTTTTAATTACATGATGACTTTTGAGTGTGCGGCTAGGATAGGTGAAGTGCTTTTATACTTTTTGTATAAATTTTAAAATATCGTTGTATTCTTATGTATAAGAGGCAAAAATATATATTTTATTTGATAAATTCTCATTAAATTAAAATTCCTTGCCTTCTAGTACAATTTTGTTCAATACTCGTTTTAAGCATAAATAATTACATAGTTAATATATTTAAACTTAAATGATAATTATTTCTAAAGTGGTTATTACAACGTGGTAGTTAAATAAATAATATCATGCAAATTATGAATCTCGTAATTCGACTTGTTTTTTTTTTAGACCTAGTAAGTTTGCTCAGAGCATTTTATTTTATTGTTAAGATTAATTATTTTAGTTAAGTTAAAGTCTTCCAGTCTAGAATTGTTTAACATCCGTTATAGTATTTAAATTTTATACATGTTTAAACAGTTATAACATTAAATACATACTTTCAATATAATTAAAATAAAATTATTATATATTATATCTATAGGATCGTTTACAATACCAGCACCCTCTTAAGTTTGAAGCAAAAAAGTTTCATGGTTTTATACCTGGTACAAATCAAATAAGATAACGTATGTAGCCTCTTCGAATCGAAGAAGACGAGATATTTTATTTTTTTTTATTTTGGCATTGTAAGATAAATGTTAACCATAGCTTACATCGCCAACTCGCCACCAATCTCGGGAACCAAGATGTTATGTCCCTTGTGCCTGTAATTACACTGGCTCACTCACCCTTCAAACCGGAACACAACAATACCAAGCACTGCTGTTTTGGGTTTTGTATATCTGATGAGTGGTTGGTACCTACCCAGACGAGCTTGCACAAAGCTAGCAAAATATGTATAAATAATGAATGTTTGTTTGCCCTTCAGTTACATAACTTGCGTAAAAGTTTCTGACAACTTCGTTCAATATTTGGTACGATTAGTTACAGATTGTTTGCAAAATAAACTTTGCAACTCATTATTTTGCAAAAAAAGAATCTATATAGGAGCCCTTTTATCCTAATTTGCAAGTTTGGTCTTCTTTTTAGTATGCAGTAATTTTATTATGCCAAACATATAACTGCACACTCCTCAAACTTGCTTTTCTCTTTATATTGTTTACAACTGTTACTAGAACGAGGAGGCTGTTAGTATTTAAATAAATCTATAAGTATATAATAATAATTTATAAAACCCAGGTTAACATTTTGAAGGTATCGATAACAAGAATATTATTACTGCTAATCATGACATTGTAATAAAGCCTATATATGATGGTATAAATAAACGATTTAAAATATTTTTTTTAATCTTGCTACAAACTCAAACAGATCTTATTCAGTTACTTAATGTAGAATATTAAAAGAATTTGATTACCTTATGACCAAAAAAGTAATTAGTTGGTCTTCTACAGATAATATATTATAGTGTTGCTTCCAAGTGTTGTGATATAAAATGCATGGTTGTTTTAGTTTGAGGTTTTATGTAAATGCATATTTTTGTAAATGTTCTGTGCGATTTAATTTGCATGTTATATAAATGTACTTGTGAATGTTTTGCTCATTCTATAATGGATAGCTCATATTTTGCAAAAATAAATACACAGGTATAATAAAACGAATTATTGTATTAATTTAGTTAATAAATAGATTGAATTTATGTTTTGTATTTGAGTGGGCATGCTTTGTTAACATCGCATGTTTATTATATGAAAGCAATTGCTATATATATCTGTGCAATTTTTATTATAAGTAATTTTAATGTTTTATTTTTGTGTTTGTTTCCTGTCCATGAAAGCTATATTATATAATAATATATTCTCATATATGAAAACCTCACACAATAGGCAGGTGTTAACAATGTAAACTCAAATAGAGTTATAAATGTTTATGTAGAAAATCATTAATATATAAAAATAAAGTTATTAAAATCCATATTTTTGTATTTTAAATAACTCAAATTTTCCAAAAACTCTTTTTTTATAATTTTACTCAAGGCTTGAAATAAATGCTATAAAATACTATAAACATGAATTAAGTAAAACTTATATTGCATTTATTCAAGAACTCATTTAGACTGCCACAAACTGACGCATAAATTCTTTTTATTAGTTGTGTAAAGTAAAAGTAGATTGCTTCAAGCTTTATTAGCTTCTGTAAATATATAATCGGAATTTATAATTAATAAGTAATTTTATTATAAATTACTTAATAAAAACTTTTATGTTACAGAACTAATAGTTTGAAGCGTATTAAGAATGCGAAATGGCAGGCGAAAGACTGTCCACCAGAATTATTGCTTGGGGATATTGGTAGACGATTATCGACCGAGGTCACTCCAGCTGCGATTGCCCAAAATAATAGAACTTTCGTCGAGAAACTACTAAAGGTACAAAAATACACAAGACTAAATAAAAAAGCCATAAGCTTCAAAAACTACACAGTAAAGATTAATTAACAAAAATATTAGATCGTCCTAAAATATTTAGAGATTTTTTCTTTTTAATTACAAAATACATGTCTACATACATATATCATGTGATTAAAAAAATGGTTTCGAGAAACATAATGGCAACTATATATTTAACAATTATACGCCAAAAATATAAATCTGCTACGTGTCAATATCGGTACGAATTTTCCAGAACCTTACATTATAATTTACATACTAAATAAAACCACAGGTTTACGGATTTAGAAGATTATTCGTTTTCGGATTTGATTTTCAATTGGATGTAATTTACCTACAAATATATACCTTTATATTTAGCCATTAATGATTGTATATAAATTACAATTATTAATGGCTAAATATAAAGCGATAACACTTTGATATTTCTGATTAAATACTCAATAAACCACAAGCTGAGAGAATATTTTAGTAGATAAGGTAAATTTTCAGGAATGCAAAAGTAAAACTAAAAGGATGCTTCTCGAAAAGATGGGCACTGAGGAAAGCGAATTGGGCTTGGGAAGCGAAGTTTCTATAACAGGAGTTGAAGAAAGTACGATGATAGCGTCTCTATGTGACCTCCTTGAGAGATTGTGGTCGCATGGTCTACAACATAAGATGGGAAAATCGGCGCTGTGGATGCACCTCACCAACTACCAAGAGTTGGAACAATGCAGCAACTCTACTAAACCTATTGACCCGAACTATCTCACACCCGGTATGTCTAAAGATTTATTATTAATATATTTTACCTCGATACCAAAAAAACATAATTGAAATATGGAATGGTATATCCTGTTTAACACAGTACTAAGTTCATATTAAAAAAAAAAACATAATATGTATGCGACAATTGGACCCATAAAATGTTACGAAGTCAGCGAACATTAATGTTAATGGGGCTTTGTGCAAGGCGACCCAGACAGGGTGGGTAACACCCTCTCATCATTATATTATACTGCCAAACAAAAAAAAATTAAAGGTTGAGTGAGACAGTGTAATTATAGGCACAAGGGACATATCTTCCTCACTAATCTTATATCCCAAGTGGGACATTGATGTGATTGGTTGACAAATGTTTTTATGCTGTAAAATATATCCTGCAATAAATGTCCAATATATTTTTATTAACAATTTTATGTGTTATTTAAATGAAGAATGATTATGCCTTGGTCTATAATTTAATGGCAAAATGTAAATTATGTCTTGGTTTATAAGTCTTTTGTACTTGTTATCAGTAACAGCCTGTGAATGTCCCACTGCTGGGCTAAGGCCTCTTTTCCTTTTTTTGAGATGGTTTGGAGCTTATTTCAGTGAAATTTGTCACATGCAGGTTTCCTCACGATGTTTTCCTTCACCGTAAAGCACGAGATGAATTATAATCACAAATTAAGCACATGAAATTCAGTAGTGCTTGCCCGGGTTTGAACCCACGATCATCGATTAAGATTCACGCGTTCTTACCACTGGGCCATCTCGGCTTTCTTATACTTGAATAATTGTTATAATTTAATAGTTCATTTAAGTTAAAAAATTTACATGTCATAAATATAGTGACTAAACATATATATTATGTTTAAAGCAAATAAATGGAATTGAATTGATAGATACGTAATATTTCTATGAACAGTGGTGACCACCAGTTTAGCTACTTATTTTAAGAAAGCACGCACACGCATGACTGAAATCTAACAGGAAGACATTACATGACAAAAAAGCTTACACTTACATGATAAAAATCCATACAGTTAGGTAGTATTTATTGATGCAAAGCAGAATGTATAATTTTAATTGTATTTAATAACAATACTATTTCATTTAATTGCTGCTACACAGTAAGAAATATTTAATACAATTTTATTGTTAAGTTTTTGATATGGGTATATACTACAAAAATTGACAAAAGGAATTATTGTAACTATATTTGCGTTAATTAAAACATGCAGCTTTGGCCTGGTGTGTGTTACGGAAACGTCTGGATTGTGAGTATATGAAATAACTATCGATTAATGTTCATATAAGGAAAATATAACTACAAGTCAGTTAAATTATCATTAATTTATTAACAAATATTATACACTAAATATAATCCATTGTTATTATAACGCATTCTAGATTTATCATCTGTGGGTGCGGAAGTAGAAGCGCAGCAGAGCACAAGTGGCAGTAGATCGCGGGACAGCTCTCGCGGCGGCTCGAGGGACAGCTCGCGCGATCGACTCAGTAACTCCGGCACTTTGGAGAGAAAGTCTTCTCAGATACCCAACCCTCTGAGACCACTGCCAGAAAATCTCACGTTTGATATGAGGTTTACAAACTTGTTTTACTTATTAACATTAATAAAACTAGTATTTTTTTCTTTAAATTATCCTTTTAGTGATTCCGTTATTGTAAATAGACAATGCTGTACTTAATCAGCCATATGAGGTATGATAAACGTACGTTAACATAAAGGGCCCAACTCACAAAAACAATAAAGTCGTGGTGGGTACGCAAAAAAATGCCGTGTAAAAATAATCGATACTTAACAGTCAGTATGAGGATCTCGAAGTGAAAGGATATGATATTTTATCGACTAATTTTATTTATACTACACACCTATACATAGCTAACAATTTAATTATAAATTAACAAATTTAAATTTTGACACAATTCGTAGATAAAAGGAAATAATAAAAAAGTTACTAGTACTTTACCTTAACTGTTCTTTGAACTATGACCTGATTATTGTTATAAAATTATCCAAGATGAGGTTTCATTTAAGATATCTCATAAATTCATAACCATGAAATGTAATTTTAAATTTTAGGAATGTACAAGCAATGACAGACATAAAGACAGAAATAGGCTACGCACGAGCCTGGGTAAGACTATCGCTCGAGAAGAAATTGCTGTCAAAGCATCTTCGAGAACTATTATCTGATACTACTTTATTGCGGTCTCAGTACAAAAGAACGGCATTTTTGCGATGCGAGGAAGAAAGGGAACAATTCTTATACCATCTTTTGACGCTTAACGCTGTGGATTATCATTGCTTTACCAATACTTACCCTACTACTAGTGAGTATTAAAAAAAATTGAGTTTCATATTTTGTGTAGTTTAAGAAATTTCAAAGAATATTGATGGAAATTATCCTAGATAAATTTTCTTGTTAAAATTATGTTCGTATAACCAACAGAGTTGCCATATCGAGTACTAATTGTGCCATCCCGTAAAGCAAGCCAGACTACTGCTAATTGCTGGCTCTCTATATCCGGTGCAAATGGCGAATCAACGCCTAAAATCCCTATACCAAGGAACACCAATGAGTTCGTATTTCATGTAAGTACTCAAACATTCTGCGTTCTAATTAAAATTGCGTTTTTGATTACATATATGAATCGTATTCGAAATATTATATCATACTATTTAAATAATGATAAACTGGTATAAATAAAAGTCTAGGTTGGTTTCACGTAATAACCATTTATTCTACCACCAAACGTCAATTCTCTGGTTCGGCAACTCTCTCTCTCTCGCTCTCTGGTGGGTGAGCCAATGTAATAAAAGGCTCAAGGGACATATCATCTTAGATCCCCTGTCTGTTAGCGCAAAGATAGTGAAGTTACTTATATTTTTTACAGTTATATAATTTAATTATAAATATATTTTATTTGCAGCATAAAAATTTGGGTATACTCTCAACTCTACGCATCGGTCACGATAATTCCGGTTTATCTCCAAGATGGCTTCTAGATCAAATATATGTGAGGAATGAAGTTACAGGTCATACGTATACGTGAGTGAAATAGTCCTAAAGTTACTTTTTCAAGTCAATTAGAATTAAAAGTAGATATAGTGCGCGTACTATGATAATGGGATAGAACTTTGTTAAATTAGAAATATCGAAAAAAACAGTTCTCGAGCGAAGGAGCGTTAGCAAAGAATTTCTTGTAAATCGTTATCCAACTGATAAAGCCAAAAGGGTAATAAGATTACATTACATACATATGTTCAACTGAAAGAATAATTTCGTGTGATTGACTTTTCAAAAATTTACCTCTCTCTCTCTACATATTATTCTATTAAATAATCGTTCAACCATAAATGACTAAAATATCGCAATTGTAAATCACAAGCAAACATTCTCATTTACCGCTACCGGGCGGACCGCGTGTCTCAGTTGCTAAAAGTCGGTTCCCCTTCTGATATCGCGATCGGACCTTAACCATACCTTACTTAACGGCATTTTTAATAGAATCGAAAAGTTGTAAGAAATACGTACTAAGTGTATTGTAGTAAATGAGTCTAAAGAAAACTCAATGCATGTAAAATTAATAGCTCTTTATTTGACGTGCGTATAGGTTGAGTATTTAAATTCGTCTGCTTAATGACATGGCGAAAACGATTAACCAACAATTAGATGTACATAACTTGAGTATTGTGTGGGTACCGTCTACCACGATGACATATGGTCACATGCGTATAAACAAGTGGTAATAAGATTGCCATGCTTTTATGACAGGCGCTAACACTAAGTTTTTTAGAGAAAAAAAAAAACACTAGACAGACACATCCTCGTTTTTCGTTCACACATCTAACGGCATGGTTAATCCCGTCCCCCGATATAAATTCTCCCGCCATTAGCTGAAGTATTCGTAATATATTTTTGAATGTAGGTTCCCCTGTAACCGCTGGCTGGGCACGGGCGTGGACGACGGGTCGACGGAGCGCGTGGTGGTGGCGGCGCGCTCGCGGGAGCGCACGCCGCGCACGCCCGCGCCCGTCGCGCTGTCGCCCACCACGCACCTGTCCACCTCCACCATACAGCACATGATCGGTGAGCGCCCCACCGCCACCGCACGGAGACGTCCCTTACATACGATGCGCCGCGAACCTTGCGAACTAGGATGTTATGTCTGTTGTAACTATTCGCTCCCCCGGGCTCGCTCACCCAGATGAGAGGGTGGTGATCTACTAGGACGGGTCTGCACAGAAAGTTGCTAAAATTAGTCGCTCCCATTTTTCAGTAGAACCGCGTAAACCCGTCGCCATTATTAATACAGTAGACTCAAAGCTGACGATGCCGAAGCCTCCTTATTGATTCTCAAAAATCTGCTACCGGTAATAAACACAACACAGCTTTTCATGTGGCTCGAACGACACAAATACTAAATATAATTCTGCGCTATGCACATATATGTATAACAATATAATTATAACGTTTTTCTTGCAGGTGATTGTGTGAATGCAATAGTTAAATGGCATTATCAATCTAAACGTGAAAAAGACGCTAACTCACTGAGTGTGCTGCTATGCGGAGAAAATGGCTTGGTTAAATGCTTGGAGCAGGCCTTCCTATGCGGCTTTAAGTCTGCTCGGCTTTTTGGCAAAAATCTTTTTATTTGGGACTATTTTGGTAAGGAAGTCGTTGGCAAAATTAATGTTCTTATATTGTATCTTCCAAAACCTCTTTTTATGTATTATATGTTTTATTATCAGTTCCATTTATTTTGGTTTTTCTTTTTGACCTTTTATATTTGCGGAAATTATTTATCTTTAAAATTGACTTATCATTTAAATAAATTATTATTATTATTAAAAAATATTTTGCTAAAAACGTGTTTTGTTACAGCACGTGTAAAAGACGAATTCAAGATGAGCCTTTGTGACGAACCAAACGTACAATCTAATAAAGGTTGCGGCGTCGCTTACAATTGCAGACAAGATCAGGAACATAGAGCAATATGGAGATGTTACTGCCATCTCATGGATGAAATAAACTCTGTGGGACGTTCACTCGGAAAAGATGGAAAATTCCAACTGTTCATTTGCCTTAGTTTAAGGTAAAATACATAATTATTTTTTGCAAAGTTATTTTAGATTTGACATTTTGGCATATTTCTCATCTCACGATATTTGCTCTTAGCTATGAAAAAGGTGCCATAATACAAAACATTATTTCCTTCACAGAGAACACTGGCTCCATAGGATGTTAGTGCCAATGTCGATGACGCGCGTCACAGCAGAAATGTACGAAGAGCAAAGTTTCTTGCGCAAGCGCGGTCTACTCACATTTCTCAGACAAATACTCGAACCTTTGGATGAATTTGATATAGTTCTAGAAAATTCTCTCACTCAAGGCATTTAATTCCTTTCAGATTTATAATATTTTCGTATTTCAGATATAGATTATATTTGTGATTTTGTCAAAGTATAACGGAAACTTTAATATTTTCAATGTTACGGTAGTAGAAAAGAGATCATTATTTCAATATTTTTGGGAATGCTAAAGATGAAAAAAATATATTATAACAATACATAGTGCATAAGCGGAATAAAATACTCGTAGGATTAATTTCAATAATATGATTTAAGACACTCATAATCTTATGAATTTATTTTAGTTATTTGGGTCGTTTTTATATACACTTTTTATTATATTTTATTATTGTTAAGTTTTACTTGCCAGTAAATCCAAAGATTGACGATACAAACGTCTATTTATGTTTAGTTTTAAATTTTAAGATTGAAATCAAGTAAATTTTGTTTTGTTTTATCATTCGATTTGGTAGAGTTGTTTTCAAACGAATTTTTATTTTATGTAGTGCTACTACAAAGATAACTGCCATTCATTAGCAATTTAGACAAGCTAGTTTCAAATCACCTATCTGTGGTAAATAGGTTTCTGTGATAAACCATTTTTCAAAGACACAGAAATTATTTGATCTCATGATATTTAAGATAAATTTTAGATGCTTCAAATACCCATGATATTAAAATCAAAAAACTCTAAATTACCTAATTCTAAGTGAGTTCAGTAATTCGTTAAAATATAATAAAAATACAAAAATGATTGATATATTTAAAATCGCGTTTTCATTATAATTCATAACTACATCAACAACCTCAAATATTATATCAATTCAATAATTATATCAGTTGTCAGGACAAAATTACCGAATCCTAGACGCATGCACAGTGCAATTAATAAGTCAATAAACAAAAAATTATAACATTATACCGCCAAATTAGGATATACAAAAAACTTCCATTCATGAATATTTATATTTTGTCTTTGTAGTGATTTTATCTTGTCTCTATCAATATAAATATAAAAGCGTGACATTTTTTTAAAATACTATTATCGCAAAAGTTAAATCTTATTTTTTGAGACTAAAATGTATGAATTGTGTGATAATTATTTTTCAACGCCGCGTATTTATAGCCAGCTACAAAATTAGTTTATATTCTATAAAAACTCCTTTTATATTACAAGCTTTAATTTAAACTGTTGCCCATACATGTCGATCAAGTCTTACAAATAAAATTGTAACCTATCCCACCCATGATTTTTTAGATTGTTTACTTACGTACTTGGTGCTGATAACAGCACAATCTAATATTGATATTATTAATGCTTAGTTGTACACAGATTTATTTAATCTGTGTGCAACTCAAAGCATAAATAAAAGCTTGTATTTAATAATGTTTTAATTACTTTAAATTAGATTATGATGCTAACTTTTTTTTTATCTGAACATATAAATATATTCTCTTTTTTAATCTGGATTAGTTTACAAAAAGTAAAAATAAACATAAAGAATCGATATTAAGAACTGTGTTGTCTTAAAACAAAAAAAATCTCAAATTCGCATTTAATATGGTCGTGTCGTACTTGCTTAAGACTATATAAACATTATATGTTAACTCAGATTATTCTCCCAATTTAACTGAAGATCTTTGTTTATTTGAGATTATAATTGTTAGTGATTATTATTAGAATTAAGTTCTTAGCAGATGAACTTTTATAAAAAAAAAACTTTGGAATCTCATTTTTTATCTTTAACTTTTTATATTTACAGTTTGTTATATTTTACTAAATTCATGTTGTTATTTGTACTTTTATTATTTAAAAAAATGAATGAATTTATTATAATAATAGACGACGCACTCTATAATGTAATAATGTAACCCGCACAAAGTTAAACAAAACATATTAATTATTTTATTAGTTCAAGTATAAATACACAATAATACACAACAGCCTGGGTTACTGTTTACTGATGGAGATCTAAGACTATAATGTAGACCCAGTTACTTGAATGAATGAATATATTCGAGAACACAAATCTGACAATTTTAAGTTTCCATCTTATTACAAAAAGTTTCAACAAACTAAGTCGTGTTTTAATCTGAATTAATGTAATTAAAGAAAAAAATAACTGTCGAAAACGGTGATTCAAAATAAGCCGCTTAAAATATAATTTTGTCCACATTAACATGTTACACACTCATAACATATTACGGGGAGGCTTTCGTCCAGAAGTGGATGCAAAAGGCTGAAAAAAAAAAATATTACACTTTATAAAATTGTTAGAAGTAGGTACTTACATGTTTTTATGCTTCTAAATGAGAATGACTGAAGTTATATAATATTGTGTTTGTCTTGATTTCTTTTAGTAAATTAGTAACTTCGGCTGAAACTGTTAATATAACTATATACGATAATGCCAACATGACAACTTATTAAAATTTAAAAGAATTCAATTTGGTGATTTAAAAATTTTAAATATAATATCTAATCTCGTGAGTAATAAACTAATTTCAATGACACAATTTACCAACACTAATTACATCCATACTTTGAATTTATGAAATATATTTCATTTCAAAAAGTTAGTAAAACGAAAGTACACTGCTAGCATAGTAAAGTATAATAAATAAATAATAGAGTGGTTTGTGTGACAGAGATATGTACTATTATGTATTTGTTAAAACAGAAACAAAAAAAACAATTGTTTTGTTAACAAGAGTCTTAGTTACAAGTGTAATTTAATTATAAACCTGTTTTGTTTTATAAATTAAAACAAAAATTTAATATCTTATCATTGTAAATTTATTCTTATTAGCTGTATTTTATTGTTATTTGTAAAGCCGTCCAGCACGGTTGTAAACATGTGCGTTGTATAATATGCCGTCTTTTTGCGTTATAATACGTTGATTTTGTGCCAAATTATGACAACAATAAAATTATATTCCATTAATATAGTCGCACTAAATGTGAAAATCATATCGATTAGTACCAACTCTGCTATTGTAGGAAAAAATACTAATAGAACTATAATTTAGTTTATACTGTGTAAAATATGCGCTAAGCCAGTTAGTAATAGCCTGTTTCGTGTAATAAACACTTTTAGAAACTGGCAGCCATTTCTTTGTTTCTTTATTGTTAATTAAAAAAAATCAATCACTATGATCTGCTTTTTTCTGGGCTAAAATAGGATAGCTTATGTGTGATGTAACATATGTGTTACATTTTTATCAAATTTAAGAAATACATCTTTAAACCCATCTTAAAAACCTAATAAGATCATAATTGACTTTATTTTCTCAAGCATATTTCTATGTATAACGTATGTGTTAATTTATAATATGTACGTTTAGTATATGTATGGTAATGTTTGCATACGATAAAAGAACCAAAATCGATAGCCTTCATTTTGAAATTCATTAGAATTGATACAGTTGTATGAATATTACATTTACATCATAGATATCGAAATATGGAACTGCCATATAATTAACATAATATACCAAATAAAAATAATTTTACCGAATACGCACTGGTGTAACGGTCGTAATTAGCACTTGGAAAGGAGATATTAAAACAAAGACCGAATTATTTACAAAATACAGCATAAATAGTAAAAAATACTTTCGGCTAGTGTGTTTTTTAAGTAACAATAATATCTACAATTCTATCAAATTATCTATATTCAAATAGACCTAAAGTTTTGTCACGTATTTGAAAATTATTAAAAAATATAAATAATGGTCGAAATTTTACGTTAAAAACAATGACATCAGTGTACAGGTCAATATATATATATTTGTTTGAGGCATTATTAGTAGATACGTATACTTATCTATACATTCCCAGGATGCTTGCTAATATCTTCTACATAATTCGATATCTAATGATCAATATTTTATGAACTTCTTGAATTAGAAAGAAATCGTTTATGATGTAGTCGAATCTTAAAGCATTTAGCTTAATTGATTGTTTGTTGTGATATTTCTTTTATCTGCAATTAGCATCGATACCAAAGAATATAACATTGCCTGTATTAGGTAACATAAACATAATAAACGGATTATCTGGTTTTTATTTTATTCAACTCCCAAAATCTCCTGATATCTCGCTGAACTAAAATTCTCTAATTATTCCCTTATTAATGTAAAATAAACTTATTAATTAATATAATCAAGCAGTAATCTTACTAATTGTATAATAAAACGCTTTATCATAATTAAGAAAATTTAATAGATTCACAAAAACTAGCGTAAATTAATTAATCAATATACATGATGAAATATAACTTTACTTGGTAATAGGGCTTTAGGAAAACCCGTCTTAAGATGAGAGAGCCAGTGTAACTACATACAAGAGACATATAACATCTTAGTTCCCAAGGTTGGTGATGCATAGGAAAAGGATGATAAATATTTCTTACAGTACAAATGTCTATAGGCAGTGGTGGCCATTTGCCTATAGCTTGAGAATATAATATTAGATTAACTTTAATTGATCAGACGACATAACAAATAATACCGATTAACGATTATTATATTTTTGCGTCAATCTGAATAGATTGAAAGTGTGACGCATATTATTGATGCCTTTGCTTTGTACAATTGCATCAAACTCGCGAGTCGCGACAGTCACAACTCGCCGCTTAAACAGAGATGGGTGGACGTTGGATTGTCATGTTATCATCATCATTGCAGTTATTAAACGCTCCCGCCGATCACAATTATCAAAATCGTCTTTATCTCAAGAAATTCTTAGTCGACTTAATTATAAGTACTATTTTATTTTGTGAGGTATAATGGATATCATGGAATTATTTACTCCCTATTTTCCGATGTTTCTAATAATTTTAACGTTATACATATAAATGCCCAGAGTATACCTGCACATTACCCTGATATGTTATCTTCTTTTCAAATTAATAATTTACATGCAATTTTAGTTTCAGAGTCTTGGCTTAAGCCATGTTTACCGTCAACAGCCTATTCCCTTCCTGGATTTCATCTGATCCGTAATGATCGTAAGGCAAGAACTGGTGGTGGTGTCGCCATTTACCTAAGACCACATATACCTTTTTCTATTGTAAGTTCTTCGAATTCGAATACAGTTGGTGAGCCAGAGCATCTTTTTATTGAGGTTGTCCTCTCTCACTCAAAGTTATTACTGGGTGTATACTACTGTCCGTCGCAGAATATTGATTACTTTTTATCCTTTGAGAACTTACTAGAGACATTTACTCCTTTGTACCCTCATACCGTAGTAATGGGGGACTTTAATACTTGCCTTCTCAGGAATGACTCTCGATCATTACGCTTATCCTCCATCATCAATGGAGTTAATCTAAATGTTCTGCCACTTTCTGCAACTCACTCCTTTCCAAATTCTACCCCCTCCTTACTTGACCTGATTTTTGTGTCATCGCTTGCTCATGTTGAAAAACATGGGCAATGTGCTGCACTTGCTTTTTCATACCATGATCTCCTCTTCCTTTCTTATAAAATTAGACCCCCTAGACCTAAACCTAGAATTTTCCTGCAACGTAATTTTGGAGGAATGTGTGTGGAGCGGTTGCGTGAGGATGCTGCAAAAATAAACTGGCTGGAAGCTTTGAACGGTGTAACGGTTGATGAGCAAGTCAATATTTTTAATTCTCTTCTAACTCAACTGTACGACGTTCATGCTCCTATTAGGCGCGTACGAATTAAGCATTTGCCAGCACCTTGGATAACACCCGAAGTTAAAGAACTCCAGAGGAAGAAAAATTTGGCAAAAGCGAAATATAAGTTCAATCCCTCAGATAAGAACAAATTAAAGTATAAAAAAATTCGGAATCGTTGCAACTTGCTGTGTAGGGATACTCATCAAAGGCACATTTTTAAATCTGTTGTTGAAGACGACAACACTTCCAGAGTCTGGAAATTTCTCAAATCTCTTGGAGTTGGCAAATCACATACTCATACGTCCACTAGTAATCTAGATCTCAACCAACTTAACCATCAATTTGCATCTTCAACTACCATAAATAGTACAACAAAATCTAACACTTTAAATCTTCTTTCTGCTTCTACAACTCCGACTTCCTTGCCCTTTACTTTTCTTGATCCTACCGAAGGAGATATTAAGAAGAATATCTTAGCTATAAATTCTGATGCCGTTGGTTCTGACTGCATTAGCCGTAAAATGATCCTTCCTATTATTGACTATTTAATTCCTGCTATAACAAGCATATTCAAGACTTCCATTAGTTCCTGCACCTTTCCTACTTCCTGGAAAGACGCTCAAATAGTCCCTCTACCTAAAAAAAACAATCCTACGTCATATGGTGATTATCGTCCTATTTCCATCCTTCCATTTCTTTCTAAAGTCCTTGAGCGTCTTTTGTATCAACAACTTAACCTTTACCTGTCTTCCTACAACCTGCTAAATCCCTTTCAATCTGGTTTTAGATCTGGCCATAGTACGGTTACTGCATTAGTTAAGATTACTGACGACATCAGGCTAGCTATGGATAACCAGGAACTTACAGTTTTAACATTGCTAGATTTTAGTAATGCGTTCAATACAGTCGATTTTGACATACTCCTGGCTATCCTTAATTCTCTTAATATGTCTCCAACGGTAATCAAGTGGTTTTATAGCTATCTTAATGGTCGACGTCAGCGCATACGAGCTCAGGATTCCTACTCAGACTGGCTGACGGTAAGTGCTGGTGTCCCCCAAGGAGGTGTTTTATCTCCTCTTCTTTTCTCAATTTTCATAAGCTCTGTAACTCAAAATATTTCTTCTTCCTACCACTTGTATGCCGATGATCTCCAAATTTATACCCATTCAAAAATTTGTGACATACCTCAAACTATTGAATCGATTAACTCTGACTTAGACAAAATTTCAAAATGGAGTTTATCTTTTGGTCTTAAAATCAATCCTGTTAAGAGCCAGGCTATTATAATTGGTAGTTATAAATTATTGCCGAGGGTAGACTATTCCCTTTTGCCACCTATTATCTTTAACAATACTGTAATTCCATTAAGCAACAAAGTAAAAAATTTAGGTATATATATAGATCAAAACTTCTCGTGGATGTCACAAATAAGTGAAGTGAGCAGGAAAATGTTTCACTCGATTGGATCCATCCGTAGACTACGTAACTTTCTACCAATTCCTACCAAAATTGCGTTAGCTCAAACTATTCTCCTACCCATCCTTGATTATGCTGACACCTGCTACCTTGATCTTAGAGAGGAGCAATTAAATAAACTCGAGCGTATTCAAAATCTCTGCATTCGATTTATATTCGGGCTTCGTAAATATGACCACATTTCCGAATTTCGCAAAAAACTCGAGTGGCTCCCAATCCGTCTTCGCAGGAATACTCATATTCTTTCTCTTCTCTATTCTATACTTTTTCATCCCAACTCTCCTCACTATCTTAAACACCGATTTGAGTTCCTTAAGGACTCGCACGGCCGAACTCTGCGATC
Organism: Nymphalis polychloros; assembly: GCA_905220585.2. Taxonomy (NCBI): domain Eukaryota; kingdom Metazoa; phylum Arthropoda; class Insecta; order Lepidoptera; family Nymphalidae; genus Nymphalis; species Nymphalis polychloros. The sequence continues at coordinate 6,824,557 of HG992245.1, read as the reverse complement.
TGGTGATAATCTTATCCTTAAAATTCCTTCTCACTCTTCTTCCTTCTATACTAACTCCTTCTCTGTCCAAGCAGTTCGCCTTTGGAATACCTTACCACTTTACTTAAGACGATCCCAGTCTATCAACACTTTTAAAATCAGACTTAAGACATATTATTTGTCTCAATAATTGCCAGTTCGGATGTTGTTTTATCAACTGTCGTATTTTATTGCTATTTATTATTATATTTATCTTAATTACGTATTTTTATTCATATATATATATATATATATATATATATTATGTATGTATATAGGTATAGTTTATTTATACATATATTTATGTATATATATTTATATATATATATATATATATTTATATATATATATATATATATTTATGTAGACATTCGTAAATATATAGTATACAATGCATGAATATTTATTTACACATATTTATTTAAAAAGTAAAATTGATCCTGTGCACCTCCTTACCGCGTTATTCTTTTCGTGTCCTCTACCCAAAGGTTGTCTGGAAGAGATCGCTCTTTTAGCGATAAGACCGCCTTTTGTACTTATATTACTACTCTTCTTAAATAGCATTTATAATTGTATGTTTCTGTTATCTTGTATGTGTACAATAAAGCATATTCTATTCTATTCTATTCTATTTATGAAACAAAAGAACCGTTTTTAACTTATTAAGACCGCGTGGGATTTCTCAGTTGACTAGCAATTCCAATTGTCTGAAAGAAGAATGTTCTAGTCCCAGTAAAGACAATAAGTCAGGGTCATCATCCTGTTCTCGTCCACCACTAGACATCCCGATCCCTGTCTTCATCTCTCTATTTCCATCCGCTGCCACTTTGCATATATCGTCACCTTACCTAGCTCAGGGGCGTATTTATGCTAGGGGCAAAAGGGCCATGGCCCGAGGCGGCAGCCTGCACTCAGCTTTTTTGACTTTATATGCCTGAAGAAATTAAACCTCAAGATGCGGAGCAATCGTGTTACTGACAGGTGCGCCGACGCGACGGCGGTATGTCCGTTGCACTCAGTCGCGTGACGCGACTCGGGAGCTAGTCGGGATATACATTATGCATGTGTCATTCAGTCATCTATCCATAGGAGAAAGACGAAGGGGCACGGGACGGCGTAGGTGGCGGTGAGGGTGATGCGATTCGTGCTCATCAAATTATTAGATGCTGTTCTGGACTAAATACTACCTACTAATATACCTATCAGTGATAGGTTAGTTTGCTTAAATGTTTTTTCGTTAATTTAAAGGGCGACAAGTCATTCCGTCCTTCCCTGGATGAGGGGTGTTGTGCTATGCATACGATACCCTCATCACGGTAACGAGGCGGAATTTCCAGGAGGTGGCCCTCCTGTGTGAAGTCCAGAAAGGAATGTGGAGTTTAAGAGTATCCATCTCTAAAACGAAGGCCCTCTTATTCCACGGTCAACTTCGGGGCCCGTCTCGTGGGGCGTGTGTCCAAGGAACGGTGATCATCGGGCCCTACTCCTGGACGGAAGATGGAGCTTCGGGCAATACTTTGTCCAACTGTCAATGCCGCTGCCACCTTCCAGGATTGGCGTAGATGGGACGAGTCAGGGCTCTATCCCAGCGAGCCCTGATTCACAGATGGAAGAATGATCTCGGGTCTCACGCTTGCCTAGAAGATACCTGTTTACTCTGGATTTGAAGAAACGTTGTACCTATCGGGAAATACAGATTCATGCAAAGTATTCCAGAGTTTTGCAGAACAATGATAAAGGTGGATTCGAAGTGGTTGGTATGTAGGTGGAGAATTTGTGTACGGTACACATGACGCTTTGCACGAACCCCGTTTACACCCCGTCTTTTTGCCTCTACTGGTGACAGGAGGGCTGGTTCATTTTTCGCCCAGAGAATCGGAATTGCGATTCAAAGGGGAATACTGCTAGCATTCTTGCCACCATTCCAAGCGGTCATGATTTGTACATTGTTATGTTTAATTTTTATTTGTATTTATTTAAAGCTTTAATGTAAATAAATAATAATAATGTCCTCCAAGCCGATTTCGGTCACGGCGGCCAATCTCATGAGAGATTAGCCAACTGCGCAGGAGATATTATAGTACACAAGTATGTGCGCAAACACGGGTGCACTCTCTATTCCCTAGCTCTCATATTCCGATGGGACGGTAATCCGACACGACCGGAAAGAATTCAGGCGGATCAACGGCTTTACGGGCTTTCCGAGGCACGGGAGTGTACACACTTCCAACTTCCAGACTCCGGGCTGCTACTGAGAATTTTCTGACAGAAAAACAATAACTATTTATTAACCCGACCTGGGAATTGAACCCAGGACCACAGGGTCTGCGGCCTCGTATCTGGCCACTAGAACAACGAGGCAAATAAATATTACATTATTATTGTTGTAAATTTTAAAATAGTTCTTACGTTGTTGTCATTTAATAAGCCTACACCTTATATTTGGGGAAATCGTGAACTGCAGAGTTGGCAACACAATATAATACTAAAATATTTTTTCAACTGTGTACTTTGTATTATTTATAATTTATGTGAATATAAAAGTTATTATTTTTTTTGTTTTCAAAATATCAATATTCGAATAGTATTACATAAACGAGACTTTATTACTGATCTCTCAAACCAAGAATTTCTTTTTTCTTAGGTTTAATAAAATTATGGCTTTTATTTGAAATTATTACCTAAAAATATTATACTCTTTTTTCAATAAAAATCTGTGAAAAGAATGGATTTATATATAAATTGTAGAAAATTAATATTTTTTACTTAAAATCAATTTATGCGATATTGTGTAGATGGCGCTAGGTAACTTGTTGTGCGATCGTTCGTTCGACATTCGACAAGTAAAATGGCGGCGATTAATGTGAAAGGCGAAACGTTGTCGTAGTTTTACTTGTAAATAAAGTAGTAGCTTCCTTGAAACAATATTACCCTTAAACAAAGAAAAGAAGATTTGTTACAAAGTGAATATTATTCAGTGATCAGTTGGGTGTTATACATAATACAGTTTAAGTAGTCTTTAATTTCACAATAGACAAAACCCGTCTCAACGAGCACTCGAAGAGTCGAGGCCATATTTATGATGTTATCTGTCGTGTGAGCGTCCTTTGAAACCACATTGATAAATGGTTATTCTAAACTAATGCAATGGTATGTTAGTTTCCAATACACCTTGAATTCTTTTACAGACTTAAGTGTAAACTTTCTGTATTGTTCAAACACATTGACGCTATCATGTCTATGGAGCGGCGTATTATTTTTATTTCTTTAAATGTTTATATAAAAAACACTAATAATGGTTTTCGTTTACCAATATACGCAATATAATAATCACTGAAAATGTTTATCATGCAATTTACCGGTTTTCTGTAATACAAATACGTCTAATAAGACATTATTTAATAAAGACCTTAGTCAAATGTTAATGTTTTTTTTTTCTTTTCAGGAGTGTTATCTGCATACGAAGAATATTTAACTTATTCAGTATGACTTCAAGTGCTCCAATTTAGTGGTTGTAAATATATGTTTATGTGTACATCAAATTATGGATGAAAGTGTGGACATTTATTAATAAATTACATAAATTAACACAACACAAAGCAACACGAAGGTGGTAATGGATCCAGTAGGACCATGGTCAGCATATGCTTCGTACAATCGGCTAGCAGGAGTACAAGCTGGTGCTGCAAGTGGGGACTTTCATCATCATCTAGCAAGTGGTGGTACTGGATTAGGCAGTCAGTCTGTGCCTTCTACAACAAGCCAGTTACTTCTTCAAGCAGCTCATACAACAGCATCATTAGCAGGCCAACTAGGGTCATCAACTGCTTCTCCTTTTAATCCTGGTGGATTTCTCTCGCCGCCTGCTGTGGGATATGATGCAGTGTTCTCACCTTTGTTTCATCATGCAAATCCAAAACCAGCACATTATAGTTCATCACTTCAGGCTCAACATCGTCAAGTGATTGCACAAGCTCAAGCAGCGGTAGCATCAAAACAGTCCTCAGTGGAAACTGAAATATCTTCATTAAGAGAAAATTATTCACATCAAACTTTAGCTGCACAAGGTTCTTCGTTTTTTGATCAACCCTCAACTCCTGGTAGTACAACAGCAACAGGGTTAAGTTGGCAAGGAACTAATCAACTTCCCAGTCCATTTGGAATTCTACCTCATGAAAGTGTTGTGCCTTCATCTCCAAGTCCTGCAACTACAAAGGCATCAGCAACATATGAAAACTTTAATGCTCACTTTGCTGCTGCGCAAACTCTCAACAATCACCTCAACTCTCAAATTTCCAGTACTGGTAAACAAACCAATAGGTCTGGCTCACCTGCTACTGCATCTAAACAACCAGCATCTTCTTCATCATCGTCAACATTTTTTCAATCACCTTCATCTTTTGGAAATCAGACTGATAATTCATACAGTACAAGTGGTGCAAAAAGTGGTCAACTATCATCACAGCAGGATTATGCTGGAAGTAAGTCCTATTCAAGTTCTGCAAGTAACTCTTCTCACTCTCAGCAATCGTGTATTGTGTCAACTCCATCAGTAACCTCTGCCTCTACTCCTCCTAGTAAAGATTACCGTTCTTCCTCCACTACACCCTCAAGACCTTCTGCCTCAATATATAATTCCCAGTCTCCTAAAGGTGGGACTAATGACAAGAATTCTCGTAGCTCAACTGGTAATAGTAGTGGCTTTGTTTCTCCCACCTCAAAGCCACCATTAATACAGACAAAAGCACAAAGTAAAATATATCCCGAATTAGGTAGTGAACAAAGAAAAAATTGTGATTCAAGTGATAAACTTCAACCCCAATCATCCCCTATAAGCTACTCTATAATGGATGCTCCTGGGAGAATGAACTATAGTGGAACTAGTGGAAGCTCTTCTAAACCAAACAGAATTGGTTCTACTCAGTATTCATCTACCCAAAGTTCAAGCTTTAGGCATTATCAAAGTGGTAACAATGTTGAGTCCGAGTATCATGTTCGTGCAAAGAGTAGCTCTAGCACAGATACTGGCTATTCAAGCAGTAGTTCCCAAAATGGTCCTGATTGTGGTGTTGTTGTTTCTAGAAGGCAAAGTCCTTTACAAACAGCACCTCAAACTTCGCCATTAGGGCATGGTTCTAGTCCTGCATATCCCATGTATCATAGTCCTATGAATTCTATAAATTCTCCACAGCAACATGGAGATCATTATAATAAAGTTAATGCTGCACCAAGGTCACCACTCGATGCCTCTGTTTCTCGACCCCCTTCACAAAATAGTCAAGTGGCTTACCCTTCTGTTATCACCAGAGCATTAGGTATAGAACAAAGTAAATCTTATAGTGAAAATAGATATGACCGTAATCAAAATCAAAATTCCAGCCAAAGTTGTTGGGAGAATGAAAGACAAACAAACAGAAAATACAATAGTAATGGTAATAGTAGTAGTACCAGTTCTAGTAATTACAATAATAGTTTATCTGAAAATAATACTCACAATGAAAAGTCAACAACTCAATCTCAAAATTCCTCAGATAGAAGTTTATCTGATAAACACCAACACCCCTACATTGATGGCAGTAATGTAGCTTTACAAGATCTTTCCAGTTGTCGGGGTGATCCCATGAGTATAGTTAAAAACTTACAAAATTTACAACAGAGTTGTCAATTACAAGAAGTTAAAGCTTCTAAAAGTCAAACCCCATTGTCGAGTGTACCAGTGACTAGTAAAGTGGTTACTCGGCGAAAAAGTGCAGAAAAAGTTCCTCATACAAATGTGAATGAAATCTCAAATGTTGTGATGGCTGACTATTTAGCAAATAGAATCCCACCCCCGGCACATAGTTCTACTAGTAATCAACAACAAAATGGATATTTTGATTTTGAGAGATGGAATCTCCCACCACCTCCCCCAAAAATGTTTCCTGGCACGTCTGCATTTGGATCTCAAGCCCCATTGCATGCTTCAAATTTTGCAAACCAACATCAGGCTCTAGCGATGCAACATGGACATGCTCTTACTTATTTTCCTCCTTTTCATCTAGGCCCTCATCCTGATTTTCAATCCTCGGTGGAGTTAACACCATTATCATCGTTTAGCGAGACTCCACCTTCGGCTTCCTCATCATCATTTTCAACACCAGAAACTCGTGAAGAGGAACAGCCTAAGGTGGTAGTACCTAATATAGAAGAAGAACTTGGTTTCCTTGCAGAACAACGGGCAAATACTGCATCGTCGGTAGCACCCTCTTCACAGCAGCAGAACATTAACAGCACTTCCCAAGACGCTACTTCAAAAATAATGGAAAAAAAGTTCAATGTTCCAGTCACGGGCCCCGGTTCAGGTTTCATGGCTTCTTATTTGAAATTTTTACAAGGAGAGCGGGATACATCTCCTCCGCCGGCCGGCAGAGGCGCCAGAAAGTCGACCTGGTCGCGAACAACGAACAGTACCACGAACAAAGCGTACACTAACGACCATAATAAAAGTCAGTGCGAGGCGAACACTACTCAACAAAGCGCCAACGGCGCAATGGCTACCAATAATGCACTGAATACAGGTATGTCACTGAGCAACCCCGTCATGAGCTCCGCAGCCAATATGAGCACGACAGGTTTGTTAGGCGCTAACCAATTGCACGGTGTGCCCTCGAATATACTCGGCTCGCAAGCGAAAAATGTAGAGTTAGACGATCCTCGTTATTATAATCTCAACAAAGATAGAAAAAGAAAATACGACGGGTCCGAAGAGGCCGCTTACGACGCAGACGAGGAAGCCCGAAGGCTAAACAAGCCGGTGCTGAACGTGCCCAGTACGCCTCTGAACGACAAGGGCAAGAAAGGCCGCACGACGACGACGATGAGCAAGGCGACGCCGTCGGCGGTCGTGGCGCCTCAGCCGGCCGCGCCCAAGAAGCCACGAGCGCCTGCGCCGCCGCCCGTGGCGTCGCTGCAGCCCGCGCCGCAGCAGCAATATTATTACCAACACCAGCCCGACGAAGGTGCGTTCAATTTATTAGATTTCCACTTGAGAAGTAGAGCGCGATGGTGAAGAGCTAGCCCTGAAGCTTGTATGACAGGAGCAAGCTAGCTGCCCCTGAGGCAGTGTACAGTGAAAACTTGTTACATTTTAACTGTGATATGCAAATGTTTATTAGATGAAATCTATTATTATTTACTGTAAATAATTTCTATGATGAAAATGTGATGTACCTATCTAGTAGAGGTCGATATTTTAGGGTTAGTCTGTAACAAGATTTCACCGACTTTATTGTTGATGACACATTATAGTGCCATTTTATTGTAAATTGTAGAATTTGTGACTCTTGTCATACTCGCTATTGAAGGGGTGCTACCATTAATAATTCCAAAATTGTGGTATATTTTTTTATGGGATTGATACCAGTGGTGTCTGTTGTAAATACCTAATGATGTATTGTATTTTACAGTATTTGATTTTAGTTGGTACTTATGATAGTGTATTCATATACTTTGATGTTAGCCGAAAGTGATTTTATATTATAAGATGATGAAATGCATAATAATAATACATTGACAGCTATAAGTTAGTGCGAGGAATGTATTAGGAGGCCATGCCCTGAACATAAGTTTTTGTATTTCTATTTAATTGTTATTTGTTTATGCACAATTCTCAATATTTTATGTAAATACTTTTGTATAATAGGAGAAGACATAAAATAAACGCGAGTATATTACTGATATGTGTTAAATAATTTTAGTTTGTAATTATTCCTGGTAGCACCCCTCACTTCGCCAAATAGGGATAACATGTTCATACTTACATATTGTGATATTACTTCATTGCAATACGTTTTTTAGAATGGTTTACAGCATATATCGATAGAGCTATTATGTGTACATGTTATCGCGTTGGTGAAAATCATTTGGCTATCCTTTTCCCAACCGTTCCAATCCTTTTATTTTCAAATCCAACTTTTTTTTTTAATATGTACTCATATTAATGTCGCTTCCGAACAAAAGGTAATGTAAACTGCACATATATTATTATGTTTATTCGTCAAAACGAACTGCTGTTAATTGTTATTTTAACATTTTAGTTACCGCGCACACTACGGGATTGGCATATGGTACATACGGCCAAGCGGACGATGCTAGCTCGAACAGGAAATTACACCATATAAAATCGCATCAACAAATATCGAGTTCAGGACAAATAGATAATAATAGACCCATTGAAGAAATGCCCTATCAGGTTATCTTTTAACGTTTTAATATGTGTTAAGTTTTTTGTATACAATTCACATACTGAATATTTAAACATCAATTTGATTTTTTTTTTTGTCAAATAATTGTTATGCAAATCAAGATCACTTAATAATAACGATTTTTAACGTTAATATTATTTACTAAAAACAGCGTTACTCGTTCCCGCTATATGTCGCGATCCTGATTCGTATGTTTACGCGTGTAGGTCCGCGTGCGTCCAAAGAGTTCGGCAATCTCGATGTATTTAAATATTATTTGATAATTATGTTTTGGTAAGAAAATTAATCCAATCCAATGTAATTGGATTGAACTATAGGTACTGATTACATAAAAACTTACCTTATTAATATTTCATGATTTTTCTGCATTATTGATTTATCGTTATTTAAATTTAACAGTCTGGAGAATTCGTTGCGATAAAGAGTGAACTAAACGAGATGTGGCCGGCAATATGGAGAGTTGACGGTAAAACTCTACTACAAAAGTACGAGCCTTTTGAGGAAAACGGCAAAGTATTATACCGGAATATATCAACGGTAAGAACAATTGAACTCTTGTTGTATAATTTCCATTTGAGAAAAATGTCTCGAAACCATTTCTCGTATTGTTTTGTCTATCGGTCTTGTGTTAACACATTTATATATAACCTGTATGAGTAAGATGTATTTAAAAGTAATAGCTGCATTAAAAAAATATTTACGTGTATTTGAACCCGCGATTTGGGTTCGTTCGACTATTCACTTAGCCATCTCGTAGTACTGTGGAAATTTATTTTATGGAGGAAATCCTTTCACAATTAAAGATATTACCATAAGTACCATACTGTAATAAATAATAACAGTGAGTCAACTACTTCACTCGGTGGAAAATTTCAACAGCCAACTAGAGAACAAAAATTACTTTTAATGTAATTACTTCCTAAAGCTTGTTATTATTTTCTTTAGATACATTTATATACTTTTATTTAATGACTAGCTGTGCCCCGCGGCATCACCCGCGTATAATTAATAAAAATATAATAAATTATTTTATTACTATAACAACACACACACGCGCGCGCGCACACACACACACATATGGCTACTGGTAAAGAAATATGTAACTAACGATTTGAAATTAATTTTCATAAGATACCGTAGGGTTTACCTATCTTATACAGCGTGTAACAAAATTTGTGTCCGACCCGTGAAGTGGTTATTAGGTATCGTGTGTCGGTTCTATTTAAAATTTTAAAAATGATTATGGCCTAACATTTTCGCCATCACGTGTTCTTTGTGTGTACCAATTTTCATCAAGATTGGTCAAGCCGTTCTTGAGTTATAAGAAGACATACAGACAGACAGACAAAAATGAAAAAAATAGTATAATGTGAATCACTGCATCATAAAATGATTATTTATCACAAAATTAGATGGAAAAAAAATGTACAGACAGAACCAATAGATTTATATAGTAGTATAGATTAATATAACAGCTTCGTTATACTAGTGCCACCGAATATCGTCAAAATCTAAATTTGTAAATACCCACTACACACTACGTGCCATTACGGACGCCTAAGGTTTGTACCACAGGCGACGCGGACTAGTGGGAATTCTGCTCTTCTTCATACCATACTCTTTGTTAAGCGACAGTTGAGTCGAGTCACTAGTACTAATTATTATTATCCCAGCTGTAGTCCAGCTCTGGTTTTTGCGTTTTACTTTACTATAATGTAAACTAAATATTTCTACTGGCTCGCCTTCTTTAGCAGTATTAACTTTAAATAATAAGTTTTTGCGTTGTAAACAATATATTCTTGCGGATATTTACTTCTTGACAGATTTCGGCCATTACGACCATTTTCAAGGGATCCTAGCCTGCGCAGGTACACTCATAATCCGTTGGGACTATATACGTAATTACGTAAATTTATTTTATATTATAATGTCATTGTAAAGCAACGTACTATATGCTGTTGAAGTACTTACCATTATCTTGTATAAATGTTTCAGTATGCTGCATGGAATCCTGACAATAAAAAGCTTTATACCCAAGTTCCTGTTAAGGTCCGATCACAATCTCATTTAGAAACAATAGTCGAATTAGTAAGAAGTGAGCTTCCACTCGACGATTGCAATTTCATAGAAAAGAGGATGTTAGAAACTCAGATGTATCAAGAAAATTTTGAAGTTTATATACAGACACTAATATCGCACGCACTGGACCCCAATTTCTTGACGGAAATATTTCAAGAACAAGGTAATTCGATGACAGCTGCATCGAAGGATGAATTTATCCTTTTCAAATCGTCTTTTTAGTAAAAAATCGGCGTCCACAACGGCAATAATTAATATTAAAGAAATTTACCATAAAATGTTAACTAGTTCATAAACATATTACTCTTTGATCTCCTAGTAAGCTTAAAAATATCTATAAAAGGTGGTAAAACGAAACGGTTTTAAGCTCCTACGATTAATAGTGATAATGATGCGAACCCGACCGTATCGTTTCCAGACGAGTACTTCCTGTCGAACGTGAAGACCGTGGACGAGGTGACGGAGACGATGCGCTCGCGCGTGTCGGGCGCGGCGGGCGGCGGCGCGGCGGGCGCGCGCGCGCTGGACGCGGCGGCGGGCACGTGGCCCGGCCTCAGCGTGGCGGCCGGCTCGGGCGTGTGCCGCGCCTGCGCGCGCCCCGCCGTCGCGCGCCTGCTGCTCTACGGCCAGCCCTACAACCCCGCCACGCTCGAGCCCGTGCAGCCCGACGCGAGGCTCGCCTACGAAAAAGTGAGCTCGATACCCCAATTTCGACGTCGTTTTGGAGATGCATATTATATTTTTATTTTATTTATTTATTATTATCCAAATACATAGACTAACAATTAAACAAAATAAGAGCATTATAAAAACCACAGAGGTTTGACATTAATGCCCATCTGTGCTTATTTAGAGCTATAACTATATATATATAACAAAAGAAACAGGTACATATTAATTGAGTTTAAAACAAGAGAAAAAAAACAACTAATTAAACATATTATTAACTAACCGTTGAACAAGTCCTACTAAACGGTTGCAATAGTAATAGTAGTATTGTTAAATAAATAAGATTGACATTAAGACGAAATAGATGAAATAAATAAAATAAAATAAAATGTGCAATCGAAATGATCAATGCTAAATAGAAACTATGCAAGTACTTGTGGTTTAGGTATATAAACACGTAATTTGGCCGGCAAGCTTAAACTTTTTATTGATCTAAGGAATTTAGAAAGTATTCCTTTAGTTTTTTCTTATAATTTTTATTATTTATATTTAATGTTAAATTGTTGAAGTTTGTTATTAAAAAATTCTTCTTTAAGTATTGTGTACTTAAATAGCAGCTGAATCGGTAGGGTTTTACGATGTTTGAAAATGCCTAGTTCGTTGCTAATATACTTTCTTTTAATAGATTCTGATACTATTGTTTTTAGAATTTTTAACTGTAGTTTATAAATATTAGAAAGATGGGTGTTATAAGTACGACCATAACTACTTAAGCCGTATTGTATGTATAATTGTGCAAAGGAGTTATATAACATTAATTTAATTTTGAACGGAATACGTCGGTTTAGAATGATTATATTTGCGAGAAATTGTTTTAGTTTTTTAGTGACGTATTGTATATGATGGATCCAGTTAAATTTGTTATCAATTGTAAGTCCGAGATATGTGTAGTTGTCAACTAGTTCAATAGTAGGACATTTGCAATTGATAGTACCCGGAGTGTGTAGGCAAGTGTGATCATGAGCTGTAATTTGTTTTAATGGTGTGAATTTTAAATAAGGTGATCTTATGTGAAGTAATTTTGTTTTCATCGCATTCAATACTAAACCCGCATCATGGCACCACATTGTTAATGTATTAAAATCATTCTGCAATAGGCTACATAACTTATTTGTATCTCGATTTGCAATCAGTAAACAAGTATCGTCTGCAAATTGATAACAAGTACAGTATAACGTCATATTTCTATTATCTTAAGTATAGCTCGTTTATGTGACGGTGAATCAATAAGTATCCTGTAGTTTTGAGACAGCGAAAGTCACTAGAGACTCAGTTCGAAGAAAATGTTAAGTTTGTAGTAAGATATCGAAGATATACTGTATGACGTAATGCGCAACTTTCAATCGATGAGTGGAAACGATACCGTGAAGAGAATTTACCAAACGCCATTTTTCACTCACTATGCTAAACCCCAGTGAATTCGGTAAAACGATTCGGATATAAATGATATATTTAGATTTTAGATTGGATCTCGGTTAATTGTTTTATATATAAATAACCATAAAACTCAAATTCTTAGCCTTTTTTACATTTTCTACCATAACTGAGGTTAAAGTGCTCTAGGTAATACTTTTAGATACCCAGTAAGCAACCATTGAGTAATTAAATTAACATACCTGTAAGGTCTACTAAATTTTTGAAAAAAAAAGAATCAATAAAACAAATATAAAACGACTTCCAAAAATATATTAGTTACATAGTTAGTTAGTACGAGTTCAATTTTTCCAACAGTTTTGAATTGTATTTTATTAGAAAAAATGTATGTATACTCGGAAATGAATTGAATTTAATGGAACTATATTTTATAATAACATTCCAAACTATTTTTTTCAGGAATTCCTTGTATGTACGCCTTGTTGCGGTCGTGTGCAATTGTATTCAAGAATATCACATCAAAAGTATCTAATGTATGCGGAATGTAGTAAACGCGTAGCAGAAAAAAGAATGCAAAACCCCAGTAAAGATACTACGGTTATTCTCAATGAATTACTAGCCGACGAAGTATGGTTATCTCAGGTGGGTTAATTATATATTGAATTTGAAATAATTTTAAACCAATTTTTCTATTGTACTTCAAATCAAATTCTTATTATTTTTACTCTTCAAATTTTAAATAATATTTATTTTGTAATTATATTTATAACTAGCACTTCGTCCGCGAAAAATTAAAAACTATTATTTAAAATTTGAAGAATAAAAATAATAAGAATTTGATTTGAAGTACAATAGAAAAATTGGTTTAAAATTATTCGTAAATTTGACTACTGTGCTGTCAATTTCTGCCTACAACAGAGAGGTAAAATTTATTAGATTTAAAAACTCCAATGTTATTCTTTTGAATTAATTGCATTAAATTTAAATATCTAAAATTTTCTTTTCAGTTGTTCCGGGACGTTCGGCACTCTTGGGCCGAAGCGGAGTCTTGGGAGCGCAAGATGCGACATGCAATGTCGAGACAAATGATTTAACGTTCATAACATGCGCCAAAAGTGTACAAAACACGCCACAAGGACAATTCTTATTTACTTTTTATACCTGTGAAATATGTGCTGTATGTATGTAATTCTTTTATATTTTTTTATTACTCTTTACATTTAAGCATTTAATAATCTTTGTTCAAATTAATAAATAAACATCACATATTAATAATAATTTGTTTTTTAAATTCCAAACGAACGTCAAAATTTGATTGGCTGTTACTTAGTATCAGTTATAAATAGTTAGGTGTGGTGCCATTTTTGCTTATAAATATGATGCAAAAATAGTATACCAATGTAGTGCCGTCGGGTTCCTGTATGGTTTGTGATTTTTTCATTTATTTTAATTTTAGAATTTAGATTATACATACATATAACTTGTATAAGTCATCGGAGCTTGGGACAGCAGAGGTTATAAATACATTTATGAGTAATATTTTTAGAAAAAAAATTATTTTTTGTAATTTAAGTTAATTTTATTTTATAAGCAAAGGTGACCATAACTTATAAACGCCCATTATAGTATTTTTCTTAAAATGTAATAAACTTAAATATGTAATAAATGAATATAAAATTTGTCATAAATATATTAATATACTTAAAGAAAGTGATAAAGATGGTGAACATGTTACAATTCAAAGGTCATCTTCAGTCTTGAAAACAAAGGGCCTTCGTGAAATACGTATTTCGAAAAATGTAAAGGAGTAACGATATTATTAGAAAGTCCCATAAATATTTTTATGTAAATAAATTAGATAAATTGTCATAATGTGCAATGCCGATCGGGAACAAATATTTTTTGTAATTGATCAAAGCTGCCTCTTTTTGGAATTTTAAAGATCATTAATTTCTTAAGTAAAATTTTTCGTTATATTCTATTAAATTTAGCCAATAATTATAAAATACCTATACAAAACGCTTTTTATCATTATTAAAGAATTTAAATTTATATTATTTTTGTGAGAAGATAACTGGTTATGAAATGTCCATATCCATTCACAAAACTGTAAGTTGTATGTTTTTTTGTTTTTCTCAAAATGTAATTAGAATAACATTTCGATCTTTCATTGAACTACTTCACTTTTTCTAAATACAAACTTATCGAACGGTATGTTTAGTGCCCGTCAATAAATATTGCCCATCGACCTTTGAAAAGAGACAATCGTCAGACAAATTTCGGAATGGTAGAACAACTACTTATAGATACCGGAAAATTAGTGTTTTGTGCGACAGAGATAACGCTATAACCATTCCGAAATTAGTCGATTGTCTCTTTTCAAAGGTCGATGGGCAATATTTATTGACGGGCACTATATCTCATTGTATCAATTGAATTCAAGTAGGTAACTAAAATACCACATTCCTAAAGCGGCCTTGAATGGTTTGAAACAATACTGATTTAAAAATTATCTTTAATTTTAAGTTTTAATTGCCCTAATTTATATATGAACAAAACTGACGATATTATACTTTCTATATTTGAAATAAGTACATTATTAGATACTATTTTGTATAATTGCATTGGGTTGTAAAGGTTTAATAATAAAAAAAACGCCAATAAAAATGCGTAATTTTACACATTGATATTGTAAAAATTAGGTTCTGATAGTAAAGTTAAGAAAAACTTTATTTATTTTGTTTTATTTAGTCACTTTCTTATTACACGACATCATAATAAATGGCAATTTTATCAATCCAAGTTTTTTATTTTGCATCTTATACAGAGAAATAAAAACAAAATATCCACTGAATTTGAAATTGGTTGTAGTCCTCTACTTAAGCAAATGTTAAGCTTATGTTAATTATATATTGCAAAGTAGTATTGTCGAGTTCAAAATTATTATACATAATATATTGATTATAAAAATTGCCCATGCACAGATTTAACATAAACTTGAGTGGTTACCAGACGCGAGTAAAATTGAATTGGGTGTATTCATATATACTTACAATTAACTCGCAGGCTGAAATGCATATATCAAGATAGAACTGAAAAATTAGTAGCACGAGTCTAAGGTATGGTGCCGATATGATATATTATGCTGTTTCCAAATGTAGACACATAATTTGGGCAGTTAATTTATATAAAAAATATATAAACTAAAAATCCATAAAAGAGCGAAAAGAGAGCTCACCACCGATTTTATAAAAAAAATGGTGAAGAAAAATCGACTCATTCATTTCATTTATAGAATTGCGCGGCCACATAACGCATTATTATACTTCAACAAAAGGAGAATGACCAAAAGCGGTCCAAGTATCCACCACTAACGAGACACACGTATTTTTAAAGAAATTTTTTATATGCCTATTGAAACGAAATGCTAAATTAACAGATATAATCAGATACAAAACTTAATCAAATACTAGATTTCATACAAAGATGCTGAATCACTTTTGATAACGGAAAAAAAAACAATGCAACGATTTTTGTTTGGGTGAAAACGAAAAGCTATTCTAATTATTAAAAAAGATATATATAATAAATATTAAAAAGTGAAGTCTTGTTTTAATGAAATCCTAAAAATAATTTATCCCCCAAAACTGGGAATGCAGTTACTGTGGCAACATTAGATGCACACATTGACAAATTGTCTCAATCGCGGTTACATGGTCCCTGTCTATTAGTTTCTTTGTCTACGATAACGACGTTTTTTTTTTTTATTTTCGCATATTGTACCCATATTCTATACAAATTTTCATTATTGTATGTAAAGAATATATTGATCACAGGATTTTTTAAAATTTGAGCTTGGGGAAAGTTTCTTATTTTTTTCTATCAAGAAAATTTATACGCATCATGTTTTTGAGTTATATGCATTGATTATCTCCAACTTTGTATTATTTACAAAGAGATTAATTGAAACTTGGAATTCCCGTCACGAAGATTGGAACGGGATTAATATAATTTAATAACTTGATACACGTCGGAATTAAAATTCATATTTTTGTACGATTATAATCAGATTAAGATAATGTTTTTAGTTAACAAGTTTTTATAGGAAAATTAAACAAGTAGTAATCATAGAATACTTTTAATTTGCTTGCACACAGCCTCTATTGAGAACAATGTTAAATAATGGGAGGAAGCTGGAACACAATCACATAACAGCGACATTTTTTTGAAATTTGTACGATTTCCATTTGAATTTGTCGCCATTTAGTCATAGTAATCATTGAAATAGATTAAAACGATTAAAATAATTGCTTATTGTATGTAAAATTACACTGCACAAATAAAAATGCTCATGACTATTAGACAAAGTAGATATCTGCACAGTGTTTTCAAAGTCAAGAGCATTAGACAAAATTTACCGTATATTTTTGAATATTGATTTGAAAAAACATATAAATAATTATATATATTTAAATTTAAGGAAAAAACAAATTTTATGTTTAACATATATAATTACCAAAATTTTACCGTATTTATAATATAAAGGTCAATGAGATTTGGAAAAGATTTACCAATTAAATGGCTTTTTGTCATTGTGTGCACATCTCCAGTACATAATTTATCACGAGGACGAGGTACTGAGCAACGACAGCAGAGTAGCACGGGCTCTCCGTCGCGTCACTTTAATCACTTACGTGACACAATCTATACAAGAATCTAGAATTAACGTAACTTACAATAATCGCATATATCATACATCTAAATTCAAGTAACTTATTTTTTATTCAGTTTCAAGTTTTATTATTTTACTTTTTTTTTTATACTTTTTTTATTTTATTTTTTTACCATAATCTCTTGTTTGTTGTTACCACAGCGCGTTGTTGCCGGTGAAATTTGCCTTCCACGAATGATTTAGTCCGTTATTTATATATATTTTGCCTGCTATTCCACATTTTCTGGTTTACGATTGTATTGGTGGGGCCGAGGGGCGCGAGGGGCACCACGTGTGCCGCCGCGAGGGCCTCCTCTACCGCGACTTTTAAAGCCACCCTGATAGCTCTGAGAGTTATCATTGTATCTATCGCGCCCGCCATTTTCGTTTTGAAGACCATCACCAGTATCGCCATTACCATAGTAGCCGTCATTTGAATTTCTGTTCTGATAACTCTCTTTCCCATGTCTGTTTTGATAACCATCGTTATATTGTCGATTTTGGTATCCTTCTTTATTCAATCTGTTAGGATAATCGTTACCATGTCTACCATGATAGCCATCATTGTTCTGTCTGTTTTGGAAAGATCCACGCCCACGAAAACCATTTGACGACCCCCTTCCACTTCCACGGTATCTTCTAAATCTGTTTTGTCCATCACCTTGACCTTGAGTTTTGCGATCACCGTCATCTCGCTCAGGGCTTCTACTTTCTTTGGATTCTTCCTCAATTTTATCTTCGCCCGGAATTATCATTTTTTGTTCTTCAACTAGAACTGGTGATTGTTGGTCAATATGAACAACTTGTGGGACCGGCTGAGGATTATGCTGCATAGGCTGTGGCTGGGCATTTTGAGGAGGCACATGAGGTGGTTGTGTGTGAGCAGCCATTGGTGCAGGAAGTGGTACTCCTTGATAAGCAGCATGATCTGGGTGTGGAAGAAAATGTGGCTGTGGTGGCATAGGGATAGATCCTGGCTCAGGGACATGGCCACCTGGTATTTGGACATAATGTTGATTAGTAAATGTCTGAGTTGGGATTGGCGCAGGAGGAGAAGGTTGATTCATGATAGGAGGTGGCTGCGGGGTTCCAATAGGGCTATCAATTTCAGATTCTTGAAGAAAGAAAAAGTTTTGAGATCCAATAACTTCGGAGATTGGTCTTTGTTGGGGATATTGCTGAGAGAAGTATGCATGCTCAACTTCTTGCAATGTAATTGGAGGTAGAGGGCGAAGGGGGTAACCAGGTGCAGGCACTACAGCAGGGGCTGGGGGAGCAGGAATAGCAACGGGTGGACCATAAACAGGAACAGTAGTTTCATTCTCTTCTAACTCAGGGGAATGTTCATTAATTTCCTCTGAAACAACATTTTGGCAATCTTCCGCTTCAGGAACTATGGTTTCTCCAGATTTATCAAAGTAACCACATTCATGAACAGTATTAATTATTTCTTTGATATGGGTGTAAGTTGTTCCCAAAATTTCTTTTGGTTTACCATCAATAATAGCATACAAATGTTCAGCAGCTTTAATTGTGTAAGCATGAAATCCAGGTTGTCCTTCTTCATTCAATTCATGTTTAGGTGTTATTTCCGGATACCTAAAATATGTATATAAGTATAAATATAATTTCTGTTGTATGTTCATTATTTCTATTTTTATTTCTCTTAGAATTGTAAAACTTTTGGTATTATATAGATTGATAAAACCAATTACTAAAATGTTTACATGAATGAAATGAAATAATCATTGAACATAGATAAAAGAAGCTACTTACAGCTCGTCTAAAATTTTTAAATCTTGTTCTGTGAGCTTTGCAGCACCATTAGTACCATTTAAAAAGTCATCTCTTACTTCACCATTACCCATTACCATGAGACAGTCTAAAATCAGTAGAACTTCACGTATCTTATTAGTGTCTGCAGTATAGCGTACCCATGCATCCTAGAAAATGATAATAAAGCATCACACATACAATAAGTTACACGTTAATATTTACTTACATCACTACTATTCCATACAAAAATCTTTGATAATTGTAAAACATGGACAAATCATATTATTAATAATTTGTAGAATAATTGTTTTGTTAGTTCTTATATCTTACCTTTTTAGCCTGCTTCTTTGCTTCACGCTCAGCGGAAAGAGCAATTGAATTCACCTGCTTTGAAAGATCTCTAGCAAATTCCAATGTCTGTATGACTTCATCATACTTGGCTACGGCAACTTTTTGATCACCATTAAGCTCTTTACCAGCCTTTTGCAAGTCACGGTATGATGTCAGCTTGCTCTGTAAAGAAAAGTAGTATTTTGATGGACATATCTAACATTTTATACCATTGCAACATAAGACAACCATCACATAAAAGCACAAACAATAAAACCGAAATGTTTTATCATAATAATAAAACCACATAAAGTTTTAAAAATAATAAAATATAACAAAAAACCACTACACAATATGGTTTGCAGTACTCAAATATAATACTTACTTCAAATTTCTTTACTAAATAGATGCCTATTTAGTATAATAGGATATATTTTCTATCAGATATAGGAAAAACATACATATTATTGATATTTGAGAAATACTGTCATTATAGCAAGTAAGGTAACAAGCAAGTGCATAAACAATAAAATTACTCAAATAGATTAGTCATCATTTGAAATCAAAGATATTTAAATAGAGAGAAATTCTTTTATTTAGTCTAAAGTTATATGAGCGTCATGGGAGAAGCAATTTTAATAGAGCACATGTGTAAAAATGGCGTCAATGGAATACCGCATCAGTATTTACATACAATTTATTTTACCAGCATTTCATTTACGGCATATATTTATTGGAAATACATTTTTAGTGGTATTGTAAATTACGATTGATTATTTGATACAAACAAGAATAACAGATAAAAATAACATACAAAGCGTTTGTTGATGCCGAGAGCATTGTACAATGTACTCACCTTTCTTTTTTCCAAGTTGCGAATTTTATGTTCAAGAATAGTCATAATCTGTCGTATTGGTGAATTATCCGCAGCTTCCGAAGAAGCTGGTTTTTCAGACTTTGCATTCGCAGCTGAAGGCATCCTTCACAGGCAACAACTTCTTCTGGATTGGGTATGGTGGTAGTTGAAATAAAGACGAAATCTATATATCTATCTATATCTACTTATATACCTATTTCAATTAAACAGCATCTGTCAACGAACGAACGAGACCGCTACATTATTTTGCATGTTGGTACTCTTGAGTTTCGGTTTCATTATACTTGAAATTATGGCAATTTCGAACTAGTTCGTTCGCGAACTACACAACACTAATGGCAACTCCATCATGAAATCCAAAATAAAAGTAAATGACTGTGTTGTATCTTTAAATACCTAAAAATTTATATTGAACATTTAATGGCAAATATTTGTTTATTGAGAGTTTACTTAGTATAGTAATAAATACAATTTAACACTTACATTTAATTTTAATTGAATATTATATTATATAATACATAAATTTGTTAAAAAACTATTTTATGCAAAATAAATGACAGAGTAATATAATTAGCACATATAATTAGCATTGCTGCGGTAATCAATCTCATGCGACCAATAATTTGTTCATTTACGCGGTTGGAATAAGAAATATTAATTTCTACAACCTTCATTGTAGGATTTCTAGGCTAAAGACTTATGGTAGGATTTTATTATTGGTTAATACAGGACGTTTACTTTCCAAGTACATACAAAACTGGGGACTTTCCGATTATCTATGGCAATCTAGGGATACTAGTGGCCACGGTCGTATACACAGGTCTTGCAACAACAGTAGTGTTACGTTGGTACGTCGACTTTATGACGCTGTTCAGTTCAATTTACGGCCGCCAGAGGCATGACGATAGTTTCGAGCTGAATACAGATACTCAAAAAAAAATTGTACATGGAAGATCAAATATATTATTTACCCAAAATTATATCACGTTTGACGTTTATGTGGCCGATACCCTCGCCCTACACACTTTTCCAGCGAAGGGTAATACGATTGACTATTTTTTTTTCTTCTGCCTTTCACTCAATAACACTGTAATTCAAAATATTGTTTTCAAACAGTTGTATTCAAACATGTGTTTATTATATAATGAGCACATTAAATGTAATATACATATATAATAAGCACAACACGAGTTGTTTTATTATGCGCTAAAGTAAAATTATTTCGAAAGGCGATAGCAGCGACGTACTGCGGGCGTCGTTGCGAAATAGAAGTTGTAACTGAAATTGGACTCGGTTGCTAGACCTGTATAGAAGACCGCGCTAGTGGCTATACTATATATTGATAGTCTGTACAGCATTGTGTATTATGTATTTTTATTTTTATCAATTTATACGCGGTTATTCTTGATCTTGTGCAATTTTGTTTATGACATGTGACATTGAAACCAATGAAAATTGAAACATTATTTAATTTATATGATATATGTAGATATTTTTGTTGTACTTGTTTTTTTGATCTATAATTAAATAAAAAATAACTTTTATAACAAATCTATAATGCAGTGCTTACATAGGGTAAGTGAAAATTGTATAACCTATAAAAGCCGGGTACCAAATATTTTATTGTATGTTGTTATTTATCGTATATTATATAATTGTATAATATAAAACGTATTTATTATAGATGTCAACAACCGTTAGAAGAATAGTTTTAACTCAACCATTACATACGACAGCATCACAATATGAAGCTCAGAATACAGAAAAGAGTAAGTTTTAAATTGGATACATTAAAATGCTTTAAAATGAAAATAATCGTCAATTTTATTAAAATACATCTTATATTCACTGTTATTTTAGCTATCAATCAAGTCACTTTATTGGGACGAGTTGGTGCCGATCCCCAAAAACGTGGATCTGAGGAGCATCCAGTCATAAATTTTCCACTTGCAACTCACTTCAGCTACAAATATGAGTCAGGTGATATATTACAGCGAACTGACTGGCACAGAGTTAGCGTTTTCAGACCTGGGCTTCGTGACACAGTTTACAAATATTTAAAAAAAGGCCAAAGGGTGTATGTCACTGGTAAATTATCGTATGGCGAAGTTAAACTAGATGATGGACAAGTGAGAACAGCATCAACAGTAATTGCAGATGATATAATATTTTTTCAGAGTCAACCTCAAAATAGTTGAAATGTTTATAAATCACATCCTTATAAACCATACTTGTTAATAGAATTTAAGCATAAGTACATTTGATTAATTATAATTGTTTAGATTACAAGTCTTGATTTCTTTAAACCTAATTTAAAAATATCCTTCTGATTTAATTTTTTAAAACCAATATAATATTATTTTTTTTAAATACTACATTTTTTTGTGCCATTATTATGAATATTTAAAAAAGTTAAGCCAAGATTATTTATTCAATATCTTAATTATTGTGTATCATGTACATATTGTAAGTGTTACCATTATAGATAAAAGTGGCAATATTTAGCTTACCCACAATTAGTTTTAAAGAGTAGGCACTCTAAAGTTAATATACCATATTTAAAATTTTATTCCATATATATGGTACAAGAGATTTAATAATAATATTATAAAGTAAAATATATGATAATAATATTATATGTGCATGCTTGGTACCACCCACTCATCAGATATTCTACTGCAAAATAGCAGTACTTGGTTTTGTTGTGTTCTGGTTTGAAGGGTGAGTGAGCCAGTGTAATTACATGTCCCTTGTGGGACATAACATCTTAGTTCCCAAGTTTGGTGGGGCATTGGCGATGTAAGCAACGGTTAACATCTCTTACAATGCCATTGTCTATGGGTGTTGATGACCACTTATCCTCAGGTGATCCATGTATTCATCCACATACGTATGCTATAAAAAGAACCATCTAATGTCCGCTTTTGTTGACTTATGTATTAACTTGTTCGTTAAGTATTTTTTATTGCTTAGGGAAATTAGTTTTCATGTCTTTTAAAGATCGAAGCCTTATGCTAGATTTTGCCCAGTTGGTGGGTATTTATGGGATGTTACTGATATCCAATAACATTATAATTGTGAAAGTGAATTTGTTACACTTCCACCTTAACTCATCAGAAGTAATAATAAGTAGGAAGTTATTGTTGAGTTTGATTTATAATTCCTGCAACACTAATTACAAGGAATACATGTTAATTCTTTACAACTTATAACAAAATATATATTTGTGTCTCCCCCTCCCTTATTACTATTGGGATGGCGGACCAATCAACGGCAATGGCTTCGCGAAGAAACTTCTTCAACATGCAGCGGAATAAAGTGTATATGTGAAAATATGCTGGTTAGCAAAGGGAGTTCCCTAACATCAATAAATATAAAAATTAGTGGTTGAGTGATTGTGAAGGACTAATATTACAAGACTGGGGTAAGCTTAGCATATAACATGTGTATTACAATTACTTTCATTACAAAGTACAAACACAACTCACACATCAGTGACTGGCATTTGCAAAACTAAATTTTATTATTAGTGGTTGATGGAGTCCATGATTTATGAGATTACCTCATCAGATGGGTAATTATTAAATATATATTGTTGGATAGATATGTAAGTAGTTTATAGATACCATCTCTATTTGATTATTTTAAAGGTATAATGTATAAATAAAAAACATTACAAAAAAAGAAAACAAATCACAATAACATTACTTCCATTTATTTTAAGTTATAATCTGACACAATATTTTAGATTATATTTATTTGTATTGTGTACAAGTTGGAAATTGTGGCTAATGCCAAATAGAAATTATTGTAAAAATACAAACTCGATCATAACTATTCTTATTGTTACCTAGGTACTTTGATAAAGCTCCACATTTTGTTTGACAAACCATACATACACTCTTTTGGTTCACTTAAGATCTAGCTTATATATAACTAATATTTACAAACACAATATTTTTACGCTCTATTACATTATTTACCTATATTGTTATAAGAGATCACAGAAAATTGTAGCTGGAAATCATTGAGTAAAAGCCCTAGCATATTCTATAAGACTACCACTTCATACTTTTTATCACAGTGGAATTTTAGATTGTTTTCAAGGCATTGTTTAGGTTAGGTTAGTTAAATTATTGTCTTTTCAACATTTATATCAATAACATAATTTATAGATAGAACAAGTGTACATGAAAAAGTCTATGTAAATAAAAGTTACCAATTTTAATACAGACAAAGGTGTGGTAGCTTTAATAATATGTTTCACATGCTACAATTGTTTATTTGCCAAAAAATAAAACAATGGAAGACAATAATATTTCGTGTGATATTCAATATTGACTTAAATTTTCAGCAATCTAGCAAAAAAAAAAAAACAAAAATAAACATACATGTAACTAATTAAATTAACAAAAATGCAAATTCACTGCGAGCCGCTGGTAGACGCAGCGCTGCTGACGATTTTGGCAACATTGTATAACTGCAAGATTCAGTCAGCAGTCACAAATTGTCTATTGCACAAAACATTAATATAGTCTCTATGACTTCAACACAAATAAATTCTTGTCCCCTTTTTCTAACTAGTTATGTAATTGACACTATTAGATAAAAATCACTTGGCACAAAGGCATCGTTTTAGGTCCATACCCTGTCTAACTAAACTCCAACAACCATATTAATTTATCAAAGCACTCTCAGATTTTCAATATAATTTTATTTTGATAATTCCACTTATATTCTTTATTTAAGGAAGACCGATATATCTGAGAGATATGATTCGTAATATAACTGCTAGAGTCGTTTTCACAATTTAAATCACACTATTAATGTTCTGCTTCACATGTCCCTGTAAATCATTGTTCACATTTTTCACTTTTTAAATTAAGAGCATAATGTTCAGTGTTATACTCTGATTCTCGCTTCAACATCATATTATCGCCGATGAGTGCACTGATACGATATTTATCGTGAGGTGCAGGGGCGGGGTCAGACTGCGCTCGCTTCCGCCAGGACTCCGATGCCGTCATACTTAAGTCAGTCGGCATATCTTCATCAGCATTGTCTTCTTCACAACGTTCCTCTTTCATTTCAGTTTTTACTGAAGCTTGTTGTGGGACTCGAGTTGGACTCATTTGTTGTCGTAGAAGAGAAATATTTTTAATATTTTTTAATTCTGTCGGGTTCCTTAAAAATCTGTGGAAATTATGAAGTTATTTTAATATTTGAATCAAACAACATCTGTCATCAAGATATATATATTTTTTGACTTTATAATTTAATTGAATACAATTAATAAGAAACTTACTGGTAACAATGTCGTTCGCCTTGTACTTTTCGCAAAATATTGACACGATAATAATATCGCAGAGCACGGGACATTTTGTCGTAATTCATGGACAAATGATTTTTTTGGATACCCCAAAGCTTAGCCAATCCTGCAGGATCTACAATTTTAAAGACACCTGTTTCTCTATTTTTCCACGCAATATAATTTGTGTATCTTTGCGTAGGGTCATTTAAAAGTTGTTGTAAGAAATCCCATAATAGTCTTCCATCTGAAAGGTAAAACAACAATAATTATATAATTCTTTAATGATTATGGTTTCAATAAATTTAAAATTTTAATTTTAATTACTTACTTGTATTAGATTCAGGCATATCATTTGGGAAGAATTCCCTATGCTGAGTTCTGTAGTATGAATGCTGAGGTACCACATGGGTTTGTGGTGCAGGGCTTGTTAGAGCAGTTTCTTTTGGTGATCGTGGTGGTGAAAACTTAGCTTCCTCATCTGAATCAGAGTGATTACTTCCAGAACTCACAGCTTGAGCAGTTACAGATACTGGTTGAGAATATGCAGGAGCATAGTTCATAGCCTCTCCTCTTTGGGGGCTTCCAGAACTGTCAACTGAGGGTGCTGGACTTAATGTCACAGAATTGGGCTGTGCTGCTGCGGCAGCGGTGCTATGGAAATGGTGGAATCCATCAACTGCCCAAGTAGGGGTGGGTGGGTGTGAATGTGGTGATGGTGGGTACGGCGCAGCACGCGCAGTTGGTGTCACTGGCGAGGATGGTACTCTACCGAGAAGAGCTGCGTCGCGTATCAACATTTGAAGGACATTGTGTAAAACATCTCCAGCACCTGGACAACGTTCTCCAAAGTCTGTTTTAGTTAGAACACAAAGAGCTTTGCCTGAAAAAGAAAAAGACATTGTTAGATAATTTAAACTTGTTTTTTTCTTTAAACAACATTTTAGTAATTTACTTTATTTACCATTCATTTGGAAAAGGTCCATATCGAAATTAGGCAAGTCGAATTCCCTTTCGCACCATTTTAGAAAAACGGCAACGTCTTCACGACTCCATAATCTTGGTTCTGGAGGAAGACCAGCTGGTAATTGAGCTTTTGTATCACCGAGCGGTGAAGGTGGAGGTGGCGCCCACGGTAATGGGTAACGCCAAAAAAGTTCCGTCGGGCTAAATGGTAGTGGTAACCGCTCCATGCTGGGCCCTGACGGCAGTTGAAGGCTAACTACTTTCATCACGATGTTCTGTAACGATAATAAGCCCCAATCAATTCGTATATCCTAAATTTAGATGTTTTGCTCGTCATATATCTTTTTCATACTAATGTAAGTATAATTTAAGTCTTCTATTCAACGACAGGTGGCGCTGTTTATTATTATTATACATATTTGCTGAAACGAATTATCATCTTCATGTTTATTAAAAGTTACGTAAATAGTATATTTAAACACAGCACATATAAATAGAATATTGTTGGGTTTATTGATACTTTTTGTAAAATACTTCGTAACTTGTCAGAAGTAATTTTTTTATAAAAATTAAATTAACTTTAAATTTACGAAATCCTTCATAATCGCGGGAGGGAAGTTTAACATTTATTTAACTTAGTTGGTTTGGAAATACTAAGACAGATACAATATAAAAGATAAATTTAAAAAAGTTTCCTGATGTATATTTCTTAATATAGTCATACGGCCGAATACTGAAACGTCACTAAAATATTAAATGCAACTTAATTATTTGAGACGCCGTTAATTTACAATTTCCCATACTAATTTAGGAGCTTCTTAATGTTAAGTAGCGTGTAACTTTGAGGGATGTTTCTGTATTCGCCCGATAATATTTTAGAAGATGGCTTATCCTATGAATAGGCATAAGTATTAATGGTATTTATAAAATTGTGAATGCGCGTATTGTACGACTTTACAAATTGTAAATAATAAGGAAATGCAAATGATTATTGTTAACAAGTCTCAATTAGTTTATAGTGACATCATCAATTAATAATCTATGTACTAATGATATATAATTAAAATTACCATTTTTGGTTTTTTGTCAACCTTGTTACTGAATTATTAGTGATGTCAAGTGTTTGTGGCAACTCTTTTGCAGTAAAAAATAGGGATATACATATTATTGGTGCATAATAATCACCCAACAAGTGATGTTGAGTGCATTATTTCTTAAGATAATCATTTAACAATATTAACATTTTGTTTATAGTAGCAAGTTTGTGTAAGTTTACCAGGTACAATTTGGTGATGTAAACTTGCGTATGAGTTCTTTCAAAAGATGTTTTTATTATTTTAGATTCTGTATCGGTAGCAGTCACAGTTAGTTTTATCGGGCGGGGTCGGAAATGCGTGAGTTCGAGATAGCGCGGCTTGCCGCTCGCGATAAGCACCGCTACTCACCGGCTGAGCTGATCCGGAACTGGCGGTGTCGTCAAAAATCCTTTTAGGCGAAGACGTAAACTTGTTAAATCAGCACATTCGCATTGTCACAGCACTAGGAGCACAGTATCCAGTGTTCACAGAGCACTAGGCACACACGTAGCAGCGGCGGTCCCTCCAAACGTGTCGTGTTACGGCACGCCGTAAACCAGCAGCGTATCTGAGGGATCAAGCTCGCAGACAAGCGTCGCGGGCAACTCTTCGACGCGGACTGACGATGCGGTGGCGGCGCGGGCGGACGGACGCGCGTCCGCCGCTCCCCGCGTCCCCATACCTCCTCGCCTCATATAATATAGCGGAGAATGAGATAAAACTTCGGGAACTTGTTTGAGTATAGAGTCCCATTTTTAACTGCGTATAAAATGCAACTACATTTATGCGAACCTAGTTTATAAGGTTAAGCTAAAGCTTATAATATGATAAATAATCGCTGATAATTCGTTAAAAAGTATTTATGTGTAATTTACGAGGAAACTGTACACCTAGGGCATGCGGAAGTGCTAGTTGTGTGGTAAGATTACGTCAGCGTGCTAGTTTTTAATAATATTGTAATATTTCCTTGTTTGTGCAGTACCTTAGAAACGACACAAATTCTCGACAGAAAATTATATATTATTGCTTATTTTCCGTGAGTACAGCTGTAATATATATGTAGCGATGAATATAAAGGTATTATTTATAACATTAGTAATAATTGACGATATGCTTATGTTATCTTGTCAGGACGATAAAAAATTAAAACAATCATGTTATATTTGGATCTAAGAACCGATCTTTTAAATAATCTAGATTTTTAAAAATAACGATTCTTTAATGTTTGTGTCGAATATGTCTCGCATGGTAAAGTATATTATATTCATGTGTTTGCCCTGGCTGCCTTCGTACTACCGGTTCGTACAAAAATATTCGGCAGTCAAAGCGGAAGTGTCCTCGGCATCTTTACCTGTTGCTCCCTTCGCCCACCGAGCGCCCAGTTTTTCATCTCTTTCATACATACACTATTCCTATAGGTAAAAGTGGATAGGGCTACTCGTGTCGAGTAAGTTCATGTGGAGTAATTTGGAGAATAAAACATAAGGATGTTCGGCCGTTAGTGTGCTCTCATCGTGACCGTGACCGTAGATCTCGCGGGTACTTTCTTTGTCGATGTTTGTGGCGATAACTTATTGATACTTACGTAAACATTTAGTTCCGAAGTTTAGTTAGATAATTTGCAATAAATGTAATAATGTTAATGTAAATCTTTGTTTATAAAAGGTGTTATGTCTTAGTAGTGCCTCATACACTGTGATAAACATATTGTTATGTTTAATAAATCCATATAATATAATAAAATTTGAGTAAATAATGATTTAAAGGAAAAAAATGTCGTCAATAATATAGTATTAATTTATTAGTAGTAGTATAAGGTGCCTCGTTTGGAATGCGACGAGCGGTTGGGGCCAGATCTCAACACATGCGGAAGTGCCCGAAATAAGTTCATTGCGTGAGCATTTAGGTTTGCCTACCAGCGATAGTACTCTAACATATTATTTCATACATTAATTTATTTTCCATTCATAAAAAGTAATAGGAAATTCAATTCATAATTTTGACATACGTAGTAAAGACAAAATTTTTTTTTTAAAGAGTATAAATAACTGGTTATTATTAGGTTTGCGAATATCATTAAAAACATACGTAATCTTTAAATTTAATGTAATAAATGCAAAAGTAGTAATTAATTGTGTTTCTAAAAGTATAATTTTGTAATAAGGAAAAAAGATTCAAATAGAATAAAGCGGAAATAAGTACAACCGAGTAAAGGAAATTAACGGGGGGCTGGGTTACCGGAACCAGGAGGGTCGCAGAACTAATCTCTGTTTAACTTCCGGTAATGTCCACGCCACGGAAAAGGAACCGACATTGCGGAAGTTGGACCCTTATCGAATCGCTGCTGTTTCTGTCGTGTGTAAACGTACATATTTTATTTCTGCAACTTATCACTGATCTTTGAATAGGCATTAATTGTCCATTTAACGTTTTTGTGATTGCTACAATTTAAGAATTTTGGTGTAAATGGACTATATATATTTATGGGTGAATATAGTAAGAAAATAAATTGATTACCATTAGAACTTTCTAAGGGGTAAACCTGTTTTTGTGTAAAGTGTACATATTTAAATTATATAGCAAATGTTTATCTGTTTGTCCAAGAAGGATTATCTTGATAATAGTTTGTCGGCTTTTAAAGGATTCTTGTCATATAGTAATTTTGAAGTGTGAGTTGAGTGTATTATAAAATATTAGAACATAATATATATAGGGTTTTCCATTAAGGGCGCTTGATCTTTGAAATGCAAAAAAAAATACATGTAGGAGAGATATTTGCGAATTTTTTTTTTTATTTGGAAGGTCTATCGACCCCATTATGTATGGAATATGACATCATTCAAATGACCGCCACGGCTTCGGTTGGTGGCGCGCACACGAAAGGTCCAATTTTCGATGACTCTGGCGCACAAATCGGGCTGTATTTGATCGATGGCGTGGCGTATGTTGACTTTGAGGGCATCGGTGGTTTGCGGCTTGTTGGCATAGACCTGCGACTTAAGAAAACCCCACAAGAAAAAGTCCAGCGGGGTCAAATCGCACGATCTCGGTGGCCAGTTCACGTCGCCTCCGCGCGAGATGACCATGTCCAGAAATTGCTCGTGCAGAACTTCCATCGTAGCGTGTGCTGTGTGGCACGTAGCGCCGTCCTGTTGAAACCACATGTTGTCCAGATCCATATTCTCGATTTCAGGCCAAAAGAAGTTGGTTATCATCGACCGGTATCGCTCACCATTGACGGTGACGGCCACACCATTATCGTTTTCGAAAAAATACGGACCAATCACGCCTCCGGCCCAAAATCCGCACCAAACAGTCACTTTCTGCGGGTGCATTGCCACTTGGTGAACCTCGTGTGGATTGGTCTCGTCCCAAATACGGCAATTTTGCTTGTTGACATAGCCATTCATCCAAAAATGCGCCTCGTCGCTGAAGATGATTTTTTTGCCAAAATCGGCGTCAACTTCCAACTGCTCTAATGCCCAGTCAGCGAACACACGGCGCTGTCTATGGTCATTAACCTTGAGCTCTTGGGTCAGCTGGATCTTGTACGGGTGCAGGCTCAAGTCACAACGCAAAATTCGCCAAGTTGTCGTCTGCGAAAGGCCGAGTTCCTGTGCGCGACGCGGAATTGACTGCCGCGGGTTTTCGAGGACACTGTCGCGCACAGCGGCGATATTCTCGGCAGATCTCGCGTTACGTTGACGCACGGGAACCGGCTGATTGTTAACTGACCCGGTTGACTCGAATTTGTCCACCAATCGACGGATAGTCGACTCGGCAGGACGATCATCGCGACCGTAAAACGGGCGAAGTGCGCGGAACGTTGCTCGAACTGAAGACCCATTTTCATAAAACAATTTTATGATTTGCACGTGCTGCTCGACACTGTAACCTGCCATGGTGATTTGGGAGGACGGAATGAATATAACAAACTGCATTTGACAGCTGTCACTCAAACAACATGGCCGCAATCAGCTGTCAAAGTTCAAGCGTCCCTATTGGAAAACCCCATATAAAAAAACAACATATTTTTAAAAGATTAAACAGTAAAAATATTCTTACTTATAAAAATGGGACCTTAATAAGCAGAGAAAAGAGACGCTTGAGTCTTTCATTGTCTGTATGTCTCTACAACTATCAATCACTTACATTGATTTTCATTGTTTAAGATTTTCATCAGAGTTTTCATCAAAATCGAATGAGTTAAGTCCATTTTTTCGCTATACTCCGATATGTTCTCAATTTGTCTTGATTATTGATAGGGCGACTCGTAACCTTCGACATAATTTTCTGGTAAGATACTTATAGTAAACACGATTAATCGAATCTAACATAACCGCTAAGTCAAATTAAAGAGCGTTAGAAATATTGATAAACAAAATCCAGTTGTAAATATTTATAAATGAGTCAATTAATGAAAATCTATCCACCCGTAGAATGAAAAACTAGGAAATTTACATAAACTTGGCGGAAGTCTAGACCGGATGCCCGACATTTGAAATTGCAATCGTATGGAAATGTCAGTATTTCCTGTGTGGTGGTCCGAATCACGCGGGTTTCTACATAGCATAATATTAGATATTTGTGACTTTTATATGTTTAAGTCCTTGTTTTGCTAATTTATTTATTTTCAATTAATGAGTATGATTAACTTTAATAATGTTATGAAAAAATGTGAATGATTTCAATAAAAATTGTTTCTTGGTTCTAGACACAAATACAAGAAAGGTTAATTAATTATAATTAATTAAAGTTTGGCAATTTAAGCCTGTTCTTTCAAGACGCACTTCCGAATGATTGCCAGTAGACCGCGACCCCGATTTAACTGTTGTTCTGCCGTTACATAATTTAACGCCACTCAAAACTAGGCAATGATGTCACACCGAAAAGTTGCGCCACTTTCTGCCTGTGAACTAGCAGCTTGGTAAGCAATACTACGTTGCTGGCGTTGCGAAATGTTGATTAAGAATTAAATAAATTATTGTAAATTGAATAGTGATTGGTTAGTTTTTACGGGTTGATTCTTGTTCTGTGGTTATGTTGATTATTTCTATCAAAATACTCTAGCCAC
Source organism: Nymphalis polychloros (assembly GCA_905220585.2). Lineage (NCBI taxonomy): Eukaryota > Metazoa > Arthropoda > Insecta > Lepidoptera > Nymphalidae > Nymphalis > Nymphalis polychloros. The sequence goes on along the minus strand of HG992245.1, from coordinate 6,791,996 downwards.
TATTCTGTTTTCATTAGTGTATTCTCCTCGTTGATTAAATATCTGGTCTGCACTTAATGTAACAGTGGCTATATTTAAGGGTTTCAAATATCAAGCAAAAAAATAAGTATTAATATATGTGATTAAATAAAAGCCCTAGCTTTAAGCTAGTTCCATTATTTTCAACATATTTCTAAAGCAAAATCAGGATCAACAATTATTCCTCGATTCTAACGAGTAACCCCCAGCCGAGTTTCAGTGCGTTCGAGTGTCATATGACAAAGCGACCCCTTCGGTGATTTGGGATCAACATGGTAAAAAAATCGTGTCGGGAATGCACCCACACTGAGAGAGGGCACATGCTTATTCATCTTTTATACTATCAGGTTGTCTTTTATATACGAATATAAATATATGTATATATTAAAAACAAAACGCATCCAAATAGCCAGTTATATTAACATAATAACAAGTTGATAACTATTATTTTCCTTTCTTTGTCCCATAACTGACAATGAACTGACCTTAATTAAAGATCTACATATTTAGCCTGTTACTAAAATAGTTCCGATTTTCAGTTTATTGATACATATTTAGAAAGTAAATTATTTTTTACGTAAATCATTGGTGTCTTTGTGACATTATATGCGCATCGTAAAAAGTGTATTGTCAAGGGGCTCGCTTGGTATGTCCCAATCGGGCCATGTGCGCGCGCTCCCACGCGTAGTTGACACATGAGTGTGCGCCAGCGCCATAGCGTAATGTATGTTACCATGTCTATGTGTGAGTAACTGAGCTGCTACTTCCTGGTACAATGCGCGAGATGCTTTATTTAAATTCTCTCTTTGTGTGCGTACGGTTTATTATTTATATTCATCTACCTCTACACGAATATTATTACATTAACGCCGTGTGTGCGTCAAGTCTTTTTAATCTCCATTGTACTTCCTGATTATGCGTCTGTGTGAGTAAGCCACTTGTTTGAATGTTGGGGGCGACTTATCTCGGCGAGGGACATAGTGCAGCGTCCGATTACATTATTAGTCGGATAGGACTGTTTTGTTTTTGTTTATATTATCGATATTTAATATATTATAATAACGTGAAAATAAATTATTGATTATAAAACTTTATATTTGTTTGTAATGATTTCTTAATTGTTTATTTTATAAGAGAAGAGTAATACGGTTATCCATCGTAATTTAAACATTCAATTCTATCAACTTGTTTACATTTTCATTGGCAACAGGAAGTATAAACTCTGTTGTAATGTATCCAACGCATACTGTTCTTGGTATGAAACAATGCCAGTTCCGCTGTTGTTTGCAAAACGGCTGATTTCAGGAAGTGACCGCACTTTGATCGATTATTTTTATCGTTGAATCGAAATGTCACACACACACACACATATGTTCTCATAATCCGTTTATTATTAGCATTCAAGAAACACATATTAGTAATAGTACTAGTAACATTATGTATTTTTTCGTTAAATTTTTAATTGATTATATTAGCAATTGATTTTTTTTACATTATTAATCGATGTCGATATTATAATCAGCACTATTTGTAGGAAGCAAGTGGACAGATGCGACTCAAAGCCAGCAGTTTGCACAATTTGGAAGGGTCCAATTGCACTCTCAGAGGGAGACCTATGAATTTTCACTGCCATACCCTCCGTCGTACACATCTGTCGCTATCAACTGTGGATTAGATACAAACGTCATTAATTGATTTTTTCTAAAGGGTTAGGGACACTTTTAAATCCGTTACACATGTCGTTTTGGAAACTAGTTATTAATTTTTGCTTAGATTGAAATAGAAAAAGTAATCTTAATCCATTGTTTTAACTATTACGTGTTCTCGAGAGCAGTAATATAAGAATATATTCCAAAGGCCGTCGTAAGCGACGACGTCAGCACTTGTATAACGCAATTAATGCAGTTACGCATGTTTGTGTTCTCGAAGTGACAGCGAGAGTTGCACTTGTATGGATTTTGAAGCTGATTCAGTAAACTTCCTCGATACCAGTAAATTGTGTAACTCGCGTTCTGATTGCTAAACTAGTACATAATCGTTACATTATTTTTCAATTGTGTTAAAGGATAGATGTACATATTTAGAAAATATTTTATATTATTTTTCTATAAACATAGTATTCTTTAGTTTAAGTTAATCATACATATTTGCTTATTTTAGAAATAATATATTAATTTTGGAGTACATTACTACATCATTTTTTCAAGAAAATTGTCTTTATTTTATAAACAACTTTATTATAAGATTAAAAATATTAAGTTTTTTAACTTTAGCAAAAACATTTCATGAACCTCCCCAAAACTATACCTACAATTTCTCCCAGTAAAAGAAACTTATAAATAATCAAAACTTTCCGAAGAAGTTTCTGAGAAAATAGCACAAAATATGGAGAATACATCTTCGATTTAATTGGATACTAGTAAACAGTATAAAAGGTAGTAAACTTAACACAATTTTTTATTTTATTGTATAAGGTATTTATTATGGTATAAACTACTCAAACAATATTATGGATTATTTAAAGCACATTAATAAATACAATTTTAGTCAATAGTTTTAATATTATATACTTAAGTAAGTCCAGGTATTAATTTTTTTACACCTGTCTATAGAAAGCCGTGAGAGACAGATCAACCCTACATTATAAGTTACACAGGTGTAAAATCATTTCGAACCACGCCTTACCCTTGCAAGGGCAGGGTTGTTATTTCTTAGCTGAATGATATAATTAGATTTTATCCCAAACAATGTTGTATTATGTATATGTAATGATTTTACATTGATGAAATAAATAACAATCATATTATATTCACAATAAGACAATATAAATATTATATTAAGTATCTATTTTTCTAGCATTGTAATGAAATGATTAGGTATATTTACAAAACTGGTACAAAAAATCATTGGTAACATAACAATCCAATTCCGTAAGTTGTTAGTTATATTTTGTAACGAAATTATTCTATTAAATACCTGTTATAAGAAAGAAAGAAAGCATATCAATATTTATTATGTCAGAATCAATGCTCGCAATGTTGTATAAACTTGCGGGGCAGTTATTTGGTCTCGTCTTGTCGATTAACCCTGTGACATTGCAACCTCTCTCACTAACAAATGCACGATCTATATGGTTATCTCTTTCATACTATCGGCTTCCTATTCAACACACCCCGCGCGTTGCGCACACGCAACATTAACATCCTTATTATTACAGCAATATTGGTAGTGATGCAACTATTATGTCAGACTGATTTATTCGGTTAATTTTACAATTAAGTATATTTAATGGTGAATAAAACTTTATTAAAATAATTGCATTGAAAATTGTTTGTTACTTATTAAACCAAAAATCCAAATACTATTTCATATGGAAATGAGATGTATCGTGTATTAATATACATATATAAGTAATACTTATATATATAAAAGTATTACTTATTTGTCATTTGCATAAAAATAATAAATGTAAAACAAAACACTAGAGAGTGACTAGTTAGAGTACTTTTTTTAATAAAGACATTCAAATTACATTTAAACAGTAGGTATGTTTTACAACAACTTAAATACATTTTTGTATTTTAAATAGTCATTCAAGATCTTTGTTTTGTTGTTTTCAATCATAAAATGTAACTTGTTTTACTTTTTCGTTATTAATACTGTAACGCGGGAATAGGCAAAGCAATTAAATATAAATTAGGAATGATTAGACGAGACTACTCATTAAGAGTAACGCGATGCAGGCCAATAACATGTGTTTTTTAAATGCTCTAAGTGTTGTTTCCGGTTAGTGTCAAAATTTCGTAATTTAATCCAAATTGATACATTAATTACGTGGCCCACTTTATAATCGTCACAATTTATCAACAATAAATATACTTGTTGAGAGTGACAAAACTTATTTATTTATACCTACCTAGTCTTTACTTCACAAGTTCACATTATATTTGACCCTATAAAAGTTAAAGCTATAACTGCAGAAACTATGCAACACAAAGGCGGTCTTACTCATATACCTAACCTTCACATATGTATCAATAACTAAGTACATTATAGAGTTATTTCTAAAGTTAATATTGTATATCGTTTAAAATTCGATTTAAGTCAACATTTTGTACTCAATCGTTTGAATATACAACAATATATTATTGTATAAAGAGCATTTCATATTGTTTAAAAATGAGGTGCTGTTAGATAATTTAGTGATTAGTATAGTGATGAAATTTCTAAACATTACGTAACATTAAAGTAATTACATTTGCTTCTTTAAAGAGTGAAACACATTTTGTCCAGATATGACAAAGAGTGACATCGTGAATACATGCCACATCACCCGTAAAACCCCAGCTTTGTCCTAAGTGTGAAAGGGTTCACTCATTAGGAAGATTGCGAGGGCGCAGAGCGATGCGAACATTGTCTATTGCTATACCAACGTTGATACATTGTTCCTGCCTACCACCTCAATGTTGCTAGTATACATTATACGTTGCTTATACTCAGGAAGTATACATTTTTCCAGCAAAGATATGAGAGTCGGCACAAAGCAAATGCATTCGGGTTAAATAAGAGTCTAACCGGGAAATGGAGGATAAACGCGGCCATTACTGAGATTACACCATATTATATTCATATCTTTAGCGTCTATAACTCTTTAGCGTATATTTGCATCATTTCGTGTGCATTATCATTCATACGTCAATTTTATATGTCAAAAAAAATTTTTTTTTTTAATGTTTGTTGTTTTACTCTTATTAAAATTGTTATGAAAAAAAAAACTATATTTTCAAATTTAATTTTTTTTATAATAAAATTTGCAATTCCCTTGTTCGTAACGCAAACAAATTATATAAACACTTAAGTACCTGCTAAGTGCAGACGGATCGCCTCAGCTATGTTGACCTTTTAAACGGATCCCTAGATAAAAATAGTACCTACGTGTTTAATTCCGTGAAATGTACATATCAACAGAGAATTCCGCAATTTTATTCAAGACTAATTTAACTGTTTAAATTATACAGCATAATTATATAAACAAATTTAGTTTAAAATAAGAAAAGATTTACGGATATAATTTTTATTTTTACTTTTCTTTTCGTATGTGTGTGTGTAATGTATCGAGTTGTATAAAAAATGTGCAACTCATCACGAATATATATCGTTGGAAGTCTTCGTTCACCTTGCGTTTAATATTTGGCGTACCTACTCAAGAATAATGACAAATTGCGTGACAATTTCCGCGGTTTTTGTCGTGTTCCTCATTACGTAAAATTTGGTGACACTGAGCTTGAAACACATGGTTTTATTATTTTAATTATTCTTGGCAAATAACATGATTAGAATTTATGTAACTTTTATCTAATGTAGTAAATGATGATAAAGTATTCTTGAGACATTTGAAAAATATGTTTCAGTTTATTATTGTATAATTTAAGTGCATATATATTTCTTGGGAACGTGTGGTCTTGTCCTAATTACTTATCAAATACAAGAATCATAAACAAAACGATATAACATAATAGGAATGCATAGTATCGGGTAAATAAAATGATTTTAGACGTATAGAAGATGTTTGTTATATTTAATACATAGGTACAAAGTGTGGTCTTTGCCTAAGCACCGGCGCTTGAGTCAAGACATGGTAAGACGGCATCGAACAGGAAGTGAAGTAGGAAAACGCTCTAGCGACATTCAAGGTCGACGACGAGCTCCATCCATCCACTTCGTATGTCATTACACGGTGCGCCTAGCTGGCTCGTTATAAGTAAAACTATTGTTTGAGCAAAAATAAATATAATCTAATATTTATTTCTACTGTTTTTTTTTTTACATAAGAATTGAAAAAATGCTATCATAATCGATACTTTTTATTAATTCTATATTACTTAGGAACTTTATTTATAAATAATATTATATAAAGGTAGTCCTGTTTGAAGATAATACCACAAAATACTTGTAATATTGATCTTTTTCTTGTATCTATTATTTGATAAATCAGTTCTAAGAAGCATTCGCTTTGTATAAGTCTCGCAGTAGTGGGTGTATTTTTTGCTTTAATCAATTACAACGGCCAGCCCACTTATAAACTTCTGCAATGCATACCTAGTTTGCATTGGGTATACTGATCTTTCATGGATATTTCGACTATTGATAAAGCTCTTCTCATAATAAGTGTGCAATCCGCACACTGATTCTATTGAGTGCAGGTAACGTTTGTGGAGTACAATAGAATGAATTTCATTCGGGCTAAAATATTAACTTTCGCACAAAGGGAAACATTATATATCCAGTATAGAGTTCTTCACTTCCGAACAATAGATTGAATGGGAAACGAAGTGGTAAACAGTGGTTCCTTTACAGATCCACCTCGGTGCGAGGTGGCCATTGTGCTTCGTACCCGTAGTGCTACGAGACTTGCTTTCTGAGCCTCTAGCAATGTATTCATGAAGGGAATGTACTTTTCATAACAAAACATATACATACCCACTTTTTATCTTAAGTGAGATAATTATCAATCAGCTATAAATAAGTTAATTTTTAATTACATTTTAAACAATAACACTCAAGTCAATTAACGCGCGTGTACATGTTTATTCGAAGTTTATCCGCATATGTGCATGCCAATATTGATTTATGAATAAACTTATAAAACATATTAATTCTATTAGTAATATTTAAAATTTGATCGGCTATGATATTATTAATAAAACTGAATAATATTAACGAAATAAAAAATAAATGTATTGATATCATAATGTTGTTCATTTGTTACATGCTACAATAATGTTCTTAAATTATATTATATTTATTCTTTATCTAATAGTCATACGAAGCTTTAATAATATTTATGCTTTATCATTATTAAACCTTCGTGGAAAACCACAGAATAAGATTTATAGGGTATGAGTATTCACATTTAAGAACCACGAAAAGAGGAAATAAAAGGTTCAAGTGCTTTGAGTACTTCATTATTTTGTAACACAAAAGATTACCAATGAAATGGTGCCTCAGAGTTCTTGCGCACATTGTCATCTATGTGCTTCGCGCCGGCGCTACTTTTATGTGAAATGTAAAGAGGCTTAAAATGGGCTTTTCGTAAGCTAAATCCTAGACATTGTTCTGTTGCTTATGCTTAGTTTAAAAGTATGACAAATGAGTTATTAATGTATTCCCAGAAAATAACGTATTTTACAGTTCATCGTTACTGTTATTAAAAATTACATTTTTATTATGATAAATATTATTTTTAAATTTACTAGTATTCAGTTTTTAAATTTGCCATCGTCAAACTATGTTTTAAATTAAGGTAGGTCATTCATAGGTAGGTATGTAATACATTTAGTTAAAAATACTTAAAGAGCTAATAATAATAGCAACCCAATTAGATTTACGCTCATTTCATGGGTCTACTTTTGCCGACATATTGTCTGCTCGCTTCACCTCATCCCAAAGGATTCGTGATCGTTATAATTCCGGAGAACATTTCCATAAAAATCATTCTCGATCGTTATCTTGTGAACAGGTCGGATTCTTTTTTTTTCAAGTGCATCATTTATTATCTTTAAGGGTACAAAAAAGCGAGGGTCTAAAACGCCGCGTAGCCCTTTCTAAGAATATTCTTCGGATTTGTTTGACAATCGTCTGTGAGATATAGAGCGGCTAGTTGACAGCGTAGTTCGACGAATCCGGACGACCACTTTATTCTGTACTAACGCGGGAACAAAGACATGTAAATTCACAATATCATAGATTATTATTCATAAAGTTATCACAACTGGCGCTAAGTAAGATTGTGCGAACCGATAGTGTTAGAAATATTTCCTTAAATCTGTTACAAATAAGATATGAGTGATAGATAAGAATCATTTTTAGATAGATAAATTGTCATGATAATTAATATCAAATTTACTTCCTAATCTTCATTACCACTTCGTAAAATAAAAATGTTAAAGCCTTATCTAAAGTGTATTATGTTTTATAATACATAGCTGTCCCCTTATCTTTATACTACTAGTATTATCGTTCAAGTTAAAGAGTATTATGTTCACAACAATAGTATTCAGTATCCCGTACATAACTGTTCTTTTTTATCTTGGATTATTTTTTTCATAATATTATAGTGAAATTAATAGAAGGGGTTTAAGTAGAGCATTTGCTTTGCGAATGCTTACGCTGTATATTAGTTTGATGAAGGCCTTGGTAATGTGATGGTTCATGGCGCTTCAAAGGTTTACTGTCATCTTTGCGCAATTTCCCACAGGGTATCAAAAGTAAATACCTTCTTTTGAAATAAGACACAATGGCAGGGCAAGAGTCAGGTAAAGCGCCTCACGCTGCGGGAGTCCATTGCAGAAGTTTTATATTTCCGCTTCTTTGTCATGTCTGTAACCAATTAATAATTTCCCTAGCTGGCCGAAGTCATTGTCTCGTCACCTCCCCGGCTCTTCGCTCCATGCTGTCTGTGACGATTGACTCTAACAATTGTTCATTTTTATGGACTCCTATTTGCTTTATATTTGAATGACGTGCAAGTTTATTGATTACCCGCACTCTTAATAATAAGTCTAATCTTTACTTGAGTAAAGTCAGTTTAATATTATTTTGTAATGTATATAACTTTTTGCGCCTTTTTTCTATTTCCACGTATTAACGATTTCCTCGTTAAGGATAAAGTAAGAAAAACTCAATACTTATGTACGTTCACAAATGTATAAATATATTATATACTAATAGCATCTTTTGTCTTTTTTGTTCATCTGATTGTCCGCGTGTTGAGGCGTCTCGGTATTTCCTGTTCGCAAAATTAAATTCAAATATATGCATACTTTTTGTCGACCAGTTTACGACCAAGAGAATGTCGGCTCGGTAAAACGTGTGTGTAAACATACTGGTTTTCTGGTTATTAATAATATTTTACAAAACTGCCATTTAAAAGATGATAATTAAAATACTGAATTATATATTTATATTAATATTGTAGCATTAATTTTGTTGAATATATCCTGTATTATCTCATAAAGACCCAGACAGGCGAAGACGTCACCATACAAATACAAACATAAAAGAGTACACGAGACACGTTGGTATGTAAAAGTCTGCCAAATAGTCATGTGGACTGTGGAACAGCAGATATCAAAGCGTGGGCGCACTTCCTGGCGCGACAATACGCCGACGCCGACGCCCGATGGCGACTTGTTCTGGTGTTCCGAAAGTAATCTGATAAAGCGGGAGTAACAATTCACATTAACGGTTCTGTACAATATTGAATATAACTTTATTTAGTTTCCGGTTATATAACACTTAATTAATTTTAAAATAGTAATGGATTTTTTGTCACAGTCAATGAGGTTATCTCATATTTTATTATAAATATCTAATTTTTAATTGAAATTCATTTCAATCAAATAAAAGAACAAATCTTTTAAATGAAATTTATGTGACTAAATAAATTAAATAAAGTTTACCGTTTATTTTAATAATATAAAGAAAATTGTGTTCGTTTGTTACACTTTGTTATCGAATAGTGATACCTAATGAACACTAGATTCTTTTTTAGAAAAAATGTAGTCAAAAATCAATAAATGTACCTTACTTCGAAGCTCGTTCAGATAATAAAAATATATAAATTAGTAAATTTATTTATCACCGCAATAGAATTGTAATGTTTATCTTATAAAGAATAAAGTCGCAATTATCAAGTATTTTCAATAATTACCAATATATTTAAATTATTCACAGATATATATTATCTCTTCCGTTTCAATTTCCTAAAGTCATTATGATACGAGTGTATAAACAATTTATGTAATCCGCGTAATCATGTGTACGATATCCCGTTCTTCAGTGCAGACAAACTTAGTTGTTATCACTACTGAGAAATGTGGATAATGGATTTAAAAAATGTACATAAAACGTTAACAATGACGACAACAATAAATTGTAATCTTCGACAACTAGAGCTTTTTTCTGTATCTTCTTTAGTAACACTTGTTAGGTATGCAATCGCTCATTTTTTTCTTGTTCAAACTGAATATTTAAATCTTAGACAGCTATATGGGAAACAGAATGAATTAATTTGATATCATATATTTTATATGTCTACTGACGTATTATTGTAATAAATCGGTTTTTCCATTACTCGTTTGTTTGTTGTTGGCTTTGTGCAAGCTCCTTTGGATTGCTACCTACAGTCCAACAGCTCATTAATCAATTATTCTACTATTATTCCAGCCCATGCATTTCAGCTTGAAAGTAAAGAGTAAGCCAGTGTAATTATAGGCATAGGGATAAACAACATTCTTGTTGCGATTAGTTACTATATCTTCCATTAAAAATGGCTATGGGTGACCATTAGGTGGTCCATTTGTTCGTCTTTATTTCATAATTTCAAAACGAATAAACCCTTATTCTTATTACAGTCTCAATAGGTAGTCAGTTCACAAGTGATAGTCTATCTATGTACATATCTTCAGCTTAATTTTATTTTTTAATTTGCGATGTTACTATTATTTGATTGCGGCTTATATCCTACAATTAATGTATGTAATTACCTGTTCCACTTACCCAGATAGATCAGGACTGTGCATGACCGCGACTTCACGGAATGCTGCCCGTCTTCCAGCCCGATAGATAAGTGTCACCACACATTAACGGGCCGACTTGCACTCTACTTGTACTTTTAATTACTGCACCAAGTATTGTTATGAATTATAGATTTTATTAATGTCATTCTGTGCATTCGTATCATTTATTGGTATTTGCTGTCGACAAAGAATGGCTCAGATAAGTCGTTAAGTGTTTTAACTGTAAAACATATCTACCGCATATCAATATATTCGCTCTTTCGCTTCTGATGACTTTACATATTTGCTATTGAATTCCTCACTTGGAAGAATGTGTTGTAAAATTGCTTTATTTTTAAGCTTGTTATATTGAATATAGCTTAATGTTATATAGCTTCGTAGATTTCGTTTTTATGGTATGTCTATGATAGTAGCAAAACATAATAAACGGTCATACAAAGTTTTTCTCTGCACTGTTATCCTCCTGTCACCATATCATATGGCACGGTAAAACACGACTCGAGTGACAGTTAGCGTTTTTCTCAGCGTTTAGTACGTTGCGTCGGATCCGGGTCAGCGCGTCACGTAACGGGCTCGCTGATAACGGGAGGCCTAGGTCGTAGCGGGATGAGCTACGCGGAAGTGGGATTGCGGACGACTAAAGCTTGGCCCTCAAAGCTGTTCGCCGACATTTCTTAAGACTAATCGTTGATTAATTCTCGGAATCGTGAGCTTACTTAGTTGCGATTGAAGTGCCGTTGTTTATGTTATTAATATTATTTAAGAGGAAAGCAAATGCTGTGATATGATATTGATTGACATTTAACAGTTATACAAATTAAATTGAATTGAAAAATGTGTTAAAGAAGAGAGTAAGTAAATCAAGTATTTAATTGGGATATCAACTGTTTAGCTGGCCGTGTGGTGACGGCTTCGAATATCACCACCCCATTTCATCCCGTGGGGGGCGTAAAAGGCGACCCGAGGGAATATACACCAGAGAACGGGCAGCAGCGTCTCTCTGAGTACTATGACCAACCTACTGCGATCGCCAACCCGTCTACCAAGCGTGGCGATTATGGCAAAACCCCCCAATGATTGGCACAATTAAACAACGGCCCCTAGTCCCCGGCAGCCCTGCTATTCCTAGCCTCGGTAACAGCTATGGTAACGGCGGGGCAGGGGGTGCTAAGAATCCCCGGCAGATTTCGTGTTACCAACACCGACGACCTTTGGCCCTGGCAACATATAACACGCGTACACTGCGGACCGATGAGAATATTATCGAACTGGAGGAAGAACTGAGGAGGTTACACTGGGATATCGTCGGATTATCTGAAGTCCGAAGACAGGGGGAGGATACGATAATCCTGAAATCCGGTAACCTTCTCTACTTCCGCGAGGGCGATCAACTGTCCCAAGGTGGTGTCGGGTTCATAGTCCACAAGTCCCTCGTTAACAACGTTGTGAAAATCGAAAGTGTGTCGACTAGGGTGGCGTACCTTATACTCAGAATCACCAAACGGTATTCGTTGAAGGTCATACAGGTAAGCGCGCCTTTTTTTTTTTTTTTTTTTCACGCAGTGGAAACCTTCTGTAAGGTACCCGTCTCCCTTGGGGGGGGGATCGGGTTATGTGGGATTCTTACCCACTAAAACCACTGCGATGGCCGTCCTCGGCACGGATCGGAGAGGCTGCGGGATCGTGTTGATATACGCATCCGCGGCCCCTCCCGTGCTGTGCTCCGCTCGTAGCTCGGCGGAGCTCTCCTCAGGGGCGAAGATAATCTCGCCCCCCCGCACTCCTCGCTAGTGCGTACGACAGCGCGAGGCCATCCCGGCTGCCGTCCTCCTCAGGGCCGCTTAAAATAGGACACGTGAGACCCCCACCTCACGCATCCACGGCCCCAGGGTTACGCCCTATATTTTAAGCCCCGGGCGTTGGGGCTGTGGGAGGGCCGGGACGACGCCGACGTCGTCTCTGCCGAGCAGGATCGGCCCTTTCCCTTTCCCGCTCCGCCGTCTCCTTCTGGACCATGACGGTCTCACAGAAGGAGGCTACGGCCCTCCACGCCGATTCCCTGCGGAGCATCGCCGACACGATTGCTCGCAGGGAGAGGTCATGTCCGACTTCGTGGACCAGGACCTGCCTTTCCGCACTCCACGCGGGGCATACCTCCAACGTATGCTGGGCTGTGTCCTGGTCCGCGCCACAATGGTGGCACATCGCCGTCGATTCGCGTCCGATCTTACACAGGTATTCTCCGAAACAACCGTGACCGGTCATAACCTGCGTAAGTCGGAAGGACAGGTATGCGCGCCTACCTCGACACACCCCGACGGTGAAGTCGAGGTAATGTATGAGGATTTATCTAGAGCCATACATACCTATAAGACTCATTTCACAGTTGTTATGGGGGACTTTAACGCGAAGCTTGGCAAAAGATTCGGCGAAGAGCTAAAGGTGGGACCACATGGAATTGGAGACCGCAACCCTCGGGGCCAGACTTTATGGAGAAGGAGGGACTCTTTATGATGAACTCCTTTTTCAAGAAGCCTGGTCACCGTAAATGGCGTCTCTGTGATCAATGCAGTGAAAACTGGGAGCGATCACAGACTAGTAATAGGGTCATTGAATCTCAATGTCAAATTCGAGAGATCCCGACTGATGAAGTCTACGCTCCGACCCTCACCTTCCCACATCCATAATCCTGGAACCTTTCAGCTCGAACTCCAAAACCGATTCGAATGCCTAGCAGACTGCGAAGAAGTGGACACATACAACGACAGGTTTGTGGAAGCTGTCCATACGGCTGGGTCTAAGGCCTTCAAGACCAGCCGTACAAATGGAAATAAAAATATCTCTGCCTCTACCCTGCAGCTAATGGAGGAAAGATGGAAAATGATTCTGTCATCCTCAGATGATGCCGCTAATTATCGGCTGCTCAATAGACGTATTTCAAAGTCTCTGACTCGCGACACTCGCCAATTTAATACAATGCGTATTAAAGAGGCCATCGAGCGGAATAAAGGCTCCAAAGTGTTCGCCAGAGATCTGTCTATTGGGCAGAGTCAACTGACGAGGCTGAAAACTGAGTATGGTAGAGTCGTCACGTCTAAATCTGAGCTGTTGGAAGAGGTTGAGAAGTTCTACGGTCAGCTTTACACGACAAGGCAATCACCTGTCAGTAGTCAAGCTGCAGATCCCAGAGCAAGACTGACCCGACATTACACCGAAGATTTTCAGGACGCCAGCCTTTCCGAGATTAGAATGGCTCTATACAGAAGTCTGAGGAGTATAACCAGCCACTTTGCTTAGCGTTTGTGGACTATGAGAAAGCCTTCGATTCGATCGAAACCTGGGCCGTGCTAAAGTCTCTCCAAAGGTGCCAAATCGATTATCGGTATATCAAGGTGTTAAAGTGCTTGTACGAGAACGCCACCATGTCAGTCCGACTCCAGAATCAGAACTCAAAACCTATCCAACTGCAGAGAGGCGTAAGACAGGGAGACGTGATATCTCCGAAACTGCTTACCGCTGCATTGGAAGATGTTTTCAAGCTTCTAGACTGGAAGGGATTTGGCATCAACATCAATGCCGAGTACATCACTCATCTTCGATTTGCCGACGACATAGTGATTATGGCTGAGACCTTGGAAGACACCTCGGCGCTATGCTCGATGACCTCAGCAGGGTATCTCAACAAGTGGGTCTACAAATGAACATGGGCAAGACGAAAATCATGTCGAACATCCATGTTGCACCCACTCAAGTAAAGGTTGGAAATTCTGCACTCGAAGTTGTGGACAATTATGTTTATCTAGGTCAGAACATCCAACTAGGTAGGTCCAACTTCGAGAAGGAGGTCAATCGTCGAATCCAACTCGGCTGGGCAGCGTTCGGGAGGCTACACGATATCTTCTCATCCAAAATACCGCAGTGTCTTAAGTCGAAAGTTTTCGACCAGTGTGTGTTGCCAGTGATGACTTATGGATCAGAGACGTGGTTGCTCACTATGGGCCTCATAAGAAGGCTCAAGGTCACCCAACGTGCAATGGAGAGGGCTATGCTCGGAGTTTCCCTGCGAGATCGAATCAGGAATGATGAAATCCGCAGGCGAACCAATGTCACCGACATAGCCCGAAGAATTGCTAAGTTGAAGTGGCAGTGGGCGGGGCACATCGCTCGCAGAACTGACGGCCGCTGGGGCAGAAAGGTTCTCGAGTGGCGACCACGAACCGGAAGACGCAGCGTGGGCAGGCCCCCTACAAGGTCGACCGACGATGTCGTGAGGATCGCGGGAAGCCGTTGGATGCGGGTAGCGCAGGACCGACTATCGTGGAAATCCTTGGAGGAGGCCTTTGTCCAGCAGTGGACGTTTTCCGGCTGAAATGATGATGATGATAATGATGATCAACTGTTTAGAGACCAATTTGAATTATAGCTTGCATAGAAAATAGAGAGAATTAAATGAGTCCCTGTCGAGGGTAGCATAAGTATCAATTTGAATCAGTTATAATAATAATAAAATATGAGAGCCCGTTCTAGTAGTTCGAGTAGCCCGTAGATATATATATATATATCTGTCTTCGATTATTCATCTCGATACTTAAGAAAATATTTTTATTATAGTTCTCCAAGAAATAATATAAAATATCGCAACAAAAAATATTGCAGTTGGGTTACTTTTGCCATTGATTCTGACTATGAATTTAATCTAGACTAATAAACAGGTAAACATTTTTTGTAATATATTAATGAAATATTAATGAAATGAAAAATATAAAACTTATACGGTGTTTCGGTGTAAGTTAAAGAATATTAAATGAATATATGTATAATTAAATGCGCTTGGCAATTTAAATAGCTTCTATATAGACATGACAAAAGTTAATTTCAAGTTCTTGTATAAATTATATTGTTATAAATGTAGATCCCATAAATGTATCTAGAAAATCAGACAATACACTAATATTACGGTATAGTCACTGTGACTGTGGGAAAAATTAACGGCAGCTTACTTATTCGTAACACAGTATTAATTATATTTTAAGTCATATTAGTAATATATCGTTATCCGCTGATACAAATCTTAAAATATGAATAGAAGACGTCAGTTTTAACCGAAGATGGCGTGTTTAAATCTGGGCAAGCAACACAGTTATCACGTGCTCGGCATTGAATGTTTGTTTTGTTTAAACACGATAATCTCTTATTGCATTTGACAGCCTTCTTAAAGAAGTTTATATGCTAACTTCATGCTACAAGTCACGGGGGCGGAGCAAGAACCTTTAAAGCGGGTGAAACAGCACAGAGCAACTAATCGTTAAACCTGCCCATGTCGGTTGATAGTCTGTCACATATGTATCCACTGAAGCAGCGTAGTGGAAAAAGCTCCAAATATAAATTAACCTGAAACCGTTTTTTACCAAATATCACGGCTCAGTAATAGCTCAGTTAGTTACCAATGATAACAATTGTAATATCTTAGTGACCTCTATATTTAAGCAAGGAAAATTTGAATCACTTAAACTCTCTTTGTAATTAATATTATACTTATGTGCATCATGAGTAAAATTATTGAATCAAGACTAGAAGAAATTAAGAAAAATCAAAGATTTAATACAAAAAAGAAAAATTGGATCTTTAAAAAAAAACAGAGTATCTATGTATAACAACTATCTACCTAATGTAATATATTGGTTTAAAAAAATACATAGTTTCAATGATTACAACAGCATTTGAAAAGACCTGCTATTTAAATGGTCATAATGAAACGGCTTATAGTAGCTGTAAGGCGATGTGGCGAGTTGAGGCGCTGGCGCGACGGGCTAAAGAAAGCAAGTTCACTGCCACGGCCGGTGCGACAACCTTGCCGCTACCTTCGCCTCTATCACCATTAACATTAATCTAGTGCCAAATGACATTACTACTTATGCATGCGTAGGTCTCTCGAAAAGATATTTAAATTGTATTTCGTGTCAATTGTAGAATTGCTTTCTAAAATACGGGCTTTTTTTCAGCTAGAAAAAATAATGACTTATTGTGTACTTATTTCTCGGTAATTTAATTAATTTATTCTAACCAAGCATTTTTTTTTTTAAATTAAATTTGGATAGTTGAAAATAAGTCGATACATCTTTCTAGTTTATCTGTGTGCTACCAGAGCCCAGAATTATTTTTACATCAGATTCTCATGCTTGGCAACGCGTAAGTGTAATTTACATTTGTTATCGTACAAAGAATTACTAATCTTGTACTGTATAATTCTAAACTTTGCCCCGCCTATCCTGCGTCATGCGCGTAGACTAGACACGTGATAAAAGGTAATAAGTTGTTTTATCTAAAAATATATGAATCTGGTAGGTCGAGAATACGATCGGCATGTTTTCGCGAGTTTGAAGTCAAAATGAGATCACCTCATAAGCATGTGAAAGAATCTTTATATTGTATTATATGTAGTATTTATTAACACTTATATGCATATAATATTGTTCAATTATGTAAATATAACCTTTATGTATATAAAAATATTTTAAATGTTACTCAGTTTTAGAATAATATTACAATTAATGCGAAAGTAAGTGTTTGTTTCGTCTAAATATCATCATGATATTTTGCATAGACGTTGTCTGGGATAAATAAAAGGAAAAAGGAGAAGGAGTATCTCACGTGGACGAAGCACAGGCGAAAACTAGTATTATGTATGACTATGTTGTCTCGACATTCATAATTGTACTATAAAGTATTTAGTTTTCTTGTAGTATTATAAATTTGTTCTTTGTAATGTAATTTTGGATTTTATTATGTGTTGCCATTGCTAACGGTATAAAAGCTGTTGAAATAGGTATAACTTCTTTAATTATATAAATTTTTAGTATAAGTACAAATATTATACCAATTACGCTGATGCTGAATCATATATATTCGGTACAGTACAGTTATTATTACGGTGTACAATTCTAGAATAATTAATTAATAGTTTTCTTGTTTTAAATAATAAATTTTAATACAAGATTTTTTACTAAGGTTTTTTTTTATGTGTTCTCTTCGAATGCGTATTATCTAGTATTTTGTAATAAACATGTTAATTACAACCTAAAATATTACGAGATATATTTTACAATCTTGTCTTTGTTAGAAGGTAACAAATCGCCACAGTATGTCTATGAAATTCACAGACTTGGACATTTCGAATCAACAACGAAACCTTGAGTTTATGCCAGACAGTGAATTCCAAACCGTTTCAATTTGTGTATACCTACGTATTGCGTAAAAAGCTGAATCACGGAATAGAAATGTTATGAGCAAGCCAGAATCTACTGCCATCATATGTGAATCAGCATGGCCGGAAACTTCGCCATGTTGGCTCACCGCCGCCATGTTTATCGCGTTCCGGAAGTTGCGCGCGCGCCGACCGTCTTTAGACATCATTTCCACAAGTCAAGCGGGACACGAGTCGGAAATATACAGCGGTTATTTTGGGTACCGACGTTTTTCCGCATCGTGTAGACATCGGCGGAGTTAATCATATATTTGACGACGGTACCCATTTTATTTATAGAGAAAATTGCTCCGAATATATTTAGAAACTCGTAATGTTGTCTGAGCAGTTGTTGGTGGCATACGTAAGTCTAGAACGTGAATAATTCTGTTTTTTGATACATAAATTGCTATTGTTAAAAGTTTAATAAAAGTGATATTTATTAGACTGAGTTTTAATAGATTGAGACAACACAGTTTATAGAGTAAAATTATTCAGAAATAATTTAACGAAATAAAATCACGAACATGTAAGTAACTTTAGGCACTCTAAAATTGCTTGATATACATACTATAAAATTATGTTAATCTGATTTAGCATTCTATAAAAAATGCATTAGATTTGTTATGCTTTTTGTTGCAGTTTGTTGAAATCACTGAAAACACTGATTCAACCGACGAGACGGGACAACATTTATATTATGGCAAAAATTAATAGCGACACTCTTATTATTTACAAACTTTGCATTCAATACCGATAAGGTAACAACTTCCGATTGTGTTAACATGACTGTATTGAATACGTGTGTTAGTATCAAACAATAATAGTGAGTACAGTGAGTACGAATTTGTCGCGCCATAGGGCGATGCTAATTACGTTTTTGATAGTGTATTGATAGTTATATAATATATAGAAGGCAACATTTAGCAGACAGATGTAGCATATTTAAATAAATTATAATACTGAGTGGGTACAGTTAAGACATAATAAAGTTTAGTATTTAGGTTCGATATGACATTTTATACATGATATGATTAACGTTTGAGTGGTGCGCGGTGCGCGAGCGCACGGAGGTTGTGAAGGAATGTGGTCCGACTGGAGCGGGATGGGGCGGGAGGTTGAGGGACAAAGGCTCTGGAACTGGTTTCGCTTCCTGTACGTGTCGGATGTCCTGCGGCTTCCTGCCCTTACCCCGCCCACCGCCAGCCACGCAACGGGTTAAGAAACTGCAGGGCTGAGTGTGTATGTTCTGGTCATTTCAGAGATATAAAAAATAGATTTATATGTTACATGTTGTCTTATGCTTCTTATAAAGACATACTTATGGTAGTCCCGTTTTCTATGATGTCGTTTGTATGTTGTAATAAAACTGAGTCAGAAGAAATATGTCGTAATTTACAATGAGAAGAAACAACACGGATAATAAAATATGGAAGCTTGCAGCATTGCAAATGTACCGATTAAGGTCTTGAATTTATAAAATGTTATAAAAAGTCATTTTCCATAGTTAATTCCTGCTTCTGAACCGATAAATATAGATATTTATAATTAAGAAAGAGAACGTTAAGAAGTTTTATTAACATTTATACCTAATCGATTAAAAAACATTTAAGGCGTAAATTAGTTTAACATTAAAAAATAGGTTAATTAGACTACTTGTTAGTTGCTCAGAAATGAGAAAATATTCCATTATATTCCATATTATATTCCAGTTTCATATATTACTTATTAATATAATATGAATTTGTATTTAAAGATCCTACGGTACCTATAGATAAATTATATAGTGTTAAATTAGCACTAAAACGTAATTATCGCAGTGGACGTAAAACCGAAATCGTTTTCGAGACATCGAGTCGCCTTAACTTTTTTGGCTATCACTATCTCTAACATTACTTTTTTCGCTATCTTACCTTTTCCAACTGAAATTGAATAATAATAATAATATGAAATTGAATAGTTATTAATGATTGAATAGTTTATCTTACGATTTACTAAATAACTATTTCATGTCATGACGATTAAGGATAGATAATAAGGAACGTCACTTAATATACATCTTACTTATTTATGAATTATATTAGAGGGAAGATAAATTGATATTTTGATATACTTTTGGCAGCCCTGAACCTCAGAGGCAGGACACGCACGATTGAGGACAGTCTCTTTGTTTTTATTGCGCTGTGGTCACTGTAATATAACACCAGAGCTGTCTCCGGGATTATCTGGTATATAGTGAATTACTCCACTGTGATATCTTAACTTGATACTTCATTATTATAATTTGTTGCTGTGTTATGTACTTTTATTTATTTATATTTTATTATACATCATGTATCTAAATAACAGATCATACCAGTTGTAGGTAGAGCATTAATTCAGAGCATTATAGTTGTTAGAGTAAAAGAGATTACGGTTAGTATACAACGTTTAAATCATATAATAAAGTTATTACAGCGATATGCCAATTTATTGTCCCATCGCTGAACAGGTTAGGAGCTTATTGCACCACGCTGTTGTGTAAGCTAGTAAGTTTGCCAAAGGCATTTTTGTACAATGTTAATTAAATGATAGAATTATAAAAAAAATCCATAGCCTATAATTGCAAAATGTGCAAATCCCTCATTACCACTGCGTGTTGGTAGGTATAGCATACTAGTGGATGTAGCAAAATTTTAATTCAATTCATGCAGTTTAACCCAGGATGTTTTCCTTCCTCGCCGATCATAAGAGGATTTTACACAATATTTAGGGACTTAAAACTAAACGACGCTTGCTCGGATTGCAATCCCGTTCTTGGTTTAGATTGACGTGTTCTAACAACTAAATATATTTTACTAGAGATGATATATAAACCAGATGTTGATGACATGAAATAACCTCTGTTGTGGAAAATAAAGACGAATGTGAAGCTGGAACCTCCTTCCGATAGCAATAGGTAGGTATTACGTGTTCGCAGAATGCAGCCGCCGTTGTTGATACGATGGAAGGAATTTGTAAATAAATAAAGATTAACTCAGTTACAGCAATGATTGTTTCATAATAAATTGTAATTTATTGATTTTGTAATCTCAACCTGTTCGTGTTGCACGTGCATTGTATTTTTGCAAATGTCGTCAAATCTTCTCGGTCTTTATCGTGTAAGTGTAATTTAAGATTATCAAATAAAGTATTTAAGAAAAACACATAAAAGTGATTTTGTTGTCTGTATAGAAATCTTCTTTGTTTCTTTGTTTTTCTATTTATAATTTAACAAACAAACATTTTCCTTTATTTATTTCGATTTTTATGACAAAATAACCTGAAGTTAAAGTTAATAGATATTTTATTATATTGGTTAAAAATGTAAGAACATACCTAAGATAAAATTAATATATATAATTGTAACAATATACACAACGGACGGCATGCATGTAGCATGAGTAATGTTTAAAAATATATATGTTGTAGCATCCGTTTCCTCGATTTTAAGTCTTTACGCGGCGGTAACAATCGACTGAAACAATGCCAGACATTTCCGTATCGTCACTTAGTTTCCATACACAAGGCCTATGCCAAGGCCTCTACTTTCTAGAAGCGGGGACAGGCTTAGATATTAAACATAAAAAATATCTTGTTTAAATACGTTTTACATATTTACCCAATTAAGAATCAACTATATTTGAGACCTAAAATATAATATATTTTTTTAACATAGGCCGAACTTAAATAAACCGATAAATCTTATGTAATAGACAAAGATAACACAACATGTTGTATAATATTATAAATACTCGGAACTGGTGTGCGTCATTCGTTTATCATATTATACATCGATCTTCTAATATAGAAAAAAAATTACCTTTATTAACTTTACTAGAGAATATTTATAATCGGCTAGTTGAAACATTTCTAGCTATTTATAATAATAAGTTATAATCAATAATAATTTAAATCCAAATGATAAGGAAAAGTAACAAACAAAATTCGATTAGTGTTAATCTGCGATTGCATCACGTAAGATTAGAAAAAACTGCAAGCCCATTAATGAATGGAATCAAGCCGGACATAGTGGTTCACACAATTAACAGCACTTCGCAACTATTTTATTATTACGAGTTATTTGTTACGACTCATCTTAAGCTTCCTTAAGAGACAGGATACAAACTGGGTCTTAATAACAAAAACCAGTTTATTTCCCGGACTTAGCTTGCACAGATACAGTATCAACTTTTTATTGCTAGTGTTTTTAGTTTTATATATTTTTTACATTCGTTAGGTATATTTTTTTAATATTCTATATGATAATTAAATTATACGTCTTAATAAATTGTATTTGCTAACTTTAAAATTTTATAATATCTTCATTAAATTGATTGAAAATTAAAATTTTATAATATCTTCATTAAATTGATGAATTAAAATGAAAATTTTATTAAATTGACTTTATTCCTAATAAATAAAAGTCAGTTTCACGTTTTATTTTCATCAGACTTTATTTTATTAGCATGTTTCAAAAAAATCATTAAGTGCAGTTTTCCTATGGTATACGATACTGTAGAGGTGTGTAATCAGTTGGGTTCATTGTCACTCGTTTCGCAACAACCACGTGAAATGTACCTGTGGCTCAGAAAATGGTGTGAAGTGAAGTTGTTTAAACGGAAATTAGGGTCTCCTCACATAAAAGCGTCACAAAGTTGAGTTTTTATTTTTTTCAACATATTTTATGGAAATAATTTGGAATATTATCCATCAAGATTGAGTAATTCATTTCTGTATTTGAGAGTTTTTTGTTTTTATTGTATAGGTTGGCGGACGAGCATATGGGCCACTTGATGGAAAGTGGTCACCAACGCCCATAGACAATGGCATTGTAAGAAATGTTAACCATCGCTTACATCGCCAATGCGCCACCATCCCTGGGAACGAAGATGTTATGTTCCTTGTGCCTGTAATTACACTGGCTCACTCACCCTTTAAACCAGAACACAACAATACAAAGTACTGCTGTTTTGCGGTAGAATATCTGATGAGTGGGTGGTACCTACCCAGACGAGCTTGCACAAAGCTCTATCACCGAGTTATAGTAATATTGAGATTAATCATCAGGATCTAAAGTCGCTACGTTCGTTAGCTATTACAATTATATTTTAGTTTTTACACATATACATACATATTTATATCACGGAATCTTAACTTTAGGTCCGTCGGTTCATATATGGAACAGTCAGTTGTTCATGAGTTCATGTATTTATGATATTTCATCTGATTACATGATATTATTATTAATTAATGATGAAATCCGCAGGCGAACCAAAGTAACAGACATAGCCCATGTATATTTGCACATCGGATGTAGAGCAGCATCATGATAAAATGCTTCAAAACCTTCTTGGTATGAGAGGAGAGGTAAGCCCAGCTGGAGGACATTAAAAGGCTGTTGGATTTAAAATTTAAATCTATATATCAGAAATATTTAATATAAAAACAATTACCTTCACATTCAAGCCCGCTTGTTAATGGCGTGCGTATGATTTACGTTTGAAGAGTGCTTAAAATTATATTTTCAAATTGTTAGTTACTAATAACTTTAGTTTTAACTTTAAAGTATCAGTAAGTTCTCGTGACTTATCTTTCAAATATAGATAATGTTAATTTATAACCGAAACTTCTTTATTATTCTTATATCGGCAGAATAAACTTTATCTAATAAATACAAAACAAATGTGTGGAACATATTATAATAACTTCAAAACTACTTAACATTACATACGTATTTGTAAACTTTAAGCAAGGTTGGTATTTTATGTAATTCATAAGATATGATTATTGCACAAGAGAGTGTTAAATTTTACCTTCGTTATTTCAAGGCTTACTTTTCTATCCTCTGTTTCGCTGTAATCTTAAGATAAAACGATCAAGGAAATGGAATATACGATATCAAATATTATTTTCGATAGGCTATCTCAAGCTCAAAAAATAGTCTAGAAGTGTGAAATTTTAGTTTACATTTTTTTAAATTTCAAATAGCAGACTGGTAAAAAGGCTAATTGGGTCATCGCAACAATTCGAACTAAGATTCTATATTCCTCGTGTTAACATAGCTCGCGTGTGAGAAGAAGTGTGACTTCAAACTATAAACTGTTTGGTTTTGGAATAATAGTTGAGTACCCAGATGCGAATTCGTAAAGCCCTGCTTCCCTTACTCACCTTTAAAATAATAAATATAAACGCACGTAGGTTAGAAAGTGGAAAACAATTTTATTGGAAATTAAATAAAGACACTTTGAATTAGAAGAAAATATAATAATCTAACTTTAAACATAGTTTACAATAATTGTAATGGTTGCTTATAATTTTCTATGTTATATAAATAAATAAATGTGTAAAACGGCGAACCCTTATGCGTAATTAACCTAGCAATATAATGCAATAAAAAAACGTACAATTAAATACGGAACCCAGTTATAAATATGTTATAAATAAAAAAAAGACTACTAACTAAAATGCTTTAAATTGCTATCGAAAACAATATTTGCAAATAAATAATCTTTTAATATCGATAAGAATTATCTTCGAATTCAAGATTATTGACATCCTGTATACGTGAACGGAAGTCGTCAATAATTTGATATCTTAAAATTAAAGATATTACATTATTGGTCCTTACGAAATTGGTCACGCGCTTTGAATATAGAAATCAGGGGCGTCGACTGCCACACGCGATACTAATGTCGCTCTCTTCTGCCCTGAGACTAAAACAATGCGATTTCTACGTTACTAATAAAGAGAGAAAAAAAACTGTGATCGTGCTAACGAATGTTGATCGTACGCATGTAATAAATCCTAAAGCAATCTGTATTAGTTGAAGGATGTCTCATAAAGTAGTTAAGAATGTGTTGTCATTCTTAACTACTCCATTAGACAATCTTTCAATTAATTTGTAACAGATATATTATCAAAGATTTCGTAGTTGCTTAAAAACATAATATAGTTTATATAGTAGCCTCTTGTAAGTACTTTTGTGAAGTCAAACATTGCAGTTTTATATATCATTGGTTTTGAATATAGATTCTAACGAGAGAATCGCCAATTGATTAAATTCTTCTTAACCACATATTATTTTAGGATTTTAAGATATTTACTGTTGTTATGTGCAATTATTATATAATAAATAGGAAATTACTTACTTACCATCACAAGGAGTAGCAAAATATAAATTAGTTATGAACAAATATATTCACAGTAGATTTTTAAAACTCTGAGTGATTTTGAGCCAGTTAAGTCTACTATAGTGGATCATATTGCCTATTCTCAAGATGTTTAATTTTTTTAAAGTTATTTGTAGGTATCAAACAGATACATACGAAATTGTTTATCATGATCAATGTGTTTTATGAGTCATGATAAAATGTATGTTCATTAAATAATTTAATAAGCTGAACATATTTTTGCACGTTATGTGTACAAAATTTATCCGTGAGTAAAACAAGCTATATAAGTGTGTTAATAATAAAATTGATAATGTGCACTTCCACAAACAGGACGATATGTCGATCATCCAGGCCGCTGTCAGCGCTGATAAGCGTTATCTGCGTACGCGACCAGCTGTCCCGGAAATTGATGCGAGTGCTTGACGTCACTGCACTTTGCGATTTAAATGCTATGATATACTTAGGTATTAAAGAATTTCCCCATTAGTTTATTAAAAAATTAATGCCCTGTTAATGTGTAACGCAAGTGTTATGTGGTGTAAAAACATCTTTCCGTATTGTAAATCATACAATATGAGGTAATAGCTTTTTTTAAATTTTGTATATATTTTTGGATAGCATGATTGAAAGTAAGTGGAACATAATGATGTATTGAAAAATATTAATGGCCTTCTGACCTGTATACGTATGGTTGATGAAATATAAATAAAACTGTATTTCAATGAAGTATTTTAATTAAAGTGATGTAACTTATTTATTAACCCCCGACGTAAAAAGAGGGGTTTTATAAGCTTAACATGTGTGTCTGTCTGTATCGTTGCTCCGAGTGAACCGATTTTTAAGTGGTGAACGAAAAAGATTTTTTACTCTTTAGAGGGTTTTTTGACGGAAGGTATTTAAATGTTTAATTAAATTTCAGTTATTTAAGAACAGCTCAAAGCAATATTTATAAACTGATACTTTGTATATTTTATGTACTAGAATTCTACAAAATAATAATTTATAAATCTTGTGACCTTACCACTAGTTGGATAGGTCACCTTTGCCCAAAGACATCGCACGCAGAAATATTTCATTACTTACCTACTCAGTTAATGCGTTACTAACCATGATATCTAGTTTCTGTCCCTTGTGCTTGTAATTACACTGGCGTACTCAGACTTCAAATTGAAACAAAACAATGCAGTATTTTTGTTTCGCGGTACAATAATTGATGAGTGGGTGTTATCTACCCAGACTTGAAGAATGTACTTATACTGGTGGGATTATTTTATAAGATTAAAATAATGTAGTTCAAACTCTCGAAAATATTATCAGAACCGTGGAATTAAGTTAATTTCATTTCATTGTGTTATTTTACTGAGTATACCTTTGATTATATCAACAAGTTGTTTATAATCGCGTGAACGATTATTGCAATACACGTGCAGAATAAACACCTATAAGTCATAACATAATGTTGTGATGTATGCGAAAGCGGATAATTAATATTTAAGATTTTATGCACAATTTTTACTCACGTTTCGTGTTGCATAAAATATTTTCATGACGTATTTTAACGTTTATGTAAATTTACATTTGTAGGGTTTTTTTTAATGTATAATCATAGATCATAATAAACTTTTTACAATAAGGCAAACTCAAAATCTACAATATGCAACTGGTTTAATTTTACATTAAAATGTATGATATTTTATTATTTTAAAGTATATAAAGTAGTGTATGTACTACTACTACTACTATATTTTTGTAAATTTAATTTGTTGCTTTTGATAGATAGTTATAGTAAGTTACGAGAAACAGTTATATAACAGCAATATTTTAAAAAGGAATATTACATTTGTGAATGCAACATAATAAATATTTCATATTTATTGATGGGATGACCCAGTAATTAGAACAATTTCAATTCTAATGGAAATTGTGGCTTTAAGACCCGCTAGCACCACTGAATTTTCATGGGTTAATTTGTGTTTATAATTTATCTCATGCTCTGCCGTGATGTAAACCATCGTGACGTAACCGGCTTGGTTGAAAATCTGCAACATATGTGTCCACCAACACGCAATGGAGTAGCGTGTCGGAATTAGCTCTTCAAACGGAGAGCGAGTCCTTAGCCTAGCAGTGGTTTTATATTACTTTTATGTATTTAATTTTTATAAACATTTACATATTGATCTCGTCATCTTAACAGTGATGGGTAGATCCAGATAGCCTAGTGATACGCCTTAAATGTTTAATTTGTGCTACAATAATTTATTTCAAGCTCAGCGGTGAAGGATGACCTTCAAACCCGCAAGTGTCATGTGTATCAGCTATTGCAGTAGTGTGGTGGAACGAGAAGCTCCAGCTCCTCAAACGGAAAAGAGATATTTTATTTTTATTCAATTTTATTTATTATTTTATATTTTATTTTTTTTATTTTTTTTTATTTTCACAGCATATATGTTTTGCAGTGACTCATTTATAGAAACCATAACTTGTTTTGTGGTTTTTCGATACATAAACAAGTCCTTATTATCAATGCGCTGTCGTCAACTGACTTCTCGCTCATTCTTCAAACTGGAACACGGCACTATATATATATATATTATATTCTATCTTATGTTTTTCGGCAGCAGTATCAATTATTTTTGTGGGTGGTACAAACACAGACGATCTTACATATATCCTTATTCAAATAAATTAAAATTTAATTAAATAATTATGTGTTTAGTGTAATTTATATGCTTAATATATTTTCCTGTTAAAGAGTAAAAACGCAAGACATTCCATTTAGAATTAATGTAACTTGAATTAATAGCAATAAAGAGAGTATATTGTAGGACTGATGATGGGATGACTTGTCCAAAGCGGAAGGGTGACGAGACGGTGACCGCGACCAATTGCTTCAATTGCGAAAAGAAATCAAGTTTTACTTGTGTGCGTCTGTGTGCGCGTGCGCCTGCTAGATGAGCTTAATTTGTGATGGACAGTTCGAATAATTTTAGCTCTGTTGTTTGTGCTTTATTAGTATTTGTTACGCAATGTTTTTTATTGTTAAATCTTATGTTTTTTCCAAATTCTGTGAATACAATGTGTTGAATTCGAATATAGAATATTTTTAATTTGTTTTGTACAGAAAACGTAACGCAAGCGCGTTATTGCGCCAATTTTAAAATAAAATTATTTTCTTTATCTTCATTTTATATGATAAATTCATATAAAATGAAGTTAAAGAAAATAATGTTGAGTTTAAGTATTCCAAATGCAAGTTAGTATTGTAAGTTATAATTTTTAATGTCTGAGGTGATTATCTCTAATTACGTGTTAAATTAAAGAAATGAAGCAAACTCGACAATACTTGTTGCATGAGTTTGTAGTTGAACGACAGATGTTAGTGGATGATGACGATAGTTCGAAAGCGGAAGGGTGGCGGTGTGTTCAATTGGCACAATTGTCAGTAATTGTGGGCGGAATGTCCGGGCGCGTCGCGACCCGTCCATGCTAGGGATGTGTTGCTATGAGTAGGTAGATTAAAAATACTACTATTTAGTCGATCGACAAATCTCACATTATTGTTTATTTTGACGCACTATAATAATGTAAACTTAATTAATTAGTAAGTTTCAAATTATGAAGTCATCATATATACATATTATATAAAACATTACCAAAAGATTGTTGGTGGTATAAGAGCAGTGCCAACCCTATCTGTCACCCGTTTGCTCTAACGCACACCATGTATATCACAAAAACGTATCAAATACATTTCTAGTGTCTGTGTGCTGAATGTCAGAGTGTGTGAGAACATTGATAAAAGTCGGTCTGATATGCTTTTGTGATAGTCTGGGTTTTAGTTATTAAAATAAAGATAACCGTTATCTTTATCTTTCTACCCGGATATAATATTTCGCTTCAATATTCGCAAATAGAAAATACAGTCGTTTTGTTCTTTCGAGTTAAAACGACTCGATTTTTATACTAATAAATAATCAAAACACCTCGTAACATCGAAATAAGTAACATTAAGGGGAATTTATTCAACTTGTATCGTTTTACTATAGGGTTTTCCATTAAGGGCGCTTGATCGCGCAGAACTTCCATCGTAGCGTGTGCTGTGTGGCACGTAGCGCCGTCCTGTTGAAACCACATGTTGTCCAGATCCATATTCTCGATTTCAGGCCAAAAGAAGTTGGTTATCATCGACCGGTATCGCTCACCATTGACGGTGACGGCCACACCATTATCGTTTTCGAAAAAATACGGACCAATCACGCCTCCGGCCCAAAATCCGCACCAAACAGTCACTTTCTGCGGGTGCATTGCCACTTGGTGAACCTCGTGTGGATTGGTCTCGTCCCAAATACGGCAATTTTGCTTGTTGACATAGCCATTCATCCAAAAATGCGCCTCGTCGCTGAAGATGATTTTTTTGCCAAAATCGGCGTCAACTTCCAACTGCTCTAATGCCCAGTCAGCGAACACACGGCGCTGTCTATGGTCATTAACCTTGAGCTCTTGGGTTAGCTGGATCTTGTACGGGTGCAGGCTCAAGTCACAACGCAAAATTCGCCAAGTTGTCGTCTGCGAAAGGCCGAGTTCCTGTGCGCGACGCGGAATTGACTGCCGCGGGTTTTCGAGGACACTGTCGCGCACAGCGGCGATATTCTCGGCAGATCTCGCGTTACGTTGACGCACGGGAACCGGCTGATTGTTAACTGACCCGGTTGACTCGAATTTGTCCACCAATCGACGGATAGTCGACTCGGCAGGACGATCATCGCGACCGTAAAACGGGCGAAGTGCGCGGAACGTTGCTCGAACTGAAGACCCATTTTCATAAAACAATTTTATGATTTGCACGTGCTGCTCGACACTGTAACCTGCCATGGTGGTTTGGGAGGACGGAAGGAATATAACACACTGCATTTGACAGCTGTCACTCAAACAACATGGCCGCAATAAGCTGTCAAAGTTCAAGCGTCCCTATTGGAAAACCCTATATTTGCATGCTACTATGTGGCCATATTGTGTTGTTATTATTATATCTCTTGTACACAATAATTCATGCAAATAAAGACTTATTATTATTATTATTTAATATATTATATAAAACTAAAGATACATAAGAGGAAATCGGTCTCTTACAGTTATTTCAATTCCGTGCCAACTTTAGTCAATGTAACGTAATAAATAACTAAAGCTATCTTAGCAATCGTCACTTGGCGCTATTAAGGTAGATTATACGGCAATGGAATCCGTTGTGCGTCAATTTATAAATCACTAATCAAATTTCGGTCAAGGTAATGTTGCTACATTGACACAACGAGCTTAAATTTGTAAAACGACTATTATTATTAATTAAGTCAAGTGATATCTATTTATAATTAAAAGTAAACATCTAAATATAACACATTTAATTTTCAGGCAAACAAAAATTGTTCAATACTTTTTCTTGATTCAATTGCCATTGATTTGTGAGACATTTAATGTTGTAGTCGTTAAAAAAAAATGTTACCCCTAAAATATCATTTTACATGTAAATAAGTATACCTACAGAGTGTTGCTTCCCGTAATACCTATTCCTGTACACCTTACATATTGTACCTAGCTCTCACGAAGCATAATAAGGATGTTGCCCGCATTATTTTGAGTAATTTCCAGTCATGAAAGCACTATTAACCGATTTAACCGGCTCGATTCAGACATATGCAACTTGTTATGTCTTGAATAATTTCGATGTATACAGACATGTATGTATATTGTGATTATGGTATTTGTTTTCGTGTCAGTGGTAAGATTGGATTGTGGTCATTTTAAAAGAATAATTTAAAAAAATTTGGTCGCTATCGAATGTTTTGTTCATAAGTAGGTACTTACTATGATTAAATACGTTATCTAATTGTATTCATGTAGGTATTGGAAATGTTTCAATATATTATTATATGTAGGTATCATTAATGAACTAAGTTTGAATGAAAATATGTTTTATAATTCTTATTTCGAATATTTGGGATCAGACATTTTTGAAAAAAGAAAACAAATATCGTGTGGAACTTATAAATTCCTTGCAAAAAAGGCCCAATCTTATAACGTGCGTCGTGTTTGTATGGTTTTTATTCGATATAATTAAATGAATTTTTGTCGTATTTTATAATGTGTAAGAGTTAGTTAATAATGCATATAGTAGTCACGATCGGTGTGCACGAGCGCGGGCGCAGGGCGACGCGGAAGTCGCACACACTTCCGCGTGCCGCCATCTTGGCGACTCGCGAGATTCGCCCGTCTGATCTTGCTATTGAATGTCCTATCGACGTATTTATCCGTACCTACGTGCTAATATTATAATGTCGGATGAACATAACCGAGGTGGCGGCTTATATAACATTTAACTGCTCCAATATGCACTTAAAATTAGTATAATAATATGTTTATTTTGTGTGTTCACAACATTTTGCGGAAATTAAAATATATAATGATAAATGCACAGTATATATGTGTTAATAAAGAGAATGGAATTAAATAAATACATTTGCTTTAGATCTGTCGATATAACGTCGAAGGCAGGGCCGGATTAACCTTATCAATGCAATTTTCGGAAACCGTTTCCTTTACCATTTTCTTACATTTTAAAATTTCTTACATTTTCCATTTTCTTCCATTTTTTTTCTATTAAAAATTCAGTTATAACAGTCCCAAATCAATCAACAACAACAAAGACAACATGCGTCGAAAAAAGGAATAATATTGAGGAAGTTCTCTCATTTCTAGTATTCAATGTTTATTGTTATGGTACTGTATTTATTAAATACATGTGATTATGCATAGAGCAATTAAATACATTTTTAAATAGCATTAATCAACTAGGCATCGTAAATCGTCGTAATACTGCATTAGCACAACTTATTAAATCCCAATTAAATGCAATCGCTTTGTGCAATCGATAGACGAATTAACATGTAGTATAATACCTAATGCAATATCTATGTGAACTGTGGAGGTACCCTCACCCTCTCTTTCTAATTACGGAATATGTGGTGGAACAAAAAGAGATGACCTACATTTGGGACCGGTCGTGCGAGATCGGGTGCGCACCGTTGCGCATATTACGTGTTAGAAGATGAGGTTATATACTCAACGAGTGAACTCGATTAACGGAATATATCGACGTGAATATTTTCGCCCTAGAACTTTTTTGCGCGATTCTCCCGATTTTGTGAGCAATGCACACGACAACAGTGCTTGTGTAACGGTTGACATGGCACATTCGATATAACTGACGTTGCGTTTAATGTTTTTTTTTGGCTGTTAATAAGCTCATAAAATATCTCAGTATGTGCTACTCTAAAGGATGTAAGTCGATACTTGTAAGTATAGACTTAGGTAACCAAGACTTCCGATGAACTTAAACAAATGCATATTTCTAAATTTGTACGAAACAATTCAGGTTGCGTAACTTTATGATTTGGTTTATCATTCAAAATGTTGGTTCATTTAAAATGTCTTTTAGCACACGTTAATTTATTTTCACTATTCAATCACATTTATAAAACTTGAGAATACATGTATATAGAAATAATTGTTTTGATACATTCATTTGTTTAGTTTGGTTATTTATTTCTAACTTTTGATATGCTGAGTATAGTTTTTCCCCGGGGTTCGAGACTCGTAAAGCGAAGGCGGGGGCGCAGGCGCAGGCAACGGCTACGTAACCCCTCCGCAACGGCACTCAGCACTTCCTGAAGGTGGCGCAAGCCTGCGAATGTCGGCCGCCGAGCATTTCGCGCCACTTTCGTAATTCGTTGCGTGGTGCGACCGGCCGCCTTGCCTGGCCCGCAGGAAGTAAAAGTTCGAAGGTAAGAAAGTAGGTCTCCACTGTAATTGGCAACGCGCCTGCATACTGATGTCTGTGTATAAATAGGCTGCGAGCACCTGTGTCTGTCCGCTTGCAGGACATGAAAAATTACATTTTTGTCCAATCAAGGAAACATTAAGTGTATACATTGTAAGGAAAATAACATTCTCCCTACATTAAGTATTAAGTATATAATTTTAAACGCTCAGGTGCGCAATGTTTTAAAAAAAAAACAATATAAATACTTAATGCATAAATGTAGGTACGTGTCAGTACATCCTTATTTAAACTTGGTGATAATCATTTTTGTGAAGATATAATTTATTTTCATTGAACTGATAATGTAATATACAGAGCCAGCAAATTGATATAATTTTATATCTTTTGTAGTCTATCGCTTTGTTGCGTGTTTATTCTCACATGTAACCGATTGAAATGAAGCCCTATTCTGTTAAGTAATTACATGTTAGCAGTATTGCCTGCTATTGAGAGGGCTCACACGGCACGTACGTTACGTGTGCGTATGACATAAGTTGCGTAGGCGCTCAGGCGCCGCTGACCCAATCCGTTCCATACGCTGTATATTAACCCGTCAACTGGGTCACAAAGATGCGCCGAAACTAATTGTTTACGTAACTCTGTCCTTTTTACTTGTATCACTTGCTATAGAAAATAATTGTCATGGAAATTTACTTATCTCTGCAACAAAACGATTTAAGTACCTTTGATGAATATCAAATATTTATTTGTCTTAGAAACGTAGCCGCTAGCTGTTGTAAATTTGTAAACTTGTTGGAAGGCTTATAATATAAATTTTATGTAGGAAATGTCGGTAGTTGAAGAAATTGGGCGGAGCGTGCGGCAATACAGGAAGCATTGGTAACTGATGAGCTCTTACAACAGTCGGTTTACTTACTTTCAAAACTTGATGTATGATAATATAAGAACAGTAAATCTGTGAGGTAATTGGCAGAGGTGGTTTGCCGCTTTGTGTTACTTTATTCATTTTGTTTGTTGATGTTTCTCGTGATTTTCTACGTTGGACAAATACATCATCATAATGCAAAAAGCAATTGATAATACTTTTAGAGTTGATAAACACGAAACATAATGTAACGTAACATAAAAAAATACTACTCTTAAATATATTATTACTACAAGCCAACCCCAAATAATACATGCAGAAAATGTGTTTTTTATTTCGTTTCTTTATTGATCGATTCTTGTGGACTTTACAGGATGAAAGGTTAGGGTTTCACAAAATATTTAATGTACAGAAACGGTTCCATTGCAGTTCCAATAAACATATTTATTCAAAAAAGTTTCTATGTAAACAAAGACCCTTTCACCACGCGTCGATGTCTTATTCTTACGATTGTCATTAACGACGATATTACTTATCTAAGAAATTATAACATACCAAACATGGTGCATAACATAATTTAAATTCTCAATCTATATTTAGCAAGATGTCATATAAATTTTTTAAGTACCATTAAGTT
This sequence comes from Nymphalis polychloros, assembly GCA_905220585.2. Taxonomy (NCBI): domain Eukaryota; kingdom Metazoa; phylum Arthropoda; class Insecta; order Lepidoptera; family Nymphalidae; genus Nymphalis; species Nymphalis polychloros. Next base: position 6,757,623 of record HG992245.1, on the reverse strand, counting down.
TTGTGTTATAGAAGATATCATGGGCGTGCCCAGCTTTTGATCCCGGGGGGGGGGGGTGTCAATTGAGAAATTTCTTGTGCCGTGTCCCCCGCGCTTGTTTTTCCCTACACAAAACACGAAACATTAGGTATGTAGAAATAGAAAACCGCAGGAGATAGTTTTTTATATCTCCTTGGAAAAACCCATTTTCGCGTTTACGCCACAAGAAGTGGAGGGGGGGTATTTATATCGCCAGTGGGGTACCAGGACCCCAGAACACCGGAATTCCCAATAAAAACCAACGGTAGCCTCATCGTCTTGGGGTAGCTAGGGTTCGCTTGTGCATACTACCATGACACCCCGACTGTTAGCCCGCCTATGAGGGCCTCCTTTCCAAGTTGGGTTCCCGGGATACAAAGAACCCAACTAGGCTCAGCGACGCTTACAGGGGGAGAAGATGTGCCTAGCCCCGACGTCTCCTCCTCGGTCTTTTTCGGCGGAGGCAGTCTGCTCACGCTGTCACTCCGCGGTCTCCTTCTGCGACATAACACTCTCATAGAAGGAGACCATCGCCATCCAGCACCTCTCGCTTCCGAGCATAGCGTAAGCAGCACACTCTATCAAGGTGCGGTGCGCCGTGTCCAGTTGCGCACCACACTCGTGGCAAGTGGATGATACCTCCAGCCTCCCTATCCTGTTCAGGTACTTACCGAAACAGTCATGTCCGGTATGCCCCTGCGTCAACCTAAACGTAAGTGTGCCGCTTCTTCTTGCTACCCAGCGACTCCAGTGGAGGCGGATCGCCCCTCCCACTCTGGCTCACCCACCAATTCAATCAAACCGGAACACAAATATACCAAGTACTGCTGTTTTGCGTTAGAATATCTGATGAGTGGGTGGTACCTACCCAGACGAGCTTACACAAAGCCCTATCACCAAGTTAAAAGTTTCCAGTGCTTAAAAAAAAGAGACCTGATTCGCCCCATCTCCACTGATCCTGGACAGTCGCCATTCGCCTTGGCTTCCACCTGGAACCGGCACACATGCGCGCACCTCAATCTGGGGTTCCCAGAGCGGTAACCTCGTATCGCTCTCACCGCTATGGCATCAAATTTAACTTTGGTCAGGCATACCGCCTCCTGGAAATTCCACCCTGTATGTCACCGTGATGAGTGTGTCCTCCGCATTACATCCCCATCTCGGGAAGGACGGGGGCTCGCTGGAGCCAGTCAAAACCGAAATGGGCCGAGAACAGACTCCTGTGGAAAGTCGCAGCCTACCCGATGCCGGACACGTCACCCTTCGCCCTCCTCCCAGAGGACCACCCTGTATGTCCCCAACAGCCTTCTAAGATAGGAATGCACTCCATGCCGTGGTATCGGAGTGCGTCCCTTATAGTCTCGAAAGGAAGACTGTTGAAGGCGTGTGCTACATCCAGCGATACCGCCAAGACCACGTCCCCTCGGGCCACCCCTTCCATGGTCCGGGTCTTTCGAGCGTTCAAGACATCGATGGTTTATCGACCCACCCCTAGCCCGTGCTGAGCCCCTGACAGACCCGGTCCCACCTCTTCGAGGTGCTGAATAAGACGGGCAGCGAGAATCTTTTCGAAGAGTTTGCCCATCTTATTCTGCAGCACAATTGAGCAATTGGAAGGAGAGTCCAAAGAACGCCCTTCCTTCGGCAGGAGTACCAACTTGGCCTCCTTCCACGGCTTCGCGAACTGCCTGCTGGAAAGACACTGGTCAAACAGTTCCCGAAGCCTCCCACCTAGGTATTCCAGGGCATCGCGTAGAACAAGCCCTAGAACCTTGTCCGGACATGGTGAGCTGTTCTGGGCAATTTCGAGCGACCACCAGTATATCTGACCAGTATAATAATATTACAAAACATTCATTAATAATTAAAATTAGAATCAGAAAAAACAAAAAATATATATATTCTTCTTCTCCGTGTCACTCTTGTCAGAGCGGTCGTGGTCCGGACAAGGTGGTGGTAAATATATATATAATAATTAATAAATAAATTAATGACATGAAAAAAAAAACAATAAAGACATAATTAGATTCAAGTATAATTAAAGTATAATTGTTTATGTATGAGGCGCATAAACCAGAGTATTACAAAGACTTCTGGATCATCCGCCTCATCATAAAACCATTCACATCATTAGCAATAATCATTAGGATAGTGCTGGGACTGTCTCTGATTCTACGTATCAAAGATGCAGATCTTTTTCCCATGATCGCATATAAATCATCTGTGCGTACCTGTGCAAACATTTCTGAAGCACTACAGAATTGAGGCAGACCCAACAGTATCCTAAACCCATTATTTTATTGAACATGAAGAGCATTGAGCGATTTTTGAGTGTAAGATGTCCAAAGACTGTATGAGTACACATACAAGTACTTGGCCAGGCTTGGCAGTACGCCTTAAATAGCGTAATTTTGATTATACTAACGAGGTGGTCACTTGATGCAAAATACAATATCAACTAAATATTATTACAACGATAACATAAGATAAAGAAAAAAAAATGAAGAGGACCTAACACAACCAAATTACAATAGATATCATTGATTTCAGACAAGTGAGGGATAGCTGGAGAAACTGCTTGGCTACTGACACATCACTAACCAGCGAATTAGGTAAATTAGCACTACTCACGTCTGGCAATGACAAATGTCTCCGCTTAAAATTCAAATCCGATTACTCATAGGGTATTTACTAATATTTCTAATACTTTATTTTAAAATTAGAAGTCATTAGCAGGCTGTCACATCTCTGGTTGTAGACGGTTTGTGTTACAAATAATTTGTAAACCGGACAATTTTTGAACTTTGTTGGAAGAGAAAATAATGTGGCAAATTAAGGCAAAGCAATGCAATGTATGGTGAATATATAAAATATCAATATAATGTTTTAATTTAGTCATGGTTTATGGTGTACTGTTTATTCATCTTACGGCCAAATACTGAAACGTCACTCAAATATTAAAGTGCAACTTAATTATTTGAGACGCCGTTAATTAAAAATTTCGCATACTCAAACGTCAATTCTGACTAACGCTTTAATTTGAGAGCGACTCAAAAAAACTGGCCTTTAAACACCACTCAAACCTAAAATCGTATACTGAAACGTCACTCAAGGAATCACAAGTGAAATCAGTCCGAAGTAAAATTATAAAGTTTGATATTATATTTGATTTAATTAAATATCTTATTATAAAGGCTGAATGAAACTTGAAGAAAATCAGAGAGTAATTATATTGAGATAACTATAAGACCAGAATGAAAATATGATTGTAGCTTATACGGTACGGTATGAGGGACGAGTAGATACAAAACTAACCTAACTATGGCTCATCAAAAACTAAATCACATACTATAATATATAAGTTCCAAAATGGATTAATGATTTTTAAATTAGCTGTTATTTAAATAGAATGAAGTTTTCAGCCTTAAGGTATTGTGATAAAAAAAGGATATTATGCTGCTAGCTAGGGTTAGGCTAGGGTTTTATACTATTCGTCGGAGCGTCACGGTAGCATGCGCAAGCGATCCCGTGGCGCTCCCGTTAAGACGGGAAGGGTACCGCTGGGTTTTAGTGGGTATTCCGATGACCGGGGATGACACTCGGCCTTGGACATATGGCGAGCCCCACATACCCCCCCACTGTTCCCGTGGGGAGAAACGCGTAACGCGTTTTCCCAGCGTCAAAAAAAAAAAAAATGGGTTTTATACTAAAAAATAAATTAATATTGGAGTTTGTTTTCCCTCTCTGTTATCATAAGTTAAATATAGGTATATTATAGGTAACTTTATCGCTGGAAAAAACGATATTTTCTAAGAATTATCGTTATATTATGTTTAAGGACGATATTGAGGAAAAACTTCGTTTCTGTTTCTTAAGTTTACCTTTATAAGTAATTACCTTATAAAGGTAAGTAAACCCACATTCATTTAAAATTCTTTCATCGAAGTAAGCCAAGCGACCTGAAAACGGTATAGAAGTAGGAAAATGTGAGTTCAAAGGAAAACGGAAACCGGAAACGTGGTAAGGGTTAGACCGGAGACGACGCCCGTTTCCGGCGGAAGTGCGGCGCCAGGAAGGTGGGTAGCAGATAAATATACAGACGCCATATTGCTATTCGCGAATCGATCAGTTTTGCATGTTGGTTACAAACCTCTTCCGTCTACTGTTTACTGGAGTTGAAAAAATAAAATAGGGTGCAAATAATTTTTTATGTCAATATTCCATTTAAAATTACGAAAGCATTGGAAACGGTTCAAAACTTAAATTATTATTTTAAATCGTCACTTCTTTTAAGCGATTATTTAGTATACATAGTGTTTTTTACCATTGAATAATTTAAATGATTTACTACAGTGCAAATTTATTTAAAAGTAAATTGTGGTAATAATATACAAATAGCGTTACTAATTTTTATAATATGGATTCATTTCAGAAACGAAAATTTAAAAGCTCAATAGTAATATGTTAATGGTTATAAGTAGTGTTATTTATAAAAACTTAGTAGGTATGAAACAGTTTAACCAGCAGATGACAAATACAACCGGTTATTATTAATTTCTGTGTCTGAACAAATCAGTACATAAACAAGAAAACATATTGAGGTTTCTTACAAATAATTACGTCTTATAAAATTTTGTCACCGCAAAAAATATGTTACTTAGTTTGAACAGGATTTGGAAAGGCGGAAAAGGAAACGAAACCGTTGCAAAGTTTCTGTTAAATCTTGTAATAAAAAATTACGTAATTTTAGGAATTTATATAAATTGAACATAATGTATATTATAACCTATTTAAGATGTAGACTTGAGAGCGTATAATCTGTACAGTACGAGGAAGGAAACGTGTTTATATTTGGTCATGTCCAGTGCGACCGGTTATACAAGTGTTATTCCGAAAACGAGATGGCTCTGGACTTTCCGGACATGTTATTTTTACTCATTCGTCGTCTCGCTTGTGCTCATTATTCGGAGGACGACGACAGCTTTTTATTGACGGACGTTGGTGAAGGTCACACGGAACATTGGTCTAGGCTTGTTTGACAAGTATGTAGGTATGTTTTTGGTATAACGAACACCTTGTCTACAGAAAAAAGGCATAATGATCATTCGTATCAGTCATGTCATTTTTATTTTAATTAAAAATGTATGCTGTTTCGATAATAAGCCTGTAATTTATGTTAAAATGGCTTACATATCCTTAACTTTTTAATTAATAGCCATTAGTCCAGTAAAAAATGTGAGGTTAATGGGACTTCGATTGCTAGGAATAAAATCATAAGTCTCGAATGAAATTAAAAAATGCAGATCTATAAGAGTTTTAAGATGAACACTACTTCACCTTTAATATTATAGCTACAAAATAGGTTTTTGGATATTATCACCTTAGAAAGATTGACTAGTCACTAGATATCGAATCGACCTAAATCATAATAATATGTATAATTATCATTATATATGTATTCAAGATATTAGATTATTTTATTTATATAGGTATATATAGATCTAATGTACTTCTCGTATATTTATTATATAAATATGCAGATGAGTTTCTGAATAAATATGAAGGTTACAAAAAGTCTCAGTGACCGCTTCAGAGGTCAATGTCGCATGAATAAGACAAGGGGATATTTAAAGTTATTTTAAGAAAGTGTTTCGAATATTAAAGTGATTAAAGTATAAATAATAAAGTTATTTAAAAATATATTAAATTAAAAAAAAGAACAACGAAAAACGTAGGTAGTGAATAATTTTATCTTTTATTTGTGCCGGAATTTTGCCAGTTTTTAATATGTTTTTTTTTTCTCGCGGAAATACAAAATAGTGTTGTAATAAAAATACAAAAAATGCAATTCCTTGTTTTGTATAATTGTAGTTTAAAATAACAACATAATAATTATGATAGCAAACATAATCAGAGATAATGTAGATAAGATAATACTACTATTATCTATAATACGGAAATGTCTTATGACAAATGCGTTCTCTCTTATTATGCAAATGGATTCAGAGGTTAATCCATTGCTATCTATCATATTTAAGTCAAAATTTTCATTGTATTTTAGGACATGCAAATTCATGACGTTTTTATAACTGTAACAACGAAATGAAGTAATATAAGAAGTTACTGATATAACAGTTTACAAAGATAACAAAAGCTTGATCTTGACCGTTAAGAAATGTGATTCATTCCAATTCTTAAACATTTATCTTGTTGTTTCTTTTACTCTTTTTGTCAAGTTAGGTATACAATCGATTCAGTAGTTACTATTATATAGAACCTCTTTTAAGCTTCCTCCTTTCAAATACGAGTTTACTTTCGAGGCGTAAAATAAAATGAATTAGTAAGTTTGAGCTTAAAATAATAACATTTAGCAATGTATATACTTTTATTTTATTACAAATAGATTGAATAAACAAGACTTTAATATTTCTAATATTAATGTTTTAACATAACATCAGAAATACTTCTTGTAGTCTACTTTTTTGGTAAGAAATGAAGAGATTGTTATGATATAATTTATATTATACCTTGTAATATACAGTGTTATATGTAACGACCTAGCAACCTCGCAGGACTAGATAGCTAACACCATAAGCAACAACTTTTGTTCGTTACAAATAACCCTGTATATACAGAAAGTAACAAAATCTGTGTCCGACCCGTGAAGTGGTTATTAGGTATCGTGTGTCGGTTCTATTTATGTAATAATTTTTAAAATACTAAAACAATTACTTTCAAAAATAAATTAACTGTGTTTAACGACACTGTTGGTAGTAAAAACGTGGAATACTGAGGTCATGACTTCATGTCTTAGCTACCCGATAGGTAAGAGCTATCGAGCGGTATTGCCCGCACCTGTGTTGCCATGTAATTATCATCATTTATTTAAAAAAAAAATCCGGGATAGTTTTTTTTCATATATGTATCACTATAATGAATTCTAATACATCCTTATGCTGCGTTTCAACCAGTGTCGCAACTTTTTACTTTATTTAACTTATGTTTTGTTTTTTTAATCGGTAAGTTTTCAAAGTTTTGCTGATAAAGATAATTGTTTTCACAATTTGTCGTACAAAAGTCACTTTATCGTTTATTGTTGAACGAATTCTTCTTTATATGATCTAAAATTCTAAATTACTATTTATTGGCTCTCGTGTACAATAGACATAAGGATATATGAAAAATGTATATTATTCCAGTTTTATTTTTCGATCGACGACTAACGAACAAACACTCACTTTGTTTGACAGTCTGTCGTCAAACAGCAAAAACTTCGGTGACGATAGTTAACCGTGCCGTATTGTATGTGGAAAAGTTCATTTGAATAAACAAGACACGACAGTTTAGCCAGAACGATAATTGTCACGACACAGTGGGAACTAATCTTTATAAGAAATTTTTTCGGGTCTCTAGAGTAAATTAATAATATTCATACCTAGGCATGAAAATAATTTACGAACAGAGAGTTATTAACGTACGCTAAACGTGACATTTGAATAAGTTATAAGGGTACATTGAGTATAGTAGTTGTATATGTAAGTGTTAGGAAAGCTTGGTCTCGGCATGCGCGCGCGGCGTGACTCGTCGATCCAATTGGTCGAGATTGCGCATTTCCGTCGACTCGCTTCCGGCCGATAACAGCAAGTCCGTGGATCGGACTTGGCTACGGTCAACGGACTCTCAGCTACTCAAAACGCTATTAAGAGTAAAGTTAGCTCTCGACTATACTCAACCTGACAAGTGACTTGGCTTCTATTAAGTTAGGTGTCTAATATCTCATTACTATAGTCCATTTTATGATAAGATTTGTTTTACTTATATTTTATATAATATCATATTGTTTTGCATTGATGTAATATATGACGTGTTGATTATTATTAAGGCTTGTAGTTTTATAATTATATAAGTATCTATATTATACATATACACGAAATAGATGGTTACACTTTATTAGATAAAATTTTACTTTCTGTCTGTAGCATTCCTATTTGTGTTTTTAAACATGGCATTCAACTTGTCTTTATTATGCTTAAAGATTTATTTAAACGATTGTTGATGATATATATGGATATGCATGTATGACTAATGATTATATACTACCTAATGGAGTACCTATAACGTCATCATTGACATTAAAGCAATAATTTAAACTAAAATATATGTATGTATGTATATTTAATTATTTATAAGACACAGTTTTGTATAGAATTTTTGTAATTTTATAGATTATGTAATATCTATAAAACTATAAAAAATGCTGATAAAAAAAACTACATAACATACATAGGTATCAACGTGAAGTGAAGCGAAGACATTGCAAAATGACTCCACTGCGCAACATTGAGACGGTCCGTTAATAAGCGTAGAGGGACCAAAATGTATGATAATTACATAAACTGTATTTTTAGCAAATGATTCGTTCATGAATTCACTCGAGACTAAAATTCTATTGCATATTTTAACATAACAAAGTTGTTGTTTATATCTTTATAGGTATAATTATCTTCTGTTCGTGTGTGTATACTGAACTCCTAATAAACGGCTGGACCGTATTTGATGATTATTTATGTGTTTGATTGGATGGTTCATTTAAATTTAACCCGGTAGGTGGCGCTGCAATCGAGTACAAGTATTTTATTTCATCTTAATTACCCGTACGAAGTTGGTACGGAAAAACGTTCAACCTACACAGGAAGGATTACCTAATTACATATATGTTTATATGTTATAATATATTGAATACAATTTTTAAGGATTTACTATTATAAGGATAACATTACCGTACGAAGAATGAGCTTTAAAGCTTAGAACAAAAAGACGCTTGATGATAAAAAAAGGAACCATATTTTGCCGTTGACTGTTGTCCTTGTCCTTTTCAAGGAAGATCCGGGGCCAGGTGATTCAATTCAAAAGGTCAGACAATTCCGACTTATCATTGGAACGTGACATTCTTTATAACCTTTTATCATATACACTTTAATAACATAAAAAATACATAGGAAGTGCGTTTGTTTGTTTTGTCTCGTTCGTCACATCTTCATGAATATTAGAAATACTAAAACAGTGGCTATAAAAATCAAATATCTACACAAATTGTTTATCGGTTTATAAATAGATATATTCCTGATAACAACATTATAATGAGAAAAAACTTAATGTATCTAAGCGAAAATAAAATAGTTGGAAGAAAATACCGAACTACGAAATATGTTACAGACAAACAGGAAAATGAGTAATTTCACACATTGGTGTTATTTCTGGTGAGCAACACTAATGATAACTTGATAGTTAAATAATGATTCTTTTGTCATGTACGTACATAATATATAAGTAATATTACCTACTACAATTTAAGAAGCGAATATATTAATAACACATAGAAAAACTTATATTTTATTTTATTGAAAATAGGACGAGTTAGCTGATGGTAAATAGGTACCACCATATTCCCCACGTTGTGTAAGGCTTGTTCCAGTTAGTACACTGGTTCACCCCCTCTACATAAACCAGAATGTATGTAAGTTACACAATTATACAAACTATTGCTATTTGGGAGGAGAATTAAATTACTATATTACTTTAAAAAGAAAAACGATTCGTTGTTGAGTACAAATGATAAACGATTTGGTTTTCAACCGATAATTGACTTCGAAAATATGGCACTGACACGTTAACTTATTTTAAAAGAAAACGTACGATACACGAGCGTGTGCTTTTTTGGTAAAATCATTACATCGTGCAATGAAAAATTGCATTATTTTTATCTTTCTAGGAAATAAATCTAAGACAACCCCTTCAATTTTTCAATCAAGTCTATCTAATCGAGACCTTTATACTTATTTAAGTAAAACTTTTATGGGGTACACAGCATTCAAAGATTTGATTTTATTGTAATTAATATTCAAGTCATAAAATAGATATTATGAAAGTGTGAGACTTGCATTATAAGTATAATTAATTGCCACAAACTGGTCACCCTACATAAAGGAAATAGCTGAGAGTGTCGAGGCGCGATCGCAAGCGGAGCGGAAGTGGCGGCCGTTCCCACGGACACTCATCCGTTACTTCACCTCGTCTCCTGCGAGCCTGGTACTTCTTGTACGCTTTCTTAAACAATTCGCGGATACTTGAACGACACACCATCGATGGAGTTTCAATCGTTAATCTTATCTAAACAAGATATTCAGTTTCGATTTTAACTAGTTAAGATTCAAATTCTTTTTTTACTTTCTATAAATAAGAGGCAATTACTTTTTATGGAGTGACCTTGTAAATCAGATGTTTTAAAATGAAATATAATATATAAGCACAGTATTTTACGAAATTATGAACGTATATCATTCGCTCAGAATAACAATAGACTTATTGTATTAATGTGCGCCGTAGTAACATCAACACAGTTACATTAAATACAGTGTCCTCGAATGTTAAATAACAAAACAGTGGCTAGTTGTTTACACGTAACACTATTTTAAATGTGTTCCAGAATCAATGTCGTTCAAAAACTCCATGGTTCGTGCCCACTGTAGGCCCAGCTGATCTCATTGTTTAGTCTACATCTCAACGTCGACCAAATAGTACATTACAATTTGTACCACCATTTAATTTTATAAAGTCGATCTTGCTAACGAATATTATGAAACAGCTCGTATAATTGTTAATACGTATAAAATTCTCTTAAATATATTACTTTAAAGTGACTTCAGAAATTATTGGTTGAAATAAAAAGATAAGGTATGATAAGCGAAGTCACTCTTTTTAACTGGTATTTTGTTTGTTGACTCGCCGTATCTTGTGTTTTGCAAATGTTTTTAAAGATTAAATTTATTGGTAGACTATGCCAGCTTATATCCGGATACATGCAAAACATATCATGTAATGATAGCTTATATTGTAGTTTTACGATAAACATAGATTATATAAATATATGTAGCTATATATGGCAACAGAGATTACGTCATAATATTTTTTAAATAATGAGACAAATAAATATTATTATACAATCAGTGTTAAGCCAATCGTTCTCTGCGCACGTTTTAAATTTATTGTAATATATCCGAAAGTACTAGTCCAATTTATATATTGCGAAAATACTAATATTTATTTAAAGCGAACACATTTGTTCGCTCTCTGATTATGAATATCTAATTGTCTAACGGTGAGAATTAATATTTTTTAACAAATAAGCTAAGATTATCATCTGATGATTATTTATCTATAAAATATATGTCATTTACTGTTTTGCATATAATTTAGGAGTCGATAATTCTTTCATACAAGTTTCCATGTTTACATTATAGTTTTGAGAGTGTTGAGATGGCTTTGAAATTTCCAGGACTGACACGTTATCTTCTGGCAATAATCATCGATAATACAAAAACTATGTAATATATTAACAATTACAACGTAGCATATGTCCATTTTAAAACTATCTTACACTGAAACTCGATATCACGTAGATTAGTAGGTACATATTTATATAAGTGTGAAATACCAAAACTTTGTATAGGCAAAAAGTCGAGAATGGCTATAATATATAACTATGTATACAATTTCAGAAAATCTTTTAAGCATACATTTAATGTCGAAATGTGTAGAAAAATATAACTCGTGTTATAATAATTATAACTGTTCTGCGACAATGGCTTAGTACTCAAACTATACCAAATTACTCATTGATTGTTATTAGTATTTTGTATTAAATATCCTATTGGCACTTATATTTTATATTCGAAGACGAATTACGTATATAAGACGAGTATGTAGTACTGTATAAATATATAACTTTACAAATAAGTCAGTTAAAAATTAAAATATAATGTGAATACCGGGCTATATTCGCTTAATATATCGCTTAAGCAATCGGTCATCGTGCTGTGCTTGGTCTGCTCGAAGCGTGACGGTAACTCCCGAGGGAGCGGAAGTCTTGCGCGCTTCCGGACGCACGACCCGGAGATCCGTTGCCGCCCGCCGCCCGCGCTGCTGCTAACCAAGTACGGTGACTTATAAGATATACGTTAAGCAATTATTACAACCGACATTTTTATTGTTACCAATGTAATTTTAACATAACAAAAGTTGGTAATTGATAACAAAAGTTTATCATTTAACTTTAATATGTTTGTTGAATTTATTAAGTGGTGTATTCATTTTTAATTCACTGGATCGGTGAAAAACTTGAACTTAAAATATATATAATAACTGGCAACAATCTGCAAATTATTTTTTAAATGTAACAAAAGTTTGGGCTAATATAATAGATTACTATGTTGCGAAAGAATTTAGAGTAGGTATTCTAATTCTCAACGCACGATAATAAGAATCGTCTTTAGATGTAGTAAAATCTTCCCTCGATATAGTCTGAACTATCCAACATAATGTATGTTTACCTTATTGTCCATCTAAAATACACATTTAGGACTTAAATAAGTAGGTATACACAAATCAAAATTAAAAATAGCTTCTGTACAAATCATGTCCGCAGGGAATGGCGGCAAGAATGCTAGCAGCATTTCACTGTTGAATTGAAAAAGATTTGAATTTAAAACAATATATCTGAACAAGCCTATCACAGGTTTCATCTAAGCTGTCTCTTACGTCAATGTCAAATTTTATGTTAAATTTTATTATTATTTAGTTATTAGCTACTACATTTCATAAACTATGCTCATTCGAAGTTGTGATATGCATACTATTAAAGTAAAGTAATTACAATACCACAATTTATAAAACGATGTACTAATAATAATGCAATATCAATCAGAACCTACAGACAATGAAGTACAAAATACGTTGCCACCGATGATAGCAAATAATGTCAGAGAAAAATTACTACCCGAACAGGTGACTTATACTATTAAGAAAATAAAACTATTTCCTTGCATTCATCCTTGGGTTTTCCTAGATGATATAATTTTAAAAGTATTATTAGTAGCATTTTAATTTGTTTTTAACAAAATAGATTCTGTTTCCTTTTAGTTTAATAACCAAACTGACAAATGATATACTGATACATTCTAGAACATATTTACGTTTAGGTTTCAATAGGATTCAAAACACCTAAGGAAAAACACGATCAAAGAAAGACGTTTGAATGCACGCAGCTAACAACAGACCAACTACAATCGAATTATTCTTTAAATGTTGTTTTTTTTCCAAAAGTATTGAACTATGAAGTAGGAGATATAACTACAGTTCACAGTTTAAGGTTACATTTGATTATATAATAATTATTATGTAAATTATCTCATAAATCATATACTGCTATTAACCACTGGTGCTATTAACTTATATAATAGTGCAGCCAACGTTTGATTAGGTATATATTACAGATTTCTGACAATCGAAAAGGTATTTCTTTTTCACAATTTCCGCAACATATTAGAAAGTCAACCTTTCCAAGTACGTCAGCAGTTAGACTCTGTTCGTGTTACTCGAATAAATATGTATAATTAAAGATTAAAAATTAGTGTCAAGGCAATAATCTAGTTCTTAAACCCGTATAACTCGCGGCTTAAAAGTGAATTCACGCCAGATTAAAAGTATTTATTATAAATGAGGAACTTTGTAAACAAAATAATTAGAAAGTTTAAAATAATATAAAATATTCTACTTCACACATATTTAATTATAATTAATCGTCTTTTACATCAGTGTTGTCTTCTTTGATAATTCAAGTTTTTTGTATTATTTTAGAGTATGGAATGCTTCTATGCGGTCTCTCTACGTCACATGCAACGGCATTTTGAATAATTCCGAAGATAATGGCGCATTTTGGTTTTGGCACCCGCGTACCAGATCTCTGCTAGCCCCTGGCCTTGTGACTACATTTTTTATTAAAGCTATACCTAAAAATGTTGCACCCGTAAGTTCTTTGCGTTTAGCAATACAATTAGCAGGAACCTATAAAAGAGATAGCGTTGTAAGATATATCTCAGTACCAATAGTAATTACCTTTTTGAAATTCGCTCCAACTTCCATACCTGAAGAGGGTGAAAACATCTCCTTCCATCCTTCATTATAAGTACATAGTGATTGTATAATGGTTTTATTATAACATACCTACTAGATACGATATGAGCTTATGAAACGAAAATCTTTAAATTTAAGTCTACTTTTTATTTTTTCTCACAATCAAATATATAGGAAGATTTGCATATCTTTTTATTGTGTTTGAAAAAAACAACGTCAACCAATTTCAATATCTTTTATTGTCTGTATGTTTTTGAAAATATGCTGATATGACATTGAGATATTCAATAAGTAAACTATCTGAGCTAAAACGTTTCTTTTTTTTGTAAATACGCAATATATTTTATACAAACTTTAATAGCTTGAGATCATCTAATGGAAATTATATTCAGTATTTTTTGTATAATTCTAAGCTTTATGCGCTCTTGTATTCCATATATTAGGTATAAATAAGTTACGTCATGTTTCAAGAATAAATACACAAATATAAGGATAGTGGTATGGGCGCTCGGAATAGCAATCAAGATGGATCACAATTCTCTTTCGCTTTGTGTCCGCGTGTGTATAATATTAGGCTTAATAATCTCGTCGATGAGTCAGTCGAGGCCTGCCTTTGTCCTCGTGTCGGTAGAAAACCGTGCAATTGATGATACAGAACGAAAGGACTGCTCCCTTATTTCACGCGCCATGTACTCCGTTAAATTAACAAAAAATCTTTTTCATTGCGTAAAGAAATGACACAATCGATGACGTATGACTTCTAAGGTACAAAAATTGTTTTCTAAAAATACCTTTATGAAAATACATTTAGCTTTTTGTCCCAATCGAACCAAATAAAACATACGCACAGACAATTTTATGATCATTGACTACATTATGAGATTACCGCGTGTTGAATACAATGAGATTGTGAACAGTGGTAATGAAGTCCTTATACTTCTTATTACTTCGATGAGATGACGAAATTTATTGATGGTTTTTATATAACAAATCAAATTTTTGAATAGTACGTGCCGCAATCGCGCGAGAAATAGATTTTACGAGTGCGTGCGGCGCGATATTTACGCTTGTTTACACTTCAGACGATTTTATAGGCACAACGACACCGTCTCTGCACCATATTAGCATATTGAGCTAGAATGTAAGGAACACTTAACATGTTTTAATGTAAGTTCTTGAAAAAAAACATATTCCAAACTTTATTAGCTATCGATGTTAACGTGTGAGATACTAAGGAAACGTCACTATACATGTACATGTAATTGAATCGAACATAATTTAATATTTCATATATTCATCATATTATAAGGTTTTTTCTAAAGATAGAATCATATTGTTTTATATATTTAGATATTATTTTTATTATTGCTAATCTTCTATTTGAAGTGTACTTATTATTATATGGTATCTGAAAAATAATCCAAAAACAGTATGGTAATAATTCAAACTAGAAACAGGGGCAATCATTCCGCCAACTGATAAGGCTTCCTGGTGCAGATTGATGCTGATTGGTATCGATTTTTGTTAACAGTGGTCTCGTCACTTCGAACACAGTCTGCACTTTTGTATAGCTATAAATATTAAAATGATATTCTGCTTACTAGTATATATATTTTGAAATAAAGATAAATCCTAGATTGTTTTCAAGATGTAAATATTTTGTCAACACACTGTAATAATGTGAATGATATTATTTTTGTTTTGCAACGCTACAATTTATTAGGGCACCTTCATCTTCTTAACACGAAAAAGAATTTCCTGTGATGTTTTATACGGAACACAAATTATCGACTCGTTTTGATCCCACGGCCAAAATAAAATATCATATTTCCTGTCAGACAAGCGAGCTTCAGCGTTGAAGTGTCTTTTTTCTACATTTTTTCAGGGCACCGTTTTTTAAAGGAACTGCGTCGCACATGTTTGTTCAACATAGGCGACGTCTTTCAATTATGTATTTTTTGTCGTCTCATGTTCAACTTGTTGAATGTTTTTGGACTTAAATTTTATGAAAGTAAATTGGGGATATATGTTTCAATACGTATGTCACATGAAAATTCCTGATTTGATTTGCTTTTTGCGGTTATCAATTTTTTTTCTTTATTTCTAAAATGTGCCACAGGAACTTTAATAGAAATAACTGTGCCTCGTGAACCAGAATAATAAGAACTGCTTATTGCCGTTAGAATAAGCATGCTCGGTGTTAGCGGGTCTCAGTGTTGCGAATGTTGCGCCGCTTCTCACGCGCTGCATGCGCTTGCGCCGGTTCCGCGCGCCTTGCATAACGGCCGTGCACGTAATACGCCGTAACATCAAACATTATGCATGTAGGGCGCGTGTCGATAACTATACGAGCCCCGCTATATGAAGTTAATCTATCCGACCACAAGCCTAATGGACACAAACATTTATATATCTGTAAAATATATTTATACGGCCATAACTTTATTTAGGGTTGAAATAGCATGAACAAGAAGAAATATGTCGTTGTATCTGAATTATATATAATATAGAATTAACAACAATTGAAGTTTTCGATGACACTTCGTTTATCTGTTTATCGGGACACTTAACGCACGTTGCTTTTATTGTCTTGCTACCACAAAAGACTGCCTCATATCGAATTACAAAAGGAGATGATGAGCGCACGAGACATCGCAAATCTGATAAATGTATATCGCCTCCGACAACAAAAGATCGGATTGCAGAAGTGCAATCGAATCCGCATGCAGTCCTCGGAAGCTTCAGGCGCCAGCTGCCGATCCTGTATCAAATACCACACAGATAATAAAGGATTCTTTAATACGAAAAACGTTAAGCGATTCGGAGGCATGTTCGAAATGTTTTTACGCTAAATCAAATTCAAACAGAGAGATTCTGTTGTAAGTTATACCGACCTCGCTTTAAGTAATCACATTGAAATTCTCCTTAGCATTTCATACAGCCGAGTATTATGAGTGATGTAACGCAAGTATACCTACCTACCGTTTTCGGTTTATTACGTAGGAAGTTGGGTACGTAACAGACTCAACAAGTAAGTATTGTTACATTCATAAATATGAATTAATTATTTTATACTGACTTTTAATCAAATATTAATAATTTAGTATGTGATTATTTTTGAACAATACGTCCCTCCGTCACATTCTATGATACGATCGACTAAAATGCCATAATATATAGTATTACGTCCGCCAAACGGATCGAGCGTGATTGTATAGGAAATATATTTAGGAACATCTTGATCCATTTTACTTAATTAGAGTAATAGTCCTTAAATGTCCAAAAAGCTGGCCAAAAATGTCCTAACCTGGATAAATTAGAATAAACTCCAAAATATATTTTACCATGCTGCCACACTACTTGTGGTTGGCTGTACATGTGACTGATAAGAGACTCGTGCAGGTTTCCTTACGATGTTTTCATAAAATTAATTATAAAAAAATAAAATACGTCAATACATCAGGTGCTTGGAATCGGAATGAATCCCGCGAACTTTATTTAAGATATACACGCATTTTGTTTAAAGAGCCATCTCGAGTTACGAATCCCTGACATATTTAAAGAAGCATCAATTATTTTTGAACTCATAAAAAACATTACGTAAGGAAGTACGAAATGCTTTATTAGTAAAATGTAAGAGTCTGTCAATTTCCCACTGTTGGACTAATGCCTCCTCTCCTTTAGAGGAGAAGGTTTGGCTTATTCCACCAGGTGCTCAAATATGAGATGAAGATGATTTATATTCGACACATCTAAACAACACAAAGTTTTTGTTTCAAACTATACACATCCAAACAAGCAATTAATGAATTTGTACATT
Organism: Nymphalis polychloros; assembly: GCA_905220585.2. Taxonomy (NCBI): domain Eukaryota; kingdom Metazoa; phylum Arthropoda; class Insecta; order Lepidoptera; family Nymphalidae; genus Nymphalis; species Nymphalis polychloros. The sequence goes on along the minus strand of HG992245.1, from coordinate 6,739,814 downwards.
GTTCCTATAAATACCTAACTTAATCATCTAGGTAGGTATGAGATCTCATACGTATTTATCAAATTATTGGAGTTATTTTATTATAATCTTATTGACAGACAATAGTAGGAGACGAAGTGGTCAGCCATTTTAACTTTCTGCCATAAGCCGGAAACTTGCGTCGATAATTATAATCTCATAAAATAAACTACAACAAAATGTATACCTACCAGTTGACATAGTCGATAAATTAATAGTAGACCTAGTTATATTTACGTGTACGGTAAAGGTAGAGGGTAATTAATTGGTTTATTGGTTCAAAGGTTGTATCGTCGCCGCTGCATTAATATAATTTAGCCAATAATTACATCGAGTTATAAGCTATTTATGTTTTTGTTATTAGAAAACATTTATGATTCCTTATTCATAGGCTAATAGTAAAGATGGATTAAGATTAATAAAGTATATTACTCGATAAAATATTATATAGAAGACTAGCTTCGCTTCGCCCGCGACTTCGTCCGCGAAAATTTAAAAACTGTTATTTAATGTAATATAACGTAAATATGTGAATTAGCATTTGTTATTAGACTAAACATAGAACAGTTGCAGTTTGTTGAAGCCGTGTCAATTTTGTATTTAGAGAATTTTTATACACGTCATAACTTCTAAACGAAAAGTTCGATCCACATAATTTAAAGTGGAATTTACATGTACATAATCAACCTTAATTATCAAACCATTTAAATGGATAAGGATTAATCTCATGATATCAATATCTCCACAACTTAATAATTTAAAAAAAAACTGTTATTGTAGCTTAATTATAATAGTTAGGCATATACCATCCCGGGCTTTTTGTGAGCAATTATAATTACTATTAATATATAGAATGCTATTTTATATATCATCAACAGCTTTCGCAGCGCACGCATAATAATGACTTTTATAGGTAACATTTTGATCTCAATTTTTTTTGATACTAAAATATAGACTATATTACTCAGTAAAGATGTAGCTTTCTAATGGAGATAGAATTTTTAAAATCGGTTGAGTAGTTTTTAGTTAAATCGTAACAAACAAACAAACAAAAAAATCAAATATTTCCTCTTTATAATATTAGTATAGATAAAAATGGTGGAGTTAGTATTCGTTGATTTCCATGCAGAATAAAAAAATAATCATTTAATTGTGCTTAATACATAACACATCCAGTAATACAGATATACTGGATTCTCGGAAAAGAGTAACTAGGGAGCTTCTTGCCGGTTCTTCTCGGTAAAATCTTTATTCCTTAAATTTAATTTAATCTTCTAAAATGATGTCTTAAAAGTCCTCACCAGAGCCTACCTAAATCAAAATATACTTCATATTTTGATTTCGATTTAGGTGCTAATGCGTAAACTAATAATAATCCAAAAGCAAGAAATTATTTTTCTATTAAGCCTTTATATTGGACAGGTTAGTGACCATTGTGTTTAATGTAGTTAAAATTTATAAATCATTTTAAATGTACTCCTTCAGTTTTAACGAGACCGCGGGAGAGCTTGTGTTATTAATATTATTACTTTATTAAAGTTCGATCGAACTAAAGTGCATCTTCTGGCAGACATTTGATGGTTTAGACTAAATTATAAATATTGGTAGAAATAAAGCTCATATCTAAATAAAAGGGTCATGAAAATACATTTTTAATAGCGCATTAATTACGTCTAGAAAAATGATTTCTTGACGCTCCCTAATTTAAGTGTATAGCGATCATTCAACTTGTGTAATTTTATTGTAAATACGAATATTAACGTACGCTTTATTACAAGTTATAATTATTTCCTTTATCTGTTATATATTTTTCATAAAGGTGAACCTTAAAGCTTTAGCTAATAAAATAAATAGTACCTAGTAGTGTAGTAATAAGTGCATTAAATTTCTCTATTAATGATATATAATTTTATTTTATTTATTTATCACAGTTGTTAATTTGATATAACACGCACACAAAGTTGGTAAATTCGTGTGCCCGCGCAATCTGTTAGAACAAGTGCACTGACACAACGTTTTGGTTTATTTCTCGGAACTGAGTTTATTCTCAGCGTGACGTCAGCTTCTCGCCACTTCCTTATCCTACTATGCTTATAACTGAACATTATTTGTTATAGATATCAATTATTGTATTAAAGCTATATTAGTATTACAAATGCGAAAGTAACTGGTTCTGTCTTTTACATCATCACGATTAAACCGCTGAACCGATAAGCACCTAGGTAGGTTAGGTATATAATTTACGTAGATGGAGTGAGGAGTCGCAAAGAACAGTTAGTATTTAATAATGGCACGAATAGTTTTATATTACATACATTAGGCATAAAATAAAATATTTGATAGCCCTATTTTAGATTAAAAAAAAACAGTCTATGTAGCTAAACACGACAGATGTAGGAACAATAGGGCGTTGCGGGATGTCCACGGTTATAACGCCTCATTGACTTCGCAATTGACGTACATCCACACTGCATTATTATTTCTACCCCTCGAGGGTCCGAAACAAATAAAAAGCCACTTCATTCAAGGTATTGCATGGTAATGTTGAATGAAACTTGTCGATGTTGGCCCTATCTATATTTTGCTCACTGTCTGACCAAACTATAAGATAAACAAAAAATGCATTTAAGCCAAGCATTTAGTTTAAAAATGATTACTACTAAATTAGTAAATATTTACTGAAAAAGTTAAAAGCCCTGATTGGAACCATATGACGTCGCTGAACGATGAAATAAATTAAAAAACAATCACCAGATCATTTAAGTAAACACAAAAAAAAGTTGTAGCCTCGATGCCACCGAGACATTTGCTCCCGAAAGCATCGCGTTGTCGATAAAAAAAGTTAGAGTAACGTGTTCGAGCTAAACTTTTACTGTTTGTCGTTAAGGAAGCGAACATATACGTTCACGTTTTTGTTTCAAGGGCTCAGATATTCTCAGCGTGGGAAAGCTCAGTGAGGTCAGGTGGTAGCACATGTGGTTCTCTTCTGTTTATGGAGTTTAAAAATAATATTTAATAAAATGTAGGTGCCGAACAGACATCGGAGTACGTCTTTGCGGGGGATAATACGTATTACACCTATCGCTCGCCCGGTGGTCCGTAAACAATATCAAGGCATTACTTTATCTTCTGCATTCTAACCATTGTTTAGAATTGAATCACAAAATGATATTTGTGTAGTTATAGTTGTAAGTTTAAGTAATTATATTTCCGTGATATGAATTTGTGTTACACTTACTTTTATTACATTTTTTAGACAGAAATGGATAGGACAAGATCTGTTATTTAAAGGCGCTATTAAAATGTATAAGCTGCAATATTTTTTTACTGCAACGATGCACTCGTGGAAGCCATATAACGTTGCTTACATAATTTTACGAAACTTTTATGGAAAAATCAATTCATGTGATGAGCTGAGAAAAAATTTGCTAAACAAAAACTAAATCCCTGCGCTGACGCACCGCCCAGTGCTAGCTCCTGTTCGATACATGAGCCCGTGGGATGGAATGATAATGGCCAAGAATTGGCAACGTGGGTGTCCGGCTTGCTTACGTATTATGCAGAATGTTTTAAGCTTTCACGATGCGTGCGCTTCTTAAATTCATCGATGCGTTATAATACTTGTTTTGTGAATGAAAGACAGCACAAGCACACCAGAGCCGCAGGCATGATATCACTATTGATAAATAGAGACGCGTGTTACAGATGTCAATGTAAAACCACGCTGTTTAAAGTAACAGTTGTAAAGTTTATTTATAAAAGTTGTTTTATTATAAGATTGCAAACAATTTGAAGCTTTATTAAGCCACAAAAAATCATGTTTGTATGCCACGATAAGTCTAAGGTAGCTTGCACAAGTAATGTGCCGTGAGATCTATCACAACAGCGACAAGGAAGTTAAATATTCATGTTTAGCTATATAGGTACTTCTGTTTGCGATTGCACTAGCTTACGTCATATAAAAAATAATTTAATTTATTCTTATGCTATAATTCATTTAGCCTTCATTTTAATAAAACTCTAAATTTCGAGATTTAAGTTTAATACTTTGTGAAAAAAATATGTGTTGAGATCTGCATACATAGGTACGCAAATAGATGTTTTTGATGTTCTTTTATATGATATTTCTATTGAAATCAAATGACGATATTGACTCCAAATCAATTTAAGTGTACAATAGCATAAAGAGTAATTAAATTCGACTCAAATATTTGTCTTTTTTTATAAAATTGGCATTATAAGTAGATGATCATGAATATTGTTTCTATAAGTTATTTTATAAGAAGGCAGTTTAGTGTGTGTATTTAGTGTATGTATATATCGATTTCTGTAATTTTTTGCTAAAACCTTTTGATACAATTTCAACCCATTTTCAAGCGATTTATTTTATTCAAGTGTGCACTGACAAATTTCATTGTGTATAAACGTATTGAGTAATGGGTTAAGTATATAATCCTCCTATGATGAAGAAAATCCATTATAAATTATATTGGTTTTAAGTTAAGAAAATATGCGTTTTGTGACATACATACATTTTATAAAGATACTGAAATTACATAAATAATTACTTTTTATCAATGTTAGTATGTAACAGTTGTGTCGAGTGAGTCATTGCTTCAGAATCAGGGTCATGATAGGGAAATACTGGTCTTAGGAAATCCTATCTTGCAAGTTATGCTAGGAAATATAAATAATTATTCTACACGTACTATGTTATTTTTTTTTCTCATTTTATAATCAATCTAGCAATGAACTCCAAACAAAGTAAATAGGTGTTAAATTATTACAAATTATTATTATCTGTATATGACCATGCTATTCTTAATTACTGTATCTTATTTTGTAAAAAAAGAAAAATGTATACAGAAACCGAACACTAAAATCTTTGTTACACAAATAACGTTACTTCAATAACAATAATTTTAAGATAGAATATAAGTACATTGTATACACGGCTTATAAATTTAAATTAAATAGGTAGGTAGGTATTTTCTCATGATATATATTTATTGAAAGACGAAATTAATTTTTAACATTTAAAAAAGTATAGGTAATACTAATAATATTCGTGTTTAATTTACTAAATGAAATTTTAAAAACAGTTTAAAGCATAATTAATTTGAATTACGGTTTATTTACAAGAGATGCGGAAGTACGCAGTTGACATCAAAGTACCTATTCGAAGTTTAGGTCAAGAACAACCAGCGAACATCCTTCATACTATTACGGAAACCCTCGTAAAGGTTTCATAGAATACTAAAAGTAGCTTATTGTACAAATTCATATTCAAATAGACGATGTAAAAGTTCATTTTATAAAATCAAGTTTATAAGTTTAACGACTGATAATAATATATATTAGCCCTCTGTCATAAAATAAATCTGCGAAATATACAAAATAACTCAAGTATTGTTATAATTTGTATATAAGAAAAACTCCATATTAAGAACTAAATATTAAGACTTAATCATCCTATTTTATATTTTTATTAAAAAACTATGTTCTGTTGTTAAATAGGTACATATTAAAAAAAACTAATACATAAACACATTTTTTTTTTTTTATTCTTAGTTTAGGTTAGGTTAGTGTCACGGTAGCATGCGCAAGCGATCCCGTGGCGCTCCCGTTAAGACGGGAAGGGTACCGCTGGGTTTTTAGTGGGTATTCCGATGACCGAGGCACACTCGGTGCCTTGGACATACGGCGAGCCCCACATACCCCCCCCCCCACTGATCCCGTGGGGGGAAACGCGTCATGCGTTTTCCCAGCGTCAAAAAAAAAAAAAAAGGTTAGGTTAGTGTGTTAGGTTGTCACGGTAGCATGCGCAAGCGATCCCGTGGCGCTCCCGTTAAGACGGGAAGGGTACCGCTGGTTTTTTAGTGGGTATTCCGATGACCGAGGTGCACTCGGCGCCCTGGATATACGGCGAGCCCCACATACCTCCCACTGTTCCCGTGGGGGAAACGCGTAATGAGTTTTTCGCGTAAAGGTTAGAGTGTTAGGTAGTTGTGACTTTTTTTTAAATAATTTAGGTAAATTAAATTCTTTAACCACAACCTTTATTGTATCTCTTGCTAAAAAAAATTAATAAATATTTTTAACAGATTCAGTATCTACTAAAGTTTTATAATATAATCTAACATGCATGATTAGTATATACTTTACAATATAATCAATACCGTTACTATTGCATGGCGTTTTGTCGATAAAACAAAACCTAAATACTCGTATTTCAATTGACAAATAGTTATCTTAGTTACATCAGGTCTATAATGGTTTTATAAGTAGCACGTAACATCGTATCGTGGAGAAAGCACGGCCTTGGCAGTGAAGCGTGTTCAGCCGGGCGCGTCGTGCCGTCGCGCAACGACCGCGCCCGTGAAGCAAGCTTAGTATTTGATACACTAAACTGGTTAAAAATATTCGTTTTTAGTAACTTGGTGATTGATGTAAATAGCCATATAAGGTAAACTCTGAATAACGTGTACATGTTAATATGATAGTTACCTACTCTGTAACTAATAGTTAGTAGATATGGCTAGCCTATTCCAAATTATGATGTTCCGCAGATTTATTTATCTAGGCTATTAATATAAATTTTCGTATAAATGCCGTATTGCGTTAACCAAATAAAAATATGTAAACCGAAGCTATAACTCAATTTATTTTCAATAGGTAAGCCCCCAGTAGAGACAAAATTTTCAAAGTTCAAATCTTTTAAACTTTCCACGTACTTTTACACTTCACTACAAAATCGGAAGTAAACTGCATGTATTGGATAAAACTCTACAACTTGTGCATCCAACCCGTACTGGAGCGTAGTGGAGTTTCGCCGTAGGAGGAGGGGTTTTCAACTAGCATGGACTTTTCCAGACTTTTATTTTCATTAAGATCTAACATCACTAAACATAGCGACGCATTAAAAATATCTAAGAGCAATGATTTAATAGATCTCGCTGTGTAATTGTGTTCTTGTAACGCGCGAGTTTTCACGCATACAACACTTTCATTGTCATTGAACTTGGAAAGCGGGGATGCGCTCATTGTTATTAGATAGCTGAGAATGCACTCTCGCTGCGTAACCTGCTATGATCATAAGCTATTTACACGCAATCGATATAAAATGAAACATTGTATGATGCCATTGTATGCGATATAAATAGAAAATAAGCTACTGCTTCAATATGGTAATATATACATAAATACCGTTATATTCTTGGTATTTTAACGAAGTTATCTAACACCTTCAGGTACAGTACACTAGAAACAATATCTCAGTAGTCATTATGACGTCTATAGGCTTTTACAGACCCAGAAAATGTTACAGAATATGAAATGTAATGGTTAGCTAAAATCATTTTTTTCTTTATTCTTATATTTTATTTTTTCAAATCAATAATGGACCTTTTAAATACGACAACATTTTATATGAAACCTTAATAAATTATGTAAATAATAATATACACTTTGATTTACTTTTTATTAACTAGAGGTAGAGCTTTGTGCAAGCTCGTCTGGGTAGGTACCACCCGCTCATCAGATATTCTACCGCAAAACAGCAGTACTTTGTATTGTGTGTTCCGGTTTGAAGGGTGAGTGAGCCAGTGTAATTACAGGCACAAGGGACATAACATCTTAGTTCCCAAGGTTGGTGGCGCATTGGCAATGTAAGTGATGGTTAACATTTCTTACAATGCCATTGTCTATGGGCGTTGGTGACCACTTACCATCAGGTGGCCCATATGCTCGTCCGCCAACCTATACAATAAAAAAAAAAAAAAAAAAAAAAACTAATTAATGTAGGATCGTTGTAAGGCTTCGGGTGACAGAGTACGGGTCGCCCTCTCGGTGGGAACGTGTAGGCGTTTGGGCGCACTTGACGCATCAGCGACCACGAAAACTGTGCTCCTGAGGCTTACAAATACTTTGAGACGCAAATTTTTATTATAAAAACAAAGTATGGTAACATGAAAATCGTGTCAATAAAATACTGGCCAATAAATGCACCACAATGTCTATGGAAATTAAATTAGAATCGTAATAGTAATTAAAATCGAATCGTATAAAATAAGTAATACGGTTTTGTATACTTATGATGCTTATGATGTGTTTTTAAAATAAGGCTATTTTTATTCTTTAAAAATTAAATTAAATTTAAATTAACCATATAACTATTTCAATTATATGCAGAGGTGAGAACTATTCAGCAAACAGACAAATAATTGTAACTGCCAAGAAGTAATTATATCATTGTAAAAAATGTCGTCCGGTTGTTGTAGATATAGCCATTGTAACTAAGAGCCATAACAATATATGATTCTTATTTGGCAGCGTAAGTGTTTCTTGGTGGCTGAGCGAGATAATGTAAACGCATTCAAAATAGGTAAATAATTATAATATATATAATTCTCTACAGATTTTCTTATCCTTAAATCAGTGCTTATTGAAGAAAGGCTCGGGAACCACGCTCCATTGGCCGCAGTTACGCCATCCCTTCCACAGAACCAGAACACCATCTGACGTTTATGAACTTATTACTTATTTACGTTTTAGTTATTTAACTAACTTTAAAATTTAATAAAAAAGATTACACTTCCCTGATAACCTTTAGAAGTTTAATCAAAGTGTAATGTTAGTTAAATTAAATGTTAGTTAGTTAAGAACTGAAATACTTTTAACATATTATTATTTATTTAATGTTACGAAATTTTATAATATAAAATATTTTTTTATTATGTAACAAATACTTGATTACATGTTAATAAATCTTTATCTTTATGTAGTATTTTATAATAGGCAAAGTTGTTTATTATAAGTAATAAAATATTAGGATTATATTCGTTCATTCCGGAGAGATTTATAATAAAAAATAGGTTACTTAACATTACTTTCAGTCAAATGAAATGAGTATTTAAAAAAACTCATAAAAGTGATTTCCGCACAGTTCAAGATTAACGCGGCGCTGAGGTAATTAATCATCAACCTTGACAATCTCTTATCGCTCAGGAAAATACTCAGGAAATTACTCAATAACTACGTACTTATACTAGAAATTTTGTACGAATAACAACAATCTGTAAAAACTTACATTTCCTTTGCGGCTTAATAATCAACCACAGAGTAAATTAATTATATGATTCAAACATTCCTAAATACTCTTTTTACTATAAAAAAATTATGTTTGTAAATTACTAAACTTTTCAAGAGTTTATAAATAATCGCTGTTCTTAAAAGATAATAATAAGCATACTGATGCTTACAGAGGTAAGCTGACATTGTTTGTTGTAAATTCCATTAAATTTTTCCGCAACAGTTGAATTTATTGCTTATATTTATTATCTATGAGACGGTAATCACAATCGTTGCCAGTAGGTGGCAAAGGAAGTGAGCGGACGAGGCCTTGACATTTCCCGCCACGCAACGCAGACATAGCTGATACGAGGAAGTGGGAGGCAGCTCCTTTACTCCTACTAGCCTTCCATCCTTTGTCACTGAAATGTTTTAAAGTATGATTGAATGAAATTAAAGGTAAAAGTAGTGCATGGTGAATGTACCACATTTACATACTGTATTATAGTATCATGTGTGTTTAATTCCTTCCGTTCCCGTTCCCTTATATAATTTGAAATCAATATATTAAATATAGAAACTATATTGCATTAATAGAAAATCTATTGCATATTGAATGATCCATAAGTTAGAAAAAACCCTGAAAATATACCGAGAATAGGAACCAATATATAAGAGCAAGTTATCGCGGTATCGTAAGGAAGGGTAATTTCATACGTCCAATGATGTCTCAATAACAAAATAAAAAGTCAATACGGCATACGTACAGAGATGAGTGCATTTATGCACACAATATGCCCGCAGACCACAACTACTTGAATCGGAACGGATATGTGATGAAGAGATGACAAAACTCCTTTTGAGACCTTTATTACTTGGCTCTGGCACACAAACACGGCAATAAAAATCTGACCGAGATCCGGCTTCCTAATGTTTAAATTACTTTAAATTAGGAAGAAGGCAAAATATAACTTTAGACTTTTTTGTTATTTTGTATATAACGTTTTATTTTATTCATAAGTTTACAATTACTTTTAATTTTTTATCTTTTAATTTAATTACTACGTTAATGAAATGATAATGGAAAGTCTACCATCGCCGTTTTTTTTTTAAATATACCAGTAGCGCCATCTCGTGTTGAATAGGATATTTTTATACAAATTATTCACGTGTAGATGTCACTCGGTAATGTTCATGAATCTGTGTATGAGTGATCATAAATAATAATGTATTGGCCACATCCAATTTATATTTTGATAAAAAAATTAATTTAGATTTTATGAAATAATTAAGTAATATTTAGATTAGTTCAATTTGTTTTTATAAGGACACTTATTATATTACATTTAAGATTGTTCTTATTTGTAGTTTAAACTGTTATCCGTTAACTTTTTTTATGACATTAATTATACTTCATCTTCTATCGATCATTCATCAGTATAATGTCGTTGGCCTTATTCGACCAGAGGAACATTTAAAGACTTTATTATCAATTGCTTAAAAAATTTAATGCATTATGATTCACTTAATATAAAATCATAGATAAATATTTAAATCTCAAAAAATAATTATCAATAAATATTCGTTATGATTTTCAATAAAAAAAAATCGTCTGTCTTCAAGGCAGTATCGATAAACGAAGTTTAAAAACTTTGATGGTGCTATAGGTTTTCCTTGAAACTATGTGACCGGAAGCAATTATGATAGCATTCCAAGTATAAATTCCCATAAACCGATTTTCTCATACTACATACGTGATACTTCGTATAACGTCACCGTATACTTAGGTAATAAATTAACTTCAGTACTCCGGCTGCTTTGACCGCCAAATACAATAATTTGTATTCAATGTACATTGACGCGCAACAAGTCCGCATTGTAAGTTGCTACTTACATTTGCTTTTGAGTCTTAGATGTTTATTTTTAACCAAATGTAATGTCCCGAAAGGTATCGGTGAAGCCACTTAAACTTTTCAGCATATGAAGGGTTCTTCCTGACTGATGTCGGTCCCGGTGGTCATTGTCGGGAGAGACTAGCCAACTGAGCGGTGCAAAAGTATGTGCGCAAACACAGGTGCACTCTCCATTCTCTCTCATAATCCGATGGGATTACTCTGACATGACTGGAAAGAGTTCAACAATACCAACTGCTTTACGAGCTTTCGAACTACGGAAGTGTATACACAGCCAAATTTCAGGTTCCTACCTGCTGCTGAGAATTTCTGAACAAATTACATTTTAACGGCACAACTCGGGGCTTGAACCCAGAATCTGTAGACTATTGCCTTAGAAGAGGTAATCGTCCACTAGAGGACAGTATATAGAGTATGAGGACAGCAACATTCAAAATCAAACAATCAGAATTAAAATAGGCTATTAATTAGATAATATAACTTATTAATTTTTAATATTATAATTTGAAGAACTTTTATTAGCGCTATATATTTGAAACTAAATATTATATTTAGTGCGGTTTGAACACAATTAGGACAAAGGTCCTCGAACTTTTATGGCCTATTGTTTTACAATTAGAATATTACACTTAATAAGCGCTGATTATTTTTTTATTAATCATAGAACGCTTAAACAATGAGTTAATTTAAATAGAAAATTAAATTCGTAATACAAACTCATAAAAGGATTTAAAATAAGGTCACTGAACTTACGCTATTTTTATTGATAACATAATTCTCGACACGTACGCCTCTTAACATTGACAACTGGCAGCTCTATTATGCATGTTAACTATACAATTGGATAGTAAATTAATAATACAACGAAATTACGTGTGAAATAATAAACTAGAATAATCAATTCTAAATCTATTTTACAGACAAATTGTATGCCTTTTCAAGGAGATGAATAATCCAGATTTTTAACAATTAGATTAGTGTTAGAGTAAAAATAATAGGTACCGTCAAGTGCCATTATTACCATATTTTTTTACTTTTTTGCAATTTACTTCAACATGGAGCTTGTTGTTTAAGTTTTTATTGATGATTTTTTACAAATATGCCTTTTAATTGAACCATTCAATTCTACTAAATTTCACATAACAACGCTATAATAACCAAAAGTATGAACGGGGTAAAATTGACACAATTTTGGCATCTTTACCTAGCCTACAGTTTGCATAGATTGTGTGTCCCAGAGAGCACGCGACACAAATTTACCGATCGTCCTGGTGCTATAAAAGCGATGTATTTATTTTTGAAGCTGTAATGTTTGTTTAATTAAGCACTGCCAATACATAGGTAAAGTTGACCCAAGAATATCAAAACATTCATAGAAACATGAGAATGTCGGCAGGGTTGTCAAAAAAATTATAAACCATTTTTTTTTTTTTGAATGCGTCTAATGGTAACCAAACATATTAGTTACCTACATACATAAATGTAGTTCTTTAACATCAAAATATTTCATCAAAAAAAAAACTATAGTGTGTAACAAAAACCCTGTCCGTCCCGAAAGTAAAGAAGATATTGGTGTGCTATAGACATAACTAAAAATAATATTAAATATAAAATATTCATTATTATAAAAATGTTATTGTAATTTAAAATACACATTTTAGTGCCCTAGTTCCCCAACATCGAGCAAATTTTTTGAAATGTGACAATACCAGATTTGTTAGGCGGCTCCTTTGAGTGCCTTTGAAACGCCGCTGGGACGTGTAAGGCCGTATCACTACTACTAAGCGCGATATTGCGCGATATTGTGCGATATTATTTGCCAACTAAAAAATTACAACGCCACAAATCACCTAGCTCACACTCACAGCAAATGATCTGAGCTAATTGGACTCTAGCACGTAATTTATTTATTTTCTTTATTTATTAAATTTTTCAGGGTAACATACAGTAATTTTATACTTATAAGTAATACATTTTTTATCCTACACAATCAAGTGTTCCGCGATATATTTTACGTTTTCTAATCAAGAGTATTTCAATATGTTAATATGTCTGAGTATGGGTAATTATGACCAAATTAAATCAGGAGCAAATGTGCTACAACGCATCCGTGCAAACTATGTGCAACGGTGCTAGTAAAATTCAGTTTCTTACTACCGAACGATTAACAACAGCTGATCAACTCGTCTTCGCTGCCCGATAGGTAAGTACCTAGCAAGCGCTTTCGTCACGCCTATGTTGCCATGTGATTTTCGTCATTTTATTTAGTTAAATATTAATTTTACTCGGGGTATTTTTTTTACTTAGTATTTTAAAAATGATTACATATATTAAATCAACTCACGATACCTAATAACCACTTCAGGGGTCGGACACGAATTTTGTAAAAAATATTCAATGTAAACTAGCATAGGGTATGCTTAGGTAAAGATGCTCACGGAAGGTAAAGATGCCACGTTTGACGGTAACTTAAAAGTAATATAAAAATTAATACTTGTCAATTTATAAGTAAATATTTTGTATACTCGGTTCTTGATAAATCCGTAATCATCATTTACATTCCATAGACAAACAAGGATCTGAACGCACTCGAGTGCCACGTGTGGTTCGTCCTGTACATAGTTATTATTCACATTTGGCACATCACTCGGTGTCATCGCCCCTAAAGAGTAGGGCTCACATAATGCTGGGGAAATCCAGCTTACCATAATACTAATACACTCGACTAGTATCGCGTCGATACAAATAGTATTGTGATTTACGGGAACCTACGAAAATGATTATAAATTAATGATTTTATAATTACTTTTTTTCCAATTATATTTTAGAAGTAAAAGAATATGTAATTCTGCAACTTCTTCTTGAAATGTAAAAAGCCAAGGAGTACTTCCTTGGCTTTTGGGTCGGATTGGTTATAAAACAAATTTATGTGATTGAGAAAAAGATGAAAAGACTGAGTGCTGGCGTGTTCTTCCTGCAAATGGTTTTGCTTACACCACTTTCTAACTACTAACTAATTAAAGTAGCAGTTACTTACTACTACTTTAATCAGATTTCACTTCAAAAAGATTAAGGAGGAAAAACTATACCGCTTATATTTAATTCGCTTGTTTAATTGTCGCAACAAAAGTCTGTAAAATATTTCCTCGCATCCTGGCGAAGATAGTTTTGTATGGAATTGTGCAAAATTTATTAGAAGAAATAGTTGTTTTTGATAATAATCACTTCGACAATTAATTAAACAAATATGCAAATTATACCCAACTTAGGTAAGCATAAATTCTCCGATAGCCATTGTTATTTTGTAAGTTGGTAAATTTAATGTTTACAAGTTGGTATTTTTGATTTGTTCTTGATAATGGTAACTCACAATATGCCGTATGATTTCGTATCTCCGAAGAGTAAACAGTTATTTTTTCATGAAAATTTAAGATATTTTTTGTTATTTAGTGCTAGTATGTTCAATTCTGAACATATAGCTGCATATTGCTAAATAATAAGTCACTGATAAAGAATCAGTCAAGTTGATGCGAGGTTTTCATGAGTCAATGAAATGGAAAAATTAAAAAACATAGATTTATCGAACACAATATAATATCTAGTGATATAAAGTATTGCAAGTTGGATAATAATTTTATAAACATTCTTTTGTTGATAACAAACGATACAAAGGTATTCGGTAAAATCTATTGGTTTTTATGTCCATACATAGAATAATAACGCTTAGAAGGAGTGTAGGCCCAAGCGAATTGAAGTCATTCAAATTGTTACTAGTCTCAATACATTTGACGTCACGTTAGTCGTCGAAATGTTACCAGCTATGGAAAATATATATACCACGATTGCTTAATATCTTAAATAACAAAAATAAATAAATATTTAAAATTATTGTTTTAACTTTTTTAAACTACGTATAAAACATTCAACTAAACGTTCAACTAATTATAAAAAAAAATTCTTTATGATTATACATAAATTAAAAGCAATACTAAAAAAAATTTAAAAGAGATCATTATAATAATAAAAGCTAAAATTAAATAAATAATATTGCAATATATAATTATAATACTTATTCATTAATTGTAATCGTTTTTAGCTTTCCTTCGAAACTGATTGCTTCTTCTTACATATCCCGTCCTTATTCCATACAAATCTACTATTTATCAATTTTTTTTATTTATTGTATAGGTAGGCGGACGAGCATATGGGCCACCTGATGGTAAGTGGTCACCAACGCCCATAGGCAATGGCATTGTAAGAAATGTTAACCATCGCTTACATCGCCAATGCGCCACCAACCTTGGGAACTAAGATGTTATGTCCCTTGTGCCTGTAATTACTATCAGAAAACCTTTCAGCGTTGTTTAATTAATTTTAATGCAAAAATAATAATATCCAACATTATTGTCTGACAAATTGTCACATCTGAATACAACCTACGTAATAATTCAAATTAATTAAATGGAACAAAATATATTTCATCATCAAACAATATCATTTTCTTACTTTATGGGGAAATCGTGTATTCACTTGCAACATAATTCGGTCGTATGTGGGCGTGTCGATGTATGTAACGTACGTGACACTTACACACACATTACATTCTAGTTACTTCAATTTTGAGCGAAACTTTGTATGACACTATCCTTCTAAGCGTTATTATTCTATGTGTCCATACATATGTATGTATTATATGAAACACTAGTTTTCGTCCTTGGCTACTCTGAGGAGGAGGGACAACAGGTTGTAAATAAGTAGCCTACGTCCTACCCTTTTGTTTTTTTTTCTGGCTGGAAATCTCGTTTAAGCGCTTCCCCCACATGAGGTGGGGGGGGGGTATGTGGGGCCCGCAGGTGCTGAAGGCTTCGGAATAGCCACTAAAAAACCAGCGTACCTGCATCGTCTCTTCGGTGGAGCGGCTCGGGATCGTTTGTGCATACTACCGCGACACCCCGACGGTTGGCCCGATTACGCGAGCCTCCTTTCTTAATAGGGTTCTCGGTATATAGAGAACCCCTAGCCCCGGCGACGCTTACAGCGGGGCGAGAAGGTGCGCATAGCGCCGACGCCTCCTCCCTGGTCTTCTTCGACGGAGCGGGTCAGCGGAGGCAGACGCCTCACGCTCACGCTCCGCGGCCTCTTTCTGCGATAAGTCGCCACCAGGGAATGCCTCTGGAGCCCCTTCGCAGCACACTCCATCAGGGTGTGGTGCGCCGTGTCCAGTGGCGCACAAAACTCGTGACAGGAGGGGGATACCTCTCGCCTCGCCATCCCATGAAGGTACTTACCGAAACAGCCATGTCCGGTAAGCACCTGCGTCAATCTAAACGTGAGTTTGTCGCTTTTTCTTGTTACCCAGCGACTCAAGTGGGGCCGGATTGCCTCCACTGTCGTCAGGCCTGCTAATGGAGATCCCAGGTCCTCCTCCCATCTGCAAATCAAGGCTTGTTGAGCTAGAGACCTGATTCGCCCTACCTCCGTTGGTCCTGGACGGTCGCCATTCACCCTGGCTTCCACCCGAAATCGGTGCACTTCCGCCAGCACCTCAGCCTGGAGTTCCCAAGGCGGATCGCACGCAAGAAGTGCCGCCGCCGTCCATGACACCGTCCGGTAACCTCTTACTGCTCTCACTGCTATAACTCTCTGCGGTCTACGCAGAAGAGCCTTATTACGAGCAGTGAGAGCGTCCACCCATATGGGTGCACCATATAGTGCCATGGAGCGCAGCACAGCGGCATATAGGCGCCGGCATGGTGATTCCGGCCCTCCCACATTAGGTAGGAGGCGGCCCAAGGCGGCAGCGGCATTAATGAGCTTCGGGCTCAGTTGGACAAAGTGTTGCGCGAAGCTCCATCTTCCGTCCAGGATCAGACCCAGATATTTCATTTGGGCCTTAACCTTTATCATCGTCCCTTGGATGGTGATACACGCCCCACGAGGGGGCCCCGACGTCAGCCGTGAAATAAGGGGGCCTCGGTTTTAGAGATGGAGACCCTCAAGCCCAGCATTTCTATACGGTCCATCGTGAGCGACGTACCGACTTCGGCCAGGAGGGCCGCTTCCTGGAAATTCCACCCCGTCGCGGTGATGAGGCTGTCGTCCACGTAGCACAACAACCCCATACCGGGAAGGACGGGTGCCCGTAGGAGCCAGTCAAAGCCTACGTTCCAGAGAATCGGGCCGAGGACCGACCCCTGTGGAACGCCACAGCCTACCCGAACGCTTGGCCCATCACTCCCCTCCCAAAGAACCAGCCGATCCTGGAGGTATGCCCACAACAATCTCCTTAAACAGGAAGGTACTCCGTGATATTGGAGTGCCTCTCTTATTGTCTCGAAAGGAAGACTGTTGAAGGCGTTCGCCACGTCTAGCGATACCGCCAGGACATAGTCCCCTCGGGCCACAGCTTCCATGGTCCGGGTCTTTAGGGCGTTCAGGGCCGTCAGGCCGTCAGGGCGGGCAGGTCTTAAGCCCGTACTGTGCCTTTGAGAGACCCGGCATCATTGGCATTCAGCATCTCGAGAAAGTGGGACTTCCTCGAGATGCTGAACAAGACGGGCAGCGAGAATTTTCTGGAAGAGTTTGCCCGTCTCATTCAGCAGCACAAGTGGCCTGTATGCTGAAGGAGATTCTAGCGGTCACCCCACCTTCGGCAACAGGACCAACTTGCCCTCTTTCCATGGCTTTGGGAATTGCCCGCTGAAAATACATTTGTCAAACAGTTCCCGAAGCCCCCACCTAGGTGTTCCAGGGCGTCTCGCAGAACACGCCCTCCGGACCCAGGGCAGTGGTTCTTACCCTCTGTCGACCAAGGGCCATCTCCATCTCTCGCTCCGTGATTTGTGGTGGAGACACAATATCTTCATCAATCACAGAGTGGGGGGGCCATTCGCGGAGGGACATGCTCACCTGGAAGGGGGAAAAGCTCACCCACCAGGCGCAGAAGAAGCTCCAGCGCCATCGTTTCCGTCACGGGGGTGCCATGGGTGCGAAACTTTCCTCGCACACCACGATGCCCTGCCCGTGCCCTGCGCCGGGCCCTCGGCATGGCCGCGTCGCATACTTCCTTAAGGACGCTGCGCATGCGGTTGGCCAGCTCTTCTACACTGGCGCCCTCCCACCTTCCCGCGGAACCCCACCGCTGTACGATGGCAGCCTCCTTGATCAGCTAGCTGGCCAAGAGACGTGCGGGAGCTTGGTTGGCACCTTTGAGGGTTCCACTGACCTGCGGGAGGCAGATACCTCGAATCGGATGTATCTGTGGTCCGATAGAGTCTCCACCTCCTCTTCCACCCTCCAATTCCTAACTCTGCGTGCAGCAGCAGGGGTGGCGTGCAAACTGCGCAGCGCAACTGCCCGGTGCAACCCGCTGATTTGTGTTCATCGACGCCACACCGGTAGCAAAGGTCCCCTCGTTCTGCCTTGGATGGGCAGAGTACGTTTGTATGGCCAAGGCATATACACTTGAAGCAACGCAGAGGGCGCTGCTCCAGTACGCAAACTCTGGCCGAGCTCCACCCAACCAGGAGGCGACCGGCGTCAGACAACTTTCTCGCCGCAGTTATCGGGCATGTCACGAGGGCCATCCCCATGTATCCAGGTCCACGTGACACCTCTCCACATTTAACCGCTTCAGCGGGGCAGTTCCCTTCTCGAGCGATTGCGGCGATAATTTTATTCTTTGTGACGGAGTTGTCTAGCCCTGTCACTTTAATATCCACCCTTTTCGCGGGGCGGACGACGCTGGCCACTCCATCTAGCACCGTGCGAAGCTTTTCAGCCAGCTTTTCGGCCTGGTCAGACTGAGCCTTCGGCAGCTCCAGCACTCTAGCCCCTGTCGCTGAACGTCGGACTCTTAGTCCACCAGTGATTCCCAGGTCCTGAAGTTTCACGCCCTGCTCGGCGCGCTCCAGGACTTGGGCATACGTGACGCTCTTCTGCCCCGCTTCTGGCTGCAGCGTTACCAACACTGTAACTGTGCGAGGGGCAGCCAATTTTGGCTTGGCCGCTTGAGGTGTCTTAGACACCGTAGCCGCAACCGTGGCAGCTGCTCCAGCTGTAGAGGAAGCATTCTTCCTCTTCTATCCATTTTTTACCACAGTGGACCAGGACGTCTTCTGAACCACTGGTGGCTGGATCACCTCTGGTATAGTCAGGGCGCTTGAAGGGCCAGCGGTCGGTGCCAGCAAAGCAGCCGTTGGTGCCCGCTTAGGTGCAGGTGCTGGTTTCGGCAGTGGAGCCGGGCGGGCCTGTGCGTATGTCAGCGCAGTCTGCTGTATCGACTCCTGCCTCTTATTCACAACTAACGGAGGGCGCTGCACCTTTGCAGGCAGGAGGCGCTCTTCCAGTCCCGCTACGTGTGCGTTAAACATAACGCCGACTGACGACATTATGTCCGCCTTGAACGCCTCCAACGCCTGCGCGTCTCGCGCATAACTGCTGTACGCCTCATTTGCCACTACCGCCGCTGTCTGCATCTCAGCGAACTCCCGGCGGTGAGCCTTTCTCTCGGCCTTGAGGCTGTCTACTTCCTTGCGCAGACGGCCATTATCAGCACGGAGTTTTCGCGTCTTTTCCGCTTGCGTGCGAGACGCTAGGACGTCGATTATTTCCTGAAGGGCAGCCACTGACTTCTTCAGTGTTTTAGAAGATCCCCCTTTCAAGTTGGAGGATTTTTGCACCACGTCCAAAATGAGGACTGCCTTGCGGCCAGCCTGAGTGCGAAGATCCTCCGCGTTCATGCTGTCAGGATCCTCGCTGGCGTCCGATGCGGACTCTTCGTGGTCCGATACCACCTGCGAAGCATTCTTTCGGAATGCCCTACTCCTCAACGAACGCTTGAAAGCTTCCGCCCTGGCTTCGGTGATCTTCTCCTTGAGCTCGGCCTTAGCCCGAGCGAGACTACTACGACGCCCCTTCGACGCAATTTTGCCTCGGCTTGCTTTTCGCAGCCATTTTTCTTTCCGTCTCCGTGTCGGAGTCGGAATCATCAATGGCGGCACCACCATAAGGCCTTTTTCGGCCAATTAAGGCGTCGGGCGACAACTCAGTGTCGAGATCCATCGCCGAGATGAGTATAGACCAATGACCCTGTCTGCTATCGTGGTGGCATTGCGTTGTCAATTCGGCTACTTACACTTGAAAAACCTTAGCAAAAGGTTACTATATCACGTACTGATATTTGCCTCTTGGACTGAGGGAACGGTTCAGATTTCTCATAAAAAAGAAGAAAACAATGAAACAGACACTCGAGTCAACGATATAGAATGCCATTTGAACTCTACTACTTGAACATTGAACTGTATTATTCTACGACCTACGATTATATCAAATAATACGCATAGAAAATATAAATTAAAGTATCATATAAGTATCCCGTAATATTGATCGACGACATATTTAATCGAACTAAAACATAATTTAAAAACGTAGAGCACAATATTAGTAAACAAAATGTCTGCCAATTTTTGTTCTTAAGTAACTAAGTAACTAATAAAAATAAGTAGTAAAATTTGAAGTCAAAAATCAAATTCAAAATACTTTATTCAACATTGAAGCATTGCACTCAATTATTGATAGTCGAACTAGAAACTACCAACGGTACGGAAAAATGTGTTGACAACTGAGGGCTCGGGTTATAAACGTAACAGCTTTATATTTTTGTTTATAAACTGCTTAAATTATAAAAAAATAATTCATATTTCCTCAGGGTAAAATATTTCAATATAACCAATATTTTTATTTTTGATAACATATTTATTTTACTTAAATTGTGAAAACTAGCTTTGACTTATGTTTTGTTAGAAATACATATTTAGTTACGTAGTGTATACATAATATCGTCACGGAAATCCCTCTGTAGTTAGTATTTTATTTATATAATATACTTAACCATATTGACTGAAATAGAGATGCCACAATCACATGGTGTTCATAAATGCTTTTACTGCTTTAAAAAATATAAATATATACAAAATCCTCAAATATGTTGTATGAAAGTTACCATAAAGATTCCCAAAACATAAGGTAGTATAATATAAAATTATAATCGAAAAGTATATCTGGAAATAAAATTTAAGTAGTACGTACTAGTTCGAGGGTAGTATAGTACAAATCATAGTTTCACATAACTATCACACAATACAAAAGATTACTAAGTTAAATTGATTTATGAAGCTTAAGATATATTTACAGGGTTTTTTTTTAAATATAAAATAGGTAGGTAGGATGATGGTAAGTGGTCACCATCGTCTATAGGCACTGACGCTGTTAACAGAATTGTAGGAGGTTAGGGAAAATAAAAGGAGCGACTCCGTTTCAAAAGAGATATATTCTCGATATGTAATAAATTAATAAGACTGTAGTAGAAGGAAAACGAAATATTTAAAATTGACAGATTCTATTATTACCAGCCAGCGGCTCATAAACATAATATAATTATGCAACCTTTTTGCACAAGATTATATTTTTGCTTATGTAGTTTATTTAATTATTAATTAATAATCCAACAAGAATCAACCGTAACTAACAACATCACAGAGACACCAATATATGCTTTGTAAATGTGGTTACATTGTCTCATTTACCTTTCAAACCGGAAAACAACAATACTAACTGTTGCTGTTTGGCGGTAGATTATGTGATGAGTGGGTGGTGGAAAGAACGAGTAATATAAAAGGCTCTGCAATGTATCGTCGATATCGAGCTAGCTAATTAAAACTACAAATATTATTTCTAAATGATTATGTTAACTATAAAGTTAAAATACTTTTTGTGAATTGTGAAATCATCCCAAACAGTTATCTGTTTTTAATTTTTAATCTAACTATGTATTTGTATATACATACATATTAAATAACTTACAGATATTCTGTAATGGATGCCATTGACTGAGGCGAGGACCTCTGACCTAAACGAAGATAGTAGTAATTGGACTGGTCATACGGTTTTTCCTGGTTTTATTCTGATTCATGTCTGATAGCAGTTGGCAACGTCTTGTCAAATTATACAATTAAATTACAATAACGGACGGGAACGCGGCCAGCAGGAGGCAAACTCCGATCACATTCAGATTCTGTAGTCAGAACTTTGTAGCTGTAGGTAATAGTAGCAGATAGACGTATCTTTTCTCAAACTATCTGTCATGATGAATTTCTAACAGCGTTTGCGTGAATTACTACGATTCCTCTTCATAATCTATTGTGTCTATATCAAAACGCTACGATTGTGAAAGATAAGTATTGTCACGCCTATTTCGTAAATAACTGGAAATTGTCTCCGTTTTGTTATTTAAGCGGAAAGCTAAGTTGCATAATAATATTACCAGTAAAGCTATGTTTACTATCTTTGTTTTACTATATGTTTCCATAAATTTAAGCAAATTGTGCATTAATTTATGATAATAATTAAAGTTATCAGAAAAAAACGAGTTTAAAGACAGGAAACACATATTTACTAATGTAATAATAAGAAACAGGACTTAAGTAGCATGTCTTTTTTACTGAAAAATTGTTATCAATTTTTCTGTTTGCAAAATCACTCATTTTTTATGCATCCCATGCATACATTATTGATTTTAAATTTATAATATACGTCGCTTAAGTCCCACTGTATGATATTATAAGATTTATTATTACACTTTAATTATTATATTAACTAGCATTTCAACTGCGCCTTCGTCAGCGAAAATTAAAAACTATTATTTAACGTAAATTAGTATGTTAATAGACTAAACGTAGGAAAGTTACAGTTTGTTCAAACCGTGATGTTTTATCTCACTTAGAGAATTTTTATACCCGTCATAACTTTTAAACGAAAAGTCCAATCCGAATAATTTAAAGTGGAATATACACGTACATAATCAACCTTAATTATCAAACCATTTAAATGGATAAGGATTAACATAATGATACCAATATCACCACTATTCGATTCCACCCGTATTTGAACTTAATTATTTAAACTAAAACTGTTATTGTGGCTTAACTATATAATGGTTAGGCATATACCATCACGGACATTTTTGTGAGCAATCATGAGTACTGTTAATATATAGAACACTATTTTATATAACGTCAATAACTTTCGCAGCACACGCAAAATAATGACTTATGGGCAAAATTTTGATACCTTGGGTTACGTTGTTGTATTTTAGGTAGAGATCTCTCATTTTTTTGTAAATATAATATAGCCTATGTTACTTGGTACTAGGTATAAATGTAGCTTTCTAATGGTAAAAGACTTTTTAAAATCAGTCCAGCATTTTTTGAGTTAAATCGTAACAAACAAACAAACAAAAAATCAAATCTTTCCTCTTTATAATATTAGTATAGATATTTCGATTGATGTGTTCGTTCACATGACAGACATGCTTTTGTATCCTAATGTCGCCAAATCAGTAACCGGATATGTACAGCAATTAAATACGTGTTACACACCTTTTATAGGTTTGGCTTTGCGCAGGCCTTCTGGATGGGTACTACTCCTTCATCAGTTATTCTACCGCCAAACATCAATACTTTGGAATAAAAAAATAGTTGTATTTGTTAAATAATAATCTAAAAAATTAAATATTAACTGTAAATAGGATTCTCGATATTTTTGTTTGGTTTTATTAGCAATTATTTCGTCTTAAATTAAAAATAAAATATACAAAAGTTTGTCACCGACGAGTGTTGACTAAAGAGTAGCCAACGTCTGTTTTGTTTCGCTCTTTAAATAAGAAAATTCTCATTAAAACAAAAACTTTTAAAAAATCGGTATATTATCTCGATCTCGCATTTATAATCGCATAAATGTATATTTATAAAAGTTGTACTCAGAAAAGTGGTAAACTGCCAGTAGACATCATTTTCACATTTCACTTTATTGTAGATGCAATGAAATAATAATGATTGATTATTTTAAATCAATAAAAGAAACAACTGTTCATAAAACAGCGAGGTTAAATATATCTTTTATAACCAATAGGTAAGTTCCGCAGTGACTAAGGAAATGGAATTTCAACCAAATAAGTAGGTACTATTTATAGCATTTACATTTACTAAATGATATAAATAGTGCTTTATTTAAAAAAAAAAAAAAACAAATAAAATATTTTAACATTTTTTGAAATTTATCTTCGGAAGAAATTCCTGTACTTATTTGTATTTTTTTAATAAACTTCACTTAACCGAGTGTTTGTGCCAGACACTCACTAACTCACTAAATAAGTATTTTTAATATCGAACCCATTCTAATAATTTTAAAACCCGTGCAGTGTTTGTCAACAAAACAATTGTAATACCTATAAATAGTCGAAAAGTCATGATAGCTCAGTGGATGTAACATCTTGATTCCAAAGTATAGTATTTTTTTATTGAATGCGCTTATAAATTTTAAGGAAACGCATATGTTGCAGCATTGATGAAGTTTCCAATGTCAGGTACTCCTGAAAACTGAATAACCAGTTTCTTTGCTCAGCATTGGATTGGAATCCTACAATATTAAAATCCTATGAAGAGAACGGGTTTCATTTAACAACGAAACTTTTAATGAATGCGTAAGTATGCTAATTTGCATATTATTATAATATATTAATAAATACTACACGCAAGCTACACGTAACACTTATGCATTGAGTGGCCGCATTCATAACCAGTGACAACAACAATTGATTAAAATGACAAATGTTAACAGGTAGCCGAGGAGTGTCAACGTCAATAATTCTGTGCCATTCTCGCTAGTTGGGCGACCGCGACCTTACTAGAATACAAAGCCTGGCTGACAGCGGCTCCTGGGTCCTTATGCAAGACAACACGCGCGGTCACCGACTCTAACCCCTCCTCCCGCTGACACGCGCACCTCTATACCGGTCACAGCATAATATTTACCGCGAAAATGAACATTTCCACGAAACCACCGGAAATCGTAGCGCCCATGGAAATACTATTAAACTGATATTCAACTTTTTTTAAATTAATTAAGTATGTGCACATGAAGTTTGATGTTATGAATAATTTAATAGAGCATAATATATATTCTTGAAAGCACTTTTTCTAGGATTCGCTTATCAGTATTTTATTCAAGGCATTATCGGTTTCACATAAAAATAGTCCAAACAGTATTCAATACTAAGTTATTGTTGGCACGCAGCAAGCAACATACCTATTTTATAAAATTGAAAAGATCCGACTAGCGGCTGAATATCAGATGCAGTTAATTCAATTTGTATTTTCCAAAACACTTATTAAATAATTATAATGATACCTAATTGTTTAATGATACCTTCATTAGACAATTTTGAAATAAATGCTGTAAATAATGAGATGACAACCTTTGTAATGACGGAAGCTCAAGGCGCTTCCACGACTTCCTGAATCAGAGTAGGTACGGGAACTTAGGATTGCCGCAAGCTTATCTCCATCCGTATTGGGTAACTGAAGGAGGCGTAAGCAACACTTGATGTAACCACAAGTGCCGCAACCTTTCCGCTGACGCAATCCCCAGCTGGTCCTACAGACGTCGTATTAAATAGTGTCAGCCGTACCGATGCGGAAATAATTAGACTATTGCGTCATCGCTCTGAACAAGTTTCGTAAAGCTCCATTGAGTTCATAATTCTAATATGATTGAAATTAAAAAATGTTGTCTTCATCTTAATATTGAATTTGCTTATGACGTGCAATGTTTATTTATAAAATAATTTGTTATAACGTTTTTTTATATAAGTGCCGTCCATATAGTACTTAAATATAACATAAGGCGCCCACTCTGATACTTAACAAAAACTATCTACATAATATAACTACTTATAATGCAGAAAACACACCGATGCCCTCTAAGATTCTCGATACACAGCATTTGTCATTATTTAAAAACAGAACACACCTTGTTGACATAATCGCACTTCCATATTGGGCAAAAATACATTGTTTAGTGTATGTTCCCGAACAATAGAGTTAACAGTAAGACTGTTTCTTATTCCGCTCGGATACGGACACAGAGGGACCGGTTGAAGTCTGTAAATTCCGTACATTGTAATTCAGATTGGATGTCGAAACGCACGAGTCGGCATGCGGCTATGCGGATGCCTCGGTCGGGACTAAGGGTTTAACGCACTTTGAAGTATCATATAAAACTATAAACTTTCCGTAAAACCTTTATAAAATAGTAGACTTTATAAATGTCTTTAGATATGCCATTATAAATAATAATGAACTGCTAGTGGCATTCTAGGAAGCCATATCGTTAGCTTCTTCCGCATCACCATCCACTTTAATAATCAGTAAATGTCTCGCGGCCAATAAAAGTGCGGCATTTATAGACCTGCCATATAATTCACATAAATCTCGAACTAAAGAATGGTCTGATCCCGTGAACCGAATCCAACATCACAGAAACTGATTTCAAAGCCACGTCGTTTTTCATTGGGTCTTTAAAGTCAGGTGTTTAAAGACGTTTGTCATTTTTAAAACATATTTAAAACCGTTGGATAGGCTGGAACATTTTTATTCGTTAGATGTATTTGAATATTCGTAGGTATATAGTTTTACAAAGTATGTAGTTAATTATTATTAAAGTTATGATGCAAAATAGTGATGCTTTTAATAAAGTAAAAAAAATAAAGTAAGATTTTAAATGGCTAAGAAGTATATGTACATAATATATAGATAAATGGGTTTCAATGATTAATTTCGTTATTTCGTTATTGTTTAAAAAAATAATGAGACTAATATTTTCAGATATATACGCAAGTTTTTTTAAATTTCTGTAGCATAAAAAAAAGGTAAAAAATGTGTAATTGGAACTCTAAAAAATCGCAAAAACTACCAACTCCTTAAGTTCAGAACTCGCATTGTTTGTCAACATATCATATTAAAGCGTTGTACTCAAGGACTACACAATAAATCGGCAATTTCATACAAGTGCTATTTCTTTAGTTTTCATATCAAACAATCAAAACAGAACCTTTTAGTTCCATTGCAAATGTCTGTCGAAGTTTTGACAAAGAGCCGCCGCGCTTGCCGCCAAAGATAAAAAAACGGGACGCGGCGATTGTTATAAGTTGACACAACATTTATTGAGAGAAACCGCCTTTTATTCTATTTTATATATTTTTATGTCACTTTTGTTATCCAATAAAATCTCACGTTCTTTTCACTAAAATATATCATAATATAACATGACAATATTTTTTTATAAGTAATATTTATTTTTTGCTTTTACTTTTACTACATTATCTACTTATAAATAATGAATACTTACTTATAAATAAATCACATCAAAAGAATATTTAAAGATTTCAGAATTACATAATTATGTATTATTTTCTGTTACTCGTTTAATTGCAATGAAATAAGTACAGATACTATTATTTCATTGCAATTCATTTACAGTAAACTAGGTGTTATTAGAATTAATATAAAAAATACGAAAGATTATCATCATATACTCATCAATAATGAAAATGTACGATACAGTCCTATATTTAAAGAACCTTTACCTAAAAATATTGATGTTATATTATCTAAAAAATAATATTACACATTCCAAAAAAAAAATCCAGGTTGGATAACATATTTAACGCGATTTGATAGGAAAATACAAAACTATGTAAGTTATTCATATTTGAAATCTCAGACCATAGAATAATACTGCTTAGAAGGAGTGTAGGTCCAAGCGAATTGAAGTCATTCAATTTCACCCAAAGGCTTATCACGGCGGCTCAATACATTTGACGTCACGTCAGCCGTCACAATAAAGTGTCATAGTAAACATCTCGCGCAATTTATAAAAAAATTACTTACTGTGTAGTAAAAGGGTGTCACAGCGCTACTCATAAAAAATAAGGAAAAGAAAATCACATTTCACACGTAAGTACTATTTGGTAACTTATAATTTTAGCTAAATACATTCATCAAAACTAAAATAATTTGTAAACAAAAGACGTCATTACAATAAAAAATTTGTCAGCTATGGAAAATATATTTACCACGATTGCTTAATATTTTAAATAATAAAAATGTAATAATTATTTAAAATTATTATTTTAACTTTTATAAATTACATATAAAACATTAATACTGTTCAAATAATTATATATTTTTTCTTTATGATTATACATAAAATAAAAGAAATACTAAATAATATTACTAAATAAATTAAAAAAAGAGATCATTATAATAATATAAGCTAAAACTAAATAAATATACTTATTCATTAATTGTAATCGTTTATAGGCTTCCTTCGAATCTGATTGCTTCTTCTTACATATTCCGTCTTTATTCCATACAAATCTACTATTTATCACAATAATTTACTGTCAGAAAACCTTTCAGCATTGTTTGATTAATTTTAATGAAAAAATGATAATGTCCAATATTATTGTCTGACAAATTGTTACATCTGAATACAACCTACGTAATAATTCAAATTAATTAAATGCAAACAAATATATTTCATAATTCAAGTTCAAACAATATCAATTTCCTCGCTTTATGGGGGAAATGTGTATTCATTTGCAACATAATTCGGTCGTATGTGTGCGTGTCAGTGAATGTAATTACGTGACACTTACGCACTCATTAATTCTAAAGATACTTCAATTTTGAGCGAAACCACGGTCGTATACACATAACACAGGTCTTGCAACTGAGTCCAATTTCAGTGGTGTATACGACCGTGAGCTAAGCATTATTATTCTATGTCTCAGGCCATATAAGATAGACGGAATGAAGGCAAATTAAGGTGCTGTGTGTTAAAAGCATAAAGATACCACCAGTGTATGAATATACCTACTCCCGGTAAAACAGATTAATATGTTATGGATTTATAAATGTTCAAAAAATATTGATGTAATAAATGAAATAAAATAAACGGTATTATTACGCATAACGTCTTATTATTCACCTACAAGTCTTACGGAACAAATCTCGGTCTTCACTCCTTAAGTCTAGCCTACCTAGGCTAAAGTTATTATAATTCATGTATCTTTTTTACGTTATTTTTCTTGTTTTTGTATTAATCTGTAAATAAAAGATTAATATTCAAAATTATTTTTATACAAATTTTTTGTACGTAAACTAATTTATATTTGCAGACAGTGACTATGTGTAAGTGATAATACGGTGATAGATTTATGACAATTTAATAGGTAAATAGCAACGCTTGTAGCCCATCAACGACTCGATTCGGGACTTTATCCCAGGACCTAGAGAATAGAACCTTCATACGCAAGTCACTAAACCAACGAAGAAGTTAAAAAATGTGGAAATATAATGTTATATGAATAATATATAAATTCGTTGTTAATATATGACATATTATAACATGTAGTCAGTCTGATCCTATTTACACGCTATATGTAGGTACATTTTTTAAACGATAAATAGGTTTGTGTACGTATTGGTTTTGATTATCATTGTAATGTAAAATAACCTAATAACACAAATTTCAGACTTCCTTTGTAATAGGTTTTACTATTTTCAACATTCGGTAATGACTAACTTCACTTAACGCAATTAAATGTAAAAAAATAATAAAACAATAATATATGTAGGTATTAAATAATTTATTAAAAATCACAACTTCTTGTTTCATTTGTGGTGGAATTAATCGTTATTAAATATCCTGCATGGAAATAAATAAATATTAATATTATGTATTTTTATTATGTTGTATTTAATCTTGTATTGAGTTATAATATTGTGCCTTGATTAAATTATCAAAAGACAAACTCCAAATATATATTGTACAATATTATCCATATCAGAAAAACGTAATGGTCAAATTATTCTGTTTGTGTAACAAATTTTCGATTCAAATTTTAAACGTTGAACTAATAAGTTGCATTTTGCACATCTTAACGCCATCTGTTGGTTAAGATGAAAACTATTTTATCGACCATTTTTTTATTATTATCATAACATGTTCATTTTATTTCATCATTTTAAATCTATTTAAAAAACCCAACATGAAAAAGTTACTAAAATAACTTAAGCCGAAGCTATTTGTTACGTAGGCACTAAAATGCGTATATTGAACCGCAATCTTTGAAATTGTTATGATAACTGTCAATAATGCCATCTGAACTGTCAAAAAAAATATAAATGAAGCTTATAGATATTAGTGATCAGTTTTTATAATAAATGTTTCAAAATTGTATATTACCTAAAGATAAGATGCAAAGCACCATAAAGGAGCTTCTTGACGCTTTGGGGTAATTATTAAAAAGCATAAACGAAGATACTTGACTGTAATTACGCTTGTTTATCACGCTCAATTAATTCAATTCCAGATGTAATTTAGAAGCAGATACGGTATTAGACTATATTCAAAACGATCCCAATTATGGGAACAGTAATCTCTCTTCGAAACAAGTGAATGAATACGCACAAAGATTGGCGCTGAAGGCATGTAATGCAAAAGCATTTTTGAAAAAGTATGAGGATTTGAAAAATCGCAAGTATGTTCGATAATTATTATTTTTTTTTTAAACTTAATTATGTCGAATCAATAACTTTTATAATTTTCATATTTTTCTCAGCACTGATAACTTATCCGATCTTGTACTACTATTTTATAAATTGGTGTGTGATGAGAAGAAATCTCGAATATCTAAGCCAAAAGTAGCTCCGAAACCTATCTTGGGTGATAATAAACATCAGATCACGAAAGAAGATGTGCCACAGGTAATACTTTAAAAAATATTATTGTTATTGTGTGAGTATTAATAAATCAAATCACTGTTGAAAGAAAGCTAAATAATTTATTTATGGATGTTGACATTTTTACTCAATAGTATAATTAATAACTAAGCAACCATTACCTATTTGTTTTAAATAATTGTTAATTTTTTATGTAATGTATGTATGTAACTTTTTTGACTCACATACTAAAATTATAGATAAAGGATAAACTGCTTAAAGCTGTAGATGAAAGTAAGAAGTTAGTCATGAAGTCATTTGAAGAGAAGGAGTCTAAGTTGCGTCCAAATTGGTACAATAGCCTTGACTTGCCAAATTGGCAAAAAGATCATCCTGCTATGTCTTGGGATTTTCCAAAGGAATCACTACCAATAATATTATCTTTATGTGAGTACAATTTCATTTACTATTACTATAAATTAACAATAAATTATTCTGCGAAAGTAATCAAATTCTAAAATATATAAGTTACAAAAAATAATTATAAATGGTTCCTAAACTTCAACTTTAATAAAATTGAATTGTGATATAAATTACTGTATTATAATATTAACATAATTTATTTATATTATTTAAACTTATAATCTATTATAATAATAATATCATTTATTTCTTTAATATTATATTATTTATAAACATTTATTTCACTGATTTACAAAATAACTGGTAACAATGATCATATCATTTATAACAATAACAAACAACCATGAATTTAATGCTAATCTTGTAGAAATTAATGGAGTAAATAGTGTTAGATGATTAATTGTTGTATTTTATTGTAGCTGGGATTCCTGTCACATCTCAAGAGAATATAATAATTGATGAGCTTTTATATGTTTTCTCTGGAATTTCTGGTAATTTAATTGTTCCAAAACCAGCAAAAGACACATATGATCCCCGAACATTCATAATATCAGATGACTTAGATGACGCTCTTAAACAAATAGTGCAGCAGATGTTGCCACTGGCGTCAAACTATTCTATAGTTCGGAGATTTATAGAAAACTGTAATATGTGGTCTGGGCAAGTTTTACATGCTTTAGTGGCTGCTATCGAAGTATTGTTAAAGGATTATTATGTAAGTTATATTTATTTGTTTATATCATAATCAATAGATCAATAGTTATTCTCTCGTAATCAACAGATGAATATTTATAAAATAAGGCAAATGATAATGCTATATAAATATCTTACAACATGTCAACAAATTAGGTATATAAAAGAAAAATATGTCATTGTATCAGTTTAGTGTTTAGTTTGTGTGATTGTGTATGTGTTGTTGGGTGGATGAGAGTGTACATATGGGTTTGGTTTGGTACTCATTCGTCTTATTAGAGTGTTGTGCATGCATAGAATATATTACCTTCAGATACAGCCAAAAGGCTTGTTTTGATAATTATATAATTATATACATATATAAAAATAGTAATGTGTGCAAATTTATTTACTACTTCATAATTCTATATGGAATTTCAACAGAAATTAAAAAATAATTCGAAAAATTTCGAAAATGCTAAAGTTATCAAGTACAATATAATATATTTTAATATTATACATATATATCACTACATATCTACTATGTTTCAGACAATGATAGCCCAACTGGAGACAGAACATATGTCAACTAACTTGACATTACAGAAACTGTGGTATTTTGTGTTGCCTACTATGCACACTATGCAGATTTTAGCAGCTATTGTCACTAGCATTGGAAAGGTAATCAATGAGATAGATTCAAATGCATAAATTATACAATATGTACATTTGATA
The DNA here is from genome assembly GCA_905220585.2 of Nymphalis polychloros. Lineage (NCBI taxonomy): Eukaryota > Metazoa > Arthropoda > Insecta > Lepidoptera > Nymphalidae > Nymphalis > Nymphalis polychloros. The sequence goes on along the minus strand of HG992245.1, from coordinate 6,707,359 downwards.
AACTTTAGTATTTATTATTCAATGTCTTAAATTTTATGACCTGTTATTTTAGACAATGGTATTGAAAAAAAAAACTACTAATTTGTATGTTTAGTTTTAAATATACTTAATGTTGAATATTTCTAGTATGAAGTCTGTCTATGTATATTGCTTTTTTAAATATTATATTAATTATTATCAAATAGAATACTTTCCAAGATGTTGCTGTTCAAATGGATCAGACAGGAAGATGGTTCTTGAATTTTCATTTTCTGAACATAGATGAATAGATATTCAGCAATATCATGTCCGAAGTAATACTAAAAAAAGTATCTGTGTACATAGTAAGAAATTTCAGAGTGAACTAAGAGGAGGGGCAGTGTTAACAGTGCTTCACGAAAAAACGAATACATTGATGGGAGATGCTCGTGCACTAGAGATATCTTTATTCCTTACTGAGCGCTCCTGTCGCCCTTATCTTAGTATCTTAGATCAATGGATACATAAGGGAACTATTGTCGATCCTTTCCAGGTATTATTGTTAACTTTTTTAAATGTAATTCTAAACATTTAGCAAAGTATTTTATTAAAAATATCAAGAATATTTGACCTTTAATTTTTTAAATGTAATACATGTTTTATCTAGGTATTATAACCTGTATATAAAATGCATATATATTGTTTTCTAGGAGTTTATGATAGAAGACAATGAGCTGATAAACAAAGAAGAGTTACCTGTTGACTATTCTGCTGATTACTGGGAGAAACGCTACAGTGTTCAAAGGGACAGGGTACCAAAATTCCTGGACAAATTTGCCGACATAATATTAAGGACTGGAAAATATTTGAATGTCATTAGTCAGTGTGGTATGGTTTTATCATATTTAATTATTATTATTTTTTTATATCAACCTATTTCAATGGATTACGACCTCTTTCATCTTTACGACTTATTTAAACTTCAGGTAAATCAATAACAAAATCAAACACTGAGGAAATAAAATATTCCCTAAGAGAACAAAACTATGGTGCCATAATTCAAAAAGCGTACGCTTTTGCGAGCAAGTCTTTATTGGAATTATTATTAAAGGAATATGATTTGATGGGTAGATTGAAATCTGTTAAGAATTATTTCTTAATGAGTCAAGGAGATTTTATTGTGCAATTCTTGGATGCTACAGAACAAGAGCTATCGAAGAAGATTGATGATATTATACCGTCGAAGCTGGAGTCTCTTTTAGGGTTATGTTTAAGGTAAATTCACTTAATATTCCAGTTCTTTTTACGGTACAACCTAATCTCTTAGAATATTTAAGACTTGTTAATTTTTCACTGATTCATTTGTGGATTAGTTAAAACTCCTCTGAGGCATGTTGATCGTATCTTTTGTATATATTCTTTTATTTATCCAAGTTTTATTGAAATATTTCATAAATCAAAAAGATTTTAATCAGTACTCTCTACTTATCAGGGCATGTCTTTCTTTATTTTTTGTTAAATAACTTCTAGTAGAGTAGAGTAGTAGTAGTATTTTACTCGGTGGTAGAGCTTTGTGCAAGTACGTCTGGGTAGGTACCACCCACTCATCAGATATACCGCAAAGCAGAAGTACTTTTTATTGTTGTGTTCCGGTTTGAAGGGTGAGTGAGCCAGTATAATTACAGGCACAAGGGATGTAACATCTTAGCTCCCAAGGTTGGTGGCGCATCGGCGATGTAAACGATAGTTAACATATCTTACAATGCCATTGTCTATGGGCGTTGGTGACCATTTACCGTCAGGTGGCCCATATGCTCCTCCGCCTACCTATGCAATAAAAAAAAAGATAAGTTAAATAGACTAATTACGGTATATAACTTTTTTACTTTATTTAATGCAGGTTGTCGGCAGCAAGTCATGATCCTTATAATGAAGACATGAGAGTGGAATTGCTTCCATACGACTTACAGTTCCAAATGTTTAAAATATTGTCAATTGAAACGGAAGAGGAGAAAGGTTAGTCATGTGAAATTTAAACGAAAATATTTTCATTGAAGGAATATAAAAATGTTTGTTTCATTCTTAGTGATACTAAAGTTTTGAGTTCAACAATAAGTATTAAAGTACGCAAACTGTTTTCCAAAACTAGGGATGAATCCGTTCAATGAACTCTTAAGTGCTCAGTAGTGTAATAAATATTCAACATGAATATTTATGTTATTTATGATTCATGTTTTTGAGCGACTATGATTGCAAAACAGTTTAATTTTATTCCATATTTAAAAATGTATATTTTGTCAATGAAATAAACTTAAGTAAAACTGTAAAATTTAATAATATATTATATTTCAGAGTACAAACAAAATAAGGACTGTCTACCATTGACTGGGATTGAAACATTTTCATTTGGCATGGAAGTGAAGTGGCCAGTGTCACTAATATTGAACCATAAGGCCATAGCATGCTATCAGATGATATTCAGACACCTCTTCTATTGCAAGCATGTGGAGAGATTGCTTTGCAGGTCAGTATATATGAATAAATGTTCTTACTATGTCTATGCCCTTTATGAACAGTTACTACATGTTTTTGCTGTGCTATTGGTCCCGGGTTAGATCCCTGTTCATGACAAATATTTTATATTAGCTATATATTATTGTGTACATATTTTCACATCCCGACTTGGTGATTGTTGATTTTTAAATATATATTTAACAGCAACTGTTTGGCTTTGTAGCCTATTCGCTTACTATTCAAATATATTAGATAAATCATTGTACCAAAGCTCTACAGCTTAGATAAAAAATAACTTTTCAATTTTGGAATAAAAGTATAATATTCGATTTGTAAATATTTCCCACATCTATCAACGCACATATGAGAGTGTTTCTGTTCTTAAAATATTTTTAATAAGATCTTTTTAATATTGATAATAGTTATATTAGCCAAAACCAATGAACGTACATTTTTCATCACTTTTCACGTCAACCTTCTTATTTTACATACTTTTTTTTTTTATCGAGGCACGAGTCCGATTTGTTCTGAAACATGTGGCTCACTGAGTACAGTAGAGCCCCATCTTAACACGGACGTCGTCATGTATTAATAGCATCAAGCGTTTAGGCGTTTCAAACATCCATTAAACCATTCCCAAGTGGAAGGAGGTGTAATTTTTCACGTAGTGTTACGTCGCAGTGCGCCGTACAAAGTAAAGCAAATGGTATCGGAGTGGGTCAGTAACGCGCGCCGTGGTGTCCAGGGTGTGGCTGTACAACAAGGTGGTGAAGCGCTTCTCGGAGGCGCGGCTGTACGCGGACGCGTTCGCGCTGCGGCAGCGCATGCTGAGCTGCGTGCAGCACCTGCAGTACTACATGTGCGTCGAGGTCATCGAGCCCTCCTGGTGCCAGCTGATACAGAGCCTCGACAAGGTCAGTCAGATTTTACATTGATTTACTGAACTTAGGTCTTTTATATTTGTCTTTTTATTTGACATGAAATAGCTTTGTATATTATAACTCGTATCTCGGGATAGAGATTGTACCTGAGGTTGTGCACACACCTGCTACTATGTCAGCTGCCAACAGCTGATTAGTATCCCTTCAGATTGGCCACCGTGATAGACATCGGTCCAACGACCGGATGACGTCATCATCAAATTCCAAAAAAAAAATTAAGTGTTAATATTCCAAAAAAAAATAAAAATTATTGTTTAATATTTCGTTAAACACAAGACTACTTCGATTTATATGAAACTTTCATCATTTTAATTTATAGTTTCAGAATAGGCATAGATAATATATGAAGTGTGTTTGTGTAGATATTTACTTATTGAGATATAACAACTACTAACAACGTAGTCGGTTCAGCCGCTTAGGTGCATTTCAGTGATATACACACGTACATAATAATTATATAAAGACAAGATATTTGAACAAACACAATGCCGGCGGAGAGAGATCGAAATATACTAAGAGACCTGTAGGATCTAGCCTATTAGCATGTCTAAATATAATAATAATACATGAAATACACTTATTACTATAATATCAATGTTCAAAGGTTGGAATCTTAAAAATAGAAATATCCTATATATTGTCAAGTAAAGCAATATATTCTATGTTATTTCCAACACATCTGTATATTAAGAATTATTGATCTTGAGATCAATAACTACTAAAGTTTCAATATTAGTTTAGTTTTAATAAATAATTTAAGCACGTTATTTAAAACAGTTAATATAGCAACCAAAAAAATAAGAACATTTTCGAAATGGTTTATTTTTAATCGTTAACTTTATTATAAAACAAAACTTATACATATGTATATAAAAAACATAGGCAGCATCTTAAACAAAGCAAAAGTAACTTAGATTTACATAAATAATAATCTTCGAGTAAAGAGCAAAAAGAAATTAATAAAAAAAATGGAATACATGAAGTAGTAACCCGAATTAATTTTACTCTAATTTCAGTAAAACCTTTTTTAACGTATTTTCAAGACTTACAATTTTCGTTTCATAATGGGAAAGTTTGTTTTTTATTTCGTCGAATTCAGATACATATGTTTTCTTATTTATAACAACCTTTGCGTTTTTAACAATTTTTCTGTCCAATCTGTAAGCCTGGCATCGTTCAAAGCAACATTTGCCGCTTTCGACATCTTCATAATCATCTCCGTATTTACCAAGTGGTTCTGCGTGTGGAATTTCTATTCTATTATCTTGATTGGGCTTTACAATTATTCGATATTTCGGCAAAAAGAAAGGAAATAAGCTTATTCTTCTTGCAAAAGGTTTTATACAAAGCATTTGTGGTTTAATAATATTCAGATCTTGTAAATATGACGGTAACCATGACCAGCATTTTAAAGGTTTTGTGTATATTTTACCAATAAGAACACTTTCGAAATAAGATATGAGCCTGACTCGAGATACATGCCCGACCAGCTCAGCGTTCGCTCTTATCTCTTGAGTATCACTAACGGCTAAACCATTTAGCAAATTAAATAGCACTATGGGTATCATAAAAACGAATACAATGAAAATGATGTGACTTGTCACCGGAAATGTACTGAACTTAATAGAGCCAGCGTCGAATTCTCCTGTCAACATAACGATAGTTTTGAACAATGATCGTCCAGGATCTTCAAAAAAGTCTTCCTCCTCTTCCTCTTCTTGGCCATTTTTGTTAGGATTTGGTGGTATTTGTTCCTCGTCTTCTTGATCTTTTCGAAACAACGTGTAGAAACTAAGAGCGAATGCTATTATCAAAATGCAATACCAAAGTAAAAACTTGAAGAAATTCCACGAAACAGTCCGTAACATAACAATATTCGTTGATAATGTGGGGAATTGGCCAATGAGCAATACGAGCTCGGCTGACGATAATAGAATAGCAACTGCAGACAACTGTTGCTTTGTAGATTCTTGCGCTGAATCATAACAAACAATCCAAGCTGTTACGAAAATTAAAGCAATTTCCATCCAATTTTCAATACTCTGTAAATATCTCGTAGGCGAAACCAAAAATTGAAATAATTCTCTTATAATCAAAAGAATTAAGCCAATAATAGCTCCGATGTGGGTCAATACGTTTAATGCTTCAAACGAATTGTAGTGTTGTTTTTCGGTTCGATATCCTAGTATAATGTACAGAACTAAACATAACCACAGAAGTGAGTAGAACGTTATGTTGGCATAAAACAGACTGCTTATTCGTTGCCATTTTAAATATAGAAAACTAGTAATTACTGGATGTTTAAGAAGTGGACGTAAATCCTCATTTCTGGTCATGTATAATAGTGCTTCTGTTTCAGGGGCTAATATCGCGTCATATTCTTTCGGTGTGCTATTGTTATTGTTCGCGTTGTCCATTAAAGGAACTTTACATAATTCGTTTTCTAAAGAGTTATTCGGATATACGAGGAAGCTGTATTTTATATGAATTTCGTAATCATCATCGCTGGGTCGTTGGCTGTTTGTCGTAATACATTCGTCTAAGTATGTCTCAAGAGTTTTAGCATTTATATCTGCCAAAGGTGGCTCATTGAACTTGTTATGTAATCCAACACAAGCTCCCTTTCTAAGTAACTCTAACACAGTATCACTGTCCCCATTCCTTGCAGCATAATGTAAAGCTGTATTATCTTTTAAATCTTGGTGATTAATATTTATGTTGATTTTAGGATGCGTTAATAATAAATGTAGACAAGCATTAAAATCCACTTTTGGGCCATTTAAAGCAGATCGCATACCTTTTACTGTTATTTGTATAAGAGACTCGCTATTAACAGTATCAAACAAGGTAGATTCATTGTCGACAAACATTTTGAGTATTTTAGAATATCCGTTGCGACAAGCTAAAGCTACAGGGCGATTATTATTGCTTGCGCATGTGGCATTTGGATCTGCTCCAGAATTAAGTAATAATAACACAACTTTGTCAAAGCCTTTATCGACTGCTAATTGTAACATTGTATTCGAACCGTTATTAGCAGCTAACATAGGTCGATGTTCGTTCCTTTTAACAAGTTTTGAATAATCTCTTATAAAGTTATCCTCTTCATGTCTGCTTAGATAATAGAACAATTTATCCACATCAATAACATCTTCATTTTCGGACATAGAATCGAATTTCGGTAGAAGATGAGGAAAAGCTTCATGCAAATAATACCTTGCTGTTCTGCCTCTAATGTCTTTATATGTATCCAAGTCAATTGTGTCTTTAGAATAATCCAATATATATGTAACAACTCTTTCAAGGCCTTGTTTTGCGGCAGAATAAACAGGCGTAACGCCTCTCGAATCCGGAGCATTAGCATTGCAACCAGCTTTAAGTAACTTTTCAATCATTTCTTCATATAAATCTAACTCACGTTCACGGTCGTCATCTAGATCTTGTATTTTTTTAATTGCCATAAGCAATGCAGTATTTCCCTTAGATTTGATGTTTACATCAATTCTATCATCTTCTAAAAGGGCTAGCAACGCTTCAACGTTACCATTTTCCACAGCAAAATGTATTGGGGCTGCTCCGTGTGTCTCATTTATTTTGTTAACTTGAACTTCATGCTGTAACAGTAATTTCACAAATTCAACTCTATTAGGTTCTGATATGGCCAATTCGAGACAGTTTTTGTAATCAGGATATTGATAAACATGTTCAAGATCTACTGCTCCATAGCCAACGAGCTTCTTAAATGTTGCGAAGTCATTATTTCGAAGCGCTGTCCTGAGTTGCACTTGAGGATCACTTCCAAATAGAGAACCACCTCGCGATAGGCGGTTGGCGTTCATCTCGTAGCTGTCCCGCGTCATGTCTTATAACACACTGGCATCTGCAAAGTGAAAAGAGTTCGTCCCTTATTTAGGTCAACCAATTTTCTTATAAAGGAAAACATTTAGGTACTGTTATTATAAAATTTAAACCACTAATTACTGCAATTGATCAATTAGATTCAATTAACAATGGGTCACAATCATGTTGATTTACTCTTCGTAAATAGTGTTTATATGACTCCTGAAGCTACTAGCATTATACGTATATTGTACTTGTCAATTTGATTAAAAATGTTAAATGGCAGCTTAAACATTCGTGTGAATGTAAAATGATCGGTGTAAATGAGCCGTTAGCTACGTGTTAATCTTTGAAATAACAAGATACCGGTTTAAGCTCAAAGTTTACTCACTAAAGAAAGCTATGATAACTAAATAGAAAAATATTCAAGAATTCCGTCTGAACAATGTCTTCAAATAACTTTAGTGCCTTGTTAGTTTTGTTTATATGTATAATACTTTATATTAAAATAAAAATAGCAAAAAGAACTTAAAACATAAATGTATAGTGCATAGTGAGCCGTTAACGAACTAAAATAGACGAATAAGGTCAATTTCATCGTGTTCTTTAATGAGCTCCTATAATATGTGCCGACGAGAATAATGAAGGTGCAATTATTCAGAATTTCTCCCAATGCCATAAAATTAATGCTATTCTCGTATAGCACGCGCCGTTCGCTTACTACTATATAGTAATTGCTCCCATTTGCACTCACCATTATGTTGCTTGTGACTTAAATTTTAAAATAAATCGTTTTCAAGTCTATACAAAATGAACGAATTATTATTTAAATCCATATTATAAACTTCGTAAAGAATATTGTGTTTTGAATAAAATAAACCACGTTGCACTAATTTTATAATAATTTTTATTTTTATTTTTATTTTAAATATTATTATATTTTTCTTTAAACACACAATAACTTTACGAATTATGGTATTTTTGGGTGGCCGAATCGATTGTAAATTAATTTTGAGATTATGATTTATAGTTTAAGAGTTATCTCATATAAATTTATATAAAAAAGTCTACCATTAAACATGAAAAACTAGAAACCATCCTTGTCTAAACGCCTGTCTAATTTGAGTAGCAGCAATTTTTAATTGAAGTGTTTGATGTACACTTAAGCTAAATACTTTTTATTCATATCAAAATATTTACAATACATTATTATTAAACGACACTATGTTCTCTAAATAGTTTTAGCTTAAAGTTATATCGCGTGATAGTGTATTAGTATGAGGCAGTTCTATTTGCTAAGTCTGAGTTTAGTAAGTGAAATATTTGTCTTAATGCTCTTTCGTTAATACACCATGACTAAACTTCGCCTTGAATTCTATTACTATGACAATTATGTAAAATATTTTAACACGAAATTAAGCCTAAGTTATTATTTTAATTACTGTAGAGAATTAAGAGTTAATTGTTTCAAAATAATTCAAAGTCAATAGAAAACCAATATCGCGTTATATTTTGTACGTGTTGGTTAGAATATTAACTGTCAACATAGTATCGTATAACGATGACCAAATCAATCATACAAAATAAAGGCAAATAGCAGGCACCTTCCTAACACCGCTGACCGAATTTCAAACCAAAGTAGCTATTCTTATAGGAAACTAGCCAACTGCGCTCGAGGTATTAATGTGCACTCTTTCGTCTCTCGCTCTCATAGAGTTCGATGGCAATCCGACATGATTGCACAGAGATCACGACCCTCGGTTTTACGTGCTTTGTAAAGCATAGCTAATAATGTTTAACATAGAAAGAGATAGCACTTGTACCTAAAGGATTTTATAGAAATTAACTCATGAATAAATACATTTGTGTGGATCAGAAACTGCAAGTACTGGTCACTATTTTTAGGGAAATGGTGTAATTATTATCAAATAATATAATCTTATAAAAAATAGACAAATTACATTATCTATGAATATTACTTGAGAAACCACAGCCTATTCCAACCACAGGAGGTGTAATGACATACGTATAAACAACTTTGAATTGGACCCATATCATTGGTTTGATGTTTAATAAACTATGGTATTCATTATGGATTCGTGAAAAAATGGCGTATTGAATGTCAGCGAAGTTATTATCGGAACTTTGGAATTGAAACTAAAGTTGTTATAAGTAGTTAAGTGAAATAGCGTTGTATTATAAATAAAGATATATTAATCAAGAAATGTTTAGCTTTAGTGCACTATATAGCAGAGCTATTAGCAAAACGTATGGAATATATAAATCCAAGGTTTGTTTATCTCTTCAATTGGGTAAGATATTATACATATACTTAATTTAAAAATATCGATATCGCTCGACTAAAATGGAAAAACCTATCAAACATGTATTTGGTCTTAATTATTCAAAGGGGCGATTTGTTTACGTAATTCGCTGATCGTTCAATGGAACGGTGAAGTATGAGATACTACACACGTTTACGAGAACAACAATGTACTGTATCCGCTTTCAGATGTCCGATGATCCCATTGTCCGATACTGTCGAACAGAATTTGGTAACATTAACAATTTATAATTTTTCAAACGTAGGAAATCTTTGTATTTTAAATATTTCTTAATTTTATTCTATTCATTACGAAAATCTTGCGATGGATCAGAAGATGTTTTTGTTTTTCTGTCACTATAATAATTTCGTTCATATTATTAATTATTATGAATACTTTACCATGATATATAAATTGCCTTTGTATGCACATATCTCATGGCATGTTTCCTGATTGTAAACTTTTTTTAATGATAATTCGTTAATTACCTAATTACTTAAAATTATTAATAATCAAATTATGAAAATTTCGCCTGAATAACAAAAAATAAGAACATTTATTCAGACCACATTCTTTGTTTCAAATTTGACGCCATTAATGTTAATAATAATAAATACATACAGACACATACAACAAAATGTTGTATTACAAAATCGGATCACATTCAATCATTACTTATATGCATATGTAGAGTGTAAAGAATTGACTAAAATACTTCATAGTTCACTATAATTTTAAATTACAACATAAGTACAATTACCCTCAGCGACTCTTGACATTTCGACCAATAATAATAATGGCTATTATATGATGTCCATAGGCGTGTCTTATGACTTTTAACCGATCTTATATTTATTTACATTTAATTTAAAAAAAAATATCTAAGATCGAAGCTTTCTTAAAAAAAATCACAGCATGGTCTATGTCTCAAGATTTGGTTTTTAAGTTTATTTTATAATATATAACTTCTTAACTATAGTACCTTCGAAGACCAAAAATTCATGGCAATATTACACAATAAATATTCAGGCTCCACAGACAAAGGGCTTATTTTCATATGAATCTTTATTATTCATGTCAAGGTCTCAAGTCCAAGGAAGCTGCGTCTCGATGCCTTATCTCTCTTTCTTTAAAAGTCTTGCCGATCGTGGATAAAATATGGTACATACATAAATATTAATTCATCCCATAAATTACTAATGTATGATCTATTGAACAAATTACTGATATCAACAGTGCTCAATTTAAGTGCTAGCAATTTACTTTATAATATAAGTTCCTTTATAAAAGTTTATTTTGGTTTCTAAATTATAAACGCTTAACATTACAAATTAATCTTATTTTGGATCTTTAATATAAATGCATCTGTCTTGATCATTGATAATAAGAATAACTATTGTTTGGTCCTACAAAGTGTTTTTTATTTGTGATTTTGTATTCTTAGATTTCTTATTTGAATATCACAAACAATCTTGCCGTCCTACCGTTTATCTGTCAGCAAATCCTATCGCCTTTGTTTGCGGATTGTTTATTTAAAATAATATAAACATGTTTGATTCATGGGAGTATTACGGATTCCGATATTAGCGGTTGTTATCTATTTTGCTTCCAACTGTTGTTTATTTTCAGTGTATGAGCGTTTTTTAAGTTGCCATGTTAGCAATCATATGTTTTGCATTTTATAGATTCTAAAAAGTTATTTTTAATAGTTGTTATGTATTAAATGTAAAATTATTTTTTTATTTTAAATAGTTTTACATTTAATAAAATAAAATAAATTATGAAATATATTGTGCGGGGTACTCTTAAAAAATTGTATAGAGACTTGAATCTTATGTACATAGTATGTCATGTCTGAATCTGAAACTTGGTGCCTCTTTGGGCTATTGGCTATCTTATAAGGCTGCAGGTCCTATGTTCTGGATTTAAATGCTGTAAAATTTACTACATTTTAGACGTCAAGAAATCCTCATTAACATTTCGGACTTCAGAATTGGATAGTTTTACACTCGAAAAGAACGTAAAGCCGTTTCTCCGATATCTGTCCCGTCAGATCGGCTTACCGTCCTATTGGGTTGTTAGTGAGACTTATGGATTATATATCTTCAGATGGCTGGTCTTTAAGATTAAATGCGACCAATATTCGGTCGGAAGAACATCATTACGATAATGTATATCTGTGGAACACTTTTACCGATTTGTTTGGTGATAATGATCGACCGGACAATAATTATCGTTACCGACTTCCGTTACACGTCTACACGCTTCTTTTGCGACCCGCATATGAAAATTACTACGCTCTTTTATTACTATAAAAATATATCGAAAATTATAATTATGTAACGTAAATTATTTAATGCTTTCTATTTCTTAACTTTTACTATAAAACGTGCATATTATTATATGTAAGTTATATTTCGTTCTTAGTTGTTTGTTTTCTTTTTATGAATTAGATGGAGAAAGTCAAATATTAAAAATGATTACAAATCCCGGTCACGACCAATCGAATTAAAAACGTGATCTAATTTTATCTTACTAGATGACATCGTGAATACGTAATCTTACTTAAAGAAATATGTACATTAGGTATTAACAACATGCTGTTTTATATCGTGTGTTTTATGATGAATTTATAAACTGTATGCAAAATATTCATTTTTACCTATTTTACATACACCAAATAATTTACAATTCCTAACACGTCTATTTAAACTAGACACTGCGGTACTATATATGTATTTATATAGTACCCTTGTAAATATCTGACATATATATTATGTTATATTTACTACTTGAAAGGCCAATGCGTCACCAACCTTGGGATCTAAGATGTTATGTCCCTTGTGCCTGTAGTAACATTGGCTCACTCACCATTCAAACCGGACTACAACAATACTAAGTATTGCTGCTTGGTGGTAGAATATGCCCTTAGTGGTACCTACCTTGGCGGGTTTGTACGTAACCCTACCACCAAGTTATGATGGCATCTTGTTATTGATGTCTAGTAAACAGATTCCATATACGTTACGTTAGTTAAAACTATTTTAAAGTGATTGAATAATTATCAAAATAAATTATCTTTACATCGTAAATAAAAATAATCATAAAAACAGAACGGGTTTTTAATTAATGCAAACCGTACCGGCTTTAAGGTGATTTAGGTGAAATATCATTACAACTGTGGTGTACTCTATGTTGCTACCTGACCATTAAGTATCTCGTAACGCCGTTTGTATATGAATTTTGTGTGATATATTGACGATGAACTAATAGGTATTAATCACTGACACTGAATGAGATCGACCTATTTACCAATTTTATCGATCTTAGTTCATATCTTTAATCGTCCCTCTCTCTCTGTACAGAGTGCTATTGAACAAAATAAGAAAGTTATATTTACCTACATAGATGTTATGAAAAATGCGATGATAACGAATTATAGATAGAAGCATGAGAACTATTAAAAAAAAATAAAAAAATCTACTAACTATCAGTCCGAATACGTACCTACATGTCGACAAGCGCACTATATCGGATCCGATTAATGTTTCACGGAGAACATGTATAGACTAAGAGACATCTAAAGTCAACTTTGACAGGACTCAATGATTTGCTAAGATGTTAAGTAACTTAAGAGAGAGTTAAGTAGTAAATTCAGTTACTTAGATACTGCGTACATCAGTATTGTACCACCGTTAACCTGTTTAAACCGGGCAGTATGCGGGCTCCGGTGTATTTACTCCAATGAGATTACGAGTATTATGAATACTATTGCTTGCTTTCGAAGTGAAATATGTATACAAATGACGATTTTTGAATACTCGCAAAAGGAACGTCTCGTGCAGTATTTTGGAATATATGAGTTTTTTGTATACTCTACCATATATCTATATATGTATAATTTTCTAGAGAATTAGTTATGGTTGCCACACATCCGGCACTTGACCAACTAAACAGTAAAAGCCTTCCGTTCCGCACACGATATTTCAATTTAGACCCGCGCGTTCCGACGAGTGAGTGAGGCCTTTTTGGTCAACATTGTACTTAATTTCATCGGCCCTAAATATATAATCGAGTTTTAACACTTTCGTAGAGAATTTAGCTTAAGTACGTTGTAATGTGTTCCGCTATACTTGTTACCCTACTTACAAAAACTAATGTTAATTTTTTAATATTGTTCAAAAAATTATTACTTTATAAACTTATCATAGTAAAAAAGTTTTATCAAGTTTGCTAGGCAATGTCAATATCTACGCAAACGAATTACTTTGTGTTACACGTAAACTTTTTCATTCAATGTAACTAATTACAAGTACGATAAATTAGGATCGATCGAATGCCCGCATTAAAGTGCCAAATAACTCATAAAAATTCATGTAAATGACTGATCATTTACGATATCCTGAAGTGCGGGTGAAACGGTTCTGCTTTGAGTTTCTATTTCGAGTCGCTGGACCGGCGCAGACGCGGATTCACCCGTTTTCTGATTAACAGTTTTTTTACAGAGATCACTGGTTCGTTTATACCAGCGCCACTAAACACTTTCCATCTGTCGTTACGCACGACGGGTCCCCGACGAATTTGCTCGCTTCGTATGTTTTAGTTTTATATTGTTTCTGTACTTGCTCGAAATATCGCTTTCCGGACCAGTAATAATGAGTATTATTTTCTTTTTATTCTGACCAGAATGGAAGTCGTAATTGCTCATATTTATTTGAAATTGTTGTTATAATTTCAACTTTTTTTGAAACTTTGTTTAAACAAGTTCAAATTGATTCAAAATTGACACAACCAAATACAACGGTAGCATTTGGAACGACCTTCTATTTGATTTGTCGACCGGTGAGGTGATAACAGCTCTGTCGCCAAATTCGGTGGTAAAGGTAACAGTTTATTGGTTTCTGCTACGGAAGTTAATATTGTATTCATACTGCAAATTGAGAGCGTATTATGCGTTATTCTCTGTTCCCTATTTGGTGTGGTGGCCGATGTGGGCGAAATGTTGTCATCGTTCCATCAATGTTATTAATGCGACAGGTATTCTGCGGCCTCGCAGACACTTATTAATAACAATAAAATACCTAACAATATTTATTTACAGACATATGAAATAATTTATTAAATATTGAAACTTTAAATTTTCTCAGTGCCGAAAATCAACTATCATTTTACAAAATCAAATAACTCTTATATTAAAAACAAAAAACAAACTTATCTCAGTAAAAAGAAATTCATTGTGTAATGTTTAATTGGAGTTTTGAAATCCTAATTTTTTTTTTTTATTATTTGCAATAAAGGTTTGTATAGAATTAGCAATAGTATTTAAATAATTACAATTCGTTTTTTATTTAATTGTAAAAATTGTTTAATAAGTTTTATTCAAAGCTTAAGGGTTGAAAATCGAACGTGCTACTTATCAATTACTAAGTGCATATACCGTGGATCGATTGAAATTGAAAGAAAAACCGAATGTTTCATATTGTTTTAAAGAATATAAAAACACGGAAGCTAAAATGCGTTTGTAAATCAATCTGTACAAGTAAAACCATTCATTCGTCACACTGAATACTCAATCGCTTTACACACATAATTTACAAATTAAACTGCACAAACATGGTTTGATGATCACGTAAGAAAGCCGTGGGAAACGAGTGACCTATTTCATAAATCCATGTCCGAATATGATCGTTCGAAATTCGAATCGATAGATGACTTTCGAAATCAATCGCTCCTGTCAGAATGTGTTGTCAGTACCATTAGGGCTTAAGGTCAAATAAGTGATTTATTTTGCCCAAGTCAATTGAAATACCTTTGTGCTTGTGACCTGTCCAATATGACATTTAATATAATAGTAGATCATGACTATATTATTGTTGTTAAGAAACTTACCATACCTAACAATTACGAATAGTTGCAATCTTGTGACGACGTAAACATTTAATTGAAATTCTAAAAACAAAATTGGTGCTCAATTCTACACAAAGAAAAAGCAGCTGTAGGGAGAAGACAAAACTAAGAAGTCTTAACATACACAATAAATAATCGATTAACTCTTTCAAACATTGCTTCTATAATCTTATTAATATCTAATCGAAGAAGACCTATATCAATTAAATTGTTGTAGCAAATAATAATACTAATTTAGATTGTGTTCTAAGCGTAAATCATTATTTGTTTTAAAGCAGCCTACTATATTACATACATATAATTGTTAAACAAAATGTAATGTATTATTGATACGGTTTTCAAAACGGATATGTGCTATTATGTCTATAATGCCGAATTAGATTAAAAGGTAAGATGTAGATAATTTCGGATAACTCTTCTTCACTATTTCAAAAGTATTGTTTCTCCACACTACCACAAGTACAGAGACTTGTTTAATACTACAGGTATTAAATGAACATAACCCAACCGCATTACATTCCTTCGTTGTAAGTCAATCGTCTAGCGTACCTAGGCTAAGGCTAACCAGTTTAATAACTGAGCTTCTCGTACATAAGATCTTTAATATTAACTTGTGTTGTTTTTTTTTTTTTGTTTAACTAACGCCGGATATGTCGTTGAACGTTTAATATAGCACTCGTGTGCACAAGTTAGCCCACTTTATCAATTACCATAACACTTCCCGCGAGATCTATTCGTCGACCCGTATGTCCTGCATCATCATAAATATGATGACGTCACCCTCGTCTCGTCGACCTTGTTCGAGGGCTTCAGTCGTCGTATGTTAATATCCCAGTTCAATGTTTACACCCACATATGTTTGTTATATTGCCCAATTTGGTAAAGTTTGTCTTAAAACGTATATCACTTGCGAAATCGTGAAACTTTTACGATTAAAATTATAGAATTTAATTTTCGAACAGTATCCGCGCAACGCAACTAAGTGCAAACGCGTACATTTAGGGTCCATACAATGTGCAAATATAAGATAATTTCGTAATATATAAAATAGTAATTATATTATTGTCAAATGCTATCTAATTTTATAACGAAGATGTTTTATTGTAACGATTTGGACGAGTTTATATTATTATACATGTACCTATTGATTTAAAAATTGATATGTTTAATTAATAGTATAATAATTTCGCTGTACACGATCGTATTACTTGAAATAGTTACAAATTTAGACTTCGATTTAAAAAAAAAAACATGTCCACAATTGCAATTGCGATTAACTTGAATCACAACATAATTAACAAAACATCACTTATGGGTGTTTAACGAAGCGAAGTAGGTAAATAATGTTAAACCAACCTGTATTAGAAAAGTATTAATGATATCACTGAATTGTTTTCACTGCCACAAGCACTTATTCACTGGCTTTGTCTGCTATTGGTTTACATAGCTTCTGCGCAACCGTGCAACTCGAGCTCGATGTCAGAATGAGGCGGTGCGCGCGCGCAGGCGAGTGGGAGGCGAGACTTGCTGATCCTGCGCTACTGGCAAACTCAATTACCGCTCATATTGCTCTACCATATCGTACTGCATTCGAAGCCGATTGAATCACCTAACTATCGACCATGCCGCGTTATGGAAAATTAATGTTTTTATTCAATTGTCAAGTTTAAAAAGGAGTATGTACCTAACCAGTGCACTCGTTGTTTGAGTCGGGCTTTGTGAACAGACGTACATAATTTTTTATTCCTTTTTCTGACAAAAGTCTTTTTGTAATTCAAGCTCTGATAGTTTAATTATTTGTATTTCTCAATGGAAGGTTTTTTAACCTTTCCATCACCTTAAGTTTTTGCAGTGGGCGGAGCGCCTTGTAGACCGATGTAGGCGTTTCTTTTCATCTGATTGTACGTCACAAGGTTACATTACTCATAGTTTTTATGTAGGCAATACTGATTGTTATAGAAAGATTGCTTTTAGGGGTTGGACAATGTTTTCTTTATTAAAAAATATACTTAAAATGAGCGGTAAAACGATAAAAGCTCAAACAAAATCTAAGTCAGTAATGCGTCGAACAAAAGACCATTAGTTATCTACAAAGATTACCTACCTACCATTTTTTAAAGATTTATAAATGTTATTACAAAATTTTAAAATGGTTTTATTTATTTGTAACGGTCCTCACTATTTATGGAATTATGATATATGTATATAGTATTTTCATTAATAGTAAATCTACTACTACTGGGCGACGTGCACCAATCTTTTTTGGAGAGATAGTTTGAAGCTTAATTCAACATCCAGAGCTTGAGTTCATTAAAAAATACTTATAAATATTGTTTGTTGTTTTGTACTAATATCATTACCAAAGAAAGTTCAAAGGATTGTTAATAATTTTTATAAGCTCGCTGACCCAGCCAAATAACATTTATTTTCGATATTTAAAATTGACATATAAATCCGTTATACGCAATCAATAAATTAATTTGGCAGAACTTATTTAGTATTTATCAAAACAATGTGAAATCAATAAAAAAAAATTGTACAATAAAACCGGCTATTAAATAGAGATATTAATCTAAAAATAAATTAGGTTCAAAGAAAGTTTATAAGGCCAATGTTTTTCGGTGAGCATATAGAGACTGTGTACGGACTGCAGCATAATCGATACCAATATAATTACACATTATTATTTAGATTTTAATTTGGCGATTTTTATGTTACAGGTTAACAATGTTGATGAGGTGTTGGAGCGGCATAACGACTTCCTCGAGTCGTGTCTCGGCGACTGTATGCTGACAAGTCCGCAGCTGCTGAAAGCTGTCACCACGCTGTGTCTTGTGTGTGTGCAGTTTTGCACTTTCATTCAGGTACGAAGTTTTCAGTATTGCTCGTGATAATCCGGCGTAATAATATATATATTTAAATAAACTAACTTATCTTTCTAAGTTCTATATAAATTTTTAAAAGTTTTTTTTTAAATATACGATAGTTTTTTTCAATAAGAAGTAAAATCGCGTGTGAAAATTACAATACATACCTACTAGAAATTATGATTTATGTTACGTTGAAATTGTATTGCTATGCGATACACCTGATATAGATGCACAAAATAAATATATTTTATTGCGTATGAAATAATTTAAATATTGTTGGAGGTGTATAAATATTCAATAGTGCTGATTCTGTCTTAAAACATCTCTAAACGATATGTGTATAGCTTTGCGATTGTCATTTACCAGGACTAAAAGTCTTGCTATCCTTTGTTAACGCCACGCATGAGAAAGAGATAGCAATGTCTTTAGTACACTTGAATTGTGGTATACAACATAATTAGCACTGTTGTCGTTTATATCCACCGGCTTGATAAGTAAACCTTAGAAAAAAGCGTGAAATATTACCGTTTACTTATTTAAAGGAGTTAAACCACGCTTTTATATAAAATCATATACATATATGTATGTATAGCCTGTGTAGGTATACATAATAATAATAATATAAAAGTATATTTAAGTATTTATTAATGTTTTATTTGTATTTTAATCTCTTGCTTATGTATGATTTAGTGATTAATTTTATTTTGTATTGTTTAACGCAAACAAAACACGTTAATTGGCAAAAGGAGATGCACAAGTACTTCGTGGACGCAGAGCTTAACAGTATGCTTGGATCAACGTATGACAATATTGACTATAGCGAGGTACACCACAAATATTAGACATCACATACGCACTAATTATGTACTTAGATCACGGATGTGTATAACATAATAACAGTGAACGTGAGCCTATTTCAAATAGATAAAATAATGTCGTTTGTATAGTTTAACAAAATTGTATGTTATTTAGATCCAACTATAGTACCTATTTTTTACATTTCTTTAATGGTGTTCATTGAAACTGCAAAGTGATTGATATATTTTAGTCTGTGTAATTAAATATGGTGATATGAACCCGACTCGGTGAAGGTACGAAGGAATTTTCGAGAAACTATAATTTGACGAAACGAAGACGAAATTTGTCGATTTCCGTACAAACAAATCCCTTTATTTTCTTCTAATTTTCTAAGTTCTCGATTGAATAATATTGAAGAGACATTTACGACATATTGTATATTCGTAATCTTAAACCCTTCGCGATAGGCCATGTTCACATATAAGTTATAATCACTCAGTAATGACAAGATTCAAATAATATTTATTGTATATAATGCTTCCATGTAGTATTTGTGTTACATCGAAATCATGAAGTATTCTACTTTTATTTTTCATGACTTTTCTGTTTTAGACTTTCACGGTGAGTCAATTTTATTTTATCTGAATTTGCTTCTTAGCTATTGATATTAAGCGTCGAAATTTTATTTTTAAATAATTTTAATTTTTTTTTACTTTTAATTAAATATTATTTTTCACATTTTCATTGTTAAATGAATGTAAACCACAACTAATATTTCAAATATTTTGAACATTTGTTTATTTATATATGACGAGTTTTAACTGATTGTCCTTATATAGCTTAATTAAGAAATCCTTTATAAAGTACGTACAGGATTGGCTGTCAATATATTCAATATAAAAGAAACCATACAAATAAATAATAAATAAATAATTTTATTCTAATATTAATATATTTATTACAAAGCGATGCCAAATTAATTAATGTCAATTTTCGTTTGAATAACAAATGACATCATATAAAATAACATGAATTTATTTCATTTACTAGTTACGCTGAACATATAGATATATAACGAATTGGTAAATAAGGATAATATATACATAGTAACATATAAAATACTTAACATTAATAGTATTTCTGAAAACAGCGATACACGAACATAATGGTTTTAAAATATTTAATGTATAAAATAAAGTAAAACGTTCAGTAATGTTCGATAGATAATTATATGATATTTGTTTAATTCATTCGATTTTTAAATAATAATAATACAAAATATTTGAATTTAAAAAAAAAGCTTATTATATATTTAATTAACAATAATGTATTTGTCAAAATTATATACACATGTATAATGTTATTAACCATAAAATTAATCTCATTTCATTTATTTAAATTTAAAAGTACAATATCATTTTGTCACTCTTGTTTTTGTTCCAATAACGAACTTGTAAGCGTCCTTACTAAAATTATCATAATATTATTATCATTAATTTTTCACAGATTACAAATACTATTACCGTAAAAACGTGTAATGATTATTATTAGATATAAAATTTATATACTTATACTGTCCTTGATTGTAACATAAAAATTCTTATAATTACCAATTATTTAAGTAATATATTTGAATATATATTGTAACTCCAGGGTGCGAACTGTGGTACTACCACTGGCGGCTCAGCGGATTCTTTTTCGCGTTCGGTATCTCGGTACGGGTTGAGATTCACTGCGGCATTGCTCTCTGTGCTCGCCTACATCGAAAGGATGGCTCGCGACAACAACACCAACAAACTACTGAATATATCCGCAAGGTATGTTACGGTGACAAAGTATTATTTGTTAATTTAGTTCTCGTTAAATATTCTTCGATGCTTTACTTCTAAGTAGAGCGCCATTTGTTGTCATTAGTTAAAGTTAGGTGGCTAAATTCGACTTATTTCTACCTAATGCCTTGGCTCGTCCCACAGGCGGCACCTGTTTTGCCTGTGTTGATAACTTGGAACCCAAAAATAATTTGGATATAAGACAACATTTTGCAGATGTTGCATAAACTTTTGGTCTAATATTTAATGTTATAAAACAGTTTTGGAATGAAATCATATGTTTTCAGATTAAACTTCAATACATACTACGTGAAACAATTAGAGAAGTTCTGCTCTGATGACAAGTTACTGGAAGCAGATAAAAAGTCCTAGCGGTCAGCTCCGCGTGTCACCGCGGTCTAACTCTTATACACGATACTAACGATTTATTACCACAACAAAAAACACCAATCAAAATTTATGGTGGAAGAAATTTTAGGCATTGCAATATAACAAAATTTGTTTCGTTATATTATTTTAACTTAAGACTATAAACGTAATTCGAACGTTCTTTTATAACGATCTACCAGTGTCAATCCACATAATAAAATAATAAATTTGTTAATTATTAACATAAAAAAAATATTTAGCAGTGACTACAATTTTAAGATATTAAAACGAACGGCTTGCTTTATTAGTTACCAGTATTAGAATTGTTAATCTCACTTACGAATATGATATTATTATTTCATTCATATATTTAAATTAACATAATAGCAACACTCGAATATTATTAGTAGAAATCCATCCGAATGATTGTGATGAAAACGTACTCTCGATACAAGTACAAATTAATCTTAAAATACTCAATGCATTATTTTTTTATGCCAAATTCCGATTGAAGTGCAGTTATACATTTTAAAATAAAATATCTAAATAGAAACATTGCAAATTTTTGTTTAAAAATCTTTAAACGGCTATATTTTTATAGGTAAATTTGTCGTGCATTTATTTTAGACTGTCAACACATATCTTTCGGTAACAAAATTAGCATAAAATATTCATACTTGTTTGACTAAAGTGTATTTTATTGAATATCGACATTTATCTATCGATAGCAAATATCATTTCATAAAGTAGAATCTCGGTACAAATATTAATAAATCTCAGTTTTTGCTCTCTATGCAATAAATATTCTAGGATTTTTGGACATACTTGCCATAATACAATGAAGCCATGATAGAAGTTAAGTAAATGTTGTGAATGTGATGCATGTTGTGAATGTGATGCATGTTGTGAAGTGTTTGAAAGTAATTCTTCCGTAGTTAAACAATTTTTAAATTGGCTGTGCAGCGAATTAACATTTTAACGCCACTGTTGGTATAATTTTTTGTTATAAAAATGTCCGACAATAATTCCTCATATTGTTATTTAATTTTAATTTTCTATTTTTATCAATCACTATCACTTTAGAACGGTAGTTCTTTAACAACTTTTAATGTAATTGTTTTAGCTTTTTATTTAAAAAGAAATATTTCAATCGAAAACTAGATTTTTTCATATCCATGCAAATCTTATGTCGTAGAATATTTTAGCAAATAAATAACTAACAAAATTATGTATTTTTAATTATCCTTCCTAAGTTTATTTCAGTTCTTCTTCTTCTTAGTCGATACGCTCTTGGTAGTGGTTGTAGACATCATGAAATAGTGACTTATGTTATTCTCTTTAAGAAGTTACGCCAGCTGACATCCTAGTACACTTATGCGATGGTCTGTTAACTCCAGATTGGTCAGTCCATCGCACAGGCGCGCGAGGCGCGAGTTCCGATGCGTTCAACTGCCTTGAACGATAAGGCGTTCTGTTTATTAATATTTTTAAAATAGGCGATTGATAAATAAGATGAAGAGGATGGTGTTCGTTCGAGGAGTAGATAATAGTCTCTAGACGCTCAGGCAAGTATAGAATTCTTTACCTAACGGTATGAAATGTAAATGATTAAATACTAGTTGAACTTCGAATATTAAATATTTTGTGCGGAAGGAGCAGAGGAGTAGCTTGCCCTTGATGGTCCCTATATCATTTTTGTTTGAAATGGTCATCTTTGCTGATCCAGACACATTTTTAAACCAATGTTATATAGACTACAATTTAAAATAAGAGTTAAGGTGGCCGCGGCCCTTAAACGCATTTTACATTTCGATATAATTGTTTTGGTTGCGGAGAACATTTAAGCTCTTTATCATATTTTCGACGCCAATAAGCAAACCAAGCTAATTTAGCGCTTTGACCGTCTACGAATTAAACTAGCTGTTCAAATTATTTTTCGAATGTGTAGAACATTTTCATTTTTAATTTAGCGTACGGGCTTAGTGTTCGAGTGACATAACAGTTTACGAATTTTTGCTTACATAGGCTCGGGGCCCCTGTAGCTAGGGTATCTATGATACAGTTGATATGGCGGTATCTACGTCCCTTTTTTTTTTTTTTTGACGCTGGGAAAACGCTTGACGCGTTTCCCCCCCACGGGAACAGGGGGGGGGGGGGGGTATGTGGGACTCGCCGTATGTCCAAGGCACCGAGTGTGCCCCGGTCATCGGAATACCCACTAAAAACCCAGCGGTACCCTTCCCGTCTTAACGGGAGCGCCACGGGATCGCTTGCGCATGCTACCGTGACGCTCCGACGGGAAGGTATCTACGTCCCTGGGCAAGAGGAAAGAGGACAAGAGGCCGTCCTGGCTCGCAGTAGTGGTGTGAAATTGTGAAGTTGATTCATTTGTTGCTTTTATTTGAAGACTTTTTTACCTAGCAGCTTTATGTTGTGTTCCTCTTCCATTAACTTTCGTATTCAACTGTTACATTTACCTTAAACTTTCAACTTGAACAATATCGGAAAATAAAACAAAATTTACATCACAATATTCTATAATTTTTAACAGACTTGTATACATGTTAACATTCAATTGTTTACGATCGGTACATAAAGCACATCACACTTCGGACTATAACAATAAATACATTTTCTAACATTGGAATATTCACTACTCTAAATTGGCGATGATAAAAAAATTAATAAATACGATTTAGACGACGATTCAGTGCGACTCGAATGCATGCGTAATCATAACAATATCAATGAATGCACGAGGAACTCAGGATCCGTTTAGAACGTTGCATAATATATAACTAGAATGTTTAAAACTACAACCAGCCCTGTATACTAAAACAGTACGAACGAAGTATTAATACACATAATCGAACGTACACAACACATTACAGAACCGACACAGAGTAAAAAAAATGACGGTCACTCAATGCCATGAATATTGCAGGAGTTACAATTAATATCACTGCGCTTTAATTACTAAGTATAATGAAATTTAAGACTATCCTACTCAAATCGCAAATACATGATTAATAACGAAATGGTAACTAAAAGCGAATAATTTTGTGCAATTTAGACTAACTACCGACGGTGCTTGCTTAGCGTGGTCGTGTAGTTCCACCCTTCTCCGACTCGACCTTCGGGGCGTTAAAGATAGTGATGGCGATACTAAGAGAAATTGTAAAGTACAAACATCGAGCACGTAAGCGACCACCAAACCTAACAATAAAATCATTTCCGAAGAAGGGTCACTGCCGTCAGACTGGGGTTGGCCGTTAAAATTGCCAAAATCTTTGTTTGTGCAGTTAATCCTCTGCGCCGACCAATAAATTGGATACATGATCAAGCGAGCGATGACGAGTGCTTAGCGTTTTATATTAGCGAGTTATATTTATCTTCCATCTTACAAATGTAATGTAAATGACACGTGAAGACTTTGCATAGATATTATCAATAAATTAATAATTGATGGAAAAAAAACCTAGCGTTCGTAACTTCTGCGTTTTTAAGCATGACGCTCAATTCAAGTATTTCAATTACGGCTAACACAAATTCACTTTCATATTTTCTGTTTTGGCTCTTATATTTGGTTTTCTTTTATAAATTCGCTTGTAAATAAATACTACGCCAGATTGTCATGAAATGAAATTGTTTTGAGAGAGCTGCAGATAATAAATATGAAAGCAAAGGTGTGCGAACATTTATAATAAGTAAAATGCCTACACAATTCGCCTAGGTTACAGGAGTATGTACAGAGCTCTGAGCTCAAATTCACTATTTCACAGACTAGAGTCAACATCTTCGGCCGAGCATCACCACATGTGAGTTTCGCGGATCTCGCTTATAATCTGACTGGCGCGTTGCAATGCCTGTGAAAATAAACAAAAGTATAATTAACATGTAAAAATATTAAATAAACAATGTTCCACTTACTTATATATGATCCTCCAATACACTTGCATTTGAATAGTAACTGTAGAAGCACAAACTTGTTCTTTTTTTGCAATTTGCAAATGTTTAAGAATTGCTAAATAATTTACTAGAAATCAAACTTAAGTAAAAAGAAAACATACCCGCGCAACGAAATTAATACGAACCATTAAAGTTCGTCACACAGGTGTGGCCATTGCTTTAGGAGAGATTCGAACGAATGGTCTTACTTTAAGCATGTCGGCAGCTTCCTTCCTGCGCTGCGCGATGTGTTCCGACTCGTTGAGCATGTTCTCCGCCTGGTCGGACTTGTACAGGTGGGTGACCAGCTCCGACTGGAGATTGTCCTTCACGAAGTTCACGAGGAAGTGCATCACAGCCTTCGGTACGGAATCTTTGATAGATTTGCGGACTATGTAGAAGTACGACTTGATCAGCCGTTCTGAAATATAGAGGATCATTGCTATATTTGCAGCATTTGTATTTGCGTAGACTTGTCTTAAATTCCCATTTGCACAAACATAGATTGATATATTTTTAACAATACAACTAAAAACATATATCTTCTATGTGTCTATTTCAAGGCTTAAACGCTACATTTAAACATTATAACACAAATTGAATAATTAATACAATATATATTATTCAACTATTATTTTAAGGAACGTAATATTTACACATTACACAGCTAAAACATATAACAGGCAACATTCAGTTATTTGTGTGTGAATTATGACGATGAAGTGTATAAAATATAAGAGAAATTTTGATGAGAATCGAAGAAATAGAATAACAAGAATAGATTAGTAAACATATATTGTAAAGATCACCCCACCTCGACTTACATATAAAAAATATTTTTATATTATTTATAAAATGTAACCCTTAGAGATAATTGATAAATAAGTGTTATTAGAATTTGTACACATGTACAGTCAATTGGGTAAATAGAAGTGGTCCAATCTGTACAAAGCGGAAAGCGGCAAGCATAACAGCAATTTCGATGAAAGGTGGTCGGAAAACCCTATCAGTGAAGATATGAAGTAAGCATTAATTGCATTGCCACTATTATATCAGTCCTCACCGACTAAGTCACCCATTTGGTTCAAATGCATCATGCTGATGCCTTCTACAGTCTTTGTATTACATTTTTGGTATGTCGTGTGGTCGCTCCGTCCACCTAGCATCACAGGAATATAACCAATCAATGTATATATTGTTCGACTCATATTATGTTTAAATACATATATAGGCATTAACATATATGTCTGTTAATGAGTTATGATTGTCGAATGTTATTTAATAAATGTAAATAAAATTATCAGCGAACATAACGACAAAATGCTTACTATATTAACCTTGCTAATTTTATTAGCTATTGAATTCAAATGTTTTAATTATTAAATTGATGACGAACACATCGCATTGTCGAAGTCGTGTACATCACACATCAGTTAAGCATTAGATAACAAAAAAATACACGAAAATCAACATCACGAACTGAAGATATTATACATAACATATTTTAAAAACTGAAACTTGATATTATTTTGGCTTTAGTTCGTAGTAAATATTTATTTATTATACTCTGTTTCTTTTTTTTTCATTTAGCTCTTACATAATGTCCCAATCAGTATGACAAAAACATAAGTACAAATTATGCATAAAAGATGGCATTCTATTAGAGACCATTCACTTTAAATTATTAGAATCGAAGGCGTAAAGATAAACAAACCTTAGATTGACATATTATGCAATACAAACAGTTCTTAATTAATATATCTTCATTTATTCTACACTCTTGCATTTAATTCTTCTACATATATGAACTATAATTCAAATTGTAAAGTTGCGATATCAACTTCGCCGATATTCAAAACGCCAGTTTGCCACGAAGCCATAATGAATACCATAGATAATTCTAGATCTCGACCAATGATATAACGTTGATACAATGTCCAAATTGTTTATCTGACTTTACTCCTGTGTTTAGAATAGGGTACCTATAACTCCTAATTATAACGTGACCCTTTTAATAAAATAGTGTAGTTCTAGACGATAAAAATTTTGATTTTCATTTATTAGTAAGTTGATAAATTAATTTTAATCGCTCCAGTCAATCAGAACTACTTTTTGAACATTACCATTAATAACAAAAATATGTTCAAAAGACTAAGGACTAACAACGAAATCACTAAGATCATAATTTCTATTGAGAATTTTGAGATACTGCAAACAAAAAATTTATTATTTACAAAATCAAAATGGCCGTAACACTGAACAATTATTATTATTAAAGTTTTTTTTATAAGCCAATTATTTATATACTTACCGATGACATCACAGTCATGTTGTTCCCTGTCAGAGAGCTTCCTAGAAGTCTGACTTGGGACCTCAGGCAGCAAATTGACTGGTTTCTGCGGAGTCATCGCCCTGTTTTCTGGACTGCCATTCACCTATTAAAAATATTTTATTATATTAATTGAATCAATTCATAACTTATAACGTTAAATTCAACGGTATTTTGTTATTTAAATATTATTAATAACTACAAATATAAAATTTGAAAGTATTCATTAAAGCTCCATAATTAAATGTAAATCAAACTATCAACCGAACTAATGCCATACAAAAGTTAATGTAATGTTTGTGCTACCTGTGGAGTGGCAGGAGATTCGTTACTGGGCGGGGATCTGTCATGGCCGTCGGTGATAGCCGGGACATGCTGAAATATTATAAAATTAACTATCCATAGTATCATGATAATACTCTACTTTTACTTTTTAAGAACATACCCCATGCATTGGAATCGTATATATATGTCATGACTTGTATGCTACCAAAATTATTTTGTGTACCATTTAAAAATGCGAAACGCCTATACTTGTAACAAAGTAGTTTTTATGTTATTTCACGAAAAAACATACTTCAACACATAGATATGTATATACTTATTACATTCATATACATTTCATTATTTATATTTTCATATAGCAATTAGAGTTTGGAAAGAGAGCCCATTTTGTTTATAGCTATGAAAATAATCAAAGATAATTTAGTATGTAGAGATGAATTATGGAGGTTTAACATGAAGCACTCGCAGTCAATACTCAATTACCTGGTACGTATCCATAACTTTTGCCAACAATACAAAGACGGACCCTCTTTCACCCATTTGGCGAAGAAAATGCTACGAAAAATACGCATAATTACTTAAACTCATTATAATATATTTTTGACAATGATTATACCAAATAATAATATAATTTGAATCTGCATATACTAATACTAATGACCAAATTTATTGGGCTGAATTTATTTAATTTAATATGATCAAAATATTATATATATATATATATATATATATATATATATATATATACTATTTTACATTCACTTACCTGTTGTAACATACAGCATGAATGTTAATAAATTTTCATAATATATAAAAATTATTGTGTGTTTAGTGTCAGAATTATGGATTAATTATGAAAGTCTACAATCTATTTCGATAGCAGAAGTTATGCCATGCGACATGCAATAGCTCTGCAATATTATATACACTACAAAGACTTCTTGATTCATTTATAATTAACGACACTATTTCAAATATTGAACAGAATACGTCATATCAAGTCAATTTGTTTATTTATTTCTCTATAGTATATTCTAATAGTAGATACTCTTTCTCTCTTTCATAAGAAATAAAGAATGAGACAGATAGAATTTTGTTTTACTAGAAACTTCATTTGACAGAGATGAGTTGAGAAATATTCAAACCGTTAATCATTACTTTAAATAATAAAAATGTTACATAAAAAAATTTGATGTCTAATGAGAACATTTTCTTCTTATCATATTAAATAATAAATTTAGCAAAAATTTAAAAAGGATAAAATGTTTAATTTGTCATTCTAGAAATAAGAAATATTCCATAGATTGAGGAAACGTACTCAGGAAAAGTGGAAGGTTAATCCTTAACTAGAAATGTCCAAAGGGTCTATAAAAGGGTTGTAGTTACACATTGTTCTGTAACCCAAACTGAATTTAAATAAATTCACTTGATTAAAAAGTGATAATAGTTTTCGAGTCTGTGGTTAGGTAAAATGCCTAAAAATGAACATTGAAAAGTCAATTTGTCAATATAATTAAAGATAACTGTTCCAGTTATATTTTTTATTACAGTTTTTGTTATATTCTTGTTGTGCATTATGATTAAATAATGGCTATCACCATATTGGTTAGTATGGTATACTCATTACATGGTCAATGTAAACTTGTTATTAGGTTTGATGGAAGTAGCTTTGTTGAATATCAGTGGCCTTACATTTTCTGTCACATTCATTAGTACAGTTAGTGGATTCCTCACCACAAAGCTAGAAAAAAAGTTATATGTATATACTTTGAAAATTGTGGATACCGGTGTAGAAGTCGGCCGAGGTGTCTTCTGCCTGTACATCGGGCTGTGTTCCTCTACTAGCCCGTCTGTGCTCTTGAGTAGACCAGAGACTAGTGCGGCTTCGCGGTGGAAATCGGGGTGCTTAGTATTGATGTAAGCAAGTTCGATGGCCACTAAATTTTCGACCTGAATACATGAAAAATAAAGTTTTACAATATCATATAATTAATTACAAAATTTCATACTTGGTTGTGAAACAATGACTAACGGATGTAGATAACGTTAAGCAAATTGAAAGTCATCGGTTCGATCACGATTACATGGGTTTGTGTCACACTATGTTTAATAGTTATTAACTTTTTCATTGTTTTAATTAGGCTGATAAGCAAATTAATCACCTGATAATACATTGATACACTCTTTCATAGACACATGCACTGCAAAGATTATAATCTACCCCTTACATGGAAAATATTAGCGACAGCTTACAACGGTATACTACCATATACTACACGGTATACCACATTATAAGATGTTATGTACGTCGTGGCTGTAATTACACATTCTCTAAAGAATATAATAAAAGCAGCTTCGCTGCTAAAGCGCTTGTCTCACCATGGAGTTGGTGGCCGGCAGTCTCGTGCGCAGCAGCTGCGTGACGACGTCCACAATGCGCTGGTGCAGCCGGGGGAAGCGCTGCATCTCTTGCTGCACCTCCGTGCCGCAGTGCTGCACGATGCGCTGCATCTCCTCGTGCACCTGCAACGCTCACTGATTTGCATTCTCGCTTAAATTTTCGGTACGACCGAATGGTTTAAGAGCGAAGAGAAGCTGTTTCGTTGATTGTATTAAAGGTAATGTATTTGTTATAGAAAATCCAGATATGTCAAGTTATTTAAAAATGGGAACTGTGAGTGAAACTTTCTGACACAACTACTGTTACTGCAAGTTATCACTTTACACCATTAAAGTAAGAATATGAGGTTAATTTAATTACCAGTTCTACACAACGTAATGACGGATCCTCCAATCTTCTGATCTGCCTCTTCACGAGCAACTCGAACGAGACTTCCGGAACGAACAGCGCCGGCCTAGGGCCCGTGGCGTTTCGTATCGCAGTTAGTATGTCCATACGAGATAAACCTGAAAGATTTTAACATTTCATAAGAAAAATGGTTAATTCATATTGGCACCCTCTCGAGTGATGCAATACATGCTTGCTTTTTTTAGAAAGAATTATGTATAGTTTATTTTAATACATTTCAATTGTTTATACATGAGATAAGGGAAATATTAAGGTCCAAATTATCATCCATGACAAAAAAACAAAAATTCTGATATTATTTGATGATTATTACTCTGACAAAATATACGATTGTCAGTGAAATAGGAAAATATTTATTAGTATGAGAATAATCAAAATTAATATTTCATATTTATCGATATGTTATTTAAAATTCTCACCTACTAAAGGATGTATAGAGTCCAGTGTACGTCCAAATGTCTCATGGAATATATAGCATATTCGAGCACCACCACACAGCTCTGTTGTTTCAATGTTTCTCGCAGTGCCCTCTATGGTCGAGCAGTAGGCGCTGGCAAACTTTGTGATAATTTGCAGGAGAGTTTGGGATTTATCCGAAACATCTTCTCCATATGAGTTGAGTAACGATTGGAATTGTGAAATCATAACATTGACCCGCACCTAATAAACCAAGCAGTGTATATTTTGTCATTAAATATTTTCTTTTTTAAAAGAGCTACTATTATTTTAAATATCGCTTTAAAGTAGGTATCACCCAGAGATAGCACATATATGTAATCAGCTTTACATCAACAATGCTTCAACAATAATACGATCTAAGACTACGAACTAAACTGGTTTACTCAGCCTTTAGTCAATACAATTCAGCAAAACAAAGCATTGTTTTGTGATAGCAGTAGACTAGGAAGTGAGTAAGTTTCAATCTCAGCTGAAAACGTAATTGGAAATAAAATTTGAATTGGAAGAAAATAAACAAGTGTTTATGTACCTTCAGTTCCGGCAAACAATCCCTAATATGGTGCATCAAAAGCCTATTCAGGGTTTTGGCTAAGTAAGGAGTTCCATTGCGAGTTGCAATCGTCGGGTACTTCCTTTGAAGATATGTAGCTTCATCCCTGAGGGCATCCTAAGCAGAAAATTATATATTCAATAGTTGGTGCATAAATATATTTAATAATTAGTTACTATATTTGTCTTAAATAAACAGAACTATAAGATGAATTTTTATTCATTATTTAAAAAAAAAATATTGATGTAATTAAAATAAATACTATATTTCCATATGACATATTTATTTATGTATAATACATAAGTACGCTTTCCTTAAAAACTTGTCATTTAATTCTGCGCAATTGACAAGTGAGTAATCAATACTGGTTCATGCTAGATTTCATTTCATCATTGTAAGCAATCTTAGTTTCCTTTGTGTAAGAAATCATATCATTTTACAAGGCTTCTTGAAACAACTCATAATATTGTATAGCTACACACACAACTAAAAAAATCTATATTGTGTTAATAGCTTTATGAATTATTGTTTGAATTTACACAATTTAAATAAATAAATGTGTGTAAAAAAGTTTCATAATACCTCTATAGTTTTTTTATCTATTATATCTTGTTGAGATCTGTTTACAACACCAATAATTCCCAGTTTCACAGGAATCACTCGTCCACATAGAATATCGATGGCATCAGTTCCTAAAATATAATTTAAAAAAAAATTAAGCATCTCTCATTTTAAGTATATATAAACAGGAAGCGTCTTATAATGTTTAGTATGTTAAAAAAATTACCTGCATCCATTAGATCCAATTTTGTTACCACAGCCAAAGTTCTTCTACCATCAGGATCTACCTCTTTGGCCATTTTTATGGCTTCACTTGTAGCCATGTCAGTGTTGGCAGCTGTCACCGCCAAGATTATTGAGTTAGGGTTGGAAATATACTTAATAATAAGATTTCTTATTTGGCTTTCTATGTCTTCAGGTTGATCTCCAATAGGTACCTAATATAATGATTGGAAATCTATTATAAATAATCTCTCTTTTGCAACATGAATATAAGATCATGAGTCATTTTAAGCTCACCTATCAATGAAACCAAAAAACACAAAACAGAAAACATTCCATTGCACAATTTTAATGAATATACATAATTTTTGCAAATTTTAAATATAACAAAGATCAGGAGGTGATTGTTGAATTTTCTTTTTATTTAGAAACAGAACATTTTGAATACACATACATAGTTGATATACTACCTTGGTAACTCCAGGCAAATCTACAAGTGTCAAATTTACGACTCGGGTAGAATAAATCTTCAAATTGATTGGTTCTGGACATATTCCTTTATTACTACCGGCCATACGATCGGTTTCTCTTTCTATCTCCTGTCTTATTTCGTCGAAATTTGCATGGATTCTTTCTTTTGTATGGAGAAATTTGCCCCATTCTTCTAAGTTTATCGTACCTGTAACAATAAACAAATAATAATTACAATATTATTATGTAGAGATAATAATTGCTGCATAACTATAATATATTATACTATTAAGCAATTAAAACCATTTTTGAAATGTTATTTTTTGCTTAATTGTAATGATTTTTCAACTGAATCCAGGTATGAGAATGCTATTTTGAAAATAATTGTTTTAAATAGCAATAAACACTATCCTATTAATTCATGGACAAACATAACACATAAAATATGTCCATTTAAAATACAAACCTTTCGAAAACACTGTCTGAGACAGTTGAACTAATGGATTCCATGATAAATTTCCTGTCTCCTGGTTTCTATATACTAAAGTATTATATTTATCCTGTTTATTATAGTTATATAAAAAATTGCTAAATAAATTATATTATATATTATAATAATCATAAAAAATACATAGATTAAACAAAATAGGTTCTATTTTCATAAAAAAAAATTAAAATAGATGATGATAATTTAAACATAAAAAATATACAATGACATGTTGAATTAATTATTCAAAAAATAATTGCATGGTATTCATTAAATGCTATTGCAAGTGAGGCTATGTGAATTGTTCCATTGAGAATTCAACATAACAAAGACTTGCATTTAATGAAAAAATGTAAACATTGTTAATGAGTGTGCATCATTTATCTCAGAAATGAGGGCTAGGTTACCTGGGTTTAATAGCATTACATGCTTCAATAGTTACTGTTGTAATAAATTCTAACTATGTGTTACTTATGTCAGGAGATAAAAAGATTTTTTATTATTACTTCCTCTTTCATACTCATTATTTGATTTAGAAACGATATACTATTATTATTATTTATGTAATTAAATACATTGTAATTTTGACATGGTTTAGTAAGTTATATAAAGAGATAGTGTTCAGTGCTGTCATTCACAATTATCTATCTAAAGTATATTTTATCAATGTTTAGATTTAATGTCCCAATTGTAAAAAAAAAATACTAAAACCAACTTTAAATATGAATCAGTCAGTGTACCTTCTTCAGCTGAGCGATGTTCCTTGCTATCTTTAGGGCTGTATACCAGCTGAAGGACAAGAGGACGACGTGTAACGATGCCTGGTCCTCGAGGGAGAAAAGAACGTCCGACAAGGCTCTCTATAACGGAACTCTTGCCAGAACTCTGCAGAACATTCAGATTAATTATTATGATTAAAAAAAGTTGAGTCAGGATAGAAAAAATATACGTAACTGTAAAATATAACGTTACTTTTATTAAATTAATGTATGCATTCCAATGTGTACTTAGAAAAAGTAGTCGAGAATTATTCATAGGCAAGTCCGATATAACGGAATGGGGACAAAGAATTTCAGTGACATCTTTACATAACCATTGTCTTCACGAAGAGGAAAATACTGATACACGTGTTCATTTATTTATTGGATATATGAATGAATATGAATAAAATTATTATAACCTGAGTTCCCAATACAATAATTTGAGGTAATTGGATGGCATCAGCTCCGACGGTGTTAAAAACGTCTTGTAACTTATTAATAACAGGTATGAGTGCTTCCATAATTATTTATGCAGAAAGATTTGACTGAAAATTATCTCAGCACAAAAGCACAACTTTACTGTAAAAATAATTATTTCATTCAAATTAATAATTATCAAAACACTAAACTGACCGGTAAAAGTCGGCCATATTGATTCAACGAGTACGATAGTGAGGTACAGATAACTGATGGTTTAATTTATTAAATATCGATAAAAGTAAATACGATATTTTTCAAACTTTTTAAACTAATAATTTAATGTGACGAATAACTAAAATGTCCTTCTAATTAACACTGGCTAATTCAATAGAGAGGTAAAGAGAGAATGTAGTACACAAGTGATTAAGCAATAACAGGTTCATTGTTATAGTACTTGGTGGCTAGATCTGGACCTGGTGGTCCTGAGATCATTTCCCAGGTCGGGCGAATAAATAGTTATTAGGTTTTTCTGTCAGAAAATTCTCAGTTGCAGCCCGGAGTCTTAAAGATGGAAGTGTATACTTTCGTGCCTCGGAAAGCACGTTAAGCTATTGGTCCTGCGCCTCTTGCCGGTCGAGTCGGATGGCCGTCCCATCGGATTATTAAAGCTAGGGAAGAGAGAGTGTTTGCGCACACACTTATGCACTTTAATATTTTCTGCGCTTTTGGCCACCACTCTTGAGATTGGCCGCCGAGACCGAAATCGGTCTGAAAGATTATTATTATTTATTATTGCTAACTTTGTGACACCAGACTTTCCACTATTTTTCTTCAACAAAATAATAATATGGTAGATTTAGTTACTAACGTTAATTAGTTTTCTTATTAACATAGGATGAATTATGATACGCATAAAATATACTATATTAATATGATATTCAAACCTTACATCAATCACTGAATAAATGTTCAAAGTAAAGAAGAAGTGCAAAAAGCATCGTTTTTCCAATAATCATAATCTAGAATCAGTTTATAAAACAATTTTAATTATAAAATTACACTTAGCTTAAAACAATAAATATCGACAACAACTATTACAACTTATAACTACACTATAAACATGCTTGCAGTGCTGCCAGAAAAGTAAAATGATTAAGACTGGTGTGTATAGTGTATAGTGGTTACCATATAAATGTTTTTTTTTTTTTTTAATTTTTCGCCAACTATGATTATATTATACAATATATAAAGAATCAGATTGTTGCTAGCGAGCACAAATTGAAGACTGAAATACCTTAAAAATTGGGTCGTTTTTAGTTCGAGTATCAGTTCGTATCAAGCAGGCGACCGCGACACGACGGACAGTCAGCTGTAATAAAAATGTCGTCCTGTAGATACAGAAACTGTGCTATGCATGTCGCCAAATTAAATAAAACACACAGAATTTAATACTACAAATAAATACCGAAAATTATTAGTGTTTTTATATTTAAAGATTAATATTTTTTATTTCGAATGACACGTACAAAAATAGATTATAAAGTGCAGGTGCGACATTATAGCCCGTAGGTAAAAAGAGGACATAAGTACAAAATAAATTACCCCCTTATTTGATTTCCTCTTTATTCTATGAAAAAAAAAGCAATGGCAAATAATATATAAAATAAACTATTAATTTTTTTAAACTTGAATCCCTCGCACCAGATAAGACTTTAAAGACTTTTAACATCCTCAATCACTAAGTGAATTTGTTGCAATTTGCATTATATGTTATGATCGATTCAATAGTCTGTACACGGCATATCACTCTGTAGGTGATGAGTTAAGAATGAACTTGCTTAACTGTTAAGTACAAATTATATATCGTTTATAATATAAAAGATAGTGTCATATGAATATAGTCGAGAATAAATAAAATTAAAATTTGTGGTTTGCTGTTGGTACATATAATAAATGTTATGTGGTACGGCGAAAAATTGATGTTAATTGATGATTTTTTTAAATGTAAAAATACATTTTTAGTCTGTGGTTTTATGTCAATTGTCAAGTTCAAAAAGTATCATTTTATTCAGCTTGACATGACTTTACTTTTTGATAATTTATAATTCTGTTGTCATATTGTTGTAATTATAACAAAAATATTTTTATTAAGTTATTTCGGATTAATAACAATCGATCGAATACTTTTTTTAAATTTTAGTGGCTTTAATTATAGTGGTATTGAAAACAAACTGCCAAGACAATAATGTTTGTAGCGGAGGTAAGTAATTCATTGTCGTAATTTTAAAAAATATTTTTAGATTATTAAAGTGTTTGTTTCTATGTTTTAAAGGATACAATTGATTCTGGACGTTTTACAACAAATTTACAATCAATACATTTTGGTCCATGGCATATATCCTACGATATTAGTTGTATACTGCCCAGCATGTGTTCTACTAAAGTTGTTTGTGAACGGAACGATAATCAGTTTTGTCAATTTTGTATGTAAGTATGATAATTTTTTTGGTCTCATTTAAATAATATTGTAGTTTATAGTTTTTTATATGAATGATCATTCATTATTTTCTTATATAAAAGTTTATATGCTATGATAATTGTTAACAAAATAAAATGAAAACCAAAGAGCTTTAGTAAATAATTAAGTTAATTCTTAAACATATTTCAGATACTCTAAGGAACTAAGTCTGCCACATTTTCCTGATATGGTATTTCCAAAAAATATCTTAAAGTTGGAACATAAGAGTGGTTCTAAGATACATTTCAGTCCATTAGATGCTCTACGCAAAGTTTCAAGTAAAGTACAAGCTATCGAAGTAGCCTGTTCTGAAGCTTGGCTGGAATCACGGTATTAATACTTGTTTTATTAATAAAATTATATTCAATATAGTTTTACTGTTAGTGTAGTATTTGTAATTACATATTTTTCATTCTGGCAGTACTTTGATAAAGGAGAATGGCAGGCTTGTATGGGAATTTAGTACCGCTAATAAAATTTTATGTTGTGGGTTATATTTTGTTTTAATTGGTAAAGCCCATTTTAAATTCTTAGATTTTTAGAAGTTAGGACGTAAAAGCTATATCCTGTTTTATTTTTAAGGTTATGTAGTGTTGCATGTAGTATTGATATAGATTGTTACATATAGGTACATAAATATTGTTTTGGGGATAAATTATATGTTCTAGATTGCTTGTCGCTATTTTTTATTATTTTACGTACCATTAAGTTGGCAGATTGAGTTGAGGATCGTACCAACTCAGTAGGGTACATTAGGAGACACTTATAATCAGCAGATTAACCTGACCATTTTTTTGTTTTTAATTAATTACCTTAAATATTATTAGAATTTTAAACATTTTCATTTATGCTAAATAAATAATAGGTGTTGCATAAATTCTCTAATAAATAACATTATAATACCGCTGCTTATAAAGCTGTTTAAGAAGTGTAACTTACTTTTATAATATAATATATATAAATATGTATTTGGTTACAGATAGTGTGTAGTAAATAAACATTTCGAAATGTATTTTATTTTTTTATAAAGACCAGATGCAGAAAAACCGAAGAAGACTTTTGATTGGACCTTCTCAACAGACTATAAAGGTACTTTATCTGACAACATCACCATAGAGCCAACGGATGAGACCATAAATTTTGATCTATTAAAACGCAAAGACCAAATTATTTTCTATCATGATCTTACACTGTTCGAAGATGAGCTTCATGACCATGGTATTTCAAAGTTATCAGTGAAAATTGTAAGTGGTATTTGTATCTAAAATTCCCTTAAACAATTTTTTTTTTTTTTATTTATTTATTTTTTTTTTTTATTTTTTTTTATGGTATAGGTTATTGGACGATCATGTGGGCCACCTGATGGTAAGTGGTCACCAACGCCCATAGAAAGTGGTTTGTATATTTCTTAAAAAAAAAAACAACATCACCACTGCGCCACCAACCTTGGGAACTAAGATGTTATGTACTTGTGCCTGTAATTACACTGGCTCACTCACCCTTCAAACCGGAACACAACAACACAAAGTACTGCTGTTTTGCGGTAGAATATCTGATGAGTGGGTGGTACCTACCCAGACAAGCTTGCACAAAGCTCTACCACCGAGTATGTTTTATGTTTCTACAAAAATATTCAACAAATTAGATGCTCCCTTATTTAATTAATACATGGACTGTCATTCAGTGAGAGTCATATCAGCTAATAAAATTGTTGACAGTTGATACCATATTGCAAAGACAAAAAGCATTTTTAAATGTTTTATTTTAGATAACTGATGCAATAGTTTTCCTAACGCTATTACTATAAAGTTATATTTACTTGTTAACAATGTTACTCTGTAAACTATAATGTAAAAAATAATCATCTTTTTTATATGCCAAAATTTTTTACTTTATATTACTGCTATAATTTAGGTTTTGTGTAAAATATTTTTGAATTTCAGAGAGTAATGCCGTCATACTGGTATGTACTATTGAGATATTTTTTAAGAGTTGATGATGTCTTGGTGCGGTCTCACGAGACCAGGATGTTTCATATGCTTAACTCTGACTATGTTCTGAGAGAATATACTATTAAAGAAGCAAGAGCGCAGGATATAAAAGTATGTAATTGTTTTTTTATATTTTAATTATTTAATTTTAATGCTTGGTAGTGAAGAAAAGATACATATATTATATCATAATTATGTTGTTTTTTATAGATTCCTACTTCTCAAATGAAAGAAGCAGATGACGTTATACCTATTCTTCCAGTGAAAGATAAAATAATGGAAAAATTGATTGTTAACTTAGAAAAAAACTGATGATGTTTTTTTAATGATCTCAACTATGTCTAAGCAATATAGTTTTATGTATAAAGTGCTAAGTAAGAACTGCATTGTCTTTTATTTATACACACTTTATATAAGATTCACTTATATGGATCTAACAGTTACTTTTATGGCAACAAATCTGCCACTTACACTGCAAACCTCTAACATTATTGTATAAAATTTCGGTACTATTCGGTACCAGGGGATGGACAGTGGAATTATTTAATGTCTATTAGTAAATCGACAAGCACATTTATTAACATTTTTTAAAGATAATATTTTTGTTTTGTTTAAAGGTAAAGAAAGTTGACATTAATTTGAAATCATGGATTTATTTCACTTCGTTAACTTCAATTGTTAATAACACAGCAGCTGCCATCCCATGGATTTTGTATGCCTATATAAAAGTTATGCTACCATACATAATATGGCTAAGATAAACATTGTTAAATGGACTTTGTATGCTCAGTGTACATAAAACAAACTTGTAAACGGTATGGGCAATTTTTTCACGGGAGGCGTCATAAGCGGTTTTGCTGAAGATCCTCGAAAATACTATTAAAATAGATATCTAATTAATTTAAATATACGATTAAAATTAAATACATTAAATATATATTTATCTATCCCGGAATGGGGTTGTGCCGAAGTCGGCACGTCGCTCATGGACCGCACCGGATAGGAATTTTGGGTTGGAGGGTCTGTATCTCTAAAACGGAGGCCCTCTTATGCCACGGTCCACGTTAGGCCCCCCCCTACGTGGGGTATGTATTATCGTCTAAGGGACTGTGATAGTGGTAAAGGCCCAGATGAGGTATCTGGGTCTGATACTTGGTGGTAGAGCTTTGTGCAAGCTCGTCTGGGTAGGTACCACCCACTCATCAGATATTCTATCGCAAAACAGCAGTACTTGGTATTGTTGTGTTCCGGTTTGAAGGGTGAGTGAGCCAGTGTAATTACAGGCACAAGGGACATAACATCTTAGTTCCCAAGGTTGGTGGCGCATTGGTGTTGTAAGCGATGGTTAACATCTCTTACAATGCCAATGTCTATGGGCGTTGGTGACCACTTACCATCGGGTGGCTCATATGCTCGTCCGCCTACCTATGAAATAAAAAAAAAAAAGAAAAAAAAAAAAAGATCTTTGATGGAAGATGGAGCTTCCGGCAACACTTTGTCCGACTGGGACATCTATGCCGTTGCCACTTTGGGCCGCCTCATACCTAACTTGGGAGGCCTGGAATCACCATGCCGGCCTCCAGCGCCTATACACTGTAAGGTCCTCCAGACCGATTTCGGCCACGGCGGCCAATCTCAAGAGAGATTAGCCAACTGCGCAGGATATATTATAGTGCACAAGTGTGTGCGCAAACACAGGTGCACTCTCTTTTCCTTAGCTCTCATAATCCGACACGACCGGAAAGAGTTCAGGCGCAGGACCAATGGCTTAACGTGCTTTCCGAGGCACGGGAGTGTACACACTTCCAACTTCCAGACTCCGGGCTACTACTGACAATTTTCTGACAGAAAAAATCAATAACTATTTATTGGCCAGACCTGGGAATTGAACCCAGGACCAGGACTATACACTGTATGGTGCACCCATATGGGTGGACGCTCTTGCCGCTCGTAATTGGTCTCTTCTGCGGAAACCGCAGAGAGTCATAGCAGTGAGAGCAATACGTGGTTACCGTACGGTGTCATGGACGGCGCCAACACTTCTCGCGAGCGATTCGCCCTGGGAAATCCAGATGGAGGTACTCGTGGAAGTGTACCATTTCCGGGTGGAAGCCAGGGCGAGCAGTGGTTGTCCAGGGTCATGTCGCAGAAGAAGGCTGGGGCTAGGGTTGGAGGCCCCTAAGATTGAAGACCCGCTCAGGCGGGCTAACCGTCGGGGGTCACGGTAGGATCACATGATCAGGTGGCATCACGTAATCACTTGATCGCGTGATGCCTTGTCGAGAAGACGGACTGGGTACCGCTGGTTTTGGAGTGGGTATTCCGGCGCCTTCAGCGCCGGCGATATATCTTATGTGCGGGTAAAGAAAAAGATCTCCTGCGGGTGTTTCCCCTGCACACTACTTATACATAATGCTGCGTGGGGCGGACTTAGGGGAGGGCAACCGGGGCTACAGCCCCGGGGCCTCTACAAAAGCCCCTCTTTTGTAGAGGCCCCCACAATAGAGACTTCGGAAAAAAAACTTTTAAATTCCGACTAGTAAACAAATTTTACTTTGATATTTTGAATTTTACCTTTACCTTTATACAAACATGATTATATTGTCCTTAAATATTAACAGAAATCATTCAGTGGGGTGGTACTTGCCCGCTTAGGTTTTGTTGAAATTGCATTGAGATGGAGAGGGAGATGGAAAGCGCTCATTTTCAAAAATGAAAGTTATAAAAATTAGGCTTCGAACGACGATGGGACAAAACCGTCTATCACAGCTTTCTCTCCTGAGCATTGAAAGTGACTTACTTCTGGAACTGGATTTCGGCGAAATCATCAACGAAAAAAACTAGGAAAGTTCCATTCATTAACGCTAAAATTTATTTTCAGATAATTCTTGTTTCCTGTTATATTTATATATGATTGTTAAATACTATAATATAAATAAAGTATCTACTGTGTATCGACACAATAAATTATTTATTGAAATACGACTGAAAAAAATTGTTCATTTTATTTGGAAAATAATTTGGGGCCTGGAGGCACTTCTTTGTTGCCCCGAGGCCTCCAGACCTCTAAATCCGGCCCTGATAGGGCAAAGCAAGCATTGTTTAAGAAATTTTCATTTGCCCCCCCTTGGACCAAAAGCTTCGTATGGGAGTCACCCTCACATCCACGGTACAATACGTGCGAGCGAATCGAAAGCGTTGTCTCTACTCCCGCTCTGGCCCCCCGGAGCCACCTGGAACGGCTCGCGCCGTGCTAGTCAGCGCCCGCGCAATTGAGATACGAGATAGTGTTTTGTTTTTGCGCTGCGCTGATGTAATTTTACGTCAATGCAAATTAGAAGGTAAGTGTCGAATAACTTGCAATATGCGATTATGACTTTTACACGAACTTAGTTAAACGTTCAAAATTGTGAGGTGCAGTTCAGATTTTGTTAGTTTGTTAAAGACTTTTTTTTTCTCATTATTGTAATTGTGGGAAATGGGTCAGATGTCGTCAGTCAGATGACTCCCATTACCCGCAAGTGGTCACTATTGCCCACAACTATCATGTTGAATTACGTCATTTTTGTTTCTTATTTAGAAGTACAAGTACAAGTTAGGACAATTGAAAAGGCTTCCTGGTCTTCTGATAGCCTTTTGATTCGCTAAAAATGGCCAGGGATGTACAAGATACCTTAAATAAAGTATCTGGAATACAAAATGCAAAATACTTTTAAATTAAGTATTTGAGATACCAGATGCAAATAACTTTCTGGAATTGTATCTCAAATACTAGATATAAAATACGTATCTTTTGAATACTTTTTATAGATAAAATACTTTAGTAAAAAAACGTTTTTTTAAATGAAAGTATATTATTATTATTCAAATAATCACATGTTGAATTCTCACTAGCTCGGGTAACAGAGAACCATAATAAGTATATTTTTCCGCTTGCAGATCATAATATTCATAACCATAATATTATATATCTATAATTTAATAATATGACTGCCTCGTTGGTCTAGTGGCTAGATATAAGGTCGCAGACCCAGTGGTCCTGGGTTCAATTCCCAGGTCGGGCCAATATAAAGTTATTGGGTTTTTCTGTCAGAAAATTCTCAGTAGCAGCCCGGAGTCTGGAAGTTGGAAGTGTGTACACTCCCGTGCCTCGGAAAGCACGTTAAGCCGTTGGTCCTGCGCCTGAACTCTTTCCGGTCGTGACGGAATGCCGTCCCATCGGATTATGAGAGCTAAGGAAAAGAGAGTGCAGCTGTGTTTGCGCACACACTTGTACACTATAATATCTCCTGTGCAGTTGGCTAATCTCTCTTGAGATTGGCCGCTGTGGCCGAAATCGGTCTGGAGGACCTTACTAAAAGTATTTTAGAAGCATAGTATCTACAAATTACTAAGATACCAAACAAAAGGTATTTAAATACAAGATACAAAATTAATTTAAAAAAAGTTTTATAGATACAATATGAAAATACCTATTTTGTATCTTGTATCTGTATTTCAGATACTTGTATCTTAGATAAGTTACATCTCTGAAAATGGCCTATAAAAAAGAATGTCACTTATTTTTAAAAACCATCTAGCAGAAAAGATAACCCTTTAGACGTAGCATCCTTGGTGAGGAAAGCATTTAATAATGTTGCGTCTATTAATAAAGGAGAATCGGGGTTTAGAGCAAATGGAATAGTCCCACTAAATCCCAAAGTGTTCACAGAAGAAGATTTCGTCGCTGCAGAAATTTCACCTGTTATAAAAACACCTGTTATAAAACAAG
This sequence comes from Nymphalis polychloros, assembly GCA_905220585.2. NCBI lineage: Eukaryota > Metazoa > Arthropoda > Insecta > Lepidoptera > Nymphalidae > Nymphalis > Nymphalis polychloros. Next base: position 6,663,427 of record HG992245.1, on the reverse strand, counting down.
ACAGGATCGAAAGAAGCAACAAGCTCCAAACTATAAACTTCAACGCCAATCAAAGAAAACCTGATAAAAAAAGAAAATCAAAAAATTAAAAAAGTGGGTAAATAAAAAGGAAAGAGATGGAAATGTAAAGGTTAGGGAAAAAAAATAAGATACAGAAGAAGGGTCCCGAAAAGGCAAAGCGCCAAGTATTACAAGAAACGAACGACAGGTTGTCTCAGATATTGGCACTGACGATTTATGCCAGGACGATGAGGATGACGACGCAGGACGATGAAGATGCTGTAAACAGATGCCTAGTATGCAACGATTTTGGAAGAAACAACGAGTTGTGGTTCAGATGCACCTCATGTGGGCTATGGGCTCAAGTGGAATGCACCGGGTGGAACTCAGCTGAAGGTTATGTCTGCTATATGTGCTAAATTTTCTTTGACTCTGATTGCCCCCCAGGGTGAACACCATTACCCACTTGTAGATGTAATGGGAGTCAAATCGGTTTTTTTAAAAACTTTTATAATATCCAAAGTTGATTGCCAAAGTGACTGAAAATGACCTCTAATGATAGTTAATTAAGTAAATTATTTTTTAAAGCCGTTGCAATAAATAGTTTGTTTATGAATGAAATTTTATTTGAGTTCTCGCTATTACCCTCTTTTACCCTAATGCTGTTTTGCGGTAGAATATCTGATGAGTGGGAACCTAACCAGACGAGCTTGCAGAAAGCCTAAATCATATAATATAATCATAAATCATAATTCTTCGAATTCACATAAAATAAATAATAATATTATAATTTTTAATTACAACTGATTAGGTATATCAGTCGTATAATAAATTGTTGATAACCAGATTTTACCAGACGCGCTTCGCGCGTAGGTAGGTATATAAAGTGCCATCTCATTGTAAGGATTTCAATTTAACGTGTCTGTTTTTTTTTTTTTTATATGTGTGGCAGTTGTCTTTCTTGCAGCAGTGAAGATTCCACCTACCAGCTATCTTACATTATTGAAGCTTGTAAGATGAACGATTTTTAACGAAATGAGTCGAATATCTCTCGGGTTTCTGGGTTATCTGAATTTTTTCATCTCAAACATAAAATCTATGTGATGAAAACAAGTAATTGTTGCTATCGAAAAACGAAAAAATCTATTAATATATTCTAATATATTCTATAGATGCAATCATTTTCATAATCATTGTAATTAAACTTTACTTATAGAAAGGTTATTGACTATCGAACAATCTTGGTATCAGAAAGCTTATTCGAACTGATAAAATAAATAATCACAATACAAAATTATCATTGCGGCAGCAGTCACAATGCCTAGTGCAGGTCTTTACAAAAGCTATCATTGAAAAGTGAAATGGCTCCAAAATATTTAATGTATTATCTTTTCTTCGGTAAGATACCGTATGGTTGATACAAATGAGTTTACCTGTATACTATTTAATTTCATAACGTTGCTAACAGGATTATTACAGAATGTGAAGTGTCAGATTGCTGTTTTCCCAATAACCCTGGAGAATGAACTCGTCTCTCATAATGGTCTAGGATGGCCGCCAGTAATTCATGTTGCACAAGGAAATGAAGTTCTCATGAAGTTGCAACTATCTTTGGAGAATCAAAACACTTGTACTGTAACTAATCCGAGAGGATTGAAATTTGATATAGGCTCACCGCCTAGTAGTAAGTGAGTAAGCACTTCAGTAAAGAGCTTTCAAATGCTAAGAAATAACCCTTAATTTTTTTCTGCTGCGAAGTTCGAAGCTTAAAGCACCACCGCTGCTTCATTGCGGGATTGGTGGATATATTTGTGGCAGAATATCTTCCCATACATTATGCAGGTTTATTCGATAAATTTGTCTTTGCCGCCGATCACGTGATGAATTATTACAACTCAAATTAGGCGCGTTGAATTTTTGTGGCGCTTGCTTGATCTTGAAGATGAGATCTACGATTAAGATTCAAGTGGTCCATGGCGGATTACGATATTAATGGCTTTATGATATAATTCGGTATTCGAAATATTATTGAGAACTATTTGAATGGCGCCGAGTTGTGATCAAAAGTATATATATTTAATTATTGTTAAAAAATAAAAAAAGAGAAAGCCTTCATAAAAAAAATAAAAAATTATAGATATGTTAGTCTCATTTTATCCATTTTAAACTGTCCTAATTTAAAAATATTTAAACATGTTTTTATAATAAATTCAAAGTGCTTTTATAAAAATATATAAAAATGTTATTGATGCATTGTTTTACAGGTATCAAAAGTGGAATGATGGCTGCAGTGTTAGAGTGCGAAACATTACATTTGAAGACGAAGGTCGCTGGCGCCTGACTGCCTCTGAAGGCAGGAAATCAATTACAGGATGGATCAAAGTTACTGTGCTAGGTGAGAAAGATTAAAATCTACTTACAATATTTAGTTTTCTTTTATTAACAAATTTTGCCTTGTTTATAGAAAAAACAAACACGTACACAGCACCGCCTATATCGCTCCAAGATGGAGAAACGCAAACTAAGGTGGATTTGTCATCTTTAGACAATGCATATTGTGTTGTAGCGAAGCCCTTTTCAGAAAGTTCACTAGTATCTGGTAAATGCAGTGTGACTTTAGATCGAACGACGAGAGCTGTTCAAGGAAATTGGGATATCTATTTAGGTTTGCCCGGAACTGTATCCGAAGTCCAAGCTAAAAGACATGTAACTGTGCAAAGTAAGTTTAAAATTTATAATACACATTATATAAACTTTGGTCATGAATTATATGTAATGAGTTAGACAATTCATACTTATTATTTTAAGAATTTTAGAAAATGTGTGACTAATACTGCATGACACTGAAACATTTAATTATTGTATTATAAAATCTTTACTTATTACTTTTGTAATGAATTACAGCGGAACACTTAGATGTTGGATATGTTCGCGATACAGCTAATCGTTTACATCTTTATTGCAATATTTTGCATACGACGAAGAATATAACATTTTGTCGTTTTCAAAGGACATCTAATCCTTATGGATACAATGTGATCGACGGACTTAGTGATGGTAGTCATAGGTAATAAATAGTCATCAATATATACGTATTTAATTATTGGTAATAAATTAATAAAAAATCTTAAGCAATAAACATATATTATGATAATTAAGGTAAAGTATAAATTTTATCTTGGTATTTTATTTAATGAAATATTTGATGTTCGCAGTTACTACGGCAAAGGTTTTGCTTTGAAGCAATGTGGAATGACAATAGAGAAGCCAACCTCCAAAGATTACGGAACATGGCGTTGTTCGGTGGGAGTGCAAATGTTTGTAGGTACTCAGATCCAGCAGCAGACCCCTATGCAAGCCTTAATAAGTGTCACATCTACTGTTAATTGTAAGTCAATTGGGTTATAAGTAGATAAGTTAAATATGAATTACATTTTCGAATATCTATTTTTACAGAAATAATATCTTAAAATCTGAATGGTTCATTGAATATTTATTTTCATCTTTTACAGCTACGTTAACTAGAAAAGAAAAACATGAGGACAAGCCAAGAACGATATTTGTTCAAGAAGATTCTTCATTTACAATAACATGTAATTCTGCTATTTCCTTGTCTTATTGTTGGTTCCAACACCCCAATGGAACACAATATACTCCCGTGAAACTTGTTAGCGAGGAACAGCTATTTTGGTGATTATCTTGTCATTTATAGCTTATTTTAAATATAGTGTTCAAAGTAAGTAAACAACTGCTAATAATGTAAATTTTAGGTATACTGGTGAAAGCCTCGTAGTTGGTCATTGTGGTATTACTTTCGCGCATGCCTCGAGTGAAGACGATGGTAAATGGTTATGTTCCATGGGACCACGGTCAAGTTTAGGTATAGAAATGACTGACGTGGTTCAAGTGAGAGTCACAGGACCATTAGCGGCCAATCAGAAAAAGGTGCCGGCGAAGATAGGAGGGAATGCAACATTGTATTGCCATACGGCGAATGGTAGAAGACCATTAAAATACTGTCGATTTTTGTCACCAAAATTTGTCGGTATGAGCATTGATTCATCTATTAAACCTGAAAAGTAAGTTTTCTAATATATTATATAGTATTCCAAAAAAATTATAATATTTGAGTCATATCTTAAAATATTAAACGTTTCAATAACTTCATGATAAGATAAACTTTGGTTAATTAAATATTGATTTTAATTTTATTTTAGTGCAATACTAAATCGATATTACTTTACTCCTGAAAGAGAACTTAATTTTGGTGATTGTTCGTTAAGTATTTTGAGAATTGAGGAGGATGATATCGGAGATTGGACATGTGCAGCCGTTGTTGATAACGAGGTTTTAGAATCAAGAGATACAATACTGGTGTATTTTGATGGTGAGATATTATATTAAGCTTGGATTAAAAAAAACCAAAGCCGAAACTGTGCTCTAATATTTTATTGATTGAAAATATATTGGTTTAATTGAAATATAATAAGATTTATAATATTAAAAATGAAGCTAATACTACCCTTTGTTATTTAATTTGTATTTTTGCAGATCAACACAGCAATTATCAATTCCAAGCTAGTGTTATCGGATTGTCTGTTGGTCTATCAAGTCTTGTTATAGTTATAATTGGTGTTATCGCGTACAGACGTGCCTGGTTACAATATTTATATTGTCCAAGGAAGTCAACAGTTCCAGATGAATATGTTCTACAAAGACGTACTTTTTCTTCAGGTGGTAGTATTCAAAGTAGTAGTAGTAGTAGTAGTAGTATTCAATGAATAAACTAAAAAAGATTTAAATCATCATCGCAAAATCGGTAAATTAAAAAGGCATTGACGTCATCGATTTTACGATCCATTATTTCCTGTAAAAAACCTTGCCTGCTTTTGAATTAATAAATAGTTAATATAAATGTATATAAAGATGTTAGGATTGAAATTTGTTTGTTTAAAATTGTTACTCTTAGTGAGAAATGTTGGCGTAGTTATGTGACATATTTGAAGAAGATTTCTACTTCGAGCCGACTAAAGTTTTATTATAACAAATTGGATTCAAACAACACCCAGAATGAAATAAATATTTCTCCGGGCGAACCCTCGACGCCGGTCTGGTTAATTACAACTGTTCTGGGTCGTTAGAAATAAGATGTTGATTTGCTAATAATAATTTTATTTATTTGCTTAACTTATTGATTTATTAATAAAAAAGTTTAATATATTACCAATGCCTTTTATTATATGTTTACAATAGCGAACTGTCAATGAAATTGATATCTTATAACTAGTATACTAGCTACCCTTCCGGATTTCTCACGGATAGAATAAGGCATAGACATCTACAGAGATATCTTCAACAAACATCATCATATTCGGTCCATGTTATGTCCCGTGTGTCTCTAGTTTCACCGGCTTACTCACCCTTCATACCGAAACAATGATACTAAGTATTGTTAAATTTTATTTCAAGTCAATCACCTTTAATTAATGACGATAAGGAGTTTATTTATTCTTATTGCTAATTCGACTATGCCCTTATTATTCGATCAAAGTCATTGATAAATTTGATACGGATTCTTTACCTTCATCGCTGTTAATGAAACTTGCTTTAAATATGTAGGTACTTAATTAATTTATGTGACACAGATTTTTGTACTAAGTATGCAATTTCGACTTCACTTTTTTCTAAATGAAATCCATTAATGATACGCTGCAAAGATTGATATTCATTACAACGGATATAAGATTATCTTCGGCATCGCAAGGTTGTGACGACATTATGATTAATTGTTACATAGGTATGCATGTACCTACGTTACATAATATTATGTTCTTTTATGCAAGTTATGTAAATTACTTAGTTATTTTTAAAAGATATTTTTCAATAAAATCATAAAGTCATAGTCGTTGATTTTGACGATACGATATTTTTATATGAACAATAAAAATACTATATAATAAAATAACAATATTTCTCAAGTAGATCACGTCAATTCTTTATTACATAACAAAAAATCTATCACAGTTTTAAGATGTTTGTGTGTACCCATTAATTATGCGAGAGATGGTCACTTTTGAGAAGAATTTGTTAATAGTTTTAATAATAGTCTTAACAATCTGTTTCACAACTGGAGGAGCCAGATCATCCATAAGTTGCCGCCAATTTTGATTTGCAAATTGCAAAGTTGTCTCCGCTGAAAAAAGATTACCAAATGTTAATATATCTATACTCTATACTAATATATAAAGCTACTGGTTCGAATTTAAAAAATATTTTTATGTTGGACAGCCCATTCATCGAGAAAGGTCCTAGGCTATATAATATTACGCTACGACGGAGCATCGATGAAAAATGTTGCAAAAACGGGAAAATTGATACCTTTTGAGAGCTTTAGTTGCGTACGCTGCGTAAACGGTTAAAGTTACGCAATAATCATGTATGACAGAATTGTTCCTCTCAAAAAGTTCATAAACTTTATTTAACTGGTTTTTTTTATTATTTTTGAAGATATATGAGTAAAACTATTATCGGGGGCCTTTATCAACGCAATAGAATCCAAAACAATGAACAATGATTTGTCTATTTGTCTGCACGTTCGTGCGCGCTAATCTTAGATACGGTTTAACCGATTCGGTTGCAGTTTTCACTAATGTTTAAACACACACAATGTGTGGCAAACTTCACTTAAAATTAAGTGTTTGTAAATGTTAATTTATTTGAAGAATCACGCTCAAAATTTATTTGATAAAAATGCTATAAAATAAACTGTTCAGTTGAATAGGTTGAAACTTTAGCTACCTATAAATAAAGTCTGTAGAATGATGATGATCGAAAATTAGTATGAACAAAAAAACGTTAAAAAATTGACAGTATCAGAGATTAGATACTTCCGATGTAAGTTGAGCTTAGATCAATGTGCCCAATTATATTAAATAGGGTTCAGCTTATAATGGTACATGTAACAGGGACCTGGTAAGCCTCTGTCTGTATTTGTTTGTAATATATTTGTTAGGTTAGGGTAGTAGCTTATTAAAAAGCCTTTTTTTTATATAGCAATATATGTAACACACATTTCTTTTGTTTTTCGGTACGTACTATATATTTAACTAGCTATTGCCCGCGGCTTCGGCTGTAGTTAATAGGTAAGTATAGGTGAAGGATAAATTAATGTATGGAAGTATGTGACTTTAAAGGGAAAAGCATGAAATATTATTCTGGTTAGAAAAAAGGATATTACGTCATTTTTTTCATCAGTGAACTTAAAGCGTGTTTTATTAAATTGATACTTAGTCGGTTAGTTGATTATTAGTCTTTTTAGCCCGCGACTTCGTCCGCGAAAATTTAAAAACTGTTATATAATGTAAATACCTATATTAGTATTTGTTAATAGACTAAACGTAGGACAGTTACAGTTTGTTCAAACCGTGACATTTTTCTTACTTAGATATTTTTTATAACTTCTAAACGAAAAGTGCGATCTGAATAATTTAAAGTGAAATTGACACGTACAGAATCAACCTTAACTGTCAGACCATCTAAATGGATAAGGATTAATATCATGATACCAATATCACCACTATTCGATTTCACCCGTATTTGAGCTTAATAATTTAAACAAAAACTGTTACTGTCGCTTAATTATAATAGTTAGGCATATACCATCGCGGTAAAGATGTAGCTTTCTAACGGCGAAATAATTTTTAAAATCGATCCAGTAGTTTTTGAGTTAAATCATAACAAACAAACAAAAAATCAAATCTTTCTTCTGTATAATATTAGTATAGATATGCGGGTGAAACCGCGGGGCACAGCTAGTCATGATATAAACATGAAAATTACCTTTAAATATTTTTAGACATTATTCTTCATAGAGATAAAAAATAAGTATATTATATAATAATAAGTACTCTATAATATACTTATTTTTTTATCTCATCTTCATAAAAATAAATATATTTAATAGCTTAACTTAAGCTCAAGTTAAAATTGTATCACAGGTGTTGTAATTATTGGAAAATTGAAACAAAACTTACGCCTATTTAGAATAAAAATAAATGTTTTTACCTAGTTGTTTGTTGCCGTTGAACAAATTCTCCAACTCGAATGTCGTAGATTGAATATCATATTTGTAGTTTGGCATCACCAGCTTGAAGTGAATTCCTTTACTACTTTTGATGTGATTCAATTTGCTGTTTATTTCAACCTCAATGTTGTCTGTGTAAAAAAAAGAACTTGTATGCATTGATGTACTTGTATGTTTGATGGTGAGATAGTCTATAGGGGTCGATCGGCCATCTGACGTGAAAAGCCCCATTTCATTTCATTCAAAATAAACCAATTTATTACATAAACCTAACAATTGAAAGTGGTATAATTCATTTAGAATATTTGCATATTACAGTTCTCATATACATAAAATAGAGAATATTTCAAATTATTATTGTACAACACATTTTATATTGATTCTGATAAAGTAATGAAATTCATATAATGTAAATTGATGAGGATGGAAAATGAATTAATGACTTGAAAGTATAATGTGAAACCAACCATTGAATGATATTTATTTTATTATATATTGTATTATATAATGTTCCATTTACGGTTAGTAGAACTCAGTAGAAAAATAATATGAATCACGAGACGCCTGGCAGATGTGAAACATCGAATGAAATAAAATGATGACGGTTTGTTTATTCACTTAACGTTTATTTTCATTAAATACAAAAAAAAATATTCAAAAATTTATTTCAAGTTTCTACAAATTAATTCTTTTACTCAGTGACTTCAGTAATCGTTACACTCGAAGTTGCCTGAATTAAATGAATATAAAATTATTAATTAATTAAATTAATAATAATTATAATTTTATTAAATGTTTAATATGAATTATTTTGCCACACCGTCTGCATACGCATAGACTGTATATTTATATATATACCATCGTATAGCGTGGCGATGCGTCGCCACTCGCCACGGAATGCGTCCCTACGCCAATAATCAGTTTAACCCGCGGCTATAGATGTTTCACATCAAAATAGTTAGTAGTTAAGTTCTCAGTATTTATCGATTACGTGGGCTGAGTGTCTAGTGTCTTGTGAGATGTGTGAGTTTTAAATATCAATATTTTTTATATGGTCGTTAGGTATGAGAAGTTATGATGTTGCTTGTATTGTTTCAAGGAAACCAGCAATTAATTTATTTGGAGGAATGTCTATTAACTCAGGTTATTAAACAGAATGTAGAGATATATTTATAGACAAAAGCGTACTAATTGCATACCAAGCAGTGGAGTGAAACTATATATTTTTCATTGTAACATATTATAGGATCTCAAATTATTCAAATGCGTATTTCCAAATGTGTTAAAATAATGTTGATGTCTTACGGCCTTATTCATAAACGTTGCTTAGTTACTGTTTAGTTAAACACTGATTTGTCTCTTTCTGTCACTATTGATTTGACATACGAAAGAAGAAGACAAAATATTGTTTAACTAATCACCAGTTAAATAAAGTTTATGAATAAGGCGGTTAATGTTTAATGATAGTAAATATATACGATCGCGATTCACAAACAAAATCTTTTATATAGTCACAATATTCATGACGAATGGGGTAAATGTGACTTTAGATTATAACCTATTCTACAGTCTATGCAGTTTAGCTTACTTTTAACTTAATTTTGATTAGAAGGCATATTTTTTGTATTATTGTAATGTAAATATAGTATTGAAACTTACTGCACTTTATAACAGCGTCTCCGTCACCTTTGATAGGAAGTATCAAAATTTTACCATCAGCGTTGTATTTGGCTGTTAAACTCAGATTTGCTATTATTCCAAGAGTAAATTTCTCATCTTCTTGTCCGAGCTCCACTCTGTTAAGTTTTATTAATGTTTAAATCATGTCTTAATATAATATGTATGTAAATACAAACAGATATACGTAATTAGCATACAATACAATACACTCATTTTTTTTACAATGTCTTGATTCATTTGAGTAACAATTATAATTATTTCATTGTTGTATTTATAAAATGATTTGCGTCAATAAATTGACTCACGAACATATTAATTGTGACTAAATTGTTGCATCTTGTTTTATTTATTAATATACAATTAACAGTTTTCTAAGTTGTTTAATCTCGAATAAAACCTGCATGTTTTTTATGACAATCTGTTACATGTGTCTCAACCACCTCGCATGGGAGGAGCGTGATAGAATAAGTTCCGAGCCTCCTCCAAAGGAAAGGACTTGGCCCAGCAGTGGGACTTTCCAGGCTGTTACTTTATTAAAACTTATTGAATGAGTACAACATTTACACTTACTTTAGTGTTTTCAGTTTCGTATGGCTAAGTCCGTGCAATTGCGCTTTATTGAATTTTAATTTAAGACCATTTCCGTCAATTGATATATCGTCCAAATTTACTGGATCCACTGAAGCAACTCCAAGCTCCGGAACGCCCTTTGAGAAATATGGAAGACTTTCTTCTATCTGTTGTATTACACATTTTTCGAATTCTTTCTCCTTCAAATTGCACGGGTGGATATATTCAGCTGCAAAACCATATATTATATAGATACGTGTATAAATCTATATGTATAATCAATATACTATATAAGAGATACGATCTTTAATTTTTCGTCACAAAAAAATCATTTGACGAAAGTGAACGAGACACGAGGCCGTTGATTTCATCTGTAAAAAAATACTCAATCATTTTTATCGTCGGGATATTGCTTGGATTATTTTAACACATTATTGCAGACATTAAAAATGTTAAAACGATTACGATAAATAATACGAAGTATCGATTAAAAGATCGATAACATGTCTATATCTAAAATCAAATCTGTTGAATGTAAAGTCACGGGGAACGGTCAGTGACGACAAAATGTTTTTTACTACAAAGATAACAAAAATATATATCGTATATTTTATTAGTTTTTCATAGACTACGTTGACATAATTTGCTATATCTTATAAACTATCAGGTGAGGACGACTAAATGTTTAATTCTTTGGCTTAAAAGTATAAGGTATTGTAACTATGATACTAATAAATCCATTTAATATGTGAGTATTTTATAACAGACAGAATTTTAACTTTCGGGGTCAACAACCTGATTGGAAGTATGGAATAAGTTAAGAATATCATTAAGTAAAAAAAAAAAACCGAGCAAGTTTGAGCCTGACTCGCATTCTAAGGGTTTCGTACCACCACACAATACTTAAAGATTTACCAGTTTACTTTAATATTTAGCCTTTACATAGGGTTTCCTTTAATTTTTAACAACTAATTTACGGTTTTCTTATATTTTCCTATATTTGTGCTACACGATATTGCTTCTTAGCTTTTTCTTATTAATTTCAACTTTATAACTCTACGTATTCCTGAGAAAAAAGGATCTTGACAGATAGACTGACCGACAGAAGGGCAACGAAGTGATCTTAAAAGGGTTAGTTTTCCTTTAGAGGTACGGAACCCTAAAAACTAATAAATTTATATCTATAGATAAATCGATATTTAATATATAGAAATATTAGATGCCAAACGTAACAAATTAGAAAGACTTACGAATAGGTACGTCTGTTAAATTAAAATGATTAAGGTGATAAATAAGTCAATAATAAGAAAAATAATAATAAGATTAATAAATGAAACTGTTTATTACCTACCTATAGATGACTAGGAACTTGGCTATCAATTTTATTTTTGATTTCATTATTATTTCCTTATCGTATGCATTATATCAGGAAAAAAATAACATAATCTACTTGATGCAATCATTCATATAAAATTATTATACGCATTAACATTGCACTATCGATTACAGAAATTATTGAAAGATATACATTTAACATACCGTCCTGTATGACTTCACTGCAACATTTATATTATAAAGAAGGTGCTTTATGATATAATGCAGCAGCCGGTACAATTAAGGCTATTTTTCACACCGCGTCTACTCGTTCATATTGACATTGTAAGCAATCCCATAAGGATGACGTTATTTTATTTTATAATGAAAAATCATATTAGCTTTTATATTTTAATACTTACCGTCAGAAAAACAATCAAATATTAAGTCAATAATGATCTATGGAATTAATAAATCATGTAAACACTGAGTACTCAATCAAAACCTGAATTAGATCAGTAGTATGTAATGTATGCATCATCATTATCCAAATCGAACAGAATTTGCTGTTTACAAACATATAATTTGTAGCTATTCATGCTTTTATTTAACGAAGAGTTTAAGTTTCGTTTTGAATCCATTTACAAAATTTCTAGATTTATAAATCTGGACGTGATGAACGGATGCTAAGCAATATAGTAATTTAAGCAATTTGCGACACCTATATTATACAATAATATTTACAGCACAGTACAGTAACAGCCTGTGAATGTCCCACTGCTGGGCTAAGACCTCTTCTCCTCTTTTTGAGCTCTCAATATTCTGAGCTTATTCCACCACGCTGCTCCAGTGCAGGTTGGTGGAATACACATGTGACAGAATGTCAGTGAAATTTGACACATGCACGTTTCGGCACGATGTTTTCCTTTACCGTCAAGCTCGAGATGAATTATAATCACAAATTAAGCACATGAAATTCAGTTATGCTTGCTCAGGTTTGAACCCACAATCCCATGATCGTACCCCATGGTAAGATTCACGCGTTTTTTACTACTGGGCCATTTCGGGTTCCAATAATATATACGAGTTGGTATCTTCCAACATAATTATAACTTAATACTAGATAGTTATCATTGAATTTTCTTCAATATATTTTTAATTGATATACAAAACGATTACTTGACCACTGAGTCACCATTGTTTGTACTTAATAAGTACCTACGTTTTCCAGAACTTATACATTAACTATAATTCTTGGAATAATCTAATAAGTCTTGGAATAGTTATTCTAAGAAAAACACGTGACACGAAATGTTTTGTGGTTGGCTTGATATTTTCCATTCACTGTTTATTCTAGATAATTGATTATATCTATTTAAATGCACTGTACTATGGACAAGTGTTAATGTATATAAGGCACATAAATTACGTATGTGTGAAGATGCACGCATCCTTATAGATAATACACAAATGTAAGAAATATCAGACACCGTGTTTGGCGTTTTCTTAGCAATTTTAATCCGAAACATTTGGATGTGAAATATAACAAAACAAATCTTGTATCCTGCAAAAACTAAATACAATACTTTAAGGTTATTATTATATTATATTGAAACTTAGGAACTGAAAGAGCTGAAAAGTAACGTTTCCAATTATTTACTAGAATGTTTGATTATAAACAAAATACTGTAATGCAAATTACGTCTATCACTCAATAGAATTGATATAGTCATGTGATATTATATTTGTATTAAATTATATTAATATTTGTATTTTATTTAAGTAATTATTATTAAATACCTTAATAAGTATTATATAATAACTCATTAAATAATCATGATGTAAATTTTTTATAAATATTAGTATCTTATCTAGGTATCTCAGTTTTGTTCTAGATTTATTAAAAAGTTATATAACTCTATATGTTATTGAATGTATATAAGATATGGATACGCTTATGTATAAAGTTACAAAGATCATAATAATGTTTGTGTAAACGCATGTACATTATTATCTTCCTCACTCTTCTAATCCGATGGAACGGTAATCTGGATCTGAATCGTTTGAAGTGAGAACGGGCGCGGGAGTTAACGTGCTTTCCGAGGTACGGGATTGTACACCTACTAACCTCCTACCGTTATTTCAGAATTTCCTTGTTAATGGGTAAACCTAGGATTTGCATTAATACCTAGCGATCTGCATCTTTAAGAGGTAGCCACTAGCCACTCCAACGAGGCAATTAGATTTTAATTCCTACAATTATATGTATAAGAGCTAATTACTAATATAATTGCGTAAATAATGTGGTTTCTATAAGGATAACATTCTTATTAAAAATAAAACAATGATAACTGAGATTCTTGTTTTTCCTGTTTTGCTTTCACTACATGGAAAACCCTTGATTGATATATAACTACAGATCCGTCTTATGAGTGATAATGTGATAAATCAAACATGTTATATATTTTACTTTGTTTATATTCAAAAAATATTAAATCTTCGTATTGTTAGTTCAGATAATGTTAAAATAAATAGACCAGATGGTGATTGCGGCGATGCAGCACTATCCTATTGGATCGTAATTCTGATTCCCTGGACGAAAAACGAACCGGCCAACGGAGACAATATAAAGGCGTGGTGTAAAATATTAGAGTTATTTTAATCACAATTAGGTACTCCAAAATCCAATTGTTTTAACAGAAAATGCCATAAAATTGTAAAGATTGAAGAATGTGAATGGAATTTGACGTGAGTTAAAAAAACGTACATACCACACACACGTAGATAGTAAATAAAAAAAATGCTATTCGTAATAATTCACAGCAGCCAATTAATTAGAGGGAATATGTTGGCAATGTGCAGGATAATGTAGTTATTATGAAGTTCAAATTAGCTGATTGTTATAAAGAGATAAAAGATAAAGAGAGAAATATATATCTGTATCTGACTTTAATTGAATTGGAGGCATAAATAAAATTAAAGGCGCATTAAGAAAATTTTGCTTGAACTGGTGTTGGAAAATGTTGTCAAAAACAAGAATACGAATAAATTAATATTTGTCCCAAGAGAGAAAGAGTCAGCAAAATAAATATAATAAATATATATTCCGAGGGTTTTCTCTTTCGCACTGGTTCACATACTAGCCACCAGAATATCTAATACATATAAGGACAGATAATAAACATACTGATACATAATATAGCCCTAATAAACAGGTAGACAAAAATAAGTACCGTCACTTGCTTGACCTTTTGCTATTTCTTATGGGTAATCGCATTGTGTAAACTGCTTGTACACTTTGCAACCTCTTATGGCCGGACTCTGCGTGATGCTAACGCACTATGCTTTTTTCCACCACCATGTGGGTAACTTAAGCGCTTCCAATTCGTGGATTATAAAAACACTTGCAAACTCTGTATACTAATATTTTGAAATAAATTAAGTATTATCGATTGAAAACTTTCCTTTATCGCTTTACAAAAAAATCTTAAGTCGGCTTTAAGGCACTAACGGGATGAGCTCTTTCTTTTCTTTTTACTCGATAAAGAGAGCCAATCCGGTGCAGCCTATATCTTAACGCATACTTACAGCCTTTTTCTCGTATGCATTGTTTCGAGCAAACTTTATTATATTTAGAAAACATTGGTTCAAATTGCAAAGGTTAAGTGGCAACTATTGTGTTTTATTTTAAAAGTGTCACTATTTTTCTTTATTTTTAAATTTGTGAGTATTTCTGTAAAATTTCTTTGGTTTTTATTTTTTTAAATACGCGGCCTCGTTAATTTATTATTATCACACCAATACAATATGGGTGCAAGGTCTTTATATGAAAGGTTCATCTCAATCAAAATCGTAGTTTTTCTGTGACACCTAATAAAATATTAACAAATAAACGAAACTTTTCGCTTGATAATTATAATTTTTCGTAATAAGTCACTAGTTTAATCCGTTATTTAAACACAATTATAAAAAAGAAAGTCTAGCAACAACAGTTTTTAAGGGTTTTATTACCAATATTTCTTTTTCTCGCTTCAGATTACCGTAAAACTTGTGTTGTAGTGGGTACGATAATAATTATTGTCGCCCTCGTCGATCGTCCAAGGGTCAGGATCGAATTTGTGCCATTACATCATTATGTTGCATGTGTACATGGTTAGGCTTAAATACGTTTCGAAATAAAATACGAATATCTCGAAATAAAGCCTTGTATGATTTTAATTACGGAAACAAGTTCAACTGACACACTTGAACTTGACTGATAAATTTAAAATCGGAATGCAATCAACATACTGTACGTAGTAAAAAATCAACTGTAAGTAGTAAAAATACAACTGTAAGTAGTAAAAAATCAAGATATCAAATGTATTTATTTCGCGAATGAATTGCATGCACTTAAAATAAATTGCTGTTTTTACATAATATTTTATCGCAATTTTCACTGTGAGTAAAACACATTTAAAGTTTACAATTATATTTAATTTGGTTATTAGAAAAGTCTCACTACAATTAACTTATATTTGTTGTACAACATTCGTAATAAAAACTATTTATAGTTTTAGTATTATGAGTACATATTTTATTAATAAACTCATTCCGAAGGTTGACTCGAGCTTCAAGATAATAAATAAATTATATAGCCTTTTATGGAAAATAAATAATATTTCGACTTACACCTGCCAGACTTACTTCGAATTTAAATATAATATATATTTTATTATACAAAGCTTTGGATTTATTGTTGAACGCGCTAATGTCATTTATCTACCGGTCTTATTAGATTAGCCTATTTATTTAAAAGCCGAGTTAACCGATGATCGTGGGTTCAATCCCGGGCAAGCAAAGCTCCAACATAAAACTGAATTTTATGTGTTTAATTTGTGATTATAATTCATCTCAGGAAACGAGGAAAATCATCGTGAGGAAACGTATACTATGTGTCAAATTTCAATGAAATTCTGTCACATGTGTGTTTCATCAACCCCCATTGGAGCAGCGTAGTGGAATAAGCTCCAAACCCTCTCCTCAAAAGAGGAGAAGAGGTCTTAGCCCAACATTGGGTCATTCACAGGCTGTTACTGTTACTGTTTACTGTTACTGTTACTTATTTAGAAAGTTTATAAGCTATATATCAACGCGGTGCAACCCTCAGGGTGGAGTAACGTTTGTGGTGAAACCGCGAGGAGCAAATAATATCATCCTGACTTATAAAAGCGAAAGTAAGTTTATTTGTTCGTTCCGTTATACCGTTTTAACTACTCAACCGTTCATCATGAATTTCTTATATACATTGCCAGGGGTACAGAAAAGGACAAAGAGTACATAACGCCTCCTTCCTTCCCCTCGGTGGGGTGAGGCCGCTTGCGGAACACATAAGCGGAATATTAATCACGCAACGATTATATTAGAATTCAAATATTGTGTTATATTATTCATTAGAAAAATATTTCATTTTAATAGCGCCTGTAACATGGTACCTTTTATGGATTTTTATAATAATCTTAATGTCTGATATATAATCCTCTTCATGCGTAAAATAACAAAACGAAACTTTATTTTTTCTTAATAGAAATGTAGAGGCACTTAAAATAGATTTCAAAACACAATAATAAAATTGTTGCATTCCAAGTGCCCTTGGGCTCCTGTTATGAAATATATAGCTAGTCTTTTATTTTTTGATAAAAGAATAATATTTAATTCAATATTAATAATATTATTATTCAATAATATTTATATTTAAAGCATGTTAAAAAAGTTAGTTTACCACTATTAGAATGCTTGCAGTCGTCGCACTAGAGTTTTAGAATTGAAATAACATAGTAAATGTATATAGTAGCTAACTCTTAATTTTGTTTCAAATATATATTACTGAATTTACTATTTATACAATATTTTTAAAAATAAATTTAATAGTAATAATAGAAACTTACGTATAAAATCATCTTCAGTTCTTACATGGCAGAACCCAACAAGAAACGCGAATGCTATTAAATAGTTCATTCTGGTGAAGTTCTTTCGCGGAAGTGAAGTACTGATCTGATTTTTACAAGAGCTCAGTAGCTACTGCGTCGAAGCGAGTATTGTGCTTCATATTTATTGTCTTGACGTTCGAAGCCGTGTACCTTGACAGGATTGACGAGCTAATTCTACATATTTTCCTGTAGTTTTTTATACTTACCATTATCACACTAGGGTTAGATCAGTTATTACTCTTAACTCCTTAATAAAGACACGCAAGAGAAAAAAATATTTTAATATGTAGAATCTGTGTACGCACGTTTTAAATATATTCAAGTTCAAAACAAATATCAATTGAGTACGATTTGAGGACAGTTTGATGTCGTTATTATGCGAGAATCGTACCTGATCGTATACCGATTGGCTAAGTCGTTTGTAGAAAGACCGAAAAGTTATGAAATAACTTTGGGTGGGTATTCGATACGTCACATTGTCAACTGTGGACTGCAAAATGACGATAAATGTTTTTTTTTTCTATGAGCAATATGTTTGACATTGTTTCTAGGATTTTTTTTCGGATTTCCATACGAAGTTTTGGATAAATGCTTTCGATAAGTGGTTATGGTATATATTTTAAATTCTTGGCTTTTAGATGTGCCAGCATAGAAAAAAAAATGCCATTATCTCGTAAGAAAAAGAAGACACGAGGGCAATTGATCGAGGCTACAAATTAAATTAAATTTTGAACACAAGCATAATAGTAGGGCTTTATGTCCTAAAATAGCAAAACACGTAGCGATCAGATACAATATAATACAGCTTAATTACCTATAAGAGATTGCATATATTTGCATAAAATGAGCATAATGGACTGAAAATAAACATCACAAAACAGTTAATATGTATTTGACATGGACATGGAATTTTATCAAAGATTTTGAACAAAGGTTCGTATTGTATGTGGAACCCTCACTTGGAAATATTCACAGTGCTCTCTCAGCCAAATTTTAGATAAATAAGTAACGTAAAGATAAGTAAGTACAATGCCGAGAGGCAAATTCCTTTTTCACATTACACCATTATATTAACAATATTTACAAAACGAAAACTATCTTCCATTTAAAAAAAATAAAAATAAATAACATTAATATAAATTATTTATAAAGTAATAAAAATATTTTTTTATTTGTTCCATAAAACGCATGGGTGAAGTTCATTTATAAAGAAATTTTATTTTTATGTTTTAAAAATGGTTTAATCAAAGTAGTAATTAGTAAGTCATATAACTTTTAGGCTTTTAATAATTTTTGTATAAACTAATAATTATCGAACGTGCTTACACAATTTTAGTTGAGAATACAGATCTAAATATTATCATGTAAAAATATTATTAAATAATAGCAATGTTAATATCAATAATATCTACCACGGAATTTTTTTAGTAACAAAAACTAAAATGCCGTTCCGACCTTTTATAATTGTGAATTTAATATTATTTTTATATTATTTAAAAGTTATATAGGTAACCTCATAGCACATCTGACATGGTTTAGTTGGTTGTATGGTTTCGGGGCAAGCTTGCTTTATATCTCATCCATTCATCAATTATTTTACCACCAAACAACAATACTTTACTAGCTGTTGTGTTCTGGTATAAAGACTGAGTAAGTAACTAAATGATAGAAATTTCTTCGTTTCCATGGTGCATGAATTGTTGTTATTTATTAAAGTGTCTGCGTATATGTCGTCGGTGACCATTGACCATCAGACGGCTCATTATTGTTTTTTTTAATACCATAGGTAGGCGGACGAACATACGGGCCGCCAAAGCCCATAGACATTGGAATTGTAAGAGATGTTAACCATCGCTTACAACGCCAATGCGCCACCAACCTTTGGGACACAACAAAACCAAGCACTGCTGTTTTGAGGTAGAATATCTGATGCATGGTACCCACTCAGACGAGCTTGCACAAAGCCCTACCCCCAGCAATTTTCATTCCTATAGCTAAAATAAAATGAAAGTATGTGCATTAAAAACTTCTACCGCCTTAATTATAAAAATGATTAGCGGCTGTTTAGTTAAACATTGATTTTGCTCTTGCTTTCTTTCATTATTGATTTGACATTCGCAAGAAGAAAACACAGCGTTACTTAAATAATCAGTTGCTTAGCAACGTTTATAATGCTGCTAGTTATTAACCGTCTTTTATCAAAGTAACAAGGGTATAAATAAAAAAGAGGTTACATACAAAAAGCTTTCTGTTCTTTTTCTTTTGTAAGTATAAGTATTAAATAGGTATATTTGGTCACTGTCCTTAATTAACAACGAATGACTGTAAAATAATGCTTCATAACCTTAATACGCAGTTTTTATTATAGAACTCAACTATTAATATTAAGTCAGGTTGTATAAGAAACCGCGCGGATACGAAGAGACATTGACATTTGACATAAAGTATTGTATCAATTATACTTATATACTACTTTTGGTTTCGCATTCTTTACCCTTAATTTACGTTCCTTAAGTCGGTAGATTTTTTTAATGCTGTAATTAAATCTTAGTTTAATTACACTTCCATAGGTTATGTGATTTCATTCGGAGACTTTACTTATTGTGTATTTTGTTTATGTTTTTATAATGCATAATAAAAGTTCATGTGTCTAAATTTAGCAGTCTTGTTAAATTATCTTGTTTTAATAATCTATATTTAGTATAAGAATATAAATACTGAAGGTCAAAACCGTATATGATTTTTTTTATAAAGCGTTTCCTTTGTAGTGTGTGGTAATTTGTAATAAATAAAAATAAGCAGAAGTTTACTATATAAACTTACCTACTTATTTATTTTTAAAGCGGTTACTCTTAGGTATAAATCAATAAAAAATCAAAATCAGAAATACATTTTTCTGAAGTAAGCTTAACGTAGATATTTTTATGTTATGTTTTTGTATACTAGCAATATTAATAGTCGTTATTGGATGTAACTACATAATTATGCATGTTTTTTGTTCCAATAAATTATTAGATTTTATTATATTATTTTTCAAGATTAAATTTGAAGCTACAACCGGATCGGAAAGAAGACTATCAAAAATTAGATTTAGGAATAATCTTATTCTGGGTTATTTCTTTCGTTAATTAAATCAGTTACAAATCGAATAAATTAAAATAGCATTTATTCTTATTTTTTATAAATAAAATATTGTAGTAGAGGTGATGGCTTATATAATATATAAAAATGTTAACACTTAATGAATCCGTTCGATAATGTCCTCCTGATTTATTTCCGTCAGCGGCTTTTCTCAAGTGGGAATTGCCAACTACGTAGGAGCCGTAGGACATATTATACTGCTCAAGTGTGTGCACAACATGGATGGGAAGTTGATAAAAGATAATAATTACCTACAGAGTATATGGTCAGAGGTAACTCCTTTCTATTAGTTTTCCTAATAGTATCTTTATTTTAAAGATTTCAATTAAAAAAATGTAAAGTTACGGCTTGTAATTGTTGAGATATTGCTAAGACATTTACAGGCATTGTTATTTAATTAAAGTTGAAACTAATGGTACTCTTACTGTTATTAATTTGTAAGACATAAAATTATTACTTTTGTAATTATTAGCACTTTTTCACATTTGCTTCCTTGATAAATATATAAAAATAAATAAATTACGATTATATTATTCCAATTTTTAAAAAATAACATATTATATTCTACATGGACCTCTCTTGATTTTATGCTCCTTATATCTCGTGAGAACGACAGACGTTCTTAAGGATTCAAATGATTCAAGAAGTAATGCATGATAAAAAAATACATTAAAAAAATATTTACCTGAAGCTTGGATGCCTAAAAATACAAACACCCTAATAACAATAATTATTTCCAAAAATAGATAATAACAATGTAAATCTCGACACATATATTATCATTTCATAATATACATATAAGACTATTATCCTCATTGAAAGTCACTGACGGCTTTGAAGGCTTGGTTTCTTGGGGATATATTAGTTGTAACACTAATCCTTATTTATACCATATATTATGTGTGTAGCAAAGTTAAAATATAAACATATATTATTTAAATATAATCGTTACACGTGGTGTTAATAATTCGGATGGATTGAGCTAATTTTTTTGCAGGTAGAATTGTCGACAGAGTGTTAATTGATTTTTGACACCGTTATTAAGACTTTGGGTCTTTAAAAAGTAGAACATTAGTTAACTTTCGTTTGTAATTATTAGTGTAAAATAAAAAATAACGCTAACTTGGGTGAGTTAACTTAACTAATATTACTTAAAAGTTTTGATATTCCTAAACATTCTCTAACTCAAAGTATTTACATTTAATAAAATTTCAAAGCTGCAGTCAAAAAAGTCCTAAATCCTGTCTGTTAATTTGGGTTTCATAATTTTTTCATTACAGTAGAACCTCGATTATCCGAACCTAGATTATCCGAACCTCGATTATCCGAACCCTCAATAATCCGAACATTGGTGCGAAAGATACATTGTTTGTTGAGACTTGGCCGCTCAAAAAGGCGTTACAGCCGTTCGTCAATTAAAAATTGACGATTTTATAAAAAACATAAAACAAAACCTAGTCTCAGTCCCAATTGGTTCGGATAATCGAGGTTCTACTGTATATACCGAGAGCTGAGTGCCATTTATAGCCAATGCTTAAAATTAAATTGAATGCTTTAGGAAGAAATCAAACTTTTATGAACTTCTGAATACGTACATACTTCAAAGTCGTTTAGCAGGGTCAAAAGTTGACATACGCAGAAAATATTCTTGGAGATACTTTAAGAAAGTATATTGAGAATCAGATGATTTCAGTAATTATAACTATTTGTCAAGTCAAATCATTGTTACTATTCAATCATTCAATGGAAATAAGATGAGAGACATACCATCTGACAGACGTAACATTATTTATGCTACAAACTTTAGGCTCACCTCAGAAATGTATTCAAATGTCAGATTATTACGATTTACGGCATTGTTTTACCTCTATTAGACCTCAGTCAAAGTGACTGTTATCTCTTTCGCTATTACGTATTAATCCCATTTACGCGAACACTGGCTGTTAATTAAAATAAGCTTATATTAAAACGCGGACCGGTTTGTTGGAACATAAAAAATAATGACCATGCCTTTCTTGGGAACATTATTTCTGTAGAAAAATAAAAAAATAAATACAATACTTTTCTGTTTGTATTTAACATAATATTGTGATTTAAAAGGAATATGATAATGTTAATGTAGTTACTTTATAAACCAATAGTTCCTGCCCGTGGCTTCGCTTGCATCTGAGCGGGGAGGGTCAGGTGTCAGGCACCCTATGTGTTTTACTGTACCCCCAATAATAACGTTTATGCTAATTTTCATGATATTCGATTGAGTAGTCAAGTCGTAAATCAAGCAAACGAATTCATTTTCGTATTTATAATATTATTTCATATTATTTTATATTAGTTATATCTAGATCATGTTATCAGAATTGAGAAGGAATATACGATTATGTTTAAATATTTTATGAGACGAAAAATAATTGATTATTGGTTGAAAAGTTACAGTAACTATTAAAATTAAAACAAGTCAAATATAATAAGACCGACAAAAGCTCATTTTATTTTGTCATTATGTTTTATCTCAATAAAGTAAATGTCATTTTTATACATATCTTTTTACCTTAATAAAAATTGCCATTTATCGTTTGTATGTACAATTAGCTTAACATACATAATATATAAGCATGTATAATGTTTTCAAAAATCATTAATCGTACAATTTTTATTTTTAAGAGACAAAACAATGTAAAGAATATTGTTCATGTATCACACAAGGAATAATTTCAGTTCCATCATATTCTGGTTTTATACATATCACATTAGATAGTTAAAAAAAGAAACGTTGGAAACTGTTGTGTCTTATTCAACCTTCAAGCTTAAACGCGTTTGTCTGAGACACTACCAAGTCGATTTGAAAAAATAATTTTGAGTTAGACAGATTGGTTATTATTAAACATTACATCCGCTGCTGTTCCGTAAGGGGAAAATTAATGGTTACAGCTCTTCCTACGGCGTAAAAAAATCTGACAAAATGTGGGAAAACACGTAGTCATCAAAATACTGGAATGCATTCAGTTTAATTTGGAAGTAGCAGTAATTATAATCCAGTTCCTCGAAAATCCTGAACTCTCCGATCGTGTCGGATTGCTGTCCTATATCATAATTTTGTTAAACGTCAAATTTTATACCACAGAATAAATCGCTTGCAAATATTTCACTTCTACATTGCCTTACGGGACGATCACTATGATTTAAAAATAAATGAGGTATGAGATGTTTTCCAAAACATATCATTATCTTTCAGAGAGTGTAAATTGAATAAATAATAAACTAGATATTACATTCGAGTTACAAGATTTTGTTTCTTTTTTAAATGTTTGTTAAGAACAATATTTCGGTATACTCATAAGATTATTATAATATTTTTTACACTCTTGCTCGTCGGTTCACTAGTTTTTGTATAGCATGATTTCATTTGTTTTATTTATAGAATATTCATTTATCGACTAGTTTAGATTTGGTTTTGAATTGAGTTATAATATAATATCATATAATACCTATTACACAATATATCTGCATAATAAGCTGAACATAAATTATTGAACATTAATTTATATACTATTAAGAGGAAAAATATAATATTTTTATCTACACTTTCTTTTTTTGCAACTAAAATGATTGTTTAGATTGGCTAAATTAGAGTATAAAAAATCGTAAAGAATAGTGCTACAATGCTATATAACTTAATATGTACTTAATATTTTGAAGTTTTTGCTAAGATTAATCACTGAAATATGTTTTTCGTAATAAAGACAAGATCATAACTAAATAAAGACTGCCTCATTGGTCTTGTGGCCAGATATACGGCTGAAAACTCCAATGACCTGGGTTCAAACTCCAGGTCGGGCCGATAACAGTTAGTGTGTTTTTTTGTCAAAGATTCTCAGTAGCAGCCCGGAGTCTGGAAGTTGGAAGGGTGTACACTTCTGTGCCTCGGAAAGCACGTAAAGCCGTTGGTCCTGCACCTGAACTCTTTCTGGTCGTGTCGGATTGCCGTCCCATCGGATTAAGAGAGTGAGAGGATTATAATTATGCACTTTAATATGTCCGGCGCAGTAGGCTAGTCTAGAAGATTGGCCGCTGTGGCCGAAATCGGTATGGAGGACATCACCATCAAGTAATTTATTTACATAAATATAAATATATGTATTTTGTAAAATATGTGTTTTTAAATGCTATGGCATCAAAACAGAATACCTTATTTTTTCTTCACGGCAATAAAAGCATCTGCAGGTTAGTATTGCTACTATGAAAATACATAAATACAAGAGCTTGACGCCTCTTAAACTTTGCTTATACTGCTAGAAACGTTAGTTCTAGAACATTGCTTCTATTGCAAACGGTTTGATTTTACACAAAAATACAACAGTGAAAATACAAAAACGCTTTTAAGAGCGTTAATATTATAACTGTTACCAATAATGAATACAAAAGCGCCTGAGCAAAACAGAGAGTGAAGTTTATGAGCTGCGTTTATTATCAGCGTTCGATATCGGCCTGTCGCGTGTACAGAACGAATTTACCGCAAGGCACAAGCCCGCAAACCTGTTTTATAAATTACTGCGATAAAACGCCAAATTTTTAATTAAATCGATGTTCAATTTAGTAATAGAAGATGCTTATAAGGTTATAAATATTTCTACAATAGCCTTCCTTTCTCATAAAAATGCTTTTTATAACATTATATTGAGTAAATAAGTTGACGTTTACAGAATCTTCTTATTGTTAGACTAGATAAATTATGATTCTTTTTCTTATTATTTCTGAGTGATGTGCTTTTAATAAATATGACAATAGGTATTATTATTTTTTCATTGCTATAACGGCTTTTTTTTATAAATCCAAATAAGGAATTGTTAGTTATATAAATATCATTTCGCCTTCAAAACAAATAGGTAAGAACTATTTATCGTTCCCATTTCCTGAAAGCTGAAAGCTTATCATAATCTCGACTACAGCGAAGTCATTTCAGTATATTCAGTTGTTTGCGAAGCGTAGCCGGGAATGGATGTTCCCGAATCTTGTTTTATTTTAGTCTTCCTACGAACGTAACTTCGTGACTTGAGAATACGTTATTGTGAACTATATTATAAATACACCTTGTTTCATCGAGTGACCAAAATTTATTGTGATTGCAGCGATAATTTGAACTAAGTGCATAACAGGTTGATTTGAACTGGTTGACTAAATTAAAAAATAAAGTGGTAGGTCTTCTTCACATATTTTTTTTTTAAATAAGCTCGATGTTAATATATTTAGGTTATTATACCATTATATTCACGTCTTAATGCAAATGTTTTCCCTTTAAGAAGTTTTCAAGTTTAAAGTGCTTGAACTTATGTAACTTTACGCATTGCAGATTTTATTGTATTAATTAATTTAAAGCTTAAGATACAAAATTGTGTGCCGAAATGAGCATTTCGTTAATAGTGTCGGGGATTATTATAATGATAACTAGTATTATACCTTTTTTTGCGTGCCATTGAAAATAACGACTTACAACCTTAATTTCAAGTTGTATTCAAAGGCAGCTTAATAAAAATTTTGTAGGTATATCATTTTAACCATTTTATTATCATAATATTATATTTGTTGATATTAATGTTTCTTAATATTAGAAAATAAAAAGATTTTCTGATAATTTAAAAATAAGATAAATTATTTTCATACTAAAGAATGAATGATTTTAAACGTCTTTTCTGTTAAACGACTTAGCATAATTTCCGTATGCAATATCGTATACATATGTACGAACATAGATCCCTAAGTACACAAGGTTTGGCAACTTTCTGTAGGCGCCAGTTGTATCTGATGTCCTATATACGTGAATGTTGTATAGTTTTGAGATTACGTTTACAATATGTTGCAATAATAAAACATAGTTAAGTACATCTGTACGATATTACGAAAAACGACAGTTTGTATGATGTCAATTGTGTGAAATCAAACTACTGTTTTATACAACATCACCTTATTTTAATATTAACAAATGTTAACATAATACATATTCATTTAAATGAGAAACAGAAATATATGTATATCGGGTGGTATTTAGTTGGATTATAACGTAATTTTTATAAACGCTGAAAATTTACATTTACTATAGATTCAGTCATTTTAGGTAAATAATTTTAAGTGCATGCCACTTTCGCGTGAAACATAATATCGCAGCCCTTTTTAAACGGTAGTAGCTTTTAGTTTCAGTAACGTATATTGAAAAATATAAGTATTTTGTTCGGATGAGATATAAATTGCATGATATTGTTTTGTACATTGTGAAACGAATACTTTATAATATTGACTTATTTTTCAGATACAAATAATGACTTTTAATTTAATAATGAAGTGTGAAATTTAATAGAAAAATCTTTCGTTTGGTTTTACTTCAATTGTGGGAGAGAGTTAAGGCAAAATGTGTAAGAGTGTAAATAATGTGAACTGGGAAACTGAGACTCTTATGGGTTCTACGACGCCTGTATCTAATTGGGAGCGTTTTATTCCAAGAGCAGCTCTATCTCATATTGGGTTATTCGTTGCTCTTATGTTATATACAGCTGGAGGTGGATTGGTAAGTGTCTCTTAACTTTTTATACTTAAATTTGTATTTAGTGCCAAACAGTATTATTTTAAATGATAATACCACTAAAATATATGTGATTAAGTGTAAATTTAAATATACTATTTTTAATATCTTACTAATATTTAAGAACTAAAATATAAAATACATATATGCCATATGTATTTTACTTAAATAGCAACAAGAAAAGATGTGTCATATATGTAAGTCGAAACCTAAATTAAAATTAACCCGACATTCCAGCTTAAACTTAATTGTGATATTCTTATTCACGGTACATTAAAAAATAAGAAAAAAAAAGTATTTCGTTGACATTTTGAGTACATTTAGAAGTCAGCAAATTCTTCTTCATATAAACAAATTGGACTCTCTTTAATTTTTTCTTCATCGTAGCTTTCAAAATAAGACGAGTCACCCGGAGATCGAATTTTTGGTATGAAAGGTGCTGGAAAGCGACTGTTTAATAGACCATCCCAGTCGATTTCGCGAAACCATTTATGGTTTTTAAAATCTAACGCACCGCTCTTAAGATTCCCTAAACGCCTTGTTATATCAATCTGGAGTATACGCGCTATCAAATCTTTTAATTCCAACGAGAAGTGATTTGGACACCTATATTTCCCGGCAACAATTTTTTCATAGATTCTCATAGGATCGGATGCATAAAATGGTGGATGACCAGCGCTCATTTCAAACAAAAGAACTCCGAGGGACCACCAATCAACTGACATTCCGTAACCCTTACTTAAAATAATTTCTGGGGCTAAGTATTCTGGAGTACCACAAAGTGTCCAGGTTCTGCCACGGATCAATTTACAAAAACCGAAATCAGTTATTTTTATGTACCCAGTTCGTTCGATTAAAATATTTTCCGGCTTTAAATCTCGATAAACCAGTTCACAGGCATGCAAATATTCCAGTGCCAGGATCACTTGAGCGCCATAAAATTTTGAGGACGTTTCTTCGAACTTTCCTAGTTTACGCAAGTGCGTAAACATTTCTCCTCCAGCTATGTACGGGAGAACGAAATAAAGATATACATTATCTTTGAAAAAGTATTTCATATAAACACAAAACGTGAAATTGAGACCGCATAGAATTTTCTTTTCATAATAACTGTGTTCAATTTGCTTTAACTTAACAATTTTTTCCTTTTCCAACATTTTCATGGCATAATATTTTCCAGTAATTAAATGTTTAGTAAGATAAACTACTCCAAATGCACCAGTGCCTAATATTTTTTGTTGCACAAAATCACCCAATTTCGCTTGGTTCTCTGGCTTGTCATTCCAAGATTCTATAAAATCGCGGTGTAATTTCTTCAGGTATTGGTTATATTGTTCTTGTCTTGCATCAGAATACCCTCCAATGGCAGTTGAGCTAGCATATCTTTTGGCATCTTCAGCCATAGCGTCAATTACTTTTTGTGAAATCAGTTTGAGGGATTTTTTATACGATTGTAAAATAAAATATTTCGTCTCA
Organism: Nymphalis polychloros; assembly: GCA_905220585.2. Lineage (NCBI taxonomy): Eukaryota > Metazoa > Arthropoda > Insecta > Lepidoptera > Nymphalidae > Nymphalis > Nymphalis polychloros. The sequence continues at coordinate 6,634,623 of HG992245.1, read as the reverse complement.
ATTTTGACGTTATAAACAGACGTTTCTGAGACATGACTGTAGAAAAAAGTTTACATCATATCATAAATTTACTTAAGAAAACAAGTAATAATAATTAACGTTTATTTATAATTCCTTGAAACTAAGCATTGAAATTAATTATTTTAATTTATTCACAACATCAAATAGCCTTCATTCAAAAAAATCTTTAATAGAAATAAAACTGTAACTGACAGGACTTACGATAAACATTGTTGTCATAATAAAATCAGAATAAAAATTTATTTTATGGTCATGTTTATATTTACAAATGATTTTACAGATTTTTTTTTGGGATCATGTAACTGTAATAAAAGTTTTGTAACATATGGCTAGATCTCCGTTCACGCGTCAGAATCATCAGGATCACCGTCGTTACTTGGAAATGTTGAAATCTGAATTTATAAAAAGATACGAAGATCCTATTCCGTCAGAAAAAACTCCAACCGATTATGATAGTATAAAAGCAATTGGCAACGGAGCTTACGGAGAAGTATTTTTAGTCAGAGATAAAAGTACATTTACATATCATGCCATGAAAGTCGTTGCAAAAGAAATTGTCGTTGAACGTAGACATGTAAAACATTTAATATTGGAAAAGAAAATTCTTCAGGGTGTTCAGTTTCCTTTTGTTGTTTCGTTAGATGACGCATTTAAAGATAATTTATACCTTTATATTATATTACCATATGTGGCTGGAGGAGAATTATTTACGTACATACAAAAATATGGAAATTTCTCAGAGGACATGACGAAATTTTATGCTAGTCAAGTAGCGTTAGCTTTAGAGTATTTGCATTTTTGTGATGTCATACACAGAGATATAAAACCTGAGAATATATTGATCGATACAAATGGATATATTAAACTATGTGATTTTGGATTTTGTAAAATACTTAAGAAGAAAACATGGACTTTGTGTGGTACACCTGAATATTTAGCACCTGAAGTTATAATGTCAAAAGGTTATTCGTTTGCGGTAGACTGGTGGGCACTCGGTGTTTTAATTTTTGAAATGTGTTCAGGATTCCCTCCCTTCTTTGCTTCTGACCCAAGCAAATTGTATGAGAAAATTCTAGAAGGTCAATACAAATGTCCAGATAATCTAAATTCTGATTGTAAGAATTTGATAAAGAGTTTGTTACAAGTAGATCCCACGAAACGTCTCGGGTCTTTAAAAAATGGTGTATATGATATCAAAGCTCATCCTTGGTTTAATGACATTTGTTGGCAATCTATATTGCATCAACGGGTTCAAGCAGACTTTGTTCCTATTTGTCCTTCGCCGGGTGACACAAGCAATTTTCCAGAAATACAACAAATAAAACTTAAAAAGAGTTCGAAGTACTATTATGCAAAAGAGTTTGAAGAATTTTAGAGTAATAGATTTAGAACTTACTTCTTTTTCTTAAACTTATTTATATAAATATCGTTTGTTTTTAAAATGCACCCATTACGTCTGGACGAAGATTGATCAATTTCGGTTATGCACGTTTTTGATGATAAGTTTCATTTACCTCTTTTTATAATAAATTATGACGATTTTTTTATTTATTATCATACGTATAATCATTATTATTTTATCTTTAGCTCTTTGGTCTAGTTGCTAGCTTATATGGCCGCAGATTCTGAGGTTCATGGTTCAAACTCTGAGTCGGGCCAAAAAAATTATGTGGTACGACTTACACGCCACCTTTGATGATGCCTTGTCTTAACGCAAGTACCAAAATATAATTGTACAAAGTTTCAAGTCAATCAAATGGACAGTATTATTCTATACGTTGAGGTTCAACATAGAGAGAGATGAGCAACAAAATATGCCGATATGACTTGTTCGCTAGGTATGTATGTTACTATGCGAGAGAAAGACAAATGACATCAACTGTACAAAATTAAAGCTCAATTGCAAGAACGATTAATTAGTGGAACCAAAAAGAAAAACAAATATATTATTATTTTAATTTTATAATTGGTTTAATAAGAACTAACAAACTACTTTGTAAATATAGTTCAGTCTTTACTATCGTAAAGACTAATTATGTGCTACATTTAAATATGTGTTTAAATGCGAGTTTATCGTTTTTTTAAGTACATATTATGTATCTATGTTGATTGTCATTTTCTCACATTTGACTGTTTTTAAAATGTCATCAATATTTTAACAATAAGGATTTCTAGAAATTTTTAACTTTACTCAAGACATGCATAGATCTGTTTGGGAATGCACGGGTTCATGAGATATTATAATTAAGAACATTTTTATTGTAAACATGATTTTTGATAGAAAAGAAGAGAAACCTGGACATTTTAGTTATGATTCACAAATCAGCCATAAACGTCATTTAGATGTATTGAAACAGGAGTATTTAAAAACCTATTCTGCTACTATAAAGTACGAAAAATCATCAGAAGATTTCGATCTTGTCAGGATTATTGGAGTTGGTTCCTACGGGACAGTTTTCCTCGTTCGTGACAAAACTACTTTTGAGTACCACGCTATGAAGGCTATTGAGAAAGCTCAAGTAATAAAGAAGAAAAATATCAAACAACTATACCAAGAAAAGAAAATCTTGCAAAGTATCACATTTCCGTTTTTGATAACACTAGATTTTTGTTGCAAGGACAACTCTTATATATATTTCGTATTACCATTCGAGGCTGGCGGTGAACTTTTTACATTAATACGAAGGATGAAAAATCTTTCTGAACCATTAGCTCAATTTTATACGGCGCAAATCGTACTAGCCTTAGAATATCTGCACCATTGTAGTATAATTCATAGGGATATTAAACCGGAAAATATAATGATTAATGAGTCTGGTTACGTTAAGCTTGGTGATTTCGGTTTTGGCAAGACGATAAAAAGTCGGACGTGGACTATATGCGGTACACCCGAATATATAGCTCCAGAGATTATCTTGTCCAAGGGATACACTTATACCGTAGATTGGTGGTCTCTTGGGATTCTCATTTATGAGATGATTGCTGGCTATCCGCCTTTTTACCACTCAGATACAATGAAACTTTATGAAAAAATTCTTAATGGAATTTACAAGACCCCAGATTATATGACACCTACATGTAAGTCCTTAATTAAACATCTTTTAGATGTGGACCCAACTAAGCGCTACGGTTCGTTGAAGGCGGGTGTATATGACATTAAAAGCCATGTGTGGTTCAGTGAATATAACTGGTCTATGATATTACACCAAAAAGTATACCCACCATTCGTGCCTATATGTAGGAATCCTGGCGACGCCATTAATTTTCCTGAAATTGGTGAAATGAAATTAAAAAAATCACCAGCATGCCTATTTGAAAAGGATTTCGAAAACTTTTAACTTGTCCTAATACTGATGTTAATAAATAGATCATTAATAAAATTATAATTTGTGTGTTTTTATTTAATCAACATTAATTACTCTTAAGAATGAATTTATCTTGCATTATGCGTATTAATGAATTAAGTAGCATTATCATTTTAAATTCCATAATTAAAATGACTTCTTAAATCTACAATTTATTAACTCATTATGTTAAGATAAACTTACAATACAATTTTCTGACTTCGAAAGGCATGGAGTAAGTTATACAAGGTACTTATATATAACGTTTAAAAAATACATGCAGGAGCTAAATTGAATATAATGAAGATTTTTATTTCACTTAATTTAATTGACATGTAAAAAGTAACATAGAAATAACGAAATAGCGAAATCGATTAAACTGCATACAATATACAAATAAATAATATTATTATATAAACGATTAATGAAGTAGTTTTGTTCACTTCTAACTTTATTGGTATCATTATAAACTATTTAAAAAAAAATGTCGGTCATAAAATATAAAACACCTATATGTAGAATGTTTATTTTGTACTAAACATTAGGTAGCTTATATATGTATTTTAAACATCAGTATACTTTGAAATGGCTTCTTTTATCGCAAAGCGTATTTTTAATATAAATTACCCACTTATTCATTTTGATTAAGGTGTTTCGAGCGCTTGAATATCCAGCTGAACTGGCGAAGCAAGAAATTCTTAGGGATCGTCTCTTAGCAGAAAGATGGAATCTCATTAGAGTAGTAGCCGATTACAATATGAATGGGACTGAAGTTGTAAGCTTAGAAAAAGTTTTAAGCGACCAACTCGCCGTGTACGAGAAAGTAAGTTGAACATTACTAAAAATATCAGAGTATACTTATGCGGAAAATAATTGTATCTTTTTTTTTTATTTAATCAACAGCCAAATAATAAACAACAGCAAAGACAAATAATAATAATATTATGTACCTAAATTGTGACATAAATAACAACGTATCTTAATTCAAGTAATTATTATGATTAATATGTGAATGCAGTGTTGAGCATAAAGAAAAATAGTTGTGTTAAAATTCATTGATATAATGAGCACTATGTGGCTGAAAACCAAACCACCAGCAAAATCGTTCATATGGGTAGGCGGCAGACTGGCGGCCGGGCGTAATAGTCTGCCAATTCTTGTAATATTATAGAATACACTGACCCAAGTATAAGGCCAATTTAATGATGATTAATAATTTATAAATCCTAAAACAAAATCAATGAGGCATGGTTATATAACATTATTAAATTCAATTTATTCAACTCATAAAACAATAAATCTGATTTTACTGTTAGTATAATATTTTAATTGTACGGCGTCATGCCATGTGGGTAATTGTAGCTTTCACTACAAAGCACAAAAACTAGCAGAGATAAGATCGTTTTAATTTTGATATTAAAATAAATGTTTTGCCTGCGTAACGCAAATATTAATGTACACGCAGTGTTCATAATCCACATGGTTCTAATTCACACTCTGTTTAGCCAACCGTTTCATGTGGCCTGAAACGTGTTTGAGCTTGACTCTCCCAAGCTCAAGTACTATGCCTCGACTGCCTCGTTGGTCCAGTGGCTACATGTAAGGCTACGGACACGGTGGTCCTGGGTTCAAATCCCAGGTCAGGCCAATAAAATGTTATTGAGATTTTCTGTCGAAAATTTTCAGTAGTAGCCCGGAGTCTGGGATTTCGATGTGTGTAAACTCCCGTGTCTCGGAAAGCACGTTAAGCCGTTGGTCCTGCGCCTGAACTTTTTCCGGTCGTGTCGGATTGCCGTCCCATCGGGTTATAAGAGTAAGGGAATGGAGAGTGCACCTGTGTTTGCGCACACACTTGTACACTATAATATGTATTGTGCAGTTGGCTAATCTCTCATGAGATTTACCGCCGTGACCGAAATCGGTCTGGAGGACCATTAAATTAGTATGCGTTACCTGCACATAGGTTACGCACAACAATCTATATATTATATTTATATTTACTAATATAATTGAACTGGAGACTTTTGATACCAAAATCGCTTCTTATAATTCATTATGAGGAAAATAAATTATTATACGTTATAACGTAGAATAAAAAAATAATGAGTTGTTTTAATAGTTGGTAGGTACATAATGCATCGATGAATAAATATTTTAATTTATGCAGTCGCAATTTTTTACAATGTAAGAATCAATGACGAACAACAACAAACAACAATGTGATATTCATCAATAACTTTGAAAAACTTAATTAATTTCTATTAAATTTGTTATTCAAATATTTTAATTTATGCAGTCGCAATTTTTTACAATGTAAGAATCAATGACGAACAACAACAAACAACAATGTGATATTCATCAATAACTTTGAAAAACTTAATTAATTTGTATTAAATTTGTTATTCAAATAAATGTTAATGTTGTATTTATGCTAAAAAAATGACCACAAAAGTCAAATGTTGAATATATCTTTATGTTATAAAAACTAATTTATTGAATTTGTAACATTTAAATTCTTAAAAGGTACTAGAGGAAGCGTCTGGCAGTGGTATCGCTTTGGAAATAGAAAGAAATTTTCCTCCACTAGAAGAAAAATGGAGTATATTACAAGCCGTGTTCTTTTCTTCGACTGTACTCACCACAATAGGTGTGTACGACCATGTAAGCATACACAGTATAAATGTGGTATATTCAAAAGGATGTTTCTTGTTTAGATAATGTGTTATTAGTCGATATATATGTATATGTCGACCATGATGAATATTTATTTTAGTCAAAACTTCCGACGAAAATAATTTTAATATGAATATATTATATCTCTATCTATAAGATACAAATATAGATACGATATCCTGACTAATATTATAAATGCGAATGTGAGTTTGTTTGTTTGTTACGTTTTCACGCCTAATCCACTAAACTGATTTTAAAAATTCTTTCACCAATGGAAAGCTTCATTATGACCGAGTAACATAGACTACATTTTGTTCCCATATTCCCACGTAAACGGGAACTACGTGGGTGAAACCGCGTGCAAAACGCTAGTGTAGAATAAATATAAAAACTTTAGGTAAAAAAGCGAAATGTGATTTTTATTTACATTATTAAACTTTTATTACAGGATATGGTAACATTGTACCAGAAACATTCTGGGGAAGATTGTTTTGTATTGCATACGCACTCATTGGAATTCCGCTAACACTCACAGTGATCGCTGATCTCGGAAGAGTATTTGCAACAGTTGTATCTGTTGTAGCTAAACACTTACCTACGATGCCGAGTAAGTTTATTCAGGCAACGATTTATGTGCGGCTTGCGGCCACGCGTGGTGCACATACATTTTCCGATAATGATACAAAGGAAATGTTTTTATATTTATTTCCAGTAATTGTTTGTTGTATCTAGAATGGTGTAATCGACTATCAGAAGCAAATCCAGCCGGTCAGAGATCTTTGTACGCGTTTTGGGCCGTGTGCTTCCTTTTCGTATATTTATCAGCTGGAGCAGGACTCTTTAAAATGTGGGAAGACGACTGGACCTTCTATGACGGATTTTATTTTTGTTTCATTACTATGACTACAATTGGGTTTGGTGATCTAGTTCCGAGTATGTATCTTCGATGAACATTTGAATGACATTGAAAATTATGTTGAAAAATCCCTAACAGTTGTCCTCTTTTTCAGAAAGACCGAAGTATATGTTGTTATGTACGCTATACATTTTGATAGGCTTGGCACTCACGTCTACAATTATCGAGTTAGTAAGAAGGCAATACGCTAGGTCTTGGCAACAACTACGAGCTCTCTCAGGTCCCTTGGCAGACACATTAAGAAGACTTGGCGACGCCGGGCGAGGAGTCGACGTGTCTGCGCTCCATAACGATCTTAGAAAGGTCTTAACTGTCGTAAGTAAATTTTACGCTTTGTACGAAATTAGTGCCTAAGCCTTGACCCAATAAACTTACAGTACTTTAAGGTGCCTATGTCTGCCAAAAAGATATTTTACTGTTTTTCACATAAACTTGTTATTACTACGACTTATTCGGATGTTCTAGTTTTCGTATAAATGAACGTTATTCAATTTGACAAGTAAAAATATGTCGCGTTATTATTATAAACTTAAAAGTACCTACTACTTGAAAGAAAAATAGATTATATTTTTTAATTTATAAATTCACATTATATCGACTGTTAAATACAAAAGATTTTCTAATAATAAATTTACTTATTTAATAATAAATACTATATTTAATAATCTAACGATGTTATTTCCAAAGACATCAGGGTCTGACACATTTTAAGATTTATTGAGTGTTCAATAAGTGTTTTGTTATTATTTTATCGAGTTCAAAGCTTAGCTCGATTGATCAGACTGCACAGCCGACAGACATCCGTCTTCTTTGTAAACAACTAAACGGTCTCCTCTCTTTGATTACGGAGCTCAGATCAATACCGGAGATGCGTACGTACGTGACGGCTACAAGTAAACGCCTGCGATGATAGACTATTGCATATTACGCTTAAAAGTAGTTAAATGCGATAAGTATATAAATCAGTTAGTTTCATATACTCAATATTATATTTATATTACTTATATGATAAGAATTTGTACTAGCCAGCTTCGTCTATTTTTACAGCATTGATTGTATTGTGTTGCTTGCATTAGTAAAGATCGAGGTCGACGAGTGCTTCAATGTCGCAATAGCCACCCTTTTAGTTTTACTACACCATAAAATACGTCAAACGGTTCTATAATAGCCGAAATAAAACGACCAATGTTTTTTTTTATTCTAAGGAATAAACTTGATTGTATATCGGATTGAAATCGATTATCAGCTTACCGATTCGAGCAACGAGAAAAACTCTAAAAGTATTATGAACTAAAAGATGAATGTTATGGGATATTTTTATAAGTTTCCGATCTCGCGGTTATAAAAATTCTGTTTTAAAAGTGCGTCAGTGTTTCTATGACCTTCGATGTGTTCTATCCGACTATTACGTGTCAATGCTGAAAGAATATTGCTGCAACCTTTAGTTATTATTTTTCCGTATTAAAATAACTTTGATAAAATATATCTCGAACTCAATCGCATCGTACATTAATTTTCAGATCATAAATTTGTACTTAGGGATGTGATTAAAGATTCTCAAAAATTAAACTAATACAACTAATTATCTTACATTCTTTGATACACTATTTATCATTATAGTTTTTGTTAAAAGTTAATTTTGAGTGTTTAATCTACTAGCATGTGTATGTTATAAATCTGTTACTGTTCTTATAGGAGTTTAGTTTGATGAATACAAAAAATTGACGTTACTAAATTAACAAATAAACAGTACATTGCTTGGTAACAGTTGATAGGAAGGGCCATCTCAGGAGTTTTTGTTAAATCGACAATGGCTTTATTTAGTCGTCTTTTGAATAAAGGATTTATTTATGAAACTAAATTTATATAAATTAAAGAATCCATCATTATGAATAAATAAAACGATTACTTAGTATTAATAGACAGTGTAGTATTATGTTGTTGTTTTAACGAAGGATTAATTGTCCAATAAACCAAATGAGGCTTATATCACCAGTTTTATGTCGATGACGAACTGAGTGTAAAGGTAAGGGTCGAAGTTCGTCATTGATATGGAATTCGTTCCATACGTATTTTATTATCTATTTTGCGTTTTAACGAAAATAGGCTTACTTTTAAGCTTCTATTTGGTTGCAAGCATTTCTATTTTGCCTTTATTATCCAAAATATTTTCGTTTATTATTTACCTAAATGATTTAAATATTATCGTGACTGAATCTCATTTTAAACAGTTGTTACCTACATAAAAGAATGTAACGTTTGACACGACAATGTGGTACATATTTTTCTTGGCACGGATTATTGCAATTGTATACTTTATTCTTTAATATGTTTTAGGTCACCATGCCCAGATTTAGCGGACGTGACGCCCTCGGTGAGAAACGTCAACTGGAGTGGGAAGCGGCTGTTGAGGCAGTAATTAGAGACATCACGAGCCCCGTGACCAGCCAGCCGAAACCACCTATAGTTCAAATTGTTATATACGAATCATCAGTGTAATGTATAGACATGTTATAGAAAAAAAAATCTATGCAATTTAACTTTCCATAGTAAAAATTTCCAATTTATAAAAAAAAACTAAATTCGATAATGTTCAATCGCCTCAAATTCTGCGATGATGCATCGCCATCTCTGATGTAATAGTTATAAATTAACTACTTACAAAGCACGGAAACTGCGCCGTAAAGATGTTTGATAGCTTTTTTACAATGAAGCACACATATGAATACAAACATTTGTTACTCACTGTCAAAACACTTAAACAAAATAAACCGTTCATCTATTTCTACTAGCAGTTATTCTAATAATATATAAATTATCAGAGTAAAAACGCTTAAAAATAATCTACGGAAATATTAAATTGACCAAACTTGAATTCAAATATTATAAATAAATTATTTAGGTCAGATTAAAAGTATCACGTTTTTATTTATTATTATTAAACTAATTAACAATATCGTGACAAACTGCTACAAATTAAATGATACAAGATAGCGAGATTACGCACTGGTAGCTTTGATTTATAATAACATAATTTCATAAGCTGTGACAGTGTCCAATTTGAATAAAACATTGTCCTAAACAATGGTTCTACATGGTTTGTTTTGTTCTGGATTGGATGTTGAGATATTAAGCGCAACAATGTCACAGCGACGCTTTATTTTTGAGATTAGCTTGAAATAATTATAAAGTTTATTCCTTTTTTTGTGTCAATTTTTAAATTGATGTTACAATTGTTTCCTTTTAAATATTTCACTCTTAGATAATGCGTATTACAACAAGAGCTCGCGACGAGAGTCGCTGGACGTTCTTACCTGTATAGTGGACATGCACAGAAAAACTTTCAGCTTTTATAAAATAACGAAGGTCTGGCCGTCGTGGTCTCTTGGGCTATATTTATAATCGTTAGGTACACTCTAAGAAAACTCAATTCCAACAATATATTTAAGTAAGATGACGAATGATGTCAATCAAGAAGAATGGCGTTGTATACCTTCGATCAATAATGTACATTACATTACATGTGCATTATTGATCGAAGTTGTATACGATTTCGTTTTCTTATCCTATCTTTAATGGAGCTAAAATTTCCTATCTTTAATGGAGCTTAGCAAGCCGCGTGTCAAGCCGACATTAAGGAAGCTTTATCAGAAAATGTCAGATAACTAGAATTAACGTGTATGTGTGTAGTTTCTATCTGGTGTATTTGATTATATAATTTGTTACACTGTTTTAGTTGCATGGTAAAGGTAACCCTTACCTGAAAATTACTTATATATTTTTGTAATTCTGCGCGTAGAAAATAATGTATACGTTATAATTCAAATAATAAGGCAAAAGATAATGAGACTACTAAAATGATAGCTTAGGTTTATTCTTCTAGACATAACTATTATTGGTGTAGCCTGGATTGATAAAACAATAGATTCATTGTTGCATAGGAAATGTGTGAAGCAGACTAGGTTATATAATTACGCTTGTCATAAGCGAATTACATTTTACACGTATAAATTAAGGTCTTACCATCCGCGTCAGTACGCAGCATGGGTCACCTTAGATGACTTACTTTTGTTATAAAAAATAAAACAAAATAATCTGTTTTGCATTGTGAATATCCACTAGCAAAATAAAAAAAAATAGATATAAGATGACATTCATCACACACCCATTTACTGGATAAGCATGTTTCGCGAGTGTTAGACGAGATAGTGTGCCTAAATAAATTTATAATAGGAGTCCATAAGGCATTACACATGAAAAATAATTGCCATATTTTAATCCTGTACATTAGTAATTTCTTATCACATCTTATTATAAATAAGATTTAACATTATTCCTTGATTCATTACACTTGAAAAGACATCATGTTTGTTAATTATTGATATTGATTGTATTTGAATTGTCATTACGACAAAGATTTGTCAATGTGTGTGATGTAAAACTGCTATTTGTGCCGATTAAATGATTTGCGTTTTGTTTGTCTGTTTTTATTTAATCATAAATCCTTTTTAATTACTATTAAATTATTTTTTGTGATGATTATATTGTTATCTTTATGCAAAGTTAAATTTTATAGATATGCATATATCTATTTCACTTGCGTAACAAATCTATACTATACATATATTATTATACAGGGTTATTTTTAACGACCCAGCAACCTCCCAGGCCTACATAGGTAACATCATAAGCAACAACTTTTGTTCTGGGTCGTTACAAATAACCCTGTATAATAGTAAAAAGTTTGCTCAGCAACCAGTTTAGGCATTACAAAATTCTAAACAGTATAAACACGCTCCTCAACGTTCCGGTTATAGAATTGTATCTAGAAAACTATACATTTTTAGAATAACTTTTAAATATATGTTTTTTTTTTTTTCTATAAATAAACGTATGTAGGAATATAAGATCCTCGATCTTGCCTGATTGTCAACGTCAGATAATATTTAAGGTCTCACCCAACTCTCGGTCGTCTTAAGATAGAAGACATAACTATCTCTCCCTACGAGCCATCGTGTTAGTGATGCTTTATAGGAAATCGGCATAGAGTACCTTAGCCTTATTCTGTAAGTTCGTCATAGTTCAGAAGGAGACGGCACACCGGGAACGAGATAGGGCCGACTTCATACCCCACTCGGCAGATACGACGCAGGCGTAGTCTTAGTCCACCCACAGCCCAAACGTCGGGGCTTGAAATATAGGACATAACCCTGAGTCCGTGGATGCGTGAGATAGGGCCTTCGCGTGTCCTGTTTCAAATTGCCCTGAGGAGGAAAGCTGCCGGGATGGCCTCTCATTTTCTTACGCATTAGCGAGGAATGTGGGAGGGCGACATCACCTTCGCTACCTGATGAGAACTCCATGCGATAAGAACTCTTAACAAACGGAGCACACCAAGGGAAGGGTCGCGAATGTGTCATATCGACACTATCTAGAAGCTTCTCGAATCCGTGACAGAGACGACTATCGTAGTGGTTTAATTGGTGGTTACGTTTTTTCTGTGCTTTAATTACGTTATCCAAATTACTATTTATTTTCCATTAAAACTTCATGCCGAAATTCATTAATATAAAGCTTTGCTATGCTAATCTAGCAGTGAACAAAATAAAATTCAAGAAAATGGGCCATTTTTAATGTTTTACACGTTTAATTTAGTTGTCTAATCTGTATGTTATATTACTCTGAAAAGTTTAATAACTGCTCTTTGTTACGGGTAATAAATGCCATTTGACCTCCATGACCCTTTTAGGGTAACCCAAAAGGATTAACGATTACTATCAGGTGTTATTGATATTAGCCTGTAACAAGGGCTTAATGTGTGCCCTGAGGCAAAGTAGAGCCTTTAAAAGTTACGACTGTAATTAAGTCAACGACGCGTCACAAACCACACTAAGCCTAACAAAACGCAAGGCAGGATCAAATTAAATGCTATATACTATAATATATATACTATATATAAATACATATGCTGTATGTATATAATATGGGCTTTGTTATCTGTGTAAGAGAAATATTTTGTAATGTTTATTTTGTAGATAATCCTTATTAATATAATAAATGCGAAAAAAAAGTTTTCTTTTTTTTTTCTTTTTTATTGTATTGTTAGGCTGACGAGCATATGGGCCACCTGATGGTAAGTTGTCACTAACACCCATAGACAATGGAATTGTAAGAAATGTTAACCATCGCTTACATCGCCAATGCGCCACCAACCTTGGGAACTAAGATGTTATGTCCCTTGTGCCTGTAATTACACTGGCTCACTCATCCTTCAAGCCGGAACACAACAATAACAAGTACTGCTGTTTTGCGGTAGAATATCTGATGTGTGGGTGGTACCTACCCAGACGAGCTTGCACAAAGCCCTACCACCGAGTAAATTCATTAAATTTGTTTCTTACACTTTCAACGTCTTAACTACTCAAATGATCATGATGAAATTTCGCATACTCGTTGTCAGGGGTACAAAAAAGGGCCTAGGGTACCTAATACTTGTCCCTTACACACGGGCGACGCGGTGGTGGGCGGGCAGGCTGAAACTACATAGTATAAATATAATCAAAGTAAAATCTTAATAGTTAATCTTGAAACTAATGTAGGCAGAAACAAATACCCCCGTGCTCATAGTTAATAATTGTATTTGTAGTAGTTTATAGCGTATTTTAGAGATGGCATCGCATACATATACTGTATACCTATTTGATCAACGCAGAATTTCGGCTGTAACTATCCTACGTTTAGTTTATTAACAAATACTAATTGACTTATTTACGTTAAATATTAGTTTTTAAAGTTTCGCGGACGAGGTCGCGGGACTAGCGCTAGTAATATATATTTTTAGAAATAGTTGCTGAATAATCATTGACTCTAATGTCTTTATGTTAACCCAGCGTACTCGTACAAGCTGAGTCATATATTTATCATTCGTACACACTAACAGACTGTTTTTTATTAAGTTTGTTTTGGCTGCTGTATCGATTAATAATGTTTGTTGGGATTAATTTTATTTCAAAATATTTTATATGTTTGTAAAAGGTGGTATGTCTCCGGTTCTATTAATTCCACTGCGCTAATCTTCTGCGGGTTGGTAGATATATGGCAGAATTTCACGATTTTTCACGATTTCCTGTTGCAACGTGACAAATCTTTTGTGTCCGAATTTTTAACTCATGTTTTTCGTTTCAGATTCACATTCGATCACACATTCTTAGTATATATTTAGTATATATTTAGTAATAAAAATATCTACTGAAAACACGAACGACTCAATCAATCAATAAATAATAGCATTCATGACTATTTCGTGGTATGATGCGGATACCACATTCGTACTTCGTCTTTCGATTTTATAGTGTAATAAAATATATCCCAATGTTTGTGTAATATCTATAATTTATTGTGTAAACACTGTGCCGGTCGGTCCGATGGGTTTAAGTGGCGAATATAACAAAACGTAACGTAGTGTTTTGTATGGCTGAAATAAAATGACCTTGCTCATAACTCCCTACATACCTACGTTACATACATTAATTCAGTCGACATGATTTTGAATTCAAGCTTTTATAAAAATTCGAAAACAGATAATTTAAACCTTTGATTTTCAATTGTTAGAATTAATAACTCTTAGGAAATATTTTATTGAAACTGTAAGCCGAGATGGCCCAGTGGTAAGAACGCATGAATCTTAACCGATGATCGTGGGTTCAAACCCGGGCAAACACCACTGAATTTCAAGTGCTTAATGATTATAATTCATCTCGTGCCTGACGGTGAAGGAAAACATCGTGAGGAAACCTGCATGTGTCAAATTTCACTGAAATTATGTCACATGTGTATTCCACCAACCCGCATTGGAGCGGCGTGGTGGAATAAGCTCCAAACCTTCTCCTCAAAAGGACTGAAGCCCTTAGCCCAGCTGTGGGACATTCACAGAATGTTACTGTTACTGTCATAATGTATGTTTGTTATCATAATTATATTTACGTTGTTTCCGACTGAAGCTTTTTTAAAAGAAGACAAAGTTAATCCATTCTCAACCAAATACCGAAAATTTTAAGAATATATTTAACACCAAACTCTGTTTAAAAGATATATTACATACATGAACCAATTCTGTACTACTCTTACTAATACACGTAAAGTCAGTAAAAGTATCGTGCGAATATACTCATACATTTTCCGTACGCAGACAGCATATCAATTACTAATATCATGTTAAACAGTACGTGCTGTGTATAAATAAAAAAAGTATTATTTTGTTGTTGTATAATTTGCCTATATAGATGATTTATAAAAAAAAACTTCTCAGGTCTGAGGTGTTTATTTCCGAACCGGTGGTAAATTTATGACAATCAACAAGCAAGTGTAATACTTCTACATTGAATAAAGATTTTTGACTTTGAGTTTGACTAATATGTAAAAAGCACATATCAGAATTCGTAGGTATTGCAGAAAAAAAACTGACGTTGATAATTAAGGACGTACCTACTAATGTCTAAGCCGAGGCTGAAGCGTCAGTCAGGCTCTACGTTTATGTGGGCAAGAAGAAATAACTATTTCTTTACATTTAAGTATATACTGTGGCCGTCTTAAAGAGTCGCACACTTTATATTAAGTCTGAATATGTTTATATTATAACATGTGTAAGTGTGGTGACTGCTGATGGTCCTCAATAAATAAATAAATAAATATACTATTTGAAAATTAAAAGTACATAGCAGCCTAATTTTCAGAAAAATAGCGCATAATCATATTATCTAAAAGTCAGTTGAAGTAATTAAATAATTATTTTCACTTATTATTACTATTTTATAATATAATTTCCTGTATAAATTATATAATATAATTTACTTCTTAAGGATAAGACTGTAGTATTAATAATCTACGAGCACGAACTTTATATCATACTTTGATATATTCAAATATATATAATACTAGCGGCTTCATCCGCGTATAATTAATAAAACTATAATAAATTATTTTATTACTATAATAACACACACACACACATATGGCTACTGGTAAAGAAATACGTAATTAACGATTTGAAATTAATTTTCATAAAATACCGTAGGGCTTATCGATCTTACACATGGCGTAACATTTGCGCCATTACAAGTTCTTTGTATGTACCAATTTTCATCAAGATTGGTCAAACCGTTCTTGAGTTATAAGAAGACATACCGATAGACAAACAGACAGACAGACAGACAAAAATGAAAAAAATAGTATAATGTGAATCACTGCATCATAAAACGATTATTTATCACAAAATTAGGTGAAAAATAACTGTACAGACAGAACCAATAGATTTATATAGTAAGTCTAGATAAGGTAAATAGTCTTTTATTTCTTTTCTGCTACTGCAAAATATCACCACTGTATCATACGTCCTAACCGATTACGACCATGGCCGCCATATCAACAGAGACTTGCCAATAGGGCATGTTATAGTGTACAATCATACTTGTACTCAAATCACTCTAATAATCCGACAGAACAATATACGACTACTGGAGAGTTCTGGCGCAGTACAGACACATTTCTTACGGTATTGTTATAGAATTAGACGAAAATTATGTATCAAATATTACGGAAAAATAAATGGAGACAAACTTTTTAAAAACGGTAAGTTGAGATATGTTGTATTCATAAAAGAAACATTTGTTTTCTTAGTTTCGCAACTTTCTTAACTATGATTATATTTTTGCATTTTTTTAAAATACAGTTGTAACAAGTTTTTGTCACAAAAAATAACGGTTTATTCTTTAAATTAATTAAGCAATATACAATCTTAAATACTACTAGATGTAAGGAAGGTATATACTTATTTATAAAATATATCCTAAAGCAGATACCTGTATATTAGGAGTCATTTCCGTATTGAATTCCTAATATTTATGAATAGGCATCGTCAATGCCCTGATTCATTTATTCAAACTGAGCAAAGTTGTGGTCAGACAAATAATAATTAACTTGCTTGGAGTTATGTATTTATTCTGCATCAACTGATATTAGATTTATTACAAAAGTAATAATAAAATAGTGTTTTATTTTTATTAGCAGCTTAATTATATTATTTATAAGACACTATAAGAAAGAAAAAGAGATTTGTGAATTATAATACTTCAGTTCACTTAATTCTAAACACGAGTTAATGTTTATAAAACCCAACAAAGATAAAGTGTAAGGGAAGTGCTTTACCACACAGTTCTATAATTGTTTCTTGTTTAATTTTATAACTATGTAAATATCGGAGAAAACAGGCAGACCGAAAGTACAGAGTTGCAAATCAGAGAAGCGTTTGTGTTGTTTGAAAATATAAAATAGTATTGCACCATTCTTTTTTTGAAACGTTTACGAAGTTTTGTATTTATTTTCTTATAAAGTAATGATAGGATGTGGGTGTTTTATGTACAATGAAACATATGTTTAATTTAATCTGTCACACCAGTAATCATTTACAAGAAATATTTGTTTTTAATAGTTTTTAAAATAAACGCCCTATGTCATGATTAAAATGTAAACATTCAAATGTCATTTTAGAATTATTCGATTACAGATAAAGCACAGATTTAGTGGGAAATCACTTACCTTCGCTTTTTTCAATAATAAAACTCACTTTATTTTTTTTTACTGAAAATGACGAGATAGATCTACAAGAATAAATATTTCTATACATACTTTTTTATAATGTACATGATCATTGATGTGGGTACGTGTGTTTGTTTTTGTAAATAAGAAATCATCTATCAAATTTCTTGAGTTCCTTGTTTCAAGTTTTTTTTTTTTTTTTTTTTTTTTTTTTATAGTTCCCTGTATGGCAAATGATTCTACTTCACCTGATGGTAAGTGATAGTAAAGTCCAAACGCGACGACGGCTAGTGCAGTCAGGAAGAATGACTTGCACTAGCCGCCCCCGCCTTGCCGGCCCGCAAGATGCCTCTTCACGCCTCGTTTGAAGGAACCCGGGTCATACGAGGAGGGGAACACGTGTGCTGGTAACGAATTCCATGTTTTAGAGGTGCGACAAAGAAAAGAGTTGCCAAATTTCTTCGTGCGCGATGGAATTGATGTCACAGTTAGTCGGTGACATCGAGAGCCAGCACGCGTAGATTTGTGAAGGAAAGGGGAAGCAGGAATGAGGTTGAATAGCTCCTCTGAGCACTCGCCGTGATACAGTCGATAGAAAGCGCTCAGTGCCGCTATCTCTCGACGCAACTGTAAAGGCTCGAGGGTGTTGGTGACCTTTACGTCGCCAATAATGCGAACCGCACGTCGCTGCAACCGATCCAAGGCCTCCAGTAAGTACTTAGCGGAGCCATCCCAAAGGTGCGAGCAATATTCGACGCAGGACCGCACCTGTGTTTTATACAACAGGAGCAGTTGTTGTGGCGTGAAAAAACGCCGCACCTTGTTCAGGACTCCGAGTTTTCGTGAGGCTGTTTTTATAACAGCCTCGATGTGATCCTTTGGATTGAGGTCGCACCGAACGTCAATTCCCAGTATGGCGACTTTGCCTTGTATCTCCAGCGTAGTGCCACAGAGGGAAGGAGGAGGGGAAAATGGTGACTTTTTCGCTGTGAGAGCGCATACCTGTGTTTTCTTGGCGTTGAACTCAACAAGATTATCAGAGCCCCATTTGGCAATGAGTCCTAACGTCCTATCGAGTTCAACAACAAGATCCCTCCGTCTCTCCCCAGTTTCCACCCGCCCAGCTCCTGCGCGTCCGTGGTATCCCCCGTGCACTGTACTATCATCTGCATAGCAATGTATGTTCCCGAGAGAGAGCATATCATTGATATGCAGAAGAAAGAGTGTGGGGGATAGCACAGACCCCTGGGGGACCCCAGCATTCACTACATGGAATTTTGAAGCGCAGCCATCAACTAAAACGCGAAGGCTACGCTTGTGTAGGAAGCTGGCAATCCAGGTGCAGAGCTGAGCTGGCAGACCGTATGCCGGCAGCTTGGAGAGAAGACTTCTGTGCCAGACCTTGTCAAAAGCCTTGGAGATATCGAGGCTGACAGCCAACGATTCCCCACGCTTGTCGATAGCTTCACCCCAGAGGTGTGTTACGTACGCTAGAAGATCACCTGTGGACCGTTTCGGTCGAAACCCGTATTGACGATCATTAATCAGACAGTGATCTTCTAGGTAATGGATCAGTTGGTTATTTAGAATCCGTTCCATCACCTTACAAAGTACTGAAGTGATAGCTATTGGCCGATAATTAGCCGGGTCTGACCGATCCCCTTTTTTGGGAACCGCTTGCACATTAGCCTCTCTCCAAGAATCCGGCACACGTCCTGTATAGAGAGACAGCTGGAACAGGCGCGTCAACACAGAAGACAGCTCCGCTGCACACTTCTTCAGCACTATGGCTGGTATTCCATCGGGACCACTAGCTTTCCGTACATCGAGTGATTGCAGCTCTGCACGCACATCCCGCTGCCTGATTTTGATGTCAGGCATCGTGTGGCCACACGAAGGTATTGAAGGTGGCTGTGCACTGCAATCATCGATCACAGAGTTGTCCGCAAAGAGTTTTGCCAGAAGATCGGCTTTCTCTTGCGGACTGTGAGCTAGCGATCCGTCCGGATTCCTGAGCGGTGGCAGCGAAGGTTGGCAGAAATTGTTTTGCACAGACTTGGTCAGACGCCAGAAGCTACGAGAGCCCCTAGGATGCGAAACAAGGTCGTGACCAACCTGTACAATGCGCTGTGCATCCGCTCTCGTGTATGCCTTCCTACAGGACTTGGAGCTTTTGTTGTAGGTTGCTTTCAGTGAGTCAATTTTAGATGCCCCACTAACGCAGCCATTGATCCATGCGCGATATGCCGCCTGCTTAGATGACACAGCATCGGCACATTCGCGAGTGAACCAACGGTTACGCGTACCCTTACTGATGAGGTCTGAGTTAGGAATGTAGTATTCCATCCCCAACAGGATCTCATCAGCAATAGCAGCGGCGCTAGCTGTCGGGTCATTCTCACTAAAGCAACGTTCCCTCCAAGGGACTGACGCATAGTAATCGCGCAATCCGTCCCAATCTGCCGACTTATAGTGCCAAACACGACGTTTGCATACCGCTGGTGACGGCAGCTTGGCCTGTGGCACCTTGGTAGATATCAGGCAGTGATCCGAAGAACCAAGAGGAGCCCGAACCTCAACCTGATATTCCACCGGGTGAGTAGTCAGCAGAAGGTCCAGTAGAGAAGGCGCTTGCCCGTCAATATCTGGGATCCTGGTGGGCTGATCAACCAGTTGGGTCAAGTCTTGCGTGAGAGCGAAAGCATGAGCAGTCCTTCCAGCATGGTCAGTTTTGGGAGACTTCAACCATGACTCGTGGTGAGCATTAAAGTCCCCCAAAAACACCAGTTCCGCGTTAGGAAACTGCTCTTGTGCAGCATCTGCCACCCGACTAAGATGGTCAAATAGTCGGCTTGTCTCCAAGTCACCATTATGGGATCTGTAGAGGCACACGTAGACTCGACTCTGGCGAATCAGGTCTACACGTACCACCAACATGGAGAAGGAAGGGTCCTCCAAGCAGCGCAGACGGTGACAGCAAACATCCGTCCTGACAAACAAGCATACTCTGGCTTTCGCTTTGAAGGATTCTTCAAGCATGTAGCCGGGATAATTAAGGTAGCTGGTATCGACAGGACGGAGTATTTGAGTCTCCGTAAGAAACAACATTGCTGGCCGTGCTGTCTCAAGATGGTGGTGGACAGCATTGAGGTTAGCATGGAGTCCACGGATGTTACAGAACTCGACCTCAAACAGCGAAGGTATGGTGGGGGTGTGCACCGCTGATCGACCGTTATTTCCTGTATGCGCTCTCATTTGGGAAAGGAAAGGACGAGACGTGAAGCGAGCGACGCATTGCCACGATAGGGATGGTCAAAGTGTGGAGCTGTGTTTCCCCAGGAAGCTGCCAGAAGGGAAAATAAACTGACCCGCCGGACGGAAGGGCCCCCGAACCCTCCCGGTAGTGGCCGCCGGGACCCCACCGTCCGGTCACCAACCGGCACGACGGTCCACACCGAGATTATGCGTGGCCTGGTGGGGCAGCCTCGCGAGCTGGTTAAGAACGCTTGGGCCCCTGTACTCTGCCACGGGCGGCCAGCGGAACAACCGTTTCTACGGGTCTCCCTGTCCGGCAGGTCAATATAATTTCCCCCGGCATTGGTTCAACACCAACTTCCACCGGACCACCACATATCACGGCAATGCGCGCTCGTGCACTGGCTGTACGCTGGCTGATCTCGAAACGCGACTGCGAACAGCCACTTCACGAGTTTTTCATCATGCGTACGGTGGTAACAAGCCAGGCGGATGAGAGTCATCCTACCACCAGATGAGCAGATGGACGCTCAGATATCCCTTAGTCGCCTCTTACGACACCCATGGGAGAGAGAGGGGCAGTGAATTGTATTCTTACTCCGTCACTGCACGGAGTCTGACAACGACAGTAAATAGTTACTAGTTTGAATATAGAAAAACAAACACATTTTTATCAAAATAACAATTTTCGCTTTAGCAATAACATTTAACAAGATAATTTATAAGATTGCCGTGATTATATTTGATTATTTTTATATGCGTTTTATATTTAAGATGAGTCAATTTAAAAGACTTCACTTTCATTTTAGGTCACGTTTAAAAATAATTACTGTCTCATAAAGTATTTATTGCGAGTTGCGTTTTTATAAATGAAAATATTTACTCGTAATTAAACGTGTTTCAATAATTTTAATTGTATCAATTAAAACTGTATACTAGCGATTAATTAAAAGACTTAGGTATATAGTGTTCTGTGTATTCATACATTACCTAATGTTTAAAGAAATAATTACACGACATTTGTCAAACATCAAATTTGAATACTAAATCACGCTTATTACAAATAATTGGAATGAAGTTAATTGTATAATACCTTAATTATAAAAAATGGTATATAAATGTATCAACAACGTTAAATTTATATTAATTTAAAATATAACATCTGAAGTGGTTGACGCATTATGTCGAGAGAACGAAATTGGGAAATAGATTTATTCGATGAAGCAATACGGAAGGTGCAAGCATATTTAAAACCAATTGGTCTAAAAATTGATGGTCGTACAAAAATCTGGAAACGCTTACGAATTATGTGGTGGTTCTTTGTTAATACATTGTGTATAAATACAGCCATATGTAATCAGGTAGCATGGCTAGTACACGGTGTATACACAGGCAAGAGTTTTATACAACTTACCAACTTAGCGCCATGTCTCGCTCTATGTCTCCAAAGTAACGTACAATCATTTTACTTCGTGAAACATGGTCGTCAGGTTTGCGAATTAGTAGAAGCCATACGTACTCTTCAATCAATTTCCGCCGAAAACATACTGGAAGGGGTCGATATTCAATTTTTAAAAAGTCAATTGAAAATGTTCTACTTTGCTGTAAATAGTCTAACGATCATAATTGTTATTGGGGTAACATCATTTGGAATCAGGCCTTTAATTACTATCGCTATAAATTACTATAATAAGGGTGACATTGAACTAATACTACCTTTTTTACTTCTCTATCCTTTCGATACAACTGATATACGATTTTGGCCATTTGCTTACATTCATCAAATATGGGGAGGTGAGTAACTGTTTAAGTAATATACATTTGTATTTTAAATCCTGAATGTTTTTTTTTTATTAACATTATATTATTTTAGCTGCATTAGCATGTCTGACAGTTCTGGCTCCATACTTTTTGTGCTACGCTTGCTCTGCGTTTATAATTTTCCAACTTCATGTCCTGCAAAATAATTTGGAAAATGTGATACCCAATAAACACAGTTTAGACGTACAACGAATGGATGAGGAATTTAAGAAGAAACTGTTCCAAATTATTGATCGTCACAGAAAATTGATTGAGTATAAAAATATATTTCATCTAATTTTGGATTTATTAGAGTATTATTATATTTGATAGACTTTCAGTACTAATTTAATATAATACGAGTTTTGGTGTTTTAATTTATTTAATCACGAGGAAAAAATAAATTTTGACTTGTAAACTGTTAAAGTTTCCTGTGTTTTAGGTGTGTCAATCTTATGGAATTTATTTATACAGAGTCTATTCTGCATAATGTTGTTACGAGTTCATTACTCATATGCCTCACTGGATTTAATGTCATGGTATTTACTGATTGATATTTATTTAAAACCAATTTGTTATAAAATAATTTATCGTACACGTGGTAGTTCTATTTGTAGCGATTCATCATTTTTAATTCAAACATTATTCTTTCATAATAATAAAATATTTAAACTATAAAATAGTATATCATATTCGTAATGAGCTTAATAAATAAACCGTTTACATGGAAAAAATCTATATAATAATAATGTTTATAGATCTTTTTGTTTATAAAAAACGTTTGCCTCTATTTTTCACGGATATAATTATGTTTTATATTTTTAGACTATTAAAGATTGGACAATAGTGGTACCCTTCTTGCAATTTCTTATGATGGGCTTTGTACAGATTTATTTTCTATGTTATTATGGTGATATGATTATGTTTTATGTAAGTAAATTGTAATTAATATATATATAATGATAAAATTCATGAAATAATTTATTTATTATATATTTATTTATTTACTTTGTGAATATTTCTTGGTTCAGAGCGCGAAAGTTACTGATGCGTCCTACAATTGTCAGTGGTATAGAGCAGACAAGTCGATTGTAAAATATCTGATGATTATATCGGCCAGGTATGAGAAACAGTTACCATTATAGCACCAAAGTAAATATTATGGTATTAATTGCAGGGATTTTTAAAATATATAATTGTAATCTATATTTCAGAGCTCGGACACCGTGTAAAATGACTGCGCTCAGATATTCTGATGTCAACTTCAAAACTTTTACTAGAGTAAATATCCCCCTTCGTGTTTTCCTATTTAAGCATTAATATAGTCGTAAAATATATCTAAGCAAATTTTTGTTATAACAAAAATTTAATATTTTTCCCCCGGATCATCTCAAGGATCTGGTATAACTTTTCGAAACGGTGGTATATTTATATTGACAATTATTAAGCAAGTGTAAGTGTTCTATAAATAATTAATTAAGAAATTTTATGAAAAAATAAAATGCATGCAAAATTTTACAGTTCATTTTTAGATCGCAATTCATATTCTACATATCCCAAGCGCGTACAACGACGTAGTAAAATCACATTGACGAACATATTTAGTATTTCGAGTCAAGAGATATAGTTTGTTAAAAAATATATTAAAAAGTTATGAATTGACCAGAATGGTCAGGCATAATTTATGCTAACATACATCTGTTTATAGGAACTGCGTCTGTACTGCCTGTATCTTATCTTATTAACCAAATTAATCTAAATTAAATACCATCTCGCTTATGTGGGGGCTCGCTTATATATATAAATAAAGTCTGAAAAATTGGATCTAATTTGAAACTTCGTATAACAAAATATGTATAGTCATTATTTATTATTTGTTTATATTCTTATATATATATGAGTAACAATCGGTAGTAGTCGATTTATTGTTTTCGCTTAACAATACAAGTGCAATGCACTCCATAGATTTCTTCATAATATATGAGAATAATAGCTGAAATGAAGCCAAATAGTGATTGATAGTCAATACAATATGTAGTACGAATCATACTACATATTGTATTGACTATTGTTAACTAACTATAGTTGTAGTATTCTTTTTTTCAGATACTAAGCTCTTCTTGGTCATTCTTCGCTTTGCTGACATCACTTTATCGAGAGTAATTATTGTTTATTTGTCTTTGTAATTTAGCTTATTATATATTCACATGTTAGTATGTGTGGGCCAGTCAACGAATTTTTAGTCAGTTTCATTAGCAATTTAGCTGAAATTTTGCATATACTATGCTACAGTACGGATTCTTTGGTGTAGTTGAGTGTAATAAAACTTTGTTATTAGTTTTTAATGGTCGCTAATAAAAGCTTCATTTCAAAATGTTTCCTTTTTTATCTACAATATTTTTATTAATGAATAGTTGTAGTCCTTGTTCGCGTGTTAATTTAGGGTTTTGTCGTAAATACTTAGTTTTTAGGTACAGTGGAAGTAGAAATGCTTGAAAATAGCTATAAATTTTTCCATATTCACTAATTTCAGTAAAAAATAAATATTGAAATAAATAAAAATTTCATAACAAGGACATGCTCTAGTTTGAAGATAATAATTACACTTATTAATAGACAGTATTAGTTAATTAGTCAGTATGCAGCCATGCGGCAGTTTGTTTCCCGCGTGCCAAATACTCAGAATTCTTCACGAAACGCTCCACTCAGCGGCTAGAGTCACAGACAATAATAAAATAAACATTCCCAATGATCATTGTACGAGGTAGTAAATTTCATGATTTACAGCGCACTCAAGTCTTCTTGAAAGACGAGTACTGTAAATAGTTCGGAAAACGAGTTCTCGACGTAAACGTAGCGAGGCAGTTTTGTATCATTAATTCTTGCTTATTCACGTATGTACTAATAATATACATTGGTACTTAAAGAATATTGATAGTTAAACCATTTGTTGTATCAAGCGAATATTTATATCTGCTTGTTTTAAGCTTCTTAGCTTTAAAAGATGTGTAGTGTTATTGTACGCAATTTTAAATGCATTTACTTGTCATAATTTAAAGTAGATTCAATTATAACATATTAAATTATAGTTAAATGTTATGTTAGTTAAATTTTAATTAGCAATATGATTACTATTACATAAGTAGCATTAAAATAAGTTGAAATGTTTATACAAAAGATTTTATATAATGTTTGCATTATACGAATGAAATTAAATCAAAAATAATCACTGGACATCGTGACCGCGTGGATTTGTAGCGGTTATGCTGCGTTGTATATTGTCTCGTTGTATTTCCAATTCTCTGAGTCAAAAAACTCAAAGATGACTCAACTCCTCTCTCTGTCTAAATAAAAAATTGAATATGACTCATTATGTTTGTTGGTTTGCAGATCGCAAAAATGATCTCTGAATGTTATGTTTCAAATATGTTGCTATTATTTTGTGAATTCAAAATTATAATTTATTATAAAAAAAATATTTTTTGACATTTGACGAAAGATAAAATCAAAGCAAAAATTCAATCAGTGGTAATTTGATAGGTGTGTTATCCGTTATTAGTAGGGGTGTGACCGAATTGCTGTAATCGTATATCATGTGTACACATCATATCATTAGTGTAATTGAAAGCATTAAAAGCATTGCGCACGACTTTACTAAAGTATAAAAACGTCTTAATTCTTTTATTATATAAAAAAGAAATAAATCAGAATAATAAAATAAAGGTAAATTGTAGACAATTCTACTGGACTGTGCAATACGCAAGTGTATGCATTTTTTGTTTAACTTACGTCGTAAATAATTTTTTTCCATATTCATGTGATTTTGTACAAAAAGAATTGTTTGTGATAAACAAACTACAGCCTGTGGTACAGCCGTTCTACGGTTAGATTAAGAATGTTTTAGAAAAATAAAGACATGTGCCGTATTTTGGTTTAGTTTTGTGAGACTATTTTATTTAACGCCTTCGAGTTTGTATAGTAATCATCAATAGTTACAGAAAATAGGGGATCACGTTAATTAAATTTATATATTCCATTTTTAAGTCGCCTGACAATACTGCGGTAGCATAATCACTGGTCAATATATTTGATATAAAATATTTTATCTATACTACTATATAAATCTATTGGTTCTGTCTGTAAATATTTTTTTCACCTAATTTTGTAATAAATAATCATTTCATGATGCAGTGATTCACATTATACTATTTTTTTCATTGTCTGTATATCTTCTTATAACTCAAGTTATATCGGGTTCGGGTTAAAGATCTTTATTTCTCATTACGAATTATATTCATTTACATGAGAACATAAAATAATAATTTACAATAATTGCCTGGCGGCGTAACAAAGTAACATTTATAAAGCATATTAGAAAAAAAAGAGGTCTATCTAGAGAGTATCTGTGAATACTTTGCATTATTATCGATGGACTGGTCTTATCGCAAATACACGGATTAAATACAGCTGGAAGTAGTATGAGTGAGTGGGAATTTATGTATTTATTATTAATTTGTTTTTATTTTTATGTAGTGTTATTTTTTTGTTTATTTAATTTTTATGTTATAATAAAATTTAATAAATTATTTTATTTTACATTATTATACAGTTGTTTCATATAATGTATTTGTGTTGTTTTATATTACTTTTAACATATGTTTTTAATAACATCTTAAACTGACACATGCTTTTTGCTTAATTAATATTGTTTGGTATATCGTTTTGCTCCGTCAAACATTATATTTTTCTTTCCATAGTTAATAGTACGACGTTTTGATAGTTTTATGTCATTAGCATTTCTCAATTTTATTCTTTGTGATTGTTGGTTTTTATTAAATTGTATTTCCGTGTGTATATTTTTGTCCATATTTTTTTTTGATTAGTATGCAAATAAAGTAATTGTAGGTTTGGGCGACATTCATTATTTTTGTATCTTTGTAAATTTTTTGAGTTGATGCGAGAAAGTCGAAGTTAAAAAGTGTTTTTACTAATTTGTTCTGCTTAACTTGTAATTGCGCTAAGTTTGTTGGGGCAGCTGTACCCCAGATTTCTATTAAGTAGTCTAAATGTGCTTTGATTAGGGAGTTATAAACCGTATACTTTACTTAGCGTGGAAGACATCTAGAAATATTTCTGATAATTCCGTTTAATGATGTTAATTTGCTTTTAATTTTTCAATATGTGATTAATAATTTAGGTGGCTATCTAAAATTAATCCTAAATACTTTTCTTCACCTACTTTATTTATAATTTGATTGTTTATCATTAATTGCTTGTGGTGTGATATTCTCTTATTTCTTGCTGAAAAAGTTATGTTATCTGTTTTAGTAGTATTTATTGTTAGTAGGTTATATCGAAACCAGATTTTTAATTTATTTAAGTCTTCTTGTGCTTCTGAAATTATTGTATTGATGGAGTTACCAAAATAAAATAGGGAAGTGTCATTCATCAGCATAAAGAGTAACGTCGTCTTTTAATCCAATATTCTGAATGATGTTTATATATATAAGAAATAACAGTGGTCCCAATATCGATCCCTGTGGTATACCGAACGTAATATTTTTAGGACTGCTTTGTCTATTTCCAATTTTAGCAATCTGGACTCTGTTAGTGAGAAAAGATTTAAGAAAGTTATATACATCTCCTGTTATAGCGATGGCCTTTAACTTTTGTAATAGCAGATTGTGGCTTATAGTGTCAAAAGCTTTTTTCATCATATTACTAAAACAATATACTCACCATATTACTAAAATAGCTCTTAATATTATATCATAAAGAAATATTTTGTGTATAGTTTAGTCTATACTACTATATAAATCTATTGGTTCTGTCTGTACACTTTATTTTTTCACCTAATTTTGTGATAAATAATCGTTTTATGTTGCAGTCATTCACATTACACTATTTTTTTAATTTTTTGTCTGTCTGTCTGTATTTCTTCTTATAACTCAAGAACGGCTTGACCAATCTTGATGAAAATTGGTACACACAAAGGACATGTGATGGCGCGATATATAAGATCGGTAAACCCTACGGTATCTTAAATTAATTTCATTAATTACGTTAATTACGTATTTCTTTACCAGTAGCCATATATATATATGTGTGTGTGTGTGTGTGTGTTTGTGTGTGAGTGTGTGTGCGTGCGTGTGTGTGTGCGCGTGCGTTATTATAGTAATAAAATAATTTGCCATTGTCTATGAGCGTTGGTGACCACTTACCATCAGGTGGCCCATATGATCATCCACCTACCTATACAATAAAATATACATAAAAAACCTACTGAATATCGAGCTGAAAACTGTTTAAATTTTTTTTTCTGAGAAAATTTTCAATATCTGTGACCCTTTAGGTAATTTTTTCTTATTTTTAGAACGATATCGTCTTAGTAAAAATTTAAAAAAGGTTAAGTTTTTAGTATCGAATTGAATTTACTTGGTGGTAGGGCTTTGTGCAAGCCCGTCTGGGTGCGTACCACCCACTCGTCAGACATTAGCGGTAACTAAACATTAATACTTAGGATTGTTGTGTTCCATTTTGAAGGGTGGTGAACCAGAGTAATACAGGCACAAGGGACATAACATCATGGTTCTAAAGGTTGATATGTTATGTATAATTCAAATAGGCATTATGTACGTTAAAATAGCAGATGCTTATGGTGTTTTTTTACAAACTTCTTGGACGCTGGCGAAGCTGCGGTTGTTGGTAGCTACTTAATATTTTAGTTGTCAGAGCTAAAATTTAGCGAAATTAACTTAGCAGAATTTTTAGTTATTTTTTATCATATCAGTATATTACATATCAATATGTTAACAGTATCTTATCTATAAAAGGTCGATATATTATTCTATCAAAAACATTTCTCTAGGGATAAATGTAATCAACAAAACCTCCATATAAAGTTTTGCTATAGCCATCCAGCATAAATTGTCGTCAATAATTGGTATTTTTATAACATATGTATACCTACACATATGTATATTTTATTTTTATTTATATAATGGAAACAAACAGTACATAATAAATTTTATAAATATCAAATATTGACAAATCATTATCAAAATAGTTTCCAATGATTAATAACTAATACATAACAGGTGTAGATGCATTGGATAACGGATAAAATTATCGATCAATTAGGGATTAGGTACTAAGGAGAGAGTGGGAGAAATGACAAATTCATTCAATGATAATTAATTCAATCAGTACTTCTACTACCATTAGATAAAATATTTTTGATATAACGATTAAAACTATTAAAATAGACATGAAATATAGGGTTTTCCATTAAGGGCGCTTGATCGTGCAGAACTTCCATCGTAGCGTGTGCTGTGTGGCACGTAGCGCCGTCCTGTTGAAACCACATGTTGTCCAGATCCATATTCTCGATTTCAGGCCAAAAGAAGTTGGTTATCATCGACCGGTATCGCTCACCATTGACGGTGACGGCCACACCATTATCGTTTTCGAAAAAATACGGACCAATCACGCCTCCGGCCCAAAATCCGCACCAAACAGTCACTTTCTGCGGGTGCATTGCCACTTGGTGAACCTCGTGTGGATTGGTCTCGTCCCAAATACGGCAATTTTGCTTGTTGACATAGCCATTCATCCAAAAATGCGCCTCGTCGCTGAAGATGATTTTTTTGCCAAAATCGGCGTCAACTTCCAACTGCTCTAATGCCCAGTCAGCGAACACACGGCGCTGTCTATGGTCATTAACCTTGAGCTCTTGGGTCAGCTGGATCTTGTACGGGTGCAGGCTCAAGTCACAACGCAAAATTCGCCAAGTTGTCGTCTGCTAAAGGCCGAGTTCCTGTGCGCGACGCGGAATTGACTGCCGCGGGTTTTCGAGGACACTGTCGCGCACAGCGGCGATATTCTCGGCAGATCTCGCGTTACGTTGACGCACGGGAACCGGCTGATTGTTAACTGACCCGGTTGACTCGAATTTGTCCACCAATCGACGGATAGTCGACTCGGCAGGACGATCATCGCGACCGTAAAACGGGCGAAGTGCGCGGAACGTTGCTCGAACTGAAGACCCATTTTCATAAAACAATTTTATGATTTGCACGTTCAGCTCGACACTGTAACCTGCCATGGTGGTTTGGGAGGACGGAATGAATATAACACACTGCATTTGACAGCTGTCACTCAAACAACATGGCCGCAATCAGCTGTCAAAGTTCAAGCGTCCCTATTGGAAAACCCCATATATCACAATCTAAAAACATCTGGTTATATTTAGTACAACTTCTTATTGTCATCAGCATACAACAAAAACTTTCAGTGCTTAAAAACTGAACCGATATCGTTTATATAAATATTAAATAATAACGGATCTAAATGCGATCCTTGTGGTACTCCAGACGGCACAGGAATAAAAGATGAGCAGAAACCTTTGATTGTAACTGCTTGGATTCTGTTAGACAAATAGGATTCAATCCAACGCAGGAGGTCGCCATGTACACCGATGTATCTTAATTTTTCGAGAAGAATGAAATGAAAAATTTTGTCAAATACTTTAGAAAAATCAGTGTACTCTCATCCATCGCGTTCGTGATAAAGTCAGTAAATTCATATAAATTAGTTTCAGTAGATCTTCTGTTAATAAATCCGTGCTGCTGGTTTATAATTAAAGGTCTCGTTATTTGTTGTATAATGTCATATATTATCTTTTCAAACAACTTGGGGATAAGTTTAGAGATAGGACGATAATTTTTGACGTCGTGTTTATCTCCGTTTTTAAAGATAGGAACAACATATGATCTTTTTCACTGGGAAGACATAATGCAGGTTTGTAAAGATAAATTAAATAAAATGTATAGTGGAAAGTAAAGTGTCCCGAGGCAATTTTTTAGGAATATTGCTGGTATACCATCTGGGCCACAGCTTTTAAATGAGTGTAAAGATTTATGTAATTTTCTACAATCAACAATGAGATATTAACAGAAGACAGGTCAACACTATTAATATTGGGCACAGTCTACTTTGCTATCAAACGGAGATTTAAGTGTGTTTTGCTCAAACGATGAGTAAAAATAACTATTAAAAAGATTACTTATTTCTTGATCTTCATTAGATGAAAGATCGTCCAAATAAACCATATCAGGCAAATCCAAACACTGTTTTTTAGATTTAAAAAACGTCCAAAAGAACCTAGAGTTTTTAGAAATTGAATTTTCTGCATTGTCTAGGTACCTATTGTAGCATTCTTCATCAATTATCTTTTGCCTTTTATGAAACATTCTGAAAGTGCAATAGTCACTATAGTTTTCATATATTTCCCATTTCCTATGAAATTTTAACTTTTCTTTGATAATTTTTTTGAGTGAGTGAGGTATGTATCGTTATTTGTGTTCCTTGAAATTAAAGACTATCTATATTGACATACAATAAGCACTATGTGAAAATTTCATTATAGTCGTTGTCGTCGTATTTTTAATGATTAACTTTTCTTAATGATTTTCCTCTCGAAATAATCATTTTGCTATTTATATTTATAATGTAATATTATTTAATTCAATCAAAATCCTATTTTCTTTGTTTAGATAAATACATATTGAGCTTTTGACTGCCTTGTTCGTCTATTGGCTACATGTTAATCAGCGATGCTCCGCAGGGAATCGGTGTGAAGGGCCGTATCCTCCTTTATTGAGACCTTTATGATCCAAAAGGAGACGGCGGAGCGGGAACGGGAAAGGGCCGATCCTGCTCGGCGGAGACGATGTCAGCGTCGTCACCGCCCTCCCACAGTCCCGATGCCCGGGTCTTAAAAGATAGGGCGTAAACCTGGGGCCGTGGATGCGTGAGTTGGGGGCCTCACGTGTTCTATTTCAAACGGCCCTGAGGAGGACGGCAGCTGGGATGGCCTCGTGTTGCCGTATGCTCGTAGCGAGGAGTGCAGGGGGATGAGATTATCTTCGGATTATCTTATCAGAAGAGATCTGCCAAGCCACGAGCAGAACACAGCACTGGAGGGGCAGCAGATGCGCCATATCAACATGATCCCGTAGCCTCGCCGATCCGTGCCGAGGACGGCCATCGCAGTGGTTTTAGTGGGTAAGAATCCCACATAACCCGGTTCCTCTCCCAAGGGAGCCGGGTACCTTTCTGAAGGTTACCACTGCGTGAAAAAAAAAGTGCCTTCATATAAGGCCGCAGATCCGGTGGTCCTGGGCTCAAATCCCAGGTTGGGCCATTAAAATGTTATTGAGATTTTTTGTCGAAAATTCTCAGTATCAGCCCAGAATCTGAAAGTTGGAAGTGTGTAACCTTCCGTGCCTCTGAAAGCACGTAAAGCCATTGGTCCTGCGCCTTAACTCTTTCCGGTCATGTCGGATTGCCGTCACATCGGGTTATAAGAGTTAGAGAATAGAGAGTGCACCTGTGTTAGCGCACACACTTATGCACTATAATATGTCCTGCGCAGTTGGCGGAAATCGGCCTGGAGATTCATATTGAGCCAATTGCGCAGAGCCAGGCCTCTGTGCAGGCAGTGGGTACGCCACACTCAATCGTTACCACACATAATCGCAATTTGAAGGATGAGCATTTGAACATACTATTGTGGTGATGTGGATTGCGTCTTAGATCCCAAACTCGTATTGACGGCTTATCGTTAATAAATGATTTATATATTTTATAGTGTCTTCGGGCTGAGTTGAACACTTACCTTAAGGAGGTTTCTATATGCGTTTGCTTTTCTGTTAAAAATAAAAAAGTTATGTGTTGAGTAACGAAAGGAAAATAAAAATAATAATTACAGCAATAACTAAGCCGTTTTATGACGATGACAGTTTTACATTTAACTAGCTAAAAGCTTTATTAACATATTTACTATTATGTGAAGTAATTTTTATGTTGGAATGTTGGTTTTATGGCATGAGATCTAGAAAGTTCACTTGAGCCTTATATAATTATTCAAATTTTACCGGTGGTAGAGCTTCTTGCAGACCAGCTTGGGTGGGCATCCCCCACTCATCGATAAGTCTACAACGAAAATTTTATTTTTAAATTTTTATCTAACAACTTTATATAGTTTCGTGATCCTGATCAAAAAGTGAATGACCTAGTATAATTTCCGACATAGGTAACATCTAAATCCTGTGGTTAGCGTGCTACGTTGCCAGTGTCTAAGGGGTAAGGTTTAATGTGTTATTTTTAATTTACCATCATATTCATACATTTAATGTGTGTTCGTCTGCTTTATTATTTTAAATACTATCCGCCTTATTCAT
Source organism: Nymphalis polychloros (assembly GCA_905220585.2). Taxonomy (NCBI): domain Eukaryota; kingdom Metazoa; phylum Arthropoda; class Insecta; order Lepidoptera; family Nymphalidae; genus Nymphalis; species Nymphalis polychloros. The sequence goes on along the minus strand of HG992245.1, from coordinate 6,600,778 downwards.
AAACTTTATTTAACTGGTGATTAGTTAAACAATATTTTGTCTTCTTCTTTCGTATGTCAAATCAATAATGACAGAAAGAGACAAATCAGTGTTTAGCTAAACAGTAACTAAGTAACGTTTATAAATAAGGCCTATTGATCTATTCATTATTAGAACATCAAATCATAAATATTTGTTATGGATTTGGCAAATTCTAATAAGATTAATTTTGGATGTCAGTTATCAAGAAATAATTTTGATATCTGTTAATTTTGCTCTATAAAACAGGACGGCGTTATAAGATTATTCAGATATCATTTTAATATGTCTATGTCAAATTAGACGAATCATTTGGTTACTAATCCAGAATAATTTAGATAAGATAAGATAAGATAAGAAAACATTTATTCAGGACAAACATACATTGCAAACATAAAAAATAAAAGAATAAAAATACAAAAAAATAAAAACAAAAGGAAATTAAACATTAACTAATGATTATAAGAAAACAATAAAAAAAAACTATATATTAAAGTTATAAGAAAAAGAAAAAAAAAATTCAAAGTTATTTATTCAATATTGAACTTACCTATTCATAGTATGAACAAAAGAATCACCGGAAGAAGCTCAGAGGTATTTTCTTGCCAAATTTGGTAATTGTTTTTTTTATAATAAAGGTAGAACGGGATTATGGTGGTAGTCACCATCGCGCATGGATATTGCTCCCTTGTGCCTGTAGTTGCAATAGCTCACTCACGATTCAAACCGGATCACAACAATACTTATTGCTGTTTGGCGGTAGAATATCTGATGGACGGGTGGGCACCTACCCAGAAGGACTTACACAAGTGGTAGAGACTACCAAGTAAATTTTCAATACAAAAAGGACATATCCAGAAAAAAGTATCATTCCCAAGGTGTGCTATCATTTTTAAAGTCACTAATAGTAGGTGTAATAAGCCTTAACATCACCTCACAAACATATCTTTACTTTCTTTTTAATTTGCCAGTAATGGCTTCGTTTAGTCGTTTTCCCAACAGTTAATATTTAATTCTAATTATCGAACCATATCCATCTGGCAAATAATATATGGTTATAGTTGAATTAATAAAATTTTAAAGCTTCAAATATTTCTTTAAAGAATAAACACTTTGTACCGCTGACAAAATGTATACAAAATTTCATAATGATTGATTCATTTGTTAAGGCGTAACAAACAAACTCACTTTCGCATTTATAATATTATAAGGATTTCTTTGTTCATTACTACTAGTGTAAATATATTAGTAAGTAACATTAAATTCGAATGTTTTATAAATATAAATGAACATTCACAAATGAATAATTTGGTCGAAACGAATTATATATAAAAATATGTCTCAAATAAATATATATTCTTTTATAATAATATGCTTATTTGAACAATTTCCTTTCATTGTTATATATGCCTAATTAATTTATGTATTCCTTTATATTATTCATTAAACATGACCAAACAATAATGTTAAAAGCAATTTACATAGACTAATAGCAATTTAAATTTGATTATAATGTAATGTATCAATTACAAAAGATTGTACCTCTTATAGGCGTAAAATAATAAAAAAATTGCGTGTTTTCAGTACTTTAACTGAATACTAAGAAGGGTTTAATGTCAAATGATTACGTAATTATAACTTTGTCCATATTTTCCATTGTTTGTATTATATAACAAACAGGTTAAAGTGTAGTTCTACGGCCTTATTTATAAACGTTGCTTAGTTACTGTTTAGCTAAACACTGATTTGTCTCTTTCTGTCATTATTGATTTGACATACGAAAGAAGAAGACAAAATGTTGTTTAACCAATCACCAGTTAAATAAAGTTTATGAATAAGGCGGCTATTGTATACAATAAAATCATACAATAGAAATTTCACGAAATTTTTCATGAGTTAACTTGTTATTCTTAAACTATTTAGTCTTCGTTAAATTGAATTTAATTATTGTTTCTCACAGTACAATTTCATTTTTGGCACTATGGTAACAAAAGTTTTTTTTTAATAAGAAGCTGATAGTATTTGAATGTGCTTATGGGCGGACAAACGTTGGGTACGTTCTTTCATTCGTATGAATGAAAATGTGTTTGAAATGGAATATTTTTATTTAAACTTTTTGAGTACAAACATATATATATAAGGTCCTCCAGACCGATTTCGGCCACGGCGGAGGAGATATTATAGTGCACAAGTGTGTGCGCAAACACAGGTGCACTCCCTTTTCCTTAGCTCTCATAATCCGATGGGACGGCAATCCGACACGACCGGAAAGAGTTCAGGCGCAGGACCAACGGCTTAACGTGCTTTCCGAGGCACGGGAGTGTACACACTTCCACCTTCCAGACTCCGGGCTGCTACTGAGAATTTTCTGTCAGAAAAACCCAATAACTATTTATTGGCCCGACCTGGGAATTGAACCCAGGACCACCGGGGGTCTGCAGCCTAATATCTAGCCACTAGACCAACGAGGCAGTTAACAAACAAACATAAATATATATATAAAGTAATCAAAAAAAAAAAATTGGTATATCTAAAATAATTCTTCTTTTATTTAATTATTAGTACTAATTTATAATCTCAATATAACGGATGTATTCAACAACATTAATAAATAACTGACTTTATTGTAAGCTCTTATAGAGCAGAGATACATAGTGAGTGAGTCTAGATATTCCAATCTTATTACTATATATAATTTTATTATTAAATTTACGAATTTTTATTTCAATAGCTTATTGTCATCGTATGTTAATTTAAAGTTTAATATTAATGTAATTGCGTATCTACTTTGAATAAAGTTTAAAATATAATTTAAAATAAATATACATATTTAATTAGAAATTTATAACAATAGAAACCAAATTAATAATGAAAACAATTTTGTATTCAATAATTTCTGATAACAATTGTATGTATGGTAATGTATTTATTTATGGATTGAAGTTTCAGCATATAAATAACCGATTTTTTTTTTTTTTTTAATAAAATGTATATGTGCAACTACATCTTTTTTTGTGTGATTACTGGTTCCTAGAGCCTTCAGTGGTTTTGGTTTCTGCATCTTTGCCAGCTCGGCATTTTTGTCAAATCAAAATACTTTTTTCAACATTGAAGCATTACACTTGCTTATTGATAGTTAAATTAGAAACTACAACCGGTTCGGAAAAGAAACGCCCAGCCCTGAGAAGAACCGGTAAAAGAATCTCAGCGGGGGTTTTTTTTTGTTAGAGGCATGCTTAGTTTGTATTTACAATTCATCTCCCTGGCCCACTCACCCTTCAAATCGGAACACAACATTACCAACGCTGCTGTTAGATAGTAGAATGAGTGATTAGTACGTGGTACCTACCTAGATGGGCTTGTACTATTAAAAGTAAAATTATCCACATCGATAATAAATATTTACTCATACTTGTTAGCTCAAAGATTATTCCAAACCTAAAACGTAACCTAATTTATCAAACAACTTTTTTAATGATTAAGATGATAAGTTATTATACAGAATGTAACAAAATTCGTGTCCGACCCGTGAAGTGGTTGTAAGTATCGTGTGTCGGTTCTATTTATGTAATAATTTTTAAAATACTAAGCAAAAAAATTACTTTTCGAAATTTGAAAATTTGAAGTTTGAAAAAAATTAAATTTTCTTCACAACTGTTAACAAAAAGTTGGTAAAAATGTTAAGTAAATACTACTTTACTAAAACCCGCTATTTCGGCGCTGTAAGAATATGGTAAGTATAACCTTGTTACTGTTTCAGGAAAGTTAAGCAATCTATACGTAGTTTGTTTGCTAGTTAAATAGGTACTGTATATTAAAATTCTTGGGCGTTCTTGTTTTTATATGAATATTTGTTTTCTCGTAATGTCTATTAGGTATTAATATACAGATCGTTAAATTATGATGTTATAAAAACAATTCTAGGAACAGTTTAACACTCTACAAATTTCAAGGAAACTGTAACATTATTTATGTTATATACACTAGTATTGCGACAACGTTCGTCATTTTATTCTAGAATAATCTGTTTCGACTTACATAAATACAATACTTATTTTATAAACAACATTATTTGCACCAAAGAGCCGAACAAAAACTTGTTTGTGTAACGTAGTTCAAGTTCAATATTTCAGAAACGAATTCTACTTTATATTGTATGTTGTGCACATCAATTTTGTACTATAAAAACAAGCAAAATCTGTTGCGACTTATGCCCGCGATAATTTATGAATATCAAGTGCTTCTTTTGTTTAGTATTGTTAAATTAACCATAGCAAGTTTTATTGTTTAAGAAACTGAGTTAAAAGTAGACGCAATGATTATATCTTTTAAATAGCATTGCCTATTTAAAAATAATATTAATATTCTATAATGTTAAAGTTAGACAACTTTTTCGGTATCGGGTGTGAGCGAAAAATTACACAGTTTTTATTACATTATGGTAAAGTACAGTAGTTCTGGGCTAAGGGCTCTTTTCCTTTCGAGGGGAAGGTTTGGAGCCCATTTCACTACGCTGCTCCAATGCAGGTTGGTGGTACAAATGTGAGAGATTTACATTCGACACACGCTAGTTTCCTCACGATGTTCTATTTAACCGCTGCGCTGTGAACGTAAATTATAAATACAAATTAAGCACAGGAAAACCGGCGGTTTTTGCCTAGGGCTGAACTCGCTATTATCGGGTAAGATTGCTTTGCTTGAAGGCTTTTATTATGATCTCACTTGGTAAGGGAAAAATCTGAATTAAATTTTGGTGAGATTAAAAGGATGACGCATAAAATATCAGGCGAAGTTGAAGATAAAGGCAATGCGACGCTCTTATAAATTAATCAATATATTATAGTAGTATCTTATAATCAATACATTTGACAATATAAATACAATTATTATTTATATAATATTTATATTCAGGGATAATTTGAATCATCAATGATTTTGATAAAATTCAAAGTGTATTTTTGATGTTAAGATTATATTCTTTTAAGAGGATTTTCGATTTGATTTGATAATAATAGCTTGTTCTTTTCTATAAACATCAAAAGATTCAACGAAGATTTATACTTTTCCTTACGTTGAGTAACATTTATTATGGACGACACGTCTTGCAACAGTGATTTCGTGACGGAGAACTATTAATCTTTCTTACAAGACTTTGTGGTCGATAGAGTAATAGGTGAACTAACACAAGGTGTGACCTATTTTTGTTAATTCAATTTGAAGACCTGCCAAGGCTTTTCGTATGCAGAGTTTTATAAGGCAGGGCATGTCAGTATTTATGGAGCGTGAATCGCCCTGACCTTCTCTCCCACGTAAAAGTGAGTAATAGCTTAAGGAAAACATTTCCCGATTCGAATTTCAGTATAAGGACCACCCATTATAACAAATGATGTGTCATCGGTATCGTAAAATAATAACATGTCTGTCTCGTTGGTCTATTGGCTATATATAAAGGCTACAGAACCCGAGGTCTTGGTTTCAATCCCCACTTTAGGCAGGTAAAAATTTTGTGGGGTTTTCTTTCGAAAATTCTCAGTAGTAGCCCAGAGTCTGGAAGATAGAACTCTGTACTGTAATGTCTATCTGGAACACCTGTACGCGTGGCATCCCTGACACAATCAATTTTTCTCTCCTTAAATTTAAGGCAAAAGACGTATTACATGATTAATTAATAGTAACTAATAATAAGATTTGAGTTAAGAACTCTTGTGTGATGTTGATGAGAACCTTCCTAGTTCTTCAAGTATTTTAGAACAGTCAAAGAAAAAATAAGAGAAATTGAGAGAGCTGCCCGCTATTGTAGAGGCGGCAGCAGCCAATTCTCTTGTAGGTCTTGGCCAGTGGGACTGTTTCTATTTTAATATTTTTAATACTCATGCCTTTTTGTTAATTGTGTAGTGTAGTAACTGTTGTTTGTGTAGTTGGAGCGTAGTTCTACTAATATCGCTTTTTATTCGTTTTCTAATGATTAATTATTCTTTTCGTTTAATTTTTGTTTTTATAAAGTTACAAAAAATAAGTCATAATATAAATTAAAATAAAATAGGTATGTTATTCGACACAATAACAGTTTTATGTATTACTAAACAAAAAAAAAATACAAAATTTTAAAAAACCTTTAACAAAATTACGTTAGGTATATAATATTTATAATATTTACTGCCTCGTTGATCTGGTGGCTAGATATAAGGCCGCTCACCTGGTGGTCCTGGGTTCAATTCCCAGGTCGGGCCAACAAATAGTTATTGGGTTTTTCTATAAGAAAATTCTCAGTAGCAGCCCTGAGTCTGGAAGTTCGAAGTGTGTACACTCCTGTGGCTCGGAAAGCACGTTAAGCCGTTGATCCTGCACCTGAACTCTTTCCGGTCGCGTCGGATTGCCATCCCATCGGATTATGAGAGCTGGGGAATAGAGAGTGCATCTGTGTTTGCGCACACACTTGTGCACTATAATATCTCCTGCACAGTTGGCTAATCTCTCTTGAGATTGGCCGCCGTGGCCGAAATCGGCTTGGAGGACTATTATTAATATTTATATAGTTTAAATAGACTAATGACCGGTAGTTAAATTCATTGGCATTGGCTTTTAAGTTTGTTTTACATTTATTTAGTTGTTAAAGAACCAACAAGGTCATGTAGCGTTGTTTTTAAAACCGAAACGATAAAATTTCAATCTAAAATTAAACTACAAGTAGGTCTTCGTTTTATAGCGGTCCCTTTACGAAGACTTTCCAGTTAATCCCTGATTCGACTTTGCTTCGATCCTAGTAAGTCATGACTTATTCGAGATCGTCATTAATAATGTTCACAATATCTAATTTAATTCTACTTTACATAATAATTATAACTTTATAAGGATGAACACTCAATGCCTAACACAAAGAAAAAACATTTTGAACGTGTAAGTAAAACAAAATTGTAGGCGTAATATATTTAAAGTTTGAGTTTTAATTGACTGATGATATATAGGTCGGCTTCTATTTTCACTTAATACAAAATTATGTAACTGTTATCTTTTTTCAGAATTTAGTTCAGCATTTCAATTTTTTAATTTATTATGAAAATATTTAACAGATTCGTGCAAACGATTTCCTGTTTTTCATTTGCATGTTTCAAATAAGTCGAAAGAAGTAAGTAAGAATGTCAGTTAATTGGCACGCAAGGTGATTAGTAATTCCTTGTTCTATATTTATGCTCAACTGGAATAATTATATCTAAATTAATGATAACCTTAATATCCCACAACGGCTATAATAGTTATTATTCATACAATTTATTTTGAACAATTACAGTAACATTAAAATCTAATTTGTTTATGAACAGTTAGTATATAAAATAATCCATATAAACGTTGTTCAATTTATGTCGACTTTATATAGTAATTTATATTTCTATTGCAGATTGTATGACAATAATATGATCATATAGTGTGTTAGTTATTATTATCAAGAAATACTTTATTTTTATTATAATAAATGTCATCCGCAGTACTATTGTTTAATTTCATTACTCACACGGGAAATGTTGACAACTGATTTATGGTGATGTACTATTTTGATGCGTGTATTCTTGAAACATTATGATTATTATGGTCATTATCGCATATAATTTTCGTACTTTTCACAACGCTTTTCTGCGGTTAGTTTCGAGTTTGTTCTTACAGAGCCCAACAGGCTGCAGACCTATTCTGTAAGAATAAACTTGACAGGCATTGAAAAACACGGTAGTGAAATGTCAGAAAGAGACAGTGTATAAAAATACACTAAAATCGAAAATCGTTTTTCATTATTTCACGTGTGGAATACGAAGTCAGATTTATATAACAGCTTGTATGCACTGTTTATCTGATCGTATTTAAATATTTTATTATTAATAATAAGTATTGTATATATTCAATTTTATTTTTTACTATTTGTTATGCATATAATATTTAATGTTCCATTCAATCGAGAGAATATACAGTTAAGGCTTATCGTTTCACTTTACAGCGTCGTCGGAGGCAGCTGACGAAATATAAGATGAAGTACATAAAATATGATTGATGGCTATTTAATGAGAAGAGAACCCCATTTAGTGATACGTTACTGAAATACTGATGGTTCAATTACCATCATAAGATTGAAAACACAAATTTTGTAAATTGTGTAAATATACTAATAATATATAATGAGCTGGTTATATCAATGGCTTCACTTGCGTAGATTTTAATTAGGTACGTAATTTTCTTCTAGCATCTATCGGGTACATACACAATTTTTAAATCAAACTGTACTTTTACTGGTGGTAGAGCTTTGTGTAAGCTCGTCTGGGCGGGCAGGTACTCATCAGATATTCTACCGCAAAACAGCTGTACTTGTTATTGTTGTGTTCCGGTTTAAACGGTGAGTAAGCCAGTGTAACTACAGGAACAAGGGACATAATATCTTCGTTTCCAAGGTTGGTGGCGCATTGACCAATGTTCTTGGGGGGTGGTGACAATTTATTATCTGAGTGCTTATTTGCCCGTCCGACTATCTATAATATAACTAAGAGTGTTGTTTGGCAGTAGAATATAAGCTTGTACTTACGAATGTATATGTTACAATCAATAATATAATATGAATATATGTTTTAATAATAGAATTAATTAATCATTCATTTGCGTACGATGCATAAAAATTTCCTCTTAAGACCCCGCTCTCATACCGCTGGTTCAGGCTCTTGACAAAAATCCGTAGTCTAGACTTCATAGTCTGCTCATATGACACTCGTTGGTTGAGATGGTGTTACTTTACTCTGCCTTACTCTACTTTACTCATCGCTGGAACTACATGCAGTCTTTCTTGTCGATAATATTTAAAAAATAAATAAATCACAAACCTTCAAGAAGATTGTTGTAGCTAATTGTATATACATACAGATATCTGCTGTAAAATGCTTATTTAAAAAGGAAGTGTACTAAATTTTTTTCGGTAATTTTAGACATTAAGGTAAGCCTCATTGTCCTTAGTCAAAATTCAAAACAAGGAAAATTATATAAGAAAATATTTTATATAATTGTTCTCACTATTTTAGCAAAATTTCTACCTCTTTTACGGTAAGCTAACTCAACACTAATTATCTAGACTACCAGGTTCTGCTGTCGAGGCTTATTTTAAACAGAAGCAAGTACTAATTATAAGAGGAAAACTGAAATATCAGATAACAAAATATTTTCATGATAACAAACCAAACGAGTTTCGTCATAGTTTTTTTTGTATTATTTACTAGTAAATATTGTAATAGCCGAGATGGTTCAGAAGAAGAGAACACGTGAATCTGAGTCGAAGATTGCTGATTCAAACCCGAGCGACAACTACTGAATTTTCATGTCCTTAATTTGTAGTTATCTCGTTGGCGATGAAGGACAACATTGTAAGGAAACATAAATGTGCCGAATGAAAATCTGCCACCTGTGTATCCATATCTCCTTAAATAGGCAGAAGAGGTTTGATACTATTTTACTTTTTAGCAATATAAAAAGCAGACTCAGAAATAATGTTTTATATGCGTATAATTAATCACCGTTAATCAATTTTCATAATAAATGTACCGCTTGGTATGTCGTAGCGATATTAATTTAAATATTTCGTGGTTGAATAACTTCTTATTTTGTGGTACCTTGCACGTCATGTTAAGTCGCGTCTAATATTAACATTATTTATAATCTTTATTATAATTATAAATTAATCAGTATAACAAGTTATTTAATGGTCACAAAGGTAACCTTTGATTAAAATGTTTTTCTAGTAAATCACTTTACGAAAATGTTGTGGTAAATAATATTTGAATTGAAAGCGCCGACGTACTGGCGCCATGATATAGGTTTTGGTGTAATAAAGATGGTTTCTCACTGAGCTCAAATGCTGACTGATAATATTTATTTGATTTTTTTTGCCTTTTATACTGTTGAAAGCAATAAGTATTGTTACAAGCTCTTACAACTAATAACACTAAATAGAATATAATATTAATTGACATAAATCTGTGAGATAATTTGTGAGTAGGTGTTTTCCTTGAAGGTTACATAATTAAAATGATTGAGCTTTATGTGGTAAATATAATTTTATTTTAAAGGTCGAGCCTGACATTCTAATGCCATAAAATCGTTGTTTTTATGTTTTACTTAATACAATCGTGTTCAATTCTGAAAAAAAACTTAGTCAAGAGTCTGGTGTGAGTCGTGTGGAACAACACATTTTTATACATCGACAAACAATGTAAACGAGCGAAATAAAACCGATGCTCTACTGCAGTTGTCATATATCATACCAAAGCATACTAATAATGTGGATATGAAAAATAATAAATGAATTGGTGTATTCTTCTTAGTTATCAAAGGACAAGAGAGGCATAACGATAATTTGTTTTCCTTTTGTCGCCCGACAGTGATATTTTATGTTTTTAACACTGCCTTACCGCAAACAACTGTCTGAAGGGCGAGACAAAGGTTCAGTAATTAATATCATTTTATATCTGTGAAGAAAATTATGCGTATGCTTGAATGAACTATTATTATTATATTTTATAAATAAATAATCGATGAATTAAATAAAATTATAAAGTTATAAAATTGTAATATATAATAAAATTATATGTAATTTAAATAAAATCGTTATGTTATGTTGTTCTGATACGAGAAATAGTTTATTAGAAGAAAAAAAAATTATCACCTGATTGTTTTGTGCATGCCTCTCTGGGTACCAGTCATTCAGCAATTATTAAACAACCAAGTATAAATAAATAATCGATATTGCTGTGTGCATGTTTCGAAGGTGATTCACCCAGTGGTGAAGATTCACCCAGTGCAATTGCAGGCATTAGTTTTATAAAATTTTAGATTATATTGTTAAAAAAAGGATTGATTTTGTACGGAGAGGTTTATCATTCTTGCAGTGCCAGTGTCCATGTGTGATCAATGACCAATTACTTTTAAAGCTCACTTGCTTATCTGCCTTCTTAAAATAAAGAAAAAAGATCGTTTATATTAAATAGTTAAATTCGCTCCGTTAACAAAGTGTTATTCAAACTTACGCAATATCATAAATATATAATAAAAACGCCCGTTGTTTTTAAGGAATTACTAAAATTCCCATATATATATATACCCCTGCAACTAAGCTTGCCTACAGCTTATGTTTGAGTTTAGGAAGGGGACGAAAATAGTTCAAGTGGACTGGATCGAACCTGCGATAACACATGATATCTTCTTTATTCATATTTAAATATAAGTAAAAAAGATTGCGACAAAAAAAAAGAAATAGTTACTAACCAAAATTATGAATGATGAATTATCTAAAAATTTCGATAAAATGTATGACATGATTTGACATATTAGACAAATAATGTACTAAAATGCTATCACCAACGGCGAGTAACAAGACATATCCTTAATTTTTTTTTTTTTATAAATATATAAGCTGTGTTTATAATATTTATGTTTTATTTATATTAAATTTAAGCAAATTTCAGTTTTTTTATAACACTTAGCAGATTGACGTACGCATACGAAACTGAATACCTTATGATTGGTTAGTTATTTTATTGTAAGGTATTTGTACAATTTATTGCGATAATGATGATGAATATCACGATAAGATTATGAACTTGTTATGTAATTCAATATTACCAGTTTATTTTTAAAGAAAAAAAAAAATTAAAAACATCGTGCCTTATCAAAAAAAAAAAAAAAAGTGGACTAAAATTTAAGCTAAAATTAACGGATAGCGTTAACTTTTTTATTTGTTTAATAAGATATGGCAGATGGAGTTAATCATTTTTATTGCATCTAACAGCAAAAAATAAGGTTGAAGTTTCGACCACTTCCGTCACCCAATGTCAGGGCTAAAGCACCGAGTCTTTCAAATAAGCATTAGCAAAGAGTACAGTATGATCAGTCATGTCACATTAATTAAGAGATCCCCGCGGAGCTAGGAGCGGAGCAAGGCACGGTAAAGATAGGGAATGTATATGTGGAAACGATCTAGCAGTTTCTGCAATGACCCCCTCCTTGGTAGGGACCAAGGAGGGGTCATCGTAGGGCCTTTGATGGGTAAGAATCATGAATATAACGATTTCTGCTAATATAAAGTTTCACAGGCCCAACAAACAAACAAGGTTCCATATTCGATAAAGCTATATTTGGTTAAAACATAATGAACATTGTATAACATTCTGTAGATGTGTGAAATATTACTTGTTTTTAAGTTTGTAACGATTAATGGCGTATTTACATTTTAATTTTTGCGATCAAACATTGATATATTGACCTTAGAAGCAATGATTTAGTTGTCCGAAGGTAAACTACGTTAGCGTTTTTTTTTTATAATTTAAAAAACATTTAGTTCGTGAGAGACAAATCTTTGCTGAGTATTTACATGTTATCGATGCCGCCCGCAAAAACGAGTAATCTCTTATTCGATCTTCGGGAGGATTGACTACGATTTAAAAACATTTAAGTGATTAGTTAAATACATTTTGTATTCACTATTATATTTCCATCTATATCGATAATATGTATTATATATGTTTATTAAAAAATACATTTTACAACAACGATATTAATTATTAGTCTTAATTTGATGGAGATTTTATTACCTTGTCAAACTATCCAAACAGTATTAACTTTTTTATCCTTTTAGGCATTTATTTTTTCAATAATGTTGAAGATGATATATCTGTTTAAGGTAATTTTGTTTATTTGTTACAATATAGTAAATAAAACCCGCTACTATTAATGTGATATTTATATTCGAACAATTGCAAATGGCTAATATTGCGTTTGAAAAAAGTTATGTTAGCGTTACGCTTATTATCTTACAAGACGTGAGCTAAAACAATTGGCACGAATAACTATTCAAAATAAAAATAAAAAATGCAAAACAAAGAATTCTGAGAATCATTCACACGTATCCTTCGTCGTCGTTAGTTACCAATGATCTTTTTAATTAAGACGATCCGTCAGTCACTGCCATATTTAAAGGATAGGCAATCCGCCAACGTTGTATGCCAAAGTTCTTGTTTTTTTATAAAACAGCTTTTTGTTTTTATATAATATGTTTTTATTTCTACCATTTGCGGATGTTGTTATTGTATTTGTTTGTTCCGTAGATTAATTTATGCATGTATCATACATAAATAAAGTACTTATAACATTCATCTTATATACAATATTTAGAGATTGTTTATGAACCAAATTAGTAAAATAAATCGCTTATAAAAAAAACTTTGTTTAATGTGTGTTATGTGAAAAAAAGAAAAATTGTATCGGAAAGTATAAATATAGTTACCAAATAATTAATTTCTTTATTAACATATAGATACCTACTTGAAACAGTAATTAATTATTATTGCTTTTCTCATAAAAATAACATTAAATAAGTTAAAAAAATGTATTCGATTCTATAAAAAATAAAAGGTTTGCGTTTTAATGTAATTAATAAGTTTAAAAATTTAAGATATTAGATTACAAAATTATTTTGTTACAGCGCCTGATAAATATTTATTAGCATAGTTTTTTAGCATCATTTTTGTAGACTGTTATACTTTGAATGCCCTCGAATTGAGGTAGATCAATACTTCCTCTTAGCTAGAGAAGTAACCCTTGGCAGATCCGTTTAGGAGCTAAATTTGTAGTGTATTTATTTATGTTTTGTGAAGCTAATTTATGTACACTTATGAACTTATATATGCATCTGAACTATATAATACAATAACATAAATATGTATAAGTGTAGTTATTTTTTTTTTACAAGCGAATCTATCTATTCCTAAAATCACGTAAAAAATATTTTACTGTAATTATGTTGAGGATTCATGACAGGGTAAGGCTAAGGCCGCATTGTAAAATCACATGACGCCATTTTAATTTTCGAAAATTGCGGTGGTGTGATTCAAACTATTTATTTTTACTGCACCAATTTATATTTGCAAGTAATTTTATATAGATTAATTATATCATTACAAGTGATACATATATATTTCATTACAAGTGTTACATGTGGTTAAGATATTTTACACCAGTTTATTCGATATTATCGAACAATCTGTGCCTAAACATAAGCCTACTTCTGTTAGATATCCAGCTTGGTTCAAACGAAACTTAATTAAAATACTTTCGGAAAAAGAGAAACTACGTAAGAAACCTGGCATATACAAAAATCCTAGGGATGAACTAGAGTTTCAAATTATTCGCAGTCGCTGTTATAATCTTTTTGAATCGTGTCTAAACGAGTTTAAGCACAATGCAGAATATAATATTTCCAAAAACCCACAAGCTTTTTGGAAATATTTTAAACGGAAAAGAAAAACGAATCTTCTCTACCAGCATCTATGAGACTGAGCAGTGACGTAGCAAGCACTGGGACTGAAATAGCTAATCTTTTTGGTAATCATTTTTCATCCGTCTATACTGAAACGATAAACTACACGCCAGTGAACCTGCAACAAAATTACAACATTTTACAGTTAAATAAATTTAAATTTCTCGAATCGGATATTATTAAGCGAATCAAAACATTGGATCCCCAAAAGGGAGCTGGACCAGATGGCCTTCCTCCCATTTTTGTTAAGCGCTTTGGCTTAGGATTGGCACTTCCATTGATGTTTATATTCAATCGTTCCATTGATGAAGGTGTTTTCCCCGAAGAATGAAAAAAAGCGCGAATCGTGCCAGTTTTCAAGAAAGGTGACCGCATGAATATTATAAATTACCGTCCTATATCCATTTTGTCTTGCTTTTCCAAATTATTCGAAAGTCTTGTGTATCCCTTGTTAGCCAAACACCTTGATAATTTCCTTACTAGCTCTCAACATGGATTCAGAAATGGCTTTTCTGTACAAACGAATCTATCCAATTTCACATCTGATCTGCTATCGGAGGTTGACAAAGGACAACAAGTTGACACTATCTATACTGACTTTAGTAGTGCTTTCGACAAAGTTGATCATCGTCAACTTGTTAACAAACTCTCGCAGTATGGTATAGGATCCACTCTAACTAATTGGATTAAATCTTATCTTGAGCGGAGATCTCAGACAGTTGTTGTAAATGGCTTCGAATCTAGGTTGTATTTGGCCCAATCCGGTGTTCCCCAAGGATCCCATTTGGGACCACTGTTGTTTTTAGCTTTTATTAATGACATCACTAAGGTTATAAAAAATTGTTCGTGCTCGTTATTTGCAGATGACTTAAAAATTTACAAAACAGTAAAATCAGTTGATGACATTCAGTTAATACAGGATGACCTTAATAATATTACGAACTGGTGTGAAGTCAATAGTATGGCTCTTAATACTAACAAGTGCTTTCATATAAAATACACGAGGAAGAAAAAACTGCTTGTCTCCAGTTATTTTATTGATAATGTGACCTTAAAAGAGTTATCTGAGATAAGAGACTTAGGAGTTACTATTGACAAAAAGTTAAATTTCAAATCACACATAAACAATATTGTTGACAATGCAAAGTTCTTGGAATTCATTAAACGCAATACTAATGGATTTTCTTCCAGGACTAAAATTCTTCTATATAACGCTTTCGTAAGAAGCCATCTTGAATTCGCCAGCTTCATTTGGAATCCTTTTTACAGCTCAAACTCTCAACGCGTTGAAGGAATACAACGTGCATTTACTCGACATTTGGCCTTCCAAGCCAGTGGTTTCTCACACAGACAGCCATACAATCAGCGACTAGCTGAATATAAATTAATGTCTCTTCGCAATAAGTGGGATATTCTCGATCAATATTTTTTGCATAAAATTATACACAACAAGGTTAAGTGCTGCGACCATTTATATCGAATATCTCTTACTGTTCCTCGCAAACATCCCCGAAGTTACATAACAAAAATATTCCATACTCCTATCACGAAATCTCGTCTTGGAAAGCTGGCTCCGATAGTGCGCATATGTGCTCGACATAATGAATTGACAAAAGTTATACATGGCATTGACATCTTTCATGATAGCTTCATTACTTTTAAAAAAAGCTCATGGATCATTTTTTGTCAGCTAAATAGTGCGTTAAATTCCTGTTGCTTTTTGTTTTTTTTTGTTTTTCTGTTGTATTATTTAGTTATTATGTTTATAAACGATGATAGCATAGGTCAATAATCTTTTTTTTAATTGTATAATACATTTTAATTTCAACTTTTAAAAAAACATGTTGACACGATACACTGTGAATGTTATGTACACTTGTAATCGATGTACATATCAGAAGTTGTTTTTTTTTTGTATGTTGTGTAAGCCATCAATTAATATGTATATTGTTAGTGTACTTATTAAATAAATAAATAAATACAATAAATCAAAAATAAACCTATATATACAATTTTTGGTAGTTGCTATTACTAAGGCAGTTATTTGCACACACACAGTTCCGTTCATGCTATTAATCCGAGTACGGAATTTTGAACGTATTTTTATACTTCGACTTTATAATACTTTATTATCGACCGACGTTGATGAAGACAACATAAGCGCTTATTAAATATGACTACATATCTGTAGAGAAAGGACATCTCAAGTGAGTGACTGTAATTGATGAATCTTCTATTAGAAATTATCCTCCATAAGAGATCAGCGTTCGGGATTTTCCACCTCTTCATCTTTTAAAAGTCAAAGATTTATAGAGGTTTTATTATCATAAGTCATAAAGTACTATTGATATAAACTAGTGGGATTAAAAAAAAATGAAATTTAACCAAAACCTAGGACGTTAAAATCATGTTTTAAAAACACATTCGCCTGTGAATGCCATTTATAAAGAAATTCGTTATCATAGAAATAGTTTTTATGATAACTATTATTAAAAACATGAATTGAAATTTTGAGAACTGCTACACCGCTTTATTTGGTATTTATTACCAGCTATGATACTCGTAATTTTAGGAAGAGTTTGAAATATTTTAAATTTATACCTTAGTAGAGACTAACCGCCTTATTCATAAACTTTATTTAACTGGTGATTAGTTAAACAATATTTTGTCTTCCTCTTTCGTATGTCAAATCAATAATGACGGAAAGAGACAAATCAGTGTTTAGCTAAACAGTAACTAAGAAACGTTTATAAATAAGGCCGTAACCCTCAATAATATAAAAAATAAAATGTCAATTTGACGTATTTACAAATCAGCGGTCTGAATTAATAAAATTACTGTTATAGCATATGTATTTTTAAGTCGTATACTTAATTAAGTTTATTTTATGTTTACTTTAAAA
Source organism: Nymphalis polychloros (assembly GCA_905220585.2). Taxonomy (NCBI): domain Eukaryota; kingdom Metazoa; phylum Arthropoda; class Insecta; order Lepidoptera; family Nymphalidae; genus Nymphalis; species Nymphalis polychloros. The sequence continues at coordinate 6,583,523 of HG992245.1, read as the reverse complement.
TCATATATTGATCATGGAAGGGGACACTTTACCGGGAAAACGTCGTTTACCGAAACTAATGGCTTGTATGACACAGAATAGTCTTGAAAATCTAAGAAATAGAGCCTTGTTTAGTTTAGATGCATTAGACGCTAAAGGAATCCGAAGGTAAATCCAAAGGTCTTTAATACATTAACATATCCTTTACATTTACTTCCCGTTTTAAGATTTATGTAAATGTATTATGTACAATAAATTTTGTTTTGTCAATTAGACGAAAGTTACCACTACACGAATGCCTTATTTTGGAATTGAGAGAAAGCGGATTTTCTGAATCCTCGGATTACCTACAGGACCTTATTTATGACAATATACAGCTTTTGGCGGAGGATGACATCGGTATAGTCGTGGATCTTAAGAAGAAGGAGGATTATCTTGAACATATTTGCGCAGGCTTAATTAATGCCGAAAAATATCGTGACAAAGGTTATACGAAAAGATTACTGGTTTCTTCAAAATTATAATTTTTTATTTGATGTTTTTGAATCATATTGTACATATAGTAAGTAATTAATTACATAAGGTAAGTAACATAATCAGCATAATATTTAAGTTAAAATAGTTTTCTATTGTAAAATAGAATAAAAGAAAACGAAAAACAGACAAATAATAATACAAACTTTAATGCGTAACAAAATAAGGCTTAAAATATAGGCTAGCTATTGTTATACAATTATTATAAGCCTGAAGGGTCCTTCATAGATCATGCAGAAATAATACGATGAAGTCAATAATTTGGTGCGAAATTAAAGTTTTATAACACAATATCTAAATACAAGCATTTGCCAATGAAATCGTTGCTATGGAATTAGTTATGTTTCCGTACATTAAACTCCATATAAATATAATTGAAATATTATTATTACCTCCGAGTAATTTAGTTGGACATAGAATTAATTTTAAGGTTAAGAATGCGAGTATGTGGTCAAAGTTAAAAATACTGGAGCTATAAAACCTGTTTATGTAAATTTAATGAAGATATAATAATAATATTTAAATTTTAGGCACTGTTAATCTTATGATAAGAACTGGCTCGAGTTGTCTAAAAATTCCAATGAAAAAAGTTTAATTGTTATGAAAATGTAATGAAAAAAGTTTTATTATAATGTTTATTTTTTTATTCTTTTTTGCTTAGAAAATACGAAGAAGGAATGTTTAGAACTGTTACGCCTCGCATTATATTACTCTGAAAAAGGAAAAGGAATTTTGTGGCTTGCTGAGAAATTTTTTTTAGCATCTATAGCTGTTTCAAGTCAATATTTAATAGACGGAGGGCGGCAGAAAGGTTGTTGTAAATATCACTACGCTTGCTTCTTACTTGACAAATGTGAGTTAAAAACAACAATGCGTTATCGATTTAATTTAATTTAATAATACTTTATATGACAAACTAAATTCTTTTTTACTTAAAATCTTTGAATGTGTTACTAAAATTTCATTTTAAAACTAATAAAACATATTTTTTTATATGAAAACAAGTTATACTGGTAGGTAAGTTACCGCAGAGTTGATTGTACGTTATTGCTGTTATAAAGCCATAGAAAAAAAGTAGTTAATCACGACGTTGTAAACTATTGAACTACGCAGTATTTTTAAATATTCACGTGGAATACATAAACGAATATTCTGGACTTACAATATAATTCAACAAGTTTTATTTTTTTTTGTTTTTAATTAAGAATGTTATTAAACTTACAATTTTGGTTTGATCTTATGGTATTTGTATCATCATCATCATCATCATCATCATCATCATCATCATCATCATCATTTGTATGCATACATATTATAGTACAAATATATATTACATATATCAATCAAATAGTTCCAGATGCAGACACCGAAGAACCTTTTGTCATCCTCACCGAAGTCAGAGATAGTGCTATCGGAAAGGTACGAGAATGTCATATGAATCGTTATGTTAAATATACCAACTTTTAAGCTTTACAGTACAGACCAACAATTGTATTATAAATAAGAAAGTCCGTTTTAATTACTTTTGTTGGTCAAATATCTATTTGATAGTTTTTTCACCAACATAATAAAAGTCACAACGAAGAATACAATTATTGTCAATTATTGTTAGGGTAGGTACCACCCACTCATCAGATATTCTACCGTAAAATAGCAATACTTGCTATTGTTGTATTTCAGTTTGAAGGGTGAGTGAGCCAGTGTAATTACAGGCACAAGGGGCATAACATCTTAGTTCCCAAGGTTGGTGGCACATTGGCGATGTAAGCGATGGTTAACATATCTTACAATGCTTATGTCTATGGGCGTTGGTGACCACTTACCATCAGGGGGACCATACGCTAGTCCACCTTCCTATGCCATAAAAAAAGCAAGCCAGTCTAACAATAAGCTTTTCTAGGAACCGTACTGTAAGGAAATATTTAATTTAGGCACTTAGTAAACAAGATTTATTTGCTCATTTGCTAAATAAAAATTACAAACAGGACTGGCTTCTCAACGAATCTGATGAAGGTGGGCAGGAAGTATCGTCCGAAACTGTGTTCTCGGTGACTGCAATACAGTTACATCGAGTACTACTTAGTAAAGCACGATTATCGCGAGATATCGATCCAGCGAAATCGGAGAGACTATCGCGACTCGCTGAACGTAGAGCCAGAGATGGTAAGCACTTATTAAAAACTAAAAAATAAGTCAAAGGAACATACATTTGAAAATGTTTATATTTCTTAAAGCAAAAGATACGCCAAAAACAGCTGAGGCTATAATAGAAATCGGTATAAGTCAATTGATGATGAACAACTTGAACAATGCACATAAAACATTTCTACGAGCTCTTTATATTTATGAACAAAGCGGCGACGTCAAAGGCTTATGTGAAACGAAGATGCATTTAGCCGCCGTTATGCAAAGGTATCGCATTGCTGCTATTGAATTGTCACTGATCACTAATCGTGTACGTGTAATATTTAGATTTTTTAAAATGATATTGTCAATATTATTATTTTTATAAATATAAAATAGGTAGACAGACTGGCAAATGAGCCGTCTGCCTACCTATTGCAAATCAAAAAATAAACTATTATTGATCTCATTATAAAAAAGATAATATTTTATATCCAATTAACAAGTGCCAATAATAAAGTCACTATAATTGAGATCAAATTCGATAATAGTGTATAGTCATAAATATTGGGACTTATTATATGTTAGTAATTAATAGGTGTTTCATAGTTAGTAGGTAACTAAAATTTAATTTATACATTGAATCAAGGAAACAGAACATACCCAACAGTTTTCGATTAGTTAAAAATGTTATTTTTTTCTATTTCTATTATAAGCAAATTTGTTGATTTCGAATTCTACATATTATTTAATTGACGTGGATAGAACAATATAATATGTATTTATTTGTCATGGGTCATGTGAATATTTAACATACATAAATGTTTTAATTATTTACTAACGTTCAATAGACTAGGTGAGCACGAAGCGGCGGCTAAATTACTTACGGAAATGGGCGCTTTAGCAATGGAAAACGGTCTCCGGAGACAGCTTGGTCGAGCCTTACATCTTCTAGGAGAGCTGCATTTGAGACGAGAGAGACCTGAACTTGGCACACAACATCTTACTGAAGCGTTTCAGTGCTTTATGGGATTAAATTGGCAAAATGTATTTGATTGTTTATTTTACAAATAAATTTTAGGTTGTATAATATATACCGTCTATGTGTAGCTTTGGGAGAATTTTATTTTAAAGTATGAACAAAATGTATTACATAGTAACGTAATTATTTTAGCTTAAGTGTGAATTATTTTTTATGCTAATCTCGTTTTATGATGCAGTGATTCACATTATATTATTTTTTTTATTTTTGTCTGTATGTCTGTATGTCTTCTTATAACTCAAGAACGGCTTGACCAATCTTGATGAAAATTGGTACACACAAAGAACATGTGATGGCGCAAATATAAGATCGGTAAACCCTATGGTATCTTATGAAAAGTAATTTCAAATCGTTAATTACGTATTTCTTTACCAGTAGCATATGTGTGTGTGTGTGTGTGTGTGTGCGCGCGTGTGTGTTATTATAGTAATATAATAATGTATTAAATTTTTATTAATTATACGTGGGTGAAGCCGCGGGGCACAGGTAATTTTATATAAATGTTTGTTGAAATGTTAAATTGAGGTACGTTTAAAACAACCGCCGATCGAGTTGACTGAATAAGCTACATTTTATAAAAGTAAATCATACAACTTTATTACTAATATTATTATAATTAAATCAGAAAAAAGAAACTTAAGAAACTTTCCTTTTTATAACATTACAGTCAATTATTTTCGCTTTTATCATCAAATACGTCGTTGTGTTTGTCATATCCCTGATTTAATTCTGATCGATTATGACAGTTTATGTACTCAGTTAATAAGTAGTTGAGCCTAATTTAAGTTTTTTTTATGTTTCTACTCAACTGTTTAACAGCCGAAAGAAAAACTAATAAAAAAGGATAAAGATACGTCGAGTGAGCTAGATGTTATATACAAAACTGATACCATAGAAATATATGAAGAAGAAGCGGAACAATCGAGACTGATGATGGCAATATCAGCTGGTATAACATTTATAAATATATTAATATATACATATATGTATATAAGCGTTTACGATGCCTTATGTTATTTTATTTGACGTAGGTAGGTAGACTAGCAAATGGGTCACCCGATAACAAGAGGTCATAATCATTTTCATTGTAAAAAAAATGCCTATACCTTACATCCCCAATGCGTCACCAAATTCGGGAACTAAGATGTTATGCCCGTTGTGCCTGTAATTACACTAGCTTAATCACCCTTTAAATCAGAGCACAACAATATTAAGTATGTTAGTTAGTTGTTAGTGGCAGTAGTATATGTGATGGTTCAAAGCTATACCACCAAGTAATAATAATGTCCTCCAGACCGATTTCGGCCACGGCGGCCATTCTCAAGAGAGATTAGCCAACTGCGCAGGAGATATTATAGTGCACAAGTGTGTGCGCAAACACAGGTGCACTCTCTGTTCCCTAACTCTCATAACCCGATGGGACGGCAATCCGGCACGACCAGAAACAGTTTAGGCGCAGGACCAACGGCTTAACGTGCTTTCCGAGGAACAGGAGTGTACACACTTCCAACTTCCAGACTCCGTGCTGCTACTGAGAATTTTCTGACAGATAAACCTAATAATTGGCCCGACCTGGGAATTGAACCCAGGACCACCGGGCCTTATAACTAGCCTCTTCTGCTGCTGCTTTGTGTCGTATGTAACTTTAATTTGTTTTTATCATTTTATGACAATTATTCTATTATATTTTACTAGCTTTTCCCCGCGACTTCGCCCGCGTTTTTGGGGAGGGGCAGGTTTTAGGTATCAAAAAATAACCTACCTCTGCCCTTCCTTAGGGTTCAATCTTACTTCGTGCCAAATTTTATTAAAATCGGTTCGGTGGTTTAGCCGTTGAAGTGTTACAGGCATACAGAAAGAGTTACTTCCGCGTTTGAAGTATTAAATATCCGATAATTTAAATTACAACAAGGATGATTAACTTAAAAAATAACATTTAGAGTTATTGTGATGTGGACTTTGTATATGGCAGTTTAATAATAATTGAATGTTGTTTTTATTTCCTGGGCTAAAGTACTATATATGGCCTTGGGTAGATTGTATTTAAATCTATGCATAAGTTTCAATGTGATGCGAAAGATTGATAGGCAACAACTTTCTGTAATTATTCTTTGCCTCTATCAGAAAATCAACTAGTATTTTTTTAATAATATTTTGATTTTACAACAATAATCCAAATATATAAAGGATTTCAAAAATCCTGCGCAAATAGTATATATATATAATATTTATTTATAGCTATTTGTTGTAAATAGTTCGTTACTTAAGTTACCATTTGTTTTAGGTCAAGAATTAATGGCATCCTTTTTTAATTTGATAAGAGAGTCTGGTAAATGTTCCGTTGCAAAAATAAAAATGATTGAATGGAAATTATCCCGTTCTGGTTGGTGGGTCACTAAGCAACATCACGAATTAGTTCCTTGTATGTGTCCTATCCACAGTCGAACACCACTGGATGTATTGCAGTATGTATCAATATTCGGAAATATTCGTTATTATATTACTAAAAGTTCTGATTTTTTAAATAGAATTGAATTTTAAACAAATGTTCGCTCAAATCGGCTCCAGTCCAAATTAAACAATTTGATCAAGGTGAAGTGAAATTAACTCAGGAAATAAGGAAATTGGAAGGCGAAGATCTTTGCCTTTACTTTTTCTTAGTGTTGTATTTTTACGGTAACAGGTTCAGAATTGTGTTAATACTATGGACTTCAATTTTTTTATTAAATTATTGTTTTAAAATATTTTATGAGCTAATCTATAATTAGGTAGCTAATATTTTATCTAAAATTTGTTTTAGAATTCATCTTAATAAAAAAAATATGATGACAGATAATTCAGACGCTGAAGCATTATTAGGACGAATAGATACTGTTGAAGATATAAGAAAACTTCGAAGTAGTATTTATTAATTCTTATGATATAAATTTGTTCTTCTGTTTAATAAAATAATGCATATTATTTGTTATTTATCATTTATTGCTTTATCTTTATACTCGTAATATACATGCAATTGACTATTTAAAACACGTAAGTTTTTTTTATATAGGCTTACGCTTGACCACAATTACACCGAATAGTATTGATGCAACCCAAGATGTCGCGCTTGCCTAGATAACAACACATCATTGCTAAAGCAAATAAAATAAAACTACATTTGTCGGTAGTACCTCCTTCGATCCCATGAATAAATTCTGCCACCTTTGATAAGTTATCATTCTTAGAAATTAAATTAAAAATAATTTAGTCAGTACTGGTATCACAATATAACTCTAGATATTGTAAAAATGTGCACACAGTTACAATAAATATTCTTTGTTTTAAAAGGTTTTTGTACTATATTGGTACAGTTGTTTAGAATGCCTTTGTTGTCCTCTTGCGGGGCTCCAAGCGCACCTTAAATCCTTCAGCACGCTTCAAAATAATATCGGCTTGAAGTCTGAAGTCAGATTCCTTAAGGTCGGAGTGGACACGGAAGTTTCTCAGGATAGTTGAAAGAATGATCTTCAACTTCAACATTGCGTATTTACGACCTATAATACAAGATATAGTGAAATAACAACAAAAACAAATTAAATAATAAATAAGTATTTAACATGAGTTTATAGTGTATGATAATGTTTATTATATTGTTTTCTATCTTACCGACGCAGCTTCTGGGTCCGGCAGAGAAAGGTACGAAAGCGTAATAATGACGATTAGCAGAGCGCTCTGGCAGGAAGTTGTCAGGGTCAAACTTGGTGGGATTAGGATACACGTCTTCGCGACGATGTAGTTTGTAGGTTGCAATAACAACTGTAGCACCCGCTGGTATTTTCTTGCCATTAGATGCTATGAATTAAAATAATAAATGTTATTAATAAATAGTAATTGTATTAATTTTCCTGAATCTGTTTCGCAGAAGATTATTTAACTTACGCATTGTAATGTCTTGATTTAAATGACGAGCAATAATTGGTACTGGAGGGAAAAGTCGAAGGGTTTCCATTAGACACCTCTCCAAATACTTCATCTCTAAAGTATCCTGGAAGGTGGCTGGGCGGTCAGAGTCACCGAAAATTTGGTCTAGTTCTTCAACAACTTTGTCTTGGATATCTTGATGAATTCCCATTAAGGACAAGAAGAAACTGCTGCCAGCAGCTGTTGTGTCGTGACCCTAAAAAATGTTGTGATGTTAAAAATTAGTGCCAATAAAAATTAAAGAATTAATAATTAATACATATTACATAGTCTAGGTACCTCAAACATGATAGTGTCTACTTGTTCCTTGATTTCTTCATCTGTAATTACAACTCCACCTTGAGCACTTTCAAGAAGAAGGTCAAGGAAAGCAAGACGTTTCTTCTGACCAACATCATCATCAACGTCTAAATCATCTTTAAGTCCAGAAGATTGTCCAAATGATAGCCCTTCAACTGATGTAACTTTTGTAGGTACACCATCCTTAGTTTCCGAAACATCTGAGCTTTCTACGATGGTTGGTTTTTTGCCAGACTGGAACTCTTCCTTCTTCCTTTTAATTACCTTAAATTATGACAAAAACATAAAATCATTTATTAAATATGATTTCTTTTATTTCAAGATTTATTTTATTACTTAATACACTTACTATATAAACATTTACAGGTAAATAAAAGAAGTACCTTTTTGGTCAAACCGTGAATAACATCGAGAAGTTTGTGCTGCAACTTCGCATACTGAGTGAAATTAAACAACAGGTCAGGTCTCAGCCAAATTTTAGTATGTCTCAAGTGCAGGATATCACACATTTTCATGACTGCCATGGCGTATTCAAATCCGCTCTGGTCTTGGGTACTTTTGTTAACACCCATAGCAGTTTCTGCCGACAAAGTTGTATTAATATAATTAAAATACCTACAACTGATTAAGTAATGGTTAGGTATTCTTATATAAAAACGTAATACTAATAATAACCTTGACTAAATTTAACTTTTCGTAATCATTATAGTAATGGACAATTATACTTCGCCTACAGATGGTGATTATAGCCCATTAGTATTACGTGTGGCTGTGTGGGGTCGCTAAACTTGACACTCAATGTACTAACTTTTCCTTATGTCATCATGGTGAGTTAAACTACTTGATGTACTCATGCGATACGTTATGCAGTAAGGCCGATTTTGAAATACACGGATTATATTATTATATCGATGTTAACTCTAAATGATAATGAGATAAGATTATCTTGCTCAAGAATTACACTTAAGAGAGTCATGTCTGAAATGATTTCTCAGTAAATAAGATACGTCATGGAACATTAATACAGGTATAAAAATAAACTAGTTTTAGTGATTACAATAATTTGCCGGAACGGAAGTTTTCCATACAACATTCTAATCCTATGAATACGGATAGTTAATTTATAGACTAGTAATTTTGCCTTGTTTTGCAAAACATTGATGTGATGTAGTGGGGTAAATTCTCAAGAACAGTTCGTTGGAGCATGGCGGTCAGTGTTGATAGTTACTCGCAGACGTGACTTGGTGCATAAATTGTTTTTTATTACGAACGTATTTCGTAGCCAATCCTTGAGATACAGATCAATATGACGTCAAAGAATATGTAGGCTAATTTTTTACTGATTTATCCTTATTTTTTTCTCACTAAATTATAAATATTTAACCAATAACCTTTTCCTTTTCTGTTAAGGCAAAAATACAGTTCTATGAAATATTAATTGCTCAATTTTTATTGATATATAATACACTTAATCAACATCGAAGATAACGCCCAACCGAACACGAGTATTAATACGTGAGATTAAACGTTAAATGTTATTAGGAAGATAGAGTTATTATTTCATTTTTACTTATTCGATAAGAATCTATGCGATATGATTTTATTAAAATCGATACGATCTAAATTAAAAAAAGTTAATGTTATAAAAAAACGGCATCACTGTAGACAAATAAGACATTTGCAATTATTTTAAATTTCATTTCTAAATTTGTAAAATACGCGAAATTATCTTTGCAAATGCTAATATATTAACTATATTTTTAAATGGATCATATAATCGTTGAATATGTATCGGAAATATCAAAAAAAGGAAAGATTTAAAGACTAAGATATGTTTTCCGAATGCTTGTCGGTTTCTATATTTTATATCTAAAGTCCGTAAGAAGGAAATCACGAATGTATGCTCGTAATTAATAGACTTTAAACCTCGGGATTTAATGAATGCATTTAATTAGACCTTGTCTTTAAGTATTTTCTGCAGTGTTATTTAACCTTATTAGTAACATCATTCCAAGATTAAGTTGAAGGTGGCATATGAGATGTCAACAACTTCCTTAGTGCAGTATCCTTGCTTCCGATCGATTAGTCATATAATAGAATACAAAATTTTACATGGAAAGATATTCTTTAAATAAAATTTACATTAGTTATATTTTTTTGAAAATCGAATAGAGTATAAGGACGAAATCCATAATAATATATATTTTGTCTTAGTACTTTGATTTATTGAACTCGGCCAAGGTCTAAATTATTATTAAAAACTGACCTTGAATCTGGACTTTTGGCGTCGATTTGCATTTTACTGCTGCTCCTATTAATTTATTTATTAGTTGCATATTTATCAAGTTTGACATTTTAAACTTACCAAGAAGGATTTCCACTGTACATTCGCTCATGTAATCGTGACAATCGAAGGATCCCGATTCTTTCTTCAGTTTATTGACGACGGCTCTGGAGTTGGCGTTGAAAAGATCGATGAAGCTTTTAAGTACATTTAAATGGAAAGTAGGAGCGATCAATTTTCGGTGAGAACGCCATTTCTGACCTAAAATAAAAATACCAGAGTCAGGAAAAGTTAATAAGGCTTAAATTCGCATGTAATGCATCTGCTGTATTAGTATTCAATTGAAACGTCGTAATGTTTTAGAATGTAGGCTATCTTTACTACTTACATATATATTTAGTGTGTGGTGTATTTCGCTAACGTTTTGTATATATTGCGCAATATTAAGTTCTTGAAATTATGCAAAAAATATTATTTCGCTGAGTAATTTCGTTATAAAAATAGCTGACTATTTATAAAAAAGTAATTCAACTAACAAAAACAAAGACCTTACCCTAAATGATATTATTTAGTGAATGCTATTCGAATAAAGCAAATGTTTTAATTTTTACGACATTCAATTATTTGCTATTGAAAATATAATTGCAATATTATTACCTATATATATTAAATATTGTCTAAGTAAATGGTTTTACGAAATTGATAGTAGAGTTTTACCGGTACTGATGAGAAGGCCGTTTCCTAGCCAAGGTTTGAAAAATCTGTAATCTTCAGCTTTGTCAATGTGCACATGGCTGCTGAGGATGACTTCAACATCACGAGGGTCGAACAGGAACACTAAAAGCCTGGGTCCGATCCAGATCTTGACAGCATTTTCGGCATTGTACTCATCGCCTCTTGCCACGACACGTTTGAAAATATCTGTACAATTAATTTAAAATATTTATCATCTTTACGTTGGGATTTTTAATGTAATATTTTAATAATATATATATCTCGGTACAAAAAGCTATAAAATTTTAATGTTCGTTCTTCAATCGTAATAAATAATAAAAAAGGGATGTTAAATTATTTCCTTTTACAAATTAATAAGATGTATAGATAAGAAATATTCGTAACTTACATAAAGCATTTATATTATAAAAATAAGATATTTATAGGTCACTAAATACTAAGAGATAGCATGTATTTAGTCAGATGAATATAAACTACTATGAGTTAAACATTTCTCAAAACGTGGTTTTTTTCACTTACCGTCTGATCCTCCAGTGAATTCCAGAGCATTTCCGATGAGTGGTAAGCCTTTCGGTCCGGCAATTTTTTCCGCGAGTTCGTATAAATGTCTTCTTGACATGCGCCAGTATGCATACCATAGAAGGATTGCAGGTACTAACAGCACATAGAACAAACTGGTGGCCGCCCACGTGCTGCCACTAGCGACGGTCTCAGTGGCCGCGTAACTCATTTTGATAATGTTTTTCTGTTAAAATATGGAATACTGTACTCTTTGTTTACATAGGCTAATACTCTAATGATCTTTCTAAAGTTACATTTTGATGAATAATATTACAATTTCTAATTATAAACAATCGTTATAAACAATCGTTATAAACAATCAGCTTAAAATTTGCATATCAATACATTTGTTTATGTGTAAAATATTCAACAGTTTTAATTTGCGATAGATTCAAGGTATTAATAATAATCAATCAGATACTAAATAAACTTAAGTAATAAATATCTTACATATTTATTACATCTACAGTATAAATATATTGATTGGTTATTAATGATTCAACACATTAAACTTATACATCGCACAATAATAAAGTATAATAACTATATTGTCGAGAATCGAATCTTCACTTTCGACATTGATATTATTTATATTTCTTAAATGTACCTTACTTTTTCGATAATATTGAAACCATGGATTAATAATCAGCCAAAATCTTGCAACATTTATCTGAGACGATTAAATTGGCAAAAAATATAAAATATTGCATTACAATACATAGTTTATGCAAAATTTTTATAACTTTAAATTAAATTACATTATTCGCTAATGATTACACTTAACAATATATTTATTAATAAAGTCAGTACATTTAATAAAGAAATCTCATTCTTATGTATTTTTTTATACTATTTAAAAATGTATCTTTAGTTGAATAATATGACTAATGAATATAATATATTTTAATACGTTAGCATATATACAAATCTTTATATCTCAAAGTACACGAGGCATGTAGCAAATACATATTCATAAATATTTAATCGCTTCTAAATTAATATGTATGAGAATTAAATGATGTAAGAAAAACTTGTGTGATGAACTTGAAAAAAATACGGTGTGATGAGATTCAATAATTTACTACAAGCTATATACGAGCATAGTTATGATAAGGAAAACCCAGGTCCAAAATGTTTTAAATAATTCCGAAAATAATTCTTATAAAAAATGCTTATACATTTTTCTCAAGGTTACAACCTCTAACATAATATTTGAATTAATAAATACCCTTCCTAGACCAAGCGTACATATTATTTATGCTTCATTATATAAGAATGGAAAATTTTGATATTGAATCTTCGATTGAAACAATGAAACCTGTTATATTTTCAAACGATGGTATATGAAGCTCGAATACATTCGATTTTTTTTTTTAAAATAATTATGACAAAGTCTATAACTTAGTTAAAAGACATAATATCTTTTAAGGCCGTATCAACCTTTTCGGTCGGAAATATAAATATAAGAATTTTGGCATTTCTTGTTAATAGCTCTATATCCTAATTCTTTTGTTCTAGTTTCATTTAGTACTCATTTATATAATGAGATAATAAATAATTAATATTTTTATATTCATGTTTTTTTTCATAATTATTAACTAATTGTATATTATAATATTAATTAATTAATTATTTTAATTTATACGTATGATTATAATATTTTGAAAGGATTTTATAAATTTTATATATGTATGTGTTTTACGCATGGTTTTTTTCTAATATGATTAAACTTTTTTTTTAAATATAGTGTAATATTAATACAAAAAGAAAATAATATTTTAAAAATTACATTAATTAATGAAAGTTATAAGATACTAGAACTCAAGACAGAGTCTGAGTTTACGTACATTTTAATCTCATAATGTTGACAAGATATTTTTGTTGGTATGGCAAGTATACATTATCGGTTATATTATTTTTTTATCTTATTATTTGTATTTCGAATAATTGATCGCAAAAAAACACAAAATAACATGTCAATAAACTATTTACCTTATCGATCGAACCTGGTCATCTTATAAAAACATTTAACAAAATTAACCACCACCTTTATATATAGAAACTATCCATTATTATTAAAATTTGAAATTTGACACATCACTCTTATAAAACGTTTTATAATCCCTACCTTTATGTCCGGCTCTCAAAGGCCAATCACTACTAAGCCCTTTATTTTGAGTTCTGAGGGGCGCGTATCACGCGTTCCGACTATTTACAAAAGTCCCGCGCAACCACCTATATACACACTCTTGACGTCACGAATACGACATTGTGGCATAATATCTGTTCTATTCGTATGCGAATGTTACAAACTTTTTGCGTGGGTCAGCTTAAAAAATAACTCACATTTATTATGTACTGAATTTAAACGTATATCTAAATAAAAATCACTGTTATGTATAAAATAAATTAGACACTAAAATAAGAAAATTTGATGCAAATAAATGACGTCGACTGCACTTTTCCGCACCACTTATGAGGTAATTACTTATTGGCGTATATGGCGTATATGGCGTATTTTTTTTTAATGTTATTTCCCTAGTAGCCATACTCCACGATCTATTGTGATAAAGAAAGTTTGATCAGATCGTATCCTATTGATTTACATGGCCGGCAACGTACCTGCAAGCCCTCGGGTGTTGCAGATGTCCATGCGCAGTTTTAGTAACTTTCCACCTCGTTTGCCCTCTCTTATATAAAAAAAAAATAGGAATAGGTTGTTTTCATCTGAATGTTATTATAATAGATAATTGTCTAATTCTACTTTAACAATTATTTCTTCATCTTCACTTTTTTCTCCTTTCTGAATTTCTGTACTCTGTTCTAAGAAAAGGGATGCATCAATTGTCTCTTCATTAATATCATAAATATTTTCATCTCTTGTATTTGATTCAATATTGGAGCAAGTCTGACCCTGACAATTGATAAATACTGGCAGACAAAATAATCCCACTTTTTTACAGCCACAATTCTTACTAAAATCCGTCTTGCAGTTACAAAAAATAGTATTCAGCAGTTTTTCTGGAGTAGGCGGGAGTAGGGTTTGAATTGGCTCCAAAAAATTATCTGTTAATTTCCAACCCCATTCTTCTGGGTTCAGCTCATCGCCTAGCCATATTTGAACTTGATAATATACACATACAAGTGTTGAAAGGCAGAAGCAGATGTTGAAGGTAGACAAGACAACTGTACTGTTTTATTGTTCCATGCAGATTTTACAAATCTCAAATATCTATACTTGTCTATGGAATCAATCTTTTGGAGCACCATACATTGCAAGATGAAAACGAATTCCATTAGTAACTATGTCTTGTGTGTTCTTTCTAAATACTTCTGCGCAATCAATTAAATCATTAAGTTTTTTGAACAACTAAAATACTGCGGTTTTACTTCTTTTAAAAATTGCTTGCAAAAATTTATTGCATGTAAAAATAAAATATAAGCTTGATATTTTGGATATATGCAGTCAGACTTTGTGATGAATATATTGTTGATTGTACTTGAGCTTTTCAGGTTTCAAAAAGTAAATAATTTTATCAATTGGAGTCCGGGCAGTCAGTAGTATCAACAAATCACCATTTTCCCCAACAACGACAGTTGTGTTTGAACTTTTCAATTGTTCTATTGCTGTTTTGATTATAAGGAAATCAGCATCAGCTTGTTTTATTGGAATACTAGCAGCTGTAAATTCTTCACATAGCATTGAAATGAAGCGAGACTTATTGTAAGTATTTGCAAGAAATTGTTGTTGGTTTATTGGAACTTTCATAGATCGATCAAAATCGATATCAACAGATGAAGATGTTTTTGTAGTCCAACGACGTGGTTCTGCAGCTTTAATATTTTTTGTATGATCAGTATAACCATCAAATACAATCGTACAGACGAAGGTATTAGAAACTGACAGTATAGTCTTTTATTTTAAAATACTCATTCAATTTATACAAACTTTATTGTGTGAGTAACACAAACCAATAGTTTCTTATTTTCATTTATATTGAACGTCTGATGACGTCTATAGGCTGTATTTAAGTGGATATTATGTAGAATATGAATTTTCCAACTGTTGAGTCGTACGAAAAAAAGTGACTTAATAATTTTTGTAGAGAATTGTATGATCTACAACTTTTGTCTAATTTATTTTCACGATAAAACTTACTGTTTTTGAGAAAAATGGAAAAAAAACCTTAATTTTGTACGTTTGACCTTGGATAAAAAAATTGCAGAAGTAGGAGCGAATGGGATTTTTGACATTTTATTTATAATGGTGTATTTAACGTCTCTACCAATTTTCAGCTCTATGCGAATTTTTCCTAAGTTATAACTTATTTTTCTCTATTTTGACTGGACTATATCGCTTTATTGCACTCTGATTTATGAAAATTATCCGTACCTACTTGGTAAATATTCATAAAATACTAACAGAGTAGTGGAGACCTCTTGTAATCAATTAAGTTTAGTTTGATAAAGCTGTCTTTGCCATTTGCGATGTATTGCCACCGACTTGTCTCATTGTTTCGTCCATTTTTTTAAATGAAATAAAACAATTCAAACATTTTCAATGTTTATATTAGCATATTATTACAAATTATATCAAAAAAGCATTGAATAATATTCATTAATTCAATTTAATATATAGTTGAACTAACCTCGTCGCTTGCTCTTGAGGAATTTCCAAGGTCAATCCACACATTTTCTATACTATATTTTTTAAATCCACGTTTTATTCGTTGGAATTAGAATAATAAAGAAACAGGTTATACTTATGAAAATAAGTCAAAATGTTTAGGGTATTTTAGATACAATTCATTGAATTAACCTTGGGGTTGAAAATTAACAAATACTTTTATTAATTATCTATATATATATATATATATATATAAAAATCTTATATAGATATTTTATTGTATAGATGTTTTAATAGAGAAATTAATTCTTTTTTCCTAGTATTTTCCTATCCCATTTACTGATTGACAAAAAAGGCTTTCGTAGACTTTTTACAACAGGGTTCAATTCCCAGGTCGGGCCAATAAATAGTTATTATTGGGTTTTCTGTCAGAAAATTCTCAGTAGCAGCCCGGAGTCTGGAAGTTGGAAGTGTGTACACTCCCGTGCCTCGGAAAGCACGTTACGCCGTTGGTCTTGCGCCTGAACTCTTTCCGGTCGTGTCAGATTGCCTTCCCATCGGATTATGAGAGCTAGGGAAGAGAGAGTGCACCTGTGTTTGCGCACACTTTTGTGCACTATAATATCTCCTGCGCAGTTGGCTAATCTCTCTTGAGATTGGCCGCCGTGGCCGAAATCGGTTTGGAGGACCTGTTGTGTTGTTGTTAAAACAGCTTAATGCCAACTTACCTTGGCTTTTCCTTATGGGTGATTCTCCACCACCATACGGGTGGTCCAAGTGATGGATGTGTATCAAAACTTCTACCAAGGGTCGAGATGCTTTGAGAACTATTTTCTACTGAACGACAAGCATAGACTTAGTTTCAATAGAGATATTAAGATATAAGCTGTGGAATGTTGTACAAATACTTGACCATTAAGTTTTTCTTGGATACGAATTTGGAACGGAACGGAAGCAGGAGATCCATTTTCAGGCTTCTATAACTATACGATATCGTTTTTTATATTAAAACATAAAAGCGTATAGTTACGGCATTAATTAGACATGCACGAATAATAAATAAGGTTTTGTATGATTGTGTAGTATTAAACATTTAATAAAGTCGCTCCTAAATTAATTTCATAATTCGACTTTAAAATCTATATTTAGAGTCTGAAGTCAACCATCCTTGGGAGCGCATTTGCTGGGGAACTAGACAATCACCGTATCGGTGCTTAGATACTTACTAGCTTGATTGATGGGAGTGTGAAAAAATAAAGTTTCGATTCTTTTTTCTAGATTCGTCGCTCTAGCTCTTTTCGACAAAAACCTACTAATTATATAGTAGATCATATGAGCAGCTATTAATATTATACTAAAGTAGCCAAAATTGTTTTGATAGTCAACTTAATATGACAGTTTTCAAATTTTATTTTAAGTCCTTTAAGAAAATATAGAATAAAATCTTAAGAAATTAATTCAAAAGAGTTGGCATGGATCATACCAAATATAAAGGCCAAGATCGATATGACACTAGACCACTGCGGTATATTTTTTAGTTCAATGTTAAATTTACAAGATCACAGATAACATCGCAATAACTATGACTTATAAGTGTTTGATTTTAAGAATTTCGATCTAAGAGAATGAATATAATATTAATATTTACGAGGTTTATGAATTTGTACTTGGGAATTTTGTGACGTGATTGCACGATATATAATTAAATAAATATTCTCAGAAATTGTAGCTGCGTAAAATTTCCAACCCGATCCGATTGAAAAGTAATGTAAAATCTGTATATTACTTTTAGTACTTAACCAGTATGTTAATTGTTTCAACATTGATGCCTTTACGGAATTCTAGTTTCTTGGTAAAATAAATGGCAGATCTTCATGCTTGTTTATTTTCATCGACATAATGTTTAATATAATATTAATCTTATAAAATAAATTGTCCGTTGAATTTTGAATAACCTGTGATCTGTTAACGCTCCCACAAGTTATGAATTTTCCAAATTCGTAGAGGAAAATTTACTGTATTTACTTGTCCAAATAAAAAAAAAACGATCGCCTTGGTCATCGAGCCCCAATGGCCGAGTGGATAGAAGAAATAGATATAAAAGAAATATTACGGTTCGAATCCTGCATAATTGATTTTTCATGTGTTCATGAGTGTATGTACTTTGTGTTTGTAGTTTATTTCGCGCTCGACTGCGAATAAAAGAATAAAATTTCTTAAATTTTCAAGTTATAGTTTAATCGTGTTCAACACATTTTTATGTATGTTTTTTCCAAAATAAGAAATGACTTACATTATTTTAATGTAATTTTTAAAGCATGGATTAAATTCAATAACAATGTAATCGATCATTGATAATAATTCAAAATACTTAATTGAAACATTAATTCACTTAGCATATACTTATTAAAGTTATTTGAAATTCAATTTCATCATTTCAATGTCAATATATATTTAGCTTATTATTATTCTTTGTATAAGGAGCATTTTCAAGGGTCACGTGTATAATTATTGTGGATATAATGTATTAAATTAATGAATAACTTCATATCAAAGTATATTTGCTATTGCAACGTAATAATGTACATCATGTCATTCAAAGATCGTCAAGCACCAAGTCATACTGTATCAAAACCTGTTCAGTATTTACTTATAAGTTAGTTAATTTTTACGACAAGTGACGTAAATTTGTATTCAAAAAGTATGCACTTTTTATAAAAAAACACAAGTAATCATTATATATTTATAATATAGTTATATACCGGTTTTAATTTCGTATGGATCAGTGGTGGTTGCCCAGATTTATACTCGAAATCATTGATTCAGAGTTTAAGATTCTAACTTCGAACCATTCCATCACCATCACGGCTCAGCCATGTTAGTATTTGATGGTATTAAAACACTATACGAGTATAAAAAATATATTGACATATCATCGGCGAACTGAAACTAGAAATTTAGTAGTAGCTAAAAGGATGACAATTAAGAGAATACGTTTTGTTTATGATGTAGGATGTAACCCGGTACATCGTCAATGCACCAACAACTTTGGGACTAAGATATTATGTCCTTTATGCATTTTTTTTATGTAAGAGGAGGCAAACGTGCAGGATGCTCCTGATGGAAAGTGACTACCACCGCCCATGGACATCTGCAACATCCGAGGACTTGCAGGTGCGTTGCCGGCCTGTGAGGAAACAGTACGCTCTCTTCTTGAAGGTTGCAATATCATATCGGTTCGGAAAAGTCGCCGGCGAAAGCTGGTTCCACAGAGTGACTGTGCGATGCAGGAAATGCCTTAGGAAACGCTGTTGTGGATTTCCAGACATCGAGGTGGTGAGGATGATATTTTGAGTCCTGGCGCGAGGTCCGGTGGTGAAATTCAGGGGCCGGGACTAAACCAAACAACTCCTCAGAACACTCCCCGTGATATATGATGCAGAGTGACCCAACATCTCTACGCAAATCCAAAGGATCAAGCCGGTCGGTAATAGCTTGATCGAATTCGAATTGCTCTACGTTGAATGCGATCAAAAAGAAGCTGGTACTGGGGAGCTCCCGCCCAGAGGTGAGAGCAGTACTCCATGTGAGGCCGAATTTGCGCCTTGTAAAGATTTAGACGATGGGCCGACGTGAAATACTGTCGCCCTGTTGAGCACTCCAAGCTTTTTGGAAGCCAATTTGGCTTTAACTTCCAGTTGACCGCGGAACTGAACAACGTTCGAAATCTCGGCGCCAAGTATCCCGAAACTGGCTATGGCAGTCACGAAAGTCAAAAATCTTTATTCAATATTCAAGCATTACACTTACTTATTGATTGTCATAAATCTACCACCGGTTCGGAAACAAACACCTCAGACCTGAGAAGAACCGGCGAAAGAAGCTCAGCGGGATTTTTTTTTTACTTTTTTTTTCTTATCTTTACTGTATAGACAATTTATACATTGACAGATATTTTTAAATTTTTTTAAGTACCCTGGAGGCGATCGTTTCATTCCCAAGGTGTGCAATTCTCTAAGAAGTCATTGGCTTTAACTTCCAGTTGACCGCGGAACTGAACAACGTTCGAAATCTCGGCGCCAAGTATCCCGAAACTGGCTATGGCAGTCACGAAAGTCAAAAATCTTTATTCAATATTCAAGCATTACACTTACTTATTGATTGTCATAAATCTACCACCGGTTCGGAAACAAACACCTCAGACCTGAGAAGAACCGGCGAAAGAAGCTCAGCGGGATTTTTTTTTACTTTTTTTTTCTTATCTTTACTGTATAGACAATTTATACATTGACAGATATTTTTTAATTTTTTTAAATACCCTGGAGGCGATCGTTTCATTCCCAAGGTGTGCAATTCTCTAAGAAGTCATTGGTTGTATTATATCCTTTAGCACGCAAGCGTTCCTTAACAATTCATTTAAATTTCACAATTGAATATTTTTGAACGCTTTCTGGGATCCTATTTTAAAAGCGTATACATTGTCCCATAAAAGACTTACTAACCCTGTGTAATCTGGTAACAGTGGTTGTAAGTTTTTACTTGTTCCTGGTGTTAACAGTATGTACGTCACAATTCCTGCGAAAATCTTTTATGTTTTTGCGTACATACATAACATTATCGAATATATATTGAGATGCGACAGCCATTATTTTAATTTCTTTAATTTACATCTTAGTGAATCTTTTGGGCCCAGGTTATAAATTGCACGAATAGCCCTCTACTGCAGTACAAAAATCGTATTAATATCGGTAGCATGACCCCAGAGTAGAATGCCATAAGACATTATATTGTGGAAATAACTAAAATACACTAGGCGAGCCGTATCTACATCAGTCAACATTCAAATTTTTTTTACCGCGAATGCTGCAGAGCTGTTTCTATTCGCCAATTTAATAATATGAGGGCCCCGTTGAAGCTTAGAATCTATGGTGATACCAAGAAATTCTGTTGCTTCTACAGAATCTAAGGCTTCCCCATTTAAAAGTAGATTAGTTTTTACAAATTTCACGTTAAGAATAGTGAATTTAATACATTTAGTCTTTTTACTGTTTAACAGTAAATTATTAACACTAAACTATACTAAACTAAACAGTGTACTATTTCAGAGAGAGCATTGTTCACCTCGTCATATATTGATAAACGTCTCTTTATTTTGAAAATTAAGGACGTGTCATCAGCAAACAATACTATCTCATGTTTATTATTTAAGAGATGTGGCAAGTCATTTATATAAATGAGGAAGAGAAATGGACCAAGAATAGATTCTTGAGGGACCTCCATATCAACTGGTGCCCCGGGAGATCTCTTTCCATTTATATCAACCCTTTGACTACCTTAACAGAGATTCCCCACAGATTGGCCGTTTTGTTAACATCAAATGAATTGAAAGTTCTGATTATATCTTTGACATCTACAGTGTCAAAATTAAAGCTAATGTTGCACTTACTTACATTGTTTTTTAGTAACGATTCAGCGACGGTAGGAGAGGCATTTAGTGCTTTCGTAGTTGAGATTGGAATGTCAGCAAAAAAGTTTAGCAGTAGCAACATTCTGGTCAGAAGTTACTGGCTTATTATCAATAGATAGAGGGAAGTCAGTGGTATTATTTTTGACTTTTCCAGTTTCGCAATTAATAATTTTCCAAGTCATTTTTATTTTATTTGGTGCGTCTACAATTTTTTTTTATATGCGTCAACTTGGCTTTAAAACACACTCGTTTGAATAGTTTAGAGTAAGCACTAACGTGATTAATGAAAGTAAGAGACCGGTTGTAAGTTCTTTCATTATAAAGTTTGTAGCTACATCTATCTCGCCACATACGAAAAGTTCATACAACCTTTGCCTACTCTTATGTATAAGTCGCCCAATTATTAAATGTAAGAAGACTCCTTGAATTGACTGTCTTAGAAGTAAATATGGCATTGAATTCTTTTTTAATTAATTTAAAAAGTTGTTATAAAACACATTGGAATTTTCGTGAAATGGTTAATATGTGAGCTTTGCTATAATATTACTGAACTTCTCCATTCGATTCATGTTAAGAGCAAATGTTTGTTTTAATTCTTTATTATATATTTTTATTAGTGAAAGTATTAGATTTTTTTTTTGGTAACCTACATTGCTCAATCGCTCATCTTATTTCACTCACGTCACACTATCTATGTAATCCTGCCAACAAAAAAAAAGTGTGCAATGTATCAACTATGAGATTCCACGGAGTGCTACATTTTGAGTCCAGATTTGTGAGTCAACCCCAACCCCGTTTAATATTGACCATTAACCAAAGGAAAGCTTACATCTATTAACAGCCAAAATAGTTTTTCAAATGATGAATGATATACTATTTTATTTTTATTTAAGCTTCATACATTACTATAAAATATATTATAGTTCAGATCCTGGGTACCAGAGTGACTGACAGAGTGATTAAACAACAATATTTTTACGGCCTTATTCATAAACGTTGCTTAGTTACTGTTTAGCTAAACGCTGATTTGTCTCTTTCTGTCATTATTGATTTGACATACGAAAGAAGAAGACAAAATATTGTTTAACTAATCACCAGGTAAAAAAGGTTTATGAATAAGGCGGTAAGACTATAGAACACAGATTTAAAGAAAAACTAAACATTTGTTAGCATTTACTATTCTTTTTTCAAATATTTAATTTTTACAAATCACATTTTAACATTATCACATTTTATAATAATACAATTAATATTATAATCAGTACAATAGTCTTACCTTTAATTGATTTCGCTATCAAAGCACCAAACAACCTGAGAACTAATATATTGTTTTTTTCACAAAGCCCTTTTAAAGTCTTTAACCCTACTTACAATTATAATTTATTTGACCCGCCTTGTTGATTTTCTTACATTTTTAATAAATATAGTCAATTCAAAGACATATTTATGTACAATATATTTTTCTTATTTTTAAATAGCTTACACAATATATTTATTTAATATCAATACGTAGATGCGTAACTACTGATAACACATCTTAACGTTTTTAATTTGATAAATGATGAAAATCCATTGAAACGTTCGTTACCATAGTTATTATTATTAACAATGATGACGAACTTGCATACAAACTTTCATCTGTATTTTACCCCCTTATTTGAAAATTCATCCCAAATTTTCAAAAACGCTGTAGTAAAAGTAAAAGACAGGGTTTTACTCGTAAAAGACAGACTTTTACTCATATAAAGAAGCCCAAACACCGAATTGAATATTTCTAAGTTTCAAAAATGTCAAAATTTAATTTCTTTCTTCCACAATTTCACCATCTTATGTGACTTGTTTTAAAAAAAAATGCACTACAAATAATATAATGTCACTACAAATAATTATATTATTTGTAGTGACATAATATATTCTTTTAGTATTTTTTCCGCTAATTAAAATGCTTACACTTTGCAATTTAGACTGGAAGTTTTTATGATATTTAAATAAAGATCATACGAGAAAAGAACGTGGGGAGTACGGTAAGAATATAACCTTGTACTGTATAAATGGAGTGATCACTTGACGTGACGCATATTGTATTATAATATTTTTTTATATGTCATTATTTAAAAAATATTATCCTTACCTGTGTGGTGTTGAGGACGTGTTGCTTGTTATTATATAGACGTTCTTATTTGGATAGATTGTACATTCACAAAATCACAACAAACCAATAACCTAATTAAATTTTGACATAACCAATAACCAAATTTTGACTTAACCTGATTAAATTTTGACATTTGCTCTTGTAGGTTTATAATAAAGTTAGGAGAACCCTTGCTCCGTACAACAATGTTGTTAAAAAAGAAGTAGCGCGCTAATTTAAAACCGCCGCCATCTTGTTAGTGCACATAAAGCTAAAGTAATTAATTCATTATTGGCGCGACTTATGATTTGTAACGTGTTCAAATGTGTTATTTGGTTTTAAAGAGTAATTGAGTGTGTAACTTACATAATTTTTTAGAATTTGGTGTTCTATTTATGAATAGACCAATTCGAGGTTCTTATAAAATCAGTTTTCACTTCTGGATGCTAAGTATATATGTCTTCAAATATATAGTCTATGATTATTCATAATTTTAGATGTCAGATAAATTAACTGATATTGTTGTTTATACGCCAGTGCTAGCTTAACTTATTTTTATCGTTTTTTCATTCCTAAAAGAATTACGGGCCGTCAAGAATATTTTATAACATTTTATTTTTTGTCAATATGTCTAAAAGAAATATCTGAGTAACTAGGTATGATTTGGTTCATGATTTCAATTAAATATTTATTTAAAGATTTTAATTAACATAAAATATACTTACATACTCTGTCCAAATATGAAATAATTTAAATTGTGATTTATGAAAAAGAACTAAAGCTATGGGATGTAGATTATTACGAGTAGAAAGTCGGTAGTTTTTTCTACAAGGTCTCGTATACAAAATTATTGCTATCGTATCTTATGAGCTAACGAGCATTGAATTGGTAATTGCTTACTTATATCCATGAAGGTTTGTCGAAGCTTTGTGTTGTTTTGTTTGTAATTTTTTAGTTGCGTGTGAACTAACGAAAATAGCAACTTTTTAGGAGACCAGTTTTAGTGAAAAATAGTAATCATTTTAAGATTTATGTACCGATTAACATGAAATTTTCCATGATGAATTAAAATAACATTTTTTATCTATGGTATAACGGGTTTGATGCTATGTTGTTGTTTTGCTGAAATATTGTAGATGTCTTTTTTTACTTTGTAAGAGCCTCAACGTAAAAGAACACATCTGCTTGATATCCGTTTATTCGTTGTAATCAAAGTAGTGCTCATTCTAATTAAAATATTTAATAAATTAAGGTAACAACCTGAAGCACTATTTTTTAAGGATATTTAAAGTAATTTAAGCGACATAAAAACAACATTCAACATTTTTAGACTTAAAATTTTGTAGATGTCTTCATTAACTTTGCATATAACATTTTACATAGCTTCATCTACGTGTCTGAGTTAAACTCATTTAATTTCCTAAGCCACGCCACTATTTGATTTTAATAATAATGTATATGTTATACTATTTTAATTATTATTTATTCATAATAACTACATATTATTCTTTAAGGACAAAAAAGGAACAAAAAATCAAATCTATTTTTAAGTAAATTATACTACAGAAACTATCAAGGAAAATCAAAATTTTATTAATTAATGTATATATAGTTTAATGCTAGTTTAGATTTAGATTTATATAAAAATAATTATAACGGTTTCTTATAAGTATATTCAGACTTGAAATTAACAGAATATCAGACTATTTTAAATCAGTCAGTTAAGTGTTTTATTGGTAACCCTGTGCCCTATAACTTCCAGCCACGTATAACTTAAATAAATCAATAAAAGCAGACTTATAGTATTTCAGTAAGATACAATATTTTTCGCTTTTTTGTGGGGTATTAGTAAGTATTGGTTTCCGCCGCACCCAGATCTAGATAGGGCAACATACAATTGGCCAAAATAAACACAGAATTCCCTTAAATCTATTTCGACATACTTGAATGTCATTCCCTGTGATTTATTTATTATGACTGTAAACGATACCTTCACAGGAAATTGTATCCTTTTAAAACTGAAAGGTTGATCTGAAAAAATAATTATAACTAACTAACCATTAAAAACAAACATTTAACAAAACAATGAGAAGAAAATCTACACAAATAATTCATTATTTTAGAACAAATTTGATTACCATAAAAAGGCTATAATGATGACTCACTCCTTAAATGATACACATGATATCGTGGACGGTTCTTTTGAACTTTTTAACAATAATTCTATCATACGTGATTTTTGCTTAACTTTAACCGTTTACGCAGCGCACGCAACGGAAGCTCTCAAAAGGAATAATTTTTCCTCATTTTTGCAAAATTTTTCATTGATACTTTGCTCCTATTGGTTGTAGCGTGATGTTAAATAGCCTTCTTCGATAAATGGGCTATTCAACACTAACAGAATTTTTTATTCGAGCCGGTAGATCCTAATCTCAGCGCGCTTAAATAAACAAACTCTTCAGATTTATAATATTAGTATAGATTAGTTTGACTGCCTCGTTGGTCTAGCTAGTAGCTTGATGTAAGAGCGCAGAACCGGTGGTCCTGGGTTCAAATCCCAGGTCGGGCCAATAAAAAAATTATTGAGTTTTTCTGTCGAAAATTTTCAATAGCAGCCCGGAGTCTGGAGGTTGGAAGTGTGTACACTTGATTGCCATCCCATTGGATTATGAGCTAGGGAAGAGAGAGTGCACCAGTGTTTGTGCACACACTTGTGTACTTTAATATCTCCTGCGCAGTTGGCTAATCTCTCATGAGATTGGCCGCCGTGCCCGAAATCGGTCAGGACGACATTATTATTATAGATTAGTTATCAATTATAAAATTTAACAAAAATGTTATAGCACAACAATTATTATCACTTTCAAAATACTTCTGATAAGGAAAAAAGAGATCAAAACGTAAACGTCAAAAGAGATCGTAACGATGAGGTACGAATAAGCTAACTTATTCTTCTAACAGCTGTTGACGACGCAGAATTTGAATTCCTTTACGTTTACTGTGTTTGATATTTTTGTAAAAATCATGGTAGGTACTTTGATTGAAACTAATATTTTAAGGATACAATATAATTATAACAATACAACAATATATTTTTAACAAAAAGTGCGATAACTTAACCGCGTACATGAGTAACCGCGTACGCACAAGAGTGAGACAAGTGACTGATGTCTTTATTTGCGTTTGAATAAGTCCGAAGTAAAGACGGGCAAATTCAAATGTCCGTTTCTACTGTGGCGTTTTATAAAATTCGATTGTAGATGTCTTCATTTACGTATATTTTAATTACTTAACTAAAAATAAAATAATTTTAATACAGACTTGTAGATAAGGTTAATATAAGCTTATTTTTGTAAAAAAAGCATTTTCAAAAATGAAGATGTCCGTATCTGCTTTGCTGCCATCGATATATAAATCCTTGTTAAACATTAAATTTGTGTGTGAATATGGTAAGTAAAAACAATAAAGATATAGTTAACTAGCTACTCCCCGCGACTTCTTCTGCGCAGAATAAGTACTTCGAGCAGCCTATTTTCTTTTCCTAGGTCCTATCTATGCTTATGCCAAAATTCATCAAAATATATTGTTCGGTTTAGGCGTGAAGGCGTGAAGGCAGACAGACAGAGTTACTTTGAGAGGAAGGGTAAAATAATTGTTGACATGAATTGCTTTATGTACTCGATTGAGTGGCACAAGCGAGGTTTACCTCTCATGCACTCGCACTTGACTTGGCTTGGAAAAGTAGGTCCAAATCAAATTGTCGAAATAATAAGTGCGGGAATACCAAACCCAGAAACTAATTGAAAGATGTATGAAACTGCGACCAAAAATACGATTCCCGGGCACTGTGGTGCACTAAATCCTTCATCGCCATGCATAAGAGAAACCAAAAAATATCCAAGGGTGCTTATAAAAGATACTCAAACCTAAAGAGAAGAGAAGAGAAAGGCTATCCTCTGTATAGGCGTAAAGCTGGTTCTCTGATCTTATTGTGAAGATGGTGGGCGTACGGTAACTCTAAAAATCCGATATGGAATACAGGAAATATTGACTGATAAATAATGGTTGGGTTGAACCATATTCTACTCTTCTCTTTAAACACTAAACTCTGTAAACTTTACAGTTTATAATGTAATTTATACATTCTAACCTGCAATTTTGAAAGAATCCGTAAATTTTACTATTTGACAATGTAATATTTCCACGTTTGCGTTCGAAGCGCGTCGAAACTGTAATAATTCCCCTTTTTATTATTTCTGTGTAGCTAAACTAATATGAAACTAAAAAGAAACATTAAATACCTATTTATAAAGTAACTTATTTCTATTGTACAGCTTCATAAATAAAGTAACAGTCAACATTATCAAATACATAGAAACATCTAAAGTGATCAATAACATCAATACAACCAAAGTCGTCAAATTAATTGAACCATCCATGTTGTTCAAATATATCGGAGCGGGAACATCGTCAAATATGTATACATTCAAATCGTCAATAGAATAGTAACAATCAAAGCGCCAGTGGTTTCGAATCATCGAAAGTGTTCAAAAATAAGAAACTCACTATAAAAACGAACCTTATCGCAATACATTTTAGGTAAACTTTTAAATAATTAGTTATGAACGATATATGTATTGATGTTATTGATCACTTTAGATGTTTCTATATATTTGATAATGTTGACTGTTACTTTATATATGAATGATAATGATGTACTATTGTAACTGTATTTTTGTGTACGATAAAGAGTGATTATTAATTAAGATATAATAATTATTAACTTATAATTTCATTTAAGTTTAATATTGAATATTTTAAGCAGACTTACTAATAAAAAAAGCCAAGATGGTACCCAGTGGTAAGAACGCGTGAATCTTAACCGATGATCGTGGGTTCAAACCCGAGCAAGCACCACTGAATTTCATGTGCTTAATTTTTGATTATAATTTATCTCTTGCTTGACAGTAGGAAAACATCGTGAGGAAACCTGCATGTGTCAATTTTCACTGAAATTCTGTCACGTGCGTATTCAACCAACTCGCATTGGAAGCTAGTATATAGCGTGGTGGAATAAGCACCAAAACCTTCTCCCCAAAGAGGAGAAGAGGCCTAAGCCCAGCAGCGGGACATTAACAGGCCGTTACTACTAACTAATGGTTTCGCATTATTATTTTTATTATAAACAAAACAAAAAACCAAATGCCTATCTAAGTAATTTCAATTAAAATTAAGTAACTTGTTGGAACTAACCACAAAAATCCTTCCAATATCAACCTATTACATTACATATAAGTAAAGTGCGTCCTTATAAAATAATTAGGGCCTTGAAAATCGCAAAACAGACACAACCATCAACCATATTTGTCCTCACGCGTCTTCGTACGTACGGGTCGCACACTGGGCAATGAGCCGTTGCCCGAATTCTTCTCCCACTGCTCCCGCAGTGTACTCACTTTGCCATAGTCGTAATTTCTAAAATATTTGTCCAAATAACATAGTGTAAAAGACAATTTATCTACCTTAAATATCAGAAGTATTAAAGTATTTGTTGTTATAAGAATCAATTTGTTAATACAAAATGTGCATTTTTGAAATAAATATCCAATTTTATTGTATGAACTATATTATTGTAAGGTTTTATTAAAATCCATTCTGTAGTTTTTGCGTGAAAGAGTAACAAACGTCCATACATCCATACAAACTTTCGCGTTTATTATATCCAAGTGTCTAGTCGTCCGATTACCGGAAAATTATTCACTTCCGCTGTTACTCTCGATTCGCCTTATACTTCTGATACTAGATACTTAAAATTCTAGGGCAGTCATGTAGGTTAGGTTATGTTAGGTTACTTTTAAAGCACATCGCACGAGCCGAGCGAGCGCAGCGAGCGTTCGGCGTCCGGCGAGTGCCGGAACCGAATGGCCCATGTTCACTAGTATAAAACACCAAAAATATATATATATATATATGTATTTTATATATATATACAATATAAACTTTAACCCAGAGGTTTTCTGAACATGCCGTTTTGCACCATTTAAACTTATGAAACATTAATTGTCAGTGTTAAAAATACTACTATAGATACTAATGTTTGATGAACACTTATATCCATTTTAGCGGACGATTAATTTATTTTATTCATCCGGTTATCGGACGACTAGGAAGAGCCTTATTATATTAGTAGGAAGTAGGATTATTATATGCCCTGTATAGAACACACATACACTCTAGTGGATGGGTGAATAGATCGATCGGTGAATGTTTATATCGTATTGATTAAAAAATGGGCACGGGCAGCTAGTTACTCGCTGCTTTCTGTAGGTAAAATATTTTTTTAAAGTAGTACAGCAGTTTTTGTATTTATTCACTACAAAAAAACGGTTACTATGGCAACGGTTACTAAGGCAACTGTTACTGATGTTTGGTATGGGCTCTCCTACAAATTATAGAGATATTTATTATAGAGTTATATTTTTTCCAATTTATCCAATAGCTTTATAAATTATATAGCCTATGTCTTATTCTGATGTATGAGCTATATTATTGTAAGTTTCATTAAAATCTATTCAGTAGTTTTTGCGTGAAAGAGTAACAAACATCCATACAAAGGTTCGCATTTATAGTATTAGTAAGATAGGATAGTAGGATGTACTATTTATTTATTTGGTAATCCAACAGTTAATATATCTTATTATAGTAAGTATTTTATGTCATGTAACTAAAACCAAAATAGTGTTACACAATTAGATTAAATATATATTGAATAACTTATTTTAAACTATATTTGAACTAAGAACCTCTACACGGTCATTTGACCTTTTTCTAAATTTTTTCCATACTATATTGATTTGAAATATTTAATTCGGTCTTTATTACATCCAACTTTTTTACATTGTCATTTCAAATTGAACTGAAATATTTTATTGAATAACAATTCAAGTGTAACTCGAAGTATTGTCATTTACATTGTATCTGAAACACGAATTACGCACTCGAGAAAAAAATACAGGTGGTCACGTCTCTCTGCCATTTAAAAATTGTTTGAAAATAGGGTATTTATGTAAAATCCTCTATTATAATGAGCTAAAATATGGCTTTTTAGTTACAGTATTATTTTCTTGTATGTCTAAACTGACAATGGAAAATTAAAATGTTTTCTTTGGGCGTGGCATTTAAGACAGTTTTGTAGTTTAAATGAAACTAAAAGGAAGAGTAATATATTTTATAATGGTTAACTTAAATTATTGTATGTCTATTTCCTTAAGATGTTTCTTTCTGCAATAATAGTGCAGGTGATTGATAAGATGAATGAAATCTCGGATTGTAAATATAATATAAAATTTCAACCACAATATAGAACCTTTTATTTTTTTTTATTCTTCGTTTACCGATGAATTTAGACACAGTTATATATATCGGAAGCGTCTTATATCGTGGTTACCGTACGGTTTCGTGTACGGCGGCTGCGCTTCTTACGGGCGATCCGTCCTTGGAACTCGAGGCGAAGGTGCACATAGAAGTGTACCGGTTTCGAGTAGAAGTCAGAGCTAGCAGTGAGGTGGGGCGAATCAGGGCTCTAGCATCAGCAGGTCTGGCGACAGTGGAGGCGATCCGCCCCACTTGGATAGTAAGAAAAAGCGGCATAGCGGCTGTTTCGGTAAGTACTTGCACGGGATAGCGAGTAGGGAGGTATCACCCTTCTGCCACGTGTGTGTTATGCCACTGGACACGGCGCACCACAGGCTCACGGAATGTGTTGCGTGGGGGTACGATCGCAGTGAGTACTAATTTGCCCTATGAATTCACGGTACACTGTATTTATTATCTGCATGTGATTAAATTCATAAAAAAAAACATCTTAACTTTATATGTCTAGTAGACAATGGTAAACATTCAAATTTACTGCTAATTGCTTACATAAAACGTTAATTCCTTATTGTTTAATTTTGTTAGTCATATTATATTATTGTTGCTAAGAATAATTAATGAAGTCGAAAATATAAGAATAATAACATTATTATTAACACCGTGCCTTTTACTGGGTCCAGATTTTGTGATCTTCTTTGGTAATAACTTGCTACAGTGCTACTTGATCCTATAGCTATGAACCAATTCTTTTGTATAATTAAAATTCTTCCTGTGCTGAATTGGTCGCGATCGTTAGAAGAGCTTTTCTTTAGATTTGCTCATGTCTGTGGGTAGCCTGTGAATGCTACAATATAACAGACCCTCTTCAACCATAAAACCAACGCAAACGCAGAAAAGGGCGATCACGAGTTCTGCAATCGGCTATGCAGGGAGACTTCACTGTCAACTAGGTTGTGTTGGGGAAGATGCACTTCGATATGTAAATACTACACCAGTATATGTTACGCCAGTGGTAGATCTACTCTCCGAGCACCACGTGTAAGGTTCTCATGTTACTTTACATTACTCCAGTTAGGGGAAGCTGCATAAAGAATGAGAATATCAGGCTCACGGTGAGTCCGGAAGTACTGTCCGTACCGATTAATACATTCAACAGCAGCAAACGGTCGCTCCGTCACCCTTATCCTCCGCGATCAGTACGTAGAGTGACAGGCATGAATGTGCTGTTTAATGGATGTGCATGGTATCCACCATGGTGGAATAAGGTAGTCAAATATGCAATTTAACGGATATTCTACTTTTAACCGGATAAGTCTACCGCTGGACTAGAATTACAGTTGTGTCGATACCTGGTTGACAACAGCACCTTTATGTCTCTAACTACAAAACTACTAATATAACGCCTACATAAGCCGGCGACCAGTATCTTTTATTGACTTAGGAAGGCCAGTAGGAAATACCAAGTAGTTAATGCTGACTATGAGTAAATTTCCGAGACATGCCTCGACGCACGTACCCGGATTGGCTTTGACCAATCGGGAGGAGCTAACATACACACACGTATATACGAGTATATAGTATGAACATGACCTCTTTCGATTTAATCATTCAAAAGTTAAGCGATCAATAACAAATAATATTGTATAATATATACAGAAAATGTTATCAGTATATTCAATACTTATTTATAACTGTCACTTTCATTTTCGTTGAATATAAGGAGCCACACTTACACTACACTGAAAATATAGTAAGTTGTATGTCAATGACAACCAAAAGCATAATAAATGACATGTCATAACTAAAACGACTCGTTTCAGATTGAATAGTAAATAAATTCATGAATTTTTGTATAATGTTATATACAAAGCAGGTCGAAATGTTCGAGGATAAAAAAGGTAATGCAAAAACTTAGATAATCATAAAAAAAATAACCGGTATATTTCCATTTATGACGTCACCAAATAGCCGTGGAATATTATTCTATGGGCGAATTTTAATTGTAAACATATTATTAGGCAAAAACAAAATTAATGGACGCCGTCTAAATTTGTTTTTGCTATAGATTGGCTTTTTATCCGATGTAGTACATACCAGTGATCCGTGTTTTGTATTGTTTTAAAAAGTTAAGATATACTTTTAGGTTAGCAACTCGGAGTGATAATAAAAAAATAAAATGAGTGTGTAATAATTAAAAAGTGTGAAAATTTTATTTTTAAATATTCAAATTGCTATAGTTACTATAATATTAATTTATATAATATGATTCAGTTGATATAATAAAGTTTAAAACCTCGTATTTATTATATTTAGTCAAGGCCAATTCAGGGTAGGTATTATACAAAAAAAGTCTTCAGATTTTATTAGAATATTTGGTATCTTCATTAATTTTAAATCGTTGCTGCTTATCATCAAAAACAGTGAAACCTATATAATCATAATACCGTTTCATGCCAAAAAGATAAATATTTCCGTTAAATTAAATCTAAAATAGCAGCAAGTTTTGATTTAAGTTTGCTTACTAAACTAAAATAAAAACTTTTAAAACTCACGTAAGCTTTCATAGTCCTAACGCTGGTAAACATGCGCCACTAAATAGACTTATGGATATGAATCATAAAATGAGTTAAGGGAGACGCTGATATTTTCGCTTCACTTTCCCTTTTTTTCCCATATGAAAGCGCAAAAGCCACCATACCATAGGTCGAGTTCTCTAACATCCGTGGACTCCACGCTAATCTCAACGCTGTCTACCACAATCTCGAGATAGCACGGCCAGAGACACAAATACTCCGTCCTGACGAGACTAACTACCTTAATTATCCCGGCAACATGCTTGAAGAATTCTTCAAGCGGAAAGCCGGAGTATGCTCGTTCGTCATCGATTGTCGCAATCGGCTTTGTTTCGCATCCTAGGAGCTCCCGTAGCTTTTGGTATCTGACCAAATCTGTGCAAAACAATTTCTGTCCGCCTTCGCTGCCACAGCTCAGACATCCGAACGGATCGCTAACTCACAGTCTGCAGAAGAAAGCCGATCTTCTGGCAAAACTCTTTGCTGATAATTCCGTGATCGATGATTGTAGTGCCTTACCACCAACCATACTTTCTTGTGGGCACACGATGTCTGACATCAAAATCAGGCAGCGTGCAGAGCTAGCAATCACTTGATGTACGGAAAGCTCCCGTCCCGATGGAATACCAGCTATTGTGCTCAATAAGTGTGCAACGGAGCTGTCTCCTGTGTTAACGCGCCTGTTCCAGCTGTCTCTTTCTACAGGAAGTGTGTCGGATTCTCGGAGAAAAGCTAATGTGCAAGCGGTTCCTAAAAAAGGGGATCGGTCTGACCTGGAAAGTTATCGGCCAATAGTTATCACTTCAATACTTTGTAAGGTGATGAATGGACTGATTCATTACCTTGAAGACCACTGTTGTTTTATTTTTGATCGTCAGTATGGGTTTCGACCAAAACAGTCCACAGATAATTTTCTAGCGTAAATAACACACCTTTGGGGTGAAGCTATCGACAAGCAAGGGGAATCGTTGGCTGTCAGCCTCGATATCTCTAAAGTTTTCGACAGAGTCTTGCACAGAAGTCTTCTACAAGCTACCGGCATACAGTGCACGGAGGATACCACGGACGCTCTGTAGCTGGTGGAGCGGAAATTGAGGAGAGGCGGAGGGATCTTGTTGTTGAACTCGATAGAATGTTAGGAATCATTGCCAAATGGGGCGTTGATAATCTTGTCGAGCTTAATGCCAATAAAACACAGGTATGCTCTCACAGCGAAAAAGTCACCAATTTTCCCTCTTCCTTCCCTCTGTAGCACTACTCTGGAGATACAAAGCAAAGTCGCCATGCTGGGGATAGGCGTTCGGTTCGACCTCAATCCAAGGTCACATCGAGGCTGTTATAAAAAAAGAAAAAAACTCGGAGTTCTGAACAAGGTGCGGCGTTTTGTCACGCCACAACAACTGCTCCTGTTGTACAAAGCGCAGGTGCGGCCTTGCTTCGAATATTGCTGGCACCTTTGGGATGGCTCCACTAAGTAATTACTGGAGGCCTTGGATCGGTTGCAGCGACGTGCGGATCGCATTATTGGCGACGTAAAGGTCACCAATAACCTGCGGCACTGAGCGCTTTCTATCGACTGTATACAGCGAGTGCTCTGAGGAATTATTCTCCCTCATTCCTGCTTTCCCTTTCCTTCACAAGTCTATGCGTGCTGGCTCTCGATATCATCGCCTAACTGTGACATCAATTCCATCGCGCACGAAGAAAATTGGCTACTCCATTCTTGGTCGCACCTCTAAAAAATAGAATTATTTGCCAGCATACGTGTTCCCCTCCTCTTATGACCTGGATACCTACAAACGAGGCGTGAGGTATTTTACGGGCCGGCATGGCGGTGGCGGCTAGTGCAAATTATTCTTCCCGACTATACTA
Source organism: Nymphalis polychloros (assembly GCA_905220585.2). Classification (NCBI taxonomy): domain Eukaryota; kingdom Metazoa; phylum Arthropoda; class Insecta; order Lepidoptera; family Nymphalidae; genus Nymphalis; species Nymphalis polychloros. Next base: position 6,547,960 of record HG992245.1, on the reverse strand, counting down.
GCCGTCGTCACGTTTGGACTCTACTACCACTTACCATCAGGTCGAGTAGAGTCATTTGCCCTCGCGAGTAATATATAAAAAAGTCCAGTTTCTATTTTTTATGTTAAATATCTTTTTTTTTTTCAATATTTGAATATTATTTAGATCAGGTTTTTTTTTCTTTTTACAACAATGTATATCTCTGATTTGGTCTTTGTATTTGTTATGTATTCGTAAATTGTGTGCAATAAAGAATAAATAAATAAATATATTGTTGCTAGGAACTTTATGAGTTAACTATAAATGTTGTTTATACCAGTAAATGCAAATCACACTGTACATTTAGATAAAATGTATCTCTTAGTGATTAGTCTAGGAAATTGATCTTTAGACTTCGATACGAACTTATATTACATAATAGCTGTGTTTAACATTTTGTCTAGAAATTTTTATATTGATCCTGTGAATTCTTGGGTTATAGTTTGCTTGGTTTATTGCTCGTTTCTGATGATAACGCCGCAATACTAATTGTTCAACTTTATTAAGTGGCAATAATAATATGACTCTTATATTTTATTTTATAAATAAAAAATAAGTAAAAAAATAGTTTTTTTTTAACTTATTTTTTAGTTGTTGTTAAACGGTTGAAGATGGAGATGATATGAGATGATAAATGAAGATAATAATGATGCAGATAGTGTACTAAAAGTTAAAACATAATAGTATATATGTTATAAGGGTGCGCTATATTTCTATCAAGTCAACTGCTATATGAATGCTATTTATGTATTTACTCAAGTGGCGCTTCGACCAACGATTTTATTTTTTTGTCTGATCACTGCCCTAGATTGATGGGAAGAGTGGTGTGATGACTGGTACCTAGGATCTACCGAATAATTTTTTGACTGCCTCGTTGGTCTAGTGGCTAGATATAAGGCCGCCGACCCGGTGGTAATTTTTTTTCATAGTGAACTCAATTCTACTACTCAAACCTTTTTACTTGATACCCATATTGAGTTAGTTGTGAAAAAATATGTAATCCGCCATTTTGTAGCGGCGGCCATCTTGGGTTTACAATGTTACAAAATGTATTAAATTGTATTTTCATCAGAACTAAAGGTGTGTACCAAATATTAGATCAATCTGTTAACAGGAAGGGGTTCATATTTCAATTACTAAATTTGACCCAAACCAACAAACAGGGCAAGCTAAATAAAACCGTTTTAAAACAAAATTATTTTCAAAATCACTGACCGTAACTACTAACTGTTTTATTATATGTAATATAAAAACTTGATTTTCAAAAGAGATTGAATTGAAAGATAAATTGTTTTATTTCAGTTTTAAGTTTTTAGTATACTTTTGACGTTAAACATCTTTAAAAATAATAATAGCGTTTTATGTTTAATATTGGATGGGTCGGCAAAAGACTCAAGTCAAGTAAATCGTCAAATTAATCTAAATGTGTAGATATTACGTTTGTTTTGTATTAAAAACCGTAACACCAAAAAAAAAAACGACCCGCTGGCATAGCCGTTTGACATTACACCAACGGCCGTGCCGTTATCTTGCATGTATATTTATTATTTGCTCGTCCACCTACCTATAACATAAATATATATAATCCTATTGATAAGGATTCGCAAGCCATGAGTCAACGATCATAGTCATGAGCACACACGTATTGTGAAAGCAGTAGCGAATTATGTTTCTTTATATACACGTGATGGAAGTTACCCAAAGCGCACTGTTTCACGGCCATAGCAAAAGTATTTTGTGCAAGGCTGTGCCCGATTTGAAGCCTGGACGATATTATATTATTCACGCTGTCTTTGCGGGGCTGCGTGACACCATGATAATATGACAATGTCATTGTAGTTCATGCTAAAATTTTGACTTCGCTTTAAACTGATAAAAGAAGTCATATTTTTTTCATGTGTGCGTCATTCTCGAAGCTTGCTATAAAAACAATCATATTCTAGTATTCAAGAGTAATTGAAATAAAAGGTATTGTGGCATCCGGTTCTCACCAGGTTACGTTGTTTGTTATGGTTTTTGTTTTATCTAAGCAAACTTGCAAAATATTATTTAAATACATTTAGTCATCAAATTATGTACCTTATTAGCAATATTAAGTTAATAAATGTAAAAAAAGTAATAAATGTAAAAATATAATCTTCGATGAAAAACATTTGTCCTTTAGAAATGTGATTTATAGTAAAAGTCGCGAACTTGCATTAATTATCATTTACATTGTTTAGTTTTTTTACAAGATTAGAATATTTCAATAATAATTTAAAATGCGTAGACAATCCGCGATTAATATATAAAGGGACGAAGATTTCTCCTATGTGAAGAAAATCAAAGTGATCGACCTATTAATAATATCTTAATTTAAAATAATCACATTACTGTCATATACTAAATTACTATATTGAGTCAAAAAACTGATTTTATGCAAACTCGTATCGTTTATTTTGGGTTTCCGTATATTTACTCTAAGTAAAAGTGTGATCCTACATCGGAGCAACGTGATGGTATAAGCGCCAAACCTTCTTCTCAAAAAAAGAGAGGAGGTCTTAGCCCAGCAGTGGGACATATACAGGCTAGTTACTACCTTTTTCAATGGTGATCAGTTGTTACTGGTAACGGACGTAACATCGTGGATCTCAAAAAAGCGCCGCATTCGTCCTTTTTTTTTGATAATGATAATATTTTTTTTACGTTAGACGATAGTTTTTATAATTTAAAATGAAAAATATAATTAATACCCAGTATAATATTCTTTTATTAATGAATAAGCAATATTTTTTTTTTATTTATTTGGAGTAAATGATAATAAAATGTATATATAATATATATATAATGTGTATCATCTTTGCGTATATTGTAATTCGAATTCATAGATTAAAATATATTTCATCGTAATGATTACATTATCTTTAATGACAGTGACATAAATAAAAATACAGTAAAAATTATTGATAAAAAAATGCCTCGAAATTATTTTAGTAAACAGCATCCAACTACTATTCCTGTCAAAAATATTGATCCATTTTCTGAAGAGGAAGCTCAACATTCCAATTCCTCTAAACTTCAGAGGAAAACAAAGTCCGACTTTTTGGAAGACGAACGAATCAATTCTCAAAGAAATGATGCCTTGAAATCAGAAGTTGAAAGGTTTATAGAAATCTCCAAGTACTTTTCTAGTCCGTTGAAGAAAACAGCATCTTACGTTTGTGAAAGTTTTCTTGTATCATATCCTAATCCATATCGCATTGATTTAAAGCGAGGAGGAGTGACAGCCCATCATATACCATTTCATAATTTAACCCTAGAACCAGTTTACATAAAACTTTATAAATTAGTGCCTGATTTGGAACAAATTAAATTTAACAATCTGTCACTATCACGGTGCAAGCGAATTCCACCGGGATTATCCTTCAACTTGGGATTTGTGTACGATGACCTCAATGAGAAACCTTCAAGGAATTTTAAAATGGTCATTGTAACGTCTAGAGATACTTCAACACCGTGCTACCAAATATGTGAAATTGATATACAATTGAAACTCCAGAATGTCAGGCTTATAACAATTTAATAAATATTAAATTTATTCTGTTGTTCTTGTGCAAAATTAAATTAATATTACTAAATCATTAAATATTTGACATTTCCTCAAGTTATATGAAACGACTTAATATTAGGTCCTTATATAGGGTTTTCCATTAAGGGCGCTTGATCTTTGAAATGCAAAAAAAAATACATGTAGGAGAGATATTTGCGAAATTTATTTTTTATTTGGAAGTTCTATCGACCCCATTATGTATGGAATATGACATCATTCAAATGACCGCCACGGCTTCGGTTGGTGGCGCGCACACGAAAGGTCCAATTTTCGATGACTCTGGCGCACAAATCGGGCTGTATTTGATCGATGGCGTGGCGTATGTTGACTTTGAGGGCATCGGTGGTTTGCGGCTTGTTGGCATAGACCTGCGACTTAAGAAAACCCCACAAGAAAAAGTCCAGCGGGGTCAAATCGCACGATCTCGGTGGCCAGTTCACGTCGCCTCCGCGCGAGATGACCATGTCCAGAAATTGCTCGTGCAGAACTTCCATCGTAGCGTGTGCTGTGTGGCACGTAGCGCCGTCCTGTTGAAACCACATGTTGTCCAGATCCATATTCTCGATTTCAGGCCAAAAGAAGTTGGTTATCATTGACCGGTATCGCTCACCATTGACGGTGACGGCCACACCATTATCGTTTTCGAAAAAATACGGACCAATCACGCCTCCGGCCCAAAATCCGCACCAAACAGTCACTTTCTGCGGGTGCATTGCCACTTGGTGAACCTCGTGTGGATTGGTCTCGTCCCAAATACGGCAATTTTGCTTGTTGACATAGCCATTCATCCAAAAATGCGCCTCGTCGCTGAAGATGATTTTTTTGCCAAAATCGGCGTCAACTTCCAACTGCTCTAATGCCCAGTCAGCGAACACACGGCGCTGTCTATGGTCATTAACCTTGAGCTCTTGGGTCAGCTGGATCTTGTACGGGTGCAGGCTCAAGTCACAACGCAAAATTCGCCAAGTTGTCGTCTGCGAAAGGCCGAGTTCCTGTGCGCGACGCGGAATTGACTGCCGCGGGTTTTCGAGGACACTGTCGCGCACAGCGGCGATATTCTCGGCAGATCTCGCGTTACGTTGACGCACGGGAACCGGCTGATTGTTAACTGACCCGGTTGACTCGAATTTGTCCACCAATCGACGGATAGTCGACTCGGCAGGACGATCATCGCGACCGTAAAACGGGCGAAGTGCGCGGAACGTTGCTCGAACTGAAGACCCATTTTCATAAAACAATTTTATGATTTGCACGTGCTGCTCGACACTGTAACCTGCCATGGTGGTTTGGGAGGACGGAATGAATATAACACACTGCATTTGACAGCTGTCACTCAAACAACATGGCCGCAATCAGCTGTCAAAGTTCAAGCGTCCCTATTGGAAAACCCCATATATGAAATTGGTGTTTTGTACGGGAGGAATATAAAGTCAATTTTTTTTTTTTTTTTGTAAAATGTATTTAATTAATCAAAGTATGCACCGTTATTATCTATGCACTTTTGCCATCTAATAGGTAGTTCATTGATCCCTTTACTAAAAAAACCATGGGGGCGAGAATCAATAAACTCTTTGAAGGCGGTTTAGACTGCCGCATCGGAGTTGAATTTTTTTCCTTGTAAGAAGTTGTCCAAATTCCGGAAAAAATGGTAATCTGTTGGAGCAAGGTCCGGGGAGTACGGTGGATGTCGCAGATATTCCAATTGTAGCTCATCTAACTTAGTGGTTATTTGTTGTGCAGTATGTGGTCTTGCCACAGTCAATTTTCGTTTAGGGCAGGATTTGGCTGGGTCTCCAGGGTTCAGCCATCGCGACGAGCACTTCCGATTATCGTACAGTATCCACTTTTCATCACAAGTGGATTCGATTTGAAATCCCTTCATTATTGTGTCGGTTGAGCAAAGTCACACAGCAGTCGACGCGTGTTTGCAAGTCCGATTCACTCAATTCATGAGTTACCAATCGTTCAAGTTTTTTTACTTCCCGATTTGCTTCAAGTGGATTAATACAGTTTTATCACTTACCCCGAAGCCTGCAGCTATCTCTGAAGTGCTTTTTGATGGATCCGCTTCCACAATAGCCTTTAATTCTTCATTTTTCACTTTGGTCTCCGGACGTCCACGGGGTTAGTTCTGAAGGTCGAAATTTCCAGAACAAAAACGTTGAAACCAAAAACTTACCGTGCTTTCTTTTGCGACACCAGCGCCGTACACATCATTATTCCGTCGAGCTGTTTCTGCAGCACTGGTGCCACGGTTGAACTCGTACTCGTAAATATACTGATATTTCATGTTTTCCATTGTGCGGTAATAAGCGACGCCAAAGAAAAAAATAATGAGGAAAAAACAAATGAACGACTGTTTTCAAAACTCAAATGCACCAGCTAAATGAATTTATAAATTTGAATTTGGAATTCTTAACCAAAGAGGAGATATTTCAGATCAAAGTGGTCAGTACGACAAAACGCTAATTTCATATGAAAGGACTTAATATTAATGTGTAAATGATATGGTTACACATAGACGAGTACCTATGTAGGCAAATTATGATCAACTTGTGTAGCTTGTACGAGGACGAAGAGTTCAAGTTTGCAAGGAAAACCGGTACCTACTCGGTAGTAGATTACATTTATTAATGAATAGTCTTAGTAGAACCTTGTTTACTTGGAAAATCGCTAGTATTTTTTTATGCTCTACCAATTAAGCGATAAATACCCTTTATTTTTTGATAATTTACGCAAGTCTTTATTGAATATGTATTATTATTTAAATGTTAGCGGTTCACATAATTAGTTCACAGAATATGTTTATTTAGTTTTTATATTTTAAATATTCCAGTCGAAAATAAATACATTTAAGTAGTCTTATACAATTGTATTTAACATAAATATAAACGAAAAATATATACAAGCACACGCAGACGCACTCATATACAATATGTATTATATGACGACGTATGCAATATTGTATTTAATATCAATTTGCATATTAACTTTTAATAACTGGAATTATTGCATAATTTAAATATACATAGTATGAAATAAGTATAGAGTAATTTATTATTTAATGAATATTGTATGTAAAATGGAACCGGAAAACACTGGCCCCTAATCCTAAAATATAATAATATTTAATTAAATATTTTCTTTTGTAACTTGACACATATTGAAGATATGGTAAGGTAATTATAAATAATTCTAATTTTTTTTTCTTTATAATCGCGTAATTATTTAGCTAAAAACATTTTATGTTAAATCAAACAGCAGATAATTGCATTATTACATAATTCGATTATTCTATGAAACATTTTTAAAACAATAGTTACCATTATACTGTTTGCTTAGCTAAGGATGGCAACACGTTGCATCCAAAAGCGGCGGAACTCCCACTCCCGGATTTACAAGCGGCTTGAATTTATTTGACATGTTACTGTATTGAAGGAGACAAATGTAGAAAAAAATAATTACATCTAATATCCATATGAAACTAATGTTTTAAAAAACCTGGTTAATATTGTGTTCTGATACCTGCATTCTGTTGAACAATAGTAATTGAGTTATTAAATACCTTGAATACAAATGGACATTCGGAATTTCTTAAGTATTTATTATTATTTTTAATAGTTTATTTGTAAAAAGAAATAATTTTATTTGTATCTAGGTCAATACGTAATTTGTTTCAAAACAAGTTAAATTTATTATGGTATTTATAGCTTAATTGGTAGAGCATATAAAAATACTAGCGATTTTCCAAGTAAACAAGGTTCTACTAACATTTAAACCGTTATTTTTTCGTAAAACGGTCAACCGGGTCGACTTAGGAGTTCAGGAGAAACAAAAAGACTTTAAAAATTTTAACTTATTGAAATATTGAGATTAGTTATTAGTATAGATCAGAGTGACCTTTATTTTCTTTATTTGTAGCTATATATACAAAGTCAAAATTCCAAAGCAAGTCTTTTGTAAAACGCGCGATCGCACTTTGTTGAGTTCTTAGATTGAACTACAGTACTGACCAATTTGAATGGAAAAAACATAATCCTATATTTAAATAGTGTTTAAGTCCAAAATTAAATCATATCCAAGGACATATTAATACTACTAAAAACGCTTCGAAATAGCTGTAAATTTCTCCTTAATGTATTATTATTATTATAGAGAAAAAAATATTCCAAAATTAACATTACTTCATAAATATTTTAAATTTCTTAATTCTTTAAAAAAATAACTACTTAAAAGACTTATGTAATGTAATCTATATAAGTATGTTTATTTAAACGTATTGTGTAGGTACGTACTACATTTTTTTTTCATTAAATCGTGTAATTAATTCCACTTCGATTTTTGATAACATTTATATATATATTATATAAAATACCTAATGAATTTATCACTATTTGAAATGCTAAAACTTCATTCATATCAAATAACTCTCACTTACGCAATGGTACCTTAATCTTTATCAAATTTTCGTTCAAAAACAGTAACAGCTTTAAATAATTTTAAAAATATTCAAACAATGCACACTGCAACTAACTACAACTGAGATTTTCTTTTTTATAATATTATTAAAAACACGTTAAAAGAATTTGAATTTTTGTATGAAAGCGAGAAAGACAATAGATGTCTCTGCAACAGTTTTATTCATTATTCAAAAAACAATCTTAAATTCTGTATTATACGGTCGATATTTGGTTGGTATAAGGCATCAAACAACTCCCATTGTGGCGCGGACCAGGACACAGCCCAGCATACGTTGGAGGTATGCCCCGCGTGGAGTGCGGAAAGGCAGGTCCTGGTCCACGAAGTCGGACATGACCTCTCCCTGCGAGCAATCGTGTCGGCGATGCTCCACAGGGAATCGGCGTGGAGGGCCGTAGCTTCCTTCTGTGAGACCGTCATGGTCCAGAAGGAGATGGCGGAGCGGGAACGGGAAAGGGCCGATCCTGCTCGGCAGAGACGACATCGGCGTCGTCCCGGCCCTCCCACAGCCCCAACGCCCGGGGCTTAAAATATAGGGCGTAACCCTGGGGCCGTGGATGCGTGAGGTGGGGGTCTCACGTATCCTATTTTAAGCGGCCCTGAGGAGGACGGCAGCCGGGATGGCCTCGCGCTGTCGTACGCACTAGCGAGGAGTGCGGGGGGGGCGAGGTTATCTTCGCCCCCTGAGGAGAGCTCCGCCGAGCTACGAGCGGAGCACAGCACGGGAGGGGCCGCGGATGCGTATATGAACACGATCCCGCAGCCTCTCCGATCCGTGCCGAGGACGGCCATAGCAGTGGTTTTAGTGGGTAAGAATCCCACATAACCCGGTCCCCCCCCCAAGGGAGACGGGTACCTTACAGAAGGTTTCCAATGAGTGAAAAAAAAAAAAGGCATCAAACAACTCAGACTTAATACAAACCAAACTTTCAATTTGGTTAGTAAAAAGCACAAAAATAAAATGAGAGTTTTATTGAATTTTGATATACCTGCCGGCTTTCCCTAATTGTTATTGAATTACTTATCATAATTAACAATATTTTAAAAACAAAATAAAACAATAATTTAAATAATAGAAAAAAACTATCAAGATTGCTGAGGATATCGCCGCCGCCGTGTCGTAAACTCAGGAGCCCGATCGAGTCCGTCGTCGTGCGTAAATACCAAATTTTGAAAAATGTATTTTTGTGATAGGCCTCTCAAATAAACCAACTTTGGCTGGTCAATCATTGAAACATGATTTTTCTGTTTCTTTATTTTTACAGCCATAAAACCAAAAAAGAGGAAAATAGGTTCAAATGACACTAAGTCTAGTGAGGCAGATCCTGCGCCAGTTACACAATCTTGTTCTGATCATCCAAGAGACAATAGTAATAAAAACTTGTGTAGCTCACTTCAGAATCTACAAGAGGAATTGAAATCGGAACCCGTAAGTTCTAAAAACATTATTATTGACAAGGTAGCTTCTGAATTTCATGCATCTGAATCTACATCCATTCTGGAAGATGAAGATAATTGTCGTGAAAATGTAGTTTCATATCTCTCACGTCTGTAATTATACTGGTTACAACTACACACTGGTTCAATCACACATTCCAGCTGTAACACAGCGATCGACAACATCGATGTATGACGGTAGTGAAATTGACTTACCTAGCTGGGCTTGCACACAGCCCTGTCATTGAGTAAATTTATTAAAACCAAAAAAGTATATATATATATATATATGATCTTTTATATATATATACATCCGTATCCTTATGTTGATATATATATATATATATATATATATATATATATTTATCAACATTGGATGCGAAAGGAAACGGAAATTAACATTTAATTGGATAATGCTCGCGATACATTTGTAGTGACGGCACTCATTTATAAGATTTTTTACAATGTTATGTACATATCCTGCTAAAGAAAAATATATAATTGGAAGCTTAAAGCAAAAAATATTAATTTATATTAAACCAAACAAAAGTTTGGTCATATTATGAATAACAATTTGTATGTTATAACATTGTAAAACGTTGTGTTGGTTAAAACATAATTGTTACAAAATGTTTTGCTGACAATTTTATTTACTTTTGATTTGGAAATAATTGCAAAAGCCAAATGACTTGACGATCCGACTAAATTTTAAATAACTATAAAAGAACTAAATAAATGATGTTTCTAAATCATATCATCAAGTGAGGTGCCACAGAGCAGTGCTCTACTATTATTCTCGCTATGCAATCCCGCTTAAAATTCATTAAAATTGTTATTTATGTTTTTTAAATTAATACTAATTTGAAATCGTTAATTTTTGACTGCTGGTCACGGTATAAGGACCTTTTCACATATAAGTACATTATAGCCGTTGTAAAGTAGTAATATTTTTTTATATATTGTATGATTTATGACATGTGATTGACATGTCACGGAGATCGCGCCGTTAACGTGCGAGTGAATCTCCTACACGGCTATAGGATTTTCCATTAAGGGCGCTTAATCTTTGAAATGCAAAAAAAAAATACATGTAGGAGAGATATTTGCGAAATTTTTTTTTATTTGGAAGGTCTATCGACCCCATTATGTATGGAATATGACATCATTCAAATGACCGCCACGGCTTCGGTTGGTGGCGCGCACACGAAAGGTCCAATTTTCGTTGACTCTGGCGCACAAATCGGGCTGTATTTGATCGATGGCGTGGCGTATGTTGACTTTGAGGGCATCGGTGGTTTGCGGCTTGTTGGCATAGACCTGCGACTTAAGAAAACCCCACAAGAAAAAGTCCAGCGGGGTCAAATCGCACGATCTCGGTGGCCAGTTCACGTCGCCTCCGCGCGAGATGACCATGTCCAGAAATTGCTCGTGCAGAACTTCCATCGTAGCGTGTGCTGTGTGGCACGTAGCGCCGTCCTGTTGAAACCACATGTTGTCCAGATCCATATTCTCGATTTCAGGCCAAAAGAAGTTGGTTATCATTGACCGGTATCGCTCACCATTGACGGTGACGGCCACACCATTATCGTTTTCGAAAAAATACGGACCAATCACGCCTCCGGCCCAAAATCCGCACCAAACAGTCACTTTCTGCGGGTGCATTGCCACTTGGTGAACCTCGTGTGGATTGGTCTCGTCCCAAATACGGCAATTTTGCTTGTTGACATAGTCATTCATCCAAAAATGCGCCTCGTCGCTGAAGATGATTTTTTTGCCAAAATCGGCGTCAACTTCCAACTGCTCTAATGCCCAGTCAGCGAACACACGGCGCTGTCTATGGTCATTAACCTTGAGCTCTTGGGTCAGCTGGATCTTGTACGGGTGCAGGCTCAAGTCACAACGCAAAATTCGCCAAGTTGTCGTCTGCGAAAGGCCGAGTTCCTGTGCGCGACGCGGAATTGACTGCCGCGGGTTTTCGAGGACACTGTCGCGCACAGCGGCGATATTCTCGGCAGATCTCGCGTTACGTTGACGCACGGGAACCGGCTGATTGTTAACTGACCCGGTTGACTCGAATTTGTCCACCAATCGACGGATAGTCGACTCGGCAGGACGATCATCGCGACCGTAAAACGGGCGAAGTGCGCGGAACGTTGCTCGAACTGAAGACCCATTTTCATAAAACAATTTTATGATTTGCACGTGCTGTTCGACACTGTAACCTGCCATGGTGGTTTGGGAGGACGGAATGAATATAACACACTGCATTTGACAGCTGTCACTCAAACAACATGGCCGCAATCAGCTGTCAAAGTTCAAGCGTCCCTATTGGAAAACCCCTTAGAACGTATAAAGGACGATAGTGCTGCTGAACAAGACGGGCAAGTTGTTTGAGAAGATTCTCGCAGTCCGTCTCGTTCAGCACCTCGACGCGGTCGGTTCGAGTCTCTCAGAATCTTAGTTCGGGTTCCGGGCAGGCCGTTCAACGGTCGATGCCCTGAACACCCTAAAGACTTATACCACGGAAGCGGTGGCCCAGGGGCAAGTGGTCCTGACGGTATCGTTAGATGTTGTAAACGCCTTTAACAGTCTCCCATTCGAGATGATCAGGGAGGCACTCTGATACCATGGGGTGCCGACCTATTTAAGGAGACTGTTGGAGGCGTGCCTCCAGGATTGAGAAGTAGTCTGGGCGGGCAGGGGTAAGTTGTTCCGGCGTCGGGTATGCTGCGGCGTTCAATTCTGTGGAATGTCGGCTTTGATTGGCTCCTGAGAGCCCCCGTCCTGCCCTGTCTCATCACCGCAGTGGGGCGGGAATTTCGGGAGGCGACCCGCCTGGCCGAAATCGGAACGACTCTAACCATGGACCGAATGGAAATGCTGGGCCTGAGGGTCTTCATATCTAAAACGGAGGGCCTCCTATTCCACGGTCCACGGAGAGGCGAGTATCACCGTCAATGGGACGGTGATCAAGGTACAGGCCCAGATGAAGTATCTGGGCCTGATCCTGGACGGGCAATGGAGCTTAAGGCAGCACTTCACGCAGATCGGCCGGAAGCTCGTCAACACCACCACCACCTTGGGCCACCTCCTACCCAACGTGGGAGAACCGGGATCACTATGCCGGGATCACTATGCCGGGATCACTATGTCTGCGCCTCTTTGCCGGTTTAATGAGGTCTATGGCACTGTATGGTGCCCTGATTGGGTCGACGCGCTCACCGTTCACAACCGGGCCCTCCTGCGGCCGGAGAGGGTCATAGTGGTGAGGGCGATAAGGGGTACCGTGCGGTGTCTTGGACAGCGGCTACGCTCTCTAGGTGGAGGTGCTCGCGGAAGTGTATCACTCGCACTCGGCGCCCTGGACATACAGCGAGCCCCACAGTCCCCCCCCCCACTGTTGCCGTGGGGGAAACGCGTAACGCGTTTTTCCAGTGATGGAGGCCCGCATAGGCGGGCGCCCGTGGGGACGTCACGGTAGCAGGCGCAAGCGATCCCGTGGCGTCCCCCGACCAGACGGAGAGGATACCGCTGGTTTTTTAGTGGGTAGTCCGGCGCCTTTAGCGCCGGTAAGCCTCACGTACCCCCCACTCCACGTGGGGGAAAAGCGTAAATGCGTTTTTACAGCGAAAAAAAAAGAAGCCCTCCTTTCTACCCAGCTGCCTAGACAGCATACGTAATGCTGGTAAAAGGTATAAAAGGTTCTAATATTACTAATATTAATTTTGAAAAACCAATCTAAGTAAGTTATTTTGAGTTATATTGTATACAACGTTGCCTCATTTTCTCTGTTTAACTTTTTGTTAAAGAGCGTGTTTCACAAAATACAAAAAATCATGTAAAAAAGTACGTTTATAAGAAAAATATAATTTACTGGCTAGTTATTTAATTGCTTTTTATCTTTGGGTTTTCAAACTACATATATTTAGTTATTATTTATATTGATGCAAGCTTTCGATATTATAACCATTACAAAAAAAAATATACCTATACGCCAAAATTACTGAAATAATACTCCATATACTTTGTTGTTTTATTATTAGTATTTATCCAAGTCCATAAAATATTTGGAGGTAAATTTTACCTTTATACTTACTGCTATTTCAATTTATTTGCATTAACACATACAAACATTTCAATTTTGCTACGTATAATAATCTAGTAGAATATATTTTATTTATTTTATGTATACTAGAATAGTAGTAACATTTACCTTTGTCTTAAAAACTTATATTAGTTATAATAACAGTTGAATATTTTGTAAGCACCTACATATGTTAAACGATACGTCCTCGTACAAATTGTATTTTTTTTTTAAATAATTATAAATAATAATTTGTTGCTAGATATACACGCCCGTTTATCAATCACATTGTTGGGTGTCTGCTGCTGCCGTACAGCGATCCAAAGTTCGCAGCGGAAAGTGGCCATCCGCATAGTGTGGGGATATCGCACGATATCCTATGAGGCGGCAACCATCCTAGCGCGGTTTCCGTCTGTGGTCATTCTGGCGAATATGGACGAGAGGGTTTTATTAGCAGACCTGCGTCCTCCATCAGAACAGCGAAAGTGCGCCCCGTCCGAGTGCGCTCGTGGCATTGAAGCGGCGGGAACACTGGCAGGTTCAAGCGATGTGGCGTTAAAATCTTAACTGTTGCTTCTCAATACATAATATGCTTAATACATATATGTATACGGAAAAATATTCATGATTCTGTTAGTAAATGTGATAATCATAAAATTGTACCTCTAGCATAGTTTTTGGTGCTCTTTTATGGGGACATGTCTATGGTTTTCAAAGAGAATCTCAGAAAGTGCTTAAAATGCTTCTGTTGCTAAATTAAAAAAAAGTTAAGTAACGCTTGTAGGCAAGAGGTTATTATACAATAAGTTGATAGATGATAGCACACCTTGGGAATTAAACGATTTTTTCTGTCTTAATTTTATATTTAATAAAATTTAGATATATTTTTATTTTCTTTCTTAAATTGACAACAAATTGTTTCTACTTATCAAATAAAAATGTTTGCCAAATATTAATTAACTAATTCCACTTTTTGTTCTCAGAAGTAGGGTGGCGTGTGGGGTTACCAAGCAGTCGCAGAGCCAGCCTAGCAGCCAACCCTACAACGGGCCATACATCCCGTGCTGTGCTAGTGCCACTCCATCGCCATTATAGTGACGTTATGTGTTTATTTTTTAAGTTTCTATAGAACCATGTCGTGTTCTAATAATTTTAATATTTCCGTTCCTTCCCAGCCGGACCTCTTATCATGTCAATGTGTCATGTGGATTTTCAAGAGCCAAAAAGGCTTAAAAATTCATACGACCCGTTGTCATAGCCTTCCATTAGGACATTCATCTAATTTTATTTTTAATGGACCTACTGTTATAAACAGTGACATTAATTCACAGTTACAGTTTGAATAGATATTGGCAAAATACAATCAAAGTATTCCTCTCATAAAAAGAATCCCTAGAGGAGCGAGAATATCTCTAGCTAGATCTCTATCCAGTGTAATTCAAAAATGTCTTTCAAATAGTAATTTGGCATGGTAAAATCTTTTCACATTTTCATATAAAATTTTTCATGTTGATAAAGACAAAAATGGCTCCTTATCGACCAAATTAAAACAAAATAGTTTAGATACCCAAATTTCATTTCCCAAATTCGTATCGCGGCCTTTAAATTTTGATTAAAAAAAAATGTTGAAAATAAAGCAATGGATGGAGATCTTAAGAACGCAGCTCGCATTCTTTTCTCTAGTGATACTCTCGCACCATTTAACAATAAAACGCTAGAATCCTTACACGAAAAACATCCTTTACCAAATCTAGCATCTGTACTTCCAAATCCACCTTCTCAGAATACTTTTTTACAGGTTAAAGATGAAGACACCTATGCTTCCATTATATCATTCTCAAGCGGGTCTGCTGGTGGCATTGATGGTATCACACCACAACATCTTAAAGAGCTCAGCTGGTGACGCTGGCAGGGCCCTATTGGGAGACATAACTAAACTATGCAATTTTATGCTATCCGGTAAGGTGATTTCATTGTTTTTACCACATCTTTATGGTGCAAGACTTTGTGCCTTTAATAAAAAAGACGGAAGTATTCGTCCAATTGCAATCGCGTCCAGTTTCCGCCGTTTGGCATCTAAATTAGCTTGTAAGCACATAGTTTCCACCTTAAAAACTAAATTTCAACCTACACAACTCGGTTTTGGAAGTAGAGGTGGATGTGAAGCCGCAGTACATTCGACTCGTACCTTTTTAAAAGGAAACGAAGCCGAAGTACTTTTAAAAGTTGATGTAAAGAATGCTTTTAATTCCATAGATAGAGCAACCTTGCTTAACGAAGTCTCATCTTATTTACCTGAAATTTACCCTTATATTTGGCAGTGTTACAGTTCACCATCAAAGCTTTTTTTTGGCGAAAATACAATTAATTCTAATGTAGACGTTCAGCAAGGAGATCCATTAGGTCCTGCTCTTTTCAGCCTAGGTATCCATAACTACATCTCAGATTTAAAATCTAAATTAAACATATGGTACCTAGATGATGGAACCATAGGAGGCAAAGTGGGTGATGTCATTGAAGATTAAATAAAAATTAAAGAACGTTTTGATAAAGTTGGTCTCAAATTGAATTTTTCAAAATGTGAAATTTTTTTCACAAACACTTTATCTTCAAATGATATTTATTCGGCAACGGAATTATTTTATAAAATTGCACCTAATATTAAAATTCTTCATAAAAATACGCTTTGCCTTCTTGGTGCACCACTTTTTGACGAAGGTATTGAACCTGTTCTAAATGATAAATTAAAAATTTTTTTAGACAACGTCGACAGATTGGGCCTCTTCAATTCTCATATTGCTTATACTTTTTTGAAACACTGTCTTTTTGTTCCAAAACTAATGTACATTCTACGCGCGAGCCCAGTCTGGAAATTTCCTGGCCTTACCAATAAAATCGATGCAATCCTTAAAGATTCTTTAGAGAAAATTCTAAATTTATCTCTTGATGAGTATTCCTGGACCCAAGCTACACTTCCGATTCGGCATGGTGGCATCGGTGTGAGGAAAATTTCAAGTGTTGCCCTTCCAGCCTTTCTCTCTTCTGTACATAGCATTACAGGCCTTTGTTCACATATTTTAAAATCAAATACACTGAAAATCACAAATGTTACAGAGGCAATAGAAAACTGGAAGGTAAAATGTCCTAATGACGATATCCCTAAGGAAGTTACCAAACAAAAACTTTGGGATTCGCCACTAGTTCATGTTACACAACAAAGTTTGAATCAAAATTTAACAAGTGTCAATAACCGTGCATGGCTTCTAGCTTTATCAACTAAAGAGTCAGGTCACTGGTTACATGCGGTACCCTCTAAAAATCTTGGGACGCTTTTAGACAATTAATGTTTTCGCATAGCAATAGGTCTCCTACTGGGAACACAGTTGTGCATTGAGCACAGGTGCCCGTGTGGAAAAGAGGTCGACTCTTTCGGCTTACACGGTCTTTCTTGTCCAAGGAGTTCAGGGAGGCTTTTCCGCCACAGTTCTCTTAATGATACTATTAAAAGGGCTCTTACCACCATTGACGTTCCTGCTCTTATTGAGCCTCATGGAATTAGTCGTGATGATGGCAAGAGACCTGATGGACTGACATTGGTTCCCTGGGAACGGGGACGGGCCCTTGTGTGGGACGTAACATGTGTTGACACACTAGCCCCGTCTCATATCAGAGAAACAATGTTAAAAGCCGGTGCTGCCGCGTAAAAAGCTGAAACGAACAAACGTAACAAATATTCTTCTCTTATTCAAAATTATATTTTTATTCCGTTTGCAGTTGAAACGCTTGGACCTTGGAGTAATAGTGCAAAAAATTTCATCCAAAATATTACACCCCGTCTTATTGCCTCTACTGGTGACAGAAGGGCTGGTTCATTTTTCGCCCAGAGAATCGGAATTGCGATTCAAAGGGGAAATGCTGCTAGCATTCTTGCCACCATTCCACGCGGTCACAATTTGTATAGTAAATATTTTTAATTTTTATTTGTACTTATTTAAGGTTTTAATGTAATTATTTAAATTAAATTGTTTTAACATATAAAAAATATAAAAAAATAACTAAGTAAAAAGCGTTCTATGTTGAACTTTATTCAATACACCTACCTTGTATCCAGGTACAAGAAGTCCTGTTTAACTATGAGATATCACTATCATATCGCATATTTTCATTTTTAACACAACCACTTATGGAAATAGTATATTTTTCACGTGAGACCATTTTGCCTTTCTTTATATTTTAAAAAAGATCTAGCGACTATTTGGCTTGTGTGAAAAACTTCATATTCACATATTCGGTAAAGGAGGAGCCTTGTTGGTCTAGTGGCTAGATGTAAGGCCGCTGACCCGGAGGTCCTGGGTTCAATTCCCAGGTCGGGCCAATATATAGTTGGGTGGGTAGTTTCTTTCAGAAAATTCTCAGTAGCAACTTCCAGACTCCGGACAGTCTGGAAGTTGGAAGTGTGCGAACACTCCCGTGCCTCGGAAAGCACGTTAAGCCGTTGGCCCTGCGCCTGAGCTCTTTCCGGTCGTGTCGGATTGCCGTCCCGTCGGATTATGAGAACTAGGAAATAGAGAGTGTACCTGTGTTTACGCACACACTTGTGCACTATAATATTTCCTGCGCAGTTGGCTAATCTCTCTAGAGATTGGCCGCCGTGGCCGAAATCGGTCTAGTGAACGTTATTAAAGGAGGACTTTCTTCACGAATAGGTCAATAACCTTTAGATAGTAATAATAATACTAAAGATTTAATCGGACTATATATAAATATAAAAAAATAAATACAGGTCCTCCTAACTGGTTTAAATTTTTACCGATTGCCGGATCATACCAGTATTTAAATAATTTAACTTGTTTAATTTTAATTCCTTACTAAATAAACGTTAAAACATTCATTATTTTTCCATCATTAGAGGATATTTATAATTAGAGTTATTTATAATTTATAGATTAACTTTTGACGTTATGAATCGATTTATATATTTAATATGTTTGAAAGAAAAAATATCTAGAATTATAAAACATCAAAATTCTAACTTAATTTACGAGGAATGATTTAAATAAATGCACTGTAAAATATGATAAGGATGACGTTTTTTCAATCGGGCAACATGGCTATCTGCAGTTATGTATGTGATTATGTAGCTGCTGTTGACCGTACTGCTCCTAAAAGCAGTACCGGCCGGTCTGTCTCGTTGGTCTAGTGGCTTTATATCTATACAAAGCCGTAGATCAGATCCACCAAAAGTTGTCGAAAAATTCTCGGTAAGTACCGTACCTCAGAAAGTAAGTACGTAAGGCCGATGGTCCAGCGCCTGGACTCTTTCCGGGCGTGTTGGATTTGGCGTATTATTCGTTTGTGAGATTGAGGAAATAGACAATGCATCTGTGTTTTGATGGTGTGGATTTACCAAGGTAAGCAAGAGAGAGACAGAGCCATGCTCAGGGATCTATTTGGAACTGGAAGAATTTTAACTGTCATCTATTAATGATTAATTTGGTTAAATCACTCACATCGTCACTTTATCGTCGTGTGTGATGATACTTCATAGTTGTAAAAAGCTTTGGAATGCCAAGGAAATATTTGCTTCAAAGCCTTATGTCTCCTGGAGTTTATTACTTTTTGGACTATACATATAATGCACCATTACACTTTTATCTAGATGTACCTTTACTTTTGAATAAATGGTCTGGACACGTTATGAAAATGACATATAGCTTGGTATTGTTTCGGCAATGACTAACTTATCGTTTCGGATGTATTCAAATCTATTTATTAAAAGTTTTCGAGTATTATGAAGGAAACACGTCGAGGACGTGTACAAAATAATGTGTAATAATATCCTAAAAATATTTTAATTAATTGCAGCTTGAGTCATTATTACAATAAAAAAATCCAAGGTTATATGAAAGAATATCGCCTGACCGTTGTAAAGAGTGGACGTGTATTTATTTGTTGCGAAAAATATTAAAACACGGATTCTCAGTTTTGGCCTCTAAATACAAATTATATATACTCATAATGGTGTGAATTATCTTAGTGAGTTATGTTTGTTTAGAAGTGAAGATAATGTCGGACTGCTTGCGATAAGGAGCGGGGCTACCTTCCTCACACCCGCGAGAATAGAACGGTTGTTATTTTTAACTCGCTCGCACACTGACCCTACATTTTAGTGCAACTGCACTGGATACGTATCTGCAAGTAAGTTGCACGTCGAATATTACATTATTGAAATATTATATTGCAATCACTGTGCGCTTGAAACTTTACGACATTAATAATGAACGTAACACGATCGCCCCCTACTGTCACTGGCGGTCACAACCTGATCTATCAAAAATATGTGGTGAAGTTTCTGGATCGCAAATAACATTTCGCAAACGAAAGCAGGCACCTGATCAGGAATGTCAGTGTTCGGAAGAAATGAAATTAATGCGTAACGAACTAACCCGCATTACGAAACTGTTAGAAACTTATGTTGGTTCGAACACAAAAATGATGGGTCAAATGAGTGATTGTATCGGAACGATAAAAACTGAAATTATAGACTTAAAGACATGATGGAATAAAAAAAATGTTTAGTAGTAATATAGCAGATATTAGATCTCAAATACAAGATATAAAAACGGCAACTTCGAGAATGTCACTAGAACATGATCATATAAAATCTCAATTAAGTAAACTAGAAGCAAAAATAAATAATGATGAAAAGAAAATTGAATTACTTGAAACAAATGTAAATGAATTAAAAATAAGCCCAACGCCCACAACCCACAACAAACCGATGTATACAAATGAACAAATAATTCGAGAATTGCAAGACCGCAAAACGAGAGAAAGAAATATTATAATCATGGGAATAACTTAAAATAACCTAATTAATGTTCAAGAGAGGAATCTTCAAGATGATACTGAAGTGCTTAAAATTATCGGTCAGATGATCAAAGATATTCCAAAGCCTGTTAAAATTTTCCGTATTGGTAAATATAGTCCAGGGAAAACCCGTAGGATCAAAGTATGTTTTGATAAGCCAGATACAGCACTATTGCTTCTCAAAAATAGGGAAAAGCTACCCAATAATTTAAAAATGTTTTCTGACCAGACTCCGGCCCAGCAAAAATACTACCTACATGTTAAGGAGGAAATGACCCAACGCATAAGTAGCGGGGAAACCGATATTGCAATTAAATACGTGAACGGAACAACAACCATCATTAAAACGCTCCCAAAAAACTCCAATCGCCAACAATAGATAGCAGCCCAGCCGATACGATAAATTACCAGACAGTTAATGATTACCGAGAATTACAAATAAAAAAGGCACGACTATCGTTTTTGTACCTAAACGCACGAAGTATAAAGAAAAAAGGCAGATTAGACGAATTAAAATGTATTTTAAAATCGATACCAACAACTGTTCATGTCATTCTACTCTCTGAAACTTGGATAGTGTCAGAAGATCAAGCCTTACAGCTACAGATAGATAATTACACACACTACTATAATTACAGGACAGATGTGAGAGGAGGTGAAGTATCAGCCTATGTACATAACAATTTAAAACACAGCCAAATTGAATCGATTTACCGACATGGGAATAACTACCTATGGATACACATCGAAAAGTTTGCAATGGATATTGGAGTAGTATGTTATATACTGGTGATACAAATTTCGAACAGTTTCTCGAGCTATATGACAACCAATAACAGCAACGAAAAAGGGCTATTGTCTTTGGCGACTTCAACATTAACCTGCTAGAAAATAACAAGAAGCTAATGAAATACAAACAAGTAATAAAGGAATCTGGCCACAGACTACTAAATAAGATAAACAAAACATATTTTACAATGGATTCTGCCACAAAAAAATCAATCTTAGATCATGTGAGTACAAACTTAAAAACAAATTATTTTAACGTTGCTATCATTAATTCCTCAATGTCAGACCACAATCAAATTTATGTTCAAATAAATAAATTTAAACCTCCGAAGAAATTACGTACTACTTATGAAGCAATAGATTACAGAAAACTGTATGACTCTTTGGAGTCTAAGGACGTAAGTGACACAATAATTAACTATACAGAACTCGAAAAATGTTAAGTACATTGCAAAGTAATAAAAACAAAAATTCTGAACGCAATACGAGAAGATTGGATAAATAGAGACATTATCGATGAAATAAGGCAAAGGAACTATTTATGGACACAATATAAGACCAATCCGCAAAGTAAGAACATACTAAATACTTTTAACTTAAAGAGAAATGACACAGCTAAGTTAATACAAGATACAAAAGATTCATACTTTTATAAACTTTTCTTAAGCAGTGCAAACGACCCAAATAGGACATGGACTTTAATAAACAAATTATCGAGTAATAAAACTAAGCAAAGTTGTGCTCCCTCAAAAATTATCATATAATCAAAAGTTATCACCGATGTGAGCGAAATTTGTGATGTTTTAAACACATATTTCTCAACAATAGGTTCTGTTCTAGCCGAAAAAATACCCAGAAAATATCATGATACCCTACATCCCATACATAAAAATAATAGTCATATCAATCATGAACTTTTAACATTGGAGCCATGTAGTTCTAATGAAATTGAAAAGATTATAAAAGATCTAGATTCCAACGCAAGCACTGGTATAGATCAAATTAGTAAAGCCTAAGCCGTAAAATGTATGCGAAATTTGATTTCAAAAAGCTTGTCACAATGTTTCAACAAACTTCTGTCTGAAGGAAGATTCCCAGACTCATTGAAGATTTCAAAAGTGACACCTATCCATAAATCTGGCCCACAAACTGACCCAGGGAACTATCGTCCAATCTCTGTATTGCTAGTTCTCTCAAAAATATTAGAAAAAATAATTCACAGTCGCTTAGTTACGTACTTGGAGTCTTTCGATTTTATATCGAACCGACAATACGGTTTCAGGGCCAGAAGCAACACCGCCTGACCGCTGCAACTGTAGACCTAATAACAAAAATAAGACAAAACATAGATAAAAAGAACATCGCAGTGGGCGTGTTCATCGATTTAAAAAAAGCTGTAGCGACATCTATCTCGCCACATACGAAAACTAAAAAACTGACGTATCCTACATCGCGATATTAAAGTTATCCGAGCGATTGAATTTATATACAAGAACCCGACAACAACCGTCGGGCGGTAGCCCACCAGACCAACACCGGTCTGGTCGGAGGATCCTCCCTTTTCAATGCTCACACCAAACTGGTGACCCCGAGTATGAACGTCAGCGCAGCCTTCGCAAAAACTACGTCATCGTGACGTCATCATCACTTCCTCAAGCTTTCGAGCAGCGAGTCATACAGCCAGCCAGCATCCACGACTACTACGGGTATCCTGACCACCAGCATGCAGCGAACGCGCATTCCTGGTCATCACCCACAGTCTTCTCAGCGACCTTGGCACAGCACACTGCACTTCGGCCGGTCAGCAAGCAGAGACGCACTTCTCTCCTGGTCGACGCAGCAGCCAGAGGCAGAGCAGGTCGAAGCGGCATCTGGTTCCGACTCACTGGAACATTCCACTGGCCCGGCAAACATCACAAGAAATATGGACGACTCAACCTGCTATCGACCTCCGGTCTCGGAGGGGAGTGATGTAGCGACATCTATCTCGCCACATACGAAAACTAAAAACTGACGTACCCTACATCGCGATATTAAAGTTATCCGAGCGATTAAACATATATACAAGAACCCGACAACAACCGTCGGGCAGTAGCCCACCAGACAAACGCCCGTCTGGTCGGAGGATCCTCTCTTTTCAATGGTCAACTCCAAAAAGCCTTTGATACCATAAGTCATCAACTCCTATTACATAAACTTGAAAACATTGGCATAAAAAGTAACGTACTAAAAATATTAAAATCATATCTGACAAACAGGTCGCAAGTTGTTAGAGTTGGAAGTATACAAAGTGTAGCTTTGCCCATCACTTATGGAGTCCCGCAGGGCTCCATTTTGGGACCACTTCTTTTTCTCATATATATAAACAGTATCTCAGCATTGGAACTACATGGTCACTTAACTTTGTATGCGGATGACACTTGCTTGTTTTATTTTGAAAACAAAACAAATGATATTATAGCTAAGGCACAGGAAGATCTAGATCTCTTGTACGAATGGTTCCATTATAATTTATTAACAATAAATGCTTCTAAGACATGTTATATAATATTTAAACCAAAAAATAAAACTATTCCACAGCATGATGCGCTAACTGTTAATAACATTCCAATCGAGCAGAAAACTTGTGAAAAATATCTTGGCTTAAGAATCGATAACTACTTAACTTTTAACAACCACATACACCACATTAAAAAAAAACTTTCCTCTTTAATTGGTTCACTAAAAAATATTTCTAGATGTACCTCAAAAACTACGCCATACTATTTACAACTCCTTGGTCAAATCACATCTCTTATATTTAATCGAAATATGGGGTAATGCTGCTAAAACTAAATTAAACGAACTTCAGCGAAAGCAAAATAAAATGATAAAGATCCTTTTTAGATATTCCTCTCTTACTCCTACAACAAAAATTTTCAATGAAACAAAAATTATGAACCTGCGACAACTTTATATATATAACTCTTGTATCTTAATACGAAAAATTATTAGTGAATCCATACACTCTGATTTGTCGTTTGTGGAGCATATAAGTAAGCGTAGCACCCACCGACCTGGTTTACTAGTTTTACAAAAAAATCGAACAAAGTATGCAAGAAAGGATATAACGTTTGAGGGAGTACAACTTTATAACAAATTACCATCCACTATAAAAAATGTAAACTCAATTAACGAGTTCAAGTATCGGCTCTCACACTATATTTTGAACAAATAATACTGAAATAATAACATAAGAAACATACTTGATATCTCGTTGGCTGAGTATCTACCAACACGGCGACCATTGTTATATTTAAATCTATTTATTGTTATTCTCATGTAAGTGACGTCCGTCTTTTTTGAGAATAAAGTTTCTTTGAATTGAAGTCATTAGCATAAATTTTGTAATAATTATTTTTACCAAATGATGACTACGAATTTTAATCTTCTTCTTCTTATGTTATATATAGCACTGGCCACGACATTGTAAAATGAATATAAAGCTATCTTTAAAAATCTGCATTGTAAATATATATTTTACCAAAAAGTACTATTAATAATACCACTTAACTCAATATATCTTTTCCATCAATCATATAATATTTATTAATCAATTAATTTCGTAATATAAGTTTTTGGTAATTAATTGGTCAAAATTAAATGCTATTTTCTGTAGAATTTTATTATAGTATTGAATACCCCAGGAAGTACTAGATCAGAAATTTGGTGTGACAAATTTGTTTTAACTTGTCTTATTAATAACAGCCTGTAAAAATATCACCGCCGCGTTAAGGCTCCTTCGCCTTTTAGAGAAGGTTTGAGCTTACTCCACCATGCTGCTTCAATGCAGTATGGTGGAGTAAGCTCACAATGTATGGTGGATAAACGTGGGAGATTTATGTCCACCACATGCAGGTTTTCCTCACAACGTTTTACTTCACCGCTGAGCACGAGATGAAATATAAATTCGAATCAACATAATAAAATTAAGATGTGCTTGCCGGGGTTTGATCTCGAAATTATCAGTTAATTCTAGTCTTCACTTGCACGTGAACTTGTTCCGGCTGTGTCAGTTTTATCGGATTTTAAAACTGAGGAAGTTAACTACACCGTTACCTAATTTAAATTAAAATAATTGGAATTAAAATGTCAGAGTTAGAAGATGATAATAACACTGGGTGAAATGGGGTAACATATATACTACTAAAAAAGTAACATTAACTTATACCTATTAACAACGTGACAAATCTTAGACATTATATATCCTACATTATATACTATTAACATTTATATTGACACGAGATTGACGTATGGTAAATTGTAAATTAAACTCAACTGCTGGGCCGGTGTCTGGTCAGAAAACATTTTTAAATTATTGGGTAGCTTTTCCCTATTTTTGAGAAGCAATAGTGCTGTATCTGGCTTATCAAAACATACTTTGGTCCTACGGGTTTTCCCTGGACTATATTTACCAATACGGATAATTTTAACAGGCTTTGGAATATCTTTGATCATCTGACCGATAATTTTAAGCACTTCAGTATTATCTTGAAGATTCCTCTCTTGAACATTAATTAGGTTATTTTCAGTTATTCCCATGATTATAATATTTTTTTCTCTCTTTTTGCGGTCTTGCAATTCTCGAATTATTTGTTCATTTGTATACATCTGTTTGTTATGGGTTGTGGGCAGGACATTTGTTTCAAGTAATTCAATTTTCTTTTCATCATTATTTATTTTTGCTTCTAGTTTACTTAATTGAGATTTTATATGATCATGTTCTAGTGACATTCTCGAAGTTGCCGTTTTTATCTCTGTATTTGAGTGCTAATATCTGCTATATTACTACTAAACCTTTTTTTTATTTCATCATGTCAAGTACCGTTCCGATACAATCACTCATTTGACCCATCATTTTTATGTTCGAACCAACATAAGTTTCTAACAGTTTCGTAATGCGGGTTAGTTCGTTACGCATCAATTTTTATTTCTTCCGAACACTGACATTCCTGATCAGGTGCCTGCTTTCGTTTGCGAAATATTATTTGCGAGCCAGAAACTTCACCACATATTTTTGATAGATCAGGTCACCTTTACCCACCGCCAGTGACAGTAGGGGGCGATCGTGTTACGTTCATTATTAATGTCGTAAAGTTTCAAGCGCACAGTGATTGCAATATAATATTTCAATAATGTAATATTCGATGTGCAACTTACTTGCAGATGCGTATCCAGTGCAGTTGCACTAAAATGTAGGGTCAGTGTGCGAGCGATTTAAAAATAACAACCGTTCTATTCTCGCGGGTGTGAGGAAGGTAGCCCCGCTCCTTATCGCAAGCAGTCCGATATTATCTTCACTTCTAAACAAACATAACTCACTAAGATAATTCACACCATTATGAGTATATATAATTTGTATTTAGAGGCCAAAACAGAGAATCCGTGTTTTAATATTTTTCGCAACAAATAAATATACGTCCACTCTTTACAACGGTCAGGCGATATTCTTTCATATAACCTTGGATTTTTTTATTGTAATAATGACTCAAGCTGCAATTAATTAAAATATTTTTAGGATATTATTACACATTATTTTGTACACGTCCTCGACGTGTTTCCTTCATAATACTCGAAAACTTTTAATAAGTAAATTTGAATACATCCGAAACGATAAGTTAGTCAATGCCGAAACAATACCAAGCTATATGTCATTTTCATAACGTGTCCAGACCATTTATTCAAAAGTAAAGGTACATGTAGATAAAAGTGTAATGGTGCATTATATGTATAGTCCAAAAAGTAATAAACTCCAGGAGACATAAGGCTTTGAAGCAAATATTTCCTTGGCATTCCAAAGCTTTTTACAACTATGAAGTATCATCACACACGACGATAAAGTGACGATGTGAGTGATTTAACCAAATTAATCATTAATAGATGACAGTTAAAATTCTTCCAGTTCCAAATAGATCCCTGAGCATGGCTCTGTCTCTCTCTTGCTTACCTTGGTAAATCCACACCATCAAAACACAGATGCATTCTCTATTTACTCAATCTCACAAACGAATAATACGCCAAATCCAACACGCCCGGAAAGAGTCCAGGCGCTGGACCAATGGCCTTACGTACTTACTTTCTGAGGTACGATAATGTACTCACTTTCAA
This sequence comes from Nymphalis polychloros, assembly GCA_905220585.2. NCBI lineage: Eukaryota > Metazoa > Arthropoda > Insecta > Lepidoptera > Nymphalidae > Nymphalis > Nymphalis polychloros. The sequence goes on along the minus strand of HG992245.1, from coordinate 6,520,547 downwards.
CTTCCAGGCTGCTACCGAGAATTTTTCGACAACTTTTGGTGGATCTGATCTACGGCTTTATATAGATATAAAGCCACTAGACCAACGAGACAGACCGGCCGGTACTGCTTTTAGGAGCAGTACGGTCAACAGCAGCTACATAATCACATACATAACTGCAGATAGCCATGTTGCCCGATTGAAAAAACGTCATCCTTATCATATTTTACAGTGCATTTATTTAAATCATTCCTCGTAAATTAAGTTAGAATTTTGATGTTTTGTAATTCTAGATATTTTTTCTTTCAAACATATTAAGTATATAAATCGATTCATAACGTCAAAAGTTAATCTATAAATTATAAATAACTCTAATTATAAATATCCTCTAATGATGGAAAAATATTCTGAAAGAAACCACCCACCCAACTATCTATTGGCCCGACCTGGGAATTGAACCCAGGACCTTCGGGTCTGCGGCCTTACATCTAGCCACTAGATCAACAAGGCTCCTCCTTTACCGAATATGTGAATATGCTATATTCTCGCAAGCCAAATAGTCGCTAGATCTTTTTTAAAATATAAAGAAAAGCAAAATGGTCTCTCGTGAAAAATATACTATTTCCAAGTGGTTGTGTTAAAAATGAAAATATGCGATATGATAGTGATATCTCATAGTTAAACAGGACTTTTTGTACCTGGATACAAGGTTTTTTACTTAGTTTTTTTTTTTTATATGTTAAAACAATTTAATTTAAATAATTACAAATAAAAATTAAAAATATTTACTATACAAATCGTGACCGAGTGGAATGGTGGCAAGAATGCTAGCAGCATTTCCCCTTTTAATCGCAATTCCGATTCTCTGGGCGAAAAATGAACCAGCCCTCCTGTCACCAGTAGAGGCAATAAGACGGGGTGTAATATTTTGGATGAAATTTTTTGCACTATTACTCCAAGGTACAAGCGTTTCAACTGCAAACGGAATAAAAATATAATTTTGAATAAGAGAAGAATATTTGTTACGTTTGTTCGTTTCAGCTTTTTCCGCGGCAGCACCGGCTTTTAACATTGTTTCTCTGATATGAGACGGGTCTAGTGTGTCAACACATGTTGCGTCCCACACAAGGGCCCGTCCCCGTTCCCAGGGAACCAATGTCAGTCCATCAGGTCTCTTGTCATCATCACGACTAATTCCATGAGGCTCAATAAGAGCAGGAACGTCAATGGTGGCAAGTGCCCTTTTAATAGTATCATTAAGAAAACTGTGGCGGAAAAGCCTCCCTGAACTCATTGGACAAGAAAGACCGTGTAAGCCGAAAGAGTCGACCTCTTTTCCACACGGGCACCTGTGCTCAATGCACAACTGTGTTCCCAGTCGGAGACCTATTGCTATGCGAAAACATTAATTGTCTAAAAGCGTCCCAAGATTTTTAGAGGGTACCGCATGTAACCGTGACCTGACTCTTTAGTTGATAAAGCTAGAAGCCGTGCACGGTTATTGGCACTTGTTAAATTTTGATTCAAACTTTGTTGTGTAACATGAACTAGTGGTGAATCCCAAAGTTTTTGTTTGGTAACTTCCTTAGGGATATCGTCATTAGGACATTTTACCTTCCAGTTTTCTATTGCCTCTGTAACATTTGTGATTTTCAGTGTATTTGATTTTAAAATATGTGAACAAAGGCCTGTAATACTATGTACAGAAGAGAGAAAGGCTGGAAGGGCAACACTTGAAATTTTCCTTACACCGATGCCACCATGCCGAATCGGAAGTGTAGCTTGGGTCCAGGAATACTCATCAAGAGATAAATTTAGAATTTTCTCGAAAGAATCTTTAAGGATGGCATCGATTTTATTGGTAAGGCCAGAAAATTTCCAGACTGGGCTCGCGCGTAGAATGTACATTAATTTTGGAACAAAAAGACAGTGTTTCAAAATAGTATAAGCAATATGAGAATTTAAGAGGCCCAATCTGTCGACGTTGTCTAAAAAAATTTTTATTTTATCATTTAGAACAAGTTCAATACCTTCGTCAAAAAGTGGTGCACCAAGAAGGCAAAGCGTATTTTTATGAAGAATTTTAATACTAGGTGCAATTTTATAAAATAATTCCGTTGCCGAATAAATATCATTTGAAGATAGTGTTTGTGAAAAAAAATTCACATTTTGAAAAATTCATTTTGAGATCAACTTTATCAAAACGTTCTTTAATTTTAATTAAATCTTCAATGACATTGACTCCTATGGTTCCATCATCTAGGTATCATATGTTTAATTTAGATTTTAAATCTGAGATGTAGCTATGGATACCTAGGCTGAAAAGAGCAGGACCTAATGGATCTCCTTGCTGAACGCCTACATTAGAATTAATTGTATTTTCGCCAAAAAAAGCTTTGATGGTGAACTGTAACACTGCCAAACATAAGGGTAAATTTCAGGTAAATAAGATGAGACTTCGTTAAGTAATATAAGAATTAAAAGCATTCTTTACATCAACTTTTAGAAGTACCTCGGCTTCGTTTCCTTTTAAAAAGGTACGAGTCGAATGTACTGCGGCTTCACATCCACCTCTACTTCCAAAACCGAGTTGTGTAGGTTGAAATTTAGTTTTTAAGGTGGAAACTATGTGCCTACAAGCTAATTTAGATGCAAAACGGCGAAAAGTGGACCCGATTGCTATTGGACGAATACTTCCGTCTTTTTTATTAAAGGCACAAAGTCTTGCACCATAAAGATGTGGTAAAAAAGATGAAATCACCTTACCGGATAGCATAAAATTGCATAGCTTAGTTATGTCACCCAATAGGGCCCTGCCAGCGTCACCAGCTGAGGCACTCACAAGATCTTTAAGATGTTGTGGTGTGATACCATCAATGCCACCAACAGAGCCGCTTGAGAATGACATAATGGAAGCATAGGTGTCTTCATCTTTAACCTGTAAAAAAGTATTCTGAGAAGGTGGATTTGGAAGTACAAATGCTGGATTTGGTAAAGGATGTTTTTCGTGTAAGGATTCTAGCGTTTTATTGTTAAATGGTGCGAGGGTATCACTAGAGAAAAGAATGCGAGCTGCGTTCTTAAGATCTCCATCCATTGCTTTATTTTCAACATTTTTTTTAATCAAAATTTAAAGGCCGCGATACTAATTTGGGAAGTGAAATTTGGGTATCTAAACTATTTTGTTTTAATTTGGTCGATGAGGTGCCATTTTTGGCTTTATCAACATGAAAAAATTTATATGAAAATGTGAAAAGATTTTGCCATGCCGAATTACTATTTGAAAGACATTTTTGAATTACACTGGATAGAGATCTAGCTAGAGATATTCTCGCTCCTCTAGGGATTCTTTTTATGAGAGGAATACTTTGATTGTATTTTGCCAATATCTGTTCAAACTGTAACTGTGAATTAGTGTCACTGTTTATAACAGTAGGTCCATTAAAAATAAAATTAGATGAATGTCCTAATGGAAGGCTATGACAACGGGTCGTATGAATTTTTAAGCCTTTTTGGCTCTTGAAAATCCTTCCATTACAACATTGGTAACATGATAAGAGGTCCGGCTGGGAAGGAACGGAATTATTAAAATTATTAGAGCACGACATGGTTCTATAGAAACTTAAAAAATAAACACATAACGTCACTATAATGGCGATGGAGTGGCACTAGCACAGCACAGTATGTGTGGCCCGTTGTAAGGTTGGCTGCTAGGCTGGCTCTGCGACTGCTTGGTAACCCCACACGCCACCCTACTTCTGAGAACAAAAAAAGGAATTAGTTAATTAATATTTGGCAAACATTTTTATTTGATAAGCAGAAACAATTTGATGTCAATTTAAGAAAGAAAATAAAAATATATCTTAATTTTATTAAATATAAAATTAAGACAGAATTTTTTTTGACGTTGACATCAAATTTTTTCTTCATTTTAATTATTTTATTTTATTTTACCTTAGATTTAAATAAAACGTAATTTAGTTTTATGCTGACGTTAAGCTGTTACGCAAATGTTACATAAATTACATTAAATAAATTATATAGGGTAAGGTTGCGATCATTGGACCGGCGCTTTGTTTGAACCACTTAAAAATCTCGAGAACTATTAATTTTTAAAACTTAACGTATTTTTGACCCGATGCCAATGTAGCCCCCCCTCTCGCGCCCTCTAATGTCAGATCGTCTTTGGACTTAATAAGGGAATGACCTGTTTCATGGCGTTTCGCGATTTCCCGTTATTAAATTCACAAGTTAAATTATGTTTTTTGGTATGGTTTTTTGCAATAACATTGTATATCTATAATGTTGATTTTTGAATTATATTTGGTTAGAAATTACTTAAATTTGTGTGATTATCATTGAAGTCAGAAAGTACCGTATTGCCATTGATCAATGAACCAGTGTTAGGTTTGTCGATTGGACCGGTCCAATCATGGACCTTTTGAAATGTAGTTTTAATTTACATTTTACTTGTTTGAGCATGGCAAAAAAGGACTATATTACACTGGAATGAAATAAGCATTAAAAGAAACGATGATGATTTCAAACGATGTTAGAAGTTTGGCTTTTAAAATAATTAAAAAGAAAGAACATTTGTTTTAGGCTCCTTCATTAAACCGATACGCAGTCTCCTAAGTCCAATGATAGCAATTGACTGGTTCAATCAAAGTGATTCAAATAAGGAAACCATCAAAATATTTGCATTTCCTGTTTTGTAACATAATGATTAATCATAAGAAAATAAAACTATAACCGCAAGTTCCAAGTACTTTACTCTACTGTAAGGCCTTTTTACTGACGACTTATTTTTATTCCTATGTGGTGTGGTTTGAAATTTACAGCTGTTTAAAATTAAGTGGTCCAATAGTAGTAACTTTCCCATATTATTCCATCGATTTACGAATTTTCTAGCATTATGTCGATATTATCAGCGTCTTTGGTATTTTTACAAAATACTTTTCAGCTTTAGCAAAGAAAATAATAAAGTCATTATTTTTTCTTTATAATATAAAATAATTAACAACACATCACGTTAAAGTTTACGGTATCCATAATAAATTACATTACAATTTTAAATTGGGTTTTTAAACGAGTATTAGGTATATTGTTACATATTTACTTTAGTTATTTTATTTTTATTTAACAGGTAACACAATTATATGCTATGTAATAACAAAATAAATGTAAGATTTAGCTTAAATATCGAATCTTCTATACTTTATAAATTAAATTATTTAAAAAAATATTAACCAACGACATTTTAATTTAAATTTAGTTGGAACATAAGACCGTCTTAAGACCTGTAGTCATCTTCTACCAGTCAACCATTAGGCAAATCGTATATTCAAGAAGACGTTCGAAAGATGTTAGATATAAAATTAATAAAATTCCTTAGCTATTCGCATGGATAACCTTATTTTGAAGTGGATGTCTTGAAGCACGAGGGAGCTTAACGACGACTAGGAGAAAATTTAAACGACGCAAGAGCATCCATATATTCAGATAGAATTCATATATATCATTATTGCGAATTAACCTCGCTTTTAAATATATTCCTTTTTTAAATGCCAAGAATAAGAACAAAATTTACGGTGTTTGAAGTATAAATATTATGTATACATAGAGGCTGGGGATAAAATAATAAAAATAAATATATTTTATTTTTTATTATACATTTTAAGATATTTTATCAAAATAATTGGCATTACAATTATTGGATTTTTTTTTATAAGAAATAAGAAACCGACTTTAAAAGTAACAGAAAATTCACGAAACATTTTATAATTATGTAAATCGCGATTTTTATTTATTGACGATAAAATAACAATGTACTATTACGCCGCTTCGCATTCAATGTGAGAAATAATTCATAACTTAGCTATCTCTGACCTGGGTTCCAACTTCATAAGGATTATAAAAATAAGAATTGTTAAATATATCGGAGTATCAATAACCTCAATAGGTGGCTCCGTCACAGTCTCGCTATCCAGTATATGCATTTAAATAAGGTACCTACTATATTATTATTTTATATCAATTCAATTTCCCTACACGTTACTCACGTGTGCTCACGTGAGTTGGGTTCGTTTTGAAATATACCTAATAGAGTCCGGTCTAGTAAATAATTTGTAAATATATGTCTTACTATAATGGAAGTTATAGCAAGCTTACCATTATTTATTTGTCTCTATTTTGACCGAATACTACAACTACATACGTTTTATCTACTTACTTTATATAAAATAATTGCATGTTACATCAGCGACTTAAATTTCAAATATATTAACCTCAACAGTGACACTTGAAACATGCTAATACTTAAAATATATATATCTTTTTTTATTTCAATTCTATTGATATTAATTGTAAACAAGGTTTATATGTTAATTCAAAATGAAGTTGTAAAAATCATATTTAGCATTCCTCAATACTTATTGACACGTGAAACCCGACTAATATCTAATAATAAATTGTAATACTTTTACGGTTACTAGCGCCACCTTGTTACATTAAAGAGAACTGAATTGCTTGAAAAGTAAACCCAAAAAAATATTTAAGACTAGTTAGCACTCGCTTATGAAGTAGAATTTAAATTGACAGAGAGATGGCGCTTTACTCATCAAAGTGCAAAAAATAATTATAAGTAACTTGTTATATTTATTGTTAATTATAAATAATTTTATTAATCTTAATGATTAATAAAACAATAAAATAATATACAAACTATAATTACAAATATATGTTCACTAGTATTATTTCAAATATTAGCAATATAGTAAGAAGAAGAAAATGCAGAAATAACATTCTAGGCGCTTTAACATTAAAGTAGGGCGAAAACTTTATTACTCAGGTTACATTATTATTATTATAACATAATTATTGGCGCGTGTTATTAGATTAATAAATACTTAATGCATTAAAACATGTGTAAAAATAATATTTAGGATCGAAAATCATAATAATATGTATTCAACTAATTAAAAAACGAAACATGTGAAACAATTTCACCATTGAAAATTCTTTACATAAACGACAGCTTAAGTAGCCTAAATTTAGTAATGAGTCCGTTAAAACGAACACCTATAAGTAGGTACATTACAAAACACAAACAATAAATTCTAATGTGTAGCTGATATACATATATGTAATTATAATCTATAATAGCTAAAGTAAAGGTCATCTGGGCTGCCCGGATAGAACGGCATGTAAACTTGACGCTTCTTAGCTTAAGCAGATATTTGTTTAAAAAATCTATAAATTAAAAACAATAACGTAATTTTATATAAGTACATAACGGAATAATACATCAGTTTTATAATATATGTATAGTAATTCCATTGAGTGCCTCGTTGGTCTAGTGGCTAGATATAAGGCCGCTGACCTGGAGGTCCTGGGTTCAATTCCCAGGTCGGACCAATAAAAAGTTATTGGGTTTCTCTGTCAGAAAATTCTCAGTAGCAGCCCGTCTGGAAGTTTGAAGTGTGTACACTCCCGTGCCTCGGAAAGCACGTAAAGCCGTTGGTCCTGCACCTGAACTCGTTCCGGTCGTGTCGGATTACCGTCCCATCGGGTTATGAGAGTAAGGGAATAGAGAGTGCACCAGTGTTTGCGCACACACTTATGCACAATAATATGTCCTGCGCAGTTGGCTAACCTCTCTCGAGATTGGCCGCCGTGGCCGAAATCGGTCAGGAGGACTAATAATATATAATAATAATAATATAGTAATTCCAAAACTTTGAGATAAGTTATGAAGACACTAAAGTAGGGTAGTGTAGAGAGTAAGGAATTGACTCCTACGTAGAACCTGGACACAGCCACCTGGAAATAACTTAAATGAATATATATTAAATTAAGACTGTTGATTATTATCGTTTATGCTCTATATGATTATTAAACTTAGAAAAAAGTTCAAAGATTCGTACGTTATTTAAAAACATTGATATATATTATTATATAAATAAAAATACGTAATGTCCTACACACCCTAGAAAAAAATGTTGGTTACGCCAATACAAGAGACTACCGTTAACTAGAAGTAGGACACTGCGGACGTACTGAGGCAGGAGTAACTAGACACGGCATTCTTCATTTCCTTTAACGAGTCGTAAACATTGCAACTAAAATGTTGCTTGGAGTGTTTTAACTACTTCAAATTGATCATACATATTAATTTAATAATAGTGTATAAGAGTTTACTAATAGTATTATGTATTTTACAAAATATAAACGTACCTTAATGAATATTTTTTTTTATTATATTTACTTATTCCTTGCCAATACTTTTAATTATCTTAAATCTATATGACTTATTTTGAATAATTTAATTTATCTATATTATAGCAACTATACATATTTAATAAAACCATATTTCCAGAATAGTGATAATATTATGTGGAAATTAATTGAAGTTGGCCTGTTTAATAAAATATTAAGCTATTTAAATAAGTTCAATACATCATCAAAGTTTATCAACGTCATAGTTAATAAATAAGAATAAACTTAACTGCAAGTTATTTATAGTTGTCGATGCAAAATAAAAAAGTAATTGTATAAAATACAGTGTCATTCTAGGAACGAAGAATGAGAACTGCTACGTTCAACAATCAACTATTGTTAGCGATCAGGGGGCGTCGTGGAATCTATCTCATGAGTCATAGTTACATGTTCGGAGCTCATGACGCCTCTTTAACGGGAGCTTTCCATCTCAACAGTCCGGCAGGATAACGGGATTGCTCCCTTCAATTTCAGTTTCGAACTCCTTTCGTTTTCGAGGTCTCTGTCGCCGTTAGCCGACCTCCAGCCCGCCTTGCGTCACCTCGTGTAATCGAGTTTTAGAAAATGAAATTCAGCTCGCTCGTGTCCTTCTTTATATGGTAAAGTTATGCTCTTTTGGATCTTCGCCGTGCTTGCTCGGATACCGTTGTGTTGTGTCATGGAAATCACACCGTCCTTTGTTGTCACATTCGCTTGTAGTTACATAAGCAATATTCGATCATCAATATAATAAGTAGGTACTGTTACCGCTACGTGAACCGAGGACCATTTTTTTTATATATATATATATTTTAGTTTTAATAAACGCAATGATCATTAACCTTAAATAACATAATTAATTTATTATGAAGCAGTTGATATTCTTATGAAGCACTTCGCTCTTGAGTGGTGTTCCGGTTTAAAATCTCATTACAAATATCTTACTTTATTTATTGCGTATTTATTCGTCACCATAAAATTTACTTGTCATTTCAATTTATTTATCCTGTTTATTTAATTCGAACTGAGATCAATAACATAATAATAAAATTCGAAATGAGATTATAAAAATAAATGTACGAAGATATTCAAAAATATTTCTTCGGACCAATCAAATTAGATGATATAGCATTGATACGAAATATTACATAAGTAGGTATAAAAATTGTTTGGTGTATAATATTATAAAAAAACGCATTTTATTAACTGTCAAACAAGTTTTCTATACTTAAGATTCTTTATATCTATGAGATGCCGAATCATGTTATATTAATTAAATATTTTTTATTACAGATACATATATAATATATATATATATTCCGTAACGGCTTATTGTAGAATATACTATGTATTGGAATACATGGGGTATACTGTACCGTTTGCCGTGCATAAAGTTCTCAGAATTCGATGCAAAGCCAAGTTTTATATAAGAATATAAATAACATCATCAAGTATTTTATAAAACTAATTAGTAATTTATGTTTGTATGTCTTGTGTGGATTATTTACGACAGTGATCATCCTCCTTTTTTGGCACCCGGTTAAAAATAGATAAAATTATTTGGCTATCCGTCATGGGATAGGACTGCCGTCATTATCAATATACATTAAATATCTTCTGCTAATTATAGCTAGGATCGCTTTCTATTTTTTAGTTTCTTTTTTTTTATAGGAATAATTTATTATTATTCTCAGTTATTACAGTATTTACAACATCAATGCCGACGAAACAATATTTCCACATAAAATAAAAATATGATTATTATCTATGGTTATAGAATGATATTTGAATACAATTCATACCGATTAACTAATGTATTGCTATCGGGTAGGCATTATCAAGACCCGAATTACCATTACCAGAAAAAAGTAAGCTTTAATTAAATTTATGACAATATGCTAGCCAAAACAAAGAAAATGTATGAAGACTTAATAGACAATATAATCTAAGCAATTTAAATTTTGCCTATGCTTGACAATTTTTTATGCTTGACCTAAAACTAACTAACTTAACTAAAACAATAATACAATCTCGTCGAATGTCTTTCTGCTTCTGCGGTGCTATTTTACCAAATATGCGTGCGAAAATATTCCGGAATGGAAAGAGATAGTATCCTAACACCAAAAAGTGTGAAAGAGATGCAGAATGCTATGCTAGGCTGCCGCGGAGGTCAGGGAACCACAAGTGGGTCGCTCCATCCTTCGTCCACGACTAAAGCTGTTTGTTGAACTTGGACGCGATGGTTGCATGAAACACGGTTTTTGGATATAGAACATTTTATGATAACTTATTACACCTGTAAAGGTATATGTTTTTTCTAAATACGTTTACAAATTCCAAAAGAAGGAATAATAGATGCTTGTTATTCCATAATATGTATAGGGCAATAACTAAATTGAATTAGAAAGTAAAATACCTATACAGACAGTATTCCATCAAACATAATCCATTTTATTTTTTTGGTATTATTCAAAATGTCTGTATATGTATATAAACTAAATTATGTATGTACGTTAAAGTATAAGTACGTGTTGGCAGATTTTAAAGAATTGTCGTTACAAAATGAATTCCACACTGGCAAAATCGCTGGATTTACTATTCAGCAATAAAATGATTTGAAGTAATTTAGGTTCAACGCTTGAAGCGCTTAATTTAACTTTTAAGTTAGTTTTGAGAAACTTTTAATTCGAATTCAAGACTCGCACGTTAAATGACGCAACTACCGAAATGGTCACCAGCGGTCATTTCACTTTGGCCAACTTACGTGCATCACGGGAATTTTTATACCGCCTCTACACCTCGGGCACAACAATTATTATTCGAATCACGCTTTATTTTCATTATGTTAGGATTTTTTTTAACATTTTCTTCTTTAAAATGGTGGTAAATATGTAGTAATACCCAGATTTTATATTAAGTATAGATAAAAAACGTATTATTACTATATTTTTTTATTTTTAAAGTACTAATGAAGTTTAATTATACCATAATTGTCTTATATAAGAACGTATTCCTTACATAGAGTATACCATATATTTGTGTTCAAAGTAACCATTTTTATGCTTGGACAGACCACGTGTATAAGGTGCATTACTTTCAATATTCTGTCTGGTACAAAGTATACGAGCGTGAGCAGGATGAAATTTATAATTTCTCGTATCAGAGCTTATTCAACAGGTTTTTAAATATGGTAAATATTTTTTCAATTTTCTTACTGCTATATAAAACAAACGACTGCCTCGTTGGTCTAGTGGCTAGATATAAGGCCGCAGACCCGGTGGTCCTGGGTTCAATTCCCAGGTCGGGCCAATATAGTTATTGGGTTTTTCTGTCAGAAAATTCTCAGTAGCAGCCCGGAGTCTGGAAGTTGGAAGTGTGTACACTCCCGTGCCTCGGAAAGCACGTTAAGCCGTTGGTCCTGCGCCTGAACTCTTTCCGGTCGTGTCGGATTGCCGTCCCATCGGATTATGAGAGCTAAGGAAAAGAGAGTGCACCTGTGTTTGCGCACACACTTGTGCACTATAATATGTCCTGCGCAGTTGGCTATCTCTCTTGAGATTGGCCGCCGTGGCCGAAATCGGTCTGGAGGACATTATAAAACAAAAAAAAAAAAAACAAAAAATCTATTTGTTATATTTAGTGAAATCAAAAATAGTTCAAAATAGAATTTGGACTTAGTTATCTTTAATACAAAAACATGAGGTATTATTTTTAAATGATATACAACGCGTACTCAATTTTATCTATTCAGTTCAAAATACTATACGACAAAAATATTTATGCATTTCACACTTAATTGTTTATTCTACTTAAAATTAATAGTTGAATAATGAAGCAAAACATGCTTTTTTTATTTTTGTCTTCCTTTTGAAATAATTGCATTGATAAATCATATTCTGGTTTAAGAACTTTATTTTTCTCATAAGAAATAAATTCACTTACATAAGAACTTAATACTATATGTTTTTTACCTAGACACAAAAAAATTAATGTTATTTGACGAAAAAATTAAGGATTGGCCGTTGGCCGGAAGGTAGTCTATGATGATGGCCTATGATGGTGAATGGTTCATATAATATGTCAATGTACCTTCAATGTGCTATCAGCCATCCAAGATTTTATATCTCTGGTGACTTTAATTACACTGGCTCTCTCGCAATTCAAACCGCAACACTCCTGTGTTGTTTTACTGTACAAAGTGTTGGGTAGCGATGTTTGTCAGTATAGTAGGCAGTATGTCGTACCACATCGTAGACGAGCTTGTACATTAGCATAGGTAAAATATATAATCTTAATAATTTAGAGCACTTGTACTGATAACCGCGATATTTGTAAAGCTATTAGGGATTCTGAGTGGCCCTACATTTCGGTTGCAAAATTAAGCGACCACATTAGACCTGATGATACTAAATAAAAAGATTTAACAAATGCGAAAAATGTAAGAATAATAACAATTTATCAGATATTTAAGTTATCTTTCGTCATTATAAATTTGTAATAAGATAAATGTAGGCCAACAACCGAAACCGACATCTTGGATTTACTTAATTTCTATTTGTTATAGAAAATGTCAACCGTTACAAATAATAGATATTATTTCAATAATATTTTACTTTCCGTTGATGTAAGACACAGTTAGCGGTTAAGCTTCCTTTATAAGTCAATAGATATTATTTCAATAATATTTTACTTTCCGTTGATGTAAGACACAGTTAGCGGTTAAGCTTCCTTTATAAGTCAAACTTTTGCCTTTATTGTGTCAACTATTAAGTAAGCGGGATACGTAACTTTTGTCTATACACGGTCTTAGAATGCGCAGAAGTAATAAATTACAGTATGTCTTTAGAAAACGAAAGCTCACTTAAAACGAAAGTTATCTTTTGTCATTTTGTCATTTCTTTTGTTTTAAATACTTTACTAACCTATAAAGAGAAACATAAAAGTAAAATTTATAACACGTACCCTAAAGTGAACAATATGACTTTGTCGTGTCATTCAAAACACACGAAACGGTTGCAATTTATGGTTATATTAAGATTCTCAGTACGGCTAAATGGGAATATTCCTTTTAAACACCGTACAAACTGTTGGTTCAATAGATTCTCAAATATATTCAACGATTCCGTTTCCTGTGAATGTCGACATATTTACCTACCTTTCGTAATATGCCTCGTTTACGTTTCAGAAAATTTTATTTCAACAGCTGTGTTCTTGCGATTAATTTACAATATTCTTAATTGGGAAAATTTATATGTCATTTAGGAGAATATGAATATAAAATATAACTCAATCTCAGATGACACAAATACAGTAGGTAGGTAGGTATATTTTGAAGTTGACAATAATTCGTGATGAATTATTATAACAAAAAATACTTATGAGCGATTACATAATCCTTATTAAATATACTTGAAAGCACTATACGAGTATACTCAATGTTTTCATATTGACACGTTTCAAGTGCTTCAAGATATAAGACCTTTAAAATTTGATACATTTCCTTTGAAAACCTTTTCCGAGTTTGTCCTTGTCCGAGTCCGAAGGCTTCTCGACGGATCCAAGATGATTGTTTTATATACTTTAGTTACAGTCATATGGATTAAAAGAGGTCATGATGGCCTGAATATCAATGGTCTGGAATAATGTTCACGAGTGGATTTATAGGTTTTCATCACGTTGGGACGCATGCGCCAAAGAGACCCGTGGTCCGGCACGTGTCCAGGGCAACCTTGGGGCGGTTGTTGGCTGCGAATGCACTCAACATTCATTTATGCCTTTGGGTTTTTAGGCCGAGGGCTGAGTTGCTCTTTGTTAATGGAAAGCAGATGTATAATAGAGTATACTCACACTTTCAGTTCGTGCGTCACATAATCACATAATTGTTTTCGCTTGGTATTGATTACTTAACGTTTAATTTATCGATTACCGAATGTCCGTACCGAATCGATAAATTTGGAATCTGCCTTTTTTATTCAACTGTTATTTTATAATAAACGATACAAACTAAAGAGAGAGAGAGAGAGAGAGTGACAATAAATATCTGTTAATAATAAATATATTTTCGTCGTCAGTTATATTACTTAAATATCTTGTTCGGGTTTTATAGGATTTTTACAACTGTTTTATCGGATTACAGATTATCCTCTTGAGAATGGTTTACTAATTTTTTAACTCATTATTCGTTATAAGAAAACATCAAAACATCGATTGTTATATTGTCAATTTTGTATATACATAATTGAGATGCAAAATATATGGACCGTAACCGGAACTTATTTTTTTCTTTACTTAAATAAAGTAGAAATTTCAGAGTTTTTCTTTCAATCCACAACAGTGTACTGGATTTTTATAACAACATTAATATTAACCCTTATCCTTTAAAATACTACATACTATTTATAAATAGTAGTTTTTGCAATTCTAGAATTTGTTATTCAATGTTAACGTTGACAAAACAGAATACATATTTATTTTATTTATTACAGCAGATACAAAATACATAAGTTAATATAATAATAAATATAATAATTAATACCTACTAACAAAGTACAGTCTGTGTTTTAACAACTACTTTAGAATCACCAATTACTAAATAAGCAGGTAGCTTAACAAATACGAATATACTCAGACTCATACATCAAACAACATACATTTAAGGCAGGTACATGATGCACACAAGTTAAAATTACACGTGAGAAAACAAATTGTATGAGATAAGATAAATGTTCTTAATAAATGTATTAAATATTAAGTTCGTAGGCTGACATATAGATGGTGCTACTAGAATTAAATCCATACGATTTTTAGTTAGGCCTAACCTTCAAAAGATACGAGTATAAATTTGACAGCTGTCCTACTATTAGTTTGTGTGTTATAGCATTATGAGTGAAGCAACTTTTATTTGTTTGAAAAAATGGATAAAAAGGAATTTCGTGTGTACTAACAAAGCATTGCTTTTTGGCGAAAAAAAATACTGTTGAAGCCAAGGCTTGGCTTGATAAACATTATACCGACTTTTCACCAGGAAAATCAACCGTTGAGAAGTGGTTTGCTAAGTTTAAACGAGGCGAAATGAGAACCGAGGACGATGCTTGCAGTTGACGACCCAAAGAGGCTGTTACCGACGAAAACATCAAAAAAGTCCACAAAATAATTTTGGAAAACCGTAAAGTGAAGTTGATTGAGAGAGACTATAGATATCAAAAGAACGTAATGGACATATCGTGAATGAATATTTGGGTATGCGAAAGCTATGTTCAAAGTGGGTGCTGCGCGAGCTCACAATCGGTCTTGTCAGATTCTGGTTAACTTACTCATAGCTGCTTTGGCCATCTGCATACGTCTCCGAATTTCTTTGTCACAGTCTCCCTGACTGCTTAAAAGTGATCTCAGGTACACAAACTCATTTACAAACTCCAGGTCCTCAAGTTCTCCGCTTCATGCAAAAGTTTCAGCTCGATTTACTACCATGACTTTAGTCTTCATCTTATTAATAGAAAGACCGACCATCTCACTTGCGCGACTTGCGCTCGACTCTTTTAAGCAGTTCAGCCATTTCCTGCTCTGAGGAAGCCAATAGCGTAGTGTCATCGGCGGAGGTTACTGATTTTGTTGCCTCCGACGGAAATGCCACTCTTCTAGCGCTGTCCTCATGATATACTCGCCGTAGATGTTTAAAAGAAAAGGGGATATGATGCATCCCTGTCGTACTCCTTTTTGTGGTTTGAAAGGAGCGGATACCACGTCGTTCACTCTTACCATTGACTTCCCATTCTCATATAGGGCTGCGATCTTGGACTACAGTAGTTTTGCTCTTGGGTGTCTTTTCGTGTATCGAGAATTATGTCCTTTATTGTAGTCCACTTCGTATCTATGTCGAGGCTGTTATCTAACTTTAAGTGGGTGGCTTTGTTGTTAAATACTTTTTTGAAGATATTAAGTGTTTCTGGAGAAGGTCGACTATGATGTTTGACTAAAGATCTCACGCATTTCTTGAGCTTTACATTCATGACTGCCACCAATAACTTGTGATCGCTTCCACAATCAGCTCCGGGGTACGTCTTTGTATTAATTATACTGGGCCTCCATCGCATTGCAATAGCAATATAATCAATTTAGTTTCTGGCACGGTCACCTGGCATAACTTAAGTATATGCCGTCGTGGGTGGTTCTGGAAATATGTATTCATGATGGACAGGGAGTTTTCCGCGCAGAATTGCAGCCACATCTCACCTCTGTCATTTCTATCTCCGAGAATATATTTCCCAACAACTTCTCTTAGATGATCCTCCTGTCTTGTAGATCCTACTTTTGCATTAAGATCTCCCACCAAAAGTGTGATCTCCCTTCTGGGCAGGCTCCTAAGGGTGTCCTCCAACATTCTGTAAAAGTCCTGGATCTCTCCTTCTGTTGAACCTGATGTTGGGGCATACACAACCAACAGATTCAGATGGCATGGTTTTGTGTTAACTTTCATGGCGATTATCCGATCACTCACTGAGTGTTATCCCAGCACAGATTTATTGATAGAAGGTGATACACAAATATCAACTCCATTCCTGCTTTCATTTTCCGGTCCTGAAAACTCTCAGTAGCAGCCCGGAGTATTTTCTATATGAAATAATTAAATGATTAAAATAAACCACTTTTGCGATTTTCCTATAGATAAGCGATAGTTAACTGTGTAAATAGTACTCTATTTGCGTCGAGCACAATCCATTCTGTTGTTTCTCACGAACACTTCAATAAATTCTAAGCACGTGCAGTATCGTGGTGCCTGTGAATGCCAGGACGAGCAATGTCGAATCGATAACTAACTGTATTTGCTGCCAAATATCGATTCAACGAGAGATCGTGACTGAGTCGAGAAGGACACAACCGTGTTACAAATAAGGTCTGTTAATGATCAAGTCCCTTTAAACGGAGATTCAATACGTTTGCAACGAGGCCGCAGGCGTTCATTGGAACGTATTCGGATACAATTTTAATTTTAGTGTCTTAATGACTTATAAAACGAAGACTTAAATATAAAGCACTTATTTCGATTTTTAAAAAACAATTAAATATCTGATTTATCATTCAGTTAAAAGTTTCATAAGTACCCTGTTCCTCGTTAGTCAAGTAATAAGTAAGTTCTTAGCATAGTTAACAATTTTCTATGAACTCATAATGGCGTGCTTCATCAATTATACTTTAGATATTAACAAAAAATATAACGCGTGCGTCTGTGACTGATATTTATCTATACACTAACTTACAGAAAAGTTGTCTTAATAAAAAGATTGAACATAGTCAAGACATAACTAAAATGGCCACAAAGTAACCGTACACAGAAGGAAGCAAATAAAGCTAGCAGACTAATGGCCAACTCTACCATCTAGTTATATCTGAATGAGGATGCACCTCTGACAATTCTTGTATAACTGGTTTCTCGTTACTTGAGCGAAATGAGCCGTAACAGTTACGCCACTAGTCTGCGGTTTATGTTTATGTTAAACTCCACTAACCCTGAAGTAGCTGATGCGAATTTTAAACAGAATTATCAGTTAAGATATGACATGTTATACTGGATTATGCGTAGATGGTACAATGATGGCATACTAAATAAGCGGTGGTTTCTATCGTTATTAATCTTGATAATGTCTACCTTCTCAAAAATTATATAATTAAATTGAATAAAGTTGTATTTATTTGACTGATTATTTTTTATTAATTTTTAAATACAATAATAAACAGAAATTTTAGACAAAAAATTATACAAAAGATACTTTTATGTTATTCTATACTTTTTATATGTATGTATTAAATACTATTTAATGAAACATAAGACGTTAGTTGTCTACTTCTAGATTACTTGCACTACGTACTTACTCCTTATTCATGGAAAAGTAATATATTTTTAAAAAAGTTAAGGTAAAATACCAGAAGTATCATCACTTATTCATATCACGTGCTACATTATTTCGGAGCTGAGTATGTTTTGACATGCAACTGAGGTCAGTCTGTTGTGAAGAAGAGGTACAAGTAAAAAAAAAAAAAATTATTAACAACAAAGCCACGGGCGATCTCGCTCAATATCGGGGCAAGGTTGTTTTGTGCTAATTGAACAAAGCCTTAGCCTCCAGCAATGAGATATAAGCCGCGTTGCCATGGCCATTAGTCATGAAACCCACACTATAACTGTGCAATTTAATATATTAAGTATGAGGTCGCTACTTATGTTTCAAGGTCGCAATGAGGTCAAAATATTATATTAGGAAGCGATCCATCTTGATCATATATTGCATATTAATATTATGTTTAGTAAATACAAGAACACGTTCTAAGTAAAACGTAAACATGATTAAACCGTTATAAAATGAAAAAGTTAGAAATACTGAAAAGGTATTTCATTAACGTACGGAGTTGTAGGCAATCAAAAGCGTAATGGCTGCACTTATTCGTCACACGTATTTCTGTTTTGGAATGTAGAATGGCAACGCTAGTTTCCACGTAATCTCTGATTGGCGATACCGTTGCCCGACATCCCGTGTGACAACATGAGTCTACTTCAGCTATTACAAGTTCCTCTGTTAACGTAATTCGATATTATTAGCAATGACGCGAAAATTACATTCGTAATTAACAATATAGAGCATAATCTAAGAATATTAGACTTAAAAAAATAGTATCGTATTCGATTACGATAAAGTAATGTTACACAACATTTAAAACTGAGAAGTCAAGCAATTAAAATATTCAACCAATCAATAAAATACATTTTTAATTAAATAAATATTACATGCAAAATGTGTTATTAGTTTTAACGTCTAGTCGGTTACGTTAATTATTATCTTAATGAAAGCAACGTTGACGGAGTTATCTGGTGCCACGAGTAGCGGTGCGCCGGCGCAGCTAACGGCGCGACACGTAACTCGTTATGTCACTCGGCCTTGGCCTAGCGCTTGTTACGGCGCACTCATATAGACCGGAATGAATAACTTTAGCACATTCAATGACAATGTCAAATAAGATGATATAACTGTTTCATTATTTTTATTATTTCTTAAACTTATAACAAAAAATAAAGTAGTATTGTTGTACTTGGAAAACCAAAAGAGCGATAAGTTTAAATTCGTATTGCGTGTTTTCACTATTTATTTTATATCTTTTGATATACTTACTTAATATATTTCCGTTCTAATTTCACAATGGGTTAAAATTGTGAGTATATCAAGATTTTTTGAAATAAGTATGATAAAAAGTTCGAATTAATAAATGTGCAGAGAGACCGTCCAGGATCCGCGGAGGTGGAGGGTATCAGGGCTCTAGCCAAACGAGCGCTGATTCGCAGATGGGAGGAGGACCTGAGGTCCTCATCAGCAGGCCTAGTGACAGTGGAGGTGATCCGCCCCCACTTGAGTCGCTGGGTAGCAAGAAATGGCGGCACACTCACGTATAGACTGACGCATGTACTAACCGGACATGGCTGTTTCGGTAAGTACCTCCATAAGATAGCGAGGCGGGAGGTATCACACTCCTACCACGAGTGTGGTGCGCCACTGGACACGGCGCACCATACCCTAACGGAGTGTGCTGCGTGGGGGCCTCAGAGGCATCCCTAGCGGCGATATTCGGTGGAGATCTCTCGCTGCCGAGTGTGATTAACGTTATGCTCGACAGCGAGAGGTGCTGGCTGGAAATGTCTCCTTCTACGAGAATTTCATGCTGCAGAAGGAGACCGCGGAGCGGCAGCGTGAGGAAAGTGTCTCCACTGATTCGATCCGCCGAAGAAGACCGAAGAGAAGGTGTCGGCGCTATGTGCACCTTCTCACCCCGCCGTAATAGCCGCCGCTTGGGCTAGGTGGGTTCGCCGTATCCGGGAACCACTCTAGAAATGGAGGCCCGCAGAGGCGGGCCGACCGTCGAGGCGTCTCGGTAGCATGCGCAAGCGATCCCATGGCGCCCCCCGATCAGACGGAGAGGATACCGCTGGATTTTAGTGGCGCCTTCAGTGCCGGCGAGCCCCACATACCCCCCACTTCATGTGGCGGAAACGCGTAAGGCGTCTTTCAGCAGAAAAAAAAGACGTGCAGGGAACAAAATTGATACGCGAGTCTAATTTTTCTTACCAGTACGTATATCGGGCCAAGTCAATCGGGTAAGCTAAGTACTATAGTTTCCTATGTAAGGTGATAATTTATAGAAGCCACGCCGTTAAACTAATACAATTTACATTTATTACATATATACATATATTATAAATAAACGAATACAATAACATTATTATCAGCAAACAGTCATTGTGAATACAGTCTATAAACAACGGATTGCCATATTCTCCGCCATTCAGTCATATGGCGTCAGTACATTTCAAGGTCACCCAAATTTCGTCACCCAATTATAAACACAATAAAACCACGATAACCGACAACCTGTCTATATTCTGCCATTGTTTTACTAGTTTAGCATAAAGGTCATTCATAACAAATCACAATCGATCAGTCAATTTTTGGCAGGTGATTTATTTGCGGTGCTTCTTGTTTCGCTGCAATAACTTTTTACTCGGTGGTAGCAAGCTCGTCTGGGTAGGTACAACCCACTCATTAGATATTCTACCGCAAAACAGCAGTACTTGGTATTGTTGTGTTCCGGTTTAAAGGGTGAGTGAGCCAGTGTAATTATAGACACAAGGAACATCTTAGTTCCCAAGGTTGGTGGCGTATTGGCGATTGGGCGTTGGTCACCACTTACCATCAGGTGGCCCATATGTTCGTCCGCCTACATATACAATAAAAAAAGTGGTTTTATACTGCTTAAGTGAAAGTTATAGTCATGAATGGTTATGATAGCAATTCCAGTAGCAAAATATTTTAGGATGCTACCAGAATTGTATTTATTTGCACAGCACAATATTTACCAACAATCTTATTTTACAGGTATTAAAATCTCCTTAACCATATACAGTTACTACTGTATAATTATTTTTTTATTAGTAAGTATACTAATAATATTCAACCAATCAATAAATTGATTATTTTATTTAACTATTTTTCATTTTTATTTGTAATTATTTAAGGCTTTAATGTAAATAAATTATACCCTTCGCTGGTGGTAGAGCTTTGTGCAAGCTCGTCTGGGTAGGTACTCATCAGATATTTTAACGCAAAACTACTACTAATACTTGGTACTGTTGTGTTTCGGTTCGAAGGGTGAATGAGCCAGTGTAATTACAGGCACAAGTAACATAACATCTTAGTTCCCAAAGTTGGTGGCGCATTGGCGATATAATATGGTTAATATCACTTACAATGCCAATGCCAACGCCCATAGACGTTGGTAACCACTAACCTTCAAATGGCCCATATGCTCGTACTAATGCTATTAAAATTTGGGGGTGTACATACTTTCAACTTCCAGAATCCGGGCTGCTACTGAGATTCTTAAAAAACCTAATAATTTTAATTTGCCCGGCCTGAGATTTGAACTCATGCCCTCGAGATCTACGATCTTATATCTAGCTACTAGACCACCGAGGCAGTCATATAACTGTTATAATATTATTGCAATTATAGCATTTACAAAAAGCTTCTGTAAATACTAACTGTGTAAAATTATGAAGGGTGAGTACATTTTTTGATTGAAACCCCTCCACCTTTAATTTTATGTCTATGTTATATATTATTCTGTATTGACACAATGTTGTAATTAACGGTTTTTCTGTGTCAATGCCAGGCCGACGCGAAGAAAAGGATATACAAGATTCTACATGTAAATCGAGTTCCATATGTTGTAAGCCGAAGTTCTTACTTTATATTAAATTGAACATAAATAAATACATGCCCATTGATTGCTATTATTCAAGGTTTTCTATTGCGCAAAGCGTGTTATGTAAAATATGGAACTTGTTTTGCCACTACTTTAAGTCGTGAAAAACCTTAATTACGCACTTAAAAAGTGCGTATTCTTGATGAATTATTTCATAACATTTCAATACAATAACTTTTAAATTAAAAATTCTATGAATATTATTGTATTAACCAACCAATTACAGTACATACTAAACATTTGCTGTTGGAGTTTTAAGTTCTGTCATACATTAAATATTTATCAAAATGTTATAATACTTCAGCATTCGAATAGCAATGGAAATTGAAAATGAGTATAAAAGTTGCGTCAAAATCAACATTATTCAAGCGGCTATAACATCACGGAGAATTTTGTAGTGATTTGAAAAGATTATACTATGACACGTCTTCATTTTAAATTATTTTGTTGCTTCGATCAACGTAAGATATCACCGATAAATTCAACTGACTTTTATTTCAGAATAATCTTGTGGTATTTTTAATCCGGAATCAAATATCAAGTTACGTGATGCACAATATATAAATAAACGAATACATAACCGTAAGTTAGCAGACTTGCAACGAGCATAATCAAAGTGTTGGCATCGCCGCTAATTCAGACCTTGACCGTGACTGCGCAGCGGTGCGCTCCACTCCCGCGCCGCGCCTCTACCTCCTCGCCTTTGCCGCCTCTTTCATTTTACAAAGAATAAACCTGCGCGCTATAAATACATGATACCCATCACATGCTTGTCTCTTTGAGTTATTACAGATAAAGTAATCGTTTCTAATATAATACTAATTAGTAACTAAAGTTCTAACCGATTGTTCTAGGTTAAATTTACAAACTGAACCTATACATTTAACAATAACGATACAAATGCTTAAAGAAGCCGCCTATAGGGCCTATATACATCAAGTTAATTATGATTTGTTTTTCAATTGAAGTAATAAATACGGTTTTCGTATATTAATTAGCTTTACATTGTTAAAATTTTCTACATAATAACATTAAAGAGATTAAGATTACTTTAATACTGGTTGCTGTGATATTTTTTTATTCTCATTCTATGCTTAATATGACTTATCAACTCTTGTTTTAAAATTACAAGAATTCTTAAACTTAAATAGATTATTTATAAATATGTCACTTTATATTAATTAAATAGTTTTCTCTGTTTCCGTATAAGTCTTTGATCTATCGGCAAGACGCGTGGAGCGCACTTGGCCGCAATTTACCTTGTTGAATTATTACTGTCGCTTGTGTAATGCAGCATAATCAAGTATTATAAAGCTTTATCATTCTAATTATGAGTGTGCCGACACTGTAATCTTATTTCTAACTTTATTGATATCTATATTTTAATAAAATGATGCTTATTATTTATTTATTAAACGTCGTATTCTATACACTGTATAATATAATGTAGAACAGTTAAATACATTGTAATAATATATTGTAAAAACAAACATTAGTTTACGCTAATATTTCTAGCAAGAGTATTTCGATTGTTGTGAAAACTGTGATTCTGAATTCGATTACGTGTTTTTAAACTACAGAACATATTTTGTAAGGTGCGTAAAAACGATCATGCCTAAAAATAAACTGCTAATCTACCCTATATCTCCAATGTACATCGTATGGCGAAATATATTGAGCGACATAACTTACGTCTATAGAGATAAGATCTGTAAATTCATCGTGAAAAGCAGAAACAATTCTACTTATTGTAAGACAGGTTCTGGAACTTTATAACAATTCCTATACAAATATACTATGTATGTTAAATAAAAGATACATAAGTGTAAAACTCTAAAGGTGGCTACAATGTTTTTAATGTCGTGTCAAATCATAACTTACTTGGTCAAACATACGCACGGTCGTGCAACAGGCAAATACCCGATTACTTTTAATGAAACTTTTAGTGTAGTTGTTACTGAGTATTTTTCCAAAAGTAAGCAGCTGTCAAATATCGTTTGAAAGTTAATGAAGACTGTTACTTTATTTATTCTTTAATATAGGTATATTATTATTATATATAAGATAATTAAGTCATAAATCTTTTTTCAAAATTATAAATTTGTAGATTTGTACAAGTCGTTGGTCTGTCAGAACACACCATTTAAAAGTACGCACAACACTATTTTTACCAGTTTCGCACGAGTATATAAAAAACTTTACATTATCTGTATGTCTCTTTCAGTTTTGTAGAGCTTGAAAAGTGCCCGAACCAAATTTTTATCTACAATTACGTCAACATAATAAGATATATATCTAAAACTACGCAACACAAACAACATACAATTTAGCCTATGTCCATTCTAAAACGACTAGTAAAATTTTACTAGAGTTTTTCACTGGTCGAATTAGTAGTCTTTGCATAAACCCGGAAAAACATACCAACAAAGTTAGCTTTATAATATTTTTACGGTAGTGGTCTGTATTTATTTGATTTTATACTTCAAATCGTGTCTTTTGATTGGTATAACATTAAAGTACATATTATGTATTAGTCAGGCGTACAGACCAAATAAATATAATTATTTAATAGATATTTATTTATGTAATCAAGAGTCATTTAAGTTATATTACGGCTATGTCGGTTGTAAAGATATGCGCAAACTATCACGTTCTATAATAAATCGACTCTTAACATTATGTATCAGGTTATTTAAGACTCATTTTCATGGGCTATAAATGTGCCAACGTTCCTTTCGTTGTAAAGGTGACAATCCGTCGAATATTTTACTTAAGTAACATTATCGTCTCGTGAATGGAGTATATTATCATCAATTTCAATGAAAACTACAACTAAAGTACGCGTTTGTATTATCTGACAGAAATAATAAGTCATTTTGCAAAGTATACTTTCCATTAGTATTATTTTCGATATATTTTTTTGTTTATGTTCATTTTTCCACTTTTTGTATATGTATTTGAAAACAAGTCAATTATATTATTGATTCTATTTTATGTTATGTACATGGCATAAATAGACAAAAAATTATACTTTATACAAATGTTATATATATATATTTATTGCTAACAATTAAGTATATATATTTTGCGCTTAAATCGGCGTACAACTAATTCAAGGCTTTTTATAGTCCACTCCGTATTATGCTGTAAGGATTTTAAAGCGACATATTTTACTGCTTTTCTTAAGCTATTTATCGTGCTGAATTAAGTAACGCTTGTAGCTATATCACTGCTTTGCTCGTATATTATAAAGTATAAGAAATTACCTGAGTAACTCATAGAACATTTATAAACTTGACCACTTGAGACCATGTTTTTGGCGCAATGTCAATACATCCTGGGGCAATCAACTCTACATTTGCCATTTAAATAACTTTAAAACTTAAAAAAATTATAAGTGACAAAAGACTTGGAAATAGTATTTATTAATCTTTTGGCAGCAAATAAAAAAATAAGTAAATAATAAATAATAATATAATAAAAAAAAATAATGGACTCATTTCGCTATCATAATCCGTATGAAGTTCCACAAAGTTTCTTTACGGTTCTCAGTAGAATCTTCACGAATCAGTGGAAGCTTGTTATGTTAACGATTCAAAAGTACATGTAAAACCTTAATTGAATAAATTTTATTTTGATATGATTTGAACGTATAAAAAATTTACCTTTACCCATTCATTATATACTTCATATACAAGAGTAACAAAGTTCAATTCTGGATGTTGGTTTTTATCGGAGACCGGTTTGCATCCTGCTTCCCCGTGCTGGGAACAAGTAACACAGCATTGCCGGACTGGGCACTCGCAAATGCCAAGCCGTTTATCAACCATCGCAGAGTTAATTGAAGTTAAAAGAAAAACGTGGTCTATTGATACTTGTAACATGTCTGCGCTGCAATCGTGTAGGCTGTTTCTGTACCTCAAGATGTTTTCATAAGTTACATAGGCATTATTTATAGATGTGTTGTTGTAAGAAAAACATTCTTCAGAGACATAAAAGCATTTGAAAGAACTATTTCTTTAGACGCTTGTTCATGAAATATGTATATATTTTTTAATTAAATAAACAATGTTTTAAAGTGTGCGCAATTATGTTTCAAGTGTTTTAATTTGTTAACTATTATAAAAAAATATATAGTATGAAAAAATAATGTTATATTAATGTGATTCAAAATTTATGTTCAATTAATCTTAACGAATATTTTAAAAGCAAAAATGAATTTATCTTTCATTTATTAATGACTCAACCGAACATCATGAAATTTTACATACAAGTTGTCTGGGGTACATAAAATGTCACAAAGATCCCGCTTCCCTCACATGCGTGTACGCAGCCGCGGATAAAAACTACCTATATAAAGATATAATTATTGATTGCACCGAAATCAACTATAATCTCAGAATAATTTGTATGCTTTAAGAATTACCGTCTATTTATTTCTCTGTACTTTCGTGTAATTCATTGAATACGGATGACCCATTGTATTAAGATACTTGGAATAAATATTTACGGAATTTTATAAGTATGACTCTATAGGCCTTTTGTGGATAAATAAAATAAGGTCGAAAAATATGAAGAATTCAACACCAACAAACCAATCATTACTAACTATATATGAGTTTAAATTTAATGATTAATTCTTAACTACTGGAGCAATTAACGTATAAATAAGACAACTATTTATGAATATACAAACACAATTGTTGTTATTTGAAACATGAAAATGTAACGCTCTAATGGAAAGCTAAGCGTTAGAACCTTCTTCGAGCCAAGCCAAGTCGACGTGACATGCCACTTCAGTTGTTTGAACTATGAGACGTTAGAGATACAATATTATGTCTATGTATGAAAACAGTATCTAGAAGTGAACTTGTTTATTAATTATTTAAAGTATTTATGTATTCTTTACATTTTATGCTTCAAATAAGGTGTCATCCATAAAGTACGTCACACTAATCCACATCCCCATCCTTGTCACAGTTGGTCACATTTGTGAGATAGTGTGACGTCACATATTTTGCAATTTTACATCTAGAAATTAGTATATTAAAAGAGCGCTTTTTGAAATTAGATTCCATTCAAATTATTTCTTAATATAATTGGATTTTTTTTAAGTTTTTCGTTAATAGTTCATATTTGTCATTTCAACACTTAGATGTATAAGATTTTGAAATGTGACGTCACGAAAGTCAGGACCCTCCTGCCCCTTGTCACATAATGTCACACTTTGTCGACCCCCTCCCCTTTAACGTGTCTATATTTCTAAGAAATATATTTTAAATACGTTACATTTGTGACGTAAAATTATAGAATTATTGAAACTCAATAAATCTAAAAATTTACGCCACAAATGTAACAAATTTAAATTTTAGTTAAGTAAATAAAAAAATACCGTTATGATATTTTTATTAATAGAGTTACAAAATTCTTAATTAAAAATAGTAACTATCTATAAAGAAGTTAATTAGAAGATTTTTCGCTTAGGTTATACAAATTATTGTCGGTTTTATGGCGTGTTCTTGAGGTCAATACTCTAAAATGTGGGCCAGTGAAGGCCCTGCGATCAAAACTTTTTCATTAACCATTGTTAAAATCGAATTGAGAGTAGTATTCGGCCGCTGACTGTGTGTCTCAGTGATTTAAAAATATTTTTAAGTGTCAGGGTTTTTAAGGCATACTTAGTTATAATATACGCGTAAATATTTATTAACTTGCATGAATGAAATTAGTTCTCTCTTTTAATGTTATAAGGAAAGTCTTCAAAGTAATAAATCCCGTTTTGAAATATTTATATATATATATATATATATAAATCTTTAACCTGGCTTATCAATAAATTTAAATTTCATGCTAATATAAATTTCTACAAAAAAGGCTAATTACTAAAATCCTATTTAGATTAGAAATCACGGAATAAGTATTCGTTGATGTAAGATAAGCAATTCTTCTTGCTAGAATGTACACTCCGAATCTGTTGTGGTCTTACATCAAATTTACAGTATTAAATAACGATTGACGATTCACAAGTGCTTAGAAGAACTTATAAAGGGTTATAACATCTACACTATGTATTTCTAATATAATATGTATTTATTATACACACACACACACACATACATTAAAACGTATTATAATAACAAGTGAAAATATAACAGTAAAAATTGTACGTTAATAAATCTAATATTCACTCCCATATAAGAACAACCTGATATAGTTAGCGAATTACTTAAAAAAAGTCTCACGGTGCGTTCGTTGAAGGTTTTTCAACGGCACGCAAATATTAAAAGTGACAGAGCGAGCGGAGGTCAATACTCCGGCAGTGGGTCAGCCATGAGTCGGAAGCCCAGACTCGTTCAGGCTGTTCTGGCCTTTCCTCTTTCGTCATCATCAATGACTATAAGAATATTACAGTGTCATTAAACTAAAACCGAAGTATTCTAAAATATAATTTCATATTTACTACTATAACGGGCTCTTCATGAGTCATTTACATAGCTTTAGACAAAAATATATTTCACAATAATTAGCAAGGATTCTGTCACGCAGTACTTCCGAATTGAAGTTATAATAAATTTGGTACATGATTATTTTTTAAATGTATGTAGTATGAGATTCAAATAATGCAATGTTTGTATTTTGATTTCATTTACGTATAACAAATATTGTTATATAGGTATAAATATTTAGTTATACTATAAAATAATATTTTTTTACATTCATACAATTTTTTTCATATCTATCTTCCATATCTTCTCGTAAATATACTAATCTCACATTATCTATTCTCAATATTATTTACATTAATTTTATACTGAAATTTTATTCTTAGTTCTGATTTATCATCTTAACGACACGGATAATGAGGTTATTGACCCTAAAATCATTTTGATAACATTTTACAACTTTATTTATGATAAAATATACAAAGAAATATGAATATTTAATAATATCTCAAAATCTTAATAATGTCTCAAAATCTGGTATATATACCATAATTATAATAATATATTATTATAATTTATTTTAATAAAATACAATGAACTCGCTGTACAACTTCGACTGCGTTTTCCAGGCCCAATTTAATTGCATATCTTAATATCAAATTTAATTAAGATCGATTTAGAGTTGAACGGTTGACAGTGAACTGATTGCAATATTAGTATATATGTATGTATTTTTCATATATATTTACTGAAAAAAACATGACTTTGTCTTCTGCATTTCAATTATTTTTTCCTGCCAAACGTATTTATTAAATTATATATGTTAAAATAGCACAAACGCGAAGCACATAGTATCGAATATCGTCCGTATGTAAATGCAAATAATTAAAGTAAACAAAAATCAGCGGAGACGATTTTAGCGGCTGGCCTCTATGAGGTATCTATAATTCTTGCAGAGGACAAGACAGGGCATTCACCTTACGCTTGTCTCTATCGAGAACCTCAGGGATCTATCATAGAGAAAATAAATATTTACAATAATAACCAATTTGCTACTTTTGTTAATAGTTAAAGTTATTTACTGTGGCATTTCGCCGCTCGAAAAATGTCTTAAAGTATTTGTATATTACTTAATCAGCTTTTTAATGGTTCTTTGTTCTAAATAAATTATCAAGTTAATGGTATATAATAAATAATTAATAAAAAAAAAGTATTAAGCAACAATCATCATAGAAAGATCAATATACATCAATCAATTGAATCACTATGGCTTTGTAATTGAATTAGATAAATTAATTTAGCTAAAAATTTGTAATTGACTTGTTGTACCGTCTGTTTTCCTTTCCAAAATGGGAGGGAAAACTTATTAAAAATCGCCTTTGTACAAATAGGATAATATAGGGACAATAAGTCATGCAAAAACTATAATAATATTATGTATGTAAATATGTACACGTATCCACAATGTCTATTATCCTTGATTGACCATTTATTTGGGGTCGGCTCAGTGAGTTTTATATAAAAGTTCAAGAAAAATGATGTGTCAGACTTGTACCTCATCAACTTAACAACTTAAAGCCAACCTTCCCTGGGAATGCATGAACTTTGTTGATCGGTTGGTTTCCTGTTATCATGCAACTCGGTGAGTCGTCAAGTACTGAAAGCGTTGGATAAGGTATGGATGCTTTTAATACGAAAAAACTGTAAAGAGGCGACCTCTTACAATGTTTAACCATAATAATGTTGTTTCAATAAAATGTACCTACTACATACAGAAAGTGGAGTTTTAAGCGGTACAAATGAGCTTAGAGTTTTTAATGTTTATCGTCTAAATATTCATTAATAGGTAACAACTCTAAAATAGTAATGTCATACGTAAAATTAACACTTTTCAAGTAAATACAATATTTTATACATTATCAACTTAGTTGATAAAATAAAGTTGTTTTTAAACATTATAATAAATTAAAGTGTGTTAGATAATATATAAAACCGAAGTACACTCAAACCACGACATTAAAATAATATACATAAACTGATTTCCTTAGAACATAGATAATTGTTACAACAATAAAAACGTTGATAATTATGTACAAGGATCCATTTTACAATCCTCTTAAAATATCTTCTCTACTTTTGAATTTTGATATAATAACTTTGTGCATGAAGAAGTTAATTTTATATAATTATTTTAATTTAAATGCTCCCTGATATGTTTCTTCGCTAAAAAACAAGGATAACTTGGGCAAATAGTGCTGCAGCCATCGTACGTCAAACATTTCGCAAGGCGATCCGTGCAGCGATGTGTTTGTTCGGTAATTAAGGCTATGCAAATATTCAATCGGTCTTCAACCTCGTATGTGAGTGTCATTATGTGATTGGTCCTAATGTACACGATTGAGATGGACGTAGCGGAAGATTGAAGTACTTAAGATTATTGAAACATTTTATATGGTATATGGTTCACTACTCCTTTATTCATTATATTATGTCTTGATACATACAGAAGTTCATCGTCCATGTATATCTTTTACCTCTTTGCTATAGGTAAGTGTACGAATGTCAAAATAACAAAAATTGATGGATTCAATTTTAAGCTATTTTTTTAAATATTGGAAAAAGTTTGAAAAGTTTCTTTTTTTAAAACTTAATTGACTAAATATAATGAATTCTTAAACATTTTTTACGCTTTAACTTCAGTGGTTTTGTTCATCATTCTAAGTAATTAATGAGTAAAATTATTCCATTTTCAAATATAACAACACCCATATATACCTTTTTTAACGAAAAAAAATAATTTATTCACTCGAAGAACATGCCAAAAATGACAGGCTTATTGTTATTATGGCGAGCATGTAAGTTTTCATGGCGGAGCAGTTTGCGACTTAATTCTCCCGAGTACATACTCTCTCAATGGTGAAAAACCCGAACAATAAATAAAATAAAATCATGTATCACAACATCTTAGAATCCTTTGTTAACAGCACTTTGTAAGAGTTAATAGGCGAAGGTGGTTAGTTACCATTAAGAGGCAATCGCTCGTCTTCTTCTCAATCATATTGTTATAATTTCTATAGTATATTTATATAGTAGTATTTAGATGTTTTCAATGTTCATTAAACAATTACTTTTTTTATTAACTTTAAATC
The DNA here is from genome assembly GCA_905220585.2 of Nymphalis polychloros. NCBI lineage: Eukaryota > Metazoa > Arthropoda > Insecta > Lepidoptera > Nymphalidae > Nymphalis > Nymphalis polychloros. The sequence goes on along the minus strand of HG992245.1, from coordinate 6,488,914 downwards.
TTTAAAACACAAAATATTTAGTACCTATCTATTGGGAACTTAAGAAAATATATTCAGATCAAAAATAACTGAGACAAAAAAAGACAAGTCATGACCGAATGAATCATGGGGGCAAGTATGCTAGCAGCAGCATTGGGTCGCCATGCCAAATGCTTATAATAAATATTATTAAAGATGACGAGCCTTTACTTTAATAAAGATTGTACATTATTTTAAACATTTACGTTAATAATGATTAAAATATGAAAAATAAAATATATATTAAGCAACTTAAAAAAATAGAAACGTTATAAATTGTATGATGTTAAAACAATTAAAACTGAAATCAGAAAGAAAATAATTGAAAGAAACATTGAAAATATGCACATTTCACTTTTACTAACATATTTTATTATGTCACATTCATCGGCTGACGAAGATACATCGGTCCTTTAGTGTACAATAGTCTTATTGTGATATACAATACGTTATGATAGATGACCGCGAAGCCTATTCACAATTACACACCTTGTGTGCAACTGTATGCAAAATATACGCAACGCAATGTGTAAGTGTAAATTGCGAAATCTCTTTATATTCCACAATGAATACAGGGTACATCGAATATTTGCTAGATCCGAAGTCACGCGATTGCGTATTGAATATAATCATCTGTCGGCTGAAAAAAAATAACGACATTGGTTGATTTTATGATATAAATGTAACCCGTTAGTTAATTGTATGGACATATATCTCTATAATTTATATACTTACAACATATTCAAAAACAACTGTGGACTAAAACCTACTTAGCTAATAATACATTTAAATATAATCTAATCTTATGAAAAATATTTTCTAATGTTATGATTTATTTTTAGATAAAATATGAATTAATTAACATTCATTTTTAATATTTTACGTTTTTCTAACTACAATATTTACATTACATTTTTTTTCTATTTGATCTCCAATTGATCAAAATCGATTTTAACTTTTGACTAATAGAAAAGTGATTTTTCCAAAAGTAATAAAAACATTTTATTTATTATGTTTTTTTTTCTATCTCGTTAATATTTGGTATTAAGTTTAATTTGTATACTTAAAAAAGTATTTGTATTGTATTGTTTTCAGATAGAGGGATTTGTTTTATCCCATAGAAAAACTTAACAAATACCATCAAAACCAGCTTATTAATCCAGAATTCGAACAATGAGTCTGTTTTATGTCCTTACGACCGATTTCGGCCACGACAGCCAATCTTAAGAGAGATTAGCCAACTGTGCAGGACATATTATAGTGCACAAGTGTGTGCGCAAATACAGGTTCACTCTTTATTCCCTAATTCTCATTATCCGATGGGACAGCAACCCGACACGACCGCAAAGAGTTCAGGTGTAGGACGAAGTAAAGTATGACGCCCCATTTAGGTCTTATTAACTTCAATCCAAAATACACCACAATCACAAAAGACCTTACAAAAGTAAAATTAACATATGTGTAACCTTCAACAAAACATGATTTTTATAAAGGCTTCCAAATATCTTGCTTGTAATTTTCCTAAATATCCAATTCGCGAACCACATACATTAGTTTCCTAAGCGCTGACCACTCTAACCATAGTGTTTATGTGTAATAAAGGCAATTTTTATTGCAAACTATCATGCCATCCGGTACTCAAAAACAGATGCATGTACATATTCAATCGAAAAAATACATCCTAAAGGAATATTGTATCACAATTATGATTTAAAAAACGAAAAAGTATATTTTTATTCGTGGTATTTTAATCATCGCTTTAAGTGCAGTTTTTAATAAATTGAATTTCTATATCATTATGACTGTAATAAAATGGATTAATAATATTTATCTGCTTAATCACAAAGTTCCGACGTAGATCCACGCGTTGAAGTCTTTTCTAAGGATGCGATAATTTCATGTAATGAATCGTTGAAATTAACCTTTAAAAATAAACTAAAAATCCAATACACTTATAAAAATGGTTACTTTTTATATTTCTTTTAATTGTATTATTTTATCATAATATATTTTGAGAGTATGACATAATTAAAGTTTTATTCTGAAAACATTGAATTTATAAAGTATGAACTATAAGTAAAAGTATAATCGTAAGCATAACCTACTGGTAATAGCGACAATGCACATAAGGCACAATCCTTTCCATCCGTGGGAACCTCAGCAGATGCGTTTCTATTAGAGATGCATTTTTTCTAAATCCCTTGGATACAACTGCCATAGTTTGAAACAAACCAGGACACTTAAATAATACAAAATCTCACGATTAAGACAGAAACATTTTATTCTAGTTATTCTCTAAAAAGTTTTTCGTTTTGTGGATTTCGTATAGTCAGTGTTCCGTAATCGTTATTTTTTGATAAAAAAAATAGTTCATGTAAAACATTACTTTTTTCTTAATATAAAATATAAAGAAATTATTTAAATTAAACTATTTCAATAATATTGAAGAGTAATGTTTGATTTTATATTACAAACTTAAATTATCCGTAAAATTTGCACAAAATGGTTACTGGTAATAGAATTCAACAACCAATAGAATTAGAAAACAGGAAACTACAAACTGCAATCGTTATTCACTTCGAAACTACTAATAGTAAAAACATAAACCTAAAAGGTACTTCGATACACACATCCGGTTAACCGATACTTGTGTGATTCCAGAATTTATAGTTTTCGCAGCTTTTTTTCAGATTTATATAAGTTTTAAATATTCATATTAATTATATTGTTGTGATTTTTACCGTGACAATATTTGGCTTTGAGAATAAAAAATGTGGATACAGCATTCGGGTCTAACATCAATGTTAGAGTAACATGTTCGTACCTAACCTCAAGCGCTGTTGTTGTACCTATTTTTGACATAGGGGAAATATATCTTGGCCCTAGATAGAAGGGACTGGATACGGCTTTCACTCATTCAAAGTATCGTAACCGTATAAAAATTTATATAGGCTACAAACATTTATTAGGAAAGTAGGTATATAACTTTCGATAATCTAAGCTCAATGATATTAGTTTAAAAAAATATTTTTAGTTTGAAATGTAATAAAACATTATATTTAAAAATATTTTAAGCTCTTTTGATAAAGAGATCAAAGATTTTTTTTTTTAATTTCATAGGAATGCGGCCTAGCATATGGGCCACCTGATGGTAAGTGGTCATCAACGCCCATAGACATTGGAATTGTAAGAGATGTTACCATCGCTTACATCGTCAATGCACCATGTTATGTCCCTTGTGCCTGTAATTACACTGGCTCACTCACCCTTCAAATCGGAACACAACAATAGCAAGTACTGCTGTTTTGCGGTAGAATTTCCGAGAGAAAGTCAAATACAGATGGCGGCTTTTCAAAAAGAACAAAAACCTTTACCTGTTAAGTAAAATAAGAACGGAAAGTAATAGAAAAACATAGGTGTCCTTCTACACAGTGTTGTCTCTGAAACCGTTAATTTCAAAGGGTAAAAAACGCTCTATTTATAACCTTCCTTTGTCCCAAAGAGTAAAAGTTATATTGAAACAAACAACAAAGGTCATTGATACGCTTGTATTTCTTATCGTTTTAGAAATTATAAAGTGGACAAAAGAATTCAAAAGTCTTTCTATATATTTTAATACAAACAGTTACTTGTCAATATTTATTGAAACAGTTTAAAAAAATGCAACATTCAAAATAAACATACAAACAGTAATCTCGTTTGTCGTTTCTCTGTCTATATGCGCTCATAGCACATAAAACAGATATTTTATAGAAATTGTTCTGTGTGAAAATGAAGTAGTTTCTTTTAAATTAAAATTTACAATATTGCTTGCCTTATATCCTATATCTAAAAGTCGGGCTTTTGTGAGCCCGTCACCACCACACACTCACTGAATATTCTATAAAGCAATAATTATTTTTTGTGTGTTTCAGTTTGAAGGGTGAGTGAGCCAGTATACAGGCACAAGAATTATTGATGTTTCGATCATGTTTTATGTAGTGTTAAGTTAGTGGGCTCGTACGACATCCATATTACGAAGCCTTTAAAGCTAAATAAATAATAAAATTAATGTAACATAAATTAACTAAATATAAGGAACCTCAGAATACCCAGTATTTCTATAACAGAAATAATTTCGATTACGAATATTTACAAAAAACTAAACAAAAAATGATAAATCTGTGTGGTAATACAATGCATAAAATTAATTTTACCCACCTTCTCTAACAGCCCTTAGGGATTTCCGGTGAAATCTCAAAAAACTAATTCCAACAAACACATGACAAGGATGAAGGCAGATGGCGCCTCGGATGTGGACGGAAATCGAAAGGGATTTGTTTCAAATTTGATCGAAAGCAAAAAACCTATGGGAATATATTTTTTTGGAAGTGAAAGCAAACTTTGTTTGTCCTTCATTGGTTTCAGATTTAGAACATTACAATTATAAACAAATACAAACTACATACACAAAAGTTAAATAATTTTTGTTTTTCTTCCGCCAAATAAACCGATTAACATTTATATTACGTGAGTAAGTTTTTAAAAACAGATCATTTATTTATTGTTAACAAAAGGCGTATAATATGTATACCTATATATTAATGGATCTTACATATAATGCTCGTATTAGTGATAAATAACTAGTAAGTAAGGAAAATAAACAAAATATACAAACATATAAACTTGGCTAAAAATATAAGAAGTACTACATGGTATCTAACACGTTTTACTATTACATATAGATATTACTGTAACGCGTGCAATATAGAAATAATATTGATGTTAACACGCGCATTAATTCATTTATGCAAAAATTGTATTTATGACACACATAATAAAGCTTATAATCTAGTGCTTTTGAAATAGTATGATTATTGGTCTACTGTACAGGTAGTAAAGAGGCGAATGATTAAGGAAAACTAACACGAACACAGCTAAATCATCTTTACAACTATGAAGATAGGGTCTAGTTTAGCAGTGACGTTTAAAACCAAAGTATTTCAGAGTGTATGACTGTACAAGTAGTTCACTAGCGTGGGAGACCGCCGCAGGTGCGGTGATATAAAACAAGCGTTTCCTACAAAGCCTGCAGATGTACTTCCCATAGATACCTAACAGTTACGAATGTTTATTACTCTGTATTAATCAGCAGAAAAAATTCTCTGAAGTAGTTTTAACTACAGTGGTTAATGGATGGAATGGTTATGCTTACATGTTTTGAAAATACATTTATCTGTTCATATTAAAAATAGATTTGGTACACTTAATTTATAGATGATGCAAGAAAATACTAATAGATAACATTCATTTTATATTATAATAAATAAAATATATTTTACTTAATTATACGAGTTATTAGATTTTATCTAACAGGCCAGATGAACGCGTAACAAACGAAATTATATATTTATATTGTTAATATAATTAGAAACCAATCAACATTTTTTTAGCTAAAAGGTCAAATCATCTTATTATTTATTATTAATCTTTACTAGAATATCAAATTGTAGTGAGATTGCTTCATCATATAAAATTGAACGGGCAAAGTCGTTCATAAAATACTATTAAATACTTGAGAAATAATAACATTTAAGAATAGAAACAGTTTAATAACATGAAAAGTTTGTACAAATTAAATATTACATTTGTTTTGAATTATTGCTTAGCAATTGTTATACATACAATTGTTTTATCTTTTTTAAATGTAAGTGGAGTAAAACGGAGAGCGTTGAACTCTTTTACTCATAAATTTTATTATTACTAATGATATTGTGATTCATCTTACTTACATTGTAAATATTATAAGAAGAGTATTAATTTCGTTCAACTAAGCTATTATTTCTTATGCTATTTTTTTTCTACAATTATTTTTGTATTGCACGGTAAAGGATAATATCGTGTGAAATCAGCTTGTCATCTTCAAATAAATTCTGACGCGTAATTTGTGTGTCTGGTAACTCACAATAAAGCGAAATGATAGCGTTAATATTATCTTATTTGAAAGATATAGCGTTAATTATGCTGAAGGAATTTGAGAAGAAGAAGATAGAAACATAGGTAGTAAATGCGCTTAGTTTCTGATTTTGACATAGTAGTGGAACATGCGCCTTAGTAAGTTGTAGTGTTTTTTAAACGTTTATATATGAATTTAATTAGTCATTTTGATTTATATAAAAGTCAATCTAACTAAATTGATACTGTAACCTGTTATCAATATATTAAATAATTATCATACAATTGGCTAGTTTTTTTTCAACTGACATAATTATATTTTTACATTTGTATAATATTAACTATTTACTCACACGGAAATTATTTTGTAACTTACAGAAAAATAAGAAATTTAACTGAAGTTAACTCTCCTTCTCCTCAAAAATGGAGAGGGGCGCGGCGTTAGCCCAGCTGTGGGAAATTCAAAGGTTGTTACTACTTTACTTTAACTTTAGTTAAATTTCTTTAAAAAAAAAAGTACCCTTTCTCTAAAAATATATATTTAAAATATTATTTTTTTTAAACTACAAAAGTTTATTAAAAGAACTACATACTACTTCCTCTAAGTTTTAATATAATTGTATAATTGAATATATATAACGAATTACAGGCTGCTCATTAAACCACACATATCATTTTAAGAAAGTAAAATCAGTTCGACCTTACACCTGTTTAAGTTTTTTTTTTCATAGGGAACGAAAAAATTCGATATCACAAGGTGCAAAAGTCTAAAACAAAATTCATTTCAATCTAAGCGCAGACGTAAGACAGTTTAAGATGGTACAGATGAATACAATAAACAAAACTACCAGCAAAACAAATATAATTTTCAAATTTTTTTATTTTGTGGAATTAATAGTAATTTACGTTCTTTTATTTATCTCTGATACGTACATTTCTTCATAAGTTAAATTATGACTTATGTCTACATTATTTCTATTAGCATACCATGCCTCCAGCAATCCTTTTCATCCCAAAACAAAGAAAATCAATATCCTATAACGACGATCAAAATTATGGCCTTAGTAACACATTCTCGATCAGCTGCCTCTTCGGCCTTGTTACAGATATAGTTCAGTTACAAAGGGCAATATCGAAAATAAACTTTATCATTTTACACATAAATACCATTATTGCTTGTATTAATTTTATAAAATTAAACAAGTATATCATTTTATAAATATAACGTCAGTAACGAATGTCCTAAACAAAGATTGATAATATTATTTCTGATAGATAGTTTGTAACAGGTGCTAGGCTCATTATAAATGACGACTGAATTGAAAAGAAGAGTATATCATTATTAAGTCATTATTTTGAAGACACAAATTGATTTAAAAAAAAAACGTTATTTTTTACCTTTTTATTTAACATTTTTTTTGTGACAGAATATTGACATCAGAAGTATTCAATACTTCAAACAACACACAATACGATATGACATGGAACAGAACATAATCAGTACCAGACATTCCCATAAACATAAATCAACTAATGACGATATTTTTCATTTCTTTATTACTATAATATTACGGCAGACTCGAGTTGATTACACGGAAATCATGTAATTATGCGCATGGACCACTTATATAGGCAATGTTCGCACGAATATAAAAATAATTAAATACGTACATACAAGTCGAGTAATTAACATTTTAAGAGTTAGAGGCAATTTTCCCCACGATAGTTGATCTAAAACAATGGTGCTCTCACATAATAACTGTCATGATCAGACTTATCAGACTGCTTTACTAATATTGTAACAATTTTTAGGTATATGATAGGAGATTTTAAATTTAAATCAGTGACGCAAATTCGAATGAAAGTCACGACAAAGCGTAAATGTTCGATGTTTAAAGGCCACGTGAATCTAAAAAATCTTTTAATTTAAATAAAAGTAGGGAACGAATGAATTATTGATTAAATAATTCATTCGTTCCCTACTTTTATTTCTATCTAATAAAACGTATCCAACGCAGTACTAGTAAATTAAATCTTAATATTTGATTCCATATTTTATGATATTTAATAAAATGTTTTAGTATATAGTACCGTAAGTTGATGTTATATTACAAACTTGATACTTAACAAAATCATTGATTTTCAAATTTATCCTCCCTCGGTTTTAGAGACATTCAACATAATTATTATGTTATTGCTAAATTTATAAAACGCCGTGTTATATATACTTCATTTAAATGATAAGATCACATGAATTATTGGAAAGAAACATGAGAATAATATAAATGATATATATTCTTAATAAAAATGGATTTGTGTATACATTGTGATAGTATAGTTTATATAGTTATATTTAGAAATTCATTTTAAATAAATATTTTTAAAAGTTAACATGGGTCAATGTTTATTGGCAAGAGTATGTATTAGGCAATTTTTATAAGTTTATATCTGATATTGAAACATAAAATTAATAAAACAATAAAAATGTTATTATATAATACTTGGTAACATGGTATCATAATACCAAGCCGGCGACAACGTAACCGCGTAATGGCGGCGCGCAATCTTCCGTGATAGTGAACTTGAGTTTTTTCGCGGCGCACGCGCACCGTTAGCTTGAGCTACATTCCGCGGTTGTCTTCTACAGCCGCTTGGTGGCACCACAACGCTATGTACAATAATTTAATATCACGCTTCCTGGCGTATTAACTCTCTGATATTAAAACCATAGCCAAATGAGAAGGTGATTTGCGGGCACTTATTCAATTAAAATCTTAATTTCAACAGTTATAAAAGTTTTTACACTAACCCTAAAATTAGGTAAAACTAGTCTTAACTAACAATAAGTTATAAAATATCATCAAATACCAATAGCTTTTTATTCTATACTCTTTTAAAAGAATTTAAAGCATCAAATAACTAACGAGCTAAACCGTTTTACATTAAAATTAAATTATAATAAAATATGTACAATATAAGTTATGTTTGTTAAATAAAACAGAAAAAACTGAATGTTGACGGAAAATAACAACCTCTCTAATGTCAGATCTAAGCTTTGAAGGCTGAGCGCGCTGGGTCAACGACCATTGCCAATGTCAGCCATCTTGAGTTCCGCAGTCGCTTACGTTCTTCACGTAAGAGGCTGTAATGCTATGCTGGTGTGAGTTAATGTTCGTTTTTCTATGTCAATCTTACCTGTGTGCGTGAAGTGAACGTGCACACGCATTCATTGCTGCTCTGTTTGTGTGCGTAGCTAATACGTCTTGTGGTATTAGAACAGTACTAGATGGCGGTTCAATCGATGGTTATTGCAATTTTATAACGATTTTCTGTTGTTCAGACATTTTGTTATATTTTCTTATTAAAAAATGATTAGTAGCACGTATAGATGAGACTTATATATTGCTCGTAATAAACATTATAAGTATGTAACTTGATTAATGTCGTCTACTTATGTTTGCGAAGCTATTTATTATATTTTATTTACGTCTGACTATTAGAATAAAATAAAAGTTTTACAAACAGCGAGCAATCAAAATATATGCAGGGTTGCTATCTTAAGGAGAAATTTTCCCGCGATCCGAAACCCAAATAAGTTTGGAGCATAGATATCCATCGCTTAAATTACGAGTCATAACAATAAATTTTTTACACTTCACGCTAAGATTAACGTAGAAGCACTTCAGTTTTAAAACACTTTTCAACTAAAAGAAGTAGTGTTTTAATGTGGTAATTGGTGCTTTAAAATTGCGTTATGTAACAATAAAATATTAATCACCAATCGAATGCATAGGACTATACACATCTCATATAATTTCATTACATAAGTATTTTTGATTGGAATATGATGATTAGTTTGAATAATTTAAAATATTTTAAAACTCAGTATAACATATCTATTGAAATAATTATCCAATTTTTGAATATCAAAAATTTCATTAATTAATTATATTCCAATCCAAAAGTGCTCATAAGTGCTCATTTAAATTAACGGTACTTTATTTTGATTAATATGTATCAGGGCAGCACAAGCTTGGTTTTTATTTAACAAATATTAACTACATATTTAACTATATATATTTAAATTTTACTGTTAAAAAATTGCTCAAAGTATATATTATAATAAATAAGAGTTTCATAAAAACAATTGAACCAAATTCCTATGCATTTATTTCGACTAGCTCGATTACAAAATTTGCTCTAAATATTTATTATACAACTAATGAAGGCAACGGAAATTAATTTTGCATACATATATGCTAAATTATATTGGAATGCATGCTTTTTTTAAAATGAGATGAAAAACTAGCCGTGGCCTCGGTTCTAGGGACCTTCGCCGAAATGGTATTGCAGTACGATAACCCGAAACAATTGTTCTGTTCGAATCATTCGATCGAGTTCATGACTTCCGCGTCATGGAGATCGTAATTTAATAATTAAAATTTATGATACATGTAAATTTATGACAATCAAACATAATTTAATTGGAGAGATTTATGGTTCAGTTTGCGAAAATATAAATGGTATGTAAAATCGTTGTTGCGTTTGGTTGTGGTCTGTAGTTAAAACGGAGATTGCAAAGAATATTTTTATTTATTACTTGTATATAAATGTATAAAAAATATTTTCTTTACCGGTTAATATGTAACAATAAAATCATAATACTTTTGTCGCAAGAATGAAGCATTGATGATGCATTTATGAAGGTGCTTACAATTCTTTTAAAAGTTTTTCTTGATTTCCCTGAATTTAAAATTGGCTTCCTTTTAACAAATAAACATTGCTTATCCTATGATGATCCTATATTTCTATGAAACATGCGGTTCGCTCTGTAATCTGATTACATTGTTATTGCTTGTATCGTTCTACATAAAGAAAGGCAAAGGCAGATAGTTTTTTTTTAAATGTCTCATGTATACAAATTTGTAATTAAATTATTCATAGCTATTTTAAAGCTATCATATCAATCTTACCCTGATATGTATGGGAGTTTCCATTCCTTTTTAGAGGTCAATCATCAGTGGTTTTACTGAGTCAAGAACCGCCATGAGCCCCGATATACTTCCGTTTCCTTCGCCATTGTCGTCGACTTCCTTATATCAACATGCGGACAATCAAAACTAAAAAAAAGCATGCCTGCTTAGTATTCACAATATATAATCGGACTTTAGTCTATTTATACATAAATTAGCTTCTTACTTTAAATACATTAATATCAAAATAATTATTATCAATAACTTTATGATTATTTATCAATTATTTTTTTATGTTTGTATGAGACATGTCAAAACATATAATTTTAATGCTTCAATTAAACAAGAAAGATCGTTTTTTGAAAATTGTGTTTAAATGTCATGGAGCTGTCACAAAATCGTCATGTTTTCCAAACCTTGATAATTTAAATAAAAATCGCCTTCAATTTTGAAGATATTAAAATTATTTTTACTCCATAAATATTTCAACGTATAACCAACGGTCATAACGTATTTTTGACAATTGAGATCCTTTTTTTTTAAATCATAATAATCTTTCTTCACGTGCTCTATCAAAACTTACCATGCAATTATAGAATTAATTGTATGAGAAATAGAGGATATAATTGTATGCATTATAAGATGACTGCCTCGCTTTCATCTATACACCTACGCTACCTGTGCGCAAGATTCACCCCTAACCTTTTGTAAGGCTATTATGAATCACAGGGGTGGTTCACAATACTTCACAAACGTACGAGCGTGGGAACAGTTTGAATGAATGGGAAAACGAACTATGTGGCACCTGTAGGAAACAAAGATGCGGAGGCGGTGGCAGTTATACATTAAAATATAATAGAACAGCTTTGATGACAAATAACGTAGACAGTTGTGAGAACTCTGTGACAATAGCAGGTCATATATGTATTTGCAGTAAGTTATCAAACCAGCGGATAATTAATTTGAATACACGAATACAAAAATAAATGCAAGAAGAAAAAATTATTAAGAAGGGTTATTTGAATGAAAATATTTAGACAATTTTAATAATTCGATAAACAAAAAAAAAATTGGTAAACAGTTCGTTAAATTAAACTTTTAGCAATAGGAACTGAACTTAACAATTTGACGGAAAGACACAGTCTTGCATCAGTTTAATCGATTGGTATAGTCGTATACTAGATAGTATGACAGCCTCGTTGGTATAGTGGCTAGATATAAGGCCGCAGACCCCGTGGTCCTGGGTTCAATTTCCAGGTCGGGCCAATAAATAGTTATTGTGTTTTTCTGTCAGAAAATTCTCAGTAGCAGCCGAGTCTGCAAGTTAGTTAGTCCTGCGCCTAAACTCTTTCCGGTCGTGTCGGATTGCCGTCCCATCGGATTATGAGAGCTAAGGGAAAGAGAGTGCACTTGTGTTTGCGCACACACTTGTGCACTATAATATCTCCTGCGCAGTTGGCTAATCTCTCTTGAGATTGGCCGCCGTGACCGAAATCGGTCAGGAGGACATTATTATAATAGATAGTCAAATTCAATTTGGTGCCCAAACAATGTTTATATAGAATCACAAGGACACGTTAAGATCAGAAAAAATTGCACACAGAAAAGTAAGTAACCAGTTAAAGATCTTCAAAAAACGGGCTTAGATTTTAAAAAAACAGACACCATTCTGGAAAAATACTACGAAAATAAATTATAGAGTACCTATAATTTATTTCGTGCATTCAAATAGACAAAACCGCAGGAAACGATGGTAAAAAATTTACAATAACATGTTTACCTTATCTGTAATCTCTTATGAAACAAGTGGTAAAAAATATCAATCCATTTATTACCGGTGATCGTAAGACATGATATAAATTAATGATTCGAATAGTTGTTACATAAAGAGTTTATGCGACTAGGCTTCCTACGATAATTTCAAATGGGATCAAATGTGTAACATTTATATATTTTTTCTTGTACAATCGAAAACAGAATACATTACATTCATATGCATCTAAAAATAAATTCCACTGATTCCATGTACGTTTAAAAATCTATTATATCTCACAGTGCGATGTGGTCGCAAAATGGATTTAAATAACGTGATGTCATAATAATATGAAATTATTTTATTTCATCAGCATCATCATTCCTTTCTCGTCCACTGCTGGACATAGGACTTCGATGGTAATTTTATATTTTATTTAATTAAACTAAATTTGATAATTTTATATAATATTTCTTAAATTTGAAAAAATAAGATATTTTGAAACTTTTGCATATATAAATAAATTAAAATAAGAAATAAGATTATGTGGATATCGACCTAGGCTGTAAATGATATAAAAAAGTTTCGATATATATTTTTATTGCATATAAAAAAGTAAAATGACAAGTCGTAAATTTCCTACGGCTGATTAAAGAGGAGACTTCTGAATCCGAACGGAGATTAAAAAGTATTGCTCTGCCTTTGAAGGAAAGCACATGAAACTAAGTGGAGACTTCCCAGATTTGAACCTAAGAATCTACTGAACCAGCTCGGCTCTCGTTGCAACCTTTTCTTTTATAAAAACACTTACATAGACTTAAATATTTAAATTCATATACGACAATAATTTATTTGTGTTATGTTTTAATACAGAATATTATATAGTTTCATTCGTTCATTGCCATCACAATTTTTATACCTACTAATAAAAAAAAAAATATTATAATATATAATTATATACATAATGATATATTTATTTATACGTCGTAATATGAAGATATATGAATTACATGTATAGGAACTTTATGATTTATGGAGGTGAAAATTGATGTTACAAATTTCAGCGCCCCGGCTTATAAATGTGTCCTCGGGCTCAAAAGTGAAATCATAATAACCAAATAGGGGTTACATAATTTTGACTACAGATCAGTCGGTGATGCAATAGTATTCAAACATCGCATGAAACTTACGGTATCTCCTGAATAACACGTGCGTTTTGCAAGTCAAATCTAAACTTTAGGGGCCCCTAAGATGCACAATTTTCGAAAATTACTATTACTAAATCAACAATTGAATGCATTGTAATTGTTTCTTCGTAATTTTTAGCTTCATGACTTAAAACTGTGCTTTCAAAATTTTTTGTCTATCAATGTATATGAACTAAACTATGTAAAATAAAAATAAAGCTTACTTACACGAGACACACATGTAGATACAAAAAAAGTCAAAAACTATATTTAAATACTTATACCTATCGTGCCTAAAATGATTATTTAAAAAGTATATCATTTGCAAAAGAAAGTAATCATAGTACGCCATTTTAAGCTCCCGAGAAAAGATTATTCGTTGTCAAATTGATACAAATCGTGAACATAATGTCCACGTGACCAGTCCTCACGTAATGATGAATAATAATTCAACCAAATAATATTTTTTTGTTTATATACAATCATGGTATTATCGCATAATATATTTACATATATAGAAATATTAAACAGACTCAACTCAACCAAGACCCCTGGCTTAGATTCTTGGACCTAGACTAAATATTTACTTGGTGGTAGAGCTTCGTGCAAGCTCGTCTGGGTAGGTACCACCCACTCATCAGATATTCTACCGCAAAACAGCGGTACTTTGTGTTGTTGTGTTCCGGTTTGAAGGGTGAGTGAGCCAGTGTAATTACAGGCACAAGGGACATAACATCTTAGTTCCCAAGGTTGGTGGCGCAGTGGTGATGATGTTTTTTTTTTAAGAAATATACAAATTAACATATTCGAAATTACGTTGTTAAAAACATCCTTTTTGACGCTCATACAGATAATTATCACCGTCTGCCCTAATTCACTACTTCTGCACTAGTTCAATAATTGTAAAAAATATGCTTAACTATATGTTGATATAATAATTTATTTTCTTAATATCTTTCTAAAAACACAATCGATTTACGACAAATTAAAACCATCGAGATTACTCTAGAGGTTCAAAAATCAGAAACATTATGATTTTTTCATGATACTGATCATGGGGATGGGGATCATATCAATGGGGAGATAATAAAAAAAAAACAAAATGTAACCTGCACCTATTATTAAAACAACCGATAGTGACGCTAATAACATTTCAAAGTTTCCAATGTAATGCTAAAGCTTTTAGTATATACCTGGACTTGACGATTATACTTGCTTGCATTCAGCATCATAATACAATATCTTTAATAATATTCAGTAAGTTGATAATATATTGAGCATCGCTATGGTTTGATTAAGCTTTTCTTACTTTGATGAGTTATGGATTGGGGTCTCCATTCATAAGAGTTTTTTATTATAAATATTTTCTTAATACAATAGATACAAATTCAAAATGAATGATTTTGTTTGCCTATAATTACAAATTATCATCTCTTCACAAATCTATTCAGTGATATCACATTGTCCTTGAGTGTTCACGTGCGCCACGTGACGTGTGTTTTGCAGATTTTACCCAGATCTAAATTCAACGAGCATTCTCCATAGATTAACGGTTCCATCTTGATTTTTCGATCACGAATACAATTCATTACATTCTATCTGATTAACAAATTATCTACTAACAAAAATGAAGTAAGTCTAACAAAAATTACATAGGAAACCGTTACAAGCACTTTTAAATCGTCATTTTAACAGAGTAATTAAGTTTACCATCGTTACTGTTTTGCAATCATGATAGATTCTACTTTATGGTACCACCAAGAAACCCAGTAAGTGTTTATATGGATTTTAATAAAAACATTTAGGTATATATATAAAAATAAAACAATTTCTATATCCTCTTAGTTGCCGGTGGTTAAATTTATTGCTGTATTACGGTTTCAATCAGTCAGCCAATGTTGACAGGCGTAAAGGACATAACATCGTAGATCCCGCTGTTGGCGGTGCATCGTTGCTGTAAGAAGTTATTAATATACTTTACAGTGCCGTTGTCTATCGGTAAAGTGCACCAGTAACCTTAAGTAGACCTATTTGGGTTTCAGCCTGCCAAAAATAAAATCATACATATAAAAATTACACGTATTTTTATTGCGTAGTGTTTAAAAAAACGTCGATTAATTTTATTGCTTAAATTATTTACAACTGTTTATTATTATATCTGATAAATAAAACCTGTGAAAGTAATAAAAATATTTTAAGCAAATACGTTGTTTACAACTACATTGTGTATAATTGATAAATTAAGTACAAAAACAACAGCCATGTCATTCCTATTTAAATAATATGTTTAACAAGAATTTGTCATTTATTCAGCATTCTAGTTTATTATAGTTAACTCCTCGACTTTCAAGTAGGCTTCAAGTATTCATGGTTTACTTTTACAGAAAAATTCAAGATTTATTAATTTGAAATTGTTATCTGGTAATTTGAAAACACTAGAATACATCTGGAATAACGGAGAAGTTCCAAACTTTAATAATATACAATATGTTAACAGTAAAATATATAAAAGTCAGCAAAAAGTATATTATTTTTTTAAGTATCGGAAACATTATTTAGTATCTATCAGTTTTTATCATTATGTATACTTTTCAAATTTTGATGTAGATAAGGCTCAAGGCTTAATACCTTTAACTGGCCCTTAATCTTTATGGTAAATCTCCGCTGTACCATAATTATTATTGATATCAATCAAAAGCAGATGTAATTATTCAACATTAGGCGCTGCACAAACGAAGATACTTTTTTCCCGACAAGGGACACAGTACTGGTGACTTCTGGTCACTGTTAACAATTCGTTGCACCTTTTCACGCCAGTTTCACGGTGGATGTCAATAAAGAAACACTACTATTGCTTGTGTTTTCGCTTGAGGATTGATATGTGTCAAGTGGAAGCAACTAGACGTAAAAATTGTCTACGTCTGCACAGCTATGATTGATTGTATGGAAATAAAATATTACAAATACAAAGTATATTGTATCAGACACAAGACACTAAAGTGTCAAAGTTTGCGCAGCGCCTAATTCAAGAAAAAAATATGTTTTTATAAAAATTATATCAAAACCACTTGGTGGTAGAGCTTTGTGCAAGCTCGTCTGGGTAGGTACCACCCACTCATCAGATATTCTACCGCAAAACAGCAGTACTTGGTATTGTTGTGTTCCGGTTTGAAGGGTGAGTGAGCCAGTGTAATTACAGGCACAAGGATATTCCTTTGTGCAAGCTCGTCTGGGTAGGTACCACCCACTTATCAGATATTCTACCGCAAAACAGTATACTAGTAGTACTTGGTATTGTTGTGTCCCGGTTTGAAGGGTGAGTGAAGTGAAGTGAGAAATTGATGCTGTTTGTAAAAATATTATAATTATATATTGCAATATTATTTATTACATTTTAGCTTTTATTATTATAATGATCTCTTTTTTTTTAATTTACCTATTTAATAATATTATTTAGTGTTGCTTTTATTTTATGTATAATCATAAAGAAAATAAAAAAATATTTATAATTATTTGAACAGTATTAATGTTTTATATGTAATTTAAAAAAGTAATTTTAAATAATTATTACATTTTTATTATTTAAAATATTAAGCAATCGTAGTAAATATATTTTCCATAGCTGACAACATTTTTATTGTAATGACGTCTTTTGTTTACAAATTACATATTTTTATGTTTTGATGAATGTATTTACCTAAAATTATAGGTTGCCAAATAGTACTTACGTGTGAAATGTGATTTTCTTTTCCTTATTTTTTTATGAGTTGCCTTGTGACACCCTTTTACTACACAATAAGTCATTTTTTAATAAATTGCGCGAGATGTTTACTATGACACTTTATCGTGACTGCTGACGTGACGTCAAATGTATTGAACCTATTTGGGTGAAATTGAATGACTTCAATTCGCTTGGGCCTACACTCCTTCAAAGCGTTATTTTTCTATGATTAAACTTAAATTGGGTATTAACTTACGCTTTTATGTTTTAATATTATTTTATTTTATTGCTGAAAATTTTAAGCCTGATACCAGATACAATCGTCGTATTTTGTGTCTCCAAAATTAAAATGAACTTAAGTATTAATACCAAATACCAACGGCTTGAAATAAACTGTGTTTGTTATTATTGTACCTATCAATAACTCCTTGCCCACCAAGACTCATACAAATTTACTATGAATGCTCGTCTGGTAAATAATTAACGTTTGAAATAACAAAAATAAAAAATTATGAACAATATACATACTATCACAAAATTCTATAAATGTACAAATTTATAGATATTATTAACTTAGAATGATGATACATTAATCTCAAATAATTAAAAACAAGGTTAAAAAAATATACGTGTCGCTTTTAAGAAGACTACGATGACAGATTTTGATCAATTTTCATGTAAATTGAATTCAACGTGGACGAAGCCGCGCTAGTTCGGTTATACACTGAACTTACATGACATCATACATGACATGTCTTATATAAAAAAATTAGAAATGTGTGTACCTAATTCAAAAGGGGATGACCCAGTCTAATAATAATTCGAAACTTTTGAGTCTATACAAAATGATTTCTCATTTAAATACACTTAATTAATTAATCCTGATATAACAACAATAATAATATTATATTCTGTAATTCGATCGCTTTTCGAAAACTCCTCAAGTTTTGCGATATACGATAGACGATAGTTAAAATAGCACAAATAAAAGGCCGAAATCAGTAGATATTTACTTTTGATAATTACAACAATAATATATAATATAATACAACTCGAGCGCTTGTCGCGAAATCGACATACTTTATATCGACATACTATAAAATAGCTTTAGGATAAAGTATGTCCTAAAGCTATTTTATAGCTTTAGGATAAAACATGCTTGTCAAAATAGCATTTATAAAAGACGGAAATAAATAGATAACAATTATTATTGAAAAAATATACCCCATTATATATAATTAAAAATTATTTTAATTTTTAAAAAAATAAAGCCCACTTAGTAATTTAATTGAAATTAAATTTTTATCATCCTAATTTACATGTTGCGGAGAATTCACTCATGAAATGCACATGGATTTTCTCCTTTAATCAAGAATTGCAATTATGATTGACGTCATTGTGTCAATAACATTTTTATTAAAATAAATTATATATGACACATCAAATCAAATTAATTCTTAGGTAATATTGAAAAAAGACTACAATTTATTATGAGCTCTCACACAGATGAAATAAAATTAAATTTCAAATAAACCAAAGAATTTACCTATACTTCTGTAAAATATTGACTCTTTAATAGATTAAACGTCGTAATGCTGCAACGTATGTTAAATTTTATTATTTATTTGAATAAAGCGCAAATTTAAAACGAGATAAGATTCCTTTAGACCATTCTGTGTTGTGAGAATGGAAGTTGCGCGTAGAATATTGCGGAGGCCGCTGAGGGTCGATGCCTTCTGAGAGACACGTGAGCGGACCGTTAGCCTGCACACGCCGAGCCTTCAACACATGGAAAGGAAAATCTATAAATAGTAACGTTGCCAAAATAATTACATAAAAATAATAACTGTCAACGTGTTCAATTATATAACAAACTGAAATCACAAGCCTTTGATTAATTTCATAAATTTACATTTTACAAGCAAAATAATAACATTTATGAATAATATTTATGTATTTAATAATAAACAACTGTATACGAAAACCTAATAAATCTGAATTTTAAGAAAATATACTCTATATTTTGGTTAGGAATGAAACCGATATTACAAATTTTAATAACTAAAAAAATATGTATAACTTTGTTGCTGGCGGTACAAATATTAATTTTCAATGTAATGGTCAGACATGTCAATTTCCGCATGTCAGAGAAATATCTACACTATTTCGATATACATAAAGTTTATTTTAATACATTATTTATTATTATTAGTGCTTATGTGTTGTATTCATCATAAACATGAACGTACTTGTAATCATATATTACATTGTTTATATCCTTACATGACCGAGATTTAAATAAGGCTAAATAAAATAAAAAGAGTACAGTGCACTGCGTTTATGTACGCAAACATAATTGTTATATATAAATAATAATTAATCATTTTTATTTAAAGTATTACTTAACCTTTGTATTTCTACGGAATCATCTTAGTCTCAATACTATATTCGAGTGGACTTTGAAACACAATTTTACAAGATTGAATTCAATGTAAAGATACCATTCGGAATGTAAATTCTAACAAAAAGTACTGGTTAGAAATATTCAAATTATAAAAGTCAATAAACAGATAATTTCAAATTTGTTTTTATTGTAGTTCTTAATTGAAAGCATAGATGAAGGTATTATATAAAATATTAACAAAATTATATATTTTTATGCTAGTTGAAGTTATTTGTAATGCTGAATACTTAAGTAAACCACTTTCTGCTAACACCAAATATGTTTATGTTCTGAATAATTTTAAAGGTCAATATCTCAAGAGGCTGTTGACAGAAATGGGTCGATCTTCATATAACATATTTTGCATAGCTTACGCACACAAATAAACTTTGAGATAAAGTGTTCAATTTAAAAAGTTTGTCGCACTAAAATACTTCGATAAGTATTAATAATACTTGTAATCTCTTTGAATATTTAACCGCCAACCGATTTATATATTTCTTTATAATCATGATCTTTATATTGCCTATATATTTCTTTATAATTTTTATTGCAAAAGCTAACCTTGAAAATTTGAAACTACAAATCTCTAATAAAATGTACCTAGTAAAAATGATGATTAAGCACGCTGTTTGTGGCTTTACTTTAAAAGCTGTCATGTAAAAATCAAGTTAAGAAAAAAACGAATCAGTGCAAACAATATTGGGCAAATAATATATAAACATTTTATCACATTTTTTTTTTCTTTGATATTTAATTGAGGTTTATTAAATCGAATTTACGATCACGCACTTCAGGAGAAACCCGTTTTCCTTTCGAATTTCCATATTAACTTCTGCGTGACCTATTTGACTTTCAAATGCGGGTACCTTATTAATTAGTTAGGTATATTGTTTATCTCATGCTGATTCATAACGCAACCGAAATAAGTGAGCCGGTCTCTGTGTCCCCATTTTTTGCCACAAACAACCTCAGAGGGCATTACCCTCTCTCTTTCTCTCGAAAACACCTAGCATGGAGGCGAGCGGACTAGCTATTACTCGCAACATTGAAAAGCTTTTGAACATTTTTAAATCACAGTCCTTATGTGGCTTAGAGGTTTCTTCACATAATCGTTAATTAGATCTTACCCACGTATTATTGCTTATTTTTAAATCTTTTTTTTTTCAAAATAAAGCTCTAACTGCATATAAGAATTTCTTGAAGGGAAACAAATACCTACTATGAAAAATACACCTTAATCCAATATTTATAAAGATTACTATTATAAGAAACAATTGTGTTGGCAACTGAGTATCACTATCACTTAGTAGAAATTGAAACTACACACGAGAATGGCTGTAAAATGTGGCGTTAAAATCGCCCACGGAACTAAGCAAATGACGAAAGCATTATTCCACTTTGGTGCTGAGGACCTTACCCTAGACATTGCTACGCAATAAGGTTGTCGCGGTCATCGTCCGCCTCCTCCCGCTTCCCTCGCGACCTCTTTTGCCATTATCCGACCATTTCACATTGCCCTCGGCTACTACCAATCGCTGTACTGCTGAGTAACAATATAAACTGACAATCTTAAACTCATATAGCTTAGAATTATTTACACCTTTAGAATTTTATTTTTAGATTAAGGCAATTAATTTTTGTTGTTTATTCCGAACATGTAAGTGGCCACTTGTGCGTTTTTTGTACGTAAGTAATATTAAAATTATAAATTCATTAAAAATATGTTAGTTTTTAATATCGAACCTTAATCATCGTTGCTTAGAAACACAGTAGAGTTAATTGCAAAAACTATATTTTGAAAGGCAGGAACTTTATAGTATATAAAGTAATTCGACGCGGAACTTAAAATATATTTGCGTATGCATTTGCAAATGTCCTAACTAATATAATATTATGACATTGACTTTAAACATTATCATAGAGTAACGATTTATTCACAAACTTCCGTGACTGTCTCGAACTCAGTATCGAATATTGCACAATATCGTTTTAATTGGTTTTACAATTAGCGCGTTCGTCCGATTTGCTCCAGTTGTTAACGATTAACTTTTTACAATGTTCAGCCCAAGACAGATTTACAGTTAACTGGAGTTGTTGCCAAGTTATGGCGAGTTACAAGATATTTAATTCTGTGAAATTGATTAGGGAATACGACTACGCGTGCAATGTTGATGAACTACGGATCATCGTCATGAAATTTACTTACGTCGGTTTACGTCACTTTACTTAGTTTATTCGCTTTTCCACGATATAAATGAATCCTACTTACCAGTACACTAAACTAGATTTTCACATTTCGTATATTTTTGATAAGCTTTAGTTTCAAGTTATGAAATATGTTTATTCATAAAATATAGATTATTTTATTGTTTTTACAACATTACTATTTGCAGACAAATTTGTTGGAAAACTCTCAAAACAGGTACAATCCTATCGAATGTTCGGGCACAGAATATTTATATTTTTAATAGTTCAGATTTCACTACTCAGATTCAGATACACATTTTTTATTTAAAACATCGGCAAAATTAAAAAATACTTTAGTTCCATTAATTTGTCACACAGATTATTATTATCAAAATAAATATCATATTATTTTAAGCGTTTCTCTAATATAAATGAACCCTACAATTTCCAGCGGTAGTATTAACGACATTACAGAATATTTGAATAAATGGTTCAAAAAATAATGATGCACACAATAAGATGTAATATAATATGTAAGTATACATTTATCTTATTGTGGCTTAACAACAACACACACACACTTAGAATACCCCAATGCTATCTTCATTAATTGATCTAGTGGATACTGATCCCCAGGAAGTGGATAATAATACAAAAAAATCTTACGTACCCTCATAAAAATATCTAAGACGTCTATATGTTATTTTTCTAATAAGTAACCTAACTAACAGAGGTACTGTTTGTATTTGAATATTATTCGTAATCTTTTATAATCCATTGTCAAAATTATTGAAAGTTCAGGTTAGCAAATTTAACAGTCTCTCAAATTCATAAAACGATTTTATGCAAGGAAGATCTACTGAGAATGCTGTTTTGAAAATAACTTCTATAATCTATATATTACCCACATATATTATCATAATTTTTTTATTATTAATCATTTCGCCACCCGTAAATTTGTTACATGTATTCATAGTAATAACATAATAAAATTTCAGCGAGATAACTCAAGTAGAAAGGGGTGCTAATTTTTCCGGTAAAATGCTTAATTTTTACTTTTTGTTACACGATAGTTTCATGTGTAAAACTAGTAAATATATATTAAAATACACTATTAAAGAGTTTTATAAACAAATTTAAACAGTTAAATCAAAGTAAAAAGTATCAAACTTATTTAGTAGACTGAAATAAATCAGTGTAATAACATGTGTTCAAGACGAAATTGTACAAAACAAGAACAAAGGAAGAAACAAAATAAGAACTGGCTGTTTTTGAAGAAAAATAGAAGAAATTCTGAACCACAAAGAAAAAGAGATTATTCCTGTACAAAAGAACTAGACAAACTTTTTGATATTGCCTATGCCAGCGCTATGAATTACGAACGAATGATATAAAATTACGAACGACAGAGCGTTTCTCATCGATCAAAGGGGAGAACGTAAGATGATCATGACCTTAATCAGCAAGAAACTAAAAATGGTAAAAAAAGTTATCTAAAACGGAAACAAAAATCGCAAGAATTAAGAGAAATGGCTGCTAAAAGTAATGCTTCATTTTCGGTGGTGTCGAGTCAAGAATTAGAAATTGAGCGCAGCTTCGGTCCTTCTAGTAATGCTAGCATTTTAGAGGATAAGTCCAAAGATGAGTTTGTGATCAAGAGTGCTTTTAGTTCCTGTGGCGTTGAGCCGTCTACTAGTGGTATATTTACACAAATCGTTACGAGTTCGTATGGTATTTGTCAGATGATATAGTTGCATTTGCCTAGTTTTCTGACAAGTTTTCTATCAAGGACTCTCTCCTGCAATTTCCTCCTGAGACTTGGAATGACAGTGTTGATTGCCTTCAAGGCAAAAATTGTGTCAAAAATTAAGGTATTGTTAATGATACAACGGAGAGAGGTGTTAAGCTAGTTGAAGATTACAACACGATACTCACCAAGAATAAGAAAGAAAAGCAATTTTTACTTCACTTTTTTTTATAACATAGGTGGGCGAACGAGCGTATGGGCCACCTGATGGGAAATGGTAACCAACGCCCACAGACATTGGCACTGCAAGAGACGTCAACCATCGCTTACATCGCCAATGCGCTGCCAACCCTAGGAATCAAAATGTTATGTCCCCTGTGCCTGTAATTACACTGGCTCACTCACCATTCAAACCGGAACACAACAATACTAAGTACTACTGCTTTGCGGTAGAATATGTGATGAGTGGCCTACCCTACCTACCCAGACGAGCTTGCACAAAGCTCTACCACTAAATGTCATTGTCGAACAAAATATAAAAAATCAAAAAGGAGTTGCAGCTGGTCTTACATAAACTAGATGGAAGAAAAAAAAACTTAACTATATTTCTTGAATTAAAAAAAGGCTTTGATAACATTTGAAACACAGATAAGTTGCTATATTTTTTGTTCTAAAAACAAAAGAAACCAACCCGATCACAATTTTCAAATTGAAATACACGACTGTATCAACTAAAACCCTTTTAACTGTAACTAAATCCTAGCTAAATCGGTTGAAGCGAACATTTGTCGCCCCTCACTGCCTCCCCTTCAGAAGCCTTAGCGTCCCGTTAGGCTCACACCGCTGAAGAGAAGACATATCTGTTTGCATTTCTATTTGCGGAGTCTTCACGTCTTGACGCTGGTAACGTGACACCTCCAACAGTACCAAGTGCCCACACTCATATGAGTGATATACACATTCGGCAAAAGGAAGTTCGCAAAATGTCCGCAGTCTGGACGTGAACAAGGCTAGCGGACCTGATGGCATCCCTGCAATTGTCCTGAGGAACTGTACACCTGAACTGTCTCCTATCCTGACGCGTCTGTTTCGCCTCTCTCTCAAGACTGGTCAAGTACCTAAGTCCATGAAGCTTGCTAACGTGCAGCCCGTGCCTAAAAAAGTAGTCGTGCAGACCCTGCCAATTACAGGCCCATCTCGGTTACGTCCATACTGTGTAAAACTATGGAACGTATCCTTAATACTAGGCTCCTGACGTACCTGGAAGCCAATGACCTTCTTAGTGACCGACAGTACGGATTTCGCCGAAATCGGTCCACTGGTGATCTTTTGGCGCACGTCACTCACATTTGGAGTGAGGCCATCTAGAAACACGGGGAGGCACTTGCTGCTTCCTTGGATATCTCGAAGGCCTTTCACAGTGTTCGGCATGATGGCCTTATCAGCAAGCTTCCTGCGTATGGCCTGCCTCCTAGCCTGTGTGCGTGGATCTCAGACTTCTTGAGGAACCGATCATTACGAGTGGTGGTTGATGGCCACTCGTCAGATCAAATGGCTATATATGCTGGTGTTCCCCAGGGGTCAGTGCTCTCAGCGACCCTATTTCTGCTGCACATTAATGACCTGCTGTTGCCCGGTATCCATGGGTACGCAGATGACTGCACAGTTGTCGAGAGCTACAGCTCCAACGCACAAGCTAGTCAGGCCGAAATCCAGGCTCAGAGAAAGAACTTGGTTGAGCGCTTGAGCGTGACCCTTAAAGCGGTGTCTGATTGGGGCGATGCCAATTTGGTCAAATTCAACGCAACCAAGACGCAGGCGTGTTTGTTTTCCGCCAAAAAGAGGGAATTCCAGCTACTCCCCTCTTTCCGAAATGTATCCGTGCCTATAACTGACCACCTTGAACTTCTTGGCGTAACTCTCACATCAACTCTAAATTTCGGCTTTTTTGTTGAGTCCAAAGCCCAAATAGCCGCTCGAAAACTTGGTATCTTGTCCAAGGTGAGACGTTACTTTACTCCAGAGCAGCTGCTCACCTTGTACAAAGCACAAGTGAGATCTTGTATGGAGTACTGCTCTCACCTTTGGGATGGCTCTGCAAAGTACCACCTTCAGGCTCTAGAGTTGATTGAGAGACGCGCCAGGAGGCTGATAGGAGATGAAACATTGGCTGAGTCTAGGCTCCAAAGTTTCGAACATCGACGTATAGTTGCGTCACTTTTCGTATTCTATCGAATACATTTCGGAGAATGTGCTCAGGAATTACACGAGTAAATTTTCTACTATCGGACGACCAGGCAAACGCGACATAGGTACACCGTGGAAATTTAGCCTACGTACGAAGCGCTTCAAGTCCACATTTTTCATTCGTACCACAAAGCTGTGGAATACTTTGCCTGAGTCTGTATTTCCCGATAGGTACAACGTTGGTGTCTTCAAATCCAGAGTAAACAGGTTCCTTCTAGGCAAGCGTGCTACATCCTAGACCGTGTCGTTGCTTACCATCAGGCACAACAGCGGTCAAAAGGTTGACTACTAAAGATTACAAAAAAAAAAAAAAAAACTGCGATTCGCTAAATGAAGTTGTTACATGATATTTTAAGATGGAGTGGGACTTCAAAAACTAAAATTATGTATGTGCAAAGATTTTAGTTGGCTGCCACAAGTATTGGTAAAATACTTATTTAAATTTTTATTATGATACAATTGAAATAAATATATTTTATTTTATTATTACAGAAATAAACAAAATATGGTAACAGCATAATAGGGTGTTGATAATCGTCTAGAATTTTTTGCTATAAAAAAACGATAAGGGCTATATATGTAGTTTTGAATAATCTAAAGGTGAAGCTTACTAATAACTATAATACATACGTTACGACAAACTGCGATATAATAAATAAATAAAAATTACATGTCGCATTTCTATAGTAGATCTTTAGAAATGTCGTAAAGCAATAGCCGTAATATAACAAATGTCATCGATAAGGCTCTAGCCAAATATTCAAGCTCAAGTTACGCTATAAGTGGTCCGTGACGGGAATTATTACTTTGTATAACCAGTTATCTACTTTAAAACAGGGTTGGATTGACATGACATTTTATTTGTATACATATAATATAATGCAATTTACAACAAACTCATTATTTCTGGCGCGCATGATATACTTTCCAGAATGACATCAAATTTCTGTCAGATATATTATATTTCAATACTTTTATATTTCTTTTTTAATTTCAAAATGTAAATTTAAATTGAAACGATTTAATTATTGTTTTAGAATTATTTGTGTTATTAATTATTTTAATTGCATACTTGGCTGCTGTTGTCTGCCTTCAGACATTATTCATTAATATATTGGAAACATAAAAACAGTTTTACACTCGTCACTAATTATATCGCCCCCAGAACATAAATTATACCAATTTTATCTGCTAGACGTTTGTTGTGCATTAGTATCAAGTTTTAATGCGAATACATTTGTACATTAAATAATGATAAAAAATAAAAAATAATTTAAGCAAAAAAATCCTTTATTTTTTTGTAAAACTATGATCACAAATATTATTGTTTGTTAAAATGGCATGGCTATTTATAATACCATAATAATGCATAATGCAACGGAACAGCATTCTACACTGACATTAATACAATAAAATATATAATCAAATTAAGTTTTAATATATCAACTTATGTTTTTATAGGAAGCATGTCTTATTTGCATTTACAAAAATAAAACTTAATAACGGAACATATTATTCACTCATGGACACACCCAGTAGTATCTGAAAAAATCTAATATTGGAAGAGGAATGGAAGCAGAACCAGGAGTTTCAGTGCGCTTTCAGATAGGCCTTAAGTACAACAGCCAACTGCGATTGACTGATGATAAATTAATATTCTTTTAAGTTCTGGTAATTATCTCTAACTCTAGTTGCTGTATATGATTGCAGCTGCTTCATTTGCTTAATTTAGAATTACTTTGCATAATTGTTCCAATGAACTGTAGCTTTGTATTAAGTTTTATATTTGCATATTTCATATTCTCTAAATTATGTAGCATATACCTATAATTTATACATTTTGGAGTTATACGTTAAACTTCCATCTGACTTTACTTACTATGTGCAAGCCGGCCTAGGTACCCACTTATCACTTCACGCTAAACAGCGCTATTTAGTTTTTTTGTGTTCTGGTTTGAAGGGTGAGCGAGGCAATGTGTTTGCAGGCAAAAGGCATTGGTGATGTAAGTAATGTTAATTTTTTTTTCAACGCTGACGTGGTTTGGCGTTGGTGTCAAAGTTCCCTCAGGTGACCCATTTATTATTTCACTGAATTTTATTAATAAAAACAAGATATATTATTAGTAAAATTATTTAACTTATAATAAAAAAACGACCACTTTAAATTTTTCATTAATACATATTGCATATTTTCGTTTTCAATAAAATAACTTGTGATATGAATGGGTACGACAGTCCAACAGATCTTGTAACCTGTACATCACTTTTGGTTCATCAGATATTGGTTTATTAAACAATGTTAATAAGAACGATTTCAAAGACGATTTAACTTTTTATGATTTATAAGTAAATTCTTTACAACTAATAAAACACGATTCATGTAATTAGAATGCAAACCACGCACTCATTCAGTTCAATGTATATACGAATAGTATCTGCACCTACTTCTAATATCTGCATACACATTACTTCCGTCGATACGTGTGGGCGCCCGCATTGCCGTACATTTATAGATACAATTCTTACTACTTTCCGACATTGCAATATATTTATTGTTTTATTTACTACTAGCGTTTTGCCCGCGGTGTCATCCACGTAGTTCTTGTTCCCGTGGGATTACGGATGTAATGTAAATGTAGCCTATGCTACTCGCTTATAACGTAGGTTTCCATTGGTGAAAGATTTTTTTAAATCGGTTCAGTAGCTTAGGCGTGAAAGAGTAACAAACAAACAAACTCACAATCGTATTTATAATATAAGTTACTGTAATACTTAGATATAATAAAACAAATATACGTTAGCTATTTATCAAACCTTATAAATTCAAATTATAACTGATATAAATACGTATATATTTATAGCATATATTTTATTATATCACAACTTTTTTGTTACATGCTGTCTGTCTGTATTACGCATCATATCCTACAGTTATAATATCAGAGTATTAATAGGATTCATTTATCAAAAGAATACACATCCTTCGTAACTAATTACTTCTAATTATATATGTTATTAGAATAAAATATAAAATAAAGTTATATCAAGACGTTAATCATATGTAAAGTACCTTTATGACCTTGTCAAAAATAATTTCCCATTTCTTCTAATTCATCAGTATTGTCTTTTTGTTATCGATATTAATATAAATCATTAGTAATCGAGGTGCGACATACGTCTAACGCTATAATATTAAAAATCACATATTGAAGTTCAAGGTTTCTCAAAATTAGTGATATATCAATCATGATTAAATAAAAAACCAATTTTAATAAAATTTAGATAAAAATGTCTAGCAAGCAGTAACGTACATTATAAACTTTAGATTATTTAAACATATATCAATAATATATCGTTATTTATGTGTTATCGATATAAAAATAAGCACATATTTTGACACGTAGCAGTTAAACCAATAATTAAAACATGTCGCGGGATTGCTCCATACTAAAACCGGACGCTGGCCTGACTCCATCCGCTCACAATTGTTGCCAAGACGTGCGCTGTTTACGCTAACAACACCAGCTACGACTTAAGCAGGACGTCCTGATTTTAAAAGTGCTTAAAAAAACATCCTGATTATATAACAGGTTGAGGGAATATAAAATTATATTTATAATTTAATTAGTATAAACTCGAAATCAAGTCGAAATTCGACTTATCTTACCTTTTAAGATCGCCTGTATCTAAATGAGACAGCGGAGTCAACTTTACGTCACCAATTAACATGTCGCTATTTTTAGGAGGAAACGGTGACTTTCCGACTAAAGACTGGTCTTTGTTTTTTGTTAACATGTGCTGATAAGGTGTTTGTTTGAATAGACTAACAATAGTTTCTGTATGAGACAAATTCAAATTTGATTAACTACTTACTGTTAGCACACTATGCGTCAAATCTTCGTTTCATCCATATTTTTAAGAACAAGACAATCTGGTTAACATTTAGGTAGAGAATATATCAACACTGAAAAAAAAGGTTGTTCTTTTATCATTAATATAAAATAGGTACGCGAACGGGACCTAAAGTTATTTGTACGTGGTCACTAATACCTATAGGCATAGGCGCCATAAGTTTTAACCACTCTTTACACTGTCAATGCGCCACTAACCTTGTGAAATAAAGTGATATATCACCCTTCAAGTCGGAACACAAAAAATACTACTAGTAAGTATTTTTGTGATCGGTAGAATATGTGATGAACGGGTGGTACCTACCCAGACGGGCTAGCATAAAGCTCTACCGCCAAGTACAATGTAAAGTACTAAAAAAGTAGCTTTCCAGACCCAGTTAGGCAAAGACTTCCCCCTCCTTGAGGAGAATGTTTAAAGGTTATTACAACCTTGCTGCAATGTGGATTGGATTTAATATATTTATAAAATATATTATTTAATGTCTACATTACTTCTGTGTGACAACCCAATTGTTTTTGTAATTATTATATATTTTCCATTTGAATTTCTAATAGGTTAAAATTTTCAACAGATCACAGATCGGAATCTATTGAGGTTTCCGGAGTTCAATTCTTCTTTTTTTTTGTAAGTTGTGTGACTGTTGTGACACTGTGTAGATGTTTACAGGTTTTGCATAAAATCGATAAGTTACACGTAATAAAATAAACTGCATAAAAGTACACAAATATTATTTTAGAGATAATAAATCGCAGCTGCACTATATAAAAAAGCCAAACACAAACACTTGTCCATTAGTGAAGTTATTCACAATGAAAAATCACGTCCAACAAACGTCTCTCATTTGAAACATCCTTTCAAAGGTCGTCGACACAGATACCGTTTTTGTCTTTTTTCATATGTATATGGTGCGAATTTTAACACTGCTTCATCGTTCGGATACTAGATTGACAATATAAACTCATATGTTTTTGCATAGTCACATCCTCAGTCATCATTTTGTCTACTTCTTTGATTATCATGTTGTACAAAAAAATCAGCGCAGTAACGGATTCCGTTGATGATTGAGATGAAATTAAATAATACTAATTAAACTTAAATAATAATTTGTGGATAATTAAAAAAAATGTGATTTTGCTTACATCCTTTTACTATTTATTAGAACTAAACTGAAAAGATAGTGAATCTGATATTCTTTCCTTATATAAGTAATTAATATAAAAATGATATGACAATAATTTCCAAAATAAAAATTGCTACCAGTTGCAACAATAATGTTAATCGTAGTACTTGGTCATTTTGTAAAATTGTAATAGTGAAAAAAAAATACATATTAATTTTACATTTGTATAACAGAGTTCAAGAATTTACAGATATTGATATATCAGTCGATATTCACTCTATTTAAAAATTAATCTACTCAATTATATCACTAAGATACGCAGTATAAATGTATTATTATTGTTAAGTTTTGCCTACACTGGTGACAAGGATGGCTAATTCATTTTTCACCAAGATAATCGGAATTCCGATGCAACGAGGAAATGTTAGCATTCTTGCCAACATTCCACGCAGTCGTTATTTGTATAGAAGCTATTCTTTATTTTATTTTAACTCTTCATTGTATTATCATAAATAATTTATGTCAATCTTGTACTTTTGTAAAATTATAAACTTTCATTGATAATTTGTAGTTGATACTTTACATTAAATTACTAAAAATATTGAAGATGAAACCACAATATAACTACTATATTCCTTAAGACGGCATTTCATAATAGATAAAAAATAATAATATGCATACGAGATACTGAAATAATACATCGCTTAATTTGTTTCCTAATAACGTTTTCGTAACATCAATTTAAATTGAAAACAATTCATCCATGTTGACCTTACTTAACACTTTTAAAATTTGCGTCATTGAGTAAATTAACTCGATAAAGTATGTATATTTTCCTAGCACACTAACTAGTCAACAACAGTTACATATTATTAGATATTGTTTGAAAATTTAGCATCGCATTACCATAGTTTCTGATATATTGAGAATATATTTGTTTTATTTTAGAGATTCTTCGGTTACTTTATAACTATCTTCATCTTTAATATTATAATATCTTCATGCTTTAGACTCTGTCTGAATCTGAAAATACATCTGAAATAAACAAATATAATTACTATATAAATTGTTAGCAATGATAGAATCAATTAAGCTTAAGTAATATCGAATTTATAAAGTATAAAATTAAATCGATTTAGTAAAGTAAAAGAAATAAGTTGGATGATGCACGTGCAAGCGTTGTCGTGTATATATAAGTAATATGTATAAAAAATTTCAATGTCGTGTAATGACAAATTAGTGTCTCCTAATAGTTAACAACGGAACCGTGTCACGATGAGGGGACAATGTTAGTCGCGACATTTTGTAAGGAGGACGCGAGCACATGAATATGCATAATGTTTGTAACAGGCGAACGTCTTGAACTCCCTGTCCATTCGTTACACTTACTGTTTATCTATACAAAACGCTCTTAGATCTATTCAAAGAAACGTTTTTGTTTTAATAAATATTAAGTATGAAAATCGTTTTCGTTATTTTATATGTATACTTCTGATTATTATCATAAAAAAAGGAATACTTTCGTAATTAATATTGTCTAGTAATAATATTAAGCAACTCGCAGGAGATATTATAGTGCACAAGTGTGTGCGCAAGCGCAAGTGCTCTCTCTATTCCCTAGGTCTCATAATCTGATAGGACGGCAATCCAACTTCCAGACTCCGGGCTACTGAAAATTTTCTGATAGAAAAACCCAATAACATTTTATTGGCCCGACCTGGGAATTGAACCCAGGACCTCCGAGTCTGCGGCCTTACTACTAGCCGCTAGACCAACGAGGCAGTCGATAGTAAAGATAATATTATAGCAATAAAAACACTCAAGTAAGATTACAAATTATACATAAATTTTAAATATTTAAGAGTTTTCAAAACTATATATTCGATCAATGAAGACAACATTATTAACATATTTTTAGGTACTACATACATAATTATATACTCTCATCGTAATATTTTGTTCAATATTACTTTTGTTATGGTATATAATACGGTATTAGAGTCAGATAGAGGAGAAGACCCACTTCATTTCCGACAGTAAATAAGTATAAGGCTATCGAGTTAATCAATGAACCTCTCTGTCTGAATTTTATAGACCCATTTATTGAAAAACATTTTTATATTATACCCAAGTAATAAAAAATACCAATTTAAAAATCATATGTATTTACAAATAAAATCACTAATAATATATTTGTAAGTATTTATGATAATTTTTTTTTAATTTAGTTATAATCAAGACTTCAAATATAGTGAGTGAGGGAGGAGATAGTGATATCTACTCAAATATATAACCATTAACAATAAACTTGTGATAAAAAATGCGTTATGTTATTTAATACATATAAATAGTAGTGGGTACAAGCAACACCCTTGAAACAAAATAATATCTTAAGCAGGTGCAAAACTTTTGAATGTCAAGGCACGTCTCCAACCCATTATATTAGGCTATTAGGCCGATGCACGTTGCCAAAATTTATTTTGATCTTTGGCACCTGCAAATTTTAATAAGGACGATAAAGCAAAATTTGAGTTCAAAATTATCACGAAAACATAGTTTGGTGATAACTTAACGCTAGTAGATTCAAATCTTCATATTTAACGTGATTACATATAGTTAACAGTAAGATAAGACAAGCAGGTGCCATGTGTTTTACATGTCAACAATAATTTGCAGAATTTCTTGTTAGAGAAATTTCATTTACGAGTTCATTCTGCTACAACTTTGTTATTAAAGAGCAATAGAATGAATTTAATAATATTTTCTTAGAAACGGCTTCACCAATTCAATTACTACTTGGGATACAGGTTCTTTATTTTTCGCTTTTATTAACGTATTTCGAACGAGTTTTAAATTTGTTTGAACTTATGGTTTAGATATAAGAAAAAAAGACCACAATATAACATTGAGCGTAGTTCGGTCACTGATCTACAAAATTTATTTAAAAAAAAAATTACATAAATCATAAATATATCCTTTTGGTGATAATTTACTCAATCTGGTAAATTCTAAAGTTAACCTTAAAAACAATTACAAGCATGCTCGTCAATCCATCACAGGTTATCCAATACCCATTATACGTTATATTCTTATTTATAATACCTTTTTTATTATTCCGAAATATGCCCAGGTAATCAAGCAACGTGAAGATCAAGAAAAAAATCTCGATAGACAGTTTCGTAATGGCACGAACTGTCTCGGTCAGGGCTAGCGCGGGCGCAATGGGAGTAAGTTCGGAAGGAGAGGGGAGGGTGGATGTGCGCCGGCGCAAAGCGTAACGCTAGATCGTGCTGCACCGCCGAGCGCGACCGCTAAACCCACGACTTGCATTGCAACATCACTATTGATTTAACACGTTTTATTTTAACTCTTCACAACTACGCATCACAGTTCCATCATCCTTGCCTGTAAAATACCTTAGACGTTTTTTACAAATGTAATTACATTACAGTAGATTTTTAATTTTATAAAATAGACACATCATAATAAAATATTACGAAAATAGTATGGTTTTATAAACATTAAAAAACACCCTTGTTATTTAAATAAATATCAAAAAAGACATGATTTAATGCTTACAAATTAATTAAAGCATTAGGTACCGAGTGACAATTGTATTTTCTTTCATAACAAACGCCTTCAAAGCGGTCGTAGCCGTCATGTCGACTGTAGAAGTGGTCGGCGTAACCGGTATCGTAAGTCGCGTAATGTTATTGCCGCTGATGTAAGTACAGTCGGCAGCGGCGCAGGCGCAGCGCTACGCGATAGCGATTAAGTAAACGTCTATCGTTGACAAACATAATTTAGTTGAAGTATAATATCCATGATACATGAATACGCGACAAAGTGCCTGCAATCAAATAAACTTCACCTTATCATATCAGTAATCGTCATTTTACATATGTAAGCAGTATAAACAAAAGAAAGAACATTCCATAGACGTTACTGAACTCACGACTTAGCTTGATTTGCCTTGAGAATGAAAGATCTAAATGTACTGATCATCGCGAGACATTCTTCATTATGCACATGAATAAATGTGTCAAAATACTGTTTTGTACTAAAATGGTAGCACAGCTTTTAAGCCTCCATACATTGAAACACTCCTACAAAGTATCTCCAACCCTTCGGTTTTCGATATCTGATAGGATCTTGATTATTATTAACCTGAACACCTTTAATATTCTTTATAATTATTCTCCAAACAACCCAAATGCGGAAACAGAGCCCGTTAGCAACATTCAAAACAAGTCTCAACATAATTAAAAGCGGAAATAACCGATTTGAATATTAGCCAATCAAATTTATTCTTATCATATAAGTGAAGCAAGAAAAGTAATTTCCATTAAACCAAACAGCGAACTGAGGTCGTCGATCTTACAGACCAGTGGGACCGGATCTTGGAGGAAACTTTTTATGTGACCGGCGACTGAGTGTCATATTTACACAAGAAACCAATATTACTAGAACATAACTTCAATCGATCAACAAATTCTTATATTCTCTTGTAAATATAAGAGGACGTGTAGAGAATAATCTGCTGAACAATGCGGAGGTTTTACGTGATCTGCGGTCCACAATAACCGTCCGACTAAACTTTACTACTAATATATTCTTGCCACAATTCTACGCGGTAAGCATTTAAACAGAGATCACTATTAATTTCAATGATTTTACATACATATGACAAAATACTTCATATATCTTTTGTCATAATATTTTATTATTGTAATGTTATTTTGTTTATTATTACAGCACCTACCTCATATCCTATGGGTTGTTCCTAACACTGTTGGTTGCTTGGAAGAGATCGGTATGTAGCGATAAGGTCGCCAAAATTGTATGCTATTACTATTTAGGCTGTATCCATGTTTTTGTAATTTTTTTTCCAACAAAGTATAAATGAATAAATAAAATAAATATCTCTTTTATCTCATTTTAAAATGTAACAAAATCGTTTTTATTCTTACAAATAAAATCGACAAAAAATTTAAAATATATATATGTTTATAATAATAATAATTTATAATTTTTGAAATGTAAATATTATATATGTATGTATATTTTTGAATATCGACTATTGAGTTTCAAAATTAAAAATTAAATTTTGGTTTTGAAAATATAATTATATTACTGCATGTCTTACATATACAACTAAATATTTAAAAAATACAAATAAATATTTAAAAAATTATATTATTTTATTTTACACAGAACATAAGAAATAAAAATAATATGTGAGGTTAGTGACGACAATACTCGAAAATTGATAAAAATTATCAGACTCCCTTTCAATTTAATTTCACTGACTAAACTCTGTGATCCCGCTATATGACCCATACGCATTAGGGCAGTGTGTGTTGGTGAAGCGCTAAGCTACACAATATACATATCATTCTACATTAACTGTCCGCATGGGCAAGCACAAATCGTACGGCATTCCTGTGCTCGCGCTGCACGTCTCTGAGCCCCGTCCGGCTAGAGTGAGATAGATAACGAAGATGTTATATTGCTGTCTCACACGTGGTACGCTCGCAATCCTTTTCTTTCTACCTGTTGCACTATTACAAAAACCCGGTCCTTAGAGCCGCTACCTTACGTGAATTGAATGAGGATTGCGGGAGGCTACGGCTCGGCCCATATAAAGATAGGGCAAGGGCTATTATATGAAGACGATGCGATGTTAAACTCGTTAAGAGTCTTGAGGCTCTATTTACCGTGGGGAGGTGTGGGCAAAAAACGTCCATGTGAGATGATTGCATAATAGCGACACATTTAGGGAACGGCGGCGTTAGTGCGTGATTTGTAAATAAATTATTGAGTAAGGATCTGGATATAATAAAAATTGTATTATGACAAATTTGAATGTATGTATTCAAAATAAAAGTTAACAGATTTTACTCGTTATGAGATGTAACAGAATTACAGATTATAAAATTATAGAAATATGTAGTGTTAGCAAAAATATTTTAGTGGTAAATTTTCTTCGCTTTTTTAGCAATGTTAAAGCGATTAAGCATTGGTAGGTTATTAGGACAACATTAGTTAATATTTCTTGCCTTTATGACTCAAATTTCGTTAAGATGATAAAAAATTGAACATTCAAACTTTTCTCATTCGAGACATTACACGATCGTGTAATTTGTTGTATACGTCGATTATTTATCCAAATCGTGATAAATGAATACATCTCACTTGAAATTAGATCTATTCAACGTTAGCACAAAGCTCGATCGTGACGTGGCTGACATTCGCCGCTCGGTCCGTGATCTTGGCAATGGGTAATGCTGGCTGGGCGCTGCGGCACGGCGACGCTACCAGCTTAGTAAACTAAGAATACGCATCTCAAACTAGCTTCATTTCAAATTCAACTCAATGGCATTTTGTTAAAGTATATTTTACAAAAGGTACAGTCGTTGATATACGTCGTTTAATCTCGCAGAAGCATTATTGCGGTCGCTGTACCCAGTTCGCGCCCCCCGCGCTTCTTACCTCCTCGCCTTTTGACAACCGGTATAGGTACATAGTAAACATGAATGTGAACATTTAAGAGTTTTCTGACAGCCAATTCACGTAACGAAGTGTTGTAACTTTACTTTTCATGTCTTTAGTAAATAATGAGTAAGTTCCAAAGCAGTTTGAATAAATTATTAATAGATCCAATCGACATTAAATAATTATGAAAGAAAAACTATTAAATTGTATAATAAGCTGAATGGTTGACAAAATGGTTAACAAAATTATATAAGCTGAATTGTTGAGATTAATAAGTGATTGATTCATCTGAAATCACTTATGATTTAAAAAGTTACAAATATTTTTCATCTCTTTATTTGCTTTAAATATTATTTAAAAGTTGATTATAATATGCAAAAAAAAATTTACTTCTTTGTTTAATTTAATATTTATTATAATTTGTTTGCGATTGTTTACCATTTACGGTACCTAATAATTTTATACAATATTTGGAATATCATGTAAAATTAAAATGTATAACATAATTATAATATGCATATGAAGTGCGTAAGTAATTAATTAATTTCATTCATATTTATCTTTATTTATGACATATACATAAATACGACGTGCATAATACATTTAAAACTACATAAATAAACATATATACATACATATTTACACGATATATAAAAGACTGGAGGCGTAGCACTGCACCGGGAGCTTTGGCGCACCTTGGCAGAAGCACATGTCCAGCAATGGATTTGATCGACTCAACGGGAATGATTACATTTTTAATGTCATGCATATTAAATATGTATAAAAAATCATGTAAATCAGGCACATACAGTGTACTTCACTTACACTAAGCACGGAAAAGAGATAACGAATAATTCCTCAGTCAATTAAACAATATAAACCCTTATTTATCCATTCAACCGGTTATAAGAATTAATAGAATTGCAATCTATTCGCGTTGTTACAAATGCTGCATGGCGCGTGCTTCGACGCAATCGTGAATGCATAAAGTTTACCGTTGTCCGACGATCTGTATCGGCGACACACTTGATGAAGCATCAGAACTTTGGATATACGTTTAATGCGATCTGGTTTTCCCCAAACATGCTCTAGATTTGCTTCGCGTATCGATCTGAAGCTAATTAAATGAAAAATATATTCTGGTTATATACACTAAAAAATTTTTAATCGTCTGGAATATACAACACGGGCTTTTATTATTACTGAATCTCGGACTTTATTGTTTTCATTTTGCTTTTAGTAGCAATTATACATTCTCAATATTAAAACGAATTTTAATTTAGGTACAAATAAAATTTAAGTAAATAAGTTTATTCTATTTTTTTATTTTTGCTATACATACAGAAAATGTAAGCATTATCCTAATGCGTTCCATATAAAAAATATGTATGTATCTCTTGAACCTTGATTTAATAATAATAAGTTTAATTTCATTAATACTGGTCGTACTAGCTACCTATAACCAACAAAAATAAGAATATATATGACAGTATATAAATAACGTAGCTCTTGTATTATAAGTTGCATTTCCGATTAAATATTAATAGGTTCCAAAATATAGCAACTTCTTTTATATCTAATTGTTTTTAAATAACTCTAAAAGATACATCGGTATATAGGTATAAGTATTAATTTCATAAATACCCAATATATGACTATTGTCAAGACAAAAATATATTTTGCAATTTACTTTATGATTTTGATAGATGCTTTCAATAACTGTGACAAACTATAGGGGACGCTCGATAATAGCGGATCATAACTTACTGCTACTGATACTTACATATGTTTAGAGTTTATGTGTGTCATGCTAGAAGTCTGATTATTACCAGCCGAGTTAGCAACTAAACTTGAAAGAGGTTAACGTTGCCAAGAACTTGAGTGGAATCGACGGTGCGGAACCGGCCGGCGCAGGCGCAAGCCTCTAATAGTTGCGCAATTTACGCACGCACATCGATGTAAGAATTTACTCGAATGTCTAGTACTATACGAATTTAAAAATGTATAAAATCCCACTCATACAAGTAGGTGAAATATGTTTTCTATAATTTTGTACAAAACGATATCTCGATCGATTAAAAAAAATAAAAAAATTGATTGAGAAGTAAAAATTGATCAAATATTAAGAATTGGTAAAAATATTATTAATTGAGATATGTTTTTATAATTTTTTTGATAAGTCATCAAAATGAGTATCATTAAAAATTTTGCCTTATTAAATTTTCTTCTTATGTCTTTGAGAAATAACCTTACTTTGATCAAAATTTATAATGTATGCATTGCAGTTGGTACAATTTACGTTTACGAATAAACTAATAAGTCATTTTGAACGGGCACATCAAATGGCACTGAATTCCATAATAATAAATATTTCACTATAAAAAATAGCTTATGTAGTGAGAATGGCAGGATGGTAATTTAAGCTTCGCCAATTCCAAGGTTTGTTTGTGTGTCTGAAACTCTGAACTAAGGAAACAGAAAGGTTCCTTCGGATAGGAAAGACTAGGTACAATAAATGTTATAATATTAAAAAAAGGCCTTAAAATTATCATCATATAAAATGATTAATCTATATATATAAAAAGACTTGTCTTGATAATTTACAATTTTAACACTAGAAATAAAAATTCTATAAACTTTGGTATCAAAATATTCAGATAAATAATACCGTGACATAATCATAAAATATTTTTTCAACTAAAACCAAAATCGCATATCAATGAACGAAGCAGTCGTTTTTTATAAAACCATGAACAAAAAAGTTAAGCGTGGTTAGTGCAGAAATAAGTAAAGTCCATTTTTTATTAGAGGCAAAAAGTAAACAGGCGATTCGGTAGTAACTCGATGCTTTACTTTATTTACCTTAGGAGAACAATTTAATGATTTAGAAATAAAGAAATAAAGATTTATGATGTTCTTTAAAACGCGTTTTCGTTACTGCCATAACAAAATTTCGTATTCTTGCCTATCGTCGAAAATAAATTAAGTTTAATGTTTACCTGAAGCACATCTTTATCATCCCATATATTACAGTAGCTTACCATTTATATCATAGAGCTTACTACTAGATTCTAGATAGATCTA
The DNA here is from genome assembly GCA_905220585.2 of Nymphalis polychloros. Taxonomy (NCBI): domain Eukaryota; kingdom Metazoa; phylum Arthropoda; class Insecta; order Lepidoptera; family Nymphalidae; genus Nymphalis; species Nymphalis polychloros. The sequence continues at coordinate 6,448,090 of HG992245.1, read as the reverse complement.
TCTATATATTTTACGTAACGCTTAGTGTTTATAATTACTACATGAACATGAATACTACTTGTCATTATATATGAAAAGGTAGTCTTTAGATAGAAATTCAATATGACTTACAAAAAATATCATGATAATCGTTTTAAGGATAAGCTTGCATTATTGCCTAGAAACAAAATAAGTACCTAAATTACAAACAATTTTAATCTCCTATTTTAAACAAATTTTATTCTTAAAAGTGTATATGCAAACTAAGGCGCGGATAATCTCAGGCCAGGGTAATTTCTCACAATGGATATAAACTACAAAAAAACAATACCGTTTTCGCTGGAATCTTCATTTACTCGTAGAAATTGTTTGTGATGATCTCGGATGGAATAAGCTCTTTTTTTGAGCTTACTTATAACTATAGAACCTTGTTGGAACTCCTTAAGACATTCTAGTTGTGGCATCGACTCAAATGCATGCGATAGAATTTCTATAATATTAAAAGTTTGAAAATCAATCGGAAGCATAAGTGTAGAATTTATCACATAAAACCGGAAATATTAAGTTGTTACCAAACTTGAAGGCTTTATTGCTTAACATTTCGGTACTTTGAATAAAAAAATCAAAGCTTTCTCACAACCGTGTTCAATTGACATTCTCAGTGTCGGTTAAAATCAAAAAGAAAATTAAATAACGAAAGTTTCATAATATGTACATATTATACACTGACGCATCAGCAAGGGTCTTCCATTGCATTCCATTCCATTCCAGTAATAAGAGAACAATATAGTTATAATTTGAGTTTAGAAACACAGCAGATGCGAAGGTAGCCATAAAATTTATTATTTTTATTTTATGGCTTGTTTTCTAAAGAACCGTTCGTTTATTTAAAATTAATGAATAGCCAGTACTGATTGCCTTCAGTTTGAGGGGTTTCAACTGCTAGTAATCCGTCTTAAACTTGAAAGGCCGCCGACACCAACAATTGTGATATTTATACCTGAACCGTTTTGAAATTGCTTAAACGACTTATGAATATGTAAGTTCAATTACCATTGAGAACCAAGATAAAACAAATATGGGATTTCGTAAAAGCAAAATGTTAAAGTAGGCACGTTTATTTTATGTTATGTAAACATTTCTTAAATCTGTGTTCGGATCCTGTAAGATCAATAGAAACTGGGCTGTTTTTAATTTTATTTTTCTAGTTTAACGATTATGTTACTATATTCAGTATACAAATTAAATTTAATTGGGGCTATTTTTGTAAGTAAGATATTCATAAAATCATGATTATACTATTTTAGTATTAGTAAGATTATAATAAAGTAATTTATTAACGGAATATTTAAATAAAATACAATTTAATTTAAATAATTACATTAAAACCTTAAATAAATACAAATAAAAATTAAAAATATTTACTGTACAAATCGTGACCGCGTGGAATGGTGGCAAGAATGCTAGCAGCATTTCCCCTTTGAATCGCAATTCCGATTCTCTGGGCGAAAAATGAACCAGCCCTCCTGTCACCAGTAGAGGCAATAAGACGGGGTGTAATATTTTGGATGAAATTTTTTGCACTAAAGTAACGGAATTAATATTTACATTAAAGTCTTAAATGTAAAAATATATATGAATTAAAAATAGCTACTGTTTAAATTATGACCGCGTGGAATGGTCGCAAGAATGCTAGCAGCATTTCCTCCCTTGAATCGCAATTCCGTTTCGCTGGTCTGTCATCAGTAGAGGGATAAATAAGATGGGACTATTATGAAATTTTATTGGTATTGAACTTATGTAGCTTAAAAAGTCATGACTAATTTTGTAATAGTTTACTTGAATTTTTTTATGTGATAAGCTAAATCTAAATGTCTATTTTAGTTTTTTAAAGTATGTTGTACATATGTAAGTTCTTAATTTTTATTATTTTTACTTGGTTCTGTGCAAGCTCCAGCTAGACGTACCACCCGCTCATGAGATATTCTACCGCAAAACATCAGTACTCGATATTGATGTGTTTCTGTTTAAAGGCTGAGTAAGCCAGTGTAATTACAGGCATCACGGACATAACATCTTAGTTTCCAAATTTGGTGGCGCATTGGCGATGTAAGCGATAGTTAACATTTCTTAGAATGTCAATGCCTATGGGCGTTGGTGACCACTTACCATCAGGTGTCCAATATGGCCGTCCGCCTACGTATTCTATAAAAAAAAAAACTTGACAAATATTGTAGATGAAAGTAAATATGTTACATATTAAATTGATATAACGATAAGTTAGGATCAACTATTATATATATATCAACTATTCCCATTAACATTTTCCAATGTTATAACACATAATTTGCAAGATTAGGTTACTTATTTAACTATTTACTCTTGCCAAGTATTAAGTTTAGTTTTCTATTTTCATTTAACTCCCAACAGAATGAGAATGCATAATTATGTATAAGCATCATCATAAAAGTCAAATGTAAATTTTTGAGTATTCAGTATATACAGATTTTTCGAAACGAAATTTCAATCCAGATATTTTTAAGTTCAACAAATAGTTATCTTATAGTATTGTATTTGTATAACTTTCTGTCTTTTGTCTACTTTTATAAATGTTATATAATTATTTTCAACTATATAAAACTAAATATGGTATTTCATCATTTAATATTCGGCAATGTTAAGTAAAGAGTGAATAAGTTATGTTCAATTCAAATATTAAATTTCCAGTTTATTATATTACGTAATGCGGCAAATTTGTTACATCTGTGTAATCTCAAACAATGTGGTCCAAGTTCATGAAAAAATTACGGTATTATTAGTATTACGACAGGGACGTCTATGTGCCTGCACTTTTACTGGAATCTGTATTTGTGATGGCATAGCGTAGAGGCGGTTTTATGGCGACGGCGGCGCGGGCGCACGGGGCCGGGCGGGCGGCGCCGGCGCGGGCGCGGGCGGACCTGTTCGGGCAACGGTGTCGCCGGCACCGCACACCTACGAGCTCTCAGTCCTTTCGCAGCGGCCAACGGTACCGCATGTGCCGCTAGCTGCTCCGCACAAAGTAAACAGCGACGCGAGGAAACTTACCGTGTAGTGTTATGATGCAAACTTGTGTTTACCGATATTGGACGGGGTGATTTTTTACAGAACTTGTGATTTTTAAAGAACTGAAGGATCCAGTGCAGTGTTAATTAGCATTTGAAAATGCCGAAGATTTTCCTTATAAAGAAGCGGCTGCATGAGCAGCAACTAGAGCTACAGGAGGGTCAGGAGCTTCTACACAAAGGTGACCCACTCTGTCCTGGCTCTCCTCTCGATGACGGTCCCATACCGCTCCTCTCCAAAAAGGACAAGGAATGCGTCGGTAAGTTCTAATCAAATCATTTTGCATAATGGGTCCATTCATTGCTTTATCTTTTTGCAAACACTTCTGCTGTCATCATGTCATATTAATAAGGACTTCTTTCATACCGTTTTATTTTTCATTTTAAAACATTTGTTCGAGTTTAATTATATCATGTAAAACTCTAGCTCCCATTTTTTGTTTTATTACTATCGGCAATAATTGATCAACAGTTATTATTCTAAAGGTTTAAATAACTATATTTTATTTTTCTTTTACTTCCTCCATAACGGCTACTCGCCTAACCAAAAAAAAAGGATACTCACACAGACAATCCAGTTCTCGACCACGCTAAGCCAACAAACGTCTACCTGCGATCATGTGTGACTTGCGTGATCCTTCGAGTGTTGTTTCTTTTGTCAGCCTTTTAATATAAACTCATTTTTGCCAATATTTTATGTTTTGATTGTTCATAAGTATCTGTAACGACTGATTTATTCGACTAGACAATATATCAAACGGAAATTTGGATCGTAGACGATCATCAGTAGCGGAACCACTTCGCAGAGGAATCATGTATATAATTATCATTTTAAAGATTTATAAACACACGAAGTATGAGCGAGCAGGACAAAACGTCACCAAGGATATTAACGGTGTCAGGTAGAAACAGCGCGTGAATCACAGATATAACTGTCATGTTTTTGCGTCTTTTCACAGATTATATTGTTCAGGTTGTCGCACAATGATGTTAACTTTTGACTAAATATAATATCTAATTGCGACTTCTCCTGTATAATGACAAATTAAAGAAATAGTGTGAAGGGTTACAAAGTCATAGTAGCTATAAAAAATTTGATTAGTATATTATTTTTATATTATATAAGTCACAAAATTTTATTTAAACATCGTTTATTATAATGTAAGTTGCCAAGGACATCAGTACATTGACACATAATTATTAAAAATTAACGCTAAAAATTACGAGGACAAATAAAATCAGTCGGTTAAAATTTATTAATAAGTAAATTGAAAACAATATTAAATTTACGGGATACAAATAAAACATTACAGGCATTGTCATAATATTCAGTAACAAGCTGTTATAACTACTAATCACTAAATTCCCCTACTTCTGAGAAAAAACATCACATTAAGGAAACTCATTCAGAACAGGATTAATCTTTTTAAGCATAATATCATATAAACGATGTACACGCGAATCACATTCAATTGGTTTAAAAACGACCAATTCGACAACAATATTAGTAATAGATTAGTAATTAATTAATTACTTGTATCTGTTAATTACATCCGAAGAGGAAGATAATTTTAACCAATTAAAACAGTCGCGAGAGTGAGACCATGAACTTCATATAAATTATCCTTGGCTTTGTAGGATTCTTATCGCCGAATCATGTGATAGCAATCAGCCATGCGAATATATGCAGTTCTAAATGGGCAAGTCGAGTCATGACAGGAACCGTGGTGTGAGGTGTCAATGATTGCGGCACAATGGCGCGTTTCCGCTCGTCGCTTTGTATTTAGGTCACTCACCGCGATCTCTGTCATTTCAATAATAACTACAATACGTATTACGGTTTTACATTTAACGTACTGTTCTTGCCTGCTGACCGTTTCCAACAAGAACGTCGACATTGAATTTTAATTATATAGTTTGTTCAAAGCCTAAGATCGAACTGTGTTTTTATTCAACGGCAAAAATTAGAAAACAAGTATAATTCGCAAAAAAAAATTGTATCTGTAAAAAATCGTGCAGAATAAAAAAAATGTTAAATGAAAAGAAACAATAAAATATTGATCGATCGCGCCGTTACGGAAAGCCCACATTCCTATTATCGGAACGTTTGGCATAAAGGGCAAATAGAATACGTCGTAATTCCAGGTGAACTGACACCTGTACAAAAAGGCAAATTGTTCTTAAGGTCAGGGGACAAGTGTTATATAAAATAAAGGCAAGGGGAGTCGAGTCCTTGTTATCGCTTAGCTATTATTAAAGTGTAATAGTTTTTTGTTATTTTTATATCAATAATTATTGCTTAGAATCACCTTGTAACAATAATCCAATACACTAATATACTCAACAGTTATAAAAATATATTTTTACAACAATACCCTACTAACTACTAACTAAACAAATAAATATATAGTTGTTTTATAGGTAAAAAAATTACATTTACATAAATATAAACTTTCATAACCTTATACAAAAGATTTCAACGCGTTACTGTCGTTAAGTGTTCTTAGTATGAACTTTTATTTCTATAATTAAATTGTTATTAATAATCCATACAACTATGTCAGCAATATTAATTGTATTTTTTTTTTATTTAAATGAATTTTATGACATTTTCATAAATTTCATTGCATAACTGAATCGATATATAAATAATATAATACATTCGCTTGTATGTTGGCTAGAAATAAATAAAACAATTCTACCACAAACATAATTCTTTTACTTGGCTTTTAGTAGAGCTATATAAAATAATTAAATATCTCACATATGAACGTATTCATCCTTCAATTAACTCATACATTTCGCATTAAGGTCAAGGAATTGTTGAGATGCATCTTCACGAACACACCTTTTGTATAAAAACCGACTTGAAATAAAATACGAATAATGTATAATTGGTTAAGTAAGTGTTACTTATGTAAAGGTTGACATTTTAATTTAACCCATTTTTAAGATTTCTATTTATAAACATAAGATAAATACTTCTAACACCAATACAAGAAATATTATCTGAAATGTAGATAATCTTGAAGGAGTTATCAGCTATATTATTTTTATTTGTTCGAAATATATAAAACAAATGTATAAACGGTATTTAAAATTTAGCCCAACCCCTTTATCTCAAATTTGCATAGTACGTGAACAGTAACAAAGTAATCTTTGATTACCAAAAAGAAAACATTTCACCATGTGGCCGGCTCGCTATTGTATCCTCCGTCTATTGTGTTGCTTTTTAACGATTTACCTTTTCAAAGATTTGCGATCATAAAAAATACATTCATAATGGAGTAAAACCGTTCTTGGAACGGCTAGGTCCAAACAATTGCACGTAATCGTAACGCTCTTACAATTGCTCAGTTATCTTATCTTTACTAAGAAATCTTTGAGATTATCTTATTTCTTTCTTATGACTTATATTTAAATGATTGACTTCAGCATAACAAAATTACTATATTGACTTAAGGTATGCCAGACTACATGTAAAATAAAGAAGCAATTAAAATAATTTGAACATAACGTTATATATCTACTGTATGTATGAGTATCCGTACATTTTATTTGTATTATTCTCATGTATATAATTTTAAATATGCAATTATTTCAGTTAAATAATTGCCCTGTGAGATGTTAGCAGATTTTTACACTAACCGGTAAATATATAAGAGGTACGTTTTAACTCACGTTTACAGAAGTCAATACTCGATGCCACTTAGAGCGCGTATAAGGGCATATTTTTTGCGTGTCCGCAGCAAGATGGGTTGCACGTGATGCGGCATTTGTTCTAGGAATGGTCACACATGTCTTGTTAAAATATTCAAATTCACCGGTTCTGTAATAAGCTGCCGAGATGCGGGCACAAGTTTTAATTGCTTCGTAGTTAAAGGAAATACATCTGCTTCTTTATTTGTACATGCTAGATTTTTTGATGACTTCCATGTTTATTATGCACCTGGTTTACATTAGTATATAAATACATCACTCTGATCGCCTGACATTTAAATTAAACAGAATATTTGCTATCTTTGACTAAATATTGAAAATTAATCAATTGTATTAAAAAATTTAGTCGTCTTAGAGACAGAGCTAACGACACCCAGAATGTTATCTCAAGTCTCACACTATCGTATTAATCGACGCGGTTTGATGAAATTTCTTAAATACTATATGAATTTCCAATTTTATCAAAAAATATGTATTATATACTGAATATATCATTCTCATGGAGGTTTTTTTGTAGTATAACGGCCTTATTTATAAACGTTGCTTAGTTACTGATTAGCTAAACACTGATTTGTCTCTTTCTGTCATTATTGATTTGACATACGAAAGAAGAAGACAACATATTGTTTAACTAATCACCAGTTAAATAAAGTTTATGAATAAGGCGGTTAGAGTTTGAAAGATGAGTGTACCAGTGCAAGGAGTGACACAAGGGATTCATTTAATTTATAATGGCTTGTGTGTATAACAAACTGATTATATTTCTTACTTTATAATCAGCACGCGATAATAAATATAGCCCAATTATTTATACTCAAAATATAAATTCAAGTATGTACATAAAGTCTGTCTATTGCGGAAACTATTAAAACTACATAAATGATATAATAAAATAATATACAGACAAACATAAAGTTGTGTTATAAATATTTTATGTCTCCTTGCACTAAACAACGGTACATTTAAAGTGTGTATATTGCAAAGTTATTACTGAAATAATTAAGGTTAGTTGTTTAAGCTAAACGGTAACATTAGTATTACCCGTTTGCTTATCCCGTATTAATTGTAACTCATTATAATTTGTCATACATACAACGCACGTCAATCGTAGACTATTTTAATATACATATGTGCATACTTACCGGTATATTACAAATAAAATTCTACCTAAAACAACAGTTAAAAGAAATATTCATATGATACCTGCCGACAAAAATGATTGTTGTATGACCGATAAAACATTCTTCATCGTCTTGTGCCTTAAGTGCATTCTGTAAGATTTGATAGCTACTATCGATATTTAAGCCCGTTTCTGTTATCACAACGCATTAAGGACCACCTCGTAGTAAAGATGATTATTTATTTTTAATCTGTTTTCAATATAATATACTCCGTTTTAAATGTGCATCGCCCATAAAGTCATATTCTGTTGAATGGCGATTCTGTTTAAATAAATCACAGATATTTTTTGTTCATAGGACAACAATTTTTTTTTTCTTTTAAATACATAATTACTAATGTAAGGTCATCTCCGCTATTGTTGTGTTATGCTATAAAATATAATCATTCCATGTAGGTATTTAGGAGTGATTTACTGAACGCCGCCCACGACATCTTAGATTTGAGGACATTGTACAGGCGTTCTACATAACAATTGAAAAGTCTCAAAGCCCAGAACCTGTTTAACGAATTCCAAATATGTTTTATTCGTAGAACATAATTATTTTCGCCGTTATCTCTGTTTACAACATATAAAGTAACAATTTTTATAACAAAGAATTTAAAAGACTATCAAAGTATTTTATATAAAACCTTATTCTTGTTAATTAATTATATGATTACTTCAAATAACAGTTAATACAAGCTGAAATGTAAAGCGAATATATGTATATATTAAATTAATAGATGGCAGTCTTAGATGTTGGAATTTTTTTCGTTTAGCAAACCAAATTAGTCGGTTTTAGCCTTGAACACTTCGGCAAACGTATTTGGGTCATTAACCCTTGCCAAATCTGGTTGTGATTCACGCTGTGATCAAAGTAATAATAAAGCGTTGAACAGTTTTTGTAGCCGTTCGTTTAGAGACAAAAAGTAATATAGCGATGTTTTTTGTACAGAGCTCTGTTGATAATATCCGGAAGGCTCGTTTACTATATAATTATAGGTACAATTTTGGCGTTCATAAGATTTATGTACCTAATAAAAATCTAATGGTTTAAAACATTTTTATAAAGTAAAAATATATCACAGATAAACCGATAAGTAAATCTTTACCATATAGTAAAAAACTTAAAAAGTAGGTACCTACAAAGAAAAGACGATTTTTTCATTAATATAAAAATCTGACATAAGGTACGTACCATCGAGTAAATATAACATTCATAATACGTGATGCAGCTATAAAATCAATAAGTCAACAAAAAAAATGTCCTTCTAAACGACCTTTCAACCGATCCTTTGCGGCCAGTGCGCTCCCGGTGTACCGTGTGCTATCGGTACTTATGTTTATGAAAAAAGGCTTCAACGGAATTTTATGTGCTCCGTCCGAAGCGGTTCTTCATAGCTGTCTTACGTTTTTAATACTTTAAATGCTACTAGCGTCCGATAACCCCGAGCGCAAGGACATGCTAGTCCGCCCGCTGTTTCTCGTTAGTTTTTTTTATCCTATATGACCTGTTTTATAGTCTGCTTGTATGTAAACTTTGAATGCAAATAAAAGAATCAATATGAATGTCTAATGTTAAAAGCAATAATATAAATATAATAATAATATATCTTATGACATCAACGCAATTCTAAAAGCACTCATTTATAATTAACCATTGAAAATCTACTAATAAATATAATAACAAGAAATATTTTGATAAATAAAATACATATTAATTTGCTATGAATAATGGATTTGTGATTATTTAGAGATCTTATATTTAGTAACTGCAGCCGCAGAATGCGTTTAATATTAGAGCTCAAAATAATAATATTGCTAAATCATAATTTTTAAATAACTTTATCAATTACAATTAACGCTATCTTCGTCTTGTTAACGATAAGTAAGTCAATTTTAGATATAATTAAATACTAAAAAACTACTAAACAACATAAATTATAAATAAATTTGTCTAAAGATGCTTTTTTTCTCATGTATATATATAGTTTTATACTGTACAGATAATGTCATAACAATTTATTTTTAATTCCAAGCGTCATAAGGTGTAAAATTACTTAAACATAATATAATTGTATAGTGTTTCAAATCGTATATGAATAATTATTTCCAAAAACCAATGTGGTGAGCGAAGAAGGCTAGCTCTGTAATGGCCGAATAATGACTGCTCGCATTCAAGGTTGGCCATACAGTTTCTCGACAGGAAACAGCAAGTAACTGAATAGATATAGACATGATAATTACGGGACCTTGACTTACCGTTTTAGAACAAAAACAGCACTATTTAAATAGGCCTCGTTAACAATGACTTCAATGCTATGTTTATAAAGTATCTCATATGGCAATCTTTTATTGACATTTGTTCATATATAAATCGCGGTGTTTTTAATTAAATACATAATTTTAAATGTTTCAATATATCAATCTTGAATTTAATGTTGAAAATTCAATAGGTAATTAGCAATGTAAAATGCTAATGCAACAGAAATATTCGATTTCTGGAAGCTATCTTAAATTCTTAATACTAAACGAGCGATTTAGCGTCCACAGCTTCATTCAGTATATCAATTCATTAAATACTTTTTCTTATAAATTAATTTGAACCTAAAACAGGCTGTCTTAAAATATAGTGCTTGTTGAAACACATATTTAATATTGTTACTCGCAAATAAAATATTTTAAACTGATACTTTAAAGATTTTTACTAACTACACATCATTTTTTAAAATGACGCGTACAAAAAGTAATCAATAATTTAATATTTATCTAATCGACCTATTCAAACGGAAACAACGAATTTACATTTTTCGATTACTTTTAATGAAGTGTTGTATATACGTACAATAAATAATAATTTAAATTTTGTGTTTTATGCACATGGTATGCACGATCTATAAATAATAGAAGTTTATGTTGTCAACCCGTCTGCACAGACGCATACAATTACGAGAATTAAACAAAAAAGAAGGCGCAACAATGCAGGCGTCGTCCTTGGGTCCCTAACAAAAGCCGAGAAAGGGCAAAGGAACTCGTTTTGACCAACCTTGGGACTTTCACTGGCTACCTACGCATATTTAGATGTAACTAGAAAAAAGGATATTCGATTACTTCCGTCCTGATATTATAATTATAAGAAAATGCATGTAATGGAAAACCGAAATGCGTTATATGCTTAAACAATAAAAAAATAGTTTAGAATAACGATGCGCTTAACTTACAACTACATAAATCTATTTATTTGTTTTTATGATGGATATACATCTATCTAAAGTCTGACTTTGAATTAGCTACTAGAACGGCAATTATATTAATGCGACACTTACACACACATACATACATTAGTGTTGTGGGTGTGTAAGCGAAGGCGAGTATTACCGTTATGGAGGCACATACCAGTGACGTCAACGAGGCCTTACGCCTGCGACGCTACACGAATACGTTACAAACGAACAAGAATAGACATTGCTCAGTAACTTGTTTTATATAAAATAATCTTTTAACAATATACATAATTGTATATCAAATTAACGTGACGTTCATTTTCGATTTCAGATCGCGACGTATTTGGTGAAAATCATAGCGATAAAAATTCTCAAGAGCGACGTACAAAAGAACCTAGGCGATTTATATCGTCAATTTTAGGGGGAGAAATCCCATATGGAAGCCACAGAGGGCATGTACTTACGCAAGCAGAAAGGAAACAATACTTACCAGTATTCCTCGAAGATAAAAAATCGGAAGGAAAACCCTTGATTAAGGAGGAAAAAGATTTATTAGAGAGCGAACCCGTAGTCCTTCCTTCTAGAAACTCGCCTTCTCCGGAGTCGACCCCCTCTCCTGGTATTGATAATAATGTCACTTGCCAAAAAGTGTCAGTAATACAAAGGACACCATCTCAATCTCAGTTCCGTGATAATAAAAAAGATTTATCAAATGTAACCCTTCCAGCCACATTACCCACACCAGAACCTGAACAAGATCAACCCATTGATTATGCTATTGCAAAAAAAAGAGGAGAATCCGAAGATGAAGAAACCGAAAAAAAAATTAGAGAGCAAAGACGAACAAGCAGTTCAAAAATTGCAAATGGCATTTTAGCTAGGCCTGTATTAGTATTACGAAATCGCCCTGGGAACAAAATACCAGGCATTATTAATGCAGCTGCTGGTCACGGGCGATCTACAGGTGGAAATGGTTCAAATGGAAACACACAAAACAGTGGAGGTTCAGGGAGTTTTAGTTCTGGTACAGGTAGTGCAACCCCATCATCTGGCGGAGGTGGAGCTTTAGGAGGTGGTTCAGGTAGTGGTGGCAATGGCCGCGATGGTAGATCTAATTACGGCCCAAACAGTCCACCAACTGGTAGTCTTCCTCCATTTTATGAGACCCTTGGACCTTCTTCTAAAAATGGTCAAAACACATACAATGCTAATGGTAACTTCTCTAATGAATTTAATATTATTAATGGCTTCAATATGGATTGTGAAAATACAGAAAATACAAATACAAATTTCCCCGAACAGAGTAAACAATATTCTTTAATGCAGAATGCTCATTATGGATTAGCTCTTAAAGATGAAGAGATTGATTATGAAAATAAAATTGAAAATCTTGGAGCAATTGGCAATTATGGTAGTAACTTCGATGATTCTATGGTTGTAGATATGGGGGAAGATGTTATAGATAATAATCAATTTTACACTACACTGACTTTTGCACCGAATGAAGGGATATTGGGAAATCTTTCCGATTCAACGGAAGATTTTGCTAGTTTACTTAATAATCATGTTGAATCAATTACGGATACCGAGTTAAGAGAATCGTCCTCAATAACGCCTGACTCTGTTCATAACGCGGTTGATATTGAATCGCTGGCAGAACATGTTAGTCTAAGCAGACAGTATTACGAAAAAGCTAATTACTTAGCATTTGCAAGTCAAGATCAAAACTCTACTTACAATTTTGCTAAGGAACGACCAGACTTATTAATGCAATTAAATCCAGCTCTTCTTCAACACAACGAAGGTCAAATGCAACAACTTCAAATTCATGTTCAACTTCAACAAAGGCAACAAATAATTTCACCGGGCTTTCCATTCTCAAATCACGCTTTGGATTTGGATTCGCCAACAGGAGTTTCACTGCCATCACCGGGAGGAAATAATTCTCTGGATGGCAACAATCACATCGAGAACTCTGCTCTCAGCCCTGCTGCTGCTGTAAGTCTCAAGAATGGCTCTGTCAGCGATAGCAAAATTCAAATCTTGCAGCAAAGGGTAAGCATTATTTGATTTTAAGGCGAAGCTTCAACTTATTTTGCCTTCAGTGTCATTAAATAAAATCAAAGAATATTGATGACACTGAAGACAAAACTTACAACGTTATTATATAACGCTGAGCCTGAATCAACTTTTGCTTTCACCTATTGCACTTTCATGTTCTTGTACTTTACATTTAATAGAAATATATTATTATAAAAATATCGAAAAGGACAGCTACAATTGATTAAGCTCAGCTAATCACATAAAATATTTAGTTACTGCTGCTAATATTGTTATGTTTTTCAACTTGGCTGTCCTTTATGAGAAAAACATTACTAATTTAGTTTTTTTCTTTACAGTTAGGACTGCCAGCTGAATTGCCATTAGAGTTTATTAATGGCGGACATGGTGTTAAGAATCCGTTAGCTACGGAAGCAAATGCTAGACAAAGAGAAGAAGAGAAGAATAAGCAAGTACTAGTTAGCGAAGACGACCCCACTAAATTTGTTTGTCGAGTATGCTCAAAGAACTTCAGCCTTCAAAGACTTTTAAATAGACATATGAAATGCCACTCTGATGTGAAGCGATACCTCTGTACTTTTTGTGGCAAGGGTTTCAATGACACTTTCGATCTTAAAAGGCACACTAGAACACATACTGGAGTCCGACCATATAAATGCAATTTGTGTGAAAAATCTTTTACCCAAAGATGTTCTTTAGAATCCCATTGTTTGAAAGTTCACGGAGTTCAACATACCTACGCGTACAAAGAAAGAAGAACTAAGGTAATTTTATTTTGTATTATTGAATGTAATACAACTATATTTTTGTAATGTAAGTAATTGGTATCTAATGTATATATTATGGTAAATTTATTTTCAGATGTACGTGTGTGAAGAATGCGGTCACACTACATCAGAACCTGAAGAACACTATATGCATCTTAAAAAGCAACATCCTTATTCTCCTGCTTTGCTAAAATTTTACGATAAAAGACACTTCAAATTCACAAACGCATCCTTTGCCAATCAACTATTGGGCCAGTTGCCTATGCCAGTTCATAATTAAGAAATTCGGTTTTTGTAACCTATTTTGTACCGTTTCGGTACGAAATTGGAAAAGAAAATGATTTATTCCGTCCGTATAAAAAGCAATTTTGAAAGGATTTAAAAATCCCAGTGTGTGTGAAATTTTGCCCACGCAATTAATTTTTATTATTTATCGAATACGCTGTCTTCCAAACTTAACGTAGGTATGAACTCAATTTGAAACCCATCTGCGATTTAGGTTCAAATGAGGAACACCGATCTTATGTTCCATTATAAAATACCTTTTTTTAACAGTCAAGCAAATCCACTAGCCTTAATAAGAAATAAGGCGCGACTGCAATTAGAAATCAAAGTATCGGGTATTATGTGCAATCTTTGGTGATGGTACGGGATTTATTTTAAGTTTAGATATAATATTAGTAGTATCGATTAGCTTAAGTGGATAAACATTTGTTATGTTAATAATTTTTTTTGTGAGTTTCATTTCAAATCAGCGTTAATTTTATTAGATTGGCTTGTCGGATGGTGCTAAATACATGTATTCAAATTTTCACTGACTTGAAACGAAACGATTATGATTCGGATGACTGTTTTTGTCCAAATCATAAATAAATCAATACCAATAAGGTCTTGAAATAACTCAACATAAGGAATAAGGAATCTCTTTCCTCGTTTAGTGATATTAGCTTCTAATCGTCTCTCAAATAATAACACAAATCATGTCACAAGTTTTATGTGTTATGTACTTAATGTTATATTTTGTCTTTGTTGGTACTTACGATGATATTTTTTGTAAACTTAGCGATATCCTCCAAGGGGTCGCAACCAAAAGTCGTACCAAGTTTAAATGCATTTTTAGATTTATTTATATAATTTAAATTATAGAATTGTATGGATACAGTCTGTGCTGTGAGTGTGTGTGAGAATTATCTAATTGTTTAATTAAGTTATTATGTGTGTTGATTGTTACAGCATAACTAAACATCGAGGTAAATATTGTGAATCGCTTTTATTCTGAAAGTAATTTTTTTATGTACTATGCTCAATTTTTTGATTAAATTGCGCTTTCACAGCGATGCTTGTGGGTACAATGAGAAATTGTAAATATGTCTAAATTAGTGAGTAGCAGTAAAATTAGTAAAAATAATTTTATCTAAATACTTTAGTAGTACCTAATTAGTGTATATGAGATTTTAAAAAAAGTTAAAATTGTTATAGTATTTTTTACGATTTGATAGGAATTGAGAGATCTGAACGTTTATTTAATATATCGGCTTATCGTATGATTTTGTTCCATGATATTGTGATAGCGCAATGCCTTGGTTTAACCTAACACGTCTTTTGCATTTATTAGCATTTTGAGTCCAATCTCAAGTTGTAGTTTCATGTTTTTTTGGAAACTCTCTTGTTATTCTGTACTGATAAGCAATATATACAAATTAAAACATTTTTGCTTTTGTTTTATTTCATTGCTGAATATTTTAAGCCTGATACCAGATACAATCGTCGTATTTTGTGTCTCCAAAATTAAAAAAATATTGACGAGAAACAATACAATTTTTTGTTTTGTTTCTCGTCAATAATCATCATCTTAAAGAAAGCAAATAAAAAAGTGGTTTCTGATATAAATATTAGTGAATAGCATTATAATGTAAATTTAAATCAATAGAATAAAAGATTGAAAAAAGATAACTATTCTGTAAATATAAACAAAAATAAAATTACATTACATTAAAATTTTCAATTTTTAAAATTAATTAAATTAAAATAACTGTACATGTAAGAGGTATTTTTTATTCATAAAAATTCATAAAATATTTTTTGAGGTTGGCTTTATAGCAATTTATTGGTTTACAAAATATATCAAAATCAACTTTTTTCGGTAAACTATTATAACATTCTCTAGTTCTGTTCAGTGGTGCATTTAAACCTAAATTCGTTCTCTAGATTTACATTTAAAACGGTGTGCATTAGTTACGCTTGAATTTAGCCTAGGAGTCACTAAGTTAAATTCTCGTAAAATTTTCGGACAATCTATAATTTTATGTAGAAAACAAAGATCTCCAATATCTCTGCGATGAGTTAGTTTTAATGTTTTATAATGGCGTAACAAGTCTTCGTAATTGCTTAGTTTATGAGTCATACGGTCTTTGTATATAATAAAAATTTTAAGTTTTTTTTTTGTGCTCGTTCTAATCTATCTTTTTGTGTTTTATAATATGGATCCCAAGCTACTGTACAGTATTCTAACTTGCTTCTTATTAAAGAATTAAATAATATTAATAATGTACTGGATTTTTGAGACTTAGTAGATATTATCTGATTTTAAATCCTAATGTCTTCAATGATTTGCTCACAACATCGTCTATGTGTGGAATAAAAGTCATCTTTGCATCAACAATAATGCCCAAATCTCTAATTTGAGCCACCTTTTTAATCGTTTAGCTATTTATATTATAATTGAACAGAATATCCAAGATTTTTCTGCTAAAGGTTATAGTGTAACATTTAAAGTTATTTAATTTCATATGATTTTTACAACACCATGCTGCAAATCTATTTAAATCTTGTTGCAAAAGCTCAGAGTCCTCTATAGTTTTTGTCTAAAATTTTATGTCATCAGCATAAAGCTGATAATTACTATGAATAATATTTATAACAGCATCATTTATAGAAGTTCCGAATAAAATAGGATCGAGTCTTGATCCTTGACTCCATAAGTAGAAAAAAATGCATTTGATTTATAGCCTCCCAACACTACGTTCAATTCTCTGTCTTGCAAATAATTTTCTATTAAACTGAGTAATTTTCCGCTAAACCCATATTTATCAAGTTTCGCTATTAACAAATTATGATCGATAACATCAAAGCCTTGGTTAAAGCCGTAGATCTACTATTTTATAAAACCATGTTGACTTTCTGTGATAAAAGGTTTCATGTGCCAAGTGAGAAAAGTGTGCAAAAACTGATAAAATACAAATTGGTCTATAATTCTCTATGGACTTTTTTCTCCAGATTTAAAAATAGGTACAACTCTGGGTTTCTTCCAGTAAGAAGGAAATTTACCATTTTCAAGAGATTTTTTTATATATCATACAAAGTGGTTTTACTATTGTTGATGCAGTTTCTTTCACAAATAAAGGTATTATGTTATCACATCCTGGCCCTTTATTTAAGTCTAAAGAATTTATTTGTGTTAATATTTATTTTTCACTCAAAGAATTTTTTGTTAAAATCAAGTTATGAGCATCATTAATGCAAGATGTACCGCTACTTGATTTAGCATGCTTAGTATATTGTCTTGAAAAATGCTTTGCAAACCACCATGTTTGTTCACCGCCAAGAGGAGTCCATTCACCCTGACTCCAACTTTCCGAAATGTACCTGTACCCATCACCGACAATATTGAGAATGAGATGAGATCTAGGCGTTACTTTAACATCCAAACTCAACTTTGGGCAATGCATTGAATCCAAAGCTAAAACTGCTGGCAAAAAACTTGGCATCCTCAATAAGGTCAAACAGTACTTCACACCGGAACAGATTCTAACCTTATATTAAACCCTAGTTAGATCGTGCATGGAGTACTGCAGCCATTTATGGGACAGCTCTGCAGATGCAAAACTCCAGAGCTTGAAACACCGTCGTAAGGTTGCCTATCTGTCGGTATTCTACAGGATATATTTCGGAGTGTGCTCAGGAACTGTTTAATTTGGTTCCCCTTCATCTTTTTACCACACAACTGCGTGGCACCGAAAAGATCTGCACCCGTACGTAGTTGACGTACTTAAAACACGTACGAAACGATTTGCTTCCTCGTTTCTGATACACACCGCTAAGATCTGGAATACCCTTCCAACCTCCGTATTCCCCACCACCTACAATATCGGTACCTTCAAGTCTAGAGTGAATAGGCACCTTCTAGGCAAGCGCGCTCCACCTTAGGCTGTATCATCACTTTCCATCAGGTGTGATAACAGCCAAGCGCTAGTTTCGTTCGTTTAAAAAAAATGTCTTTCCCATCAGTGTAATCACAATTATCTAATGTCATTAAAGCCGAATAGTCACATTAATTACTTCTTAGATTGTTAATATATGAATTAAAAAACATTGGATTTAACTTTACATTACAAATTATCAATATAATTATTAAAATCAGTATCTATAAGATCTTTACATCCCTGAGAATTTTAAATTCAATTTCATTTAGAGGATTACCGTATTACTTAAATAAAAATTTTCTTTAAGTCGCTTTTTAAGATTATTTGAATACTAAATTGGATAGTTTTTTATAATTTTTACAGTGTTTTTTTCGGCACACAGATTTCTATTATTTTACGTAACTCGGAATAGAAAATTTTTACCATATCATCAATATCATTACAAATAGAAAATAATATATCCCAATTCAAATTTTGAATATAATTATTTACTATATTATAGTCAACATTCATGAAATTAAATTTAGTAATAATGGTAGGTTCAAAAGTTGCGCGGTTGAGTTCAATTTTAAAAATATATCAAGATGGTATTTGTCAACAGGAAAAATAGATGTGTAACTGTTTCTGACTTCAATATCATCAATGGTAGTAAAAATTAAATCCAAAATTTTACCATAAACATTTTTAACACCATTACAATGTCTTAAGCTTGTAAAAGCCATAAAATCCTTTATTAAAAAATCACAGTAAGCGGAAATGCACTATTTTTGAGAAAATTAAGAAAAACATTTATAACCTCGAAATGGGTTAAATACGAAAATAACATTACTATCAATTACTGTAATCACAACATAGATAAAAAATAACATAGATAATTTTGTAAACGTGCGATAAAGACGTAAACCTCTATGGTTTATATATATATGTTTATTATTATTATTTAGTTACAAAACCGAATTGGCCAACCCCGACTCCACTTAGTCTTGTCTATCTTACCCCTAGTGTTTTTATAAAGCCGGAGGCGCGGAGGGAGGGCAGCCCTCGCCTGCCTCCTCATTCCCCCCTCCCCCCACCCAAAATTCGTGCCAACCGATATCGAACCTTAACCGTAGATTTTTTAAGAAATATGTTCTCATTACCAATCGATGACCTAACGAAACGATATTGTTTTTCTTTAGCAGTCTTGCTGCTGCGTATATATCTTTAGATGTCGGAGTTAGATGCTCAGAGATGAAAACTGGTGTTTTTTCATCAGATATTCCTAGATGCGATGTATTTAATTTATTGTCAGGGTTTTTCTTGTTATAGTTAATGACACCAGCCAGAAATTGATCACGCTTAAGTGGTGTAGAGAATTTTACTATTACAGTGCGAGGACGACATGTTTTTATTTTGTTTTGCTACCCGTGTGCATTTAGTAATGCTTCCTTCACTAATTGGAATACTAATTATTTTGCTTACTTGTTCAACTGCGTTTACTAGATTCTCATTCCTAAATTCTGGTATACAGTGTAATTCTATATTACTTGCCCTTGCTTCTTTTTCCAGATTATTGATAACACCACTATGGGACTTAATAATTTCTCCTAAGTAGCAATTATCTTTCTTAAGATTAAATATTTCAGCTTTGGCCTCGTCCAGTTCCTGTTTAACACTGTCGTAAATTAATAAAAGGAAGATTATTAATGTAATATCTATCATTATGAATAAAGCTTTGTGTTTGAATAAAGTAAGTACAATTCCTTTAAAGTTTTGCTTTCGACGTTAAACGTTAACTAAAATATAATATAAAAGATACAAATACCTTTTTTCATTGAAAAACATACAGTACAATGTTCACCATGTATTATATAACTGATCGTATACTTTTAATTTATATTTACTTGTTACAGTCGAAAAAGAATTCATATTACTGACAGATTTTTAAATATTGTTTCAATAATTTATTATAACTACTGTATTTTTATATCATCAAACAGTACCAACATTCGTAAACGAAATAGCATTTAAAATTTAATTACGCTTTAATTTAATTTTAATTTGAACAAACACCAAGAGAGCCATAGAAAATTGTCATGGGACTAGATTACCTTGATTATAATAATCATTCCTTAATAGTTTACTGAAGGGCAGGTCGTAGGTTATTTTATAAATGTAGCCTCCATTCTTGTTTATAAAATTTTACATAAAATAAAAGCTTTAAACTGCTAAACAGCAATCTCACGATTGCACCAAGGAAAATACAAGAATAGGTATTGCAAATTATAGAAACATGTGTAGAATGATGACATTATTCGTATCATATTGCATAAGTACTGTGAATATTTTGTATTTTTTTTAAAGTCACCGATCATAATTAAGGGTTAGTGGAGGATTGCGAGAATTCATCTTTTGTAGTTTTGAATTGAGTGTCTGGGTATAAAAACTCATTTAAGATAATATAAAGTATCTAGCGCTATCTAGCATATTATAAATTTAATATAATAAACCCATGCAAGTGATGAACTGATTGTTCTATGTTTAAAGAAGAATTATAAAATACATACAGGAAACACTAGTAAATGTCTTGAAATCAATGAATATATAAAAAGTAAATTAAGTATCAGCCTATGAATGCCCCACTGCTGGGATAAAGCCTTCTCCCCATTTTTTAGGAGAAGATTTGGAGCTTATTCCACCACGCTGCTCCAATGCGGGTTGGTAGAATACACATGTTGCAGAATTTCAGTAAATCAGACACATGCAGTTTTTCTCACGATGTTTTCCTTCACCACCAAGCACGAGATAAAGTAAAGTAAAAAGAAAAAATATGTTTATATTAAAGTTGAAACATAATCTAATTCATTACAGCCGGCATCAGCCTGTTCGAGTAATTTCTCCAACTGGATCTGTCTTTAGCTTTTCCCAACAATTATAAAAAATATTGTACGAACGATTCTGATTCCCGTCACCAGCGTATAGGATTTTTTCAGCTACGATTTAATTCCATATATTGACTAAACAGCTGCCTGTATGTTTTTAATAAAGTGAGTATACTTATATTTGCATCGTAATATGTTTACAACAATACATCGTTTGTTGAAAATAAAATAGAAATTGTTGAAAGAATCAGCGATTATAAACTATAATAACCATGAGAATTAAAGAAAAGCTTATAAGCCTATTTTCCGTTTTCGCAAAGTCAATACATCCTTCTGGGTATATATTTGTTCCTACGAGACTTCGCAAATATTTTAACTTAGCCTATGAAAATGACGGCGCCGCCACCTTGTTTTTAAAACAGCACATGCAACCGTTAACTACCCACCACAAAAACCCTATAAAATGCAGCACTCGACAAAGCGGAGGGTCTTTCGTTCACCATCAGTTGCCCGGTGCACATGCTGCATCGTAATCATAATAAATGTTGTAATTATGTGAGTTTGTAGTAACTAAAGTGAATAATAAATTATTATAGTGATCAAACTGTAATTGCGTCGGAAGTGAGCCGTTTTTATATAAAGAAAATGTCGGCCCCTGTGCCTACAAATATATTTAAATGTCATTGCAAAAATAAATCGATAAATACTTCACACAGTAAAAGACTATAAAGGTGATAAAATGCGTGGAGTAGGTATTCGTTAAGGAGGATTTAAAGTACAGAGTTTCCTGTCGGTTCGTTTCGGTAGAACCTCCATTCCGATCCGGTGGTAGCTTTCCATTTAACTCAATACTGTACCATGACCATTTAAAATTGCTTTTATGTACCTACGTAATTAAAGAATATTTTAATTTTTTAGACATCTATACGGATTATACGTTTAAAATATATTATTCATTCAAATAGTTGTGTCCCAAAGGGCTATCATGGAATTTCATTTGGAAACTCATTTTTATACAAACTAGTACTAATACAGCTTTCAAGATAATTACAACACAAAATATGAACCAACAAAAAGAAAAACTTCGAAAGGATTACGAAAACAAAGTTAACAGCGTTTATTTACTGCCGTTGAAAATAACAGGAATATTAAGATTTCACGCAAAAAATGGAATAATAATTCCAACAAAGATATCAAGCATATCTTGGACTGTATCATATTTAATTTTATGGAATTTCACTGGTTTATATTTGTACTTTAATACAATGATCTTAGAGCCTTACAAATTTTCGGAGCGGTTAATTCTATTAGTACTTTTGGTATTGCAAAATTTAGTTTTGATAAATTCTTCAGTGCAAAACCGAAATATTGTAATAAATATACTTGATCATTTTATTGATATAGATGTTTTCTTGGGGGCAGATGAAACAAAATTTATGAGAGAAATTGCCGCGAGAATATACATTGCCTTTTTTTTTCTATCAGTAGCTATTCAAAATATAACATTTATAACTTTTATCTCGTTTGTAATAGTAGACTGGCACAATGAAATTGCCGCATTTTGTTTTTTTAATTTAAACACAATTTTATATTTCAATAGTCTTTGTATTATAGTGATTATATCTCTATCGATGAGAGTGCGGTATCTCAATGTTGCTATAATAAAATTAGCTAAATTAAACCCTGAATACTTTCCAAAGCATCTTTTTTTTGATGGATTATTTTGGGTGGAGAAGTTAGACAACAGGGTGAAATTTCAGAAAAGAGCTGAAGGTAAACATTTCATAGAGGCTTTCAAACAAATATTTGTTCAACTACGACTTGCAGAAATATATTTCAGATTTTCTGTAAGTACTTTAATTGTCTATATTTTTTTATACTAGTATTTCCACTATTTTATATAAGGTTCGTAAATAGTTATAAGTTCTGAAATAGATACAAAACGTAGTATTTTTCGATTGTAAAGTATTACTACATTCTTAATTCTTAAAATTACATTCTTATTTTCTAAGTTTTTAAAATTAAAGAGTTATCTGTTTAGTAAAATTCAATGACGAAAGTATTTTAGTGATAACTTTATTCCTTGATAATTTTAATGCTTATAATGTAAAACAATAAGCCAAGTTAGCCAAGAAGTGATTGCAGTATGAAACCCAAAGAAGCACAATTGACTTTTCTTTTGCTTAATTTATGTTTATAATACATCTTATGTCCGCTGGTGAAGGTAAACATTGCGAGGAAACCTGCATGTGTCAGATAAAAAAACCATCGATCACCACCAAGGTGACGCCCAGCATTGTAGCACTTACAGGCTATTGCTTTTTTAATAAATAACTATAATTACAAATAAAATGTGTTTCTTACAGTTATTTGTAATTGTATTGGGAGTAGTAACAGCTACATTGATAATGATGCAGACGTTAATTGAAAATTATTTGTTTACGGTAAGTTGGATTTATATATTTTATATTTGTCACAATTGATTGAAGCTTTATTAGCTATTACTAATATATAATAAATACCTACTTACAAAGCAATCATCTATTGTCGGTGTCTGTTTGACCTGGAATTTGTGACACTGAAACTTATAGAAAATTGAAACATTGTTTAATTTGAAGCTAACCGTTAAATTGTGAATAAATCATAACAAGACACATAAAAAAACATAGGATCAATTGTTTCATGTGTGGTATTTTATTTCATTTTTAAATAAATTATGTTATTTATGAAACGCATATGTCGTACTTGTACATTGCAGGCTGTTAATGAGATGAACCGGTCCAATATTTATTCCCCGTATTGGGTCGCAAATTGCTGGTTATATATGGCTTTTGGATTTATGCAGTTAAACATATTTTGCGAAGAGATAGAGAGAACTAAGCTAATATGCACATATATATTATTAAAAAAATCAATACCAGGTAAGATTTTAAAGTAAACATACCAACTGTTTTCTCATACTCTACAACAATCTTTGTGAAAAAATCTCCCTTGTTTCTATAGGGTTTTCCAATAGGGCTGATTGCGGCCATGTTGTTTGAGAGACAGCTGTCAAATGCAGTGTGTTATATTCATTCCGTCCTCCCAAACCACCATGGCAGGTTACAGTGTCGAGCAGCACGTGCAAATCATAAAATTGTTTTATGAAAATGGGTCTTCAGTTCGAGCAACGTTCCGCGCACTTCGCCCGTTTTACGGTCGCGATGATCGTCCTGCCGAGTCGACTATCCGTCGATTGGTGGACAAATTCGAGTCAACCGGGTCAGTTAATAATCAGCCGGTTCCCGTGCGTCAACGTAACGCGAGATCTGCCGAGAATATCGCCGCTGTGCGCGACAGTGTCCTCGAAAACCCGCGGCAGTCAATTCCGCGTCGCGCACAGGAACTCGGCCTTTCGCAGACGACAACTTGGCGAATTTTGCGTTGTGACTTGAGCCTGCACCCGTACAAGATCCAGCTGACCCAAGAGCTCAAGGTTAATGACCATAGACAGCGCCGTGTGTTCGCTGACTGGGCATTAGAGCAGTTGGAAGTTGACGCCGATTTTGGCAAAAAAATCATCTTCAGCGACGAGGCGCATTTTTGGATGAATGGCTATGTCAACAAGCAAAATTGCCGTATTTGGGACGAGACCAATCCACACGAGGTTCACCAAGTGGCAATGCACCCGCAGAAAGTGACTGTTTGGTGCGGATTTTGGGCCGGAAGCGTGATTGGTCCGTATTTTTTCGAAAACGATAATGGTGTGGCCGTCACCGTCAATGGTGAGCGATACCGGTCTATGATAACCAACTTCTTTTGGCCTGAAATCGAGAATATGGATCTGGACAACATGTGGTTTCAACAGGACGGCGCTACGTGCCACACAGCACACGCTACGATGGAAGTTCTGCACGATCAAGCGCCCTTAATGGAAAACCCTATATAAATACAATCACACTTAACAATTCATACTAAAACAAATTAGTACCTTTTTCTACTGTTTGTCAACTCTTTTAGCGAATGACGAATATAGCGCTAGTTATTAATTAAAAAAAATGGATTCGAATCTACTTTCCTCAATTGTCTGCAATCTTCAATACTGATTAACACGACTATTAATACTTTTTTATGTGTTTATCGATACATTTACCTGCAGTTCATTAATAAATGTATACTTGCAGCGAAATTCATACAGATTGCTGAGAGTATTCTCATGACATTAAATACAAGAAGTCCCATTATTTCTGTATATGGAATATTTGAAGCCACCATCGGAATGTTTATGAAACTTGTAAGTGCCCTAATGGTGTATATTATTATACAATTGCATATATCAGTATCTACGACCACTAATAACCAGCTAACATATAATACAAATACAACAAACACGACGTTTATTTTTTAATTTTAAGTAAGCAACTGAAGCATTTCAAAACTAAAATACTAAAGAGACAAAAGTTGTGTTTAGATTATGATGTGATCTCTAAATTTCATACTTTCTCAATTAAGCGTGGAATTACGAACTCATTATATTATTTCATTAATTAATTAGACCGCTTAGGAGCATCCAGATCACTCTTAGATCACTAGCACAAAGAAGACAATTGACACAAAACAATAAAGAAATCACAACAAAATAAATCAAATCAATTAAAATTGTAGTACTGAAATTAAGATTATGATGCTGCCTGTATGTATAAATGAAAATATGCAAGCACATGAAACTACTAAGATCCGTCTTTATACAGAAGATACATCAAACACAGGGGCAACATTAATTGGAGATTCAAAAGTTAAATTTTAATAATTCTATTCATTCGCTAATTATTATCTATCATTTCAACCGCTATACTAAGCTAACATTAAATATACACAATATTATTCAATTTTATAAATTCCGAATTTCGCCATTCAACATTTTATTTTATAAATGAATAAAATGAGAATTGTAATGTTTGCAAAAAAAAATATATAATGCATAAATAAATAATATTTTGTAAACAAGTATTTATTTTATATATCCCGTAACCATGTTTAACAATACAATTAACAAATCACTTATTTAACATAAATTATATTTACGAAAATCAGATTTTGAGATAGGTAAGTGATCAGTGTGAGCTGTGTGAAGAGCTGTCTCCTGTGTTGACGGGCCTGTTTCAGCTGTCTCTCTCTACAGGATGTGTGCCGGATTCTTGGAGAGAAGCTAATGTGCACGCAGTTCCCAAAAAAGGGGATCGGTCTGACCCGGCAAATTACCGGCCAATAGCTATCACCTCAGTACTTTGTAAGGTGATGGAACGGATCTTAAACAACCAACTGATCCATTACCTAGAAGATCACTGTCTAATTAATGATCGGGTTTCGACTAAAACGGTCCACATGTGATCTTCTAGCGTACGTAACACACCTTTGGGGTGAAGCTATCGAATCGCTAGCTGTCAGCCTCGATATCTCCAAGGCTTTCGACAGGGTCTGGCACAGAAGTCTTCTCTCCAAGCTGCCAGCATACGGTCTGCCAGCTCAGCTCTGCACCTGGATTGCCAGTTTCCTACACAAGTTACCTCGGGAACAAACATTGCTATGCAGATGACAGTACAGTGCACGGAGGATACCATGGACGCGCAGTAGCTGGGCGGGCGGAAACTGAGAAGAGACGGAGGGATCTTGTTGTTGAACTCGATAGGACGTTAGGACTCATTGCCAAATGGGGCTCTGATAATCTTGTTGAGTTTAACGCCAAGAAAACACAGATATGCGCTCTCACAGCGAAAATCACCATTTTCTCCTCCTCCCTCCCTCTGTGGTACTACGCTGGAGATACAAAGCAAAGTCGCCATACTGGGAATTGACGTTTGGTGCGACCTCAATCCAAGGGATCACATCGAGGCTGTTATAAAAACATCCTCACGGAAACTCGGAGTCTTGAACAAGGTACGGCGTTTTTTTACGCCACAACAACTGCTCCTGTTGTACACCTCTGGGATGGCTCCGCTAAGTACTTACTGGAATCCTTGGATCGGTTGCAGCGACGTGCGGTTCGCATTATTGGTGACGTAAAGGTCACCAACACCCTCGAACCTTTACAATTGCGTCGAGAGATGGCGGCACTGAGCGCTTTCTATCGAATGTATCACGGCGAGTGCTGAGAGGAATTATTCTCCCTCATTCCTGCTTTCCCATTCCTTCACAAGTCTACGCGTGCTGGCTCTCGATGTCACCGCCTAACTGTGTCATCAATTCCATCGCGCACGAAGAAATTTGGCAACTCTTTTCTTTGTTTCACCTCCAAAACATGGAATTCTTTACCAGCACACGTGTTCCCCTCCTCTTATGACCTGGGTTCCTTCAAACGAGGCGTGAAGAGGCATCTTGCGGGCCGGCAAGGCGAGGGCGGCTAGTGCAAATCATTCTTCCTGCCTGCACTAGCCGTCGTCGCATTTGGACTCTACTACCACTTACCATCAGGTGGAGAAGAGTCAATAGCGCTCCCAGGTAATATAAAAAAAAGAAGAAAAAAATGTTGAAATACAATCATAAGATACTATTACTTTAGATACACGAAAGAACTATAGAAAACTAGTTAGCAAGATGTTAAATATAGCAGATTAGTAACGAAAATACGGTTAATTCTCCTAACTTTCTTGTTAAACTAAGTTGTTATCTTGCAGGCATCGAGTATAAAAGATTTTGCTGATATTCGTTTTCCTAGCACAAGCCTTCGTCCCTGAATTATATTAATTGAAAAAAGTTTCGTAGTATTTGTTTATATATATATAGTAGAGTTTTATTATGTTTATTTAACGCTTCTCCCAAAATACACAATCCCTAGAATTTTCTTTTACGCACATGCCCTACGAAGATAAAATATATATTTCATTACTAGATGCTATCCATTAGTTCCGTACACTATTCGACTTGAATTTTTACAGGAATAATGTATGGTTTATCAATGCCACTGGACGAGCGGTGAGTCCATTGGGTCTCACTCCTGACCATTTCCAGTTTGGAGGCTATCGTGGAGAAAACTCCGGCAAGCCAGCGGTTTCAAACGTTGTAGACAAAGCGTTTTGCTCTAACTGCTCCAGAAGTGAAATCCGAAGCTCTAGATTTTTGTTTTTATTTAGTTGGCCTTTTTTATTTTAATAATAATAATAATAATTTATTTCTGACAACAAAGGTCCATACAAATGAGATATAGCAAAAAATTACAAATTTCTTACTATATTGTTGTTAGTAACAATGTATCCTTAAAACTATGTTAGATTACATAATTAAACTAAACTATTTATGATTGCTGTCGCGATGCGCGGCATGCCAGTACTTAACAATGGAGTTTTTAGGGCACTCTGACCATATCCTTAGAATCTCATTGTCCGAATTCCTAGTGCGGTACCAAAACGCCGCAATCCGCGACCTAACAATCGCGAAATAGTCAAGGACTCTGGCATCGACAAACATGACTGACGCACTGCAGTACCTAGGCAGTTTCATCAGAATGCTGTATGCGTTATTATACTGCACTCTGATGCTACTACGTACACTTTTTGTTCCGTTACACCACAGTTGACACGTGTAAAAACACTGACACGCTCGAAAAAGCGTCAGCTTAGCATCAGGACTACAGCGCCCGAAACGACGTGCAATCATATTACACCGAACAGCCAAAGCCACTTACGTTCACACTCTATATCTAGGTTGTCACGTAGATCCGAAGTAAGAATATGCTCCAAGTACCTAAATTGTTACCTACTCTTTCGATCGGTACAACATCCAAAGAAACCAGCGTAATCCTCCCCGAGCGGGACATCATCATTTGCGTCTTTTTTACATTATACCTGAGGCCATGCTCAATTGCATACCGTTCACAGATGCTCATTAATCTCCTCAATCCTCTAATTGAGGGACTCATAAGTACCATGTCATCAGCGTAACTCAGATTATTAACGCACGTTGTGCCTATATGGCAGCCAAGCCTTGTACTTCTAAGTTCCTCAATTAGGTCATTAACGTAAACGTTAAAAAGGTCCGGAGAGGTAAGCCCACCTTGACGCACGCCGCACTCCAGTGTATAATCATTAGAGACGGTGTTACCCCATTTCACAAAGTTAGTTTGGTTCTCGTACCAGTATCTCAACAGATTCACCGTCTTAGATGGTACATTAAAAAGTTTTAGTTTCTGCTATAGATGCTAATAGTTAACTAAGTCAAAGGCACGGCTTAGGTCTAAGAAGCAAGCATAAACCGAGGTTCCTCTGTTTGTGTAGTAGTTAACTATCGATTTGAGGCTGAAGACCTGCCGTATTGAGAAGTCTCATCCGTCGAGAGTCCTGGCCGAAAACCAAACTGCGCATCATTTAGCTTTACGTTATGACGAATACTGGGATATAATAACCCTTCCACAATTTTACCTATGACGGTCCCTAACGAAATCGGCCGGTAATTTTTAAGACTGGAAAGATCACCGGTTTTATTTTTTGGGATTGGTATCACCACCGTTCTCATAAGATTCTTTGGTATATATACAGAGTTTACACAAAATGTGAACAATTCGGCTAAAACACGATAAATATCGGCACCTGCATATAAAATGTGCTCTAAACTTAGACCATCAAATCCTAGAGCTTTATCCCTCTTCATTTTCCTCACTACATTAGCGATGGTATCTGGTGTGAATAGAGGAATGGCCTGCTCAGTGTTGTTGTGGTTCCTGGGCATAGAGGGACATCGTTCATTATTAGCCGACAAAGGGTCAGTTTTGAAATGTTGCGAGAACAATTCAGCAATCAACCTTGGATCATGCACACCATCTACACTTACAGGCAACTTAGATTTGTAGTCAAGACTTTTTGTTACCTTCCAGAATTTAACAAAGTTTTTACCTACGACATGTGAAGCCAGTATGTCCATTCTTATATATATTATATAGATCTTTAATTTTATTTTCCTGCTTGTTAAGTGATTGCTCCATTTTGTCAATATGATCACTCAAAAACTACAATGATAACTTAACTTCACGGCAATGATCCTGGACTAACTTCCGTGAATCGATGGAGTTTACGTGGATGGTATTTCCCGTGTCCGAATCCTCTTCGGTCTCGTCAACGGGAATACTAAACGGAGACCACCGGACCATGTATTGAAACAATTTTTTGGAGCTCCATTCATTACCCCTCGAATGACTGACTGCATCTACTGCATTCGAATCCGGGACCACTTTTCATAATATTTTAATTACAGGTTGAACATTTCTTGGCCACCATATTGTTAACGTATTTCAAAGACAAAAATCGTTTAGATATAACTTTACGGCATAATATTAAAAAATAATCTAAAATATTTCTGTCGTAGACTGAATAAAAAGCAATACTTCAATGTTGACACATAAATGAACAAAAAGTGTTTTCATTTCATTTTCATTAAACGTGAGCGTGAAATAGAATCAAATTACATTAAGAAGAAAATATTGTTTTAATTTGATTTACATAGAGCTATTATAACATAATTATAGCCTATGGTTTTCGAAAAGAATTGGTTTTATTGTATGTTTGCCTGTTTAATATCTTAAGGGACACCAAACGTAATCAAAGAAAAAATTGCGGCCTATTTTGAGATAACTAATTCGCAAAAATATTTACAAAACGTGACGTCAAGTCACATCGTTTACGTACAAGGTACACGTCGACGTACTAACTAACATACAACATAAGATTGAGTACACAAAAGTTTTAAATATTACTAAACACGCAACAAAACAAGACAAATGGCATGTTTATCTTCAGTCCATTCAAAAACGATAACGGATATAGTTATATGAAACGATACGTGCAATGCTGACGGTTTAACACGAAATCCGAATAATAATTTCCAATTGTTCAATTTAGACTGTGCATATATTTACTCAGTTGTATACACAAATGCTTGCCATATAAAGTAGCATCTAATTTAGACTGGTTATTAGTATAACAATAATTGCCTGTGGAAACGTATCGGTTTAAAAACAAAATATGAAAATAATTGCGTTATTTACTTTCATTGCGGTTTTAAGCGCTCAATTGGTAAGCGATATTTTTTACGGAATATAGTATTTTTGATTCATGACCAATATTTTACTAAATAATAACTTTTTTTCAGTGTGCTCATCCAACCGCCGATAGTCGTAAGTAAATTTCAATATTCAGGTATTATTTCAGGTTTTTATTTTATCAACTAAAGAACAACTTAAAAAAAAATACATTAAGTACTTAAGTACCTAGATACTGATAACAAATTATTATTATTAAAATTAAGGTCGCTTTGAATTGGGCTGAAGAATGTAGCTCAGGATAAGTGTTGAAATCGCATTTTCTATTATCACGAGTTAAAATGTGACTTAACTTTTTAGACAGACAGCTGGAGTTTGTTTCGATTTATAATTAATGTAAGTTATTGCAACTTACAAGCGGAGCGTTTTTACCTAAGCAGTTAGTATTTATGGAAAATCTTATATATTATATTACGTAATTTTATAATATCACTTACTTAAGTAGCCAAAATAAAACGGTGCAAATGTTAGAATTCAAATTTGCTAAATGTATTTGAAGGTAATGTTGAAATTTTAATTTAAAATAATTTTGTTATTTTATTTACAACCCATGCTAGGCAATTATTGTAATTGTTTTTTTTTATGTTCCCATATAAGTGAATATTATTCTTTGTAAGAAATAAAGTTCTTTAAACCGAAACGCCGAGGAAGCAGCTTTATCGTGAAACCAAAGATTAATGCATTTTTCAGTTTGTGGCTATAATATAAACACAAATTTTTATATATGTATATCTGCGATATGTATGTTTAAACGTAACCTACATTTTATTCAATCGTAAGTTCCATATTTTACGATTAATAATTTTAATTAATATCTTAAAAAATTATTAACCACAGCCCCTACAAAGGCCGCTACCGACGCAGGAACAACTGCTCTTGATGCTATTAAAAAAAATAATCCTCTACAAGGTGAGTCAAGCAAAAAAGTATAGGTACATAATTTACTAGTATAGTACCTCTTTAAAGTAACTCTTATCAAAGGTTAAATTTGATCATTATAAATAAAACAATACACGAAAACATTTCTAGAAAACATTTGAATTAAATATTTACAAAATGTTCGTTTATTAAACACTATTAAGATGTCATCGTGATAAGGAATTAAATGGTTAGTACAACATATTCATCGCGTTATGCTAGTGTTATTAAAAAATATGAATGATGACAAAATGTAGATATCAATTTATGACTTTTTAAACTTTTTTGTTGAGTTTCGTTATTGCAACTTATTAACACTGAAAAACTTTCATAATTATTCAATCCATCTATTTCCTCCGTGTCTTATCCACCATACGTGACATTGTCGGAATATTCAGAGCACAAACGCTGCAAATATAAGCCAATAAAAAAAAACATTATATTTTACAACCTAATTAAAATTGTACGAATACTAACTGAGCCTTCAATTGATTTTACACTAGTTGCACCTTGCGGTTTCATTCCCGTTAAACGTAAAACAGAACCAATGCTACTCTATAACGGTTACAATACGTTCCCGATTCTATTCCGAATTCCAGAATTTCATGCCCTCAGAATACTACATTTGTCCCTTAAATTCTAGGTATTTCTAATTCAACCAATATAATAAAAGAAGGAACAATATTTATTACAACCGTAATAAATGCGGCTCAAAATTTTATGAAGAATGTGATAAAACAATTCAGTAAGTATTTTTACTAAATATTAATTTAAAAATAAGCACATGTAGCACTTCTACGTGAAAATAAGCTAAACTTTTGTTATAGAAAATACTATATTCGAATTATTATGTTCTATACGTTAAAAAAATGCTCGTGAATATCCTTTTAAGTAGAAAACATCCAATGAACTTATGTATGTATATCTAACAAAAATAAAAAGATCTAATTATCGTAAGCTCAGGCTATTAAAAATACTATATAGCCACGACAGTTATTATATATATTATAAATCAAAATTAACTGTAAAGACTTTTCTCTCTGGGTGTATTTTATCCGTTCCTAATTTAAAATATAAACATAGATAACTACTTAACTTTTCATTATATTATATGTACGATTATGTTTTTGTTGCGTGTCCACCTTGTATTTTAATTCAACGTTCTTATATTCTAAATAATAATATAAATTACTAATAATGAATTATTTTTTTAAAAACAGATCCTAACTCAACCATACCTGGCTTGGATAATTTATCACAAATTAGTAGTAAGTACAAATTGTTATTGGTCTTTATAACCTACTAGCGGTTCACCCGTGGCTTTGCCCGCGGCATAATCAAAAATAATAAAATATGTTAATTATGGTCTATTTTAGCTGCGAAAACAGTAAATTTCAAGCAGATCGAACCATTTTTTTATTCTAATGTTTCCAACCCATTTCTCCCGTTTGGGGTTAAATTTTCAAAAATGACAAAATACGTATGCATTTATGTTTGCTCCGATGCTTTAAAATTAAATTTCATGCTTCTTACATGAAAAATGACGGATCCGACATACAAACTTTCAATCTCTATTTCACTTTCCTGGCGGGTAGATTTTGAAAAGCCCTTAAATAGTTATTTATTTATTTTCAACCAGAGGCTTGTATATAAAATTTCATGCTTTTTACTTTCTAAAATGACGGAGTTCCCATGCAAACTTTCAACCCCTATTTCACCCTCTTGGGGGGTAACTTTAAAAAATCTTGAATTACATATTTATTTATTTCTAACCAAAAACTTGTATATAAAATTTCATGCTTCTTACATCAAAAATGACGAACTCCCCATATAAACTTTCAACCCCTATTTCACCCTCTTAGGTGGTGAATTTTGTAAAAGTCTGATTTGTGTACTTATTTATTTCTAATCAGAAGCTCGTATATGAAATATTATGTTTTAACTTTGGAAATGACGGATTTCCATACAACGGCTCATCCCTTTTTTCACCCCTTTAGGAGTGGAATTTCCAAAAATCCTTTCTTAGTGCGCGTTTTCATTATAAAATGCATCAACTGTCAAAATTTTAAGTCTATTATCCCAGTGGTTTAGGCTCTGCGTTGATGAGTCAGTCAGGACAAGTATTTTTATATATATAGATAAAGATCATTGAGTACCCGCTAAACATAATTTACTAGAATGTTTTTAATTATTTATAATAATTTATTAAATTATTTTTAACGTCATATTATGATAAACACATATATTTTATTTATTATTATAATAAGTCCACTTTTTTAAATTATAATACTTCGATAGATTTTATGAATCCCGCTAAAATGGCAGGCGAAGGAAAGGATGTAATGGATAATTTTATGAAAATGTTAAGTAAGTAACCTTTAATTCTGATAAGATTTTTTCATACGTTCTATGCTAAATATTAATATATATTATTTTTCTATTCAATTCATCTCGTGCTCGGCTTATGGCGCTATACCGTCCGAGTGCTAAATTTTGTATATTTTTCGGAACTGTGCTGAAAAACGAGCCATTACAAAAACATTTGTACGACGAGCTTACGTTATTAGGACTATATTAACTGATTTTATATAATGGGATAGAAATGTAGTTCAGCAAGGCAAACATACCCTAAGGCATACTGGAAAGATGCGTGCACCAGACGTTTGTAGAAATAGAGGAAGGCCAAAATTTAGTTAATTATATTCTTTGGCTTCGAAAAATGCAATTAACAATTCATAATAATATAGAAACCAGAGAACAAATCTGTTTGAAATGGGCTAAGGCCCTCTCGCTATAATGTCTTAGATGCGGATGATGATGTAACAATTTTTTAAGCTTAGATAAGTTTTGTTATATATTACACTAGCTGTGCACCGGGGTTTCACCCGCGTATATTTAATAAAAATATCAGTAACAGCCTGTGAATGTCCCACTGCTAGGCTAAGGCCTCTTCCCCTCTTTTGAGGAGAATCTTTCGGAGCTTTTTCCACCACGCTGCTCCAATGCGGGTTGGTGGAATACACATCTGATAGAATTTCAGTGAAATTTGACACATGCAGGTTTCCTCACGATGTTTTCCTTCACCGTCAAGCACGAGATGAGTTATAATCACAAATTAAGCACTTGAAATTCAGTGGTGCTTGCCCGGGTTTGAAATAGAAATAAGCCTAGAGCCTTCCTTGATAAAAGGACTATCCAACACAAAAATATTTTTTAAATTCGAACCAGTAGTTCCTGAGATTAGCCGGATCAAACAAACAAACTCTTCAGCTTTATATATTAGTATAGATATAGATAGTAATAATAAATAATTACAGGTGCCTCGCCTCTTTCTGGCGCGGACACACTTTTAAAAGGACATAATACTACAGGTAACTACTAATAATATAATAATTAAAACAAAATAGCCAAAACCGAAAGAGTTCAGTTAGTATCCCTCCTTTGTTCGACAACAGAATTGCTTCATTTTTTGTTTGGTAGCAAGAAATTGACGAGCTTTAGTGTTAATAAAATACTATTTTGAATGAGACTGAACTAAAAATCATAATTTATACTATTATTTGTCACAAACCTAAATACCTATTTATATTTTAGCAATGAGTAATAAATTTTGAAATTACTTTTTCAGCTGCCAGCGATCCAGCTGCAAAATTACCAAGTAAGATTTTGATTAAAAAATATTATTCTAATTAAGTATATAGTTATTAAACTGGGGATTATATAATAATAATAGTCCTCCAGACCGATTTCGGCGGCCAATCTCAAGAGATATTAGTGTGCGCGCAAACACAGGTGCAACATTCCCTTATTCTCATAACCATGGGCGTAGCCAGGGGGGGGGCAGGGGAGGGCAGCTGCCCCCCCTGGATTTCGTATGCCTATGCACCTACTGTTGTCGATGAAAATTATGGTAGCCTAACGTAACAGTCGCATGGCTGAGAACAGCTGCAGACAGCTTAAATGGACTTTGTATGCTCAGTGTAAACAAAAAATTTGTAAACGATATTGGCGATTCTTTCACGGGAGACGATATAAAGCGTTTTGCTGATGAGATCCTCGACTAAGCAATTTAAAATAAATATTATCATTGCATATTTATGTTTATTTATTCACTTAATGTGTTTTCTGACTACCTAGAAGGCATGATCTCCTGTGGGTCGGGAAGGTGGGAGGAGGTCAGTGTCGATGAGCTGGCGGGCCGAATGCGCAGTGCTCTAGAGGAGGGTTGCGATGCGGATATACTGAGGACCCGGAGCAGGGCACCGCGCCGTCAGATATACTGGTGATATATTTAGGAACACCAGCAGCTGGAACCTGTACGGGGAAAATTCCACACCGATGGATGACGGAAAAGCTGTCGCTGGAGCTCCTTCTGCGCCTGTTTGGGGATCTTTTTTCCCACTCGGGCGAGCACTATCTTCCACAAATGGCTCGTCGCTCCGTGATTGAAGAATTTGTCCACAAGTCACGGAGCGAGAAAGGGAGATGGCGCTTGATCGATTGAGGGCCAGAACCACAGCCCAACATTTTCGGACAAGGTTCTAGGGCTTGTTTTGCGCGATGCCCTGGAATATCCTAGATGAGAAGCTTCGGAAACTGTTTGACCAGTGTCTTTCCAGCGGGCAGATCGCGAAGCCGTGGAAGGAGGGCAAGTTGATCCTGCTGCCGAAAGAGAGGCGTTCTTCGGACTCTCCTTTCAATTGCCCAATTGTGCTAGAGAATAAAATGGGCAAACTCTTCGAGAAGATTCTCGCTGCTGATTCAGCACCTCGAAGAGGTGGGGCCGGGTCTGTCAGGGGCTTAGTACGATTACAGGTGTGTCGATAAGCCATCGATACCCTGGGCGCCTTAAAGACCCGGACCACGCAAGCAGTGGCCCGAGGGGACGTGGTCTTGGCGGTATCGCTGAACGTAACTCACGCCTTCAACATTCTTCCTTTCCTTTTTATAAGGAAAGCAATAGGTGCCTTCCTATCTTAGAAGTCTGTTGGGGGCATACCGGGTGGTCCTCTGGAAGGAGGGCGATGGGCGACGTGTACGGCATCGGATAGGCTACGGCGATCCACTAGGCTGTTCTCAGCCCAATCCTGTGGATCGTCGGTTTCGACTGGCTCCAACGAGCACCCGTCCCGTCCATCCCGGGGGATGGGGATGGAATGCGGAGGACACTCTCATCACGGTGACAGGGCGGAATTTCCAGGAGGCGGTATGCATGACCAAAGTCAAACTTAATGCCATACCGGTGAGAGCGATACGAGGTTACCGCTCTGGGAACTCCAGATCGAGGTGCTCACGGAAGTGTGCAATGGAAACTCTTGAGTTTTTAGGGCCTTGTGCAAGCTCATCTGGGTAGGTACCACCCACTCATCAGATATTTTAACGCAAAACAGCAGTACTTGGTATTTTTGTCCGTTTGAAGGGTGAGTGAGCCAGAGTGGGAGGGGCGATCCGCCTACACTTGAGTCGCTGAGTAGCAAGTACAAGCGGTACACTTACGTTTAGGCTGACGCTGGTGCTTACCGGACATGACTGTTTCTGTAAATACCTGACTAGGATAGGTGGCGGGAGTTATCATCCACTTGCCACGAGTGTGGTGCGTAACTGGACACGGCGCACCACACCTTGATAGAGTTTGCTGCTTAGGGACCCCAGAGGCATTCCCTGCGATAGTCGGCGGAGATATCTCGCTGTCGGGCGTGATTAACGCTATGCTCAGCAGCGAGAGGTGCTGGATGGCGATGGCTTTCTTCTGTAAGAATGTTATGTCGCAGAAGGAGGCCGCGGAGTGATAGCGTGAGAAGACTGTCTTCGCCGAAAAAGACCGAGGAGGAGACGTCGGCGCTATGCACATCGGGTATCATGTCGGGTTCTCTATATCCCGGGAATCCAACTAGGAAAGGAGGCATAGGCGGGCTAACAATCGGGGCGTCATGGTAGTATGCACAAGCGATTCCTAGCCACCCCTTCGAAGAGACGGCGAGGCTACCGTTGGTTTTATTGGGAATTCCGGTGCTCTGGTGTACCAAGCATCGGCGATATACATTACCCCCCCCCCCACTGGATGTGGAGTAAACGCGTGAATGAGTTTTTCCAGCGAGATAAAAAAGGATCTTCTGCGGTTTTCTGTTTCTACTCCACACTACATACCTAATGTTTCGTGTTTTGTGTAGGGCAAAACAAGCGAGGGGGACAGATTTATTTATTATATTTCTGGTATGTATAGCAGTGTTTAGAAAAAATAATAATAAGATAGATATTCACTTGATTAAAAATAATTACTTTAGTTCTAATTAAATGTGATATTTTTTTTTAGATAAGGAGACTGATGGTAAAGATCCGGTAGAATCTGCAATGACCACAGGTTCAAAATTAATGGGCGATTTATTTAACTTCGGTACGTTTTATATACTTTAGATAAGTAATACTTGCCTAAAACATATAACATATACATATACTTTAACATTTTTAATAAATCGAAGGTTCAAACACAGAACAAGCAGTGACGGAATTAAGCAATAAGTAAAATTTTCATGCGCTTAATTTTTGTTTACAATTTATCTCGTACTCGACAGTGAGGGAAGACATCATGAGTAAAACCTCTATTCGAGTATAAATAACCTAAGCATTCCACTTTAGAGCAGCGTGCTGTATAAGCCAAGCATAATATCCACCAAATGGGGATGCTACTATATTAACTGAAAAAATAAATTCTTCCTGTTATGTTAATTATAATATAAAAGCGAAAGTGTGTTGGTTTGTCAAAATACATGCGTACTAGGAACATAGCATCTTAGTTCAACACGTTGGTGGCGCATAGCAATGTATGGAAAGGTTAAAATTTCTTACAGTGCCGAAATTTGTCCGTGCGCTATTTCATAAAAAAAAAGAAATATTAAAACTGCTAAATGGTCTTAAATATCCCTAAACAAATGTAAGGCTATAAAAATAACAAATATTTTTGGTACTTCAACGTTGAATGACGTTCTCGGATATAAAAAGTAGTACAAGTAATAGCCCATAAATATCTCTCTGCTGAACAAAGGAGTAGAGTAATGGGAGGCTGGCTTGCAGCTTTCCTCTGGATTCCTGTTTCGAATGATAGTCACAAACTAAGCACATGAAAAGTAACTGGTGCTTCTCCGGGTTTAAACATCCAATCAATGTTTTAGACATATGGGTTCTAAACACTGAGCCATCAAATATAATGAGTTTATTGTGCCTTTTGTGTGATATATGTGAACAAACCTTTACTTTTTTGTTTTCAGGTAAATAGCCTGCATTTATATGCTGACCTTTTACACCAACATTTCTATTATAATATGTAATAAATGTTGTATATACAATAAGATAATTATTTGGAACAGATAAAAAATTATATAAACATATTATCTTTTATTTATATAAATACATTTTGTTATGAATGTAAAGCATTTATTAATTTGTGCACCACAATGTTATTCTTTATAACATCACATTTCACTTAATACTTATAAACGACTATTTTGCACCGATTTTGAGTAAACTCAAATTCGTTAAATTTATAATCTGTATTTCAAATTAATTACAAGAGTCAATAACAACGCACTAGTGAAGCTCTAATACAAATATCGTTTAAAATATTATGTCATAAGCTTTACCAAAATACATACTCAACGGTTTGTACTTAAGTGGATAGAAATGTAAATTCAAAAAAATTATATATCAATATAAAAAAAATAAACAAAAATACCCTTACTAGTCTACAACCAAATTACAAAGCAATATTCTAATCACTACAAATATTTAATTTCAATCTACGTTAACGTTACAATATGTGCTTTACGCGTTATATTGTTTTTTTTAACGCTTATATGGGGTTTTCCAATAGGGACGCTTGAACTTTGACAGCTGATTGCGGCCATGTTGTTTGAGTGACAGCTGTCAAATGCAGTGTGTTATATTCATTCCGTCCTCCCAAACCACCATGGCAGGTGGTTTGGGAGGACAGTGTCGAGCAGCACGTGCAAATCATAAAATTGTTTTATGAAAATGGGTCTTCAGT
The DNA here is from genome assembly GCA_905220585.2 of Nymphalis polychloros. Taxonomy (NCBI): domain Eukaryota; kingdom Metazoa; phylum Arthropoda; class Insecta; order Lepidoptera; family Nymphalidae; genus Nymphalis; species Nymphalis polychloros. The sequence continues at coordinate 6,407,985 of HG992245.1, read as the reverse complement.
TCGAGCAACGTTCCGCGCACTTCGCCCGTTTTACGGTCGCGATGATCGTCCTGCCGAGTCGACTATCCGTCGATTGGTGGACAAATTCGAGTCAACCGGGTCAGTTAACAATCAGCCGGTTCCCTTGCGTCAACGTAACGCGAGATCTGCCGAGAATATCGCCGCTGTGCGCGACAGTGTCCTCGAAAACCCGCGGCAGTCAATTCCGCGTCGCGCACAGGAACTCGGCCTTTCGCAGACGACAACTTGGCGAATTTTGCGTTGTGACTTGAGCCTGCACCCGTACAAGATCCAGCTGACCCAAGAGCTCAAGGTTAATGACCATAGACAGCGCCGTGTGTTCGCTGACTGGGCATTAGAGCAGTTGGAAGTTGACGCCGATTTTGGCAAAAAAATTATCTTCAGCAACGAGGCGCATTTTTGGATGAATGGCTATGTCAACAAGCAAAATTGCCGTATTTGGGACGAGACCAATCCACACGAGGTTCACCAAGTGGCAATGCACCCGCAGAAAGTGACTGTTTGGTGCGGATTTTGGGCCGGAGGCGTGATTGGTCCGTATTTTTTCGAAAACGATAATGGTGTGGCCGTCACCGTCAATGGTGAGCGATACCGGTCGATGATAACCAACTTCTTTTGGCCTGAAATCGAGAATATGGATCTGGACAACATGTGGTTTCAACAGGACGGCGCTACGTGCCACACAGCACACGCTACGATGGAAGTTCTGCACGATCAAGCGCCCTTAATGGAAAACCCTATACATCGTTATAGCGTTATAATAATTATATTTAAATAAGTACTCCCTTCCTGTCTCGTCGCATATTAAAGTGCGACGCGATGTTTGTGTTAGAACCTGAAACTTCTTGTACTGTGCTTGAATCGCTTAGTTTGACACGTTTGTCTTTCGCCATTTGTGCTACCTGGAATCAGAAATGAAACATATCATTAATTGCTATACCAGATGTGTTTTTAATATAAAAATTATATAATCTTAAGGTAAATAATACGTATGGAATTTATAAATTAACTATGTATGTAAATATTTAAAAAACGATGTTCGATTTTCAAATATAAAATTAATATTAAATCTTCTATATCAGACAAATATACATATGTTATATCTTGTTTTCATTCTAGATTATTTTGTGACTTTTAAAAACTTCATTCTGAGGCTGTATGGCGCAATACCTTAATTTTTTTTTGTAATATACACTACTCTAGCTATAAAAAATATATACTACTAGCTGTGCCCCGCGGCTTCACCTGCGTATAATTAATAAACATATAATCAATTATTTTATGACTATAATAACACACACACGCACACACGCAAACACGCAAACACACACAACACACACACACACAAACACACATATATGGTTATAACTGGTAATGAAATACGTAATTAACGATTTGAAATTAATTTTCATAAGATACCGTAGGGTTTACCGATCTTATATATGCGCCTAACATTTGCGCCATCACATGTTCTTTGTGTGTACCAATTTTCATCGAGATTGGTCAAGCCGTTCTTGAGTTATAAGAAGACATAGATTTATATAGAACCAATAGATTTATATAGTAGTATTATGATTGTACGTACAGCGTCGTCGATTGTCTTAAACTGCCAGTTCCAATGCACACGGTAGAGGAAGGGACGATGGTCGAAGCGGTTGTCGTCAGGGCTGTACGTCTCAGCGTGGTATGATGGAGTCAGCACTGTCATTTTGTGGCGATTAATGGCGTAGCAGCGGAAGAAATGCTTTACTTTTTCCGCTACCTGAAAAAAATAAGTTTATGAATTTTATTATTGACCTTAAATAATAATAATAAAAATTCACACAAGGCCATATGATCCCAAACTAAGCAAAGTTCGTACTATGGAAACCAACAACTGATATACTACATATATTACTTTTATTTTGTAAATACATACTTATATAGATAATTACACCCAGACTCAGGACAAACAGACATGTTCATACACACAAATGTCTGTCCTGGGTGGGAATCGAACCCACGACCTGCGGCGCGAAAGGCAAGTGTCTACGCTTTCTTCCACCAACAATCTTGAATAAATATCGAAAAATACTTAAAATTTTGTATATTTATGTATATTACCTCCTGTGGTGTACATTTATTGCTCCACACATGAACAAGTTTTTGAAACATGCTGAACGGTCCGCAGTGGAACGTTTTCCTCAGACGACCAAACTCTGACAACTCCACATACGTCATTCCCATGTCTTGTTCATCGGTCTGAGTGATCTGACCATCTGTTAACGGTTCCAACTCGGCTGTCGGTGGCGCTTGTAATATTTCAGATAGGGATGGCAAGAAAAAACTAAAACATGATTAAACAAAAGAGGTTGTAATTTCCCAAACATTGGATTAAATAAAATGGAAACAAAGGAAAAACGATTGATAAACAGAGGCGCAAAATTTACTGAACTGCTATATCTTTGCCTATTCATATATAGATATTATAAATGTAAATAGAACTCGCAAGCAAAACAATCTAACCGGCTTTTAGCATAATGTAAGAAAGACTTCAAATCAGTTTTAGATATTCCACCAATTGGATTGACGTCCGCACTTGAGCAATCATACTTGGTCATATATCCTCTTAATGCCTCGTCAACATTCGACGAGCCCAATACAAGTAACCCACCCGGCCTTCCTCGCACCCACAGCATCAACTGTGCGAACAGATACGATAAAACCATTCGAAGGCGAGCCTGAAAAAAAAAAGGTTGATTTAGAAGGAAAACATCAGTTTTATTGATTGGCCATAGCCATTCTCAAAAGACAGTAGACGACTGTGTAGGACATACTATAGTGCACAAACACAAATCCATTCGCTATTCCCCCATTCTCATAATCCGATGGGATGGCAAATCGGCCACAGTCGGAAAGGGTTCAGGCGACGCCTTACGTGCTTAAAGAGGCAGCTAAGTGTAACCACTGCCAACTTCCAAACTCAGTGCTGCTACTGAGAAATTCTTAATAGAAAACTTAATGACTTGCAATTGGCCAGGCCTCGGTATCTGCTTATGAGCTAGCCACTACAGCCAAGGACAGTAGAGAGTAAAATTACCGAACATTTGATTCGTGACTATAAACGTGCTCCAAGTTATTGTCATCGTCACCTCAATTTAAATTCATTCTTCATTAGATTCAAATCGACCACATGGTCATGATACATAAAAAAATACCCTGAGATTAATCATTAAATATTGGCTCACGTGATGTTGGATACGGCTAGTATAATCTGTAAATTACCTGAATGTTCTGTAATGCAAGATTTTGCCGAGGACAACCTCCCTTACTTCTAAATTTAGGTACGAGGCCGGTTGCAGTTGTAAATATACCAATAACTGCACTTACGGCAGAGTCTATCACAATAGGAAAATGATAACTACCTATTTCATTGGCAAGCTGAAAAGAAATTTTTATTTTGTTAGTTTTTCCTTTTTTTATTACATTAATTATTTACAGTTTTGTATAAAATAGTAGCTATTGCATACCTTTATTTAATTTCTATGACAAAATTGTGTAAATAAATTTAACATAGCCTTACCTGTGAGGCTCGTAGCTTAGTCTCTTGACTAGAGTTCTCTGAAGCCATGTAACAGGTGACTAGCAGTCTATTACATAGCTCCATTGGATCAGATGGCGTGTAGTCAGATTGGCAGAGGATCTTTCGAACATCATACAAAACTTGGCTTTCTGTGGACAAATTATATCTAACATAAATTTACACCCAACGTTATCACTTTCAATTAAATTTGATGGACAGTTATACCTCCTTTCTGAACAGCATCACAAATCTGTGTACACATGGAAAAAACTATACAAGCAGTGCTAGTCGAATCAACCCCTCCGCTAAGAGGAAGGAAAAATCCACCCTGACCTGATCTTCGTAAATAATCCCATAACCAACAAGCTGGACCTAAAATATAAGGTAAATTATTTTGATGTCAAATGAATCACTATACCAGATACAATTAATTGTCATAAAGGAGAATTTACTTGAAGGTGGCATTAACATGGTTAATAGAAGATTAATTACCTAGTTCGATTTCTTCTTCAGGAGTTAAATATTTACACTCTACAGGTGGACTGATAGTAAGATATATATCTTCGTCATCGGACAAAGCGAAGTCAACAGATATTCGAGGAAATGGGGCGTTTGAGGCAGCTAGATGCGACCGGGAACTAATTTGTGTACGATACGAACGTATATCCTCTAAATCTATCGTGGCAGTTATCACCTCCTGGAATTTATAATGATACAGATCAATTTTACGACACAAAACTTATATTTAAATAAATACCAAATCATAAGATAAACTTACAACGTCGTGTAATGCAAACTGCATTCCTCGACTGACGATCTCTCCATTAACAGCGACACATGAACATCCATTGAAATAAATTCTTTGCCCGTCGCATCCTCGTAAATTACTAAATAAATAGGCGCCTCCACTTTTAAATGTAGCACTTTTAACTAGATCTACTGTTACATATGCTTTCCGCAGTTCCATGTAACTACCAGAACCGTTCGAAATTATTTCTACACCGTCCAAACTTAAGGGAATATGACGACTGGGAAGAAAAAAAGACATATAGACATGACATTATTAAAGATTCTCATAGTTTAATGAGCATTTTAGAGTTAATTAATGATTTTAACGATTTTACCAACCTTCGAGGATTCCACAGTTCCTCACATATTTCAAAACCAATACATGTGTCTCTAGTTGAAATAACCGCGTCACCTATTGGTACCGTTATCTGGTTAGTAATAGAAGTGATCATTCGAGGTAAATAATAATCTTCGACTTGTCGTTCCTGTTAAAATCATTATATATAAGTAGAAGGACAATTAATCGAAGTCAAAATTTTCAAGTAGGTTTCTATAAGCCCTTTTGCATCAGATTAAAGTAAATGTAAAGCTACCGCCAGTTATTTTTTTTTTTTGTTTAATTATATAACAAACAGTTATGATCTCATACTCAGGAACTCTTGAATTGAATATATAATAGTTTTATAGTTAACATGCTATCTTACTTTAGTCCAACAAGAGAACCATCGAGTCTCTCTATAGTTTCCATCTTCACACAATATCATCTTTGGTCTTATTAGCAAGATTTTTTTATTAAGAAATGCCACTCGGCAATTATATGATACATTTCGGTGCTGGACTGGCATGCCAACATCTACAAGTATATCCTTGCAAGTGGCAGATTTAAGCAATTCTGCTAGCACTTGCCAGCTATGGAGGAAAGTGTCTGGCTCATGGAAGTGATCTTCGCAACTATAACCACTATAAAACAAAAATTACTTTCAAATACAATACATTTTCTGTACATAACTATACCATTAACACGAGACTACTTTAACATAATAATAATATAATAATATCCTGGGACATTATTCACACACGGCCATCTGATCCCAAACTAAGCAACTGATATACTACATATACTAATTTTCTTTTGTAAATACATACTTATATAGATAATTGTAATAATAAAATATAGATAATTATGATAATTATATCCAGACTCAGGCCAAACAGACATGTTCATGCACACAAATGTTTATCCTGGATGGGAATCGAACCTACGACCTGCGGCGCGAAAGGCAAGTATCTACCAACCACGCCAACCAGCCGCGGATGCGGATGCTCGAACGTCAATGATGAATGTATGTTGCCCTAATTACTAATAACGTACATTTGAAAATTATTACACATACCATACTTCTAATTCAGGTCCTGTTCTATAAAGAGCGCCCATCTCTTTAGCTTCTTGAACAGACTGCAAGATTCTATTTAAGTTTCCTTCGAAATCTAATGCCCATTGATTTAATGTACATACTGCTACCACAACTTTCCGGCCCATTTTTAGTAAATTTCTATAACAATACAAACATGAAATATTTAATTTTCACTTGATAAAGTATGTATATGATAAGTGTACGTTTATATGATAAGGTGTTATATGAATAGTCATACATATTAATACAATTAAAAATATAAATAATTTATGAATTACTTTATCACCGTAGCAAATCCCTAACCGAAATAGTCATTTGTTTGCATATTTAAAATAAATTTTAGCGTACCCAAGTAATACTACTTGGAAGGCGGAATACAAATCCATACATACACATACAATAGCCTACCACTCTCTTTTATTTGTCTCCTAGGTATAAAAAAGAAGGAATTACATAATCTAAGAATAAATTAGTTATGTCGTGAGCAATAATTTTTGTACATTACTGTATAGCATGAACCACTAAGTTCATTGATGAGTGACACACGACAGGCAGATAGTCTAACGAAATCGATCCGTACCAGTCTGTAACGAGTTCCGGCCAATCACCCCGCCCTATGCCCTGCGACCCCAACAAGAGGTCTACGCACCGAAGAAAAGGAATGCGAACGCAACTTTGCACTAGTGAACGATTGAAAGTTATTAATATTTTACACGAACAAATCAACTGTTATAGAATTAATTTTATTCATGTTTTCGATTCGAATAATAACGATTAGGACAGTTATATTAATAGAAAGCACTGTTGTGATACAGATGTATGCATGTATTTATTTGAGTGTAACGGAATCTTAATAATACAAGTATATTTAAAAAGAGATGTCTAAACAAATAATTATGTAACTGCTAAATATTGGTTAAGAAGAATAACCTTACAGTAAGGAAAGTAAAAAAGAAAAAATATACAAAACCTTTAATCCAATTCACTGTTAACATTGAGAATTAACAGTGAGCAATCAAAGAAACAACAAAACTTAAATTAACTTGCAGTAAAAATCTTTTACCTGCACCAAAATGTAGTTTTTTCTTTGAATACACGAATACAACGTAGCGCCCATCGACTTACTGGTATAGTTGCCTTGACAACTAATACATATACATCAAATAATGTACATAATTATATTTTTGACTTGCATTAATGACTGTCTATATCGCATATATTTTAAATTAAATAATCTATTAAATTCCATCGAGAAGTTATAGACGATCCATTAAAAACGACCTGTATGAAACATTAGCAAGAATAACAAAGATTTTCAAGTTGCCAAAAGTTGAGAATTTAAAATTACCTGATCAGTCTTAATAAACATTGAGCATGTAGTGCTTAATTTATTTTGTAAGCCTTTTAAATTTAGAAAAAAAGAACCAACTTTTTCCATCTTTTGTTAAATATGTTATGTAAACTGAACAGTTTTATCAATCAACAATTACGATCATAAATCTAATCTAAAATACAATATAACAGAGACGCTTTTAATATTAATCTGTTTGTATATAGGTATTTTTTATCAGATAAATTTTGTAATTTAAGCATCCATTCATTCGTTTCTATCTCGAGGGTAAAAATTATTAGTATATTGTATATCTGCAAATTATTAGAGCGTTCACAATTTTTCTGGTATAATATATATTTTTAACGATTATTTACTAGAAAACTGTGTTTTAGGAAAAAGTAATAGTTTCATCGAAGCTAGTAGCGAAGTTAGAACGTTTATTCATAAGTTAACACATTACGAGGAAGTGCAGTCACCTTTCAGGCTTACGTCGAAGCGTAGCAAGTTATAATTTCTTAGAAAGGTTCTTGATCAAACTATTATTACAAGAAATCGTATTTAATAAGCAGTTTCCTACAAAAATTGTTTAATATAAAAGTTATATAATATTTCTTAGAAAGCAATTAAGCAGCATAAAAAATAAGTGTGAATATAATTTCTAAACTTACAGGAGACTACGAGTTATTTAATGTTTACAAAAGTGTGACGCGTGTCAATTTCATTAATTATTTATTATATTTCTATGTGTAAATATAAGATGGTTTGAGATAAATTGATAAAGTTGCAAGAATGCATATAGACACCGATAAGATAGACAAAGAGATTACAAGAGGAGCTGGTAAAGGTGAGTTGGATCAAATGTAGAAATATTAATAAATAATTCAACACCTACTAACACTTATCAAAATGTGAAAAAATGAGTAAATTTATTTCACTAAACAATCTATTATTTTATGGTTAAATAAAATATTTGCGAGAAGTACTTTTGAAAACCTTAGTAATACTAAAAATCTAACATAAATTAATTTACATATAATTACAAATATTGTTTATCAATACAACAATAAATAACAATTGTATTTTTTCTCTTGTCTTATATGACTGTTGCTTTTTCTGTATAGTCGTATAGTCTGATACTCGCATATTGTATGACGTCAACAATCACTTGATAAAACGTTAAACGATCGAAGCATGACAGTAAAGCTTTCGTCTCGAATCACAATAACTTTTGGCCCCAATACGAAAACTTCAGTGTGCTTCCGTGCGCCGTTTCATTCGCTAGTTTACACGCAGTTAAAAATCTGTCGAATCTTATCAATCAATCTAAATAGTTTTGCAGCCATGGAGACAGAATATTTAATATAACTTAGATTTTAATAATCAGAATGATATATGTAACTTGGCAACCTAGATTTAAAATAAAATTAAAAACTTTTCTAAAATGTTATGGTGGAAACAACTTGAGTGTGCTCAAGAAAACGTTATGATGATAGAACGAGAGGAACAGAGAAGAGACTACGTTGATAACACGACGCTTACTTTAACTTTACCTACTAGAGATCCCGTATTGCAAGATAATTTATTGATAGCAAATTTAGATCAAGTAAAAACTTTGCAAGCCACTCTTTTTCCTATTTGTAATAAAGGTATCGTAATTCACCAAAAATAATACATACATAATATGAACTTATTAATCGCGATCCGTTGATAAAATTGTTGCACATACAAATACAAGAGTTTTGGTTTAAAGTCGACTATATCGTTGCAGGAACATTCATATCTAACTTTCTTCAAAATAACATTAAAACAAATCAATTAGAAATAAACACTGACATCAAGACTTTTAAAACGACAGCCAAACTGAAAGAACCACGAGATTTATTTGCACTTCCAAAAGAACTTGATTGTCCGCAACAGGCACCACGTTGGCCATCTGAATGCCAAGTAAGGAAGATATAAACTACCTTTGTTTCTATGACGTTTAGTATATTCAATAAATCACTAATTTCTAATAAAGGTTGTAGAAGAAAGAATACAGCACATTATGTGGAGTCCTGCATCACCAGAGCCATATTATGTTTCAACTGGAAAAGAACTTAAGCCTCAACCGGTCGGAGAAGAAGCAGGCACAGTGATATTTCAATACTATCCTATGAGCGCTGTGAATTATGTAAGTTCACCACAAGAAAACTATTAATTTTACATAATAGTGTTAGTGAAATTGTATTATTCATATAATAAAGCAATTATCTGCCGTAGTAAAATGTTTTAGTGATAGCATTTTAGTGACACATGGTTTAGCTAATAATTTGTAAACTACATCGATCGATAAACTAACAATAAACAAAAGAAATGAATTATTATGTCAAATTATTACAGTTTAGTCGGTCGTCTGTAGGAGGATCTCGCTTATTTTTATCGGCATGTACGACTGCAGGGGGTGAAGATGAACTACGATTTGAATCACGTTTTGAGAGCGGTAATTTAGCTAAAGCAATAAAAATAACGTCTGCTTACTACGAACTACACCTCCGTACTGATCTCTATACTAATAGACACATGCAATGGTTTTATTTTAGGGTGTCTAACACTAGAAAGCAAATGATGTACAGGTAATAAATTAATACCTATGTCAAAGTTAATTACTTTTAGTTAAATTAAAATTTAAATTATATTGTAATTTTCTATAGGTTTTCAATAGTAAATTTAACAAAGCCTGAAAGTCTGTATAATGAAGGAATGCGACCTTTACTGTATTCAACGAAGGACGCACAATTGCATTCGATCGGCTGGCGACGTTGCGGTGAAAATATCGCCTATTATAAGAACGATTCCACGTAAGCATTTTATTTAGTGATGTAATATGTAGTATAACATTTAGATGAGCTTTTTTCTATAAATTTATTTATTTATTTATTAGGTGCGAAGATGAAGAACAAAGTCCAAGTTATACGTTAACATTTAATCTAGAGTTTCCGCATACAGACGACGCTGTATACATTGCACATTGTTATCCATACACATATTCGGATCTACAGGAATATCTCTCTAGATTACAAGCACATCCAGTAAAGTCGACATATTCAAAACTAAGACTTCTTTGTCGAACTTTAGCTGGTAACAATGTATATTATCTCACGATTACTGCACCAAACCCTAACGAAATGGAACCAAAGGTAACTGTCAATTTAAATTTGTAAATAATATCTTATATTATTTAATTAGTTATATTATTACATGTATACAATTTTCAAATATTTCTTTATCTCATTAAAGAAGAAAAAGGCTGTAATTATTACGGCTAGGGTTCACCCCGGTGAATCCCCTTCGTCCTGGATGATGAAAGGTTTCATGGACTATTTGACCGGAGACTCGAATCAAGCTCGAGAACTAAGAGAAAAATTTATTTTTAAACTAGTGCCAATGCTGAATCCTGACGGGGTGAATAAAATTATTACAATTTTTAACATACTAATACTATAAAATTATTTTACAAATCGATTTCGCCTATAATGTTTGTTAGATACATAAATAAAATAATTTACAGTAGGCAGCACAAAAAACGTTAATAAATGCTTGTGTTCGAATTTACTTTTACTATGTACCTATTCTTATAATTCATTAACTTGACATTGTTTTACGAACTGTTAGTCCACATGCGCATTAGGCGGTTTGATTGTGGCGGTCAATAGCCGGCTGTTGTTAAAAGCAAGGGATTTTTAAATATGACAAAGATAGCTATACCTACTTGTCGCTACGGCCAGGCCGCGAGATAGTTACGTAGGCTTAGTTAGACATTCTAACTCTATATATTATGAGTCAAGCAAATCCTTAGGCGAGCATATAGTATGCGTAGGATAATTGTCATGCTAGAATATCCTAATTGCGCTAAACAATGTTAAGAATTTTCCGTCCGTTTTTATTTATAAATAAATATTGTCCAAAATCCTTCCTAGGTTAAGTGACTGAAATAATAACAAACTTTTTGAAATCTTAATTTTTTCTTAAATAATAAATGATTATTATCAATTCAGGTTATTGTTGGTAATAATCGCTGTTCGCTGACCGGAAAAGACTTAAATAGACAATACAGAACTGTCATAAGAGAAACATATCCACCTGTGTGGCATACAAAAGTAATGATACGAAGGTACCAAAATTTTTAATAAAATATTAGTAAAAGCGTGTACGCTCTAAACCTAATTAAGTATAGGTTACAGGAGGAATGCGGAGTGGCAATGTATGTAGACTTACATGCACATTCAAGAAAACATAACATCTTTATTTACGGATGTGAAAGCCGAAAAAACTCAGACAAACGTTTACAAGAACAAGTATTCCCTTTAATGCTACACAAGAATGCTGCAGACAAGGTAAATATAAATGTATTTATAAATACGCAAATACTTTAAACTATATATACTATTTTTTTATTTGGTTTAGCTTTAGTTTTTACAATAAAAATATTTTGGAAGGAAGGTAACAATAATGAACTAATAAATAATTATAAGAATACAATTTATTAAACGCAAAAGTTTACAATTATTTCAGTTTTCATTTGAAAATTGCAAATTCAGAATACAACGTAGTAAAGAAGGAACTGCTCGAGTGGTAATATGGATGTTAGGGGTGGCAAACAGTTACACCATGGAAGCTTCATTCGGAGGATCAGAATTAGGAAGTAGAATGTCTACGCATTTCTCCGCACAAGATTACGAGAGTCTTGGCCGTACATTTTGCGAAACTTTACTAGATTTTTACGATGAGGATCCTAGCAAAGAAAGATTGAGAACGAAAATTGTCACACGTCTCTTAAAAGAAGGCTCTAATGCGGATGAACCAACAAATATTGATCTTTCTGATTATTCAAGGTATGTTAAACCTAACTAACACTGCCACTGTTAAGCCTTAACAGCTAAACATCGAAGACTAAGACAGTAAATATGAGTTATTTAATGATAATCAACCGAATCTTGAAAGAATTTAACGACATCGAAAATACAAGCAACAGCTTTTACAAAATAATTTTCACATTCCTCACTACAGTGACGAAGGCGATACATCCAGTAGTAGTTCGGAAGCTTGTGTTGCAAGAGAAACTACAACCTTTGCACAACTCGCACCTCCACCGTCCCCAATTCTCCCTGATATCAACAGAAATATAATTGACGTAAGTGTTGAAAGTAAAATATTTTTATAATAAAACAGTTACACTTATAGTAAATTCATATTTTGTTATAGAGACCACGGAAACAAAGGCAAATATTGGAGAAAATAAACAAAACTGAGAAGAAAAAAACAAAAAGAGAAATATTACAGGTAAACCTATAATTTTACAGGTATACCTATAAAATATTGATAGTAAATACCAAGTACTAAATGACTTTTTGCAAATATTTTACAGGTATCAAGGGCTACAATAGACTTAACATCAGATGCAATGACGGATGCATCATCTGATTGTGACTCATTTGAAGAGAATCTCAGTCCTATAAGAAGAGTTCGTAAACATTTACATTCGTCCTCAAAAATGAAACCGAGAAGAAAGAAGAAAATGCCCCCTGAGTTAAAAATATTTCCAGCACCAGTAATTTTCTAACAGATATTAATTTCATTTTAAATATTTTGTTATGCTATATATGTGAAAATGTTAACTAATATTTGCTTACTTTGCAGACAAGTGATTCAACATTTCATTCCGACCGCGAAAAAAAACCTTCGAAAACTAGAAGACCACGAAGTGTCTCAATGATAACTGAACCATTTAACAAATCACGTTTAAATCCTGCTTCATGGCATCAGTTTCAACGTTTACCACCCCCTAAGTATAAATATCCTACAAAACATCATTATAAAACGAGATCTTATTGAATTATTTTATAAATATATGATCAATATATTTCAGGTGTTTATCTGAAATTAAAGGCAGAAATATGAACCCATCAGAACTTCAAGTTAAACTAAGTACATTAAGGAAAAATGTTTGGACTGGGGTTCAAGATGAGGAAAAAGGTCCCTTATCATGGGGAATTTCTAGCTTCGCCACAAACTCATATTTTACAGACAGTGAAGCTTTGCTTAGGTACATATTTGCTTTGCATGTACATACTAGATGATTACATTTATTTTCTAGTGTTATTCTCAGTTTGTATTCAAAAGACTTATGATGGTGGTTATGCTGGTTGTGGTAAATTATAAGTTAACATCTTAACTTTTAGTATTTACTTAATATAAAACTATGCCGATACAAACTATAGTAACATAATTTTAGATATTTTTTTTTTTGTTTAGTTTGTTTTCTAAAGTTTTACCTAATAACTGTACTAAATTAAAAATAATTAATATTTTAATATTAATAATAATATTAATATTAATTAATTTATAAAATATGTTACTTTAAATAATTGTCATAGGGGAATATAGAAACAATATAACCTTATTTTCTTTTATTAATCTAAATTTTTATTGATTGTGGTATTTTTTTATTTCATTTATATTTGTAATTGAGTACCTATGACAATTTTCTTAACAGATCATGCTCAAAGAAATTAGAAGAATTAGAGAGTGAGAAAAAGAAACACAAAGACGAAAAAAAGAAAAAGAAATTTAAATCCAAAAAGGTTTTAGTTAAAGTGCCAAATTCAGATGAATTACTTGAGCCAAATAGTAAAGTACCTAAAACAAATAAGAAGAAAGGGAAGTAAGTATTGATTTAGAATTTATTACAAATGATGTATATATATATAAGGTATGGTCAACCTAATGCCGGCATAACATTTATTTTTCAGGTTAAAACACACAAAATCTGATATCTCATTTATAAACAATACAAGTTTTACAGATATACCCAGAAATGCACAGCTATTACATCTGAATAAGCTTCCTAAGTCAACCTTTAGGAAAGGTGCTTTTGTGGCGACAGCTATACAAACTAAAAAGTCCATTCAAAAAACAATTCCAAATATAGTATCTGACAACTCTGATTCTGACGAATCAATTCAAACGACAAAAAAAGTCAAGAAAAGGTCCAAAGTGACAAAAAATAAATTACAAAAAAACATTACAGAGACTAAAACTAAGAATTAACATACATAATAATTTAAAGACTTTCTTCTTTTGTATAACTAGTACATAATATTTAACTAATTGTATTATATTACATTACTGAAATAAATAATTAGAAATGATGCTTAAACATTTTATTTTTCATTTCTACCAATTTAAATATGTTCAATATTCAAACGTAATAAAAAATTAAAAAAAATTGAAACCATTGCCTATCATCATAACATTATTAAGTAAAAGAATGTTATATTATGTAAATATATAATATCGAAGGTGACAAAACAAACGTAAGCTTAGCGACATTAAATATGAAAATAGTTTTAAAAAATATTCATCAATCGTTAAATTTAAAAAAGCATTCACCACTATATTTACAGATTTTTAAGACAACAAAACAATGTGGATAGTAATGTAAACTGAATACTCACTCAGTATGTTGACAGTAAGTTTATAAAATAAAAATTTTGTTGGTATTAGTTAACTTGATTTTGTGAAAAATAGCATAAGATTTTGAATAATATATTTAAAAAAAATAGTATCAAAACTTTTGTACTTTGCAGTTGAGAAGTTTGTAATTATAAACTGACATTGACAAATGACATATTACTATATCACAAAACTTATTTAGTTTCTCTGTCTACCACGGTCTTATACACAGGTCTTGCAACTGAGTCCAATTTCAGTGGCGGATTTTTTGTTATTTTTGTTTTGTTATTTAATTGTTTTGTTTGGATTTGAAAAGTGTTCGGGATAATTATTACCCGAATTGTCATGCCTCTGACGGCCGTAAATTGAACTTAACAGCGTCATTATGTCAACATAGCTCATACTGAAGTTGCAAGACCTGTGTATACGACCGTGCTGTCTACGCTTAATTCTAAGTAGTTTTTTTTTGGTATCAGTCAAAACTGTAACGGTATAGATTATTAAATAGAAATTTGCAACCAGCGGCCAGAATTCAACATATTTGATGAATAATGTAGATGATGGCCATTGACCAATTTGACGGATATTTTGGATTCTTTTATGTCCTAAATTGGTTTCATACAATTTGTTTAATTTAGCCAATATATGGTTATGTTATAGGTATAAATAAAATTCGTTTAGTTATTAAAATTAACTATGATTGCTTTAAGCATTAACTTATGACAATTAGGTATATATAGCCAATGAACTCGTTTTTGAAAATCATTTTGGTTCTACAAATCCAGCTACGTTCTCTTCGAAGTTTAAGCACGGTTGTAATATTGATATAGGTCAGGCAACATAGGATGATAAAGGAGTAATGAAAAGAAATATAATTCCGGAAAGAAGGTGGCAATTTTATTTTTTCTTTAGCTAGTTATTGCAAAGAGAAACGATATATACACAAAATGTTAGTGTTCCTACGGTTTCCACCACATGAGGGATGGAGTCGCAAAGGGGCACTTAGGCACTGACAAAATTCAATAGTCTATCAGAAGCCGCGCAGGACTTGCAATAATATGTGCTGAGCAACCTGACTGAATCTTTTGCTCGAATTGGTCTCCGGATGAACTTAGACAATACCAACATAATGTTCAATTAAAATGTCAACCCGAAACCGATAGTTCTTAACGGAGTACCTGTCGAAGTTGTTCATGAGTATGTCTACTTTGCGCAAACATTGCAGTTGGATCGAAACAACTTCCATAAAGGGGCACCATCTATACTCTTCAGCTAGGCTGGGCAACGTATAGGTGAAGATAAAAGAAAAAAAATATATTGCAATATGAGTAAGAATATATTAACATATATTTGTAAGCCAATTTGTTTGAGTTAAATTACTTGAAGTTGAGCAAAATGAAGTCGAAACAGGCGTAGCTGTCGAAAATGCTAATATTCTTAATTCACCAGTTTCAGAAAACTGTAGAGCGTTGCTTACTCTTAATCCTGATGAAGTATACCCTGGCGTTTGTGGATCTCCAGTAATAGGATTGAATGTACCACATCTTGTTTTAGCAAGAATGCACGAAGTTACATTTGTGTAAAACCTTACGTTATCGCTATCAATTGTTATATTTATACCAGTTCTAGCTTCTCTCGTGCATTGTGTAACCTGAAAATTAAATTAAAAAATAAATGCTAAAATTTCAAATAAATGACCAATACATAATTTAGTTGACTTACCAAATTTATAGAATTAATTCTTCTTAAGCATCGTGCAAAATCACAATATCCCATATAACAACCTGAAGGCTGAACATTTAAAGCTGAAGTTGATAATGCCTTAAACAATAATTATTATTAATATTACGTTTGTGATTATTTAATTCAGAGCCGAAATGGCTCAGTGAACATAATACGCGGCTCCTAACCAAAGTTCGCTGGGCAAATGCAGTTTAACACCACAGTTTTCAAGAAAAACGTTTTCATATAATGCTTAATTTCTATTTAGAATTCATCTCACTTGCTATTCAATTATGGAACTTTTTTTTCCACAGTGGTTACAGCAATAGGTATATAATTTACTTACCATTAAATTTGTCGCACAAGTTGCATACGATGTATTCGTAAAATATTGCACCGCACATACGCTTAAAGCACTCAATTCTTGAGGTCCCTATATGATAAATAATTATGTTATTTGAAATGAAATTTTGTTAAAATCAATTTTATAAAATTTTAGCTTCACCTCTGGCATTGAAGTAACTCTGGAAAAGCATGCTATACAAGCATCACGTACGGATACATTGGTAGGTTGTGCTGTACTACAAGCAAGATTAAGTAAATTTTGCAACTTTACCCTAAAACAAAAACCAATGAATTTAATTTTTTTTTTTCAAGTTTATAATATATGATTTTTTGAAAAATTGTTTACCCATTGGACGGACAAAGGGCAGAAATTTTTTGATTTTTCCATTGGAGAATTTTATTTTTCACGTCAGTTAAATCAAAAATTCCATTTGTAGATACCCCAACCTATGAAATAGATAAAACAAAAACACTTTTGTGGTAGGTATATATTAGAATAAGTTTCAATTTTTATGATTAAAAATCGTAAATTAAAACATCTGACCTCGCTAAAATTTAGCAAGTTATTCTTCCATTGTAAAATATTTGTTTGCACTTGGTTTAGATCTAAAACGGTACCATATATCCCAATCTGTTGAAAATAATAAAAAAACGAGAAGAATATGGCCTCTTAATTAGTTATTCAAAGCAAAGTATTAAAAAAAAGTAATACTTACAAGTAGTGTTATTATTATACCGTAATGAACTGTTTTTATCATTTTATTAGAGAGGCTTTACGAATAGGCAGGTTGTTTTAGTTATACTTGTTCTATATCAAATAAAATTTCGAACAGTTTACTAACAAATAACATATAACACGCATATGAAAAAGTGGAAAAATATAGAACCTTGGTAATTACATTAAATTATATCCATGACGAAGTGATTCCGTAGTCATTTGATTTTGTTAAATAATTAAAAGATTAGGTATAGATATAAATTATTATTAAGCACTTTTATAAATTTTGTAGCATATCGAGTTTTAGCTGTTGTTTTCATTATATCTTTAAATGCGACTGAAACACTCGCAAATAGCCACGTAATTAATGTAAATTTGATTCACAAATTTGATCACTAAGAGACCCCGCTGCCTTTGACCATCGTCAAAGTCCAATAATCAGAAATATGCGCGGAATATTTAACAACGTATGGGTACGCCTTCTCTTTCTTCCTCTCCTCTATACCAACGGAAAACCAAACCGCAACTATATCGATCAGAGAGAAGCTGAATGCTGTGTGTAGTCGACGTTAACCTTGATTCCCACCGTTTTTGGTTTTCTAAAGGTAGCACACCTTATTCAATTATCCAATCTTATTTGTTTATTAGAAGTGAGTCGCGTTAACTGATAATGTAACGCTTTTTAACAAATAAAACAAATGCTGAAATGTATCAAATTGGTGTTTATATTATACGTATATTTTATGGATTTTTAATAATAATAAGGAATTCTAATTTTAAATTTACAAAAATATAAACGTTTATACTATTATCACACTATCCTTTTACGCTATTCATGTTCAGTATAGCGTAAAGTGAGAGTGGTGGGTAACAAAGGCAACAAAGCAAATTATACAAGCACGTAAGTACTTATGTACTTATTTTAGAGCTGTTTTTTTTTTACAACTTGATATGAAATTATAATTGCATTCACATTTTTCAAATTGAAACTGACGAGCGTTCAGAATTCGTGACCGGTAGATTTAAGATTATGAATCGATTTCGATAGCCTGCTTTACCACACAATTAATATAAGCGAGTATACACACCGATACGTGAATCAGATTATGAATGATGTATGTATCTTGTATTTTATACATTACTTTTTCATCAACAAATTCGAGTGTCATGATAACATTCACATTTCTCCCCGATATTTCAACATATTAAGCTATATATCTTAACAAGTATGCAGCATATTATTATATCGTTTGCTACTAGGTAACAATAACAAACTGTTTGTATAAAAATCACCGTTGCGGTTCAAGTGGTTGTATAAAAATTTTAATAAATTAAACTTGACATCATTTACAGGATTATATAAATGATAAAAGAGCTTGTTCGTTGATGTTCATACAAGATAGGTATGTAAATTATTCCTCTTATTAAAGTACTAATCATTATAATTATATTCTAGATTACATGTGGATATATCAATAACAAAAATAGTTTTTTGATTATTTTTATATTATTAATTTGATTTATTTGATTTTCTGAAATAAAAATTTAAACTGAGTTAATGAATACGAGTAACAGATAAAAAGCTTGTAGTAGTAGGTACGTCCATAATTTATTGGTCCTAAAAAAATGTAAGGCCACCAAATGACAATACTTAATTACAAAGGCACATTCAAAAATAATATATTAATAAAACAATAGGATAATAAAGTTACAAAACTCCGTCAAATCAACCCGTTTTTAGAATTCATCCCCTTTTCTTAGCTCTTATAAGTAATAGTACAATTATTTCGGTATTCTTAGGTCAGTACATTGATTCAATAATAATTAAATTTACCGCCTTATATACTCGTAAAAAAAGAATATTGGACAAGAAAATTTAAAAAAATATTCTTATAGAAAAGATAATCGTGTGTGTTTATTTGTCATTAATCGGCTTTTAAATTGAATAGGCTATAGACATCACTACGGAACTTTAGCATAAAATAGAAATAATATAAATTACCTTATTCATAAACGTGGCTTGGGCGACCATACAAGCACGGTCTTGTATACAGGTCTATCAACGGAGCCCAATTTCAGTGGTGAGAGATTGGTGCGATTGTGTTACAACTTTTATTTCGCAACAACGCCCGCTGTACGTCGTTGCGATCGCACGTTTTCTCTTCAAGTATTATGTTATTTAATCATTGTTATATCGTTTTGTTGAGTTTTGCGGATTTGGTGTTATTTAACTGTTTTGTTTGGATTTGAAAAAGTGTTCGGGATAATTATTACGCGAATTGTCATGCCTCTGGCGGCCATAAATTGAACTGAACAGCGACATTAAGCCGACGTACCCCCACTACTATTGTTGATAGACCTGTGTATACGAATTTGGCACAATAATTGGTACTTGAAAATTTGTTACTGGCAATACTCGGTTATTTAATAGGAAAAGCTAGCTAGACGTTAATCTTATGTCTTGTCTATGGTAAAGCAAAGACAATTGTTATAATCATTACCGACAGTCCAAAACTCCAAAAGCAATATCACGCTTAGTCTTTGGATTATTGATGAAAGTGATAGGTCAAATATCCTCGTTTTAATTTTATTTTCTTTTTGTTTTAACTCTATAATGATTGAAGGAAAAGCCAATGTAAGTATTTAGCATTTAGAATTCGTGTGCATTAGAAAATAACGCAATATTTCGTAAACTGGATGTTAAACAAAATATATTTTTTAACCTATTTTCGTTTTAGGAACTACCCGACTTTCAAGTGTTCCGGACAGTTATAAAATACTGTTTATTCATTATTATTGTACCTGTGCTATCATTCTTCATAGTCAAGATTTTGGTTTTTGATAGCCTGTTGCGTTTGGAGACTATAACAAGCAGCGTTTACTCGGCTGTTGTAGCAGTAATCGTCTTACATATAACCCTTGGTCTCTATATTTATAGGGCATATAGTGAAACTGATAAAGTGCCCGTTAAGCCTGTGAAGAAAGATTAAAAGTACTTATTCCCCTCGAAATAGTTTTAAGTCGGACAAAATGGACAATCTTTACATGAAAGGTGAACTTTTGCAAGTGCACACAAAAAGTAGCGAAATAATTGAAGGTCGATTTTATAGTATTACTAATGATAAATCGAAAATATCACTTTATGAAGTAAAAGAGTTACCTGAGGGTGAACCAAATGATAGAGTTTGCCATTACTATGACTCAGAAGTACGAAACATTGTAAAGTTGCAAGAAGATAATCATCAAGCTTATTTAAAGATACCCCTAAAAGAATGTGAAGAAATTATAAAAACTTCGAAGAAGTATATTTATATAAATCAAGTTGATCATAGTTTTTATGAGGCTATCAATGACTTGAATCAAAACAATTATATTGCTGTGAGTACAGATGGTGCGAATATGGGACGGAAATGTAAGATGCCTTTTTTGGTTATATCAACATTACAACAAATTTATATATTTGACATTCAAGTACTGCAATATCACGCATTTGAAGCTGGTTTAAAAAAAATATTGGAGAACGAAAATCCTAAGAAGATTGTCCATGATTGTAGAAAACTTTCTGATTGTTTATACCACAAACATAATGTTAAACTAAACTCTGTGTTTGACACTCAGGTTTGTTACTAAAAATATGGATAGATAGATGAAAATTTAATAAATATTATCTAAAATATTTGATAATTTTTAGGTTGGAGATCTTATCATATCAAAAAATAAAACAGGACGTTTACCAAATAACGTCAAAACTTTTGCTGAATGTCTTAACAGTCATCTTGGTTTGAAGCAAAACAGTATCCAAGAGAAAGTAAGTATTGCTGATTTAAATAACAATGTAAAGTATATTAATAAAATAAATATTTATGATTTTAATTGTATTATAATTTCAGTTGGATATAGTACAATGCACAGAGCGGCCTCTATCAACTAATATTAAAGAAATTCTTGCAAAGAATGTATGTTACTTACATCGTCTTTCTGAAATGATTAATGATCAAATGATGTTGCCTTTCTTAAGAGGTGTGGAGTGCTTTGTAGAAAATCTTCGCTCATGTGATGATTTCAAAGCTTGGGAGCTGTGTGGCAAGCAATATCAGTTACCAAAGGATTTCAAGAATGCTATAGAGTATTAACATTCCACAAAAATAAAATGTAGTATTAGGCTTATTTCTTTTCTTTTTTTTGCCCCAGTTTTATTATTTGAACATTAGAAGTTAAATTCTTATATCACTAAAATAATTCACCAGCAAATTATGCTTCTAGATAACCACTACTTTCAAAGTTAGCTATTTGAATATGCAAGTAATATATATGTATGCAAGTGATAGTGCTAAGAATTAATATTTTTGCTAAGAATTGATAATAATTTTTATCTGCTATTGTAATATCAGTATTCTATTGTAGGTTAAAAATATTTATACTGTTAAAAGTAAGTCCTAAATTATTCACAAAATAAAAGCATTAATATTGATATTATACATTGATTAAATTTGTAGCTACTGTTTTGAATTGGAATTAAAATGTTAAAAAATTACATAACTAAAAAAAGCCATAGTTATTGTTCATCTGTGATTAAAACAAATATGCTTTTTTACTAAAATAGACATTATTTTTATACAGAATGTAAACTTTCTCACAAATTGATAATCATTGATTGATTTGATATTGTATAACTTTGTAGCATAAAGTTTTTCTGGCGAAGCTTTTTTAGGGCAAGATTGTTCTTATCTTTATAAGCATGAGTGTCAAGAATGTAATATTTTGGGAAATGGTTTATAACTGACTTGATCATTCACAATGCCTGAAAAAGTTTGGCGTTGGCATATTCAATAGACAGGCTTTAAATATTGTCTTGATATAGGTTAAGTATAATCTATGCTTTTGTGGTACAGATAATTTGCTAATGAAATAAATTTGTGCTTGAAACAAAATCTTTTAATTTATATTGTAAAAAAAACAACAATATTAAAAATATATATTAATAGTCATTTATTTATACTTTCGTAAGAAACAAATTAGGGTAAAAAGATAAACCTTCAATTGACTCATCCCGACATGCCAAGCCTAGGCTTTCGGTCGTAAATAGTCGCTCGCGTGCGAGTAGGACGGAAATATTTGCAATTTGAGACAGCTTCACTGGAGTAAGGAATCCATTTTCTTCAAGCTAAAATATTTATATGATATATTTTAAAATGCTAAAAGTAATATTGATAAGTATAGTAAAATTGAATTAAACAAACTAAAGTTACCAATTGACTAGTAGCTTTTGCTATTTCTTCATCTTTGTTACTATTAAGCTGAAGTACACAAGCACCACTGGAAAATTTGCGTAAGGACATCGGCGCATCGACATTCTGTAACAACCTATAAAAACAAAAGAGTATGTTACTTAGTAAATTAAAAATTTGCATTGGGAAACATCATACTAGTAACATACCAAAAGTATTATTTTTACAATTTTTTAATACAATAAATTTAGTCTTAGATAGTTACATGGTTTATAGCATGACCAATAACAAAATTGTTTAAAGGTACCCAATATGTGTATATAAATAGAAGGTTTTAATTAGTATTGGACCACATTAGTAATGCCTAGCTTATAAGGCCAACTGAATCTCAGATCCTGGGTTCAAATCTCGAATTGGGTCAAACTACTATAACTACTATACACTAATTTCTGGAATATTTTTAGTTTTGTATATACATTACACTAAAATCTTGAAATGCTTTTATACAAATTTATTCTTACTTGCAAGCATTCAGTAAATCTTCAGGTGATATAAGTTCCAAGCCTCTTGCTCTATTTACTCTACACCATACATCCGCTAATGACATTATTCCACCACAGTCCTAAATTAATAATTACATATGTAATATTAAAAGCTCAGTACTCAAAAATAGTTCTCATTTATTTTAACGATACAGTATTTTGCAGAAAATTGATCACTCTTAATATATTTAAAATTAGTTAGTTCTATTTTCAATTAAATAAATTCTTTGCATGTGATAATGTAATATATGAATAAGCTTATTCAATAGCTACATTATTAATTTAAAAAAAAGTTTATTTCATGTACTTACAATTAAAACTGCCACCATCATATCAGAAATCTGTTGTGCTAGGCCAATATAATATTCTGAATCTGACCTGAATGTATCTCGGGTTACTGGATCATCAATACCCAAGCTCATAAGATAAGATTTAAACCTAACAGTATCATCTTCCGAGATATCTCCTTGTTTCTCCTGTTGAAAACATTATTACATATAAAGATTACACTATATCTTATAAATATGCAAGCTTGTGCTTAAATAAGTATCAATTTGAAACATTACCCTTATTTTTGATGAAATTGTCTTAGATATGGTAACCATTTCCTTTGCCTTTTCCATTAATTTTTTCAAATCCTGAAATGCCACACTTATACTCTGATCAGTAGCCCTATGTTGTTCTTCTATACTTCTTTCTATACCAACTATGCCTGAACGGATTTTAGAATTAATTGGTGTTACAGAAGGCTTGGGAGTTAAATTTGATGCAGGCAAGTTACTTGAAGTAGACACTTGCTGAGTTCTCTCCCATGCTTTAGCAGCTACCGCATCACTCAGAGCCTTATAAAATGTATTATCAATACCATCCTTAAATGAAAATTTTATAAAATGGTATGGGCTCACAACTGCTGGGCCTGGCCTCTTACCTTAAATAAAATTATTTTAGAATTACGAGCAACACTATATTAATATGTTGTTATAGCTATGATATTTAGATAAATTCTGAATATTTCATTACCTGGAATTGTAGGTCCTAGATGTAATATAATTCGTTTTGGACCACCAAGACCAAACATTCCTCCACTTTCTTCTTCCATACAAAATATGTAATATAAATGTAAAGACAAGCACACTAATCCCTTAGGTATGTCACCTGGCTTGCCCCATAGGATCCTATGCGATGTAAGCACTACTTCACCATCAATGAATTGTGTCTATAATATGACGGATAACTGAGGCATTCGTTATTTAAATACAATTTGAATAATAAAATATTATTTTACCTTATCATCTCCATCATAGATTTTAACATTTTTATCACGTTTAAGATAGTTTTCACCTTCAAAGAGGCGGGCTTCTATATACTCAAATCTATCCATGCTTATAAACAATTTTGAATGAATTTAGAATTATTCAGTTTATATTAGATATTTGAATACTAAATTGCGTACATCAAAATGTATTGTTTCATTATAATTTGTAAGATATCTTATATTGCAAATATTTTTTGTAAATCGTTTATACTTTTTCGAATACAATCGAAGACAACAAACATACAAAATTATAAGAAAATATAAATATGAATTTAATTAAAATACAACCTTAGGGTCATTACCTACATGTACATTCATACTTCTTAGTTTATTACATTGACTTTGACATTTTTGACAGTTTTCGTAATGATTTAAAACACGATTATCGGAATCATATTATGTATGAGTATCTTCGATGAGTATCTTAATTTAACCGCATTTCATTTAGTTTTAATTTATTTTGTCTAGACTTTTTATATTTTTAACAAAAACTAATAATTTATCATAATTAAGTTTATTGAAATACACATTTTGGAGTGAAATATGCAAATGGTGATTTATTTAATATTTTGTTAAGGAA
The DNA here is from genome assembly GCA_905220585.2 of Nymphalis polychloros. Classification (NCBI taxonomy): domain Eukaryota; kingdom Metazoa; phylum Arthropoda; class Insecta; order Lepidoptera; family Nymphalidae; genus Nymphalis; species Nymphalis polychloros. The sequence goes on along the minus strand of HG992245.1, from coordinate 6,382,924 downwards.
GTTGTTGGTAAAGAAAATATAACAAAAAGCAAAAAATTCAAATTACGAATAGAAAATCTGTCTTAAATATTTTTTATAAGAATCTTTAGTCTTCCAACTCTTCATATAATAGCCTTGACATTTGACAGTGACACTTAAGTACTTGACACTCAACTCAATTTTGTGCTGCTGTTTGTCGCTGGAGCAATTTTTTATATAAATGAAAGGAAGGACTGACTTGAGAGGAAAAGTTAACCTGCAATTATTACACAGTTAGAACACTCGTAGCATTACATTTACTTTAGTTATAGCCTTGAGTCTAAAGTGATTGTTACATATTATTTTACCTATTTTTATTTATAATTATGGCTGATTCTCAAGAATCTATATTGCAAAAAATTAAAGAACAAGGCGATCTTGTAAGAAAATTAAAAGCTGCCAAGGAATCAGCAGAAAAGGTTAGTAATTTATAGTTTATAAACGAAAACTGAAAATTATTCTTTATTGTTAGATATAAATTGCGTCATGTTGAAGCTAACGTAGGTAACCGTTTTATAGGTTAATGCAGTCAAAAGTTCTTATGGAAATCTCGAAGAAATAAATAAACACCTCGCTAAATTCAGTTACCTCAGTGGCCACATGCCCAGTAAAATTGACATTGAAATACACAGTAGATTAGATTGTAATGTAGACTTTCAAAAATATCCCTTTTTAAAGAGATGGTGGTACCATATGCGGAGTTTCAGTGACACTGAGAGGTCCTTTTTTCCAGAGAGTTATCATTTAAATTCTATGGTAAAAAGTTATAATGGCAATTGTAGAAATGTTGACCAGCAGGTTGGTTGTTTATTATAACAATTAGATGTCAGTATGCACTTATAAATAAAAGCAAGTAGATTAGATTTTGATATCCATGAACCTCCACATATGGTTGCTTGTTACCACTGAATTTTACAAACACAAGATTAATATATTAATTTATTTTTTCGGTTCATAATTTCATAAACAACAGTGGTGACGAGAAATCATATTGTGAATTATTTGAAGCTGGGACAAATTTTCAAAGATGTTACTTAAAACATTGAGACTTTTAAACAATAGATCAACCATGCTATACAACTTGACCTATAGAAGCAGTATCAAAAAAACTATTTCAACAACTTCTTATTGCAAGGTATTGATAGTGATGGCTTATAAATTTAGAAATTAGTAAATGTTTATAATCTAAATGTGATTATTACATTATGTGTTACTATTGCATATTGTATGTATATGCATCTGTGAAATTTTAATAACTATTTTATAATTTAAACATATTTGTACTTCTTTTTAAATTCCAATTTTCTTTATGCCTGTTTTGTATGATTTGTTAAATAAGGGTTGTATTTTTTTTGTATGGTTAGTTGTAGATGTCAATTTGCTTGACACCATTATTGAAGCTTACTTTTAGATAATACCAATAATCGTTTCTATTCGTTTCTCATCACATCTAACTCTTTTTAGATTCAAGAAGAGGTATCGAAATTGTTAGCTTTAAAAGCTCAGTTAGGTTCTGATGATGCTGCACCTCAGAAGTTTGTTCTCAAGACTGCAAAAGGTACAAGGGACTATAATCCTCAGCAGATGACAATTCGGAATAATGTATTACAAAAAATCATCACAGTGTTTAAGAGACACGGAGCAGAATGCATTGACACACCAGTTTTTGAATTAAAGGTGTGTTGTAAATGATAAGTTTCCAAAATCTTTTTAAATAATGGAGTCTGCGACTAACCTTTCCTGGAATAAAAAAAATAATTCAATTTATACTATTAAAACTTAAGTTCTGTTTGTTTTTACTCAATTCATTTAAATATGATAAATTGTATGAAAAATAATTTGATATATTTGACTATCAGTATTGCCTATCTCTTATGTATCCACTATTTGTCTGATTCATATTCATTATTGCGTTTATAGGAAGTTTTAACAGGAAAGTATGGTGAAGATTCAAAGCTGATATATGATTTGAAAGATCAGGGAGGTGAGATACTATCTCTAAGATATGATTTAACTGTACCTTTAGCCAGATACCTGGCAATGAATAAAATAAATACATTGAAAAGGTACCACATTGCTAAAGTGTATAGAAGAGATAATCCAGCGATGACGAGAGGAAGGTACAGGGAATTCTATCAATGTGTAAGTATCTAATTTAAGTTTATCCTGTTTTGGAATAAATAAGTTATCAAATTATAAATCTTTAATGGAAGTATTAAAGCTATTGAATATGTTTTAGAAAAATTGATAAATAAGAAAGAATATTTTTTTTTATCTATAAATTAAAATCATATTCAATTCATTACAATAATTGTTTTTTTTTATTTTATTTTGGCTAGAAAAAGTGTTTGTAATATAATTGAAATATTTGTGGTTACTTCTATTTTCAAAACTTGTAACTGTATGTGATAAATGTTGACCAGTACTATTGAATTCTAAAATATATTGGAAATAATAATATATTTTTACTTTATTTTCAGGATTTTGACATTGCTGGTCAGTATGACATGATGGTACCTGATGCTGAATGTCTTAAGGTGGTTACAGAAATTTTAGATGCCTTAGATATTGGCAAGTATGTTCTTAAAGTTAATCATAGACTGTTACTTGATGGCATGTTTGAAGCTTGTGGCGTATCGGCAGATAAGTTCCGCTCTACTTGTTCCACTATTGACAAACTCGATAAGGTAATTTGTTACTATTTCATAATGATTCTTGCAATTCACAGACTGTGTTGTTGTTTGTATTTTTTCTTTTGGAAGAGATTTCTAAATATAATTTGGATAATTTCGTAATAGTTTACAATCAATCTTCTTAATTTGTTTTTTTAATTTTGTTATAAACATCATTTATTGTACATCTTTTGAAAGTATTAAGGCAATAAAAATGCAATTTTTTTTGTTGTCATAGTCTTCATGGGATGAAGTCCGCACAGAAATGATTAATGAAAAAGGAGTAGCACCTGATGCAGCTGATCGTATAGGAGAATATGTAAGATTAAATGGAGGCATTGAGTTAGCAGACAAACTTCTACAAGATGAGAAATTGTCTAAGTCTAAAAGTGCAGTTGAAGGTCTTGAAGGAATAAAATTGCTGTTACACTATTGTGAACTTCTCGGTGTCAAGGATAAGATACTGTTTGATTTAAGTCTCGCTAGGGGCTTAGATTATTATACTGGTGTTATTTATGAAGCTGTCTTAACGCGTAAGTATTTTATATCTAAGGTCCTCCAGACCGATTTCGGCCACGGCGGCCAATCTCAAGAGAGATTAGCCAACTGTGCAGGAGATATTACAGTGCACAAGTGTGTTCGCAAACACAGGTGCACTCTCTTTTCCTTAGCTCTCATAATTCGATGGGACGGCAATCCAACACGACCGGAAAGAGTTCAGGCGCAGGACCAACGGCTTAACGTGCTTTCCGAGGCACGGAAGTGTACACACTTCCATTTGCCAGACTCCGGGCTGCTACTGAGAATTTTCTGACAGAAAAACCCAATAACTATTTATTGGCCCGACCTGGGAATTGAACGCAGGACCAACGGGTCTGCGGCCTTATATCTAGCCACTAGACCAACGAGGCAGTCAAGTATTTTATATACATATTATATGACCTAAAAATAAATTTATATTAGTTGGTAAGTTAAATTTTTGACACTGCTTTTTGAACTGTTAAATTATGAGATATCTTTTTCAATCTTCTGCGGGACCATTCTGCTTTGATAGAGAATTAACGAGGATTTTATTGTGTTACAGAACCAATCAAAATAGGGAATGAAGACCAAACAATTGGCTCAATCGCTGGTGGCGGGAGATATGATAACCTTGTCGGCATGTTTGACACGAAAAATAAACAGGTAAAAAATAAGCATTGTTTTGTTTTACGTTATCTCATAAAAAATATAATTAGTCTCTATTTTTAAGTTTACGTTATCGATATTTTTACTTTGTATCATAAATTCGTAAAAAATGTTTTTGTGTGCTACCAATCACGGTTGAGTAGTAACGTAAAAATTGTCAAATAAACTTATTTTTGCATTTATAATATTAATACGAATAAAATATCAAATACATTTACCTTTAAAATGTTATTGTAAGTATTTTCTTTTGTTATGACAGTATGAAAGTTAGTGAGCTAACGTTTTACTTTCTAAAATGATTGCGCGATCGTCCATCGGTATGTCGATCACCGGTGAACTGCTTGGCATTTAATTGATACTTCATTTGCTACGTCGTCAGATAAAATTGATTTGAAGTTGTTATCATCATTTCAACGCCCATTCACTCACATCCTTTTAAAATAATTTATTAATCTCTGGGGAATCATAAAAGTGGATATTTGTCAAAATTTAGATATCCGAAAATTGACCGATTATAATTTCTTCGAAATGGGAAATTAAAATGCATTTCTTAGTACAGCTTTTAACGATATGATATGGTGCGTATATAAAAATCCGTCCGGTATACCCTTTTTTTATGTTATAGGCAGGCGGAGGCCTGATGTTAAAGAGTACAACCGCCCATAGACATTGGCGATCTAAGAAGTACTAACCATTCCTTACATCGCCAATGCGACACCAACCTTGGGAACAAAAATGTTATGTCCCTTTTGCCTGCAGTTACACTGGCTCGCCTACCCTTCAAACCGGAACGCAATGTATCGTATTGCTGTTTATGGGTAGATATCTGATGAGTGGTTGGTACTCAGACGCACAAAAACCTACTCCCAGTAAGCTGAGTTTCTCGCAGGTCCCGTGCGTGGGCGTGAGTATCGGCGTGGAGCGCGTGTTCTCCGTGCTGGAGGCCAAGCTGGCGGCCGGAGACATCAGCGTGCGCACGAGCGACGTCGACGTGTACGTCGCCTCCGCGCAGAAGAACTTCCTCGACGAGCGGATGAAGATTTGCGCCGAGCTGTGGAACGCGGGCATTAAGGTATTTATTATTATTATTACACGCACCACTTACCTCATATCCTGTGAGTAGTTCCTTACGCCGTTGGTTGGATGTACGCCTGGAAGAGATTGCTATGTAGCAATAAGGCCGCCAAAGTTGTATGTTCTATGTAATTAGGATTGTGTTATGTAATTTATTTGTCTTTTTTAACTTTTGTGGTGTACAATAAAGTATGAAGTAAGTAAGGTACCGACGCATGATTTTAAAACACTGACATATTAATACGAAATCCTAGAGGCGCGGCTAGAAGACCATTCTGAACAGAATATATCATGATAGTTTAGAAGGAGTTTATTTCATCACGTTGCTTGTTTGCAATGTGGTTTGCTGGATTGTGGGAATATATATTACGAACCGGTAGTAGCTACTTATCAATAATATTACTTTGTTATTGTTATAATTGGTCTTTAGTTTTTGTATATAGAACAATAGGCTATTCACGTGTCAATTGTCACTGAGTTAACTGACAATAGATCTTGCTTACACGCAGCCTTGAGGCGGACTGTCACTCTTATGAAAAAATGAAATATATCAAGATGAGATCATAGACAATTTTATTACTTTTTCCTAAAAGTTACCAGCTTACGTAAACTTCGCACTTAGTAAAACGAATTATTTATTAATTCGTTTAAATATGTTCGCGAATTGTTCTTTGTACAGGTGCAACTAAATTGCGAATAGTGAAAAATTGTAATGGCATAAGAATTTTCACCATTTATAAATCTTCATTTGACATGATATATTATATAATAATTATTTTTATTAATTAAGATTATTTTAAATTATGTCTTAAAATATTTTTTTTTTCACAGACCGAACAATCCTACAAAAAGAATCCCAAAATGTTAAACCAGCTGCAACACTGCGAAGAAAACGGTATTCCTCTAGCCGTGATTCTCGGTGAATCCGAACTTAAACGTGGCCTAGTCAAAATCCGTAATATTACATCCAGACAAGAGGAGGAAGTACCTAGAGAGAACCTAGTACAAGAGTTGAAGTCGAGAATCCAAGTATTAGACATCAAAGAGATGAATGGTCATTTAGCAAAATAAAATTAAAAAAAAATTTTTTTTTGTTGATTCCTCTGATTCCTCTGATTGATAATATCGGCTTAATTAATGTGTACTATTAATTTTAATAAAATACATTTATTTCCAGTGTATTTTATTAGAAATAATAGTTAACATAAATTAGGCCGATATGTTTCTCGGACTCAGATTGAATTTTGTAAGCAAGAATAACTTATTTATTTCGTTTTGTCGGGTCTTTGTCTTTATTTCTAACTTTTTTCATGATTATTTAAATATAATCGATGTGCGCATACATTACCTACTCTATTCTGTTTACGCATTGTCTTTTAAATTTACATAAGCATTTGCCAATGAGCATTTTAATTTTTTAATGAAATTTACATATAAAGATAGTTGTTAATTTTATACTACTTCAATAATTTCATAAGTTAGGAAAAGATTTTAATTAAGTATTTATAACAAGACCTTTAAAATTGGCTTTTACATATAAAAATATATAGTAAATAAAATATGTATGTAAAAAATATTTTTTGAACGTGTGAATGTCACATGAAAATAAACGAATGGTATCAAATATTTGTTTTTATTAAGGTAATTTAATAAATATCTAAACCCCTTTAAGATATTTATGTTAAATATAAACAACGATAAAATTATTAACTAGTTTAAAGGACTTTATGTAAGACTCGAAACATTCCTATAAGCTACGTGAATGCCGCGCCTTTGATCTTGACCTCTTTGGGCTGTGATATAGCAAAGCAAGCGCGCGAGACATTCTGAAGACAAAATGTTATGTCTTTTGTTGAGCAAGATAATATCGTAAGCATCCTGGTTTTATATTTACTATCTCATTTATTGTCATAAACCGAGATGGCTCAGTGGTAAGAACGCGTGAATCTTAACCGATGATCGTGGGTTCAAACCCGGGCAAGCACCACTGAATTTCATGTGCTTAATTTGTGATTATAATTCATCTCGTGCTTGACGGTGAAGGAAAACATCGTGAGGAATGCATGCCTGCATGTGTCAAATTTCACTGAAATTCTGTCACATGTGTATTCCACCAATCCGCATTGGAGCAGCGTGGTGGAATAAGCTGCAAAACCTTCTTCTCAAAAGAGGAGAAGAGGCCTTAGCCCAGCAGTGGGACATTCATTCATTCACATATTAATATGACAATAATTATTATCATCGAATAAGTAGTTAATAAAATTAGACGAGCTTATGTGTATGCCTTCTCTGTTGTGTATATGTCAAACCAGTAAAAAGTAGTAAATTGTCTATGGGAAAATGCTTATATCTTTGATCGATCACGACGATTATTCAAATAGATTTTTCGATATGGAATATAAAATGTCGCAGTCTTAAATAAATATTTTAATTTAATTTAGATAATTTATTATATAGTTATCAACAAGATTATCAATTAAGGTAAACTCCACACTTAGTGACACTAATGATTTATTAATTCGCAAGTACACAAATTATTATAAAACGCAATATCATGATATCACCAGTTTTCACATAAGTGTATACACTTTTATTAGGTCTAGCGTTTACCTTGCAGTGAAAGAAGAAGTGCTGTGTTTCTGGCAGTGTGTTCTTTGTCTTATGGCCTATATACTTTGATTATTTTGGCCACTTCTGCAATACTAATACCTAATGCTGCTGGAACACGGTTTCTAACTTACGTAATTGGTATAAGAGGTTCTCAATTACGGCTTTACAAGCTCACTTGACTGTCTTTTATTTTTCTTCTTCTTTTTTTTTCAAGTATACCTAAAGCTCATAATGAAGATCGATTAAAATTATTTTTAAATAAAGTCGATTTTGATAACAAATAGAATCGGTAACGTATTACAACAACACACACAAGCTGACAATAGTAAAAATATAAAGTATTGTATATTACTACGGATATTTGACAGAAGGTTATGTACAAGTAGGTTCTATGTCGGATATGTTTATAGTAGTGAATACGTAGGACTAATAGGGATAATAAAATAAACTCTTCACAGTCTCCTCTTGAGGAGACAGTTTTGGAGCTTATTCCATCACGCTGCTCCATTGCGAATTGGTGGATATACTTATTACAATAAATTATATAATAATGCATATAATACACCATTAAAGAGAGAAAATTTTGAAGTTAATAAAAGCTTGTGAAAAATAACCTTCGATAAATACTTCTAATTTCCGATATAGTGACCTTTATCGAAGTACTCACTCGTAGTCTTGGTTCAAAACCATCATGTCACGGACGGGCTAACTATGTTGTGGCCATTGTTCCCCTTCGCACTTCCTGACATTGTGTCCTAATTTACCGCGAAATCCAGCACTACCTACTGTATATATAAAACTTTTTATAATAGTCTTTCTTATTGAACATTTGCATGCCATAGTGATAACATATTACATAGATTTAGTGCTATGCGATGAATTTTGCAATAAAATTTTACTTCAACATAATTATTTGTGTTTTTTTATTGACGACAAGGACTAACGCATCGGTGATTAAAGATGCGTTAGAGGAACATCTAAAGGATATAGCTCATAATGAAGAACTGGAGACTATTAAATTGGAAAAAGATAAGGCAGTGAAAGATCATCATGTAGATAGTGAAATTAAAGACAGCCATTCAACTCATTACTCCAAAGCAAATGATGATACAAAATACCTCAAGAAGGATCACGACAGCAAGATTTCTTCAGAAAAAGATGCTTACGGTGGATACAATAGTAAGCAAGATAAAAGTGAAGATAATCAATCTGATGGTTTTAAAAGGGGACATAAAAAAGGCCACCATAAACAAGGTTTTCAAAATTCATATCATAAAGACGAATCTTCAAATAAGAGTACTTATTTTGATGATATTAACGATGAAGGCGATCAGTCAGGATATCATAGCAGATTAAATAAGTATGATAACGATGGACGAAGAAGTTACGAAGGTGCCCATGATAATGGACAAGAGTATTTAAGAAACAATTATCATAATGGCGGATCAAATCAATTTGGAGATGTCGGTAACAAACATTCAAACCATCAAGATTACGGAAAAAATTACTATTTGGATAATTCAGAAAATTATAATAAATATCGTAACGGACATGATTCTTATGACAGAGGCAAAGTGCATGATCGTCATGAGTATCAAGCTCCTCATCATTATCGCGATCCAGGATGGGATTGGCAAAAATGGAACAATAATAGAAGGAATTGGGATCGTTCTGGTTGGGACCGTAATCCAGCATGGCAACGAGATTACAGTGGACCAGGATATTATGATGATCATGGCATACGTCACGATGGAGGTTATGGTTATGGTCCCAACCATGGCTATGGTTACCGTTACGGAGAATCTAGAGCAGAACCAGTTGCTGAAATACCAGTAAACGCACCTGTGGTTGCACATCGGAAACAAACAATAACAATCTACGAGGATCCAAGATATGCAGCCTCAGAAAAAGGTCAATTAAGACGAGAAGAAGGAGATTATGTAGAACTTGACTTTCAACCGAGTTCGCGACGTTATGCAAGCTATGATGATACTTATTATAGTGTGCCCATTAGAGAAAAAGGGGCAGAAACAAGTAAAATAAATAAATTAGTTTATAATTATAGACGACACTGAAATGCACGTGATTAACAGAAAAATATTAAAATTAAAATCAATATAGTAGGTACTACTCTTAACCTTGTCAATATAAGTAATATTAATTTATTCTTAGATAAATATTTATGTTAAAACTACATGGAATAAAAAATCGACTTCCATTTTAACTTTGAATTGTCAAGTTTAATAACTGTAATGAAAGAATCTTTGTACAGGAATTTTGCATTTTATAAAATGTTATAATATAATTACTTCATGGATATTTAAATAGCCTAACCTTATATAGTTTCATAAAATATGTACAACTTTATCGTTAATACGATATACCTACTCATAGAATTATCTGATATTATTCTTTAATATACAAATATTGCAAAGGCCGTTATAAAATATATTCCAATTTTATGGGCAAATTGTATTAGTTGTTAGTATTATAATGTAAGATAATATAGTTCCCTGTGTAAATTGAAATACAAAGAAAATCACTAGAAGATATTAAAATAACTATAGTATGCAAATCAAGTAAAATTGCTTCATAATTTATACACCATATAAATATTTAATATTACTTGCACTACGATTGATAGACGAGATATATTTAACGCATATTTCCTCACGAATAGGTATTTCTGAATATCTAATATCTGACATCCATATTGCATATTTGCTAATATTCAGTGAGGCGTTTAGTTCAAATTCAGGTACCTACTTTGAAGAGAATATTCCTCCGGGCAACTACGTGACGGACAGACGGCCAGTCGGGTGACATATTTCAATATGATACATCTGTCACAGCTGAGCGGGTAGTTCTCTGAAGCGTGACCGATGCCTGCCAAATCGGGGTCGTTGGGCTAATATAAATCCATACCGTATCCGTTAGGACACTTGAGTGAAAATAGGAATTAAATTGTCGACAAGATAATTCAAGGTACAAAAATATAAACCACAATGTAGATAAAAATTTGAAGCGCTCAATAAAATAAAGTAATATTGGAAATTCTAGCCAAATTTTTGGAAATAATTTGTTACAAACTAGAACTCAAATACTTGTTTTAACAAGGTGGTTCTACTTTGTGCAAGCCCGTCCGGGTAGTTACCACCCACTTATCAGACTTTCTACCGCTAAACACCAATACTTAGTATTGTTGCGTTTAGATTTGAAGGTACGTGAGCTAGTGTAACTATAGGCTTACATCACGAATATCTATAGGCGATGGTGACCACCTGCAATCAAGTAGCCCGTTTCCCGTCTGCTAATATATAACGTATATAAAACCAATAGAAATAATTACCGAAGTGTAAAATTAACAAAGTCTTTGACAATAATTTTAGTCAAGTTTCTGGATTATTTCTCTTTATTACCCTTTCCGCTTTAATTAAGGGAAGTCGTTATTGAGGCACTACCCACTCGTAGATATTTTTCAGTACTTTTATTTGTAATTTAAATTTTGCAACCCTTCGTTGTGGTTCTGTAGGGGACTAAACTAATTTAAACGTTAAGCTCTCGTAAAATCCTTTTGTATTATGTATGGTTTGATGATATTTTAAAATTGGATATGAGTGCAAAATATATCTTCAAAAGACGTAACGTGTTCTACAATTCATAAAATATATTTATTTGAAAAGCTTGCGTGTACCTATTCTTTTTTTTAATTTATTAGTGTCTTTTTTAATATTATCATAACGAGCATTTTATTGTCTTTACTTATTAAAAAAAAAATAGGTTTACTTAATTTAAATAAAATACGGTTTGGCATGTCGATAAATAATGAATATTCAGTTAAATTTGGGTTGCTGTTAGTGAAGGATATGCATATTGCCTGCCAATCTGCAATTTCAAACATTCAACCTCTTTCGTTACTTTGTCTGAATGAGTAGTAGCTCCTATTACAAATTGTTTACTTTTTAAATTTGCTTTTCAATTTTGTTAATCAAAGGTTGAATTTTAATTTATGTAAAAAAGTTAAAAGCTTCATAACTTTTATAAAACTGATACTGTCGTGTTGAATCTGTTAACAACGACACGAAATGTTGTATATTTTAAATAATAGATTGAATTATTTACAAAGATATATAATTGAGCTTTGTGCTTCTAATAGCTATTTCCTTTTTATTGAACTTACTGACGACTTATCTCAAAGCACTAAAGCAATTTCAAAACGACATCCGAATAACATGCCAATAATCGTTAGCAGCGATTGGAAAACAAAAGTGTGATTATAGGATATTATCGCTCGAATTTGGTCTCTTTTACTCATATGAACTTGTGTATTTGCATCTCAGTCGTCTCGAAAGGGGAAGGGCGATAAAGTGACATTACTTAAACGAACTTTCGATGGGCCATATCGAGCAGGGTTGTCTCTGAAGACACAATGAAGATTGGGGAAAAATTAGCTTCAATAAAATCTCATTTATCTTTAATACAACAGAACTTTATAATTCATATCAATAAATTAATTTCAAAATGTTAAAAGATTTTGGTTGTTTTATTGTGTTGAATAGTATAAAATATTAAGAAAATATTTTAAGATATATTCCTTACTATTATTATTGGATACATTAATGGATTTTAAGGAAGCTAATGCATGTTATCCGTCACTTACGTTTCATCAACTGTAGACGACCATTATAAATTCTTATATTTTGGTGGTAATTTTAGGAATATGGAGGCAATGTATAAATCAGTACTCTTCAAATGCATTAAAAACCACATTACACGACGGAAACTTATTTCATAAGCAACCGCCTCCCTGTCTCGATTCCCGACAGAACAATGAAGTCACAACTCGCTTATCTCGACTTTGTTTATTGTCTGGAGTTGGCTCGATGGCCGTTTTGTTACAGATTCCCCGACATCTCGGTTTAGATGAGCAAGTTAGTCCTTTCTTTCGTAATACCGTTTATATGATGCGATCAGACTTTTACACCAGAAAAATTAAAACAAAAAATTAACTTTGTGTCCATGTTTAGTTAGGTACGATGTTTTCTTAAAACAAAAATAATATGTTTTTTAGTTTAACATTGTACTTGTATTTTAATTAGATTTATTTTTGCGAAAATAAAACTATGTATGTGTAATTATAATAATATAATACTACAACAATTTTTTTATGGAAAAGTTAATTTGAAGTATTATTTGAAATAGCCAAAATGTCTTAATATATGAAGTGTTTCAGAAGGGGTACCCATTCACTCGTGACGAATCTATTGCTTGTAGTTTAACTAATCGCTTCAAAATTTACCGATTGCAAGAGACTCAAAAATTTATAGTTAAAAACACGAAAAAAAAAAGTCACTTTATATTTTTTTCTGTGTTACCGTTTTAATTGTTAAGAGAAAATCCCATTTCAAAGAGTTTTTCTATGAAAATGGAAAATCAAATTATTCAACATTATGGTGGAATTTCTATGGTTTGACGAGAGACGGGGTTCTTATTGTTCATTGTATAAGTCTTAAATGAGTTGTCTATAGACAAAGAAATATTTTCAAGATATTCAATAGGCAACATTGACAGGAACTAAAAATTACTATTTTATTTACAAAAATAACCTTTTGATTTTACATTATATTAGAAAGGAAAATTTTGGTATTTATGATATTTAATTGATAATATGTATGTATATGTAGGTTTTTAATGTTCGTAATTTCGTAGAAGTAAGAATGAAGATATAAGCAACACACATAATATCAGAATAATTAGATCAATCGATCCACAGTAGTTATGAACGTCACAACCGCTCATAAGTTATTGGTACGTAATGTTTGCGTATGGCGCGGCGCAATATGTTCCACAAACAGCCTTCAGGTAAGTTATGGCGGCCCTTGTGTGCAGTTTTGCTTATTAACGAGACCAACATGGCGGTCGCTTGATAAGATTTTGGTTTGTCTTGGCTGGCATTCGTGCCTGGAGGCGCTTTCGGAGCATTTGGAGTTGAGGCCACTAAGAAATTCAACAGGCAGTTTACTCTACATTTAGCATTAGAATATTACAGTACATGTGTATATTTGTGTTGTTGTTACGTTTTACATCTGAGTTATAATATCAATAATATGGCAATTTAAATTTAAATATTTTGTTAATTAATACTTTTTTTTGTATTAACAAGGCAAAAGTTAAAATATTCAAAACTAAAACATTATTTTTCAAAACTGTAATACTTTGTTAAGCTTGCTTAGTTATGTCCATAACTAATAAAGTAGTCGTTCATAATAACTTAGTAGAGTACACATCAAGGCGTATCAATCACAAATTTCCTTACACCACGTAAGGCGCATAGTTACTAGCTGGGTACAAATAGCCCGGCTTCTTCGGATGTCTGACGACGCTTGTATTTAAATTATAAGCAATTACCAAATTTACACCCACCTCCATCAGATCATTGAAAAATGTTTTACGAAGCATGCATATGAACTAAAACGAGAACTATTTTCAGATTCTTTAGCATTATAAGCTGTGACAAGTAGCACTTAGTACAATTGTATATCTGGACTACTTAATTCAGAATCGTCATCGTAATCATCATCAATCGGAGTAAGCCAAGCTGGTTATGTAACGCTATTCAATGGGTTCGTATTTAAGCAAACAGTCCCTACACTTATTTGCCTTCTAAATATTAGGGAATTGTTATTGTTTAATTAAATTGTATGTACCTTAATATATTAAATGTAGCACAATGGAAGACCTTTAAATAAAGATTAAAGTATATAAACTCGTGATTAGGTTTAAAATGAAGTTCGTATCAAAGTTGTACATGGCATATTATGCAGGATTTGCTGAAGTTTAAGTCAGAAGGCTTAGCCGCGCGGTGTTATCTTAACAAAGTTAGGAATTTGTTAACGCCGGCAGGCGCCTCATAAAATATGAGCTGAGCACTTCGTATCGCTGTTGCGTGACAATAAGCTGCTGATATTATCTTCAACAACAATAACCTTAAAATTATCATGTGAAATTTAGTTTATTTTAATTATATATTAAAAATGACAAATATATTTTATTTCGTGTTAAATAATGATTTTGATTTAGGCATCTAAATACAAACCAAAACTAGTATAAATATGTTATAAAATGCAACCTCGATATATCAAATCGGAAGGGAACAAGTCAATACTCGTTATATCAAGTAATTCGTTAAACTGAATTGGTCGTTGGTCTAAAATTTGTTATAAAGAGGTAATCCGATTGCGACCTTTTTGTCTCGGCATTGTTTTAACCACTTCAACACACATTACTCTATGTCTTTGTACTCGCATGATTTAATGCTGTATACAGGCAAACCACTTTCTTCTAAAAATTATCTTTAAATTTTAAAATTGTAGCCAATGTACTTGCGGGATTCCCGAACTTATTAGTTATGTCTAATTTTTTCGTCAACATAATTAATGATGTTTCGCTTTTCTGCGACTGATAAGGAACACTTTTTACATTTCTGAGCCATTGCAACTTGAATCTTTAACAATAGTGACGAACAGCAGTGTTTACATTACTTTCCATCAAACAAAAATGATTGTTTTATGAAAAAAACGTATCGAACCCTGACGCGACATGAATCACATACTATGGGATTTAGGGTCATGTATTGGTGGGAACGTTATATAAAGGTTTTATGTTGACAAAATTCGTTAATTAGAGGGATTTACAATATTTTTTGGATAGTTGAAAATTCGTTATAAAGAGGTTGTTCACAAAAAATGCGTAAAGGTATATTTTACATTCCCTTTTATGAAAAATTCAAGGGGATTACGAATAATTTCTTAAATCGAGGAAGTCGTTATATTGAAGTAGGTTATATTAAGGTTGCACTGTATGTCCCTCGGAACATTAGTACAAACGATGTAAGGGGTTCGAATCCTAAGCATTATAGAAACTAAAGAAACCTGAATAAGAACAAATCAAATAATATGTGCAAATCCCCAAACCTAATCGTTGATGAAAATTAAATCATTACGGATTATTAACGATTAGGTTGAAAAAAAAAAACAAAATGTTAAATACGTGTGAATAATATCTTCTTTTTCTTTTTTTCTCTAAACTATGTATGTATCTTACTTTTTTTGCATAGCATAAAAGGATTATAAGAAAAAAAAAATACGATTAGGTTAGGTAACGATTTGACTTTGTATTCCTGCTTTTCCCTACTTTTTGAACTAAGTAAGTCGATACTGTATTTTGTACTTTTCGATTTAAAAAAAACAGATGTCATTTTTCGAATATAGAAATATTGATGGGAAATATACCATCCATCCATACCAAATATAAATCTTTACATAGTCATATTTCAGTAAGTTTTATTAAGCCAAAACAATAAGAATATAAAGTCTGTGCAAACACATTTTTTTAATAAAGTTATATGATACAATTTATGTTTGTGCTAAAGAATATCAAGTTCAACAAACAATACAATAAAAATTACATATACTTTACATTATCTATGTATTTGTAAAGCCGATTCAACAATTTCATTAATTATCGTAATATCATGATCTAAAATTAAATTTGAACCCTTTGGTGCGCAAAGATATCAAGTTGAGCGCGGTATAAATGTGACCATTTCTCATTTTAACCGAAGCAAAACTTAATAACCCTACTGGAAACGCAATAATTACGAGCGCTCAGTGCGAGATTCGGGAGAAATAAATGAGGACCATTAAGAGACTCGCGTTTAGATATTTCATTCCCCTCAAAGAAGACGTTAGAGGCGCAACGGCACGGCACCGTTGCGGGTTGTTCCCACGGATTTGCTCATAGAATCGCCCATTCTAGCAGTCAATGCATTACCTCCCAGAGGACCACAGATAGCTTATATTATTAAAAAATAAAATCTGTGAAAAGTAACACACGGGCAATTTGGATAATTAAAAACCAAATACGAAAAGAACCGGTCTATTACCTATATTATACCTTAATTGTTTTTATTTTTATCTAAATTTATTTTAAGATATTTTAAACTAAATTATTATTTTTTACATTGTTAATCTACTTATTCTGTATTCGCATGATTTATTTATATAAAAAAAAAATAGACAGTCGACCATACAGTCTACAGGTATGATATTCTTTGATAGCAGAACACCTGACAAATTACCACCGCTGAGAGGCAATCCGCACGTTTGTTTTTGTTGAATTGCGGTTGTATTTTTGTTGGGTGAGACTAATGCTCAATGTAATTAACCATGAGTAACACCACCTCGGCTTAACATCGTTTGTAGGGCGGGGAACAAAACGTCATACGTCTTCTTAACGTGCTCCTGGTAATCACTTTTTATAATTATAATAAGCATATATTATTTTTCTTAATCGTTTTGTGTAAGTAACATCTAAAATATTTGCAATGTAATATCTAACGAATAAAATACGTTTTTTACACCGTAAGTATGCTACATTATTAGATAAAAGTTATATATAATATGTTTTTACTTGATAAGTAACTGGTGTTTAGACAAGAACTCGCTATGAAAAGGTTTCGGTTGGTAATTATTATTTATTAATCGATTTACAGTGATGGACATATTTATAGAAGAACAACATGGTATACATTGTTGAAAAAGAAGCAAAACTTCTTTTTTTAATATACAAACTGTAATGAAAACCAGTACATAATAAAAATATAAAATTAAATGCTTTTAATTTTTTACTGTAATAAAATAATAATATGACTTAATATATTTTTAATTGGTTACCCTGAGAATATTTATTTTTACATTATAAAGATCACTAACACGAGATGTAAATTTCTATATAATGTGCGTATTAATTATATGTTTACCCGTCACGTCGTTAATAAATACCATTTACTTTAAATGCTTTCAAAAAACTTTATTCATATGATAAAGCACAGTCATATCAGTTTTGGTATCTATATAAATACGCACAGTTCTTCACAAAATATATTATAAAGGTGAATTGTTTCATAGAAATGTGCCTATTGCCAATGACTACGTTACACAGTGCAGAAGCGACCTGTTTGCCGCGCAAATAGCGACCCCGAACTATTGACGAATCCTATTTTATTTATATAGGGATGTCAAGAATATCGACATCAACATCGATATTGAAACAATTAAATAAAAATTAGAAAAATTAGAAAAGTCGGCCTCAGTCCGAGACCTTGGTTAAAAAAGTCTCGACTTCAGATATAAGTTTATTCCGACACTCGTCGACGTGTTCCCGAGAAATATTAGCACGGTCGGTGTAAAGAACGTCTACAGTGCTGTCATCCGCATAGCAGTGAATGTTATTGATTTGTAAAATATCATTGACATGCAGAAGAAACAGAGTAGGTGAAAGAACGCACCCTTGTGGAACACCAGAATTGACGAATTTTAAGTCAGTGCATGCACCGACGACAACGACCTTGATCCTCCGATCTGCCAAAAAGCTGGTGATCCACTTGCATAATTTCTCGGGAAGCCCGTATGAAGGAAGCTTCGAGAGAAGCGATTTATGCTATACCCGATCGAAGGCTTTCGCTATATCCAGACTGACTACTATGCCTCCCCCTTGGACTCAACCGCTGTAGCACATCCGTGAGTAAGATAAACTAGAAGATCGCCAGCTGAGCGACCCCGACGAAAGCCGTACTGGCGGTCGCTTATAAGCTGGTGCTCCTCTAGGTACCACAGGAGCTGGCAGTTAATAATGGACTCCATTATCTTGGAGAACAAGGAGGTGATAGCAATAGGCCTATAATTTGTTGGATCAGAGCGATTGCCTTTTTTAGGGATCGGATGCACCAAAGCAGTTTTCCAAGAATTCGGGACTACGCCTAATGTGCAGTCTAGCAGGGAAGGTGTATGATCCTCCACATCTGGGATTCACGTTGGCGAGGTAACCAGTTGTGTCAGATCATATGTCAAGGCAAAATCGACCACAAATCTCCCCGCATGATCGGTGTTACGTGATCCAAGCCATTCAGCGTGGTGGGCGTTGAAATCGCCAAGAATCACGATATCTGCGGATGGGATCTGCTGCAGCACGGAATCTGTAGCCCGTTGGATGTGTTGCTGTAGCTGTGATGGAACTTATAGGCACGCATAGATTCGCTGATGATCATCGCAGTCTACGCGCAGCCAGAGAATGGATAGGTCCCTCCCTTCAAGATAGGCGAGGTGACGAGAGCAGATATCCTCCCTGATGTAAACACACACCCTAGCCCGTGGTACAAAGGAATGTTCCAACTTGTACCCCGGGTAGGAGAGGAATGAGGTGTCCGCCGGAGATGATATCTGGCCTCCAGGGCCTCGGTTATAAAGAGCAAGGCTGGCTTCACCGTCTCAAGATGGAAGTGGACGGCGTTTAAGTTGGAACTCAGTCCCCTTATTTTGCAGAAGTCCACAGCGAGGATGGAAGAGGTTGCCTGAAGATGCCTGCTCCTTTTGCCCCGACCATTTTCGAGTGCAAAAAATCCCCCCCCCCCAGAATTCTAAGGGCAACCTGGGTATCCCTTCTCAGGTGGTGTATGTCCTGAGCATGGATGTCCAGAGAGGGATTGTCCCCGCGATCACAGACGGTACCCTCATGAGGTAGTTTTTTTAAATGCTGCGCACTCATTTTGTTGAGGGGGGGGGAGGGAATTGGTCCTTCGGGACTCTCACATACCGAACGAAATGCGGTAGCGTGGCTACCACTTTACGCCGATTTTAGAGAGAGAGTGGTACTTCCTCGGGCGTGCCGGCCCATTCGGTTACAACATGAAGGTATGCAGCATGGCACTACCACTAGAGTATATAGTTATTCATATTTTTTATTATTATGTTTATTACAGAAACTATGGCTAAAATTATTTTAACCGTATTCCGTTTTCGTGCAGGGCAAATAATAAAGATAATGTAGGCTGGTTTTCTTACTAAATGTAGGAATCTAATAATACAAACTACTACTACTTAAAATCGCAATCAATGAAATTGTATAGATCACTGGTGTTCCTACTCATAACTGAAATGACTTGTTAGTTGCCTTTAGGCGCCAACTCTTCCATGGTACAACTTCTTGCAGGAATCTTTCAGACCTTGCAGCAGATGTTTATGTATAGCCCCTGCACTGGACTCCATGTTCCAGAGATTTAAAATATTTTTGTGGCGGTATTTAGGAAAGTCTCTGAAGGGCCTGCAGTATCAACGTAGTAAATAATCTCGACTGAACTCTTGGTATGACTTCTAGCAAGTGCTGATCGTGCATTGCAGATTCTAAGCGTACACCAGTCACTGCAATCCATATTAAGCATAAGCTAAGAAATAAGATAAAAAACTAAATGTTATCTTGAATACAACTTGCATTAGTGCATGTTAATCTGCAATCATTTACCTCTCTGTGAGGTAAATGACTGCAGACTGATCAGAATATGGACTGGAGTAGCGTGTTGGAATAAGCTACAACCCTTCTACTTAAGAGGAGAGGCGGCTGTCGCCCAGCAGTGAGACATTTACGGGCTGTTACTTGTATATAATAAATGTACCATAACAAATATCAAATAAGAGATTAAATCACATATCGATACTCGTTCATCTCTAACAGTTTGATTCGTGAGGCATGCGTTACATTGGATCACGGTGCGTTAGTTGCAATGGACGTGAGTATTTTTCACAAAAGCTTGAATGTTGGATGGTAATATTTATAAGTAATACAACCATATGTAGAATGTTTGAACTTTCCTACTATATTGATGTACGGTACGAATCAAGAGGCGGTTGACAACTACGTGCTTTTAGTATTAATAAATATTACATGTATTATTAAGATTTTGGATTATCAATTAAAAATAAAGTTAAACGCATTAGCAAAATGTTACTACATTTATTTTCTCCTTCTCAATTAGTTAAAAATTACAAAAAATAGGATATTTCAATCGAGGTTAGTCATTTTTTAACATTTAAAAAGGAAACTTATATTTTCTGTACTAGTAAATGAGGAGACGTTATTCTTGTAACGCAATGTAACTACTAAATCATTATAGGAAGAAGATAAAAAACAAATCTTGACCGTTTATTCTCATTCCAGTTGCGCATCTTAAGAGGAATAGTTTCAAATAATTTAAGCTTACCCCAAATTTATACCAGAATAAGCGTTATTCATGATTGAGATTTCATGTTCTCGTAGAAATATAACTAAGAAATTTATGATATTGAATCAATTAACATTTGGATCATAATCCTTAATTAATTAAAAATTAACAAAAGTAAATAAATATTTATAGGTTATTTTTTGTCAAATAAGAAAGTTCTTCACTTCATAATATACATCAAAAGTAAATGTATTTCTTATGCGTGGTTCTTGCGAGCAGGATGTGCGTGAAATTCGCTCTAAACTAAATTATTCAAAGTGGATCGTACGTGTTTACGATACTCGACAACAATTTAAGGCTGATTCTACACGAGCATGTTTATTTTATTTAGAAATTCAGATGTTACGCGTGAAAATACATACGAAGTATGAAAACATTTGTGTCGTGTTCGCATGTACATAATTTTATATAAGGCATAATAAGAAAGCATCTGTACATTCGTATGATCTTGTTTATATGAGTTGGTATTTATACTTTATTTTCTTATTAAAAATACTTATAAGAAATTTTAAAGCAAATCATGAGATAATTATGTCGAAATTATTAAACTTACTAATAATTAATAATAATTATATAAATTCTATGAAATAATATCAGTTTAGTCTATAATTTGGTTAATATTGCAAGGAATGGTTAAAAAAATTAAATTAATTACTGTATCAGTGCTCTATTATGTATGTGAAATATATGAAATACTTATTGTAATTCGTTATTGTATTCCATTTTATATCAACTTATAAACATTCAAATCGATACTACATCAGTTTCGAATCAATTAATATCGATTCAGATTTATTAAGATCAATTATTAATAATAGGTAGAATAGTTACAGAGAAGGGAAACTAATATAAAAGTGTAAAAAATAAATAGAAGGGTATAATAACGATAAAAATTAAGAAAAACAATCTCATTCAACAAAAGTCAAGCACGTGAATTCAAACCGCTATTACTCGGGCGACAACAGCGCACAACAAAAGGGCTATAACATTTTATAGCCGCAATCGGTGCCAGTAAACCGCGAGATAGTCTCCCGCCAACAATTAAACAGGGCTGATAAAGCAATCCTCGACGACTCCTTTCGTTATAAGGATTGCTGGTCATGATTTTAAGGACATCGATTCTTATCGGATTTCCCGGTATAATCTACTCATTTGTTTAAAACGCTGTTTAAAATTAAAATATTACTTTTTAAAGTGTGAAAAAAAGTAAAAATCATATAACTACGGAGAGGTATGTATGAAATGAAGGCATACATGATAATTGTTAATAAGCTAATTTCTAAGTTCCGTTACAACAGTGTTTAAAAAACTTACTTCGTTTTACACTATTTTTGTCACATATATAACTTCTGATATTTTTATGATCTTGTTTTGCTGTGAGTTTCAATTTTGATCTTGTTCTAAAAATCAGGTTTGTGTTTTAATATTCGAAAAAACATTCTTAAAACTTAATCATTATAAACGCTTAAGTTTGTTATTAACGTTTTATATTGTAACGACTGGATTACATAGAATAATAACCCTTAGTGTCATATAAAGTTTCGCTCAAAATTGAAGCAACTTTAGAATTAATGTGTGCGTAAATGTCACGTAATTACATTCACCGACACGCACACATACGGCCGAATTATGTTACAAGTGAATAAACATTTCCCCTATAAAGCGAGGAAATTAATACTGTTTGAATTTAAATTATAAAATATATTTATTTGCATTTAATTTATTTAATTGCAATATTATTTATTTAATTTTTGTTATTATAAATATCTCATTTTTTGTGTTGCTTTTATTTTATGTATAATTAAAGAAAATTAAAAAATATATTATTATATGAACAGCTAATGTTTTATATCTAATTTAAAAAAGTTATAATATTAATTTTAAATAATAATTAGATTTTTATTGTAATGACGGGAAACGTATTCCACCTATTTAGGAGGAATTGAAATGGCTTTAATCCGCTTGGGCCTACTCACCTTGAGTTATTATTCTATGTTGGATTAGATACATTCTAACTAAAGTCGGACAAATTACTGGAAAATATTTTTCATCCTTAAAAATTCTACACCATCGGAGGTAGATCAGGTGCAGAACCAAAGCTTAACATGTAATCCAAGGCACGGGAGCGTACAGCCTTTTGACCTTAAGATGCTACTGAGAAATTAAAAAATCATTTTTTTCCGATCCGAGCAGGAATTTGAACGAAGGCCCTCGAACTCGGCAAAATTTAACCACTGGACAAATAAGGACATTAATCATATATAATTTTAGTAACAGCATACATAGTATACGCCATTTTAAAAATACAAATAAGAAAATGCAAAAGAACAGAGAAGGGATAAATAAAAAAACACTCAATTATTGTGAAAATAAGTTATACAGGTGATTGAAAATTAAAACCTGTATTTTTTTTAAACCTCGCGACAAGTCAGATCGTCTGTTGGCAAAGCAATTACCATGGCTGTATAATTACAACTTTGGCTTTCAAACGTAGTTATTCGTTGTGCCCGGAAATTATGGTTTTTATGATTGCTACTGATTGTTATTTTACCATATATTAAATTATATTTGTTTCTAAACGATTAATGAAACGACGGTTATATTTATGTTTACCATTAAACCTATTAAAGTTTTATATAAAAATTAAGATTGTGATCTTAATGTAATTTCTTTCAATTAAATAATTCTGTTAATGGATACAACATAGAAAAATATTATTTTAATTTTTGTTGTTACAGTTAGTAATGTAATTATTTTGAAAGTAATAACCTACTGTTATAGATATATTATAAATTGATAATAAAATTGACCTCTACGACGTTTTCTATTGTTTTTATTTTTAAACTAGAACTAACTATTGTAACTTATGTATATTTAAAGAAATTTATTTTTGATGAGAGTATTATGAATAAAGAAAGCAACAATCTTCGCCTATAACTAAAAACCACCGGTAGGATTTTTACGCAAAATGTATATTGATAATATATATTAAGTTCAATAAATTTTTTGGAGAAATCATTCATCAAAAAGATCATTCAAAAAGTCGCAACGTACCTCGTAATCTTGCCTCGTTTATTTAGTTATGTAATATAATTTATGTGTTATAGTTAGTTATATATAGATAACAGAACAAAAGTGACTTTCACTGTTTTAAAATATATGAAAATACAAGTTCTTATATCACACCTTCGATAGCTCAGTTGGTAGAGCGGTGGACTGTAGATAGCCGTTAATAGTAATCCATAGGTCGCTGGTTCAAATCCGGCTCGAAGGATTTCCTTTTTAAATTTTATAATCTTTTTGATTTTATCATCTGGAATAAATTATAATATTCGCGATACATACGATTTTGTGTTATATGTTAAATTGCTATTAAAAAATATATTTATTTGATTATGTATTATGCAAAGTATTGAGTTTGAATAAACTTTATTACTATTTAATGATATTATGTTGATAAACTTTTTTCTGTATGTATTATAATAAGTCAATAAAGATAACACCTACCTATATCTTATTGCCTTTAACGATTGAATATAGGTATGCTTAAAATGATTAAATATAGTCGATTCTTTGACCGAGTACAATTCAATTTTACGCGAATCCCAGAGCGCGTGTCCGTAATTAACAAAGAGATGCATTAAATCAATTACCTTTAATAAATTCGTACAGTGGACGCCATTTACATGATCGGCTAATAACGCTAATTTCGGGTCGGTATTGTCCGTGTAACAAAATTTTATTAAACATTGTCTGAATCCTGGTGTCCCCTTTAATTGTGTATTTAAATGAATTGCTGATATCTATGGTTGTATTGATAACGTTGATTTATGATAAGCATTATTTTTTAAAGGAGTTTTTGTACCAAATAAATTGCCATATTAGCATTTTTCGAATTCAATATCTATTAGGTACCCAATATAGGTAAAACATGCTTTATGTCTAATAAAATTCATATTTATATAATATTATTTCTTACTAATCAAAATCAATACAGGCGGTATGTAATATAATAGTATAATAAATTAAAATTATTTTATTAATTTGGTAGTGAAATAAAATTATTACAATTTGTTAATTAAATGACTACGAAAGGATTTTGATATAATTTCCAATATTAAACATATCTGGCTATATTTGTTTCTCTTACTTTATAATATAATTTTATTTTTCGATGATTTGAATAATTATAATGCATAGTTTAATTTTGTTGTATAATCCCTTCCTTTATCAATTATTTGGAACGTAAATATCAATTTTGACTTCCGGCATTGTAGATATACATTACGTTTTTTAAACGTATGTTTGTTTTAGGCCATGATAAAAAACTTATAAATACTAAAAGTGACATTAAAAATTGGTTAAGTATTTTTTGTGGATTCTCCGAATAAGCCTTTAATTAATAGTTTTATAGCAATACAAATAAACTAACATAATACGAAATAAATATATCCTTTTATTATTATCTACTCAACGTTACAATTAACGGAGTCGATTGAGCGACAAATCCTTTCTACCCGTGTTTTCCTACAAGTTTTCCTAATGGGTGACTTTCACGCTCAGTCTTCTAAAGCGGCACGCACCCCCTTAGTGACACGGATTTCCAATAGAATTACTTCATTTACAAGGGGCTCGTTCAGGTTATTGTGTACCCCTAATTAGACGAGCATAAAATAAATACACACAATTGGTTTTGTAATTAATATTGTTTTAATTATTTACTTTTTATTATATAATACTTACTTTAATGTTTTGGTTATTTCTATAAATTTTATTATGTTTGTTTATTTCAGCTCTTTATATTATATATTAATTTTAAATAAATTTTATTAGTATATATTAATGTATAATAAAGTAATAACTGCGTAACATTTTACTAGGATAGAGGTTTTATAACACGAATGAAGCCCGGGATAACTATTAAGCAATAATAAAAGTAGAGAATGCTTTATAAAAAAGTTATCAGAAATTTAATAGCATTCCCGACTAGTAGGCACGGCCAGTGACTTTGATATTTTCGGCGGCATTAATTAAAAAATTATAAAGCTTCCCCTCTCCTCCCACGCGCTATTGTTCGACCCCCACAAAGCATTTATATCGGGGAAAAAGATAAATATGCGAGACGCAGGTAATTGCGCTCGCTTTTATTGAGCTGTTGTTTGATTTCAAAGGCTTTTATTGTATCACAATGCAGACTATATGGTAGTGTTTGCACTTTTACGCCCTATATAGCTTTCATAAAGGATGTAAAAATATTTATTTTTCTTCTAAAGTACCTGTGATCCTGATACTCGTACATTGACATTACGAGAAAAAGTAAGAACAAAAAAAGACGAAAATTTTTTTAGTATCGTAGGAAGAATTATTTTAAAAATCTCTGAGCTCCAATAATATTAAATCATATTATGAGGGAAGGTGGTTGCGATTTTCTGCAACAATGGATCCCAGGATAGGCCGCGGTAATTATGATTGAGCGGGAAATGGATAAAAATAAAGGCGGTATTGTCTCAATCGTAATTAGGGTTTGTGGTCCCTTCGGGGCTCGGGTTGCAAGTCACAGAACCTAACACGGATTTCATATTTCGATAATCTGTAAATATGACGTTGTAGAACGGAATTATAAACATATATATGCTTACAATTGTCTTTATTTCATTTAAGAATAGTATTTGTACATTAAATTTATTTGAGAATAAAATTAACAAATTTACTTTTTTGTAAATTTTGTTTTGCTCTTAATTATTTCTAAGTATATATTTAGTTATTTAACTTTGCATAAATATAAGAACAAAACATTCATAACCTTAAATTTCCTATCAGATATGCCAAAATAAATTACCATCTCAAGTCTCATCGTCGTAATGACATTCAAGGAGCAATTATGAATATTTATACGGCGGCGACACTCTAGGTTAGCGGCTTAACGCTAATTCAGACAGACAAACCTACGCTTGACAGTTTATGTTACGTTCATATATTATAGAGAATTTATCATTGGATAATTTCATATTTTAAATACACATGATTAAAATTACCTTATTATAAGATATCTAGTCGGTTTGATAATCTAATATTGTTAGTATTTGAACCAGTTAACGATTTTTATAAACATTTGACGCAGTTATGTTGTGTTACTTGTAGACATGTTTTGTTTAATGATGCCCAATGACAGCGGATAAAACTTTAACTCTACTAATTCAATCCAACTTGAAACTTCGATCCTCGTTGCTACTGAGATAAAACCATAATTAAGAGCCTTCTCGATCGATTAAGTTAAGCCGAGTTTAAATAGACATTAACTCCACGCGAAAGGTTTACTCCGCCGTGAAATGGCATTAGGTTTTCGCGCGTTTTATGCCTTAGACGAGACGAGTCGCTAAGAAAAGGGGATTTTATGGGAGATTGACTTAATTAGGCCTTCGTAAATTAGTGAAAGTATTTTTAATAGATACGCCTTTAAAGGATTTATTTGATATTATTTTGCTTACAAGATAACTTAATCAATATTGACGAATTGTGATATCACTGAAATATGATTAGGTATATGGATTAAATATGTATCAATTTGGGACGAATGTCAATATTAAAAATGTGCAATGCAAGTGAAATAATGTAATTGTTTTATAAGAGATATCATATTATTGATTATATTTTTTAACTTAGTAAGTATGTTCGAAATTCGATATCTGAAGCTGACAACTGATTTAACATTTAGTTACCACCGCAAAAACCATCGTGTCTTAAAAATATGCGTAACGTGTTCCTGTAGTGAAGATGTCAGACGATAGTATAGAAACGTTATGTTATGCTATATCGAAATTCAAAGCGTTACGTAGTGTGTTCGCAGCGACGCGACTATTACTTGTAACGCAACACTCAAAGGGATTCGTCAAAAACCGACAAAGGGGTGAAGCACGCGTAACTCGAAGCGAACAACTCGGTTCTCTGTACTGATTGTACGAATGGTCATATAATCACGTGTTTACAACATGTTGCATTACATTTAAATGATACAGGTCAGCTGCCACCGTAAGAGAGTAAAAAATAAAAGGGAGTAAAACTGAATAATTATTTTCAGATATTATGATTTATATACCTTGTACTATGTACCTTGTGTATTCGACGATACAAATAATTTAGTCGCTTAAGATTATCATTCATTTTTCCTATTATAAATGTAAATAAGTATTAAATGCGATGTAAATAAGTTGCTTTTATTGTATTTTGTTATAAAAAGCTCATTAGTATTTAATTTAAAAATAAACAAAATAAATACAAAGAGCAGAAAATGCGCCGCTCTTTATAAAGCTACCGTAAGTCTATGTCAGTAAATATATTTCACACAATTCAACTGTTTTTTAATAAATTAAAAAAAAGAAAAAGCTGCAGCGGAAATGGAATTCGTGATTGCATATATTTATAGAATGATTGTCTGTTAAATAGTCTTGGTCGATTAAAAAACCCGCAAAGGCTGCTATAAAAACTCGTATCATTCGTGAAGATCTCGTAACAACGTATTTATAGAAGAGTGCCGCGTATATTAAATGCGTTTCATGCCAAACAGCAGTTAGAATGACTGTAATAATTAAATCAGGCATTCTTCCTAACTCAGGGATAAATATTTTAGTGGTGGCTACGACAAGGCAATTCCGTTTGTAGTACTACCCTTTTATTTAACGCCAAGCATGTGACGATTAGCAAGGTATCGATAAATTGTGAAATGAATATCTCGTTTTCTACTTTTATAATTAAAATACTGTTTTAAAACGGTAATGAATTTTATTTTTCGAGATAAAAATATATAAAACTCAATATATCGAGTTTATTCTTAAATCGAGTGATTTCTATGTGATAGGTAAGTGAAAAGACACATAAATAAACTGTATTTTACGTCATAATAATAATTATTCCGTCATGACTTTGACGGAATAATTATCTATATTAGTTTTGCTCGGTCGCCAGAGACGCGATGAACAGGCATCGGTGGAAGCAGATAATCCACACTAGGTGTACACCATCCATATCCGTCGATGACCACGATCCTCAGCCATGAGGGAGCGACCAGAGAGAGAGAGAGAGAATAATTATTCAGTGTCTTCAACAACCTCGTACCACAAGCTATGCTTTTTACTTATTTTTGCTTTTTAAGCTTCATTATACGATCACACGTGAAACTCAAAATTTAAGCGACGAATGTTTCTGTTATTGAATTTGATTTGGATAATGTATATACAATAATAAAATAAAAGTGAGGAAACTCGATGTTCTTCTGACGATTTGAAACGTATAAGTGATTGGTTGGTTTCTTAATCTATATAAAATGGAATAACGATATTCTAGATTTTTCAGTAGACAATATATGTCATAATTTGGCAAAAGTTTGCAGAAAGTGTCCACAAAATATCGAAATATTCTTTCTTATTATATCGAAACAATTGTATCAATAAGCCAAATCTTATACAAAGCAACAACATTAATAAACAAACTTGCCTTTTTATCATACATTCTTTTGAAACGGTTCACTCATTGAACTATGTCAATGGAAATACTTTATTGTATACTTATATGTCGACAATGTCGACAATCGATAGTTTCGCGTGTCATTCACTATAACCAGTCTCGCGTGACGCTTGTTTCCGTACAATGTTATGAATTGGCGTCGACGTAAATGTTGTTCGAAATGTCAGTTTGACCTTATGCTAAGTGTTGGGCCCTGCTGAATTATTTGGCAAGCTCATGTTTGATCTTTGGAGTGCCCTTTACTATGATTGCTGTCAATTTGGCGCGTAAATATTTTATACATATTCAACGATAGGGTTTTCGAAGGCTCATTATGTATCACGCTATGTCATTTGGAGCTTATATTTATTTCAAAACACGAAATATACGTTGAACTAGCTGTTTGGGATTTGTTAAGTGGTCGAGAGCTATTAAAACCTTATTTAAAAAATAGTAAACCTCCAGAAACATTATACATATTAGAAGTCAATTTAGTGTTATGCACAGTAAATAAAAATAAATTTAAATCAGCAGTTATTTTATTTAAAAACCATTATGTAAATACAAATGATATAATATATTTTGTGTTCTTCGTATGCTATCCTGTACTATATTGTAAAAAAGAGTGATCAAAGTAGGCATTTTCGGGTATTATTTTAAACAACATTAAATTTTCATGTACACATTTCAAAATGGAATTGCATGTGGACATTTCAAAAAGTTTCCCTTCTAAAAGACCTAAGCAGTGCAGGATGACGGGCCGGAAACCCGCTTATCGCGATGCGACAATACTATTCAAATTAGGTACCGGTATCCTTAAAGCAAATGATACTTTAGATATTTTAACGTCCAATGATTTCTGTAATAGTAATGAACTCTTTTAATGTCTAAGTCAAGACGTAATGTATTACTTTATAGAGGTAAATATCTATATGAGGTTGGATAGAAATCAAAGCAACATGATATGTTAGGCTGCTTACGAAGTCCCCGTTACAAATTTAAGTATATATTATCATATGGATTTATTTTTACATATATATGTCTAAGTGGCAATGCACATATTATTTGAACAAACAGCAATATTTAGTATTGTGGTGTTCTGGTTTGAAGGGTGAGTGAGCCAGTGTAACTATAGGCATAAGAGACATAAAACATACCCACCAAGGCTTGAGGCGCATTGGCGATGTACACATTGTTTAATAAAATAATAAATAATAATAATAATCTTTATTGCCTCTTATAAAAAAAACAGTTTTAAAATTTTTACATATACTATAGGTTTTAGAAAAAACACAAAACTTATAAAACTGACTTCTGAACTAGGAGAGCACCTGTATTTCAAAAGCCAGTGCCCTCGCAAAATGGGTAAACATTACATAACAGTGACGAATACTTTAATCTTTATACATTTAACAATATAGATTGTTTAATGAAATTAAGAAAAGAAAAACCAAAATAATAAGTAATCAAGAGTAAAATATGTGTATGTGTTTGTGTGTGTGTGTATGTGTGCGCGCGCGTGTGTTGGTGGATGGGCGAATGAGTGAGTTGACTGAGTGCGTGCGTGTACATGTATGTGAGTTCCTGGCGTATGTATGCAAATACAAATCCGTGTGTTCGTATATACATGTGTGGAAGTTTAATCGTGTGTTTTGTGATCATCAAGTTCGTTATTCCATTATAAGGTCCTCTGTATTGCGGTAATCCTATTTAAGGAGAAATATTTTTAAGAGAAATTTGCATGTGTGCCTTTTTACTGAAAATATGTCAAGTCTCTTATTTATATTGTTATATAGGGTTTTCCATTAAGGGCGCTTGCTCGTGCAGAACTTCCATCGTAGCGTGTGCTGTGTGGCACGTAGCGCCGTCCTGTTGAAACCACATGTTGTCCAGATCCATATTCTCGATTTCAGGCCAAAAGAAGTTGGTTATCATCGACCGGTATCGCTCACCATTGACGGTGACGGCCACACCATTATCGTTTTCGAAAAAATATGGACCAATCACGCCTCCGGCCCAAAATCCGCACCAAACAGTCACTTTCTGCGGGTGCATTGCCACTTGGTGAACCTCGTGTGGATTGGTCTCGTCCCAAATACGGCAATTTTGCTTGTTGACATAGCCATTCATCCAAAAATGCGCCTCGTCGCTGAAGATGATTTTTTTGCCAAAATCGGCGTCAACTTCCAACTGCTCTAATGCCCAGTCAGCGAACACACGGCGCTGTCTATGGTCATTAACCTTGAGTTCTTGGGTCAGCTGGATCTTGTACGGGTGCAGGCTCAAGTCACAACGCAAAATTCGCCAAGTTGTCGTCTGCGAAAGGCCGAGTTCCTGTGCGCGACGCGGAATTGACTGCCGCGGGTTTTCGAGGACACTGTCGCGCACAGCGGCGATATTCTCGGCAGATCTCGCGTTACGTTGACGCACGGGAACCGGCTGATTGTTAACTGACCCGGTTGACTCGAATTTGTCCACCAATCGACGGATAGTCGACTCGGCAGGACGATCATCGCGACCGTAAAACGGGCGAAGTGCGCGGAACGTTGCTCGAACTGAAGACCCATTTTCATAAAACAATTTTATGATTTGCACGTGCTGCTCGACACTGTAGCCTGCCATGGTGGTTTGGGAGGACGGAATGAATATAACACACTGCATTTGACAGCTGTCACTCAAACAACATGGCCGCAATCAGCTGTCAAAGTTCAAGCGTCCCTATTGGAAAACCCCTTACAACTTTGAGCTCTTGCCATCGTACTGTCTGTTTGCAAATGAGGTTTTATGCGACTCTAAAGGAAATATCTTGTATTTAAGTCGGCCAGCAGGTGGAGAGAGGGGTCTATTTGAGTGTTTTCGAAGCACGGCATGAAAAACAAAGAGCTGCCTAACTGTAAGAACTTCAGTCTCCGCATATAAAAGTTTTGTAGAATACCTTCTGGGTCGGCAAAGCATGACCTTTAGGACTGCCCTCTGCGCACGCTCCAGTCGAATGACATCACGACTAGTAGATCCTCCCCAGATCGGTATGCAACAAGATAAAACCGATTGGCATAGTGCCAAGTATACCTTTTTAGGAGTGTCTTTATCGGCAGATTTACGTAGTTTTTTGAAGATGTAAATTAGTTTGCGAGTTCTACCTGAGAGTACGTCGATATGTTTATGCCAGTTTAGTTTTTGGTCTATATAAACACCGAGATATTTAAACTCAGAAACCTTAGATATTGTCAGACAGTTGCAGATAGCGCTAAAAGAACACGAACATGTGTGAGCTTTAAGAGTGTAGGACAGTGGGGGGCATTGGTTTGATCTGATGACAAACGGTAGATAAACGGACTTAGTAATGTTAAGCGTAAGTAAGTTGCTGGTCAGCCATCGCATTACAGATGATAGGGCTAGCTCAGCATTACGATAGCAATCTGCCCAGTCGTTACCATCAATAATCAGTGCTGTATCATCGGCATAGGTGATGATCTTACAATGGTTTAGTGGAAGATTTGCATTTATTTACATTAAAGCCTTAAATAAATACAAATAAAAATTGAAAATAGTTACTGTACAAATCGTGGTATGGTGGCAAGAATGCTAGCAGCATTCACCTTTGAATCGAATATTTCATACATCGCCAATGTCTATGGTAATGACCATAGACCACTTACTGCCAGATTCCCGTTTGTTAAAAACCTATTTCATAAAGTAAAGTTTAAATATAAAATATAAAACAGAGTACCATCAATAATTTACTCCTGTTGATCTTTACATTATTATAGTTTGCAATAGAATCATTCGTAATCCTATTAAGCATCCCTTTTATCGATAAACTAATCAATACAACAACTAATAATATTTTATTGGCACGGTAATCTCGAATACATTATAAAATATAGAAATATTAATATAACTTATTTAATCAATAAGTCATGAAACACTTCATTATAAAAATAGTATTTATAGAAAAATTTACATTTCTGTGACGATTCAATTAATAAATATTAACATAGTCTGTTAACAGTCGCGTAACGCTAATGAAACGAGAGTATCAAGTTGTACAGACAATTAATTAAACAAAAACCCCATTAACATATCAAAATAATAATTATTAACAAAATTAATGAATGATTTTTAGTATTTAATATATTTATCTTTCCGATTCTGTGGTAGATTTTTGAGAATCAAGCGAGAGTGCTAACAGTGCAAACTTCAAATAATTTCAATAATTTTACACTATTCAATATCTAATTTTATGTGTTATCTCTAATGTTTTGTCGATAAAGTAATTTCTCGATAATTTAAATTGTCATTAACTAACAAATCTTTAAACCGTGGTCTCTGGTATGTAATGTTTACTACAAAAAAATCATGCTAATTAGTTAAATACTTATTAGGAGTAATTTAATGAACCTTACTACGCTGAGTCGCTTCAGTTCAATTGTAATGATACGAGAGCTAGCAACGTTTTCGAGTAAGAAGGTCAGCTGGTTTTTATACATTTCACTTCTTATCGAACCTTGGTGGGGATCTCCACCTATACGCATTCCAGTAGTGCAGGTGCAAAGTTCGTATTTTGGAATCATTTTAGGTCGATTTTTTTATTTAATATAATTTTTTGTATCGTAAAAACTTTGACCGAAAGAGCCGTTTCCGAGATACGCGAAATAAAATATACAAGCTACAGCTCGTTCAATATTATAAGATTCAGTGGAATTGTGTATATACTGAATTTGTCTATACATACACAAAAAACCTTTCAAATAACACGGTTCTAGAACTTAAGTTGTTAAAACGTTGAAGTGCAAAAAGAGTATCCTTCGAGCCGGATTTGAACCAGCGACCTATGGATTACTACTAACGGCTATCTACAGTCCACCGCTCTACCAACTGAGCTATCGAAGGTATATAAATATTGACTAAATTAAGTTTCATTTTTTTAAGTATTTAATATAATTAATTACATAATATCTCGTATGCTTAGCGACAACGTAATCATTTAGATATTACTTTCACCGAAATATTACTGTAGTCAGGTTTTCTGATAATGCTAAATTAGATATAGAATAGTATAATTGATGATTTGAAAATAACTTGATCAGGAGATATTAATTATTTAGTGTAACTAATTACAGGCACAAGGGACATACATCTTAGTCCCCAAGGTTGGTGGCGCATTGGCGATATGTGGAATGGTTAATATTTCTCACATCGCCAATGTCTAAGGGTGGTTGGTGGTGACTACATACCATAAATTCAAAATAAGTATTGCATGTATTTTTTTTCATTTATTTTTGCTACTGGAAAACTAGATCAAGGGTCTTTTCTAAAAAGGACATAGCTGAGTCTGGTAGCTGGAGAGGTATACCATATACTGTTCTCGAAGGTGCTCTGTAGAATTATCCTGGACAGACTGTCAAAGGCTGTTGATCAATTTTTGCGGGTAAGCCCGCTGGCGTCTCCATGAACCGTTCGTGCATTGACCAGATCAACACATAACTTATAAATTAGAACAGGTATCAGAATGGCTAATGAAGATATTTCTTACCGATGTCGATTTCAAAAAAGACCACACTGAGTTGGCCAAGCATCTAGTCCAGACTTTTGCATATTGGTCTTCTTCAGAAAATAGTAGATATAAAAAGGTTTATCCTAAAGATTTTATACACGACCGACTCATCTCTAAAACCATAAGTTTGCACGCAGATGTACAATAAAGTTGTAACCTCTCACTTCTGGTTTTGGTGGTAGTGATAAACGACATACACTGTTTATATAAGGGCAAGCGCTGCGAATTGGGCAAGAAAATTCTTTAATAATGCGTTTTAAAAATGTTCGTTGGTAAATACTTCGATGTAATTTAAAAAAATCCTTCGAGCCGGATTTGAACCAGCGACCTATGGATTACTATTAATGGCTATCTACAGTCCACCGCTCTACCAACTGAGCTATCGAAGGTATATAAATATTAACGAAATTAAGTTTCAATTTTTTTATTCAAATGAAATAATCAATTACATAATATCTTTATCAGTTACATAATATCTCATATGTCCAGCGACAACGTAATCGTTTAAATATTACTTTCATTGATACGTTACTTTAGTCAGGTTTTCTGATAATGCTATGTTTTTATGGTATTATTAGGCAGACTGGCAAAATGGACTACCTGATGTGAAGTGGACACCCATAGACATAAGACATTGGCGATGTAAGGAAATATTAACAATTCCTTACATCGCCAATGCGCGACTAACCTTGGGGACGAAGATGTTATGTCTTTTGTGCCTGTAGTTACACTGGCTTACTCACCCTTCAAACAGAAACGCAACAATATTATATATTACGGTTCAACGACAGATTATCTGATGAGTGTCCCTTAGAAAATAGTAGATATATTAAGATTTAGATTCATCTTCAAGACTTTTGCATATGGAGTAACTATACACGACACACTCATCTCTCGTCTCTCTTCCACTCGTCTGTACGTCAAAGCTGTATTGTCTCTCTTTTGCTTTTCGTCGTGGTTTTAAATAATGGCAAGCGATGGTGCATAAAATGGAAGTTATCCGACAACTTGTTTTTCTTGTATATAATTAGTAATCGGTACCTGTGATTGTTGATGTTAAATATGGAATAATAATCATCGTAAATTATCGTCTTTACTATTTGAAACAGGATATAAACTATAACAGCACAAAGTTACATTAAAATCTTTTCATTGATTTCCCTGTGATTCGTGCAAAAACTGAGTATGTCTGACTATACATATATGGACAAGAAACTTCTTTAATAATGCGACTTAAGAATTTTCGTTGGTAAATACTTTGTTGTAATTAAAAAAATCCTTCGAGCCGGATTTGAACCAGCGACCTATGGATTACTATTAATGGCTATCTACAGTCCACCGCTCTACCAACTGAGCTATCGAAGGTATATGAAACTAGGCGAAACTAAGTATCAACATTTTTTTTAATGCATAAATGATCTGATGTATTCAGTTACACAATATCTCGTTTGACCAGAAAACGCAAGAATTTAGTTTTGTCGAAACATAAATTTATATATAATATTAAATTTATTTGGCGACATCTCATAACGATAATTATAAATATTTTAATATAGAACGATGTTTTAATTACGTATCTAATTTTTAAATTATAATTCTGCATAAAACATGCCAGAGTTACCAATTTAATTATAAATTATATAAATATTAAGTGAAAAAGTTTATAGGTATAATAAGTTTCTTTATAAACATATAAAAATATATTTATTCCTTGTTATGATTTATTTTTGAGTTCATTTTATTTGATTTTCCAAATGTATCTATTGAGCAGTAATTAATAATATATATCTGAATTATTTATTATTTTAATTTCGAAAAGTATTAAGCGCCTAAGCTGTAACGGTTATGAATATGAACGAGGTAGTTTCTGCATCTCGCACTCAATGCAACGTGCACCGTCTAACCCGAATATATACTTACATTAACATATTAATTGGGAATCGCTGCAGGTTAGCGTAGTAAGCTGATTTGCTTCCAGGGAATGTCTGTAACGGATTATAATTGAAATGCGCATCAAATCATTCATGTTATTATGTAATCTAAAAGAAACCAAAGTAATTATTGTCGTTGATTCAACATCGCAAAAGTGCTAAAAGGCTTAAAAAATATTATATAACTCTCAATAAAGACAAAAAATATATAATATCATAGAATGTATAATTTACATATTTTTTTTTATATAATAGGTAGGCGGGCGAATGTTTCACTTGGTGGTAAGTGTGAGTGAGATGGTAAGTAGAAAAAAATAATTCGTAAATCACGAATATTTACTGTAAACTTCTTCGTGGCTTGGGCAAACAATTAATATAATATTGACTACTTCATGTTCAATATCAAATATAATCCGACATCTATACGCAGATATTTTTCATAATAATAATTATTTATAGTATTTAAATTGTCACATATCAGACAAACATATTATGTTAAAGATACAAACATATCATATTATTTGTATATCACGGACACTGGACAATAGTGCAATTAATTACTATTGATTCAAGTGTGACGTATGAGATTCATTGTTCAAATTTTGTCATATAAATAAAATTTTAGTCGTTGTTCTAGTGGTATAACAAATATATAGATATGGTTGTAAAATGGTTTGATGAATTATTCAAAAAAATGGGTCGATAAAAATAACCAATTAAAAATTATTGAGTTCTCATTAGCAAGTTGGTATTAAATAGTGTTAATACTCTCCAGAGCTTCAAAAACACGAGTTTTTGGGTGTTTTTTTTATTGAAAATCCTCATGAATTGTCTCTGGAAGTGTCGGATAGCCGTCTCATTGGATATTGGGGAGAGCACTTATGTTTGCGCATACACTTGCTCACTATATAATCTCTGTTGCAGTTAACTCCGTTAATAACGCCGGTCTACCCCAATTGATAATAATCTTTATTTCAGCCAAAATAGCGTAATGTCAATCATAAATGTGCTTAAAATTTCATATTCTATTACTTCATTTACATACTTTCGACCAAGGGTTGAAAGCGTTATCTATTTTACTGCACGCACTTTTAGGATGCTATAGATGTTCCTTCCTACCATCGATTTGGCTCTTTTTTTCATGAGGCAGTAGGTGCATAAGCATCATAGAATCATTGTTATAGTGTAAATATGATCTACTAATTTCCACTCGCGGTTTCGCCCGCGGGTAGTAAGTGGTGCAGGCATTTGGTGCCTTATGTCGTTTTCTTTATCTAATTTTACATCATTAAAATCTATGAAATTTGAATTGAATCTATAAAAAATATACTTAGATTTAAAAGTGTAACAAACAAATAAACAAAGTAAATTTCGAATTTATAAAATTAGTTAGGATTTTTAAAGACGTCATATTATTGCTTTCTTATATCAGACTAACTTTAGACAATAAAATACGATTAAATAATCTAACTTAGTATGTACATACATTCTCGCGTAATGTAGAACGCACCTTTCACTTTTTCTTACATAATAAGTATAACATGTTGCCACAAATGGCACTAACTCCTGAGCCTTCGATAGCTCAGTTGGTAGAGCGGTGGACTGTAGCTGATATGACGGTAATCCATAGGTCGCTGGTTCAAATCCGGCTCGAAGGATTTTTTATGGAGAAAAAAACATCTCCAAAATAATCGAATATAAATCAAATCGTACAAATTTGTTTTTATTTAAAGAATATCATATATAGCGATAAGGAATAATTATAATACATTTTGACACGTATCGACGTATTCAGTTTTATTATCTACCGAAACGCACGCAACTAAATTGTACAGACGGTATTGTCTGTCAGTAAGTTACGCGACAGTTTCTAAACAATAATAGCAGTGGGAACGAAACTATTTAGCGAAGTTTGCTCCGTCAATAGAGGCGCCACCTCGGCGGGAAATAATTCATTTAACAAGAGTTAACTCGCGAAGTCTGTGCGAATCTCGAGGGTGTTACGTCTACTGACATTGTTGAATATGCTCATTTAGTCTTGTATTTAAGCAGTGCATAAATTAACACTATAAACTATTATTCTTCTTGTTCTTCCGTTTTTTTCTTTTTAATTTTTCATTGTTTCTATGACGGACTATGGTCTATTCAATAAATCTAATCTTGTTTCTTCAACTAACTAGATTCTGGATTCATAAGCTTAAAATTGGATTTAAGAAATTTGAAAAAAATAAATACACTTTAAATAAGTTGTTGTTATTCTTTAAAAATGTTTAATTTCGTAAAAATTTCGGTTATAAAAGTAAGTAATTAACATTAGCAAATAATATACCTACTTCAAAAGCCTAATTTATCGTGCTTAAATTAAATGTTGCTACATTCATATAGTAAGAAATAAATATCATAAGTTTGGATATTATTACTTAAAATATTATAAACAAGTGAATACAGTTATCAGGTTTCTATTCATATTTACCCGTCACAAGCCGCGCGACTCGGCTATGAGTAAACCCGCCCTGACATACACTTAATTACATAGATTACAAGCTGACATTTTCGTTTGCAGCGATTTAAACTTGACTGCTATGGATTAACCATATCGTTGCAAAGAATAAAATGCTTTTGTATTACGTAAAATATTATTTTATATTCTATTTATATGTTATGTTTGTAATATTATAGCATTATGAATCTACATAAGTTTAATTACAACTTCATATTAATGATCTTCCCTTCTCTCACTCTTTCTCAGTATTCCTTCACTTTCATAATCTGATAGAATGGCAAATCCGATTCGACAAAAAACGTAATCGCTTTTTAAATTTGTTTGAATCTAGAACCGTGAGATAGCTTGCCTTATAGCTAGCTAGACTAGACGATCGAGGCAGTCAATATACTGTATGTTTAATAATATGTGTATATATAACGATTCAAAGAGATAATGTTAGCGTCGCCATCTTGGGTACGATACCGCAGGACAATAAGTACTTTTTTTATTTTTAGAGTTTGTTCTAATGTTTTATTCTATTTTGTTTTGTAAAGCTTCTGAATTTTGATTAATGCCAGTGAATATGCTTAATTATATTTGTCAAATGATTATCCAAATTAAAATTCGTAATTAAATTATTTTTTAAGGTCGAAAGTATACCTGTAATTCTTTATTCATAACTCAAGCTGCCCAAGGAAAGCGAAATGAATATATTCATGTCAGTTTTTATGACAAAGAACTGTCATAACTCATATTAATCAAAGTCTGAGTGACTAGTCATAAGAACATGTCAGGGCTTTTTAATTATAACTGCGGTAATGATCATTTTTCATTCTTAATTGCCATTTTCATGTGGCACATTTACATTTTGGACAATCATCATTATTAAAGTAAACAATGGAACGGAGCTCGGTATAAAGAGGTGAGTTATTTCTGGGTAGTTTTATGGCCGTACCGTACAATAGTTCCATAGTTGGAAACAGCAATAAAACGAATTGTGGCAATTCGACGCGTTGATTTTCATACATGAATATTCGTTGCTATTTGGCATTCACACCGCAGCTGTATCTAAACACCGAGAGTGCAATAAAACTAAGCACACGACAATCCGACGAACGATAAAACTCGAGAGATCTCAGAGTTTCGTTGCTGTTTGGTAGTCGAGCTTTGTGACGTCACTTCGCTTTCATATCACGAGCCTAAACCCCGCTTACGATAGGTACGCATCGTGTCATGCGACGCTGTGCCGCCAGAGGTATCTTTAGAGATGATCATTGTTGTATCGATAACTATGTATCATTCATATATTTATTGGAATTTGTCAGAGTTTGGTATTACAACCCATGTTACATTATTAGGTACAATGTATGCAGCCTAATTTGAACTTAATAAAAACATAATTTATAACATTTTTTTTTTATTTATAATTAATCATCATTACAAATTTATGACTTATGTTCTTTACATATGCTTAAAAGATTTACGAGCGGATGCTCGATCTTTGCAACGGACGGACATAAGGCGTTAAATAATAATAGATTTTTTTTCAATTAATATTCCAGATGTATTAAGAATAATTAATGAAATTAATCTTTTTTAATTAAGTCGGTTCCATTAATGTTGTGTGTTTATTAGTAATATCTATGTGGATCCTTGTAGTCTGAAATAAATGTTTATTATTTTATTGATAATATAATCAGTGATTAACAATTCTTACAGTACCACTTACATATATAGGCATTGATGATCACAGGTCGTCCATTTTGCTCGTCTACCTTCGTATATTAAATAGAAAATATACAAAAATGCATTCAACAATAATGGCCAAATTATAATTGAAATTTAATTACTGTACATTGTTTGGATAAATAGAAATAAGATGTGAGTAATTGCAAAATAAGTAAATCACGAGTTTTTCTCGCTTCAATATAATCGTTTTTTTTTTAACTAAAAGCATCGATATCGTTGGATTTAAAATGTTGGTCCTCCCGAGAGTTATACACACCGAAGGAGCCCCATAGAACAACACCACCTGACACCATTATGCTATTATAATATTTCGCCGCTGATGTCTTCTTGACGACGCAGTGAATACCAAATTCATATAGGCGGTACTCCCTGAAGCCCTGGGTTTGATTTCGTTTGTAAAATTTATTGACGATTGTATTGGCTTTTGATATTGCCTGTTTACCTAATGACGTTGTAAACTTTCTTTATAGGGATATTATTTAAATGTGAAAACAAATTTTGAAGGTCTCGTAAACAAGCATGTGTCCTAAAAGAATAAATTATAGATTTTTTGTTGTGTTTTTGTAACATTCAACAATAATATTGAATAGAATATTATTCCAAAAAAAAATGTTTGTTGTACGTATATTGATTAAAAGAATAATTTCTTATTATGTAATTTTATACTTAATTTTGAATACAAACATTGTTGCAAGTAATATATTACAATTTATTGACAATTATGTCATTCAAATCTGTATGTAATTACATATTTATTCTACATTAGGAAATCGCAACATGAGCGATATCCATGCAAATGTAACAAAGCATTTTTTTATTATGAGGGTTCGAATCCTACGAGTTTTTGTTTAAAATTGCATTTTTATATTTGGAACGCGGCCGACATGGCGGGTGACAAATACGCGCGTCGCCCTCATGAATGACAATTGAAGAGATGTTTTTATAAAGACGGGCCGATTTTTACATTTATGCTAAAGAAATTGTGCCCATAAAAATTGTGTTGGAATGATGACTACGATTTTTCACTGTCGACGAAATGCGATTTTATGAGGCAATTGTGTACCGATGATAAAGGAGGTGCGATAGCTTTGACGTCCGATGATTAAAACATTTAAAAAGAGATTTTATATAAAAAAAATAGAATTTTTACAAGCTGTTTTACCAGATACCTTTGATTCATATACTATATGCTTATGCTTAAATATGTCGATAGCTATAGCTTGTGTATTCAGGTCGATCAAAGTAACATTAAGCTTATTTCATTGAGTAAGCAATATTCAGACAACGCGCAGTGATTCCAGGAATGCGCCTATATGTTCAT
This sequence comes from Nymphalis polychloros, assembly GCA_905220585.2. NCBI lineage: Eukaryota > Metazoa > Arthropoda > Insecta > Lepidoptera > Nymphalidae > Nymphalis > Nymphalis polychloros. Next base: position 6,340,706 of record HG992245.1, on the reverse strand, counting down.
GTTGATACGAACTGCCGAGCACAATTTATATAATATATATATATTATTTATTTACATATCTTTTTTTAACTTTTATATATTTTATTGAAATTTAAAAAAGTATGAAATGCAATGTCTATAATTTTTCTATAGATTATATTTCGTCTTAAGGCGTTGATTACAATCAGCATTTGAATTATAATAATTTAGAGTTATTTTAATATTTTTATCCACTTAACTGTGCTCTAAAAATATTAACATACTTTATATCAATATCTCTATTTAAAATATTGATTTACAAAAGGCTTATGTAGTAAAAATAAGAAATATTTGTTTTTATTTATAAATATTAAATTAACTTCCCGACTGTACCTAGTCTATCCCTAAACCCCAGTGGATATATTTGATTAACCTGACTAGACAGGCTTCATTGATTTACCGTTTGGCATCTACTTTAATCCATGGCTAATGGCTATCTGGTTTCGTGAGGTATAAATAGAGTTTGCTATATTAATATCTATACTATTATAGATGACATACAAGTAACGATATTTTAGACGATAATATAAATTCGATATGAAATACATTTTCAGATCATTTCAAATACAACGTTATTATTTATTTAATTGCAAACTTTAAGAAAAATATCTCGGTGATTTTATTGACCCTACTTTACTTACTGAGATATTTTCTTCCAAAGTGCTGGTAGGCTTATGACAATTAATAAGCAATGTCGTTTCTTTATTGAATAAAGATTTTGACATTGACTTTCCATATATAGGTGACGATTAATATACGTAAACATCCAGAAATCAGGGGGAAAATTCTACTAATACTACTACTACCCGGGAAAGTATCGTAATCGTTATAAATTAGTAGAATTCGGCCCCAGAATACAATATTTTTATTTATTCTGTAATTAGAATTGGGAGGAAATAAATATAATTAGGGTGTTGCTTGTTATAAAAAAACAGGGCAAGAGAGTCCCTTAAAGTAACATCTTGTTAAAATCCCCCACTTCTGGACAAAAACCTCTCAGGTAGGCAGAAGTAAATTTGGAGCTTATTCTACCACGCTGCACCAGATCGGATTTACACGTGGTAAAGTTTTAAAACGATATTTTCTTTTAATGTCGAGCACGAAATAAATACAATACAACAGTTAAAACTCAGTGCTTGCCAGGATTTAAATCCACGACAATATACAAGCGTTCCACCATCTCGGCCATCCCGTCTGTTACGTAGAAAATAACCCATATATTATATTATATTTACATTTAAAATATATACATATTTGTATAGATTCACTTCAGATAACTTCTTGTTTTTATAAGCTTCGATATTTATCGGATGCAACGTAAAAACGGTTCGACTGATGTCTGACGTTAATCGCCCGTTAGAGACGTATTATTCACGGGCACGCGTTGCACAGTGTCCGCCACCCTGTATCACCCAGTGTGCGACACTAACTATTATTACCTATACTACAATGTTAAATCAAACAAAAATAGGCCTTATCTTGTTATAATAAAGACCAAAATACAATAGCAATTGGGCTAGTTAAGCTTTATGAAAATTCGTAAAATCGTTAAACTAATCCAAGCCAATATATTCTCTATTTCCCAATGAATAAAATTAATATCCTTTTAAATTCACCGTGTACGACCGTTCAGAACTGCCCATTGAACTGAACTAATACTTTAAAATATTTTGAGCTTTATTTATGTGAATATAAAATATATTTTAGATTGGTACTGCTGACGCTTTTTAGTAGCAATATATTTATTTCTATGGATATGGTATTGCAGTTATTATGCCAATATCAACAGGCGCAGTCGTATTCGACAATTAATTATTTGTAAACAATACCTCTTAATATTTTTCGTGTCATGAATCAATGGAAATGGTAATAAATATGTGTAATCGTTTTCAATACGAATATTTATTTAAATACGCAATGAGTATTGTAATACAAATTATGTTTTACATAAAAGTAGTAAAGTAAACGTCCCGCTGGGCCAAGGCCTACTCTTCTCTTAGAGTCGTTCCAATACGGATTAGTCTATTCAGCCATATATTTATTAATAATATTTTAGATATTCAGATCAAATGATACATCTTGATTCAAATCAATTTCAAATAGAATTTGAATCGTATAATATGATAATATTTATTTTTTCTAAAATTGACACGCTTTAATTAAAGTCTTATATGTAAATTTGATACATATAACTTATGCTTTATGTTAGACAAATGTAGTATAGGGTAGTTTAAAAAAATTTAGTTTGCGAAGTGCGTAGCTGATGTGTGATGAAGCAGAAGGCTTCCACTCGGCCGAGCATGAAGATACCACGATAGTGCGCTTCGCTACCTCACTATGGGTAGTGTTGACTTCATTACCTATTATAGACTGTAGTTTTTTAACATTCATTTCGGTACAGGTGGTGCTTTATCTGAATAAGTAACGAAAAAACTAACGTTTATTTTAGTTTATTTTGAAATCAATTTAATGAAATGACATTAATTTAACTTCCCACCTAGACAAAATACAATTTACACAAATTACAAAAGAGAACATTAAAAATGATAATGCCTTCAGAAATAAAAGATAAATTTAAACAAAACGACAGTGAAGAAATGTTCGAATACTGTAAAGTACTGTCGGTACGCTGAAAAGTTAAACATGCACTCCTTTGACAAAATTATTTCGACTACAACAAAAACTTAATAACACATAAAATCACAACAAGGGCTATAACAAGACACAAGCTAATCACATTTAAAGCAAACAACATTTATGGAAAACAAACTACAGATTATCTATTACCAAAAGTAATAAATGAATTTCCAGGAAATTTTAAATCAAAATTGATAAAATATAATTTTATTAAGTATAAACTCAAACAACATTTGCTAAACGGTTAACTATCATAACGAATAATATAGGGTTTTCCAATAGGGACGCTTGAACTTTGACAGCTGATTGCGGCCATGTTGTTTGAGTGACAGCTGTCAAATGCAGTGTGTTATATTCATTCCGTCCTCCCAAACCACTATGGCAGGTTACAGTGTCGAGCAGCACGTGCAAATCATAAAATTGTTTTATGAAAATGGGTCTTCAGTTCGAGCAACGTTCCGCGCACTTCGCCCGTTTTACGGTCGCGATGATCGTCCTGCCGAGTCGACTATCCGTCGATTGGTGGACAAATTCGAGTCAACCGGGTCAGTTAACAATCAGCCGGTTCCCGTGCGTCAACGTAACGCGAGATCTGCCGAGAATATCGCCGCTGTGCGCGACAGTGCCCTCGAAAACCCGCGGCAGTCAATTCCGCGTCGCGCACAGGAACTCGGCCTTTCGCAGACGACAACTTGGCGAATTTTGCGTTGTGACTTGAGCCTGCACCCGTACAAGATCCAGCTGACCCAAGAGCTCAAGGTTAATGACCATAGACAGCGCCGTGGGTTCGCTGACTGGGCATAAGAGCAGTTGGAAGTTGACGCCGATTTTGGCCAAAAAATCATCTTCAGCGACGAGGCGCATTTTTGGATGAATGGCTATGTCAACAAGCAAAATTGCCGTATTTGGGACGAGACCAATCCACACGAGGTTCACCAAGTGGCAATGCACCCGCAGAAAGTGACTGTTTGGTGCGGATTTTGGGCCGGAGGCGTGATTGGTCCGTATTTTTTCGAAAACGATAATGGTGTGGCCGTCACCGTCAATGGTGAGCGATACCGGTCGATGATAACCAACTTCTTTTGGCCTGAAATCGAGAATATGGATCTGGACAACATGTGGTTTCAACAGGACGGCGCTACGTGCCACACAGCACACGCTACGATGGAAGTTCTGCACGAGCAATTTCTGGACATGGTCATCTCGCGCGGAGGCGACGTGAACTGGCCACCGAGATCGTGCGATTTGACCCCGCTGGACTTTTTCTTGTGGGGTTTTCTTAAGTCGCAGGTCTATGCCAACAAGCCGCAAACCACCGATCCCCTCAAAGTCAACATACGCCACGCCATCGATCAAATACAGCCCGATTTGTGCGCCAGAGTCATCGAAAATTGGACCTTTCGTGTGCGCGCCACCAACCGAAGCCGTGGCGGTCATTTGAATGATGTCATATTCCATACATAAAGGGGTCGATAGACCTTCCAAATAAAAAAAAAATTTCGCAAATATCTCTCCTACATGTATTTTTTTTTGCATTTCAAAGATCAAGCGCCCTTAATGGAAAACCCTATACTATCACAATAATGTTTAATAATAATAATATTTAATATTGTATTAATATTAAGTAATTAAAGTTAATTAATATTAAGGATTTTGTATGCTTTATTTAGTGAAAGCTAACCTGTATGTTGTCTTGTTTTAGTTTGTCTAGAAGCTTATATTAAGTTTAGTTTTATGTTTGTTAGTTTAAGCAGCACCCATACAAGCTGTCAAGGCTTATGGGTGCCAAGAGTAAAAATAAACATTAATATTTCGTTCAGTTAATAAATATATATATTTTTAATTGGTTATTTGAATAAGAGATTAAACTTAACTTTTATATTATTAGATTTAATTAGTTTTTGTTTGATATTTCTGTTTTAAGTAAGTAAAACTTTTATTTCAGCTTGAAATGACGAATTGTATGTGAGATTAAATCGTGTCTATAATATAGTCGACACATCTGCCGCTAAAACAAAACGAAACTCCCAAAACGGTCCTCGAATTTAATACTCCTAAAATGAATATTTATAAAGGCGTCAACTGTTAATCCAGCATTGTTACAATTTTCGCTCGTCGAGTCGTGACTGATGGCGTCAAGACAATACGGGGCTCTTATGGTGAGTGTACACTGAAGGGAAGTTAATAAATATATACTAGTGAATTTAAAAAAAAACCTTATTTTTTTTTTTGCAAAATTACTATAGGCTCCCGGATACATTTAGATCAACCAGTTTGAGTTTGTTATTGTTATATTTCTTCATTAATTATTGTTACTTTATATTTAGAATATATTGTAATTAATGTAAGTAATATTTTTTACTGTAGTAATGTGTTTACATAATGTGCGTTTTATTTATTTAAACTAATTTAAGTACTTTCAGAATTCGAGCCAGTGTACGCGTACCGAGCGGTGTTCATCTCAGGAATTAGAGAACAAAAGGCTTAAGTGAGCTTCGACGCCTCCGCGTTGTTTCAGCGCTTCATATAAAAGATCTCGTCTAGCAGATGACGGCCCGTCGTTTACAGATCAGAACTTCTTAACTGTTTGATTTTCGTAATTATTATACAGAAGTAAATAATTAATTGTATATAACTCAAATATGTCATTGCTAGGCATTCTATGTATGCTAGTCACCACTAACGATACCTTAAATAAGCTTTAAGCGATTAGCAAACATTAAACAATCACAACTAAATGTTCATCTGCATATGTGTTCATTTGTGTTTATCTATACTAATATTATAAAGAGGAAACATTTGTGTTTTTGTTTGTATGTTTGTAATGTTTTCACACGAAAACTACTGGACCGATTTCAAAAATTCTTTCACCATTAGAAAGCTGCATCATCACTGAGTGACATAGGCTATACTATATTTAAAAAAAAATAGGGATCCCTAATGAAAATGCAATAATATAACACAAGATGGGGAAAAAATTAGTCGTAAAAAATCTGTCATCGCGTGGGCTGCGGAAACTATTGATTGTAGAACAAAAAAATGTTCTACAGTATTATAGAACGTATCAATATCTACAAAAAAGTACGATACCATATGTCCAACTACTATAGTTATGCCAGTAGAACTACTTTTTTACATTTTAAAAGTTGATAAAAGTGCCGACAATATTCAAACCATATTATTCATACCTCTGTATTAATCCTTATCCCATTAAATGTTATTTTATTAAAGACCGTTTCAATACCTAACTAACCAAGGCTATATTATATCTTCCAAAAAATTAGAGATCTCTACCTAAAATGGAACAATATAACCTAAGGTATCAAAATGTTGCCTATAAAAGTCATTACTTGGCGTGCGCTGCGAAAACTATTGACGACATAATATAAAATAATGTTCTGTATATTAATAGTATATATAGTATTTGCCTAACTTTTATAGTTAAGCCATTATAAAAGTTTTTGTTTAAATTATTAAGTTCAAATACGGGTGGAATCGAAAAGTGGTGATATTGGTAGGATGATATTAATCCTGATCCATTTAAATAGTTTAGTAATTAAGGTTGATTATGTACGTGTAAATTCCACATTTACGTTAAAATTATTCAGATCGGATTTTTCGTTTAGAAGTTTTAATGGGTATAAAAATTCTCTAACTAAGAAAAATGTTACGGTTTGAACAAACTGTAACTGTTCTACGTTTTTTCTATTAACAAATATTAATTTACGTATTTACATTATATACAACAGTTTTTAAATTTTCGCGGAGGAAGTCGCGGGCGAAGTGCTAGTAATTCATATTTTGCTCAGCGGCGAAGATTAATATCGTGAGGAAACCTGCATGTATAGGATGAAATTCTGTCTCATGTGTATCCACCGACCTGTATTTGAGCAGCGTGATCCAACAACCTACAAATCTTATCCTTGAAGTGAGAGGAGAGCGTAGCGCAGCTTGTTAACTATTTTATAAAAAATATATTTTTCATAGTGAACAAAAAATTACAAAAATCCTTCGAGCCGGATTTGAACCAGCGACCTATGGATTACTATTAACGGCTATCTACAGTCCACCGCTCTACCAACTGAGCTATCGAAGGCTTGACTAGTCTTGTCATTTTACAACACATATATGTACAGTTCTTTTTATACCGAAATCGTTGAATAATGGATCGCCGTACGCGTTGGTGAAAGGTGCATTTACATATAATTTTAAAATCGAAGCATGAAGCAAACGTCACAAAATGCTGAGATTCAGATATTTTTTAACACCAAAAAAATATTTTAATAATCGAAAACCAATGATTTTTAAATTAAATTGTCTTCGATTATTTAAAAAAGAATTATAATGTTTTCAGGGTTCATGAATATATGACTTGTATATATGTAAGTTTCCTTATACCAATATAACTTTTAGATGCCTGAACAGATTTGGTTGTATAGGGTCTTTGTCTTATCCCATTCCGAGTGACACTGGCTTTTGGCAAAACAATCGTGTTTTGAATTAAACGATTTGATTCTTCATTATGAAAATTAATATTTTAATTAATATTCAATAATTATTATTATCTTTATTTCATTATTAAATTCAGTAATTATTTTTTGATTATAAATATTATTTTATATTTACTATTATATATTATTATATATTAAGAAATTTAAAAAAAGTTATTTCATATAAAGTGTTAAGTAAAAAGGGTGATTAATATAAACATTCCTCATAAAAACATAGTGATGTTACAATTCACAGTAAATATAATTTTAAATTTTGATAATTTAGGTACTTTGTATATTTTGAAATTGATATTGTACAGTTTTACAAATTGCTTTATTCAATGTATTGTAATTTTATTGATTAACCGGAAGAGGAAGCAGACTATGAATAAATAGTAAATACACTCGCTTTTTATTTGTATTCGTTATTTTACTTCGTTGCATATCGCTTGTTAAAAAAAAGATGTATATCAGTTGTTTTGCATTGAAAACCTCAAGTTTATATATTACAAGTTAAAAAAAATAGTAAGGAACATGGCTACGAATATGAAATAATTTGGACGTCATCGTTGAGGTTTCAGAAGAAGAATGACAAACGATATTAATGCAGATTTTTATTTAATAGCGTTAAGTACATGACTTGATTTTCTATGTTTCTTAATGCGTACGCGCAAGTTGAATTACTTTCATTTGAACGATTTTATTCAGTATTTTGGCCTTTTTAAAACTCTTACTGTTACATAGACTCTTGACTACTGATATGACTTAAGTAGAAATAATAAAATGGTAACTATTTAAACGAAAATATTCATTATATACCAGCATTTATTTATAATATTAATGTAATGTTATTAAGTATACCTGCATTTTAATGAGTTAGTGATTTTTCAATATACCGTGATGATGTAAGCAGGTCCATAACACAATGTCCGATAGCAGTCAATTATATAATAAATATTGATACAGTATTTAATTCTTCAGAATAAAACATTGTTATTTCATATTTTCCATATTGTCTGATTTCATGACTATTTTTACACAGATAATTAATGTATTTTAGACGCAACCCGTAAATATAATAGTGACAAAACAATGTCACATTACTTAAGGCCACGCAAACTGTCGTGGACTTAGATCGATGAGTCGGCCGACCGCAAGTCACCGGTGCTGTGCGTCGCTTAAGTGACTGATTGCTTCGACAATAACTCTTGTCCTTTATGTTTTAAGAATATACAATAAAGTGTACATATAACTGTTAAAAAATTATTTTATATTTATACCTAACGTGAATTTAAAATAAAACAAAAGGAAACAATGATTTTTTACAACCATAAAGTAAAGTAGCAACCTGTATATGACCTCTTCTTTTTAGAGAAGAAGCTTTGGAGCTTATTCCACCGTGGTGCTCCAATGTGAGTTGGTGGATTTTACACGATTAATTTACATAAGTACAACCTTTTGCGATTACAGTAATGATATATAGTTGTATAAAGTATGGTAAAGCGCTTATATCCACTCAGATTTTATTTGATTATGATATTCAGATATATTTGTAAGAGATCTATTAGCCTGTGTCTTTGCTATACATTATAATATGTACTTATTTTGAAGTATAAATAGGATAATCATTATCATGATTCTGCTTATTTTATATGTTAGGCTTTAATATCCGTTTTAAAAATATCTAGTGAGAGTAAACAAAATAAAACTATTTCTTCAAATCTGAGATAAACAACCTTGTTTATAAAAGAAAATATAAAACATAGAAGGTTCTGGAAAACAGGGTCTGAATACAATTTTAAGCGCAGTAAAGAGATCGGTTATAAATCTATCAAGAAAAACATCTATATTCAATATTGAATGTGAAGGTATTCACGTCCCGCTGCTGGACAAAGGCCTACTTCTTTTATAGAGTAAGATTTAATTACTCTATCACTATGCATCATGGAGTGTTAGTGATTACGATGATTTATCCAAACAAATTCAATGAATATGCCGTCTATAGTCTGACATTTGTTGTAACTTCAAGGGATGTTTATAAACAAATCTGTGAATCAGTCGCGTCAGGTGACGGCAGTCGACGGGCCCAAGTTGCGTAAATAATTGATAAATTGCCACCGAGCTCCCCGAAGTGACCCGACCCAAACTTGGAATTTACGACCATTTAATTGTGGCTTAATTCACCAAGTCTTGCCTCTCATGAATTATAGTTTGCTTACGAAAGCTATATTACTCTTTTTATAGTATTTGTTTAAAGTTTCGAACGTTAACTGACTTTATAACGTAATTAAAAAAAAAATCGCATTCACAGCAAAGTTGACAAACACTCGCTTAACGAGGATGATTTTATTTTCATTTTTCGTTTTCATCATTTTATTAAATTATTATTACATTACATAATATAATAATAACTCGATTAATATAAACAAAATACAGTTATTTAAAATTTTAAGATAAAACATGAATTCCAAGCTTTTTATTTAAATAGTATTATCAATAGTATTAATTTTGTAGTATTAGCTCAGACAAATACTAAGTTGGAAGCCAACTACTAATCATATTAGCCTTATTAATTCCTTCCCCCGGCTTTGTTATTACCGAATGAAAATGTACGGTGAAACTAAGCTAAGTAATACTATTTTGGGGCACATTGGGATCAAAACTAAAGAAACTTTGTTGTTCCTAATTTATATTAAAATATATCTTTTGTGAGAGTTGTCTGTAGAAAGACTATTTTAATAAAATAAAGAAAAACTTTAACTACAAAATATAACTCTGATTATTTTGCTTTTCAATTTGTTGTTTTTTTTATTTACTAGGAGACGACAATATTCTAGGAGATAGTTAATGATTTAAACTTCTGAACCGAGCAAATATGGTTCCGTGAAGACAGTTTATAAGCAAAGAAGGCAATAACATCAGCTTATAAGGTTCTTCTTGCTTATAATTTACGAAGCTGAAGATATTTAAAAAGCCATGTACAGACAGACAGATAAAGAATTCTTGAACTTTGACAGCTGATTGCGGCCATGTTGTTTGAGTGACAGCTGTCAAATGCAGTGTGTTATATTCATTCCGTCCTCCCAAACCACCATGGCAGGTTACAGTGTCGAGCAGCACGTGCAAATCATAAAATTGTTTTATGAAAATGGGTCTTCAGTTCGAGCAACGTTCCGCGCACTTCGCCCGTTTTACGGTCGCGATGATCGTCCTGCCGAGTCGACTATCCGTCGATTGGTGGACAAATTCGAGTCAACCGGGTCAGTTAACAATCAGCCGGTTCCCGTGCGTCAACGTAACGCGAGATCTGCCGAGAATATCGCCGCTGTGCGCGACAGTGTCCTCGAAAACCCGCGGCAGTCAATTCCGCGTCGCGCACAGGAACTCGGCCTTTCGCAGACGACAACTTGGCGAATTTTGCGTTGTGACTTGAGCCTGCACCCGTACAAGATCCAGCTGACCCAAGAGCTCAAGGTTAATGACCATAGACAGCGCCGTGTGTTCGCTGACTGGGCATTAGAGCAGTTGGAAGTTGACGCCGATTTTGGCAAAAAAATCATCTTCAGCGACGAGGCGCATTTTTGGATGAATGGCTATGTCAACAAGCAAAATTGCCGTATTTGGGACGAGACCAATCCACACGAGGTTCACCAAGTGGCAATGCACCCGCAGAAAGTGACTGTTTGGTGCGGATTTTGGGCCGGAGGCGTGATTGGTCCGTATTTTTTCGAAAACGATAATGGTGTGGCCGTCACCGTCAATGGTGAGCGATACCGGTCGATGATAACCAACTTCTTTTGGCCTGAAATCGAGAATATGGAGATCCATAGATGGACAACATGTGGTTTCAACAGGACGGCGCTACGTGCCACACAGCACACGCTACGATGGAAGTTCTGCGCGATCAAGCGCCCTTAATGGAAAACCCTATAAATTCCTCCATTTGCATCTGGATTTTAAAAAAAACTAGTAAAACATCCGAAACTTTCTCGCCTTGTTTCTTATTGCTCAGTTTATTTATCTATCTCTAGTAAATTAAATAAATTTATTCCACTTTACATATTAGTATAAAAAAATTGAATAACCCAAATACATTAATATTAAATGATTGAATCAATCGTGTAGAAGTATAATATAGATAATGTATACCGTAACTTTATTAGTTTGTATATTAAACTGGTTAGTACCGTGCAGGTAAAATCATAATTAAAACAGTCGAGTTTTGGGTTACGTTGTAATTGGTCCCGAAATGTGGTTTAATAACTGCATGATATCGCATGCACAGACGGATCACTGTATTTGACGCCGATTAAATTATTGTGACCTTTGACTGGAAACATTCAATATCAGACACACGACTATGTTTTGATTGATATGAAATATTACAAAACAAACGGAAATATGAATACGTTCGTGCATTATTAAAATTATTACAAAATATATTATAAATTTTGCGCAAGTTTATTGTAAAACATGTTAACTATATAGTTAATGGATTGAAAAGTGATATTAATTGTTATAATAATTGAAACATTTAACTATGAAAATGTTAAAGTATTTTAGATATATTTACGTATTAAAAAACTTCTTATTTTAAACAAAATTAATCTAAATATATTCGACAAATGAAACGTTTGCTGCAAGCAAAAGTTACTGAAGCGCTCTCGCGGACATTCGCGAGCGTCAGGTGCTGGTGTACAGCAGAGCGCGAAATCGTATTGCGTCGTGCTAACAGTCGGTGCGACTAATTACTTACCATTGGATGCGGTATTATAGGTATTAAAACGTTTGTCTTTTTAGTCTTAGAGCTCAAAAAAAGTTCATAACAAAATAATTAGACTAACAAATATATAACTTCGTATACTTGATAAATATTAAAAAGGATACGCATTTTTAACATAAAGCAGCTGTTTTATTATTGAATGAATTAAATATATGGTTTCAATTTCGTGACAATATAAGATAAATTGATATTTGTATTAATTTGCTAATCTGTAAATTCAAAAATAATTATACTTGTTTAATAATTATTATTTCATACGACATTCATGTAGATTTTCTACGTCCGCATAGAAACTACCTTATCATTAGTTTCCACTTCAATACTGAATTTAGTTGGTCCCTTTCGTTTAGCCCTTTGTGTTTGTATAGTTAAATTAAGTTGAAAATTTATTCCATATTAGTTTTGTTCGAAGACCCTGTGTCAACGTCGAATTTATAATTTTGAGGGTAAAACTCTATCAATTGTGTAATTAATTTCAGTTGACACTTATCAAGTTACTCGTATTTGTTCATGCTTGGATATGTTAGAAACATTTTTAATAAATTATTACAGGATATTTTTTATAAGTTGATTAGAAGGTGTCTGGAATCTGTGTGATACTATAATAATATATATTTTGTTGACTCAATATGACTTTAGCGTCAATGATGGCGGATTCATTATATTATTCGTTGCTGAGACATAGCATAAGGGTACACATATATTCAAATAATATGAATACAAACAAAACAATGTCAATCACGTGAATAATTTTCCGTGCGCAATCTAGTCTGCGAATGAAATTCTGATGCAGCACTGAATTAATATTCCGAGTCACGTCACAAGCACTGTTCACGCATGCCTTGTCTTCCACCGGCCGCCACGGCCACTCGTTATTGTGAAGGCAATTGTTTCAGACATTTAAAAATTATATATATTTAGCATCCAGAAGTGAAACTGACTTCAAAGCTCGAATTGGTCTTTTTAGTAGAACACCAAATCATATAAATTGATGTAATTTCTGAATAATAATAATTGAACACATCCAACAAATCACAAGTCGCGCCAATAATTCTTTAATTAATTTTAATTTATCTTTCTGTCCACTGATAAAATGTGCGATTCTTAAATTAGCACCCGTATTTTTTTAAACAACGCTGCTGTATGGGTCGGTGAATCTCTAAACAATATTTTATATGTTTTTTCTCTTTGAAAATAATTTTATTAGACGATAACTGTACACGTTGATAATTCTTATTAGTTTGGTACATAATTTACTATTGCAAATCTTAATTGCAAGAAAATAATATCACATAATAATTATATAAATACATCTCAACAATATTATGTTAAATAAACTATGAATGGTGTAGTTTAATTAAGCTCTAAAACATAATAATAATTATTTATAAATGTTTATCAAATACCCATCAGTTTCTAATACTGATTTGCTTTCAGCAACTGTAAAAAAAACCGCTTGCATTATTCTACGCAATTGTAATTACGGAGAAACGTCGTTTATATTTAGATAACAAAAATCTACTGATTTTGCTATAAGTATTATAACTAATAATTTTTTTTATCTGTTTTGTTAAAACGATAAAATAACTGAATGATTTTGTGGCATTGTAAAAAAAATATGGTATTATTACAGAAATTTTATTATGTGCGTCGTGTATTTTATCGCCTATACAAAATGTCCTCATTATAAATCCACTCCGACCGGTCTTAATATATTATATTTATGGTTGAAACATGTCACTCGCGGTCAACTATAGCAATGTATAATGTTACTATTTTATTGAATTCAAGTGAACAGAAACTAATTTAAATTCAAATTCTTACAATTCATTAATTTTATATTGTCTTTTAATTGAGAACTCTCTATAATAAAACATAAACTAAAACAAATTTGATTTTGAGTCGGCCAAGATTGTTATATCGTTTCGTAATTGCATACAATAATTAAGATTTAAAAAAAAAATTATCTGCTATTTATAGTAAAATCGTTTTTACTGTAAATATTCAACCATTTCTAAAACAGAGTATCTTGAGCGTTTTGACGGCCATCAATTGTCAAAACGAGGATATAAATTAAAGCCCCTCGTACCTCGAGGCCTGGCGGCCGAGATTAATGTTGGTATTAATCGAGTGACCGCCGCAGGTTGCTGGGCCTCATGCACCTTGGTTTTACAGTTACATGTAATTATATAAAATATATCACATTCATTATCATCAAAATATCAAACAAGGTATTGTATAACAAAACAACAATTTACTAGTAAAATTTACTAGTAAAAAGTTGTTGAATGTCATTGAAAATTCTTGAATCCATAATATATTTATTCATAATATGATAAATCGAAGTTTTGTGGGAACACTGCCAACCTATTGAAATTATATTTGTGAGTCAGTCTTGAAGTTTTGAAGGGTACAAAATATAGTAAAACCTGTATTTTTTGATGAAACTTATTTAAATGTAATGAATTCATTTTATGTTTAATGAAATGATAAATGAAATAACGAAGAGCTTATTAATTTATATCTTAGATAGTTGCAAATTAACAACGCCATTTAACTGCCAGAACACCCGAACAATGACATTTAATGTAATTAAATTTCCTCGACAAACCCTACTTTATCGCCGGATTATTTGATCAAAGGGCTAATCGACTCAACATACCTACAATTTAGCCAAAGATAAACTTGCGACATGCGGGCGGCTGTGCGTGTTTAACTAATGACCGAGTCATGGGGGCCGAGGGGGTGAGGGGCGCCCGGGGGGCGGTAGTCCGGCGATATCATTAGCCACAGATGCCGCTGCCCGTTGCCCGATATAAATACATTAAGTGCACCGTCAAATTGTTAAAGCCAAATACAAACTATACAACACTATCATTTATTTTTATAATATTTATTTCGAAGGAAATGGCAAATGTAAATAAATTCCACTATACAAACAGCTTAAAAAAAGAATGGACGCATCAGAATCAATGAACATTGAAAAACAGCGGCCACTTCATGGATTATGACGCCATAAAATTCTATAAACCCAATAAAATTCGTGCTCCGCGTTAGAACGTCCACATAAAATCTCAAAGTACATAAACATATCATAAGAGGGGATAAAGAGCGAGTTATCCTCACAAAGAGAGTTTTTCTAAGGGATAAGCGGCGGTTTCCACAGATGGTTATTTTATACAGTGAGGCAAACTTAACCGCTCGAGTCTTTAGCATTCTACGCCGTAGACGATCTACGTCTCGTAGCGAAATAACTACAACGAATATAAAAAATTGCCGCGTTTAAAAAAATAAAATAATTGATATTCGTTATGGTATAGAAATATGTGAACGATGACATTTTTCATAATTATATTAGAAGATATTTCGTAGATATAAAAACTAAAATCTAATTTAAAATATACGATCGTATAATAAAGAGTCATAAAGAGTTAAATAGTATTTATTTATGGGCGCAGTTTCTCCCTGTTTATTGCGATATAAATCGGCGACTAGATATGATTTATCCTCTCATCACTCCTTGTTAGATGTGAGTAATGCCGTACCCGTTATTGCCTTATGAATGTTACTGTTTTATGTTACAAAGAAAATTTCACCAAATATAACGCTTTGTAAAATATCTAACGTATCAAAATATTAGCTTTTTGTTTACGAAACATTTTAAACAGAAACAAAGCAAGTTATGCTCGAGTTAAAACGAATTACCATACGCCAGGGACTCACCCTTTATAAAGAGACATCGGACGCCGAAATTGAAATGGATCGGATTTGAGAGTCCATCCATCACTGTGTTGCCCCACATCTAAATGGTTTTTTAATAATTCCACTTTGGTCTTCAATACGTCGCCCCTCATTAGAAAAAGAAGAGTGATCGAGTGCCGATTGTCGGCAATATGACACTCAATTGACAGTTCTCGGTATAATTCAATAAAACCGGCGAGACGAAAATATAATGGTGCGGTTATTTGAATATCAATATAATTATTGGGAGAATAAAACTCAATAAGGCTACTTTTGTATTTTATAGGCTTATTGATATAATGAAAAAGATAGACAAGTACTCAAAATTTAAGTGTTATATAATAAGGGTTCAGGATAAAAACAATTACATGAATTTTACATTTAAACCTCATCTCATCAATATTACATTATGGATTTTAGTAGCTTGGTAATAAGATCTTAAACGAAACTATACAAACTCGACTATAACTTGTTTTTTTCACTTGATTTTTATTTATGATTTTACAAAAACATCACATATGTAAATAATAAATTTCAAAACGTTGTTTGCATTAGCAACAACAAAGAAAAGTTAAAAAAATATTATAAAATTCCGACTTCGTCCGAAACTTTTTTCTTAAACTAAAAATATTAAAACATTAAACAGAATATAATATTCCTTTGTTCGGTTATAATAAATATGCTTTATCCAACGTCACGAGCGGAAAGTAAGACAATAAAGGAACTAAGACAGGAATGCGAAAGGGGAGAGCAAACAAAACAACGTCTACTGACCGCCATAAACAAGGCGAACTATGTGCGGTCACCTTTATATTTCATGCAAATCGTCCACCGTTCAGGAAAATGTTCGAAATAATCGTCCGTCTGATAAACTGTTCAGTTTTTTAATGCATTCCCTTTACATGTTTCGTTTTCTATTTCTTAAACTTTGTTTTCCTTTCAGTTATTATAATTTGTTATTTCACTACTATATCTGTACGTATAATAAGATTTTATGTAAATTAGTGAATCGTATAATATTATTTATTTAAATTTTTGGGATTTAAAATGAATTAAATGAGTATCCAACGATGCATTAATGAACACGTATGCACAGATAAACAATATTTTTTTCGCCTATAATATAATACCTTATACCTAGCCTAGATAATTAAATGAATACTCATATAATTTTACTTTTCGCTTTTTTATTGATAATATTATTTTATGTATTTAATCTGTGGAACATCAGACACTGTTTTATTATACATAAAATAGGTTCAATATTTCAATTTGTATTTTTTATTTACTACGCTACTAAATATTTAATTTTTAGTAAAATTTTAATATTATGTGTTATGTATGTACTTAATGCATTTTTATAACCTTAAACGAAAAGTACAAGTTTAAGTACTGTTGTGTAAGTATCGTTTTCGATTATTGATAAATAGGAAGTAAATGAACGCGTGATACAAGTGAATTTTTTTTAGCATTCAGAATATGTTACTGGTTTATGTTACAAAAAAAAATTTACCAAATATAACGCTTTGTAAAATATCTAACATACCAAATTATTAGCTTTTTGTTAATTAGACCTTACAATGTAAAATTTGTTATCAAATTCCAGTTTGAATTATACATTTTATCGTGTCCATAGAAATTATACTTCAAAAATATTTACAAAAAACATATCTATCATAAATCTGAATACATTGTAAAGTATGTACGACATAGAACATCGAGTTTGCAATAAAAGCCCCTATCTAAGCAACGTCATCGATCTATATTCGCTATAAATGTTACAAATAACCGCGAAATGATGTATCATTAAATAACACGATCGAGATAAGTACCAATGGATGAATGTGGTTTTTATATCGATGCACGGTTTTTGAACCCCCTAAGACCATTAAAAAGCGACACTGAACGATATATGAGATTAAAAAATGCGATATTTTGCTATCACAAAAAAACGCTTAATGCTTTAAGCGTTTGTAGGTAAGTAATGAAAAATATACATTTTAATATGCATAAAAATATGAAAACATGAATGTGATTTTGTAAACAGACAAAATCGACTATAAACAGTATATCTTATTTGTATAACAAGAGTGAAATAAAAAGTATAAGTGACACTCATATATCAAATCAATGACATAGGATTTACCTACATAATATCAAAAGGGCAGGCATCTGTGCAGAAATCACCCGGTCACTAGAATATTGTTTTCACTATATTAGAAACGTGATCGCAATTTTTAAGAGCGAAAAAATTCTATTTCAACTCGATTCTGATGTTCGGCGTATTTGATTATACGTCGAGTGTGTATTCCCTTTTTAGTGTTACAAAGTGCACGATATTGAAGAGTTTTACGATTCGATTTACATGCAATATTGAAATATTCACATGTTGGATTAAAATTTTAGGGCCGGCGATAGAATATTACGTGAGGAACGAGAATTAAAAGTATGTGATGAAACATTTATGCGTAGTTTTCGATGTGAATATTTTATAGTCTTTCATATAGGTCTGTCTGTAGTTGGTGATATGATGAATTGGATTAAACTAAAAAAATAATTTTATTAATAAAATAGGTTGGACAATCTGATGGTAAGTAGTCACAACTGTAACTTGGCGATGTAAGAAATATTAACCATACCTTACATGGCCAATGCGCAACTTTGTACTAAAATGTTGTCCATTGTCTCTGTAGTTACACTGGCTCAATCATCTTTCAAACCGGAACTATACTACATAGTTCTGCTTGGTAGAATATGTAATAAGTGAGTGGTACCTACCAAGACGGGCTTGCACAACCCACCACCAAGTGTTACAAGGATATTTATTATTATTATTAAGTTATATTTGTACAAATATATTTCCTAACATTAAGGCATTATTAATAGAATAGTTGAGAATTATGTAGCGTTCATATCTCACCCTCACGTCAAGAAACATTGATTGAATTGTTTACGCAGGAAATTAATACAGATAACTAAGAAGGAGGAAAACGTGGGCCTTCATTGTCTTATTCTGATATTCGTATATGAGCTGCTTGTTGCTTCCGATGAGAGCGTGAATGTATTGAATGTATTGAGTTCTTGCGTGACTAACAATAGTTCTAAAACGTAAATTAATTTATTTAATAATCAAACTATAAAAAAACAGTACTTCATAATGTAGTTGTATAGTTTGATTGAAATGGGTTACTTTTTAATCGTTTCGATTTGTACTCGTACATATAATTTATGTATTTGGGATACGGCACTAACGATTTGGCTCAAATTTTGTATTTAGAAAAGGTTTTGCTTTTTAAATTAGGTTTCTTTCCTGAAAATACGAAACTTTAAAAAACTTAATTATTAGAGTCGAGCGTAAGAATTCGGACAGCCGGTCGCTCAGATACGATATAATTCAATTTCTGTATATACATATATAATCTTACTACACAACTTTTATATAAACTGGTCATCAATTTCGATCTCAATATCCGAACTTGGGCAAATTACGGTTTATTATATTGTTAGATAAACTGAAACCAATATTGATTGTTGAACCGGATTGTTTATATAATGTTCAATTGTTGTAACTTGTTGTGTTTAACTTTTGCTCTCTTGTTTACTCAGCTTGTTAAGAGGTTGTTCCCAATTACTTAGGCTGTAATATAATTATAGATAATGCAAGAGTCAATATCGGTATATTTTAAATATGGAACTATATTTTCATCAATACTTATAACCAAACATTTTATAAAAAAGAAATATATACCTAATTAAGTTAGATTTACAGAAACTTGCAATACACATTTAGTACAATACACAATGCACAGATTTCTCTCTTTCTTTCATCGTTAATTGAGATTAGAAAGAAAAAGACAGCATTGTTTAACCAATGAACAAAACAACACAAGTGTTTAACTAATTAACAAAACATTTAAGTAAATTCGTATTTTATTGAATGACGATTGAAACTTAAAAAATAAAAAAATATACGTAAAACATTTTGTCTTCTATAAAAATGAAACATTTATATAATTAGTGATACACGAAGTGAACTGACTTATAAAACACACCTAAAAAAATCCCAAAAAATAAATAGCAAAAAATAAATAGTGTTGAAAAAGAAATAGCAAAACCGTTAGTCTACGTGCAGTTGCATCCGACAGGAAGCTGTTTGCGATTCCGTTTTCTTGTTCTCGGAAAATTCCGACTCGCAACTCCGAGACCGATGAAAGAAATACTTCCTAAAGTTGTTCGACCCGCCTTTATTAGTCTTTTGATTTCTCGCTAGTATTTTTACAAAAGATTTGAAGTTTTGATAGTTTTATTTCAGTTATAAAACTCATGATATATTGTTTTTTGTAAGCATTTATAATATCTCAGTCTGAATATACTTACTTCTTGGAAGATCAGTAATCATTATTTATTTATTCTTTAAACTCTTTAATAATATTACATGCATTATTTATTAATGAACTTTTTAAAAGTATTCAATATATTTATTTAAACATAAAAATTCTTTCTTTACCAATGATGATAAACACACAGTTGCTTTAATTCTAAAATTAAATTAAATGTAGACCAAGAATTTAGAAAGCTCAAGAGCAAGGAAATCGGGATTTAAGTTAAAACCATGATCCTACCGGTATTTAGAAATAGCTTTCAAATAAATCTACAGCGAGCGTCCGGGGTTCGATTCCCGGCGGGCGTCGGATCCGGTGCTTATTAACTTGTTAGCCTTTGGTTTGGCCACTGACCATCGGAAGCTACGCTAACTCTCTAAGTGAGTATTTAACTCTCTGAATTAAATGTTGCCTTGCAATATTGCCACATACATGTTTAAACGCCTATGTAATAAAGATGAGCGTATTAACTGTTTCTATATATCCGTGTCTTGTACACTCTAATGTAATTTGTAGAAATGTGATTTTATTTAAATCAAATTTTGCAATTTGAATTCAAATATATTAGATATATAGTTATCCTAAGATAGTCATGCACACGTGCTATGTGGTCATATAAAATGAAATTTGACTTCCAAGATACAGGTTATCACCTAATTCGGAAGTCAATAGAATTATTTTGAGTATAGTTATTAGCCTACCACATGTCATGTACCTAGTTTTAAATTATGATTGTATTATTATTTATTAATTTTTTTTGGATTTTTAATTTTATTATTAATATTTCTTTTGTTTTTCTTTTATTTAGTAATATAAAAACTGTATTTTCATTTGTAAGGCTACGCTGTTTCTAAATAAATTATTATTATTAATAAATAATTGTACCTTTACAAATATTATAACATAGACGGAAAATTCAATAAATATTCGTATAATAATAATTATTAAAATCGATATCTAACTATCATTACGTAAGACGATCACGTCTGGCCACGGATCGTCAAAGAGGAACTAATCCGAACTATGATTAATTGAATTTGGAAGTGGCTCGTGCAATACCAACACTGCTTCGAATCTGTTACTTCAGTCGACGTCTGATACAGTCTAACTATAACTCGGTACTTTGAAATCTGTTCAACTTAGCTAAGTTCTACCTTGACAGGTTAAGGATGTAGCTACGTTTGAATAGAAACTTCTGGATTATATATTATAAATTCATATCCACTCGATTAAACTTGAAGTGTATTTGTTATAATTAGTCGGAGATAATTGTTTAGTGAAGTAAAGCGTTTATTTATTAAGCTGGAATACAATGGCTTGGTAAAAAATATTTAGAGGATTTAGTATATTATGATTGATGATAATATTGTCCGTATAGTATATGTTGAGATAGTAATATATATAGTTAGGAGATGATCCACACAACAGCGTTGTTAAAAAAAAAAGACGCGCGCAGAGACAAGAAATAATTAAACCGCCATTTTGCTTGTGGTAAGAAAGGTAAACTAATTAATTAATTTATTGGCGCGACTTGTGTTTTGTTGAATATCCTTAAATATGTTATTTGTATTTTTAAGAGTAATTGAGTGAGTAATTTACGTCAATTAGTATGATTTGGTGTTCTATTTTCAAAAATACTAATTCGAGGTTTTTATAGTATCAGTTTCACCTCTGGATGTCAAATATATATACATTTGCAAGGTCCTTATTCAATTTGAGTTATAATATTATTCTAATATTACATATCGTACCCTAAAGCTACCGTATCGTAAAGCTCATTTAATGAATGTATTTATTCCCAAAGCAAGGGTTCGCTGTTGTTCTTGTTTTAAACAGGGGTCAGCCGCAAGTGGGAATAGTCCTTAAGTTTTTGATAGTTTGAGCGGCCTCCGTATTTACTGCTTAAGTTTAAGGGTCAGTTAGAGGAAGTTAGGTCCTCGAGGGACAACATTGATTTACGGTATTAAACAAATTTCTTATATATAAATCATTAGAAAAAAAAAACACGAAAAAGGATGTTGACGGATGATGATAAGAAAATATTAAGTTAAAAAATCGGTCATGTGATGTAAAAATTATTTGAGAAAATAATTATGGTTCTTAAATGCAATGTTAAAAAAATATTAAAAGAACAACATAATAACAATTGTATACACAACGATTATGATTAACGGGAACTTTAAATAATTTTCAATAAAACCAGTTTACAATGATCATATTTTCCTTTTCTTCAAAATAGCAATTACAATATGTCCGTGTGCATTATCATATAACAACCAACTGTTCTTCATTTGTTCCTTCAATTTTTAAAATTACAATATGTTCTTAATTTATTTATAAAGAAGTAACTAACCAAGAAGTATCTATTATCATTTATAAAAATCTGTAATTAAGTATAATTCAATAACAGGGGGAATTTTATACAATCTATAATGATTCTTTATCATTAATTATTTACAAATATGTTATGTTTAAAGACAATTATAATATAATTAAAGACACTTATAAAAATAAGATAATTATAATGTTATTCATAACATTAAGTTAAATTATATTATAGGCTTACACAATGAAATTGTGAAATTAATCTACGTACGAAATTATAAAATAAGTCTAAAATAATCTAAATAATAAATTAAAAATATAGATAATAAATGTATTCAGTGTACTTATAACAACTTCAATCGGTTAAATAGTTGGCGTCCTAACATTCACTTACAAGATTGACACACATAAACTAATAGTTATATACATAAATGTAAAAAAAATACTTAGGAAAGTTTAAGCATTTGTCAAGTTCGACAAAATAGTTACGATATCAACTGGAACTGCTTTATTATAGAATATCTAAGCAAATTGTATATAAAAAAAAAGTCAAAACTTTTCATTTTAATTTCCAAATTTAAATCTCGTCGTATCTACACGACAGGTGTACCTTCCTACACTACAGTACCCACTAGGCCAGTTGATCTTGTTTTTTTTCCTTAAATGAAATATATTTTCTTTCATTACGCAGTTTTATATAAATTGTGTACGTCGTAATGAGTCCATACAATTGATGAACCACTAAATAAATAAAAAATAACAATAATACTTTCGAAAAAAATATTTGTAAACCAAACGCCTAGATTCGAAGATAAATAAAATGCGTCGGGCGGCGAGACAGACAGTGTGATCCTAAAATAATTCTCTTTTTGAATTTACCAAAACATAACGATTAATCTCTACCTTTAAATATATAATAGTTAATTTATTTTCAAAGTTATACAATTGTAAATATAATTTGAACCCTTTTTTTAACTTATAATTCGCTATTTTATATTTAATTTTGAATAAATTACTATTTTTCTAAAGTATTAAATGAAATTTATCAATTTTAATTCTTAGTTTACATTTTTGCATTGAAAACATAATAAAAATAAGATAATATATACACATGTGAAAGGGAGAGTTGATTAAGAAGGGCAACGCTTTTTGGTATGATAAAAAAGTAAGAACAATTTCCTCCTTTTTTTTCACTGGAAAAATGTATTTACACGTTTCTCCCACATGAAGTAGGGGGTATGTGGGGCTCACCGGCGCTGAAGATACCGGAATACCCACTAAAAAAACAGCGGTATCCTCTCCGTCTAGTCGGGGGGCGCCACGGGATTGCTTGCGCATGCTACCGTGACGCCCCGGGGTTCCACACACTCCGAAGAATAATTTCCTCCTGACCGATTGCGACCGCGATGGCCAATGTCAAGAAAGATTTGCCAACTACGCAGAACGTATTATATTGCAAAAGTGTGTGAGTAGACACAGGTCCACTCTCATAATCCGATAGGACGGTAAACCGACGCGAACGGTAAAAGTTCAGGTAAGAGGCAGGACCAATGGCTTTACGTGCATTTCGTGGCGCGGGAGTGACAAATATACAGAAATATAATCATTAAAAATCTACATTTTAAAACACGTTTTAAGTTAAAAAATATCGCAATAAAATTCGTTCCTCCCGGGGGTCCCCCGATCGCACATTTTTCATTATATTTTTAGGTTCCGTCTACGATTTCTATGTGTTCATGCTCATCGTACAATGGTCCCACACTATGATATAGACCTTTTTGAAAAAGTTGTCCCGTTATTTGTTTTTTTTTTTAAATTATAATAGGTTTTATGCATGTAAATTCTTTTTTCCTATACACACATTTTTGTTATTTAACTTACCTTTCACAATATTTTTCCTTAAGAATAATACAGTAGAAATACTCTTAATATTAATTATTAATAATAATAATAATTACAGCACTGTAAATTTATAATAAATTTAGTTGAAAATTACAGGGAAATGATAAAATGATAATTGTAAAGGTCACTACTGCGATCGATGTACAAACAATAATAATGGCCGATTTTTTTTCCGAAAATTGAGGAGAACGCTCCCATTCCTACTCCATGTTGCTTACATGGTGAGAAGTGATATCAATAGACCTCTGACGGGGATAACTGATCAAGTGTTAATTGATCCAGTTATCGACCGAGGTTGAAGATGAATTACTTATATCACTATTTAAAAAATAGGGGTCGATGGTAGAAGGGTGAAAATTTAGTGTTGTATGTATTTTTTAATGCAACATAATAAAAAAATAAAAGAATATGTCCAAAAAATGAAAAAAACATTTTTGGGTTGAGCCACCCTTAACACTTAGGGGTATAAAAAATATTTATAAACCTATTCTCAGACTTACAAAATATACATATAAAATTTCATCAAAATCGGTCCAGCCGTTCCGGAGGAGTATAAACACTAAAACTGTGAGATTTTTATATATATAGATAAAGCTCCATTATGATAATTTATACAATCATTGTAATTTAAGTTATTAAAATTAAATATAGAACGTAGCTTGTATTCGTTTTATGACTATCGATGCTAATAAAATAACAAATTTTCATTGATTATATTTATTCAAATACGAAACGAAAAATATCACTGCATTTTGCGGGTAGGCTACAAAGCAAAATATGCTGCAAGTGACATGTGCATAGCAGTGCAGGCACGTGCGCGCCATCAGTCATGCGCCGCGCGTCGTCGCATCGGTACTGTGTAATTCGAACCGACCGGGTACATTCTGCATCCTAAATGATCTATGTGTTGCAAAGCTGTTTTAGAGCACTTTTAGAACATATCACAAGTGCTATGTAAATTTTTGTTATGAAAGATAGACAAGTTTAAATGACATTTTGTTATTCACCCTTTCACATTAATCCCAATAACCAATGCATTTCTAGTATATTTATATATTAGTATTGCACTAGATCTTAGGTGTACATTAATTCTATTTGTACTATAGATGCTTCTTGACAAATCATATGTCATACAGATTTATAAAGAATCACTAAGCTTATATTTATATATATTATATATAAATTGATACATAACTTCTTTATGTTAAATTAAAAATAGACCGATTTTGTCTTGTATACTTTGAAATGTTTATCTTTAACTTACCTTTCATATTTAACTACATAATCTTACTGCACTTTTTTAGCATGAAATGCAATGCCTTCAATACTGATAGTATTAATATATTTTCTATTTTTAATTTTTCATTGATATTTATATGTTATTTACCGTTGTTGCTATTTACTGAACGATACAAAATAATATGTCTATAGAGCTGTATAAATGCATATTTATTGGATGCGATCATTTGCAGCGATCACGTTCGGTCGCGGCGCGGCGGTGTTGCGAGTAATGAGTGTTTGTTTAGGCTCGTCCACACTGAGCGGCAAGCGGCGTGTTGACACGGTGACATTAGCTAAAATCGACGTGCTTTAGACGTGCTCTCCAATTTGCTATTTTCACTACGACTATCAAAAACAAACCTAAATTCTAGTGAAACAATACAATCATTTTAAGTCAATTTTTCCGTCTCAGTTTATATTTGTAAACATTTAGACTTGTTAGTTATAGAAATATTTTCTAAGGAAAATTACAATACACTTATAATCTCTTTCAACTGTTTAAATTGTCTTACTTCACAATATAAATTTTGAGCATTAACAATGCCAAGCGTTTTCAATTTTTTATACATCATTAATAGACCAGCGTTTGACTGTTGACTTGGCTGTTGTAAGGCATCGACACGGTCTAGGATGTAGCACGCTTGTCTAAAACGTACCTGTTTATTCTGGATTCGAAGACACCAACGTTGTACCTATCGGGAAATACAGACTCACGCAAACTGCTAATAAAGTTCAACAATAACATAAACTGACCAATATTTTATATCACATTTGAATATTATATTTTTCTATTAACCCTTACCTTTCGCCCCACACAGATAAATAATATAAATATATTATAAATGTAACATGAATATAAATATAGATAAACATCAGCAACAATAATATCTTTATAGACAAAATTAATTCGTTGTATTAATTGCACAAAACAAAATATAAAATGAATTTCTTATCTCTTCATTAACGCGTAGTCACGTATGAGTACAGTTAAATACAAAAGTGGTGTATTGTATTTTAAATAATAAATATTATTTCGAATTCGTATAAGGACTACCATGTAATATTTAATGACAAGTTTTAAGTTAAAAAAAGGTAATTTTAAAGCGTTTGGACATTGGAATAATTTTCAGATATTTTGTATGTGCATGTACAATGTTTCTGTTGAGTCAGCGGATGACCGACAGTAACAAATTTAGTCGGTGGCCGCAAACGCTGTTGTTTTAGGCCGTGTACAAACATACACCGTGACCGGTGCTAATACTTGTTTGCTTTCTGTATTTATGGTACAGTCGCGCTCGTCGTGTTCGCACACCGGAATAATTAGCTCGTTATAAAACACGATCCATGTTATTTTTTGTGTTATACAGATTTGATTTTAGGTTCATCTTTTTAAAATTCATAATTTGGTTTAAGGAGATTGTCGAGAAATCGTCTGAGATACGTGTTTATCTGAAAATGATTCAATTCAATACAACGCAAACACAGGTACATGTGCTTAACAAAGTCATGCCTTAATTTAATATCTAATGGTAGGGACGTTCGATTTTCATTAAAGGTAATTGAGTTTTCTCAAAAATTAAAATCAAGTAAATTTTAAACGAACATTTTCCTATACTCAGGTGAGAATATGAACTATAATTACCAGCACGGTGCAGGTTACAGTGAATTGCTTCCGGCTGAATCGATTAAACGATGTAACGAGATTACTGACCGTCGGCTAAGTGCCTCTGACTGACCACTCGATAATCGATTTTACTTCGCATCTCTGATAGTTGACATCGCAAAAAGTGCCCGGAAACCTTTTTAGTAACATTTTGCTAGGTAAATTTTATATAACTATGCATATGTCTTATTTTTTTTATTTGTATCTTTGTTGTATTCTTATATTTAAAATAAGAAAATGAACTGCACTGTTGTTACGTTTTACAATTGTTGTTGTTAATTTAAAATCATGAACTATCTCAATAAAAATTGGCTCCTTTATGCAACTCTCTCTAATCAAAGATTAAATTTTTAAATTCAATTAACAAAGTTTTGTAATAATAGCAATCCCGATTTTAATTAATTTACTATTATTTTAGTAATTTACCCCTCCAATTAAACAAAGTTTATGTTGGGAATTGTGACAATAACCCAAGGTTCGAACCTGGGACTTGCGTGCGGCTCGTAAGCCGTAGCGCTATTGTCCTTATATGGTTTTGTGTTGCCTTTATATTATTGTTTTTTTTACAAAGTTGGGTAAGCATTTTAAATAAAATTAATTTAAGTATGGTACTTAATTAATAATAAAATGCTAGGCGCACTATACAGTTCACACTCTGTCATTTGGCGCTCAAAAATTCGGTCCTGCCTCTAGAAGCGCTCGCGCAGTACTGAAGTCTGAATTCGAGCGCCCAACGCATCTCATTTCGTAGGATTTTAGAAGTAGGCATAACGCTATTTCGTTATGTTACATGACCTTGGTGCGTGAAAGAACTTCGTTCCAAAAATAAATTATTTTATATTTATAAACAATAACAATAATTGTTTTGTAATCAGCTTGAAATATATACGCGATGAAAAAATAAAGAATATTGTTTGAAAGAGTTCATTATTTTATAAATCGTGAATACCAAGATTTTGCAGTATGTATAATTTTATCATCGATTTGTTCTGATTTAAAGCAAGAGCTAGAGTTGATATAGTAACATAACCAAGAAAAAATCGTACAAAGCGGATTTATACCAATACGTAGTTATAAATGATATGAATACTTAACTACTACTACATTTCCCATGCAAATGTCGTTTCACCAGTTGTAATCAGTGATAGGTTTAATGATTTCCCTTCTAATTGCAGCCTAAGATTTGAAAGCCATTGTCTTACATATTCATAAGAGCTGAACCCTCAGGTAAATGTAATTTATTCAAAGGCAATGGTCATGCAAATTGGCGAATATCGGTCATGTTTAAGTCAGATTTGAGTGAAAATTATTGCGAATTGGCTTTTGGGTAAGCACCTCTGTCTCAGACCGCGCTTTGAATTATTATATTGCTCAATACTATATCTCGTATTATGCTTTGCCGTAGTACATTTAATATAGACATAATATATAGCTTATATCTTATAACATAATTGTGTAGGTATATCTTACCACCATTCCACGCGGTCATGATTTGTATAGTAGCTATTTTTAAGTTTTATTTGTATATACTTAATGCCTGAATGTAAGTAATTATTTCGTAAGTAAATATAATATTTTCATTTGTAATATGAAAGTTTGTGCTTTTGTTACCATAATGCAAACATAAATTAAATTTATTTAAAATTGAGTTCGTTTTTACGATCAAGAAAATATTGCATACAGTAAAAAATATGTTCTTACGGAATTCATCATAAGTAGCTTTGATTAAACAAGCCTGAATTACACTTGCATGTATAAATCTTTCGCAAATGAGCCCGTGGTACGGTAGTACATCACCTTGGCAGGCCCAGATAATTGCTTAAGTGGGATCTCACTTAGCCCTCGTCCCTTCCAAGATGGCCCTTTCGCCGAACTCCTTAGATAAGCATAGTTTATTGTTCAAAGTAAATCTTCTTAGGCTTATGATAACAAATTGCTATTAGCATATAGGATTATAAAGGTTTTACATACATATAACACAATACCACATAAGTATTTTGAAACTACAAAGGTAGTCTCAAAGCCTCACGTAGAAAATGTAACTGAAAATTATTTAATTATCATGTATGTATATTTGAAATTTCGTTTCTATTTTGAATTATTTATCTTAGATTAAATAATCAGATATAATCTCGTTCGTCTTTGTTTTCTTACTTAAGACACGTAGTAGGTTTTATTACGCGTTAATTATGTATTATGAAACCAACACGTGGAGGAGGGGTCGACTCTTAATGTCTTCACTCAATGTTTCTTTAAGGTCTTATTAAGAATTAAAGCATATGTATGCAGACATTTATTTATAAATAATAAAATTGTTTCGTTGAAAGTAAAGATTTTGTTTGTAAAGTTTTAGATTTCTAGCTTGAAAGGTTATATAATCGAATTTCTAAGATTATTAATTCAAACTTACTGCTGGTTGGTATATATATTTGTGCGTATATATTCGATGTAAGAAAACACAGAATCAATATAAATAGATATGTATATATATAATTCGGTACGAGTGTATGTTACTGAAATCCTTCTACAGCTGGATTGATTTTGGTGTTTTTTTATGTGTGTTTGAGTAGGTTTATATTGATAGGTAGGTAGCGCTCCGATCAGGTTACAGGATTTTTTATCAAACAAAATTACATAAATAAATCATATTACACCCGTATAAAGTCAGTACGTGCAGCTAAAACCTATGTGTATGTTTATATTTTATATCCAAATAACATTATTCAGTATTTATTATAACTTTAAATTAGCAAGAAAATTAATCCAATTTCAATTTAATACCAAGTATTTAGATTAGAAATCTATAGTCGAGCAGATCTCCGGTTAGCAAGGAATGGCAAGCCTTTGTAACTTAGAGCAGTCTAAACTCAGTCGTATATTAAGAGCCACTCGAGTCGTGGAATGCCCTCTCAACATCACAGGTAACTCGACTAGATTCGATTTGCTTGTCTACAAATCTACTGACTAAAGCTAGTTGTAAAACTAAATTAAATTAAGCAAATACTTGGGTATTTAGCAGTGTTTATATAATCTATAATAAATATTTTATTATCATTACTAACTTGTTTTAAATAATAGCAAGGTAGAATTAGTTTATAATTTATTGATTAAATAAAATGTTAATGTAGTTTTTGAAATCGTGAAAATCGTGAATATACTTTATATACTAACTTGCTATGCGCCCAATTCGGTTGGATTAGCGTGACAATTTTTTTTTAAATTTATTTTCTAGTATCAAATAATTATGAAACATCCTATTTTCTATGTGTAATCGACTTCTATACAAATAATCTTTAGAACTAACCAAACATGACAACTTTCTGATATTTTATATTAGCTAGATATTAAATTTTCAAATGAATAACATCTTGATATTAAATTAATTTACATCCAATTAATAACCATTTAAACAATTTCGTTTCAATGGTACAGACCAACAATGGTATATTTCGAGCCACTTGAAACTTTTCCTTTGACGTAGTTCGTGGCGTACCTTTCCAAATATCTAAACAATCGCAGCGTTATAAA
Organism: Nymphalis polychloros; assembly: GCA_905220585.2. Taxonomy (NCBI): domain Eukaryota; kingdom Metazoa; phylum Arthropoda; class Insecta; order Lepidoptera; family Nymphalidae; genus Nymphalis; species Nymphalis polychloros. The sequence goes on along the minus strand of HG992245.1, from coordinate 6,309,956 downwards.
GTTTTAGCTTTCCAACTTCCGACAAGTTGTGAAACTGTTCGGCTTCACTTATAAAATAACGCAAGCGGCTTCACTTGCAAACGTGCTTTGCACTTATATAAAATTTGATATGTCAAATTTTGAATATTGCATTATAAATTTCAAAATCAAAAATAATGGAGTTCTGTAGTAACACACAAAAATATACAACCGAAAGTCAGTTAAAAATAAATGTTATTTATATGTTCAAAAGATATAATATTGAATGAACAACCCTCAATAATCAACATTCGATTGATGATCTTCCTAACTGATTTCGACCACGGCCTCCATTCTCAAGGGAGATTAGCCAAATGCACAGAACATGTTATAGTGCAGAAGTGTGGGTGTGGATATAAGCGCACTTTCTATTTACTAACTCTGATAGTCCAAGCGGTACATCCGACAAGACTATAAAGAGTTCACGTGCAGGTACAACGGCTGTACGTGGTTTCTAAGGAGCGGAACCTTGAACACTGCCAACATTCAAACCTGAGCAGCTAATATTTCTTGACAAACGCAATATATTTTTGTATGTCTAATGTAGACTTAAACCCAAGATCACGGGATCTGCCTTATAAGCTAAACAATTGACGACCGAGGTAGTTAGTGAAATGACAACAATAACCATATTGATAAGGAAAACAGTTATTAAAATATAGAAAAATATATCAAACAATCATTGCAAACTGCCAATATAACAATAAAGGTGTAATTACGAGTACTATATATTATATATATTACCCATATTGGTATACAAAGGAAAAAGTATTGTCGTTTAGAAGAAGGAGATGGATATCTCCATATATAATTCGTTTAGTTTTAGAATACAAATGCAAATCAAGTAATCTTACGTGAAGTTGAAAACAAATCAGCTCTCGAGAAGGGACAATTAATTTCTGATTGATTCACAAAGCTGGCATTCCGCAGCCACCCTCACCTCAGCCCCCACGTGAGCATCAGACAAAGATACCAAGTTAACGTCAACTAAGGTTTGCTCTACAAAATTTATATGAAACTTCGCTTCAGAATTTCTAACGTTAACGGGCTTTATACGGCGAATATCATTGAAGTAAAATTATTAATGCGTTATTTTCATTTATACATTTATATATGCTATTACATTATTTTAATTATTTAGTAAATCTTTATTATTATAGAAATTAATAATTGTAATTAAAATAAAGTTTAAAATAACGAAATAGCTGTATTTTTAATAAATCATATCGAAATTGTAATAAATTTTATTCGTAGTATTTGTAATATTTTATTTTTAATTAAAATAATATGTAACACTATTATAATTTTCGACAACAATACTTCATATTAATTTTTTTTACGTTAAGCAGTTAACTTAGTATGCAATGGTGGCAAGAATTCTAGGTTTTTTTTCTAAATATAATCATTTTAAGAATCGCCGTAGAAGTCTCTTCACTACAAAAGATTGACGTTCTAGCGGTACAACTACTAAGATATTCCGAGACGTTGCGAATGTTCGCGGCCGTCGTTCCATTATGCACGAACTACGTTCTTGTTCCTCACTCCTCTTTCATACCTTGACGTGTGTTCTGGGTATAATTAAATTAGCGTCGCTGAAACTCTAAATTAACGTTAATAAGTTTAGTAAGCTACAATAAAACTGCTTATCTTTATAAATAAATTTAATTCTATGTATTTGTAATTATAAAACTATAATTAAAAGCGTACGATACGGTACTGGCATACGACTTTTAGAACTTTTATATACAATACATGCACATTTTGTAATAAATAATTATTTTAAAAGAATAAAATGTACGCATTATAAGATAACGTACGTTTATGTTTTATATTTAAGAATACACAATTAATAAATCAAGTAAAGTATTTTTCAACACCGACCGCAAACTTAAGTATTTAAAATACAACTTAAAACGTCGAGAGTACAGCAAAAAGCTGACATCCGCCACTGTATACGACAGCACAGGTGCTTGAAAAACTCGAGTTTTGTGTAAATGAGCAGGAGGGACACGCATATGGCGTTCACTGAGGAAGCGAGGCGCATAAATCTGCGACGGTGGCGCCGCGGCCGGAAACGGAAGCGCTGGCGTCGTTTGCCGCATTGTGCTATCGGTCGTCGGGCCGCGCGGACGTCTCTTTGTGAACGCTACTTTATGGATACTCATTCACCAGATATCGCATAAAACGCCATTGTCGCGCCACCTTCACTGATAACTCGGCCCGTTTATTCTTATGGCCGTACCTGTCAGGTTATAAATGTTGTTTACATTTCGTTCTTGTTTGGGCTATTTTGTTCAATATTCATCAAATAATAAGAAATCATACTAATGGCTACAAATAAGGTAGTCTTATTTGTTTAGCGTATTTTTTCTACAATTCTGATTGTCATTAAAATCATAAATTGTTATAACTTACGGAGCTATTCGTTCCTAGAAGTTGTCTGGCGAACAATGAAATATAGATCTTTCCAATAAGAAAAATAATAAAGTTGGGAGGGTAGATATATAAAGTTGGTTGGAGACGGATTTAATATTCTATAAGACATGGCTTCATCTAACTAAATGTAATAAATAATTAAACGGATAATATATTTTTATCTATATTACATACATTTTGAATTCACATACAAGACAATAAGTAACAATCATCATTTTTATGCTATAGCAATTGATAAAATCCACTGGTCAACAAATAATAACGATAAATGGTTATGGTAATTTAATAGTTTTTTACTTAGACGATGATGGCGGTGGTACGTCGGTTGCTGATAACGCACTATTTGTAGCCTCACAACACGATTCTTAATTTAAATAATACAAACTTTGGTTTTAATTAAAACACATTTAAACTGTAAAAAAAAGCTTGTCTCGTTTTTCACGCGCACTATTTGTATATTTTATTTACAAAATTATATATTATTAAAATTGAAACCATTTGTAGTATAACTAATATAAAATCTATAATGATATGGTATATGTACGTACGACATTTTGAATATATAGGAGCTCCCGCTATTGATGCTGTCGTCTGGATTAGATGAAACCAGCACTGTGCAGAGACGTAATTTCCATGAGTCACGTTTATTTATATTACATATCTTTGAATTTATTTAATTCGCCGACAATGTAGAATTTATCACTAACGTTATGAAATTTTATTTTATAAAACAAATTTAATAATTTACAAAATTCAGGTCCGCTACGTATTTTATTATTAGTCAGGAATACCGACGACGCATATTATTACTACTATTTGAGATGTTTAGTAGATATTTCATTCATCCGCCGTATTACTAGAACAAAAGATGTCAATTTCAAACCAATCTCAGACGTAGCATAAAGAAATCCAATCATTTTTTTTTAAATAAAATCTAGTTGTTACTTTTAATATAAAGAAATGGATAAAAACAGATGTACAATTACGATCGCATAGGACGCATTAAAAGTCAGCTGGGCTGTTGACAATACGTATTGCAGCATAATGAATAAAATATTATTGTTTATCTAAGAGTATTGCGTGTATTGAGTTATAAAGATAGTATTTGGAGAAGCATTCTGTTATTTAGGGAAACTATTGCGCAGCGTGAGTTCGCGCCTCAATATTTATGAAGCCAACTTTGGGTTCAGCCGTCATCAATCACAAAGTTATAAATAAAACAATAAAAGGTAAAAACTTACTTCCCGTGAGGGTCGGCTACTTTGCTCCCGAGCAATATTGGCGCAGAAAATCCACTTATTGGAATAATATGTAGATTACAAGAATATTAAAAGTGCTATGAGGGATCATTCGATACTTTATTACGGACCCATGTCAGTAACTCTTTCTGCTATTTTATAAAAAGTTTAATCGAATTACGTATAAAAGATATCTACAAACGTGGAGTTATTTATAAATTTCAAAGATTTATAGAACAATTAAAAATATTTGTCGTTTTTAAATTAAGGTATTTTGGACTTATAATGTCTCATGTTAATACAATCACGTGATAAAAACATATTTTTAAGCAGGTAATCTATATATATATATACGTTTAAATACCGTGAAGTGCTTCGGTCACTTCCTCGTAAGCAATTATTGCATTTCCTAGGGATAAACCCGCGGAATAGAGCAATGTAGAGGACCCACGGCATCATTTTTAAGTGAGAGGGTCTTTCCCTACTACTCCTTTTTAGAGCAGGCTGGGTAACGTACGCACCGGGGCGTTAGGATAGAATGTGATTCGATCCCGTACGTCCTAATATGGTTTTAAAGAGCTCCGCTGGTATTTAGTACCTTTGGTATCTGAGCTCGGAGTCCCAATCCGATCCCTTCCACTTTCGCGGCGAAAAGCGTTTTATTAAAAGAAAAGGTACCTAAAGATACATGCTGTATCCGATATATACAAGTTTCTAACCCATCATAGTGTGTATATAAAGCCCTAATTTAAAAATTAGACCTAAATCCTTGTTTTTATTCCACGTACAATATAATTTCCCCTCAACTAATGCATAAAAGGGATCAAACACAGAATAGCTTTTTTCGCCATGAATCGAAATAAGTTATTTATGATAAATCGTATAAATCATCTTTACTAACGCGCTACAGTTCCGCGATAAAAGCGAACGAATAAACTTTTGTGTGATTCCTAAGCGAGATAGCACTTCGTGGGTTGCGGGCGAAAGTTGGCACTGTACGACGATTGCTGAATGAAAAATGAAGACATGCCGAGGTTAAAATATTTTATGAATATTTTTAAAATTAAATATTTTTCAAATTGTTTTATTAAAATGCAGATATATATCTTCTTACGTCTTTGCCTACGAGTGCCTCGTTGGTCTGGTAGCTTGTAACGCTTCCGATCCGATACCTAGGTTCAAATCTGTGGTTCGGGAAAATTTTCTGTCAAGCAACGGCAGGAGAGATAGACTCCTCGGATAACTTTCTCGAATCAAGTTAACATGTCAATCCATCGGATTGTTAGTAAGGAAAGAGAAAGTTCATTTTTGCTTACGCACACATTTGTACACTACTATATTATCTCTGTGATAGCTAATCTTTGAAATAGTCTGCCGATATTGGAGAACTTCACTGTATGTTATTTTGTATATTAAATACATAACATTGCCAAAAATAGAAAACCACTTTTTCATAAAAATATTAATTATGTAAGAAATAACATACGAAAGTAGATATCATTTTGTGTAAAAAAATATTTAAAAAAAAACACAATAAGATATAAAATATACTTATTTAAAATCCCTTCAATTCTTACGTATACAATTGAAATAAAAACGTTTCTCTTACCTCATCTTTCGGCCTATATGCTACTTGTAATGCGTTTAATATTTCATGATACCGTTGGTGGCGTATCGATATCTATGGGGTCATAAATAACCGACAAAAAGCGAACAGGGTCGGGTGAAATCAAACCTATCAATGTATTATTAACTGTGGAATGCTGCGCTTCATTAAATATTTATAGAAAACTTACTAAGTGACAGATATAAGTTTACAAAGAAAGATTGTAAGTGTACAAAGCGTAATTCTTATTAATAAGTTTTGGGTGAAAATAACATTAAAAAAAATAGAATCATTATTTCCACATAAATAGCTTAATTAAATAATGACTGTAATAAACAATTAATAAAAAAACACTACATATAAAACTACGATGTCATTTTAAATGTTGTATTAACAAAATATGCAATAACAAATAAGTTAAAAGGTTTTTTTATAAATGTAAATTGAATTAATCTTACGTATATCGTAACTAATCTAAAAAACGTGATTTCGAAAAAAAAAATTCACATTATTAATTAACACTTCTAAATAACCAAATAATATGACATTAATCTGTGTTCTATAAGTTAACATAAAGTTTCACGGAGCGGTTAGACCACAATAGTTAACATTGTAGTATCCAAATTGGGCGGTATTTGAATTCAAAAGCGCTGTGTGGCAAATTTATCGCGTGTTTCCGATTTAAATCGTCGAATTAACGACATTGCAGCCGCTGCTCCTGTTTATTGGATTTATTCGCGCTCGCCCAGCGCCCTCGGCGACGTGCTCGTACTATTCCATTTTCCTGCTACATGGAACGTCTAACAAAAATGATGTATATATATGATACGGACAAACAAACAAATGTACACATTTCATTAAACGAATATCTAAGTAAATACTTTCATGACCAGGAAACGAACCTTTTGTTAGTTCACCTTAAAAAAAATTCCAACAATATAATGTCGTTTTATTTCGTTATCCGCTCTGTATGGTTATTTTAAATTATAGTCTTTTTAATTTACTTCTTAACAAATATAAATATTAAAGTTAATGAATGTTATATGAGTTAGCAGTTTAGTCTAAAGCTTTCCGTTATCTCGCTCACACATTAGTAGGTTTGAATAGACCAGCCGCTGAGCAAGTCGTCGCTGAATTAAGCTAATTAAAGTTAGTACTTTTGTATTATTGCATTAACACATAACAACGATCGTAATTGCTTCCTCTTCAGACATCTTAATTTTGCTCAATGCCTCTGTTTAACTTATTCGAGTATTACACTGAATTAATTCACTGTGTGATTAAACATATTTATAATAGCTACGTTATATTAAGAAGTTTTACTTAATCGTAGTTTTTATTAAAATGTATATATCATTTTTAAAATTTAACTTAACAATATTTTTAATTTTATAATTTTTTTATCGGAAATTACTGTTTAGTTATATATCAATACAACGTTGTAAATAAATGATTATCAATTATTTTGAAAATGAATGCGACGCTATATCAGCTGCGTGCCTGACAAAGGCTCATCTCGATTTACGAGCACAAATCAAACATTTAGTTGGTGGTTGTAAATCAGGCTGGCACGGAATTTATGGCGGTACTCGCGGATTTGTTGCTTAGCACGTGACGGAAATATGCTTTAAGGATATTTACAAACAATTAGGCAATAACGATACCAAATGTGTGTCTTCGTGTTATCTTTAAATTTAAGAATAAATTATATATTTTAACAATTAATAATGTAATTTTATATTTATAATTGTGGATGTTTTATAGTTTTGCTTTGACAACATTTCTTGAAAGTTTTGTTAAGACGTACTAATGATTTATTTGTTTTTATTGTCTGTCATCAAATCAATTAATTTCTAAATGTTTGGATATTCAATTGTTACTTGTTAATAAAATATTTTTATTCAAAAGGAAAACAATTAGATACAATACAATCTGAATTTTTCTATACAAAAGCGTGCATTTAATGGTTTTTTAAATATCGCAGAGAATGGTACGGCTTCCACACGTCGGTGAACAATAGCGCGGATAGGGGAAAATATAATTTATTTTCGAGTTAAATCTTTTGTGGAAATAATATGACATTTCTATTTGAAGTTGGTCGGTGATTTATCAGTTGCCTTGTTGCGGTTTTGAGCAATCCTTTCAGTTGGAATATCGCGAACAATCAAATCACTGCTTCTGTTTAAAGATCGATGGATTGAACCTTATAATATATTATGGATCTATTAGAAAAGACCAATATTTGTGCCTTTATTTGCGATCTCTTTTGAATCAACGCATGACCACTTGGTAGGGATTTAGGCAAGCCCTGGTCTGATCTGAAGGGTGAGTGAGCCAGTGTAACCATGAGACAAGGGACATAACATCAACCATCAATCATCTTGGTGGCGCATTGGCTATGTAAGGGATGGTTTATATTTCTTACAGTGCCAGTAACCACCTACAGTCACGTGACCTATTTGTGCAGTCTACCGCCTATTATAAATTTACAAATACAAAAAAAGATTACAAATTTCAGTTTGTAGTGAAAATATGTACAACAGGCGATTTAGTTTGTATATATCTCATAAAGTTCACATTTGACATAAATATAATATTCACTTTAATGTGTATGCCAACATTCCAGCAAATTATTATAAAACGCACTCGAATATGACTGCAAATTAAGCCTCTCGTATGTGAAGCTAAAGGATTTTAAAGCGGAACGTTTTTTCGCGTAACTTCAAGCTCGATACAGGAGTTTTATATTTCAATGGAAAGTCGAATGGCAAAAACTCCATTGCGACGTTAATTCAAAAAGTTGTTTTCATTACGGAACGCTCTCGCGGTACACTGCGTGCTACGAGTGCGCGAAAAAGTTACATAAAGCACTACGAGTGGAAAGAATTTAAAGTAGAGAAAAACAAATAAAACGTCGACGACAGTCGCGGAATAAAGCCGGTCGCAACAATTGCTGCATTCCAGCTACGAAGCGCTTTTCTGTTCTTAGTGGTGGGACAATACAATGCTCGCCAACTAATTGTTTTATGAGGGAACATTCTTTGATGGTATTGTCTACCGGATATAAAATTACCAGAGAGGCGGAATTTTACATGCACATTCTATTACGATTTAAGCTATTGTTATAGTTTAATAAATATATGGTTAAATCTTACTTATGTTATATATGAAATTTACGTTACATTTTATTCTAATGATATTGTTATCGGCAGTATTTTATATATTGCTTTAGCTTTTTTAGTCACGACTATGTTCAATGGAACGTTTCGAAACCAAAATGGAAATTACTATAACGATTTTCATCTAAATCAGTTGTAATTACTATTAAGATAGTTTTCCATATTATTCGTAAATAACGTGTAGAGTTGTTCTTCCACAGTTTCGTTTTGAAAATGAACGCGGCAAACCTATTTATTTAAAGATTAATTTCGACTGCCTCGTTAGTCTAGTCGCTAGATATTAGCTAGTCGCTGCAGACCCGGTGGTCTTGGGTTCAATTCCCAGGTCGGGCCAATAAATAGTTATTGCGTTTTTCTGTCAGAAAATTCTCAGTAGCGGCCCGGAGTCTGGAAGTGTGTACACTCCCGTGCCTCGGAAAGCACGTTAAGCCGTTGGTCCTGCGCCTGAACTCTTTCCGGTCGTGTCGGATTGCCGTCCCATCGGATTATGAGAGCTAAGGAAAAGAGAGTCCACCTATGTTTGCGCACACACTTGTGCACTATAATATCTCCTGCGCAGTTCGCTAATCTCTCTTGAGATTGGCCGCCGTGGCCGAAATCGGTCTGGAGGACCTTAATTTCGTAATAAGATTCGAAAGCTAAGCTAGAGTAAGCCCGTGCTTCAGAGCCGACTCGCTTAAAAATTTATTTCAAAAAGAAATATCGATACAAAAACCATTCAAAAATGAACACAGAAATTATCAAAAACAAAGGCACGATTATTGTTAACAATTTATAATAATTTTATTAAATACATATAAAAAATTATCTAAAGAACGATGAATTAGGCACGTTATAAGCGTATTCTATTCATACGTATAGACTAAGGACTTTATTCTTTGTGAAACGTCCCTTTTCAACTTTTTCAATTATATGTGGCAAAAAATATAAAATTAGAAATGTGAAAATATTTTCGTCAAAGCTACCAAAAACTGCAGGCGGACAGCGGCTGACCAGTGGGTGAACTGTCACGCAGCCGGCCCGAAAATTAAAGGATTCCATCCGTCCAAAACAAATACGAATATTTTTATATTTTATTTTGTTAAATAAAAAACCCTCCGGAAGGTAAAGCAGGAGCTCGCAGGTGGGAATTTAAATAATCTGACAGGGATTAAACGGAGAAATATCAGCTTTTGACCGTCGCGGTGAGTTTGCCAGATTACGGACATTATGTTATGTTGGATTTGTGTGTAGTCAAGCTATTATAATTTAAATGAATGTTAAAAACAATAGGTCGTTTCTACTGTTTTGATATAATTCTCTGTTATTTTACTTTTTAAAGAATTCATCTTATTCAAACAGTTTCAATAAGGAAATTATAAAAATAGTAAAATTTGTTCGGTATCTATTGCAATATCGAAAGATAGTTATATTTTTATATGACAGTAGATTTAACTGAATTATCTTGTTATAATCTCCCCGCCAGACTTCACACGACTATAATTAAGGATGCGACCTTTTTTTTAACCTTTAAATATATAGTTATAAGCATATAATAATATTCTTGTTACCCTCAACGGAGACTCAACGTATAATTTTGTATGTGTGCTCGATAATTATTATGTGTAATTGAAAAAATTTGATAAGTAAGTAATCTAAATTATAAAACTTTAAATACTTTTTATTTGATTTACCAAAAAAATATTTCATTTATATTATATTTCGATAAAAAATAAAACCCTTTTACAGATAAGTTAAAACAAAGTGACTGTTACTTTTTTATCTTTCATCTAAAAAACCTGGCTCACTCACCCTTCAAACTGGAACACAACAATACAAAGTAATTGCGGTAGAATATCTGATGAGTGGATGGTACCTACCGAGACGAGCTTGAACAAATCTCTACCACCTACTACTACCTGTAAACACACTCTAAAGCTTTTGCTCGTTTGTTTTTTTTTTTATATCTATCCTATTTTAATTTATACTATAAATAAAACCGTTCTAATCGTATTACTAGTTTTTGCAATTAGGATAAACATACAATTAAAAGTAAAAAAATATACTCGTATAACAAACTGATTCTTTGGCAGTATTTTTAAGAAAATCTTATTTGGTTTCTTTAAATTTTAAATTGGAAACAACAATCTTACAATATTTATAGGAGCTTAAGTAACAAATCTGTTCAACAATACCTCGGTCCAAATCTATGCATAAAATTGTCTCAACCGCAGAGGTTAGTTTGCGGTGTCTAAACGTCAAGTTGATTAATCGTCGTTTCCCCCACGTTATTAACATGGTAATGGCTGCGAATCGCTTTCTTAGCGATACTTAATGATACGGGATTTGCGGGATGATTGTGTGGGATAAAGTTGGACAACTCGGTCCGGGTTATCTCGCGGCTACAGGTTGCTCGGTGCGGTAATCCGTATTTGCTTACATTACTGGCAACTTTAAACAGTCCACAGATAAAATTGGTGTTACAAACAATTTTACTCAAAAAATATGGGCATAAGTTTGGCATTCATGTAACAAAATATAAGTAATATATACGAACTCTATGTTTGCGTCATTCATAATATTATACGCGCTAAAAGGTGCTTGAGAAGTCAAAATATTTGCTCACCTATCCAACGTCCCGTAGGACTGTTGTTTCTATGAATAAAATAACAATTATAAGTGATCCCTGTCCCAGCGGCGCGTGCCTAATTCCGTTTGAAACAATATTCATCTAGCAATTTACTTGTATGACACACGACCCTTCAATCTATAAAACCTTTATGTCATTCTTTGAAGACTATTTATTTTATTGATTATAATACAAACCAAGGCAGTAAAGTGATAAATATAATAAAAGCATTTAAACTATTGACTATTTTTAGTATGACGGATTAAGGCCGATTCTGCCGATATTTTTATATGAAAATAAGATTTTAACGTAAAACGTATGTACTTATGTGTTGTGTTCATAATTTGTCGCATGTCTGGTGGTGAATTAAAGAATCGTGAGACGATGTTTTTGAGTTTGGTAAAATTTCGATACTTAGATACTTTATAGCGTGGAGTAATAAGCACAAAACGGAGTGAAGGTGTGGATCTTGTTGTGGGGCATTTATGGACATTTATGAATGGAAATAACGATGTAACTTAATATCGGTTTTTTAAAATGTGTTTACGTATGAAAGTATTTTTTGAAATACAAGTTCGCTGATCTGTTCAACAGTGTGTCCGTGGTGTAAAACGAAGTTAGTTCTGCACGTCATTCCTCCAGTTATTTGATATGGGATTGCAACATGTTTCCCTTTAGTTTGAGGCACTGGATGGTGTCCGTGACGATAAGTGTAAAATGTTGTGTTAGTGTATTGAGTTTTTGCAATTAGTTTGGTTACTATAAATAAAACGATTGAACTTTTTGTTGAGGTTTTTAATTACTTTGTGGTACTGTTGATAGGTATCGCCCACTATTCAAATATTCCACTGTCAAACAGCAATGCTTAGTATCGATGAATTCCCGTTTAGTGGATCAGTAAGCCAGTGAAATGTAGTTATACTGGGTCACAAAGGACATAACATTTTAGATCCCATTGGTGGCGCGTTGATTGTAACTTACAGTACCAATGTCTATCGCTATTTTCATTTATGATAATCGTTATATATTAAATAATATTTTAAATATAAATGATGAAATTATGATTAATAACGTTAAATGAAAATAAAATATGACGTATGCCTGATTCTTTTTACGCTGCTCACTGACTGTCAAGTGTTTTACATAATTATTAATGTTCATAAAAGTGCAATCGTAAACAAAACAAATAGAATTTGTTGATAAAAATACTCTAAGATAAGGTAATTGAGGCAGGTACATAAGTGATGTTGACTAACCTAATCAGTTATATACATATATAAATAATATTTCATTGACTATTGATTAATTTGATTAAATATTTGCATGAACGTATAAACACATATTCTACTAACCCTCCTTGTCTCAGCGTGGCGGAATTAGCTGAAAATAAGTTAAATATTATATTCAACAATAATAACGTACTCTTAGAAAAAAACATCGCAATAATATATCTCATCTTTTAGATAGTTGTAAAATACACGGCTGTATAACACAAAGCGATAAATCGATAGCTGTAAACTTGTTTTTACTTAAAGTTGTATTTATGGGGGAATAACCGTAAAGAGTTCGAACGATAGGGACATTACCCATCTGTCTTTATCGGAGAAAGTTACTGCGAGTAATGCTTAACCGTGACAACTAAGACATATTACTGAATTTAGATTTGAAAGTTAAATTGAATTATTTACTTGCTTATTTATTTGACAATAAAATAAAATAATCTTCATCATTTTCATCACTAATTAATTAGCTTACTAAACAAACATTATATAGTAAAGATGGATATAGTGAAACAATAAAAGTTTAAAGTAAATTTATATTAAAATATTTATTGTTTGTGACAGCACTTTTATTTTTAATTTGTAATAATTATGGTAACAAGATTTCGATTAAGAAATTGTATTGCTTACGATATTGGACTTTATAACTTATAACATAGTGAAAATAGTGTAAGTTTTGTAGTTTTTTCTATTTTCTTCAAAGTATAAGAAATCGAGGAAATTTTTGACTCACATGAGACATGATTCCACAAAACTTAATGAATCAAGGCACAGAATCAATTCAGCTCATATCATTTACCGATAAGCGGTAACGATCAAAAGACCGAATATTATTTTTTCTCGTCAAAACTTCACCCCTCGCGGTAAATGATCGAGTCGCTTATTATTTGGCGTGTGCGCAAACATTTAACGCCCTTATCGCGGCTATTAAAGATATGGCTTCATTACACGCCGTCGAAAAGGTTGCGGAATTCTACAGCTTTTGTGCCATGTTTTGTTTGCTATTTCTCTTTTCGACAATTATTTTCCTTGTTTACGAACGTTCGTTTTTATAGAGCTTTTCCATTTTCAATTATAACTACTGGCAGTTTTGTTTAAAACGATTTAAAAATGGAATACTTAATTTTACTTTTCAGTAGAATAATTAAAAAAATTCAAACAATTTATTAAATGAAGAATGTATAAATCTTTAATATCGATAGTAAGTTGTCATACTTTTGTGGGTAAAATTACTACGGTCATAACTCGTACCACATTAAGCATCATGTGGGTAAAAATTTTATTTCATTATTTATTGTATCAAACGGGAATTTTACGCCATTTTTACGTCCCCGTACTCCCATTTAGATAAAAGAGCTGACGTTCATTTCCTAAACGACGACCGACGACCGACGACACACCGCTGATACTTACATTCTGTATTTATGTTTACATAATTGATATCAAAAAATTAAAATGTTTCTTTTTTTCGTATTGAGTTCGTTATCAATATATACTACCTTATATTAATAAAAGATAAAAATATTTTATCTTCTACACAGCCTGTAAATGTCCCACTGCTAAGCTCAATCATCTTTTTGAGATAAAGGTTTGGAGATTATTTCGCCATGACGTTTCAATACGGGTTGGTTGATTATATATATGACGAATTTGCATCCAACACAGGATGCAGGTTTCCTTGCGATGTTTTTCTAGACCGCTGAGCATGAGATGAGTTATAAACGAAAATTAAGCTTTTGAAAGTACAACTGTGCTTGCCTGGGTTTGAATCTGCAATCTTCGAATAATATTATCGTGTTCTAACCACTGGGTGGGTCATCTTGGGTCATGTTATAAATTTTCTATTCGTGTTAGACATAAACTGTTTCTTCATTTCATCATCATATTCAGTTCACATTAAACCACTGCTGGATATTAGTATCAGTTTCTAGGAGTATATTTTAATATTAATAATAATAAAAAGTTTATTGAAATATTTTTTATAACCTTTCACTTTAGTACGAATAAAAATTCTAGGAATACATAAAATAATATTGTGATTATGTTATACCAGACCGCCTCGGTAGGTACAGTAAGATTTTATATTGCTTTGTTCCGCTTGGTATGGTCCGTAATTACAGGACCAATTTTTGGAACTTGGATTTAACATACTGGATCACGTAATTGGCGACATATTGACGGTGAAAGAAGTTTTACATTTCTCTCAGTGCCACTTATCATCGGGTAGACCGATGTTCTGTCTGACTAAAATGAATAAAATTTATTATATCTGATTTATCACTAAAATACTCAGTTATTTAAACAAAACATTGTTGACATCACTAGAGTCCGTCGCTGAGTGCTCAAATAATGTCACATGTATATTCGACTTGTAACACGTACATGTAATAATATAACACTGAATAGAGGAAGCTATATTTATAATATGTGACGTCATGTGCGGGTCGAGGGAAATGAAGTGGAATCTTTCAGATAACGCACACAATTACACGCACGTATTAACAAGGACGCACACTGATATATAAATAGCTCTTAGGGTTGAGTTCACACAATGTAATGTAGGTGACATCAATAATTTTCTGTAATGGGGTGTAAGTGCCAAATTGAATGTGTTTAAGCACAACTCGATGGTGGATTCATTGTGACGTCGCCTTAATGTACGATGTATTTAATGAATTAATACTCTTCACATCACACTATAATTTTATTTGTATTACTTAAATTTAGTATTATATTACACTTAACTTCACTATAAAATATATATTATATAAATGATTTAGTAAAAATTAGTATTAATAATAATAATAATAAATCGTTTATTTCGACCAACAAGGATCATATATACATCACATATATTAAGTATGTCTATTTAAATAATCCTCTATCGAATGAACTTGATTCCCTTGTGATATTATGTTGAATGTTTTGAATTAATCTTGTTCAAAAACACTTTTTCATTCCTCAGTTTAAATAACTTGGAATACAAAATAGATTTAAAGTCAGAAATAACAAAAATATCAAGACAAAAACTAATCTTTAAGTCTATTATGACAATGATTAATATTAAAAAAAATAAAAAAATCACATGTCTTTAATAATACGGTTATCGAGTACATTTAATACATTTAATTATTAAATATAAATATGTTAAAAAAACATCTTACTAATAAACGTAGCTTAGCGATTGCTTAGTTAAATACTAATCGCTCTTTCTGTCATTATTGATTTGACATTCGAAAAACAAAACACTAAAGGTCTTTTTTATGTAAATCCGTACTAGTTAATTTTAATGTGATAGATATTTATTAGGTTAAATGTACAACAACACGTCTTTATTGTCACATAAGACTCGAAGAGCGTATCTGTAAGAACATTAGTAGCTGTGAAACACATTCCGTTGTCCACACAATTGAACGGCAAAGGAAGTGGCAGAGATAAGGGTAGCCAGTAGTTCCGTGTGTTACGTTCGGTCGGAGAGTTCGCTTTTGAGTTATGTTCACTTGCTTAGTTACATATTTAATTAATATACTGCAATGGTACGATATGATAAGAACTTCGTGGTTTTATGTATGGGATGAATACTTCAAATCAAACAATTTAAATAGTTATGAAAAATTATATATTTATTTCGAAATTTGAAAGTATGAATTTTCTTTTTCGGAGTATTCTGTTTAACAGCTATGAAATAATCATTAAAAAAAATACGTACAATTTTTTTATAAAATGCATTACCTATCTCGTCCTATTCATTTGTCTCTCCTAACATTACATATAAGGTACACATTAATATAGTTGTAAGTAACACTAAATATTTTTCAAAAAACGAAAATATTGTATGTTTGCGGTTACCGCTCTGCAATACATACTTACGCAATCATCATATATAATCTTAAAAGCACTTAGATAGATTCCAATTAAATTTATATAGCAATAAAAATATTGTATTATATAGCAATAAAAATATTGTATTGTAAAAATTCAGAAAATCAAACCTTAAACCTACTAACGAATTTTAAAATTACGTTCGTTTCTGATAAAATATGGGCATCCAAGGAAAAATAATAAAGGTAATATAATCAATAGGTGAAAGTAAAATGTGTGTGCATGTGTTACGTTTTACGGCAAAATTGCTGAATAAATTTTGATAATATAGAAAAGGTTTTGATTTCTGAGGTGGGAAATAGTTTTTAAAGTCCACGCCTAACATAAAGTTAGTTTTATGTATACTAGTAACATTTACATATTTGCTTATTACTATTTACTTAAATTATCATCAGAAATAATATTGAGTGCTAATCAACTTATGGACTAGCGGATAGTCTTATATTAATTCGATGACACCCTTTCACGGAAGACAAATGACGCATAACATGTGTCAATAAAGATCACCTGTTTTACAAAAGAAGATAATATAAATTAATGTATTCAAATCAGTCATCCTTAGATTTCGATTATGATAATGACAGGAATTAAAAGTCAATCAAATCCTACAGCTCCTTGCCAACAAGTCTTGAGATTAATATGGGTACTTAAAGAAAAAAAAAATTTTTTTGCAGGTATTATTGAGTACAATATCCATAAGATAAAAATATATACCTATCAATACCTAAAGAATGAATGAGCTAGTTATCACAATCTATTAAGATATCCTCGTAGTTCATCCATCACTCATTACTGTAGTCTTGGTTGATGTATTTCTTCATATAATCTCCTCATGATACGGGTTCTTGCGTGATGTATTTATGACGTGTTATCAATCTTGTGGGCGCGATTCATTTAGAGATATTTTGTTTTTTTTTACTGTATCAAAATAGGGTATTTATTTACTTCCAATGATAAATCAATTCAACATTACATATCATAAAACTTGGTATCATCGTCTTACTATAAACACATACAAATATTAATAAAACATTGAATATTTTATTTACGAGGATATTTAATAGTTTTTATTTACAACATATACATGTTTCAACAATGCCGAAATTTTGTGACGAATATGAGACGAAGTGGAAAATTACACAATTACACATTATATTAATTTGAAGAATTTGAACATATCTTTTTAAATTGACAAATTTTTTAGCTTTATCAAATAAAAAGATATTTATAAAAGTAATAAAAAGCAGTAATACATTAAACTTGATTAAACCACAAAACAAAAGTAAGTAGACAACAAAAATAAAATTTATCTCGTACAAAACACCCCATAAAATGGAATCGTCTCGAGAACTTTATAAATGCGATAACGACTAAAGTTGTTCTGAGCTTTGTTGCTACGCTTACATAAATATGTCCAGTCTGTTAGACCCTCCACGTCTCCTTGTTAGCTTACAAAGAGACGAGAGGAGAGAAGCTGTGAGAAATTTCATAGGTCATGCTTAATTGGACGAAGCGTACCTAAATACTCGTTGAAGTAAAAAAGAGAAATCCAAGGAGTGTCCGTCTCAAGCTCCGCCCTGCGTTGGAAACGCCCACTAAGATCCTCTCTGCAGACTAGAGAGAGACACTTCTTCAGTTTCATATTATATAAATAAAGTTGTTAGGACTCGTCGCCATTTACTACGTATATAGAGAAGTTGAGGCTGTGTGCGGCGTCTCTTAGTGCCAGTCTCTAGAATGTTGACAACTTATGTAGAACAACTATTATCAACACACACACATTTAAACATAGCTTGTTTGTTAAATGAGACAATTCACGAATACTCATTATTATTTGAAACATATATCAAGAATTATTTAAAAAATATTGTGACAATTTATTGATTTCGTAAAAAGCAAGAAGAACTGATTTAAAAACGTATTTATACGTTTCATCTGAAATATCCAGTTGAGTATGTATAAAACGATGACAATATTTTGAAACGAGATGATGTGTCGTAATTCCTGAACGAACAATTTTCTCCAATCGGTAGAATCAATAAATACGATTACACAGTATACTACTTCGAGTAAATGATAAATAGTAAATTAAAAAACTATATATTAAATTAAATAATAGTATTCTTCACAGGTCTAGGTATTTTCTTTTTCGATCCCAGCGGTAGTGCTCATTCACTATGACTATCAATGAGTAGTGTAATAGTTTAATTTTTAATAAAGTAATTTGATTTTGATACTGATATAAATTTTAATACTTAAGTTTACTAACTCTTTAAAATGCCAGATATATTTTGCTAGAGTAGTTCGCGATTCGAAAACGATATTCATATGTATATTGTATTATACATATGAATATCGTTTTCCTTATAATTACAATACAATAATAATAATTATTACAATATAATAATTACAATATCTAATTACAAAGAAAGAACAATACACAACAATAATAATTACAATATATAATTACAAAGAAAGAATGAATTATATCGTATATTATTGATAGTAGCATATTTGAAAATAGTAGAAATAATATAAAAAAATAAATAGAAAATAATATAATTTAGTAGTGATATTATTTTAAATGAAAGTTATAATTTAATTATCTGTTTCATTTTCAAGGATTAAAGGTCTTACTTAAGGCCGCTGATCTCCGTCAGTAAATATTGTTGTTATTTAATTTTTCGCACAAATTTCTATACAATTAGAAAGTAAATTTCATATAAAAGTATTGCATAAGCGATTTTCTAGTACATTAGTTTCGATGCTTGGTCACAGTTTCTATTTTCACTCCAAAATATTTGTATGAGGTGATGCTATCCCAACGGTGTAATAATATTATAATAGGTCGACTGCCTCGTTGGTCTAGTGGCTTGATATAAGGCCGCAGACCTGGTGGTCCTGGGTTCAATTCCTAGGTCGGGCCAATAAATAGTTATTGGGTTTTTCTGTCAAAAAAGTCTCAGTAGCCGACCGTAGTCTGGAAGTGTGTACACTCCCTTGCCTCGGAAAGCACGTTAAGCCGTTGGTCCTGTGCCTGAACTCTTTCCAGTCGTGTCGGATTGCCGTCCCATCGGATTATGAGAGCTAAGGAAAAGAGAGTGCACCTGTGTTTGCGCACACATTTGTGCACTATAATGTCTCCTACGCAGTTGGCTAATCTTACTTGAGGTAGGCCGCCGTGGCCGAAATCGGTCTGGAGAATATTATTATAATAGGTATATATATTTGATAAATAATGTATTCTAATACAATGTGTTAATAATTAATATGTAGTTTGCATTTACATTGTTGTAGGTTCAAAATTGTTTGTATAACGACAGATCTAAGTTATAGCAATATGACATAATAATTAAACTTCAAAATAAGGCATAAAATGATTATTTTAATGATGTTTCTAACACTGTCTATGTACGAGTGTATTTTTATAGATTCTGTGACAAAAATAAAAACAGAAAATATCACGGTTACCGGAAACGGATACTCGGTTAATTTTTAATTTGCCCGAGCGGCGACGCAGCGCTGTCGTCTTCCTGCCTCTCGTTTCCGGTTCGGTACTCCTTTTTTAAGGCTTATTTTTTTATCTTATATTTCCGTTTTAGTGCAAAGCCGATATCACTTGATTTTAGATATAAGTCGAAAATACATTAATATAGTCTCCTTTTTTGATATTAAGATTTCATATGAAATGTAAGATTTGACAAAATATGTATCAAAGTATTTAAATCTGTATTTTAACTTAATCTGTTGTATTATAAGTGAACTCAAAACTGTTTTTGTAGGCTCAGTAAAAGTCGTAAGAGTTTATGTCAAATCTCTCATGTCAGGTGAAACGTGGTCTTCAATATTACGTATATAATTACATAAAATTATGCCTTTATTTATAGTTACTAATATTTCAATATAACATTACTTAAAGTAATTTTAGTATAATATTAGTTAGTATACTTAAATATCTAGTCAATGGCTGAAAATACGATGACTAATCTGATGTCTTTCTAAAATAAATAAGGAACTGGATTTTATATAAGTGATTAATGCTTGTAATAAAATTAATTCATAAACAGGTATACTTATAAATTATCTTGATTACTTATTAATTCATAAACAGTGATACTTATAATTTTAATTATCTGAAGCTGTGTATAAGGTTATACAGCTTCAGATAATTAAAATTATGAAGCACAAATATTAAACTCTTTTTGCAAACAATTTACCTTCATAAATGAGTGACGCTTTCGAGCGATTATTTTTTCCGTCGGCGGCATTTTTTCTCGTCGATGAAAAATCCGCTTCGCTCGGATGTCATTAATTATGAATCACGAGATTTCAGCAGTCATTGCTTTGACTGTTACAAATGATACCAGACAGTGATAATCTTAATTTAAAATGCCTATTAATACAAGGATAATTATTTTAAAAGGCCGAGCACGACTTGACTTAGAAAAGCGTCATATGTTAATAGTCCATATTATTTGTTGTTGGAGATTATTATTATTGTTTGAGCTTTAGTATTGGGCGATATAACGGTCAAAAAACCAAAGGTTACTCTTCGTTTGAAGATATTTTTTTACTACAATTTATTTCTTACGATTATATTAAAGGAAAGGTACCGATTTTATTCTATTCAATCCACATTCCAAACCAGTGGTCGTTCAACAATAAATTTACTTATTAAACGAAGACACAACATTGGTTAGAGCCTATTTCAATATGTTATACTTTGATCTTGTGATTTGATTTAATTATACAACATCTGTGTAACTAACTGTATATTAAACAAATCGAACAATTTTAGATCTAATAATATAAACAAAGGTAAGATATATTACAAAGAGAAACTCAATTGAACTTTTTGGGCCTCGGTAAACATGGCCAGAGGCAATTGATCTCTTGTAGCCGTCCACAAATCAAAGCGCAAAGACAAGGGCCGGCTAATGCGTGTCTGGGGTATTCGGCTATCTGAAGAGATGAATGGAAAGGCTTCTTTGTGGTTTAGTCATCGCAACTATTAGCTATGTAAGCATGTGCGTTGATTAAATTTTCTATAAATGTGCGATTTTTTGAAACAACGATAAAATAAAAGCAGTATTTTTTAAAATAAATAATTATTGGAATACAAGGAGTATTCCAATAGCTGTTACGTACTCGTACATGTTTCTTTAGTTGTAAAATCTTCAACATATGAGTAGATTGCTTTCATAATACTTACGAAATTATTAATATTATTAAAGGAAATGGGCGTTTGTTTATTTTTTATTGAATGTTTACCCTTTTTTGATCTCAAATGGATGTCCTCGTAATTATTTATATCGAATATACTAATATATAAATAGTAACACTATATGTTATCGTAATTTAAGAACAAAATAACTGCTAGGTCTAAATTAAATATTTTAGAAGAGACGGAAAACTATTATAATGTTACAAGTACTATTTAAAAAAAACGTCTCTTTCAATTTAAATTAAGATCGTAGTATCCTAATGTTTTTATTCATTCGTTTTAAGATAAAAATTTCGTATTACCTGAAAAGATCAATATGGACTCCAAAATTTACTTTAAACCAAAAAATATTGCAGATATACATCTATATTCTACGATATTTAATTATTGTTTTACTTAATTATTCAGAATATACTATGTACGTAGTGTATATGTAATTGAAGTTTCAGTTCTGGCAGTAAAGTGATACAATGTAACCTCCTTGACGTGGTAAGGTGGATGTCCGAAGTAGTAGACACCATGATTTGTGTGCGGGACGAGTCCCTCGGGCGCTCTCCGTATTTCGCTAACTCTAACCTCCTTACAATTTATGTGGAGGATTTCGCTGTCCACTTGAAACAAACATTACCTTAAATTATAATGTAAATACATAAATAGTTTAGTCTATATTATATTTATAAGATGTTATTTGTTTGTTTAGTTATTAACGCAAAATTTACTGAATCGATTGACATGGAAATTTAAATATATATATTTTTTTGGTTTCAAAATGAATTTGATCTTTATTTTGAATATTTTTTTATTAAAGCATCGTATTTATACAAATGTAATATAGAAACACTGGTTGCAAGCAACTTTTTGTTTTAATGTTATAATTCATGGCAAATATACCACCGAAACAAAAAAGGTCACCATTGCCTAAACTTTGCTAGCTAGCTACATATAAAAAAGGGTTACGTAGCTGTATTACAGATAGTAAACTTAAAGATCATTAATTATTGTTCTACGATTTTTGACTTGATTCACGGCTTAAAAAAAAGAAAAGGTTAAAGATTTTTCTGGATTAGCAAGAAATAACCAAAGTAGTCTGCTGTTCTTCTATAGTGTAATGTATTATAATTTATTTTTGAATCCATGTAGTTAAAAAAGTCTGTTAAAATTTGTTAAAGTATAACAAAAATATTTTTTTGTATATTTACATACCTTACAAACAAAAAAGGGCGATAACTTAATGTATAAGTATCTACGTATTGTTTAGATTATTTAATTAATAAAATAACTCTACTGTATTTAATATTTGAAAACACAATGTTTGGTTGGCAGTATTAATTCGTATGAATTTATTTAAAAATCATCCTTTCTTTGTTAAATTTAATTTAACTTTTTCTTTAATTGATATTATTAACATTTCTTTACACATTTACTCATTTCTTCATCAATTCCTCATAATCAATAAGTTTGTTTCATTAATAAATATATAATAGTGAGCCAGACATATGGAACCCATGGTCTAGCAAATAACTTTTGAACCGTGAGGACTTATTTACAGTAATAACAGTAAATAACAAAAATATGACAAATCGTTGTAACCACATTAAATAACACAAATAACTTATTATTTAAGGTGTTGATTCAGTGTTTCACACAGGAACGCCATTTATACTCGTGATCGGCATCATTAGTTGCGAGATGCGTGCGAGGCGGAAAACTTACCGTATAAATCCTGCCAACACTCGCCCATCCCATCGATATGATTAATAGATGCTTCTGAATGAGTCTTTACTCTCCTGATTGAGAAATCGACCGTTTAAGTATTTAGGGACTTTTATACGGTTATTTATTTGTATACATTTTCATGTCGTGCATCTGAAAATATAAATATATATTAGAAAGTTAATAGACGTGACTTACGGGTATTGGCAATTTAGGCATGTGGCAAAAATTTTAGATACGTAGGTATCTAATTGCCTCCTGTTATACGTAATACGAATACCACATTCAATATATTTCAATATAGATACATATATATAATTAAAAATTACAGTAAATATTTAGTTATTAGAATTTAAAAAATATATATATTTATATTTTAACAAAATATCGGCAAATAACACATAATCATACACAACTACGTCGTCGGTCTAGTAATAACGCTGCTGATCCCGAAGGTCTGGGATCACTAACTTAACCATGGTTAGGTTATTAAATTAGTTTTTTTTTCTATACAGAAATTCTCAGTAGCAGATCAAAGACCGGAATTTGGTAGTTTAATCGTCCCTCGGAAACTACGTATCTGCATGTCTCTCCTGACGACTTGCTTTTGCCTTGAATTACATATAAGAGTGAAGTACGAAAGTATAAATATATCATAATAATAATAGTGACCTGAAAATGTAAAATAACGCATTGAATATAATGAAAACAATTAATTATACCTAATTTTGTATTACAACGAAACCTTTGAGTGTCGATGATATAATAATATTTTAAATTATAGCGCAATTTAAGTAATTTTAATTTTATACATAGCAAAATAATGAAGCTAATAAATACGTCGTAAATAATGCTACATACATTGAGACATAAACAAAAATGCTGTTAATCAGATGCATGTTAGATATTCTACCGCAAAACAGCAGTACTTTGTATTGTTGTGTTCCGGTTTGAAGGGTGAGTGAGCCAGTGTAATTACAGGCACAAGGGACATAACATCTTAGTTCCCAAGGTTGGTGGCGCATTGGCAATGTAAGTGATGGTTAACATTTCTTACAATGCCATTGTCTATGGGCATTGGTGACCACTTACCATCAGGTGGCCCACATGCTCGTCCGCCAACCTATACAATAAAAAAAAAAAAAAAAAAATCTTGATTGTTTGCGAATACATCTCCATGTACAACCTTTACTACAACTCAAGTCAGGTTCAACTCGTTAGCAATGCATATACCGCATGCTTGTCTATGAAATAGCAAACATAAAACTGCTAAATGTGGACGATGATTATAAACTCGAACGGATTTAATAGTTAACTGCAAATTCAAAGCCAATATAGTAAATCCGCGATAAACCCGCGCCGCGTTCCAGCTGCGGGCTCTTCGCGTAATAAACGATTCACGCATCGACATTATCGCAAACAAACACCTATAAATAAATATGGCGGCAAAAATGGCGTCAGTTTATCAGCGACTGAGAGTGGACACTGGGGACCGGCGAGTAATAAATGTTATTAGATAGCCTCTGGGCTTAGTTGGGCAGTTGAGCTGTTTTTTTCCAATTCTTTCGGTCGCGGGCTTTTGTTAATGCGTCTGGCTTGGATAATAAATTGGCGGAACCGTTTTTAAATGAGTCCGACCCGATTAAACATAAGTTAGATTCCCTCTGACCGTTAATTGAGCGTGACGCGTGTTACAGTTGATTGTGATTTCATTGATTATTTCTATACGTCGTTGTAGTCTTGTTTCAAATCCATTAATATATCATTAAAATACTAATTGTGATATGATTTAAACAACATTTTAAAAATGTTTGCATTTAGCTTTTTATACATATTTAACTCAAAGGCAAGCTCTTAATTTACGGTACTTATTAATTCAATACATAAAAATGGTGTAAAGGCCTCAACTCGGTCCAAAGTAAAAAAAAAAATGTCAGTGAAATTGATCGTAATGTTTGGTCAATGCTACGGGCTGTCAAAAGCATTGGTAAACGATCCTCCGTTATTTACCTTCAACATACACCTACAAATTGGCAGATATTTGCTAGCATATTTTTTTTTTACTGTCAGATAAACCTTTATTTCGTTAGGCGTAAGGTTCATTTTGATATTGAACTTCATTATTGTGCTATTAATAGCAATTGTTGATTTAATTTTTTTAATCACTCATATAATAATGCAATTATATCTTCAAAGATATAATTGCATTATTTATTTATATCATTAAATATAATATAATTTGACTCATTTATTTATATATATATATTAATGCAGATAATATAATGATAAAATAATATTATAGTATGTGGTAATATAAACTGTTATTTTGATAGGCGGTTAAACTTTATTTTAGTACGAGTAATAAATATTTATAAGCTCTTCGTATGGACACTATCGACTAGTGGCAAGTGTTAGTATTGGCAAATATCCAGCTATGAATATGATACTAATTTATGCATGATTTATTATTATAGGTGTTACTATCGATGGTAAGCAAGTGTTCTAGGTATGTGTCGACGTTTAATGATGTGTAAACCTAATTAAACATAGAAAATATCTTAAATTTAATGACGACATGATATAATACAAAATAATAAAAATATATTTTAATATATACATTGAAAATAAAATAATATTACTTAATAATTTAAAATTTTAAGCGTTATAAAGTTTGTGTAGAAGTGCTAAAAAATCAAAAATTCACACTTCAGTACCCGAGACCCTAAACTCGTTACGAGTGCCACTAATTACATCCACAATATCGCAGCTTAAAATTCTACACGCTACACTCTTACACATACCATCTCTTTCGCTCTCGACTAAAACAGAACCTACCAACTGTTGCAAAACCTTCACATGTGTACGTAGATTTATCTGTGTGCGTGGGTAAACACCGGTTTAAGCCTAACTGGCCTTAATGAATCGTAATGGCCCCTATAATTCGCGGCGTAACTAACTGGCCATGTGGGGTAGCTACCCCTTCTCCCGTAAGCCCTTCACCCGTGCATCCCCAATATTTGGAAGCCAGCCATATAGCGTATGACAGCAGCGATTCTCTTTTTGAAATTTTCAGCCTAACCGCGTTTGCTGCTACGATTTGCGGTTACGTGTTTAGATTTCACGAGACCACAATATATCACAGCTATGAAATGTCAACGTATTTTTATCGTCGAACGAACTTCGAGTGACATAGCCCTCACTTTATGATAGCTCGTTGCTTACTGCAGTAAAATACGTTGTTTGAAAATGTAAGAGTTATGTTTCGCAAACTGCAACAGCCGGCGCCCTAAGTTTAAACTAAAGCCCGAAGGAGGTCGTTATTCCTACTGTAATTTATTTAATTGCGCTGTGGCGGTAATTATTCATGAAATTACGGCAATTATGTCTTGGGAAAGAATTATTTATTGTGCAAACTCGAGTCTTAACTCACATTTTATTTCAAGTTGCATCGCAGACAATGGGATGGCCGACACTGTTTAATTTTAAAATTAATTCATTTTTAATGAAACCTTCACAATCAAAGAATATATACATTATTTTTTATGAAGAGTAAAGAATATAAACAAATATGTAATAAAATATTTAATAAACATATAGAATCCGTATTACGTACGTCAATATTTAGCAACCCGTTTTGTTAAAACCCATACATTCTAATAATATTCGTATAGAGCGAATTATGATAGCATTAAAAATAGTTACGCAACTTGTACTCTATGATATAAAGTTACACCTACAGTTTTAACTGTTCAAGTTACATTTGTATATATTTTCTAAGTAGAACGTAAAAAATACACGAGTACAACACATAAGCAATTAACGGTTTCGAGAGGGCAGTTAGGACCACCAGTCTCGAGCACTAATTTGCACGAGCACGCCCGTCGTTATGTAGGCTTACCTCAATGACGCTGGTGTTTGATACGTAACGAAATGTTTACATAATACAGCAAAAAAATATAAAACACGAGCAATTAGCAGGTACACAGCAAATAATTATATTGAGCAATAATTTGTAGGTTTAAATTGCAGTTATTTGCCTTTTTGGATTAATATACAAGTAAAGTTAAAATTTTAAAGTTATAGCAATTAAATGTTGTAGCAATCTGACAACTATTGTTTTTTATTGTGAAAATTTAAGTGGCTTAGTAGCACTAAGAAACATATAACCCACGGAAATTACTAGAAACTTTTTATAAGGTTATATAGCAAAAATAGCTAATCTTATACTTGTTTTTTTTAACTTCACTTTAAGCTACAAACTGCATTATACAGGTTTGGTTAAAAAATAAAAAGAATTAAATTTTGTCGATAGGCTAAGAAAACAAGAAATCTCCTTATTTATTAATTTTACAACCACGGTTACACATACATTTGTTTCTCAAATGAGTCAGCTGCGATGTTGAGACGAGAGAATGTTAAGTATAATATTATATTTAGTTAAAACAGACACACCATATTATATTTCATAACTATTTTTAAAATAAAAGAAAAGAAATTGAAATACAATACTGCTGATCGATGTCGATAGAAATACCATTAAAACGATATCGCGTATCGAGAGCATGTAAGGGAGGCGCGGGTGAAATCTGCAATTTCTCTGGCTTTAAGCGCGCTCATAAGCTGAAAAATTGGTAAAAATAAAATTAAATATAAATAAAACGCAGTGTGACAATCGATGATTTTTAAAATTAGAACAAATATTGTATGTTCCGTGTTTGTAGTGTATTAAAAAAGTTAAACAACAGGGAGCGATTGTCTATTCTCTGTCCTGCATATTAATAACCGGCCGCCATATGACGCCGGACACTGGGCAGTGGTCTTACAGTGGCTACTTGGTTTAAATTAAAATATTTGGGACGTCACGGACGCTCGGGTCTGACAACCGCGCAACATTTGGTATTAATCGTCCGTACCCGTTAATTTTGATAAAGATATCTGAAAACGGAAATTTGATTTGAATAAATTGAAGTGTTACTAAAAAGTACTAATTTAAAATAAAAAATTGAAGCATTATCTTACAACCAATTTCATTGTTGACTCAAGTTTTAATAAGAAATTATATAAATTATAAATTAAGATGTAACTGAATATATTTCATAAATAGATCAATTTTGATAATTAATAATAATAGTTTTAAAACAATACAATAACGCATATATTAATTGATTTTAAAATAGCGTAATATTGTTTCTAAACGACGCAATTGGTCAGTATTGTACAAACAGGGACAAATGGATAGTTCGCTAAAGCCGCGCAGACCGTCCTACGTGATAAATTCATTTTTGGGAAAGGTTTAATTTGTTTGCCAGCGCGCCGCTATTTGGAAAATGCCATTTCTCATTGAACAGATTACCGAGATTACGATTTCATTAGGGGCGTAATATCTTTTGTTTCTAGCCGGGGGATTCGTCTAATTGATATTTTAAGCACACGTGTAGTTTGAAATTATTTAAAGGATTCATTTGAAAGATAATATTTTAATAACATTTATTCGCTGCTCTACATAATAGTATATATATTAAATAATATACTCAATCAATACAGGAATTATAGTAAACTGAAATCGTGTGCGGTTGAATATAATGAAATAGTTTCCGCCCGCGGCTTCGCTCGCGTGTGAGAGGGAGGGAAGCTTGTGTTAGGTACCATTTGTCCTTGTCTGTACTCCTGACAAAGGTATTCTAAATTTGATTATGATCGGTTCAGTAGTTAAGACGTAACAGCGTAACAAATAAACAAGTTCATTCACTCACATATTGATAATATTAGTTAGGATGGTTAAAGTGATTAAATGTTGATATGTGAATGTTTAACCAAAAGCGCAATTTTCATTCAATGGCACGAACACGAAAGATAAATATTGATATAATATCACTAAAAAGCTATAAAATTTTAATAACAATCGATATTATTTGTCTTTGAAGGTAATTAAAGTTAAAGATTCCTGGAATGGTGTCTGGGACACTGACACCGCAACCGAGACGTGCGGACTTGCGGATTGAGGATGCGGAATGGACAGGAATTAATTGCGGCTCGTGCCTGAGGTGTGCCGTAATTATCGTGCCTGTGGACACTCTGATACTAGTATAAACCTCAGTTTCATTCAATGAATAGATATCATGTTTAATAATTCAAATATTGAAAACCAACAGATTTCAAAATTAGAATATCATTAAAAATTGTGACAGTTTTTTGTTTAATTTTTTGTATGTTATCGTATAATTCGTAAATAAGTTGATTTTATCTTAGAGTATCTAACGTGAGTTTTATATTTATTTAATGGTTAATATGAGATATATGTTACTACTATCTCTACATAAATAATGAAGCTAAATACTAATTCTGTAAATTGCAATCAGTCAATAAGTCGTCCGCCTAGCTTGGCTATTTTCTACATCAATAAACTTAGGCTCTATTAATTACAAGTTTCAGTCGTGCGTTTGAATATCCGAGTACAGGGTAGCGACTAGTGCACGCGGCGAGGACAGGGGACGGGCATCGAACCGCAACCTCTGCACACGCCACCGACAGAATTAATTGCTCAGCCCACTGGGGCGCTTCGTCGGTTATCTTATTATTTAATTAGACTCAAATACACCGTACCAACTTTAATACGCAACGCGTTCAAAATACATTTTTCCTCGTTTGTTTAAACTTATTTTTCTTGAACGGAGACGAATGTTACACACAAATATTTTCTCACAAGTATCTTTCTTAATTGAAACTAAACATTACTTAAGATATTATTACTATGATGATGATGACTATGTGACTATGCACCCGTTTCGACATTTTTTTTATATATATAAAAGCAATTTATTATATTATTTCTAACTTAATATATTAAAAGATAATAGTCGTAATACAAATCCATGCTTAATAGTTCAATGTAGATAAAACCTCCTTTACCTGAATACTTAATCGAGGTACCAGGTAATCAGCATTCTGTAGGAGTTCGTTCGATTCTCCGGGTGAGCGATAAGCCTCAGATCCGGGCGCTATGTGAATTCATCGCGCGATACTTGTGACTAATCGCAAGGATTCACCTCGCTCCGTCTCACGATAATCCCGGACAAATTATAGGGGTGCTTATAAGCTGCGTGGAGGTTTGTAGTCATTATTTAACAGTCAGTTGAGGAAAGTCTCTTTATTTAACTACTAAGTTATATAATAAGCAAAATACAGAGACGATATATAATAAGAAACAAAAAAAACACAACTATAATTTTGTGAAATTGAAGGGACGCTGAAGACTACTGTATTGAATATTAATCTGATTTTACAATTCACTGGTTATCGGTATAAGAGCAGAAAAATAGCTAAAAAATGCAAAGGGTGGAATAAAAACGGGAATAATGGTGGATATAAAAGGCGAGTTTACGTCACAAAGCCGCATGCGGGCCCAGATATTGACAGTAAATTTCATTCATACGGCATTAGTGCCGCGCCATCAGATACAGGAATAGCTCCCGCAAACAACGCTGGACGTAAATATTTAGAATGGCTATTTTTTTGTCTTACTTATTATTATAACATTTACTTTAATTTAAACTGAATATATAATTAGATTAAAAAGAAGGTATTGTAAGAAGAAATACTGATTTTCTTTTTCAATTTATTATTAACAATAAAAATTAAAAAAAAAAAATTATTTCACTAATATTTCAAAATTAATTGCTTAGACGAAAAATATAATGAAAATAGTATTATTGAAAATAATGTAATTTATAACTTGAATAAATATTTATTATCTTTGTAGCTCCGTAGCTGGGTGACGTAGCGATGCCTACGGCTACCCGCTACGCGACCGTTGCATACGTAAAACAAATTTAGTGAGTAAAACCACCAAGAATCGCGTTCCTTGAACACGTTACTATTAAACATTTAAATTAATTTTGTAATTATTATTTATAATGTGAAATAATTTTCAACATATTTTTTATATTGATGTTTGTTTTACGTCCATATGTATTATATATTTAATTGGTGTAAAAACAAAATAGTTTTTTGCTATCTGTCGCATAAACATCAGCAATTAAATATTATTTCAATCTCAATAACTAATAGTTATGATTTACGTCTTTATTATCCTCGTATTATTTGTCCACACAAAATATAAGTTATCTCAGCTAAATCCAACGCATTCTTCAAAGTTAAGCCAATATTTGGCGAGCGACTTCCGCGAGTGAGCGGGTAATTTATCGCCGGCCAAACTGAAGTTTATCGAAAGACGGAGAATAACTTTATTACATAGTGACCGGAACCGGGGCGGACTCGTTCTGGCGGGTAATACACTTATGCTCACATGTGTGTAATTTTCAACGTCAGCGTGCTATCGTACCTATGTAAAATGAATAATTATGCATATGCACATAATTTTGTTGTTTAAATAAATAATACATTTTATTTTTTATTCATTTAAGAGCATGTCTAAGTATGTTTTATTGTACTTTATAAAGTAAAAATAAACTAACTATTTATTATTATGATTTTATTTAATAAATAATAACAGTTTGTAAAAATGCTCCTGTCAAGTACAAGTCTTTTCAACTACTATTTAATGTATATATATAATACACGAATGAACGTTCCAAGTTTTGTTACGACGTTATTCTTTATCGCGAGCACGAGGTGAATCATCAGCAAAGGTAAAACTAAAAAACCCGGTGTTGCTTACCTGTATTTGAACCTAAAATATTCGGGTGAAATCTAGGCGTTCAATTCAATCTCGGACAATTCAATTCAATTAATAAAAAATAATAATTTATCAAAATGTTTTTTCTGCGACTGTACCGCTTTGTGTCTCATTTTTGTAGTCGGAGATATTTCGTCGGAATGATGAAATATGTCATACTTCACTCGACCTTCATTGTAAACACATTTCAGGAATTGTACGTCCGGCGTCGGAAATCGTCCACGTTTTAGTAATTTTGTTTCTCGGACCTGCCGTTTTCCTTCTTGAAAGTATTCCGAATATGTTTTTGAAATAGCTTTGAGACGTTTTTAAATTTATATGCGAAATTCTGATGCTTGTGATTGTTCCTAGAGCTGGACATATGAGCAAGAATTTCATCTGAAGTTTCGAGTCTTCCTCATGATTTTTCAGATTAGTTATAAACGCAAATTAAGCACACGAATTCGGTTTGCTTGGATTCAAACTCCCGGCCGTTATGGTTCCGACAATCTCAGTCCAAGCATTTATTTAAATTATTATTTATGAAATGAAATAATTAATATTTACAAAATCAAATTTTGTATTTGTACCAGTATACTTAGATGTATACAATGTTTAATATATTGAAGTATGTAGCTTAAGAAAGTAAAAAAAGTAAAAAATGTATACTAACTGTGGTTAAAATACTAAACAAATATCTTATTAAAAATTTAAATTTAATTTTTTGACCAGTAAAAAAATTTAATCTGGAAATTGCGAATACATACAACTTGATATTACAACATAGTATTTATATGATGTCTACATCTTCAAATGAAATGTCCAATAATGTTTAATTTCGCGTTCTACAAAGCAGGCTCCGAATATGATACTGTCAAGCCTTGCTCGACTCACTGGACTTATTCATGGTGACGTCTTTAAAGAAACTCCGGACTGAGAACGTAAACTCGGTGCGGTTTACGAAGTAAAGAAAATAATTATTGATATTTGGTTATAAAATATTGTACCATTTGTAAATTCAGGTTAGTTACCTGATACCATACATTACATATCGCTATATCTTTGCTTTGTATGTAGAGTGGGTGGGTTATATGATACTTTGTTTATGTGTGTCTATATTCTTTTAATGGTAAAGGATATACGTAATGAAGTAAAGCTATCAATTTAAATAAAAATTAAAATGGCAAATATAATAACAAAGTGAATATATTTACGTTCTATGTTCCAACGATGTCCAGCAACGAGACCCTGTTTTCGATAAAGGCGCGTTTAATGCTACAAAGTGATCTTGAGCGCCAGTCGCCGGTCGCCCCGGGCGACGCTTTACCCGAGCTCTTATGAAAATTTTGTCAAGAACAAGAAACATACCTCCGTTAACGAAATTTCAAACAATGTTGTTATGTATGATATCAAACAAATAAGTCATGTATGTATAATACGGTATACTTTAGCGAATATTAACATTCATTCTAAGAATGATTATTTAACTAAAAAAATAATAAATATATATTTATCATTGGTAAATAAAATTTTAAATGTAGTTTAACACTTTAACAAAGAAAAATAATATAAAGAGTTTTATCATAAAAAGATTTCTAGATAAGATTTCTTTGTTTTCAGCGATCAGATTAAAATTTAAGATAGCAATATGAGTAAGCAGATGCAGTATGTACCACGCTTAATTAAGTGATGGCCGGTGGGCACACTTGCGCCATTTGTTACAATACAAGCTGATAAACCATGGATTTTTCTCATGCGACACGTAAATACGCTCTGGCTCGTTTCCGAGCTTACCGAGAAATATGGGTTGGTTCTCTTTTTTCGCCGACCATTTCATATTTGGAGCTTTGTTTTGGAAATAATGTGGTAAAGTCTCATTTAGATATTTTATTAAATATTTTTAGAATATTTTTTTATTGTGAAAGAATTATAAGTAATAGTTATTAAGACTGTTATAAGTAATAGTTGATATTTGCCCATTGGTTAACCGAAGAAAAGTTTGAATCTACTCAAGCATCATTGTTTACGGAAACATCATTAATGTGCATAATATATATTTACAGGGCTCATGTGCTACTTGTGCTTGGTGGTGCTGGTGCTAAAATATCCTTAGGAACCTGCATGTGTCGTCCTTCAAACCTTCAAACCTTCTCAAGTCGAGGCCAGCCCAGTTGTGGGACATGAACTGTTGGCTATTACTTTACAAGTTTTTAAAAAGTTATAATATTGTTAAGATATTTTTAACAAACATTATAAAATGAAACTTTCAATTTTATCCGATCATATACGGATACGAAAACTAAGTTATATATATACTTAACGATATACGAGAACACATTCACTGTAACTTTTTTCACGTTTCCCATGATTTAGTTGGATGTGAAGTAGAAACAATATAGCGTCAACACGTGTTAACAGTGCCATAACCGTGAAACTGCCGAACTTAGGGCACTTTGTGAAATATGACGCGATATATAACGGCCCTTAACACCTATCTGATTATATTTATAGCTATTATCAATGGACGCGTTAGAATCGATATTTTTAACATAATTATTAGTTGAAAAATCGATATTTTTAATATATCGACTGCTACTTGTGACATCAAATGATATTTTATTAAATCAATTAAATTTTTCTCATTATATATCTACATATATTACAAATATATCTCAACATAATATTACAACAAACAAATTTATTAAATTATTTATCGTCAATCATTTATAACATTTTTCACATCTATACATAAAATCAATATACGCTTGATCATAAGATTTTGAGTCTATAGTAGTTTTTTTATGATACAAAATGTATTCTAAATTTTATACCGTAAAAGGGTTTGTTGAGTAAAGAGAAGGTAATATCCATAACCATCGAAAAGTAACATACGCTTAGAAAGCTATTCTCTTTTTATGGCAGCTTTAGTACGTACTGGAACCATGCGCCATAAGTTTTTGACATTCTTGTTGTAAATAACAAAAATACTTTATGTGTTTCTCAATATCTGCTCCGTATAAATTTATCAAATTACGATATCGTCGATAGTGACTTCGTCTGCGAAATACATCCTTTTTTGTTTTATAGTTAAACATTTGAAGGAAATCTTATTTAAAACTCAATAATGGATTTCGTGATAAAAATAAAATTAATTTCTCATCATAACCTTGTTTATAATCTGGACATTTTATGATTCTTGATAATTCTTTAGTAGACTAACTAGGTTTTCCTAGTTTCAGTAGTAATGGTTACGGAAATAAATATTAAATACTTTATTCAAATATACATTTATGATATGAAAGTATAACGCTCATATGATTTTTAATGATACTATTTTTATGACTGTAAAATGTATTTTTTGTTCTTTGTTGAAGATGAAGAAGCAAGAAAATACAGATACGTTTTATATTTTAATTTTTATTAGCTCTAAGTTTTTAACTGTATAAATGTATTATAATGTAATAATTAGAAAAAATGCAATATTAAAAGTCATTTATTTAAATGATATTTAAAAAAAAAACATTCAAAGGGCTTCTCATAGCTTATATTCGCTCTCGATTTTCATAAGACGAAAAATAAAAATAGGAACATTACGAAATTTTAAAGAAAGCATCAAGTTTTTTAATCATAATGAGTCCCGGTCACATCTGTCCGGCTTCCCTGAAACTTTGACCGGAATCCTCGGCAGTGCTTATTGTGTAATGCGATCGTTCACGTTTGCTAAGCAACTTAACTATTTCTAAGAGGTTTCATCGGGTAACTAAGGAACAAATGAATTGCGCATACATTTCTTACTAAATAAATAAATATGACGGGACATTATTCACACATGGCCATGTTACAAATAAAGCAGAGCTACAATGGAAACCAGACAACTGATATACTACATATACTACTTCTTTTGTAAATACATACTTATGTAGATAATTACACCCAGACTCAAGACAAACAGACATGTTTACGCACACAAATGTCTGTCCTGGATGGGAATCGAACCCACGACCTGCGGCGCGAAAGGCAGGTATCTACCAACCACGCCAACCGCCTCGTCAGAATATGAATAATTCTTGCAAAAGATAATAAATGTTATTATGTTATTAATATCGTATAATATATCTTATAATATATCTTATAATATATCTTATAATATATCTTATAATATATCTTATAATATATCTTATAATATATCTTATAATATATCTTATAATATATCTTATAATATATCTTATTAGATTCGAGATCAGAAATCAGATTAAATATTTTTTGCTACGTTTGAGTCAATTTGATCTTTGCTTGTTCAGATACGATTATCTAGAACTGGCATTATAATCGAAGGAACTAAGAGAAGGAGCCATCAATAATGGTTAACTGCGTCACATAAATCGCGGCATTAATTTTACTACGCAAATGTTACAATTTGGCAAGTTGTATGCGAGTAAGCACTTAGTTATGTGCCGGCGGCGCTTCGCAACTTGGCCCTCCTTACCGCTAAACAAATTTGACAGCTTCAACTTAGCCCAACTCTGTGTACATACGCGCAAAGCTTATTTTTCTCGTAGCAAAATATATTATTTACCGTAAGCGCAGCGGGTTAAAGTTCAAATTTGAATAATTTTATTAAGCTTATACACATTTATAACGTTGTCTTATGTATGAAAGTTAAATCGGTCTAGTTAGCATTGTAGCTACGGTGAATCAAGTTGTCGAGATTATTAAGGTGTTTAGCATAAAGGTGGGCTTTGCTTACTTTGTATCGTGTAGATAGTTTATACATGAAAAACGAACGAGTTCTCTAACGACAATTTAATTTTATTGTATATAAAATAGCCAATTGCAATTGTTTTGTAAAACTGGATCAAGTTATTTCTACTAATTAATTTAGAACAAAGATATATAAATAATATATATATATATTTTATAGCATAGGTAGGCGGACGAGCATATGGGCCACCTGATGCTTAGTGGTCACTAACGCCCATAGACATTGGCATTGTAAGAGATGTTAAGCATCGCTTACATCGCCAATGCGTCACCAACCTTGGGAACTAAGATGTTATGTCCCTTGTGCCTGTAATTACACTAGCTCACTCACCCTTCAAACCGGATCACAACAATACCAACTACTGCTGTTTTGCGGTAGAATATCTGATGAGTGGGTGATATCTAGCCAGAGGAGTATGCACAAAGCTCTACCACCAAGTAAGTATATAAGAAGTAAGCACAAGTTGCGTCTTAAGATACCTCAGATGTTTTTCTTAGTTACTAAATAATATTATATATATGTCAATTCATAAGGTTACGTGTATTCTTATTTAAATCATATATAATAATTTTCTTTTATTATTTAATTCAACATTATGACATCTATACTACTATATAAATCTATTGGCTCAGTCTGTACATTTTGTTTTTTCACCTAATTTTGTGATAAATAATCGTTTTATGATGCAGTGATTCACATTATACTAATTTTTTCATTTTTGTCTGTCTGTCTGTATGTCTTCTTATAACTCAAGAACGGCTTGACCAATCTTGATAAAAATTGGTACACACAAAGAACATGTGATGGCGCAAATGTTAGATCGCAATATATAAGATCGGTAAACCCTACGGTATCTTATGAAAATTCATTTTCTAATCGTTAATTACGTATTTCTTTACCAGTAGCCATGTGTGTGTGTGTGTGTGTGTGCGTTTTTATAGTAATAAAATAATTTATTATATTTTTATTAATTATACGCGGATGAAGCCGCGGGGCACAGCTAGTTCAATATAGAAACGTACACTTACATATTGATTGTCACAAATCTACCACCGGTTCGGAAATAAACACCTCAGACCTGAGAAGAACCGGCGAAAGAAAATCAGCGGGTTTTTTTTATATATGATATCTCTTCATATTTTACAACAATAAATGATTTTTAATGTGTATGTATCAGATAAATGTACATAACGCGAATAAAAATATAATCAGATTGCACATATTATATACGGACACGTACAAAATACTATTAAATATTGTATAAATAAGCCAGGTTGCATGGTTAATAACATCTGCCAATTAATTAATTACTTAAATGTCAGTATAAATAAAATTATAGGTAAAGTGAATGTACTGTGTGTTACTAAAAAGCAGCTGTCATTTTTCGACGGGATTGATCATGGAAACATGTAATTAATTCTGATTTAAAATCCGCGAGTCGGAAGCTTTTAAATACGCATAAATACAACATGTCATGGTAAAACCGCGTTCTGCCTTTATCAATTACACAAGACCGACGTTAAAAAATGTACATTGAAAAACGGTTCACGTTTAAAATTCATGCCATTTTTATAAAATCGTCTAATAGAAGAATTTATTACTACTGATATACATCTAACCATATAAAGTGAATAATTTATTTAACACACCATAAGATATTGAATAAATAAAAATTAACAAAGAATTGTATAGTTTGGATATATTTACGTACGATTACAAGCATATTATAGCTATATATGTAGGCAACTATTGTTATATAGTTTGTACTAAAGTACAACAAAAGACACATTTAGTTCTTAGTATAGATTATTGTTGAATAGTAATTGATTGTCTATATTTTATTTGTGTGTATCTTATATGGCTGTAGATCCGATCATCCAGAGTTCGAATCCCGGTAAATAATAATTATTCTCAAAAGCACACACAAATATTTATTTAATACCTACAAATTACTAATCCTCTTTTGTCGCAGTTATCCAAATCAACGGTACATTATTTAATTATCCTTATTTATAATTTATCTGGTAATAAAATATAAAGCAATCATAACATATACTAGATACATTTAAACAAATACTGATCAAAGAGTCTTGAAGGCATACGCAGAATT
This sequence comes from Nymphalis polychloros, assembly GCA_905220585.2. Taxonomy (NCBI): domain Eukaryota; kingdom Metazoa; phylum Arthropoda; class Insecta; order Lepidoptera; family Nymphalidae; genus Nymphalis; species Nymphalis polychloros. The sequence goes on along the minus strand of HG992245.1, from coordinate 6,271,226 downwards.
GGAATTGTGGTGATCTTGCCATGAGTTCTTTAAGAAATGAAGTAGATACTATTTATCAAAATTTATATTTATATTTAACAAAAACTATCCATTTGTTTTTGTTAGATTAAATATAAAATTACGTTGTTTTATTTTCATTATATAACTAAAATGTTCATTTAATACCCGAAACGGTCTAGTATATTATGACAACAGCAGCTCGAAAACATTTACAGGAGTTGAGTCAGGAGATTATCCATCAATAACGTAATTTAACTATATTTTGTATATTTAATGTAATAAATGCTAATTTATATATAATAATTTGTTATCTGTGTATACAAAAAATTTAAAAATCGAACAAATATTTCTAAACCTTAAATCCTACATAGGCTGGTATAAAAATTGTTAGTTTATGAAGATTATATTTATAAGTAAGTATCACGACTATGTGTATTACATCTCTTTATAAGTATCAGTTTCCTCTCGAGCGCTCATCGATTTTCCGCTTTGACGAATTTGCTGGACAGCGCTTCAATGGAATATTTCAATTGGCTGTGAACGACACTTCAGCGATAAAAGTGGAAACTTGTGTAGTCGTGCGAGCATTTTATTAAACTTTCAAGCATTTCATTTATTTATATTGGCACAAACTATAAATTTCAATATGTGATCATATACTACGAGGCATCCACTTAATAAGTCTCTTTGTTTTATATAAAGCAAAAACAATTGATCGAATAAATTCTTTTTTTGAAAAAACTCTTATGATACACAATCAACTTACTTACTTCATGAATGACATGGCTAATCTCTGAATCATTCTATTCATTGATTGCGATGTCAATTAATTATTGTAAAAAACTAAAATTAAAACATAGTTTAACATTTGTGTGTTGATTTTATTGGTAGATTTTCAAGAATTTTAAATGAGAAGTAATTTTGTTAGAATTGTGTAATATGTATTATTGCAATTAAATAAACTTGCAACCGACTTACCGACACGGGTCATGTATGTAATGATCCATGTAAAATAAATGAAAGATTTATATATATATTACATATATTCAGTCGGTGGTAGAGCGTTGTGCAAGCTCAATTGGGTAGGTACCATCAGATATTCTACCGCAAAACAACAGTACTTTGTATTATTGTGTTCGGGTTTGAAGGGTGAGAGAGCCAGTGTAATTTCAGGCACAAGGGACATAATATCTTAGTTCCCAAGGTTGGCGGCGCATTGTCGATGTAAGCGATGGTTAACATTTCTTACAATGCCACTGTCTATGGGTGTTGGAGACCACATACCATCATGTGGCTCATATGCTCGTCCACCTACCTATACAATAAAATAAAAAAATATATTCGTTTCGATACTATTATCTATACTGTAAAATTGATATAGATAACTTCAGATATATTAATATAATGCACTCGTTATACAATATTCATTGTATACACTTACTTTGAAATGAAAAGCCGACCTTAAACATTAATGCGTGTTATTATCGAATATTATGTGTATACTTCAGTTCCTGTTTTAATGAAAAATCTCCGACACCGAACAAAATACGAAACCGCATTTTCAAATAAAATTTTAATATATTTAATTACAAGTGGCTTAACAAACGAAAAATATTTGCTCATTTGCAGGCGAACACGATAAATTGTAAATTACTTGGAAATGTGCGTTTTGAAGCTCCGGCCAGTTTAAAATTTAAAATGGTGGAACAACGGTGGAAATGAAATTCACGGGCAAATAATGAGGGGCGGATTAAAAATGCAAAAATTGATTAATGGACCGTTGTCGAGCAAATATGTACTTAATAAGCATGACTCATTGTCGACTGCGAGCTGTCGCCGACTTTGTATCATTTCGTTTGCTTCAACTACTTGGACACATAATTGTTGAATGTATTTCTTAGACCCCTCGTAAGAGATCCAACCGATGCCTTACATATAAAGTTCTTAATAACTCATTCTTATTAATATATTTTTCTGATGTTCGTAAAAATATCAACGTTAAATGTTTTTGTACTGAAAAAAAAAAAACGATTATTAGACTTATTTTATTTCATCAAAACTCTTGTCTACTATTAAGCTTTGAACTTGTACAAGGAGTTAATACAAGAACAACTCAAGCTCGAAATCCTACTCCATTGAAATATTGAAGTCACAGTGTCTTAAAAATAATAATAAAAATGTATCTATATTTTTAATTATAAAATGAATATATATTAAAATAATATTTATTCTCAAACAAAATATATATTGTTAATGTAATATTAATTTGGCATTGTTTTGGTATAAAGTGGATTTGGTGTAAATGGTGATGTTGAATGGTTATGTATGAATGAAGGCTTAGAGCTTGTTCCACCGAGCTGCTCTAAAGCGGTTTCGTGTTATGTCACAGCTTTCAGCTGACACATGCAGGTTTCTTCACGATGTTTTACTTGAGCGCTGAGCACGATATTTATTTTATTATTAGCATATTTTTATATGCACTTGATAATTCAATGTTTCTTGAGGAGGTTGAACCCGCAACCGTCGGTAACAATTCACATGTTCTAGCCACCTCAGTTCGAAAATGGTGTATCAATTAGATATTAATGGATACTGATTGATCGATTTTCATGAAAATTGGATCATATAATTTCATTTGTTCACAGGGTATGTTTTTATACTAATCACTTTGTTGTAATGCCAAGTTGATATGATTAGCCCAACACATAAATTTTTAGAATTATGTATAAGTTCAATTTATCTCTAACTGTTATTACAAAATAAAATATATCGATTTAACAACGCTTAATTAGTATTTGTCGAGTTTGACACTAAGTATTATTAATTAAAAAATATATTAATATTATATGTAACAATTACATACGAACACAACATTAACTGGTTTCTAACCAGTCCCTTAATACTTAAACTAATTTATAAAAATAAATTAGGTTTAATTTTAATTAGGTACTTATTTGAATAAACTATAGGTTAGTCCCCGCAAGTAAAGTAATCAATCACAGAACGCCAATACCGCATAAGCGTTACACCAAACCATTAACACGGCCGAGCCGAGTCGCACGGAATCGCGTGCCAAATGTATATTAGGTGTCATAACCACGAGCCGACCGGCAGCCTTCTCTTTAGATGCATTTTATACACTGCCATTTCACTCCGAGATCGCGCGATAACGCGCCACCATGCAACAAAGCCTCACTAAACACCGTAAACTTGTGAATTATTAATCTTTTTATCGAGCCACGAGCCCGACATGGCTCGGTTGATGAAAATTTTAATAAATCGCCTGTTAAATTTATTAACGGTGCATTTAATGCTATTACTCCCGAGTAATAGTCTCCGTGAATACGGTCGTTTCGCGTGTGTGCTTATATTGAAAACTCTACTATGATATACTCGTGCTTTATCAATATTTGATTTACGAAATTAATTTATATTTATATTGTATATTAAATTAAACAATTTAATATTTAATCAAGTTTAAACTTGTGAAGAGACTACACATATAACAAGATTAAAATGATATTTTCTTAAAAAAAAGTGTACAAAACAAGTTTTTATGTCGTAAATAGCTTAAAAGTAAATTATAGTCTAACCCTTTACACAAACAAACCGAAAGGGAACTTGGGCGGGCGCTGGAGAACGAACAAATTCGCTAATTTTATCTGAACAGCGACTGAATAAAGATATATTAGTGGTCCGTGCAAAGATAAAGGAATAAATTGTGGACGCGATAAATCAGTAAAGGATGGTTTTAATTACACATCCGGCGAAACCAAACAAAATAAGGCTATGTTATACTAAGTTTAGAGGAAAAATAATCAAATATTAATTAATGAAACTAAAATTTTTAATTACGCCAAATATGAGTTATAAAATAAACAAAGAGGACTTAAACAGCATTAATAGATTTTTTATAAAGAATACTCTTTAACATAATAAAGTTTTACCATCGACCTAAACAAACACATGCGCATAAACAGTACAAAATTTTATCATAGTTTATGTTCCAATATGAAATAATATCGTAAGTATGCATCGACCTTTATAACAGCCTAGAGGCAAATTGTAAATAAAGTTAATTATTGCTGGTTAAGTGATTTCAGATACAACGTAATATATTTGTCTAGCTTCCTAGTGTTATATTTGTTTGGCGAATTTTATTTTTTAATAAAATTGGAACCTACGACAAAAGTTCACCCAATTAAAAATGTGTTCTTGTTTTCTTATTAATAATCTATCTGATGCTAAGAATTGTTAACAACTTGCAAATTTAAGTATTAAGTTTAGATTCATATTAAGATTCAGAATATATTCTGATTATTGGCCTGGTCATGTCGTGTTATGGAAATCGCTTACAACAGGATTTAGACCTAGAACTAGATTACATTATTAGTATACATGAAGTCGGTTAAGGAAGATATTCAATTAAATGTTTCACTATCACTTACGAAAAGTAAATTTGCTTCATTTATTTTTAAACACAAGATGTTACCATGTTTGGGCAATAACGCGAATGGAGCAATTTGGCAAAAAAAAAATTTATTGACACTAACAGTAACAGTTATTACAATTTCAATGTTAGCGCTGAATCTTAATCTTAATCTTGACTGAAGTCAAATTTATCCCAAAGCTATTCGATAGAGGTACAGTTTTTTAAAAACTGCTTCTTTTAAACATTCTTACTCAAATCATAATCATAATATAATTCATTAAGGATGCTTGTTTGAGTTACTGTATGTGTGATTGCGTGCTATATTGTAGTCAGTGTTCATTGAGGATATTATCATAGAATATGCAACAGTTGTTACTTTAAATGTATGTTAAAAAACGTCTCAGTTTCTCACAATTAAGGTTCTTATGCCGTTGTTTAATTTCGTGTCTGATTTGATAATAAGACTGGTATATAGTTTTGTTTTAAAATAAATTCAAATCATTTTCCTTAACAGTAGAAGAAATATTTTCCCAACAATGTTACATTCACTGAATTTTACTATTATTAATCGTAAATTTACCCGTTCTCGTTTCATCGATACTAAATCTCAATGCTTCGTGCTACTCAACAAATATTGCATAGTGGAATGGGACCGAGTATCATTCACTCTATCCTCGATCCTAGTGCATACAGTTATCGTATTTATCTACTGCTAGTAAGATAAATGAAATATGTATATCCCCAAAGACCTTCCGTTATAAATAAAACCTAATTTTATACTTAAATTTACAAGAACTTGAAATTGTTATTATATATAACAAAAGACTGTTTCACAATTCAACTTTCATTTCTATAAATGTTGCAACTTTTGCATTTAGATTTTCAAACCTTCAGCGATCTACAGGTACCCTTTATAAAAAATATAAAATCCGCTAATTCCGCTAGTATCGTTGTACGGTTGAGCCCTTAATTAGTATTCTCACAGCCCCAACTAGATGCTCCCCGTGCTAAGCCGTGCGTGTCTCGGCGCGCCCCGGCCAGGCTGCCTGTCTATACTCACTGATCACTTGATATGGGTCTTGGCGTGTATGTTACGTTTATGAAAATCAACTAAATTTATAATATTTTAATATGCAAATTGTTGGGAATTCAAATGATTTAATGAATAATTGCTTTTATGTTTTTTGTGTCAAAATTACCTGTATAATTGTACCATATGCATTACTAAGTTAAATTCAATACATTTTGTCACGGTTGAATGTTCTCACTTATATTAGCACAAATAATATGCTAAATATGTTTATTTAAAAAAAAAAACTTTTTAATTTAAAAATTTAACCCTAAATCCCGTAAGAGATATGCAGGCGCACAGCAAAATGGCACAAAGTGAAGTGGCGTGTTTATGCATCAGCTATTCTGTCGCTTTGATTCGCGGCCCAAGAATCACGAGTGTTATTTTAATTATAAACATCATTTATCGTAATTAGAGTTTTCAGAGGGCGCTTGTGTCGGCAACCGGCGGCAAATCGGCGGTCCACTTTGAATACGACAATTAGAATGCAGGAACGAACACAGCTCGAGTGCTGTTTACTAAACTATGTTTGTCGATGGGACTGAAAAGCCTGCACTGGCAATTAATGTCGAATATGAAACTGAGATGTTAAACGTACCGGCAAGATATTTTTCAAATTTGGAATAAAATTGATTGTGAAAATGAAATTAAAAAATTTACAACATTTTAATGCCACATTATATGCCATAGTATAAAATAATGTATCATATAAATAATTAATTGTAAACTAAATACGTTAACATCGTATTTTTCGGCTGAAACCGTTCAGATAAAGGTGAATGAGAGGGGTTTCGACCGACCTTATATCGCTTCACATAAACTCGTACCGCTTCGAGTTTATGGAGGTGAAGTTTAACTTCCTAATAAATACTCTCTTTTCAGAATTTAGTGTAAAACCGATTAATATAATCGAAATGTTTAATGCATCTCACGAGAATACCTGTATTATATGTATTTACATATGTAACATAGAGTGGCAAGTGTTGCACCATTTTGAAATCATAACTAAATGCGGTAACTTTTAAAATAACTGGCCCAGGGTAGTGCAGTACTTTTTTTTAAATATAAGATGTCAAAGATAGTTAACATGACATCTTAAAAATCTCAATCAAACTTAATTTTTTTGAATAAAATAACAAAGTTCATTGTTTTATTTGTAACTGCGATTAATAGTATGGCCAGGACCACCGTGTGGGCGGCCTTACATGTAGCCACTAGACCAACGAGGCGGCTATGTGTACTGTATATTTAACAAATTTTAACAATACATCGGTACACTTCCATACAATATACATAACAAATTTAATAATTACTGTATAGTTTATTCAAACAAAAATTATACTTATATTTACTCAAATAAAACCTAAATACAGACAAGAAATAACCATTAACCTGAAGATTGTTTCTTTAATTATAAGAATTCTTAAGCACGTTTTCTCATCAATTAAGCAGCATTTTTAATTAAGGTGTGAAAAGGCCATTATCTCGGTCTATTTGCGTACAGCGTCCCATAAATCACGGCAGACAATGGTAATGCGGCAGAATTAAAAAATACTTTGAGCGGAGCCCGCTCGAAATAAGGGACTTAGGATCTTTGCGAGCGGTTAATGAATTACTTTTGCTAATTTCTTAACAAGGGCCGGACTCTGCTTACATTTTATTCACTATACTTGATGGTCTAGTGACTAGCCTATTGTTAAGATAGATTAATTAAAAGATTTTTTGTTATTATATTTGTGTTTTATTATTATTTAAAAATATTTTTTTAAGTCTGTCTGTGTTAAGAATATTTATATGACTTGAAATTTATTTATTGTATTTTGAAAGACTTTTTTTATTAATGTGTTCTTTTTTGTGGTTTTGTTTTCTCTTTTAATGTATTATCTATAATTGGAACTTTTATTGGTTTATGTATGTATTGTGTCCATTAGTTTATGGTGCTATTTATACTGTTTGTTCCGTGCATTTAAATAAATTAATAAATAAAATCAGATCATCAGATTTACTTGGTAGGACTTTGTGTAGGTCATCTATATAGGTACCATCCACGCATCATTTATTCTACCGCTATACACTACTTAGTGTTCCGGTATGAATGGTGAGTGAGCCAACGTAATTGCAGGCAAATCTTCTTAGTTCCCTAGGTTAGTGGCGATTGAAAGTCGACACTATTTACAATCAAGTTGCCCATTTGCCAGCCTGCCTACCTAATATAAGAAAAATAAATTAGTAGCGTTATACTCCTGAGTCTCGGAGAGCACGTAAGTATATTGATGATATCCAAGATAAAGATGTCTATCCAGCCTGTGAACAAATAGTCTTTATTTGCTTGCTCACTATATCTTCTGCGTTATCGCAAGGAATAACCGATTTAGAAGGGCCAATATCAGTGAGAAATTGTCATCTCAGCCTTTGTCTACTTGACTGTAACTTACAAGCAACTTGACATCGTAATTAAAATGCTAGAATAAAACACAGTGTTAAATTTGATTACGTTAATTTATTTCGCATTTTCCACGCACAGGTTGTTATTTTAATTTTAATTTCAGTTGATACCGGATTGTTGTGTCTTAATACTCAAGTGCAATAGCCCAAAACACCTAGTATACCTAGACAAAAATACCTAGTCATATTACGACTAGGTACCTTTTTTGCGGTTTTTTTGGATTTGATTTATGTGGAATGTGCTTGTAGGAGTTTTCTTAATTTTTTAATAGTGTAAACATTAACTGCCATTTGTACAATAATAAACAGAGTTCCATATAAATTGCAGTTAACGTCAACGTTATTGAAAAGTAAAATTGAAACGAGACGCACATAAGATGCTTTTGATTGTCAAATCACAAATATTAGTGACTCTATTTATAAAAATAACTACTGCAAAAGAAGTAAATTTATTTCGATTTGTGTTGTTATATCATCTATATGTAAAAAGAGAACAGTATCATTTTAATATTATTGAAGTTACACCTTATGTAATTTTGTCTATTTTATTGACTAAAATATTCCGATATTACAATATAATTTATTATAGAACGCCAGACGGAAATTGGGCTATAAAAACAATAAGAAATATTAACATTTACTTACACCAGTATCTTGTTGGTATATAACCAGAAGATCTTGCACAAATACATATAACATATAGCATCAAGAATATAATATATTATATAGTTTTAAGTCTGAATACATCCCTGTTTGATAATGAAATGCAGACAAGACAATATTATGATGTATACTCGGTCGCGCGGCCCTCGGCAGCGTCTTAATTAATCATTGAAGATTAAAAGTGAAATACGACCGTCGATTGCTATCTTCCGACTTTTTACTGATAAAATTAATAGAAAAGAAAAACTCCATATTAATTTATGAATCTTAGCATGTCGTTTAATTATTTTTTAGAATCGTATCAATTTCGCCTTCATTTTAATTATATATTTTTTTCAAATTAAAATTGCTAGCTATATATAACTATATAGTAAATTATTAATTAATTGACTAACTCGTTAGTGTAGTGACGAGATTATACAGCTGTTAATTCCGGGGTTCCTGGTTTGAAGTCCTGTGTCGAGTTACTAATTAGTAGTTTGGTTTTTCAATGAAATTCTCAGTAGCAATTCTTGCTTCAAGCTTGGAAGCTGGCAGTGCTTACACTTTCATACCACGGAACACATATAAAGCCGTTAGTCCTGCGTCTGAACTCTCTCCAGTCGTGTTGGATTGCCGTTCCATTTGATAATGAGAGTGAGAGAATGGCTATTATTATTTTTTGTAAACGATACATACATAAAAAAAGACAAAAAGAAATCAACCCGCTGAGTTTCTTTTGCTGGTTCTTCTCAGGGCTGGGTGTTTCTCTTCCGAACCGGTAGTAGTTTCCAGTTTAACAATAAAAAAAGTGTATATATCTATATTGAATAAAGTATTTTGAATTTGAATTTGAGTGTACCTGTGTCATCTTGAATTGGGAGGTTGGTCCGTGGGTTAGTATCCTTATATTAACGTTATTTTAATGTACCTGCATGTTTTTATTAGGCAGCTTCAGGATCTAAGTTTAAGATAAGTTTAGATTATGACTTGATGGAAATATGTTATTCATATCCAAACAAAAAAGAAAAGTATATAAAAGATATATATTTTTATAATAAAAGTTGATAGGACGGGATTATGGACCACCTGATGGTAAGGGATCACCATTACCCATTTACATTGGCGTTATAAAAAATATTATGTATTTCTTACATTACCAATGCGGCACCAACCTTCTGAACTCACTGTAGCCAAAACATCAGCTGTGTTGTATTCCTCTTGAAAAGGTATTATTATATCAATAAAAAGCTTTTGGCACTAAATACATTATATATTCGAAAAAAAACAACATGTCCGGTCACCCATACTTTTATTTGTTCCATAAATAAGTCACTGCAGCGCTGTAGAGACGAGAAGGCTGAGGGCGAGGAGTATGTTAATTATTATATTAAAGGTCCTCCAGACCGATTTCGGCCACGGCGGCCAATCTCAAGAGAGATTAGCCAACTACGCAGGAGATATTATAGTGCACAGGTGTGTGCGCAAACACTGGTGCACTCTCTTTTCCTTAGCTCTCATAATCCGATGGGACGGCAGTCCGACACGACCGGAAAGAGTTCAGGCGCAGGACCAGGCTTAACGTGCTTTCCGAGGCACGGGAGTGTACACACTTCCAACTTCCAGACTCCGGGCTGCTACTGAGAATATTCTGACAGAAAAACCCAATAACTATTTATTGGCCCGACCTGGGAATTGAACCCAGGACCACCGGGTCCGCAGACTTATATCTAGCCACTAGAACAACGAGGTAGTAGTAGAGTAGTAAATTATTATATTATAGTTAAATGAACTATACCAAATTCTTCAGAATAATTTGTATAATGAGTGCAATAAAATAAAATAAAAATTTAAATGTAATCTCGGTCGAGAGCGGCGTGTAAAAGACGCGCTAGAGAAATCTGAAATTTAGCTTTGGGCGCGCTCTTAAGTATGTTCTTGCAGTGCCAATGGTTATAGACGGAGGTTATCATTTACAATTAGGTGACTAATTGGCTTTTTTATATTGTTCTATGACTAAATTTTTTAACTCGTAAACTCAAATCCATACATATATATTGGCAACTTATATAAATATATTTATAAAAACTGAAATCAACTCACTCGTTCCTAATGATTCTACATTTTTATCTCACACCTGAAAAAGTATGAGGGATGTATAATGAAATAATCGTTATGGAAATGAGTCGTGTACGGACACTCCGCTTCAGCCGGAATAATTTTACAGTTTCTCTGAGAGCTCTCCGCTTATACTCTGTTTAACATATTATTTAAATAAAGAATATCGTATTTTTATACAGCACTAGTGCTATTACGGGAATAATATGGTTTCAATTCAAAAGGAAATGTTATAGAATTTTCTTATACAAGTTTCGCTTATTGATATTTAAAGTATAAACGGTTTTCAGTGGATGAGTAATGCTGAGTCTTCGTTTTTCGAATGTCAAATTAATAATTATAGAAAGAGAGAAAAAATGCCTTTGCTAATAAAATACCTTGTCTTCTTCTTTCGAATGTCAAATCGATAATAACAGAAAGAGATAAATAAACGTTTAACTAAACATAAATAACGCTGATAATTTTTAAACAACTGTGTTACGTGGCTATGGATTATTATTATTTTTTATTGTATAGGTAGGCGGACGAGCATATGGTAAGTGATCACCAACGCCCATAGAAAATGGCATTTTAAGAAATGTTAACTATCGCTTCCATCGCCAATGCGCCACCAACCTTGGGAACTAAGATGTTATGTCCTTTGTGCCTGTGATTACACTGGCTCACTCACCCTTCAGACCGAAACACAACAATAGTATCTATGTAAATGATCTATTAATACATTCAAAAATAGATAATATTTCTAATACCTACCTTATAAACCTTTAAATTCGTATATATGTACATGTGTGTTTGTATGTTTGATTTTGCGTGGAAATGTTTATGAATTTTACAAAGTCTTACATACATTTAAAATTGTAAGATTTCCTTGTAAGAAAATAATCTTTAATAAATCCCAAAAGTAATAATAATATGAACAAAAAAAATATTTATGATGTCATATAACTTTATTAATAAGTAAACATAGTAAAAATATTACTTTATACAAAGTACAGACTATTTTAAGTTAGTCCGTACGTTCCTCGGGAGATTCATCCCATGCGACGTTTCGCATGAAACTGAGATATTAACCAATGGGCGTGGCGCGCAGTGGGCGGAGCCGATGCCCATTAAACAAGCACCGCCCACAGTACGACCACGCCCGTTGGACGAAAAACGTGGCAGGTGGGCGGGACAGCGTTTGAAGTATCACTATGGACACTTTATCAAGTAATTTGTTAACATTGATGTCGATTTAAAATTTATTTCCAACCTGACTTTGATGGATGGAAAGCTTTTTACAATCGTATAAATTTAAGAATGTCACGTTGTTTCTGCGGTGAAAATAAACCTTTGAATGTACATATTTCAAAGTTTATAGGTTAGGCGGAAATATTAGGTCTTAACTTCATATATTATGTGAATTCATTTCATATTGACATTGAAAAGGCTATTAAATATATGTAATCAATCATTATGTTCAGTCTTCACATATAAAAGTAAATCAAACTGAAACGAATTCTTGAGATATTTTCCTACTTCGTCTTTGTTGATCTTAACTCTGATAGTAATATTATTATTTTACCGCCACTAATAAATACTATAATTTTGTGAGAGATTACTTATTAATTAAATAAATATGATGATATGTATTTAATATAATTATAATAATACACTTTTCAGCCCATTTCCAGCGTGAATATAAAACGCACTTTCAGATATATAATATCAATAAGATTTATATTTATTTTAAAAGAGAGACGATGAAGTTTATCAGTTCTTGATAATACGTATTAAGTAAGGTTATGTTAGGTCACATAGACAAATACTGTAAAATATATAAGCCCCTTTTCACACTGGCAATGCGTCGCTGACTAGCGTCTCGGATCGATAACGAAATGTATCCCTTGAGCCCGTAATTACACTGGCCAATCTCAAGAGAAATTAGCCAACTGCGCAGGAGATATTATAGTGCACAAGTATGTGCGCAAACACAGGTGCACTCTCTTTTCCTTAGCTCTCATAATCCAATGGGACGGCAATCCGACACGACCGGAAAGAGTTCAGGCGCAGGACCAACGGCTTAACGTGCTTTCCGAGGCACGTTAGTGTACACACTTCCACCTTCCAGGCTCCGGGCTGCTACTGACATTTTCTGACAGAAAAACCCAATAACTATTTATTGGCCCGACCTGGGAATTGAACCCAGGACCACCGGGTCTGCAGCCTAATATCTAGCCATTAGACCAACGAGGCAGTCCAACATAATATAATGTATGTTCAGTAATATATTCGCAAGATTTATTGATTTCTGGTAAAAATTGTACATATGAACTATTCTGAGATAGCAATAAGTTATTAAAATTAATAATAAAATACTTAATTCGAAATAAGAACTTTTAAAAATCGAGGCTTTCGTTGTGTGGAAGTTATTTCTTGAAAAACTAATATAATAAAGTATATTTTTTTATGAATTAATAAAAATATTTGTTGCACAGAAAAAATATAAACGGGTTAAGGTTTGTGTGAAATACTATAGTATGAACATTATAATTGGTAATTATATAGTATTATATATTATATAAGTATATATTATTAGTACTCCGTGAAAGTAATGTATCCGACGGAAAGACATTGTTGTACCTGTAAAGTTATTCTCAGCTTTAAACTAAGGTATGGCTTAAAGCTGAGAAGAATAGTTATTTATTGGCAGCTGTTTAATATAATATATAAATTAATTTGTTGTCTGTACCTACCTAATTTATCACTGTAGGGTATTTTATAGAAGTTTCTTTTGATCTGGCTACTTATGACTAGAGTTTGACGTCGAGTTATTTTCGTTTTATTAAATAACTTGCTTGCTGCAAGCGTAGAATAGCAAGAATTTTGTACAAAAAGGTCACTGCATATTTTTCTTTAAAGGGGTATTTAACAGCTCTGATCTCACGGATGTCTAAGAAAAAGTTGAGTTATTCTAAAGAGTTATCAAAGCGTAGCGAGGCGAAACACCCGTGGAATGTCTTTGCGAAAATTGTTGACATTGCGCCGTCGCCATTGCTTAGCAGCGACGCCGGTATTTAACTGCTTAAGCTAAAATTTAATTAAGGGCACCTTGTTCATACGCTTGTGTTACAATATTTAGAGAATTTCAAGAGGTTACTTTATATGTTCAAACTGGTATTCTACTTGAAGTATATATGTTTCCTAAAAATACTATGTAAACAGATATATATGTGTACATCAGCTTTGAGACATTTTTGCATTTGTAGTAGTGTTTGTTATTACACTAAAATAACTAAATACATATAAAGTGACTAAATTCGAAATAATCGTATGCGCCAAGTAGCATTAAAAGAGACATTCCATTTTATTAATTGTCATTTTCTTACTAATTCATTCATAATAAAATATATGAAACTGAAAAAAAATGCACAATGGATATGAATACTGTAACTACATTAGCTGAATAAAAATGTGGTGCCATAACCGTAGAGGAACAGAGAAATATTTGTCTACATGCTATTAAAGAGAAAAATAAAATTGAAAATACCAAAAGCTGAAAATCGAAATTAATAAGCGATAATAATAACTACACAAAATTTTAAACGAAGAAATAATTTTAGTAATAGATTCAATTATCTGTTAAAACTGATTATGTAGTCATTCTTTACAAATGGTATTTGAACACTTACAAGAATGGATGACGATACTTAAGATGTGCCTTTAATGTATCTCTTTGAAGTCAAATATCTCGCCGTATTTCGCAGTAATTTTGTAACATTAATTCCAGCAATACTCCCTCATGTTTCACATTATTACAAATACTTGAGGTGCAAATTTATTACATTATACATTATTTCAACCAAATTAGATGTTTCCTTTATTGATCAGATTTCAAATTAATGTTATTTTAATATTGAGGCTAGGAGGTCAGCTCCGCATACAATTCAAGGCTGTAAGTTATTTCCTTAATTTAGGTTTAAACCTATACTGTAACCAAACTGTCTGGTTATTGTAAGTGATATAAAACATATTTATAATTATTTTATCATTTATTTATTACACCGAAAGAATTATTTTTATAGTCGATGCTCAGTGGATATTTTGTTTCATTTTTCTACATAAAGCGCAGCAACAAGTGTAATTTTCATTTTAAGTTTACATTCTCGATGCTATTTTTTAAGTCGGTTCATTTGTTTGTGTATCGTTATAACTACTCCTTTAAAGAATCCAACATGTTTTATAAATTTAACAACGTCTTCTGGATCTGTAAAAAAAATGGGCGTTCCACAGGGATCAATTTTGGAGCTTCTATTCAATGTGTATTATATTTATGATATTGTATTGTATGCTGGTGATACATAAATATTATTCAAAGTTGATAAGAGAAACACAACTCATGACTATGTAAACAATGCATTATCACTGATACAGAATTAATTTACCTTTTTATCTTTTGTTTTTAAATGCCAAGAAATTAAATGTTTCGTGTTTCACCCAATTAACCACAAGTTATTCGGCTTATGTTGGACAACATTTTTACTAGTTTCTTAATCATCAAAACACTCATTGAATTCTCATTTACTACTACTTACTAAACTACTAAAAGATCCCATAAAATCTCAGATCCAAATCAACATCACACTGTCTGCTTAAATAATTTGTTATATTTCTCAGACCAAATATACAAAATGAAGATAAGCGGAGGTAGCCCTAGCTATGACTATTCTTTGGCTTAATTTGTAATAAAAATTGTTTTTCCAAGCTTATTAATATTTACATTATTGATAACAGTTAAAGAAATATATACATATATTTCTTTAATTATTCTTCTCCTATTATTAAATAAATATATGTATATATTAAAAATGCACAGTATTATAGTTTTGTTAGCCGAGAGTGATCGTGTTGATCTATCGTATGTAATATCGATTAAAATAATTAATATTGCAACTGACATTTATAATTTTTTTTATTTATTTCTTATTCATGAAAAATTTAATTCTTTTTTATAGTTTTTCTTTGGTCGTCTTGATATTGAGAATTAAATAAAAACTCAATATAATATATAAATTTATTTCCTATTTTAAATAATGAGAAGTTCACACAATATTGTCAATTAAGCGAGGTTAGCGACATCTGTTATCATTGATTACTTGCCTAATTGTGCGTTAATCAGTCGTTAATTACCGACCATGGTGCAGGCGTGACGTCATTATGCAGACTAACATCGTATCTATAAGGTACAAGAGCTATTGATATACTGCCCGTATGCGTTATTTGATCCAATTTGTCACAGTAATGTAATTTTGAATAGTTATATTATAACAAGGAATATAGTGAAGTATGTTTAAACTTTAAAATGGACTGAAATACAAATAGTCCAATTTTCCAAAAGGTCGTCAGCTTTTCGTTTTGTGTGTAGGTTGTTTCCATATATTAATTACTCTTATGTGTGTGTGTGTGTGTGTTTGTGCGTGTGCGTGGGTGTGTATTCGTGTGTGTGTGTGTGTGTGCGTGTGTTGATGGGCGTATATTCCAAATGTTACTTTCACGAAATTGTGCTAATATAACATAAGTAAGCTGTTGCTTTTTTATATACAAAACACATACAAAGAAAAAAAATAAAGGTGTCAAGTAGAATGTTTCGCAGTAAAAATGCAGTCAATCATTATAAAACATACATATATATAAAAACCAATATATGAAAATACCGACAAGCAAACATATATTTAGAGCATTAATTTTATATGAAGTTTCGTGATATCAATATTGAAGTATATGAGCAATATAAACCCTGGGATAATTACTAAAATTGTAATTCACACGCCAACGGAAACCTGACATGTTAATATAATATACGAAAATTTTGTAAACATGAAATATTTTAAAATGAAATAAATCGTAATATTCTGTCGCTGATCAGTTATTATTTATAACTTTGTAATTTGACGCAGTATCTGACGTCAACTCAATTCGATTATCCTTATAATGTTACATAATAGTCTAAAATTATAATAAATTAAGTGATATTTGTTATTTTTTCAGATTCGTGCAAAACTTATTTCGATTATAGTGAAAAATTATGATATGTTTTAATTTCGGGGTAAACAGATGATTAGATTATATTATGTATATATTATGTAGGTTAGAAGAAAATAGTCAAACCTCTTAAAGAGAACGCTGCCCAACTATAGCAAAAAAATATTATATCTGAGATGTTTTTATGCAGAAATTGTGACTTATCTTTAGTCGGCCTTTCCTCACGTCAAAAATAAGCACTCAAATAAAATGTATTTTTTGTACGTTATTGATCTTTATCAAATTTATTTTGCTGTTCTATTACTGCCTATTAAAATACACATAACTATTTGCCTGTCTGTGAAAGAAACTCATACATTTCAAGATGAAAATTAAAAGGAAATCAATAACCGTTTTAATAACGGAAGTTGAACAACAATATTGGCACATTAATTCATTAGAGCACCGTCACATGCGTCGCCCGATCACGTCAGAACGGGGACCGTCAATCGCGAGTGATTAGCGAGTGTGATTGCGCATTGATCGCTCGTTACCGGCTGTTTGCGAAGTACACACGGTCAATCACGAATATGCCACATCTATACGTTGATATGATCATGACGTAATATCTTCGAAATTATAAAATACGAATTCCTGTTAAGCATACATAAAAAAATATACATTTTACGAACGTATAGTCTACTACAACCCGATGATATTATTGAAGACTTTTTTAAATTATAGTAAGGGGTTTTCCAATAGGGACGCTTGAACTTTGACAGCTGATTGCGGCCATGTTGTTTGAGTGACAGCTGTCAAATGCAGTGTGTTATATTCATTCCGTCCTTCCAAACCACCATGGCAGGTTACAGTGTCGAGCAGCACGTGCAAATCATAAAATTGTTTTATGAAAATGGGTCTTCAGTTCGAGCAACGTTCCGCGCACTTCGCCCGTTTTACGGTCGCGATGATCGTCCTGCCGAGTCGACTATCCGTCGATTGGTGGACAAATTCGAGTCAACCGGGTCAGTTAACAATCAGCCGGTTCCCGTGCGTCAACGTAACGCGAGATCTGCCGAGAATATCGCCGCTGTGCGCGACAGTGTCCTCGAAAACCCGCGGCAGTCAATTCCGCGTCGCGCACAGGAACTCGGCCTTTCGCAGACGACAACTTGGCGAATTTTGCGTTGTGACTTGAGCCTGCACCCGTACAAGATCCAGCTGACCCAAGAGCTCAAGGTTAATGACCATAGACAGCGCCGTGTGTTCGCTGACTGGGCATTAGAGCAGTTGGAAGTTGACGCCGATTTTGGCAAAAAAATCATCTTCAGCGACGAGGCGCATTTTTGGATGAATGGCTATGTCAACAAGCAAAATTGCCGTATTTGGGACGAGACCAATCCACACGAGGTTCACCAAGTGGCAATGCACCCGCAGAAAGTGACTGTTTGGTGCAGATTTTGGGCCGGAGGCGTGATTGGTCCGTATTTTTTCGAAAACGATAAAGGTGTGGCCGTCACCGTCAATGGTGAGCGATACCGGTCGATGATAACCAACTTCTTTTGGCCTGAAATCGAGAATATGGATCTGGACAACATGTGGTTTCAACAGGACGGCGCTACGTGCCACACAGCACACGCTACGATGGAAGTTCTGCACGAGCAATTTCTGGACATGGTCATCTCGCGCGGAGGCGACGTGAACTGGCCACCGAGATCGTGCGATTTGACCCCGCTGGACTTTTTCTTGTAGGGTTTTCTTAAGTCGCAGGTCTGTGCCAACAAGCCGCAAACCACCGATGCCCTCAAAGTCAACATACGCCACGCCATCGATCAAATACAGCCCGATTTGTGCGCCAGAGTCATCGAAAATTGGACCTTTCGTGTGCGCGCCACCAACCGAAGCCGTGGCGGTCATTTGAATGATGTCATATTCCATATATAATGGGGTCGACAGACCTTCCAAATAAAAAAAAATTTCGCAAATATCTCTCCTACATGTATTTTTTTTTGCATTTCAAAGATCAAGCGCCCTTAATGGAAAACCCTATAGTTATTAACACTCTATGTATAGATTTAGCGTAATAACCGATACCCCAAATGTTTATAAAAAAAAAATTATTCCAATTATTTCTAAAGCACTAAAATTAGAAACTCAAAATGTAATAAAACGAATAGCCTGTAAATTTTTATCTTTTTCCTTACTATGTATACCTTAACCATAGAGTATGAGGTGAATAAATACATGAAAATCCATTAGCTTGCCTGAGTTTGAAGTGAACCCGCAATCATCTGCTAGGATTCAGGAGGAAGAATTCAATGGGATTTTTCGCTTTTAAAAATTTACAAATATAAATTAAGCCGTAAAACAGTGGATAGTTAACATTTTACTTGACTTAACGTTTACGTCGTTGAAACGATTGATATAAATAACTTCTTACTTTTCAGTTTATTTAGTTAGCCCTAACTTGATATCTGCTTCTAGCAACCGTTAACCAAAAGGATAAACTTAACAGTAATAAGTTTAGACTAGCGATTTTCGATTATGTCGCGACATAATCGAAAATAATAAAAAGGCCTAAATATGTTAATTATGTTATACTTTAGATATGATAAAGCTTGAAGAAGTAACATATAATCAAAACTCACACGACCTTTCGTATTTATGTTGTGTTGGTTTTGGTATCTCGCAAATAGCCATACTAACTTGAAAAGAGGCAGTTATTTTCAGATTAAACAAAACTATTTAACTCACTGAAAACATTATTTATAATTAATAATCCTAGCACGTCTTTGTACACGACTCTCGGTGTTTCCTTTTGGGACTAAAATTACTAAGTTACTCACAAAGCTCACTCTGGAGCACGCAACATAAAACTGTCTATGTGAAAACAGTCCTCACTTAAATCAATGCCAGTCATGTTTAATGACTGGCCTTGAGAATTATTGATTGTCATGGTGAAACACACATTAAGAGGGAACTATATTCTTTGAAATTCGAAAGAATAATCTGATGGATCTGATAGAGGTAGGTTTTCATGCTAGTTCATTACAAGAATAACTCTCCTCGAGCACATCATTCAATAAATCTATAGGAGTTGTGGGTCATCTTGAGGTAAAGTTTCGAGACTACCAAATAAGTGGTCCTGTTCTGCATAATTTCCATCTTCTATGTTTGCTTGACTCCATAGGAAGTACCCATTTGCAAACATTAATTATTTGTCTATGAAACTTTCAACCCCTTTTTCACCCTCTTGGGGGGTAGATTTTCGAAACCCCTGAAATACCTATTTATTTATTTCTAACCAGACGCTTGTATATTAAATTTCATGCTTCTTACATCGAAAATGTCGAACTCCCCATATAGACTTTCAACCCCTATTTCACGCTCTTAGGTAATGAATTTTGGAAGAATCTGATTTGCGTATATTTCTATAACTTTGAAAATGAAGGGCTTCCATACAACAATTCGTTCCTTATTTCACCCCTTTAGGGGTGGAATTTCCAAAAATCCTTTCTTAGTGCGCGTATGTAATTTCGTAAATTTGACACAAAATTAATTATAACGACTTAAGCATATACATACTTTTGCAAATAACTGCCACATGATATTTAATCACTTTATAATTTGGTTTACAAGTTATTGCTACCAACAAAAGCAGATTCAAGTTTTTCAATTGTTTATTTCGATTCAATATTTTGTGAAATCAACGTTATGTTTTCTCACTGCATTCTATCGCAGTTAGTTTATCCCTTAATCCTTTAACCCTGCCAAAATATGAACTAGTGATGCTATAAAAAATAGCCATAAAGCCGTGAACGAAGCGGAACGTGCAAATAAAAGCAATGCCTCGTCGTAAAACTGTCGAATTGAATGGCGGACGCAGTTGACCGGCTGCACGGCTGTAGTCGTTCGCGCAGAACAATCCACCTTTGAAAGGGTATTAACTTTCTTAATTTCAGCAATTAATCAATTTGATGTCCGTAGGTATAACCAGTGAAATATTTATATTATGTTATTAAATATTATATTATTATCGATAAAACAGAATGTCTATATATAAATACATAAATATAAAACAATTCAGTACCATTTCCTCTGTTTATCAACCGATTTTCTTTTTCTTTTGTTTGATAGTTATTGACTAGCTTTAGCGCGATAAAAACACAGAATATTATTACTTTTATTTCAATATTGTTCGTGCTAGCGTTTAGAGCAGTTGTTAGAAGTTCAATCAAAGTGCAACATGCAAATTCATTTCTATGTTTTTCTCAAATTTTCAATAATATAGGTAGAATTTACACCACTGAGCTCTCTAACTCTTTAGTAACTATTTACTTATTATATTTACTAAAGAGTTAGTTTCGTTTTGGCTTGTAAACGACATACACCATATGATTTAGGTTTTTATAACCCCAATATATATTTATATTTTACAATAACGATTGTACGGTGCCAAGCATTGCCACATTACATAACGCAGTGTCAGCGTTTGCGCCGGCAAGCGTTATTAGAACAATCAGTTCACGTTCAATCACCGATCGGTTCGCGTAATCTCAGTACCAAAAATCATTTAACCATTTTAGATTAACTTTAGTTACAAGCTAGAAGGTGCCTGCGGCTTCGCTCGCGCTTAAATATAAGTAAAGGGTAAATGATTACTTGGAATTTGGATTCGTCTGTGATTTCAAAGTAAGAAGTATGAAATGTGATTCTGGTTATAAAAAAGTATACTATGGTATTTTTTATTTTTATTTTAGGTAGATGATTATTCTTTTTGTAATTATCAACTTGTGAGCTTACTATGAATTCCTGTAGTTTGACATGATATATTTTATAGTGACTTAAATGGGTTGAAGAAAAAAATATTTTATACATGTATGTAAGCAACAATCGATCTACGATTCTGTTGCGTAAATACTTCGGTCATCTATCCAGTAACAGCCTGTGAATGTCCCACTGCTGGGCTAAGGCCTCTTCTCTTTCGAGGAGAAGGTTTTTTTGGAGCTTATTCCAGCACGCTGCGCCAATGCGGGTTGGTGGAGTACACATGTGACAACATTTCAAACACATGCAGTTTTCCTCACCATGTTTTCGTTCACCGTCAAGCACGAGATAAATTATAATCACAAATTAAGCACATGACATTCAGTAGTGGTTGCCCGGGCTTGAACCCACGATCATCGCTTAAGATTCACGCGTTCTTACCACTGGGCCATCTCGGCCTTTTTTTCATCTATCCACGTCGATTGATACAGTTAATACTGTATCCAAGGAAGTTATTCTATCAAACTCAGATTAACCAAAACTATTCAACTCAATGAAACCTTTATTAATAATGAAAAATCCTCTACCGCTAAACCGCAATACTTAGTATGGTTGAGTTCCGGTTTTAAAAATTAGTGAGCCACTGTAACTACGGGCACAAGGGACATAACACCTTCGTTGCCAATGTTGGTGGCGCATTGGCGATGCGAGGAATTTCGCCAATGGGCGATGGTGATCACTTAACATCAGATGGTGACATTTGCGTTTTTTCCTTTTGTGGCAACATTTTAACCCTTCAAAACAAAAACAAATAGCCGATCGTTAGGATGGAATTTCTAAAAAAAATTTGAGTTTACGTTTATAAATTCAATCAAGAAACTCAAATAGGATATTTCAAGTAGGTCAGAATATATATTTTTTCTTTTTTATACTAATGTCTAGCGTTAAATTTCTAAAAACGACGAAATACACATGCATTTATTTTTTCTTAGTAGCTTTTATATTAAATATCATTCTTCTTACATAAGAAATAACGGAGTCTACATACAACCTTCAACCCCTATTTATTTTCAAAAACGCTGAAATACATTTTTTTGTTCTAACTAAATGCTTGTATATGTAATTTCATGGCTCTAACTTTATCAATGACGGTTTCCCATAGAACCATTTTTTTTCGATTTTTTTTCCTTAATGGGTGTTAACATCATAAAGTGCATCAACTGCCAAAATTTGAAGTTTCTAACCCCTGTAGTTTTGGCTCTGGGTTGATGAATCAGACAGGAAAAGTCATTATATGTTTTTTTATAGATAACAACAAAAATACGTATGTTTTTATAACTTTTGATAGACTCAAGCGATTTAGATGAAATAAAGACAAAACGGAACCTTGAAATACAAGGAGTATTTCAGTTATTTAAATTTGTAATTATTAGCTGTTTCAAAGATTAGCCTGAACAAACAGATATTATAAAAAAAATGCTTGTTTTAGTTTTGGTAAATCGCAAATAACCATATAAACTTTAAAAGGGGTAGTTATTTTGAAATCACAGAAAGACACTTGAATTTTATTTATATGTATAGTAAGCCATTAATTTATATTTAACTCTATCTTACATTTTCAAACTAAAAGTAAATATTATCTATATGGCTACTATTTTTTAGTTTATTTGTCCCGAATTTAGAAGCGGATTTTTATAATATTTAACATAAAAAAAATCTACATAATGTTTAATAAAATGTACGATTAGAAAACAGTATAATATCAGGTGCAGGTAGGGTTCATGTGGGCATTAATAATGATAAATTTGAGTCATTAATTCGTGAGGATTAGTCGCGGAAGCGAGTGTGCGCCGCCGATAACCAAATATTAACTCAATTAGCGACGAGACGCGCCGGCCCGGCATTCAAATGTCTGCTAATCCGTCCTAAAGCCGGCTGGCATTAGGAATGGTCAGTCCTCGGGGATTTAGATAGTGCCTTGTTTTTCTACACTGACTAAAGTTGGTCTTTTTATTTAAGATTTTACAATTTGAGCAATTTATGTTCAATATTCTTGCTATGCTTTATTTTTTCATTTTCATTGCAGTATTGTGAGCAAGTTAGTGAATTTTAAACCTATATTGTAAAGCCTTTATTAATATGGCTTATATAATTTTATATTTCAGATTTCGGCAAGGGTTGCTCGCTTGCTTTAGTATGAACCGTCCTCGCTAAATCATTGCCTTGTTGCCTTGTATCCTCAACATATTGCATCAGCAGCCAGTTTTATGTCGTCCGCCTATCGGTCTTTGAGCTGGTCTTCCTCTCTTTCTTTTGGTCTCTCATAACCCACTATTTTTGCCCATTGGATCTTTTTTACTTCTAGTTAAATAATTAACATATTTTCATTTCAAAGTACGATATGTCTGCATTTCTATCGTATGTTTAAGATTTAATTAAACGCTTATCTTAACTTTTACAATACTTACATAATGTATATTAATATATGTTTCGACGTATTTATAATGCCATTACGACGGGGCGAGGAGGTGCTCACAGCGTCAAATACTTCTCTGCGGCCTTCGTCGCCGAAGTGAATCAGCAAAGGCACTCTCTTCATGCTCGCGTTCCGCAGCCTCCTTCTGCGTCATAATATTTTCACAGAAGGAAACTATCTCTTTTCAGCATCTCTCGGTACCGATCATTTATCACGCACAATGGCGAGAGGTCTCCGCCGTCGACGGACGCTCCGTCAGGGCGTGGTGTGTCATAGGTGCACCACGTTCGTAGCGGGAGGATGATACCTCCCATCATGGCGGTATTTACCGAAACAGGCCAGCTGAAGGGTAACTTAATTCTCCTCCTCCCTTCAGATCAGAGCTTGCTGGGCCAAGGCCCTAACTCGCTTCACTTACGTGGCCCCTGGACGGTCGTCGCTAGCACTTGCTTCCACCAGAACCGTTGCACTTCCACGAGCACCTGGAGTTCCCAGGGCGGGTTACTCGCGATAAGCCACCGTCCATGGAATCGAATAACCCCAGCACTGTAGTCGAAAGCTTGGTCTTTCAAGTTTATCTTTACTTCTCGTACTTATATATTTCGTATTCGTCACTGTTTCGATCAAATTGTTAATTACACTTATTAACTTACAAGACATAGTATAATAAGTATCTACATGATTTTGTAAAAAGCTGAAAACGTTTTGAAACTAAATTATAATATAGATATGTAATACATCGACTTAATAACATCAAATTGAACTGACAACTAATTAGTATTAATTCAATTAATTGTGGCCAATCGTGCCAACAAATGCATTGTTAGCAATGACAGATTACTAGGACAATATGAGGTCTGATTCTAGCCCTCCAAGCAATTTAGTTATTACTCTACGGTATAATTTATCAAATGAAATCTAAAAATAATACAAAGATCACTTTTTTATCAAAATTTATATACTATTTTATATGTTCAGATATATAATATAATCAATTAATAATTAATATGTATAAAAAATTCAATGATATTTTAACAAAAATAAGCCATTCGTAGTAGTAGTTGAGATGTGAAAGCGTAACAAACACACAAACATGTTTTTCACTTTTGCATTTATAATATTAGTTAGGCTATTTTGTCTTGTATTCACTATACCATAGACACAAGTATCTTTCTTACATTTGTACAATGTATACAGTTCAACGAATAATACAAATTTAGCACAAAATTAACAAGTTAAATGTAAAATTTATTTAAAAGATATTTTAAATAAAACTATCGAAAAAACTAACATCAATAAGGAGATAATAAGAATGAGCTATAATAACAATTATGAAAACTATTGAAGTATCTGTAAAGAGAGTTCGTCACTGATGGAATCCAGAATAGGACTGCTTCTAAAACTGCTGACGAGACAAGAACCGCTCTACTCGTTAACCGTGATCCAAATCATCCATCATCTGCATAATTACATAAATCTTACATACTAAGTAATTATATAGTATAACGTCTATATGGTTCATATAGGGTTTTCCAATAGGGACGCTGGAACTTTGACAGCTGTTTGCGGCCATGTTGTTTGAGTGACAGCTGTCAAATGCAGTGTGTTATATTCATTCCGTCCTCCCAAACCACCATGGCAGGTTACAGTGTCGAGCAGCACGTGCAAATCATAAAATTGTTTTATGAAAATGGGTCTTCAGTTCGAGCAACGTTCCGCGCACTTCGCCCGTTTTACGGTCGCGATGATCGTCCTGCCGAGTCGACTATCCGTCGATTGGTGGACAAATTCGAGTCAACCGGGTCAGTTAACAATCAGCCGGTTCCCGTGCGTCAACGTAACGCGAGATCTGCCGAGAATATCGCCGCTGTGCGCGACAGTGTCCTCGAAAACCCGCGGCAGTCAATTCCGCGTCGCGCACAGGAACTCGGCCTTTCGCAGACGACAACTTGGCGAATTTTGCGTTGTGACTTGAGCCTGCACCCGTACAAGATCCAGCTGACCCAAGAGCTCAAGGTTAATGACCATAGACAGCGCCGTGTGTTCGCTGACTGGGCATTAGAGCAGTTGGAAGTTGACGCCGATTTTGGCAAAAAAATCATCTTCAGCGACGAGGCGCATTTTTGGATGAATGGCTATGTCAACAAGCAAAATTGCCGTATTTGGGACGAGACCAATCCACACGAGGTTCACCAAGTGGCAATGCACCCGCAGAAAGTGACTGTTTGGTGCGGATTTTGGGCCGGAGGCGTGATTGGTCCGTATTTTTTCGAAAACGATAATGGTGTGGCCGTCACCGTCAATGGTGAGCGATACCGGTCGATGATAACCAACTTCTTTTGGCCTGAAATCGAGAATATGGATCTGGACAACATGTGGTTTCAACAGGACGGCGCTACGTGCCACACAGCACACGCTACGATGGAAGTTCTGCACGATCAAGCGCCCTTAATGGAAAACCCTATACATCCAGTAAAAACACAACAAAAAATTTATATTTGCTATTTTTTTGAAGTTGATTGAACTTGCTTATCACTATAAACTACAGAAGCTGCTGTGTTTGGTGGTTATTTTTTGTTATACACATAATCAAAGACACATTTGTTTGTGACTGATAATAATTTTCAATATAAGTTTTTTTCTTTTAATTATTGAATGTCTTATTGGTCTTGTAGCGTATAAAGCTGCAGATCTTGAGTTCCTGGTTTCAAGCCTCGGTTCGGATCAGTAAAATGTTATTCGACTTTTTTAGTACAACCCGAAGCTTCGAATTTCTACATTATGTTTCAACTTAGGCTTACGCCTGAACTCTCTCATGTTGTGTTGGATTATCGTCCCATCGGATTATGGGACTGAAGGGATAGAGAGTGCACCTGATTTTGTGTATACCGTTGTTCACTAAATATTTTATCTCTTTGCATTTGATTAGTCTCCGTTAATATGGAAGGACATTTTTATTCTTATTATCTATGTATATTTCACTCCAATAAACAATATATACATATTATATAAGTGACATGTCTGTATAGATAAATTATTGCAATGTATAAAGTTGCATTAGAACAACAGGCGTCCTTATCGCTAAAACAATGATTTCTTCCCGACACTCTTTGGATTCACGAACATAATTGTAAAAATATGTAGGTAAAAATATACAACTTAATATAAATGTAAATACTATAAATATTAATAACATAAATATAAAATCGTAAATTAACCACCTATAAAATATAACGTTCATACGATCATTGCAATCCCATGACAGCAAATACCTTCCTACTAACTTAATTAGGTTGTAGCACAAAAGAGCGATACATATCAATTGAAAAACTATTTTTTTTCGCAGGTGTATGGATAATATCAAAATACTAGATGGCTATTGTTTTCAGTCAACTTGCAAAATAAGAGTCTGACCATCAATAACCTCTAACTTTTAAATATAGTCAATGCAGTCAAATGTTTGATAATGTGAAGATCACTTGCATTAAAGTGGTCGAGAAGAATTACGTTTAGTAATCAAAGAGAGTATATAAAACAAAAAAGGAGACAATACGCTACCCTGCGGAACACCCGCATTGATTGTACAATATACGCCAGTTTGAGATGCACTTCAATGTGTACATTTCCGACGCCCTCGCATGTAACATTAATACTAGTCAGTCACCTTAGAAGGTGTAGTCAAAAGAAAATATATATTGAATGCTGAGATTTAAATAAAAGGATTATCTTTATAAAGTAATATTTATAAATTAATGAAATATACATTTTGGGAAGACATTTCTTAAAAATAATGTCCTGATATAATTCATAGAATTATATCAGGACTACGAAAAGGCCAATTGTCATTTTTAAATATCAATTAGCGAGAAATAATTTAACGTCCTCTTGATAAAGACGTGTTGAACATGTGTGACTGCTAGCTGGACATAATATAAGCTGTGTTTCAGAAAATATACTAATAAGACTTTTATTTTTTTTATTGTTGTTAATCCTTTTATAAGAGCTGTATTTACATGACGTGCTAACGATAGTTTTCACAAATAAAACAATAATGTGTCAAAATATCGTACATATATATTGAGATATAATTTAATACTCGGGGTCCATTATTCTATTTAAATCCTTGAAGGTCATTGAAACCAAAAAAATCGTTACAATATTATTTATATTGTATCAAATTTAGAATTAATCCACTCAAGCAGCCTTTCTTTATAAAACAAACGAAACCGACCGAAAGCAAACTTAATCCAATCCGCGAGTGAAACGAAGTAAGACGTCGTCGGCTCAAACAAATTATTTGACATAATGTCGTTAATTAGAAACCCTCCTTTGTAACCGAGGGTAGGGTAATTAGGTTCGGATGCTCTGAATGGGTCCTTTTTCTGCTCGTTACGGCTAAAACAAAGGGGCAAAGAAGTAAACAGTCCGTATTCAGGCAAGAATTTGCATTGGAGTTGACAATGAAAGAAAACTTTTATACATTTCGACGTAACGATCCAGTTTTGTGTAGAGGTTAATACAATAGCAATTTCATTAAAATTATATCCCGAAATAATTTAAGAAAATATATTTAAGACCTTTTTAAAATTAAATATAACCCTTTCTTAGATAGAAAGAACACAGCTGAAAAGTTTTTAAATAATACATGAGGTCACTTGTATAACAATACCAATGTTTGAAGAATTACAAAATAAAATTTATTAATATGAATGTTAATAATGCAATTGTGGGCATCCCAAATATGTGAGTAAGAAAAAAATTGTTCAGTCTCGCTTACAAGACTTCCCCTCACAAGTTTAATTGCATCGCTATTGTTCCATTTGATTTGATTCTGTCTCTCTATGGGCACAATCAAAATATCGCATTTTAGCGAACGAGACTTTACTTCGCGTAACAACGACACAAATGAATTTTATAAATAAGCCATATTTATTGCATATTTTATGAATTAAAAAAGAAATATTTTCAAACTAAATTAATTTCAAACCGCAGCTATTTATTTGTAAAAGTATTATGATATTTGTACATAAAAATATGCAAAAAAAATATTATTTTTTAAATAAAAACTTTTTGTATAGTTTATATTACTTAAACTACCTACTCTAATAGTTAACATCATAAATTGTCAGATGATATATAAATATTTAATTTGTTTGACGTCATTGCCCCCAATGACGTCATTACAACAAAGTATTTAAGATCAATTATTAACAACAGTGCAAAGCATTCCTAATATAAATGTCGTCTTCGTATCGATATCGCTGAAGCAACACGTCACGCACACACTTTACCAGACAATTTCAACAAACAACAACTTGCTCCTAATTGTGTTTGCGATTCCTTTACAAATCTCTTTCGCCTCGACTACAATTATTGTGAAAACTCATTTTGAAACGACGTTAAATACGACCGAATTTCAGATAATTAACTCTGATTACGGTCTCTTAGCATATAATTCGCTTTTGTTGCAAGAAAATTCGTAGAAAGGCCAAGTTAAAGTAATATTAGAATTAAATTTATACAAACAAAACAGAAATAAATTGGAGACCACATAAAATAATAAAATGCTTTGTAATATTTCAAAGAAACATTTTGTTTCTATATATTTCAATAATTATTGAGCCATTATTTCGAAAGATAAATGTCTATTTTTTTAAGTTTTTAAGTCGATTTTCTTTGAGTTAATCAATATGTACATTGATTGTACGTAAGCCTTTATTATTACAATTATGTATACATATAAATTGCGCTGTTGTAAATTTCAATAACCGTAGATAAAAGAATTCTCCAATTAGTATCAACAGGTATATGCAATATACAAATATTAATATCGACATTACAAGCTTTCATCAAATAAAACAAAGATAAAATGAATTTTGATTATTTGAGAGTTATTAAATGTTGTGAAAACAATAGTTCAACCACCGTGAAAAAATCCAATATCGGGTAACTTAAAACCCATGCAAATTCGGAAAAATCTATTATAATCTGCATCGCACACTGCTGGACGCTCTTTTCATTCGATGCCTTTTGTTGGCGGATTCAATTAAGTTTACATCGGCGCCGAGGTCAGTTAATAAAAACCGAAGCCTACAAAAATTGGCGCGTAAATCAAATTCAATAAAGCCCTGCACAATAGTGTGGGACAGGCATCGGAAAATGACGCCGTCAAACAATGACTGTTCGATGTGCTCGCGATGCGTCCCAATCAAATTTATATTACTGACTTTTACTTGTTTTCTACCTTCCTAGTTTTGATGAATTTTTTATCGCTTTTTATATGCATCAGCGTAACTGATATATAAGTCCAGAGTATTCAACAAAATATTAATGTTCTCTATTTATGTCATTAAAAAAATGTATTAAAATGTTTTGTTACATTCATATGACAATGTTTATGATTGAAAGTTATTAAATACAATTATATTTTCCCCATCCCCCAAAACATTACTTTTCGGTGAAACGATTGTAAAAACAGTCACCCTTTCACATTTAGAATTCTCGTCCATCTTTCCACGTCTCTGAATTAATCGCCCGAGAGCCGCTGTCTATTAAAGTTTCTTCGCAAGTTGTTAAGAGGCTCAACTCCCTCAAAACTCTGCAGATAATGTTAAACATTCATTTAAGTGGGGGTTCTAACTTCCGAATCGTCGTATAAATCTTCTAATTCTTCGAGCGTTTAATATTCATATCACCTTCGCTTCTGCAGTAAGTCGCGATAGCGCACCTCGACTTTGAATCTCTTAAACTCATTACATAATGTACCATTTAAATATAAAATGTGACGCCAATCTACATATAAAAATGCCAATTTTAGTGATACAATTTTCCGCCTATTACAAAAAGGAAGTAAATTTCTTTTATGTTCATGTAGTATATTATAAATACATATAAATTATATCAAGTTTAATTTGCCAACCCACTTAAAATATTTTTAGTTTCTCAGTCGGAAGGTTTGCGCTGTCAACGTCCAGATTCCAGGTTGTCATAACCTAGAGCCTGGCTGTTGACAATCGTTGACAGTCCCTTGCGAATGGCCGCCATTACTAGAATAGGTCGGAGAATATCATCATCATATAAATAAAATACCACCGTGAGGCGAACGATTTATCATTAAAACCGACGTTTTCATTACAATGTCGTTTTTATTTTCGGTAAGATTCATTGCCTTTAAGTTGGAAGTGTGTTACCAATCGTAAACGAATCTTCGATCAAGTGAACATTTATGGCCGTAGTTTAAAAAACATTGATGGCAATATGTAGTTTTTATAAGCTTTGTTGCCTGTAATATAAAACTCGGGCATATAAATAAATTATAAACTACCTATATTGCTTAAGGAAACTTCAAAAATGTAAACAAACATTTTCTAATACAATCAAAACATAATACTCTAACTTTACATATATACATTTTCAAATTTCAGACGAAATCAAATATTTTAAATATAATGTAAGCATTTTATTTTAAGAAAAGTAAGACTATTAAAGTGACTATTAAACTAGCGCCCATATAAACTATGTTTAAATGTTTTCGAAGTGAAAATTTAAAGTAAGCCAATAAAAGTACAAAAAAATATTTTAAAATAAGTTAAGCTACTCGTACGAATTGCGAGAAATTGCGGGAAGCCGCCAAAACACGTAGCTCGTTCATTCGGATCGTTACAGCAATGCCAATATTTGTAGACACCTTCTTTCCAATGAAGATGTAGTGAACAAACGAATTTAGCAGCGTACGAAGCATTTGAAGAGATCTCGTTAAATTGGTCGTGTAATAACTGTCTGAACAAGTCGTTCTGACGTCGCCACATCAGCGGTTCGGATACGATCCTTCCGCTCATTTGAGGGCAATATCACAGCTTTATTATTCTTATATCTCTTACTGTACCGAATGTTCAAAAAATCACCCAAAAAAACCTAAATAAAACATCCCATACCTACAGATTACGATACAAATCCGATTATATTTAACTAACCTGTATTAAAGTATCACAGACAGAACGAATGTTTTATGTATTTATTCAATTTCATGAGAGAGAAGACGCGAATCCCAGTACCGCCCAAGTCGTGTAGCCGTCCGCAGTATTTTAAAATAAACGGCACTTTTTATATTCTTAGCATATTTTTCAAAAGTCGGCAGCGAAGCGTTTCGAGCGTATTAATACGCGTCCTTAAACACCCCTTACATGAATAATTAGATGTTTCCCGTTTTTATTGTACACCTTATCTCTAAAACACGCGTTTTAAATTTGCAAACTCATTCTTCTTGCCGTATTGAGGATAATACATCTTAGCTCCGATGCGATTCTGATTAATGCCCTCGACTAGATTCGACGCAACTTTGTCAGAGATAACGGCGAAAAATAATGGGACGTGACTCGGATAATTCGGTTTTTACAAGCAGAAAGTGTGAACAAATTTAGCTGAATATTATTAACAAAATTATAAAGAAAAGAAAGTTACATGAAAATGACACTACTTATTCAATTGATTTTATATTATATATTAGTATTTAATTATATATATGTACAATGTACATAACTAAGAGAAAGAAGGGTGACAGTATAGGAGTTTCCTGACGCTCACTATCATTTTTAATCGCAATATCTACCTATAAATTTCATTTAAAAAAAAACTACAAATATATAGTTAAATAAGTATAACTTATTTATCAATTAATATTAAAATATGTTTGCATTTTACTCTAAAATGTTTAAACTTTTTGTCGCATTCACGTTTGCATGCCTGAAGAGATAAAACATTTGTAGTCAACCAAATTTTATAGAGCAACTAAATAAATGTTTTTAACATTGGGATAAAATAAGGTATATGTAATAAAAGCAAAGCTTGTAAAAGCTTGACTTCCCATATACGGTATAAGTTGGGCGGGTATGTAAATGTTGATTTATAAAGAAATAGTTATTAGAACTTTTTGTTCGATCTATATTTATTTTGATAGGGAAATAAGATAGTATTCAAAAATCAATTTACGTATTCTTCTTTCAAAACACGAAACGTCAAAAAATATTGGTTAGACGTCTAATAACTAATTGCCTGCAATATCGACAGTTATATTATTTTCAGTTCGATATGCGAATTTTAATATTGATTGTGGCAACTGCTGGTAAGAAAAAGATATTTTTTTTATATCCAAACAGTTCAGACAAATTCATAAGAAAATGATCTAATTTTTATTGTCGTTGTAGCTTTATTACTAGAAAATGTAGCTTCCGAAGAAGATGGTATCAAAAGAGGTACCTATCCTTTCATGGTAAGTTTTACAATTTTCGATGTGTTACGACATTTTGACGACGAGAGATAATCGATTAGAGCCAACGTAGATATTAACTGAAACTCAGGGGATCAAATCTGGTATCAGCACTAAGTTTCCATGTATGTTTTATTATGTTGTTGAGGTGTAGACACGAAAATGTGTACACTGGAAAAGTGTGGTCGAATAAGACCTAAAGTTTCTTAAGAGTACTTATGATGGAATATTTACGAGATGATATTTTTCCTTTTACAATGTGTATTCTATTTAATTATCTAACAAACTTGACTAATCCTTAACACTTGTTGTATAGGCTTTTGTTTATTATCCGGATGAAACTGTAGGCAACGCTGCTGGAGCAAAATTAATTCGAAGTGCCGTTTTGATACGAGAAAGTTGGCTAATATCTTCTTCTCTAGAAAGTGAAAATACTCTTATCGCTTTTCCGGAGAAAACTCTTGTAGCGAGACTTGGGGCTATTAGTATAGATGACAAATTGGATTTAAATGAAGATGAAGATGAGCAAGAACGCGAGGTGAGGAATATTAACTCTTATTCAAATTTTATTATTTATAATCTAAAAACATCATTTCTTAGAAATAATTTTCCAGATAGATTTTATTTATTTAAATTAACTTTATTTTTTCAGATTATTCGAATAGCTCGACCTTTTACTTTTAATAGTTCGGAATGGTGGAACAGTGACATATCGTTATTGAAGACTCTGTTGCCTTTCAACATCACTTTGGTAGTGGCACCTTTTGAGACAAGAGCTAATAAACTTAATTCTAATGAAAAGTGCTTTATGCTCGTTTACGCTGTAAGTATTTTGTATCTATTCTAAATTATTCATTTCAATTAAGATATTTAAAAATAATTTTTTGACGCTAAAGAAACAAAACGAAAGTGCAACAGAGACAAGGAATCTAATGAAAATATCAGTTGAACTGATATCGTCTCCACGAGATAAATGTGGTAGCAATTTCAATAATGATACTATGGTCTGTGCTGCGCCTAGTAGTGAGAAGAGTGATATTTATATGGATTCCAACTACTGCATGGTAAAAGATTTTTTGATTGTACAATAAGTTATCTAATTTTTATATTTTTTGAGTATTTTAATAGTAATTATTATTCTAGAGTAATAACGGTGGTCCTCTTATATGCGGTAATGAATTGACCGGTATACAGACATACATTGATAATTGTAATCCACCATATCTATATCAGCTTTTGAATTCTTGGGATGATTTAATATCATGTGCAACGCAAGAAAAATGCCTGGAGGAGCAATGTGCTAAAATATGCTATACTATAAATAAAGACCCAGTAACGATTGCAACGCCTAACATAACTGTCACTACAGAGGCAATCATGAAGCTAGCTGATGGATATGTTAATGAGACTAATTTTGAAGTATTTATATCGTCGACTTTTACAACTGATAAAGAGACTAGTGAGGCTGAATCAGAAAAAATGACTTTAATTACTGCGAAAGAAGAACAAACTTCAACTGAAATGACGACATTGTCAACCGTTTCTGAAACACATACAACTGAATACACTACAATTACATCAAGTCAAAGCACAGAAAGAGTGACTACAGATGTTCCAGATGAGCGTGAAAGAGAGACGAACGTTGAGGCTCAGCAACATGTTACAGTACGCAGTGATGCGTCAAAATTGAAGTATTTCATGTATGTTTTTTCTGTTATAGTTCTACTGGCTTAGATTTTACTTATGAATTTCATAATAGCTGATTAAATTTTGGAAATATTCTTTAGTTTCAATAAAATACATATTATTTTAAGACAATAAATTTTTCACTTCAATATTTCGCATCGTTAATACTTTAAGTCCATAAATTAATAATATAAATGAGTAAAAAATAACATAAAACTGTAGTACGTACGTATAGGATTCCTTCAATACGGTCTGGAAACTTGATAATGCTATTAGAGCAAACTGCGGAGGCGTTAAGCCTGCAACCTTACTTAATTCTACTTATTCTAAAACTTTAACATGCTTCAGTCCTGTGGAACATCTTATAATAACTTCCTGAATATTGTTTTATTTAGCTTGCTTTTAAATACCTACCATTAATTTAAAGATTTGTCTAAAAGTCGACAGTTAAGGAAATTCTTAGATTCTTCTTATTCTTTCTTATATTTATATAAAATATAAATGATTTAAACATCACCTATATTTTCTCGAAAATACCTGAGAAAATAAATCTAGAAACTCGTAAAACTATCGATTTAACCAAGATAGCATGAACAATATCAATTCAATATATAAGTGAATATTCTTTTAAAGCACTAAAGTGCATAAGGAATCAGAATGTATCTTAATAGGACTAGATATGTTTAAATTTCGAAAGGGGATCGCATCGGAAAACTGTTATGCATATTTTAAAGTTAAATGTACTTACAACGAACTCACCGTGCTGAATGAGAATTCGACGTGAATAGCTCTTTCTGAACTTAAAATGTTTTATGATATTCAACGGACGTGATAAGTAAGCTTTAGAATATATATCGGCTAATTCAATTGGAGAAGTTTATAAGTTTTTATCATCCGAATATTAAAGAAGTATAGGATGATATATAGGATATAACGTACAATAAGCTAAGTTATGCTTTATGCTAAGAAATATTAACGATTCCTTACATCGCCAATGAGCACAAGCACGAGGGACAGAACAAATATGTTATGAGAATAATCCCAAGTATTTATCGCAAGGCAAGCAGGCAGTTGAAAAGTCAAATCCTTTTTCATGCACTATTTATAAAATACACTGCTGATCATAAAGATACATAGGTCATACGAATAAATTGAATCACTTAACAATATTATTTACAATCATGAATGACTTGCTTTCAGTAATACAAAACTTAAAACACCTTCTAAATTTACATTAGCAATAAATAGTATGAATATCTTTGCCGCTTAAGTTAATAATTTGACTTTGTTCTTATTTACAAAACAATGCTATAAAAATTGCCATTCTGCAAATTTCAGCAATTAACACTGACGGCAATGAGTTAGCAAACAAAAGGAATTAATTCAACAATCTCATAAAAAGAAATAAGCAGTTCATAAAACTTTTAATAATTAAAACTCGAATAAAAATAAAACTCCCCGACTAGATAATGCCAGCTTTAGGAGACATTTGGGATCTCCCTCTTTTCTATACAAATGACATAAAAAGTACTCGGACTTACACTTGTTGAGGTTCAAGTTGGGATGGTTACGGCTTGGAATTCATTTTATGGGTAAATCCCATGCCAGGGGTGAGTTAGAACTGACGACTCTTGTTAACTTATTCTAAATACCAATTGAAGACTGGTAAATGAGGAAATGGTTCATAAAAATTAATAGCATATGTATCGTTAAGATTAGTTAACTTAGAAATTATTTTATATACCTACCGGTCCTAAAATAATTTACGAGTTGTATATGTCATTGAATGTACATAATATGTCTGAGTCTGCAGGAAAAATCGTTATCTCTTATCAAAAAGACGCTTTTCCTGAATTGGGGCGTTGACGCACTATTTCTGGATAGTATGTATATTCACGTTTTAAAGATATTTTTGAATTTCATTCCAAATCATTAAACTTACACCAATATATGTATCTCCACATATGACACACAATTGTAACTATTTTAAACATATATATAGCCAGGTAAGTAGATCACATAATGGTTCAAATAAAAAAATATACTATTTGTTACAAATCCATTTTTGTCTACTTACCATCAGATGGCTTTTTTATTAATTAATCAGGTCTTAATTTAAAAAAAAAACTCCGTTGGCCCTAATGTTTAGACAAGCAAACACTATTTAATTGTAAAAATAAACAAAAATAAATAAGTGTACCACTCTAAACCATACATTTAGAATAAGCTTCAGGTCTCTACTCATATGATATCTATCTATATGTAAGCGATATATAAACAATATTTTATATATCTTACATTATACCAGTCATCATGAGTGAAAACTATGCGCCCGATTGACTTGAGATTTGTCACATTTACTCCTTTCTCAATATCAGTAAGAACGGTTTTTACGGAAATCCTATCTACAGTACATTTTTCTTCTTATTTACCCGTGCGAAGCCGGGACGATTTGCTAGTATCATATATATACAATTGAGCAATATGTTGCATTTCAAGCTGTTCCAATAAAATGAACACATATTTCTTCAACATTTAACATAACAGTTTATCCGGAAAGTTTGAAAGGTTTTGAAATAAATATTATATTGTACTAATGATATTAAAAAATTGTGAGGAAACCGATCGTATTATATATTCCGAGACTATTCTATCAAAGAATAACGGAATCGTCAAATCTGTCGACACCGCCTCGGTAGGCAATTTTCAATCTCTTTTCTATTTATGACAGTAATAAAGCGACCGGGAAAAGTCAACAATCAATTTTGTATTTCAATTTATTCCCAACCATCCTAGTTCGTGCGGTGATAAGAAAAAGAAAAACGCGTTCATTGAAAACGGAAATTATTGCAAGAAGCCATCAGTGGTGTGCGCTCGGCTTACGCTGTTTTCTTTTTTTTTATTTTTT
This sequence comes from Nymphalis polychloros, assembly GCA_905220585.2. Taxonomy (NCBI): domain Eukaryota; kingdom Metazoa; phylum Arthropoda; class Insecta; order Lepidoptera; family Nymphalidae; genus Nymphalis; species Nymphalis polychloros. Next base: position 6,233,415 of record HG992245.1, on the reverse strand, counting down.
TTTTTGTCGAACGGTTTCGCAGTTTTGATTTGTGGGCCGTCGCGTCGGCCGGTGCCATTTTTCACGCGCCTCATTGTGTCGTTCATGCTCGAGGAAGCTTGGTGCAAAGGTTTGTTCACGTCACACCTTTATTTGACTCGCTTCATTTGAATATGCCGTACTGTTTACGTACTTTTACTTCACAAGATAATTTCTTTTATATGTATGTGATCTAGTTAAATGGGTTTTTTTAATATTCAGAACGCATTGAGATAAGTTATTTAGTAGTTTATTTCCCTTAGGACAGCTTAATAATAATTAAAACTTTACTTTGCAAATAAAAAGAAAATATTTAGTCCATTGTTATTGCTACAACAACAATATAAGTAGGATATAATATAGTAGTATTCCTATATTGAATATAATAGAATTTATAATATATACGGTCTTGTTTACTGATGAAATTAGAGATGGCATCGATAAAATTTCTATCAGACTGTATTCGACCGTCAACGAGGGCAGGCGGGGAGCCGGGAAATTGGGGTGATTTTTCTTCTCTTTGCACCTCCGCCGACGATGTATGAAAAGTAACGTCAACATACACATTAGTATTGTAACTCCAACTTATAAAAAAAAATTATATAGATTATTTCACCTTATCTCTTGTGTTTATTAATTTCAAAAGCGTAACATATTCATTAGTGAAAAATACGACGAAGATATTTTTTATTTTTCTGTCTCTACTCTATTTTTGTATAGCAGATTGCATCACATATGATCAACGCTTTTGTAGGTCTTATATGAACGTTTTGGAAACTGCTGAAGCTTCTCCATCAAATAAAGTACATTTCCAAATTTACGCTTACCTTTGAACTGATGGAAACATTTTTCTTATATTGCTCACTAGCTTATTTGTGTAAAAATAGCTGAAAATATTTGAATATGAATATTCGTTTTCAATATATTGAAATTATTTTCTACAATTAGTTAAAATGAAAACATAAAATGCACACGATGTGTAGATAAACGTGCGAAATGAAAATGGGATAATAAAACAAAATAAAATTTCATTTGGAACAAGATTTAATCAGCTACTTCTTTGGTCATATCATTGGTTTGAAAAGAATCTGACACATTGTGTTAATTGCTTGTTAGCAACATTTTATATAGGAATGCATGAGAATCGCCTACGTAAATGCGGAAATATAAATTAGTACACAATACGAGGAAGATATAAAATATCACTAAATCAACTAACTTTGAACTATTTTGAATTATCATTAAATTCAAAAAAATTATTCAACATTTATTTTCACATTTTTCTATATTTAATATACACCGATGTATAGTTATTTAATGTAAGATACAATAAGTCTACTTATGATTACATTTTATTTACATAAATAATACAAACATTATAACAATGTTTACGATAAACTTAACAGATAATATACAATATACAAAACGAAATAACAATCTGGCGAGCGTTAAATGGTAAAATAAATTTTATTTATGGCCAAGCCGAAAATATTATCGTATGATAAAAAAAAAAAAAAAATCAATACAAAAAAAAAATCCCACACACATTGTGCTCGCTTCTTTTCGATACTTAGAACATTTGAAAGTATAAATTTCGTATATACACTAAATTTAATTATTTCTATAGAGTTAAAGTCATTGAAATACGATGAATCCACATCTTAATGTAATTAATTACTCTTTAAACCCGTCCCAGAAAGCAGTCTTTCCCGCGTAATTATTATACGTTTCATTTAAATCGGACCTTTATTTTAGTTTTCGTAGAAGATTATTCTAAGTCGAGATTGCTTTATGAGATCATCTTATGAGATTAAAAATCCATTATATTTTAAAAAGTCTATCTAACATTATTCACATAAAAATTAGAATTGTCTAATCCGATTTTGGCATTAACTTTGTAACAACTATTTGACCACTAAACGCTATTCCGTCCAATTAGAAATTTAATTGTCGCGTTATTGAAGTAACACAGAATATTCATTTGCCTAGAAGCATCAAAGTCAAACACTTTATAATATGTAGACTCGTTTGGTTAAGACATTTATACCAAAACGTGGCTACAAACGAGTACTACATTTACCATAATATAAATGTCAATTCGTCATAATTATAGCTAATATAGTTCATTCGATTGATGTAGACAAAAGCATCGAACTCGCTATGCCTTGTAACACGGAACATTTAGAAAGGAAACATCAATATCTTCACTCAATCGTCACATACGTTTTGATATTTTGTCAGTCACATTTGTCAGAAGCACTGAACATTTATTTGGAAAGAGCGTCAAATTCACATAACGCGCTCAGTTTTGATACTTGATGTAAGGATGAGCCGTGTCTCAGACGCGATAGTCTCAGCTGGACGCAGAGAGGCCGATGGGTTTGAGGTGCGGGGGCGCAAAAGCCGCGGGGGAAGAGCCCGACATGTTGTTGTTGAGGTCTCCGGATCGGCTTGAGCCGTTCATCAATCCGCCCATTGCGTTGTTTGCCTGTCGAAAATATGTCATTCAAATTCTTGCAAAAATTGTATTTTTACCAAGCAGCGATGATTCAATGATAGTTTTCAATAAGTGGTAACAGGTCCAAAAAGAACAAACAACTGTTGTTTTTAGAGTATTGTAATCGCTCAATTTATCAAATCAAAATATCACAAGAAAGCATCCATTCTGAAGAATCCCTTAGATAAGTATTCATAATATATATCTTTAATGTAGTAGCGTGAGAATATAATTCAAATTGTTACCAGAATTTAATACCTAATATCAAAATATAACGTTTAAAAATATTTATTTTATATTAAACTTACCGGTGGTGGGGGTAGGTGAGTGGTTTGTCTCTTTAGATGCGCAAGCGGCGGTGGATTGTACGCCATATTTGCGAAAACCAAACGCTCCTCGTAATCGTATTCGCATAAGATCTTGTTCTCACACAAATAGAAGCGATCACCGACACAGAATCTGTTAAACGAATGTATTTTTATAATATTATTGCTCAACTTGATCCTATAAACAAAATAAAGTTTATTCGTGTAACGTCTTACAATCACTTCAAATGAACATTTTACAAATGTACTATGTTAACTAAACGTAAAATTATCATTAATACGGAATATAGTAAGCGTAAAAAAGCAAGTACAGTTTAAGGGCCATTTCAGTACACATAGGTACAAATTACATACAATCAAATAAATATATGATCAATTAAAATTAACCCCATTCACTTCAATTTATTGGAAATAACTATTCCCCTTTTGTTTGTTCGACAGTACGACTTGTATGATGTATTTTCAAAAAGTTTTTACCTTTTTATCATACTGTATGAAAGCGAAAGTTAATTTGCTAAATTCAAGCAATAAACGAAAATCATTATCTCATTATTGACATACTTATTAAGCAAGATAGATGCATTTTAAATCATGGAAATTAATTGATTGCATAAAATGTAATGCTCTATACAGTATCAGCTGTATTATCAAGGAGTCGTTACGTTTTAAATCGAGTTAAGCACAATGCATACACACGAATGCTTTTAACAGAAATACTACTTTCAGTAACTAGTAAATGACTTTATCGAATCTATCATAATATTATTAACTGCTTCGTTCTTTTCTATTGAACCCTAAAAAGTGAGATGCTATCGTTTATTTGTCGTTGTTGTACTGACACCAAAAAAACCAAAAATGTCTAAGAAATAAAATTTACTAGCATGAGTGGAAAAGGTCAACGTGAACAGGGAACCAGATAACGTCAAGCGAGCGAGCATCCCTCAATGTAGCAAAACAAAAGGTATCGCCTTCGACTCGCCACTGGCCGCCCGGAACCGCTGGTGATAACACCGAACCTTATCTTTTCCCTCCCTTCGTCTTCCACCCTATGCTCCCCACTACCAGCCAACTCTTTTGTTTCACTTGTCACAAAAATTAAGCGCAATAGCTCGGCTACAAATGTCTCTTTTTTAAGGGGCCAATTTTCACCGCAACTCAGTCGATTTCGCCGCTCTTAATTAACTTTATTTCCTGTTCTCTCCGTTCCTGACTTTTGTTTTTGGGGTTGTTTTTTATTTTGCTATTTTTTGTCTGCAGTCGCGTAATGGAAAAGATGTAGAACGAAATTTTAATGACTGGGTGCAAGTTAAGCTTTGTGCGACACGCCATTGTGACGCGTCGGCTGCGACGCGAAGTTTGACGTTTTACGTAATCGGACTTGTCTATTCATTGTTTTCTCTCCACCATGAAACAATATGATTGAAAGTGATAAGCGTTATAAGCGTCACGTAAAAGTTTGGATTCTAGTTGTTATAAGCATTCTTTTGTTATTTAAAGTTTGTATATTGTTATTATAATAGTAGCTGCGATCGCGGCGTCCGCGTGGACTTACATCTATCTTATAAAGTAACAGCCTATGCCCACTGCTGGGCTGAAGCCTCTTCTCCTCTTTTTGAGGAGAAGGTTTGGAGCTTTTTCCACCGCGCTGCTCCCATGCGGGTTGGTGGAATACACATGCGACAGAATTTCGGTGAAATTTATCAGATGCAGGTTTCCTCACGATGTTTTCCTTCACCGTCAAGCACAAGATGAATTATAATATATTATTAAATAAGCACATTGAATTCAGTGGTACTTGCCCGGGTTTGAACCTACGATCATCGGTTAAGATTCACGCGTTCTTACATCTATCTTATCCTATTATAAAATGCAACGTGATTATGTGTCTGTTCGTTAGTATGATGAAACAGCAGGTTATAGATTTTATGGGATAATGACTTACATAAGTTAAGCAAAAAACAATACTAATATATAATTAATAAAAAATAAATTAAACTAGAATTATAATTTCCAGGAATGTTTGTGTGTATGACAAATACGGGAAGAGCCATGTACAGCTAACATTGCGAGGAGTCGAGCCACTTTTCGAACTCTTTGAGCTCAAGCGAGCATCTCTGTCTGTTAAATTTTTCGATGCGTACAACAATGTAAGTGCCAAACCTATATCGTATCGTGGCACGTTTCGACGTCGTATTGCCATTCGATATCGTGTTATGCAAATCTACGACGTGGATCGTACAACATCATACCACGATGCGTAGATTTTAAGGACTTATCGCATTGCGATACGACGTCGTCACCTACTATGACGTTACGTATTGTGCGAATGTATTTTGGCCAGAACATATACGTTTTCTGCATAAACGCACGCACGATCACGTTGTGTACTTAACCAAGATTCAGACTGAGTACAATTTTATGATGCTGAGATCTGACCTGCGTTTCTAATTAAATGCTCGCTATTATGACCTGAACTCAGTTACATCAACACAATAAGGTTAGTCGCAAAGACAAAAATAAACCAAAGTTAATCAAAAAGCTTTGAAAACCAATCACCTATCATAAAAACTAATAAATTGAATATCGCACTGGTCGAGCTGAAATAAAACAAAGCTTCGTACGTCTAATAACCTATAACTGTTCATCGAAATCGGAATACAATTTTTTCTTTTGAAATTGTATATTTGCTCACTGCACGATCCCCTTGCCACACTGACCCGTAACACAGAGCACGCGCGACGCGGAGCTAAAATTAAAATAAAATATCTTTTGATTTTGTGAGTTGATTTTGATGAAATACATACTAAATGTTACTCAGAATAAAAGCTTTGTATTTTTCACATAAACGAACAATTATGATTATGATAATTATGATTTTTTAATTAAAATTTTACTTTAATTACTATTTAGTTTTAGTTTTATATTGTATTATATACATTTAAAATATTTGTGTATTCCTATTTTGGCTTATGTTATAAATAAAAAAATATAATAATATTTAAATTTGGATTAATATTGGAGATTTATAGATAGATATTCATGATCGAAACGCATTCGTCTGGCATTCGCTAATTCCTATAATATAAAGAGGTAACAACGTATAAATAGGATGATACGACTATAATCAGCATTTAATAAATACCTATAATACATAACATAATCTTATGACCTTAGTACTCATACAATAGCAAAGTTTCAAAATACGTAAAGTGATCATTCGAAAGGTGTCAGCGCCGAGCAGTACTGGCCGCACTTAATAAAGGTTCGCACGATCTGCGCTTCCGTGGCGTCTGCCGCGGGCGCGCCGGCAGATTGCTACTAAATTATTTAGCCGTTTAGCGATATTCGCCCTGATATCTGTCGTCCGCCGCTTCAATCGGACAGCCCGCAAATTGGATTCAGATTTCTGCCCGGTGGAAATTGATTTGTACGTGATATTTAATAACATGCGCTCGTTGTTAGCTAAACATGTATAAAATTACGCATATTTTGCTTTTATTAGTTTACAATTTGTCACGCTAATACCATGCAATGATATGCTTAGATGTCTGTTTAGGACAATAAAACGGGTAATATAGAATTTTTTAATTATAATTTGTATGATATATGTATATTTTTAAAATATATACACTAATTAAGAATAAATATTATTCTTCTATCGGGACGAAGATCCTTACGTCATTGATCCATTTTTTATATACATATCACATATAAATAAATAATTAAAGTTATATATGGTTTTACAAATCTTTTTGACTACATAAATTATTAATATAATTATAAAATTATTCTGTGTGTATCTTTTCTCCTTGGTCATACGATTTTAAAGTAGCATTGAAATGAATATACAATACGCGACGACACGCGAGGAGCACTAACACGACAAAGGTCCACAAGTGACGTATAAACCATTCAGAGTGGCTCCAATCTCGCGACCTTTCTATTATTTAAACGGACGAGTCCAAAGAAGATTGCTGTTTTCGCGTCTGCTATTTTATTCGATATTTTAAGCCGTTACGTACAAATATTTAACAGAGACGAGAAAACTGTGTGTATAATAGGAATTAATGTACGGTTTATGTAGTTTATTTTAATTCGTTTAATATTTTTTTAAAGAAAAGTTTTATTGCGCTTATGACTAAACGTAACCTAGTAATTTTAAGTTGTAAAAATATATTAAATGTTATTCATTTTAATGCAATTTAGATTATTGTTTGTTATTGTTGCTTTGACAGTTGACATAATAATATACTATTTGGATTACATATTTTACAGATTAAATTATTTCCAAAATATTAACTAATTTTGATTACAAAAGTTCACAGATGACATTGAATATTCACTATGTGTTAAATTTATATATCTATATTGTAGTAGGTTTTAAAAAATATGAAATGTTTATTTATAATACTTTGTAACAGACTGAATCGACAGATTCATTAATAAGTTCCAATATCGCTAGATGCATCATCGCTCAGTTCAATAACTGAGTGAGCGCGGGGAAATCAAGCACAGCTTACCTCTGTTTACTCGCTACCAGCAATAACGCCCATATACCCATATAACTACTATTAGTCAAATACTCTTCTGGAAACTAAACCCTATTTCGTAGTTTTGTAATGACGTCACTTAAAAAAAAAACGTAAATGTAACCATAACACTGAAACATTTTACGTAAAATTAAAAAACAGTTATTTTCTTAAGTTTTGCTATTTGATTCAAAAATAGAATGTGTTACAAGATATACGAATAAATAATTTATTAGGAAACCTTTCTCCTACGCATGAAATGTGTTTATAAAAGACACCAAATTTATGCAACGCACAAAAACAATCTCGATTATTTTAAAAGCAAATTTCCTTTGCATGTTGCTTCTTATGTAGCGGAAAATTTAATCGTGCTCTTTGTTTGTCGTTCGTGAGTTGAATAAACCATACAGAGCTACCGCTAGATAGTACACTTGTCTCTCTTGCTCATCACTTTATTGTGAATATTTTATCTCACTCGCAAAAGAAGTCCCAAACTGGACTCGTATTCAATACAGAGGCGTCCCTGCTCAATTTCCACGAACGCAATCGCTTTTGACAGGTGAGAAAATTAAGTGAGCTGGCGTCGTAAATCCTCTTTGATGCGATAAATGTGGAGAAGTAGCATTAAAGATTCACATTGGAGCCGAACGAAGCCTACTTAATGTATTGCTGTATTCATTCAGTAAAATGTTGCATTGGTTTAATTAAAAAACTTACGTTATAAGTGAATCATAAAAAATAAATTCGTCTCTATAAATATTTATGTACCCGAAATAATACTTTCATTTTAATTATGAGAAATATTATAAATAAAAAGTAGTAATAACGATTTATCCTTCGTTATGTGTCATATATAAAGCATGATGTTATGCTAAATAAGAAATTGTAACAAAGTAAAGGTACTTCAACATATGACATGTAACTATTTAGAAAGATATATCAATATATTTTTAACTTGCCTATGATTGCACTGCTGGCACGCAAAACACTCGAGGTGATAAACGTTGCTGCGCGCACGCATCACCATCTCAAACGCAGGAATCACCTTGTTGCATGCGGCGCAATAGCCGGTGTTGCCGAAGAGCCTGTTGTTATTATTTCGGTATTAAATTTATATATTACCATTAATTAGATTTTATTATAGTAATAAACATATTGTATTCAAAAACATTATAAAACTTAAAAATCGTAAACATATATTTTTTGTTTTATGTTTATTAACATATAATTACTTTAGATTTCAATAGAAATGAAAACAAAGAACTTCTAAAAGTACGAAGATATTTAGTACTTAAATGAGAATAGTTCACCTCAAATAATCTCGTTTGCATAGGATGAGATTCGCTCGTGTATACAGCGTGTGTCCGACTTCACCGAGCCGACAGTCACAGCAGCCACACTTTAGGCAGTCCTCATGCCACAGTTGATCCAACGCCTTCAGGAGATAGCGTTCTGTTATCACTTTGCTGCATCCCGCGCAGATCTAGAAATTATAATTCATTACGTTTTTGTCCAGTAAAAGTAAATTTTTAAAACATTTATAATTTAGGCTATATAACTTTTGTAAATGTAATTTAAGGCAAATCTTACAACAAGCAACTTTGGATTGACTTGGACTTGCGTACACGAGTTTCTAAGAAACTTTTAAGTTAACTCGTAGAAAGTCAAAACAACGATTTCTACTAGTTTGTCTAAGCTGTATATTGAGGTCATAACCAACAAAAAAAATGTATTTATATGTAAACGATACATAACATGACAAAATATCAGACTAATGTAGTAATATATTCTAATATAATGATCACCTGAGGCTGTGGCGGCTGTGTGGAGGCCGCCGTGGCGCCCTGAGCGCCGGCGGGTATCGGTGACGCCCGTGCCTCCTTGGTGACATCCATGGCTAACATTTGTGTGCCGATCCCGGGACTACCGCCGCTTGATTGTTGCGGCGTCCGCCTCTCGCACTAAACAAGAAATTAAATAATTTATAATTATTGGAATCAACATCTATATAAATCTATTTAAGATAACTGAGTAGCAATACTTTATTCAAAATCAAATTTGATAAATGTTTATTCCCTTAGGTATTTTGAATTACCATTTTACTTGGCTAATTAAAGTAAAATTAACATCAAGAACTACTACAAGTAAAATTAACATCAAGAACTACTCAAAAACGGCAAGAACAGCTTATAGTCACTCTATTCTTTATGCCAAAAAAAGTTATTTATACTAACTATATTATTTTTTCGGAAAATGTTCAAATGACAAATCATTGTTACGGCTGATTCACTACAAAAGTTTTGTGAACAATTGGGTCATTTCTATACTATCTGGGATTACAAAAACTCAACTAACGCCACCATATATATACGAGTACGAATTAGTACAGTTTCAGCAGGCTTTAGTATTTTAAAAACCATTATTTTTTATAGCATTTGAAATCATATATATCATTTTATTTTAATATTTTTTTAAATGGCCGTATATTTTTTGTGACGGTTTCGCGAATAAATAACATTTTTATAAATTGAAAATGAAACCTGTACCTTTTAATTTTATGAAATGGATAACTTCAATAATTTTGCAATCATTTAGAAAAATTTTAAAAGCAGATATTCTTGTAGTGTCTATTAATCTGCCTTCAAAGGGTCATCTGTCAACCATACGTAATTACGCTTAATGTAGAAACTATTTCTAGCCTCCAGTGTAACAGACTTTCAACATTTTTATATTGACACGTGCAATAAAAATTTACATGTTATAGAATATGTAAAACAATAAAAGGAAAGTTTTTTAGTGAGCAGTAGTTTTATAGCTTAAATAACAAGGTACTTATTGTCATCACTTGCGCTATCTGAAGTATAAAAATATTTATTGACAACATGTATCTTGAAATATAAAATCGTGTTATATGTATATAATATGAATAGTATCGACATATAGATATTATATTCTGTATAAATTTGCCATTAAAATTATCAGCTATTATATTTCACTTAAAAAAAATAGCACAAACTAGTCAAGCGATTAATGAGAACGCGAAACACGATTCGCCTTTTCCGAACTACAGCAAATTATGTACCTTAAAATAAGTAATAAAAACAGTAATTTAAACCACTCGGATCAAAAAACTGGCCCGTGGTAAGCAATAAAGTCAAGCACGGAGCGGCGTCGTCACGCTTAATTAACACTTTAAATACGACCATTTTTCAATTAAATTTGGCGACTACAGGCGTGCACAGGTGCTACTTTTCATTTTATTATTATAACGCACCCTATCATCATCCGACCGGTGTCCGGTCAACGTTTTTATATTCTACTAGCAAAAACCACGGCTTCGCCAACGTGGAATTCAGTTTGTGACGAAAATCCTGCCATTGTAACGTCAATAATGCCTATTTGAATTATAGATTGTAATATTTATTTCATTCGGTAAAAGCGGCAGTTTTTTTGAAATCACAGACAGACACTTCCATTTTATTTATTTGTATAGATTGACTACCCATCTCAACCTCGCACATATACATATCTATTCACAATAACAAAGTGTAAACGCCAATATTAATTTATAGTAAAAATAAATGAAAAGGATTAATTCAGTGTTGTCACAAATAAAAAATAGATCTAACTTTTTTATAATATAGGTATAATAAAGTTGCGATTGGTATTAGTGCTCTTTAAGCGTGTTATACTAATCTATACTAACATTACAAATGCGAAATTATATTTGTCTGACAAACTATCAAGGCTTAACCAGCAAAAGCAGCTTGATCCACAAGAAAAGACAGGCTAGTTTTTTATACCTATTACGGGAATCCTACACGAAAGTAAATTATGTACCTTAGATTTTTTTTGAGTGTACGATTCTTTTTTACGAATTTGTAAAGTAAAATTTTTGTGATCTACTTTCTAGTCCAGTGCGAATCCGATAAAGAACAAACTGCCTGAAACAATACGTTGTATTGTGAACACGTGACGAATGTGAACCGGTCATTTTTGTATGTTTTTGGGTCGATAAAGCTTAGATATATATATAATAGTTTAGATATAGTACGGAATCATGCACACTGCATCCTAAATTGTAAAGACAAACCTAATCAATGTTAACAAATAATAAATAGCCTTATTTTATTAATGCGAATGCAGAGTTGCAAGCTTCATTCATATATAAATTAAATAGAAATAAATTTCTACTTCACGCCTCATTTAGTGTTGTGTCAACGACACGTGTAAAGTATTGCTCATAATTCTGAAATTGAAGATTATAAATCAGTGACATCGTTAATTTAATTGTAAGTCACAAATTATGATATCATACACAAACGCGTGTAGCGTAAAACATTATAAATATTCATATTTTTATATATTTTATGCCTCGTAAATATAAGCGAAATACATTGTATGGGAAACGTAGATCTACACTATAGGTCACCTTTAACTTTTCATGTGGTTTCTTTGTTTTAATTAATCTCATGCTCATGGTAAAGGAAAATCGTAAGTAACAGCAGCAACGGTACTTACTGTCGGGGGGTGTTACTATATGTACTAAATTATAGTCATACTTGTCCATGAATGCACTGAATAAGACCGTCACTTTTTTTCGAGTGAAAAGAATGTAATTTTGTACGAACGTTAACTTAATTTTGGACGATTGCGGACAGTCATGTCAATTTGTGCCGCTTCCTGTCGACGACCGTCGCGCGACACGGACTTGACGTAAATCACAATATGAAACGATAATGCGGTTACTGAGCATTTCATAAAAAAGGGAAGAATTCAATTTTATTGCATTTATAACTTGAATCGTTAAAATAAATATTTCAAAAGAATTGAGTTTTATCTCCTATAATATAGTTGGAAATTATTGATGATATCAAAACTTTATAGGGATCTTTTCAAAAATCAATCTATTACTGAATTTATCAATATTGAATGTCAGTATTGGTGTCGTAAATCAAAAAAAAAATTTACATCAGTTAACAATATAACTAAGATATATTTAAACATCGAAATGTTATTTTATCTTTTCTCTATATCTGTATCAAGTAATTTCAGTCATTATTCAAAGCATATTTAAAATCAATTACGGCAGATCGCACTTCAATCCGAATTTTTGAAATGGACAAGCCGTGAAACGAGCCTTCGTGAATAATTACCAGCGGTAAGGTGACAGCGACATGCCACGCCACTTCGAAAACAACCCGTGGCAAATGCAGTCAACCGAGATTAGGCATAAAAAAGCTCACGCCTTCCATTAGCATTGACTTTCGAATGTCAGTACGCACGAATTAATATTTAACGAACTGCCGCGGAACAAAAACTACTAAAACTGATTATTTTATCTATATCGATTGAATTCGCTTAATCCTGTCTCACGTTACTTAGAGTGATGGATGTATTTTGACCACAGTTAACGCAGTTAGGCGGAGTTGCATCAGCATTGAAGGCTGCTTTGTGCTCCGTGCGGGTCGCGAGGGACCGCGGCGTCCCGCACCAACGTTAATGATTAACACAGACGCGGTCCGAGACCAATTACGTGCCGCCGCCGCACTCCAAATTAGAAACTATTTTCAACCATTAGTGGCCAACTTCATAATCAATTACACGTTAAAATTTCACAGCGCTGTTTCGGGAGCTCTATGTTTGGATAATCGGAGTTTGTGGTCCCACGGCGAGCTATTACGTGGCTATACGCGCCATAAAGGTTTTTGTTTCGCTGTCGGAAAATTTTAATGCATGTTTCGAATGCATTTAACTGCGATGCCAAAAGTTGCAGTCGAACAAATGAATTTATATATGTGAAATAATAGCCATGCAATCACAGCTTTAAAGCTATATAGACATTAAAATATTTAAGTACATTTGATGGTGTAAGCTTGGTCGTATAGGATTTCAAAAAACGTTGAGAGAAAAGGTAATGAATTCGCACTGTTTAGGTATGTATTGTGATTAGCGCTTAAATAAACGAGTGTCGCTAATAAGACAAATCTTTGAGTCCATTTTAAGGCAGACTAATAGGATTGAGTGCACTCTGCTAATCATAATTCATCAGCGAGATTAAAGAATAAGCGCGACGAGGGAGATTGCGCCCCCCGTGTGGGAGAGACAATATGATTGCCACACCTGCGGAAACGGCTAAAGTAACGAGGCGGGCTAAATAATTCAACCAACTACCTTAACTTAAACTATGCTTTACGTCATTTTTACACCATCTCAGAAATAATCAATAAAATCGAAATAATACGAAAATATGTCATTTTTAGTTTACAATCGGATTTCTTTGTTATTCCGCTTTATATGGTTTCGGTTTACCCTCCCTCCTATATTTCTAAAAGAAAAAGAGGCCCCAACTGTATTTTCGTATACACTTGTGCTCTATAATATATCCTGCGTAGATCACTTAGACACTACTATGAGAATGATCACCATAGACCCAACCGGTCAATAGGACTCTGTCATTATATTATTACACTCTTACAACTTATAAAAAATTATACCAACGATTTGTACCTACATAAATAATTAACTTAATTAGTTCTTGTACTAAATATTAAATTAAATTATTCTGAATTAACAACAATATTCTGTTATCAATTTAAATAGAAATACACTCGATTTGCTAACAGCACTTTATCTTCAAAGTGTTGCGAAAAATTAAAGTAGAGTATACTTCACTGCGGAACAGTTACTATGGCACTTATTTAGCAGATTGCTTTCCTTTAAGTTGTTCTTTAATCTAGCAATGGTAGGCTTTACACCCTCCGTCGCGACTCTCTCACATCCCACCACAGTAGCAAGTATCTAAACGACATTGTTTCAACTTTGTTAACAATGGCGCTTGCTTTGATTGTTTTATTGCCTATTAAATATAGTTATTTTTTTCTTAGATTGCGATATTTTACATACAAAAGTTTTAGGATTCACTCATACATTAATATTATAAAACTTTCTAGATCATATTCATATCTCGACATCAATTGCAAGTCTACTTATTTTTTTAAGTGATTATAGATCCCATTTTTAGACTAAGGCCTGTTTTTGAGGAGAGTATTCCTCCACGGTGCTCTAATGTGAATTGTTTATACGTATGTATGTTGATATTACTTTACCTAAACATGAAACAAATTGTACTATTTATATAAGATTTTAATAAATTTTTCTTTAATTTAATATAGAAATAAAGTTTTTCAGTAGTATAAGCTCTATATTTTTAGCAGAGGTACGATCACGTGCGTTAAAAGCAAAACTTCGTTAATGCCAAACCATATTGGATTACTGGCGATAGCCGACTGCCGCAATAATATAACGAAATTCAAACATTAATAGGCTCAAACACAATCACGGATGGCCGCATAATCGAGTTAGCTGCTATTCGGCTAAACCCCTATCACGTAATCTGCCCCATTGTCTGACGCTCGTTGCGCTGATCATGAGGGCCGATTATTGTGGCAATTTCGTGTTTATTGTTTTCAGGTGTCTCCGTCAACTGGCTCAAGGAGCTAAACAATACTCGAGCCGTATCTCTGAGTATGACTGTCTCATAAAATGTTAGTGTAAACAATTATGTCAGACGATAATATTTGCTTGTTGTAATATAATCACAGAAGTGATTAAAATGTAACAAAAACAGGAAGTACATCTAACAAAAAATAATACGCTTTTATGATCCGAGTATGTGAGTATGTGAGTGCGTGGAAGATAATAAACTTGATTCCCGTGACAGCCAAAGTAAGTGATGCTCAGAAGGAATATACGTTTCGAAAGTTAAAAGTTTCACATCAGTTAGATGCAACTGTAAGAACAAATAAGTAGATAGAAGCGGTGTCAAAACTGCCAAAAACAAAACTATAAAGTTTGTTTTATAACGGGTAGATATCGGCTTATCTATTTGAAATGTCGAACTCAATTTGGATCGAGAAACTCGACTTTTATAACCTACACAACTACTCCGCACATTTCCTTATTCTTGTTATAAAATAAAATTTCATAGATTTCTAGTCCCGTAGCAACCATTCCAATATGTGAGTATTTATTATTAATATAATCATAATCAACTGAAGTGTTGAAGTCATAAAAATTAATAACTTGATAGCATATAATTGCTGTCTTTCATTAAATATTCAAAACGAGGTACTTATATATTGTATAAAGCGTCCGGTCCCAGTACCAGATCTCAAACGAATCCATTATACCACATCTTATCGAGCTTTAATAAAATCGAAAGCGTTTTATGATTACTAAAAGTTATGAAGCGAGTTAGCGTAACGATTATAATGCACGCATGTAACAGCATGAGCTCGAACCGATACTGCTGATGTTTTATTACATTATAAAACAAACGTCTCAAATTAATTATGGGACATACTACAGTCACCATCGCCATCGATCGTAAAGAAACTTTGATAGCAGTTGTAAAATCTTCCAAATCGTTGTCATGATAATTTATGATGCATGTTTATGGATGACTTTATGACGATAAAATTCTATATTCTCCGAATACTAGATGTTTGTGTTAAAGTTACGTGCCAAATCGGTGGCGACAGTTCCCGATTAGCACGTTTACAAGACAAAGCTAAATTAGTAAACGAGTCGCGCGGAGAGGGGCAAAGTGAATTAAGGCAACTTGGAGCCTATTACGTGAAGTGAGTTATAAAATAAAGCCGCGGCGAGTAAGTTCATACATTACAAGCCGATAACCAGACGAGACTTCTGAGACACAAACCAGTCCCTTTTAGTGAAATTGAAAACTTTTTCTCTTACTCATACCGCGGCCACGACACCACTCAATTTAAATCAATTGCTTTTTATAATTAACTTACTCCATTATTGAAGTGCACTCCCTCGTTACCTCAATTAAAATTCAATCGAGATGTAGATCTATTAGAAAACGAGTTTTTCTGGCAGAAGTAATCAAGTAAATTGTTCTTACGATAAGTGCTACTCGCATATCTATTTTACGAAACTGGATACGCGCTATCCAGTAATAATTATTCATTTTACTTTATTAATCTTACTTTTACATTTCCGAGCTCGATAATTAAGATTATCTTATATGTTCTTTCGCGGTTTTTGTAATCTTTAGTTTAATTATAGTTAATATTTAGTCTTGGTTCCATTAAAAATATAATTATATTATTGGCGTTATGGCGATGTTTCAATGTGATATTATGCAGTCACTAATACAATGAAGATCCCCTAGCTACGTATCTAGGGAGTGCCACTTTTACCTAATTCTTATTAAACATTTATTAGCTTAGACGAAAGCTATCGGAAGGTATCGGAGCTAATGTTTTATTTATGATCTTTTATAGAATTGCAATTTTCCCTTATTCCGAAATAATACACTAATGTAAGTAGTTTTAGCAACGAGAGAATTCCTCAAACAGTAGTTTGTAACGGACTTATTTTATTATAGATGCTGAGATGTTTAAAAATACCGAAGTTGATGTATCGTACCGTCTTGTACAACTGGATTAAAATAGAATGCAATTTTGTTGAATTGCAGTGGGAAATTGAAGCGAAGTGTGGTGTGATCTCACGGTCCAGCCTTTGGGGCCAGAAATAATTTAATCAGTGTTTGTGAATCTATAATAATATTATGTATACCATAGGCTGCACTTTGAAGAAATTGTTTTTATGTTAGGGGAGGCCATCATACAATTAACGGCTCGAAATCATTATGTATTTATAATAGAAAATAATCTCACTTATTTTTTTTAAATAATAAATAATATATTTTGTCATTGTACGATGTCTGGTCTGTTGAAAGATAAAATTCAGTTAAATAAGTGATTGAGATACTTACAAAAATAAAAAAATAAGGAAAATAGCAATTGCCTCACACATTTAAGCTTATAAATCGATACTTGAACTTGTACGAATCATTACTTACGCCGAGCAGTTTCCAAGAAATATTGTTGATAATTTAGTTTACGATAGGTAACTTCTCGTAACTGTCTAACTTGAAAATAAAATTGTTTTAATGATTATTTTAGTATTAGCGTGGTCGTGTTTTATTTTACAACTGGCAGGCATGACAAAGTGTTGTTACTGACGTTTTAACGCCCTTTTAATAAATTATTATCAACAACACGTTTGGTCTCGTTTAAAACTTTAATATATCATTATTACGTCATAGCAAAGACGATTACCAAGTAAATTTTTCGATTACTATTTCGTTTAATTTATAATGTTAAGCGTAATTAAATAAGACTATTACCTAGGATTATTAACGTTTAATTCAATTATGTAAACAATTACATATATTTATTACGTTGTAATTCAATTAAATGATAATATTGTTTTATGATTTAAAGGTAATTACGACAATAATGAATCAAGAATTCTTATATTCTTGATACGGCGTGAGCTGATTTTAGTTATAGGTATTCAACATGATTGCATAATTTTAATGCAACGGTTTTTTAATTAAATAAATTGTTAAAAAAATATTTAAAAAAACTGACCGCATTATGATTCTTTAGTTCATAGGCATTGTCTTTTTAATGTAGAATTTGCGGTTTCGGTATCAACATTTTAGTAATATTAAATTAAAAATACTTACATAAGTCCAGTTATTCTTGAAATAAATGATCACAATGAAACGACTATATGAAGCATAGCAAACTTCTAATTGACTATGAAACACGTGTTTACATAACAATATTCAAGTAAAAACTGAATGAAATATGAATGGAAGTAGCGACGCGCGCTCTATCGCGGCTTCCTGTCTGATAACACCCTTAATGACTCGTCTGTCCCATTGCACTTGTTCCCAACTAACTCATGATAGTAGTAATATTTAATTATTGAACTACATACATATTCCATGTACTAAGCATTCGTTATATTATCTTACCAACTATTACTAACTTTTATTACCTGCGCCTCTAGTCAAGTAATTTTTTTATAGGTTTGGTTATTTATATAACTTTGTGTATATTTAAATCCCCGATAATCTATATAGGTTTGACATATGTCAAACTTCATTATGACCAGTTCAGTCGTGATACAAACAGAGAGACATACAGAGTGACTTTCGAATATATAATATTTTTTATCAACTTAGCCAATTATTGTAGAATTTTAAACTTAAACATTTTTTTTATTTAGCGAACAAATAGTATAAATATGTGATAGATAATTAAATATAGCATTATCTGAATTGTATATGAACAATACTATTGCGGTCTAATGACATGGCATTCAGGTTTTAAACTCATGCAAATTTTCTGCTTACATACAACACGAGTATATACGCAAATATTGTCTTACATTTTACAGTGACGTCATATGTATTTACGCATATCATACTCTAAGCTTTACAGACCGCTGTGACTTTGCTGTGAAGACTGTCGGACATACAAACACATTTACAGCTTGTTGCTTTAAACATTAATAGTTATTCAAATAAAATGAGTGCTGTAGAAGGATCATAGTTTATTTTCGAGATTGCTCGTGCACGTTGTAGAAAAAAAGAGTAATATTATTTTTCAATTCCCATACAAAGGTGGTCGGTGCGCGGCGGCAAATTGGTTGTATTGTCAATTTGGGCAGTGCGTGCCGGGGCGCAGATGAAATGTTTATTTTCAATTTCCGCCATTTTCCCGCCGCATCGGCCGCAGGATTAGAATGTGAAACAACGACACTAACGCCAGATAGTTTAAAGAAACAACCACCTTAATGACGTCATTAATATAACACAATTTTGTCAATGGACCGAACATTAAAAAAATCTACTACTCTTTTCATTAATTTAATTCGAAAATTAAAATATTTCTCTTGACACGATGTACCTGATTAATTTTACACAGTACTATACTTGAATCATTTATCTTTGAACATTAACCCAAAACCCAAATTAAAATTTAATTTGCATAGTTAATATTAAATAATACATAACATTAAAAACTCGTTGTTTAGTTAAATGGTGATTTATCTCTCCCTGACATTATTGATTTGACATTAGGAAGAAGAAGACAGAGAATTGTTTAACTAATCACTAAACAACGTATAAAAATAAGACCATTAAAATATGAAATAGCATTTTTACGTTCTCAATGACGCTACAATGACACAGCGATTACTTTTCATCTAACAGGCCGTTAAGCGTAGCTAAAGGAAGTCGTGTAAATCGCGGATCACGAAAGCTTAATCTGCCGTCTTAAGCATCAACCGGTTAAAATGGTACTAGAAGTTGATAATTTGCGTATAATCGCCGTCGAGCGTTTTGCACGTTTTCAATTCAGATCCGCGACCTCTGGCGACTGAACCGCACCATCACTAATTTATTTAATGTTAATCAATTAATAATTTAAAATCAAAAATAAAATTAAAAAGTTTGTTAAGTTAAATCGAAAATATAATTGTAAACCATTTTCCATAGTTTTACCACACAGTCATATTCATTGTTATTATCTTGATTGCTTTTAAAAGCATCATGGGAGCAGGAAACTTAAATATTAGCATATTTTATTACCCATGTTTGCTTAGAGATTCCTTTGAGACGATACTTCAAACGCCGCCGGAGATAAAGGGTTTGAAGCTCACAACCGATGCATTGTCTCCCTTCATACACATGTCTCGTCCTTAGTTACAGTTATATATTTTTTATTTAAAACAGATAAGTTTATAGATATATCAGAATGATCATTATTAATATCAATACTTAACAAAAGTATAATAATTATTTCAAATTTTATTTTCAAATTATAACTTGAAAAGCTTTTAAGCAATATATAATTTTAAAATTATATGTTTTTAGCGTAGGCACAGTTATATTGAGCGAGATAAATCAACAATCATTAGGTACGAGTAATAACACTAATATTGGCTCCGTGTCTCTATATGGATATAATGAATAGGATATAGCGATAACCGACGCGCGAATACCGTCGCGTAACCGGAATACCATTAGGACGACCAGCTTATTAACTCTCTCCTTTAATTAAATTATTAGAAATCTCGAACCGAGCTAATTAACGAAGAATTCCAACATTTCAGTCCACCTATCGGGTATTAATTAAAATTGACAAAGCCGCGGGCATACGAGCGCTTACCAAATATCGCCTCTATTAATGAAATGATCACTCGAAACTAATTAAATTATGGAGGTAATGGTGCATGCATGTGATACCGGTCGAGAATTTCGGAACAGTGCATGTAACACCTGCGACAGTTTGGCTTTTTAATGAATACGTTTAATTTTAATCTTATCTATCTATCTTGTTGCTCGAAAACATTACGAAGCGTTACTTATCCTGACTAATATTGTAAGTGCGAAAGTGAATTCGTTTGTTTGTTACATACACGTTGTCAAGTATACAAAAGTAAATAAGGTACGTAATAAAGGCCCAATCCGTAAACTAGTTGGTTAGAAGTAGAAATATATATGTATCTGATATGATTGGCTCATAGAACACATGAAAAGATTATCATTTTTAAGTTTATATATACATATTATACAGGATGCTTTTTCATAGTCTCTCAAAGGCTTATTTAATAAAAAACAACTAAATAACACATTAAATTTGCCACGACGTGGACATGAAAGTGTCGTAACGGTGTAAAAGGCACGGCACACTCTAGGCGCAGCTACATTAAAATGAGTAATTATAATAAAGCTGATATGTCCTCATAATTAACTAAGCCTGATGAAGAGTGCTGTGACGAGAGCAAGTTACAAAAAAGCGGTTTAAGCGCTGTTTATTTTAACATGGAACCGTTTTTAAATTCTGTTACAGATATTTACCTAATGCCATAAGACTTAAAAACCTGATTTTTCAAGACTTTTTAATGACTGATTATTTGTTTCCTAATCTTATAGATGTGAAATAAATGTTACCTGTTATTCAACAGCAGAAACACTTTATTGGAATTGAGTGCTTATTATTTATATTTTGGTTAGTAGTAATTATTGTTTATATTAATATCCTAATACCAATAATGTTAATAATAATTTCTGGTAAGTGCAAAACCAAAAACCAGTATCAAAACAGATTTGAGTTTCAAGCGCTGCAGCGCTGCTTAGATCCTACCCGCAGCAGCACTAGCGCTAATTAGACGGAGTGACAACCCACTCCTGCCATAAAGCGCTGCAGATTTATCGCCACAGATTATTTATATTATGTTTATTAGGCCCTACCCTGCGCACCCTCACTGCTTGTCTACTAATTGAATTGCTTGGATTTTTATACACGTTTTCACCTGAAGAATTGGTTAGATGTGCGTACATAATGTCATTTAGACAATAAAAAAAAATCTTTTATAGGCTAATTTATTCCGCCAAATTAAAAAAGAATTTCATAGATGTGTTTCTATTGTAATGTAATATTTTATTGTTTTTTTAAGTATATAAAAATTGCATGACGCAATTAATTATTAATGGATAATTTTATATATAATATATAGATATACTGAAAATAATTAATAATACATAGTAATAGTTTTCGTTAAATTTAAATATTTTCAAAGTACGAAACGTGTTCAGAAATACAAACGGTATGTAATGGCAAAAATATTCCTCCAAACCTAATAGAAAAAGACCGCTTTAAATATCATAGTCAGTCTTTTTCTATTTTCAGCGTCCTATTTTCAAAGCTTTAACAAGCTGCCTTCATTATAAAGAAGTCAATTACGCGTGAACCAAACGACACGTGTACATTGTAATTACATAGCATATCATTAATCATTGACCAGAAGAACTAGTTATTTTGGCAATGACTACGTCTTTGATAAACAGCTTCTCCTCCCGCACGCCACGGTGATAAATTGACAACCGAAATATTATAACATTCCACGATGGGCTAGTGGATAGATCACAAGGGTCTTAAGTGAAAATCATATGTTCAAATTCGAGCAAGAAAGAGTGTTCATAACCATACTTTTAAAACATCTCGTGCTCGGCTGTAAAGGAAATATAATGAGGAAAACTGCATGGGTATGAAATTCTGCCACTAAGCAGTATTCCATCAACACGTAGAGGAGCCGCATGGTGGATTAGACTCTTTAGAGGAGTGGAGACCTTTACCCAGTGACCTTAGTTAGACCTTTCCAGTTACTCCTCAAATCCAAGCAGTCATTTTTGTAACATGCTTTTTCTTATGGGACGTTTAGATGCTTATATTCTGTAATCTTATTCTAATTTATTGAATTTTTCTTCGGACACTACGAAAACACAATAGTTTAATAGTATAGTCATAATATATATTTTTTTTTATATAATAAATTAATGCTAAAAACAAGTTTTTTTTTTGTTAATACATAATTATATTTTATTTAGCTTTTAGTAAAATTTACAAGTGATGATAACTTAAATATATCACAAAAACACGAGTAACATAAGTCCACATCAGATACAATATACCACGAACAAATAAACTAAAATGAGTCGCAGCGTCACTACGGAAATCGCAACACTACCAAAGAATATTTAGAATTTACTTCGCAGTAGCCATGTTTAAATCGCAGCCATGCTCTTATCCACGGACACCGCTATCCGATGTTGTATCTTTCGTTGATTTGTTGCCTTGGCTGTACAGTGTGTTCTGAAGCTAATTAATTTTAATTGGATCGCAATGCATCTATTGTATACCCGACTTTTGACCCCGAGCTCTGGACGCATCGTAATTTCAACTCGTTATGCTTCTCGTATTTCAAATTAGTCTTATTCGAAATAAGCTCATATGAAATACTTAGACTATCTCGAATATTGAACGCTACTTTATTTATATGTACTAAATTATTTTACTCATATACTTTAATTACATTTAATTTGAGTGACCTTTAATAAACGTATCCCTTATATAACGTCATAATTCAATACAATGCAGTAAATGATATCAGTAATCGTGCGACTTTGAATAAGCTTGCTCCTAATCCGTGCATTATGCTGCATTCAGGGCTGCCACACGCAATACATTCACACTTGCAACAAATGCTATAATTTTTCCGCTCGTGCGCCTCTGCTTATAGTTGATTCATAAACGTAATGAATAACATCAAATGTCAGATTAATAGAATCGAAAAAGGGTATTATGTAAAACATTTAACTCGATATACTTTAAAAAATAAATTAGGAACATTGAATTAATAAAATAACTTACGCAGTCATTAGTTTTTACCGCTCAATGAAAATAATGTGCTCATATATCTTTAATACTTGTAATATTCATTGCGACGTACGCATTTCCAGCCAGTTATTATGTCTAACTTGACAGTAGTCGCTGGAGGCAATGGTATAAAAAATCGGGCAAACATTTTCTGTACTTGTTTAATCTCATGAGCAGGCGGCTAATTGTGCGCGGCAGTGACGATGACAGTTGGGATCCGGGGGAGGAGGAGGGCACGTGACCCGTCACTCGCAGGGAAATTAAAACATTCCGTTATTATTTTCAATTCGTTACCCGCGTACGACTGCGACGGCCTATTCTGATATTTTCAAATATTACAACATAGTTAAAAAATGTGAATACTATCAACGAGAAATAGCTCTCTGTGAAAGAAAAATTGAAGAATTGAATAATAATTGAAACGCATTTACTTATATATGTAATATGTATTTTATTTATATTAAACATCAATTTATATTTAAAAAAGTGTGAACTTGAAATAAAATAAATGAAAAATATGAACATTCTTAAATTTTAAACTTATCCAATTTTGCCTCTAATAGACAATGATATCTGAACGGGGCTAGTATCAAAGTAATATTGGCGACCGTCGTTGGCGTAGAAATTTTAATAATTAAAAATCATCCTACCTACATAGGGAACACACTGCACATTACGCTATAACACTTTTAATTAAAAATTCTTATGACTAACTATTTTTGTTATTCTTTTTAAAAGTGTTATTGGGATATAAAACGAAACGGATATAAAGCTTTTAGTTTAAATGAGTCATGATACAAAAACGTGTATACGTTTAAGGGTCAACAAATACGTTCGGTATTGTTAAAACACATAGTAATGTAGCCTCTAGTGGATCGATTTCTACATTCACAAAATTTCATAGACAGTAATTAACAATTTCGATACAATCTGATATTAAATGTCATGCATATATACAGTAACCGCATTATTTCATTAACATGTCTGCCAAGTTTATTCGATGCACTCCACATATTACGCCGGGCGATTTAATAATGGAATAGAAGTCTGCATTGAACAAACAAACTATTTTTAATTTCCGCTTCATTTAAACGTGCATTGAACGATATAGAAAAAATAGCAAACATTCATAGCGAATCCAATAGGCTAATCGGGAGTTATTAAGCCCCTCGGATCGTCCCACCTGATCGCCTCCCGGCTATAATAGAAATACCAGGGTCTTATTATTAAAATTGCTGCTAAATTGCTCCCCGCTCTCCCCTTGAATTTCGTAGGTCGAAGATGAGTTATTGACTTTATGTACTATTGCTAACATTTTCTTTCAATGGCTGTTGTTACAAATAAAAAAAAAAATTACTAGCTTTCACGCTGTTTTGTATTAAAGAAGCTATAAGAATTAAAGAAGTATAATGTAAACTATTTAATTAGTAAGTAATAAATTAAACATTTTAACAAATAAGTGGTTCTGAAATACTAAAAGTAAATAATTTTAATTTAAAAATAATCGATAGTATCTACAATAAATATTAAATTTAGAACTATTCCGAGGTAATACAAAGGCGTAACCTTATACAAATGTTCATTAGATTATGTGTCTGAGGTAACTCAATCAGTGGCAGTCAGTGGTATTATAATAACAGCGGTATTGTTGGCTCGGTTCTGGGACATTAATTAGGTAAGTACGTCGAACACGTCAGTCGGTGCGCTAATTAATTGAGCGTATTATTGGTGCAGCGCCTGGTCGGTGCGGTTTCAACAATAACAACGTTATGTATGTCTGATCATTTCCATTGTTTTTATAAGTTTAGTTTTCGCTTAGGATAACGATTAATAATGTATATTCCTCATAAAACACTTCACAATTATTATTATATTAAGATAATTCGTTTTAAGGACAAAAACATAAAAATACGTGTTGTCGTTAAAATTATTCACCTCGTTGCGTTTGTATTACTAAGTAATAAGTTTATTTACTTTACAAACCACATTATATCAACTAAGGATAATTCTTGGAAAAACATAATAACCAAATCACTCATTCATAAATTTACGCTATGGTTTATTAATGGCTGACTAACATCGTATTTACAGAAAGTGAGAAACCACGTTCTTTTTTTTTTATTTATAAGGAAAACTGAAAACGTGGGCGGTGGTTATTACAAATAATATATATACTAACGTTATTTTTATTCATAAATTACGTTTAGAAACTGTTTGTTTCAATGTTTACTTTTTTTTATTTTATTTTTTATTTATAATAAAAAATATTTATTTTACAAAGTTATATTTAAGTCAATCAAATTCTAGCACGTACAAATATACATATATGTGGACCAAGACACCAATAGCATATGTGATATTATTTTACGCATTGCGTTTATTTTATCTCAATATCCTAACTATCCTAACGTTTTATAACGTTTTAAACTCAAAGAATATCAGATCCGCCAAAGAAGAAAATTTATGCAAAATTAAAATTATTATTAGTATCTCTTTATAGTACGTACACCGCATGCATGTTGAACGATGCGTTCACGCATTGAAAACGTACAACTATCCGATACAACTCGGGCGCCATTATTATCTTGTCGTGTCATATACGTCGATGGTGCTTTGTCAAAAACATTCACAAATATCAAAAACGACTGTAGAAAGTTTCAAGTCGATCAGCTGAATGAAACGCTAATGCACCAAACGAAAACAAACATATTTTTAATATTGAAATTTATTATTCAACTAGTAAAACCCGCGACTTCGCAGCGTGGAATTCCGTTAATCAAAAAAAAACAATCAAAATCTACCTTTTTACCGCCTATTTGAATTATAGATAAGAAATATTTCTTTCACTAATTTCTTTCACTAATTAATAACTAACACGTTTGTCCACTTAAACTAGAAAGGCTTCAGAAACCTAAGCAATACAAGTTATATAACAAAAGTTCAAAGAAAAAACGCATGCAAACATTAAAAATAAAACTATATTATTTAACAATGTTATGTTAAAAAAATCCTTATATATTTATGAGACAATTAAAAGTCAACGATAAATTTGCATCTACGTTTTACTAAATTTAAACTAATTAATTCATGTCGTTTTAAAATGAGTTCGTGGTCTATTTCGTTCAAAGGTTTAAAATTATTCAGCTTAAGCTGTAATAAATAAAATATTTAAACCCATTATTCATTAGCTCTACAGTTGAATTTCATTCGATTTTACTTAATATTTACCTTGCGTTCAAATTATAAAGGACTAATATTGAAAAATAGGTTATGACTTATGACATTTAATAATTAATTGTAGCGAACTGATACGTCTTGATACTCTATTAGTGTTAGGGATTGGTTTGTGACTGATTAATTGAGTGCATAACATGACGCGTCTAATCACACTGTAAAGCTGATATCGATGTTAGCTGTCTATAGCGTATCGTTTTTAATACCTATACAAGACTTAGAGCTTAGAAACTTGGTATATAGATTGAACAATACATTGGTAAGTATTGTTCAATCTATATACCAAGTTAGTTACCATACGTTTAAGATTTTCAAAAATATGTTAAGAAGTTTTATAAGGAAGTTCCAAAGCTTTATAGCCCCGGTTGTATAAAATATTTTAACTGAGATTCTTATTAGCTTTAAATGTAAAATAACAGTTGCATATAATTTGTCAAACCTCTGCTAACCTACTGGCTTGAAATAGAAGGCTCAGTCCACAGTCAACAAAAAAATAAATCTTGAAAACGATTGCCATTTACGAATAACTATTTGTAAAACCAAGTCTTTGAAGTCACTTACAAACAAAGATTATATTATATTAAAATTGTTTTGTTTTAAGTAGTAACGTAGAAAATGCTACACAACGAAACGCACACTGTACAATGTGTAATAACCAATTACGAATTCCTTAATTATCCATTTATAACGAAAATAAATAAATAAATATGCCTGTATACGACAGTTATGTTGTTAATAAATGAAAATAAAATCAATTCGCTCTAGTGTGTAAATATAATACTTATAGTTTTATACCTATGTGTACATCAAAGGAGTGTCTTTGTTTAAAGAATGTAGGTACAGATATTCTACAGCGAAATAGCAGTACTTGGCATTGTTGTGTTCCGGTTTGAATGGTGAATGAGCCAGTGTAATTACAAGTACAAGGGACATAACATCTTAGTTCCCAGGGTTTTGGCGATGCATTGGCGATGCGGCGCATTGGTGATGTAAGCGATGGTTAATATTTCTTTCAACGCCAATGTCTATGGGCATTGGTGACGACTTACCATCAGGTGGCCCATATGCTCGTCTTATACTATAAAAAGAGGTTTTTACACGACGTTATACTTACTACGTATGTATATATCAGAGAATTCAATTCATAAACTATAATGCATATGCCCCCGCAATCAAACATATGGCCCTCGTATCAATCGACCAGGTCGTGACAATCTGTATAATTATAATTAAAACCCAAACACTCACAATATTGGATCAATGACGGTCGTTTGATTGAATCGATGCGTGCTGACTGCCCTCGGTATGTTAAGCGTTCGAACGCGGCAATTAGTTACAAATTTAATTTGAATTCCTGTAATTAAAATTTAATTTTCCTTCTACATGTCTGTCCGTTCAGATTGTTTAATCGATAAATTATTTTCAATCTGCCAAGATCTAATTAAAATATTAATAAAGAATACTATGATTATATTGTTTTAAAATGGACGAAATCGTCTTTAATACACATCGTCAAAGTACAATAAAGATTATTTTATAACAGATAATATCGCGACTTGCGACCTCTTTGCTTGTAACTAAAGTATACTAAATTTATTGTTGATTTATTAAATTATGGTAGAGATATCATAAGGTCCTCCAGACCGATTTCGGCCACGGCGGCCAATCTCAAGAGAGATTAGCCAACTGCGCAGGACATATTATAGTGCACAAGTGTGTGCGCAAACACAGGTGCACTCTCTTTTCCTTAGCTCTCATAATCCGATGGGACGGCAATCCGACACGACCGGAAAGAGTTCAGGCGCAGGACCAACGGCTTAACGTGCTTTCCGTGGCACGGGAGTGTACACACTTCCAACTTCCAGACTCCGGGCTGCTACTGAGAATTTTCTGACAGAAAAACCGAATAACTATTTATTGGCCCGACCTGGGAATTGAACCCTTATATCTAGCCACTAGACCAACGAGGCAGTAGAGATATCATAACAAGATAGTAATTGAATAAGTACGTGCGTGTCTTCTTGTTATCGACATCTAGTTAAAATACAATATATAGTTTCCGCCCGTGTGTGACGTGGATGGTGTTAGGTACCCTATGTTCCTTTCTGTCCTGACAACTTATATACAATTTTATGATGAGCGACCGAGTAGGTAAGACGTGAACGCGTAACAAACTCATTTTGATATTTATATATTATATTATATATAAAAACAATATTCTAAGACAAATTATATTATTTATCAATTGTGATATATTGTGTTATTATTATTATTATTATAATTGAAATTGCAAAATATATAACGATATGTTATACACGTATCAGTGATGAACTATTAATGAAATATTGATAAGCTGTGTAGCCATTTATCAATTCTACAAACTTTATAGAAAGTTTTTGTATATATGTTATGCTATCTAAAATGTTCAAAAAATATACAATACTATATGCCACTCTGCCTTAATTTCTGTCGTATTTAGTTTTCACATACATCTGAAAGTACAAACATAAGTGAGCCTCTGTATAAACTTAGCAGGCAGGTACATATACTACTGATTAAAGTTGTTCTAAATAAAATCGATATGCAAATATATATTTTTTATTTTAAACTAACATATTTACATAAGATTTTATTAATGTCATTAATTATATACCTAGTAATTTCTGAAAATTAGATTTCTCTCAGCCACTATCATTTCAACATAAAATGATCTAAACTATTAATGCTTCAACGCTATTCTCTTCCTACCTAATTCTGAACATTTTTTTAATAAAATTAAATAACTTACACAAAATATCGAGAACTCATTTTAAATCCATTTAGTTACATGCACTTTATTGTATTCCGTTTATTGCGTACTCCATTTCCAAATAGGTTATTTAATGTATATATACTTTAATAAGCCGACTGAAATAATTGGAGAAATGTTGATATGCAATATTAATTTAGCAGTTATTGGAAATCTGAAATTAAATTTCCGGCGAATATTTAGTAACGCTCTATTGTACTAGTGTTTATGCAAATTTCATATAAAACCTCTATATAACTTCTTATTTTTTTATCTTTTAATGCGATGTTTATTGTTTCTGCCTAACATTTATCATACACTAGCGTTTTGCCCGCGGTTTCACCCGCATAGTTCGCGTTTCCGTGGGGATATGGAAACAAAATGTAGTAATGTTATTCGCTGATAATGTAGCTTTCCATTGGTAAAAGAATTTTTAAAATCGGTTTAGTGGTTTACGCGTACAAGCGTATCAAACAAACAAACTCACATTCTCGTTTATAATATTAGTTAGCATTACACGGTGCCCTTTTGTTCTAATCTAGATCAAGCTAGTTACATTTTTCTTGCACTTAATTAATTAATTAATTAATGTATGATGTAATCTTATTAAAATTAGCATTAAATTGTTATTAAAAATCAAAACTTCTTCAAGTTAATTGACTTAGAGGTTGAATACGTTATGTTACTTGTTAATAATAGGGTACTCTAGCAAGACAGCCCAAGTTCTGGAGTTGCGCATCCAGTTTCAAAGGGAGGTTTCTGATAAGTGGATTAATTACGTGGATGATCTTCCACCTAAATTAGTCTAACAACCGTATTCTATTACACGTGCTACTTCACTTTGTAAATACCTTATATAATACGCTATTATCTAGCAATATTTCCAGCCTTACTTGCACACAGAATTTAAATATTCTGGACTGTATCATGCCAAGTTAGCTACTAAAAATATTTCAGATTCTTCAAAGCAATACGTAAGTACTGAATATTAGGTACACTGAGACCCTTAATATTTTTATAAATACGCGCACATACGTCTACCTTAAAACATTCTGTTTTAATAAATAATATTTTTTTATTACTTACATAACCATATATGTATCTCTGCAAAGCCTCGTCGGCCTAATGTCAAACTTGTAAGGCAGCCGATCCTGAGGTCCTGAGTTAAAACTCCGGGTCAAGCCAGTCAAAGTTACTTTCTTTTTTGAGTTTTTCCGTCTTGACTGGCTTTTGAATTAGTACGAAAGTTGGTAGTGTTTACACTCCCGTGCCCTGGAAAGGACATGATACCGTTAACCTTGCACTTGATTACGAGATTAATGGAATAAAGAATGTACCTTAGCTTTGAAAAAAAATATATATACATAATATTTGATTGTTTTTATAAGCGCAGGCTCTTATTAAGAATAGCAGCCGTGATTGAAATCAGTCAGGAGGACACAATCAACCGTGTCTGAAGTGCTTGCAAGATATTATCGAAACTAAATAAATCCCTGCTAAGTGACACACAAACGTTAATAATCAATTAAAACTGTTCGTCAACAACAAAAATATTTATTTAAATATATATTCAATACATAAAACTATAAAGTTTCCTCTAATAACATAGAATTACAAATCAAATAACAACGTATTCTATTTTTAAATATAGAAAGGTAACCTTTTTATTACTAATAAAACACAATCTCATTATAATAAGCTTATAGTGAGTTATAAATAGCAGCTGAGTAAACAAGACTTACGCAGCTGTATTCTGTAATTTCCCAGCAAATATTGAGTTATAGAAGGAACACATTCGTGGTCAATTGGTCGGAAAATATAGGGACCGTTGACAAAGACTGAGTAAATATATCTCTGGCCGGTCGCTTTAAATGTCTACGTTTCATATGGTTTAAATTAACTGAATAGACTGGGGGGTATCTATTTAAAACAAATATTAGATATATATGATTACAACTTTTCCATTTTGCATATTTTTTTAAAATTATAAAATTTATACATAATGTTAATTACAAAGTAATTATGTATTTTATGCTTTTGTCACGCGCACAAATTAGTTCTAAGCGAATAACAAAACCATGAACAAACATTATAAATTTATAATTCACACACTAATTTACCTAGTAAATGAATATCTAATTTTTAATCTATATCCAATTAATATAATGCAAATTTAATGAGGCAGCACAAAACATTCCAGGTTGTATTCTATTACCAAATCACAATAGCAACACGATCTAAATTGGCTACTAAATATTCAAAACCAATACTCCGTACGAAACATACACGGGTAATTCCACAATGGCGGGCTAATTCAATTTGAATCACACACAATATTCTATTAATCGTGACGGACAGGTGTAATCAAGCAGCGTGCTTATTGCCCGCATTGTTCTGATCGGCATGTGACGATGACGCCTCTGAAACTGACTCCCACGTTACATGTATCGTATTGACCACTATTGATGCCACGTATTTACTTTGTCATAATCCCATGTCAAAATGTAAATTAATACGCAGACAAGCTATACCACGCTACATTCGCACAGTTGCAAAGATTGACTCGACAAATGATGACTCGACGGATGTCTGCCTCTAGCCTATTAAGTATGAGTATTATTATACAATTTATTATTTTACAAGTACATTTTACTGTAGCTTCTTCAAAATCAATGAATGTCTTTGGTTTATTATAATAAAATCGATAACATGTTTTATTTGACAAATATTTTTGATTTATTCTTTACTATATGAACCTATGTTCATAAGTAAGCGTATGATTATATCATTTATCAAATAGAATGGAGAACTAACCTATCAAATATAATATACATAGAGCAATATTAAATATAGTAGGTACTTATAATGTAGATATTAATGAATTAATTTCCATATATTTTATAGTTTATGGAATATATTGGATTATATTGCAACGATTTGTATGTCATATAGTCTCGATAAAAATATACATTAAATTATTTTGAAATATTTAAAAAATGCCTAGACCTCTTATAATTTTAATATTAACATTTTTATTTATTAACACAATAATATAGCAACGTAATTACACAACATGGAGCAATGTAAGCGGCCACCTCAGCAACAGCTGTCACAAACACCACTAATGAATAAATAATCCAAACAAACAGATAACAAGAGATGCCAATTAAACAATACACTAATTAATTCCAAACATTGGTGTAGTGGACTTAATTAGAGTAGGCATCATTATTAAACGCACACTGCACACGGCGGTATACCGGCGAAACAATGGATGGCTGATATTAATAACTGTTACACCGTTATTCAATTAAACAAAAGCACGATTACCAAAATATTACGATATATGAATTAGAATAAAACTACATTGTTAATAACATAAAATAACCTCAAAAGTAAAAACAAGATGTGGTATCAATAATCACGTATTACAAACCTATTAAAAAATACAAACATATTTACGACAATCTAATAAAATGAGCCAGCCACACTATATCAAAAGCGGCTTTTTTAATATCAGAGGCGAGAGCCAGCCGCACTGTCCCACGAAACATTTTCCATTAATAAAACGCGAAAAAGGAATATTACATATGAAAAAGACATATATCCGTATCGCCGGACCCGCCGCTATCTCCTCGGAAGGTAATAACTTCTTTACAAGTCCAAAGTCCGAGGGATTGAAAAGCAATTTCAGCACACCCCCGCCCTAGAGCGGGGCCGGACTCACCATATTTCTTTTTCGCCGCTACTGTAATTCGCCTTTGATTTAATCTCGAGAAACAAATCTTAGAATGTGAAACTAGCGATAGGCATCAGTGAAACTAGTTTCGCTGATTGGATTCCATCCCGCTACGAGCCCGACTGTTCTTACAATTTGAATTGGTCACTGCACAAACTCCGCTATTTGTTTGATTTCGTTAAAAGATTGCATTTCTTATTTTCTCCGTCGAGATTTTGTCTGAACGTCAGTATTACGGAATCTAACCCTTGTAAAAGGTTCTTAAATAAAACGAACGACCAGATACTTCACTCGCTCGACGAGATGTTCTTTTACATACATTTATAATTTTACTAAAAATAAACTAAAATTAAAAATCTAATCGAAAGAATAATTAAAAAACACAAGAAAACACTATATAACACTAAATGTTAAAACTAAGTATACAAAACAATAACAAATAGTAATTGAAATATAAACAAAAGAAAGAGAAATAAAACAACGTAAATGTAATACAATTTTTAAATGAAGGCATCAACTCACTGTACTTCAGGCTATGTAAACAATGTTCCGCGTCTGGTAATTAAATTATCAAGAACGAACGCATCGAAAAATCAATTGAAATAAATCACTGAATCTATATACATATCGAGTGTCGACGGTTCAATTTGTAACGTATCAGTAAACTGGATAGAAACGTAACTTTAGCTAGTTTATCCATGGTTGGCGAAGCGTCTCGTAATATCACGTTACTAGCCACGATACTATCCTAACCGCAAAATATACTTTACACAACCATTGTGTGATATTATTTTATTGATATTACTATTAAAAAAATAATAATTTGAACTATAAAAGACAAAAATGATTAAGAGAACAGAAGTGCGAAAAACATCAGAAATAAAAAAAAAGTATGTAAGCCCTACTCAATTTGAGTTGAGACGCTCTCATCCGACCGTCCGGCCGCAGATTGCTATCGTCTAAACTGTTCCGAGCGCCTTATTTATATAATCTAACTATTTGTGAGGGACAAGCACCCCTTATTATGCTATTCCTTTTGCTTTGGGTTTTATAAAGAACTTGTAAAAAATCTGGTTACAAATAAGGGGTCTGAGTTTCATTACAATATTACTGCGAATATTTTAATTTATTTCCAATACATATATGGTATTGCAAATATGTTCATTTAGCTAAAAGAGAAACTTTAATTCATGAATGTAAAATAATTCTGGGGAAGAACGTGACGCAGGCTGAAACAACGCTCACGCGTCCCACAGCCATTTTCTGGGCGAACGAAACTGTATTGAATACAGTTCTAATAGAAAACACTTCCATAATGCTCGCTAATGTGCAACTTTTGGAAAGGGTTTATTTGTGTGAAATAAATATTAATTATTTTTAAGTATTACATGAATAAGCCACTTTTTTATTGTTTAAAAAAGATTTTAACTACATATAATTTATTATCATTTAATCGTCATAAATTATAAATATATTTTATTTTATATTTACTGACAATTAAAAATTAAATTAAGGAGTATTAATTGAAATCTGTATTAGTATGGTAGGGTTAAACAAATGCTACCATTGTGGAGGGTCCTCGGGCTGCGATCGGGCCATTTACTACTGTTTTCAATTTGTCGGTCGCGACCATACATCAGTTGCGGCACGCAGCGGAAACACCGCCCCAACTTTAATACACTTACGTTTGACATTTTTCCGCCCATTATGCATTCTTCTAAGCCAATGCTTTCTGTAAATACTAGGAAATTTGTTTTACTCGGAAACCAATTTGTACTAACAATGAAAATGTATCAGTCAAACCAATTGTTTTTAACAACACAAATGATTTGCCAAACGTAATCAAATGTCGACTTTACGATTTATTTGTTTTTTTTTTTTGATACATATGCTTTGGCGACATACACGAAATACTGGGAAAAAAATCCATAAAATTAAGTATCAATACGCAATAGTTCTCAAACATTTGTCGTGGAAATACCAAGTCGACATCGTTTGTCAACTTCGATGATAAATGTTCGTTTGTAATTGAATCGCGGGAGTTCGCTCTGTTTCCATACGCGAAACGAAAACGGATTAGTTTTTGACATTTTTATGTTTGTCTAATACGCTGAACTAATTCGTAGAATTCGTAGAAATATGTGACAAAAATTTTACATTTATACTTCTTGTGATTATTATCGCTATTGAAAATTGCTTATAATGATAAACCATTTTTTCTTATCATCCTCATTAATCCCTTTCAGTTATTTAATTTTTCAGTTTGGACTAGTACTTTTGGAGATGTGGATATGGTTTAGGGAGAATAAAATAAAGTTTCTCATCACAACCCGTTTAAGACTCAAATGGAATTGCTATTGATAGATCAATCGACCACGTTACGCCATTCAAACTCTTGCATCGTGGAACCAACCATCAGCAAAAGAAGGGTTGACGTAGTCAACGTGACGTAGACGGGACGACAGTCGGCCGGCCGTATATATCTGTCAAATTCTTTCTCAGCGTGTAAACTGCTTGGTGTTTACACGCCACGCCGACCCCAAGTAAATGGGATAAGGGTAAGTCAATAACGATGACTTTAGGAGCTATTACAAGATATTCGAATAACCACATTAAAAGAAAATGACGTGGGGTGCAAAATAAGATGTATTAATATAGAACGGGCGGAGAGACAGCTTGAATCGGTGCTAATTATACTATTATATTTGTATATAAGTTCTTTAAAAGAAATGGGTATATCCCAAAATATCATATCATTAATTTACCCCCTCTTTCTATACACTCAGGACAGATATTCTAGTCAATTTATTTGACATAACTTTTATTAAACAACAATATAATCGATCCGAAAATCTAAACATAAAATTACATTTACAAAATTCAAATAGTTTAAAATACGAAGACGAATACAAGACTCAAATTTGAACGACTTAATTTAGCAGAGGTATTTCAAAGCACTCGGTAAAGTTTCAAACTGGACGGGTAATCATTGGAGTCAACAGCGTACCGGGTCGGCTTTCAATTTAGCGGAATTAATAACAGCGCAAATCTGACTCCCCGCTGACCACACTGTCGTAACTACAGGCTGATTGTGGATAAACGCAGGTGTCATATTCTAACTTTGTGGCCACCATGAATGTAATAGAGACGATATTGAAATAATGTTGGAATTTTATGGTTTAACATTTATGTATATTTTATTTTAATTTACATACATAATTAACTCTGTAAAATTATAGCTTAAGTTTGTCATGATTACTTTTTCAACGTTAAGGTTATACACGATTATGTTCAATTACAGCAAAAGATTCAGTAGGTAATTAAATCGCAAACAAAAACTACAAAAATAAATAATAAAAGTATGGGTAATTTATGAAAATGTTCATTATACACATATGGCTGAACCAGTAAGCACTAGGTATCGAGCAGTACTAATTTCGAGGACTGTTGGTGCGCGTCGGCCCACTGCGCGTTCAAATTGCCGTAGCGGTGGACGCTATTCCCGCTCGTTCATTACAGGCGATGTTTGCTACTCTACGAATGAAGTACGCAGAGGAAATGAACGCTTTCTATGAAGGGGTATTAACCTCGTTGTGAATTTCATTGTTAAACGGTCAGCTAGCTCAGCAATGAAAAATATACTTGTATAAGCTAGCTATTATAGCGAAGTCAAAGTTATTATTTAAACTCATAAATAGCATAATTCCTTTACAATTGTCTGTTATGGATAAGAGCTTTGAATTCTAATTTCAGTAAGTGGTATATAATATAACATACATAGCAATATAAGTGGCTTATTCGAATTAAATTCCATTAAAATATTTATCATTGAAATATAATTTATAAATATCGGAATTCAAAACTTTTAATGAATTTGTTGAACAATATATACACAAAGTGAGTCTTACACGCGCAAAGTAGTAAAACGTAGACACAGTTTGTTCCCTACTTAATGTTAAGTTGTCAAAATTTGCATAAAATCTACCGAACGGCGCCATCGCAGCAAACTTTTGACTGTACTTAAAAAGCGCTTAAACCGAAATAGCCAATAAATTGACGACCTCAATTTTTCTTTTAATATATTTTATGTAGAAAACGAAACACATTACTATAATTTTCTAATATTTTTTTCTTTGATAAAAAAGGGACTACGTAATATTTTTAATGATAAAAATTTAAACTACACTTAAAACTCAGACTTGGATATTATACAAGACATTCTACAAATACGCAAATTAAGCTCTTTTTATTATTTGACACTGTATCGTATTTTATGAATTTTATAAAACGATTTGCTGCCATATTGATATCAAAAAAGTTTTGTTTTATAGCTTTAACTTTTTTCATATCAGCATCGAATACATGTAAAGAGCCCGTTTCAACGTTCAGTCTACATTCAATAAACACTTCAAAGTTAACGATGCTACTGCCATAAGAAAATAACAAACAAGAATCAAAGCCGTCTATTATTATATTTTTATTGTTTTAGTTAATAAACAACTACCGTTTTTTCACTACACGCTCTATGTTAGCTTTACTTATTACCAAGTATGTAAGCAGAACTGGGAATTCGATTTAAACCTACTTCTAATAATAGTCGTACCAATTGGAGACAGTCTAAGTTATTATAAATCGGATGTAATAATATTTTGTGTCACCGAGGTGATCTGATCTGATGAAGCGAGAATGGATAGTGGATTCATTGTATGGGCATTATTAATCCCTTCAAGTTGGGTTATATTGGTTTTAATGAGTACATATATCAACAGTGAAAAAACAGTTTTTTATGTGAAACATCTATTGGTGCGCCTTGGATAAGACTGAGTCGTATGCCGTTACGGCAAACGGCATGACGATCTCATACGACATCTTGGCCCTTCCTTGCCGCCTCTCTGTCCTACTTTGTGTGTCCATTACTCGTATACTATAAACTTCGTTGCTATTCATAATAATAAAAGACATAATTAATTCATTAACGAAACTCTGTTTTTTGTTATTATTCTCAATAATTGTTTATTAGTTTTCTTTTCTTTCAATAACTATCAATTTCAATGTTCGAACATCTGTCGGACGTCGCGTGACGGCCACATTTTTTTATTATATGTTTTCATTTCATCTTTATTGATTTCAATATAGTTATTAGTGTGTGAATATTTGTATGTAAACTTATGGCTAAAATCTGTCTGGAAAGACAACCTAATCTGGGAGTGTTTTTGCTAAATAAAATACTTGTAAATAAATATGGTATATAAGGCAGAATTTTCATAAAATGTATAATGCCTTCAATCGGCATTTTTTGATTCTGTGTTTTTTTTTAGTATGTATGATTATGTGTTTTTATGTATGTCCTTAAACGTTCTTCAAACTAATTTAATCGTTTTTACGATATTTAACTGCTCAAATGGGATGCTGATTGTGTGATCACAAAACCTATACCTAACATTACAAAATTACCAACCTAACCTAACATTTTATTTATAATTAATTGTTTTACTTTATGCGAAATAAAGCATATTTTATAATAAATTATTAAGCACTATAAAGCACTTGAGTATATTTTATGAAAATAAGAATGCTAAATTTAAAGACGTGTATCTTTCTGACGTTCTATAAGGCAGGCAAACTG
Source organism: Nymphalis polychloros (assembly GCA_905220585.2). Taxonomy (NCBI): domain Eukaryota; kingdom Metazoa; phylum Arthropoda; class Insecta; order Lepidoptera; family Nymphalidae; genus Nymphalis; species Nymphalis polychloros. The sequence goes on along the minus strand of HG992245.1, from coordinate 6,194,549 downwards.
ATAAATAGCTTATTCTGCCAGTAACAGTAGTCAGACACGTCTTGTCTTGCATTAATTTAACCAAGTTATCATAATCAATACAAGAGCCGCTAAACACTCTCACATCGTGCACATAAAACGACGATAAATACTATATCGTATTGAGTCTACACCACAATTGCTATACCAAACATCACGCCCATATTTCAGATTTAGGAAATTTATCGTAAGACTCATTAATTAAAAAAGTATATATCAAATAATCAAAGTAATATATTTTATGACTTTATTTATTTCAATTAATTAGTAATATAAAAGTGAATATGTTTTGTCAAGCGTTTATTTATCTAATGTTTTATTTATAAGAAGCCATTAAAACTAATTACGATTACGTTATTGTGATAATGTTATTTGCTCATTAAGAAACAAATTTACGACTGATAAGCTTATTATTAATGAAGCTCCACATTTTGTCATTATGAAGGTTATCTTGTCAAGCCTCGAATTAAAAACGAATAAGGTCTTCATACCACTAAAACGTACTTTTAAATCTATAGTGTATTATTTTTTTTTTAATATCCTTTCATTATTTTAATTAGTTTAATTTTTTTGACTGAATGAAGCTTTGCAACTATAAATATGAAATGAGGCAAGAAACCTTGATGTTGTTTTTTAAAAAAATATATAAAGTTTTGCAATACTTTTGAGTAATTACAACGAATGAGGTGAAATTATTTAGGCACGTTCCGCTGGTTTATGGTAAGAGGTAGACTCGTGGCTTCGCGTCACCAACATGCTAATGTTAATTTAAAGAAGTCGTTGATGTGGAAATTAGATAAATATAATTAACAGTTTCAAGTTTTCACTTCTAGCAACAGTCCCTATGAATGCCAGTTTTTTTTTTAATTACGCTTTACTGGACTATGGATCTTTAACCAATATGATACGATACTTGACGTCAACGGTTCATTCTTAATTATCGATAACCCGCAGCGGGTCACGACTTCCTATTGTATCGACAATAGAATTAACCATACTCCTCAGGAATTGACATTTTTGAAAACAATAATGACAGCTAAAGTCTATCGAAGTTTTTTCTTCTTTTTATAGTATATTTATTGCCAGTAATTACAATTTTTACTGCTATTTTATCTTTAAAATATACAAATTGCAACCGACCATTGTTACTACTCGAACTTTCAATTTAACATCAAGTAACATAAGCTGGCTTACTGCACCATCGGGGCTTCTTTGATTAACTGTTTTTTTCTAACAAGCTAAACTAATTAGATTATTTATTTATTTTACAATATGAATAAAATGTAATAACTTTTTTTCGATATTTAATAAATTACTACATTTATGTTATTAAAATTTGACGTCTACAGTGAAAATTCAAGGAATGAGTGGAAAAAGGTGTAATGAAACAAAAAGATGATTTTAAGTAATTGACTTGATTGAGTTCTTTATTTTTAAGTAGATTGCTTAGTCGTATACATAAGTCATTCCATTACGTTTATAGCTCTTAAAGTTTTTGTTTAATGAAATCGTTATAAAAAGTTAAAAAACGTGACATACTCACAAACGCACCTTCATCCAGTCATATCTTCAATTATTATTAGTCGAACTTATTGTTGATCACGTGAGAATACATATTGTGTCATATCAATATATTTTGGCTTTTCTACGAACGAAATCGCTAATCGCCATGTGAATTTTTCTCGCCCATGTAATTTTGCAGTTACAAATTAAATATTTCGTATAAAAATTATCTATTCGTATTTTTTAAATATTATGCGATAGCGGTTTCCGAATGGGAGTGTTCTCGAATCCTGTGATATTAAAACTTGTTTTTAACGAATAAACTACAGCATTTATAACATTGTATAAATATAATTGGATACTATATATAATTATTTGGTATATTTTGTGACGTGAATAAATCTAATTGAGCTAATGAAGAGGAATTTCTTAATTAGTGATGTTTGTACGAGCCATGGGCACACGTTCTGTACCGAAACGGGTTAATTACGACCGATAACTCTTTAATTAACCTGCCTAATAACAGAGTATTTGCATTCGAGCCGCCGACGTAGTAAGACCAATTAGGGAGAGCGAAATCGATCAAAAATATTTGTACATTTATTAATTTAAACATTACCTAACCTAATGTTTTTAAATAATAAACAATCACAATTAATATTATATTAATTTCAAGATCTTATAAGCGTTTCGCTTGTATTGTATACACAAGGGTTTCAAAACAATATTAATTATTAAACTACTATAGTATTTTATATGTTTTGTTTCGTTTCAATGTATATATTTATCCCTCTTAGTGCTTAGCTGGAATCTCTTGCTAGTATGTTGTGTGTATGTTTATTACCAATTCGTCACAAAAACAAACGTCAATGCACGTCATTAGTCACGCCACCAAAGGTTATCTGTCTTAATGAGTAGACCAGGGTGCGAGGGCAAGACTTTCTAATTACAATATTATATTTAAATACAATTATGTACATAGCGACAATTTTAATGCAGTACTAATTATACATGTTGTCATAGATTATATAAACAAATACATATCTAAAAACCAGATATAATTTTTACGATAAATCATTTATCTGTCTATAATTTAGAGTAAGTATATGTTATTATACAATCGATAATTCTCGTCTGTGTTACCAGCTAAGGACAGGTAAGTTTACTTGGGTTCTGTATTTTTTTTAAAGGAAGCCGTGTTAAATAATCTTAATTAGACATATTTAAATGTAATGATTATATGAAATAATTAATCAGTACCGCTAATGTTTACATTTACTAATTTATTTTTACACATATCATATAAACGTAAATTTGTTAATATATTAATAATATTATTTTTTACTGTTATTATTGTATTACAAATAGAGGAGGAATTAAACAACAGAAAATATAATTTATTTTTGCTCATCGATCATCATAGTAATACTTAGAATTATTTAAATGCGTATTGCGAGCGTACGTATTATATGCCGTATTGTTGCTATATTTTTTTTCTAATTATATTATACTTAACTTAAAATACTTTTAAATTTTTCATGACAACTTTAAGATCTTAAAACGACGGAGGTTGCTGAAAAACAAGTTTGGTAACCTAGTCCGTGGTAATCTTCGCTCAGGATTACTGATCGGAACATATTTTACTTCATAATCTTTAATTCTGTTTTTTGTAAATATACAGGGTTATTTGTAACGATTTTTTTTTTCATATATTAAGTTATGTCCGAAGTCATAGAACAAAAGTTGTTACTTATGGTGTTAGCTGTCTAGTCCTGCGAGATTGCTGGGTCGTTACAAATAACCCTGTATACAGTATACATCCATTTTTACAAGACAACACACAGGAGGTAACACTATACAATATTAACTAATATACTAACGCAGTTAGAAAAACTTACAAAAATATTAAGCGTATTCATATATAACCGTAGCACTGTATAAAGAACGCAAATTTTTTTCTTTAGTGATATTTTCAAGTTTTCAAATAATCTCGTTAATAATAAGATTTTTTTCAAGTATGATCATTTTTGTTAAGATGGAAACTCTTACACTTGAAATAACATTTGTTTTTCGTTTTTAATCCAAAGGATATAATTATTTTATTTGTGGTCTCAAGTTGCGGTTATAAGACCGGTATTGATGAAAATTCTTCTTCTGAAGATTTTTCGTCTTACATCGTATTGTTGTTTTTTTTATATTAAACTATTAATCAAATGATCGCATGAAATTGCATTCTGAACAATAAATGACTAATATGATTTTTTTTTGTGACGAATTAATAATGTTGCCGTGAAATACGACTTCCCATAAACCATAAACATTTTAAGTAATAATTATTTGAAGGGAATGTCTTCAAAGTTGTAATGCATTTTTTTTTCTATAATTTTTTTTTTATATCCTAATGTACGACTTAATTGTTAAATTTTGGTAATAAATTAAAAAAAAATTTATAAGAGTTGCGTTAAGATTTTCTATTAAAATATTTAATTTTAATTTTAAAATTCGATGTAGTTTTACACTACACTATAAATACGGCAAGTAATTAATATCAATAATATAATCAATTCCATCAAAAGTACATTAATACCGTTTTTTTAAATGAAATAAAGATTCCTATGCAATTTAATGACTATGATCCAGGTTTAATCATAACGATATATTAATTATTAATGCCATATAAAATTATGAAACAAAATGGAATAATCCTAGTTGTAATTAATATTAGACGCGCGGTCATCGCAATGGACCAATCAGCGTTGATTAATTTGTACTAACAGCCTCGTTAATTAAAGCAGCTTTATTAATTAGCCCAAATTAATTAATGGATATGACACATATATACATAACAAACATATCTCGATATTTTATTTAAACACTATTTATAATATTGACTCATAAATCGTTCTTTCTTGGAGATAAATTATAAAATTTCCTAGAGACATAATAAATATTCTCGAAATATAAATGAAAATAATTGCAAGATTACAAAACTAATAATAATACTCATCATGTTTCATTGTTCAATTATTAAAAGCATTTTCCCCAGAAATTCAAACTCAAATTTTTTATAGAAAATATTATTCTTTGTTGAATTGAAATAATGAATATACTTATTCCATCTATAACAAAACTTTGTAAACAAAGAAACATATAAACCAGTACGTAAGCTAATTCATTATAAACAGTCATTATCTAGATAAGCAATAAAATGTTGTCCCTTAATTGCGCTCGGTAATTATAAGAAGAGAAGCCGTGTTTATAATTAAAACGAATGAAGCATTGCTACACTCTTTGGTCTAGTGATGTAGCTCTAATGAGCCACTTGCTAATTAGAGAAGGAACAAGCGGATACGCCATTCTAATTGGCTTTTGGGACAACCATGTCGCGCTCTTAAGTTATAAATTGAAAAGACTTTTTAAGTAGGTTTTATATTTGATTTGTTCTACGACTATCGTTTTTAGAATTTTATCATATGTATTTAGTTGTCCTGTTAATTTTTTAACCGAAACAACATGACGTGTTACGATGCGAATCGATTTAAATATTTTAGTTAATATTTTATTCATTTTCATTCGAATTTGACATAACGCAATAAAACATATAACACATTTATTGATTTTCATATGCATCTATTATTATTATTTACTCATTATGTATCTGTGGATGTTTCATTCGAAAAAGTTTTGTATCTGTTCAACTTTAACTAAAAAATGTTATTTTGATCATCTTTGTACTTTGAGTTTGTTAATTTGAGACTATTAGTATCTCATCGATAATATTTCATTATTTTATACAAAACTTATTACAACTCTTGTCTAGAAAAAAGAAAACCCTATAATAAGTTAACAGTAAAAAATAGCGCATCTACTTTTTCTTACTTCGCGTGATTACGGCTATTCTCAATATTATTCATTAGCTAAGATATACGATACTGTTCCAATTAAGGATATTACATTTTCTTTTATATTCGTTTCGCTTTAATTTAATTGCGGCTAATAATTTCTTTAATTAACTTTACTTAACATATTTATTTTTTGTTTTAATTGGTATTATTAAACAAATATGTCCTTCCCTTTCCATTACTGTCATATTTATGTTAGTGCAAAATAAATAACGTTAGAATACAAGAAGGGGAAATTTACTAAGCCAATTATTCTCTAGTTACAATCGCTATTCATTTCCCGCAACTTTATTAGTTTTTCAAAGGCTATACAAGCTACTGTAGAGATCATTAAGCGGACTCTTCAAAGCTGTCGCCGCATTACACTAATTGACGCAATTAGAGGGATTGCCGAACGGAAATAAAAGTCGGCTCACCTTCATGAAACGCCGGCCCGCCAATTAGCCTAGCCGGTAATTAGCCTCTTCAGTGCACTGCAACAGCTAAGTCTCTTTTCACTTAATAAAAATCACAGCACACTCAAAACGTGTTCATATTTTAAGAGTATGAAATAAATCGTTCGTCACCGCACCGAAAAGTTTTTTCGCGATCGTGTTGTCAACCATACAGCGTTATACAGAGACGTGCGCTCGCCGCCGCGGTCGGGAAGCGAATGAACAGGAGTCACTCGCCACTAGGCGGGGAGTGATGCCCTTCCTTTTCCCGTATGAAAGCGTCACCATTGCGGAGCTTTTCGCACAAAGCTACTAGATTCACATACGCTCTTTTTACATTGGGACGACGCTTAACGCCGTAAGTGGGCAGATTGTGCGGTATTGCATGTAGGCCTAAATAAAAGTGAAACTAAATCAAATTATTGGGAAACGTCACGCATCAATATTTAATTGTTAGTAAATTGTAAGAGTAAAAGAAGCTAAATAATTGTTGCCAAATACGATGATTTTATTCAATTAATAATATGTTATTAATTACGATAATTATAGTTCATCTTTTACACGATTTTTCTTTATTAAACAATAAATATAATAACACGTTGTTCGCATACTATTGAAATTATTATTTTCTTAAATATACCAGCAGACGATAATTTTCGATCCACAATTTCACTAAATAGGAAAAATAAGTAACACTATCGAAATAAAATGACAAAATAACGTTTAACAAAATTTGTTGAATAGCGTGACCATAGAAACTTTATCTTTTATGCAATCCGCAATCGAGTGCAAGAACACCCATTCATCATTGATAAAAATAGTGGCGACACCTCATTCATTGTATTTAGAGTGGTGTACTACCACGAGGGGCATCCCTTTTAATACATTACAATATTCAACGGCACCTTGTATGTAGCTATGCCGACGGTGAAAAAGGACAAATAAATAAATAAGAACCTATTGTCCTTTTGATAAGCTTGTAAAATTATTTAATACAAAATATTAATGATTGGATAAGATATATTTTAATATATTGAATTAAAATATATTTATATCATTTGTATATACGTAACTCTGTCTACGCTTGTTCTTCTTTTGCAAAATGTTGTTTAGAATTATTTGAAATCACTATAATTTGACATTTAATTTTCGTAAAAAATGTTTGTTCTAAAGTCTCAATTTATAGACAACAGATATTATCTATGTAACACAGTACACACTATAAATTTCTAATCTTTTTAGTAAAGATATGTAGGTACGTACAATAATAATGATTAAAGAGTATTTGTTGAATAGAATTCATTTTCTAAACCGACGGCAAAAGGATTTTAATATTATATACAAACTATTTAAAAAAGCTTATAAATTTCCACGTAAATAAAGTTTACTTTGTTACTTTTATATTATACTTTTAACAAAAATAATTGCAGATCTTTATATCAATTTTGAAAAAATAATTATACAGTTATATGAATTTATATAAATAGATACATTATTATTGTAAAATAATACGAGTTAATGTACAGCTAAATGTTGGTCCGTGTTTCGATACTTTATAAACTAAATGCTTTCAATTCCCAGGTCGGGCCAATAAATAGTTATTGGGTTTTTGTGTCAGAAAATTCACAGTATCTGCCCGGAGTCTGGAAGTTGGAAGTGTGTACACTCCCGTGCCTCGGAAAGCACGTAAAGCCGTTGGTCCTGCGCCTGAACTCTTTCCGGTCGTGTCGGATTGCCGTCCCATCGGATTATGAGAGCTAAGGAAAAGAGAGTGCACCTGTGTTTGTGTACGCACACACTTTTGAACTATAATATCTCCTGCGCAGTTGGCTAATCTCTCTTGAGATTGGCTGGCGTGGCCGAAATCGGTCTGGAGGAGCTTATTTTATAAACTATAATTTAACTCAGCATATATTAGGTCCTTACATATGAAATTAGCGTTTTGTCGTACTGACCACTTTGATCTGAAATATCTCCTTTTTGGTTAAGAAATTCAAATTTATAAATTCATTTAGCTGGTACATTTGAGTTTTGAAAACAGTCATTCGTTTGTTTTTTCCTCATTATTTTTTTCTTTGGCGTCGCTTATTACCACACAATGGAAAACATGAAATATCGGTATATTTACGAGTACGAGTTCTACCATGGCACCAGTGCTGCAGAAACAGCTCGAAGGATTAATGATGTGTACGGCGCTGGTGTCCCCAAAAAAAAGCACGGTAAGTTTTGGTTTCAACGTTTTCGTTCCGGAAATTTCGACTTTCAGAACCAACCCCGTGGACGGCCGGAGACCAAAGTGGAAAATGAAGAATTAAAGGCTATTGTGGAAGCGGATCCATCACAAAGCACTTCAGAGATAACTGCAGGCTTCGGGATGAGTGATAAAACTGTATTAATCCACTTGAAGCAAATCGGGAAAGTAAAAAATCTTGAACGATGGGTACCTCATGAATTGAATGAATCGAACTTGCAAACACGCGTCGACTGCTGTGTTACTTTGCCCAATCCACCCCAATAATGAAGGGATTTTAAATCAAATCATTACTTGTGATGAAAAGTGGATACTGTACGATAATCGGAAGCGCTCGTCGCAATGGTTGAACCCTGAAGACCCAGCCAAATCCTAAACGACTCAGAAAATTGACTCAGAAAAAGTTAGTTGTGAGTGTTTGGTGGACTTGCGCCGGTTTCGTTCACTACAGCTTTCTAAAATCTGGCCAAACGATTACGGCAGATAACTATCTAATGTCAGCAACTGCAAACCACGAAGGAAGAACTAGCTGCTAAACAACCGAGATTGGTCAATCGCTCTAGGCCACTGCTGCTTCACGACAACGCAAGTTAGATGAGCCACAATTGGAATGTCGACATCCACCGTACTCCCCGAACCTTGCTCCAACAGATTACAATTTTTTCCTTAATTTGGACAACTTCTTACAAGGAAAAAAATTGAACTCCGATGCAGCAGTCCAAACCGCCTTCAAAGAGTTTATTGATTCTCGCCCCCATGGTTTTTTTAGTAAAGGGATCAATGAACTACCTTTGAGATGGCAAAAGTGCATAGACAACAACGGAGCATACTTTGATTAATTAAATATATTTTACGAAAAAAAAAATTGACTTCATATTCCTCCCGTACAAAACGCCAATTTCATATGTAAGGACCTAATATCACTACTAAAAAAACAACCTAAGCTGTTTTCATATTACTTTTACTCTTTGTTTTACATTATGTCATCGATTATGTAAAATTTTAATATATTATAAATCACGTTTTGCGTCATACATCCATGTAACATACTTGAACGTTGATGATTGGCGATTATTTTAACCCTCGTTGTACATACTTTATTCAATAACGCTCTAACAAGCACTATTGACTGCTTACAAGATTGTATAAATGTTATCAAAACCCTTTAGTTTTTTTATTTTTAATCTAGAATAGAATTGTTTTTATTTAAAGGTATTCTGTAAGAGCGGTGTTTTTTAGTATTTATTTATTTATTGCTAATATAAGAGTACTAATAGCATTTAAATATTTATATATAAGTTAATAAATTTATAAGGATATTGGTTTCTGTTTAAGTGTTCGCCATTTATATAGAAAAAGAAACTGTTTAATCATATTACAAAATCATAATTTTGTGGATTACACATAGATAATTTATATTATTATATTTTTAAATTATGATCAAGTTAGCGGGCCATTGTTATATATTATATTGGTAACTTTGTATTATTTGCAGCTCATTGAATTTATTTGGCGTTTTAGATTTCTGTAACTGTTACGTCACAAGCATATCATACTAAGCATACGACGAAGAAAATAAATTAGAAAATTGAATGAAACGACTAGAATCGAAACAGATATATTTTTTTAAAGTTTTTCGAAATACAATATGAAATTCACGGTTAGATACTTATACGATCGACCCCTTATCATTTAAATTTAATTTAATATTCATATCATAAAACGCGTCAAACAAGAGCAACAGATATCCATTGTACTGAGTCTTGTTATCCATCTTACCCAGACACTCCTGTATTGAATCAATTAAGCCAAAGTAAAAGGGTTCCATAAAACATGATTTATTACTACCGTCCACAATACTTTTAATTAATGTCTCGACTTGATATAAACGTTATAATAAAATTTAAATTCACACATTAAAGGATCAGACAAATGATGTGCTTGCTACGTACCCGTATGTAATTTCAAATATATATATGTATATATCATATGCTCGTCCTATACGATAAAAAACTAGTTATTTTCTTAGCGGTGTGATGTGTGAATTAATAAATGAAAATTTGAATAAATAATCAATTAAAAATTAATTCAACATTTTTAATTACACATGTAAAGTATGTAGTCTACAACATTAATCGCTAAGTTGAATTAATACTTCGACAGTTCCTTGCACAAAGTGGTGAGCGATTTTACATAGCCTACGACATCCGTCGCGGGGTATCTTTAACGGTAAGAACCAGCTAGTTGAAATATACAGAAATTAAGTGTTGTAGGCTTTCGTGAACATCAATAACAATAAAAATTCAACGCCCAAGACTAGAATGTAAACGTTAGTTCGTGATTGCGACTCGACTTTGTCTAATTTTTAATATTTTATATTAATATTATTACAAATATATGCAAATTGTATAATACCACCAAACATTGAAGCGTACACTAATCAGCAATAATATTCATTTTAAAAATCTAAGCGAACTGTACAGTGGTATTTGATTTGCTATTAGGTACAGTAGAATAGATCAATTTAAACGCACATGACATGAATACGCAAAATTCCTAAATAAATCGAAAGGAACGCCTTTCGTTTCTGTATCAATTTGCAATCCATTCAATGCGACCCTGACGAATTTAAGGCTGTGAACAAGCGTACTTTTTTTGTCGACGACGTTTTCACTACCTGTAATTACCCTCATTTTGTTCCATCTAATATTTTATCCATTGCAAGTTAAGAAAAATATATAATAATTCGTAATTTAAAAAAATCGACAATATAGTCTTTTATATTTTTAAAATACGAAGCTTTGTTTTGTGGTTTCTCGATAAATCGAAAGTACATCACTTAAGTACAAGCCGCTTACCCTACGGTGTAAATTGATACATTTATTTTCGTCACTCGATTTATTTACTGCTTTTTTTTACTTGAAATAATTTTTATATAAGTATATCACAACGCTATGATGCATCTTACACTACTAAAACAGATGAAAAATGTAGGTTTTACTTACGCGTTACTTAGTTAAACACTGATTTCGCTCTTTCTGTCATTATTGATTTGGCATTCGAAAGAAAAAGACAGCGTTTTTTATCTAATCGCCCGCTAAACAACTTTTATAGTAAGGATGTAAGTTATTAGTGTGGAAGTTAACTTTGTCAGGTGTCATTTAAAATTCAATAATTATTTTAAATAGTTTTTATTTTTAATTCAATACCACGTACAAAACCGTATAAACGTGCCGACGGGATATTTATTAAGATTCCACTATTCTTTTAAAAAGGGCTTTTCTTATTTTTATTGAATTCGACTTAAGCCAATTAATCACTCTTATCGGTCTTGTTTCCTTGAGTTTTTCGTCGGAGGGATCGACGGCTGACCATTGAACCAATATCAATGGTACTATTGTGATCCGTTTTGGTCTATTGTTAGCCATTGTGCTGTAAACTGATGGTGCTGCCGACCGAGTAGTATAATCTGACGATTACTCTTCTAGGATATTTAAGATTCTGCGGTAGCATTCAATTAAATTAACCAATCAAATGAGAAAAAATTAAACATTTTAATAATAAGTTTAATATTGAATATAAAAAGAAAAAAAAGAATGTTCACAATAAACAATGAATTCTTATATATAATGCAAATAGAAGAAATTAATGATCGATTTGTTATTGTGATTGGTCAATCTCAAGAGAGATAGCCTACTGCGCAGGACATATTATAGTGCACAAGGGTGTGCGCAAACACAGGTGCACTCTCTTTTCCTTAGCCCTCATAATCCGATGGGACGGCAATCCGACACGACCGGAAAGAGTTCAGGCGCAGGACCAACGGCTTAACGTGCTTTCCGAGGCACGGGAGTGTACACACTTCCAACTTCCAGACTCCGGGCTGCTACTGAGAATTTTCTGACAGAAAAACCCAATAACTGTTTATTCGCCCGACCTGGGAATTGAACCCAGGACCACCGGGTCTGCGGCCTTATATCTAGCCACTAGACCAACGAGGCAGTCTCATATAAATAGAATGATTATTTATATAATTTCAAATAATATTCAAACATATTTCACTCTAGAAGCTAGACATCAATTTCGTGTTATTACTGAGCTATAATCTCAATGACTAATAAATTATTTGTCCCGATTGAACACGTGACGGATAATAATGTATTTCAATAAAAACACAAGTAACACAAGATTCGTTTCGTTAAGGCGATTTCATGGAAAATTTGTCTCCAAAATCCAAATACAATCAAATTCTCTTAAACAAATCCAAAGTAATCTTCAACTCCTTATTTGGCCTCCCTTGCTAAGTCCTAGTAAAGAAAATTGAGGAAAGAGAAATTTACATAAATTAAACGGCATCTTTCGTCACTTTACAAAGTGTGCTAATGGCAGCTTAAGGCTCTCACGCGGACTGATTCAGTATCACGTGACGCGTCGCGTGTTTCTTCGAGAACTTTAACTTGAATGAGAGCATCAAGAGCGACTTATAACGTTAAGACATTTATTTTATAATACTATTTACTCAAAGGTATAAATGCAAGCGCTTCGCCTTATTACACTCAGCTCACACTCACCAATAATGCTCGCAAAATTAATTCAGTAAATTGCATATACTTAATATAAATAATATATATATAAGCAGAGTGTATATTTTTTGAAAGTTGAATAATTTATCGTTTATCTTAAAATCAGAGAAGCGGCGCAGGGCCCGTAATAAGCAAATGATGGCATGTAAAACGGCCTGTGTTGCCAACTTCGCGTTACTTATTTAAATTTTGTTTACTCGAATTGTTTTAATAACATGCCTCCCGACGAGGAATTAAGTTGATTTTAATTCGCTGCTTTAATTAATTTAAAGACGGCAATTTCAAAATAATGATTTTGCTTACCGGAGCAGGTGGGACCGAATTATAATTGAGCCAATCTTTGAGTCACATTTTAACATATCTTTGCGCAAAAAATATAAATTATCGTTTAAATTGTCTCGTTTGCCAGTTAATTAAACAAAAACTCACTTGAAAAAAATAAGGTCAAAAGAAATTAGAACAAGAACCGTAAAAGGTAATGAGATTCGTTTAAGAATAGAGTAAATCTAATTTCGGGGTTTTATTGCGATAGCGGATAAATACAAAAAGTACAAAACTATTGGTAACCTACAGCACCCTGCGCGCGCAACAACCGTGAAATATAATCTTACGCTAAAAATATATTTTTTTAAAACATAATAACGGTCATGGCGGTTTTTATGACAATCGATATAAATTACAAATTAGATACAATTATTAAATTGGTTTCAAACGAAAACAAATTTTTATTTTTAAATAAGATCGTTGTTTACTGACCTCATTCATTGGAAAAATAAATATCATAAACTATTTACATCGGTAAATCAAATTCATAAAATTATTATTATGGATTTACTGTTAATCGGAATATGGTTTTTTTTCAGATAAGTTTACAATAAATAATTATTATGATAATTCAAAAAATATTTGGAAACTTATTAATATTGAAACCCGTATAACATTTTCGAATATGTGAATCAGATGTTCGTTGATGATCAACGAACATCAATAACTTTATTAATGCAAGTAAAAACTTACTATTCTATTTATACTACATTAATTTATAAATCAACTGACAATTTCACGCTACGATAATTTTTCAACGGCCTTGATTTTTTCTTTTACGCAATACGGCCAAGACTAATACGTAATTAGTTTAATACATTTTTACTTTTAATGTAAAAGATATATATTTTTTGTTTTTTTTTTAAAGTTTTTCTTTACGTATAAAAAAATAATACAAACGTTTCTTATTTATCTTTTCGATTTCAATCTTCAAGTCGCCAATACAAAGGATTAATAATTAAGTTCTTTGGATTATATGTAAAAAAAATCAAGATTAAATTTTTAACCGTAAAGTGTACTTCATTTATTGATATAATTTATTAACACAAAAACATAAAGTATTAGGATCCTCCTAGCAAACTTTAAATTATATGAGATATTGAATATGTAATAGATAAAAATAACAAAACTTTGATCGGTAAATACGAAGTCTACGAAAATTTGCATCAAATATCACTTTTATACTCTTAATGAAATGTCATCACGTTTTTAAAAATAACTTTTTTTTAATTCGATGTTATTTTTTAACCTAACGCACTCTATAACGTTCCTAAATCAAATACAGACTGTAAAACGTGACGAATTGATGTATTATCAACAGGGATTAAATTAATGAGATCATACTTACCCCGCCGTTCAACCGCCATGGGAAAAGCAAACACGGGGGAAGACGTATTGTACTTGTACCATTAGTTAGTAAACAGACAACAAAAAATAATCAATGTATCTGTATCGTTTTGTGTTGCAAATTTTACGCTGTATAAATCAAACGTTTGTTAAAAATTCGCCAATCTGTCTTATTTATTCTGTATCATTTTTAGTTCAATGAAATGTCGTTGCACATTTTCCTGCGGATTAACGACAGTTAAACACTGTTTTCGCTCATTCTGTCATTGTTGATTTGATATTCGAAAGTAGAAGACACAGTATTGTATAACAAATTTTATTTATATGCTTATCAACGTTTATTCTTCGTTTATATGACGCTTCTTAACTACTGAACCGATCATCATGTAGTTTTGCAAACACGTTGTACAGGAAAGGACAGTGGGTTACCTTACGTCTCCTTAGGTTACGCCCCACTCTCACAGGTGGGTAAAGCGGACCGAAAACTAGTATGTAATATTTTACAAATAATGTAAGCGACATACTTTCTATTGAAATTATGACGTCACAAAATCTCTATAGACTATAAAAAGTACCTATGTACTTTATAGATCATTTATTAAATAAGTTTCGTGAAAAACACAAGTTTAAATTTATTTATCCCATCGAGACGATTCCAATAAACTATTTCATAAAACAGTTAACAATAATCACATGAAAAAAAACAGTACATGACCTCGTCCTAGCCATGGCCCAATCGTCCATTCAGCACGCGGCGTGGCCATAAAATTAAATAAATCCGTTATTTTTCAGGGTGAGAAATGTGCGGTCGGTCTGGTCCGGTCAATCGGGCAGTGCGGCGCGATAACGGCGCACATTTGTAAAGATTTTGCCAGCCCAAGACTATTCGACTGTGTTGTGGCCATACGGATACACGGAGCTATGAACTTATGAAGGTGAATTATTTTATTCATATTTATCATTTGTTTTAAATTAGTTGAGTAGTAAAATGTATTTTTAAATAAATTTTATATTAGGTAGTTGATAAATTATAATTAAATAAGAAATCTCTTACATGTTTATGATAAATTGCACATTTTAAAAGCTTTTAAAAGATGTTGACGTGACGTTAGTACGGGTGGGTCATCTCTTGCAACTGAATTTGAAACTACTCTCACCGAATCGATTGCGCTATTATAAGGTTACTAATTAGTTAACTAAAAATCTTTTTTTTTATATATAATTATCCACATATATTGAATTATTAGTAGAATCCTTATTAATATAATAAATACGAAAGTGAATTTGTTTGTTTCGCTTACATGTCTTAACTATTTAACAGATAACCATAAAGTTTGGCGTATACGTCAGGAGTACAAAAAAGGACATAGGTGACCTAGCATCTCCCTCATACGCGAGCGAAACCGCAGGAAAAAACTATTAAATACTAAAAACATTGTTTTTTATTTTACTCTCTATACTTTCTACTTCCTTATTTTAGGCGAAATACAGAGGATAATCTGCGAATAAATGAAAATTGATTTTAAGATTGCCCCGCCCTGGGTCGGCGTTGACAAATAATACGGATTACAGTCTCAGTATTAACTGAACTCACTGCCTTTATAGTGTTTGTGTTACATGCGTATAGCTTATTGGATTCTATTCAATTTATTTTGTTCTGAATTAATATCAGTATACTATTATTATGAGACGATTATACGTGCTAATTAGATATTCTACAAATGTTATATTCGTATAGTAATATTTATTTCTAAATTGATATTAAAATTATATCGTTTAATATAATATTCTAATAATAGCTGGGACTAGCTATTAAAAAATTGAAAAGATGTCAGTGAATAAAGTACCTTGCATAATTTTAATATGTAACGAAAACTTTGACGTAAGTAAATTCAAAAAGGAAAACAAATTCCGCAAGGCCCCCACCAGGGGTGTCAATTAGGCGAGCGACCACGTGACGTCACTCATCTGCATCACAACCGCTCTGATGCAAATTTAAATACAGTTTAAACTCTTCTTTTTCGTTACGCCGGATTTTTTTAACAGCGGCAGATGTTCAGACATTAAGCGTACGGCGTATATAGATACATAACTACATATATGCAAGATACATATGATTTGCGTCATATCATTTAGGAAAACTTGCAAAAATATTATACAACTATAACTAGGCTTATTATAAATCAAAGTATAAAAATAATGTTAAGATATATAGGAGAAGCAATTATTATTACTAAATTTAGCATCGAATATGATTATATTTTTTTCTTAAAGAATAAAAGTACCAAACATCGCTCTACAATTTAATATAAATAAAGAGTGTTAATAGTAATAATTTTTTCTAACTCTAGGTGAAAATAACGATTTCAAAACGAAACGAAAACACTTATACCTACACGAAAACGTATAAATTAATCGAAACTTAGTTATTTAGTTTCCTATTTATTGATGTTAAATTATTTCATTAAAATGTAAATCATGATTGCTTGATATAAAATATTTGAAACACGTGATCAGAATATCAAAAAGAGGCAGATAAATTTAATACGCATTACCTCCTTTGTTATGGCAATCCGGAGCAATAATGTGTTCATTCATTCAATTAAAAATGGAACGTTAAGACATATTCGAATGAATAGAATGACGTAGAAATTATGCAGCGTGAACGCATTACGTTCAATAGTAATTGTGAAAATAATGGAACGGTGACTATAAAAAAGTTCGAATTCGTGGGAATTTGACAGTGTAATGAGTGGTGTAAAAATTTCTTCAACTGTACAATATTGTAAGAGAAGAGGGACGTGATTAAGTTTGGGGGCTTAATATCCGGCGGGAAGGCGAAAGACATAAAATGCAGTTTGCTCGTCCGATCAGGGCTACCAATCATCAATTAAAAATATTACATTTAAGTTGAAATGTATAACTATAAAGAACATTAAGTTTAATATATTGTATTTTAAAAAAAGTAATAAAATAGTTTAAAATGCCTGTGTATTATTTTATTTCATTAACGCTTTTTGTAATATCTTAGGAATACAAAAATAAAAAAATACGTAATTACATACATATCTCAATTATGGTTCATCAAAAAATCGCAGGTTTTAAAACAAATTTAATTATGACAGCCCTACTAATTTGCCGCATCAACTGGCCAGTACCGAATAGACAACGACCGAAACAGTAGGGACGCATGCCATCGAAACTACAAAATGTGTTGATATTTAGTGACAGTGGAAAATCAACCTTATGTCCATATAAGAGCAAACTAATAATAGGCAGTTGAAATTTATTTGTGATGTAGTTAGCAGGGGAGAAACGTGTGTATGACGTTATAAAATAAAATTGAAGCCGCAAGGGCGCTCGCTGGATCTAATTAAATGATAAGTACGATTTAAGATTAATGTCCTGTACTGGAGAGATCAGAGACTAAAATCCTTAATATTTTGCATTCTCCTCTAGGTCATTCATTAGAGAGCGAATGATAACTTATTTTAGTAATTTGCTTGTAGAGTCAGTAGAGCATTCATTGTTGTTTAATTGCTTCTTGTATTGCTATTTCATTGGTATCACGTGAATCAATTGTTATAAGATATAGTCATACATTATAAGAAATGACAATAAAATAAAATTGCGATATTTATAATATTCATTTCATTTTATTTTTTTTATAAATGTCAGTTTTAATGCATCATTTATATCTAGAATCTTATATCACTAGATAATATTATTGGGCAATATTAATTATTAATTCTTTATACTACTTCATAAGTGTTCGTGTTTCTATTTATTTATTTTAAAATACTTATATAAGAATGTTATTTTTCGTGAAATATTTTATATTGATATAACAAAATACATACAAGTACATAGCATCTCTGACACTCCTACAAATAAACAACACGCATTGTCATATCACGATAATAGAAGATTTATTGGTTAAAGTCGTTCTCACATTTAACCACTAGTTAAAATAATCTTTATTTATTCTGTGGCTGCAAAGCCGAACTTAATGGAGCGTAATCCCGATTTGGTATTAACACCAGTATAATGATTAGGGGATGTGATCGCCACATCATGTGGTGACAATGATAGTTTTACCGCTATTGAAAGTCACGTCTATTACGCTATCACGTCAGGAAATTTACAGATAAAAAATATAGATTAATATAACATTTAAGCTATTAAACGTTTTACATTATGTTTTTTTTATTATCATTAAAGTAATACTTAGGTATATAATTTTTAGATTTAATGTCAGTAAAATAATATACGAACTAGTTTGAGTTACAAAACCTAGCTATTTATATTTTATAAAAATTACGTTATAATGCAATATTTCTGTATCAAATAAAATGTATTTCACTTTTACGGATTAAATAATTTTTAATTCGAAATGCTGCTTCTATGTCACTGATACAATCATTTGAGACGCGTGCTAATTGATCGCTTTCCAAAATTCACGAGCACACATTAAAATACCCACGAAATTATTGACAGAGTTAAAAACATTCAGACTTGGCTGTATGTAATTTTAAAATTGATGACTTATATTGATTTAAATTACTTATTTTAAATGTACCCCATTTCAATTTTTTTTTTATACGGAGTACATAAAGTATTAATTTTCATTTTCTCAAACTTTAATTGTAGGTAAGGTTGCTATAATTTTAATTTAATGTAAGCGTCAATATAGAACAAATATTTATAATCATGTCACCAATCTGTTGAATGATAACGTTTTATAAAAACGTAAATAAGATACCAAATGGCTCTACTGTGTGTTTTTTTACTTTTATTAAAAAAGCGATTTATTTTGTCATATCTATATGAGTTTTAATATTGCTTTAAGCGATCTCCCACAAAACATACGGCTTATAATGAACGCACGCGTCGCACACGCGTCTCTTCGGCCTGTAATTTTATCTATAGATGCAGCAACGCGTGCATGTGACGCCAGCCTAAGGGATACGACTCATGCAATTTATAGGTCAGATCCGGTTAAGCAGACATAATATTAAGTGAGCATTTTTATATTTAGATATAAGTGATGAATTTAAGCTAATGTCAAGGTCACACACAGCCTTAGAAATATTATGAGTTCTAATACTTAGCTTGCGTACATTCCATATGGTTTTATCCGGTACACTTGCATATTTAATATATTTTATAGGCGAAAATACAGAGGAAAATGTGATAATAAAACTTTTTTTTTTTAATAATGTAAGGTAGCCTGGGTAGTCTGGGTATATTATTTTTCGAAGGCTTTCTCTTAGTTATTATGAATTTGTGTGTGTAATCGTCTCTTTGATTTGATTTATTTTTTTATAACTGTCGGCCAAAACTAAATAAAACGTGACGGTTTTCTGTAAAAGAAAAAAGATACGGAGATACCCCCAGATCTCGAATAACCCGTATCGTAAATACCTGCATAGCCAGCGCTCATTTGTACTCGAACATTTTAATAATCGCATATTTTTATAAGCGTCACAGGTAATTGTTAATAACAGAATTTTTAATAAAAAATCTTATAAAGAATAGCATATTATTCTGAAGTTATCATAAAAAGCGTCAATAGCGCAATGGTTTACGGGCTGCCGATCTATATGTCGCGGGTTCGATCCTGATCCCCTCCAGGCTATTGTCGTCCCCCAAACCCAACACAAGGTGTACACTTAATTGGAGTGGAAAAAATATGAATATTCTTATAAACCGTATTACTAGTATTATTTTTTTAATATATAGTTTCAGTAGATACCTAATAAGTAAAGCTACGAAAATTATTATAATAAAATGTAATGCTCAATCTAAATATTCTTTATCCTCAATCAAATATATATTTTAAAATGTCCTAATCTTATGTTTTACTGCTACACAATTCGCCTGCCGTCCCAGAGCTGAGCCCCGCCGTGTCTTTAGAATTTTAATTAAATTGTTCATTGGCTCAATTAAATCGATTATTATAGCGAAGCTAACGCGTCACGGACAGAGTATGCTCCAGTTTTTATTATTACTGTTCGCTTTAGGTTTTGGGCTAATTATCTACATTAATTAAACTTGTTTATGTACTCGTATGTACGATAATTAGCGTTTATTAACATACAAAAATAAACAAGTAACCTTTAATTGGAGACGCAATTATTTAATTTTTTCTTTACATTTCGTTGTACGATCAATTTGTTTTTACAATATATATTATGAAGAAGTAAGTTCGGTTCTTCTATATTTCATCATCGGAGAAAATCAGTACCTAATATACGATATTATGACGAAAATATTAATTAGTATAAAAAATCTATGAGAACTTATTTTTTTCTTGGTTTGCGGACGAGCATATGCGCCACCTGATGGTAAGTAGTCACCAAAGCCCATAGACAACGGCATTGTAAGAAATGTTAATCATCGCTTACATCGCCAATGCGCCACCAACCTTGGGAACTAAGATGTAATAGAATACGAGTATCATTATCTAAGACGGATTAATATATTTTTTTAAATTACTAGCGATGGTCCACTGCTCGCGCTATTACGCAAAAAATACGCAGCTTACGACCATTAAATTTGCGTTTCATTAGAACATGTTTCTCACACATACATACTGGGCTACAGTTTGTCATATCAAATGATATACGCATATGGGCTAGTGCTCTTTAGGCTCCGTGGGCCTGACATTAGAACGATCAAGATTCGATCACACAAACCCCACCTCTTTACAACATATAATATAGATATGAATACTTAAAAAAAAAAAAGTACCCTTCACCCACACTAACAGCTTTCCAGATGATGCCATCGGAAAGCATTTTTATTATATTCTGCTGTTTCTAATCGAATGAAAATGTAATCAGTTATTCTTTTATGTAATTAAGTGGAGCGTAGGTTCGGACTCAATATTTTTATTTGTCTTAAAATTTGCAAAACAAAACAATCAATCAGTTGAAAGCAAACAATAAAATTGACATTTGTCCATAGTTACGGTTTTATAAACAAGTAAGTGCTTTGAAAGTTATTCAGAGATGAGCTTTGACGTAAAAACTAACAAAAATATTATCAATATACTATACATATATAATATAACTCAAGCAACCACTTTCAGCCAAAAACATAGACATAGTACAACTTACAGTAAATTACACTAGGGGCAAATTAAATCGCGATGTCCTTTTAAGAAGAGGAAATGCTACAGTCTAAACATGTTATATGGTTCTTGTCATGCAGGCGGTTGCCATAAAATTGCCTGATTGCTTCCCGCTAATTATTATTGCGGGATCGAATTACAGTCTACACGCTCGCAACGGCAACCACAGTTTGCTGCACCATAATGACTTGAAATTGAAGCTTTTTATTAAATATGAACTTAATTGGATCCCGACTAATTTATACATCGATACTGCGTCGCCTACACATGCCTAGCCTTATATAGTTAGAAGATACAATGACTTGATAGATATAAATTAAGGGCAATTAGCGAAGGTTATAAATCGACGTTACATCGCTAGACCTGCTGTTCGCATCCCGGGGGCATCATCAATATATAATTTATAACTCTTCTTATTCATGCAGCTAATGGCCAATTCACTCAATATTTACAAAGTCAATATGAACGAATAGGTGTAGTTTGATACATGTGCATATTCTATTAAAAACTTTTTATAAGATAAGTTTAATCTATACGCTTTAATGTAAACAGTATAATGTATGTTTAATTCTTGGTGGTAGGGCTTTGTGCAAACTCGTCTTGGTAAGTACCACCCACTCATCAGATATTCAACCACAAAACAGCAGTACTTGGTATTGGATATAACATCTTAATTCCCAAGGTTATTCCACCACGCTGCTCCAATGCGGGTTGGTGGAATACACATGTGACAGAATTTCAGTGAAATTTAACACATGCAGGTTTCCTCACGATGTTTTCCTTCACCGTCAAGCACGAGATTAATTATAATCAAAAGGTCCTCCAGATCGATTTCTGCCACGACGGCCAATCTCAAGAGAGATTAGCCAACTGCGCAGGAGATATTATAGTGCACAAGTGTGTGCGCAAACACAAGTGCACTCTCTATTCCCTAGCTCTCATAATCCGATGGGACGGCAATCCGACACGACCGGAAAGAGTTCAGGCGCAGGACCAACGGCTTAACGTGCTTTCCTAGGCACGGGAGTGTACACACTTCCAACTTCCAGACTCCGGGCTGCTACTGAGAATTTTCTGACAGAAAAACCCAATAACAATTTATTGGCCAGACCTGGGAATTGAACCCAGGACCACCGCCTTATATCTGCCACTAGACCAACGAGGCAGTCAATATATATAATCATAAATTAAGCACATGAAATTCAGTGATGCTTGCCCGGATTTGAACCCACGATCATCGGTTAAGATTCACGCGTTCTTACCACTGGGCCATCTTGGCAGTCATAAATTATATATAAATATTAGGAAATTAAAAAATAATAAATTGGCGCAAACAGATCTCATATAATATGTCAAATTGTACAAACGCGACAAACTCTTTCGGGAGTACATGCTCGTATAGTTCGCAAAGTTGTTGCAAAGAAAGTTTTAAGTACAGAAACGAGCGATCAATCACCGACAATGGGACCGAGGTGCACCCTCGAGAAAAAAGTTGAACGGGTGTAGCTGATTTATTGACGTAGTTAGAATTATCGCCATTTGCAATTCTTGGTGGGTTTAGCAAACAAGTTACCGATAACGCTCGCAGCGATTACAACTTGTACTTCAAGTGGTACCTTTGTGATTCTTTATGTAAACCATTTTAGGAAAATAGGCATTTAAAATTAATTATTATTAAATTATGACTTTCCAGCAAAGTTAGGTTAGGTTATTCTTGGCCGAGCCTTTCTAAGAACATTTTCAACAGTTCCATGTGTTTTATAATGATCAATTGCATTAAAAACTTTCTTAACAGAACAATTTAAATGCTCAGCTATTCTTCTGTATGCCCACTTATGATCTATATGTAAATTATTTGCCTTGTTGACGCGTCACAACTTTTATTTTTGCCCATTTTGAACAAAATAAAATTCAGATTAAATTTTGCCATTGCAAATTGCATTGCCGCCAAAATAATAGAAAAAGCCAAGAAAGAAATGTTATTCTCCAATTTCAAAAAAAGAACGAGCTATGGATGCTTTTTTTAAATGTTTCTAATTAGGCGTCCAAGCGGCCAGTAACAGAAAATAAACTCCTACGTGTGTAAGACTCATTTTGTAATTAAAAGTAAGATATGTTTTATATTTTATGCATTTAATGAGTTTTTTATTTGAGTGGCTATATTATTGCATGATTATTAATTAATGAATGTGCATATTTTTTACGAACATATGTACGTTGAAGTTAGTCTTTCTTTATTCATAAGAAGTGTTTCTAATTATATGACCACCATTGTATATATATATATATATATATATATATATAGCACCGTAAAAAATCTATAGTTTTTTAGTGATTAATTATATTACCTATGCCTTAGATATGTACGTAAGTAAATTGTTATACTTTTGGTAGACTAGTATATATATAGCATTTTATAAAGACAAACCGGTACTTTAAAACACTCTGTACAATAATCTAATTATTTTTGTTATTATTTTTGTTAGTTTGCAATTTTTAGCCATTTCGAAGATTACCCCGGTCAAACAGACAGGGAGACAGACAATAATACAAAATATTATTGTTTTGGTATTAGCAACTTGCAAATAGCCATAGTACCTTAAAAAAGGCAGTTTGAAATCACAAACTGACACCTCAACTTTATTGATTTTGTTTTTATTCCCAAATTTAATCAATCTTGTGGTAAATTACAACGCCTTCATATAATCCAAGATTAGTTTCACGCTATCAAACCAAATTAAGGATATATAATCACTAGTCTTACGACCCTTAACCCTCAAACAGCGAGCAGTGGCAGTGAAGCCTTACATTAAGAGCAACGTTATTGGACCCTCGTATGGCCGCACGACGATTATCTTAAAGTTAACCCTGTCGTTACAAACCTTATTTGCGGTCACTCTGAGCAGTGAACGGTTTAGTTTAAGTTAAGAACACACTACACAAAGTAACACCATCATTTTATGCTTAATAACTAATGAATTATTCTTTATACTTGAAATGCTGTCATAATTAACTTCAAAATAATTTGATAGACCATATTTGCAATTAAGATGCGATAGCGTCATTTGTTATTTGGTTATGTCTGAAAATCAAAGTATACTTACTATCAGTGGCGTAACTATAAGGTGGCAGGGCTGGCAAAACGCCACGGGCCCCTGACCCGACGGAGCCCCGACCCGGTCCGATAGGCCCTGAGCTCAGAAGTGTCTTAACATTTTTATGATGTTTTTGTATTGTCATTTTCAATAACATTTTACGAATTTTTGCTTACTCGGATTGAGGGCCCCGTATCTTTGGTAGCTACGCCCTTAAGGGGCCCCATTCAATGGATTTGCCACGGGCCTCAGTTGGTATAGTTACGCCACTGCCTACTATAGGTATTGTAATAACTGTTAACTCTAATCTAAAGGCATTGTTATGGCAAATTAAGAAATTACAATATAAGTATTTACAAAAAATAACTAGTAGTTTTTAAAGTCAAGTGTATACTGCGCCGTATATAAGCTTAGTAGTGACCGGAGCGTCGCCGAGGTAGTTACACTGTCGTTCGAATGAGATGCGACGCCGATGGCCGTTTTGTGCCGCGCCATGCTATTTGGCCGATATTGAACCTCTACGTTCCGTACAAGATATCTATGATTATGTTTTCAAGGTATCGTCTTTGTTTTCTTCGCTAATAGATATTCAGTAAAGATAAGCACATAGAACTTAAAATAACAAGTAAGGGTTGTAATTATAGCGGATACTATAATAATAATAATTAATGTACTAACCGGATTTATTGTATATACGGTATGAAGAGTTTTTCTCATACTAATTACGCTTTAGGTGGTAGGTCTTCGTGCAAGCCCGTCTGGGTAGATACCCATACCACCCACTCAATATATATTCTACCGTCAAACAGCAGCACTTAGTATTGTTATGTCCCAATTGTAAAGATCCTTCAGCCAGTGAAACTTGATGCAAATAGACACACTATCTTAGTTCTCACGGATAGTGGACATTTTCGTTGCATGGAACGATTAATATTTCTTAGCGCGCTAATGTCTATGGACGACGGTGACCACTTATCATCAGATGGCCCATTTAGTCGTCTGCCTTGAAAGATTGAAAGAACTCAACTCAAATGTCTTACTTTTCTTATAGCTGAGCCTGCTAGAGATGACAAATAGTACCTACTAAATAGTAATATATTATAATGAACAGTAACACTAGGGCTTTGAATCCAATATTACATTGGATTCACGATTCATATTTTTTTTCATAAATTCTGCTAAGTGTGTTTATATTGAAATATGTCTATAGTGAATGGGATCATTTTTAACCTTGGTATAATTAATTGAATCAGGAAATTTATCATTCACCATAATCCATGCAAAAAGTTACATAAAACTAGATACAAATAGTAAAAGGAATTGACTGATAGATCAAATTAAGACTTGAATGTGCAAATTTTTAATAAAACAATAACAAGGGTAAAATAAACTTAAAATTGTTTCCGCGATTCTATTTCTTGAATATAATCTTCTCCTTGGGCGACTTCGCGATTTATTAAAGGAACGGCTTGATCCAAAAGATCGCGTTCATATTCACTCATAACAAAACTGCTGCAAGTTTCAATGATGCCGGACGGACCTACTTTGTTAGGACCTGAGAAAAACTTAGTGCCGAAATGCGGATTAGCTATATAGCAGTTTACTATCGAGTAACCTCCACATAAAGCCTCCAACAAATGTTCAGTGAATTCATTAATTGACCAAGCCATAGCGTGCGTAGCAGCATCGACACCTACTTTTAGATTTAAAACGTCATTCCCAGACTTTCTTACTAGACGCGTTAATGTTTCAGCTTGACTTTGTGTGACGGAGTAATGACTTGGTAATATATTGGAAAACAATGGCACAATTGTACTGTCGGAATGACCACCAATGACAGGCACATGTAAATTACGAGGATTTACCTTTAAAGCATTACCCAGTAAAGCTCTAGTCCTAGCTGCATCTATGTTGGTAATACCAAATAATTTATATTTATTGTAACTTCTGTAATTATTTAAGAGTCCACTAGCAAAAGAAATTATGGAATTTATAGGATTAGAGGAAATTGCAAAAAATGCGTCAGGGTTATGCTCAGGTAGGGTTCGGCAAATTTTTTGAACAGGTAGTGCATTATACGCTAACATTTGTTCACGTGTATATCCAAGTTTACGTGGTACTCTTGATACCATTAAAACAAGACGTGAATACCGAACAGCAGCTGGTAAAAAATTATCTCCTGAAAACGAAGTAACCGTAGGTCCGCCAGGTATTCGTGCTAATTCCAAACCGATGCCATGAACTGTATTGTCGTCATCGTATATTTGCAGTCTTCTTATAAGATGGTTTAGTTTCAGCAGCAGCGCTACATTTTTTCCTATCTCACTCGCAGCACCAATTACAGACACTTGGATATATTTATTCTGCACAACTTGTACGCATTTAAAACATTTTGAAAACGATGTGTGAGATAATTTGTGGCTAAACATGATAATTCTATATGTTATTATACATGTTACAATCCCGCAATTTAATTTATCACAATATCTGTTAGTAAAATCCAGTACGCTTTTGACATTAGATATATTTTTCAGAGTTTGTATCTACTGTCAGAAACCCCAACTACAATACAAAGATGATTCGTTCTTATTTTGTTTTTCAAATAGATATTCATTGTCAACTGCTTGCATAATTTAAATTCAGTACTTAAATTATTAATCAGCATCACATTGAAATTTAAGTTCAAATATGTACTCTATTTAAAATATAGCTGAAGAAGATATAAGACTAATGATTGAAATGAGAAGTAAACATATGATGTCTCTATCGTAGAAAATTTATATACTCTTTGCATACATCTACTTCGTTTTATCTATTTAAACATGTCAAGAACGTTTGTCAAATCTTAAATAAAATTTTACACTTAACGAGCGCAGATACGCACCGTAACAAAAGTAAAAAGCTGTAATAATTTAATATTAATTATATGACAAATAATGTTACTAGCAAAAAATTGTTTACATTTCTTTTCTAGAAAAGTTTTATGCAGAAATTACCAAGTGACAATAGTTGGAGGAGCGAGTGAAATTGGACAAACCACCGCTCTCTTATTAAGAAATCAGCGACCAATCACAAATCTAGTTATTCACGACAATGTTACACACACTCCCGGAGTCGTATTAGATTTATCACATATACCTGCAATTTCTGCAATCCAAGGTTACGTTGGAAATGATTCTTTAGACAACGCGTTACAACATGCTGATATTGTAATTACAACCGGGGCCATACAAAGTCCAGCCTTATCCGAGGAGGCTAGATTACAATTTAATGCTGAATTTATTAAGTCGTTTGCTACAAAAGTTGCTAAGCTATGTCCTATGCCTTTCATAGGCGTTGCGACAGAACCATTAAATGTGATAGTACCAATGGCCGCTGAAGTAATAAGTAACTACGGCGGTTATGATCCCAAAAAAATATTTGGAATCACTAGCGCTGATTTATTTACAGCACAGACTATGTATGCATCTATAAACAATATAAATCCTCAAGACTGTATCGTACCTGTCATAGGTGGGCATTCAAATGAAACAAGCATCCCCTTGCTGTCACAATCTAAGCCCACTTGTAATTTAAACGAGAAATATATCGAAGAATTTACAACCAAATTCCGCACTCAAGAAGATTCCGTTACTAATTTTAAAAAAGGGTGGTCGCCAACACTTTCTGTTGCATATGGTGTATCGATATTCGTTCAAGGAATATTAAACGCACTAGATGGTCGACCGACTCAAATGCATGCGTACGTTGAAAATAACGATTTTGGTACATCGTATTTTGCCGGTATTGTGTCAGTGGATCAGAACGGAGCTGGTGAAATGCATAGATATACCAATTTGTCAGATTTCGAATGTCATTTATTGGAACGTAGTGTTGAACAACTAAGAAAAGACGTTTCTAAAGGTAAAAAAATGTTGGAACTGGCATAATTTACACATTAAATTGGCCGATGCGATTCAGGATAATTATATAATATCGTCATCAACTAATTCTTATATACTATGCATTAATGACATCTTTACCAGGGAAAATGCACGCTATATCTTCAAGGAAAATGAAAATTAAAAGTATCAACTTACAAATATTTATTTACATACAAGTCATGTTTAACAAAATAGTGCTTATTACGAACGACGAAAACTTAATCATATCACAGAAACAATCAAATATGAATTCATTAATTCAAGTAACTAAATGCTAGAAAAATATTTTTATAACTAGCTACTAAACGAAACATTTATGGATATATTTCATAATACTCGCTTGTTATGTAGGAATCAATACTGAACACTTTTGAGTAGCCAATTACTTGAATTCGTTTATTCAGAAATCACATCAAATTATTATTACGCTAAAGCAACAAAGTTTTGTATTAGAATTTTTATTTAAAATAGTTCATCATAACGGGCTACCTCCATTCATCCTTTTATAATTATATTCATTTGGCATTCTGACTAAAATGTTGAAACTTACAAAATCTGAGTTCAATTATCCGCTACAGTCATCCGAGCTTATATTCAATTGATTGGTAATCCATAAAAACATTTAAATTACAGTAAAAACAAATAAAAATAATTATACATGACAACTAAAATTGTATACATCAGAGTTAATCATTGTAAACTAATCAATTAATTTTTATTAAAATTTAAATTCAATTCATTGTATAGCTCTAGCCACTAAAGAAAATATTTATAAATGATGAAACTTGTAATGGAAACAAAAATCGCTATGAAAATGATGTTAAGATCCTTGCCCTAACTTCATATGGGTAAGATTCATAGTTAGCCTTCCATTCCCTCAATTAAAATTAAAATTTCCAACAATCCTTTCTAAGCTCAGTTGTTTTGTCACGACAATCGATTTTAAAAGTAGAAATGAAAAACATGATCTGTATTAATTATTACAATTTCCAGTAAATAAAAGAGAATTAACACGAAGAATTACAACACAATATAGTTAATTTCGAGTAAATAAATATGGCAATTGGTTAATATTAGCATCCCTTTTTTTGTAACCTGACATATGACTACAAACACTGTGAATAGTGTGCAAGTGAGCTTGGCCGCCATTTATTAATCTTTTCTTGGCTTAGAAATTGATAAAAAAAAAAACTATTTAAACATTTATAATTTCTCGAAATTACAATCATCATGATATGTATTTTGTAAAGATTTTATTTGATGTAATGATGTTACATAAAATTTTTTTGTTAAATCGGTGTAGCCGTTTCTGGGTTTAATTTATAATTTTTAAAGAATATATAATGACTAATTAAATTATTATGCTTTTGTACTAAAACAATGAATCCATTGTTGTTTGATAGGAATTATTTATTCTCATTTCTTGATAACAGCTTTTGTTACACCAACGATTATTACAATGTGTAATACAACAATAATAATCTTTTCAAACCAACCAATCAATATTTAGACAACAAATTGGCATTTTTTTATTTAACTATCACTAGCAACATCTATTTATTTTTTTATTTTGTATAAAATTAACTACTAATTTAAACCATTCTATGTACAAATTATACATCATCATCATGTATACATACCTCTAAAATTAGATATTTTTACCTGAAACAGAAATAAATATTTTAAGTTATATTTAGATCCTTAAATACTGCGCTATTAATTTAGAAAATGTTAGTTTTTGTTACAAAATAATATTTTGTAACTAGTATAATATCGCTCTCTCACATTCGCACTAACACGCGAATCCATATGTGTAGGGCGACATTTGCAAGTGATTTTTCTTTAAGGATGTTTTGCAATTCAAAAACATAATGGTCGTTATTAAAGCAACGATAATTTGATGAATTAAAATAGAAGAAATTCTCTAATAGTACAGGAGCACTTAAAAAAGTAAACGATTCCCACACCATTGATTCAAGTAAGGATATTGTGTACCAATCAGCATGGTTTCTTTTCGAGGCAGTGCACAGTTGCTCGGGTCCAGTGTATAAATACTCTAAAGAAATGTAGGAGCAAGCGCAAATGGGTTCCCATATTGAGTAGAAATGTGTGCGCATTTGAGTGACCAGGGTAGTTATTGTGACTCACCATTTCATTCTTCATTACTTTTACTAACTTCACTGCCGGACTCGCTGACCGACGTGGAACGGATACTGATGGACGTTTCTTTGAATTGACTGATAAAGTCCAATAGTTTCTGGAGATTTCTCTGAGTTTTTATTTGGTCCGCTAACAGCTGACGTTTCTCTGCATTATGTTCATCCAAATTTTCTTTTAAGGTCGCCGCTCGCGCTTCCAATTTCCGCAGTTCCACGCACAGTTTTATGTTTTTTTCTTGCAAGCATTTCCTTTCGGCAAGTTTATCTAATAATGGGAAACAATCTTATCTTTAAAATACGAACGGAAAAAATACGTTTATAGTAGTACCAGTACCAGCTGCACACATAACAACAAGAAAGTAATTTAGCTAGGGACACGCGAGTGCGATGCGGCCTTTATCGATATCCTTTTGAGTCGATCAACTTATCTGTTATTTTATTCGAAGCAGATACATGCAAGACGCTCCCACTTCTTTCAAATATTTCTTTTTTGTTTCCATCAATTAGAGTTTTTTATTTGAATGTCGAGTTAGCCTACAATTGATAAACATTTTGTTGCAATTGCTAATTAATAAAAAACATAAAATTCGAGATCACGTACTAAGATCGTAGCGATATATAGCATGCATAGCAAAGTACTGCAGTGGCGTCCTCGTACCCGAGTAGAGGTGCACGGCGGCGGGGTCGCGCGCGGCGCCCACGGCCGGCTCGGGCAGCGCGCGCCCGCAGCCCGCGCAGCGCCCGCCCGCGCCGCAGCCCGTGTGCTGCCACTGCGCGCACCACGCGCACCACACCAGCAGCGACGGCACGTCTGCACACCGCCACCACCACGCCGCACGTCAGTAACGCTCTCATACACTACCATCGGCACTAGCCACGGATCGCATCGATGTCTAACCGTGCGAAGAATTTCACTCGTTTGGTTTGGAGAATTTCACATTATCTATTGTGTAGGATTGGGAATGATTTTTGTATATTTCGGTCATGTACTGTTACGTATTACATATTTTATGATAATGCGGTACGTAACCGACTCCGATCCGTGGGTGTCTTTGGATGCGGATGAATCAGTGGATATCCTCCCGAATACGTGACGGTAGTCGTCAGCCGCCAGTTTCACGTCCACGAGTACGAAGTCGTGCGATAGCTAAATATTATTTGTTTATCCAAATTTTTAAATAAATGACACGTTTAAGCATAATTTCATCATTATATAAATAAACGCTAAACGTATAAATAACACACTTGCAACCGACGTGTGACACAATGTGATTATAAAAATCAGAATTAAATACAGCTACTAAACAAAAAGTAATAAGAATGCCAACAGCACTCACAATTGAATTGCAATCGCAATCGAAATCTCAAGAATATCATTTTTCTGAGCCTAATCGTATCATAAACGTTGGCACTTCCCCGCGGGGCGCCCCGCGTTCGCCTTGTGCGCTCAGTAGCGATAGCATCTTTGTTACCGTAACGTCAGTGTTACGTCATATACTGTATATTTTCATGAGGAAGGGTTTGAAATGTGAGGGAGTCAGTGTAATTACAGGCACAAGAGACATAACATCTTAGTTCCCAAAATTGGTGGCGTATTGGCGATGTAAGCGATGGTTAACATTTCTTACAATGCCAATGTCTATGGGCGTTGGTGACCATTTACCATGGGCCACCTATACCCATTTGCTCGTCCACTTACGTATTCTATAAAATAAATATATACAATATATAAATACAGAACGTCTGTCTGATGGACTAGTATCATACACATTGGAATGTTAGTATGTTAAGTAAAAATATAAATACCATTTCTTCCACATCCATGACAAACTTTCTTTGTAGGTGAATACACTGGCTCTACGGACAGCCCCGCCGGTAAGGAAGCGACCCAATCCGGTTTGTTGTTGCCCCAACCTGGCCAACATAGAAAAAATATTATTATTTCTTATCAATTTGTTTTAGTTAACTAAAATAAGTTAATTTACTGTAAATAATTATATTATTACATACCTCCTTTATTTTCTGACGACGACCCCGAAGGAGAACCTTCTCGTGAACATTTATTTTGACTCTGTAAATAGTAGACGGAAATATTAAAAAAAAATATATCAAATATGTTTCTTTTATCTCTCAATAGTTATCAAATACATAATATATAGGGTTTTCCATTAAGGGCGCTTGATCGTGCAGAACTTCCATCGTAGCGTGTGCTGTGTGGCACGTAGCGCCGTCCTGTTGAAACCACATGTTGTCCAGATTTCAGGCCAAAAGAAGTTGGTTATCATCGACCGGTATCGCTCACCATTGACGGTGACGGCCACACCATTATCGTTTTCGAAAAAATCCGGACCAATCACGCCTCCGGCCCAAAATCCGCACCAAACAGTCACTTTCTGCGGGTGCATTGCCACTTGGTGAACCTCGTGTGGATTGGTCTCGTCCCAAATACGGCAATTTTGCTTGTTGACATAGCCATTCATCCAAAAATGCGCCTCGTCGCTGAAGATGATTTTTTTGCCAAAATCGGCGTCAACTTCCAACTGCTCTAATGCCCAGTCAGCGAACACACGGCGCTGTCTATGGTCATTAACCTTGAGCTCTTGGGTCAGCTGGATCTTGTACGGGTGCAGGCTCAAGTCACAACGCAAAATTCGCCAAGTTGTCGTCTGCGAAAGGCCGAGTTCCTGTGCGCGACGCGGAATTGACTGCCGCGGGTTTTCGAGGACACTGTCGCGCACAGCGGCGATATTCTCGGCAGATCTCGCGTTACGTTGACGCACGGGAACCGGCTGATTGTTAACTGACCCGGTTGACTCGAATTTGTCCACCAATCGACGGATAGTCGACTCGGCAGGACGATCATCGCGACCGTAAAACGGGCGAAGTGCGCGGAACGTTGCTCGAACTGAAGACCCATTTTCATAAAACAATTTTATGATTTGCACGTGCTGCTCGACACTGTAACCTGCCATGGTGGTTTGGGAGGACGGAATGAATATAACACACTGCATTTGACAGCTGTCACTCAAACAACATGGCCGCAATCAGCTGTCAAAGTTCAAGCGTCCCTATTGGAAAACCCTATAGTAGAAATTTTTTTTTTTTTTTTTTTTATCAAATATGTTTCTTTTATCTCTCAATAGTTATCAAATATATAATATTAAAACGAAAACGTAAGACATCGATGTTACCTGCTGCTTTCGTAGCTTCGCAGAACGTGTTTGAGGCGGATCGCTGTGCGACTGCAAATATGGATATTGGTTGTACTTTTTCCGTTTCTAGAAATAAAAGACACAATTACATAAATAATTCAAGCAAATACGCCAGGCACGGACGATAAAGTTCCGTATCACTCACTTCAGAGCTGAGATGGCCTAGTGGTTAGCACGCGTGAAGTCGTTCAAACACATCGTGAGTTCAAACCCGGACGAGCACCACTGTATTTTCATGCGCTTAATTTGTGTTTATAATTCATCTCGTGCTTGACGGTCAAGGAAAACATCGTGAGGAAACCTGCATGTATCTAATTTCACTGAAAATCTGCCACACGTGTATTCCACCAATTGGAACAGCGTGGTGGAATAGGTTCCAAACCTCCTCAAAAAATGATAGGAGGCCTTAGCCCAGCAGTGGGACATTAACAGGCTGTTACATGAACATCAATCAGTTCAATATTATAAAACAAAGTTCCGCGCCTCTGTATGTACGACCGCGATAAACTCGAAAACAATTAAACGAATTTTCATTCGGTTTTCACCGATGGACGGAGTGATGTATTAGTAAGGTTTAGTTGTAAAATTTATAATGTTTTTTTTTTTTTGTAAATAGGCTAAAATATGACGATTGTTGGGGATTATGAAAAAACAAGTCATTTTAATCAATATTTTACTATATAAACGTTTTATTTAGACCTCTCGATAGCTTTGTGCGGGCTCGTCTGAGTAGGTCCACTCATGAGATATTCTACCGCCAACAGCAGTACTGTGTTCCGGTTTGAAGGGTGAGCGAACCAGTGTAATTACAGGCACAAGGGACATAACATCTTAGTTCCCAAAGTTGGTGGCGCATTGGCGATGTAAGTGATGGTTAACATTTCTTACAATGCCATTGTTTATTTTATGTTGGTGACCACTTACCATGAGGTGGCCCATATGCTCGTCCGCCTACCTATCCTATAAAAAAAAGTCTGATTTGGCTGTAACTTACCGGCATCATATCGTAACTGCCAAAGAGAAATTCATTCTTGTCATTCGAGGATCGTTTGCGACGTTCATTTCTCGTTCTCTCTATTATATCTTTTTGCTGTAGCGTAACCAAGCCAATGAGTCTGAAAAAATATTGATAACATTATAGCAGCAGTCATCGTGACTAATTTTATATGTATAGTCTACTCTAATCAAAGAAGGAGTAGATATAAAAAAATCCTTAGGTTTACATATTCCAAGCGATTTACATTAGCCACTACGAACATTTATTGATAAATATATCTTATTAGTAATACATAAACACTATTTCACATATGTACTCTTATCTATTTTAATTTTACTTCCATAATTTTGAATTTCACCAACATTCAAAACGCCATATTTTTTTTTTTTTTGGTTGGACTAGGCTATTTATTTATCTTCGTCGGAGCGTCACGGTAGCATGCGCAAGCGATCCCGTGGCGCTCCCGTTAAGACGGGAAGGGTACCGCTGGATTTTTAGTGGGTATTCCGATGACCGGGGCACACTCGGTGCCTTGGACATATGGCGAGTCCCACATACCCCCCCCCCACTGTTCCCGTGGGGGGAAACGCGTCATGCGTTTTCCCAGCGTCAAAAAAAAAAAAAAAAAAGGCTATTTATTTATCGCCTGTACACCGGCGCGGCACGCTCGATGGCACTCTACGGAGCGCCGATATGGGCGGACGCTCTGTGCTCGAAACGTGGCCTCGCTGCGACGGGCCATGGCGCTCAGGGCGGCTCGAGCGTACCGCACGGTGTCCTTCTCGGCAGCCACCTTGCTGTCCGAGAAGATTGAGAGATTGAGCGCCCCGGGAGCTAGCCGGGAACTGGTTGCGGCCATTCGGTCAGTATTGAAGGAGTGGGTCGAGCGCAAGCGCGGCCTACCCACACAGCTTTTGACCGGCCACGGCTGCTTTGGCAGGTACCTGTGTGAGGTGGTGGGTAGGGAACCCTCGCCGGTGTGCCACCATCGTGGCGGACGAGCCGTGGATACGGCCGAACACACACGGCTGTAGGAGGAGACCTATCGCTTCCGGCCCTCATCATCAAAATGGCCGAAAGTGAGGAGGCTTGGGCGGCATGCTGCGAGTTCAGCGAACACGTAATGTCCGCGAAGAAACAAGCAGAACGACACGAACTCCCTCCCGCTGCGCCGAAGGCGGCCTGGTCGGCGGCGACGTGCGTTCGCAGGTCGAGCGCTGTCGCACTGACATGGCCTGAAGAGTGGTTGGCGGCGGAGCCAGTTAACTGATCCGCCGCGGGGCGTCAAGCCCAGACGCCCGGCCTCCAGTGGCGGACTCGGGGGAGTCCGTCACAGTACAGACGGAGGCGGAGTAGGAAGGCGCGCCCTAACATCCTGGCGCGCCTTTGGGGCGGGTCGCCTTTCGAGCGACTGCCGCTGGCGGGGCCACGGTAGTGAGCCATGAGTGTTCCCGTAGCCCTGCCGCCTTGCGGCGAGGCAGAAATCCGAGGTTTTAGTGGGTAGGACGGGGCCTTCTGCCCCAGGATTCCCACATACCCGTCCCGGTCCCCCGGACCGAGCGGAATGCGTAAATGCATTTCCTCCTCGTAAAAAAAAAAGGCTATTTAATTATGACGAAATTTCAATGCATTAATCCAATTACACAAGAAGATATTACAATTCAGGCAATGGGCACCGGCAGGATTACTTTTAAAGAGTGCATCTGCTTCTTAAGATTAAACTATTTACTAATAAAATATAGTACATACACAAAATAGTGCATTAGTGCACAATAGTGCATATTACGATATGACGTATTAAAACGTGAAATTGGTTAAAAATTGGAAACTTGAGTCCAAGCTATCTGTTCTTGCACACTTTTAACAGCTAAGGCAACAAAGAGGACACTAAATTTAAACAACTTCATAGACACCTTAAGTTTTTATTTAAAAATTTAAGGTGTCTATGAAGTTTTAAATTCAATGGCTTTGATAATAAAAATATTTT
The DNA here is from genome assembly GCA_905220585.2 of Nymphalis polychloros. Taxonomy (NCBI): domain Eukaryota; kingdom Metazoa; phylum Arthropoda; class Insecta; order Lepidoptera; family Nymphalidae; genus Nymphalis; species Nymphalis polychloros. The sequence goes on along the minus strand of HG992245.1, from coordinate 6,157,679 downwards.
TTGTCCTCGTTTAAAGTTTAGTTACATATAAAAACTTATTTAATTTTTGTAGTCAAGTTGGGTTTTCACTAAGGCAGTCCCCCCAGGGGAAGGACCGGGCGGCACTTTGCCGGGGGCGGCATATAACAGGTGACGGTTAGAGAAAAAAAAATTAAAATATTTAAAAACAAAAATTAAGTAAAAAAAAAAGTGAATTTCTTTCAGTTTTTTTCATCGTTATCATATATCTTTAATCTTTTTTTTTTAATGTTATTCCTATGCCAAAAAATGTTAATTTCACTTTTTAGGTTAGTGTTATTCAATATTCAATAAAAAGGGTACTTACCCTTTTTATGCCCCGTATTTTTTATTATAAATTGCAAAAATAAGAGGGCGGCAAATTTGGAATCCACACTGGGTGCTAGTGACCTATGCTACGCCGCTGCACTAAGGTTGGTTTAATTTGGGGTAAATTTGACACGAGTGAAAAGAATAGGTGCAGGACCAAGAGCTTAAGATGTACTTATCAACACAGGAGACTAACACTGTCTAATCCGAATTCGAACCAGGGTTCAAACCTGGGATACTTCATAAAAAGCATATAAGGTTTATGTTTATATAGAATGTATTGCATCAAATTAACCATTTCATAAAAAAGGCAAAGTGACTACAAATAATAAGAGTCCTCTTAATCAGTAACTATGAATAAATTTCAGCATTCTAGAAAGAGACAAATACAATATAGTTTGTCTCACAATTTTCCAGCTGTATCTATTACTTGATAGATGTTCAATTCATTTCCTCAACTATATATGTAGTCTACATAGCATTTTTACTATTTGTGTAGTTCTTACTAAAAATAAAAAATAAAAGTATTTTCTTTATCTAGAGCACTAATAAGAAATATATATTATTTCACCTCATAAAAACCTCCTTAGGTACAGGTTCTCCAGGTTCGGGGAGAGGTGGTGGAGAAGGTGTTGGAGAAATATCCATTCCCAGTGAAGAGTCGGAATCTGATTGATTTTCCTGAGACTCATCATGATCTTTCTGAATTTTACCTCCACTGAAACATATAAACACTAAATTAAAAGAAATTATATTTATTCATTATGTAAAAAAATGTGTTTCCCTTATTAAAGCCAGTTTCAGTTTAATATTACCAAACAAATAAAATTCAGCTTAAAAGATAAATTTACTCTAAACAATATTTGTAATAACATCATTGTATAAAAGGAATAAAAAGATATGTTGTACAATTGATTAAGTTAAAAAAATACATAGGTACTATTTACATGCCCTCAGTACCCCTTACCAGTACCTTGTTTTTGTTCATATTCTAGCCATATCATATTCATGCATGGCTTTATTTTTGTCTTGGCACTTAAATTAAGGATACTGGCGTATCATCAATGTGTGATAGATAGCAAGTGAGTTATATCTGGTATTTTTTTAACAAAAAAATTGAAAGAATCATTGCAAAGTTTCTCAAATATTACCTAGTATAATTTACTATTTTACCCATAAATTTTCTTTATGTAATATAACTCAGGAAGTATATATATCATAGTACAGTATGAATTTATACTTACATAAAAGACTCCTTTACTTTATTTAATGCAATTGCAAAATTACTTCTGCTATCTTGTACTATATTTTGCAGCTGTGCTACATTTTTTGAATAAACATCCTTCTCACTAATATCAATGTTATTTGTGTTCTCCTTTTCACAGTATTTGTTTTCATTGTCTGAATCAGAAACATCATTATTAATGTTTTCTGTTTTAATCTGGATTTCATTTAAAACTGATGGTTTTAAGAGAGATACAGTGCGGTTTCTGCTCCGATATTGAAATTGATGATCTCTTAGTTGTTGAGCGACATATCTATTGTCATTTTCTATGCTAACTTGTTTATTTCTAGCCCTTAGACGCTGTTGATATAATTCTAATTCCCTGCGAAGTCTATCCACTACTAATTTCTAAAAAATAAACACCACTTGTTATTTTAAAAATTGCACACAATTAGGCCTAAGTGAAACATTTACAATATAATATAAATGAAATGTTATTTTGTACTATAAACTGAATAAAAAAAGTACTTACTTGAGCTTGACTTATAGATATTATTTCTTTCTCGGCTTCACTCACTTTATTTTTTAAATTGGCATTCTAAAACAAATAATAAAATGAAAACCATAAATACGAACAAATATTTAATATAAAAATGATGTTCTTACATTTTCGTCTTCCTGCAAACGCGCGACCCATATCTGAAAATTAGTGACAGTTTAAATTATAACTTGATTACTGTAAATCTTCGTTTGTGTTATCAAAACAAAAAGCAAATTGAAATAAATTATAAATTACCTGATGAATGCGAATTGCGTTTTTTAAATCGGTCTGTGTTTTACGAATGTCTTCTTTTATTTCATTAGAAACTTCCATTATAACAATTAAAAGGAACTTTAACAATTGTTTCAACTATTTTTAAAAGTACAAATCACGAAGAAAAACTAGAAAAGTATTTGTCATTTGTAGTTTAAACAATTTTCCGCACACTATTTAATAAAATTCAAAAACCGATAAATTTCAACATACAAAACAATATTATTTAGTTATACAATTAAATATTTACGTATTATCTTTCCAAAGTTTAAGCCATAACTAAAATAAATATCTTCAAGGTCCTTTTCTTGGTTTAGTTCATTTTTCTGTTACATATCATAAAAGTAGAAAGAAAATATACCTATGGTACGTATACGCTACAACGAGTAACAAAGATTTATTTTATGAACTACTGTAGAATGTAGATAAACATAATTATACGAAATACAAAAGTTATATCTATATCTAATATTATTATATACAATATAGTATATACATTGCTATGAGTAGTGCTATGTAGTTATATACTTAACTTTTTTTATTTTGTAACTCAAGGAGTCATCTGTTAAGCCTAATAAATTATATTTTTTATTAAGTTTTAAAAATTAACTAAGGATGATAGTATGAAATAAGTTTTAAGTCAAGGAAACCTGAAGTTCTAGAGAAGTTTATTATAAATTAAATGTATATCTAAATATTGTGTTTTTTGTTTTGTTTTACATTTTTTAATGTCATTCATATTTTAATGTTTATTAGATTCTGATTAAAAATGCATAAAGTTTTATTTTATTTATCTTCTTTCTTTGGCTTTATAGTTTTCTAAACTAGACTCTGAGGCAGTCGGCACTCGGCAGTGAAAAAAATCAATATATTTCATCTTTGTCATGAGACTTTTATCATAATCTGTGTTCGGTTCGATATTGCATTTTTGGTAAAGTTTTAATAAATGGCATTTCAATTTTTAACTTTCAATTTCAAGTCAATTTCTTCTTTCAATTAGGTACGAATCACAATACGGATTATTTTTATTAAATAACAATTGCTTACTAATCTTGTTAAAGTATGTTAGTTGGAATTGTGTCTACGGTTTTACTCTCAGTATATGACTATATGCCCCACTAATACTGCATAACCTTATTATTTAGCCGAAAGAAGAAATATTGAATAAGTAATTTTTCTACAATTTTATTTCGTTACATTCGTTTTGTAGATAAGAGTGCCGGTAACCTTGAAAAATGTCGGTGAAAAGACAGGCAACAACAGAGTTAAATCATGAAAATTGGGATCAAGATGATCCTGCCGAACAAGAAGAGGAAACAGGTGGTTTTAAAATGGCTTCTAAAGAAGTTCTTGAAAAGCGTGTAATACGGACTGCTAAACGACGTTCACAAGCCACTGGCGACGAGGTAATATTACTATTTATATTGTATTTCCACTGTGGCAAAGCAAATGTGACTTTAGTAGTTTTAAATATACACATATATTGATCATAATGTCATAAATAATAATAGTTAACAATTGTGTTAGTTTATTCATGAGATTTCTTTAAATTTACAGGCTAAAAGAAGTGTGTTTAGTGGATTTAGTGGTTTTAATAAAACACAACCAACATCATTTGATTTCCTTGCCAAATTAACTAATGGAAATAATGCTACAAATGTATCACCACCAAAGTCAGAGAATTTAGCAACATCTAGCACTTTCAATGCTACATTAACCGGGGCTACAACAACAAGTTCTCTGAGTAGTGGAATAGGCAGTATGACAAGAACATCAACACCTTTAGCAAAATCAGCTTTTGGAAAACCAATGAATGAATCATCTTTATTTGGAGCGCCAACAACCAATTCAGGATTTGGGCAGTCAATGTTTACCACATCCAAACCTAGTACCGCAGCAAACGAGAGCCCATTCAAAATGCAATCTACACAAAGTGCAACATTCAATACAACAGCCACAAAATTGAATACTGAAAAACCAGCTGCACAGTTGTCTTCAAACATATTTGGATCATCAACTACAAGTGCTAATAATGCAAAATCACTTTTTTCTTCCACAAATACTAATTCAACACCATTTAAAGCACAACCAGTTTCAAATTCACAACCCAGTGAAGAAAATAAATCAACAAATAAGTCTGATAGCCAAGAAGATAAAAAGTTGGTATATTACAGTAAATTAAAATGTCTAAATGAAAGTGTATCAGCTTGGATCAAAAAACATGTTGAAGAAGGTCCTTTATGTATTTTAACACCTATCTTTAAAGATTATGAGAAACACTTAAAAGATATTCAAGGTGAATATGAAAAAAGCAAAACAGAAAACACTACTGATGAACGAAATAATGAAGATAAGAAAACTACTTCACCATGGGCTAGTAACACAAGTTCCTCAGTATTTCCCACATCAAATATGTTTTCAAATAATATGAGTAATAAAACATCACCAGAAAAAACATCAAATTTAACAACGGGCATAAACACTCCCCCCACCAATGTATTGACAAATAACTTTTCAACTACAAGTCCACCGAGCAGTGGATTTTCATTTGGAATAAAAACACCATCAAAAAATACATCACCATTTGCTCTTAATACAGCTACCACCACAGCTAATGCTAATGGAAGTACTCCTTTCTCATTTGGAATTGGAAAACCTTTCAGCTTTAACTCGAATATTCAGAAAAATGAAGAACCAGCTAAAGAAGCTGAAGAAAATGAAGATGAACCACCAAAAGTCGAATATACACCTATTGTAGAAGAAAATTGTGTGTATGATAAAAAATGCAAAGTATTTGTAAAGAAAGATGGAACTTTTGTAGACAAAGGTGTTGGCACACTCTATGTTAAAAAAATAGAAGAGAGTGGTAAACATCAGTTACTAGTACGGGCCAATACATCTTTAGGAAATGTACTACTGAATTTGATATTAGGCTCCTCCATACCTACTCAGCGTATGGGTAAAAACAATGTAATGATGGTTTGTATTCCTACTCCAGATACAAAACCCCCACCAACATCTATTCTTATAAGAGTTAAAACATCTGAAGAAGCAGATGAACTATTGGAAACATTAAATAAATATAAATCCTAAATTTTCTTCTAACTGATGCTGTATATTGTTTTTGAAAATAAATTGGTAAGATATTATATTTTGTAATTGATATTAAATGTGCAATTCGCATATCAGTTTTAAGCAATAAAATGTTTTAGTTCACATTCCTTTTAAATAATTATTAGCATAATAATTATAATTATCTTGTAGGTGGAAATATGTGTGTAATTATGTATACCTACTGTTTTATTTTACCTCTGCCCTCTAAAGTTAACTAAGATTTTTTAAATATATTACATCATAATATGTATTATATTTAGAAGAAATGTAGCCAATATTTAGTACTATCATTATCACTTGACCATTAGGAAATAAGACTTCTTAATTTGTAATTCCCTAATTAAAATAAATATAATCAAGACCAATAATGGCTCCTAAAGTAGCAGAAATTTTAACTATTCATTAGTTTAGCTATTTATCTTTCTGAAATTTGGAATAAATAATACTGCATTTTTGAATTGAATGAAGTAAAACCTCTTTGGACTTACAACAAAATTACATATTCAATGTAAAATTAAGAAATAAAAGTTATGAATGTAATTCTATTTTATTTTCCTACAAAATCATTAGTATATCCTTCGAAAGAACAATAGCAAATGTTCAGTCGCAAAATGGTAATGTAAGGCATTTTATATAAACAATAAAAGAATGTAATACTTTCTTATGTTACACAAGCATAATTTTATTGAGAATAAATTATATTTCACATCTATACGTTAAATATATTAAAATGAAGAAAATTTAACAAAAACTATAAATATTACATACATAATTGTATTTATCTCAATTTTATTTAACATTAAGCACATGTCTATAAATTCATAAAGCAATAACAAGTTATAATTGATATTTTTAATCTTAGCCACATAAGTAGTTTTATGTGCCTGCCATATAACTACTTGATATCATTTGACCTAGTCCCATCTGAATTCTTTGCATGTGAAGTTCTACATTATTTTGAAACAGTCTTTGATACTGAGGCTCTAGTTTCATTTTAATTTGGTCCATAGTTCCTTGCAGGACACTTAATTCATAAGCATTTTGATCAGAATCTGAGAGACTTTTAACCTGTAGCATTAAAGCCGTAAGGTCTGTTACAAGATCTATGACATTTGATTCTTTAATAGAACCATTGTTATTTTTTTCTACAAGAACAGCTGCTTCTTCTCTGCATTTTTCCCTAAGATGTGAAGGAGCCAACATTGCAGCTAAACTTGGCCCAGGTGCAATTTGCTGACAGTACATTTGGATTTCATTTATATATTCTTGCAAATCCATATTCATTCTTTCAAGATCAATAACAGTCGCTGCATATTTTCTTTCAAAATCTTCAGGCATTCTTTGACCAAATGACTTTCTCTTCTCTGCCTCGCAGTTATATTCTTTTAATCTATTTATTTTACCTTTTTTAGCTTGCAATATCTTATTTAATTTAACTATTAATTCCAATAACGGAAATGGATAACTACCTATTTTGGAATCAAGATGTTTTGACAAATCATTACACCCAATCATAGGATCACTTTGGCTATTATTCTTGTTTGGTGCAGAGGGCTGGTAGAGATTAAATATTTCTTGCATTACATATCGTGGTCTAAATTTTTGAGTTATACTAGACAAACATATAGTGTCTGGTGGTTCATTTGACAAAACTTCATAATCTGGAACAGAATGTGTTCCCAGTTTTGGCCTCTCAAAAGTAATTCTATATGTATTATTTGATGTATCAACTGCATCAATACAACCTGTAAACAAACCATCTTGAGGCTTGCGCAACCTTGCTGTGACTTTAGTTCCTACAACTAACTGCATAGGTATTTCATTAGGCAAATCTTTAACGCAGATATCAGCAGTTTTTCGTTGTTGAATATATCTAATCAATTTTCTTTTTCTTTCAAGTTCTTTACGTTCTTCAGCAAAAAATGCTTGAGAGCATCGTCTAGGCTTACCCATCATTCTTCGTATTTTTGCCCACTGAACTTGTGTCAATTTTTTGTTTGTTAACTGAGGAAATGATTCTTTAAGACAAATCATAAAATCATTTTCACCATCAAAGAGAGCCTTGTCAATGTTACTGTAAAAATATTCAAAACAAACCCACTTATGAGCTTTTGGCAATTTCAATAAATTTCTAAGCCTCATACCTATTCGCTGGCCACTCTTGCGATCTGGTGAGTGATTACTAACTTTATCTTCATATTTTTCAACAGTCTTTGGTGTTTTTATTGGGGATTTTTGTTTTTTACCACTAGATTGCTTGTTAGGAGTTTTTGCTAATATCTTCGGAGTTCTTTTTGGAGATTGCCTTGGTGGTGAAGTATTAACGAAGTCATCAACGAATATAAATCTATTTTTTTTCCGAATACGGGCAGGCATTCCTCTAGCATTTAATTTCTGAACTGGTTCACTTGGTGCTGGTTTTGGCGGCAATTTAGTACCAACTCTGTGAAGTCCCAGGGCAGCAGGTCCAAACGCAGGAGGTTCTTCGTCTTCATCGGGCAAATCAGTCTCCATTGGTTCATCTTTAATTCTATATTGAAACTTGCTTGAATTTTTTTCATCGTTATGATTGTCTAGAGGCAAAACAATAAAATTATTTAATAACGCTAATAGCAAAATTGACAATTTTATTCTCTAAGTATATTATCTAACTAAAAGTCAAGTGACGAACAAGTATTCACTATCAAATCGAAAATAAATATTAAAAATAAAGTGACAATACGTCTACAAATTTGAATTTTTTCAAATTTTGAACCTTTGCTGTAGATCATACATTCCAAAGTAGACGACTATAGGTGGCTTAAAAAAGATCATAGTTCGATTTTTTTTCAAAGAATTCAAATTAGGTATGGGGCACCAAGAAAAATTAAACAATTATAGTATTAAAAAACATAAACAAACTTACTTTCCCATTTATCCGCCATGTTGATGTCGTAAATTTGATTCAATTTGAAGATTGAGAGCGCCAACTTTATCAATTGACAACGTAGGTCTTTACATTATGGTACACACATAATTTGATTACATTTAAAAATGTACTTAATATTTTGTAATTTTACTTGTTAAATTCTGGCTAAGCTATTTAAGAAAACTTTATCTGCTCAGGCTATTTTCTTTGAGTATCCAGAAAATTAATTTAAATATAATAAAATCGACTCATTTTTTTTGTTTAATATCAAATTTGTTCACTTGTGCAGATGTTTTCTGATTCTAATACTTTAGAATTTTAAAATAATGAAAGAATTGCTAATTTAAATTACAAATGCAAAAAATTATTAACTAAAATTTTGTAAATAATATGATAGCTATAAAATTATAACTGTTTAATCAAAAGTAAAAACTGTGAAAGTATCATATTATATTATCTTTTATTAAAATTTGGTTTATCTGAAATACTGTACTATACTTTTATATATAAAAATTAATATAATATATATCATTGAAATAATATCGTTTTGATACATTCTAAAAAGTATTTATTCTTGATTTGTTAAATGTATAGAATATGTTAAAATAATACTTTTAATATGTGATATCATTTTTTTACTATAATTTAGTTTTTTAATATACATGTATGTAATATTACCTAACGTAAGTGTCGTTTAAGCAATATATACTTTTATCGTAAATAACTGCCTCGTTGGTCTAGTGGCTAGATATAAGGCCACAGACCCGGTGGTCCTGGGTTCAATTTCCAGGTCGGGCCAATAAATTGTTATTGGGTTTTTCTGTCAGAAAATTCTTAGTAGCAGCCCGGAGTCTGGAAGTTGGAAGTGTGTACACTCCCGTGCCTCGGTAAGCACGTTAAGCCGTTGGCCCTCCGCCTGAACTCTTTCCGGTCGTGTCGGATTGCCGTCCCATCGGATTATGAGAGCTAGGGAAAAGAGAGTGTTTGCGCACACACTTGTGCACTATAATATCTCCTGCGCAGTTGGCTAATCTCTCTTGAGATTGGCCGCCGTGGCCGAAATCGGCCTTATCGTAAATAAATATTAATTTAAAAATTTGATGATACTCACAGTGATTATTGCTTAGTATAGTGTATAGTGATACCAGAGCTTAGTTTTAAAAATTAAAATGTTAGCTCTTTTATTTTAAAAATAGTTTGATTAACGACTGACGATTGGTAGCATTATGTTATTCGTCAAATGTCAATACTCCACGGTCGTATCATCACGGTCGTATATTATGACCGTGGTATCGACCATGCAATACTCAATTGTTGACTTCTAGACTGTAGACATTGTAAATGTCAATGTCATTAGTAACGTTTGAATACAAATTACTTATTACACAAACATTGAAGCGGTTGGATAAAACTTTCATTTTATACAAATTAAAAACAATAAAATACACTGTTATCACCAATTAAGACCGTTTATGATAAATCATTTCAGTCAGTATGGTGCAAAATGATGACTCTTGGTCGTCAGATGACACCATAAGAGTTTTAATAGCTTCAGATATACATTTAGGTTACCTTGAAAATGATGCTGTACGTGGAGAAGACAGTTTTGTCGCCTTTGAAGAAACCCTTTCTCTTGCCGTACAATATGATGTAGATCTAATTTTGCTTGGGGGAGATCTTTTCGACCACGCAAAGCCATCACCTAGTTGTATGTTCAAATGTACACAGATTATTCGGAAGTATTGTTTTGGCGACAAACCTATTAGTATTGAAGTGTTATCGGATCAACTAGATAATTTCTCAAGAATTGTTAACTATGAAGATCCGAATCTAAATGTTTCGTATCCCATTCTTTCAATTCATGGAAATCACGACGATCCAGTTGGACATGGCAATGTCAGTTCTCTAGATATTCTATCCATTACTGGCCTTGTTAACTACTTTGGAAAGTGGACTGACTATACTCAAGTCCGTATTTCACCAGTACTTTTACAGAAGGGTGAAACTAAATTATCATTGTATGGTTTGAGTCACTTGAAAGATCAGAGACTTGCTAGGCTATTTGCAGAAAAGAAAGTGACATTTGAACTCATAGAAGATGGTAATGATTGGTTTAATATCTTGGTGTTACATCAAAATAGGGCAGATCGGGGACCCAGCAATTATATTTCAGAAAATGTCTTACCTACTTTTTTGGATCTTGTTGTATGGGGGCATGAGCATGATAGTCAAGTATTTGCTACAAAAGATGTAAAAAGGGAAAATGAAAGTTTCTTTGTTATCCAACCAGGGAGCACTGTGGCTACATCATTGGCAGCTGGGGAAGCACTACCCAAGCATTGTGTATTGTTGCAGTTACATAAGAAAGAATATATATTAACCCCTCTTCCACTCAAAACTGTGCGCCCATTCATATTTAAGACAATAGTCCTTTCTGAAGAGAATCTTGGAGACGAGGGTGTGAACGAAAATGAAAAAGTACAAATTTTTTTAAAGGATAAGGTTCACGAGGCAATAACTGAAGCTGAAGCAATTCGAAGTGGTGATCCAAAACAACCTGCTTTACCCCTTATAAGACTTAGTGTGTTTTATGAACACGATGGCCAAGATTTCAATCGTGTTCGATTTGGTCAAAATTTTAATGGCCTCATTGCAAATCCAAATGATGTTCTCATTATGAAAAGAGAGAAAAAAATTCGTGAAAGAAAAGAGTTGGACCCAAGTAACACAGATGATGTTGATTTAGGTGGAGTGGCTGCTGAGGCGACTGATGTAGAATCCTTACTTCGTTCTTACTTCGAGGCGCAACCCCAAGACCGTCGACTCGCAGTACTATCGGTACGAGCTGTGACCGAAGCGGTAAGAGACTTCACGTTAAAACGCGACGACGACATTTTTCGTCGCGTTTTAGATGCTCATCGTAAACACTGCGTGGATTTTTTACTCGAATCGAATGCCGAAACTCCGGAGGAAGTGAGTGACAAAATGAAACTATGTAAGGAATCACTAGACGCGGCCGATGCCGATCTGCTCAAGACTCTTATATCAACAGCGTCAAAGAAAGTGGAAGTCGCAACAAAGCAGTCCGCATTAGCCAAACACGAGTCGATCGTGGTGTCGAGCGACGAAGAAGCGCCACCGGGGCGAGGGCGCGGCAGAGGCGCGCGTGGTGGTCGGGGACGTGGCCGAGGCCGCGGTCAAACGCGTGTGGCCTCCCCACCTACGCCAGCGCCGGTGCAGGAACGCCGTACGCCGAGGAGGGCAGCAGCGCAGAAATCTTCCTCAAAGTTGCAAAGCCTCATAGCCGAGCGATCCTTTCGACGTCGGAGGGAATCATCGGACATTGAAATTTCAGATTGAATAAACATTAATTTCGAAGTTGCTAATGTCTGTTCAATTTTTGAGCATTATGCAGTAATATTGTTTTTAAATACCTACCTATGTTAGTTGTGGTAAGAACATACTGTCATTATTCCAATATATAACAATTTTTTTGAAACTATGATGATTCATTTAAACAGTTAAGTAAATTTAGGATTGTATTATTTGTAAACTTAAAAATTAGTTTTTTGGGCTTATGGATCTTATTAGTTTTGACACATAACTACATCTTCATACATCTTTCATAAAATAATTTTAATAATTATTGAAAAAAAAAATCAATAATTTTAGTTTATTTGTCAGATTATTTACCTTCAAATAAATGACTTAGTAATTTTAAAAATGTTATAACATAATTTTTTTTTAGCATTCCGTAATGTGTACTAGCTGGTAAATAATAGTGAGATCATATGCACCAAAACAGTCCACGCGCACAAAGAACATGTTATTTTAAGAACTTATTATTTTTTAAATATTTTAGGTCTCTTATTATTTAATGAATAAAGAAATGTATTTTCTAAATGTCATAAATTATTTGGTTATAATAGTTTTTAATTAGTACTCATTGTTTTTTCTTTTATATAAATGATTTTTGTTTTTTTAATAGTTCAGGTATATAATTTAATAGATTTTAATAGACTTCAGGACTTAAAACGACATTGGAGGGTTTTAGAACAAATATCAAAATTAATATAGTATAAATAAAAACCGGCCAAGTGCGAATCGGACTCGCGCACGAAGGTTTTTTCACCTAATTTTATGATAAATCATCGTTTTATGATGCAGTGATTCACATTATACTACTTTTTTAATTTTTGTCTGTCTGTATATCTTCTTATAACTAAAGAACGGCTTGACCAATCTTGATAAAAATTGGTACACACAAAGAATATGTGATGGCGCAAATGATAGGCCATATATAAAATCGGTAAACCATACGTTATCTTATGAAAATTAATTTCAAATCGTAATTTACGTATATCCTTACCAGTAGCCATGTGTGTGTGTTATTATAGTAATAAAATAATTTATTATATTTTTAATAATTAAACGCGGGTGAAGCCGCGGGGCACTGCTGGTTATCTATAAAAACGGCAAAAAAATCATGTCTGTTGTATGGGAGCCCCCTTAAATATTTATTTTATTCTGTTTTTAGTATTTGTTGTTATAGCAGCAACAGAAATACATTATCTGTGAACATTTCAACTGTCTAATTATCACGGTTCATGAGATACAACCTGGTGACGGACGGACGGACAGCGGAGTCTTAGTAATAGGGTTCCCGTTTTACCCTTTGGGAACCCTAAAAATGAAAGATTGATGTCAAGGCTACTTGCAATATTACATTTGTTTGTATAAATTATTAAATAATATATAATTTTTTGAAGATACATCATATAAATTAATAAAATTAATTAACAATTACTTTTGCAATGTTCTTTATTGATACTTAGTAGTTAGTAGACCATGCTGGGAGCAGAAACCAGCAGCGTACGGCGCAGGTAGCGCAGAGCAGTGGCGGCCGCAGTGGTTGGCTCACGCCCGGCGAAGGCGAGCGTCGGTGAGGTTGGCGTCAGGCGAAAGACTGTAAGTCCAGAGGTGGACAAAGTGGGGCGCTCGACGTGCAGGCCCAGCGCAGTACACACCGACTCCAGCGACTTCTCTGGGTCACAGTGTTGTGTAGCAGTCAGTGCTTGCACTCCCAAGGTTCTATGATCTTCATCTACAAGAATAAATAATAAGAATTTCGATCGTAATTTTTGGGATCCCTACCGCCAGAAAAACGTTTAAATATAATATGTCTATACTTTTAGTTTGCTAGTATATAGTTGAAAAAAAAAGCGTATAAAATAATTAATATGTTAAAATCATAAAACACTAATAAACAAAAAAAAAATAGGCGGCAGGAAATTGGGGTGAGTTGTTACCAATGTGTGTTAGCAGACCGAGGTGATAGTTGGAGAGGCGCTGTCCAAGGTCGTGACGCCAGGGCGTAGACGACTCGCAGCGTTCTACGACGCGCTGCAAAGTAGCCTCTGCAGCGCGCTTCTCCTGGGATCGTTTCTCGTGAGCTCGTGCCAATGCTTCTTCCTTTCGACAATGTCAATGTATAACAATCTAAATTATTGCATGAAATGTTATCAAGACGGACTAATTTGGCCGAGTTCGATTGTCAGACGATACCTCCACAAAATCTCCAGTCAGTCTTGCAAGGTTTTCTCGCAGATAGGAGTATAGTTGTTCCGCAGCGAGCTGTCGCGCCGCTTTCTTTGTTGTTGACGTGGCCTGTCGTTCGTGCATGCGCAGGCGTGCTCGCATTGTGAAACGCCGCTGGTGCGGCGGGCCTGTGTCGCTCACTAGCTCATATTCCGGCTCGCCCAGTCGGTATTCTTCACATAGCTCTTTTAACAGTGCAACGTAGCTGCGTGAGTCTACAGCCGGACCTCCGGTAGTGCCACAGGAGCCTCGCGACGGACCAGCTTCCTGCATTAACGAGTAACTCATTTTGTTATATTTTGAAATAGTTTTGCTTCTCAACATTCAAAACAGTGATATATTGGCACCACTATTGGCTTATAACTGTGTCATTAAGGTATTAATTGAAAGTACTACCAAGGCAGGGTCATCTGAGGGTAAGGGTGGTGAAGGAGGTGGTGGCGACGGCGGCGAAGCAAAAGGCGGTGGTACCGGGACACCTCGCGAGTGTAGTTGCATGAGCATGCGTCGCGCTGCCTCTTGCTTGGCTTCCTTTTTAGAGCGTGCCTGTCCTGTTACTGTAACTCCATATGCTGCGCAACGGTATTCAAATGTGGCCTGATGTTGTGGACCCGACTAAAATATTTAGTAATAAACATATTTTCAACATATACTTTTGTAAATAGTGCAACTTTTTATATTTAATATTATAAAATTATACACTGATGATGTTGTGCATGTTTTTGGCTTGTCTAATGTAGACATATCACTTACAAATTATTTCAAAAAACAATGTTTAATGCATGCTGGATTTTTGTTACAATTTGTATAAATGTACCACGCAGACCACCTCGAAAGCCATGTCCACTTTTTAAAACTAGTAAGAGTAGAACAAATCTTGGAAAACGTTCACCAATAGCTCGAATGACACAATCATACAATGCAATACCAACAGTGGATATGGGATTCGACACATTTAATTCTTTTAAAAAAAAAATGTTATGCCTTCTATTCAACATTATAATTAGTGTTAATCAGTTTCTATATTGTATATATTGGTTTTATCAGTTAAGTTTAATGTTTTAATTTTAAAATTGTTATCAACACTATTCTAGTGCATGTTGTGTTCTCCAGTAATTGGGGGTACATTTAAACATTGTGTATAAGCTTGTATCCTTTGTATTTTCATGTGTACTTCTGTTGGAGTTCCTTAATAAATAAAATAAAAAAATAAATTTTAATGTTTACAAAGGTAAATTGGCAATGAAAGGATCAATAAGTTTAACAATGATCACATAGTATGTTGCTTTTGTATTTTAATATATTTCAATACAAAGTATACCCTTTGTTCAAGTAAATTATATGCCTAGCTCAATTAATTTACTGGAATAATGATTATTCACCTTGTTTGACATATTCGAGTTCTAAGGTTTTTATACGTGCAAATTATCATTTTAGCAAATATTTTTCAACCTACTAATATCAAAATTCGTAAAGTCAATAATTATAAATTATATTCGTTAAAAGTAACAGGTTTCTCTTACTTGAGATATGCATTCATAATTAGGCAATTGACCTAACTTGATCATCAGCTCTTGCAACACCGTCACCGCTGTTTTCATTTTAGTGCTAAGAAAAAAAGATAAATTTATTAATACAACCTATGCGTGTTTACATACTAACCATAACAGACATCTTACATCAAATAAATAAGCAATTAAGGAGGTAATAAGCTCCTTGAAATTGCTAGTTTACTGGTAAACAATGCGTTCAATACAATCAAAACATAAATGCACATCCACAAAACTACACAATTACTAAAAATTGCAATATACCAAATTATAAACCACGTTTGGCAATGATTTATTGATAACGTTAAAAGCGTTTGCAATTAGCGTACATCTTTAAGTTTGTTCGTTGGAATGAAGAACTCTTAGGTAGTGCTCCTTTTTTCCAAATACAGAGAACAAAACTATGCAATATCTGTTAAGATAAATACTTTATATTATAATTAAATACCATAGAATATAATAACGCTTAGAAGGATTGTAGGCCCAAGCGAATTGAAGCCATTCAAATTGTTACTATTCTCAATACATTTGACGTCACGTCAGTCGTCGAAATGTTACCAGCTATGGAAAATATATTTACCACGATTGCTTAATATCTTAAATAATAAAAATTAATAAATATTTAAAATTATTATTTTAACTATTTAAATTACGTATAAAATATTAATACTGTTCAACTAATTATAATTTTTTTTTCTTAATGATTATACATAAAATAAACGCAATACTAAATAAATTTTAAAAAAGGGATCATTATAATAATAAAAGCTAAAATTAAATAAATAATGATATTACTTATTCATTAATTGTAATCGTTTTTAGCTTTCCTTCGAATCTGATTGCTTCTTCCTACATATCCTGTCCTTATTCCATACAAATCTATTATTTATCAAATTTATTTTTATTTTTTTTTGTATAGGTAGGCGGACGAGCATATGGGCCACCTGATGGTAAGTGGTCACCAACGCCCATAGACAATGGCATTGTAAGAAATGTTAACCATCGCTTACATCGCCAATGCGCCACCAACCTTGGGAACTAAGATGTTATGTCCCTTGTGCATGTAATTACTATCAGAAAACCTTTCAGCGTTGTTTAATTAATTTTAATGCAAAAATAATAATGTCCAACATTATTGTGTGACAAATTGTCACATCTGAATACAGCCTACGTAATAATTCAAATTAATTAAATGCAAAAAAATATATTTCATAATTCAAGTTCAAGCAATATCAATTTCTTCACTTTATGGGGAAAATGTTTATTCACTTGCAACATAATTCGGTCGTATGTGGGCGTGTCGGTGTATGTAACGTACGTGACACTTATACACACATTAATTCTAGTTACTTCAATTTTGAGCGATACTTTGTATGACACTATCCTTCTAAGCGTTATTAATAATTATTCTATGTTAAATACCTACAAAAGAAATCTTATCACAACACAAAAGTAGAACCGATAATATGACAATTAACTATATATATACACCACAACAATATATTGGATATTATCAGTTATCACTTTACTATTCTATTCTATAATTAATAAAACATAAATCATAATAAATAATGTTTAATATAGGCATAAAATATATTACTGTTTACTTATTTGTTTCAATGGTCTGTATTGACAGCGCTTGAATATTTCCTTCACAATACTCATGACAATGGTAAAATAAACTAAATTAGATACAGATTGGTATATTGTAAAATGTAGGATATTAAGAGAAGCAATATTTTTAAGAACAAAAATATATTCTGTTTTGGACAAGTAAGTAATAAAGAATCAAATTTAAAAAAATAACGAGACAACGAAATTAAGTTTTTTATCTGGTAGTTATTTACTTCAATCATAGATGCTATATTATAATGATATAAATGTGTAATTTTAATTTTTGATATAATAATATCAGCATTATTTCCCCAAAACATTTTTTACGCCAGGGGTGGAATTTTCAAAGTTGGCTACACTGTTTGTAATGGTATGAACACGGTCGTATGAGTCTCTCACAGGTCTTGCTGAGTCTCTCACCACTGAGTCCAATTTCAGTGGTGAGGGATAGGTGCAAGTGTGCTACAATTGCTGATTCGCAATACCATCCGCTTGAGGTACTACGTTGCTGCTATCGAAGCTGATATTTTTCTCTCCCAAGTATTATGTTATTTAATCATTGTTATATCGTTTTGTTGGGTTTTGCGGATTTTTTGTTATTTAACTGTTTTGTTTGGATTTGAAAAAGTGTTCGGGATAATTATTACGTGAATTATCATGACTCTGGCGGCCGTAAATTGAACTTAACAGCGTCATTATGTCAACGTACCCCATATTGAAGTTGCAAGACCTGTGTATATGACCGTGGGTATGAGATGTAAAAAATATCTTGGTGTCAGTGATCTCGGTCTTGGTTTCAGTGGTCTCGAATCTGGCAAAAATAGATTCTCCCATTTATAATTATATATAAAAATTAGATTTGGACTGTGTACGCTATGAACGTAGTGATCTTGCAGCCGGATCTCGTACTATTAAGATAATTTTGTAAAGTAGTTTTTTTGATTTTTATCGATAAAAAAATCACAATAAAAATGTATACCCGAATAATTATTTTCTTTATACCTCTAATAGAACTTGAAATTAATATTTTTATAATAAGGAACTTCGTTCCTATCTGGTGTCCCACCACACCACACGGTTCGAGACCACTGCTTGGTTTCATTATTCAATGGTTTTCACCTGAAAACTTGTCAACTGAAATGTATAAAATTATAAAGTTGTAATAGTATTGTAATAATATTTATTTGTTAACTGTGTGGAATTTTTGGGTGGAATTCAGTTTTAATGAAAATTCTTTAAAGTTTGCTTTTTAAATGCAAATAATGCTTATTTATACATATTATGTTGTGTAGGCAGCAGCGGTAATGTAAAATAAAAAATGTTTTTCTTGACGTATGGACTATTCTATGTAATGGCTTTATGTGTTACAGCCCAGGCACCCATTGATATAAAGGACCCCCAGTCCCCATTAAAGCAAGACTGTGAATTAAAAATATATATCATAAGGTCGGTAGGTCATCAATTAAACCGTTTGTGCGTCTATCGAACGGTATTGGGGATTCCCTTTCGCTTGTTTTCGATATATTTTCTCGCAAATATGCAATTCGTGCATAAAATCACGCACCGTGGGAAGCACAGAACTTTTTTAGTCACAGAAGTAGTGGTGGTTAGCGATGGGAAGCCTCTGTGGATGCGCAGACTAATCTGTAGCTGTGCGACGGATCCACCTCGAGTCGGTAATTTCAAATGCATGTGTTGCGACTTCGTGCAGTGCGGTCCTTCGTTTTCGGCCTACGTTTCACCGTTTCTCAAAAAAAAAAGGTCATTCATTTCCCTTCATACGGTGGAAACGCGTAAAAGCGAAGGCCTCGCAAAATGTATCTCGCCCACATAGAATTTCGGTTTTGCGCCGCCACTGACAGATGAGCATGTCAAAACTTATTAATTTAGTTGAGAGCCACTATAGCAACACCTACAGCGATACGTTATTTTTCACTTTGCATTTGTGAAAGACAAATTGGCTTAGAATCACGGCCAACACAGATGGTGGGACACCACTTGTACAATACTGTCCAACGTACAGCAGGAATCTAATAATCAATAAACGGATTTATACAGTAGTGAAAATTATACAGTAGTGAAAGTTTTTTTATAGTATAGACGGACGGGCATATGATTAAGTGGTCACCACTGGCCATAGACATTGACGCTGTAAGAAATATTAATCATTCCTTGGAGTACCTAAGATTGGTGGCGCATTGGCAATGTTATGGTCCTGTAGTTCCACTGGCTCTCCCCTACTCTTCCAACCAGAATAAAACACGTAACTACACATACTACGTATTGCTATTTGCTGGTAGAGTATGTGATGAATGGGTGGTACCTATCCAGACTAACTTTATGCTTTTATTTGTTAAGTTCCGAAACATTTATTTATTGTTTTTTTAGTATAAATCCTTATTCATCAATTTCGATGCTGGGCGTTTCATGATAGTTTTTGAACTTGAATTGAATAGGCTTAAGTTTTAAACTCTATTATCACTTAAAACATAGGTCGCCACATTGAGTTATAATGTATAGAGGAAACGGTGCGAACAAAATGTGTGTAACAGACGCGGCATCATCAACGTCGGCATTGATGCCGACCGACATCAACTCATGGCCCAAACATCTGGTTTGGGGCGTCTGCTCTATATATTATTACTCAATGGGTCGCCATTATATTTGCCACCTATATATCATCATGGCTACCTTGGTTTTAATTACTGGGAATATAAACATAGTATGCTACCTGTAGAAATTAATTAACATTATCCGGGTAATCGCTCCGGGTCTTACTTGGCGCAAAGGTTGTCTATTGCCGTACAGCGCGGAAACGCGGCCTGTGTTATGGGCAGCTTTGCGTCGAGTGAGAATCTGGAGGGAATATTTTAAAATTTGAAACAATGCATGTAAAAACAAATGAATTATGTATGTATGTTATATGTATTTGAATGTTTTAATACTTAATTAGACGATAAATAATGAATTATATATTTTTGTACTTAATATTTAAAGAAACTAAGATATTAATACATATAATTTATTAACATTATTATTATTAACGAAGAATGCGAGTTCAAACCGAGCAACCGCTGAATTTGCACGTGCTCAATTTGTGTTCATAATAATTCATATCGTGCTCAGCGGTGAAGGAAAACATCGTGAGCCATGTGTGTATCTACCAATCCGCATTGGAGCACCATGGTGGAGTAAGTATTTCTCCTTAAGGAGAGGAGGTTTTAGTCTTGCAGAGGGACATTAGCAGGCGTTTACTTTACAATGTAAATTATTGAATACAGCGGCCAAGTTTTATTATTTTATTTTGCACAGGTTCTTGAACTAACATCAATGGTAAAGAAAAATAAAAATATCTTCATAATTTAATGTTTTTATTTCACAAATTAAAACTGATGATGATGTATTATATATAATTTTTATATTACCCTGGTCTGTCTTTTTACACTGAATTAGGTCGACTGGATGTCGATAACGTTTAATACATTCCTCTTATAACAAAGGTTTCTGTTTCGGCCGTATTAGCTCTATTAGTTCAAACAATGTCAGCAACAACATATAAACGAAAGCGAGGCACGCCGAACTAAGCAAAATTTGTTGAGTCAATTTGGCACCAGGAACTGTACGCCGCCGAACCATGATCTCAGGTTATTGTTAGATTTATGTGATATTAATTAGACGCGAGCAGCTCGAGCATGGGCACGCAGGTAACGACGCCCCCAGTATAACAGTCCGTGAATGAATAGGATGCAGGTATAGATGATCAGCACGCGCACCACAGTGCAAGCTGCGGCACCGCCCGCATCTTTCGCGCCTGGCGAAAGACGTCGCACCATCGCGCCACCACTAGCCGTCAAATGTCAACGTATGATAGCGTTGAAATAATAATGACTGAAAAATATAAGTAAAACCTAAAAGAGCTAAGACGTCAAAATTCAACTAAAAAAGTATCGATACGAAGGATAATGTTCATTCGTATTGACTTACATATGTATATAAAAATATGTAGACTAAATGCTGTGAATTAGTTTATTGTAATTGTTACGTGTAATATTATACGCGTAATCTCTCTGAGTTTCGTTCGCTGGTCTGAGGTTTTTCTTTTGAAACCGGTGATAAGCAATTGTGATACTACTACATTCAATAAAGATTTTGATTTTAAATATCCGTTTGTAATTTTATATAAGAACCAATTAATTTTGGTTGAAAATTTAATCTATGCTTGGGACGGGAAAGAGTAAGGCAGAGAGAGAGAGAGAGAGCTAATCGTTTGTAATTTACACATTTTATGTGTAAGTATTGTGTATTACAAGGCATGCAATTATGCATGTAGTATCAAAGCTATAAAAGTACCTATTGTCTGAATCTCCTAATATTTTTTAACTCGGTTAAATGTTTTGAAACTACGACTTATCTCATATATTCAGTCATTTTTTTTGTATACAGGCAGAGAAATAGCTTGGTAAAGTCTTTTTTATAGAATAGGTAGGCGGACGACCATATGGGCCACCTGATGGTTAGTGTTCACCCACGCCTATAGACATTGGCATTTTAAGAAATGTTAACCATTGCTTATATCACCAATGCACCAACAACCTTGGGAACTAAGATGTTATGTCCCTTATGCCTGTAATTAAAATTCAAAATCCATTGGATAAGACCTCTTTTCCATTTCAGGAGACCGTTAGGAGCTTGATCTATATATGCTGCTGCGCGAGTTGTTTTTTTATAGGATTTCCGTAAAAATCGTTCTTAATGAGTGTCTACGTCGAGGAATGAATAACTTTAACAATATTTAAGTCAATCGGTCGGATCGCTTAGGAGATCTCGTGATGAGTGGTATAAAAATATCTGAGGATAAGACCTTCATGGGTGCCTCCTTTGAAGCCAACCCTCAGATTAGGATGTCATCAACGTAGAGAAGACGACTAAACATTAGCATCGAATTCTCGTAAGATCTCTAAGTATCTATACATAGGTATGGTTACATATTATAATTAGATCTGAATATTTCATTGAAATTTGACTTACGTAAGATATGCAATGCGGACATCCGGACTTTGATCGGTCCAACCATAATTCTGCGTCTTTTGAGGATCGTGAGCCAAAATAGTTGATGTTGTTATAACTACGTGCCGCTTTCAATGAGCTTCTGTTTACGTTATCATACTTTCATTGATCTGAAACGAAATCATAACTCTTTAATGTAACCTGTCTAAAAATATATATAGGAAAAATAGCAGTAATCTAAGATTTATTAAACAAAATTAAGATTGTACTGGCGATGATTGTTAGCTTTAATTACTAAAAATATTTTTAAATAACGATGTGCTTTACGCGTTTCGTACTTATAAATAACATGAATATGGAACGTGATATTTATTGATCGCAATCGTAGCTTCATTTTTATCTGGACACAATACAAATTTTATGTACAATTTAGTTTTACACGAAGAATAGCCTAAATACAAGATGTTTTGGAATTATTGTCATTCTCATACTAGATGTTGTAATGACAACTACTTCTAAGGTAAAAAATTAAATGTAAAACAATACTATGTTGTTAGGTACCTAAACGTACGTTAGGTATTTTAAAATCGAGAATTTGGAGAATTGGTTTTCTATAAAAAATATATATATAAAGTTGAAAAAAGTAAATAAGCCATATGATCGTAAGTGGTCATCTCAAGCAATAAACATTGGTATTCGAAACCAATCAATAGGTATTTACAACCAACTAATTCTCCTGCCAAACCAAAATGCTATGTGTGTTGTAATTTATAGAAGAGATAGCAACTTTGCAGCGTTTTGTTGTTATTTGACACAAATACCTACGGTGTTTACTTTGTAAAAGTAGACACCGTAGAAATAATGTATAAAGAGGTTTTCGTTTCTTAATATATTATAAACTAGCTGTGCCCCGCGTTTTAATCGGGTTAAATTTCTATTATACTAGGAAGGGAAAATCCTTTAACTAGGTTAAGTTGAAATGTCGTACCTATACTTTTAATAAATTTACATATAATATTATTCTTTATTATTATATATTTATAAAGGCTAAGCACTACCTTGAAATACCCATTATATTAATATACATAATATATTTGTAATATTCATCCCCTTTGAAGATTACCCCGGACAAAAAGTAAATAAATATACACAACGCCATATCAATTAAAAAGAAGCAGTTACTTCGAAATCAAAATCATACACTTCAATTTTATTTATTTGTATTTAGTATTTACAGATTTAGCCAGATAGATTTATATGTGCCAAGTCGCCGAGTATCAATGTCTTGAAATAATCTCCAAGCCGTCTCAGGATTGACGGGAGAGAGTTACTGCCAAAAATAAATATATTTTGATATGTACTTTATTTCTATACATATCAATTCAAATATTTTCTCATTGATTTCTTATAATACAACGATGTAGGAAAAATGTAAGGAATAACAAAATAAGAAGTATCAGTAACAGCCTGTGAATGTCCCACTGCTGGCTAAGGCCGCTTCTCTTTTGAGAAGGTTTGGAGCTTATTCCACCACGCTGCTCCAATGCGGGTTGGTGGAATACGCATGTGACAGAATTTCAGTGAAATTTGACACATGCAGGTTTCCTCACGATGTTTTCCTTCACCGTCAAGCACGAGATGAATTATAATCATAAAGCACTTAAAATTGATATTATGTTTTCTAATTGATTTGGTCGTCTATACTCTATAACGCAAAGTACATAACCACTACGCTGAGTTTATAAAGGTCGTAAAAAAAAAAATATGTAGCGTCTATAAAATTACTAAATTAATTGCCCAATTCCAGTCTAGTCATTGGAATATGAGTGGCTACGATGTGTGTTCTACTGATTTTACTTGTTTTTATTCATAATTAATTTAAAATATACGGTTAACAAATAAAATCTGTTTTTGAAAACTTCATTCGCTTCATAAGAAGTATTTACATTAGACTTAAGTCTGCATAGGTACATATTTTTTGTATTCATGAAGAAGGTTTGCGTAAATTAGCTCAAATATTACGATGATTGTTAAAGATGTCGATAAATTGCCGACAACATCGGCTGTAAGCTTTACTTACGTCCGCCGCGAACCTAAACCAATATTTATATGTATTACGATATGACATAAACGTTATTTAATCTTCACATGCAAATGGGATGGGTAAGTAACAGCCTGTGAATGTCCCACTGCTGGGCTAAGGCCTCTTCTCCTCTTTTGAGAAGAAGGTTTTGGAGCTTATTCCATCACGCTGCTCCAATGCGGATTGGTGAAATACACATGTGACAGCATTTCAGTGAAATTTTACACATGCAGGTTTCCTCACGATGTTTTCCTTCACCGTCAAGCACGAGATGAATTATAATCACAAATTAAGCACATGAAATTCAGTGGTACTTGCCCGGGCTTGAACCCACGATCATCGGTTAAGATTCACGCGTTCTTACCACTGGGCCATCTCGGCTTGGGATGGGTAGCTAGTAAGTAATAGTATATACTATTAAATTTTATATTTTATTTTAAATATTTACTACATTTTTATCTATTAAATACTAGTCTAGTAATATTATATGTAGTATTTTTTATAAACCCCCTTTTTAATGTATTCAGTGATTTTATTGTTATAATATAAATTATATATAATAATGTATTTTTTTACTTATTTGCTTTTTTTTTATTTAGTAATTTGTGACATGTGTGATTGATTCACATACAGAGACTAAAAAAGATCAGCCTGAAGAAAACTTAAGCCCGTCATAGTTTTATCGATAACAATCTTTGATATTGATGTTACATTTTAAAGTTTTGTTATTAAATTTCATAAGTGGAACTAAGCATTTTTCTAGCTATGCTTTGGTATCTAATAAGGGAAAAACGTTGATGTAGCATGACATCAAAGACACAGTAAATTAATTATATAATTTCAATATTGGTTAAACATGCGTACAAGGTCACCACTCCAGGGAATTGTATTATTAATTAGATAAATGTAAAATAATTAGGTAAGTACGTAATTTGAATTTTATTTACATATTAGCTTCGGGTATATGATGAACGTTTTGAGCTATTGCTTGGAAGCATTCATTATAAATAATGCGATATAGTTGTAATTAAATTAATATTTTTTAAAATAACCTTGGGAGTAATTCTTATTGAATAATAAAACGAATTTGGCAAGGTATTAAGGTATTATTATTAGTAAGATGCTGGCTTATAGATGCTTGGGATATCGAATAATCGAATTTTCAGACACTTAAAAAGTTTCGCTACGTGCAGTTAATAATTGTATTTTCCATATTGGACCACTACGTGAACAAATATTATGTCGTACAGCAGGTCGCAAACAACAATTAAATTATATACATTTGTGAACAGGTATTGGGTTAGATTTTTGAAGAAATATCATAAAATAGCATTTTTATAGCAAAGGTAGGCGGACGAGCATATGGGCCACCTGATGGTAAGTGGTCACCAACGCCTATAGACATTGGCATAATGTTAACCATCGCTTACATCGCCAATGCGCCACCAACCTTGCGAACTAAGATGTTATGTCCCTTGTGCCTGTAATTACATTGGCTCACTCACCCTTCAAACCGGAACACAACATTACCAAGTACTGCTGTTTTGCGGTAGAATATCTGATGAGTAGGTGGTACCTACCCAGACGGGCTTGAATAAAGCTTACCACCAAGTACAGAATATATAAATTAGCTATTATATTCTATATATACTTGATGCCGTTATAGTAATAGTTGGTTAGTATGTATTAGCTGCAGTACTGATTTGCATGCAGGACTAGCGGTGGCGGTAGCAGGCGGCAGGAAAGCAGGGTTGAAGGGCCGCGGGGTCTGCGGGTTGACGGTGGGGCAACGACCGCATCACGCGAGCTTTTTCACGTGATGCGATTAGCGTCGCGATGTGAACGGTGTAGGCGATGCCAATGTAGGTCAGCGGAACGCTCGACACCCTCCGCGCCACCACACCGCACCACCCACCCACCAGGTGTTCGCTGTTCGCCGAAATTACATCAAATCGAGAACCATGTCCTGATTTCCGTTTTGTACTGGATATGAGGGAGGTATTCCAGCGTAAGTCAACTTATATATATTTAAACAGTTGGTATTATACTTAGTTACAGACGATAATATACATGACATCATATTCTAATAATAGTAATTTGAATCAGCCCCGTGGAAACTTATATTCAAAAGTTATTTGCTCAAGTTAAATATTGGTTGGACGAATGCGATGAGGGATTATCCTATAACATGCAACTCATATCGCCGAGCAGCTGACGTTGTATTGATCTTGCTCGTTGACAGACGACTTTGCCAGCTGACAATAAAATATAGCAATCATACATGACATGACCCAAATAGAGAACAGATCATGACTTCAGCAAAGTCTAATACTGACCTCGTTAATAAGTTTTTTATTGATTACAACGGTCGATATTTTTTTATGTTCTGTTTATTATATTCATTGATATAATAAAGTTTTATATCTATTTCTCATATAATACTTGTGAGAATGGCCATATTTTAAAAACTTCATACTAGTGGGAGAAAATGGATTGAAGTTTATATTATAATTTTAAGCAATTAAATATGTTATATTAGGACATGAACATATAAGTAGGCATAAGTCCTACTCATATATTCACGCAAGACACCGGTCTAGCTGATAAAAGCTTCCAGTTGTATGATTTTCTACGGCAAGGCAAAATAACTCTATCATTTAATACTTTACGAATACAATAAGCTTGCAAATGGTTGAATTTAAAATTGTCTCATTTGCATAGGACGTGCTTAATATAGGTCAAGAATAATGTACCCAGGTAACTCGGTGGTCGGCAGATATAATATTTTAACCGTTAACAGCAAGCAGGCATCAGTTATTATTCGATATTGCGATTCATTTTCGTTCTTCAGTTATTCCAGGTAATCTGGAGACTAGTTAAAGTTAATGAATAATGAATTATTTACCAGTTATCGCAAAACTAAGCTGAGCTTCAAATTCGTCGCTATGTGTTTAGTTGTTCGCTGCCACTAGTGTTACGTTATTTATCGTGAAGAGTGGCTGCGCGACTCGAATAATAAGAATTCGTCCAAATCGATAGTAAATTTTTTTTTCAATATTACACTTACATTATATCAATTTACGCTTTGGTTTTCGTTTATTCTTGGTTTCTATAAACTTGATGTTTGAAAAATATATCATTATTCTAAAAATGATTTATTTGATATTTATTTACACATGGTATCAGCGGGTATTAAGGCGCCTACCCAATTTAATCGTAGGCCTTATTATCCTCCTTTTTTTGTTTGACATTAAAGCGACTGGTTTGTATCCATTGAATTTACGAGCAATTCCAGACTTAACAGCTTTAGCTGCTTCCTTATTGACAGAAGATTCAGATCTGAAGATGTTGATAAAGAAAATTCACTACCTCAAGCTTCCCCCGGTGCAATAATCCTAAAACCATCGACATCAACAACAGTAGTAATTGAACATACTCGAAACAGACATTCTGGAAGGTTTTACCGCATGGTTTACGGTAGTTCTAGTTCGGATGATGATGACAAAAATGTGTCTGTCGCTCAAATAAAAAGGACAGAATTTTAACATTTTATTCCTACACCAGTTAAAAATATTAAAACAGTTCCAGTTAAAAGAAAAACAATTAATTGCAGAGAAACTCCTGCTCCAAAGATCTGTTTGACAAAATAGAAAAAAAGGACTTGAAATAAATATTATTATTATTATTATTATTATTAACCCCTTGGGGGTTAACCATTAACCAAAGGACATTAACCCCTTGGGGGTTAAGGTCCTTTGGTGGTTCTAAAGAGAACCAAGCTAGTTGGTTTTGTCATGATTGTGAAGAGGATAAGATGCATGATATAAGGTAGTGTTCTAAATGCGTGCATAAGAAGTGCGTTGGCTTGGCCGGCTGATAGGTACAGGTGATTTTAAGTGCCCCGATGGCTGTTAACCAATTATTTTAATTTAAGCATAATGAATGCATCCTATTATTATTTACGTCATTTACCAAATGTGCCTAGTATATGTTGACTATTTAAGCAAGTTGAAATTTTAGGCCTTATTACCCTACCCTATTATTAGTACTATTTACCGTAGCATAATAGCTAATAAGGTTTTTAAAAAGGTTTAATTTTGTTTTTGTTTACAGCAGAATCTGCCTTTTATATTTTATTTTTTTGTAGTAGTTGATCTACAGCTTTAATTAACATTAAAATTTGTGGATTTCGATAAACAGTTTTTAATTTATTTCAAATCTCCCTTAGGTAGGCTTTAGTATCCGCACCTACCTTACTTGATATTGTTGTGTTCCGATTTGAAGGGTGAGTGAGTGTAATTACAGGCACAAGGGACATAACATCTTAGTTCCCAAGGATGGTGGCGTATTGGCAATGTAGGCGATGGTTAACATCTCTTACAATGCCAATGTCTATGGGCGCTGGTGACCACCTATGCTATAAAAATAAAAAAATCTCTTACATCCTACTAATTATATTATTGATGAATATTAAGATAAATAATATTTATTCGTACAATAATTTAATATTTATTTTTTAAATTTGGGTTTTTTATCTCGTTATGTGCAGGTTCGTAGTTCTGGCGAGGTTAGTTTTGAGTCATTTTTATTGAAGCTGCGAATACAACTCTTTAATAATCCGTCCAAGTTGTTTATCTCTGAGAACTACCAAGATTATAAGTGTCTTAATAAGTTGACACCGGTTTGTTTTTAAATGTATTTCAGTGTTCTCATTTCATATCATAAAACAAGAAAAGCATTTACAATGCTTAAAATGCAGGTTTTATTTTTGTTGTATATTAATTCGCAGATTTGAACAAGAAGACTATAAATACCGTAATAGTCTTCTCAATTAAATTTAAATTAATGAAACTTATATGGATGTAATAGAACGGAAGATTAAGAATATGTTACTTGTTCATTTCAAACGAATTCATTCATTCATTCGAGCATACTTAGGAAAGGTCTAATTATTTGTAATATACTACAAACTTTATTTACAACTAAAATTCTAAGATAAATATATTTTTCCGTTTGGAAAATCTTTGTTTAAGGAATCGAGTTTGTAAATTTGTGTGCACTTAAAATTCTTTATTTTAAGTTTAGAAATTTAATATAATACAAAATTAATATGTATTTCATTACAAATAGGAGAAACAATAAATAATAAAGGTTGCCTGGAACAGATCCTGTAAGTGAGACAAAGACTAAATGGATGAATTTTGTCATTTTTCAATTTTTTAACTTAATTAATCTTAATAAAAGTGATCATTATAATTAAGAATTATCTTAAGTAAAACCTTGAGCAAATTGTTTAATGCAGTATACACAAGGCATGAATATACGCAAGGCATAATACATGAATAGTACGATAAACATAGAAAAATGTAAGCCTAATGATGTAACAAGAAGTAACGAAGATAATTTAATGATTTTCGTTAATACATATTAGAAAACCCGTTGCATTCTTATGTTTAAGATAAGTTACGCCTGGGTATAAGAGGAATACAGCTTTCATTTGACAAGTCGTTGAAGTAGAAGCAGCTCGAAAAAAAACAATAAGAGCATAAGAACAATATTATCTTTAAGCGTACATTTCTTAAATCTTGGAACGCAATTCTTACTGACCGATTGCCAAAGTTTAAAAAAATCGATTCACCGGCAGTGTAGGTAATAAATAACACGGTAGTTATTATAAGCATCCTAAAATATATTCTGAACAAAGATATTTTAAGTAGCCTAAATTTAGTAAATTTATTATAAATGATACACATTTTTCAAAATAACTTTGAGCATACTAATAGTTTTTTCATAATCAGTCATTTTTAGGATACTATCAAAGTAAATTTCATCCTTCGTATTAATTTTTTGTCATACAAATTATTATGAAGAATATTTTTATCTCTATTTTATTATTATTCTCACTTGCCCTTTAAACAAGAATAAACGTATATAAAATATTGATGTTTTACGGTGGAATAACTGATAAGAGTTATACCACGTTCAAATTTTTGGCATTTCACAGTCAATACCCAAATTATGCGATAGCAAAGTAAAGTAACAGCTTGTAAATGATCCACCACTGAGCTAAGGCCTCCTCTCCGTTTGAAGGGAAGGTTAGAAATTAAAAGCTTATTCCACCAAGCTGCTCCAATACGCATATACGGACATGTTGATAAACACGTGGAGGATTTTTATCCAACAAGTTTTGGTTTTACAGGTACAGGTTTCCTCACGATTTATTCCATCATGGCCAAGCTCGAGATCATTTACAATAAGCACAAGAAAATTGGGCGAGGCTTGCCCGGATTTGAAACAACAATGTTCGGTTAAGATTCAGGTAATCTAATCACTAGATATGATATAATATAAGTGTAATATTGAAAAAAATATTTACTATCGATTCAGACGAATTCTTATTATTCGAGCCTCGCAGCCACTCTTCACGATGAATAACGTAACACTGGTGGCAGCGAACAAGTAAACATATAGCGACAAATTTGAAGCGACATCTATGGGAGTTAACTAACCACAATGGTGTTCGTTCAAGCGAATACGATCATTTTAAATAGCATTTTTGATACTTAGCCCTTATTACCCGACTGGCCTTGTTACCCTCACCTACCTCGAATATCTGATGAGTGGGTGGTACCTACCCAGACGAGCTTGCACAAAGCTCTATCACCAAGTTGACTTCATTAAGCGAAGCTATTAATTTAGTGATGCTTGCCCGAGGTTGAACCAACGATCTACGGTTAACATTCACAAGTTTTATCCATTGGTTTTAGGTTCATGCATAATATTTTACAATGTCCGAATATCACGTCAAGTATTATAAGAAATACAAACTTGTAACTATACCGAATAGTTTTATCGTACATATGTATTATATACTTATAGATTAAGCGAGCGAGCGTACATTGTAGATAGCTGAAGAAATTAGTATCGGAATGGTTGCGATCAATATGAAATTCAGAGTGATAATATTATTTTATTACGAGGCGCGGCGCTCTTACGGCCACGAATTCATGATCTTTTATTATTTTCCCATCAATTTATGCCGCAATTCATGTCGATATAAAAGATTATAACATGCAATGGCATGACGAAAAGTAAGGATGTGGTTATTTGTAAAGTCATTAAGTCCCAAAATAATGTACGCCACATTATCATTGTAAATTTGTACAATCCACCTGTCAAATTGTTAATGCAAACCGGGCGTTCATTTCAGGCCGTTTTTCAGGCGGCGGCCGGCGGCGTCGAGCCAGCTGTGTTGTTTCCTAAGTCATTGTTGCATTCATTTGATTTCAACGCCCACTACTTAGATTGCTTTTAGGGTTCTGCATGATAAATATAATTTATTTTTAACCATCGTTGCTCATCAACAATGTATGTCAACACATACATATAAATCCAAATCATCTAATACAATTGATGAATTTAAATTCTTGAATTATTACTTTATTTTATTTAAGTCGATAATTTCTGCTTTCATTACGTATATTTTTGTACTACTTATATGTACATATCTATAATGACATCACTTTGTGTGAGAATTTATGTTTTAAAGTAATCTCAAATGCCATCTCATGTTGGATTCTTAAATATAAACACGTTTGTTTTAAGTCTAGGTAATATTTAAATAATAATTATATAGAACGTAATGTACGTACGTATGTA
This sequence comes from Nymphalis polychloros, assembly GCA_905220585.2. Taxonomy (NCBI): domain Eukaryota; kingdom Metazoa; phylum Arthropoda; class Insecta; order Lepidoptera; family Nymphalidae; genus Nymphalis; species Nymphalis polychloros. Next base: position 6,125,780 of record HG992245.1, on the reverse strand, counting down.
TATTTTATTTACTGAAGTCGTAAATTTCAAGAGCTAACACAATTTCTTCAACGATTACTAAGCTAGCCATGTAATTTATCATTATAGTATCATTTCGTTTAAAATCACTTTTATTCTAGACGTAAAGTGGCAGCGATATAAAAGTGCCTTGGTCGAGATTTGTGTGATGATCAAAACATCTTTATGGTCTCATCGATTTTTAACAGCGGCGCTTCGAAGCACAGAATGATAAAATAAGTTAGAAGGGTGAATAACTCTCATTTCTTATATGGTAATGACGAATTATGAATACTATAAAGAATCGTCCTAATTGAAAAGTATTCTCTAATTTTATAAGAGCTAATTTAAAATAAGTTTTAAATAAGATCAAAATTTAAATGCAATTTTAATCTTGGTTAAATAACAATTTGTAATAAGCATTGTAATATTAGGAAAGCAATTGTGGAACATAAAGCTTTTCCAGCTCAAACGGTTATTCGGCGGTCTTCATCAGAGCTGGACGTCGATATCGATATCATTTTCTTTTGTAAAATTTATTTTGTTTAAGCTATATCGATATTATGTTAAATAATAAATATAGTAATTTCATTATCCTTTTAAACATATATATACATATAAATAACTATCCTTTTTTATAATTTTCAGTTAAAAGAAATTACATTTAGTTTTACATTAAGTTACAGTGGCACATCCTGATTTATTAAGATTAATATTTTTTAAGGAGAGTAATTTATTTATCAAAATAAAAAAAACATAATAACTTTTGTAAATCTTTCCACTTAATTGCTTTAATACGTTGTTGATATTTGCATCGACAAGCTTTCATATTTTAAGCTCAACCTTTTTGCAATTATTTATTGTTATTGACTTTAATGGTCGCGTCGTCATATTGACAGCACGTAGGAAGTCCAGTCTGGAAAATTCTGATAGCGAAGATAAGAGAATCGACAATGGCGGGATCGTCGTGTGCCGCCCTAGGGACGGGCGCGCGGCGGGCGGCGACCGGACGGCAGTGCGCGGCGCGCGCGGCTCTCGGAGAGTCGGCCGCCATCGCCAGCCTCGTGAAGGCCGCAGCGCGCCACGTGCGCGTCCTGTGCGCGATTATCTGCATCCTTTAAAATAGAATTTACGACCGCCTACCGTACCTTGATAGGTAGGTCCGAGCGCCGGCTCCCTACCTCTGTTCGACACGCGATGCAACTTTCCGTCCACGCTAGAACTGTGTGCAGAATACTAGTATAAGCTTTGTGTTGTATCTTTACGGCATCAGTTACTGGGGCGAGCCGTAATAATTCAAATTATGGTATATTTCATTGCGTGTATTATTTCCGATTAGCGAATTTAGTAGACCTACATACACGTTTGAATAATTGTTAAACAAATAAATTACAAAAAATCTTAAAAGCGTTTAATTTATATTATGAGCGATAAACGTATGTGGGTTTATTACAAATGGTCATTACTTTTTTGATTCAAACATTTTATAGCGGCTAGAAATTATCTCTGGTAGTTATAACAGCAGTGTTGTAGTAGAATAGAGTCGATGCAAATAGATAATAATAGAGCAGCATTATTTGACACCATTCAACTAAATGTAAAAAAAAGCTCCCAACATATCTGTAGACAATGCAATCGAATGTAAATATTTAAATCATTCATTCGTCGTGTTTACTTAGCGAGCGACTGCTGCTCTTGCTTATTCTTAAACACTTTACACAAGACGGGAATAGGTAAACAAAAAAGCCTGCAATCGTTTTTTTATTCTTAAATTGTAATCAAACAAAATAGGCTATATGATTCATGTCATTATTCCTAAATTAGCTGTTGGTATTATTTATTAGGTGTAGGATAAAAAATTTGTAATATTAATTTTACTAATTAATTTATTAGTGATAGTAGTGGATTGATTTGTGAATAATTTTTGTATTACAATGTTGAATGATTTCACAAAAATCAACTACCTTACAACAACTAACCAAAACAAATGTAGTAATTTAAAAATAAATATAGAATAATCTTTATAAAAATTGGTTTATTTTGATAGTTTAAATATTTTTGTAGGAAATGTGTTTTGTCATCAATACAATAGATAATTAATCTCTAATTTGTCTTTAAAAGTTTTAAGCATATCGAAGTAGCATCTTAAATAGTGATAAATACTTGAACATATTGAAGATCGGGCTGAGACGAAGACAGCGATACATCATTTTTTAGGTGGGTACTAAATATAAACCCATTTAATCGTGCAACGCGATCCATCTGGGATCGCGGAAAATTAAAACGTATCTTTGACGAAGCGTCCGTCGGCTTCGTCAGAACGTCATGTTTATGTCGATAAGCAGTTTACGATGTAATAAATAAAGAGTTTCAAACTCGCAGAGCTGCGCTCCGTCAGGCCAACGACGCGTCGCCCGACCGCGCTGCGCCCGCCACGCTGGAGGCGCTACGCCGTCACTCGCGGCAGATCGCCGCGCGCCGCGTCCGCCGTGTGCAGGTGTGTCTCCCACCTCACTGCGCCGCCTTCGTGTCGATTTCTGAACTACGACTGATTTTACATCTTGATCGTTTTATTACAGTTTACGGAGCGAGCGAGAGATGGCGCTCGCGGCGATGGTGCTGGTGAGTGTTCGACCTGGCTCCACCCTCCCTCTTAACGTATCTGCGCTAAATATATCCGACCACATTGTATATTGGCAAATAGGCGCGCGCGCCGTACGCCGTCTGCGAGAAGCATAGTGGTAGCGGCGGCTGCGCTCGCGGGCGCGGCCGCCGGTCATTGTCGGTTTGTGTGTCCAGAGAGCGGCGGCTCCGAGATGTCCGGCGGCAGTGGTGGTGCTGGTGACGGCGATAGGCGGCCCTCCACCTGTCGCGTTGAGCTGGGCGCGTTGCTGGCGCCTGAGCCTCGTCCGCTCGATAACAAGGTTAAGGTATGAGTTTCGATTTTATTTTTGATATAATTAAAACATTTAAGTGGGTTGAAAACTGATTCGCAAACTACACATGGCTAAAGCATTCGGAAATATTTCTTGTAGCTAAATGCTTAGACCAGTATATGCATTTATAATTTTTGTAATAAAACTATAGTTGTTTACTTTCACATAGAACGGGTGAAATTATCCGCTTTATGATAATCACCCAGGGACCGTGGTAAATGTAAAAGTCCACGGTAATTCGCATAATTCGCGGCATGTACACAACGTGAGGCGACGTGGAGGAGCGGCCACCCGCCCTCGCCCTGCGCGACCCATTTGCATAATGAGTATATCGGCTCTCGAAGGCTTCGACACTTCGACAGCGACCCTACGACATTTCACCGTTAACAGCTGACCTACTTCACTTTTATCGTCTTTCATCTCATGCCGATTGGTTTATGCAGATAACATTTGTCATGATAGGAATAGCTAAAAATTTACAAAATGCTATAACTGTGCAACGAATTCATGTAAGCTTGAGTTCATTTTTAGTAGTTTTTTAGCAAATTGCATCCCACGTTTAGATGTAAGCGTTGATGTTTAGCGATAAATTATGGAACTCTGTGCTTTGCAAGCAGATGGAATGGAGTTATTTTCGTAATATAAATAAGAAAAAATAACTACACGAGTAGTTCATTACTGATAAGTGTTGAAAATCTTCTTGCATCCGATTAAGATATTGGTTGGTATATTTTTATTATCAAATGCGTATTTTACTGACAGAAACTCTATTAAAAGTCAATTGAAATGAATATACATATTTCAAAATATCATTGACAGTAGCTCCATAAAACGGCATTCCTGGGAGATATCAATGAACTATCTCCGTATTTATTGTCAACGCGAACGAAAAAGGTATAGATTAATTTAGTAAACATTCTGTCGACAGCGACACAGCATACATGGCATGACAGAGGAAGAAAATGTGGTCCGACCACATCAAGAAATGGCAGTTCTGTCTCTCGAGGAGAAGAAATATCTGCTTGGAGTAGAGCGGGGTGACGTTGCGGGAACTCGACGGGTACTGCAGCGGGCGCGAGACACCGGTCATATCAACGTGGATTGTGTGGACCCGCTCGGGCGGAGCGCGCTCCTTATGGCCATCGATAACGAGAACCTTGAAATGGTTGAGTTGTTGCTCGAATTTGGTGTAGAGACGCGAGATGCATTACTGCACGCCATATCTGAGGAGTTTGTGGAAGCGGTGGAGGCACTATTAGACCACGAAGAACGAACGAGGAAGCCAGGAGAATTGCACGTAAGTGTCTCGGCTATCTTGCGATAAGAGTGGGTAACAGTCGATTTCCTTAAATAAAAGAAATAAATGATAATATATTTAAAAAAATAAACGAATATTAATATTATATAAACTTATAACAGTACAATAGGTTTTGTTTCGTCAATTTTGTTTATTATCTGCCTACTGCGTGAGTAACTAAATCGCTTTCTACAACTCTTTATGATAGTACGATATAAAATTTATAATTTTTAATTAAATAACTATTATAATAATTTTGTAGTTGTTTAAAAAACTGTTGTTCTAAATACTGTTGCAATTTTGGATAGGTACGTGATATTGTGTAAACTAATGGTTGCAAGTACTGATCCTCACTTCAGTTTACTCTCAGAAAAGTTTTTCAGGGTAAACTGGTATTTGAAAAATAAAGACGTGTGTCATGAGACGAGTAGAAAAAAAATTTGAAGATTAATATTTAAAGTATTTTTATTTTGCATATTAGTAAGTAAAACAATAAATTATAATATATTTTTATTAAATAATTATTTTATTGATCGTTTTGCTGACTCATCACAGCCGTGTAACGCAGTTTCAAGCAACCGGCCTCACCGCAACAATAGAATGTGCCAATGTCAATGTAATAAATATTATAATATGATAGTGCGACCCGAAATAACTTTACAAATTGCACATAGTTATAAAAATGTGAAAGTAAAGACATCATATAAAATTGTAAAGATGCCCTCAGTTTTACTATACTTATGCCATATAATACAAGTGGTATCGTATAATGTATAATAATATTACGTTTTTTGTACATTACAAACATCCCTCCGATGCCTGCTCCTAAGAAAACGAGGTTGTCATATTTGTATTATATATTTCAGAGTTGGGAGGCGCTTCCACCCGAGACGGCCACGTTTACATCTGACATAACCCCGCTAATCCTAGCCGCGCACCGGGACAGCTACGAGATCATCAAGCTGCTGTTGGACCGCGGCGCGGCACTGCCGGTGCCGCACGACGTGCGCTGCGGCTGCGACGAGTGCGTGTGCTCGCGCCGGGAGGACTCGCTGCGACACTCGCGCTCGCGAATCAACGCCTACCGCGCGCTCGCCTCGCCCTCGCTCATCGCTCTCTCGTCGAAGGATCCGATCCTGACGGCTTTCGAGCTGTCATGGGAACTGCGACGACTGTCGGCCTTGGAGCACGAGTTTAAGACGGAGTACCAGGAACTACGCGTTCAATGTCAGGAGTTTGCTACCGCGCTGCTCGATCACACGCGTACTTCGCACGAGTTGCAAGTGTTGCTTAACCACGAGACGGGCTCGCCTCAAGCACCGCTCACCGAGCCCGGGGCACCCGAGAGGATGAGATTGTCTCGTCTTAAACTTGCCATTAAACTGCGTCAGAAAAAGGTAATTTTTCAAATTTTCCGCTGAGCTGACCTAATAAATGGGACTAAGAACAAACGCTAATGACTTTTATAAATCGATAAAAATGTTTGCAGTTCGTAGCTCATCCCAATGTCCAACAATTGTTGGCCTCTATCTGGTATGAGAGCGTCCCGGGATTCCGTCGCAAGAACATGTTACTGCAGGCCGCGGAGATGGTGCGGATCGGTGCTATGTTCCCGCTGTACTCTCTCGCTTACATCGCAGCACCTCATTCGACAGCCGGAAGGACACTGCGGAAGCCCTTCATCAAATTCTTGTGCCACTCGGCTAGCTACTTTATGTTTCTCTGTTAGTATATTAGAATTTATTTAATATTAGAATTGCGAATTTGTTACATCTCGGTGTGGATATATTGAGTCGGTATTCGCCAATCTTACATCGTTTGAGATGAACCGAGGCTCGATTGATACGAGCGGTAGCATAATATCGAAGATTAATGTAATCGTTTTTCCGCAGTCTTGCTGATCCTGGCGTCCCAGCGCATCGAGACTGCGGCGGGGGGTATGCTGTGGGGTGCGCCGCACGGAGCCCCGCTGTCTCGTCGCGGGGCGCCGCCCTCGTTGGTGGAGTGGCTTATCCTGGCCTGGGTCAGCGGTCGGTTGATTCCTTGAATTTTTATTTATTGGTATTCTCCAGAACCTTGTATTTCTTATATTTAAAAGAGAAGCGTTTGCTGGTATTTTAATGCGAATGCTGCACGAATTCACAGAATACTTCGTTATATCATTATTTTTTCGTATTCTAAAATTTGATATTTTCGTTATAAGGTTTGATCTGGAGCGAGGTCAAGCAGCTCTGGGATATGGGGCTTCGCGAGTATGTACATGACATGTGGAACGTGATCGATTTTGTCACCAACTCGTTATACGTGGCTACGGTTGCGCTACGCGTGGTCTCGCACTTTCAGGAAAGCCTGTTCTAATTATTATTATTTTTAATTATATATCGTTACTTGCATAGAATAACTTAAATTACTATTTAATCAATTCCTTCTTTTTCATATCTTTGTTCCTTGACATTACTGATTATGTATATTATATCAATGCAAACTAGTCCAAACGTTAAATAAATTTAAAAAATTGAATTAATTAACCGTCTGAGTTATTTATGGATTGCGTATAACCTACTTTGCTAAGTAGGAGCTGTTAGAAAGAATTAATTTATGATTTAATGCATTGATTAACGATTTGAATTTTGAAATAGTTAATATTAATAGGTAGATACATTGAAATAACTTGTCTTTATTAGGTACCGAGAGGTCTACCTCTAGGTAGCGCTCTAGCGCGTAACGTACGTACTTATTTTTCTTTTGGGTTATAGGTTCGTCGTGAAATGTCGATGGGACTTCAATGGAACCAACCGAGGGAGAAGTGGGACGCTTGGGACCCTATGTTACTTTCTGAGGGTCTCTTTTCTGCTGCAAATATTTTTAGCAGTTTGAAGCTCGTCTATATCTTTAGCGTCAATCCTCACTTGGGACCGCTGCAGGTCTCTCTCAGCCGCATGGTTCTGGACATACTAAAGTTCTTTGTCTTAGATATACTCGTCATATTTGCTTTTTCTTGCGGTGAGTAATAAATTATCCTTTACTAATGAAAATGTAGGTTATGTTTTATCGATTATAAGTTATTTAATATAAACAACGAATTTAGCATTATTTTATTTTAAATATTAAATTTATAATTTACTAAGTACTTATATATTAAATTATAGGTCTCAATCAGCTGTTATGGTATTACGCTGATATGGAAAAGAAAAAATGTAATTCTGGAGCCTCTCTCACCGCCGCCAATGGCACGCTGCCAGACCCCGACGCTTGCATCGTGTGGCGACGCTTTGCAAAGTATGTCCGATTTTATGTACTCGCATAGTCATGTTTCTGTGTATAAACAAACAGATGTGTACTATAAAATTTCTGTTTGTCTTCAAGTCTCTTCGAAACAATGCAGACTTTGTTCTGGGCGGCTTTCGGCCTCGTGGATCTGGACTCCTTTGAGCTTGACGGAATCAAGATCTTTACTCGCTTCTGGGGAATGCTTATGTTCGGCACTTACGCCGTCATTAATGTCATCGTGCTGCTCAATCTACTCATAGCTATGATGAATCACTCTTATCAACTAATATCAGTGAGTAATAATCGATCAACTTACGTAATTAAAAAAATATATATCGGCTACATAATACGCACAAAGTAAGTATGCTAACGAATTAAATATCATTTGATCACACAATCAGAATAGAAGAAAATAGATAAAAAAATACAATTATACTTAGTTAAGAATATTGTTTTCAAAATATGCATGTATATTTGGCATGATAGTCAATGTACAAGCTAAATTTCTAGAAACCTGTATTATTATTAACTTAAGAATGAGGATTTTGAATGAACAATAAAATAGTAGCAATAAATTACAGGAACGCGCAGACGTAGAATGGAAGTTCGCCCGCAGTAAGCTGTGGATCAGCTACTTCGAGGAGGGTGGCACAGCACCGCCGCCTTTCAACGTGGTGCCGTCGCCCAAATCTGCGCTGTTCGCGTGGCGCTGGCTGCAGCGACGGCTGTGCGGACACGCGCGCGCCAAGCGCGAACACATGCGCACCATCCGGGTGAGCTGCGGACTGCGGTCACACACATACTTCAATTATGTTTACGTTATACGTACGCCTTTTTTTCAGAGGAAAGCGAAGCAGGCGAACGAGCGTGACTTTCGATATCAGGTACGTTATCGCCCTGGAGATATGTATATCTCTGACCATGCAATTATATTATCGTAGTCGACCGAGCTCTCTTTCGATATACTTTACAAATGTATACGACGTGCGTGAAAATTACAAATAAAACACCTGTGTCGTAGGCAATAATGCGCAACCTGGTGCGTCGTTACGTGACGGTGCAGCAACGGCGAGCGGAGTGCGGCGGCGTCACTGAGGACGACGTCAATGAGATCAAGCAGGACGTGAGCGCCTTCCGCTGCGAGCTGGTTGAGATCCTTCGCAACTCTGGCATGAACACCTCCACCGCCAACGCCGGAGCTCCCGGTAATTCCTGGTCAAATTACTAAGATCATGTTTGCATGTCACAACGAGCATGTTTTTATCAGAGAATTTGATGGGTTTTTTACCACTAGATGATAGAAGTGTGTATAAAGAATAAACGATTGTTCGAAAAATCTAATAACATAATATAATAAGGAGATATTGATTCGCACGTTTAAAAATATTTATTGTGGTTTCATGATTTCTAACAGTACATAATCTTTGCTTTCTGCTTAGAAAATAAAATAAAATGTCTTATCTCGAAATAAAACTTTACACTATCTAGGAATTTCTAACGAAACAAAAATTGAAGCTAACGATCAGTCCTATCAGGTGGAGGCGGCGGCAAGAAGAATCGTCAGAAGGAGCGACGCCTAATGAAGGGTTTCAACATCGCGCCGGGCGGGTCGCTGGCACCCGTGGACGAGTTCCTGGCGTCGCTGCACCACGAGCACGGCGGCACACACGGCGCGGCGCACCACGCCTCGCTGTCGGCGCTGCTGGGCGGCCGCCTGCGCGCCAGCCAGTCCAGCCTGTCGGACGGCGGCAGCGGCGCGCTGGGCCCGCGGCGCAAGCCCACGTCGCACAAGCGGCGCTGGGGCACCATCATCGAGGCCGCCCGCGCCGCCCGCGTCTCCAAGCTCATCGGCCGCTCGCGCTCCGAGGACTCCGTCTGCGACCATGCTCGTCCTTCGCCGAGGTACTACTTTTCTCGAGCACTATCGTCTCGATCTCGTAATTCGTTCGCTATTACTGAAATGTTATATCGCACGTGTGTGTGGGTTCCTCCTGACTGGTCCTGATGCAAGTCCGGGTACGGGGTTCGGGGTTTTCCCCTTTACCCGGGCAAATCTTCACCGGCAGCCGCGTCTGCCGGGTCATTTTTTCAGACCTGGAAGGTCAAGGCCTTATTGGCCTGGTGGTTATATATATCGCACGTACTCATTTATTAAACTTCGTTCTGACTCCTTCGTTTCATTGGCAGCGGTAGCGAACGATCGGATTCCGGAAGTGACTCACAGCGTAGTCCCGAACGAGTCACGCGTAGCGGACCACTGCATCCTTTGTCGGCTCTTGCGGCACTCAAACGGAAGCGCAAGAAATTTTCGGACTCGCGCCGTGCGGCGGAAGGAGCTCGCTCGTCGGCCGGGGTGGCGGAGGCATTGCAGCGTGCCAGCTCTGTTCCTGCGCGAGCTCCGCCCGTTGCTCCGCCGCGTGCTACTCGCCCGCCGCCACCTTCAATTTCACCTTCGACGACCGCCGAAAGTGTGCCTGGAAAAGGTGGTAGTCGGGAACCGTTGTTGGCAAGTCTTGACGATGACGCGCATAAGGTATTTATTATGTATCAAGATTGAAACCCTTTCACTAGCCGTTTTCTCGAAACCACTAGCAAAATGTTAGGAATTTTAATTTTATGTAGTAAAGCTGTTATTAATTATTAAAATTTAAATAACAATAAATTTTTTTTTTTAGTAGTTTGTAATTGTAAAATCGTATTATTTAAGTTTTTTAAACTTTTATTGGTACGTGGAAGAACGGAGTCTGTTAGTGTAGACTGGAAACTTACCTACAAACATCCTTTCGGCGAAAGAGCGAAAAATAGCTTAAAATTAAAACAACGTTTGCAGGAGGCATGCGGGCAGTGCGGATACCCGACTGCAGTCGAGACGCCACCCGAGAGCACGGAAGCAGACGCGGACGACTCGTGCGGGCGCTGCGCGTCGTTGGCGCGGTTGGCGGGCGTCACCCCTCTGCACGGACACGCGCCGCACCACTCGGCCGGCTGGCTCTAGCGAGTCGAACTATCGTCGGTGACAACATGGTGGGTAGTTAGGTTGACCGATGATAAAAAATAAATTATTCCTCATATATTTTAATGGCCGTCTTTATACTCTCTGTAGATCATTAAAGTTGAAGAAAAGCTCCTTAAAATAATAATTTTAGGAATGTTATCGATAGTGATGATTTGTATGAAATAAATATTCGTTCGCAACTGCATTAAAATATGCACGCTAGTAGTCATCGTCAAACGAGTATTTATCAAAGAACTACGTACATATGAGTTAGTCGTTAGGTAGTTTAGTCGATATTTTCCTATTATTGTAATAGTTAAGTAGTTAAAAATTGTGACTATTTATCAAACACCAATTAGTTAAGTAGATGCAATCTAAGATTTATAATAGTTTTATTATAAGGCCTAACTATTTTATATACCTACGACTTATAATATGTATACTAAAATATAATATTAATCAAATAGATATAAATATTAAATATACGATACAATAATGTGTTCCAGAATGTTTTCCACTTATTAGTTACTTGGTCCGCGCCCACGGAGATAAAATAGTAATATTTAGGACTAAGGTCGAACAAGAAGAAACAGGGATTTTATGTGAAACATGTTGTCCAATTAACTGAAACTGCTTTATATTTTCTGTTAATAAGAAATGAGCTTCATGCACATTGGTTCGTATGAGATCGACGAGGGCTTGCTATGACCTTATTCATCACCAACATCAACAAAGTTGAGGTGAATGTTTAAAATTCGACCTACCTCAATGGTAGTTACCGATATTGGCTAGTTGAGACATGTCCACTCTGCATGCACTAAGAACATAAATGGCAATAGGTGCCCGAAACTAGGTTTAACGAACACTCGCATTTAATCGAAACATTTTGAAATATTTTTAAATAGAATACGTAAATATAATGCTAGGGTTAGTTTAGTTTAAATAGCTTGATCTTTGGTGTACTTAACAACAGCTATTAGTTCATATAAACATTGGCATTTCACCTAGAGTTTTCATTTTGTAGAATTCTAAAATTATACAGCTGAGATTAAGCTATTCCTTGGTCATGTATAATTCGATTAATGGTTTTCGTATACGTTTAAGTGTTTTCCGTGTCGAAGCTTTAGAGTGCTACTTTTCGACGTTAAGACCTTGGCGCCATCTGTAGATTCATCATCATCATCAAGTGTTTTCCGCCACAGAAAAGAGACAGCGCTCCAAAACTCTTTGCTGAGACACTCGAGCTCATGAAACAAAAAGCTCAGGAAACGACGAGAACTACTATCGTTTTTGTCAGATAAGGCCTTAAACCGAACAATAAAAACGCTGACGCGACGCGATCTGCGATGCTCCAATACCCGTGGCTGCGATTGAGCAAAATTAGGAATCGAAAGAGCTCGCTCGCAAGTTTGGGAGACCGCGTCTAACAAAACTTAAGACTGAAAATGGTGGGGTCGTTACCTCTAGGCCTGAGATTATCGGAGAAGTAGAGAGGTTTTATGGGCAGTTGTTCAAAATCTGTAGATTTGGGAACTTTAAAAGATTTCCATCATTTAGATGGCAGATAGTACCTGCCTAATTTACCATAATATGTTGTGATTTAAAAATCGTTGTTTACTTATCAAAATTACCTTGGGTGTGATAACAATACGAAGCAAGAAGCCTTATTATTTTTACATCGTCATAGATACTAGGGCGAGTGTTTTTGGAATTCTTCACTTATTAAATGAGTAGTGCACTTGTCTATTCGTATGTATATACTTTTATATTTTACTAAGTAAAACGCTGTTGTTAGTTAGACCAGCTCATAGGTACTAATACACAATACTTAGTAGTGTTAGCGAGATATAAACGAAGCATGTGATGCAATTTTTGAGTGAGTGCTGTTGTATGAGATTGCGCACTTCCAGCCTCCCCAGCCGATCTTTAATTGCTTAAAAGTTCTGTTAGTAATAATTATATACAATGAATGAATACTTACTTTATACCGATCATGTAGTATCTTTTACAATATATTAGCCTCTAAGAGGACGAAGATGATATGTTAGTTGATAGTCCGTCAGTCTGGGCAATTGTGGAGGTGCGCCGAAATTTTAATTTACTTGTTTATCGTTGGGTATGTGTACTTGTATCTCGAGTAGTATCACCGGAGGCCTTCATGTGTTTAGTTGTTTGCGGTGCGAAACACGCGCAGCTACATAAACGATTTATATTTTATAAAGAGTTGTTGTTTATTTATACATTATATTTGTATATAACGGTGCGAAATTTAATAAAATAAGCACTACATGCCTTGTTGTTTTATTTAAATTTCTCTTTGACTACATTTATATAGAAGTATTTTGACCTTCAATATCAATATACATTTATATACAGCGCCAACCCTAGGGTAGCGTGAGAGGAGCGACCCTTCTAATTCTAAATTCCAAATTTCAGGGATACCAAAGCGATGTATGATTTTTATAAATATGATAATTATTACATATGTGGCATTTATTGAAATGCAGTTTATTTGATGTGAGACCGTCGACCAAAGGGCGCTGTAAGACAATCTCGCTCTACCATGATCAAGGATCAGGACCGGCGCTGTATATCTATACATATAATAAAAAAGGGTAAATTATCACTGTCTGTACTTGGAAGATATATGAGTAAAACTATAATCGGGGGCTTTATCAACGCAATAGGATCCAAAATAATGATTGTTACAATTTTTGTCTGTACGTTTGTGCGCACTAATCTGAGGAACGCCTTAACTGATTTGGGTACGGTTTTCACTAATGTATTAAGGTACACCTTAACTTATTTAATGTTTGTTTTATTTAAATTAGCTTATAAATAAAAAGGCTTTGTTACTTTAAAGAATCATGTCGACCATTTATTCGTTAAAAATGGTATAAAATAACTGTTCAATTGAATTGGCTGTAACTTTTGCGACCTATAAATGATAGTCTGCAAAATTATGATAACTAAAAGTTCATAGTAACAAAACGAAGTTAAAAATGAACACTTTCAGATATTTAGATTCTTCCAAATTCCAATATAAGTTGAGCTCAAAAGCCTATGATCAATCATATTAAATAGGGTTCAGCTTTCATTTCGACATTCGTCGAAGAAACGTGCCCACGCGCAGTGCTGGATTAAACAAGCACGGGGCCAGCAGCAAATTATTTCAAGGGATCCTTGATCGGCTATGGGTTCTTAAGTATAAAGTTGTATAAAATCAATTATATACGTTTATTTGACATGTACAGGTTACAATGTTATGGGTGAATAATCGTATAGTAGATTACTATAGGCCCTGTTCGGCAAGACAAGAACCAAGTTCTGACAAGAACAAAAAGCTAGATAAAAACGTATTTACGCCTATCGGAATATGAGTGTGCCGTGACTTTGTTCCACCCAGCGACTCAAGGGACGTACCGCCTCCACAGTCACCAGGCCTACCAAGAAGGACCCCAGGTCCTCCTCCTACCTACGAATCAAGGCTTGCTGTTCAAGAGCCCTGACTCGCTCCACCTCTGCCAATCCTGGATGGTCGCTATTCGACCTCGGTTCCACCTGGAATCGGCAAGCACCTCTACCTGGCGTTCCCAGGGGAGATCACTCGCGAGAAGTGTCGCCACCGTCCATGACACCGCACGGTAACCACGTATCGTTCTCACCGCTATGACTCTCTGTGGTCTCCGCAGATGAGTATTGTTACGAGCGGTACCGGCGGTATGGAGCGCACCACACCAGCGTATAAACCCCGGCAAAGTGTTGAGGAGGTAGGAGCGAGAATCTGCTCGAAGTTCTCGAGTTTGTCTGTCTCATTCGGCAGCACAAAAGCACAATTGGCGAAGGAGTCTAGTGGACGTCCCTCCTTCGGCAACAGGAACTTTCCCACCTTCAACAGCTTCGGAAACTGCCCACTGGATAGATACTAGTTAACCAGTTCCAGAAGCATCCCAGGTGGTCACGCAGAACACACCCTGGAACCCCGTCCGGACCTGGCTGATTGGCCTGACCTGGCCTGCATACGTCAGACTTTTTGTAGAACTTGTGCGTTTACCGTATGAAATTCTGTTTCATTTTTGCTATGGAAATAATCGGTTATCGATTGTCTGACATACATTGTCTTAGTAGGAAAATGTGTAACGTTTCGCGTTTATGTGACATCAAGTAAATTCAATATAGGTACCACGTCTTAATAATTTTCACTCAAAAAATTACGCTCGGGTAGAGATGAGTGGGTTTATATATGCGGGCCCCTTTTTGCGCGGGGCCCGTAGCAATTGCTAATCATGCTACGTGGTTAATTCGGCACTACCCATGCGTATATGTAAAGTGCGGCGACTGTCGCGCTATTATATATGCATTGAGTTATATACAGCGAACGCAGGTATATCGGAGACGTATGACACACACTGGTAACACTGTCCCATACCTGATCTGTCTGTATTCGTTTGTAATATATTTTGATAGGGTAATGTCTTATTAAAAACCTCTACAGATTATGGATTAAAAAATATATAACAATATATGTAATACGCATTTTTTTTGTTTTTCGGTACTATACGTTAAACTAGCTATTGTCCGCGGTTTCGCTCGCGCATAAGTAGTATAGATAAAGGTACATATCCAAAAAGGGCAGAAATAAAAACACATCGTCATTCGTCGTGGATTTATTAAGGGTCTCACGCGGTGAGGTCTAGTGGCACGTAGTCCCGCTGCGGCGGCGTACGCACGGCGAGCAGCAGGCGGCCAGCGCGCGCACTGAGCAGCACGGAGCAGCCGCCCGCCACGGCGCCGCGCTCGGCCGCTAGCGCCAGCTGGTTCACCACGCGCCGCTCCACCTCGTGCTTAATCGAGCGCGCGCCGTAGTGCACGTCGTATCTGTGAGCACACGGGGTTCGGGTCAGTTCTCAGCTCACGTCGAACTTACGCACTATCTAGGAGGTCTCCGGTTACCCGTCGGCGAGCGCGCCCAGAACGCCGCCTTCCCAGCGCAGCTCGACGGCGTGTCTGGCCCGCGCCTTTTCCGCCCAAGCGCGCAACTCCATTTGCACGAGGGTGAGCAGCTCCTGCCGCGAGAACGGCAGGAAGTAAACGATCTCGTTGATGCGGCCGAGGAATTCGTCGCGCCCGAAATGCCGCTTGAGGATGGGTCGAACCACCGTGTCCTTGAACTTGCGCGACACCTGCAGCGCCTCCTCCTGCTCACCCTCGCCCTCGGGCGGGACGACGGCTTCGGAATTCTCGTCGTACTCTTCTGTTAATGATTTGAATTTTTTAATATGAAGATTTATAAAAATCGATAATTTGAAAATGGTGTTTAAGCATGTCAGTATGAATAGTTTGATTTCTGGTGTTTGTTTCATGTTGAAAATGTTGAATGACTACAAGATGACTAAGAAGATACTACTATATAGATGAGATTTCTCACTTCTGGTCTGGTCGGTGAGTGCAGCGGGCACGGCAGGCGCGGCGACTGCGGGCCGAATCCGCTGCGCAGCGACTGCCTCTGCTTCGTGTCGCAGTCGCAGTCCGTACTGCGCGATTTCGTCCGACGCTAAGTTGGACGTCATCACAAAGATCGCATTCTTGCACTCGATCAGTTTACCCTTTCCATCAGTGAGGCGTCCCTATTTCCGAAGTTAATATGAGTGCTAAAATCGTATTATTATATAACACATAATATCAAAAAGTTGAGATGGCCCAGTGGCTAGAACGCGTGAATCTTAATCGATGATCGTGGGTTCAAACCCGGGCAGACACCAGTGAATTTCATGTGCTTAATTTGTGTTTATAATTCATCTCGTGCTTGACGGTGAAGGAGAACATCGTGAGGAAACCTGCATGTGTCAAATTTAATTCAAATTCTGCCACATGTGTATTCCACCAACCCGCATTGGAGCAGCGTGGTGGAATAAGCTCCAAACCTTCTCCTCAAAAAAAAGGAGAAGGTTTACTCGTGCACTATTTGGATACCTCGTCAAAGAGCTGCAGAAGCACTGTGAGAACGTCAGGATGAGCTTTGTCCACTTCGTCGAATAAAACTACAGCATCCGCTCGTCGAGCGAGCGCCCTCGTTAACTGGCCGCCTTCTTCGTGACCCACGTATCCCGGCGGAGCCCCTATCAGCTTGGCTACCTCGTGCTTTTCCTGGTATTCGGACATATCAAGTCGTATGAACGCCGCGGGATCATCACGATGCATATACCTAGCAAGCTGTTTCGCAAGTTCCGTTTTCCCGATTCCGGAGCTTCCCAAAAAGAGAAAAACGAGCGGATGTTCTTCGTCCGCCCACCCGTTTTCTTTCCGGCGCACGGCGGCAGCGACAGTCTCTATGGCCGCCGTCTGTCCAACGATATATTGTTTTAAACGCTGTTCGAGGGGAAACCGGCGGCGTTCCTCAGCTGCGGCGGCGGCAGCTGTCTCTTCCCAGCGATGAATGTGCTCGAGAATAACGTCACGTGTGGTAGAAGGGTCCCTAGTATAATGCAGCGCTCGACGCCCGGCATGGTCTCGTGCTGTGGGGTCAGCACCAGCTTCCAGCAATGCTTTGGCAGACGTTGACGAATCTGATAGAGCAGCGTAGTGAAGTGCTGTCCAGCCTAAGAAAGATGCGCGAGCATTCATTGCACTACAGAATTCATCTTCTCGTCTCTGTAAAACCTCTAGTGGATGTGTTCCAGTTGAGGCCGCGGCAGCAGAGGCCCCTGCGTATTGTTCACGCAAATCGGGTTTTGCTCCAAGGCGAAGTAGCTCCTTCACTGTAGCTGGCTGATCGTTGGCAGCCGCGACCATCAAAGCCGTCCAGCCCAAAGCGTGTCGTCTGTCGGCTGGCCCATCTTCACCATCACCAGAACTTCGTCCGTCATTTTTTGCTGTTTCTACCAGTCTAAATTAAAAAGAAAAATTATGAAGTACTGAAAACAATAGAGAAAACAAAAACAAAAATCATTTAAAATATTAATTACGTAATTAATATCAATTAAAGTTTTAGTATGTAATGATAACACTACTTACTTTCGAAGTTCTTGAACATTTCCAAGTTTTGCAGCAATAAAAAATCTTTTTTCTGTAAAGAAAAAATGTTACTTTATACCAATTAATTTAAAAGTACTGAATATTTTTAGATCACAATGTAATGCAAAATGTACTTTACTCGAATAGTCATTGAAAAGCAACTTTGAATTAACATTTTATATAGCTTCAAGCTTTAATAAATATATATAAAAAATAAAAGTTCAAAATATACAGAAAAATATAAAAATAATACCAAGAACCTTTTTTATTCACTATTAGTTTATTTGGAAGTTTGCAAAGTATTTTATGCTAGCTAATCGTCCCAGCTTTGCACAGGTACATAAAAAGAAAAATGTGTTTTGGATAGGATTTGCATAAAACCAATTCTTAGAGAGCTTCTACATAGGGGAAGGAGTAACTGTGACAAAATTCAAGTAAATCGGACAGATAGTTAAGAGTTTGTGATGAGTGGTGTTTGGCTTGTGTAATACACATATAAAGATAAATATTTAAATATAATTTTTAGTATGTTTTATTACTTTTTAAAGTTTCTAAATAAATGAAACATTTTTAATTGATTTGCTTATATATTAGAGATGGTATAAATCTATTGGCACAAAATTAGGGAAACATAATAGTCTGTTGAATAAAAGTAACTAACTATGTAAAAAGTAGGTGTGTTTGTTGTAATTAGTTAAATTAATAAAAAAAAATGCTTGAATATGAAAAATATATTGTTTTGTACTAAGAATATTATTTGCATGTTAACTGCCTCGTTGATCTATTAGCTAGATATAAGGCGGCAAACCCAGTGGTCCTGGGTTCAGTTCCCAGGTCGGGCCAATAAATAGTTATTGGGTTTTTCTGCCAGAAAATTCTCAGTAGCAGCATGGAGCCTGGAGGTTGGAAGTGTGTATACTCTCGTGCCTCGGAAAGCACTTTATGCCATTGGTTCTGTGGCTGAACTCTTTCCGTTCGTGTCAGACTGCCGTCCCATCAGATTATGAGAGCTATTGAAGAGAGAGTGCACCAAGAGTGAAGTGAGAGATTGGCCACCATGGCTGAAATCGGTCTGAAGGACATTATTATTATTATTTGCATGAAAAATCTTAAACATGAACATGTAAATGTATAACATATAAAAATGTGTTTGCTTACAGCAAGCCCTTGAGTAAGTTGTTTGAGATATATATGGCATTACAAGAACTTTTAAGCTGTAATGAGTAATGAGAACAAACCATTATATACATAATCAGCAGCGATGAGTGCTAGTCCGAGTGAGGCAGCATGTACAGCGTATCGACGCCGTCTCGACGAAGACGAAGCTATTGCATTACTTAGATTAAATGTGGTGCTTCGTCTTACTGGTACAGCAAATAAACGTACTGCACCAAATCGAAGCACCTTCGCGGCTGCGGACCGTATTGTTGACATTTCTTACAAGACTCAATTTGACCTGTAAGCCTAAATAGTTGTAAAAATAATTGCAATTGTGTTGTGGTCCAAACTTTATATGCAACCTAAAGCAGCGCTGATGTTTTTCCGCATTTTTGGTGTTAAGACTGCTTCGTCATGGTTTTTTTAACTTTAGTTTAAATTTTTATTTGTTGTATCGACTTACATCATTTGTTAAATTAGAGAAAACTTGACATTATTTTGTTGTTGAAAAGTCAGTGTCAAAGTCAATAGAATTAAAAGTACGAAATCAGCTGATATTTGGTTTATAATTAATATATACAAAACTCAAAATGTTTATGAAATTAAGAAATGAAAATTATTGTTTAAAAATTTAGAATCTTGACGTTTTACGTATTAAAAATATTTTAATCATATTTCCAATCATTTCTTTTTATTTTCCGAACGCAATTCATGTTATCATTGTATTGCTTTCAAACTCAAAGGTGATCTCTATTGGCTCAACTTGACAATTGACTGTTCAATAAATTTCAATTTCATTTTGAGGTGTGATATTTTATTTAACAGGACTTATAAAAATGAAATGAATGGCTAAATTTAATATTTAAATTCAGACGGTCTTAGTTTTTGTATGAAACATTTTGTTTCTATAAAATAGATTTGTTTATAATTGCTTGTTCCTAATGTGTTGACATATGAAGTGTGTCTGTTTTTATAAAAAGTTTCGCGGGGATTTGTTGTGTATTATTAAAAAATGGCTTTGGGTGGATCAACGTTCCTGCAGAACGCTACAATGCTAGAGCAACTCCTCGAAGAGATAAATTTTCAGCGGACCAAGGAAATGCGGCAGTTGATGAAGGATGGTAAGTACTGTTTACTATTTATCATTATAGTATCGGTCGTTAAAGTAATATTCCAATTAGAAATTATTTGTATTTATATTTGTCGTATACGAATTTAATTTCATTTAATTTTAACAGTATATTTAATTATAAAAAATTGTAAAAATTATAACCTTGAGGAGACGCTTGCGTTGAATTAAAAAAATTAATAAATGATTTCACGACAAACTACTGTTGTCGCATTTCTCGGATGTAATGCTTAAAGACCCTGCTATGGAGATTTTATTTGGTTTTCTTTCTCTAAATTCTTGATGTCATTGTTGCATTCTGTACTCCTTTGCTTTTATTAATCCTTAACACAGGTTATTTAAATAACCCAAAAACTATAGTGAGTTCTAGTTATCCAATAAAATAAAAGCATAAATGATGTTATCTTAATAAATAAGCTTGCCAGTTTGTAAGCCATATAGCAACTTATGTTTATGTTTAAAAAAAAATTATTATACCTAAGTTATCTATACCAATCAAGTAGGAGTAATGGCAAACAAATCTATGGTTCACATATTCTATGTGATTTGCTATTATATTATGCATTATATCTTTATATACAGTGGTGGTCATATAATTAGGAACACTTCTTATGAATAAAGAAATTATAACTTCAACGTACAAATGTTTGTAAAAAATATACACATTCAATAATTAATAATCATGCAATAATATAGCCACTCAAATAAAAAACTCGCTGAGAAAAAAAATGGAAAGCGCTATGTTGGACGCCCTGTAAATAATGCTTTTAATTATAAATACACAAGGAGTATAGTCAAGCAGGGTGGCGGTACAATGGATCAATGGCAATACAAAAATATCTTAGAGCATACAATGATTTCCTACTCGGACGATCATTTGTCTTTAACCTGGATCTTTCAGCATGACAATGACTCTAAACACACGGCCAATAGCGTCAAATGTTTCCTTAGCGAACAGCGTATATCTGTTTTAGACTGGCCAGCAAATAGTCCGGATTTAAACCCGATAGAAAATCTTTGGTACATTGTTAAAAAGAAAGTCTCAAACAAACGTAGCACCATTCAAAACGAACTATATGAAGCATTTGTTGAAGCATGGAATTCAATACCCCTAGAAAAATGTATGAAATTGGTTGAATCAATGCCACGTCGTTGCAGTGCTGTTATTGAAAATAAGGGATATGCCACTAAATATTAATTATAACTATTGTTAGGCTGTGGATAGTAGCTATTTCGTAAATAGCAATACTAATTACTAATACTTAAAAAAATATTGTTTTTTATATTTTTTGTTGTTGTTTCTAATTAGTTGACCATTATTGTTCATACCTTAAAACTGATTTAAATGTTTGTCCGTTATATAATATTGAAACTGCACTGGTGTAATGGGTTTTATATTGTTTTTCTAATAAATGATAAATCATTGAACATATTGTTGTCCTATTTATTGTTTAATTTAAAAATAAAAACGATTGCAGTGAAGTATCTTACATAATGTCAAGGACCGTTGGTAATGTTTCTAACTATACGACCACCACTGTATGTCACTTCCAATTAACTACTAATATATCCACTAGAATTTTACTTCCGAAATTCCAATAACAACTTCACCAATATACAGAAAGTAATTTTTTCATAAATCAATAATATATACTAGAGATTATTTTAGATCCAAACCAACAATATTGTTTGAATATAAATAAAAATTGTTTATTCATCTTACTCTGGTGGTTGACAAATGCTATACATCAAAAGCACAATTTTTTTTGAAGTCATTATGAAATATACTTTGATTTTTAAACATATATTGTAGGTTTTATTCATGCCAAAAAAAATTATTTTTAATAACACATTTAGTCACAGGAATAGTGGAGTGAATGAATTATCTATAAATAATATAATAGTTGACTTGTATTTTAACCAGGTAGAATAATGAATAGCGTTCTGTATCAATGTCACTTAAGTATTTACAATTTATATTATTGATGAGCCGGTTAGTGTGATTGGTAAAATACTTGCCTTTCACGCCACAGGTTGTGGGTTCGATTCCCACCCAGGATAGACATTTGTGTGCATGAACATGTCCATTTATCCTGAGTCTGGGTGTAATTATCTATATAAGTATTTATTTACAAAAGAAAAGTAGTATATGTAAGTATATTGGTTGTCTGGTTTCCATAGTTCACACAAGGCTATCTGATCCCAAACTCTGCTTAGTTTGGGATCAGATGGCCTTGTGTGCATAATGTCCCAGAATATAATTATTATTTATTATATATTTAAATGAAATGTCAAGAGCTACTACCAAATACATGTACTATATAACAATGATAAGTCTGCTAATGAGTTGTCCTGACTCCTGAACCTGAACTGATAGTTCTGCAGTCTTAGGACTGTTATAATAAATGACTACTAGTGCCATCGAATGGACTTATAAATAACTCTGCCAATGTGGTGTTGCTTAATGTTATACAACGTGTAACAAAATTCGTGTCCGACTCATGAAGTGGTTATTAGGTATCGTGAGTCGATTTAATATATATGTAATCATTTTTAAAATACTAATTAAAAAAATTACTCCGAGTAAAATTAATATTTAACTAAATAAAATGACGAAAATCACATGGCAACACAGGCGTGATGAAAGCCTTACTAGGTACTTACCTATCGGGCAGCGAGGATATAAGACCTCAGTTGATCAGCTGTTGTTAATCGTTCAGCACAGTAGTAAGAAACTGAATTTTACTAGCACCGTTGCACATAGTTTGCACGGATACGTTGTAGTACATTTGCTCCTGATTTAATTTGATCATAATTACTCATACTCAGACGTATTAACATACTGAAATACTCTTGATTAGAAAACGTAAAACATATCGCGGAACACAAGCACAGCTACAAAACGACCACTCGCAAGTAGTTTACGCGCCAAACTGAGTGAGTGAGTGTAGTGTATAGTTAAGTGAAAACAATAGTATCGATAGTTTATCGATAACATTGACGCGTGTGAAATTTGGAATACTATTGATAACAGCAATACTACCGATACTATTGATAGTAATTCATTCGATAAAAACGATAGTGTCGATAGTATTGCAAAATACATTCGTTTTAACCAAAACCCATCGATACTATTAATAGCATTGATGGTTTTTTACAATCAATTTAGTTAATGAAAAATCATTAAGATAGTTCAAAATCATCGATAAAATCATAAGTTTTGGTTAAAACTAATGGGTATTGCAATACTATCGAATGCATTACTATTGATAGTCAAACTTTTGATTATTCTACAACATTACTTCTCTGTTTCTGTTTTAGTTAGTCATGGAAAATTGATTGTGTAGATTTTTTTTTTATTATTTATAAGTATCAAATTACTGTACGTTTCCCTGAAAAACTTAATAAATAAAGAAAATAAATAAATTACGCGCTAGAGTCCAATTAGCTCAGATCATTTGCTGAGAGTTTGAGCTAGGTGATTTGTGGCGTTTTTATTTTAGTTGGCAAATAATATCGCACAATATAGCGCTTAGTAGTAGTGACACGGCCTTACACCTGCCAGCGGCGTTTCAAAGGCACTCAAATTAGCCGCCTAATGAATCTGGTGTTGTCGCATTTCAAAAAATTTGCTCGATGTTAGGGAATTAGGGCACTTAAATGTGTATTTTAAATTACAATAACATTTTTATAATAATGAATATTTAATATTATTTTTAGTTATGTTCATAACACACCAATATGCCCCTTTCGGGACGGACAGGATTTTTGTTACACACTGCATAGTCTTTCTTAATAAATTGGCTATCAACCCCAAAAAAAATGTAGAATGGGGCTGGTAGATCCTGAGATAACCCCTTTTAAACAAACACTACTTACACTCTTTAGCTTTATAATATTAGTATGTATGTTAACACGAATTGCAAGGTCAACACAGTATCGATTTAAATGAAACTGAATATAATGATTATGTCAGATCTATATGTGTTGGATGAAACTTCCAATCACGCAACACTATATCCACATTCAACTTACACTTTATGAAACTTGCTTTTGATTAGGCTACATCCATATATATTTGTACCACTTTGCATAACAAAAAATGTTAATCTATCTCGAGTGTATATTAAAAGCCAAACAGATACTTTTACTTGGTGGTAGATCTTTGTGCAAGCTTGTCTGGGTAGGTACCACCCGCCCATCAGATATTCCGCAAAATAGCAGTACTTTGTATTGTTGTGTTCTGGTTTGAAGGGTGAGTGAGCCAGTGTAATTACAAGCACAAGGGACATAACATCTTAGTTCTAAAGGTTGGTGGCGCATTGGCGATGTAAGCGATGGTTAACATTTCTTACAATGCCATTGTCTATGGGCGTTGGTGACCACTTACCATAAGGTGGCCCATACGCACGTCCGCCTACATATACAATAAAAAAAAAAAGATAAAAATATCTTGAAGACTTGTTATGCAAGACATAAGAAATCAATCGTACAGTCTTTTTTCGTTCGGTTTATGAAACTAAAATCTATTTAAAAAATTGTTTCCAAAATTTGCTGCCCCACAAATCTGCCGCTCTGGGCGCAAGCCTACTCAGCCTGGTAAATCCGCCATTGGATTATTTTTAAGTAAAAAACTTCGCTGATTGTGTTTATGTTAAGCATTGGGATATTTCTTTAAAACATTCTTTATGCGTGATGTCGAAAACGCCAGTGATTATGGTAAAGTGCCGAAATGACGCAAGGAATATAACACGTAGATAATAGCTGAAAATCGTGGGCTCAAATCCAAACAAGTACCACTGACTTGTCATTGGCTTCAATTGTAATCTCTTGCTCTACGATAAAGAAATAATAATTGTTATTATGAGCAAGTGCAGCATGATTAAGAAAATAAAATGTACAACATATAAAATAAAACGAAGCTATTTAGAAAAGACATTTATTGAACTTTTAATTACAACAGCAATGGTATAAACTGTCATTTTATACTCACTAACAGATATCGATCAAACTTTAGTATTATGAATACGTTGGGGTTCCGTAAAGGCTTTGGTGAAATTTTACAAGATTTTTATAAAAGATTGTCTCTGCAATTCCTTTATTTTTTTTAATATAAACTATAATAACATGTACAATAATATTTTTCTTCTTATATAACTACTACTTTTTAAGAACACCCATCCATTCAAGGGACTGCTTGGCCGATTTTTAATTGAATACCGATAGTTTAATTTGCGGTTTCGGAATGTACTAGTAAACGCAACCTCGTCTCCGAGAGCCTCTCGTAAGATATAGTACGACTTTTTCCTTACTGGTGATATATTCATTTTACTTCATTTACCCGAGTTTAATATCACCTCAACATTAGTCCTAATATCCTACTACAGATTTTAACAAACAATAAATTAACAAATAAATATAATACATAGTTTATAACGCAAAACTTTGAAAATATTTTACAACAGATATGCAAGAGTATCCTGAATATCCTACACAACATAATGTTATGGTTTCTTGCTATATTATACAATCGGTGACTGTTATCAGGCCGTCGTGCGCCACAAACAAAAGCTTACTTTTAATTCAATAAATAATCGTAGCATTATGCATGTTTAACATCGAGGCTTGGCAATTTTATATCAAAATTATATCGACACTGCTTTAATATATATAACTATATTTAAATACGTTTTTAAAACTAGCATCTATCACATATCAATTATAAGTAAAATAAGTTTTCGTAATTGTTCCTTTCAATTTGTTTACGGGATAAAATTATACATAGGAATATGAAGCGATACTGAAATATTTATAGAAATAAAAACTAAAAATGACTCGATACAACGTTTTATGCAAATTACATCTAAGCCATTAGTTAAGATCAAGATTTATTTAAATTTTCTTCGAAGGCACTTTATGTTTTGAATGACCATGGATTCATAGACTTAAAAATAAATTAACTATTGCGAGTGTGATTAGCGTACACGTCCTGATTATTATTAAACGTGTATTTTATGAATAATAACAACGAATCTGTTTTAACGTTGAACAGATTGATAAATGCTTATTTAGAGAATGAGTTAGTAAACATGTATTATATTGCAGACTCAGGTTTCGTGGTCCTGCAGGGCACGACGTACTGGACAGATCTATTTGTACGCCACTTCCTGTTTCAAGAGGAGCAGTCTATCGACTGCGACGATTTACTGTTTTTTGTTCGCAAACGTCACGTCAAAGGTTCTTCGCGCTACCTGCCCAAGTATGAGGTACGTACCTTTCGAATGCTATTATTTTTTTTAAATAGTTCAGTTTTTATGAGATAACATTTGAATTTTAGGATTATCTGATAATAGTATTCATATTTTACTGTTGTGATAACGATATCATATGTTAATTTAAATGATACGTGTCACTTGATAACATTATGTTTTTCATTTAATACAGACACTTCTGAAACGAGTATTAAGCATTTTTTCAATAGGCAGTTTATAACATATTAAATACTTTATTGATAAGACTGAATCATGTTATATAATTGTAATTATATTATTATATTTGTAAACAAGTATTACATCTTAATTAATTTCGTTCTAAATTTGTTCTTACTACATTAGCAAGTAGAAGTCGCGACCGACAAGCTACAACACATGTTTTTTCAGAATCCAGGTCAGATTAAATAGATTATGCTATCTAATTGTTACTCGATATCTAGTGCCTACGCATGAATAATGGAAAATGATAGTTGTCTGGTTAATAACACTACATTAAGGTTCTAAGTAATAAATTCATTTATATAAAAATACTTTCGCAATCAGTAAATGATTTGTGCACCTAATGTTCCCAAATATCCTATAATACAAATAGTAGTGTTAACCTGCACGAGATTCTCGAACGAAGTGTCTCGCGTGTCGCGCGGTGTTCAGGACACCGAAACGAACTGCTTGATACGAACGATCGCCAATGTTTATAGGTTAGCACCATTTGGATTATAGATACCATATTCTATTAGTACAATCTTTGGATATACAAAAACTTTTGCATCGATAACAGTTGTGTATTTCATTTTAAACAATATAAAAATATCATTTCTTATAATATGATGCAATTACAATTACAACATGAAAAATGTACAATGCTGTTTACTAGTCTAGACGCACCACCTCGCACACTCAATACAACGCTCAGATTCTCTCGAACTCGCACTCAACGCACATCAAAAACTAATCACAGTATATTTTGTTAATAAATATTATTTTTTTTAGTTAGACTCGAGACAGTTCAATAACCACTTATAAAATATACAATTTATAAAACAAAAAGTTTACAACATTTGATAGTACGTAATTGATCGATTATTATTGTTCTTTGTCAAATGAAAATCGAATCTTAAATCTATTTAACAATAAAAGCTTACGAAGTCGTCGATTAAGAATAGTTTGCAATAGGTATAAGGTTATCACATTTGACACACAGACCGCACACGGTTTCCAAGCTTTACCGGCTCACCCGCCGCCCGGTCGGCCGGTTTGTTCGCAGACGGACGTGGAGGTGTTTCGCAAAGACTCCAAGAAGTTGCCCATCGGTGACCCGGAGATCGACTGGGAGGAGACCGTCTACCTGAATCTGATCGTGCACCAGTTCGACTATACGCTCACGCTGGCCATCTGCACGCGGACCAGCCCCAAGGAGCTGCAGGTGCTGAAGCGGCACTCCCAAAAGGTGAGCGTCATACGCGTTCCGGTGGCGGCGACGACGGGCGAGCGCGTCACTAGCTGAGCCTGCTGAATAGCTTGGTACGTGGCCAGGGCAGCGGCCAGTCGTAGCGGCGCGGCACCGGCCCACGCACGTTTCTCTCCAGGTACGTGAACAGCCAGTACCACCACTCACGCTGTATCATGTAGTGATTGTAACCGTTGCCGCTGCGATGCGGTGTAACGAGCAACGAGTGGAACGTCCAGAACAATCGCGTAGTTACGTAGTACGCGATTACAACATCTACCGTGTAATGACCGTGCGCCAGCAGCACGAACGATACGCCGAGAAGAGCCGAGCCCCACATCGCCCAGTGTACCGGCCATAGCTTTTTCGGTGAGTATTCTGCTACGATTAGGTAACTCAAAACTAACACCATCGTGTGTCCTGAATATATATAATCTCCGCAATATGTATGCTTTCCATTAATAGACAGGCCGAAGCCTGATATCAAGTAAAACATTCTTCTGATAACGAGCAGCGGTGTTGTGTTGTTACTTTTAGGACTACAGTAATAGGTGGTACTGGAAACAGGCAGTACGGTCACAAACATGGTGACTGACCTGTATAGATACAATAGACCGATTATAAAGAATAGTCGTCGGGCGACTATAAATCGATGTTTATGGAAGACGACGACTAACATGGCAACCGTCGTAGATATCATGATCAAGTACTCTGACACAGCAAGACCCCAGTCCCGCGCGCTTATATTGTCGAGTACAATATCATTCAGCGGTGGCGTTGTGTTTCTATCCGGAAGCCGC
Organism: Nymphalis polychloros; assembly: GCA_905220585.2. Lineage (NCBI taxonomy): Eukaryota > Metazoa > Arthropoda > Insecta > Lepidoptera > Nymphalidae > Nymphalis > Nymphalis polychloros. Next base: position 6,097,465 of record HG992245.1, on the reverse strand, counting down.
TCGTGTACTAAAGATAGTGACATCATGTTAACACATACGCATAAAAATAGAAAAAAGAAAGATAATATTGTCTTCCATATTTCTTTGGGATATCTTTCCTCGCGAACTGTACCGGGTGGTATCTCCACCATGAAATCGCCAGCATGGGTACGCTGAGGGGAGTGATCTTGGTCCGGATCAGATTCATCAGTTGTAGGCTGTGGCACATCCGTCTTGACTGTGCGTGCCAACAGCGGCTGTCGCTGCATTAACTCCGCTTGGCTTGGCATGTCTCTTCTGTCACTTTGGCGCCCCGATGCGTTGTTGTTTAGGTCATTCCGTTTAAGGCGCGCCTCAAAATTAATACCCTTGATTTCCTCACGCGCGGTGTTGGTAGCTATGTCAACATGGCACTGCAACGGAGGCGTAGGTGGCGAGGGCGGCGAGGGCGCGCGCGGCACCAACGCTAGCTGCTTAGCAGGCAACTCATTGGCTAGGTAAACGCGCACCGACTCGACCAGGGGTTCCGCAAAGTTGATCTGCTTGGGCGGTGAGGGCTCCTTGTCCGGGGAGCGTGCTGAGATCGTCATCCAATCACCATTGGTTTGTATTGGGCCTGAAATTGAAATAAACCATATTTACAGCACCAGTTTTATAAGTATCGAAATAAAAACGGTAAATAATATTATTTGTAGTAATTTCCAGTGATATGTATGAGTTTACACTTAAAAATTAACTCGAACGAACAGTAAAATTTAATAAATTCTAAAAAAACTGGTTTATGAATTTATGTTAACACTTATAGTTTTTGTTCTTTCTTTATTGTTTTAGGCAATTAATGATATCTATCAAAACGTTAAACGCACACATTAATAAAACTGAATCCGTTATGTGAATGATATACTTGTTTTGTTTTTCAAAACATCGTTGCGATTTCATCATTACAACAATTATTTGCACTCACTTCGAGCAAATGATGCGTATGTTATAGTTAATTCTAGATGTTTTATTGTTGTAAACAAATGAGAGGGAAACGGGGTACACAGTTCAAAGACCGTGGATACAAAGCACGAGGGGCGCGCGGTGGCCGCTCTCCTTTGTGTCATTTGCTAATTAACGATTGTCTGTTAGTTTACTGCGAATCGTGGTGCATCGGGGTCTGCGCGTCCTACTCAAACGGGATGCATTCACGAAACGGACGAATATAGATCGGTCGAAACGATAAATTTCTCTGTGCATATGTGCGATATGCTCGTTTAATTTCACAGTGCACATGCATCGCGGTAGAAAGCGCACGGAAGTTGCATAGTGTACAGTATCGGGACTCACTCGATCAATGTGTGAGCTGTCATTCCGGCCGAGCGCGGCTCCTCATCGATTCGGCGTCTCGATAGTCCTATACGCCCGATAGAAAGCCAGGCCTGACTCGCGTCCGGCGAATTAGGGATAAATGAGGTCGCTTCTTTACACTATCTAATACACATCACTTTTGGCATGCGTGGAAAGCGCTCTGAGTCGAGCTTCACTCACACTGTTGCACTGCGCACTGTATCGCGGCCCCAATCTCGATGAAAATATTATTTCATTCGACGGGCTGCACGGTTGCGAGCGATCTTGTATGGTGACGGTCGCGTACTAGAAAAGATGTAACACTGGTTGGCTTCGGTACGGCAGCGGCGGCGCTCGTGTGCCGTCGGATCCCTTCGCGCACGCTCGGCTCAATGGGAATGATTACGCGGGGTGACGTCACCGACAGGCGCTCCCCTCCACGGCCCCGCTCGGTGCTCTTATACCGGTGACTAGCGGCCCTACTACGTGACCGCAGATGACATTCACTTATTGGTATCATTCATATTCTATCATTATTCTAGATATTTTATAAACAAAAATAATCATAATGTTGTTGCTCTAAGTAAAAAAAAAAAAATGTGGATCAGAGCGGAGAGATTATTAAGGCGCAAGAAATATACTGGATTAGAGATAATAAACAAATAATTAAAAACGATAACTTTACGCAATAGTCAAAAGATTTGTTTCTAATATAGGCAATTAATATTCTTAAACGAACAAAAATTAAGTATTTATTTAAGTTTTGTAGGGCGGTTAGACTTGTATTAACTTATTGTTTTACCACAGACCGTGTAAAGCTCGATTGTCTTACAAACGAAAAAAATTGGTAGGTATTTCAAACCTTATCGTAAAACACAATATCTTGTATCTATATGTATTGGATACATAAAGTAACTTAAACAATGTTTAATATTCCCATTAATATAAGTTAAAGACTTCCGTATGTTGAGGCAGAAACTGTATCAGGTGTCTGTGTGTGTTTGTGTGTGTGTGTCTGTGAGAGAGAGGGAAAGAGAAAGAGAGAGAGAGAAAGAGAGAGAGACAAACAGACAGATAATCGTCACACTAATCTTTTACCTATTAAGAGCGATGAATTAATGAAAAGTAAGTGTGAGGTTTATAATTTATGTCTATACCCATTGTGTACCAATTGTCAGTTCAGTATTAAGGAAGTAAGAAAACTATTTAAAAACTTGTTTTATGTTACAACTAATGATATCCTTGAGGATATCAAATAACACACACAAGCATAGTCATAAGACTTGTTTACCCGTTATTTTAGGTATTTCTGAAATATAAATATAGTGTTTTTCTTTTTTTTACATAAATTGTTTTTATAAGTCATGTAGTCAAGTGAAGACCAATCCATTACTATAGATTGATATTATCTTATACGTATTTCTTACATATCTGTGTATTTATAATAAATATAACATTAATCTCCTAATACAAAGATAATACCGGATTTTAAGTTTGTAATAGTTGACCAAAGATTATTGGACGAAGATGAAACGTTATAGTGAATTACTCGCTTGAAGCCGGTTTCGATATCGGCGTATTCCAACGTTTATGCCCGGGTCTCCGCCCCCGCTTGCCTAAACTTACGGAATCTTGACGAAGGTCATAGTTTTGTGACCCAAGAACGCACATACATATTTTCTGTGATTGTGTCATCCGAATATGTAATGCTCTTGTAACGATTATTTCAAATACTTTCTTCTGCTCTGACTTCCTTTAAAAACCCTTCAAGTAGTTACATAAAAGAGCTATTAGTATTTTACTAGAATAAGCCAGCAAACTAAACTGAAAAAACTGTGTCAAAATACTTTTTTGGAACGAAGCTCTTTTTTATCTCAGTGACGTTACTTATAATTTTGTTGGTTTAAATGTACTTCGTAATTAAAGCCAAAAAAAGTTAACTGTTCAAATATAAGGACGAACCGTGTGGTGGATTGAATAAGAGTGTAATAATTAAATGATGGACGTCGATTTGTGAATGGTGAAAGAATCAATGGTTAATTGAGTTCAATTTACAACGAGACCCAATACCTAGATCTTGGCTTGATTAACAATTGCATCGAATATTTTTCATCTAGTTTTATTCAACTGCTTTTGAAGACCAGTATCGACTTTTGAGTATTTGTGTATGTTTATCTATTCCACGATGCCACTAAGACTGGATTTTATCTTATGATGTGTCGTTATTGACGTCTTGTTGGTGAAATTGAAATTGAGTTTAAATGAGTCAAGAACACTGACGATTGAAGAATTATTTTTGGACTGCATTTCTAAAACCAATTCTTATTCTTAAATTGTGTTTATTGAATCTGTTCTATTACCTCATTTAACAGTATAGTTAATACTAAAAACAATAATAATGTAACAGTGAAATCGATGTTAACTACATAACATACAGCAGTCACGAAGCTTCCCACGTCTAGACACATTTTTAGTTTCGTTTGACGACATTATGACAAGTATAATGTTACAACTGCAACCACTAAACAAACCAGCTTGATATGCAAATTATTTACGGTCGAGCAAGCTATTAAAGTTCTTATCTTTTTAGCAGGGTGGTTCAGAATGGCTTGCTAGGTAGTATTGTATATCCTGTTTGTATAACGTATGATAAAGAGCACATCTAAGAATAGTGATTAAATGGATAGCGTAACTGCGTAGGTATATATTAGATTAAATACTTACAATTACAATGTAGATAAATATTAGGTCCTTACATATGAAATTGGCGTTTAGTACGGGAGGAATATAAAGTCAATTTTTTTTTGTAAAATATATTTAATTAATCAACATGCACCATTGTTATCTATGCATTTTTGCCATCCCATAGGTAGTTCATTGATCCCTTTACTAAAAAAAACCATGGGGGCGAGAATCAATAAACTCTTTGAAGGCGGTTTGGACTGCCACATCGGAGTTGAATTTTTTTCCTCGTAAGAAGTTGTCCAAATTCCGGAAAAAATGGTAATCTGTTGGAGCCAGGTCCGGGGCGTACGGTGGATGTCACAGACATTCCAATTGTAGCTCATGTAACTTAGTAGTTGTTTGTTGTGCAGTGTGTGGTCTTGCGTTGTCGTGAATCAGCAGTGGCCTATAGCGATTTACCAATCTCGGTTGTTTAGCAGCTAGTTCTTCCTTCATGGTTTGTAGTTGCTGACAATAGATATCTGCCGTAATCGTTTGGCCAAATTTTAGAAAGCTGTAGTGAACGACACCTAAGCTAGTCCACCAAACGCTCACAAGTAACTTTTTTCTGAGTCAATTTTCGTTTAGGGCAGGATTTGGCTGGGTCTCCAGGGTTCAGCCATTGCGACGAGCGCTTCCGATTATCGTACAGTATCCACTTTTCATCACTAGTAATGATTCGATTTAAAATCCCTTCATTATTGTGTCGGTTGAACAAAGTAACACAGCAGTCGACGCGTGTTTGCAAGTTCGATTCACTCAATTCATGAGTGAATCCCCGATCCGTGATTTCCCGATTTGCTTCAAGTGGATTAATAGAGTTTTATCACTTACCCCGAAGCCTGCAGCTATCTCGGAATAGCTTTGCGATGGATCCGCTTCCACAATAGCCTTTAATTCTTCATTTTCCACTTTGGTCTCCGGCCGTCCACGGGGTTGGTTCTGAAGATCGAAATTTACAGAACGAAAACGTTGAAACCAAAAACGTACCGTGCTTTCTGTTGCGACACCAGCGCCGTACACGTCATTAATCCTTCGAGCTGTTTCTGCAACACTGGTGCCACGGTAGAACTCGTACTCGTAAATATACCGATATTTCATGTTTTTCATTGTGCGGTAATAAGCGACGCCAAAGAAAAAAATAATGAGGAAAAAACAAATGAATGACTGTTTTCATAACTTAAATGTACCAGCTAAATGAATTTATAAATTTGAATTTGGAATTCTTAACCAAAGAGGAGATATTTCAGATCAAAGTGGTCAGTACGACAAAACACTAATTTCATATGTGAGGACCTAATATTATAACTTTTTTTTCAGCCTACTACAATAAATATATTTTCATATAATTATTTTACCAGCTGTAAAAAAACAATATAACAACGTATGCTTTTCAATTTGGCAATAATTTTTTATAGTGCAGTTTTTTTTCCATTACAACAAAACCAGCATTCTAATTTCTAATATACCATTATATGTCAGTTAAGTTATATAATAAATCGTATAGATATAAATAATCAGATTAAAATGACGTTTTATTTCAATTTACGATGTATGATTTCCAACTACTTATGTTAGTCAATTCGTTCGATATGTGACCAGTCTCCGGAGCCAGCTCAAAGCTTCGCGGTCAAGGTCGAATGGCATCTCATTGTGTAACAGACGCCTCCCGACCGGCTTTCATTATCAAACACCACTTAAATAAAATTATCAAACGGTATTTTATAAAGAAATTGTGAATTATATGTATTATTTCGTACTCGGACTTATATACTATATATATATAAAAGCATCGCGTAATTAAGCACTATATTAAAAATTTAGAAAGTATGAGAATATTTATGTGACTTGTAACTTTATTTATACATATATATAGAATTTTTTTATTTTATTTCTATCCGGATTATTTCAAACGTTAGAAATTACGCAACGGAAAGAAAACTTAAATAAACATGTTTAATTTTAAATTCAAGTTTTTATAATTGTTTTTTCCTGTAACGTTAATGAGTGAATTGATGATAAGTATAAAATTATAAATATATTAAAGTCGTTATCTTACACGTATAAATAAATTACCTCCTTACCTAACCTTGTAATGTTTTGTAGTTGTTTTTGGGAACTTTCTCGTTTTTTTATTTTCATATAACCCATTTTTCACAAATTGTTTTATTAAGTATATTACCGGTCTGTTTATATAGTCCTATAGTATGTCCTTGTAATAAATAATAAATTAAAAGTCATTCCTTCAAGAAGATGTTCTTAAATTCGTTGACGCTTTAGTGTAATAGAGAATGATTACGTAATGATAAATGAAACTTGGCAATGAAAGCTCTAATGAAACCGTACAAATCCAATCAATTGCAATTGCTAAAAGAAACCATACATATTAAATCGATGTTCAATGTAAAAAAGTATGTAATCGTGAATCATATATTTTCATGCAAAGCCTTTTGTTACTTCAACGGTAAAGATATTCAATTGATTGAAATTTCTTCTAGAATACTTCTCGATTTTCTCAACAATGGGCTCGCTCGAAAAATATTTGTGTTTGTAAAGGAAAAGTTAAATTATATGCTTTCCATGATTAAATTTGTTATAGGTAACCGACGTCTATAAATAAATTTATAGAATTAAATTTTATTATTACGTTTTCAAATTATATTTCTGGAAACCTTATATGGCAAAAAAATAATTTGTACTTCCATTTTGTTTGAACACAAAAATCTCTTGAATTCGATTTTATTCACATTGTTCTAAGTCTGTATAAAAAGTTATTGTGATGTCACGTTTCAACTCCCAAGCATCGTTGGATGAACATTACTGTTTCCGTTCGTTTTTTATTTAAGTCGTAAATACCAAATCATCGCGTGAAATGTAAATTATGACCGTGTTCTCACGTCGATAAAAATAAAGGCGTAAAATCCTATTTAGTTTATGGTAGGAGCAAGGACAATGTTATTTTGTATTGAAGAGATTTTTTCTCCACAAAGGCTGGGTTTTTGTATTGAACAAAAACCCAGCCTTTGTGGAGAAAAAGTAATCTAAACATGGACAGAAAAATGTGAAATAATTATTTACATCATTATTATATACAACTATTTTAAAACGAAATGACAAATAAGCGTAGAAAATCTTATCTGAGTTTAAATTACCGATTTAAAAATAATAACGAAATGAGAATAATCGTTTATTCGTAGTGTTTTATTTTAAATTATTTACAGCCACTAAAACTTTTTGCTCGTCGATTAATTAAGCGCTGACTTTGCGGAGTGGCCGACGTCATGCCATTCGTTCCATGTGTTTTTACCAAATTTGTAATTAAACATGTAAACAAAATTCTTGTAGTAAATTTAACGCCTCAGTTCGAATATAATTATAAAGGAACACAATTATGGTACACGATCTATGCATATACAATTATTGTGTCTGGATTCAGTCTAAAATTATTGTCTAATTTTTAAAAGAAAGCGTTATTTTGCACGATGTCATTGACTCCTTGAAAATGGTATGCTTCGATGTTGTCATGGATGCTTAGCCGTAGTAGTTAATTATGACAGCTCTTTTTGTATAATAAGTAGAGATGGGCTGAATGTCGATTGAACCGAATACGAAATTCGGCCGAACATTCGGTGAAAATTAAAAAATCGGCCGAATTATTTTATTTTACTTTCTTTTTGCACCGAATGTTCGGCATTTAAACCGAATTTCGGCCGAATGTTCGGTTCAAGCTGCCGAAATTCGTTTTACATTCGGTTTTTCGGTTAAACCGAATGTAAAACGAATTTCGGCCCATCCCTAATAATAAGGATTTTAAAAATAAAAAAATCTTTATTTTTTTCAATTATGATAATTTATACGGTTTCGGCCATGTCAATATATATCGAGTTATTTCAGCATGTGAATGATTCGTCGGTGCACTTTGGCAGGTGTACGCGTCTCCGAGCCGGCGCAAGATGGACACGAAGGGTGAGGGTGAGGAGATGACCTACCCGCACATTTGCTTCATGGTCGATAATTTCGATGAGGTAACGTACATTTAAAATTTATCATTATCACTAAATATTAACGATTGTATTAATTATGTCCTAAAATAATATAAATGGTAGACGATTTATTTATGCCACGACTTGAAGTTAAATGTCAATATGTCTTTCGCCAATTGTTTTGTATATTATTGTCATATATTACCAAATTTTATAATACTAAGTTGTATATAATACTATTTATGATACACGGGTTTCTTACGCGTGTATTTAAAAGTGTCACTAAAATTATTTGGCAAACGATCGGGAGCAATAAAAAATACAAGATGTCATCAATTATAACGCTATAAAATATCAGTCAGTTATATTAAAAATAAGGTGATCTAGATCAATATAATGTAAAACTCAATCAGAGTCGGACACAGTTGTCTTTAAAAACCAAAAACTTTCTCATTGATTGAAGCTGTTTTGGTTTTTTAAAGCTAAATGAATACAGTAATTTACATATAAAACGTACGGTTCATATAGTAATAAGCTGAATATATACCGGATCCGAGCGGACGTGATAACGGTTATTGTAGTGGCGGCGCCAAAGCGCAGAATAACGCAGCGGGAGGGGGGGATATCGCTTACTGATTTACAAACAAGAGTAAAACGACCGCTATTGAAACTTTGCAGATTGCAAATAACAACCATTGCATATAACTTGCTGACGGTTTAAATATATTTATAGCTAACATTTGTTTTGTTAACGTTGCAATGTAGTTTCTTCTCTAAACATCGGACTTCGAGCATCGGCTGCGTCGTTAAAGATCGTCAGAATTCTGTAGCACTGTATATGCATCCGTGATGTGTTTACGGACGATATCTCTAGCGAAAGTAAAAGACCGTCACGCTCTGCTGGATCATCGTCAATGACAGTCGTGTTAACGATCTTGCAAATACGGCCATCTGTTTTTGTTATATTTGCAGTTCTCAAATACCTACATAATATTTTTACCGTCACTTTTATCGTTCGTTTCATGATACGAATAATTTATCGATATAATAAAAATTATATGATAAAATCTCGTTACGTAATGAATCTTTATAATTGGTTTAATTGATGTTTAGCGATTCATTCTTCTAACATGTACCTATATTTTATATTGATTGTTATTAATTATATTATTATCAAATAACATGTTTTATTTTAAAATTAATTACTAATGTATTTAAAAAAATTACAGAAAATCATTAAAATTATGAGGTCTGAAATAAATGAATTACGAGATTAGTTACGTATTTGTATGACTAATATAACACGAATAAATTGAAAATCACCCACGTTATCTTGACAATTGCCCCTATAGTTAACTAAATAGTCTGTTAAGGTGGATGAACTTGACCGATTTCCGCGCCATTGGGACTATTATTTTTAACCGACTTCAAATATAGGAGGAGGTTATTTGTTCGCCGTGTATTTTTTTTCTTTAAAATTCGTATTGCAGTCTATTTTTACTACTCGATTCTATTCAACGATTCACAAAACAATGTTTTTGTTACTCTTTACATTATTTTAAACTTGTTGAGTTCTATAATTGGGAGTACATAGTTTATATCTGTCAAGCAATCTTTAGATATATATTAGTATGTATGTACAATTATTAAATATAATTAATAAATAAATAGAGCCTAATATGTATTGATCATCTATTCAAGCTCAATGTTATGTTTCAAAACCGTTTTTGTGGCGCAAATGTGTGTTTAAAAGCCTGCCAACATTCTTGAGCTGGTCTAACCGGTATTATAATTATCTATTAGTTTGCGGAAATCGAGACCTTGTAACTATATTTGGGTGCGGCTGTTCCACTACTCGTTCTGGATGTATTATCAAGACCATGGGCTGGTTCCATGTGCGTCCTCGATAGTGCATGCAGTGCAGTTGCCTAAAGTTGTTATTCGTTTTATTTTGAATTATCATCACATAATCTTCATGTAGAAGGTTAATGTTTTTGCATTTTAGCGTCCATGTTGATTAAATATTTTTAATAATATATTTTTTATTTTAAATGCCGTACCTATTTTTCTTTCCTTGTCATATTGTTATGAAACGATTCTTAACACAAAACCTCCATTACTAAACTACTCCTTTTCAACTTAAAATCATCAACAAAGTGTAATCTTTCTTTGAGTATTATTGTTACGCTCCCTAATTGCCTCTAAACTTGTCGACTGCAAATGGCTGACGGACAACAACCAATGACTTAATGTATATTGAACCTTATAGTTATAATATTAAAGTATATAATATTTTTTAATGGGCAGTAATTGCAAATCATTGAGTCAATTGAATATGTATACAGAAAGAAACATTATGATTTTGAACTTTGTCGTACATGTTATAAGGTTCAAATTTATCTGTAGTGTGCATTTATTATTCGCATTGAAATTACCGTCATATTTCCATTTCTGCGTCTCAATCAGTTTAAATAATATGTTTATTGTTACTCTGATAACTGCAGAACATGGTTTGCATTGATTCCCATTAACAAATTACTGTCGTTATCTTTAGTTAATGATAATTTTACAAAGCATTAGTTTAACCTGGAATGTGGGCTTAGCAAACGATTTTATTGTATTTCGATTAGTAAATCGCTTCTCAGTGGAAATACGTTGTTAAGTAATATTTAACGATCACAATGTGTATTAATTTAAAACGAATCCGTTGCGATCTCGATGAGGCAATGGGACAGATACAGAACTCCGCCTGTTCTCGCGAGGGTACTTCTCATTGTCATATACTTCTCGACTGGCTGTTAATAAAGCATTTATTTAGCTATCGCGTTCTATTTTTAGTCGATATTGTTATCAAACTTATTTAATTAATTCATAACATTATTTTGCCAAATCCGAAAAATTTGGAACAACATTCAAAAAATAAAACAAACTATGCATTTAAAAAAGGTAATGTTTAAGTAAGCTACTATTAAGCTAAGTGTTAATAATAACATCAGCGTGCGTGGATATCATATTTTTTTAACTGTAGCGAGATCAAATGCAATATTGTAATAATACTGCTTTCCCCCTGTGGCTTTTCGCCCGCTTGTAAACCTGACAACATGATCGGTTGAGATTTAAACGTGAAAGCGTATCAAACAAATAAACTTGCATTCGTATTTATAATATTACTAGCTGTGCCTCGCGGTTTCACCCGCGTATAATTAATAAAAATATAATGAATAAAAATAAGCCTAGAGCCGCCCTCGATAAAACACTATTCAACACAAAAATATTTTTTAAATTCGAACCAGTAGTTCCTGACATTAGCCGGATCAAACAAACAAACTCTTTAGCTTTATATATTAATAAGTATAGATTAAAGATAACACTTATCTTCACAATAAAAATTGTAAGAAAACGCATTTCCCAGATATAAAAAAACACAGTTTTGGAATGGCTACTATTGTACGCTTTGGCGCCGCCGTAGTAATCACAGCATAGCCCTCCGGCCCAATTACACAAGGAAATTGCTTGGAGTAGCTCCAGCCGCTCTAATTACTGGCTTCCACCAACGCAATGCTCTAATGAAAAAATACTTCCGGACTTTAAAGAAATATGTTAACATCCTATACAATCCAGCCTTCTAATTTGCGAACGCTATTATCGTCGCATACCTGTTGATCCTAAACACGAGGTATGCGAATGAGTCGGCGGCGCTGTACCAACATCAACAAAATATGTTTATTCTTGTGCTAAACGTTACGTTCAAAGTCCTGAGTTCAATCATTGTGCTAGCTATTTGGTCCCCATGGAATTTAATCTCGAATTTGACTAAACGACTATTGCCTCGATACGTTCGTTTTTCATGCATTAATGTAGTCGACAGTGGAACGAGTAAATATACATATTAAATGCAGATTCACTCCAACTTGAAAGGTTTTAGATTGTAAATTCGTTATAAAAATGATCAGATATTTCCCACATTTCATTGTACGACAAGATTTCACTATTGATAGCTGATTTTGTATCCAAGTGTCTAACCGCTTGAAACAATGATGTCTTTGTTCCAAGCTCTGCGGACTGCGGACAAGTCAATCGTGTCACGGCTACCATCTTATCGTTTATCTTTATTTCTCACGACGTTTTATATTTTAAGTTTAACTATCGGTTATCACGAAACTCATTTGTACCTTACTCGAGTATCCGTAAATATTATATTGTTTAATACACACTTGTGATTGTCTCAGTTAATTATTCTTAGGAGTTAATATGAGTTAATATATGCCTACCTACATGCATTCCACAATAAATTCTGCGTATATACATAATCTGTTATAATAGTTGACCGCCTCTTCCTACTAATATTTAAATTATAAAGCTGCAGTTTTGCCATCATTGGTTTAAATCACTTTTTTCAATATACAGCGTGTAACAAAATTCGTGTCTGACCCGTGAAGTAGTTATTAGGTATCGTGTGTCGGTTCTATTTATGTAATAATTTTTAAAATTCTAAGCAAAACATTTATCCCGGATTATTATAACAGAGAAAATGTACATAAAATAGTAGGTATACCTAGTGACATTGAAACATCATTAAAACCGACCTTATTATAGTATCATATTGTATTAGTAATTATCCAATTACAGGGCAAACGTTGCGTTCATCGTTGCGCAATGATTTTGTTATAACCTTGTTAAATAAATTAAAAATATATATATATATATATATATATTTTTGATTATATTCAAATGGATTCTGTCAAAAGCACCTACTTTTTGTCATAAATTGGATTGTCGATTCGTGTCGTTACCATTAACCGAACGAAGCTCGGAAATGTCGGGCACACACACACACACACAAACACGCACGCACGCACGCACGCACGGTTACTGGTAAAGAAATACGTAATTAACGATTTGAGATTAATTTTCATAAGACACCGTAGGGTTTACCGATCTTATATATGGCCTAAAATTTGCGCCATCACATGTTCTTTTTTGTGTACCAATTTTCATCAAGATTGGTGAAGCCGTTCTTGAGTTAAAAGAAGACATACAGACAAACAGACAAAAATGAAAAAATAGTATAATGTTGAATCACTGCATCATAAAACGATTTTTTATCACAAAATTAGGTGAAAAAAAATATGTACAGACAGAACCAATAGATTTATATAGTAGTATAGATTGATTTTGATAATTTTTTAAAGCAATTTTTATTTCTGATAATCGTATCTCGACGGACGTGTTCTCCGTGCTTTTGGTGTATCTTTTCTATAATTTGGATTTATTTTATTTCAATGTGCTTACATTGTTTTTATTACAAGACAGCATCGCAATCTAAATTTAAGGAAGTTGAGGCATTAAGCAATACGACTTTATATATTACATAGATGTCATACACCAGATACATATTATAGTGAACAAACCATCTTTACCTAGAATACAGTCACGATTATTCTTTGATCTTAAAATCGTTGTGAGTAAGACAAGCTTGAGTCACTGTGACGTCGACGCTGCAGTCACACCGATTCCTATAATTAAATGAAGGAATGACGGCGCGTCTTATCACCGTGTTTACGATCAGAGCTAAATAAACAGACACAATGTTTTGACCGAGTCTACACTGATATATATTTATTTAAATAAATATATAAACGCCGCATGGCGGGAAGACCTGTTATTGAAAATTACTTCTAAACTTGGCATTTTCGATAACTGGTTTAATAGCCTTAGACGTTACTTTGAATTGTACCACAAATCAGTGCCAAGGCTACAATAAATAATTAATTAGCCAATTAAAAAATAACTGAGAAAGTTTTCAGGAATTGTCTCGGTAATGGTATGATTCTATCGCTCTATGAACCTTATTGGTACAAAAATTAGGTTGATTTTAGATATAATTACTTCGGTATACAATATTTTTACTATATATTGATCTAATTCGAATAAAAAATGGTCTATAATATGAAGCTTAAATGAAACTGTATTTAAACTATACCTATTTGAAAACTTAATTTTTTTTTACAATATCCATTAAAATATATAAAAACTAACTTAAATTTAAAAAATAAACTTATAAATAATTACGCAAAATAAATCAGTACAACCTTGGTGTTAATGTTTTATGATAAGACCTTTTATCGTTCAAAGATCACTTTGAATATAACGCGATCAAAAGTAACATTAAAATGTTTTATTAGTTCTCATACGACGCTTTAATAACGTATAAAAGTATCATTTATCTAAGATAAAACAAATTTTTCAATGGAGACAAAATTAACTGTAGATCACGGACGGAAGCGGAGTCGAAATTCTTGTTGAGCATACGATTTACATTACACTCATACATTGTCAAAAACTATATACTACCGATACGCAATCGTATACTACCTGACATGTCAATATAGATGATTGACTGTAGACTGAGAAGTACTTCCGCAAAAACATAACAGATACAAAAGTTATCGTTGAAAATGTAATTTATTTCGTCTATTTTATCTGGTGGATTGTTTTGGAAAAAGGCGAGAACACCAGATAAGAGATTAACGTTATCGCCGTTATCGCGGATAAAGATTAAGCGCATTTTTGATAACGATGTCAATGATATATACAGCTTTTGTTTTATTTAACAATCGAATCTTGCTTTTATATTTATATAATAACTGATAGCAATCTGCTTCTTTCAGCGTGTGATGTATCTAATATGTAATTCCAGTATTTAGTAATTCATTTTGTCAACGATTACATTGTTTTTGAATTCTTTTATTTCGAGCGTAATTAACAAACATTCAAACACAAAGTATTGGCATTTGTGTCATATGATCTGATTTGATGGCTGTTTTTCGTCGACGAGAAATAATTCACTATTGAAACATAATAATTGTGAGCGAAACAATATTGACTATTTATAGATATGTTATTAACGTAGATTTGTAACACGAATAATTTAATTTGAGGTTAATAGCAAATATCGCGATGTTATTTTTTATAATTTGTAATCCAGTTACGTCCGATTACTATATTTAAAAAAAACCATTCGTTTTACACTTAAGGTTGGTAGAATTGTCGTCGAATTGCAATTCAAAAGCGTTCCAATGATAAAACATTTCGCA
This sequence comes from Nymphalis polychloros, assembly GCA_905220585.2. Lineage (NCBI taxonomy): Eukaryota > Metazoa > Arthropoda > Insecta > Lepidoptera > Nymphalidae > Nymphalis > Nymphalis polychloros. Next base: position 6,082,353 of record HG992245.1, on the reverse strand, counting down.
AGTGACGTAAAAATTTTCAGGAACGACTTCAACGGTTTCTTACTCATAACTCAAAGATTACTCACAGCTGATGATGATGCTGAGGAATGTAGGTAGAAACAATTTAACGGTTTTATTAATAATACTCCACTTAATACTTTAAATATTAAAGTTATTTGGTTAAAAATATCGTTAAACTACTATCTCTGTCAGTGCAATACTCCGTTTACTCTGTTTATCAAGATTCTGTACATGAGAACGACAGCTGCTGGCACTGTAAGAGTTTATATTTTTGTATATGTATTTTATATGTTTATATTTTCCGAGACATCGCGATATTGTTCTCTGTTTGTAAATATTTCTGTTACGAAGTTTATTTTTGTTTAACATTCAGCTTTTGTATTCAGGTATTCTGCGACATAGTCGTCCGTGACGGAGAGATGGTGTGCGTGGAGTTGGTCGCCAGGGGTCGTGGAGGCGCTGCTCAGGCCGTCATCTTCCTCGGTTCTATTCGCTACGACGCGCTCACTAGAGTTTATGACGCGAGGGTAAGTATATAAAAATCACATGTTTAAAACATAAATAACGGACAAAAAGATAGATTGTATGTCGTAGGTGTTAAACTATGACAATCCTAACTTTTTTATACATTATACATAATTATATTTACGTACATATTAGAAATATTACGATATAAAATTAATTTAATTGAAAATACTAATTTTAAAGAATCGTTTCATAAAAAAGTGCCTCTTCTTCCCTATCTTATATTTATAAAGTAATTAAGCATTCACATAACATACTTTTTACTTCCCGACAGATATCGCTTTAACTAAATCATCAATGAATATCTTATACACAAAGTGATAACATTATTAATGACAGTATTGTTATTAATTTATTATAACGATGACATAACAAAACGTTACCAGAATTAATCACTTTCCTATATAACGAACTATTATCACAGTCAGCAGCGTTATCGCAACAGATCTGCGCTTTTACTTGTAAACTAGATTACATAATGATTAGACGCAGATAATGATGATCGAGTCGTAGCGTTGTGAAACAAATCATTCCTAATATCGTAATCTACTTAGGGCTTATCATTGTTAATTGGAACCCAAAAATAAATAATTTATAAATAATAATTTTATTATGTTTTTTATAATTTCATTATATTTATGAAGACATCTCGTCCCGTCATCCAGGGCCGTTTGCTCGGAAGTAATTAGTCTAGAAATCCTCATTAGTCGTGACCTTGCTCTATCGTCGCGAGCGATTGCTTCCAAACTAAACAAAAGTTGCTTTAAAACGATAGAGATTAAATACTTATGTATGTATACCATATTACAATCGAATGAGTAAAGATAAACAAACAGTAACAGTACAGTAATAGCCTGTGTATTTCCCACTGCTGGGCTAAGGCCTCTTCTCTTTTTGGAAGAAGGTTTGGAACTTATTCCACCACGCTGCTCCAATGCGGGTTGGTGGAATACACATGTGACAGCATTTCAGTGAAATTTGACACACGCAGGTTTCCTTACGATGTTTTCCTTCACCGTCAAGCACGAGATGAATTATAATCACAAATGAAGCACATGAAATTCAGTGGTGCTTGCCCGAGTTTGAACCCACGATCATTGGTTAAGATTCACGCTTTTCTTCTAGATAAACAGACGTTATATTTAAATATTCCATACGATTTGCTAATAAATCTGCTATATTATGCAAAACGAACTGTTCTCAATACCTATGAGTATATTCGCTTTAAATTTGCTTCCAAAGTTCAAAACGTAAACTCCAAATGCCCTTTTTCGCGAATCCGTAATGTTAACCATAGACTATTCGAGATTCGACCAATGATTACGCGTCATTTTAATGTCAAAATTGTTTGTGTCGTTCTTCCTCCTGTGATTGGATTAGACAATAGGAACTTATTTTCGTAACGCTATTCTTCTTTAAGTTATAGTTATTGTGACCGTGCTAAACTATTGTTCCCGTATATTTGAGAGTTGTGCTATAAATGAATAGCCAAGTATGAGAGAGAATATATTTGCTTGACGTATAACAACATTTTGCACTAAGCAAGGTCAAAAGATTAGTCATTTCAAGAACGTACAAAATAAGTTAACTTTTGTGTAATCATTTGTTTCCGTCATTATTATGTATATTCTCGAATGTTACGAGTACGTCCTACCACTGACATACTATCCATCTTCGTCTCGAGTACGTACATATGTTTGTATATCTAGACGATTTAATAGAAAGGAATGTTTCTGCACGACGGCAGTACATCGTTAGGCGTTAATCGGTTACAATTTGAAGCTTATTACAAGACTATTTTTTTATGTTTTTGATGTTGTTTTCAGATTTCGTAAAATGTTTAGTTTTTTAGTATAAAAATTGTAAAAAGATGATACATTGTTTTTGTAAGACAAAATATATCAGTAATTTGGCAGCGAAAATGAAATAAGACATAAATTATTATATTATTAAGTGAGATTAATTGTCACGCACCCAATTGCCCAGTGGAACGACCGTGACGTCACATCGCCCACGCTCAGTGAGTACTTCATTAGGGCTTGTCTGAAGTAATTGGCCGTGATCATAGAGAATAATAATTTAGGATTATATCTTAATACAAGGAGATGTTTACAACCCTTGAGTAAGTCTTAGAAGGCGAGCTTAGTTATTTGTGACGTCAATACATCCACAATTTATGATATCACTCAAATACCACTACTGAAAATACGATACATGCGATCTCTATAAGGAATGAATAGTAATGCGAAATAAAATGAGAATATTTTAATATTTATGGGTAGTGAGAAAATCAGCCACAGTAGTCCCGAGTGATTTCATTCACCCAAGTCTTAATACCTCGCCGAGACCTTCAATAGAGCTGATTGTTATGACCTGTGACGGCTAAGTCCCAACTCACTTCGCTTATTTACTCCGACTAGCTTTACTGATGAATAATTTTGTTTTTAATTAAAACATAATAGTTATAGACATTTCCCGCACGAAAATGTACAGTATTTAATTGTACGCAAACGTTTCCGTACAGTTTTGGCTAATTATCAATTCCATACAGTCGACTAAGAGGTGTAATTTCGTATTTGTTTCTTGTATTATTGTTATGTGTATCACGATTCCTCTGTAGGTCGTTAATATTTTTACTTACGTACAATACGAGACTTTTTATTTGTTTGAATTTATTACCTTGTGAAGTTTACCTACTTCCTTTTCTATCGTGGCAATGCCAAAAATTTTGCCGAATCTAATAGTAATCACCCTTGATTAGTAAATAATTTTACAAATATTTACAATTTTGATTAAATGCTATTATTTAATTATATTAAACTAGGCTTCTGGCCGCAGTTTCACCCACGTGGTCCCCGTTGGAATTCGGGGACAAAATGTGGTCTATATTACTCGCTGATAATGTAGCTTTCAATTGGTGAAAGAATTTTTAAAATCGGTTTAGTGGTTCATGCTTTAAAGAGTAAGAAACAAACAAACTCACATTCGCATTAATAATATTAGTTAGGATTAGTAACACTATCGTATTTTATTAATATAATATTTTGCTGTATTGGCAGGAGATTATTATTGTATCGTAGTTTGTGATTGTTGTGCTTCGTTTATTTTTAAAGGGCGAACAAATAAGAAAAAGATACGGTGATTTACAAGTGTAAAAATCTCGGTCCGAGAAATATATATAATAATAAATATTGATAACAATGTAAATTGTCACTTTTATTGCAAATTTTATTTATTTATGGTTTTTTTTAGTGCTATCGAAGTTATAAATTATATTAAAATTAATAGCAGCTTTATTTTCAAGTTCGTGTATTACAAGCTTTCGCTCTTGGTTTCGTCCGCTCATTAGGACAGTTTTCAACTATAAATTTTAAATATTTAATTATAAATTCTTGCAGTTTGAGCTATGTTCATACCAAATTTCAACAAATTCTGTTAAGTGGTTAAGCCATGAAAGCGTAACAGAAAAACAGATTGTGTTACTTTCGTATTTATATTACAAGTATATTAGTATAGAATCGTATAGATGACCTGGTTACTAGAATATACAATAAGTGGAATTGTGTACGAGTCGCAGTACAAAAACCACCATTGGCTTGTTACTTACTGAGCAGAAGGCTACGAATACAGGATAGTAGGATAAATGTATGAAGGTGACAGATACTAGTGGTTCAATAAAAAAATAAATGTAAACGTCAATAACACATTTCTACTATCCGCAAGCAAAATGAATCGTTTTTTCAATATAATAATCGGACTTGAGAACGTTCTGATGCGCTAATATCTTGTCATCTGTCAGATCGATGTAACTATAGATCGAGCTATTTAGCCGGGGTCGCGGCCGACCCAATGGCCTACTGGCGTCGCTGGAGTCAAGGGAGGGACCGCTAGGATGAGGACCGGGTGGAGGAGGGTGGCGCGATATCAACAAGTTTTCGTCGCGTCGCCGCGTCGCCGAACGTAATGGACGGGGTCGTATTAATGACAGTTAACTGACATCTCGCGCCTGTACCACGTGACTGATTACAGGTGTTGAACACTTACATTATGAAAAATACTGAAGCCAATTATAATTTATTATTTTAATAAAAATGATTGTTACGCTCCATTTAAAATCAATTATGTTATTGTTATGTCACTAGAAAGTTTTTTCACGTTGATTTAATTAAAATTAGTTTATAACTACACTTTATAATTCACGCTATCAATAGTTTCCTGTATTCATGTATGCGGGGTTTTTCATATTACTTAGGTTATGTGATATGTTGTATTTTATTAAGTGATGACATAATCGGTATGACTATTTTCGTATTTATAGTTAACTAGTTTCTGCTCGCAGAATCACTCGCGTCTAAGGGGTGGGGGAAGGTTTTAGATATATCATGTCCTTACTGTACCCCTGATAACGTATGAAAAAATTCATAAAGATCGGTAATTAAGATGTGAAACGAACAAACTTCGCATTTATAATAGTCTATTAGTAAGGCTAGATTGCTTTAATCCAACCTTGTTCATAATGTATTCAATTTACATTTTATGTTTGTTTAATACGTGCATAAGGACGGCTTTATACCTAGATATTTGTCACATTATAATGATATCATATATATATACGGTGTTTCTCCGACAAATTCACGAAGTTTTAGATAGAAATAAACTAAACTAAGTACATGAAATTCAGTGGTGTGAGCCCTGGTTTTGATGCGCAATCTTGTGTTAAGATACACGTGGAGCCGATATGAGCTCAGATCATAGTCAGTCTGCTCAGTTCTAATTCATCCGTCTCCCTTTATTTTCCTTATGCATCTATTCAATATGATTCGTTGCTAACATACATCTGCGTTGTAAGAAGCATAAATGATATCGTACAAGTGCAATGCACAGCTAACCACATAATAGAAATTATGATGTCCCTATAGAGTAAGGTCTTGGGGCTCTGGGATCTTGGACTACTAGTAATTATAATTTCAGTGCTTATAATAACTGACGGTACTGCCCCAGATAAGTTTGCACGAAGCCCTTTATTTATTAAATTAAGTATGTTTGTGTGGTGCTCTTAAAATATATTGTGTTTTCTAGGATTATGAAAACTGTTGCCGCTTTCCATGAAACGATTGCCCAAAAGCGTCAGTTTCTAGGACAATCGAGTTATTTGTAAGCGTGAAGTACCCGTCGTTATAATAATATGTTTCCAAACTTGGGGTCGACACCCGATATAAATGTCTTTGGCTCGGTGTGAACTATCTTTCCTTGGAACTAGGATGCCCTCATTATTCGAAGGGATTCTTTTATATATAGGAGATAAAGGAACTAAGGAAAATATTGCGTGCGATTGTTAATGTATGGTTTTCATAATATTGTTATACTTTTTCTATAAGTAACAAAGTAAAAACAAAGTAAACAAGTCAAGATTCACGCGTTCTTACCACTGGGCCATCTCGACTTTTTCTATAATCAATGCAAACATTCTATAGATATTTTACAAATTTTCATAAGGATTATAATCTCTTCTAAATACTACAAAATATAAATTAATCGTTTCAATTGAAACCATACTTCAGGTGATCTTTGTCGCATTCGGTCGACGCCATCGCAATACTTTTTTCAGTTAATATTATATAATAAAATGTAAGATTTAGAATAAAATCTCTACAATGTGTCGTATATCAAGGTTAACATGCACAGGTATACTTGCTAAGAATAACTTATAGCTTTGAAACATGCATGCTCCAGTTATTTCTGCAAGCGATATGACCAAGGAAATCTGTCAGGCGAATATTATAACTATTAGATAAATATAATATTACAAGTATTAAGACGTTGAACACTGAACGTGAATAGTGTGAAAGATTAAGAGCCATGTTAAATAATAATAAAATGCTGGGACATTATTCACACAAGGCCATCTGATCGCAAACTGAGCAGAGCTCGTACTATGGAAACCAGACAACTGATATACTACATATATTAATTTTCTTTTGTAAATACATACTTATATATATAACTACATCCAGACTCAGGACAAACAGACATGTTCATACACACAAATGTCTGTCCTGGATGGGAATCGAACCCGCGACCTGCGGCGCGAAAGGCAAAGTCAAATCTACCAACCACGTCAAATATGGTTAACAAAACAATATGATGACGTTACTTCACAAACCGTTACATCCGACACATGAATCATCAACGGTCGAGATCGGCCTATTGCACAGCATATGGCAGGACGGACGACAGGTGGTCACATGTTTACAAAACTAGCGTACTATTGCTTACTACAGACGCTGTGCGCCGTGTGCCCTCGGTCATTGTTCCTGTCGAGTGTCACGTTTTAAAAATAAACATACAATTAGTCCGCAGAACGTTCGGAACCAATGTTCGCTATTAATACAACGACGTCACCGTCCATACATTTTGGAACATCATTATTTTATCATTAGTGTTTTACAAATATTTCTTACAAAAGGTTTTCTAAAGTAGAGATATGTTTATTTGTGAAACGTATATAACCAAAATAATATTGCTACAGATTACCTTAATACGTACGACATGACGTTAAAATACGTACATACTCGTACGTACACGTACCACCTAGACGTGAATGGAAATCTAAATATATAACTCCATAAAATTAAAAAAAAACGTAATTCATACTTATAAGATCATCAATAAGAATTTCGCGTTGAGTCTGTATTTCTATATAATAACTGTTACATTTTTTCTATTATCATTCTCGCTCAAACCGGAAAACTATTATAATTAATTGCTTTTGTAAAGTTTTCTATTAATTCTTGTTAACACTCGCGAATTGGTCCATCCGGTAAGTTTTTGCTGCGCTCTTATTAGGCAGGACGTGATTTATTACAATTAAATCTAATTCGTAAAATTTTATAAATTGACGTATCTATAGGACGATTTCATATTAGTTTCATGTATATGTATTGTAACATAATTAAATGATCATACAAATCTAAATACAAGAACAATATTTGCATATTTAACTCGGTGGTAGAGCTTTGTGCAAGCTCGTCTGGATAGCTACCACCCATTCATCAGATATTCTACCGCAAAACAACAGTACTCTTAGTGTTGTTGTGTTCCGGTTTGAAGGGTAAGTGAGCCAGTGTGATTACAGGCACAAAGGACATAACATCTTAGTTCCCTAGATTGGTGGGGCATTGTCAATGTAAGCGATGGTTAACATTTCTTACAATGCCAATGTCTATGGGCGTTGGTGACCACTTACCATCAGGTGGCCCATATGCTCGTCCGCCTAACTATACAATATTTTTTTTTTAAATAGTTAGGCGAACTGGCAACGATGCTACCTGATGGTAAGTGATCATCACCGTCCATAGACATTGGTGATGTAAGAAATATTACCCATTCCTTACATTGTTAATGCGCCACCAACCTTGCCAGCTAAGATATTATATCCCTAGTGCATGTAGTTAGACTGCCCACTCACCCTTCAAACCTGAACACAACAATACTAAATATTGCTGTTTAATTATTCTAAATTACATTGTTTTGTTTATAAATTTAGTCGCACATTCCAATGTCACGAAATGTAAACAATAGTGGCGTTTGACAATTGGTTTAGAGTGGCTGAACTAGAGTTTGTTCAAAACGGTTCATTCAGATACGCGTTATTATTTCGTCAACAAACAACATCAAGGAAGTATTTCGTGACATTAGAAAGTGCGAAATATTATTTAAACAATGGATTTATTTAATTTGAGCCAATTAACAACAGTGCGGAATGCGAACATTTATAATGTAATTGAAGTCGTATATTTTTGTATGAAATGAACTATTTCCATTCATAGTTAGACAGTTCATTGCTAATTAAAATAGTTGACGTTCATGTTTGTTTATAAGTTTTCAAATTTATTTAAGGGAACGTAACTTTATTTCTTTATTGTACATCGATTACAACGATTAAAAAAATGATACATGAATATCAAAAAATGAATATTCAATATTGTTTTCGTGATACGTGCTTTGTTAGAATTACAATATGCTTTCACAGATAAATCATTAAACTGAAAAATTTGGTATAAAACAAGTTTAACCCTTGGAAAGGACATAGGCTATTTTGTATACCTGTTACATGCTCGCCTCCCTAACATGAGGGCGAAGCCGCGGGCGAATACTAGCTTCTATAATTATATCTCTACAAACAAAATATTAATTTAATTAGATCTGCCCTCTATCTAAGTTACGCTACTCCGATATGTTTCATGTTTCATGTGTAAGTAATATGCTTGTTCATCAACAGCAATCATCATTGTCGACGAAGGTGGCGCAGCGCATGTCGTTCGGTCTGCTGGGACGCGGGGCGGGCGCGGCGGCGCGCTGCGAGTTCGTGCGCATGAAGGGGCCGGGCGGGAAGGGCCACGCTGAGGTTTATAACAATTATAACTTATATTAATTTATTATATCGGTCAGGTCGTTTGCTATACGATATTATATAAATAACACTTAATATAGTCGGTCGGTAAAATCATTGCCGATGGAAATTCCATTAAAGTTATGTTATATGTCCAGGGATTACAGCATTCGATATCTTTAGGTCGTGCTTTCTTGCTCGTCATAACCATTAAGTATTTGTTGCGATGCGCTCGTGGTATACGGGCTGGCTTCATAGTAGGGTCACACTCACGCAGGTGGCGGTATCGCGGCCGCGCTCGTGCGGTGCGCACACGCCCAGCTCGGAGCCCGGACTCACGGCCGCCGAGCTGTGGGACAGCGACTGGGAGGACGACGACCCCGACGAGCTGTTCCTCTATCGGAACCAGGTAACGTCTCTACCTTTACTCATCCACTACCTTGATATTGTAACTTAAGCTTACTATTCACATGTTATGATGTTTGATCCACAAGGTGTGTGAATTTGAACTTCTAATGGAAACGAATGTATCTTTCTAGATAAATATTGTTCGAATTATCAAATAATCGTAACAAGTCTTTTAATAATTGTTTAAGTTTTTTTATAAAATATTAGCCAAATTGGTTGATATACATATATCGTTATTCTTTAGAGTCCTAGCTTAAAGTTATGTAGCCTATAATTAACCCTAGCTGTACAGACAGCTTTACAGTACAGTACATCTTTACTACATTTTAAATTTCAGTTCTAACGTAATACAATCATTAGTTTACAAAATTTCAAGCTTTATTTTATTGCATTTCTATTTTGTATTTATTTATAAATGTTGGCGCAATATTACTTTAAATTGTATTTTGTTCCCAAAAACAACAGCTTACGAGGAATCGATACAACTGTGTGGTTTTAAGTAAATTATCAGTCACATGACAACGATTACGTTTACGAGTCTACGTGGCGTCGCTCAAAGCACAGTGACGCAGCTAGATTGTCGGTCACGAGAATACACGACGACGCCATTGTAAGGGGTGAACCGCCCCGCGATTCTTTGAACGTATCTCTTTGGGCGTAATATTAACACTTTAGTACAATCTTTAAGTAATCAATCAGTAAATCAGTCGAAAGTGACGTAAAGACACAACGAGAAATGACGGAATTTTTTGTCATTAAATTAATCTTTTGCTTCATTTGCTATATATAGCTTATCGCAGTTTTTGTAAATTTTTATCGACAACATTTGACGATACGATATCATATTTACATTTTACATAAAAAGTGTATGATTTAACTGTTTATGATGCTTTTATGTATGCAAATATACTCTTAATATTTCGATGCGATCAAGAAATACTTAGTAACATTCCGGATTCTGTTTTCCCGGAGTTTAAGACTTTCGCGCCTCAGAGAGCATATAAAGGCGTCGGCCCTACGTCTGAACGTGTCAGATTTCCCGTCTCATCGGATTATGAAAGCAAGGGCATAGTCAGTTGTGCTGGCGCAATTGTGCGGTATATTATGTACTGTTCAGTTAGCTTCTCTTGAGAATAACCGCCATGATCGAAATCGGTCAAGAGGACATCACATCATCATCAATACCCAGCTTTTTTGTATTCATTACAACATTCGGCTCAATGTTTGGGCTAACTTAATCTAGCAAATATTCTAAAGGTGAAGTAGTGTGATAATTATTATAACCGAAGCTCTACAACGCATTCCAGCGTCGCTTGAGTGACCCGAGCGCGAACATAACGACGTTCGTTCGCGGCGGGTGGCGCGCGCGCGAGCGCGACGATAAGAGCCGCTCGGAAAACGAGGGACTCGACGCACTCTCGCACGGACTCGCAGAGGTCGAGGCAGGCGACCTGCGTGACGGTGAGGGACACCTTTATTACCTAGCTCGAATCATTTCAAATAGTATTAAAGACTCGCACGGTAAAAGTCAGTGCACTATGGACACGTGTGTGCGTGTGCAGTTCACTTCTTATTGATGTAATATTATATTACGGCTTACAAACTTAAGAAAAATAAAAAATAAGTGTTACCTTTTTTATTTTATCGTATTATTTTTTTATTTCATTCCTATTTCTGTACGTACAACAAAGTGCCTTATATACAGACAGTACAGTGTCCTGCTGCGAGTCTTTGATACTACATACTACATAATGTTATCTCTGTAGATCATACTATGCTCATCGTATTTGTAATCGACACTCATCTCCGACGTTTATTTTGGTGCCATGTTCGAAGTTTTGTATTTAAAAAAAGGTCATTATAGAAACAGAACATCATTTGATTTGTAATTTAAATAAATAAAAAAAACAACAGGTACAAAAACTAGTACGATGATTTTACTTAATATTTTTTAACTTACATACACACACATAAATAATGACATAAAGTTTTCATCATCATCATTTAATTTTTAGTGCATTTACATTTCCCATTTAATTTCATCAAACAGCCCGTTACATAAGACGCTTCCATTTACTCGTTGTTGTTGCCGTGAACGCTTTCTGCTTGATCTGAGGAACATCGCAAGTTCTAAGGCTTAATACACACGAGGCGAGGCTTGATTGTCAGTGTGTCATCGTCGCTTGCAAAAGTTGTGGGGTGGTTACTTACGTTATTTATCAAAGAATGCTCGACCGCACCATCTTTGTAACCCGATATCACGCAGCCAACTGTGGGCCGCCGCTAATGTAACTCGTTGACATCATGCAACTCGTATGTCGAGTGATTCGTATGTATTTCTCGATAAATAACTTAAGTAAAACCAAACTGGTTAGTAATAATATTATAAACATTAACGGGTAAATTAAGTGACATATTTCCGCTTGTATTCGTATTTGCTCTCTCGGTGTAGAGAGCCTTTTTGCCCGCCCGCAGGAAGCCCGCTAGCCCGGACCGAAATTGGCACGCCCGTATTCACTATCGCTCGACTTTACACACATCCCGATAAATGCGTCAGTTTAGTCAGTCGTAATCGAAATATGTATCATTCAGCTCACTACGCTACGAATGAAACTCACTAGTACGCAACAAATAGAGAATAAAAAATGTGGCGCTCGGTATAATCCGACAGCGACCACGAGTCGTTCGAAAGTTTTGAGACCCCATCCCAGTAGCACGTTGCGAAAACGACGATTCGAAATATCGAATACGGACCCACGGGTTAACGAGTAGTGGTGTGCGTCCGTAGGGCGGCGGGCTTCCTCGGTGCGCTGGCGCGGTTGTTGCGCGGGCGGCGCCGCGGGCGTGCCCGGCGACATGCGCGACGTGTACCGGCGCGCGCCGCCCGACCTGTCGCCCGCCTGCCTGCACACCGTGTCCCCGCGCCGCCGCCCCGCCCGCCTCACGCCGCAGCCGCCTCCGCTGCGGCCCCTGCGCCTCGCGCGCCAGCGCCGCGCCCCGCCCGCCGCCCCGCCCGCCGACGCCGAGTGCGAGCTCGCTTGCGACGCGTGCTGCCTGGACGGGCGTGCCTCGCCCGCGCCGCCGCGAGCGCTGCACGAGCGCCTGGCCGGCGTGACGGTGCGCGGCGAGGAGGAGCTGCCGAGCGAGCCGACGGGCGGGCGCGGGGCGGTCGAGACGGGCGGGGCGGGCGGCGCGTGGAGCGCGGGCGCGCGCGCGTACGTGACGCTGCCGCGGCGGCGCGGGGTGGCGGCCGTGCTGTTCCGCAACGCGCCGCTGCCGCCGCGCCGCACGACCCCCGACGGCACCGACATCTACTACTGGTGCGACGTGCCGCGCCGCAAGATCTCCGGTACGCGCCGGTCGCGAACTCCTTCGCTTCCCGGTCCGAGATTATCGAGAGTCTGTCGTATCTCCGAGCGGAGGAACCAACTGACTTTTCGTTTTAGATTAATTACTTGAGCGATTGATAAATTTCGCGATGAACGTAACGTTCGGCTCGTTCTCGCAGAGCTCGACGATGGCGCGTACAACCCGCTGTGGGCGATGCGCGGATTCACGCAGACGTTCCACCTGTGGAAGGAGGGCCGGCGCGCGCAGTCCGCGCCGCTCAACGCCTTTCTCACATACGTCACGCTGCCGTGGTGGAGCATCGCTAAGGGTGAGTGCACACCTCTCTACAGGAGCTCCGAACCGCTTATACGCGTCCTTACCTGTACCGTCCAAAACTTATTATATTTGTTATAAGATATACATATGAGGAACATGTAAAAGCTTCTATCGATCGATTAACAAATATGATGTTACTTTTTGCAACAATTCAAGTACACGAATAGATTTATAAGAAATGACTTTCTCTACGTTACACGTTACGTTGGTAGCTGAATCTTGTATATCAGTAGGACCTTACTCAAATGAAGTTTGTTTTTAATAATTTCATAATAGTTGACACTTTAGTAATTGATTATGTGGTCTTATTTCAGATATCCTTGACCATCGCGAGGAACCCATCCTGACCTTCTGAGAGGAGACTCCCGGGGCCCCCCGCCCTCCCCGCGTCACGTGCGAACTTCTATTTTCATACGTAACAGTCACCACCGTCTGCGAGGACGTTCTCGTACTAGTCATCCAAGAAATAAGTCAAATAATATATTAAATAGATACACTAACAAATTGCATTAATTTTTATCCTTTTAAATATATTATTTTTGTTAAAATATAACTAAAAAAATGTAATAGTCGTCAATATATAGGACAAGGGCCGAACGTATATCTCATCTAAATCATCTAAAATAAAAAAAAATAAACAATATTAATAATATACCGTATAATGTATATGTGTAATACAATTATTGAATAACATCACCGACACTGGCGCATAGTCTGGCCGTCAAGAGCACGCGAACACGTAGCGCACAAGCTCGTAGCCCGCGAGCACGTAGCACGCAATGTACGTCGCAATCAACTCCTCACTTTAAACTCGTATCTCGCATCGGCAGTTTGGCCCTTGGATTACATATAGGAGATCTGAGACACTTTTGTTACATATATAAAATTAGTGAGCATTTGAACACTACCGCGTTCAAAGAATTGCCCTTTGTAACTCACTATTTTTTACCAAAAAATTCATAGTAGGTTCTACACATTAGTTTCTTGTTGATATCTTTTGATTTAAAAAGCAAACTTTTAAACGTGCATACAGTATTCATGTCAATGGTGGTATGTCAACAGTGGTGGTTATATAATGATCAATTAAGAACCTTTTTTTTATATAAATCATAATAAAAAAATGGTTATTTTTTTATTAACGTGTATTAACTTTTTTTACTAACGAACGAAGTCAGAACATGTAAAGAACGATTGTTAAATTGTTTGAGAATTAATACGCGATGCTGTCGAATGACTTTTCTTCTAATATCTGCTATTTATTTAATATGAACAATTGCACGCGTGAATATTTGTATTACCTTATCTCCTGGATTAATTTACATTTTTTCCTCATGTTTTAGAAATTATACGCTTCAGATTTTTCACCAATTAATGGCATGAAAAATCAACCGATAAGACTCATAGCGGTAAAATGTTATTTAAATAAGAAAGAAAAGCGGCCTATTAAGTATATACTAAAAAAGAAAATACCTATTTTATGAGTTTTTGTTTGTAAAATAAATTGTATTTCAATAAACGTTCTTAAATTATATGACCATCACTGTAATTCGTTTATTTATAATTGTCATAAAAAAAAAAATCAAATAATAAAATACTAGTCTTCCCTAAGTCACAAACGTTTTAAAATAATTTTATTAATTGAATAAGTATGCGTTTTTAGTTTTATTTTTGTATCAATTGTAACCGGTAACGACGAACGATCGGTAACAATAATGCGATTTTAAAGTTAGATTACCATATACTATTTGTAACAGTTTATCTCAATAGAATTTTTACAAAATGTTTTACATATAATCAAAAAAAAAAAATATATATATATATATATATATATATGTCCTTATGTTGTTTTTATAGTTTAAACGCTACGCCTACTGAGTTTTTTTTTTTAACTCAAGATTTGACAAATAATGTCGTTATCGTCGTGGTTGCTGAAGGCGCATTTCCAGTGAAGTAATTTCTAATTTCTGCGTCTGCAAATGTTTGCAATTCTTCTGAAAGTTATCTTGTATTTGTTTTTTTTTTTTTAATTACTTAGAAACGACAACTGATCAAGCGTAAGATACAGAGCAATGAGTGCTACCATCATTGATGTTTACCGCCAATACGGAAACACGATTTTCGTCATTTGTTTTGCAGTATTTTTTGCTGTCAACTAAATCTAATTACAGACACTTTTGTCATCAACAACAAGTTGCCAAATTTTTTTTATGGAGTCTCAGCCTTACCTATTAAAATAACGTCTATAATCAGATATTAGAAAGTTCGAAGCCGATTAGATGCCAGGTGTTTTTTTAATAGTTCTCTTGCTTACATTTTGTAAATGTTCTATTGAGATAAACTATTTTTACCTTCTGTTATGATAACGACTTGAATTTAATCTAAAATATAACCTATTATTGTGTAAAATTGAAAGATTAGAAATTTGAGTTAACGACCGGTAATGGTCGAGCTGATGTAATATTTCACTGACTATTTAACTTAATTACCATTTAATTATACAATTAATCTATTTTGTTACATGTAAAATAAATGTAACACTTTTTAATATGTTCTGTAAATGTAATTGTCACCTACACCACGTTTCGTCTCTTTCTCGCTTATAAGAAAATATAATTGTGAATTAACATGCGTGTAGTTGTTAATACTAAATTGAAGCATATTGTTTAAAATTTATTGATCTCAGTTTTATTAATTAATCAATAAAATTAATTGCGTCTTATTATTATTTTCTTAAAGAAAGGTAATGCAACATTGACATAGCCATTATATGGAGTTAATGATTTAATTGTACCTAAACAAAATCTTTAACATTAAAATATTATTTGCATAGAATAATAACGCTTAGAAGGATAGTGTCATACAAAGTTTCTTTCACGGTCGTATACAGGTCTTGCAACTGAGTCCAATTTCGGTGGTAAGAGATAGGTGCAAGTGTGCGACAACTGCTAATTCGCAATACCATCCGCTTGAGGTACTACGTCGCTGCTATCGAAGCTGATATTTTTCTCTCCCAAGTATTGTGTTATTTAATCATTGTTATATCGCTTTGTTGAGTTTTGCGGATTTTTTGTTTGGATTTGAAAAAGTGTTCGGGATAATTATTAAGCGAATTATCATGCCTCTGACGGCCGAACTTGAACTTAACAGCGTACCCCATATTGAAGTTGCAAGACCTGTGTATACGACCGTGGTTTCGCTCAAAATTGAAGTAACTAGAATTAATGTGTGTAAGTGTCACGTACGTTACATACACCGACACGTCCACATACGACCGAATTATGTTGCAAGTGAATACACATTTTCCCCATAAAGTAAGAAAATGATATTGTTTGGACTTGAATTATGAAATATATTTTTTTGCATTTAATTAATTTGAATTATTATGTAGATTGTATTCAGATGTGACAATTTGTCAGACAATTATATTGGACATTATTATTTTTTCATTAAAATTAATTAAACAACGCTCAAAGGTTTTCTGACAGTAAATTGTGATAAATAGTAGATTTGTGTGGAATAAGGGCGGGATATGTAAGAAGAAGTAATCAGATTCGAAGAAAAGCTAAAAACCATTACAATTAATGAATAAGTATTATAATTATATATTGCAATATTATTTATTTCATTTTAGCTTTTATTATTATAACTTTTTTTAATTTATTTAGTAATATTATTTAGTATTGCTTTTATTTTAGGTATAATCATAAAGAAAAAAAAATTATAATTAGTTGAACAGTATTAATGTTATATACGTAATTAAAAAAAATTAAAATAATAATTTTAAATATTTATTTATTTTTATTATTTAAAATATTAAGCGATCGTGGTAAATATATTTTCCATAGATGGTAACATTTTTATTGTATTGGCGTCTTTTGTTTACAAATTCTTTTTATGTTTTGATGAATGTATTTTAGCTAAAATTATATGTTGCCAAATAGTACTTACGTGTGAAATGTGATTTTGTTATCCTTATTTTTTTTATGTGGAGTGTTGTGACACGCTTTTACAGTAAGTCATTTTTTAATAAATTGCGCGAGACGTTTACTATGACACTTTATCGTGACGACTGCCGTGACGTCAAATGTATTGAGACTAGTAACAATTTGAATGAATTCAATTCGCTTGGGCCTACACTCCTTCTAAGCGTTATTATTCTATGATTATTTGTATTTGTGAAATTGACAAAACTGTTCTGAATGTTTTTTCACACGCGTCACGTGGAACGAAACGTATTTGAATGTGATACAATAAATATTATGTATGTACATCGTAACAACATTCCGAATAGTGAATAATTTTATAAAATAATCGTTATCGTCATATTTAGCTTAATATTATGTGACTGTGTTAGGTCATTAAATTAATTTGTATTGTGCCAGTTTTCGCGCGCGTTAATTTTTTTTTTAAATTAAATTATTGATGCGGTTGTTTGATAACACTTGGCCTAGAAGTTAATTTAAAAAATATATAACGATGTCAGTAATATATTGATGTGGCATTTAATTTTAAATATTTTATAAATTTAAATAATTCCAATTACTTGCTTCTTGCAGGCGGAATTTTCTTAATTAAAAACACAAAATGTCAAATAAATGGCCTTATAAATAAAATTAAATATTATCTGATATTAATAAAGTTTCATAAGATTAGTTTATTTTCGTTTTAAATCTGTTATTTTGTATAAGCAAAATAAAACTATGGTCTTTTTTAATTTTTAAATTAATTCGAGTGGCACATTTAGCTATCGGTGGTAAATAAAAAAATAAATGCGCCGTTATTAAATTTTATTTCTACATTCTACGGAGTTTTTTCATAATATTAAATGAAATGAATATGAAAGTACTCTGTATTCGTGTGATGTTTGCGTGGGTATTGTAATTGTAATCCAGACAGTGATCTGAGAATTTCTTTTAGACTTTTTTATGATTTGATCAATAAATTATAATCTCACAAATACACTTGTTTTAATTAATTGTTTATGTAGTTAGGTTAAATATTTTTTTATTTCTTTTCATTAACTATGGAGATGATTGGACTCCAATCCAATCATCCATGCGAAGAGGTGACATGACATAATTTGTGTGTAAGTTTTTCATTAAATTCAACCTTTTTAATGTATCGGTGTTTTGATATACCGTTAACCTCTATTAGACCTCTAAACTCGTACTTCTGAAATTATTCTGTAGCAATGTAACAATTAACAAGTGAGTATATTTTACCTTTTGTTTTATGATTTTATCAACTTTGATCCATTTGAGTAATTCATCATATTTACCTGAAACAGACAAGATGCAAATTAAGAAAAATTTCATAATAATTGTAATAAAATTCTGCATGTGTCGTAATACTTAGTAAGATTAATGACGATAGCATCCCAAAAAAATAGTTCTCATAAATATAATAGCAGATTTGTTTTAATCGATTTTGTTAAAAAAATATCGAAGTGTTTTAAATGTTTTTTTTTTAAAGTTTAATTAACATTATGAGAAATGTTTTCAGCACTAGGTTAGACTATTCTGTATCGAAACATTCAGATTTCGTCCTTTTTGATTTGCCACGAACATTTCAGAAACAAAGTATTTAAAAAACCAAATGGATATCCTGGATACAGATAAGTATGTTAATTAGTTGATCTACATTTATATTACTTGGTGGACAATCTCAAACTTAATTTGAACTATTGCAGCTTTATCAAACGTAATCATACCTTGCTGCATAATCACAGTTAACGACTTTGCCGCATAGACGTCATCAGCATGCCTTCTAGCACTTACAATGACCGCTGTTATTCGGAGCATTTGTGACAAATCTCCAAATAAGCATGTCAGGCACGAAAGCCGCGTCACGTAGCAAGGTCGTGTTGAACGTGATTGCAATTTAACAGTAATGCTACCAAAAAGTCGTAAACATTTTATTTGACATGCCTTTACCAGCTTTGGAATAATTTTACTAAATAAGGTAATAATTTGCATTGCTGCGTGGCTGCTGTTTTGGATTGTATATATACCAATAACATCACGAGAGGGAAAACAATAGAATAGGTCAAGTAACACCCGTGGTGGACGTATGAACTATGAACCACTCGTGACAGGACTTCATAACGTTACTGTGAAAAAAATTATGTTTGGCAACCTTCTGTTGATTAATTTCAATACTGGTATAATGGTTTATTTATATTCTGTTTTGCTACATACCTATCAAGATTATTTTTTTATTTGAAAAAGTTATATAATATTGGCTGGAGTTATCTTGTAATGACAAGTATGAGAAATACAACGTTTTAATTATATTGTGTTTTTGTGCAATGCCTAGCCGTATGCTGCCTTCCTGCGCTGACCTTACCACAGGGGGGAAGAGTGAACCTCAATAACACCGGTCCCAAAACTGAGTCCTGTAGTATCCTCCTTCTGTTTTTTTAACGCTGGAAAAGTGCATTACGGGTTTTCCCTACGTGAAAAGGGAGTATGTATTGGAGTCGCCGGTGTCCAAGGCGCCGAGTGCGCCCCGAACATCAGAATACCCACTAAAAACCAGCGGTACCCTTTCCATCTTAACGAGGCTTGCGCATGCTACCGTGACGCCCTTCTGACTCCTTCAATGTACGAAATGTTATTGTTATGCATAGCTGTCTGCAAGAAGGCATAGGTGTACTAGCGCCCCCTAATAGCTTACCAGGGTAATGCATTGATAACGTCAAATCTTATGGTTAAAGACACGTATGATAGCGTCACACCAAGCCAGCTCATCACCAAGCCGGTAGGTAGAAGGACCGAGGTAACTTACGGTATTACTGAGAAGAGCTCATCGATCACTCTTCTTAATAGATCTGAATATAGTATCCGATCGTCAAGGGCGGGTAGAGTTCCTGAATGGAATTTGTACAGTACTATTTGGCAAGACCACCCAAACAGATTTCTATCGAAGCCTTCAATAAGTTTGTTCCAGGGCCAAACACTTTTGACATAAAGGGCGTCCATGACCACCACTTGGACTGCCTACTTGACCCCTCGTAGCGCATCGTAAATTTTGAAATGTTTGTAAAGAGCTGCTCGGTTTCTCCTAATACGTATTAGGAGAAACCGAGCAGCCATAAAAACCGACAAACTAAATTGATTGATGAAGGCAATTATTAATATAATCGTGCTTGAACAACGAGTATAGTGGCGGGTTGTACTGAACAATTCGATTCTTGATTTGATTATAACACCTTAAAGTACAGACTATACTAAAGTGTTTTATTTTTGCACGCCTTGGACACGAAGCCTTTCCTCTGTGGCACTACGCTGGAGATACAAGACAAAGTCGCCATACTGGGAATTGACGTTCGGTGGTTTCTCGAGGCTGTTATAAAAACAGCCTCAAGAAAACTTGGAGTCCTGAACAAGGTGCTGGTTTTTCACGCCACAACAACTGCTCCTGTTGTATAAAACACAGGTGCGGTCTTGCGCCGAATATTGCTCGCACCTTTGGGATGGCTCCGCTAAGTACTAACTGGAGGCCTTGGATCGGTTGCAGCGACGTGCGGTTCGCATTATTGGCGACGTAAAGGTCACCAACACCCTCGAGCCTTTACAATTGTGTCGAGAGATAGCGGCACTGAGCGCTTTCTATCGACTGTATCACGACGAGTGCTCAGAGGAGTTATTCTCCCTCATTCCTGCTTCCCCTTTCCTTCACAAATCAACGCGTGCTGGCTCCCGATGTCACCGCCTAACAGTGACATCAATTCCATCGCGCACGAAGAAATTTGGCAACTCTTTTCTTTGTCGCACCTCTAAAACATGGAATTCGTTACCAGCACACGTGTTCCCCTCCTCTTATGACCTGGGTTCCTTCAAACGAGGCGTGAAGAGGTATCTTGTGGGCCGGCAAAGCGGGGGCGGCTAGTGCAAGTTATTCTTCCTGACTACACTAGCCGTCGTCGCGTTTGGACTCTATTACCACTTACCATCAGGTGGAGTAGAGTAATAAGCACACGCGGGAAATATAAAAAAAAAAAAAAACCGAACAGAGAGGTAGTCAAGTGTTCGTCGGACTGACTTACACTTACGCCATTTAAATTATTACGTATTTTATTTATTAATTTGAAAAAGCACATACAGTACATATATTTAACACTTGTGAATTAAAAACAAATAATATATATCTGATATAAGTATCAATCACAGATTAATAACACTGCATATGGGATAATAGTCATGTCTAATGAAGACTAAATTAGGTAGGTAGCGAATGAAAGTTTACTTCGCTTCCTCAAAGCACTTAACCAAAAAGTAAGTAGAGTCCAAAAACGAGCATATCCTGTCTCATTTGACGACAGTAGGCGTGTGGTATGCGAGCACGCGTCCAATCTATCAGTAATGAGTAGGGTTACCATTTACTAAACAGAAGTACATACAAAACACAAATAGGTTTTAAATTATTATATAGATACTAATATCAATCTACACTACCATAATAAAAAATAAATAAAAGAAATCTACCATATAATTAGAATATCCAATTATTCTTAAGGTATATAGTCTGTTTCATTTGTTCAATAATATCAATTAACTTTATTATTAATCTTAAGTCACAAAGAAACATTTTTTTTATAGAATAGGTAGGCGGACGAGCATATGGGCCACCTGGTGGTAAGTGGTCAACAATGCCCATAGACATGGGCATTGTAAGAAATGTTAACCATCGCTTACATCGCCAATGCTCCACCAACCTTGAGAACTAAGATGGTATAACCCTTGTGCCTGAGTCGTCGAAGTAAGCCCATGCGTCTGGAAATGCCTGAGGGATCGGAAGGTTCGGTTGGGCTACCAGATGATTCTGACGGTCGACCAATCTCCGGTACTACAGTGCTTCAAATGCATGGACTACGGACACAGGGAAACGGAATGCCTAAATCAAATTAAGTGTGGGTTCTGCGTTGAGAACCACGACTCTAAGCAGTGCGAAGCCAGACAAAAGCAGCCGTATTGCGCCAACTGCAAGGAGGGCAACCGAGCCCACCCGGTGTACTCTATGAACTGCCCAGAGTGAAGAAAATGGGACAAAATAGCGAGACATGGGACTTTATACCTATAAAATCAGACACTGTAGAGAAACCCGATAGTAACACCGATGCCAATAGAGTACAGCCCTCCTAGTTGTTGCTCTAGAAGTTGGCGCAATGCAACCTAGGGAGAGGATTCGTAGCAACTAAGGAATTTCTCCAAGCGGCAAATAGCAAAAAATACGTCGTGTATTTTTTGCTATTTGCCGCTTGGATTGCTATTGCAAGAGCCATACGTTCATGCGTTGGGGACGTTAACAACAGCGTTCCGAACGTACCAAAAGACAATAAGCCGTGTAAAGCCTGTCAAGTCCACCAGTGTGGTTCTGGACCCTAATTTAAAAGTAACTTTAAGTTTGAACTCAGTATCCGAATACGTTGTAGCCACAGTACTAGATTTGATAGATTTTAAGTTAGGTCTAATTTCATTATATTTGGAAGAGGACACATATATAGGAACTCAAATCGCAGAAATTGACAACATCATGAAAAACCTCCAAGCGGACAAGATCATAATCGGCGGTGACATTAACGCAAAAATTGGTGGGGCCACAGCGCTGAGGACGAGCGGGGTGCATCATTTGCTGCTTTTCTAGCAGAAAGGAATCTGGAGATTTTAAACGAGGGTAATACGCCGACATTCTCGGTTTACCGGAGGAACGAGCTGTGTCAAAGCATAGTAGACGTGACGGTGTGCATACAGAACGCTGCATCGGGTAGGTCCGTGAAAGGTGGACACAGACATGGTCACCACGGTGGTGGTGAAGAAGGGGTAGGAGTTATACAGAAGAAACTCAACCAGAATTTATAAAACAGCGAAAGCAGACTGGGAGAAATTCGGAGCCGCCCTCCAGAGCATAGCGGATCAACAACAACTTGACCCGCACAGAATATACAACATTGATAGCATAAAATCGCTAGAAGAAACTGTCAACAAGTACGAGGAATGTGTGAAGCTTGCTTGTGATACATCTATGCAAAAGTTTGGTCCGATGGCGCGCAAGCAAATACGCTGGTGGAGTGCGGATCTGGA
Organism: Nymphalis polychloros; assembly: GCA_905220585.2. Taxonomy (NCBI): domain Eukaryota; kingdom Metazoa; phylum Arthropoda; class Insecta; order Lepidoptera; family Nymphalidae; genus Nymphalis; species Nymphalis polychloros. Next base: position 6,059,280 of record HG992245.1, on the reverse strand, counting down.
CCAGCTAAAGGCTGAAACTATTAGATTACGTCACAAGATTTGTTATACAAACTCAAGAAGAAAACCGTTCGTCATACAAAACTACTTAGACAGCCTAAACGATTACAAAAGCGCCATCGAAAAGGCCATCACGAAGAAGTTGGGTCGACTTCTGCACAAAGCAGGACAAGGAGTCACTGTGGAACTGTGCGTACCGAATAATAAGATACTCTGAAAAGAGTTATGAAGAACCTAACCTAAAGGGACCAGCTTCAACCGAGTTAACCCTTTTTCCCGAAGGATAGCCCAGAGGAGGACAACCCCTTCCAAAATAAACTCAGATACGAAGTGAAGGAGAACTTAAAGGAGCTCATAACGATAAATCATCAGTCCCAAATGCAAAAGAGAACCCACGAAGAAATACGAAGTGTGTTCGCCAAGAGGAGCCCGTCGAAGGCCCCAGGTATAGACGGTTTTACGTCCGATATATGCGAGAAGGCATATTGCACCCTACCCGAGGTATTCCTAGCCATCCTGAATAAATGCTTAGCGCTGGGATACTTCCCGGTAAAATGGAAGAAGGCATACATCAGGGTCCTTAGAAAACCTGGTAAGGAGGACTATGGAGTTCCGAAATCCTACCGACTCATAGGCCTCCTACCAATAAATGGAAAAGTACTGGAGAAAGTTATGTGCAACCGCCTTACTTGGGACTTGGGTAGCAACAGTAAACTAAGCCCGCGACAATATGGTTTTACACCTCAGCGCAGCACCGAGGACGCCTTATATGACACGATCGAACTGGCCCGAAACGGCATCCGGGACAAACAGATCGTAGCATTCGTGTTATTGGATATACAGGGAGCTTTTGACAATGCATGGTGGCCGAAAATACTACAACAGCTTATTGTTAAAAAATGCAACTTGCACCTTCTCCATATATTCAAAAGCAATCTTGACCAGAGGAGCGTCCTACTCAAATATGCCGGCGAAACGGCAGAAACACCAACAAATAGGGGCTGTATACAGGGTTGCACCGGGGGACCAATTCTGTGGAACCTCCCAATGGACCCACTGTTACAAAAAGCCGAAGCCTGAGACACATGTACAGGCTTTTACCGACGACATTCTTGTCATAGGATCAGCAAATAACATGGCACAGTTAAATCAGAAGATCAATAACACATTGGAAAAAGTGGCCGAATGGGGGAATGAAAACCGAATAAGGTTTGCACCACAAACGACCCAGGTACTCATCATCACTAAAAAAATTAAATACGACCAATCAAATTTTAGATTATATAACGACAACAAAAAAAAAAATAAAAAAAAAATAAAAAAAAAATATATATAAAGAAATTAAAGTATTACGGTCATGTCCGAAGGAAGGCTATATATATATATATATAACGACAACCTCAAGACCAACCAAAATCTTAAAATTCTAGGTATCACACTAGATCCGACACTAAATTTCAACGTACACATTGATAATGTAGCTCATGCGGCCAGGGCTACATGGGGGCTCAACCCAAAAATACTCCGGCTTATCTACACAACAGTCGTAGAACCGACAATACTCTACGCGTGTAGTGTGTGGGAGCCAATGGTCCACAGACGTTTTATACGTACGAGGCTAGATAAGTTGACCCGGTCGAGTTGAGAAGTCACATAGGACGGTATCTTTCACGGCCAGTGTCTTACTAGCCAATATACTTCCACTCGGCTTGAAAGCAACTGAAATGGCCGAGCGTTACAGACACAAAAGAGGAAAACCCTTGGACCAGTACCCAGGCAGACCTATCGAGAGGAAAATCAGCCCCTTCGATCTTCCTCCTCCCATGAATCGAAACAGAATTACATTCGACATACTCGACACCCACCAAGACCTTGGCAAAATAAGGAACGATTGGCTACAGCTTTATACAGACGGGAGCAAAATAGAAGGCAGGGTCGGGGGAATTGGCGGAATTGGGGGGAGAGGTGGACTTCTACTGGGTCAGAGCTCACATAGGGATCAAGGGGAATGAACGCGCGGATGAACTAGCTAAAACGCCGCAATCACTAAGAAGACTAAACCGACTTATGAATGCATCCCCTTGTCAACGGTGAAGTGGCACACTAGGCAAACCACACTGGATAAATGGCAAACATATTATTCGGAGAGCACGACAGGGGAAACAACAAAGATATTCTTCGACGACGTCCGGAATTCGCACAAAACACTAAAGAAAAATTAAAATAGAAAACCGGGTGGCTCAACTGTTGACGGGGCATGGTGGCTTCGCCTATTATCTAAATAAATTTAACCTAAGATCTAATCCACATTGTGACTGTGATGACACCAGCCTCGAGACTGTGATCCACCTGGTCTGCTACTGTCCTAAATTTACACTAAGTAGATACAATACAGAATGCGAAACAGGACTTAATATAGTCCCGGACAATTTAAAGGAATTCATGAAAAATGATGACCTCAGGGAGGCCTTCATGCGATTCCCCCTTATGGTGGTGGATATAGCAAATGCCAAAAATAAAACGTGAAACTGTATAACTTTGTAAATATAACTAATTGTAAATAGTGAATAGTTAGAGTAGTAAATTGTATAGTAATATGAAATAAATTAGATATTAGTAATTATGTAGTGTTAATAAATTTTAGAACAAATTGTATATATAGTCTTTAGTGGTGAGCAAATTGTATTGGGTGTAGCACTAGAGATAGTTGTATGTGATATAGGATAATACACAGGAAAAGAAACACAATGGCGGAGGGAATTGGAAAGACGTATCGAACAGAAAAATTGCTTATGTAATATAAATCAGCTTCTATGTATTGCTTTGTTTAATCTGTGCTTTTGTAGAAAATAGCTGAAAACAAAATGTGTAATCGCTTATTGTTTGTTATATGAACAATCGCTTTATTGCTTAACGAAGTTTTTGCTCTGTAATACTGTATATAGCTTGCAGACTAATTTTAGCTTAAGCATAAACTGTACGCTACATGGAAAAAAAAAGAAAAAAAAAAACAGCTATAGTGAAGAATTTAATACAGATTTCAAGGATGTTGCAAATATTAACAGGCAACAGTATGGCCTAGATAATAAGTAAAAAAAAAAATCCCTTGTGCCTGTAATTACACTGGCTCACTCACCCTTCGAACTGGAACACAACAATGCCAAGTACTGCCGCTTTGCAGTAGAATATCTAACCTAACCAGACGAGCATGCACAAAGCCCTACCACCAGTAAGCTTATACGAAACATTCTGTATAAAATAACATTGGATATATGTATGTAAATACAAATATTTTTATTTATTAGTCAACTTAATCCAAAATTGGTGAAATCTCCAACGAATTTTATTGTTAAAATTTATAAGGCGATCAGAAACTACCAGTTCCCAATAAATCAACAAGTATGGTTGTCCTAAAAGTAAATGTGTGAGCGGCGGAAGAGGGTACTTGCCGGGAGCGACCAGCGCTGTCTTCGCCTCATTACCGGGACACGCGCTACTAAGGTGAGTACTTTGAAAGTTGTCTTTTTGTGTGAAAACTATACATAACATATTTTGAAGTGTTATGAAGAGATGAATATAATTTTACAAAAGTTTAATCTACTTTATTGAACACGGCACGGTGTCTATAAATAGATTGAATGTTATCGTGTAACAGTTATATTTAATTGTAACAACCTACCCTAGTTACCCACCAACCATTTACGTGTCATCCCCAATTCTAGATTATCTAATACGACCTTGACACGGTTCTGTCTGACGTCATTACTACTATTAGGGTGAGCCATCTATATTTATACAAAACAGCGTAACTTAGAATTTTTTAACGATTATATTACGCTTATAATTAAATTTCATTTTAACGTTGTCAAATATGTATTTTCAAGCAAAATACATAAATTGTCAGTGATATTTCTGGAATAGCGGCACGGGTTCAATATTTTTGTGCGATCGCGTCGGAGTTGCTAGCGCTTGACCACATGACATCTGACCCTTTATCGGCCACCGCCTTCATATCGCGCACTTCACATCCCGGCGCTGATCATCGTTCACATATTATAAACGGGTAAGTTTTAAATTTTATAAAATAAGCATACTTAAATTTTTTAGATTCAATATTAACGTTAGCTATCAGTAATAATATTTTACATGATAAATAGATAGTTAATAGTATAAAACGATGTTTTATCTAAAATTATTCTCCTAGAAGCGAGAAATGTGTACTTTTAACGATACGAGAGTTTCAGTATCATCCTTATTAACAATTTCATTTATAGATACTCTAGTAATTCTTCATAGTAGCGATTATGAAGCCTATACATAAATCCGATCTGACGATGACGTGTCATGACGATATTTTTCGTAACGATGAAACAAATCATTCATTATGATTGGCTCCATAGCTTAACCTATGATGAGTTAGAAAATTGCCCGAAAATATAGCCCTGTACACTTTGTTTATATCATTACTAATCTTTACGAAATTTGGTAACTTTTTTATATCCGAAAAAAAAAAGTGTCCCTCATTTCACTCGCACTTCCACACATGCACTTACATTCCCTATTCACATACACATACAACCCACTACACATTCATCTCACACACACACGTAACATAATATTATTAAGTTTATATAAATAATAGTACGTAAGAACTGTGTAAACATATATTGAATGTTGGAACGCTGTCTCCCTTCTGGAGGTGGGCGCTAATGGCTGCAACACAGTCTATGACTTATGTAGTTGTTAACAATCACATTTGTTAATGTTAACTTTTTATGTTCCAATAAATAAATAAATAAATAAAAATTATATTTTTAAATTGCCCTATCTAGAATGTTACGTGTATGTACTATGAAAATCTAAAACATTTACCCAGGTGTATATAAGGGGTTTTCCAATAGGGACGCTTGAACTTTGACAGCTGATTGCGGCCATGTTGTTTGAGTGACAGCTGTCAAATGCAGTGTGTTATATTCATTCCGTCCTCCCAAACCACCATGGCAGGTTACAGTGTCGAGCAGCACGTGCAAATCATAAAATTGTTTTATGAAAATGGGTCTTCAGTTCGAGCAACGTTCCGCGCACTTCGCCCGTTTTACGGTCGCGATGATCGTCCTGCCGAGTCGACTATCCGTCGATTGGTGGACAAATTCGAGTCAACCGGGTCAGTTAACAATCAGCCGGTTCCCGTGCGTCAACGTAACGCGAGATCTGCCGAGAATATCGCCGCTGTGCGCGACAGTGTCCTCGAAAACCCGCGGCAGTCAATTCCGCGTCGCGCACAGGAACTCGGCCTTTCGCAGACGACAACTTGGCGAATTTTGCGTTGTGACTTGAGCCTGCACCCGTACAAGATCCAGCTGACCTAAGAGCTCAAGATTAATGACCATAGACAGCGCCGTGTGTTCGCTGACTGGGCATTAGAGCAGTTGGAAGTTGACGCCGATTTTGGCAAAAAAATCATCTTCAGCGACGAGGCGCATTTTTGGATGAATGGCTATGTCAACAAGCAAAATTGCCGTATTTGGGACGAGACCAATCCACACGAGGTTCACCAAGTGGCAATGCACCCGCAGAAAGTGACTGTTTGGTGCGGATTTTGGGCCGGAGGCGTGATTGGTCCGTATTTTTTCGAAAACGATAATGGTGTGGCCGTCACCGTCAATGGTGAGCGATACCGGTCGATGATAACCAACTTCTTTTGGCCTGAAATCGAGAATATGGATCTGGACAACATGTGGTTTCAACAGGACGGCGCTACGTGCCACACAGCACACGCTACGATGGAAGTTCTGCACGAGCAAGCGCCCTTAATGGAAAACCCTATACATACCTATAGGTAAACAAAAGAGTCGATAGATGTATTGTATGTATAGTCGAACTGTATTTCCTTTTTTTTTAAGTATTCGTGAGCTGTGAAGCAAGATGCTCTGGGTCTGGTGTGTGACGTTCCTGGCGTCCAGTGCACTAGGCTGCGAGCTGGTTCCAGGGGATGGGGCTGGGCCAAAATCTCCAGGAGATAACTTTTATCGACTTATAATCAATGGGGACGTGGAGAGATATGCACCTGATCAGAGATATGTTGGTAAGTTAGTAATAATAAAACGATATTTTTTAGATATTCTACCGCAAAACAGCAGTACTTTGTATTGTTGTGTTCCGGTTTGAAGGGTGAGTGAGCCAGTGTAATTACAGGCACAAGGGACATAACATCTTAGTTCCCAAGGTTGGTGGCGCATTGGCGATGTAAGCGATGGTTAACATCTCTCACAATGCCAATGTCTATGGGCGTTGGTCACTTACCATCAGGTGGCCTTTAAATGCACGTTCGCCTACCTATGCTATAAAAAAATATAATATAATATATTGAAACTTATCATCAGCTAATCTGCTATAATTACTTATGTACTATAATAGTTACAAAGTAGAGAAATAGAATCGTTGTGAAATCGAGAACAATAGCAGTTTCCAACGTTATGATAGTCTTATCCGAACGCAAGTCACGAATGCCCAGGCGCAAAAGAATTCATAATGTTAGAACGAACTTTACACACAAAACATCTACCGATAAATTGCAGAAATTAAGGCGAAGTGATAAAAGATTTCTACGGTCGTGACCTAAACGATACCTTTTAATAATTTATGTTTTTGTTACGATAATAGTATCGAATGTCCTTAATATAATTCCATAAAAACATATTATATACAGGATATAATAAAATATATATATTGACACACAAAGAACTTTACTGATTAGAAACCCTGAGTGAGGCAGATGATGGGATATAAAATGTTAAATTATATTAAAATTTTATAAATAGATGTATCTACGTAATATCATATATACAAGGTAGCAAATACTCATGACTTCAACCACATTGGATTTACTTCCTCAGTTAATAGAAACATTTTCATACACATGTCATATTTATGTTATATAAGCGAAGTATTACGAGATCCCCTAAGCTATCCGCCCAATTGACATGAAATCTGTCACAGTTATTCATTTCCCGACGTAGACGCTCATTGAGAACGGGTTTTACGCAAATCCTATCCAAAATACATTATTTTTCTTATCTACCCGTGCGAAGTCAGGACGATTAGATAGCTTAAGATAACCTCCTACAATCTTTTTTATTTTTTAATATTAGGGCCGACATTAGACCACATAATTATGTACTTCGTTTAGAATATTTTAACAACCTAACTATCAATCAACCTTCATTAAGTAAAGTATGTTTATAAAACGTCTATTATAATAGACGTTTTATCTACAGTTTATTAGTCTATAAACATACTTAATATTGTATTTATGCCTCGTTGGTCTGTTGGCTAGCTTAAAAGATTGCAGATCCCGAGGTCATTGGTCCAACTCCAAACCCCGGAAAATGTGAATAGGAAAATATTATAAATAAAAAAAAAAACAGTATTTAACAACTACTCAACAATAGATAAGACAGCGATCCCATTTTTTTTATTTTTATTTATTACTTAAATAAATAAAAAATATTTATTTTATTACTTAAATAAATAAAAAATATTTTTATTTATTTCTTAAATAAATAAAAAAATATTTTATTTTATTACTTAAATAAATAAAAAAACATTTTATTTTATTACTTAAATAAAATAATAAATGATTATTAAATTTTGTCGCGAATCAATTGGATGATTTAATTTAAAATTTATTTTTTTTTGTTTTGAAAATTGGTGGTTGTAATGGGTGAAATTATTCTATCGAAGCGTGACGGTAGCATGCGCAAGCGATCCCGTGGCGCTCTTCGTTAAGACGGGAATGATACCCCTGGTTTTTAATAGGTATTCCGATGTTCGGGGCGCACTCTGCGCCTTGGATACTGGCGAGCCCCACATACCCCTCACTGTTCCCGTGGTGAAATCGCGTAATGCGTTTTTCCAATGTTAAAAAAAGGTGTAATTATTTTGTTTTACTTTATTAAAATATTTTTATTTCAGTGACACTCGTTGGCTCTCGCACTCACGATGTTGTGCAACAGTTCACTAGATTCCAGTTGACGGTCGACCCACTGGATCCAGCGGCTCCGAGGAATCCCCACAAGCAAGGCCAGTTTCAACTCTTTGCGGACACTCTCACCAAGTTCGATGAGGAGTGTGTTAACTCAGTGATAGAAGCTGATGACCTGCCCAAGACAGAGGTGCAGGTCATGTGGAAAGCGCCACCAGCTGGTTCTGGATGCGTGATGCTAAAGTGAGCTATAAATTTAATATTTCTTAATTTGTTGGAATTACAATTCTTCAATAAAGCTAAAGCCTATACTTTAAATAGAGTAGAATCTCGATTATCCGAATATCCGATTATCCGGACTCATTGTTTCACGGCTCTAATTACCGATTTAGAAATGTTTTGACGGCGCAACCAGACATGTTACGACGATTTTATTCCCGCGTCCGCGTAGGTACTCCCGCTCTCATTTGTTTGTCTGAAAGTGTTTGTTATTGTTTCATTTTATTTGATATCTTTCAACTAATAGGTTATATTTTTGAGCTTTTGAAGCTCTAGATGTTGCTTTTAAATGGTTTGAAAGACAGGACGAATCGGATCCCATACAGTTATTACAACTGAAGCGCATCAGGGACTTGGCCGCAATGAAAGATGTGGTTCATTACGTCAAAGATAAATTACAAATTATTTCCAATCAAAATCTTAAATTACATAGGTATTATTATATTAATGACCTTTATAATTTATTGCCTAAATTATAAAGCTTATTGCCGTATTGCCTAAATGATCTATGTAAAACCCGTTTTATAATAAAAAGTTATTAAAATTTAGTTATTGTTTGATTTGACTTTGAAATCGAGTATCCGGATTTTCGATTATACGGAATACCCCTGGGTTTATTTAATTCGGATAATCGGGATTCTACTGTAGTTCGATGTTTGTAGTGACATATGTGTAGGGCAATGGTGTATGAAAACGCAACCCGTTGGTATGCGGAGGATGGGCAACTCGCGCGCCGCGTGTGCGAGGACACGTCGGTGTCTGCGCCCGACTGCTGCGCCTGCGACGACGCCAAATATAGGGTACGTTTTGGGAACTTGGGACTAACACAAGAGCTATGATACTACAATTGGACATTACACTTTATTTGTTTCATAATATTTTTAAAGCTTTTTTATAATTTTTTACCGAATCAAATGAATACGCGTGTTGCTTGCAAGATGCTTGCTTTTAGGTATTACAATATTATAGTATTTTTTTTATAAATCAGCTATCATTACTATGCATTTATTTATTATAATATATTTACTTAATGTTATATATCAAAACATATAACGCTTTTAACTAAAGCAAATATCTTTAGGTGTAACTAAAAGAAACATTTGTTCGAGTCCAGGCGTTGGTTTTGGTAACAATAATTAAAGTTGATTCATATAAAAATGTGAAGACGCTAATAGCGTAAGTACATCATTATGTATCTAAATTTAAAGAACTTAAACAATGTAAATGTATTTGTAGATGGTGTTTGAAGGACTCTGGAGTCCTCAGACGCATCCTAAGGACTTTCCCGTGCAAGCGTTATGGCTCACTCACTTCTCTGACGTAATCGGAGCGACGCATCGCAAGAATTTTACTTTCTGGGGTGAAGGCGAGATTGCTACTGACGGCTTCAGGTTCTGTTCCTTTTGGCAATTATTTTCAAGCCTAGAGTTTTTTTTCAATTTTAGATGAAATGTTTGTATTTAACAGAAAGTATCTACTTATTATGTACGCAAAGTATGCCACTCATAAAAACCGGGATGATATGATTTTTTTCATAATAATAATTAATTAAAGTAATGTGATAACTATTTTCACTGTTTCGGTGTTTGTTAAGGTCGCTTGCGGAGTGGGGCTCCGTGGGCTTGCTGGAGCGCGAGCTACGGCAGCGCGGTGCCGTGCTGCGCTCCGTGGTGAAGGCGGCGGGGCTGTGGCACCCGCGTCTCAATCAGAACACCACCGCTTCTTTCACCGTGGATCGCAAGCGCAATTACCTCTCGCTTGCTTCCATGTTCGGTATGTACATTACGTACCTACGCTATACTCCGTGAAGGGAGTGGGAGTACGAGATTCTGTAACCCACATCAACCTCAACTCAATTCAACCTCACGGTTGATCTACCACTTTTTACACCGACACGCGACTGCGTTGACACTACTTACTGGATAAAAATAAACAGACTAAATAACATATGGTACGTGAGGACTTAAATTAATGTATTATTTACACACACACATACACTTTGTTTTTGTGGTAAGTATCAATGTCAACTTATTCGCTGTGCTACGTAGAACAATTTTACTAAGTTCTTAGTTTAAGTGAATGAGTTGCATATATATTTTTTATAGTTTTAATATATTTGAATCTACTAAAATCCTTTTCATATAATATCAAATGGTTCATAATTTTGTATAATCAATGATGTTAGTTTTTCTAAATAAGTAAAAAATTATTTAGGGCCATCTCCGGACTGGGTTGTGGGTGTGAGTGGACTAGACCTATGCAACAAGGACTGTACGTGGGCGGAATCGAAGGTCATCGATCTTTTCCCCTATGATGCTGGTACTGATAATGGCATTTCTTACATGGTAAGAATATAACTGAATTGAGAATTATCGTTTCGCAATAATTTTGCATTTATTTTAATTATAGGAAGATTTAAATTACCAAATATTTTTCACCTACCAGTTCCTCTTGTTATATTTTATAACAAAACCCATCCAAAGGTACTCAACGATTTATATTGCACAAGTTCGTAGTCTACATTCCCTTATTCATATAAACCCCGATATGATCGGAAACAATACCTTCGCAAAGTTAATGGCTTTACGTGGTTTTCTTGGCACGGGGGTGTAAACACTTCCAAATTCCAAACATAGACCTGTTCATGAAAATTTCTCGACAAAAAAACACATTGACTTTTCAATGTCCCAACTCTGGCTCGTAACCAGGTTCTCGTGAGTCTGACTGATGAAGTACTTTGGATATATTGTTTTAGAGATTATAAATACCAGAAATACATGATCATATATGTGCTTCAGGTGCTTATTAAGGCTGTAACGGTGCACATATTATAATAATGCAAATTTCGTTAACAGTCACCAAATTCAGAAACGGTTCCTCGTGAAAAGATGTACCGCATCACGACCATGTACCCAGAAGACCCTCGTGCCCCATTCTACAATCCGGATAAGAAAGAGATCAATCCCATGGCGAGACTTTATCTGACTAGAGAGAAGCTGATCTCCAGATCGTGTGATGAAGAGACGCTGCAAAGCTTAGTGATCGAAGAGACTGAAAATACTGAATCTACTAACAGACGTGAGTTTCATATAACAAGTAAATCACTTAAAAGTCAATGGTCATTTCTGAATGGTGTGTTTCGATTTGTTGAAAGGACATTTATAACCTATTTCAATTTTAAGATTTAAAACTTTTTTGAGACATTTAATGTTAGTAAATACGTTAACTCAAATTTTATTCAAAATATTAGTGCTATTCATTCATATTAATTAATATTATATTTAATATTATCAGCGGGCCCATACAATATCATAACAAACACAACTTACTTTATCTTACATTCTCCTTCAATTTTCTGCACATTACGTAGACTGCGGTGGTCATAATGTCAAAATGAATAACAATATTTTGTATATAATTATATATTATACAAATAAGGTATTGTTAATTAAAAGTTATGTGAACATAACTGTTCATAATCTTTGTGCTTCTATGTTCTTTACTATTATATTTGATATATCTATGTTTTTCGCATAGTTTACCTCAACGGCATTTAATTTGGAGAATATACGTAAAACAACTTGCTTATGATATGGGTTATGACTTTTCCTATGTGTGGTCACAGCGGAGTGTGCGGTGACGGAATGGGAGTCTTGGTCGGCGTGCTCGGTGACGTGCGGTAAGGGCCTGCGTATGCGCACGCGCCAGTACCGTATGCCGGATAAAGCCCGCATGTTTGCGTGCGACCGGCAGCTCGTCTCCAAGGAGATGTGCGTCGCAGATGTACCGGAGTGCGAGTGAGTGGTGTCGCCATTATGCTTGTTAAATATGTATTTAGTAACTGTATTTTTATTTGTCTGTTTGCAGACAAATAAAAATAATCAATCAACAATCAATCAATCAATCAATATACCTAATCAAATCAATTAATACAATTCATAAAAAAAACAGAAACATAATTATATGTTGATTTCCCTAACAGAGACGATGGTGCAAATGAAGCCGAGCCAGACGATCTAGACGTAGCACCAGTTGAGGCTGGTGGTATCTGTGAGACATCAGAGTGGGGCGTCTGGAGCGAGTGCTCGGTTACGTGCGGCGTCGGTATCAGTACGAGGAGACGGTACTTCATTAACCAGATGGGCATAAAAAAATGTCCTTTGGTAGCACTCGGTATGTTCATCGTAACTTAACAAATAACGAGAACAAAGATAGATTTTTAAAGTCAAAATCATTTTTGACTCGACCCCGCCATTTTACAGAGGAGAACCGCAAATGCATGGAGCCGCAATGTACGGAGGCGGATTTGGAGACAGATATCTCGGATCCAACGTGTCCCACGAGCGAGTGGGCGGCGTGGTCGCCGTGCTCGGCGTCGTGTGGGCGCGGCGTGCGCTTCCGCACGCGCCTGCTGCTGGTGCCGGCCGACCGCCAGCAAATTTGTTCCACGCGTGTCGAGCTGCTGCAGCAGCGCCCGTGTGTGGAGCGAGAGGATTGCACCATTGATATGATGACGGCGAAACGTGAGTTGTACACGCATCCACGCATTTGAAAGCAATTTTAAAAATCACACGAAAAAAGAACGGTCACGAAGTAGGTATGAATTTAGTAATACCAGTACGTCTTTGGGTTTCTTGGTAAACGTAACTAAATAAGTAGATAGTTAGGGAAATTAAGTGACTGTGCAATTGAAGTAGTGACATTCTTTCTGTATAGGCATCTGCATGGAGCCTCCAGAGCAGGGTCCGTGCCGCGGGCTTTACCAGCGCTGGGCGTTCGTGGCGCAGAAGGGCATGTGCGTGCCCTTCAACTACGGCGGCTGTCGCGGGAACAGGAACAACTTCATTTCGCAACAAGACTGCCTCGATACATGCAGCGTTATACTCGGTAAGAAAGTTACTCGTGTTATATTCACGTATCTCGAAATCACTAAACATTTTTATATTTAAGGCGATGATTGGTAGTTAATAAGTTCTAAGCCTGATTGTGGTCACGCTATCGGTCAGAAAGGTGAAGACGCTTTGTTTAGTCACTTGTGTCTTCTGTTGATATACATTTATCACGACCACTTAAGGTTAATAAGTGCGTATTACATATTATTTGAGATTACATACGGAAAGTATGTTGCTATGCTCGTTGAACCGTAAGATTTTTCCATATCTTGAATAACTGGTCATAAGATTTATTAGAAAATAGTACATTTTATTTTTATCGAGGGCGTTGTGCCGTTTGTCGTCACGCCATACGACTCGATCTTACCTAAGGGAGTCAACTCTAAAAACAAATTGTCGCTTTATTGCAATCGGAATGAAACGTAATCGTTGCCGTTTAGCCGATTTCCTATTATTTAATTTAATTTTATTGACTATTAGTAATAAGTTAACAATTACGTTTGGATTTGAAATAATGGTATGTGTTGCATCATATCGGTTCGGCTTTAATCCGAATAAATATAGATGAGTCAAAGTTGGATTAGAATTGAAACGGGAACGTATCGTAATCGTTAAAGATTAGTAGAATTGATGCGCAGGTCGCGCCAATAGCTGTTTCACATCAAAAATACTGCCGACACGAATATAAATTTAACAACCATCAACATTTAGGACTATTGCAAAATTTAACGTATAAATCAGACTTAACCGAGTAAGTACAAAACGAGAGATTACTTAACAATTCAAAAGCGTATACTATTAGTGCCACACAAGGTAGTATATTTTATAGAGGACGGCGCCGACCAATGACGAGAGAAACCAGTGCGCCAGCACTCAACTCAATAAACACAAACAGTGAACGTTCCCATACTCAATCATAACACGATGTATTACATTCTTTGGAGGACTGAAACTTATTTAACCCCAATTTATTGTCACTATTAAATAATATTTTCGGCGAAATCACTAACAACTCTATAAAAACTAAGTACAATTACTTGTTCTAATGTATTAAAATTAGTCTATTCTTATACTATAAAGATTTTTTAGGTATCAAGCGCATTGAAACTTATCGGACGTCAAAGCAGAACTAATCTTCAGACAATATATATATATATAAGGTCCTCCAGACCGATTTCGGCCACGGCGGCCAATCTCAAGAGAGATTAGCCAACTGCGCAGGAGACATTATAGTGCACAAGTGTGTACGCAAACACAGGTACAATCTATTTCCTTAGCTCTCATAATCCGATGGGACGGCAATCCGACACGACCAGAAAGAGTTCAGGCGCAGGACCAACTTGACTGGACTTAACGTGCTTTCCGAGGCACGGGAGAAACCCAATAACTATTTATTGGTCCGACCTGGGAATTGAACCCAAGACCGCCGGGTCTGCGGCCTTATATCTAGCCACGAGGCAGTCAAAAAATTTACAGTTATGTAAAAAATATGAAGTTTAGTAATAAAGTGATATCGCTCTGTCCAGTGTCCATGAGTAAAAGTTTGATAAAATGAATTCATTTTATCAAACGAAAGAGTTACTGCTAACATTTTAATACGCTAATGTGATTTATGAAACGTGTCGTTCGTTATATCGGAAACGTGGCTTGGTTGTCGGCCTGTACTTCCCTACCGATTAGGTATTATGCTATTGAACATAGTGTGTCGCAGAGCGTGCTACATTGTTTATGCCATATTATTGACGAGCCCCGTGGCCTTGCCGCGAGGGCGCGGAAGTTGAGTTTGTTTTTTATAATCGAGTCATTACAAAGACATCGTTCATTTTAAGATGGATGTCTTTCTCAAATTCAAATATTAATTAATATTAATCGTCTTAATATGTAGGCTAAGAACATTTGTAGAAGTTCTTATTGTTTAATTAGCATCTTAGAAACGTCTCGTCGGTTAACGGGCGATTGGGCGATACGATTGGTGGTAGGGTTATGTACAAACCCGTGTGGTCAAAGTTAAAATAACATCTTAGTTCCCTAGGTTGGTGGCATATTGACAATTTATGGGATGGTTACTGTCAGGTTGCCTATTTGTCAGTCTTTCTAGCTATTTTTAATAAAAAATAAATATTGCAAATGTAAAAAAACTTGATAAAATGTTAAGGCTAATGTTCCGCGTATATCTCGGAGATGATGTCATCCGAAAAAAAAAACACTCATAAAATTAATTCAACGCAGGTATTATTTGAAAGCAGGAATTTTATTATGTAGTCAACAATATTATGAGCCAATGGTGACCTTTGGGAGTTCGTCAATCGTCATACGCTAGGACGCATCGCGTAGCTGTCAATTTCTTATGTGATATTTCATATTTAGTCAGTAATGTTTGCATATTGCTTAAAACATTTCTTGCAATCCGAAACACAGGAGACTTATTACTTCCTAGGCAGGCGTGGTACCAACTCGTTAAAACAACGTTTATAGGTACGGCCCTTAATTTTCCCTTAAACTTGAAGACACATAATTAACAATAAAATATTATAAATAAATAAACAATAGTATTCTCTCTAGTTACGGTTTTTATATTTAGAAATAAATATTCATTTAAGAACGGAAAACTAGTATATCAAAACAGTAGATACACTGGTAACGTTTTGGCTGTTCTCTTTTCATACATTTGCAATCGGTTTATATGTTCACAGCAATCATACATGTAAACGTAATTTGTTTCTTGCCTTAGATATAGTTAAAAAGAATGTATATGTTTTTAACGTGAAGTTAATTACAGTCTGATATGTATTTTTATAGTCTAGGTTTTGGAATCGTATTAAAGCAATAAACAATTTTACAAAAATATATTACCATTTGTACATATATTCTACCTCATAACGCATTAGAACGTAAGTAATTCTAAAAAATCGATTGTAATACGACCTGGAAATAATGACATTCATTTAAAACAGAGAATTGAAACAATAACAAAGTTACAGGAAAGACAACACAACTGGCGATTAATTTATTTAAAGACGAAAAAAAATCTTTTGATCCTTAGTATTTATTATAAATAACATAATAATTATAAACCGATTAAATACTAATGTAACTTAAGAATAATAATATTTTATTAAATTATCAATACTAAATAGATGATAATCGCTAATAAAATATGAATTAAATCGTGATTTCGAACTGACAGAAATAAGACAATGCATGAATGAATTTAACTAACTATGAGTAAAACGTCAACAAAAAATTATAATAAAATATCCTCTAGCTTTAAATTTAATTTATTTTTTAAATTTAACTATAAATTATTTTATTTTTTTCCCATTAATGTATGTTTCTGTTACTGTGTGTACAATAAAGCATATAAATAAAAATAAAATAAATAAATATTCCGCCTTGCGTTGCTAATGCTAGCTAATGTAATCATAATATTAACCAGATGTTTTCGTCTTAGTGATTTCACTGAATGACTTCGAATTATCGGTAATTAATGTAGCTTATTTCTCACCCATTATTAAAATATATCTTATTCTGAATGAAAATTTACAAAAAATAACGTATTGAGAACGGTGTAAATAAATTAGTGTCTAAATTTTCAAAGCAGTCATCTCTAAATCAAGAACAGCGTAAATAGATGAGTGAGTAAACGATATTACGAGCTACTCACATTCAGAATTATTTCGAGCTCTATTATTAATGACATTGCTATCAGTATTTAAGATTGTCTGTTCCTTGGAAATATCTTGTCTTTGTTGTTTTTTTTTACTATTTTCTGTTAATTAAAATATTAATAGAAATAACTCAATGCAGTATTGTGTTAATAAAATTATTTTGTTTGATGTTTGATGTCCAATCAGGCGGAGCAGCCGGACAAGCTGGCCAGACCGCAGCCAGCAGTGCCAACTCTGCTGGTCTCAACGAAAACTCCATCCTTCCCGGAGCGTCAACTATTAACGGTAATGAAGCTCAGATTCACCTTTTATGGTTATTCTATACTCCTGGCATATAATCAAATTCATTTGAATACGAGTATCATTGACCAGGACAATGAATTAAAAAAAATGAAGTCCGATTGACTTTTATCGCATGAACAAGTGAAGTTAACATATCTGTAAACAATATGAATATTAGCACCAAATAATTAAATATAAGTGTTGGAAATGGTAAAATTGTTTCTTATACGTGACATCGTTGTTATCACGTTAATATTTGTTGGCTTCAATATGTTCGATTGTCACTCATTCAATATCTCGGTCGCAGGGTCCTCACAGTCAGCCGACTGCCAGTTGAGTGACTGGAGCGGGTGGAGCCGATGCAGTGTCACGTGTGGTATCGGTTACCAGGAGCGCACGAAGACGATACTGGTGAGATATTTTACCGTAAATAAAGAGACAATAAACGGTAATGGACGAATCGCATGTCAGTAATCTCGCCAGTGGATAATAGTAATAATCATTGAGTGCGAAGGTGGGATACAAATTATTGTATTTTTGACTTACATTATATTATATAAACACGTGTTATCGGCAATTAACTGTATTTGTAAATATATCAAATGATATGACTTGGCGTAATACTAATTGTCAGATGAGGTGATTTTTAATGAAACTGTACTTTTAGATTGATTATATAGACTGATTCATCGGATCATTTTTGTTGTTGTAAATAGCTTCGGCAGTATTTAATTGAAACGTTGTGCACAATTTTCAAAAGATCTCATGTATTTTTTTTAAATAAGAGATGTAATAAAGCTTTTCTTTGTTTTAAGGTGACTTTAGACTTTTATAAATGTATTCGAACAGTAAATGTCTTTGGCTGTTTGTAATAAATTTGTACAAAGTATATTAACAAATGGAGAAGCTTCATACGTCGGTATGTGCGTAGGTTAGACTATAAAACAAGTAGCAAGTGGCCCTTGACTGAGACCATTACATTCCACATGTCATATAAAAATATATTTACGGATACAAAAAGATAAAAAATACGGACTATATTCGCTTGCAAGTTCATTAGTTATAGCGTATAAATATTGATATCATTTGTATTTTTAATGAATATTTAATCCTAAAATGTCGGTAAATGAAATCACTATTCGTTATCCGATTTATGCCTAACAGCCTCGGATTTATGCCTTAGCCTAATAGCCGGGGCCCTAGAACGATATAATACTATAATTTTACTCTAATCACTTCGGAAGTTGTGGCCTCAAATGTCAAAGTGCCTAGGATCTCTAAGTCCGGGCCTGATTATGAGTCCCAATATTGTTGGTAATCGATGTTTGCTATGATGTTTTTTTTTAAATTATAGTTCTAACTGTCTCTAAATATAGTGCAGTATAAAGTTTCATAGAGCAATGCCCACTACATTGCGTATGATGCGGGATAGCGGAAACGCACAATAACTCAGAACTACTTTGAAACATGTTTTAATGTAATTTAGCAAATCATTACATAAATTGTGAACGACTAAACAATGAAACAACAGTATTTAAGGAGATTAAATATTAGTTTTATTATTATTAACAAATAACATGTCATTTAAATTACGTTTTTATTGTCTAGATTTTTGTTTTGATATTTAAGTGTCAAAGTTTTTATGTTGAACTATATTTTCTTAGTACGTAAACAGGTGTTACGAAAGTATCACGCGTAAAACAGAAATAAGTGTCATTAAGTGTTAAGTGGTATTCTATTTGTGCGGCCTTTGTGGTTTTTGGCAGTTTTCATAATACCATGGCCGAGTTTGACGTTGCAGCGACGGGGGAGAATTCTAATCTAATCGTTTGTCGCTATAGAAATAAATACCTTATTTAACAATACAAATTTTAACTGTAACATTATTACTTTTCGAATTTGTAGCTGTATTTTGTTTACTTTTGTTTCAATTAAAGTCAAGAGCAGATTTCGGTTAGCAGACTATAATAATTTACTGCATTCAAAACGATATATGTAGCTATATAAGTAGGTACATAAAATCAATACTGTCGCGTGAAAACAAGAAATAAATCCATCAACGGACTTCACTATTACATCGTACTCGGGAATTTTAATGTAATGTCGCATCAATAAAGGCAATTAGGCGTTTGGAGCAGTGCTTTGCCAAGGTTATAATCATTGAGATTTATTTATGCGTGTTATTGTAATTTACATAGATATTTTAATTTCAAACTTCAAAAGCATTTTTTAATTCAATCTCAATAATAAATTACATACATTTATTTGTAATTGATGATGATGAGTGGTGTAATTATCTTATATTTTTATTGGCTACTTGATGGTACCAAATTGTTCACATCAATCCATAAACGTCACCTGTAAGGCTAACATTCGTCTATAAGTGGCATAGATACGTTTAATATGTATAATGAAGTTTGTGTCCAAAATTTTTTGTCATATTTACTGTCAGTGTTAATATATAAGATTTGGACACGTCATACCATTTACCTGCCAATTATTTCAGTATATTTAATTAAAGTATACCACATGAATATTTCTCAAGTACAAGTATTTCGAATTCATTTGACTTAGTAAATTTTGGTACATTTAAATATGTATATTTAAAGATTTAATTTATTAAATGTACTTTTTTGATACGACAATATTGCATTTATATAAAGTCTCAGCCGGGACCGGGCGGCGCGCCGTGCCCCGCGCGTCTCTCGCGCCGGCGCCGGTGCTCGCGCGTCTGTTAGCGTCGCGGGCAACAATGACTGGAGCGTTCGTATGACCACTCACAATCACTGTAAGTACTTTACTTATCATTATACCCACTATGTCAAAAACCTCCTCTCTCCTTGAGGAGCTGAATTGGAGCTTTGTTCCACGTTGCTTCAAAGCGGTTAATGGATCCTCAATTCTTCACGATGTTTTCCTTTACTGCCCAGCAGGAGTTAATAATTAATTTATAAATTAAATTCAAATAATACTAAAGGTTTTTATGTCAATATTTTTAAAAATCATTTTTACATACTTTCAAATGTATCTTAATTTTATATTAAAAAGCTTCAAACTATCTTTCGTTTTGTTCAACACGCTATTTCTATAAATATTCTAATTTGTTTTCAGCTGCCAAGGATATTATTCAGTTCCCGTAATCGAAGAGTGGCTTCTACTTAATACTCATTTGTTTATATTTTTAAGAAATACATAAATATGTTCTATCAGGAAGCTCGTTTTATTATTACTGGTATATAAATCTCTTTAGCAAGTTCTTAGAATTCTTAAATAAATGCAACTTTTCAGAAACGCATATTAATTTATTGGTAGATTGGATTAATGGTGGAGTAAGCTCAGTCCGAGAAGTGTTAGTGACACATGCTAGCTTCCTCACGATGTTTTGACAGACGGTCGATAATAAGCACAAGTTAAGCACATGAAAAGCCAGAGGTGTTTGTCCAGATTGAACCACGCGATCTTCGATTAAAATCTACGTGTTCTGTTTACGAAATCGTGGAATTACTATTTATTTATTTATTTATTTTAGGGAAACATACAATTTGATGACACTTACAGTATAATAATAAAAAATAATACAGACATCGGCTAAGATTACACTGATACACAATAGCTAACTTCTTCATATTTCAAAGTTCAAATATGGTATAAAAGACTTAGTACATTTTTATTTTGCTTTTAAATGTATACAATAAAAATAGTTTAATAAAATAATATTGTACGATAGTGATATCTATTAAATATAGCATAGACATAATTTTTACTTTAAACGTGCCTTAGACATGACCTTACCTATAAAGTAATTAGATTTATCCAATTACCACTAATTACTAACTGTTAGTAAGACAATATGGAGTTTAATAAATGCCAGTATGAAATCAACCATAGGATATTAATTGTCATTTCTCATGTATCTTTAATGACGCTTTTCTGTTTATTCTCTCTTATTGTTTTTTTTTAACAGACAAAGTTACTGTCGTCATTTTGCTTTTGACAATTGAATATGTGACCTGAAATTAAGTGGAAATATAAAAAAAAATCTCTTCTGTACACATTCATGTCAGATCATACGAAGTAGGCAACTATTACATAAGGCCTAGCAAAATACATTCAATTGTATATAGATCATTCAACAACATTGACAACAATCATTATCATCAATTATAATAAACACGGAAATGTTTTTTTTAATTATAGCAATAATTGATTAAACATTTTATCGTTTCCTAGACCATAAAATCTCTACAACTTCCTGTAATTCCAACAAAAGCGAATGGCATTGAACAACCATTGATCCCGTTTGATTAGATGTTTTCATAAAATTAATTATTATTGTACTTTTAATAATGCTGTAGTTTTTACGCTCCGATGGTGATCTTCTATTGAGATCTTTTTGTACGGTTTTTTTCATTATTTAATGGAACCATTACAAGATGCTGTAGTAAGCTGGTGGTTAAAATATTTGTGTAAAAAAATATTATAGCAAATTAATAGCAAAGATTTCGATTGATTAACTTAGATGTAACGTTTGTGTCAATATCGTCGCTCAATTAAAAATAAGCCAACAATATGATCGTTTACAATTGTGACAAACTAATTATTCTTTTTTGCAATTTGTATTGCTTAACATATATGTAATATACTTCCATTGGGCTTGCTTTGTAAAACCAGGACCCTGGAGGCAGTTTATAATAATTAAATTAAAAGATTTTATAAAAATTTAAAAATGGAAAGGAAACGTCATGATCGCGGATAAAATAACGATAATTGCTACAATATTTTTTGTAAATTGTTTTGAGATTGTTTAAAATGTAAGGTCGTAGAGCAAAAAACATTTGAACAAAAGTATAATTATTTAGGAATGAAGGTTGGCCCTCACCTGATAGATGAATCATCCGAGAGTAATAGATCACTAGGCCTTCAATACAAGTGTTTTTCAAGGAAACATAACGGAATGTTCGCATAGGATCATGATACGATGGATAGTTAAGTGTTTCTTTGAAAAAAAATTGCCGAGATGACCCCGTGGAGAGAACACGTGTCATCGTCGAATCAGGAAAAGACCACTGAGTTGTATAAATGTATTTATAATTCATGTCGCGCTCGACAATAATGGAAAACATTGTGAGGAAACTACCAACGTGTGGAATTATATTCTTCCTCACGTAAAAGGCGGCCTGTGCCCTGTTGTGGGATATAATTAAACAATATAATAAACGGTGAACGTCTCATAGCCAGCTGTCCATCTACATAATTAATATTTATGTCGCGCCTCTCTTTTGTATTATTCCCGTTTTAATACATTATTTATGCTAGACAGACAAAAACATTTATACTTATTAGAGCCAATTATGTTAGCCAGTAAAGGACTTTTTTTACTTCTGAATTTAATTATTTTAGGCTCGCTGTATTGCAATTCGTAGCTCACTTGGTTGGCGACTAATTCTGGGGGCGCACTTTGAAGTACTATCAGCCTTTCTTTTTTGTAGTTTCCAGCGAGACATGTCTGAAAATTATTAATTAAAATATACGAATTCCAGTTGAGCTATTATTAAACAAACGAAATTGAAGGCGATCAAAAAAGAAATGTTTTTGTGCAATACCGTCGGCTGAAAAATTATTGAATTTTTTAACAATTAACGAAACATCTAGGCTATTTCATTTCAATCGTTATTTTTATGTTACAAACTACACCGCCAGCGTCGGAGAGTTGCTATAACTGACTACAAAGGATAATACATTATGCCGTTTACAGAGCGCTCCGGGCGCTCGCTATACATTTTTTTTAAGTTGTTATTCTGTTTGTAAACAGTCTATGACGTAACCATGGAGTAGAGGGATAAAACCGGGCGATGTAATAGATACATAAATATTTCGTAGGAAATGATAAGCGACAATTAAAAAGACTAGTTAAATGTATATGATATCATCGAAGCAACTATCACCATTATGTATAATAAACACGTCTGTCATGGCATTGATTTTTAATCTACAAGCAACCGATTTTCTGAATTTACAACTTCTTCATAGCACGCGTAATAAAATATAGAAAATATTTAAGAAAAAATATAAAAATTAATAATACGGTAATTTTCCGCGTCATCGTTAAAGAATTTTTCCGGTAAGTACGCGTTGCATTTGATTTAAACTAGCTACACGCAGTCATTTCCGGGCGTGGAGTTTTTCTTTAAGAAAATCGTAGAAACTCATAGCAGAACTCTGACGTTAAATCAGATGCCCGTTCTGACTGAAATAAGAATTTTATTTCCATCGCGATCGTAGCGCCAGCTCCAATATAAAACGAGGGACTGACACATAAAACTCTTGACTGATATTGTGTACGGTGATCAATCTCATCGTCGACTATCCAGAGAAAACAAATCCGAGAAAATAAAAAACATTTATGTAACAATATTTGTATTATAAAAAAATACATCATACTTGTAAACTTAATGTTAAACTTAATGTTCATAAAAAATAAAATAGAATAGATAAATAATATATTAGAATATATTTTTATTACAAATAGGTTGTCTGGTAATCTGATGGTACGTGGTCACCAATAGCTATTTGAAAGAAATATTAGTCATATAACATAATACATATTTCTAAAAATATGTAAGATGTTATACTCGTGCCTGTAATTACACTGGCTCACTCAAGCTTCTAACCGGAACATAATAATACAAAGTATTGCTGTTTGGCAGTCGTACCCAGAGCGCATTGAAACCCTAGTTATTATTTGAACTTTTATATATATTTAGAGAATCATTGTAATACGTCAAAAGAATAATATATTCTATTATATATAGCACCAGATATTCCCCGCATTCAACTGACATCCCGCCATCTCGATCCGATACGAAAGCTGTGTATCTGCCTGTGTAGAGCTTATATCAACGAATGGCAAGTATAACACCAGTATAAGTTCATTCAGTGTCAGTCATTTGTTTTCTGATATTAAAAATATACACAATATATAAATTAAAGTAAATCTACAAGCCTGTGAATGTTGATTTGCGGCTAACCTCCCTTTGAGGGCAAGGTTTGGAGCATATTTCACCACGCTGATACATTACTGGTTGGTGGATACTGGAAGTGGCAGCATTTCAGTGAAAGTATATGCAGGTTTCTTCGCGATGTTTTCCTTCACCACTGAGCATGAGGTGAATTATGAACAGAAATTAAACACATGAAAATTCAGTGGTATATACTTGCCTGAGTTTGACCCTGCGATCATGGGGTAGATTACACTGGACCATCGCGGCTCATGTATTCGCGATACAAAACAGATGTCCTTCCACATTTTCTTCCTAAACACTATTGACCTTTAGAATCGTTCGCTCTTGACCTACAATCACTAAGTCAGTGCGTAGTGACGTCACCGTCTGGATACTGTGACGTCATCACCTCACGGGTCGTTCTTATTGACCATTGATTGTCTTGGGATAGTTGTAAATATTCTATCATACATGTCGGTACCCTAATATGATTTTTACACATAATAATTGTAAATTAGTTTATGTTTTAAATTTAATTTTGTCGAATAAAAAAAGACATTACAAAAGTTTGCGAGGTATAAGTACAAACAATAATAATCACTTTATTTCATAAGAGATGGTATAATACAATACAATTAACATATTATAGTACCAATAAGTACTTGATATACTACACTATCTGGTACTTTCCTCTTAGATAGACTACAGAATAACCCTTAAAAAAAAGTAACAGTGCCGTATCACTTTGGGTTAAAAAAATAATGTTTTTAAAATAAGTTTCCAAGTGACAGCTATTTAATTACAATTTCGAATAGAACACAATACTTTTAAAATTAAATTATGTTGTGTTCGGATCATTTCTAATTATTATGGGAGAGTGATTGTCCTCAACACAGCTGTTGAATAAGCCTAGTCTGATCTATTATGTTTGATGGCTACACTGAGTCCTATATTGATCAAGATCATCCATATTAGATTAATAAATTCGACAGCGACATCTTGTGGCAGTTGCAGTAAACAAAAAAAAAACAAAACTATAGTTTTGACCAGGAGGTTTAACTTGCCAGCAGCTATGTTGTAAGCGATAAATTAATAAATCTAATATATATTTATATTAATAAGTATACATTTTATGTGTCTATTACTTGTCATTTAAATTTGTTTCGCATAAACAAATTTTATAATATATTGTGAAATAATGGTCATCTTTATAGTTAACGAGCCATATTGGTATACTTATTCAGCAATCATTAAATAAATGGCTGAAATAAACAATTGATCCAATTACTCGGTCCGCTGGTGAAAGAGATCGCTCGTATCAAGATCAGGCAATGGTATCCGCAGTCAACAATGAAATATGCAATTATTTTATATGAAATAGTATATAGTATAGAATAAATAAGTAAGTACTCGCTTAAACGTTCCCAATTGCATTCGCCAGCTACTGCTTCTTTCGCTCTACCCTAGGACCAGCACGTTATGTTTCCGAAGGTAAAACTTTATACTAATTTACTGATTTATTTTTTCTAATATAATATAGAGTTTATTTAATGACAGTTTACATAACTTTCGTTTATGGAACGAAGTTCTTTTACGCGGCTTACAGTAGAGTGAAATGGCAGTGGCCCAAGTTCACGTCATATAACGAAATAGCGTTCATACGTCGTGCCTACAAAATCCAACAAAGTGCGATACGTTGGGCGTTCGAATTCATTATTCAGTAATGCGGGAGCGCTTATGGTGGTAGGACATAATTATGTCGAATTTCTGAGCACCAAACCACACCAAACGATCGAGCGTGAAGTGTATAGTGCGCCTATCATTTTATTATTAATTAAGTTAAATATATCAATCTCAATCAAAATAATTAATTTTATTTAAAATACTTTCCTAACGTTCTTAAAAATACAAAGATAAAATATAAAGGTAATACAAAACCATATAAGGACCAATAGCGCTGCGGCTTTCGAGCCGCACGCAAGTCCCAGGTTCGAACGTTGGGCTAACTTTGTTTAATTGGAGGGGGTAAATTACTAAAATAATATTAGCAAATTCCTTAAAATGGGGATTGCTATTATTCTAATAATTGTTATATAATTTAAAAATTTAAATCGTTTTTTAATCTTTGATCAGAGAGTGGCATAAGGGAGGTAGATGCGTTTTTTGGTGTGACAAAAATACAGAAATATAAACAAATAAAATCTACATTTTTAAAATACCGCAAAGAACTTCGTTCCTGACGGGGGTTCCCCGACCGCACATTTTTTTCATTATTAAATTATATTTTTCGTTTTGTAAGAAACCCTATGTGGTGACGTGGTTGAGCATAGCATAGACGTAACATCTGTGGATTTATCTCTGCTTAAAAAGCCAATATATATGGGCAGTGGTTATCAGACTATCAGTCTATATCGGGGGGTCATATGATCGCTATGACATAATTTGAGTAACGCAGTGACCGTGTGTTTATGTTTGAAGTCCGCACACTGGCTACAAACGACGTTCTAATTGAGCCGGCATGTTTAGATACGTACAATTTAACTGTAGTCCGCTAAGACGTTCAATTTTGATATAAATAGATTTACTACTAATTCGAATTATCAATGCGTTAATTTTATTGACATTTATTTTGAAACTACTTATATTTCTATATAATAATACATTTAAAGTATTCATGTCAATGTAATTATGTAATGTCACGTAATTTTAGAAATTTAATCCGATATTCTTAAATTATGGTATATAGGTTATCAATTTATTATGATTAAAATACTATTGTACGGTTAACGCACAACATTTTATTAGTATATAATTTGGCCTAGATTTTAAGTATAAATTTTACCGTCAGCGCAAAGATTATCGAGTTGACCGAGCGAACGACGCGGAATAGCATTCAAAGCAAACCTATTATTATTTAATAAATTAACTATTTAAACCTCAATATTCCGCGTGGTCAATTCCACAATACCTAGCACATCCCTGGATCAATCCCCTGGATCCCTGGATACAACTATTGTATTGAATTAACATTCTAAAGACAATGAATTTGAATAGAACTTTTAGTGTACATATAAATGTTTGAAGAGATAATGATATGCTATTGAAGAGGAAAAATAATTTTAGGCTAGAGGTCTTAGATTCGAATGAATTATGATTGATATAAATTATTTGGATGAAGGAGGAGCATTAGGATGACGACAACATGTCTGGAGGTAAAGACATTAATAATCAAAAACTACGTTCAATGTATATGCGTTTAATAATCTCCGAGTCGAATTCTCTATATATATTTCAATCACCTATACATATGAACAATCACATTATTATTTTACTTTTACATATATACTGCCTTATTTTTAATTATTCCATAGTACGAAATCTGTTATTTCGTGCATATAATAGTGTCATGTTACTGTATCAATGAAAATTCATCAAACATGATAAATAAAATAATTAAACATACTTCAAATTATTATTAAACGTATCGTCGCTGTACAGTTGTGGAAACGTTTGAAGAGGCGAAGGCCGACCACCAAAATATTTCGAGGTACTACGTTTCTATATAATTATCATGAACGCTAAAACTTCTATAATAGATCTTACTTTTCGGCTTGTTTTAATGCAGTTAGCTCTTCATATGAGCCACCATATATGAGATTATAGGTGGATTGGAAGTTTCTTTATAATAGTTTTAAGATGTAGTGCAATATGTAGTCTTTTTTTATTATTTTATTTATAGTATAAGGCCAATATGCTCGTCCGCCTAGGACGAGCATATGGGCCATCTGATGGTAAGTTGTCACCAACGCCCATAGACAGTGGCATTGTATATTTCTTAAAAAAAACCTCGCCAATGCGCAACTAGCCTTGGGAACTAAGGTGTTATTTCCCTTGTGCCTGTAATTACACTGGCTCATTCACCCTTTAAACCGGAACACAACAATACCAAGTATGCTGTTTTGCGGTAGAATATCTGATGAGTGGGTGGTACCTACTCAGACGAGCTTGCACAAGGGCTTACCAGCAATACTTGTAGTTCTTTACCGATGCGTATCAGATGTAATATAAAGTAAGCACATGAGAATAATGTGGTGCTTTTCCGAATTAAAATCTACAGGTTCTATCAACTGGGCCATTTTTCGGGTTCCGTACCTCATAAGGAAAAACCGGAACCCTTATAGGATCACTTTGTTGTCCGTCCCTTTATATTCCTTTATCTCGGGTCCGCGTGGAAGAATCGAGTTGAAATTAAAACGATATAGTCAGGTCTACAGTCTCTTGGAGCTGTGAAAAAATCAAACTTCTAAGTTAACGTAAAAAAAGATACGGCTGTTGTTGCCGCAAAAAACGTATATATCGACACTCAAGGGAATAATCTGAAAACCATACATTTGTAATTAAATCATAAAAAACATGGTATTTATGCAAGGAACGACGGTCCAAATTTTGAATTGAGTTAACCGTGTCATGTGGGGCATCGTATGAAAGGGCTTCATTGGCACAAGTTTAAACAGATTTTTAATTATTTTTATGATTTTTTCGATTTATGACGAAAAATGATAAAAAACCTTTTCCCTTTTTTATAAGTATAGGTAGGTACCTAATAATTTTGGTGTATGTAGTACCAAACAGCTTGCACTGTTATGCATACCTTAAACATAACCCTAAATATGTACCTACACATTTCTACGGAACCCTCAGTGGGCGAGTCCGACTCGCACTTGTCTGGTTTTTTCTCTTCACAAAACTTATAATATTAGTATAGTAAATTGTATCGAGTGAAAGTAATTTTAAACTAACACTGTATCACGTTGAGCGTTGTAGCGAAACATCTAACTTTAATTACTTTCTGTAAAATACAAAGTTCTTGCTTGTGAATAAATACATATATCCATAGTTCAATCATTATTTTACATAGGACACGTGTGAAGATGGTACCAAGGAGATTCTGGACGAAAGGTGAACCGATTATGGACAGGCTGATCGAATACCACCTTACCAACCTTAACTAGGTACCAGAATCTCATGAAGACAAAAAACACCTCCAAGAAAGACAACTGACACACAACATCACGGGCCGATATAGAAATCGTGGTTGTACAGTCCAATAACACTAAAGTTTTTTGTAAGAGAGATTGTGTCCGGAAATAAAAACATGGAAACGAGTCCAAAAGAAACTAAAATCAAATAATATATATCATGATATAACAAAAGCACGAACAACACCGCTTTATATGATTAGTTGAGTAATAAACCATAATTATATAACTTTTTCTATGAATAAAGTAGAACCGCTAACCAAAACGAAGTCTCGTTAAACGATGTGTGAACGAACTTGAACCAATTTGTGTCGATATGAATTTTGTATGATCCTTAATCAATACCGTTGGTTCGACGGTCGGGTGGTCGTGGTAGCGGCGCGAGTGTTATTAATGAGGCATGTCCCAATCAGCGTCACGTGTACTCAAGGAAGCTCTGATTACACACAAACTGTAACACGCGAAGTGGACACGCTTAACTTATACCTAATACTCGTAATATTTTGATGTTGTTAAGAGCCATTCTTTACAACTACTTTACATGCGATATCTTCTAACGATCTCTTTACTGAGGTTAAGACAAATTTGTTTATTCTTTTGCCAAAAAGAAATACGTTGTCTTACAGTTTGAGGAGTGGGCCAAGCGATGTTATTTCTGGCGTAAGGGAAATGCTTGTAGTGCATTGACAACAAGGCACTGACACAGCTTAGTGGTATATGCTCAAAATCTTTCCTGATGACGCGAGGAGGCGTTTGGTTAACAGCGGAACATACTTAACGGGCTTACTTTATTCTTCTCACAATGCTGGATGGGTATGACTTTGTGCAACAAGCCACTTCGACAAAATTCTATTAAAAATTGTTTATATCTTGTGTTAGTAAATCATTTAATATTATTATTTTATAGGATTGAAATAGTGTCAGTAAAAAATATTAAAATAATCTATTGTTTTTTTTAAGAATTGATAAGACGATCAGATTGCTGACCTAATATTTAGAACTCTTCTCGTGCTCAGCGGTGAAGAAAAACATCGGGAGGTAGCTGCATAATATGTCGATATATTCTAAAAATTACATTCGATAGATAGATAACATATGAAACCTGAACCAATGCATTGGCGTTGCAGTGACATTCGGACCGCGCTGCGTGACGCAAAAAGAGAATGGATGCATTTTACGCAAGTGGCTATCACCCTTGAACTAAAAACTGATGCCGAATAAGTAAAATATAACTGGAGATAAATTAAAAAATATTAATACTACAGACGACATCTCGAATACCTATTTTTATTCTATTTACAATATGGATCTGGATAATCACAGAATATTGTATTCTTTCCTTCCTCGGAACTTTTCTCGGTAATTCGATCACCATTTTTTTACATACTACCATTTTTTACCCACAAAATTATTTTGTCATAAGATTGAAGACTGACACTAATTGTTATGTAGTAAGAATATTATTAAGTAAGTCGTTAAGAACAATTCATGAGATCTCAATGCCCAAAGCGTTGTTTTTTGCTCTGGCTTAGAATCGATGGAAACGTTTTCTAAGGCTTTTTAAAACCTTTCTAAATCATCCATATTCATCGTATCATCGTTCGTTTGCACGTATCCCATTTATTCAAGGTCGGCACAGGGCTTATGACATTCATTTCCAAATGTTTGCGACTGGCCGCCGTCTTCATGCTTTTCCATAGGAATATTTTTGCTAGTGGATTGATTTCCCGCTACCATACGCCTGTTTAGTGACGCGATTTAAGATATATGACAATTAAGAAGCAATAGACGATATTCTCGAAAATCCAACATCACATAGTTTATTATTTTCATTAATTTGACTGCTTGATTTGACTGACTTGTTAGCTGTTTTATTACAAAAATTATTTCAAAAAGGTTGTCTGTGAGAGGCGCTATACACGATAAGACCACCTTTGCGCGCCTTTTTCGTCATCTGTTTTACATGTTGCGGAGTATTTACAGACGGTGTCCTTACAGTAGTTAAATAAAAAAATACATATTTATATAGATATTCCTCGTATATGGATATAAACCTTTTGTGCCTCAAATCGTTTCATCATAAGTAAATAGCGTGCGGTTGGCAAGGTCGCCGAGCAGGAAGTACGGGGCGGCAGGTGTGTTGGTGATGGGACGGTAATCTTCTCGCCTTGTTTACCTCATATTTTGAACAAAGAAGTGATTTGTCATATTCAATAGGCTTGATGAAATTATAGCGTTTTCGCTTTAACAAATGTAACAGTTGATATATTTTCTTTGTAATCATTGAAGCCGCAACGATTAGAGCAATAATGTGTATTACAATGTCACGAAACAAAATTATAACGATCACGACTCGCCATATTGTTTGAAACGATTATAAACAATCTTCAATCATCATTCATCAGTGCTAAAAAAACTTTTAGATGTCGCTAGTTTGCCACGAAACTAAACTTTTAAATGCATCCTTTTTATACATCATAATGACAGTTTTGATACTAAGGCGAAAGCACAGCTTATTTGGTAAAGCTCCAGCAATTGGTTGCTATATTTGAGTAATGTTTTTTTTATTTTATTCGACGTGCTGTTGGCAAAAACCAATGGTTTAAAAAAATAACAGAATAGCGCACACATAGCCTTCATTTAACCATTTGGTTAATCAAATAAAGTTATTTATATTTTTGAAGTATGAGAATTGATTGATATGAATTTATAATTATAAAAAAATACATCCAATCAAAATATTTAACATTATTTCGCATATTTTTACTATGAAAATTAGTTTTATTTATTTGTGCAATGTTCTACTCCTGTGCTAAGATCTCTTCTCTTTTATATGTTTAAATAATGAAAGACCTTGAGGCACACTATAAGGTATGTCACTTAATTTTCCCTATTGTAGTAAATAATTATATTAAACTCAAAAAGAAACAACTTACGTTGGATTCAATAAAATAATATATATTACTCCTGATAAATGTATATAATTTGGTACTAAATAAGTTTTGATCTACAGGATTAAAATCTTTCTTTAGATTCATCAATTATTTATTATTATTAATTAATTAATGTACACACTATGTAATAGCGCTTTTTTAGAAAAAAAATATTAATTTTCATTTTATAGTCTTTTTTTTCTGAATATTTCATTTTTTCATCTGTTAGTTTAGTCATTTAACGGATTTAACCTCTTTAATATTACTCACTCTCACTAAAAATACGGTATCTATTCGACGTCAGTGAACCGAATAAATAGTTACATTGAAATCTCATCGATGTTTGCCAACACTTTCAGATATTAAATTATGAGGCATTGAAAGGTTTGCTTATCGGAGATTTACGAGTTGAGAATTTTAATATTCAATGTGAAAAGTAAAATCAGGCTTCGTTTCAGTTGCTTTAACTATCAATTATAAAACGATTATAAATCATACAGAAAAATGAACAACTAATTTGATCGATAATTATGTTATACAATAAATTATATTAATTTAATTACGTGATACATCACTGTTATCATTTTATTAAAATATTTATTTTTATTGTTTGCCTTTAAATTTTAAATTAGCTGTTTCTTATTAACACTAAGTTAATAAGAAATGTTACTTTTGTTTTAACGTTTCATTATTTTGCTAATCATGAATTAAACGAAGACATATTTAAACTTTATTAAACTTTTTATATTTAAAGATATATTATGACTTCTCCCGATTAAAAGTTTTTAAATATCGACCTAATATTCTTAGTCGTCCTCCTTAAGAATATTTTAGTTCAAGAGGATTTTTCCCTAAATGCTTCACTAGCTGGAACACAATAACTTAAGTAATTAATAGTCTCTGATTTTTCGTTTCTTCAAGTTTAAGTTAACTTACATAGTAAAAATGTTTTTGCGTTACAACCATTCGTTTACTTCAACCATGTCCCACGAGTAGAATTACTGCATTGTACAATTTTGATACCGAAAATCGCGTGTCATCGACGTTTCTCGGGTTATCTTATTTAAAATCAAATGATGTAAGACACAAATAAAAAAACGCCATAAAGTTAACCCAATTGTACATATAAATATTGATACATATTCATTAATATAAAAAATCTATTTTATTATTTAAAATCTGTAGGCAGTTAAACAAATAACCCGATCGTAAGTGGTCACCACCGTCCTACCTTGGTAACTAAGATGCTACGTTCCTTGTGCCTGCAGTCGTGTGAGGAGGTTTTGTAAAACATTTCGGACATTTTTCTATAACTGTACCTATCCTATTGATAGTTGCAAGCTAACATCGATTACATTATAAATTATATACTAAGAATTTATTTTCATAAATAATTATTTTTTATAAAATGAATGTGTGAATTAACACACGTGACGTCTGTAAAGCAGCGACATTTAATAATTGAAATA
This sequence comes from Nymphalis polychloros, assembly GCA_905220585.2. Taxonomy (NCBI): domain Eukaryota; kingdom Metazoa; phylum Arthropoda; class Insecta; order Lepidoptera; family Nymphalidae; genus Nymphalis; species Nymphalis polychloros. Next base: position 6,025,736 of record HG992245.1, on the reverse strand, counting down.
TTTACGAGTAGGTATGTCTATAACGTTTTTTCATCGACACCAAAAATTGTGTTTTTTTTTACAAAGTTATCAGATCTCTGATGCCTTTAAGTGCAATTTTTTTTTTTTTTTGTCTCTGGGAAATCTTTTTACGCCGTGGGACTCGCCATATGTCCAAGGCACCGAGTGTGCCCTGGTCATCGGAATACCCACTAACAACCCAGCGGTACACTTCCCGTCTTAGCGGGAGCGCCACGGGATCGCTTGCGCATGCTACCGTGCACTTTTAAGTGCCTCGGGTAACCTGTTGTAACTATAAGAGGGCGACCTTGCTGTACTCAGTCAGTAGGTATTATGAAACGATATAGTAAAAATATACTTAATTTTTAATAATTTAATTTGTTCATCCCTTTGTTTTCTAATTAGGTTCGTAACTAAATGCAGAGAACACACGCGAGAGAGCGCGGGGTCAGTGCACCGAGCACGATCCTAGTAAATTCAGGTTTTTTTTATATAAACTATCGTATTCAATATTAGATATACTTTTTAGTTGTACAAATAATATTTTCTTTTTTATCTGTGTACCTTTAAAAGGTCAGCGATTGAAACGTGTAAAAATGTTCTACAAAGAAACAACTTTTATGTTATGCACATAATTTTAATATGCCTATAATTTTCGCACGACGCCATGTAGGCAAAATATTAAGATTATTTATTTTACCTAAAAGTTTTTTGCATGTTCATATACTTTTCTTGATTATACTTAATAGTAAAATTTAAACTTAACGGACAAATAATGAGCAAAAACTATATGTAAAAATAGAAAAAAAATGGAATCGAATGGACTTGTAGATCATATGTACTATTGTATGAAGTAAACTTAATGTACTATTTGCTAAATAAATTAAGAGGTTTGTAAGCTAATCTTGTGTTCCGCTTGGAACTGGTCTGCTGAGTTACCAAAACAAGCCAGGATTCGTGCAATTAATGGGTTATTTTAATAGGTATTGTAGTGCAATTGTTTATTATTAGATGATTATAGAGGCAAGTTATTAGCAATATAATGTATGATTGTATTCTCGCCGCGCCCGACACAGTTTCGGTTCATTTCGGGAGCGAGGTCGGCATCAGCGAGCTGAACGACTTTAATTTGAATACACTCTTTTGTTACGTCAGAATTCCAAAAACATTTTTAATGTACAATTAGCGTGATGTGTAATTTATTATATGAGTGACATTAACTTTATATTCGAGTGTTCTTTGTATTATAGTTATTTCTGCAGCGTGTCCTTGTGACTGACCGTAGCCTAAATCTAGTCCCCTGGTGGATTAACTAATTGTATACCGTATCAACTTGTTATGTAAGGATTTTCCGTGGATATTTAAAAAAATAATTAACAGATATATTAAAAACATTTTAAGCGGTTTTATAAAAAGTAAAAAACAAAAAAACAATAGTTAAAAATAATAGGATGTTTTTTAAATACCGGTCAGACTCGCAGACCGGTCTGAGGCGAATAACATTTACCTATATGGTACAACTCAGCTAGTAGGTATTTTATGCTCAGTAAGTTAGTTTTAAAAAAAATTATATGTTCAGTGCGAGCAAAGATGTATTAATTTGAAATATATAATTTATTTCTCCTGTAGAAAAGAATTACATTTTTTTTTTAAAGATAAGTAGAAGAGTATGTGATTACTTACTGTAGTGTGCTATTGTAGCCCAGTGGCAGAACATGGACAACTTAACCGAAGATTACGCGTTAAAACGCGGGTAACCATCACCGAGTTCTCATTAAACTTAATTTGCATTTATAAAACATACTAATTGTTTCATACGGGCGTCAAATAGTCGCATTTCGTAATAAGCATTTATAAATTTACCTGAAGGACGTTACACTCCTAAGATAAAAGTAAAAAGAGCTATACAAGTACTTGTCTACATTGGAGCGTTTTCATTGATTTTTATTTTATTGAATTCAGTTTGGTACTTGTTATGTGTATATTACTCGATGTCCTCGTCAATGGTTACTTTGTTTTAATGGATATTTTGAAGCTTAGTATTTTAAAATTGATTACATAAATAGAACCGACTCAAGATACCTAATAATCACTTCACGGGTCGGACAGGGTTTTTGTAACATACTGTATAAGAAAAAAAAAATCGACAACTCTGAAAGTACCTTTATTTAATATAAAAAACTATGATGATGACCATGAAGTTTTAGCTTTCTTTTCTCGAAAATGCATGAATAAAGATAAACTACTTTTTCCGAGTTAATAGATAAAACTTGGTTTTAGGAGTATTAAAGAGACAATATTCAACGTCATTACTAAATGAACAGCAAATAATTTTTGTTATGTTTGATGGTCCCAAGAACTTTAATTAACGAAAATGAAGTAATAGCTCTAATCAATATGACTGTATGAAACGATGGTGAATTTCGCGTGAATGAAGGTAATATTTTGTAATGAAATACGGTAGACTCTAGGCGCGGTTTTAACGCAATGAACCCGATGGTTATCACTGCCAAACATTGACTTATCGAGTATTTAATTAACTTGAAAATGTCTTATTTAAGGAATTAAATACACTTATAATATTTAAATTTTAATTTAATAAATATATTGCCTCGTTACAATGATTAATAGCCGAGTATTGGGATGATTGTTATTGTTAAAATGATTAAACCGCCTTACCGCTTTATTAATTTCATGTCCTTCAAACAAAGGTTGTCTGGAAGAGATCGCTCTCTCAGCGATAAGACCGTCTTTTGTACATGTCATTAATAGTTGTTTTGTTTAGATTGGAGGTTAATACCGGGGCCATTGGTATTGAACTTTCATGTTCTTAATACCGCGACGAAAGAAAAAAAGATCATCGAGGAGATGTAAATCTGCCAAATGTGTATTTATCAAACCGCACTGGAGCATCGTAGTGAAAAAAATCCAAGCCTTAATCTTAAAAGGCGAACCTAAATCTCTGCCCGTCAGTGGGACCAGACCTTTACAGGCTTAAGTCAGTCAGGTTACAGTTATAACACTTACGATAGCAACCAATATAATTTCCATCGAAAAAATCCACACGTGTATAATTTACGAACACAAAAAAAATCTATACTGGTAAATCGGTAATCCATAAAAAAAATTCTTTGTAGAAAACGCTAACAAAGAACAGCCGCTGCACAATTTCGTTTTCAATCACCACATACAACAGTGCTATAGAAATATAGCCTTTAAAATTCACCGAGTAAGAGTTTCAATAGTATGCCAAATATAGAGTTTATTATAAACACATGTAGAGACGTGAAATGAAATTAGCGCGGAACCGGTACGAATCCCATCCAAGGCTGCCGTCTCTTGTGGTAAATGTTTTGAGGATTGAATATGGCGTTTTATTTTTATTACACTGGTAGATATTATCAAAAAAGGCCGTAGGATAATATGGACTTGAGGTAAAAATAGTTCGTAAGGACGCCTGGTAGAAATAATAAGGCGAAATATTCCACGTGAATTGTTCCACAAATTTGTTTTTAAATAAGCTATATTTTCTCAGGATATGTTTATAGTAACGGTATTGTAAACTATTCTACAAGTGGCTCTAGTGGTTCGGATTTTCACAATAATATTCAATTAAGTACTAAAATTGTTGTGTACACAAATCGCTCGGCGATAATATTAGTCTAGTAAATTGAATAGACACGGTTCCTTAGAAACGGCATGAACACGAATGTATTTCGTAACTACAAATATATGAATGACCGAAGGAATTTGGCTCGCATATAATGCAACATTGTTCTTGTGTACGCGTCGAACACTACGTATTTTCACCTCAAGTGTTTCATCTTCCTGGCGTTATGTTTAAATAACGATGAATGATGGATCATACGTCCGTCTGCTACAATTACACTCAGATCAAATGCAAAACTGTTGCGTTTATTGTAAAATAAATACTAAATCAATCGAAATTCCTATCGACGAAGTCATCGATATTAATTTTGAAAAGGGTTTTTATATCGAAGTTGTTTGTTAATATTAAGACATAATTACTGTACATTAAACTGAAAGGTGGTTAGACGTTTATATCGATGTAAATACTGGAACCAATATGTGATCAGTCGATAATTGAGTTCGTAATTTACAACCAAGTCGCAATTCATCATGTTTTAATCCAGACATCGGCATCGGTCAATCGATGGTGGTTGGACGCGGAAGCGTCTCTATTAACGGGCGACGCGCTCGTCCGGTTACCAGCCCTGACACCGCACTCGTACCAACGATATTATTTTACTTATAGATTTTTTTTTATGCGAATATTTAACATGATTAAGTTTTAATCTATATAATTGTAATTTATTAACATAAAGGATATGTACAAGTTGCTAAAATTACTATTGACAGTAATTAAGAACTTCTAGTACACAACACAATGAATACACTTTACTACTTTTTAGGTTTGGTATATTCCTTGCACACTCATATGACAGATACTTTTCACTAAGTTTTATAACCAGCTAACTATTTCGTAACTTACAGTATGAGAAAAAGTCAACGATAGTTTGAGTTTTTTTTATGTGATGATATATTTAGCATATAAGTTATAATAATTACACAACTCATGACACTTATCTATACAGCAATAATATCGAAGAAAGTATAGGGTCTTCCAATAGGAACGCTTGAACTTTGACAGCTGATTGCGGCCATGTTGTTTGAGTGACAGCTGTCAAATGCAGTGTGTTATATTCATTCCGTCCTCCCAAACCACCATGGCAGGTTACAGTGTTGAGCAGCACGTGCAAATCATAAAATTGTTTTATGAAAATGGGTCTTCAGTTCGAGCAACGTTCCGCGCACTTCGCCCGTTTTACGGTCGCGATGATCGTCCTGCCGAGTCGACTATCCGTCGATTGGTGGACAAATTCAAGTCAACCGGGTCAGTTAACAATCAGCCGGTTCCCGTGCGTCAACGTAACGCGAGATCTGCCGAGAATATCGCCGCTGTGCGCGACAGTGTCCTCGAAAACCCGCGGCAGTCAATTCCGCGTCGCGCACAGGAACTCGGCCTTTCGCAGACGACAACTTGGCGAATTTTGCGTTGTGACTTGAGCCTGCACCCGTACAAGATCCAGCTGACCCAAGAGCTCAAGGTTAATGACCATAGACAGCGCCGTGTGTTCGCTGACTGGGCATTAGAGCAGTTGGAAGTTGACGCCGATTTTGGCAAAAAAATCATCTTCAGCGACGAGGCGCATTTTTGGATGAATGGCTATGTCAACAAGCAAAATTGCCGTATTTGGGACGAGACCAATCCACACGAGGTTCACCAAGTGGCAATGCACCCGCAGAAAGTGACTGTTTGGTGCGGATTTTGGGCCGGAGGCGTGATTGGTCCGTATTTTTTTAAAACGATAATGGTGTGGCCGTCACCGTCAATGGTGAGCGATACCGGTCGATGATAACCAACTTCTTTTGGCCTGAACGACGTGAACTGGCCACCGAGATCGTGCGATTTGACCCCGCTGGACTTTTTCTTGTGGGGTTTTCTAAAGTCGCAGGTCTATGCCAACAAGCCGCAAACCACCGATGCCCTCAAAGTCAACATACGCCACGCCATCGATCAAATACAGCCCGATTTGTGCGCCAGAGTCATCGAAAATTGGACCTTTCGTGTGCGCGCCACCAACCGAAGCCGTGGCGGTCATTTGAATGATGTCATATTCCATACATAATGAGGTCGATAGACCTTCCAAATAAAAAAAAAAATTCGCAAATATCTCTCCTACATGTATTTTTTTTTGCATTTCAAAGATCAAGCGCCCTTAATGGAAAACCCTATATTATGAATATAAACTATTAAAAAGTCACTTTAAAATCTCCGTTTTATTCCAAAACATTAATAATAATTGTGATTGAGCGAGTCGCCTTTAACATAGTCCGAGCGGGTGATAGGTCCTACCTATATATATATATATTGTATTATAAGAAGTTAGCAATTGCCTTTGAAACGGTGACTTCGCCTAGTTCTGCCTTCATGATGTCCATCTGCCTGTTACACGCTATAACTTGTCGAATGCCAGTTTCTAATAAGTAAATCGGTGGTTAAAACTAGTCTTAACTAAGGAAGAGTTTCATTACTTTAACAAGTATATCGAATTACATTTTTATTTTTATTAGTGGTTCAGACAATCAGGTTAACTCATCTGATATAATTAATAAATGCAATTTTATCATTTGCATGAGTGCAGTGTTGTTTTTTGTATTAATTTGATTAAATAAAGAAGGAGGTTCATAATGTACTTTTCATCTAAATAAATTTTCTAGATCAATCTTTCCCTTAGCTCAGCCGTGGTATACTTACTGTTTGTTACTTTTACCACGTGTCCCAATGTCGAAGTTATGATCTCCAAAATTAGCGGCATTTATTATTTTATACACATTGTTTCCAAAATTAGTTCAAGCTATTTTTCTTCGTAAAAGTATAAACTCATTAGTTCTTATAAGTGAAGATTAATAAATAATAATTTACTTGTACTAACACGATATGGCACGTGGCGCCGCGGAGCACGGCGGCTGGTGTTGCTCTTTCTCAGAATTCCGAGGATATTATTTTACAGCTAAACATAATTAAAAGCTTTATTCTACCCGTGCGAAGAACTTTATACGGGTAAAATAAATATTATACAGCAAGTTTTTTTAAAGTAATAAGATATTAACATCGGTCCGCATTTTCAGTTCGGTTCCAATTTATTTTAGACTACGTTAACAAGAAAATAATTAAATTTCACAAAATTAACAAACATAAGAAAACACCACATAGTATGTGTCAGCGCTGATATAAGGAATAAGCTGGTATAAGACATATTTTTAATTTATTATAGGAAGGCACGCTATCCTTTTGAGCTCACTGAGTTTGTTCTAACCTGTTTTCTTGTTGTTCTCATTGACTTAGTTCGCCTATTGACACTTGCACTATAAGAAACATAAACCATTTATGATATCGTCAATACGGCACAAGCCACGGTCTCCAAGGTGTTAGGTCCTTGCGCTTGTTTACCCTTGCTCCTTCAAATATCTGTAATTCTCCTTAAATTATAATCATAAGATATATTGTATAATATATTTCATTAGTGTCTTTATTCTAAGAGACTAAAATAAACCGGTAAAACACAAAATAATATTATATTGCCATGTAACCTTATTGCTTTGTTGTTGACAATATTGGAAAAAAGAATAATTATTTTTAAAATAATGTTGCGAAATCTATATTCTTTGAGACGGTCCCGATTTTTTAAGGCTCCTTGGTGTCCGTAGTGTTTATAAACCTCTTCCACTTGATTCGCTCCCGATATACGCCGACCTTCGCCTCCATAGCACGCCTTGGCTTAATCTGTTTTATTCGTGCGATTTGCTATCAAATGTTCTCACAACATAAAGAGAATATTCGAAAATATACTTCATTTGATTTTTGCAATATATAAAATATGAATTTTACAGAATTACGTTATAAAAAACATTAAATTGTACATGAATATTCAGATTGAGATTGTAAACAACTTTAATGTTAATCCGGATGATATTTTTTTTGACTCTACTTACTAACGATATGTATTTTCTTTTTATATCTAGAATTGAGATAAGAGGCCAGTGGTTAGAATCGCGTGGATCTTAGGCGGTTATTCGAACTCAGGCAAGCACCACTAAATTTTCATGTGCTTAATTTATGAAGGACATCAACCATCAACACACATTGGAGCAGCGTGGTGGAACAAGCTTCAAACCTTCTCCTCTAATGGAGAGGAGGCTTTAGTCCCAGAATGGGTAATTTGCAAACCTTACATTAAATACCTAGATCGCAAAACTTTAAACGCCTGGATGGCTAAATTTAAAATTGGCCTTCGTTATACGACATTGAAAACGTTCGAATTAAGTATAAATACATACATATGTAGTTTGACCGTAGATGCATGATTTGTTTATAAACATCTAGGAACGAGCAATGACGAGACGTCAACTCCAGATGCGCGTGCGCCGAATTTGACCCTGTCCTGCATTATATGACATTGTACGAACTATATTTCGTTACTATCACGGTACACTTTCACGGGAATTCTTATATAATTAATATAATCTACAGCTACTTTATAATGAAAATGTCCTAATTAACATGATATTTATGTTATAGGTGATTGTCTTCTTTGGCTGTTTATTATTTCTACTGCCGTTTGTCCGTAGACTCACCATGATGACATTGATCACAGTATTTTTATATTTCTGTCATTAATAAATAGAAAATGTGTTTCTAGATTTTATTCTCGGTAAATTTAATAATCTTATATTAAGTAATTGCATGGACTATTTGCAAGTTGACTAACCATTAAAGAATAACTTATTTCATCCGCGAACGTTATTTAACCTTATTTGTAGAATACTAAATGTAATTGTAAATGTAAATGATTTAAATACATATTAAAATTGCGCGGCGACATGTTTTATAGGCTATAATTTAGTATCCAAATGAACTTTATCAATAGTAACACTAGTTCTAGTATAAAACAGATATTTGTATACATCGAAATAGCGTTAGGAATATTTTAATGCATTGCAAATCAATTAAGTGCTACAAACTCGATATATTAATAGCTTAACCAAATACATTCAATCGTTAATTGAATGTATTTGATAAAATATTTTTAACTTTTATTTGTATTTATTTAGGTTTTAAAATTCAATCGTCAATTGCATTCAATATTTATTTAAACAAAAAAAAAAACATTTTCAAATAACGATTTAAAGTTAAATATAATGTACCTCTCTTAACCAGAAAAAACTAGAGCAGTAATAATTTATACTCTGTCTCAATTAATGATTCTTTCCAAAATAAATCTTTATCTGTCGGCTTATGGTTCAAGCGAACGATTTCGCGAGCATTGCTCGATTAATATTTCTTCTGAATAAAATAGATAAATCTATATGGTCACTTAACCATGAACTTTGATGATTCACGTTGAAGATACATATACGCGGAACCATTATGTTACGGCCTGCTGAGAGACGGAGAACATACGCACTTACGTCTAAAAATTTTATCGTAATCACCTGCGAGCATCGCCTACTCCAGACGTGCCATTATTTGATACCTGTATTTTTACGCGAATGTTAAATTTTATCGTGTATTTTTTATATTTTGGTGTTTGGTAAAAGATAAAATATGTAACATTATATATGGTTATATCATTTAAAAAATATATAACATAATACACCGATGAGAAGAGCTCAATTAAAATGTAGATATTATTACTTATTACATTATTTTAAATAATCTAATAATATTCAAACAATGAAACAAGAAGTCGTACACGTAATCAGTAGGTTCATTTGAGCTACACGATAATCATTGAAGCTACACGACAATAACTACTTAGATAAAGATCGCACAACAGATTAATGAGTAGTTATCACACGCAAAGGAACATTACTTAGAGCAATTACTCTTAAATGTACCAATACTGCAACCTCTTCAAGCCACTTCTTACTTGGAGGTACAGGGTACTGATTAATTCGCTTCAGTCTCAGCCATATCAAATGATGACTCATCACGGGGGCGTAGGAAATAAGCAACTGTCTAAGGATTTGATTTGGATAAAATACGCATACCATATGCGTATTCCAAATATGTTTTTATGTATAAAAACGAGAAATGCTTGTGCATTGTCTCTAGCAGGTCGGCGAGAGTCTGGTGTGCGGGCCATAAACATTGCGGTTACAAATAATTGCATTGATAATAATTGCAACACAAGGTAAGTGATAAGATAAGAGATTCATACGACTACTACTTCAATCGTAGGCTTCCAGCGCTTTACTCATCTTTTTATCTATTTATTAACTCCAGGAGAAAACGATCATTTATATTACTAGCTTATCGATGAGTTTCATTAATAACAAAATATTTATATGAAGTACATATGTTAAACACATATATGAAAACGAAGGACAATGGAAATATGTCACATTAATTACTAAGCCTAATTCAATTTCGTTTATTTGCTTTAATTATATTATGTGTAAACTATTTCTCATAGAACCATGAGTGAGTAATGTGATGTGAAGTCACTGTGCTTGTAGTACAAGTTACATCGTGGTGGTGACGATTTGGCAGGGTAAGGCTCAGGATGTCTACGGTCGGTGGTAAGCACTTATGATCAGATGTTCCATTCGCTTCGACTTCCTTCAAACTTTATACTATAATAATAAAGTAGATGATAATATATATATTTTCTTTTATTATTTATAATTGGTATAGGGCCACTACCGCCAATAGACATTGGCACTGTTGCAAATATTAACCATTGTCAATGCGCCATCAACCGGAAACTGCGATGTTGTATCCCGTGTATATCTCACAAATAATACGCATGTTCCGTGGCCCTACGTTTTGGAAAGTGGTCAGGGGCGGTCAGCGGGCCCGCAGCCGGCGAGTGAAAGCATCACAACACATGTACCGTTACGTAACCAAATGCAACCACATAAGTTTTGTTACGGTCATTGACAATCTTTTGTGTTCAAATTGCGTATTATTTAGTTTATTTGTTTATTTGTAATTTTGTTCGTTGATTAATATAATTTAAAATATTTTTATTTATTAATTACTTTTATTTTGTAATTTATTGAATTTAATTAAGTAATTATTATAACCAACTGACTGTATTATTTTTGTAAGCATTACGCGGTGGTAGAGCTTTGTGCAAGCTCGCCTGGGTAGGTACCACCCACTCATCAGATATGCAAAACAGCATTACTTTGTATTGTTGTGTTTCGGTTTGAAGGGCGAGTGAGCCAGTACAATTACAGTCACAAGGGACATAACATCTTAGTTCCCAAGGTTGGCGGCGCATTGGCGATGTAAGCGATGGTTAACATTTCTTACAAAGATATTGCCTATGCGCGTTGGTGACCACTTACCATCAGGTGGCCCATATGCTAGTCCGTCTACCTATAAAATAAAAAAGTAATGCCTTGTACGCACGTTTTGGAGTGCAATTTTGTTTAAAATTGTATACTTTCTTAATTCTCTGTATGTCCTGATAACATTCTGTTTCAATATTCATAAGAATTGTATAAGAAAATAAAGCCAATCATAATTTGTTATGTGCCTTTTTGGAAAAAATATACACAAACTTATTTTCGTCAGTTTGCTACGTAGCCTTATTTAACATTAATTTATTGAGATATTTTTTTTCTAAAAAGAGCTATCGCAAAACGTATTAACGTTTATATCTGTATATCGACGTTCATGGATTCTACGTGTATTGATTTATTATACAAAAACTATTCGTTGACTGACAAAGGTATTTTGCATTTCAGTTGAAATACATTAAGCTTTCAGATTATACAAGGTAAATCAGTTTCGAGTTATTGATGTATTCAAATATAGAATCATTAAAATACATTCATGAGTTTGTTAGGCGAAACGTAGATACCTACTCCTGCGGCCTAATTCTGATTACCGGCGATGTCATTGTTATATTCTGACCCGAATCAAGTCAATGTAGTCGACGTGGTCACTCGGTCTAGGTATTTCGAGGTCAGGTTCTGCAAATGGCTTAATTGCCGTCTGGCGGATCATAATCAGAACTGTAGAATAGTCTATAAAATAAAATTGAAAAAAAGCCTTTAGTAAAACAAAGTTTTTCGGATTGGTAATTCGCAACGTTTGAATAACATTCGATTTTCACTGGCTAATACCATATATATATATATATATATATATATCATATCCTAACTAATATTAGTAATGCGAATTTGAGTTTGTTTGTTTGTAACCTACACCACCAAACCGATTTTAAAAATTGTTTTAAAATGGAATGCTACATTATCAGCGAATAACATAGGCATTTTGTCCCCCTATTCCCTCGGGAACGGGAACTACGCGGATTTTTTTTATGGCATAGGAAGGCGGACGAGCTTATGGACTATCTGATGGTAAGCGGTCACAAACGCCCATAGACATTGGCATTGTAAGAGACGTTAACCATCGCTTACATCGACAATGCGCCACCAACCTTGGGAACTAAGATGTTATGTCCTTTGTGCCTGTAATTACACTGGCTCGCTTACCCTTCTAACCGGAACACAACAACATCAAGTACTACTGTTTTGCGGTAGAATATCTGATGAGTGGGTGGTACCTTCCCAGACGAGTTTGCACAAAGCCCTACCACCAAGTAAGAAACCGCAGGCAAAACGCTAAATATATTTTGATAAAAATATATTTTGACAACTAAAGCGAAGTTTTTGTATCAGAGGAAAATATCATTTAGCAGTTCATACAGATCAGCTAGTTTCATATATTGCTTAAGAAATTGATTTACCGCAACTAATTTATTGATCGCTTGCAAACATACCATTTCTCCGGTTTTTTTTTCTAAGGTGAGAGCGGTCGCAGGTGCTCCAGATTGTAAGCGTTACGGTCACAGTGTCAAGGCTGGGTTACATTTACACCGTCGGACGTAGCGATCATTTTATTACATTTATATATGTCAAGTATATAGGTAAGTAATCAAGTGATTTGTTCTTATGCTTAATACGTATTCTATCTTAGAAACGCAAGAAAGGAAAAGTGAGAGAGAGAGGGAGAGGCGTAGTGTGTATAATGATTTCAAAGTGGATTAGACTCTTCGTTACATTAGTGCAATTATATTTAATATCGTGCAACGTATTAAAATGGTTAAAAAGGTTTTTTTTCTACTAGAAACTTACTTACGAAACCTCATTAAATACGGCGCCAGCCTTGACTTTTCAAGTTCATGAACATTTATATAACAGTTTAAGTTTTAACACTTTAATAGTAAAATAACTTGTAACTCTATGTAATATGCATCACCTGCTTACATTTATTTTTAAATGAAATTTAGTCCTTGTGTTTAATGGGTAACGTGAGAGCCTCTTGCTGTGCATTACTAAAGCAACGTGACGAAACCAATATTTAATTTGCATAATTAAATATAATTGTTGCCATTTATGTATGATCTAATTTATAAATAAATATATGGCAATATAGAAAGTTATTCTAATAATTATTGTTTTCGATATTTTAAACACACTTGTTTCATTTGTTATAAAAACTTTAACTTTAACTTTATATTCGAAAATATAACTCACTTCAATAAGAAATGTCTGTATCAATACATGATATTTAAATGGGTGTATATTTGTAGATTTGGTCCTGGTTTGTTTCATTCAAAGCCGCTTTTTGAATAACAATTTTTTTTAAATATTTGTTCAGTTGTTCGACTCGTTTGTAATGGCTTATATTTTAAAGTGTTTGCTTAATAAAAAAAAACATCATGGAAAAATAAATATTGCACATATTTATTTCAAATGTAGATCAAATGTATTTAAAAAACCTAGAACATAAATAAAACACAGAACAAACATAAAATAATAATCCCATAGTTTTATATGATATTGAACATGTAATAAACGTAAATGTTTAAATCATTTTAAACGTTTAATTTGTTCACATTAAACACATCACGAGTCTTAGATCAATTCTAACGTATAATGCACATTAAGGTTGACATAGGATGGAAACCTGTCATCACTACTGGCTACTACGACGAACATGGTAAGTTCTTGTAGCACCGATACATCTCATTACAAGAACTAGATAAATAAATACAACTAAGGTGTTTATAGTCGATAAGTTGTTTATATATGAAAGTATTTGAATTCTAACGTCTAATTCTTATAAAAATATCCAGGTAAGTTGAATACATAGAGTGTGAAAATGCAATAGATATGTTATTTAATAAATGATTAATAAGGGAAATTTTTGCTCTGATAAAAAATTAACAGATCACGAACAGCAAAACAAGTATAAGTGTAGTTTTAGGAATATCTAACTCAAAACTTCAATAAAAATACAAGAGTTAAATCGTTTGTTGCTCACAAGTTGATTTCACTTACCTTTTCCATTCAGCTGAGTCCGCAAACGTGCTAGTTCCCTGGATCGGCTCCGACTACGACGATGCGCTGAGATTCTTCGTGGCGACCGTGCCATGGCGCCCTCGGACCCCATTAACTCACATCGCCACTCATAAACCCTGGGATCCTCTACTACACACTGCACCTTCACAACAACTACACCTTATAACAAAGTTACGAGGTAATACTATCAACAACACAAAAACATAAACACTTTTCCCAGGTGAAATTCAAAAAGCGCGGTTGTAAATCGGTCGTAAAAATGTGATCGTAAGGCACGCGTGTAGTGGGAAAGGCACTCCGAGGCACTGAGCACTGAGCGCCGCGGTCCGTTGTTGGGGCGCGCCGGACGAGGCACACCTCGCCTTACCTCACTGATAACGTGATAACGGCTGCACTGCGAAGCCTGCCTATGATGACATGGCAGCAGCTTATTTTACGAGTACTTATTAAATTAAATTGTAATAAATGAAACCATTTATTACAATTTATTATTATGTAATTATAATAATAATTAGTGACTCTTATTGTTATTTAGTATTGGTTGTATATAAAAAAAATTTATAGTAAATAATTTGAAATTCAATATTGTGGTAAAAAATAATACATTTTGCTATGTTTATGTCCCGTTACTTTATTTAAAAATGCACGAAATACCTTACGGAGAAATAATTAAAAATATGTAAATAATTGATGAATATAATACAACTGTAATTATGTAAATTAATTGAATAGATAACCTTTTTATTAGCTTAGGCTTGTGAATATTTTTCTTTTGCTATTTTCATCAGAAATTCGACAAATAAAGAATTTAATAACGACATATGAAATCAGATATTTCTTTAGTACTTATATACCAACATATAATAATAAGGTCCTCCAGACCGATTTCGGCCACGGCGGCCAATCTCAAGAGAGATTAGCCAACTGCGCAGGAGATATTATAGTGCACAAGTGTGTGCGCAAACACAGGTGCACTCTCTTTTCCTTAGCTCTCATAATCCGATAGGACGGCAATCCGACACGACCGGAAAGAGTTCAGGCGCAGGACCAACGGCTTAACGTGCTTTCCGAGGCACGGGAGTGTACACACTTCCAACTTCCAGACTCCGGGCTGCTACTGAGAATTTTCTGACAGAAAAACCCAATAACTATTTATTGGCCCGACCTGGGAATTGAACCCAGGACCACCGGGTCTGCAGCCTTATATCTAGCCACTAGACCAACGAGGTGGTCACCAACATATAATATTTTATAATTTAACACACATTTTGAAAAAAAAACTGATGGTTTTTTGTTAATTTTAATTTCATTAGATTCAATCTGGAAGTGCTATGCACACTTGTAATTCACATGCATATTAGATATACTATGTATTATTGTTTCATAAGTTCATTCGTAAATGCTTTATATGTATGATGTAAGTGAGCTTTTATAAATAAAAAAGAAAGATATTTTATTAGATTTTCTATTTGCGTAAAAATTTTATTGTAAGCTTACTGTAACCGCATCAAAATCCAATCGGCAGTTTTCCAAAAAGGCGCGAACAAATAAAAGGACGTGTTCACTTTTCACGAATGCCCAAAAAATGAGTGTAATGTTTTCAATGGTCATGTATGTAAGTATGTGCGTTTGTGTGCTTCTTTATTCCCGCATAACGTTTACATACTTGAATAGATTTAGATGGATCGGAATATCGATAGAATCCTTACATCATCCAGGATGACATTGGCTAAAATTTTTAAGTAATTTTGCAAGGCGGTCGTGTTCATTAGTTATTGACATCGTCATTTATACAACGTTAAATGTCGCCGGGATGGCCCAGTGGTTATAACGCGTGAATGATGATTGCGGGTTTGAACCCGCAATCATAATCAGAGTGGTGCTTGTCCCCTGACACTGTCTTTACAAATCATATGCTTGGCGGGAAAGGAAAACATCGTGCGGAATTTTGCATGTATCTACTTTCACTAAAATTCCAAATGTATCCGAGCAAGCCGTATTCGAGCTTAGCTCTAAACCTTCTCTTCAACGGGAGAGGAGGCCTTAGCCCAGCATACATGGGACATAGGACATTCACAGGTGTTACTTTTTACGTTAAATGTATGATACACATACCTATTTATCATTTTACTACTTAAGATTATCTACCATACAAACCGATTTATTAAAAAGTCTTCGCAGATCCCTATTAAATTTAGCTTTGCATTTGATTTTTTTTTTTCGAGTTGTAAGGTGTAAATTCATCTAAATGGGTATAAAGTGTATGCATGTCTCAAAAACGATTCTTAATCTGGACGCTAAGTGTTCTATAAATATAATTTAATACGTCTATATCTTAATTCGTCTCATTTGAGTGCATTTTATTGGCTGATTTATTGATTACTATTTTTAGGTCCTTAGTTGTCTGTACGGCTGCATCATAAATTTTATAGCCTTTGGTTAAACCATTTATAAAAAAAAAAACATTATATATCGAATATAATTAAAAGTAATTTTTTTGGTCAAACTTATCTGTAGTTTATGTACCCGATGGAGGTTTCGCGTAGACCAGTCTGGGTACCACCGACTCACCCATTATTCTTCCGCCAAAGAACAATACTCTGTATTCCAGTACTCCGGTTTGAAGAATGAGTGAGCGTAGCACACACAAGGTATGTAACATCAGAGAACCCATGGTTGGCAGCTCATTGCGGACTAAATAGAACGTTTCACATGTTACCAAATAATATTATATTTATTAATAATAATTAATAAGTAAATAAAATTATTTAAATGATATTTTTAACAAATAAAAAATAAATCTATGTTAACAATTCGTTATTATCAAACTTCGACATTCTTTGTTTTTGTTTGTCTTTAAGTGAGTAAGAGTTAGTGTGTACTAACGTTAAAATATCTGAAGTATACAAACAATAAAACTTGACAAGTTTTGTTGTTTGTCTCTAGTCTCTATACTGTTTAGGTAAGTATTTATTGTAAAGGGAGTTAAGCAGAAAAATAACAGGATAATTTGTAGTTAAATGATTGCATGTATGTTGTATAACCGCGTAAGAAAAAAAAGTGGTGACGTGATAATATATTACACGCAGAAGTCTTACTCGCGTATAACGTAAGTACAGTCATATAAATCGCTCGGCTCGATTCTGATTGTATTAAGTATAATAATTGTTCGAATGAACAGCGATCAATTAGTAACATTCCAATGAAACTAATTATTTTATAATTTGCAATGGAATATTTGTATCATTTTGTGTACTGGAATCAATGGTTTTGTTTCATTATCTCAGCTCACGGTCATGGTATGAATAATCTGATTGATCTTACTCATCTATATAATTAATGTTTGTTATCTTATTAACGTTAAACGATTTGCATTACCTCTCTATATACGAGTAATACTCATTATTACCTAACTTCTTTTTTGTTGTTAAGACTTGCTTACACTTACTTTACTTGGTGGTAGAGCTTTGTGCAAGCTCGTCTGGGTAGGTACCACCCACTCATCAGATATTCTACCGTAAAACAGCAGTACTTTGTATTGTTGTGTTCCGGTTTGAAGGGTGAGTGAGCCAGTGTAATTACAGGCACAAGGGACATAACATCTTAGTTCCCAAGGTTGGTGGCGCATTGGCAATGTAAGTGATGGTTAACATTTCTTACAATGCCATTGTCTATGGGCGTTGGTGACCATTTACCATCAGGTGGCCCATATGCTCGTCCGCCAACCAACAAAAAAAAAAAAAAAAAAAAAAAAGGAAAAAAAAAACTAAGTTATCATTTAAGGGATTTAATTACCATACACATTATATCAATCAGATATATTATGTTGAATATGAAAATATTGAGCTTTAAGATTATATAAATACGTGTTGATTTGATATAATTTTTACTCATGACATCGTCAAGCAGCAGTTTTTTAAATTCTTACTTAATTCTAGCTAGGGATTAGCTTCCTTCCGTATGTGAGGGGAGGGGGCCAGATATTTACCTAATATCCGCCCCCCTGCCCTCACATACGAATTTAATACATATGTATTAAGTCAGGGTATAAGTAATCTCTATTCCAAATTTCATACATATCCATTGAGTAGTTTTTGCGTGAAATAATAGCTAAGATGTATACATCCATGCCCGCAAACTTTCGCGTTTCGCGAAGAAATTTTGTATGGTAATTCCAATATATTATGTGTAATTCAAATCATGAATAAATATATATAGTCTTTTGATTAAAATTATTGTTAAGGATTTTTTTAATCCTCCTGAAATTTACTTGGAAACATGATATTACGCATCAGTTCTTGAATAGGAAAATACTTAAATATATTAGACGTAGAGAAAATATTATGGCATAAAACATGTAGAGCCTATTCAATTTACAACAGGAATAAACCCAAATAAACAACTTTGACACTGATACCATTGGTCACCGATATCAATTGACGCGTAACATTGGTCGAGACCTTGAATATAATCTGTGATATTCACTATGGGCTCGCGAAAAGATGGCGTTTTCAATGTACGCGAAGTTGTAATCGGAACTTCGAAAGTTTAATTAATGTGGTTATAACTAGTTAAGTGGAATAGTGTTGTATTACAAATGCATGCAATTTGTAAATCTACGGTTTCTGCACCTTTAATCCTACTCCGATTGGAATAGGCTACAGTCTACGTCTATGTAGCTCCAATATGGGTCGACGCTCACACGGCCCAGAACAAGGCATCTCTGCGCAGACCGCAACGAGCCATAACGGTCAGACTTATCAGAGGCTATCGCACTATTGCATATGAGGCGGCGTGCGTACTGGCTGGGATCCCACCCTGGGATCTAGAAGCTGAAGTGCTGTCGTCGGTGTACTGGAGGCTTTCCAATTCAAAAAGGACAACAGGTCATCCGCCTCCAGAGCAAGTAAGACGCTGGAGAGAGTCCGCCCAGGAAACGCTTCTCGAAAAGTGGAGAGAACGACTCGAGTTGCCGAGTCTTATGACTATTACGGCGATAAGGCCCATACTACAGCAATGGGTCTCAAGGAAGTGGAGAGCACTCACGTTTCACCTTGTACAGATCCTTACGGGACACGGATGTTTTGGCAGGTATCTGTGCAGGGTGGCTCGTAGAGAGCCAACGCAAGTGTGTCACGAGTGTGGCCATGATGAAGATACGGCACAGCACACCTTATCGGAGTGTCCAGCGTGGGTGGAACCGCGAAGTCGGCTTGTCGCTGCTGTCGGACGAGACCTTTCGCTACCAGCCGTTACGAAGGCTATGGTAGAGCACAAGACCTCTTGGACGGCGATGGTTGCATACTGCGAACACGTCATGTCCCTAAAGGAGCAAGCGGAGCGCACCAGAGGGGAATAATTCTCTGCTGAGCTTATGCGCAGCAAGAGAGTATAGACGGGTGGCCTACGGTCGACAGCTACCCCCCTAATGAATAGCCTATGGGTGGCAGATGCGGGGACATCTGTCACCCGCCGAGAATAGACCAACATTAGCTGGAGGTGCACAAAATGTTCCAGTGCACGTGCAGAGGAGTAAA
This sequence comes from Nymphalis polychloros, assembly GCA_905220585.2. Classification (NCBI taxonomy): domain Eukaryota; kingdom Metazoa; phylum Arthropoda; class Insecta; order Lepidoptera; family Nymphalidae; genus Nymphalis; species Nymphalis polychloros. The sequence goes on along the minus strand of HG992245.1, from coordinate 6,006,231 downwards.
CGATAGGGGGGGGGTCTGTATTCGGACGATTGCTGACGGAGTCGCGGATGTGTGCGAAAGCGTTCCCGTGGCTTCACCGTATAGCAACGAGGAGGTTTTAGTTGGTAAGAGTCCGACATAACTCCCTCGCCTCTCCGGGCAGGGAAGTACCCGAAGAGGATTTCCCCAAGAAAAAAAACAGGGTACAGTCTACGTACATTTCGATGACAAAAGTTTGTTATTATTAGGCTAGGCTTGTTCTAATTGTCAATATTTCATTTAACTTTTATTATGTATGTTTCGTAGGTTGGGTAAAATAAAACACATTCTAAAGAACGAGAACAAATCATATATTTCTGTTACACTCACATCTTTGCTTATATTATAAAAGACCGAGCTCGGAACTATGTGTCAATCAATATTAACCCTTACAGCTTTACTTATCTTTATTGGAGTTACGACTAAAGTCGTGTAGCAAACGGTCCCTTTGGTCCCACATATTTAGATATTTGTTACAAAGGTAGTGTTAGGACCACGTTAATTATGCAGCTATTTATGTTATATATGTGCAATAACATTTATCGCAAGGATATACGATGACCAGTTGACATTCGACGAACCAATTCAAAGGTCAATGGTATACTCAAAATTTAGATTAAATGGATTAAGCAGATACAATTTTACAATTGGATTACCAAATATGACTGGACTTGTAAGATTAAATACATAAAAATTATTTCGTGTATGTTATCCCTTTTATATATTTTTTTTAATTTTTCATTCTAGCTCTTTCTTAAGTATCAGAATCTTGATGACTTTTAGTGCGAAATTTTAATTAATAAAATTTACACATACAGTATCCATTAAAAATATGTAACAAAGAAGAAAGAAACGTGAATACGTTTCGCGAATGGTGTTGATATGGCAAAGTTTGTTTCGTTTAATACGATGGTTATGACATTTCCAAGACACACAGGTCCGAGCTCCAGCTCAAACTTAGACGAGTTAACAGTTAACAATAATAAACTGTTAGAGGTATATGTGATAAATATTAGTAACACATCATACAAAAACCCGCTAGCAGTCGACATTTGTAAAGACTCTGAAAGATTTACTTCATCAGTTATATCACAATAATTCAGTAGAAGATAATCGATGCGTTCAGGAACCGCTCACTCGAAAACCGTAAACATGTCACTTTCAATTCGAGGGGGTTCTGGGTTTGTTTAAGAGAGAGCAATCCGAACCGAATCGATTTACAATTTTTAGTAAAATATATAATAGCTTCATTGATAGTCTGAGAAAAAAAGGAAAGCTATTTTTTTATTTGGGACAGAATTGTAACGACTTAAACGAAATTATTGAAATTTAGGTGCTGATGATTTTAATGAAATGTAAATTCGTGCTTTTAGATCTTGCTTAAGTGCTTATTGTAATTAAATTCTTCATATGATTTAACAATAACAATATAATGATTTATTCGAGTTAATGAAATTTCACTGTTCGATTAAAATGATAATTAATTACGTGTTTCAATGGGATCGATAAATGCCTTTAAATGACAGCAATTTTGTAAAAAGTTTGATTCTCATTTTTATCAAACTTTTTCCAAATTTAATGATTTATACATAGAATTAGAAACATACTTCGAGTAATAATTTGAGACATGTTAGTGTTCTTGCCTCGTGACAGCTCCACTACAAGCATACAAATCTTTAACGATCGTAAAGAACAAATCAATTTACTACTTATTAGGAACAAGGAAGAAATGAATAAGGTGTGATAATAATGAAGAAATATTATTAAAATGTTATGTCATTTTCTACTTAAAATAATAACTAAAATGCTCTATGAATGATTTCAAAAATCGAATGTTAAGGCGATGACATTGCCTTCAACTTTCTGTAACGCTGGGTAAAGTAACAATTTGGCTTTAATTTGTAAACGCTTATTGGTCACTTATTGCATCATCGTTTCCGTTTGACCAATGAGCATTCAGATTAAGTATTAGTTAATTTGACTCCATTTTCATAAGCTGGAAGTGATTAAGCTTATCTAAATGTTATAGGCAAATGCATATGAGATTTATAAAATTAAGGCCTCGAACTACACATAGCTACTGTTGGAATCATTAATCGTGAATGAAATGCTACATTACGCAATAAATATAGTATCGAAAATGTCTTTACAGACAAACAGACACATAACTCAATTGACGATATACCCAAATGGAGCAGGTTCAAGTCCCGCTGAGTTACATTTTTATTTTAATTCAAATTCGTTATACTAAGTTCGGTATACTTTTCATAACCTTGGCGTAATTACGTGCCCAATTAGCACGACTAATTTATTGAATAATAATTTAATGTAATTCAACCCATAATCGTTCCGTGTGACATTGTGTTGTGACGTGATAAACATTTTAAACTCCGAGATCAGACAAATGCTTAAAACGAAGAAAAAATAATTTATTTATTAGAAAATACGACTTTTTATGCATTAATTTTTAATCGACAGATATCAGACATTAAATACTGAATACTATAATTCATTTTTATAAATAAGAATACAATTAGCTAACATTGATAATTATACTGGACACCTACAAGCATTTATTTATAATTAATATTGAAGCTTTAGATAAACATAATGAGGTAACAATAAATAATAGCATTACCTTCCTTTGGCGTTAGTTGGGTAATAGTTAAGAATCAATAAGTTACGTTTGTACTAAAATCGAGACATTACTCAAATGTATTATAATTTTAATAATATATTAATATTTTTTATTATAACTTGGTTAATCTTTGGTCATAATAATAAAAAAGGAAAATTTTATAAACATTTGATTTAGAGTTATACATACATAGAAATAAACTACTAACGACATTATTTATAAATGTAATTTAGCTGATGTTTAGTTAAATACTGATTTTTGATTTTTTGTCTCTTTCTGTCCTCATTGATTTGACATTTGACAAATACAGCATTAACTTAATATCCCCTAAACAATATGTATGGGTAAAGACATACTTAAAGAAAATTCACTTTTTGTTAATTTAATTAACAGAAAGTAATGAATTAAAACTTAATTTAAAAGATAAATTAGTACGAAAATAAATAGTGACCGTTAACGGCTTACATGATTTTAAAAGACGATTTATGTCGAAAAATATTTAACAATAAAATATAAATAAATATCAAATTATATACAAAGTCAACGACGCCCGCAGGTAAACATCACATTACATATATAGATCATTACACTGATTCCCAATTATAGTGATAGCTACACACATATGTATGTATACACTTACAAGTAGATACTAAGACATGCGCATGTAATGCCCGCGGGGGGCGCTAAAGCCTTAAAAAAATGTATATTTAAAATTCATTAAAATGTGACGAAAATATTTATGTTTACTTTGTACGTCGTTACGACGATCTAGCTGTACATCATGCACTCGGCGCCGGCAGTGGAGAGCGTCGGTCAGCTCAGGAGCGCGGCCGCGGCCGACTCGTGTCGTACGCGCGGATGACGTCCGCCTGCGACACGCTCGCGCCCTCCTCTTGTGAGAACGCAAAACCATCTGTGCACACACAATATCACGCTCATTGTCTTTATATCCTTTCACGTGTTCATTATAAACAATTTTACTCATTCGGTTGCAACTTTATTAGATCATCTTTTGTTTAAAGGGAAACGACTAGGTTTAAATAGTTAATGCGGACAAAGAGCAAATCAGCCACCAATTACCCCCGGTAGGACACCTTTACTTATGCTTATAATAGTTGGAAAATAATGCAGTTATTAATATATTAATTTATATTCAAAAGATGGCAAAAATTTTAAATAAAAAAAAATACAATATAATTTAGTTTTCATAAAGGAAAACAATACCAACCATTTCATCGCGTTCAGCTCGCCTAACGAAGTGGACTAGATTTATAAAAAATGCAGAATTTGTTATTCGATTGACGTCTGTGCAAACACACAATCAAAGTGTACTACTGAAGCGGTCGTTCGAGAAGTTCCCGGCGGCCAGTTTGTGTGTGTGTGTGGTGCGGTACTTACGCGACAGCTCGAGCTCAGTGGCGGCGCGCGCGGCGGAGCGGCGTCCGAACACACTGCGCACGTTCTGCAGCAGCCGCGCGGTCTCCGTGAGGCTGCCACACAGAGCTGCGTCACTACCGGCCGTACGCGGCAACCCCCTACCCCGTCGGGAACGACCGACGCTCCCGAATTTAAACCCCAATGTTTCGTTCGAAACCGAAGGAAATCTCTTTCGGTAGCGATCGAGAACGTGGAACGATGATTAGCGTAGTGTTTTCATTCGATCTACAAGCGTGTGAAGCGAGAGGAAAGCGAGAGCGGGGGGGTAGCGGGTTAGCGCCATGCGAAGCCATGCGTATACTCACACTGCGCCAGCCTGGCCACGGCGAGCCGGGCGTCCGCCGCGCTACGGGAACAACCACCGTTAGTTAGCACAATCATGCCGGACCATCCGTAACCGTCGCGAGTCGGATTCATAAGTTCTACAAAACATTCGGCTACAAACTCTTCGCGTGTCACGACTATGGGATCATAAACTGCAATCTTTTGTTTAATATATAACTTATTATATACTTAATATTTTCTTTAAATTTCATCCTTCGTGTGTTCATTTGTTTTTATTGTAGTACTTTCGTTCTTTATCCGAATGTTTTCTAGCACATATGCATAAATTTGGATATCAAAACTCTATAATAGACAAACCAATTGAAATTCAACATTTTATTTAACATAGATATTAGTTACAACTATATGTAAAACGTTTTCTTATTTATAAATTATCATATATTCAGAAATAACAATTTCATACAGGACAAAAATATCTATTAAATTTTCGTTATCAATATTTCGTGACGTAATATCGACTTCTATTCCACAAATTTTTTTGTTAAATTGTGATAAATGTAAATAATGAATGTAATGTAATGTAATGAAACAAAATAAAATGAACAGTACATATTTCTGTGCACATACTACATAGTGATAGGTTGGTATACATAAACTTTGATAACGTTATGTATACGATTAATATTCAAAAGTGTCATCGAAAGAGAAGTGAAACGAAAGTAAATGAAAAAAAGCACAATTAAACTTTGGAAGATTGTCATGTATATACAGCCCATTATGTACATTTGATTGTTTTTATACTACATATCATAATACAATTTGGAAGAACGTTTTACGGATTATGTTATTTCGTATCTTATTTTAATTAATTTAAGTCAATCAGCATTTGATGCTTTGCATAAATATCTCAAATATTACATCGATGTAAATGTCAACAAATAACTTGCAATATTATGCAAAAATACCAATCTTTTAGTATATAAAGTATTAATTACTAAAGTCAATATATGACAAGAATTTTGTTAACAATATAATTTATATATATAGGATTTTTGTAATGTTTTCGCAAAATATTGCAAATTTCTTTTTAATAAATATTTTCATTAGTATATTATAACTATTAATCAACAGTAACTGTTGCTGTTATGTATTAACCACACTTAAATTATAAAATAATAAATACAATCAATCAAGACACGCGTACAAAAATATAAATGCTAGCGTACTAAAACTAAGTACAATATCTAATTTATACAAAATTCATCTACGGATCACAATGCTCTATGATTACTAACAGCCTTTCAAAGACGGAATATTATTTTTTACATCGAAACGATCGGATACATGTACTAGAAAACTTACGGTTATGACAATTACTAAGCTCCTAACTATACTTAATGAATTATTTAAAAAAAATGACGTTAGTCAATATTAGGCCATTCAGATGACTCGTATAATAAACCCGTGTTTTCAATATATTTACATATTAAGCAGGCTGAGTTTGTTGTGAGTTGCATGCATGTATACACTACTTGTTTAAAGTAAAAATACATAATCAATTGTAAATAATACTATGCTGTGTAAATGAGATATATGCATAGATAAATATTAATGCTTTTTTTATTATATAGGTAGGCGGACGATCATTTGGGCCATCCGATGGTAAGTGGTCACCAACGCCCATAGACAGACATTGTAAGAAATGTTAACCATCGCTTTCATCGCCAATGCGCCACCAACCTTGGGAACTAAGATGTTATGTCCCCTCTGCCTGTAATTACACTGGCTCACTCACCTTTCAAACCGGAACACAACAATACAAAGTACTGCTGTTTGGCGGTAGAATATCTGATGAGTGGGTGGTACCTACCCAGACGAGCATGCACAAAGTTCTAACACCGAGAGGCAAAAGCGTGATGTATCTTTTTAAAATATTGTTTGTTAGATTGTGCCGGTGGCCGGCTAACATAAAACGTCTGTATATTTTTTTGGTAAATCGGAAACGGCAAAGATATGACCACAAGAAAATTTACAAAGTCGAAATCTTAACTTCATTACAAATAAATATTTTCAAGTACGTGTATCTGATCGCTATTATAAACTAACCGATAGTAATAACAAGATAATAATCTTACTCTGAATCCGCATCATATTCAACTATTTAAATTTTAATCAAATATAAATACTAACAAAACTGTTAAGACAACAAATTGTAATACTTTATATGAAGACAGTGATGTATAAAAATATTATATTTAATATCTAATGTTGCAGATTCAATATAACTGAGCAATTATAACAGCGCCAAATTTAAGCATGTAGTAACTACAAGTCTCGTTTGAATTTTATGAAATAAATATATTTTATCTGTATCGCATCTTAGGAATTACGCTCGGATAACAACAATGGAATAAAAAAGTAAAATTTTGTAAAAAAATTCTTAGCACTAATTTATACACATCGAAACAAATTAATACGTCAACAGTAAAAAATATTACAAACTCTGCTATCGTCTAATTTAGGAAAACCCTAGCGACACCAAATCTAAAGTGAAAACGTAGTTTTAAAATAGGAATTAGCTTAAGAAGAATAGGTTTTTTTTTTTTAATTAAGGTTAGACACACATTATCACCGTTTAGATTGTTTCACATTCTTCGATACGATATCTGCGTGCCGTATTAGTAACTCGTACTATGTTAATAAGCCTGTCGAGTTGTGTTTATTCAGAAATATTAAGAATAAAAACTATTTAAAGCGTAAAACCGATTCATAATTATCGAGCATCTTCTAACGAACTCCGATACCGTATCGGACAATGTGTAAACCATCTCAGCGGATTCGTATATTATCGTTACCTTTTAAAGGCTGTCATTCCTCTCATATACCAAATGAGGTAAGTCCAACTTGCAATAAAAAAAACTGTCAACATCAATATTAGAGTCGTTTAAGACTAATATTAAAATATCGCTTCGATGATATCGATTCGCGACTCGGAAGGAATGTACGAGTACAATCAGTTAAAAAATGCTATATAAATACTGCCACAGAGGAACATACGTTAACGTTAATATAAATTTATCATCAGTCCTACTAATAACGGCCGGCCGCGTAGGCGCAGTCTCGCGTCGTGTACATCGCAAAGGCTAGATATGTCGCGGTGACGTGTCGCGTGTGGGCCGGGTGTCAGACGACGTGCGAGAGGCGCGCGCGGGGCGGGCGGCGCGGCGCGGGGCGGGCGGGCGTTGGCGGCGGCGGGTCGGCGGGCGCCACGCAGCGCCGGCGACGCGCGCGGCCCCTGCGCGCCACAACACAGTCAGCCCGCGCAAGCCGAGCGTCGGCGCCCCGCCGGCGGCGGCGACGGGCCGCTCCGTATCGTCGGAACGTATGACTAGCGGTTTTTCGAGGAAAGAAAACACGAATACCGAGGAAGATACTATCGATAACTAGTGATTATTTTATCTAATATAAGATTGAACAAGCCATTATTGTCGAAACCGCGCAACGACCAACTAGTAGGCCATTATATCGGTATAGAGGGAATACGTAAACGAAACAGATTTTATGCTGAAAAACTAATCTACATTATTATTTAAGTACTAACTTATTTTTAAATCTATAGTCCGCCTTGCGGTATAATTGTAATGAGTGACGTGACGGAGAGGAACGTCATGCGGTTACGTCGCGGGCGGGGCGCCAGTGCGGGGAGGTGGGGGGCAACCAAACGGAACAACTCATAAAGATACTATACACCGATATGCGTGCACACTACACTCGTACGTGACATGACAAACTGTCTATGGATTTTCAACATATGTATGTACATTGTACACACATACATATATAAAAAATAAACATGATAATATTTATAAAATGCAACAAGTTTACGAATGGTCTTTCATCAGTTTATAAATAGTTAACTTGTAGGCCAGACTTAAATGCTTGTTTCCACTTAGTCATCAAACGGTATATTTAAATTTTAATATACATATTATGTAAAATTTTAAGTACGAAATTCTATCACTATACACCAACATACCACATAAATATGTGAAAGTCTTGAAATCTCCAACAATACTCCATTTAATGAAGGCAACCAATATGAAGGTTCTATATATCTTGAAATTTTCTATAAAAATTTACATTTTTTTTTATGTCCTGCGCACTTTAATGATATGTCGTCATTTACAGCATTTCAGTCAATTTTTGGCTGATATTTTTATTTACGTACATAAACTTGGACGCTTTACTTAGACAAATAAATATCAATCAATGGTTAATCGATGGTTAACTTTTACAATAAATACAGATATTATCACAATACTTGTAAAAATCAGGCTTTGCCTGTCTGTCGTTTCGCTCACCAAGCAATACATTTTTTTTATCTATCTTTTATATATAATTTCATTGAAAATCCATAGATCTTGTTTATGCAACAATGATTACAATATTTAACATAAATAAAATAAATACTATTTTATGTAATATACAACATGACTGGTTCGACGGCACTCGGCAGGCGTATACATTATAAGAATGACTTAAATTGATTTTACCTAAATATACAATAACATGCATCATATTGGCAACAAACACACTATTACACGTGTGCGTTTCGTCTTAATAGAATTACAATGTTGTACATTGTAATTCTATTAAGACGAAACAGTCACGTGGTAAGGCTCCAGGCACGTGCCGATAGGCAACGTTGCTGTTTTTGCTAACCTACAAAACAAAAATCTGTCATTTTAACTAGGTTTTTATTTCGCCTGTCCTAGGCCAGGGTTGAATTCTAACTCTACTTTCTTGATATCCTCCTGTAATGATGCGCTCGCTGAAGATAATACCACTCGTCTTATCTCTCTTACGATATTTATATATTTTTTGTGGTTTGTGTGTATATATACGTTTGAGTAAATGTAATCGCGACATTGAATACATTATCCGTCGAACCAGTCGTCGTGTATAATACTATATTTTATATAGTGAACTGAAAATATATATACTGCTTTTAAGTGCAAATATTATATATTACGTGTATAATATACTAAAATAATATACATAAACAATAAACTACTCGATAGCTGTTTTATTTTATTTATATATTTCTTTTATTTTAGTTAGTGACGTGCATAAATATAAAGTATATTTATGTATTATACAAATAAAAAGTAATTTACGTTTACGGTAACGCCCATAGACTACATAGAGTTAATGTTGCTTGCGACTATTGTAATATTTTGATTACAAAAAATGAATATGGAATGGTTACATAAACGCCTATTATTTACATAATTTACATAAATTTACATATATTATATAATTGTTAAATCACATCTAAGTTAGCACATTGAAATATGCAAAATATGGCAACACAACACAAACGGCAGTCTAACATGTTATATATAAATAATACTCTTTGCAATTGTATATAAATCACAGATAATATACTATACATATATAATATAAAGAAACAATAACTATTCACGATTGATAAATTTTTTTTAAATTATTTTAGTTGAAATTAATATAATTTTGTACAATAAGATTGACAAAATATCAAACAAATCAAATCAAACAAATCAAATCAAACGTTAATTCAATTAAGCAACAATTTAACAATTACAATAAAGCATTTTTTAACCTTCGTTTATTAAGTTTATCGTATTTTAGCAAAATATAATTGACTATAATTGTTGTTTCTTAGATATAATTATTGTTCTGAATGTTTATCGTCGCCGGTCAGTCACATAATTACCGTTATCTATCTGATTTAAAAATAATACTGTGTGCTATAATCTAATGAAAAATTGAGGTAGTAAAACTAATTTAACTTGGCTAATTTGGCATCGTCTTATAATTTTATCTCGTCTCCTAAAAAACAATGATAATAGACAATATAAATTTAGTAGAAATTGAACTAATGTCGCAAAAAAAAAAAACATTTATAATTATATTTTGACTAAAACTAATGAATATTAATTAGGGATTGTCATTAATTTACTCTACATCAGATTGAAGTAGCAGTTAATCAAAGATCTATTTAAACAAGATAAAATCAACTGCATTGGGTAGAGATCTTACACATAATGTATACAGCATTAAAATAATGTGATACGTTTTTTAAATAACTCATAATTAATACAAAACTAAAATCTCTGATCGTATATTACGTGACCGTCCGGCGGTGTGATGGCGAGTGGAGTGATAGGTGATGGTACTCACGAGTGTCGCGGGTGCGCGAGCAGCGCGGCGGGGTCTCGCTTCTTGATCTCGCTTTCCCTCACCGCCTCCGTCATCGTTTTGAACGCCGAATTATGCACGCTGAAACGAATTTAAAATCTTATTACTATAGTGTAAGATCAATTTTGGGTTGACAAGATATTTTTAAATATTTCGGTTCGAAATGAAACAATCCTTCATATATTCACATCTCGCTCACACTTTTTGGCTATCATACTCTCACTCGCCGGTGAAGTATAGATAGCGACAGGGCAAAATAAAGAAGAAAAAACGCCTCATATTGAAGAATGGATCATATTTTATACGATATTTTGCGTTGGACTCAACGTGAGTTTGATTAATTAATTAAATATGTAATATACTATAAAAGGAAAGGAAGATCAGCAGTGGGATTATATGGACTATTGCTGGGTTAAAGTGCTTCAGAGTATAATTGGTTTGAAATAAAAATATTCTATTTAAATAAATCTTCGAACTATGAATTAAAATACTACACAATAATAGACGCGTTATCGCGTTTACATCACACCACTAAGATGTTTTTTTCTATTTATAAATATTACCGGTCAAAGCTACACATTAATGTAAGCAATATGTATGTCGATAATTCTTAAATTGTAATGATAAATAGACGGTAATTCGACCATTATTATATTTGTACACTTCAAATGCTAAATTACCTATAATTATTTGACTATTAACTACAAAATTAAAATAGTACCGAATAAACGTATATTAATATTTGGTTTAATTAGTTACTAAATAATTTTACTATGTATATAAAAGTCACTTGTATTTAAATAACTTCCGATTTAGAGTTGGAGAGGGGATACAAGCTGCGGATACGGAGAGGTTCGTCCTCTGGGCACATCTGTCTTCCGAAGCCGAGAGTTCGAGCCACGCTATAATTATTGTTAAGTCACGTGACGTATTATTTTATATAATTTATTTGACTCAAGGATTCAAAATTACAAATATTTGTATGGGAATTTTGTTGGATGGTGAGTGAGCAGGTGGTGGTTTCAGCGGAGCACTCACACAGTGATGACCAGATCGGGCAGCAGCGTGGCGACGGGCACCAGCAGCAAGCCGAACCAGAAGACGAGCGAGCTGAACACCATGCGGTCCATACCGCGCATCACCGCGCCGATCACCACCACCGGGTACAGGTTGCTGTCGGAGAAGGGGACACATAATATATTACACAACACGTTCATTCATGTTCTTAAACCGCCTCGCCTTATATATATTCATTTAGGATTACCAACATTACATATAGTAATCATTAGAAATTTATTTATTTATTTTGAACAATTAATAAATATCATAAACAATTTATACGATCGTAACTACTATAGTATTGAACTGTGTCTTAGTTACTAAAAAATATATAAAAGTTTAAAGGTAAAATTTGCCGTACTTATATAGTACAACACGCAAAAGAGACAGACAAATATAATATTACATTTTAAATGAACGAGAAAGTAAAAAATGTGAATGAACAACTTTGTTCTTGACTCTTGATTACATGACAATATACAGTTACAGCTATTATGGAAAAAAGGAAAGACCTACCACTCAGTATCGTATATATATATATATATATATATTTACAGTAAGTGCCTTAAGAGAACCCTTTAAAGACAAATATCAGTAAGTGCAGCTTTGTGCACGCACCTGTATACTAGTATGAAGAGGAACCAGAGAGCCAGCGAGCCCCAGATGGAGACGTGCGTGACCCACGTCCACGAATGCGTCGCCAGCCCCGCCTTCAGGCACACCGTCGCCACTACGAACTGCAATCGAATACGTATAATAAGAATTTTACATTAATTTAAGCTGTTAGCTATTTTAGGAAGGAAGATCTTGATTTGAATGGTCCCCATCACCTAAAACTCTATCACCATAAAATGACAATGCAAAAAGTATATACTTTACTAATTACACTCAAATATAATATTTAAGATGTTATGTTAATTTACTGTAATTATACCGGCTGACTGAACTTATACATAATATATCAAAACACGGCAATACAAAGTATTGATATTATTCAGTAGAAAAACTGACCAATGGTGGTGCACCCTCAGATCAGCCTGCGGACCGACTTAACATTATCAATAAAAATGAGTCGATATTGGTACTTACGGTGTAGACGAAGTTGCCCAGCACGAGATAACCGCCGTCCTTGCCGCTGGACCACAGCACGTGGTGACTGGTGAGCAGTACCGGCAACCAGAACAGCAGTATGGAGTGCAGCAGCGCGTTCACCGCCCACACCCAGAACACGCGAACGTTGAACAGCAGGCCCTGCTGCGATGGGATGTACAGCACCGGGTGCTGTCGTAGGGGAAGGAAAGCATTAGTCAATCGTTTAACGTATAGAACGAGTACCTTTATTTATAAGGAACCACTTATATTGCACATATTTCACATATTTCACATCTCTGACTCTTTCTAGTAAGTAATATAAATTAAATGATAAATAGTGGGCGAAAATTATGAAACTACTCACCCTAAGCATGATTTCGGGCGAGCAGATCTTGTCGAACAGTCCTATGGCGAAGGGAGGTAGCGCCGTGAATATCACGTTGTAGAACCCGATTGTCCACCTCTCGAACAGAATCTGACCAGACCTTTAGGAAATGCCTTCCAGTTACCATTTTAGGATTAGAGTGATTTATATTGGCAATATGATCATTTATTATATCATTGAGTATGAGGCAATGGTATCAAGTATTTACTAACTACATTCGAACGAAAAAAGTGACAAGAAAGCAAAATAGCCACAAAATGCCGCGCATCGAGAACTTTTCTTGACTTTAATTCTGAAAATTCTGTGGAGTGTTGTGGATTTAGGTTAAAAGTCGTTTCTTTTATTCTTTTTTGAACCTCTGCCAACGTGAATGCAAAATTTCAGTTGAGTTGTTAAGGCGGAAAATCGTTACCAATAAACAAAAATTTACTCCAAATTAATAATAAATAAAAAACGTCCAAAACTAACCAAGCTGAATAGATAGCGAACCACAGCTCGATGACGTAGAGACAAATATTCTTGTAAAACGAGTACAGAATGAGTTTGCTGATACGCGAGTAGTTCCACGCTCCGTGTACCAACAGCAGCCGCACCAGGAACCGGAACTGAAGATTTACATTTTAAAAATACATATTATACGAAATAAATGACAACCTATTGCAATCTCTTTTTATATAGAATAAGGATTTTTTTTAGTATAGGTAGGCGGACTAGCATGCGGGTCACCTGATGGTATGTGGTCACCAACGCCCATAGAAATTGGCATTGTAAGAGATGTTAACCAACGCTGACATCGCCAATGCGCCACCAACCTTGGGTACTAAGTTGTTATGTTCCTTGTGCCTGTAGCCCTACCACCCTACCACCAGTAGGATTAGCTGTCAATCGTCTCTCGCCGCGCACGTACCTGCGCGACGCTGTAGTCGGAGGCGCAGACGGCCTGCAGCCCCTCGACGCCGGAGATGCCGACGCCGACGGAGGCGCGCTGGATCATGGCCACGTCGTTGGCGCCGTCGCCGATCGCCAGCGTCACGGCGCCCGTCGCCCGCGACACCATCTCTACGACCTGGGTAGGAAAACGATGTCATTTAAAACTACTCCGAATTTTACTACATTTTCCCATATACACATATTATATATTTTAGTACGTCACCTCTGCTTTTTGTATGGGCGACACCCTGCAGCACACGACCACTTTACAGGACACGCAGAGGTCGATGAAGTCTTTCTTCAAGTCGCAGCCCATCGCGTACTTGAGCGTCTGGCCGTCGATGACGAGCGCCACCTCGTTTTCCTTCCGTAGGTTTTCGCCGAAGTCGGTCAGGTGACGCGACAGACTCTCTCGCGTCGCCTGGAGCGAAATAATTTTTTTGGAAACTAATAACTACTAACATGCAATAATTCTAATTATAAATTATTTATTATAACAACTCAGTTTGATAAAATTAACTGTCAATTTGGAAAGGAAGTAAAGAAGCATAACGTAAAAATTACAATCAACCTGCTTCAGTTTTGCGTCTAAGCAGATGTCACATGTATAAAACACAGTAAAAAATCTGTTAATATTTCATTTCACATTCAATGTTCAATTAATCAAAAAGCGGAGCCTACGTCGAGGCTCTCCTCGTTGAGCAGCAGCAGCGGCATGGCGGCGTGCAGCAGGCGCGCCGAGTGCGCAACGTTGATGGCCGTCTCCTGCTTGTCGCCCGTCAGCACCCACACGTGGATGTTGGCCTTCAGCAGCGCCGCGATCGACTCCGGGACGCCGTCCTGCGGACCGGCCGTGGTTGCAATTGACGCCACCATATTGAATCGAATTCATTTGTATAAATAGTCTCAAACATAATAATGTAAATTTTACTACGTTATAACATTCGATCGCTTCCCAAATATAAATAGATTCAAATTAGTCGAGCGCGTCACCTGCAGTTTGTCCTCGATAGCGGTGGCGCCGAGCAGCCGGAGGTTGTTCTCGATGAGCAGCGCAGCCTCCTCGATTTTTTGCTCTCTGTCGTGTATCGCTATGCTCGCCTTGTGATACATATTCGACCAGTCCTAAGTGAAATTCGAATTAAGCATACGGTCCAACAAAATGAAATCAATAACAATACCCCCGCGGGGTCGTCTCGCTCACCTCGTAGACGCGCTCGGGCACGTCGGCCACGGCGTAGACGAGCGTGCGCAGCCCCTCGGCCGCGAAGTGCTCGAGGTGCGCCAGCGTGGCCTGCGCGTAGGGCGCGGCACGCGGGCCGCCCGCCAGGCGCGGGTAGATGACGGAGTCGGCGCCCTTGCAGTACAGCTTGATCTCGCCCGTCGGCGTGCGCACGAGCACCGACATGCGCTTACGCGCCGACGTGAAGGCGAGCACGTGCAGCACGGCGAACGTGAGCGAGCGGCCGCGCGCGCGCACCGTGACGGCGGCCGGCGTGCGCGTCTCGAACGTCCAGCCCCACGCCGCCGCGCCGCTCACCAGCGCGCGCTCGTCTGCGGGCCGAGCGCTCGGTCACTGACGGCGTCGCACCGACGCGCGCTCGCGGGCCGAGGGGACACTCACCGGGGGACGCCGCGTGGTAGTTGATCACGCCGTCGATGGGCTCGGGTATGACGGTGTGACAGACGGCCAGCATGGTGAGGAACTCGGCGATGACGGGCGCGCTGGGATGGCCGCTGTCGAGGTTCTGGTACAGCAGCGTGTCCTCGAGGCGCTCGTTCGGACTCGGTTTGTTGTAGATCACCTGTCAGTTATTATATTGATATTTGGAGAGAGAACATTCTAGCTCCTCTCGCGAGGCAATTTAAGTCCTCGGAACACATCATTGGAACATTGATAAAGAGGCCCGACGGCGCTACCTCGGCGATGGAGCACTTGCGGAACTCCATGACGTTGCAGGTGAGCGTGCCGGTCTTGTCGCTGAATACGTAGCGAACCATGCCCAGCTCCTCGTTTAGGTTGGAGGTGCGCGCCAGAGCCGGCGTGTCCGTCTGTTCGTGGTACATCTCACCATCCATCGCTATGAATTTTGCCTGTACGCATCGACACACAATAAACATATTGAATATAAAAGAATACGGCATTTTGAAGTAAATTATGCATGACAACAATAGTTTTTTTACAGAAAATTATTTATCTAACCTAAGGTTTACCAAAGAAGTGCAAAGGCACTTTTAAAGGGCAAAGGCCCTTTTAAAGGTTCATCACCGAGGACAGTGATAGATCGAACTATATAATAGCTACACAAATAAAAGTTAATTTAAATTATAGAACTCACTTGAAAAAATCTCACTATTTCAGCAGTAACTTGTAAGGATATAGGTATAAGATTGTTGTATAATATCAAAAAGGTTAAAAAGTTGAATCCGAAATGTGCATTCTGTGCCTCTGTAACAAAGAAAAAAAAATTAAATATCCCTACAATGAAATAAGAATAAGATAATAATAGGCAATATAGGTGTAATGTACTAAGTGCGTACCGTCGAGGCCGGTGTACCAGTCGGTGTTCATGCGCATGCGCAGCCACAGCTCATTACAGCCGGCGCTCAGCAACGACAGCACCAGCAGGATCATGAACAGCATCAATATGTGCGTGTTCGTCTGACGGTCGATCGACGACCGCTTCAGCGGAGCTGCAGAACGTATCAAAAATATATAATATGATTGAAATTAAGCTCGAAATTAAAAATCAGAATGGTATAACAAAGCATCGTGTTATTGGAAACTATTAGAATTATTTAAGTATAAAATAACATATTATTTAAATATAGCTTTTCACGATGCAATAACTATTATTTAAATCGTGGTCGTAGTACATAGTCGATGAAGATAGCTACCATCGTTGTTGTTTATTAAATGGTATTTTATCATAATGTATCCGTACCCTTGGTGGAGTTCTTCATGAGCTTGGTCTCGTGTCCCGTGTACACGACGAGCGCGTGCACCCAGGCCGTGTTGCGCAGCATGGCGCCGCGCAGCAACATCTGCTCCAGGTTCAGCGGCAACGTCCTGCACACACATTCGTCATTACTCATTGCACGAATGTGATTCACATTTCGTTGTCATTGTAACGGATCATATAATATGTAAGGGAAAAAAAAACTATTTAATATTTACGGATGTTATTGAGAAGCAAATTATTTAAAAAAAAAAAAAAATCATAAAAGACATTTTTTTAAACTATCTATTCTATTTACATGTAACAAAAACATGAATGGAAAACTGTAAATTGTTTACAGTTTTCCAAACACACATACAGTTAACATATTTAGTTAAGATATAATTTGTTTCGCGTATCGAATGCATTGTATATATTGAGGTATTGGGTCGTGTGCAAAACAAAAAATCACTCTTACTTAGCATTAGCCTCCTTAAGCATCCCATTAAACTCATAAAGGTGTCTGTTGGGCGGCTCACACTGCACCGTCGCTCTGAAGTCAGCGAGTGCAAAGACCGTGTCCAAGCATGAGGTATCTGGACTAGCTTGACGTATCTTGAGATTAGTTTCGCCGTCCAAGTTTGATGTTTCGATGAAAGAGATGCCTTGGGGTTCGCTGAAAGAATAGAAAGACATTGTTAATGTCTGAATTTTGTGACTAATTTTACAACATTATTCTAACTAAGATGGCATATTTAGTGCTTAGATGGTGTAGTTGACTGGAACTGAACTAGACTATAACAACAGTCATTGGGATTTCCTGACTAGAAAGTAATCAATGTGTAACATTTCACATTTCCCACATGTCCCAAAGCCCAGCTGTTTATGAGAACAAATTTATGGGCTGCAACGTAGATAACGGACAATTTAAGGACGTAACATTTCCTGCTCAGGCTACTCCTAGAGATTGGCCACAGTGCCAAAAATTAGCGCAAGGGCGACATTGTTTATTTTAATTACAATTTATATAGTCGGTATAAGAGAATATGAAATGTTTAATAAAAAAAAATTCATACATTTTATAATAATTTAACTGGAATAGTATGTAACTGAATAACGAACTAATTATTATAATTCCAAGTAGAACAAAACATCAATATTTGGAGCTTACCTAGAGGCCAATAACACAAGATCGGCCGGAAAAAATTGGTTGTTGAGAACTTTACATATGTCGCCGACTTGTAGTTTTTCCCATCTGATGCTTTGCCATCTTCCATCTTTAAGCACTTCCACTTTCCGTCGGTTTGTCTCGTCATCTGCTCGATGGCGTTTCTACGACGAATGAAAACACCATAGAAGCTAATAAAACATACAGATACACAGAAGATTCGCGTTCGTGTTAGCTTATTTTAGATACATAAGATAAGGCTGTTTGACTTTTTATGATTAAGCGTTGTATAAGCGTGTATATTATCGAATAGCTTGCTGAAATCAAGCCAATCTATTTGAATTCGGAAAAGTCGATGAAGGAGAGCAATCATCATCAAGAGACCTATATGAATTAGGCATAAGCAAAAATAGCTGAAAAAAAATAACAAGATATATAAGTATACCATAGTTACTAGCTTTGAGACGTTTTATTACTATTTTCTAATTGCAATATCAACTTATGACTTACAAAATCCTCGACGACCTCCTTAATGGCGCTAACAGTAAGTATAAGGATGAGCGGCGTGAGTGTGGTCCAGCGGCCGGTGGGCGAAACGTCTGGGATCTGCTGCAAGAGCGCGATCAGCAGGAAGAAGCAGTTGGAGTAGCGGCGGAATTGTTCGAACAGGAACAGGGGGACGAACGACGGCACGCTGGGGAGGAATCGCAATACTATGTGATGTCATCAAGTCACGAGGCGGATCCTATATTACTCAGTTTTATTGACCCGTAGTAGAATAAAATCAGTGCAAGAGTTGTAGATTTCACCTATGTTGAATGGAATATGGCCAAAGTGGTCAGTAGAAAATACTCATGTTTGTATCATAGTAGCAATTATTTGAATATCGATACAAAATAATTTCATGGTATTTCAAGGATTGACCAATCTAAACGCTGCTTATAATAACAATATACACTGTAGACGGCTGGGTCTTCGACGTTCAATGTTTGGAAAACAATGTCATTAATTTACGGCAAATATAATATATAATCTATATTAATAATAAATCTGTCTGTTAGTGTGTTATGTCGATGATATTTAGTATGAAGCAAGCTTAAACTCCAGAGCTAGACATATGATAATATATTTTTAATGCACCCATAATACGGTAAAATAAAGTTTTTAGGTTTGTATGCAAACTCTAAAATTTTGAAAGTGATATTGTACAAATCGCAATATGAGTTCCAGGCGCGTGAAGCCACGGGTTCAGCCAGTGACTAATAAAACAAAATTAAACGTTTCATAGAACTTATACTCATGTTTCATGATATTCATGATAACTGCCTCACAATATTTTAATAACTTTTTACTACAAATCGTTATCATTGACCTCGGTTATTTTGGTTCAAAGGCTCAGCGACACGGTAATGTCAACTGTTCGGCCAACACTTTCGAAACATATGGATCATGTAAACAAACGCATGTAGGCCGCCTTCCCTCAGGCGAGAATTCCCGTATATTAGGCGTGTGACATCATATCATGACGCCGGGCAGCTTGCCAAGCGGCTGCAAATATCTGTCGTGCGTAAACATTGCGATAACGTTACATTCGCTGTAAAAATTAGAATCTTAAAACGCAAAGTTAAAATACTTTTATTTTTCATTATATTTGGCACAGTGTTTACGTGGACCAACTTTGTATGCGCTAAAAAAATACGTGAATTTCATTATATTACTTCTTTTTAAAAAAGACCAGTTTCCAGCAATATCATTATTAAGATATGAACATTTCTCTTTAATTTTGATTTCTTATGTGAGTTTAGATATTCACATCAGGTGACATAGGATAAGTATGTTTGCGAAGACAATTGTAATCACGTTGTTATTCATATATCAGACATCGGGTGCTACAAGTGGATGCAGTGGATTGTAACAAAACGCACAAGGTCCATTGTTTTCGAAATCAGAATTGTTATCGTTGTAGTAAGGAAACACGAGTATATTACAATTTATTCAACTACAAATAATCAAATTTGTTTTTTTTTTTATATAAAATAAAAAAGCCGAGATGGCTCAGTGGTAAGAAGGCGTGAATCGTAAGCGATGATCGTGGGTTTAAACCCTGGCAAGCACCACTGAATTTCATGTGCTTAATTTGTGACTATATTTCATCTCGTGCTTGACGATGAAAACATCGTGAGGAAACCTGCATGTGTCAAATTTCACTGAAACTCTATCACACGAGTATTTCCCCAACCTGCATTGGAGCAGCGTGGTGGAATAAGCACCAAAACCTTCTCCTCAAAAAAGAGGAGAAGAGGCCTTAGCCTAGCGGTGGGACATTCACAGGCTGTTACTGTACTGCACTGTACAATTACAAAGATTTACTTCATTATTTTACTGGAATTTACTTATATGTATATCAATAAGTTTTTGAAGCTTATTCCGTCACTATGCTCTAATGCGGTCTGGTGGATACACTTGTAGCAGATTCACATCCGACACATGGTGAATTCCTCTCGATGTTTCCCTACAGCGCTAAGTACGAGCGAAATCATAAAAGCGAAATGAAAATTCAATGGTGCTTGCCGTGGTTTGTAACCAGCAATCTTCGGATAAGTGATCACTATGCCATATCATCTTTTTTCCAAGTACATATAATAGCAATATATTATATGTTTTGGACATATATTATAAAACATTTTACGAACATAGACACACACACACAATATAAAATAACAAAATGCAATTGAGATTTCAATATTGAATATATTATGTAGCATGTACTGAAGTAATTTTGGATGCCGTTGAGTTTTAATTATTTAATATAATAGGTATGGCATTCATTTGTATTCCAGGCAGCCCGTCGACCGTCGAATATTATATAGTCAAGCACTATCGGGGCCAGACGAAGTGATGTCATGTGGGGCGGGCTCGAATAGGAAGTTAGTTTGTCACGCTTGATTAAATATTAGTTCGTTAACAAAATCAACATAAAGTTTATTCAAGAAGCACTCTTTAATTAGGTAAACCTATACCAATTCAATTATGTATCTTAGAAATAATAGCACTGGGTGTCAATTCTACTAATTTATAACGGTTACGATACATTCCCGATTATATACTTCATAAAAATAAACCTCAGTGGTATCGTACCTGGAGCCGAATTCTATTAATTTAAGACACTCCATACGTGTTCCCGCGAGAGTGGGATGTACTGCCACTGTCAAAATCGTATCTGTGTTATAGTACAAAAAAAATATGTTCCCGACTATATTCCGATTCAACTTCAGCAGAACCGCAACTGGTTCCTTGGTTTAGTAGAATAGGAAAACGGCTAAACGGCAAAGATTACATTTCAATAATAATAAAATGATAAAGTGACTATTTGTTAGGCAAACAGGCCCTCTGGAGTGCACAAGATACGGAAAAACATTCTAGTCAAATTTAGTAATAATAATAATGTCCTGACCGATTTCGGTCACGGCGGCCAATCGCAAGAGAGATTGGCCAACTGCGCAGGAGATATTATAGTGCACAAGTGTGTGCGCAAACACAAGTGCACTCTCTTTTCCTTAGCTCTCCTAATCCGATGGGACGGCGATTCGACACGGCCGGAAAGAGTTCAGGCGCAGGACCAATGGCTTAACGTGCTTTCCGAAGCACGGGAGTGTACACACTTCCAACTTCCAGACTCCGGGCTGCTACTGAGAATTTTCTGACAGAAAAACCCAAAAACTTTTTATTGGCCTGTCCTGGGATTGAACCCAGGACCACCGGGTCTGCGTCTTTATATCTAGCCACTGGACCAACGAGACAGTCAGTCAAATTTAAATCGGAACAGAAAATCATTGACGTTTCCCGAGGTTCTCATTATCATCAATATATACCATTTAACGCAACTCGAAGCTGTGCACGCTCCTTCTAAATACACTTACGATAAAAGAAACTAGTTATTACTGAATTGCAATACCTCGTTAAATTTATTTTGGAAGTGATTATATCCGATACGACTAGTGTACCGCCTATTTTATGTTGTTGATATTCTGACAGAAACCTTCCCGCTTTAAAACAACTCATACTAATAAATGGCTTAGAAACGCATACGACGCAAAAAAAGTTAATGTAATAATTAAGTTTTATTAGCAATAACTTTTGAACTTTATGAGAATTTTTGTATATTAAAATGGAATAAACAAAGAAATATTAAAATACAGATGAACCAATCAATTTCTTAATTGCAAGTAAGTTTCTTTTTCTGATATTCTTTCATGGGCAGTAATTGCATCTTATTGTTGATGGTAGTAATTTTGCTAAATCGATCAAAGTAGCGAAGCTTTTTGTAAGGAAAAAAACACTCGATTCTCGAGACCTTATTGTAATGTGATGAAAACCGATTTACGATTATACACTACTTTGATAAGCATATTGTTGAAACATCAAAATTTATAACACATATCAATTTCAATCACTACACTATGCAGACAAATATAATCACAAATTGTTAAACAGGATTGCTGCAGCCAATGGTTAGGTTTCGTCCGCTTAATTAACTAACCAATTCCAAATTTACAACTCATGCTGTATTTTAAAATAACCATGCATGCATTAACGAAATTACTACTGAGCATAAATTAATACTTACTAATGAATTCTCACAAAGGCTTTTAATCTGTTTTTGTTAAACAATATTGATAATGAATGTTTGCTGAAAGGCTATTGAAATAACATTATTGTTTAAGCTCAATATAATCCTTGTTATTTCGATATTCAAGTAATGGATTCGCGCGTACCAATTCGAGTATGTAATAAGTTAAAACGAAAACTGATGTTTTTATTTCCTGATCAATCTTAAAAAGTTTTATGAAAAACTTTCACGTGTAATTACTACTGTGAAATTTTGACAGAAAACCAAATAACTGGGGGCCAGTTCTACTAACAATTTGTCACTTTATCGCAATCGAATCGAAGCGGGATCGTTGCCGTTTATCCGTTTTTCTATTCTTTAATTTAATTACAGACTATTGGCATAAAAGTTAACAATTACGTTTGCTTTCGACATAACGGTATATATCCGATAATATGTTATATAATATACTAATATAATAATATGTTATATTATCGGATCGTTTCCGATTCGAATATATGTATATATATATAGATTAGTCAAAGTTGGATCGGAATCGAATCGGGAACGTATCGTAATCGTTATACATTAATTGAATTCGTTATACATTAATCGAAACCCTGGGTTTTAAATACAGAACCTTGGGATCTGCTGCGTTATACTACCACACTTAAAAGAAAATGTACCATATAAACATCTATTGACAGCATAATTAGCCAATAGACTGTAATTTTTCACACTTTTCATTGTAGTAAATATATAATTGTGACGAAAACTTTCCACGGATGACAAAATAATACTCATTCACCAAAAAATAACGATGACTATTAAAAAACTAAATAAAAAGCCATATTGTGATGTGTAAATTAAATTTAGCCGACACAAGGTCTTATAAACACTGCAGTCATTTTTGTTAGCTTAATTTTAAATAAATTGAAAAACATTTCAAATTTAACCTTTACTCTATTACGAAACCATATTCATTATACCATGTACATAAAGTAATATTAAAATCTTAAATACCGATAATAGAATCAAGGCTACATGATGGTATTAATAGTGCTTGAGGGAAATCTTATAAGTAAAGGGTGCTAAGCTAATCGAATTAAACGTAGTTAATAAATAAACTCAGAATTAGAAGTGAAGAAACGTCTTTGAATATTTTTATAAAATACCCACGAAAATAACAACGCAATTAAAATCATTAACAATGTTATCGTGTTTCCTAATGTGGTATTGATTTCTCATTAAAAATAGTTACAATAGATATCATGAAAGTAATTAAAACTATCCGTATATAAAAGAGTGATGACAAATTACAGTAAAAGTAATTGAAAAATATAACAAAAATAACTTTTAAAAAGAGTTATGGATTAATTTCCTGATATAAAATGCTATTCCAACCACAAGAGGTGTAAACACAAATAAGCAACATTGAATTGACGCGATATCATTGGTCGAGATCTCGACAAATCGATAAGTTATTATGGATTTGCGAAAAAAAAAAACGTTTTGAATGTGGGCAAAATTATTATCGAAACTTTGGAGGTAAAATTAAAATATTTATACGTCGTAAAGTGAAATAATATTGTACATAAATAATGATACATTCATCAAGAGCTATTTGTGTTGCATATTATAGCAAAAGCTATTAGAAAAAACGATCCCAGTAATTGTAGAGATATATTTACTTTAATAAATTAGGTGGTACATACTTACATCAACATAATAAGATACAAACACATCATGCACAAATACAAAAGTAACTTTAACTCAGTAGCAGTATAGAATAACATAGAAATCTATACTAATGTATAAAGCTGAAGAGTGTGTTTGTTTGATCCGGCCAATCTCAGGAACTACTTGTTCGAATTTAAAAATTATTTTTGTGTTGTATAGTCCATTTGTCGAGGAAGGTTCTAGGCTGATTTTTATTCATTATATTTTATAAATTATACGTGGGTGAAACCTCGGGCACAGCTAGTATTGTATAATTCGCATTTTGGTTGCGATTATAAGGTGGCACGAATTTGAGGTGAAAATGTGTTGTATTTGGTAGAGCCTCGGTCCCTGATCATAGAAATAATACTCACATTAAAAGGTTTTTGAGAAAATGAAGAAAAACTTTTATAAACTCAAAATGGGTTAAATACGCAAAATACAATAATATATCACTGTAAAAGCAACTTATCTCGTGTAATTTGGTCCCCGATCAAAACAATATTCACTCACAGTAAACGGAAACGCACTATTTTTGAGAAAATTAAGAAAAACATTTATAACCTCGAAATGTCATTTACTGTAAACAACAACATAGATAAAAAATAACATAGATAATTTTGTAAACGTGCGATAAGCCTCTATGGTTTATATATGTTTATTATTATTAATAATAAATTATCTTTATGAGTAAATAATGAATGTCATTTTATTTAATAAAAAAAATGAGGTAGGTCATGTATGTTAGGTTACTTTTAAAGCACATCGCACGAGCCGAGCGAGCGAAGCGAGCGTGCCACGGCAGAGGCCGGCGAGTGCCAGAACCGAATCGGCCCATTAATCTATGCCCATGATTGTCAATTGATAAGTAAAAATTGATAAGTTTTAATGACAAGGTGTGAAATGTGAATGCAAACAATGCTCGTAGTGATTTAGTGATTATTTGTTATTAAACACTGATCTTGAGATTTTTCTTAAATGAACAAAATATATAATTATTTGTATGTTGAATTCATGCAGTTCCGGAGCCGTTACAATTGACATTTTGGCGATAAATGTAATTTTGAGGTTAGAATTACGAGATTTGTTTTTTAAATTTTTCTCATGATTGATGCATTACCTTGTAATGGGAGTGGTGTCGGGGAGTAGAGGAATAACCCCCTTTCCCCTCCCCCAATTTCTGCGACTGGTTTTAAAAGTTTTACCCGCATTTTTGTCAAAGAATAAAAGAAAAACAATTGAAGGTGTGGATAAAGATTATTTAATTTTATTTAAGCTAAAATATTGCAGTGTTAAAGGTAAAGCTCGTGACCTAATTGCTACATGCATTACTTAATTAAGTCGAAGGATTGAACAAGTTCATTAATGGAATTAAATCTTCTGGATCTGTACGAAACCAAACCATTGTTTACCTTAATATCCTTAAGGTAAACAAAGGTTTGGTTTAAGGTATTTTTTCCTGTTTTCATTTGAAGCAAGCTACAGATATTGAAACTGTTATCATTCTACAAAGAATTGTCCGGTCTATTTATAATCACGGAGCTCGAGGCTCCCCTCGGGATGTTTTAACGCAGCTGACGTAATAGCAGTTGCATCGCAATAAATAAAAAAAAAGATCTTTTGATGAAACGGATAACCGGCCATCATCCGATATCTAATGCGACTTAAAAAATAAGGAATTTTATTAAGTTAGATAAAAATAAATCAGACTAATTTCGATGTACCACCTAATTTACTGTATTTAGTTATGCGAACGAAATAAATAAATATTATTTTTTATAATATTAGTCGATTTCGCCGAAAAATCGTTTCTTATGAGAAATACCTTGGCGGGCGGTGAGTAAATCTACATTCAATATCAAAATAGTAATTAATGATTTCTTGAGAAATAAAAAATACCGCGATTGATGTTCATCTATTAAATACTACCGGTACTAAGCCGGGGTGGGTCCAGAGTTTAATTTAAGCTATGACATTTTATTATAAGCATAATTTAGCATTCAGTTTATACCTATTAGGATTTCGATAATTAATAAAAAGCGCAATAACCATGCGCAATGCATTAAGATAACACATCGTGCAATATTTACCTATACTTTGCAGTTGATATCCTGTTGTTGACAAACTTCTGTGGCTGAGGGCGGTTGACGAAGATGACTCGGTTCTGTTGCTCATCTGCCGCGCCATCGGTGATGCCCGACGTCGTTGCCTCATCCTCATCTAGGGGAAAAAGTATCTTACAATAAAATATAAGGATATAAAGACATAATTGATTGTCTCGTCAAAATTAACATTTCAATGTACAATAATTCGCTATATATAATAAATATGTACATATAGCTGGTATAGGTCGTAAATTTACTATTACAAATGAAATATTAAAGAAACCTACCTATCCTACTTCTGCTACAACAGTGAGTGTTAATATAAAAATATTTTAGACAAAAATTGTAGATCATGGAACTATCTACAAAAATTGTTCATATACTTTTTCACACACGCCATTCTTGAGATACGTTTAAAAAAAGAACCTAGCACTTAACCTTAAAAATAAATACCTACTATTCACCCAGTTTTTCGACAGTGTTTGTAAGTCTTAGAAGACAGATTCAACAAAAATCCTGCTTTTTGGCAGAACAGAAATTGCCTTCTTTGTTCGTGTTTTAGTTTAAATGATCTATGAAATTATATATTTGGTGGAACCAGCCTTTCATCACATATGTTATCGCCAAGTTACAATACTGTTGTGTTCCTGTGAAGGGTGAGTGAATCAGTGTAATTTCAAGCCCAAGGGACATAGCATCTTAGTTCCCAAGGTTGATGGCGCATTGGCTACGTAAGGAATTGTTTATGAAATGTATATCTTACGGTATCAATGTCAATGGTGACCAATTACCATCAAGTAGTCCATTTGCCAATCCGTCTATTTGTATTAAAAAAAAAACATTGTAAAAACAAAACAAGGAACACGTATATATAAAATAAACTGTAAATAATATATAATGATAAACAATTTTTTTTTATATGGAATAAATTACAAAAGTTCTTTAATTACTCGAATAAAGACTAATTACAGTCACTTCCGTTACGCTCTGGTTCCTTTTATAAATTAATGAGAGATCTTTCCTAAATTCTTATAATGTATTATTTATTACAGAGTATATTATGATAAATCTGCCTCGTTGGTCTAGTGGCTAGATATAAGGCCGCAGACCCGGTGGTCCTGGGTTCAATTCCCAGGTCGGGCCAATAAATAGTTATTGGGTTTTTCTGTCAGAAAATTCTCAGTAGCAGCCCGGAGTCTGGAAGTTAGAAGTGTGTACACTCCCGTGCCTCGGAAAGCACGTTAAGCCGTTGGTCCTGCGCCTGAACTCTTACCGGTCGTGTCGGATTGCCGTCCCATCGGATTATGAGAGCTAAGGAAAAGAGAGACCTTATGATTATAATTAATCTCGTGCTTGACGGTGAAGGAAAACATCGTGAGGAAACCCGCATGTGTTAAATTTCACTGAAATTCTGTGACACGTGTATTCCACCAACCCGCATTGGAGCACGCACACACTTGTGCACCATAATATCTCCTGCGCAGTTGGCAAATCTCTCTTGAGATTGGCCGCCGTGACCAAAATCGGTCTGGAGGACCTTATAATGATAAACTATGATAAATAGTTAACATTTCAAATAAATGTATACATTTAATTTGATAGGATTCTAAAATATTATTTCAACAAGAATCGTATCAATTTAATAATATAAAATTCAAAACGAAGAGAACTAAAATACATTGATCAAATTGGCTTGCTCTTATCACATTTATTTGGCGTCAGTTTAGTGTCTGCCTGAGAAAACGCTGTTAGCACGAAGTTGTAACCGAAAATATAATAACATGGCTGTAACTTGTAATGAAAAACAAAATAGACAAGTATTTTTTTCTGTATAAACTCTTTACCCGCTATTGAGCTTTTCTTTAAAGTAATTTAAAAAATATAAAAGAGAAGCATAAATTTCTCCATGTATTTAATTTCAAACATCTTATTAGATCCATACAAACTTTCATCCTATATTTTCGCCTTCGACTGGTAAATAACTGAAGTGCCGTTATTAGCGGGCTTTAAAAAGTATTATAAATTCTATATATTCAACACGTTCTATTATCTTTTATGATAATGATGCCGATGGGCTGCCAATCGGACAAGAACGAAGAAATTAAGGTGTAAGATCTTACGTTCTTACCCGACACATTGAACTGAACGATTTTTCGTATACAAAATCCAATAATATTTTAATGACCTAATCCAAAATTCGAAGCTTAAACCTTCTTATAGTTCGAGTCTGATAAGATCAATTTGTACATGTATACCTGTAGATATAACGTTACATAGATATATTTATAGTAAGCCACGTCTATATATGATATAATTTTTAAATAGATTAACAGTATGTTTCACTGTTAATATTTTTATCGATATTTTTACGTACCAAGTTTTTTTTATCTCTTAAAAACAACTTGTGTGTAATAATAGATTTTCTGTAACTGCGATGCGGATGGTTTCTTAACTTGTCGTACTCTAGGTAGGTTGATATTTCATTTGCACAGCTAATCGTTATAACATCGTAAAGTACAGAAATAAAAATCAACGAAGCGTTTATTTTTTAAATTTGTCTCGACTTTCCAATTTGTAACACTTTTGTAAATGGTAACAGAAATAACGATTGAAAGTATTTCACAAAAGCAAATAGGTTTTGTGAAAGATAATTTGTCTTACAAAAACTATGTAAGAAGAAACGTGAAGAGAGAATCTGGAGAGCTAGACTCAATAGAAAGTTACAAAAAGAACAGAATTATTTAATTTCAGCAGTTTTTAACTGCCACCCTATCAATAACTATACTTAACTCACGTCACTTCATTAATTAAATTAAGTCATGGTTAACATCTTTAGTTATAATTACGCCCCGCAAGCACAAAATCAATTCGATGATTACGTAATAAAACATATCGTTACAAAACAGTAATAAAACGCGGAACATGTGACTAAAGTTTAACACAAATAAGAGAAAACGAACGCCATGTCGTAAAAAAGGTCAAGAAGACGCTCGCTGAAGAAAGCTAGAAATTCGAATAAGCACTCAGGCTTCAGAAGATAAGTATTCTTGTGTATATTGTATATAAAAGTAAAATTCAATTTCAGTGATTCATTTCTGTCTGAACTAATATTGATATTGTTGTGTGATGTCGTATTTTAGAATATAATTATTCCATGGATATAACAATTTCCATTGAAAACATTTTAAACTTATATTTTCTCGAGAAACAACGATAAATAATTACAAATATTCCATACAATCTGGTACAAAGTAACGTATTTTAAAATGAGAGATGATTCAAACATCCAATAAAACATTTTTTTTAGGTTATCATAAAGGTGGATTGTGTCATACACTTAATATATAAATGACTTCACATACTATTTATTAGACTAAGGATAAACGAAGTATAAATAGATATATTATCAACTATTGATTTCAAATGCTCTCTGAAAATTCAGTAGTATTAAAACGTCTCATCTCAGACATTCTTTCAAGAATTACCCATATTTTAGGTTACGAGATATTGTTGCTTCTGATAATATATCTATACTTATATTATAAAGAGGAAAGATTTGATTTTTTGTTTGTTCGTTACGATTTAAATTAAAAACTACTGGACCGATTTTAAAAATGTTTTCATCATTAGAAAACTATAACAAATAATTGTTTACTTGGTGGTAGAGCTTTGTGCAAGCTCGTCTGGCCAGGTAACACCCATTCATCAGATATTCTACCGCAAAACAGTAGTACTTTGTATTGTTGTGTTTCGATTTGAAGGGTGAGTGAGCCAGTGTAATTACAGGCACAAGGGACTATCAGCTCAGTTCCCAAGGTTGGTAGCGCATTGGCGATGTAAGCGATGGTTAACATTTCTTACAATGCCATTGGTGACCACTTACCATCAGATGGCCCAGATGCTCGTTCGTCTACCTATACAATAAAAAAGCTACATTTTTACCGAGTAACATAGACTATATTATATTTTCAAAAAAAAATAGAGAGCCCTCCCTAAAATGGAACAGTGTAACCCAGTAGTAACCCACGGTATCAAATTGTTGTCTATAAAAGTCATTATTTGACGTGCGCTGCGAAAACTATAGACGGTATATAAAAAAGTGTTCTACATATTAATAGTGCTCATGATTGCTCACAAAAAAGTCCACGATGGATATGCCTAACTATTATAGTCAAGCCACTAACAGTTTTTGTTTAAATTATTAAATTCAAATACGGTGGAATCGAATACTGGTGATATATATATATATATATATATATATATATATATATATATATATATCATGATATTATCAATCCTTATCCATTTAAATGGTTTGATAATTAAGGATGATTATCAAATATAAATTATACTTTAAATAATCCGTATCGGACTTTTCGTTTAGAAGACATGACGGGTACAACATTATCTCAGTAAGAAAAATGTCACAGTTGGAACAAACTGAAACTGTCCCACGTTTAGTCTAGCACCAAATACTTATTTACGTTAAATAATAGTTTTTAAATTTTCGCGGATGAAGTCTAGCTTAGTATAGTAAACATCAAGTCAAACTATCTTCATACAAAGTTTACTGTGGACGAAGTCGGGTGGATGGCGTATAAGCTATTCAAAAACTTATGTATGTTTAAAAATATAATAATTTGAGGAAACAATTTATTACACTCTCAGCCACTTACCACGTAATTTTATTAATAAATCATTAAATTCCTAAGTGAAGATTGCTTCTAACAAAATACAAGATGGAAGTAAAATTTCTTTATTTAACTCAATTGATATTTTCTTTTAAGAAAACCCGCAGATCGCTGTGTTTATTGTCAAACTCACTCGCAATCACAATCAAATGCTATTTGACTACGAAAATACCAGAGCAGACTACCTACTACGGTAAATAAGATTTGTTTCTGATTCGAGATTATTTTTTTCGAACGCTACATTTTTAACAATATTCGTTTTATAGCTTTTTTAATCAATAAGGAAAATCTTTTTATCTTCTAATATATTTTCCTAGTCTGAAGGTTTCTATGAAGATTACGTAAAAAAAAATATTGGCTGTAGGTTATTTCTCGTCTCATTGTATAGCGTATCAATCACGACATCGATAATACGTTCAAGGCAAATTTATCCGATCCTTAATACCATGATCAACATTTTTAACACCAAAAAACATAGTTTAATAATATCACTGACAATTAAGGTCAACACAATTTTAAGATTCAAACGCTAATGTGTAATAAATAACATAGTTTAATAATATCACTGACAATTAAGGTCAACACAATTTTAAGATTCAAACGCTAATGTGTAATGAATAAGATCGTCCCGTCTATTCTACATATATCAAAGTTGCTTAATTGTATTTACTCCTCTTGTGGTCCGAGTAAACTGTTTAATCTTCTACAAAATAGGATTTTTAAGTACTTTACCAATATCTCTGTTACAAAAAGCAACTCTTCTTTTCCTTCTCTTTAAATGTACATAATAACGCATAATATCCGTTTATACAGTGTCTGCCATCCAGCCCCGGCTCTGAGATAGACCGAAACGAGCAGTCGCACTAGGTGGCAAAAATCCATATTTTTAGATTACAGGATTGCTGCTGGATGGAACTGCAATGATTTTGTTTATACGAGTTTAACTCTAGATAATGGGGTACGGAGACATGATCTAGGCGTGCATTGTAACGGTCAAAAACTCGTATAGGTAATGACGCCACTGTAGCCAAAACCTAAACTAAAAAAAAAAAATTATCATATTTGCATCAGATTTTTGAAAATATTCAAAAAAAAATTATTTTAAATAATCCGTTAACGCTGTTTTTGTCATGTAGATCTATGTATCGATATTTAACTTGAGACCATCCATTTATTATAAAGCATTAAATATATATTTAAATTAACACTAGCTATTCGTCCCAGATTCACACGGGTAGAATAATGGGCTACATAAAACCATTATATCGTAATAAATATTATAATTGGAATACGCGGCTCTCGTCAGCAAAGCCCAATCCCAGTCTGCATGATTTTATTTTGGATAAAAAATCTTTAAGAATCATCGACTTATCAGCCAATTTTAACAACACCTTAATGAACTATACGCTTCAACTTTCCTCATAAAAAGCTCCATTCATTGGTGAAAATCATATGAAAATCTATTTGTAGTTTATCGCGTTCAGACAGACAGACGCAGCAGGGTGACTGTTTTATAATCACATCACTACGTGAAGTTGACGTTTTTTTTTTTTTTTTTTATAGCGTAGTTTGGCGGGTGAGCATATGGGCCACCTGATGGTAAGTGGTCACCAACGCCCATAGACATTGGCAGTGTACGAAATGTTAACGATCGCTTACATTACCAATGCGCCATCAACCTTGGGAACTAAGATGTTATGTCCCTTGTGCCTGTAATTACACTGGCTCACTCACCCTTCAAACCGGAACACAACAATACCAAGTACTGCTGTTTTGCGGTAGAATATCTGATGAGTGGGTGGTACCTACCCAGACGAGCTTGCACAAAGCTCTACCACCAAGTAAGTGCTCTGTAGCCCTGTATATACGCATATAAGATACCCTTGACAATGTGCGTGCAAAAACGTACAAAATGCACCGAGTCTAACATTGAACTCGCACTTTCCAGGTTTCAAGGTAGCATGCGCCGGGTTTCCATATAGAAACACCTATCCTTATGTGAAGATAACTTAAGCGTTCAAGTTCAGATAGTCGCAAGAAGAGTTTAGTAATTAAGGTTGGATGTAGTAATCACAACAAGCAAGCAGACGCAAGATAATAGCAATGCACTTGTTTGAGACACAATAATTACATTTTCTACAAATTATATAATTTGTGTGAATTGAATAATGTTTAAATGGATATAAATAGTAGTGTATGATCACAAAAAAAAATTAATCTAGTTTATTAATGATATCATTACCAGATTACATAGGGTTTTACAACAGGATCCCAGAAAGCGTTCAAAAATACTCAATTGTTAAATTATTTTAAATTGTTAAGAAAAGCTTGTGTGTTAAAGGACAAAACACAACCAATGACTTCTTAGATGATTACACACCTTGGGAATGAAACGATCGCCACCAGGGTGTTTCAAATAAAAAAATATTATCCTGTTATTGTATAAATTGCCTATATTGTATAGATTAATTATCAAAAAAAAATTAGTAAAAAGTAGATTTATGACAATCAATAAGCAAGTGTCACCCTATATCGAATAAATATTTTTGACTTTGACTTTGACATAAGCTTTAGATTAGAAATATCTAAATAAATACATAATCAAACAAAAGTTAATTCTGTTTTAATAACCGCTGTATTTTTTTAAATATTATAGCTATTGATTTGCTACGATCACCGACGAAAGCGAAAAAATAAAACAAACATCGATCAGATCGACTAAGCGACGCTACGAAAATTTCCATATAAATATTTTTAAAAAAAAACAAGATAAGGTAACAATTTTATAAAGCTCTCAGATTCTTGCGCTTTAAGGGCTTGCACACGCACATGAGGCAGTACTTTTAGATATTTTATTAATGCCTTATCAGTAAAACATTAAACACCGAAAAAGTAATATCAAATACTTTATATTAAGTATAAGTATAATTAATAACGTGCGTCACAAACTACTTCAACTGTAAGCCGCTTTTAGTATCGATCGAAGTTAATAGGTTTCTCAGTACAAAGTACGCGTAGATATAAGTTTCCTTGATTTTTCCTCGTCTAGCGCTGTCTTATTGTAACTATAAAACATTAATCTTATAATAAAATTGTTATAGCGGTGTTTGAGCGTGAAACAATCCGTTTTTTCGGAAACATATTTTTTACATAAAGGCGAAAATAAACTATTAGTGGCAAATAGTTTAGTGTCTGTCTGTGCACTGATCACTCGATAATTTATGTAGTTTTCATGGACAAGATTATAGCTTATACATTTCTATGTATCTGGAATATCGGTAGCTTACGTCTACGATCTCACTAAATAAGTAATAAATAAATGTAAGTTACTTCCTAATGTACGTCACAATTTATAGAAAAATCTGTTGTTTTTATAAACATACATACATAGCATTATCTAGTAAATTAAAGGAAAATCAATCATGTATATATTATACTAAATACTAGTCATACTCAACCATTTCTTTATAGGGGCCATAAACACGTGTTAGTCATGGTGTCGCGGGCCGCCAACAAAAAATACTTAGGTAATTATATCATTGGTTTCAGGATTGTTACAAATTTAATTAAACAACTAGGAACGGATTTATCGCGTATATTAAAACATTTTTGTTAAATGTTAAAGTTTCAAACACACACAGTGTCCGTGGTCACAAGCAGTTATTTAATTCAAATTATTTAGGTGTCAATAAAAAACTTTTGAAATTTAAAATAGTTGAAAAAAAAATAACATCAGGTGGGCCAACCAATACGAAGACAAGAGCTACACGTGTGAAAACTGATAAGACGGTAAAATAACTGTCATTTTCCTTATAGAAAATCGACTATCACTTTTCTTTTCAAGAAATGCCTTTTTATTTTACATTATGCGATACAATCGAGCAGAAATAGACAGAGTCTTAGGAACGTTAAACTAAATTCGATTAGAATAGATTACCGTTGAATAAATGATGAGTGGGTAGGTGGCGCACCCCAGACGAGCGTGCAGTGCCCTACTATTAGTAAAAAAACGAACGATTTATACTTTTTTATAACATACTTTTATCAACTGCTCTAAACCCTAACATAAACTGAAACATGATAATAAATAATGTTCTGTTTCCAATTTTTTTTTATTGTTAACAATCTTCAATTGCTACGAAAAAAAGTATACTACACTGTTTTATCTTTGCCTATTTATAAATAGATGAGCGAAAATCTTTGATTTATAATAAAAAAAATATTTTACGGTTGCAACTTGTTTCCACAGAATACAATTATTTCAAGGTGTCCTGAAACGGACGCAGTAAAACGCTTGTACTGTTTTAAAAATAGCATAGCATACGAATTTTGCTGCAATCAAATGAATCTTGTGACTGAAGTTTATTACATTTACGTTTCTAGGCTTAGAAAAGATTAACTTGAAATTGTCGACCAAGTCCTATAAGCTTTCTCCGCCATCTTGAAGAAATTGCTATTACATATATACTTTTTCGTTGCTTTTATATATTCTACAGTTTAGGTTATTTTTTTTTTATATATAGAAGTTGCATGTTTTTAAACAAAACATGCATTTATTTTCAATACTTTTAAATTACATTGATATATTTATACTCTTACATACAATTGTCTCTTTATTATTACTTAAGACTGTATTGTAATTTGTAACTGTAAACTGCATCATTAATATATAATGACTAAGACTGTTTCTATTACCTTTAGGTATTTGTGATAACAGCTTGGAACAAACACATAGAATGTATTTGAAGAAATAATATTATTTTCAAATGTTATGTACATATGTTGAGTTTAATTAAGATAAATAGATAACGAGAAGACAAAATGAGATATCACACATACCTACTCAGAACATGATGCAAGTCATCTTATTACTCGAGATATTTAGTTATTTTTTATATACAATATTTTGGAAAGACAAGGTCTTTTCTTCAGATTAAACAAAAACAACCTCTTCTTCAGCTTAAGATATTTAGTGTTACTATACTCGGTGGTAGAGCTTTGTGCAAGCTCGTCTGGGTAGGTACCACCCACTCATCAGATATTCTACCGCAAAACAGCAGTACTTTGTATTGTTGTGTTCCGGTTTGAAGGGTGAGTGAGCCAGTGTAATTACAGGCACAAGGGACATAACATCTTAGTTCCCAAGGTTGGTGGCGCATTGGCAATGTAAGTGATGGTTAACATTTCTTACAATGCCATTGTCTATGGGCGTTGGTGACCACTTACCATCAGGTGGCCCATATGCTCGTCCGCCAACCTATACAATAAAAAAAAAAATACTATATACTTATAATTTTTTAATGTATCGAAGGAAAAGCAATGAAATAATTTGCAAATTAACTATGTCAACTTTCCTAACATTCACTTGTTGAATAATAAATATTTCTGAGAAAATACAGAAACTATTACCTTGGGTTAATAATACATGCCTTGATTCTAATCAGACTTGTTGGCCGTGTCAAGGTCAGTACACAGCTAGTAGTGGAGCAGAAGTTAAGGTTAACCTGAAGGTTTTATTGTTCGTAACATTTGATTTAGGGCCTATTAATGTTTTAATGTTGTATTGAATTTTTAACAGGCATCTTACAAGATCTCTATGCATATGGGATCAGTCTTAATTGACTCAATTCGTCATTCGAGTGCAGATTCACTGGTGGCTAAGATGCCTAATTTATGAGTATGTTTGTAGTTTAAAAAGTTGGTGCAAATTTGTATTTTTAATATGTTTTTTTAAATTATAAATCTAATTAGACAAAATAACAATTAGTAGAGTTCGAAAAATTAAATGCTAGTAATTTAGAAATATATACATTTTTTCTATTGTATTTGTCACATTTCCTAAAATACATAATGTTTTTTATGATGCATGGTAAGGGATCCTTACTAAAAATTGTATCGCTGCCTATTTTATTATAAATAAATTCCTTTTAATTAATCTTTGTCATGAACATACAAGGTTTTGTTCCAATTGTACATAATTCAAATAATTTAATATAGCCATTAAATTCACAATTTAAGACTAAAATAATCAAATAATGGACATGAACAAACAAAAACATTGAAGAGCATATTTTTTACCTTATTCATAATAGCCTACCTATTATGAATAAGGTAAAAAATATGCTCTTCGACTGTTAAATGCTAACTTATATTAAATTGTCATCATCACCTGTAGAGATTGGTTCTGCAAATAATATTAACCATTCGTACTTCATCACCAATGTGCCACCAACAAAATTTCTCTCAAATTATTCTACAAGTAATACAACACGGTTTCAATTACTCGTCAAAAATAAAACTGCCCTCATAACCGTACATTCAGGTTGGTTTGTAAGCAGTATATGCTTACAAACCAACCTGCACGTACGGTTATGAGGGCATTTATGAATAGGTATAAATATTACCTCAACATTTATACTAATTCAAATTATGCTTAGTAATAAATATTAAATAATTCTTATATTTTAAATTCCTTTTTTTCCGAAAGATTTTTAACAACCTGCAATAAATGAGTAATTATAGTTAGTTACTTATTATTGAGATCAAATGACTATAATTCAGTAGTTTAGGGAAATACTCAGATGTTGTGATGCATGATCAAATTCAATCAGTTTGTATATGACTACTTGAAGATATAGGCAGATACAGTGGATATTTAAGATATGCATTACCCCTTTTACTGACTCTCACAGTTGAAAAACTAGTAAATAAAAATAGAATGTGTTTATTGAAAAAAAATTATCAATTGGCTCATATCTCATGATTACAAAAAGTTAATTTTTGAATAAGGCCATGAACGGCTATTTGTATTATTTTAGATTTACATATTTTGACCTTCAATTTTGCTTTGTACTTTAAACATCTATTACACTAATTTTGTATTATAAAAGTATAAGGTCCTCCAGACCTATTTCGGCCCTGGCGGCCAATCTCAAGAGAGATTAGCCAACTGCGCAGGAGATATTATAGTGCACACGTGTGTGCGCAAACTTAGGTGCACTCTCTTTTCCTTAGCTCTCATAATCCGATGGGACGGCAATTCGATGGGACAGGAGAAAAGAGTTCAGGCTGAGGACCAACGGCTTTACGTGCTTTCCGAGGCACAGGAGTGTACACACTTCCAACTTACAGACTCGGGTCTGCCACTGAGAATTTTCTGACAGAGAAACCCAATATTGAATTGAACCCAGGACACTGGGTCTGCGGCCTTATATCTAGCCACTAGACCAACGAGGCAGTCAAGTTTGTATTATACTATGGTAATGATAGAAAAATAATGTATATTCATTTAAGTAAGTTCTATGAAAGGTTCA
This sequence comes from Nymphalis polychloros, assembly GCA_905220585.2. Classification (NCBI taxonomy): domain Eukaryota; kingdom Metazoa; phylum Arthropoda; class Insecta; order Lepidoptera; family Nymphalidae; genus Nymphalis; species Nymphalis polychloros. Next base: position 5,967,603 of record HG992245.1, on the reverse strand, counting down.
TTGCATTTAAAATAATTGTTAAATATTGACTAATATTTTTTGTAATGATAACTGAAAAATACATTATATTAGAAAGATGTTTTTTTTAAATTTATATGCATTTAGATGAAGATTATTTAAAAGTTCGTTTTTAAATAGCTTACGTTGGTTCATTTTGAGCACCATGGCTCTGTAGAACCGCGAGAAAGGAGCCATCACGTTGTGGTTGTGGAAAAATCCAGCGACATACTCCCGGAAAGCCATTTCAGCTGTTTAATGAATACGCTCACAGATCACTAAGTCACAATTTCATAAAAAGTTTAAACACTAAAAAAACACTAAATTTGACACACATTATCACCGCGGAGTTATTTCGATTTTAAAGTAAAGATATATCGATTGTTTCGTCATTTTTATCCGTACTAGGTACTTGTAAATATTTTGTGCGTTACGAAAAATAAAGCAATTAACGCATAATATTAAGAGCCTCTTGGAAAATGTTTATGCTCTCAAGAAATTACGTGTTGACATCACAAACAACCGCTACGCGTTCTATCGATCTTGCTTTAACTTCCACCGCCCACAACAAACGATAATGATGTGAAAGAGTTGATTCGTTCAATTGAATATCGATATTACTAAAGTGACAGCTGAACTTTCAAAGTGCGAACCATTTAAACTTCATGTAAATACACACTCATAATGTTAGAATAAATTAAATTATGGGATAAATAAAAAAATAATCGAATAATTCTACTACTACTGCTACTCTACTACTACTGTTTAAGTATCCGTTTTTTTTTATTATTAATTATTTTAATAATAAATGTTATAGAAATAATATAATATAACCTTATGAAATGTAATATAAATTATAAGATTGCATATTTATTACCAACAATAAAATGTCGATATTTAAGCTTTCTGTTCAAAGCAAATCACTAGCAGAATCAGGAGCGCTTTACGGATAAAATGAGAACTACAGTGACATTGACAGTGACCTACGATTGCCATAGTTAAAAATAGATTATTAAATTATTATAATATTACCAATTGTATGTTTGAATTATGATAAGAAGTTCCTGTTTAGGTTTGATTCATCAGCCTTGCAATATATATTTTTTTTAATTTAAAAATAAGTAAAAAATTATGCTTCGTTCATGACGTCACATAAAATCTCGTATTTTTTGTCTAATACAATATAAAAAATAGTTTAAACAGCAAGCTAACACTGTGTTACTAGTAAACTAGTTTTAATTTTTTAACAAAATGTATTTCATATTTGTAAAGATTACCTACCTGAAATGGAACAATATAACCATATAAAAGTCAAAATATTGCATATAAAAGTTTTTATTTTGCGTGTGCTGCGAAAACTATTGACGATACATAAAATAGTGTTATATTAATAGTATATATTAATAGTACTCATGAATGCTCACTCAAACGTCGGCGATGCCGACGTTTGAGTTGATATATGCCTAACTATTATACTTAGCCATAATAACAGTTTTTGTTTTAATTATTAAGTTCAAATACGGGTGGAATCGAGTAGTGGTGATATTGGTATCATGATATTAATCCTTATCCATTCAAATGGTTGATAATTTTATATTTATTACATTATAGATAAATGATAATTATGGTTGATTATGTACGTGTAAATTGCACTTTAAGTTATTCGGATTGGACTTTTCTTTTAGAAATCATGACGGGTATAAAAATTCTCTAAGAAAAATGTCACGTTTTTAACAAACTGTAACTGTCCTACGTTTAGTGTATTGATATATACTAATTTAGTTATTAACGTTAAATAATAGTTTTTAAATTTTCGTGGACGAAGTTGCGGGCGAAATTCTAGTTAGTTATAAAATTACAGTTTCACACTTAATTGAAATATATTCCCGCAGACGAAATTTAAAATTAAGATTCGATGAAGCCTTCGGATCGCCTTTCTGTATACATGGAGCTTTTTCCAAAGTCTAACAGAGCGAACAGTGAAATAATTAAAAAGAAAAACAGAGATTGGAAAGAAGCTGAGACTTTGAGCTAAACGTTTGTAAGTAGCCTGCGATCAATGACGTCACACAATAAATTGTTATTTACTTCCTATTTTTACAATTTTATTTTCTATATGACGTATGTATGATTTATTTTATTTTTATTTAATAAAGGCAAAACATGTTTACAGTTTGTATAATTACATACTTCATGTATAAAGACGAGATAAGATTATAAATCTACATTTTACGTCTAGTGTACTACAATTCGGTCGTTAGTTACACCGACTCGTTTGGCAGTGCATTCTGTAATATTTCGAGACCATTGGGTATCGACTGACCAGTTGTTAATGGCGGTTGTCCCACGTTGGGTGCCAAATAGATAGCAAGCGAATTCAATTTTATTACCAGATAAATGTTTTAGGAAGGTCAATTTGCGAATTAGCTGGCTTAATAACAATAATAGTAAGGTTGTATTATTTTAATTAAGTTAAGATTTACGTAATATAAAAAGGACAATGTAGACTAGCAACGTTAGACGCAAAGCAGGACTCGGGGTGATGATGTTGTAGATAGATAACACTCCAACGATAATGGTTAATGTGACATAAAAATGTTGTTCATTGATCTCAAATTCAAAATGTTTATAACATAGGATAAATTACCTACTTTTATCATACCACATGCGAATAAAAATATTTTTCAAATTAATTCTATTCGTAGTAGAGGGTAAAAATTAAAATAACCCTAAACTTTACTCTAATAAATTTAATAATACTTCTGTAGCCTGTTACCTGAGGCAGGAAATGCCTTAACAATCGCGCGAATTAATTTCCCAAATTAATACAGAAATCCCTCGAGTGGATACACCGAGGTAGCTGCAGAAATTTACGAATATGAATCGCTGTTGTAAATGCATATCCGGGCGGTGAGCACATTAAGATAAAAAAAATTATTAGGGGGGAAACTACACAATTTTCTGTTAAAAAAGTGTATAGATAGTCTAATTGCTTACAGATACAAAATAGCGATAAAGTGCCACCGCAAAAAATAAGTAATAATATAATAGATTCTTACTTAAGAGATGGAGATAAACTAATAAAAATAAATTGTGTTGTCGGGGGACCCCCGTTGTAAGTATATTTCGTAAATAAAAACTTTACGGTTTAAGCAGGTAAAAGCTTGAAGGGACTTTTGGTATATAAGATGTTACACACACAGGAGCTCCGTTATGTAGGTACAGATGGAAAGATTATTTAGTGCGATACTCACTGTATTTTATTATTAGTTTTTATGTATAATTTACACGAGTAAAGTCGGACTGGGTAACTAGTGTTGAAATAAAATTATAATCTGAAAAAAACTCATTTGAAATGATTTTCTTAATCATCACGAAATGGTAATAATTTGGTATCCTAAGACTTTGTCCGAAAAAACTGATTATGCTATTAAGCCATTTCCACATTTAATGATTTTCATCTAACAACTTATTCTTTATTAAAACATTTGATTATATAGTTAGGAGACTCCTTGGTCCATACAACAGCGTTATTAAAAAAAGAAGCGCGCTAATTTAAAATCGCCTCCATCTTGTTAGTGTAATTAATTCATTATTGCCTAATTTGCATTAATGCCTTAATATATGCATTTAAACTTTGTGATGTGTCCAAATGTGTTATTTGGATTTAAAGAGTAATTGAGTGAGTAATTTACATGAATTTATATGATTTGGTGTTCTATTCTGAATAGACCAATTCGAGGTTCTTATAAAATCAGTTTTCACTTCTGGTTGGTAAATATATATATAGTTTTTTTATAATATTAATTATTCTTACATGATTATACATTCCACGATCTAAAACCTTTCCGTTTCAGTATAATATTAATCTGGTGAAGTTATTAATTTACGTACCATGAATTTTTAATTATATAAGTGATTCTTAATGACCCAATTAATTTCATAAGGTCTAATTAATTCGTCAATGACATCGACCGCAAATCGTGACGTGGTTACATACAGAAGTATATAACACAAGTAGGTATTAATGGTAACACATTACCTATTGTTTATGCAGTATTAACCGCATAAAATATTTATTTGCGTTAACCATTTCGTTCTTCTTCAAAAATCTTACAACTTTAGCCAATATTTGGTATCCATTGTAAGATTATTATTTTTAATAATAGTGGCAATGACTTCTTTAATCTACGACTAATTCTTTAATTGCTGGTAGAGCTCTGTACAAGCGCGTCGAAGTAGAAACCCACTAACCACTTATAAAAAAAATACTTAGTAATGTACCTACCTACTATTTCGGTTTGAAGAGTGCCAGCGTAACTATGACACATTACCGATGTAATGAATGGTTAATATTTGTTGCAGTGTCAGTATATGCGATGGTGATCACTTACTACATGTAGACCATTTGCCAGTCTGACTACCTATTTTAGATTAGGATCGAACCTGTCACTTTTACATTGCTAGGCAGCCCGTTAACCATTTGCACCAACTGTATTCTACTCAAAATTGTAGTAGTTTGTATTATTTTATATTAATGATTTAATAAGTATATTAGTGTAAAAAGTATAAAGTGAGAATAGGTTTGTAAATTTCTTATTTATTCAAGTCATTCATCATAATCTATAAATGAATAATTAGTTAAATGGTCGAATCACGTATCAATTAATTACGTAGTAACCTACCTATAATAGGTAATGGTATCTGACCGTCATCCACCAATTGTTTTGTGTACTAGCTTAATATCAGTTGTTTTATGTTTTTTTTTTTATAGTATAGGTAGGCGGACGTGCGTATGGGTCATCTGATGGTAAATGGTCACTAACACCCATAGACACTGGCATTGTAAGAAATGTTACCCATCGCTTATATCGCCAATGCGCCACCAACCTTGGGAACTAAGATGCTATGTCCCTTGTGCCTGTAATTACACTGGCTCACTCACCCTTCAAACCGGAACACAACAATACAAAGTACTGCTGTTTTGCGGTAGAATATCTGATGAGTGGGTGGTACCTAATATGTATGCACATATATTTAAAGTTAAACAAATAATATAATTTGCTATTATGATTTACGATAATCACTGGAATTTTATTAATAGTCTTCCATATTTTATATTAAATTTATATTTCCTAATCTTTATTAAATGTTTTCTTAAAGAAACAAGATACTTTAGTTGTCCACCATGAATACGAAATAGTAAATCCAATAATATTTAATACTCGTTTCAATTTATTTTTTGAGTGATATTTATTAGCCTTTAATGACAAAGTATTAAAGTTATTAATGTATTAAAATTTTATCGCATTGTAAAATGTAGCCCAAGTTTCCCATATCACGCCGCCGACATGTAGTTAATATTATTTACAACCAAAATAAACAGTAAAGATAATAGACAAACACGAAAATCTAAGTGCCTTGATAACAACTTAACGCCTACAATTTAACGACTTTACTTATAAACTTTGCTTAGGAATTGAACAATGTTTTGTCTTCTTTTTTCATATATATTAAATCAGCGATGATAGAAAGTGTCAAATCTCTCTAAATAAGGACCGGCTTTATAGCTAATATATTTTACATCGCTATGCTTCTAATGGATGATAGTCAGCACCTTGATCCCTCAAGTCCACGTGTAGTTCAAAAGCCGATCGATTGGCGATGCAAGGCCGAAGCTGCACTTGTTTTGTTCTCATTATCGCACGTGTTAAAATGTTAATTTTAATGGAGCTAATGGCATAAATAATCACAAAGATTCGAAGGTTTACTTGCTCAAACGTTTCAAAATTAGTTTTGAACAAAATCAGGAATGAAAGTCACAGGGAGTTTTTGGTTTATATCAAGCAAGCAGTCATTTATTCCATTAGTGCATGTAAAGTGCTGGGCACTTGGAATCACTAAGCTCTAGAAATAGTCATAAAAGCAGCGTGAAAAAAGTCTGAAGTCTCTCGTGCAAGCTACGTGTTAATTGAAGCAAATGCGAATGGTAAGAGTGCTCACGATTCAAAAGATTCAACTCATTTGCAACAAATGCAATAGCAACGTGCAAAGTTTCAAAGCTTTTATGCTCTGCGGCTTCGCCCGCATATATTTTAGTTGGTCTTGGAGTCTGAATTTTACACATAATATTTAATATACATACAGTCTAAGATTCATATTTAATATAACTACACAATATTTGTTTAAAGATTACGGAATACTGTTCTCTTATATCACATAAGAGATGTATCAATCAATCAATCAATCAACAGCCAATCGTAGTCCACTGCTGAACATAGGCCTCTCCCAAGGTGCGCCAAAGCTCCCGGTCCTCTGCCTTCCGCATCCAGTCGGTACCCGCCACCTTCTTAAGGTCATCGGTCCACCTGGCTGGAGGGCGCCCTACGCTGCGTTTGCCGATCCGCGGTCTCCACTCTAGGACTCGTCTGCTCCAACGGCCATCAGTCCTACGACACACGTGACCAGCCCACTGCCACTTCAGCCTGCTAATTTTGCCAGCTATGTCGGTGACTCCGGTTCTTTTCCGGATAATCTCATTTCTGATCTTATCCTTCAAAGATACTCCGAGCATAGCTCGCTCCATAGCACGCTGAGCGACTTTGAATTTGTGGACTAGTCCCGCAGTTAGTGTCCACGTTTCGGCACCGTATGTCATGGCAGGTAAGACGCATTGGTTGAAGACTTTCGTCTTCAAACATTGCGGTATAGACGACGTGAGGACTTGACGAAGGTTGCCAAATGCTGCCCATCCCAAGCGAATTCTTCGATCGGCTTCCTTCTCGAAGTTGTTCCTACCGACTTGTATAAACTGTCCTAGGTAGGTATATTCACTAACAACTTCGAGAGGTTTCCCTTCGACGTATATCGGTCCCGGCACGACATGCTTATTGAACATGACCTTGGTCTTGTCCAAGTTCATACCGAGACCGACACGCCGGGAAGAATCGCTTAGGCTACGCAGCATTTCGGTGAGTTGTTCCAGCGACTCTGCTATGATGACAATATCGTCGGCAAATCGAAGGTGTGAGATGTACTCGCCGTTTACATTGACTCCATATCCAGTCCAATCCAGCGTCTTGAAAACGTCTTCCAACGCGTTGGTGAACAGTTTCGGAGATATTACATCTCCCTGTCTCACCCCTCTGCGCAGTTGGATCGCCTTCGTCTTACAGTCCTGGATGTGGACAGTCATTGTAGCAGCGTTGTACAGACATCTCAGTACCTCGATATATCTCCAATCGATATGACATCTCTGCAATGAGTCGAGCACAGCCCAGGTTTCGATGGAGTCAAAGGCTTTCTCGTAGTCCACAAAAGCCATACACAGCGGCTGATTGTACTCTTCGGTCTTCTGCACAATCTGCCGAACAGTAAGGATGTGGTCCACGGTGCTATAGCCTGATCGAAAGCCGGCTTGCTCTGGGGGCTGGAACTCGTCAAGTCGTCTGGCGAGACGGTTCGTGACGACTCTCGAGAACAGCTTATACACGTGACTCAGGAGGGAGATTGGTCTGTAGTTTTTCAAGAGGGTTTTATCACCTTTCTTGAAAAACAGTACCACCTCACTCCCGCTCCACGTTTCCGGGGTCTTGCCATGTTGGATGACGGAATTAAAGAGGCTTGCTAGCTCTTTCAGGACCGGAGTCCCGCCTGCCTTAAGCAGCTCTGTTGTGATTCCGTCATCTCCCGGAGTATAGGAATAATTATTTAATTATTTTTTGATATTTTGATCACTATCAAAATTATAATTAAATAAACTCTTCATTTGATAGTAAAGATCTTTTCAACGACAATTCACTAAAATTATAAACATAAATAAATATTATATTAACCTTATTAAAGATTAATTTTCATTAAAACTTGAGTCTTATATTATAATTCGATAAACATAAAAATATTTTAATAAATTCTATTTTTTGTGAAGAGGCATTCTTGTATCCTTATTGTCTTGTCAGTAATTTTTTTACCTACTAGAATAGATTAAAGATATGTAACTTGATAACTCTTTCAGGCGACGTGATAGAGTCGTCGATTTTGAGTCATCCACTCAGAATGATAAACATATATGAATAACACGTTTATTGATAGCCGATGCATATATGTATAAGCTGAGATGTGTATGTTTGTTTATAAATGTTTAAACATCGAAATAATGTATGTATGTATAAATCCATTCACTAGGGAGGAATCGCAGGGTACTGGGAACCCCCCTAGTCCCGACGGCGCCTATTGTGGCAGGGGGGGAAGGTGCGCAAAGCGCCGCTTTCTTCTCCCCAGTCTTCTGCAGCGGAGCGGGTCTGCAGCGGCATCTTCCACCCGCTCCTGCTCCGTGGCCTCCTTCTGCGACATAAAGCTTTCGCAAAAGGAGGCCATCTCCGACCAGCACCCCTCGCTTCCGAGCATCGAGTTGATGATGCTCGGCAAAGAGAGGTCTCCGCCTACAACTGCCGCCAGGGAATGCCTCTGGGGGCCCACGCGGCACACTCCGTCAGGGTGTGATGCGCCGTGTCGAATGGCGCACCACACTCGTGGCAGGAGGTTGACACCTCCCGCCGCGCTATCTCGTGCAGGTACTTACCGAAGCATCCGTGTCCGGTAAGTAGCGTTAACCTGAACGAGAGCGTGCCTCGTTTCCTTCTGACCCAGCGACTCAAGTGGGGACGTACCGCCTCCATTTTCACCAGGCCCGCCGCGGGGAACCCGAGGTCCTCCTCCCATCGGGTGATCAGGGCTTGCTGGGCTAGAGCCCTGATCCGCCCGACCTCCGCCGACCCTGGACGGTCGCCGCGTTCCCTCGCCTCGGCCCAGAAGCGGTACACCTCCGCGAGCACCTCCGCCTGGAGCTCTCAGGGCGGCCAGCTCGCCGCTGTCCACGACACCGTACGATAACCCCTTATCGCCCTCACCGTTATGACCCTCTGCGGTTTTCATAGGAGGGCCCAGTTGAAAGCGGTGAGTGCGTCCACCCAGATCGGGGCACCGTACAGAGCCATCGACCTCACTACGCCGGCATAGAGGCGCCGGCAAAGTAATCCCGGTCCTCTCACGTTGGGTAGGAGGCGGCCTAAGGCGGCGGCGGCATTGACGAGCTTCGGCCCGAGCTGCACGAAATGCTGCCCGAAGCTCCAACGCCCGTCCAGGATCAGGCCCAGGTACTTCATCTGGGCCCGCACCTCGATCACCTCGTGATCTCGTGGGGGGCCCCTCCGTGGACCGTGGAAGAGGAGGGCCTCCGTTTTGGATATGAAGACCCTCAAGCCCAGAATCTCCATCCGGTCCACGGTCAGGGTTGTTACGACTTCGGCCAGGTGGGCCGCCCCCCGACCCGTCGCGGTGATGAGGGTGTCGTCTGCATAGCACAACACCCCCATACCGGGAAGGACGGGGGTTCTCAGGAGCCAATCGAAGCCGATGTTCCACAGAATTGGGCCGAGAACCAACCCCTGTGGAACGCTGCAGCCAACCCGACGCTGGACCAACCTGCCGTCGCCCCCCGTCCAGAAGACCTCTCGGTCCCGGAGGTACGCCTCCAACAGCCTCCTCAGATAGATCCGCACCCCATGGTATCGGAGTGCCTCCCTGATTGTCTCGAATGGGAGACTGTTGAAGGCGTTCGCCACGTCGAGCGAAACCGCCAGGACCACTCGCCCTTGGGCCACCGCTTCCGTGGTCCGAGTCTTCAGGGCGTTCAGGGCGTCAACCGTCGAACGACCCGCCCTGAACCTGAACTGAGCCTCTGAAAGACCTGGACCGACCTCGTCGAGGTGCTGAATGAGATGGGCTGCGAGAATCTTCTCAAACAACTTGCCTGTCTCGTTCAGCAGCACTATCGGCCTGTTCGCCGAGGAGGAACCGGGTGGTCGACCCTCCTTCGACAACAGCACCAACTTTCCTTGTTTCCAAGGCTTCGGAAACTGCCCGCTGTTCAGGCATTCATCGAACAGCCCCGGAAGCCTTGCACCTAGGTATTCCAGGGCGTCGCACAGAACACGCCCTGGAACACAGTCCGAACCCGGCACCGTCTTCTTGGCCCTCAGGCGACCGAGGGCCATCTCCATTTCCCGCTCCATGATCAGTGGTGGAGCCACTGAGTCCTCTATCGGGGAGCAGGGGGCCATATGCGGAGGGACAAACTCGCCAGGGTTGGGAAACAATTCCCCCACCAGGCGCAGGAGGAGCTCCGGCGGTAGCGTTTCCGTCACGGGGGCGGCTTGGGTGCGGAACTTTCCACGCACACCTCGATGCGGCTGCCCCCATGGGTCTCGGTTGAGTCCCGCCAGCAACTCCTCTCTTGCCTTCTCCTTGGCCTGACTTATCGTCAGCTGCAGATCTTTTTTCAGCTGGCAGTAAGCGGCCAGGAGTTGCCCCTCTAGGTCCGCGTCGAGGCCATTGCGCCTACGACAGCGAACGTAGGCCTTCCGCGCCCCGCTGCACGTCGCCCGAAGTTCGGCTATTTCGGTCGACCACCAGTAAACATGCCAGCGCGGAACTCTACGCCGGGTCCTCGGCATGGCCGCATCGTAGACCTCTTTAAGGGCACTGCGCATGCGGCCCACCAGCTCCTCGACGCTGGCGCCCTCCTCCTCCCGTCCCGCGGAACCCCACCGCTGCACGTTGGCAGCCTCCTTGACCAGCTCACGGTCTAACCTCGGCAGCGTGGTCGGCACCCTCTGGGTTTCTTCTTCCTTCCCCATCGCCTTTGCGAGTCCGCTAGTCTTCTTCTTGCCGCGGCGGTTGGCAGTGGGTCTCGCCGTCGTGTCACTGTCGGACTCGTCGGAGTCTGTAAGCATAAGCCTCACAGAAGCATCCGACGCTGTCTCCATCTCCGTATCCGTGTACATAAGGTTTAGCGAAAAAGCGCTTCCCTCATGGAGTACTGGTCATAGGCTGGCTCTAAGGCATCATTTCTGATCCTCAGAGCCTGGGCCATCCGTTAGGGAAATAAAAAAATTTTGAGCAATTTTTGCCCTCTAAGTTTTATATATAATAGGGAATATATAATAGGGTGGGTGAACTATTTTTTTTTGGTTTTTTGCAAATATCTCCGGAAGGGAGAAGCCCATCTGGAAGGTTGAGGTGTCAAAAGATGCAAGGCAGAAGGCCCCACAAGACAGCCGAACAAGCCGAGTGCGAAAAGTGAAAAGTAGGGGGTGAGAATGGGGAAAAACATAAAAAAGATTAGGACGGACAGACAAAATTTAGAGATAGAAAAACGTTTATTTGGACAAAAACGTTGGAAACAGCGAAGTGAGTATAGGTTATTTTTTTCAGATTTTTACGATAAGAATTACACGGAAAATTATTTGAAATTATAATACGTAGTTTTAAATGTAAACAAAGGGAATAATATAGGGTTTTTAGCGGATAACTCCGGAACGGTGAAGCCGATCCGAATCTAAGCTTAATATGTCGAAAAATGCAGGGCAGAAGGCCCCACAAGCCAGCTGAACAAGTGGACAGCGAGAAACGAGAAATGGGGGATGAAAAGAGGGAAAAACTAAAAAATATTATGACGGACAGACAAAACGAAGGGATAGAAAAAAGTTTATCTGAAGAAAAACGTTGAGAACGGCGAGGTGAGTATAAATTATTTTTTCAAAATATTACGAAGAGCATAACACGAAAAAAAATTCAAAATTTCCCCCCCGGATTATGAGACTCCCTTAACAGTCTTTCTCTCTTCCCCTTCGATAAATTATTATCCCATATCCCTCTTGGCACGATCCTTAAAGCGTAATTGGGCCAGCCAATGCTACTCTGCCTCTAAATCATCTTTGTAAACGCGAATGATCTATACTTTAAATATTTTTAAAAAAACTGCACAATGTAATCGTTTCTTGAACTTTAAAAATTGTAACATGACTTTATTAGAATCTAAATATATTCTACCAAATATGCTGATAATAATAAGATTGAGTAAGTTGAGATGGATGGATGGAGGATAGGTAAGATCGCGTGAATCTTAACCGATGATCGTGAGTTCAAACCCGGGCAAGCACCACTGAATTTCATGTGCCTAATTTGTGATTATAATTCATCTCGTGCTTGACGGTGAAGAAAAACATCGTGAGGAAACCTGCGTGTGTCAAATTTCACTGAAATTTTGTCACATGTGTATTCCACGAACCCGCATTGGAGCAGCGTGGTGGAATAAGCTCCAAACCTTCTCCTCAAAAAGAGGAGAAGAGGCCTTAGCCCAGCAGTGGGACATTCACAGGCTGTTACTAATAAGAATGGTCGGCTATAATCGACTTAAGCAATAAATCATAAGAATGAGTAATAGAAAGAGTGTAAAACAACATTGTATGATATAAAAAGAGATAAAATCTAAGAAGTGGTCTACTCGTATCAAACAAAGTGTTATATCGTCAACAATGTAACTCATATATACGATAATGATAAAAATCTATTGTTCGGATCTTTTTTTTATTTTGTTAGGTAGGTATACTGGCCAGTAACAGCAAGTAACAGCATAGACAATGTTATTGTTAGAAATATTAATCATCTCTTACAAAGCCAATACGCCAACCTTGAGAATTGAGATATCCATTGTGTCTGTAGTTATACTGGCTCACTCACCCTTCAACCGGAACACAAATACTAAGCATTGCTGATGAGTGGGTGGTACCCCGACTTATATTATATACCCGAACTTATTTTTTCGATTCTTCATCATACAAGTATTGATATGGATTAAATACTAGTCATATTAATATTATGTACTAGCTGCCCGTCCCGACTTCGTACGAGTAAAATAAGGATTTTATCCAGTGCATATTTAATCAATAAGATATAAATATTCGCCCATACAGTACAGTGTATGTGTGTTCGGTACAGGGCATATAATAATAATGCATAAAGTAAAGTACAACATGCTCTACATATTTTTTCATTTATTGGAACAAAGTTCTTTTACTACTGCAAAGTAGAATGACCAGGACGGATTATAGTGCAAAAGTATGAGCGTAAACACAGGTACACTCTCATAATCCGATAGTACGGTAAACCGACGCGAACGGTAAAAGTTCAGGTAAGAGGCAGGACCAACGGCTTTACGTGCCTTTCGTGGCACGGGAGTGTGACAAATATACAGAAATATAATCATTAAAAATCTACATTTTAAAACACGTTTTAAGTTAAAAAAATATCGCAAAGAACTTCGTTCCTCCACATCGCACGATCGCACATTTTTTATTATATTTTTAGGTTCTGTCTACGGTTTCTATACGCTCATGCTCATCGTGCAATGGTGCCACAGTATGATATAGACCTTTTTGAAAAATTAGGCCCGTTATTTGTTTTTTATTATAATAGGTATGCATGTACATAAGTACACACATATTTTTGTTATTTAACTTACCTTTCACAATATTTTTCCTTTAGAATAATACAGTAGAAATACTCTTTATATTAATAATTAATAATAATAATAATTACAGCACTGAAAATTTATAGTAAATTTAGTTGAGAATTATTCGGAAATGATAAAATGATAATAATTGTAAACGTCACTACAGCGATCGATGTACAAACAATAATGATGGCCGAAAATTTTCCGAAAACTGTGTAAGAAATGAGATACAGCTTATTGGAAGAGAGACAGGAGAACGCTCCCATCCCTACTAAGAGAAGTGACACCAATAGACCCCTGACGGGGATAACTGATCAAGTGTTAATTGATCCAGTTATCGACCGACGTTAAAAATGATTAAATTACTAATATCACTATTAAATAATTAGGGTTGATGGTAGAAGGGTGAAAATTAAGGGTTGTAAGTATTTTTTAATGCCACAAAAAAAAGTATATGTCAAAAAATTAAAAAAAATCTTTTGGGGTGAGCCTCTCTTAACACTTAGGGGTGTAAAAATTAGTTATAAACCTATTCTCGGACCTAGAAAATTTACATATAAAATTTCATTAAAATCGGTCAAGCCGTTTCGGAGGAGTATAACACTAAAACTGTGACACGAGATTTTTATATATATAGATTATAATATTGTACTTGATTATTTGTTTTACATGCTTAAATTGTATTCAAACAGTCTAATCATTTACGTCAACTGTTTGACAGCTAATTTTTATGTGAAAAAAAAGTATTGTTTTTACTATTGCCCACGCATTTTTTTTTTTTTGAAGTTTTAAAACCTTTTGTGGACCTTAAGAAACATACAAAAAAAAATTAGCCGAATTGGTCCAGCCATTCTCGAGTTATGCGCTTAGCAACATTCATTTATATAGATTATGTCAAATGTATTATTATTTTTTTTTTTTTTTGATTTTACTATGTATTATTTTCGTATTATGTCAACGTAGTCAGAGAGAAAAATTTTCAAGTTGAACGCTATCCGAAGTGCACCGACAAATACTTCGCGATTTTCATCTTCAATGGATGTTCTACCCAGTTTAAGCCCTTGGGTCCAGCGCGCAACTGTAGAGTATGGAAGAGGAGAGTTGTAAATGTTTCTACCAATTCATTGTATATGTCTTTGGTAGACATTATTTTCAAACAGAGTTACTTGATGGAAGCTCTTATTCGTTTTTCTACATTTTGATGTTATTTCCTCGACGGTTCGTATTCAAATGAAAATTTCAAATGAAAAATTCTCCCGGAAATCTTGACCTATTTATATGATTTTTTTATAGTGAAGTAGTAGGTATACAAGCAAGCAAAAAGAGTAGTTATTGGATTTTTACGAGGACTGCAGATAGCCAATTATCATTACTTTTGGATCACCCCTCGAACATATCACCCCTCGGATATGAACAATTCGCAACAGCATGTATATAAAACAGACAAATGCTATAAATGAGATAGCAATTCTGTTTAATTATTTGTTACGTCATTACCACTAAACCATGCAATTTGTATCACAGAAATTAGACGTAGTTGTGGATTGGTATAAGAGAATCAAAAGATTTACGGGCAATACAAATTGTCGCGTTCAGTAATTCTATGTTTAAAAAGGGGAAAGAATAAATAGTAACTTCGGTTCAATTTAACTATACAGTTAATAAAAATGGCTTGCGAAAATAAAACAGTTTTTGTTAAAGAATTTACTGGATATTTGAATATACGCATCTGAAATAAGTTATATATATCTACTAGATAAAATTGGATTATTTAGTCGAAAATTTTAAATTAAATTCAATATTAATTTAAAAGTTTTTATTAATTCACAATCGGAAAAAAAAACCGTGCAAAATTTCAGATTGATAAGCTCAATCCTGATCGTATTTTAAAATTAATAAAAATTAATTATATCAAAAAAATATTGTAGAGTAAAACACCAATATTGACCATTTACAGTCAGGTCAGGTAGTTAGTACAACGAAGGAACGCAATCAAATGACCAACCTAATACTAAGCAGTAACCTTTTCTAATGGATTACGAAACCATTACTATTAGGCAGATTAATAACTAGGCTAGCCTGCATTCTATTTCCAATAACTTGTATGTATGAATTTTCTACCAAAATTAACGTTGATTTTGGTATTTGTGTCTTAATTTAATAATTAATTACTAATAAATTACTTTGTTAATACAAAGTTAGTTACATTACAAACTCTAAACTTTAATACCAAGTTATATTATATTTATATATATATTTATAAGCAATATTTCCTTTCACAATAAGCTACTCACCAAGCGGTCGGAATTTCGCCAAGATTGCTCTGAATGTCGTCCACATAGCTTTCAACTCGATCTTCAGCGCGCTACATCGTTACGAGCACTTATCATGTTACTACCTGGACTTTACAGGATAGTAAAGTAGTAGTCGATGACATGAGCGACATAGAACAGGAGGCAGGTGGCGATGTACATCATTATTAGAATTTGAACCAACATGATGTTCACCCTCGGACTTTGCCGACTGACTGTGAGTTAGGAAACCCTACACAAGGTGAATGTCGATGGCGGAAAATCTTATTGTATTATTACGTAAGGCCATGTGACGTTTCAGGTTTAATAATTGACCTACACTTCTATGGAATCTCGCCCGTATAATTTAAAAGTCATAAACCAGTTCTTTTGCTATGTTTATAATAACCAACTCATGGTGCACAGGCGCTATATTATTGTATGATTCTTTATGTTTGATTTTTGATAATGATTTTTACATGGTTCATATAAAACTGCAAAGTGGATGTAATATTTCAGGAAACTATGATGCTATTCTTATATATAGATATATAAGAATACCTCGATATATATATATTTAATTATATGACCACCACAAAAGCTGTTGATCCTGCGCCTGAACTAAGGAAAAGAGAGTGCACATGTTTGGCACACACTTGTGCACTATAATATCTCCTGCGCAGTTGGCTAATCTCTCTTGAGATTTGCCGCCGTGGCTGAAATCGGTCTGGAGGACCTTATACTGTATATTTAATAATAATTAGCTAGCTTTCATATGGATTTAGCATTATTTTCTGTATAGTGAAATACATTCTCATCTGTAAACCATTTTTGTGTATTCGTGTTGCTTAACGTGCTTTCCGAGGCACGGGAGTGTACACACCTCAAACTTCCAGACTCCGGGCTGCGACTGAGAATTTTCTGTCAGAAAAGCCCAATAACTATTTATTGGCCCGACCTAGGAATTGAACCCAAGACCGCCTGTTCTGCGACCTTATATCTAGCCACTAGACCAACGAGCCAGTCATGTGGATTGTGGATTATTAAATATAAACACCCTGAAGTAACTTAAAAATTTATTAAAATAACTCATTTACTTACTATTTATTTGCTGTCCGTCCAAAACCGTCGTAGCTGGTAGCGTGAGCCCATCTATGGTGTCAGAGCTGATCACCTGGTGTAATGGCAGCTCCACGGTATCTGGCGAGCCCCCTGGCCACGCCATCTTACATCATTGCATCAACAGCCACGTAATCACACTCGTCGCATTACGATCCAAATACTCTTCATATCCTCTCGATCTATAATATCGATTTGAAATGCAACTTTGAACACTTTTTGTCAAAACTTCTTGATCCGTTTGTTCTATTTTAGTTTATTTTTTGTTTTATTTAGGTTTTATTTTTCATTTACAAGTACCTACATATTTCAAAACCGTTCGTTGAGAATAGCAGTTACGTATATTTTCTACGAAACTATTGCCTTTAAAATGCTTGTTTTAATAATTTGTATGTATGTATATATACTTTGTATATACATAAAAAAAAATTCAAATAATAAAATTATCCACTCTCCAGTTTAAACATGCTGGGAATTTTTAATGTAAAATAATTATTGTCTATGAATAATTACATCTTCACTACGCCCACTCTTTCTCGATGAAATTCATAAAGTTGCGTTCATAATATTATTACAACTTATTATGCAGAAGTAACCCTAAAACATTAATTTTAATATAGCAATACGCTATAATTTTTTGAAAATATAATCAAATATTATCTATACTAATATTTTAAAGAGGAAACATTTGTATTTTTGTTTGTTTGTTTCTTACGATTTAAGTAAAAACTACTCGACTGATTTAAAAACATTTTTTCACCATCAGAAAGCTACATCTTTACCGAGTAACATAAGCTATATTATATTTTTATTACAATTAGAGATCCCTACTTAAAATGGAACAATGTAATCCAAGCTATCAAAATGCCTATGAAACTCAGTATGTTTTGCATGCGCTGCGAAAACTAATGACGATATATAAAATAGTGTTCTATATTATTATTAATAGAACTCATGATTGCTCACAAAAAAGTCCGCAATGGTATATGCCTAACTATTATAGGTAAGCCACAATAACAGTATTTTTTTTAAGTTCAAATACGGGTGGAATC
The DNA here is from genome assembly GCA_905220585.2 of Nymphalis polychloros. Lineage (NCBI taxonomy): Eukaryota > Metazoa > Arthropoda > Insecta > Lepidoptera > Nymphalidae > Nymphalis > Nymphalis polychloros. Next base: position 5,949,790 of record HG992245.1, on the reverse strand, counting down.
TAATAGTCGTGGTGGTAATATTGGTATCATGATATTAGTCCTTATCCATTTAAATGGTTTGCTAATTAACTTACATAATCAGTACTTATAAATTCCACTTTAAATTACGGATCGAACTTTTTGATTAGAAGTTATGACGGGTATAAAAATTATCTAAGAAAGATAAATGTCACGGTTTAAACAAACTGCAAGTTTCCTTTTTAGTCTATTAACAAATACTAATTTACGTATTACGTACATAATATGACTTTAAATAATAGTTTTTAAATTTTCGCGCACGAAGTCGCGGTCGAAGTGCTAGTTTGTAATATATTTGTATCGAAATAAAATTTAAATTTCAAAGTTTTTACAAAGTAGAGCAGGAATCGTTACCTATGTTACATTGAAAATGATTTTGAAAAAGTTTAATTACCGACATTTTTCCAACAGATTAAAAACTTGAATCTTGGATAAAGAATCGTGCAAAATGGCTTTAAGCACCGATCCGAAGCCACTTCTTTTGTTCGTTAAATTGCTACTCTTGCACTTTTATAAAGAACTTAACCTCCGTGCCGGTTTACAATTAAAAGAAGGCAGTCTATCATAATTACGGAGTAAAAACAAACTTTTAATGAATATTTATACGATGTATTGTAATCTATTTTATAATAATAAACTATTAAAATTAAATTCTTAACTTTGAACTTTATAATATTTATAATAAGTTATTTTATTCATATATTACCGCTAACAAAAAAAAAATTAACGTTTCGTTTTTGATTATTCTATCACATACATATTTTGTGACTGGAGCTTATTTCACTCAAATAAAAACTCATTAAATGCCTAAAATATAAAACATATTTTACTTTTAATTACAAAATGAGTCTTACACATGTAGGAACTTATTTTCTGTTACTGGCCGCTTGGACGCCTAATTAGAAACATTTAAAAAAAGCATCTATAGCTCTTTCTTTTTTTGAAATTGGAGAAGAACATTTCTTTTTCTATTATTTTGGCGGCAATTCAAAATTAAATCTAAATTTTATTTTGTGCAAAATGGGCAAAAATAAAAGTAGTGACGCGTCAACTAGGCAAATCATTGTTAATTTACATATGGATCATAAGTGGGCGTACAGAAGAATAGCTGAGCATTTAAATTGTTCTGTTAAGAAAGTTTTTAATGCAATTGATCATTATAAAACACATGGAACTGTTGAACGAACTATATGAAGTATTTGTTGAAGCATGAAATTCAATCCCCTTAGAAAAATGTATGAAATTGATTGAACAATGCCACGTCGTTGCAGTGCTGTTATTGAAAATAAGGGATACGCAACTAAATATTAATTATAACTTTTGGTAGGCTGTGGATAGTCGTTATTTCGTTAATAACATTACTAATTACTATTACTTAAAAAAATATTGTTTTTTATATTTTTTGTTGTTGTTTCTAATTAGTTGACCATTATTGTTCATAGCTTAAAACTGATTTAAATGTTTGTCCGTAATGTAATATTGAAACTGCATTTGTGTAATGGGATTTATATTGTTTTTCTAATAAATGATAAATCGTTGAACATATTGTTGTCCTATTTATTGTTTAATTTCAAAATAAAAACGATTGCGGTGAAGTATCTTACATAATGTCAAGGACCGTTGGTAGTGTTTCTAATTATACGACCACCACTGTATATTACATTTTACTATCTATAATATCTGCGTAAATATATGTGTATAATTTAGAGAACACATTAGATTAGATGAGAGTGAAGGGTCAATAGTCACAGCCTGTAAATGTCTTACACCTAGGCTAGGCTCTCCTCTCCTTTTATCTAGATTTATTATAAACACAAATTATGCACATGGAAATTCAATGATGCTTATTTGGTTTAGAACCCGCTTTAATCGGTTTAGGTTCAAGTGTTTTATCCCCTTAGCCATTTCGGCTCGAGAATGTATTGACATGTTACAAATATTTCGATAAAAGTTATTTCAAATTGACTTTGGGGAAAGTCGAATAGCTACATTTGGTTCCAAATCCATTTGCCATTTGATATTGGGTGCCTGGCATCTGAAACTTTAGCAAGTTTCGAGTGTTACTTAGGCCCTTTACATTAATAATATACATTGAAAAAGGCTTACATAGCCATTATGCTTGTTCTAGTTTTAACTAAAAATTTTGTGCCATCAGTATAATCGAATATGTAAAATACATTGGAATAAATAAGATATTGAATAACCGTCTTTGTATCATTACTAATTCAAAGCGAATGAACTACTCTCAATAAAGTGTCCGACTTCAGTTTTTGTAGTATAATATATTTAAACCATACAATTCATTAGGTACGTAGATATTTATTTATTTATTTTATACTTTATTGTACACCACAACAGATTTTTTTTACAAAAACTTAGACAGCCTAAATAAAAGTAGCATACAATTTTGGCGACCTTATCGCTACATAGCGATCTCTTCTAGGCAACCAACGGTGTAAGGAATAACCCATAGGATATGAGGTACAATAACATTTTATTTTGTTATTACTGCATATTTATTTATATATATATATATATATATATATATATATATATATATATATATATATTATATATATTAGATATTTTAGAATTGTAATAATTTATATCTATATATATAATTTATAATAACTTAACATTAACTAAATTACATTATTACATTGGATTATTACACAAACACACACCAACACACACACACACACACATAAGGCTATTGGTAAAGAAATACGTAATTAACGATTTGAAATTAATTTTCATAAAATAACGTAGGGTTTATCGATCTTATATATGGCCTAACATTTGCGCCATCGTATGTTCTTTGTGTGTACCAATTTTCATCAAGATTGGTCAAGCCGTTCTTGAGTTACAAGAAGACATACAGACAGACAGACAGAAAAAAAAATGTACAGACAGAGCCAATAGATTTATATAGTAGTATAGATACGCGGGTGAAGCCGCGGGGCACAGATAGTAGAATATAAAACTATCGAAATTTTATAAATTATAATATATGATAATATAATAAACAGACATGTTCATGCACACAAATGTCTGTCCTGGGTGGGAATGGAAATTACGACCTGCGGCGCTAAAGGCACGTATCTACCAACCACGCCAACCTGTCCGTCAATTGAATCCGTTTACAATTTTTTGGCAGTTTAAATATGACACCGTTAGATCTCGTAATGTACGTACAATATAAGTTTATCTATATTGTTCGTAGGATTATTAAATAAATCAATGCGGGATACCATATAATATTAGCGAGTACGTAAAAATATTTATTGTCATTCTTAAATTGAATAAATATCGAGGATTTTCAGTAAAACACGTTAAAGTCCCGTGACAGTAACAGCCTGTGAATGTTCCACTGCTGGGCTAAGGCCTCTTCTCTTTTGATGAGAAGGTTTTTGGAGCTTATTCCGCCACGCTGCTCCAATGCGGGTTGATGGAATACACATGTGACAGAATTTCAGTGAAATTTGGTCCCATGATAATATAATAATTATAATAAAGTAGTCGTATGTTTGGGGTTTGAAATGTAGAAAATTACAAAGGCAGATTCACAATGATGGTAACATTAACGGTTTTTTTTCATCGTCATTCCGTCGCTAATCGTGGGAACTAAGATGTTAAGTCCCTTGTGGCCGTTATAACACTGACTCACTCACCTTCCAACAGTTGGTCTTATAATTTTTTACTTAATACATTTATAATCTACGAAATTATATAGGCACTCAAAAAGTAACAAAGGATTATATTATATATTTTAATTTTACTTGAAATAAGAAAAAATACTTGTGTGATATTTTTTTTCAAATATTCTCTCCGCTTGTATATCAAAATATAAATCGTAAGTAAGTAAGATTTCAGAGCCGTGATGGCCCAGTGGTTAGAATACGTGAATCTTAACATTATTTATTGTTCATTTGCTTAATTTGTGTTCTTAATTCATCATATGCTCAGCGGCGAAGAAAAACATAGTGAGGAATATGCATTCTTAATCCGTGTCTAATTTCTCATGTACATGTGTCTAATTTCTCTGAAATCACATGCACCAATCCACAATGAAACAGTGTTTTTCACAGCTCCAAACATTGGTTTTAAAGGGAGACTTAGCCGAACAGTGGCATATTAGCGGGCTGTTCACTTACTCACTGACTCTATGATTTTTTTCTTAACCCCATACTTTGTTTAGTATTACATCTACCTTCTTCAACAATCTTCTTCAGTCAAATGTCAATTTACTTATGACTGAGCGAATCATTTGTGTGACTCATCACTCAAGTTCTAAAGAATTTTTATTATTAGGGTTAAACGATCCTTTGAGTAGCTATTTATACATCTCTACATTTTGAAATCCCATTGAGTGTGGACGTTAGAAGTGTATGTAGGCGTAAGTCCTTGAGATAGTCTTATCTTGAAGTAGTTTTATCTTAAAATATATTTCATTATACTTGTAATGAACGCAAGTAAATATAATTAATAGGAACCTTATCAATCTACTCAAAAGTCCGAGTTTTCTTCACTTTATATTTTATTTATTAAACGAACTATGAATAAAACGTAAATTGAATTTTAAAATATTTCTAGCAAAATTGTTACATTGAAGCTTATGCTACTTCCTAAGCAATGTTAACTTTATTTATTAAGTAGTGATATTTTTAATATTGAATATAAATTCAATCAATCATTATTTTTCCGAAGATTTGAATTGAATAAATAAATATTTACAGATAGTCAATATGTATATTATATATTTATAATGGCAATTATGATACAGATTATTTTAGATGTTCCGTGCGGTGCGCAATAAAGTTTAGCTCCCGGCTTCGTCTCTCTGAATCAGCGCTTAATGTGTTTAAACGGACTATATAACGCAAAAAAGTTTTTTTCAAATTGGACTAGTGATTCTGATGATTCTGCCATTAGTGTAATTATTAGTTGTTCTTTATAGTTGACGCCCTGTAATCCATCCCCTGTCTCTTATAATCGGACATGCCAATAACAGTAAATACAAATGATATTTATTGCGACAAATCTTCGTCAACGTATGAAAATTGGTGTGACTAGTTCGCGATATAGTGGCTATATAATTTTTAGTATTATAATGTACTTCTTTTCACAATGGTTACGGACTACATAGTGTCGGTGGCAGTACTACATAGTCTGACAACTTCGATCATCTGACGCCGTCTTGAAAATCGTTTGTCGGATTAACGCGAATTAACTGTACTTATAAAACGTGGGTGTTGGTTTTATCTCTTAAATATATAACATAGTTCTACATTGTTTTATTTTGCGTTGCAATAACACTTCATTGTTCTTTTGTAAAAGGTTATTGGACACGATTCGCGCAACACCTATTTTACGTTGATGTTAGTATAACAGAAACTTTCACGCAAATGTCAACAACAGCTGTACACTGTTTCAGCTCAATCGGGTGAACGACATGTGAAAATATAGAATCGTACAAAAGAACTATATTTTATAAAATCGTATAAAATCCTATCTAACACGTGAACACATAACACGAGAAAATATACTTATAAAAATATATTTCATAAAGCGTTAATTAATTTTCAAATTTAATTAATATAATTTATTTTCACTTTCATGCCAGTATTTTATATAGAGACATCTGAAGCGATAATATTATGGATAAAATTTATAACAACGAGTTGCAAACATCAATTTCTTAAAAACAAGAAAAAACAAAATGCTAAATAAATTGATCCTTTGAACCAGCTGGGTACTAAATTTAATATATTTAAAGATCAGAGATAGCTCAGTGATCTGAAGGTAAATCTAAAGCGAAAATTGCGGGTTTAACTGGGCCAGCGCCACTGAATTTTCATGTGCTTGCTTGGCGGAAGCAGGAGATGAATTAAAAACACAATCATAAGACGAACTTCATGTGTTAGATGAAAATCTGCTTGTGTCCACCACCAACTCGCATCTATTTATTGAATTCATTGTACCAAACTAAATTAAATTTAGTTTAATATATTCTTTCACCAGCTTCAAAATTTCATCACAATTTGGGTTGGACTACTAACTAATATGTGTGATTAAATCTGTTTTCTATCGAGACATATAATCCAATAGTTTATATATAAATACTTAAGCATTCTGTTCAACCTTCAATTATCAGATTTACCTTTGAGAACTTAGTGCGGCTTAGCCGGGAGTTAAGAGTACGTATTTTCTCTAGGTCACTTTTCTTTCTAAAAGACCTATAAACTACTTGTGCAGTGAAACATGGTAAAGATGAAAAAATAATTTGTTTCTTTAATTATAGAATTAATTACGTAATTAAGCTCAGACATGTTTTAGTTCTCTTAACTTAGTTATATACTTTATTATATTTACAATAATAAAAGTACTATTTATAATAAAGTTTGGCTAATTGTTTGAAAACAATAAATTGTATTTATATTTAAACGAGTAAGTGCATTTTGGTATTTCAGGTTTCAGGCAAAATTATAAATATATAGATTGATAAAAAGTAACAACCTGTTAATGTCCCACTGCTGGGCTAAGGTCTTCTTTCTAGGTCTTGAGCCATCTCAGCTTTTTATATAGATTGATATAGTATGTTAATATTATTGATAGTTATAGAATATTGAGTATATTCTTAAACTATCATAGTATTAACTATATGGTTTATTTATATGTTGAGGTTATAGTTACCTTTAATTTTTGAATAATTAATTATCTAATACAAAATTACGCCATTGGGCTGTTTTATATTTAAGTTTAATAGCTCTCCTATCAAATAAAATAACATATTTTAAGACAATCAAACAAACATTACAATTTTGGGTCTTTCAATGTTAACATACCCGCTTTAGGCCACCTTCCCCTATAAATTATTATTTTAACGTAGTCGGAAATATAAATTGTCAATCAAAAAAATAGTACAATGCGTAATCTATTAACTGTTACACAAAAAAATAGTCGGGGCAGGTTGCTAGTGTTTAAATAGGGCAAGGAGTAATATTCCAATTATTGTGCAAAGAAAATTGTTGAAAATCTGTCTTATTTTCTTCATATTAGGGTTGATTTTATATCATTAAGAGATTTTAAATTACGATTCAACGGGGAACTTATGCTAGTATTGTATTATTCCATGCAGCCGTGATATCCACATGAGCAGCCTGATTATTTTTTAATGTTACATATATCAGTAATTTTTATATTCAAATTACCTTTTGTATTCATAAAAATAAATACATAAAGCTTTATGTTTATTATCTTTTGTTATTAATTGATTTAATTTACAAATTAAAAATACAAACAATTTACTTTAGAGCAGTTCTTATAATTGATTTTTTCATATTATTATAATCTGTTTATTGTAAGTTATGTATAAATAAGAATTATTTAAAAACAAACCAGAGCAACTCCGCTAATATTTGTTTAGAAAAAACTGTATTCGTCTAAATTTTTCACATCACATCATTGCTTTCCATCGTTACTCTTCATTATTTTAAATAGGCTAACCACGAATACGCACACTGGAACGAGAATTGTATTTTTAAATTATTCGTTTCAAATTAAAAATTATTATATACTTAAACTAATGAAAGTAATAACGGTCAATTTAATACAACATAAAAATCGGTCAACCGCACACAAGCTCAGATATCAACTAAAGAAGTTCCCATATAGATATAAAAGTACGATAAGATAACGTTTTCTTTAAACAAGCACATTACTGACCGCGGTGATACATTCCCATGGTCGCGGTAGACACTGTGTCTTATAAGAGGGTGTGGTGAAAGGTGCGCCTGCAATCTCTGACCCTCGGCCTATGACGTCATGCGAGTCCATATCGAGAATTAAAGCACGCCTTTACAGGGCGACCATTGAACGGAAGAAACGGTCCCCTAAACTAATATTAATGAGCTCGACCTATCTGCGTTATATGGTTACAACGTAAATGGTTTGGTGAATCGGTTAAACAAAATTTCACCGATTATTCTAATAAGGATAGTGTTATGTTGTTTTTTTCTAAAATTAAGTATGTGTCTATATTATAATATTCATTACTAATTTAAGAAATTACCAATTGTCGTTCTTGTAATCATTTACACTATGTATTAAAATTACAGCATAATAACTATATACGCGTTTTAAATTATAATTAAAATTGAGAAAAATATTTAGTTAGTTCAAGGAAAAATAGTTACTCTAAATATATATACTCCTTACTAAAGCGAATAATGAATAGCAAAAAATTTCCAGTGAGCATACTACATCCTATTTCATGGACACCCCAATAGAAACGGGGTTAACGTGTTAGTGACACAATGTGGTCAGTCCCGCTTTCCCGCAGTTTTTCGTGATTAAGTCAGGCGAAGTCGGGCATTGTTGTCTGTTATAATAGTCGTAATGAGAACGTCGGACAAAGGGAAAATAAATTATTTTGACTTACAAAAGGCATATTTAGGTGGTCTAGGCGCGGCTTCATGTTTCTACTTAATTATTGTTTTTTACGGATATAATTTCAAATACATTAATGTAATAGAATATTTATTTATATAAAACTTAAAGAAAGTATTTTCTACGCTGACGTCACTTTCATTCGTTGGATGGAGTTTAATGAAAGTTGCTTTTAATTTATGTATAGAACTGAAAACTTGACTTCAATATAGATTTATTTTTATTTTTATTATAAGTCTACCAGGTGATCTTTCCAGGAGTTCTATGCTAATTAAATTGAATGGGATTTCTATAATTTAATTCGTGAATATTTTTAACTTGACCAATGATTAAAGTAAAATTTTATATTAAAAAATTGTAATAAATAAGGCATACAAATCATTAAAAAAATATATCAACAATAATAAAGCATAGCATAGGGGAGTTAGCATTTGGTTGATTTTGATGTATTTTTAATTAATATGTACGTAAGTTGATGGAAAATTAATATTTTTCACGTTGTTCCTTCTTAGTGACAAAAAATTAAAAATAAAATTTGGTTACTACGTGTTATAGAACACAACATACTTTTTAATTACTTTAAATGAAATGAAATGTTATTTTAATTTACGCCAAGCAAAGCCGCTTTTTATGAAATAGGTAGGCAGAGTGGCAATGGGCCATCAGACATTGGTAATGTAAGAAATATTAACTATTCCGTACATCGCCAATGTACCAACAAGTTTGGGCGTTCGCTTGCCTATAACATTAAAAAAATTTAGTTGCCTCACTCACCTTGCCTCACTCACCCTTCAAACCGGGAAACACCGATACTAAATATTTCTGTTTGGCGATAGAATATCTGATGAGTGGGTGGTACCTACCCAGATGGGGTTGCATAAAACCACCACCAAGTTACCGTTAGCCATAAAAGTAATTAAACAAAATTAATGAGTATGAATTATAACTATGTTCATCTGACTTTAATCAAGTAAAGGTCACAATCAAATTTGTGCATTACAAAGTTTAAATAAGTCAATGAACACAATATCGAATATGAATTAATATGACTTACTAACCGATATATTACTGCATACTCCAAACCAATTTTAAAAATATATAATAACTTCAATGCTTCACGTAATTGAGAACTAAGCAATTCTATGAAAGTATAATAGTGATAAAAATCCACGAACTAAAAATTCTAGACGAGTGCGCTATACAAACGGGTGTAGTGGGAGGCGGAAGTCAATAAGTAATAAAACTAATATGCTGTTTCATACCAACATTTATAGTTCTCACATTTCAAACGCAGCCCCTCGAGAGCGGTCCGAGCGTTCTCATTATCCAAAATAACTACTCGGGATCAATAAATGTAAATAGTACTTAGTTTCGCTTTAAGCGAAGCAAGCGCGATAAGGGCTCACTTTATTATTCTGTTTGACTGTATTTTTGTCATATTTTATTCAATTCACACACGACACGAATTCGAATGTTTGTTTACAAAGAGTTATCGACTTTACTTTTAGTTAGTTAATTATTCATTCGGTAAAGGATAAGGGATCAGAAAACGAACTGCCTGTGACTTTGACTAACGGTACAAACTGGGTGTAACCGTAATGGACTTGTGTACATAAACAGCAATATGTACAGAATGTTTACGAAAATCAAATTAAAAAGTTACGTTCTCTGTTTACTGAAGTAATAGCTCGCCCTGTAAATAACTCAGTGCTGTGTCGTTTCATATGAAAGTTTAATTTGGAAAAAAAATCTGCCCATAAGAGTACCTAATAAGTTTTTAAAACCTACAAGGACTTTTTTGTCTTTTGTATAGTACTCAATATGTTAACCGAATTTGCGTGCATGAATTCTTAAAATAAGAATATAAATATCATTTAACGGTCTTATTTATTAGTTAATCAATGATCTCGTTCTTTATGTCATTATTGATTTAATATTTGAAAGAAGTAGACACAGAATCGTTTCACTAATAATCTGCTAAACTAGATCTACTAACTAGAACTAGAACTAGAACTAGAGAGACTGAGTAAGGCTGTAAGTATTTACAATAGGTATCTAATATGTTGCTTTTGGAGTCTGTGGCTAAATTACAAGGTAAGACCAATCATAGACATTGCCATGAATATCAAGTAAATGTTATTAATGTAATAGCTTGCTACACACGTGATTTCATAATAATAATATAATCAATGACATTGTTAGTGACGTTATATTCTAAGTTATTTTGTAACGTGTTCACTGAGAATGTAGTTTGCAATATGAACTGCAGTTAACGTGGCTTAATGTTCTTTGTCACCAGTCCACTCTGACGTACCGTTGTTATTTATTTTTATATTGCTACGCTCCGTTTCGAGCCGAGTTTTTAATTTATTTTTATAAAATGTTCCTTTTAATTTCAAGTACTTAGTACGTTTTTTTTTTAATTTCGCTAAGAATTTTCCACTAATTAAGAAATAAAATTTCAGAAATAATAGCCTAGTCGCTTTTTGTCGCTTTAAAGGTTATATTAGTTTTTATTATAACATCAAGATATTGAATCAAATTTAATGATAACATAATCAGACGATGGTTATGCAATTACGAAATGCATATTTTTATTTATAATTTTTTTTAAAAATTAAATATACATATTTTCTAAAAATATTCGAGAAACACAGAGAAATACTAAACTGGAAATCACTTCTAGTTTTTAATCTACGAGTTATAAATGTAGAAATTGATTAAATTTTCGGCTTCCGAACCATTCATCACAATAACTTCCAAATGTTACGTTAACATTGCCTTCAAATTTCAGTATTTCTAGTGATGTCATGACGGTTTTCCACTCGCGTTATTTTACATTGTGTACTCGTACTTTCATTTTATATTATGTAAGTACGTTGTGCATGACTTGACTGATTAAGTTCAGATTTCTTCATCTTTCAGAAACCAATTTGTTTTGCCAATATCATGTCATTGCATGACGCCGAGGGTAAGTTATTTATGGACCAAAATTACTTATATTCACAGACTTTTATGTTGTTAGAGATAGAGCTACATGTAAACACTCTCTATGCCCTGACGGTAAAGTGGTTCTCCTCGTGTATGAAAAAAAATCGAAATGTCCGATGATAGATCGCGAAAAGAGACGCACGCCACACGGCACCAGCTTTATGTTATTTCCAAGACACGGGAGCATAAATAGTCCGAAATTCGTAGAGGCTGTATTTATTTTGAGATATCTTACTATGGATCTCAAGATCGATTAACATACTTACCATAGCTACCCTCACCTTACTCTGATAAAACAAATATGTAAGGCTATACTTTTAAAAATATGACGTAATTGTTTCGAAATCGAATATCACATTTTAAAATCATTGGACCTGTTAATATTCCATTCCAACTGACTCTTATGTGACGTTTGCCCTTTTTATAGTTGAAATGTTAAATTTATATCGAAGTTCATGTACGTTATTTGAAAATTCAATTAATTTTCCTTTTATTACAAGGATTTTGTTTAAATTTTATTAATTAATAGATTCCATCAAAGTTAAAAAATATATAAAAATACATTTTTACATTATACGATTCCGAATTTCTATAAAAATAAATTAAGTATTTATAATGAGCAAAGAAAAATGTTTTAATTGATACAATTAAAATAATATACTAAGAACATTTTAACTTATTCTTGGCGTAGCTTTTTTTTTATACCTCGTTGGTCTAGTGGCTAGATATAAGGCTGCAGACCCGGTGGTCCTGGGTTCAATTCCCAGGTCGGGCCAGTAAATAGTTATTGGGATTTTCTGTCAGAAAATTCTCAGTAGCAGCCCCGAGTCTGGAAATTGGAAGTGTGTACACTCCCGTGCCTCGGAAAGCACGTTAAGCCGTTGGTCCTGCGCCTGAACTCTTTCCGGTCGTGTCGGATTGCCGTCCCATCGGATTATAAGAGCTAAGGAAAAGAGAGTGCACCTGTGTTTGCGCACACACTTGTGCACTATAATATCTTCTGCGCAGTTGGCTAATCTCTCTTGAGATTGGCCGCCGTGGCCGAAATCGGTCTGGAGGACCTTATTTTTTTTTTTTATAGATTAGGTTGGCGGATGAGCATATTGGCCACCTGATTGTAAGTGGTCACTAACGCCCATAGACATTATAAGAATTGTTAACCATCGCTTACATCGCCAATGCGCCATCAAACTTAGGAACTAAGATGTTAAGTCCCTTGTGCCTGTAATTACAATGTCTCACTCGCCCTTCAAACCGGAACACATACCAAGTACTGTTGTTTTGCGGTGGAATATCTGATGAGTGTGAGGTACTTACCCAGATGAGCTTGCACAAAGCTTTCCAATATTATCCGATATAATTTTGGCTTGTGTTACAATATCACAACTTTTGCCTTTGGTTCTTCTCAGGTCTGAGGTGTTTATTTCCGAATCAGTGGTAGACTTATGACAATCAATAAGCAAGCGTAAAGCGTATGTTGAGTAAAGATTTTTGATTTGATTTGATTTGCCGATTCATCATTATTATATATATTAAGAAATAGCTGAATACATAGTAAGCATTTATTGCGTAAGTGTAACTGTCGTAAAAACAAATCGTTTTTTTTATTAGCAACATATCAAACAATAGGGGATTTTTTTTTGCGTTAAGCCTGTTTAAGCTGATATACAATGTCAGCTTAAATCTTCAAAAATAAAATTGCCTTTTATTTTCTAGTGGTAATTCCGTTTTCGTTAGTTAGAAGGGAAACTGTTAATATTCGGTTTACACTTCTATTTCCTTATTACTCGAGCTAAAATCAAATGATAGCGCTGAAAACGATTCAAGCTCCATAATTTGTCAGTCGTTAGGTGTATTTTACTATACAGTGGTGGTCGTATAATTAGAAACACTTCTTATGAATAAAGAAATTACAACTTCAACGTACAAATGTTCGTAAAAAATATACACATTCAATAATTAATAATCATGCAATAATATAGCCACTCAAATAAAAAACTCATTAAATGCATAAAATATAAAACATATCTTACTTTTAATTACAAAATGAGTCTTACACATGTAGGAGTTTATTTTCTGTTACTGGCCGCTTGGACGCCTAATGAAAACATTTTAAAAAAGCATCCATAGCTCGTTCTTTTTTTGAAATTGGAGAATAACATTTCTTTTTCTATTATTTTGGCGGCAATTCAAAATTTAATCTGAATTTTATTTTGTTCAAAATGGGCAAAAACAAATGTTGTGACGCGTCAACTAGGCAAATAATTGTTAATTTACATATAGATCATAAGTGGGCGTACAGAAGAATAGCTGAGCATTTAAATTGTTCTGTTAAGAAAGTTTTTAATGCAATTGATCATTATACAACACTTGGAACTGTTGAAAATATTCTTAGAAAAGCTCGGCCAAGAAAAACTTCTCCCAGAGGAGATACGCTAATCGTTCGTGTTGCTAAAAAAGACCCAAGTAAAGGCTCCAACCAGATTAAAGATGAAGTTTTTTCGCCTGATGACCCGAGAAACATCTCGTCAAGACTGATACGCCGAAGATTAGTGGAAACTAAATTGTTTAGAAGAATCTCTCGAAAGGTACCGCTTCTTACTAAGCAACACCGAGAGAAGCGATTATTATTCGCTAAAAAATACGGACGGAAATAATGGACGGTACGAGAATGGAAAAAAGTGTTATTTTCAGATGAAACAAAAATAAATATGGTAAATTCCGATGGAAAGCGCTATGTTAGACGTCCTGTAAACAATGCTTTTAATTATAAATACACAAGGAGTATAGACAAGCATGGTGGCGGTAACATAAAAGTTTGGGGGTGTTTTTCCGGATGTGGAGTTGGACCCGTTCGGAAGATTGAAGGATCAATGGCAATACAAAAATATCTTACAGCACACAATGATTCCCTACTCGGATCATTTACCTGTAACTTGGCTCTTTCAGCATGACAAACACCCTAAACACACGGCCAATAGTGTTAAATGTTTCCATAGCGAACAGCGTATATCCGTTTTAGACGGCCAGCAAATAGTCCGGATTTAAACCCGATAGAAAATGTCTGGTATATTGTTAAAAAGAAAGTCTCAAACAAACGTAACACCAGTCAAAACAAACTATATGAAGCATTTGTTGAAGCGTGGAATTCAATACCCCTAGCAAAATGTATGAAATTGAGTGAATCAATGCCACCACGTCGTTGCAGTGCTGTTATTGAAATTACGGGATACGCCACTAAATATTAATTATAATTATTGGTAGGCTGTGGACTGAAGCTAATTCGTAAATAACAATGCTATGATATGCTTTTTTGTTGTTGTTTCTAATTAGTTGACCATTATTGTTCACACCTTAAAACTGATTTAAATGTTTGTCCGTAATGTAATATTGATACTGCACTTGTGTAATAGGATTTATATTGTTTTTCTAATAAATGATAAATCGTTGAACATATTGTTGCCCTATTTATTGTTTAATTTCAAAATTAAAACGATTGCGGTGAAGCATCTTACATAATGTCAAGGACCATTGGTAGTGTTTCTCATTATACGACCACCACTGTATATAAAAGTGATACAGTGCTCATCATAATATACACATCTGTCTAATTAATATTAAGTTTGATAGCGATTTCGTCTCGACTACCTTAGGGATTTTTTTAAGCATTCCAATAACAAAGATATGAAATTGGTAGTACAATAATACTGCTAACAATAAAAAGTTAACATAACATCAGAATCACAATGTTTCTCAAATTGAAACCGATCGATACGAAAGTGTTGTTCCTTGCTGATTAATAAAAAACCGTGATCTACGACAATTGGAGATTGTTTACATAGTTATATAAATTATTATGTTCTTAAGTAAATTATAGTAAAACAATGAAATTATATACGATTTATTTTTGAACCCAACGTCAGCTTTAAAACTAAGTCTCTAAATATTGTAAAAATATGGTAATATTATAGATAAAATTAAGTTAGCAAAGTAAGAAAGGGCGTTATTTGATTAAAACTCTGTGATTTAATACATAACAAAAGTAAAATTAACAAATATATTAAATGAAAACGTTAAAGAAAAAATGTAATACGAGTTCGTACTTACTTCCCTTTACTACTAATTTATTTAAAGCCAGGCAATACGGCACTTTAAATTTACATAAAAGTTTAAACTGTAAACCGAGGCAATGCTGTTGGTCAATTAACTTCGCGTTAAAATATATTATAAAATACTTTCTTTATTAAGTCACAAGGCATGAATTAACGTAATTTTTCGTTTTCGTTAAACGTTTTATGGGTTACATTTCGGATCATTGTTATTAGGTAATGAATTTAAACAAATGTTTGCTTGTGTACGCCCATAGACATTGGCATTGTAGGAGATGTTAACCATCGCTTACATCGCCAATGCGCGACCAACCTTAGGAAATGTTATGTCCCTTGTGCCTGTAATTACACTGGCTCACTCACCCTACGGTATTAAACATAATTAAAAATTGGGAAGTTACTGTTGTTAAAAAGCATCTAGGTACACTAATTTATAGAAATATTTTAATAATTCGTCAGAAAAAGAAAGTATAGCTTGTAAACAATATGTTGATGTATTTTAACTTAAGCAGAGCTATAGCATTCGTAGCAGTTCTACGGACGTGCTACGAACAATGTATAAGTGACAGCACTTCCCGTTCAAAGTAAAATCAAACAGTCACAGATTACTCGATAAATACATTATGTGAAACCGAAATTAATTATAACTAATTACAAATTCATTAGTATAAAAAAGAGCGTTCAATATTTAAAAATCATCGTTAAAATATAATTGGAAATTCATAAAATGTTATAGAAACTCCAAGTACAGTCCCGAGTCCGAGTAGAATCTTGATAGGCTTTGTGTATAAAAAACTGGAGTGATTTGTGAATGCAAGTGTCAGGCGTAATTAAAACGCGACACTTTGCACAAGATCTCAGAACAATTTATAGTTAGAGCTGCATAAATCTTGACTCCGTTATACTCAGTCTACAAGAAAAGGATTTGTTAATAAAATAAAAAAATATGAGATGACTTTTGAAATAAGATTTTTAATTTTAATAATAATCAACTTTAGTTATTGTAAGTAAGAAGTAGAAAATTATATATAAATATTTTGATTAAAAAAAAGTATTAATGCAATAGCTTTAATCTAAAATCATCGAATTTATTTGGAAATCAAGCTAAGAATGGCAGAATACATTATTTTTATAACAGTCGTGAGGTTTGGCTTCAGATTTTGTAGTAAAATGTTGTAAATCTTTAGATATAATAACGTACCGGAGGACAGAAATTAAGTAAAAAATCCTTTTGAGGAAGAAAGGTAAAATAATTCTCAAATTGAAGTACACGAAATGGTTTCTTTTGTGAATTAGTAAATAAACTTAAGCATTATTTAATCATTAGAGAAAACCCATTATAAGATAAAATCATTGTTTGTTATTGTGAGAAATTTGATCTATCCTCAAAGTTAACTAAATTGTGTCTGTACTAAAAGGACTTGCAATTAGTAACTTTACACTTTAATGTTTTCATTAAATATTACGTAATCAAAGCCAGTGTAACCGTGTGATTGCGGCTGAGCAGAATAGCGTCCCACATCAACCCATGTCTGTCATAAGAGACGAATAAGGGAAGATTTGTAAAGCGTGACACTAGGGAGCATTTAAGTGTTTCAACCAGCCATAGTGACTGAGAATAAACCCACTTAGCAATAGCATATCTGTTATAGCATTCCCAAGAAGGGTTCACGTTGGTTATTGACCGGCCGTAAAATTCAAATCCTCATTTTTCATTTGCATTAGTTAGACCAAGACCAAGCGAATAACTGATGATTGTGCAATAGTAAACATTTAATTAATAAAAAGGCAATATGAACCAAGTATTATCGAATGAATAGCACTAAGTACACTTGCACAACTTTGATATCATCGGTCATTAAACTTTATAATTACTCATATTTTATAAAGGATATTTTGTAAATTAAACATTCCATTTAGTGTTTCCATCATGACATGTGGATAGATGTAACATAAGATAACTTCGTATTTTCAAATTCAGGAAATATATCGTGGCAGAGACTGATAAATAAAAAATAGTTATTAGTGTAACATATTTAAAATTATTTCGCCAAAATTTTCAACTAGTTATTTATTAAAATTTGTATTCATACTAGACTAAAGAGAAATTTGTTAATCGAAATTCTAGTAAAGTATTAAGATATAAAAATGAACGAATACTAAGCAACTCACTTTAATTTATACTGTACTATACGAACTATAAGTTTCTAAGCTTTATAGCTGAAAAATAACAATGATGAGCATACGCTGTTTATTTTATGATACGCATAAAAAATTTAGTGGCCCCGCGGCACTAACACGCTCACTATGACTATATCTACATTATTATGCCTCGTTTTCTACTAAACACAATGTGATAAACATGTCGTAATAGTTTCATAATAAGACCGCTGAATGAGACCGTCTGTCCTGAGCGGGAATCGAGCCCACGACCTGCGGCGCGAAAGACAAGTATCTCCCAACCACGTCAACCGGCTCGTCATTATCAAAGTATGACATATAAATGCTTTATTCACACGATACTTATTATGTTAAATTGTGCGTAATGAAGGAAATAATATATCAAATATAGATAACTTATAATATGCAGTAAATAAATCGATATATTATATTTATAAATAATTACTATCGCTTTTGTCAATTGTATGTTGGCCAGAAAAGCACTTTCTGAAAACTTCCCCTATACTGTTTTTTGGTAATCCGCATCACTGCGTTTCCAAATATTATTTAAATTATGAATCAAAATGATTACAGGATGATAAACTGAGTGCGTTTACAGACTTTATAAGTACGTATATATTAAAATTAAAAAAAGCTACTGTCCACATTATGACTGTGGAATGGTGGCAAAAATGCAGTATTTCTCCGTTGAATCGCAATTCCGATCCTCTGGATGAAAAAGGAAACAGCTACTGTCACTAGTGGAGGCAATAAAAGGGAGTTATTTGTTGTAGAAATGATTATAAGTTTTATTTTATATTATTTAATTCTGCTTCGTTGGCTTAGAGCGCCTGAATTGCTTCCGGTCGGATTTTCCGTCCCATCGGATTATGAGAGTGAGGGGATGATGTGCATAGATGTTTGCGCACACAGTTGAGCAATATAATTTGTCCCGCATTGTTGACTAGTTTCTTTTGGTGGCAGACATAGCCGATATCTACCTAAAGTACGTTAATATATTACTGTTACATATTTTGATGAATATAAATATATATATATTACAAAAGTAAAAGAAACATGCATTCAATTACATTTGCATAATACCGTTTCATATATCTAGATATACATATACATTTCACACATTTTTTTAAAATATTAATTTAATATTTATTTAATATGTATTTTATGTCGGTTTCATATCAAAAACATCGAATAAATATAATATAATAAAAACCCAATTTCTTCAGAAATATGAATGATGTAAGTAACATCTTAAATAAATGACTTTGTACAGCTCAGGTCCAAGGATATATGAAACCTGCACCTGCTTAAAAATTTTGGTAGATTAATTAATACTTATACTGACAAATTTTATACTTCCCTATTTAACAGGATTATTACAAACAATCATTGTAATACATATTAAGATTGGTTTGGCGCTAAGCGATAATAAAAAATAAAAAAAAAGAATTCTAAAGTAATAGAACACATTGGAATATTCAGATTCAAATTTTACAATTGGTAACAATATAACATATTATGTGTTACACTAACTGCCTGTCCCGACTGTTCGTACCCGTATGAAACAGGTAAAATTCACAAAGTAACCGCTTTAAGTTTTGAATTTAGTTCAAACTAATATTCCAAATTTCAAATGTTGAAAAATTCATTTTGAATAAAATTTGCGTAAAATTAGTTCTTACGTTTACGTCACGAAAGTAATTAAGATTCTATAGTTTAGGATATAAAATATATATATCTAGATTTAGGCTAATGACTTTTTTACCAATAAATTAAACAAAAAATACCGTATTTTTGGGGTGGTTCTGATAACAAAAAAAATATGCCTACAACATTTTACATCCAGTGTGAAAAGGATCTAATATACAAACATTTGGAAAATGAGCAATTCCCGCGAGGAAAAGTTGTGGACGTTGGCGGCCGGTGTTCGCAGTCACGTCATTTCCTGAATTATTTATATGAGCGTTTAGAATATTAGATATCTGCAGCTGAGCTTAACTACTCGCACATATGGAAGTAAATTTATATGTGAACAATTTTAAGCCTAAATTTAAAAACCATTTGTACTAGGGTTTAATGTTACTATCCTAAAACGAAAAATAACCGCTAAAAAATTCGTTAATAAATAAGCTTCAAACATAAACCGTAAAGCAAACGAAATAATCTAATTTCTCGAATCACAACGAGAAGACCCGAACCTTGTCAAAGAGAATATTTTTTATTCTATTTCAAAGCTAGTAATTCTGTGTCAAAGCTAGTCAAATCTATATATAAAACATCAGTTACGAAAGAATTTATCGTACGTCTTGTGGTTTTTGTTTATTCATTATAAATATATGACTAAGAATTATATAATATAAAACATATATTACAGGTTTTTTTTATTGTATAGGTAGGCGGACGAACATATTATGGGTCACCTGATGGTATATGGTCACCAACGCCCATAGACATGGCATTGTAAGAAATGTTAATCATCGCTTACATCCCCAATGCGCCACCAACCTTGGGAACTAAGATGTTATGTCCTTTGTGCCTGTGATTACACTGGCTCACTCACCCTTCAAACCGGAACACAACAATACAAAGTACTGCTGTTTTGCGGTAAAATATCTGATGAGTGGGTGGTACCTACTCAGACGAGCTTGCACAAAGTTTTACCACCGAGTAAATACACAAAAATACATGCGATACTGGTTATTATTGATATATTAACATTATATAATTATGATAAATGAGATATTAATTTGTAATGGTTCTTGAATTTTAAAATAATATGATTCAAGGATTCTATAGAAATATATAAATTCGTGTACGGGCAGCAAGAATTCACACGAGATTTTACCACCTTAAAAAATCTAATCTAGCTTTAATTTGATCCACAACCGATAATGGCATCTATATTTATATAAAATAATAGTTGATGTTTCATATCCGTTGGATTCACATGTTTTAAGTACATATCATTATAAGTAAGTTTTCACCTAGTTTATTAAAGTGAACAGATAACCTTACTAATATCTCTTATGAATTTTAAGGCTATAATTTTATAAGTATTTAGGGCTTTGCGCAAGCCAGTTTTGGTAAGTATTTATCACATATTCTATCGCCAAACAGTAATACTACATATTGTTGTGTTCCGATTTGAAGAGTAAGTGAACCAGTGTAACAGGCAAGGCAGACAAGGGACATAAAATCACAGTTTCAAAAGTTGGTGGCGCATTTTTGATGTGAAGGATGTTTAATAATTCTTAGCGCCAATGTCTATTGTGGTGTTCACTTACCATCATGTGGCCCAATTGCAGTCTGCTTGGCTATTTAAAAAAAAAGCACATATACATCATATTAATACTATTTAATAATAATGTGAGAGTGAATCATAATGTAAGGTAGAAATTTGTATGAAGTTTGAACATTCAGTTCATGATTATGGTCTTGAAGTTAAAGTTACCTAGACATAAAGAGTCGAGAAGGTCTGGTGGATAAAACACGTGGATCTCAAATATCACAAAATTTTCATTTGCTTAATTTGCATTTATAATTCATCTATTGAAGGAAAACATTGCGAAGAAACCTGTGTATGTTGAATTGCGTGGTGGATTTAGCTCCAAACCTATTCCTTAAGAGATGAGCTTTTTCCCAGCAATGGGTTACTTACTATCTGTCTATTATTTACTTAATTAGATTTAACTAAAATGATTAATATTTTATATAGATCAAGTTAATTCAATTAAAAACTAATAAGTAAGTGAAAATGAGCAAGTAAAGAATCGCTGAATCTTTGCCAGCCGGATTTAAAAGTAACAGAATGTTCGCGCCAATTAATTGATATTATAAGGATTAGTCTGTACTTAGTAAGATAATTATATTTAAGCCCATTTTGTTTTATTTACCGTACTTTATCCATTTTTATTTATTGATATAAATATATTTAAATTAAGCAAATACAAAATTAAAAATAACGAATTATTCATTACTTGCTTTCGCTATTAGCAATATTCACAGACTTTAAACATTTTTCTAGGAGCAAATAGTTCAATGTTCCCTAACAATATTTTTAAACGTTTTGAAGTTCATTTATATTTAGCTACAATTATGACTTGAAGTTCATTTATATTAAGTACAATTATGACTTTATTAATATTCACTGTTTTGTTTAACTTACGATCACGAGTGTTCACACGAATAGCGTGTTAACTTTAGTCGCGGGCTTTAACATCGGTCGTTGTGACACGTCGGGCGGCCTCGCGACGCCGACTTCGACTGGGGGAAACAGATAAGCTCAGACAATCTACACCTGGGATTACTCGAATTATTGTCCCGGTATAAATTATTACGATATTCATGATTTTATAGGATTCGTATTAATTAATTAGTTAATATTCGTCTTTATAGTAAATTTTGTTAATCTAAGTTAATTTGGTTTTGTTTTGTGTTTTGTTTTAGATTTAGTTAGGCAGACGTGATTTTTCACAACGGATAAAATTCCTATTTTAGTAATATATTGATACTTGATCTTGATGAATATATGTATGTATTGTACACGACATATTGGATGCATTGGATTATTGCGGACAAGTTTCAACTTCGAAAGTTCTTCCATAATAGCAACCCGCGCAAAACGTTTGAAAGATTTACGGCCTTACTTATAAGCATCCTTGGAGGCTGTTTAATTAATCACGGATTTCTCTCGTTGTGTCATTATTGATTTGATATCCAAAAAACTTACACAATATTGTTTAACATTGGTTAACTAATCACCTAAAACCACATACCTATATGAACTGACGTGAAGTGTTAATAGGTATAATGTTGCTATCGTTATAAATATTTAATAATGATGAGAATACATCTACTACCAGTTGAGTCTGTTATTATTAATAAGTAGGGATGTAACTCTCCGAAATGACCCAGTGGTTAGAACAAAAGAATCTTAACACTTGACAGGCAAGCACCACTGAATTCATGCGCTTAATTTGTGTTTATACATCATTTCGTTCTCGGCGGTGAAGGAAAACATCGTGAGAAAACCTAACCAAAAACCCGGATTAGAGCAGCGTAGTGGAAGCTCCAGGCCTCAAAAGGAGAGGAGGATTTAGCCCAGCTGTGGGACATTCACAGGCTGTTACTACTGAGACTTTACACATTTAAATTGTACGTATTTACGGGAACGTTATCGGCAGGAAGTAAAAATTATTTAAAGTAGTCCAATGTGTCAGGGTCACCTACTCAGACGAGCTGTTAGCCCTAACACCTGTTAAATTTACTTATAATTTATATAGTCTTTATCTGTGTAAAATTTGCTACACGTGTTCAAGAAAAAATATAGATCACACCTTAGAATGGAGAGAAACAGATATGGCATACGTGGGGGTTAATAGTTCACATGACTGTGTCTAGTGTTAACATTTAATTAGAATATTATTAAAGGGGTTAATTAGTTTGATGAATATTTAAACAAGATTAAGATTTACATGTAGTTATTTTTGCAAATCATATAGTTGGTCTTTAGAATCACAATGAGCATTTTTTTATAAATTATTAATTGTAATTCTTTATATTTATATAAAAACCAAATAAATAATATGTACACAAGTTGGTTGTGTTACATTTCTACGCCTCTTTCTTGATGACAAGATCACGAAAGTGAGGCAATATAGAGTCTTCTGTGTTTGGTTAATCTTAGGTCAAATCATTAAAATTACTAATTGTCTATGGTCTCATCCCAACATTCTTGATCTTGTATTGACAGTTAGCTACAAGACTACGTGTGAGTAAGGTCTATGTCAGTAAACTGTGTTAATAATTAACACATAAATAGGTTACAGTTTGATAATAATATTCTATATAAGTGCACACACTTATGCCCTGTAACTCCTGCTCTGTTTAAGAAAGAGTGGGGACATCCTAGTAGAATAGTATCCTTCTTAACGTCTTTCTATTTCGAGTGTCGTTGTTCTAAGAATCACAAGCACCTCACTTCAAAGATGCGTGTTTCTTTCCCGTGTTTCATCACGCTACGTGACGCTACTGGGAATACTCGATAATTGGATTATAACTTTATTAACTGCATTTTATAGAATTGAAAACAATTTATAAGGTTGCTCGTCAACTAAAGATAAATTATTTTCCTTCTAGTTAGTATTACTATTAAATTTATGATGCACCGATAAAGCCAGGTAATGGTTTTTTTTTTTTTTGTTTATACAAAATTGATTATCGTAGATTTCAAATTGTTTAGCAGTTGTTGATTGATACAAAAACATTTAGCATTTGTTTAGTTTGATTATATTAACTGTAATTTCACACCAAGTAAGCGACTTTTTTTTAATAGAAGTTATTTCAAAATACCTCACTGTGGGGTATGTTGTTACACTTTTACGGGGCAAGTTGTAACTTGTTACTTGTTACAACTTGCCCCTTATTTATTTATAAGTTCTATGAAATTACGCGGGACGTATTTAAATTCCTTTATTTCGTGTTTTGAATACTTTTTTGTTGAACTTCATTGATTTTATCTATTTTAGAATGAGACACTACAAAAGAAAAACTGAACTTGCTTCCCAAAGCCAAGATGTTTACGAATTGGCCTCTGCTGAAGTCTTGGAAAATAAAACCAGTAGACGAAAAGCTACAAAACATTTAAATCTATGCCATGTATCGCTATATAGATACGTGAAAAAGAAATTTTTATCAGTCGGCTATGTCAAACCCAGATTGGTTTTTAAAGAGGAAGAAGAATATGTGAGTACTTGCTTACTTGCTCCAACATTTACTTTGGATTGCTTCCTTTGGAAGTCAGAAAGTTAGCATACCAGTGTGCTGTTTTGATTGAAGCGAAACCTTACCTCCGTCATGGCCTGAAAATGAATTACCTGGACCAGATTGGTTCAGAAGTTTGATGGCAAGGAATCCAAGACTGTCTCTAAGGACCCCTGAAGCTTCTTTAAGCCGGGCAACATCCTTTAATAAAACCAACGTTCAAGACTTTTTTTCACAAACCAAAGAAAATTGTGGCTCCACGAGGACAAAAACAAGTAGGGGCTATTACTGCTGCTGAAAGGGATACCCTCGTAACTCTTGTATGTGCCATTAATGCCTCAGGAAATTCCATCCCGCCTTTGTTTGTGTTTCCAAGGCTCAGATATACTGATATTTTTGTAAGATGTGGACCACCAGATTGTATTGAAGCTGGAAATTTTTCAGGGTGGATGACGGAAAAAGAATTTATTTTATTTCTGGATCATTTCATCACGTTTGTCAAACCGTCGGAGCAAGAACCTGTCCTCTTATTACTCGACAATCATCATTCACACGTAACCTGACAGTACCAGACCTGGAGGTCAACCTGACTTTGAGCCGACTCCTGGACCTTCTGTTCTTCAAAAGCAAAATTATTTCTCTCCATCTAAAATAAGACCTTACCCGAAAGCTCCACCACGAAAATGGTCTAACCGCCCTCAATGTAAAAGAAAATGCCGTGTCCTCACAGACACGCCAGAGAAGAACGAGTTACAAAAAGAACATGAAGAAAAATTAAATAATACAAAGAAAACACAAGAGGCTAAGAAAGGCAAGGGAAAGGGCAAAAGAACGATGGCAAAAGATCGAGAGGAAAAAGATAAGATAAATATAGTTTAAAGACAAGGGATAGAAAAAGTAAAAAATAAAGTTTTAAATTGATTCCGAATTTGAACCCGAGGAATGGTTTTGTTTAGCTTGTGGGGAACCTTATGAAAATTCAAACAAGGAGTGGATACAATGCATCATGTGCAAGATGTGGGCACATGTAAAATGTGCAACAGCAAATAAGATCTCATTTGTGTGTCTTAATTGTGATTCCGATAAAGACTGATTTCATATTTTACCTACGTCAATCAAAAGGCTGATTACTTAAGAAATTGAGATTTTGCTATTATAAATGGCCTAAAGTTCCTTTATAGTTTAAGAAAGAACATGTTTTTGTTAATTTTTGATTATTTTTCTATTAGATTAAGAATAAAACTTAAAAGTCTAAGTTTGTTATAACGTGCCTAAGGTTTATAATGCTAAATACGCTAAATGAATGGAAAAGTCTGATTACTGAAGTAGTTAAGACTATAAATGGCTGTAAGCCTAAAATTCCTTAATAGTTTAAGTAAAGAAAGAACATGTTATTTGTTTATTTTTGAATATTTTTCTGTTAGATTAAAAATATAATTTTAAAGTCTAAACCTGTTTTAGGGTTTGTAAAGTTTCTTGGGCTAAATGTGCCAAATAAATCTTTATAAAATGTAAAACTGGTTTTTAATTCCTACTGTTACAATTTACCCCAAGCCTGTTACAACTCAAAAAAAAAAACAAACCGAGATGGCGCAGTGGTAAGAACGCGTGAATCTTAACCGATGATAGTGGGTTCAAACCCGGGCAAGCACCGCTGAATTTCATGTGCTTAATTTGTGATTATAATTCATCTCGTGCTTGACGGTGAAGGAAAACATCGTGAGGAAACCTGCATGTGTCAAATTTCACTGAAATTCTGTCACATGTGTATTCCACCAATCCGCATTGGAAAATATAATTCATACATAAATAAATAAAAACAACTAGCTGAAAAAGACAAAGACGTAACAGTTATGCAGGGTTATTCTCTTAAAACAAACTCGAAATTCACCGCAGAAGGCGATCGTGAATATCAAAAAGTCATATTAGTCCAGTCAGTGGTGATTTTTACCTTGCTTGGTGGTGTAGTTACGCTGCTATAGCTCGGCACAAATGAGACTAACAAAAAACCATTTGGAACAAGAAATGTGTGTAATTTTATTCTCTTCAAGTTTGTATTGAACGTTTTTAGACGTAGGATCAATCGCTAAGGTATTATATTGTATTTAAAACAGATTTTGGCACCTTTTATCCAAGATGGCGTTACGAGTGGCAACACCATCAAGGTCACAAATTTGGATTTTTCATCAACAACCTTAACGACATATTTCAAAATTGTAGCTAGCTCCACCTTTTGCGAGCAAAAGGACCATTTTTTTCTCTAATGACTGGACTATATTTATTTATTTATTATTAATTAATTGTTTTATTAATTTTGGACAACTAACAGTAGATAAATTAGAGGTTTACGAAATATTAGATCCTTACATATGAAATTGGCGTTTTGTGCAGGAGGAATAAAAAGTCAATTTTTTTTTGTAAAATATATTTAATTAATCAAAGTATGCACCGTTGTTATCTATGCACTTTTGCCATCTCATAGGTAGTTCATTGAACCCTTTACTAAAAAAACCATGGGGGCGAGAATCAATAAACTCTTTGAAGGCGGTTTGGACAGCCGCATCGGAGTTGAATTTTTTTTCCTTGTAAGAAGTTGTCCAAATTCCGGAAAAAATGGTAATCTGTTGGAGCAAGGTCCGGGGAGTACGGTGGATGTCGCAGACATTGCAATTGTAGCTCATCTAACTTAGTGGTTGTTTGTTGTGCAGTGTGTGGTCTAGCGTTGTCGTGAAGCAGCAGTGCTTGACCAATCTCGGTTGTTCAGCAGCTAGTTCTTCCTTCATGGTTTGCAGTTGCTGACAATATCTGTCGTAATCGTTTGGCTAAATTTTAAAAAGCTGTAGTGAACGACACCGGCTCTAGTCCACCAAACACTCTTAAGTAACTTTTTCTGAGTCAATTTTCGTTTAGGGCAGGATTTGGCTGGGTCTCCAGGGTTCAGCCATTGCGACGAGCGCTTCCGATTATCGTACAGTATCCACTTTTCATTAAAAGTAATAATTCGATTTAAAATCCCTTCATTATTGTGTCGGTTGAGCAAAGTAACACAGCAGTCGACGCGTGTTTGCAATTTCTATTCACTCAATTCATGAGGTACCCATCGTTCAAGTTTTTTTACTTCCCGATTTGCTTCAAGTGAATTAATACAGTTTTATCACTTAGCCCAAAGCCTGCAGCTATCTCTAAAGTGCTTTGTGATGGATCCGCTTCCACAATAACCTTTAATTCTTCATTTTCCACTTTGGTCTCCGTGCTTTCTTTTGCGACACCAGTGCCGTACACATCATTAATCCTTCGAGCTGTTTCTGCAGCACTGGTGTCACGGTAGATTTCGTACTCGTAAATATACCGATATTTCATGTTTTCCATTGTGCGGTAATAAGCGACGCCAAAGAAAAAAATAATGAGGAAAAAAGAAATGAATGACTGTTTTCAAAACTCAAATGTACCAGCTAAATAATTTTATAAATTTGAATTTGGAATTCTTAACCAAAGAGGATTATCTCAGATCAAAGTGGTCAGTACGACAAAACGCTAATTTCCTATGTAAGGACCTAATAGTAGTAAATAGAAGTTGAAAAATGTTTTGACAAATGTTCTACTAATTACAGGTTATCATATCATTCGTAAAATATGTGGCATTGACCACAATACGAGTAGCTCTAACATTTCTAGAATACATGCATCAAAATAATCAGTTTTCAACGTTTCATGGCTAATGAAGTAAGTTCTTACAGTATAGCATTGCTGTATCATTTTGTCCTCTATTTGTCAACCGATTTTATTTTTTTATCGTTTGTTTCATTATTATCAAAACAAAAAAAAATTCAAAATGTGCAATATAATATAAATTTTCCTGAAATTTCCAATAATAATTATGGTTATAAATTGACGTGAATGCGCGAATATAAATTCACACAAATGTACATTTTTTTAACATACAATGAAATTTTACTAGGCTTATTTTAAATAATAATTTCATGACAGGTTTGATAAATACACACACGATTCCTGTTCAACGTTAATGTACAAGACACTATCAGTAATCAGGTTATCCTGCAATACATATGTAAAGCAAGCAGCTATCGATGTTTATATGAATACATAATACTGAGTCTCGGAACTTACAAGTTATAACTATAAATGCAAATGAACTTGGAACGCTTCTATCGATTATGCATTGCTATGCGAGTTATAGGAATATTGATTTCCACATATAATTGGAACCGTGATGAGTTCTGGTGAAATATTAATAACAGAAATTTCAATATATTCAGATTCTAACAATTCTATTATTTAAGAAGTATGTCTGTGTGGGTAAATTCTGCGTAGAAATGGTTTAAAGTTTATACCCAGAACTTGTTATTGGCAAACTAACGGCCAACAGTGTATATTATAAAACGAAGGTAACTTCGAAATTTGCAGCTGAACTGTGCGTTGATTTTGTGAATTAATTGCCTTTCATATTATATGTCGGAAACTTGTTAGGATTACCGTTATTTCTGGCATCAGACATGGTAAATATTTTGACTAATGAGGGTAGAGATTTGAGAAGTGATATCAACACAATAATTTTCTACACTTTAATTTGATTCACTATAATTGTCTTGATCCAATGATTCTTAAATCACAATTCTTTAATTAGATAAAAATAATTAAGTGAAGAGCAAGAGGCAAACGTTCCGTTGGAGGAATGCGTGTGCACCCGGCGCGTATCGACTGACGACTGACTGCCCGCCGTCGACCCGCGTCGGCCCCGACGTTCCGTTAGTGCCAACTGCCGCGCCATCTGACGGCCAAATGCGCACTTTGCCTCGTTTAAAGTCAATACAGCGTCTTTTATAATTTGCGCCGACATATATATAAAATATCGATGTATTCATCATTCACTTGCTCTTATCTCTCAAGCAAGAAAAAATATTTGGCAAACATTTGGCATAGTGTCCTGCCTGACTATCTATATAACTACTTTTGCTGGATGGAGTGATCAGAGAGTCATATTACCAAAATTTCCAATATTCAGCTACGTAAAGTTAACTATAATTGTTTGTACACAAGTTCAGTAATATATATATTATGTTTTTGTAGTAGTGACGTCATTAATCTCAAGGCTGATATCACGTTTGTGGAGTTGAAGGTCGACACTTAAATTTCCAATAAAGCTTCAAGCAACGGCGAAATTAGTGAATGCTCTTCTGATTGTTGGCAATAAAAAAACGCATTCATAAATTTGTAATGATGATGATGATTTTTACCTGTTCGAAATACAATACATGCTTTCATGTAATTTCCGGAGCTCAGGAGTGTAAGCACTTCCAAAATCAAGACTTGCTGGGTTGCTACGAAGATTTCGAAGGTTTTCGACAGAAACCTAATATTTTTGTATTGGCTCGACCAGGGATTGGAAACCAGAACCCCGGGATTTGGCCAGCCTTAAAAACGCTGACGAAGACTATAAATACATGATTCACTGGTCACAGATAGATCAAGCCATTAAAGTGTCCATTAATCACGAGCTGTGTCCCCGCATCTCTCCACTTGCAATTTTTTTTAAAAAATACAGATTATTTACGATTAAAATCAAAATTTAAGTTAATCCGTCTGTAATCCGTAATTTAATTTTAGTTAGCTTAAATATTAAGGAAAAACGGGGTCTACATCGAAATCAGATGATTATAATACCTCCGCTATTGACATAGGCGAAGTTTTAGATTCATACAACATTGCAAACGGTGACATTTATAGGATACCATGACAATTCTAAAAACTATTCCTTTTTTTATAAACGTACATGCATTGAGACTTTTAACGAATAAAAAACTTGCAATAAATTCGTTTCTGCATCACACTGCGTTACATTTTTCGTGTACTGTTTTTTCAAAGCCCGAGGCTTAGGTAACTCAGAAACAATGAAACTATTATAGCAGAGTTCTGACACGCTACACATTATTCAGTGAGTATCTTTAAAAAAAGTGAGCGAGTCTGTCTTCAACGTTAATTGAAATGTGAAAATAGTTGTTTCGCTGTTGACATATTTTATATTAAGGTTTATTTCGTTGTTTTGTTTTAAATTTCATATTGCAGAGTAATTGTTGTACTTATTTATACATGTGTTTGTTAGTTGTTGGTTTGTACATTGCTTTATGATGCAGCGAACGACTTACAAATGAGATGAAAGATGAGACACTTATAGATGAATGCAATCCAAGTCTATGACATAGCACATGTTGTTTTTTGTTTTAAAAATATTGCTGTGTATTTTTTTAATATTTAATTGGTAGCCAGACTGACAATTGATCATCTGGTGAGATAAGTGATCAACATCGCCTATACAAATAGGAACTAAAAGAAATATTAACCTGCCAGTGCGCAACCAACCTTGGGAACTAAGATGGTATGTACCTTGTTCCTGTATTTACAATGGCGCAGCCACCCTTCAGACAGTAACAAAAAATGCTCAGTATTGATGTTTGGCGGAAGAATATGTCTTGAGTGAGTGGTACTCAGACGGACATGCACAAAGCCCTATCACTAAGTATAATAAGTAATACACCCAGCTGCACGTAATATTGCGTTTCGAAACAATACGTGTGGGCTATGTTACAATATTTCATACTTTTTATTTTACTTTTCATCACATCACAATATTAAATAAATTATAATTAAAAAAATAAATAATGTAAATATCTAATTTAAAATGACTTCGTTTTTTTTTTTTATTACACCTTTAAACTGTAATCGAATTTGTTTTGTCAAGTAGTATAGGTATTATTATAAAGTTTAAGTAGATGAATGAAATACAAAACATAAGAATAACATTTGAGTTGTGCGATTATGTTTTATAATGCTTAAATCATACGTGTTAAAATTGAAATATTTCAATGGGATAACGTTCCGACAATTTTGTTTTGTTCTTCGGTTCGGAAAATAATCGATTTATGACTAGCAGAATAATAAGTGGTTATCGGTAATGTCCCTTATAGTTCAATCGAAAGTAATAACATCAATGGCTTCCAGTATTTTTTTTCGGATTTAAAAAAATAACACAACTTCGGAAATTTTTTGTAAGTATCGACTACAAAAATTGTCGTACGCCCTTAAAAGAAAAAAAAAATTCAAGTTATAATTTTCATTATTGACAGAAAATAATTTCGAAAACGCAATATTCATAATTGTGTAATGATAATGATGATGTTTACCTGACCGATATCGGCCACAGCGGTCAAGCAAGGGAAATACTATACATGCGGCTTTTATGTAATGTTATGTATGTACGGAAAAACATTAATGGTTTTGTGAGAAAATGTGATACTCATAACATTGGCACAAGGAACAAACACAAATTAATTACTCCCGTTACTCAACTGCATAGTCAGTAACTCTTTTGTGAGGCAATGTATACGGTCCTACAACAGGATCCCAGAAAGCGTTCAAAATGCCTCAATGACTAAATTTAAAAAAATGTAAAGTAACACTTGTGTGCTAAAGGTTATTATACAATTAATGATTTTATGGATGAAAGCACACCTTGGGAATGACACGATCGCCGCATGGCTATTTCAATTTTTCCTCCTATACTGAGCAAAGATTTTTCTATTTAAGAAAATAATCACGAGTAATTATTTTCTTAAATAGAAAAATCTGTAAAATATTATTATTATTGTAATTTTTGTCTTATTACTATTATTATTTTTATTATTTATTGTTTTGTATGTAATATGATCCTTGTTTGATCGAAATAAATGTTCTTTTTTTATTATTATTATAATTATAAAATAATTATTGTGAATATTATTTGCGATGAAGTTTTTTTTATTATATCACAAACAAATCTTATTACATTTGAATTCGATTATAATATAAACATCGTGTCGCCCGCTACATACGGCTTAAAACTGTACATGCGTACATTATATATACATTTTGATTATGGTATGATTAATTGATTACATGACTACAAAACGGCTACAAATGTTTGTGTTTAAATCATTATACCTAAAGACAATGTCATGAATCACCTGTCTCTCAGAGACAAATATATTGTACACACCACTATGATCATCGGTACTATGCTTAAAAATGTAGCATACATTAAAGTTTGTTAAGAAGAAAGTGTTGATTAAAAGTAAAACTTTTATAACCAAACTGCTTATTCATGATATCTCTATATTGTTATCATAAAAATCATATAAGATATCTAACTTTCTGTTTTTAATGTAATTTCTGATATAGTCTATTAATCATATTAAATAATAAATTAATAATTACATTTTAAAACACATTTGAGTGGAAAAAATATCGCACAGAACTTCGTTCCTGTCAGGGGTCCCTCGACCGCACAATTTTTATTATTACTGCACGTAATGCAAATGACTACTCCACCTATGGTAAGTGGTAGTAAAGTTCAAACGCGACGACAGCCAATACAGTCGAAAAGAGTGTTTCTTGCCGACCCGCAAGATGCGTCTTCACGCCTCGTTTGAAGGAACCCAGCTTATAGGGGGAGGAGAATACGTGAGCTGGTAAAGAATTCCATTTTTCGGAAGTGCGACAAAGAAAGGAGTTGCTAAATTTCTTTGTGCGCGATGGAATTGATGACGGTGACAGCGAGAGCCTCTAAAAATCATAGAAAAGTTTAATACATTTATAATAGTTTATATTAACAGTCTAGATCGCCAATTAGAATTTATGTATATTTTCATTAGAACTATATAATTTTATTAAAACATTTTAATATGCTAATTTATTTTAATTTCCTCATGTCTGTCACACATATGAGTTTCCTCATCTAAGGGTTAGAATTATATAATGTAATGTTCAAGGTAGGTACTTTATGCCGAGCAATGGGTTGGTCCGGAAATAGGTGCGGGCTACCTATTTCCGCAGTGTTCGCCACGAATTTTCACCATCACTTTATTAAGGGGTAAATAATAACAGGAATGGTGATTGTAATGTCTAAGTTTTTTATTTATATAACGCTAAAATGTATTTTATAAGAAACAATATTTGAACGTTGATTTATAATGGGTATCCGTTTTATGTACCAACATATTTGTTATCTTAGATTGTAGAATATATATGTATAAGGTATAAATGGAAATAAATTGATATAATTTAGGATGATCATATTATAAGATTTACTTGTCAAATGTCATGTCAAACATAAATGTTATAATGTAGTTATCCGTTACAGAGAAGGCATAAATCAATCATTTAATAGATACAGGTGATTATGGGTTTAAAAATAAGAGATTCACTGGGTATTGGTGTGCAAATATCGTTCGAGCTGCAGACATGAAGTCATTTTTCATTCAAACAAATTAAAATAAAATTGTATTACGTGTCGGAAAAATTCAATAACCAAAAGGAGGTTTAAGCATAACAAAGTTATATAAAACTTTCAATGATGGTTCTATCACTTCCTATTTTCTTAAATGTCAGTAAATATCAAGGTTGTTGGCGCCCAATTTGGGGCTGGCATTTTTGTGAGGGATTCTAAAAGGCCAGTAAATTTTATTTCCAGCTAGTAGATTGACTTATTCAATCTAGGTAAATATATATTTGCTACGAATAAAATGATTCTTTAACTATATATACTCAAAAAAACTTCGATTAGGTGTGAAGGTAAAGCCATTATAATTGGTTATTTATTGAATATGATCTAAAGACAAAAATCTGAAAAATAGTAAATACAGTTCTTGAATACAACAAAATAATAATTTTTGAATATCGCTACCATACAATAATTATATTAATTGAATAACACTCAAGACACCTAGGAACAAGGACAAAGAAAAAAAGACATTATTTGATAAAATATTAATAAAAGGTTACATTAAAACGTACAAATAAATAACATGCAATAAATACAAAAATACTTTTAAATTGACTAAATATTATTAGTATAAAAATAAAATAAAATTGTCAACTACCATGAATTTAGATTTTTAATATCACTATAAAACTCAAGGGTTGACCTCTAGACATGAAATAAAATAGAAAGTGTAAGTTTTGCAAGTAATTAATTGTCCGGTTTAATCCCATAACAACGCCCTGCTTGCGTGTTATTCGTGTTAAATTAACGCGAAATGTACTAAAAGATTTATGGGTTCGCGTTATGATTACTGCTTCTTTTGACTGCGTCGTTGGCTTAATGGCTAGCTTATAAGTCTGTAGATCCCGAAGTCCTGGGTTCAAACCCTGGTTTGTTCAAGAAAAAGTAATTAAAATTTCTGTTAAGAAATTCTCAGTAGCAGCTCGAAGTTAAAAGTTGACAGTGTTGACATTCCCGTGCAGCTGTTGTTTCCACGCCTGGTCTCTTGTCGTATAGGACTGCCGTCCCATCGGATTGTAAGCTAACACCAGTGTTTAGGCACACATAGTCATGTCAAATTATTATAATAGCTTGTAATATTAGCTGATATTATTGTATATTTTTATGCTATAAATGTGTGTATGTCTAAAAAATAAATGTCTAATAGTAATACTTAACTACTTAATAAATAAATTATTATTTTATTTCCTTTGCCTTAGTGATAATCTCTTGTACATATTTCTTGTCAGTGTTTTATTTTTAGTTTCATTGGTGTACAATAAATACAGATAGTATTGCAGTAATTGCCATTTTTATAATCTGACATGTACAGACAAGTATCTAATTATTCCATCTAATTTCGAAAGGTAATCGTCTTTGTATTTCCTACGGGATCACATATTTTAGTCCTAAAAGGAGTTATCTTTGCTTCGAATACAAATCTTCAACTGGCTACATTTTGCAATTGTACACACAATTTATGTTACTTCGCGATTTAACAAAAGCCATCTATCGAGGGTTGATGTGAACTATGTGCTTTGCATACTTTAATACCCCTCCCAGGACACTGAGACGAATATTTATTATTTGTTTTAAGGAATATTTATACCGAGTGTAAGCTGAATCGTCTAGAAATAAGTTTTCTTTGTACAAACTTCAACATCCTTTCGGTCTTCCCAAGAGAATGATATTAGAACGTTCTGTATTTTGCATTTCATTATATGCCTCTAAGAAGTATATGCACTAAGTTTTAAGCAAATAACACTATTAAGTAAGATTGTTTATTTAAGCCTGCATAAGGGAGAAAACGTCTTAGGTTCACATGGTTGTTGGCGCACTGACGTAATGGGCGGGTGACCACTTATTATCAGAGGAGATCGAATCAGAAATAACATAGCCCTCAGAATCGCCGAACATGAGTGGCTGAACTGAGGTTATCGTGTGCGAACCACGAATCGGAAGATGCAACGTGTGCCAGAAACAACGGCCCCCCCCCACCCCTAATATGCTTCGACGATCTTGTGAGGGTAGAGGGCATAGATATACTTGAGGGAGGCCTTGGTCCAGCAGTGGACGTCGTCAAGCTGAGATGATGACAATGATGTGAACAATTCTTCGTGGTACACTCGATGAAAATTCGCGTCGCATAATAAACTTTATAAAACATGTGACTGATGGACACATTTTTTAATAACACTACCCTGAAAGTAAGTCACGTCAACCAACAATTGGGTGGTAAGTAATAATACTCATGCTTTAATTTTGATTAACAAAACAGGGTGGGTTCTTATATGTATTGTATACATGTTTCTTTTATATGAACTGACATATACAGCTGATTGTTACAGTGTAGAACTACTAGATACTTTTATCTTTAGCATATACTTGTTCTTTAAGTCGTTCTTAACATTGCTAAGTAAATTTTATTAACTGGACTAAGAAAATATCCTGTTGTAAGCTAAAAGTGTAATCCTGTGTATTCATCTTTAAGGGTAATCCTATCGTGCGAGCGAAGTCGCGAGCGAAAGGAAGGTTAAAATATATTTTAAAAATTAAAGAGATGTCGTAAATAAATGAAAAACGGAAACCATTTAACCAATCTTCCGCAGATAAGCTGTTTCCATGATGTCGATCTTTGATTAAAATCTATGTGTTTATGTTGGTCGATTGCTGACTTTTGTTAACTTACAATCTACTACATCATTGTTGTATTTGACATCGATTATATCGAAAGTAAATGTTTTCGTAAAAGTTTAACCTTGTTACTTTAATAAGACTAACATACAAACGAAAAGGTTGAATTTACATACGTCGATAATATATATGTGTTTGCGTAGGAAG
Source organism: Nymphalis polychloros (assembly GCA_905220585.2). Taxonomy (NCBI): domain Eukaryota; kingdom Metazoa; phylum Arthropoda; class Insecta; order Lepidoptera; family Nymphalidae; genus Nymphalis; species Nymphalis polychloros. Next base: position 5,913,127 of record HG992245.1, on the reverse strand, counting down.
AGTATTCTGGTTATTTTAACTTTTTTTTTAAATATTCTGAAGCACTGAAACTTTTTTTTAAATAAGAATGTTTTACATTAAATTAAGGCCCTTATTTATTAAGGCCTAAGGTTCTTGTATTTATTTATAAATCAAAATAAAAAGCTCTTGCACAAATCATGACTAATAGGAAAGGTTGCATAGACGATTTCCCTGTGGAATTACAATTTCCCCATTTTTGACACCAGAAAAGGCCACAAGATAGTGTGCTAATTGTTAGGTACATGTTCTGGTTGAAATACAATGAGAGCCGTCTAGATACTTCAGGTGTCATGTCGATGCTATATTGACTTTTTTCGGTTCTTCTCAGATCTGAGGTGTTTATTTCCGAACCGTTGGTAGATTTATGACAATCAATAAGTAATTGTAACACTTCTACATTGAATAAAGATTTTTGACTTTAACATTATTAATACCTCAAACCCAAATTCATTATTATTTGTAATTTTTTTTTAAATAATACTATTTGTTAGTTTTAATATAATAATAACAATATTTAGTTTTCAATTTCTTTCAAGCGATTAACGATAGTAACATTACCGGATCTCAATAAAGGTCAGGTCTCATGAACTATAATTACTCTATCCAGGTAGACTACAGTCTTATAATTTGAACGTATGTGAACAAAAATATTTTTAGGCAGAACCACAGACGTTGAATCGTAGATTAGAGATTAGTTTTTGTACGACGTTTCAGTTTACAAACGACATTAATATTGAGACACAGATTGAAGATCTATCTATCAAATTCTATTTGAATTTCAGATTACTTTAAATCTCGGGTTAGGTAAATATGATAAATATCGGTAGTTAATGGTTAAACATAAAACTTACCTATAAGGTCCCAAGGCCGAGTGTAGAGTTGGAACAATCGCCATAAGTATTGAAAGAACTGCATACAGTACCCGTACACCAGTCTATATACCGGTTTTCGGTTACTATCCCCATCTGAAAATATTTTCATCATAAAAATTTTACACCCTTACCTAAATCGTTAATTTAAATGATAAAATAGAATGTTCAGCGATAGCTGATTGGATTAGGGTATATATCCGTAACATGTTATCACATGAAATATATTTGTATGTCGTCCATAATATCATATTCATGTTCATAATATAATGTCTAAAATCACACCATTAGAGAACTTTAGACATACAATTGTTTCATTGAACAACTTCCAAGTAAAGTTTACGTCTACGTGTTATCACATGTTACGCATATATACCCTAATCCAATCAGAGTAGGAATAAAGGTAAATTTACAAATTGCATTCGATTTTCTAATCGTTCTGCTTCTTGTTTATAATACAACACTATTCCAATTAACTAGTTATAGCCAAATAAATTTATCTTTCGAAGTTTCGATTACAACTTCGCGGACATCGAAAACACCATCTTTTCGCGAGTCCATAGTGAATATCATAGATTGTTCAAGATCTCGACCAATGATATCGAATTAATTCGGTGTATTATATTATTTGTACCTACTGAGAGAAGTAGTAGTATTCGTTCCTACTATTTCTCCAAAATAAAATTAATAATCAATTTAAAATTAAATCTGTAAACTGTTTGAAAATCAACGAATTGCGTTAAGCTTATCTTTATTAAAGTTTAAATGATATAAGAATTAAAAACGCTGAATCGAAATATTCTTTATTCGATGTTTGTAGTAACAAATTTTCAATAGTCATGTAATAGGAGTAAATTAAATGCTAAAGCTACAACCAGTACCGAATACAGTTCTAGCGAGAAGAACCGACAACAAACTCAGTTAGTAGTTAAGATTTTAATAAATTCATTGGCAAAGTTAAAATTTCTGCTGCATTTTGCCATAGATATCAATATCATGCCCCAGGAGGGATGCATTGACTTCGCGGAGTCGGGAACTTAGTATAGACGGAAACTTTACTTGGAAGTTGTTCAATGAAACAATTGTATGTCTAAAGTTCTCTAATGGTGTGATTTTAGACATTATATTATGAACATGAATATGATATTATGGATTCGATTAAATCTTTTAATTGAATAGCAAATTTCATATATGCCATTGGAGATGTCTTGAATACTAACTTTTACAAATACCTATTATTAGATATTTTTTGTTAAACTTCCCGTTTTTGCAGTAAAATAAAGCAAATCGTCTGAGGCGTTTCCACCTCAAATAAAAATATATATATATACACGAAATATATAGTACAAGAATTGCTTATTCAATGCTATAAGATATTATAAACTATCTTGTTACGAAGATATAATGCATCGCTAACGAGGGCGATTTATTGACGATAACGACTACCGTCCACAAAACACTACTAACAATCGACATACAAATATATTTTTAGAAAACATCTTATAGCTGTTAAGCGACCAAAATATATCTACACACGATTAGAACTGATAATTATATAACCTAAAGCGTGGGTTTCAAAACTATTTTGCATCAAACGAGATGAATGACACAAAAATTTAATTTATTACAAATGTTTTGATTATAAAAATTGCCAATAAATCAAGCATTATCACACCTTACAATTCATGTTATATTAATTATGATAAGAATGATACTGTGATGTCATTCGTTCTTTTCGTTATCTATTTATTATACTATTCATTATATTCTGAGCAAATAATAACATCAAGGCAATATGTGTTTACTTCGTAAGTTATTAAAAAAAAAAGATTTTATTTACGATTTACATGCTATTACATGCTTAGCTATGTATCCACTTAGTATGATGATTACGAGACCAAAAAGGCAATATCGTAAAAAAGAAACAAGTGACAAACACATGAGTCCTTTGTAAGGATATTTTCAAAAACATTAGTTTTAGTTCTTTAGTAAAGTATGTACTATATATGTTACACGAACACATTTCGACATATGACAGTTAACAGTAAAGCCATTAAGGAAGTAAATGCGGCTGGAAGAACAGAATATTGGTATACAGATTAATTATCACGGGTTATCGACGTATCGTATCGTAGAAGAGTACTTTTCACCGACACATTCATTTTTTTTGTCTAAAGTTAAATGATAAAAGTATCAATATGTGGAGACGATCCAGAGAAAGACAGCCTAGTGTAAATTGATGGAATTTAATCTTAAGAAAGTATCGGTTAGCGGAGGCATTTATATTGTATTGCGAGTACGCATCAAGCTACTTATCAAAGAAAATGGATCCTCGACTTTAGTAAGTAATGGAAATTGTACAATAGATTGTGACGCCTTTTGCTCCATATATCGGAGATAATTTTCTTTTATTGCGTGATAGTGTAAATCCCACATAAAGGTTATAATTTCGGAACATCTAGGACATATTCAAATCGATGCTTAGCATGTCTGGAAGAAACAATTAAAGACAACCAAAACTGAAATCTAAGAATCTAGTAGGTAGGTAAAATATATTTGTATTAATAATATAACAGAAAAAGTGCACCGGTAAGAATTTAAACTTCATGCGTAAAAGATTTTTGATAGCCTAATTCCCTAAACCTACTAGGTTGTTTTTTACAGTTTAACATTAAATAGGTACTGATTTAGCCAAATACAAGAAAAATATTTACGCAATTAAACAATTTTGTCCACGTCAATAATAATTTGTATAATTTTTTTTAACAACTACGACAATAAAATTCTTATCTTTAACGTTTAAAATTACTTCTAATTATGAACGTAAAAGTGAAAGTAATACTTTTGTATTGTTTGAATAGTCTCTTAACAATTATATGAAGCTGTTTAAATGTCCATTTCACTGCTTTGATTGAAATAAATTAAACATTTAATATTTAAGTTTTTTATTTTCATATATGTAAATTCCTATATATGTCGGTGCGCCAATTATTGTCATAAGCGGAGATATAACCTATGACCATTAACCCAACAAGCAATCACTATGGCAAGTGTGCCAACTGACAATGATTCATTAAATCAAAGATTAGCCATACTAAATTAATATAAATAATCTTAACATTTACATACGAAATCAGACGTTCATGCGACCAAACAAACTGATAACGTTTCCCTAATCGTATTTCAACTTTATTATACTCGTACCTACATAATAAATATGCTCGATTTCCTTAGCATAACTCATTCAGATACATACCATAACGTCCGAGGTCCTCGTAATCATTCCTACACTGCATATCCCTCAGGGGAATCATATTACCTTAACGGCACTAATTTCACACCACTACAAATAAAACTTCTGTGTTAATACTAGCGTGAAGTTAACATTTTGCTTTGGCGCGTAACGACTGATGCGCCCGCTTCGACACGACGACGCGGACACACGAGGCTATATGCGATAGTGGTCATTGGTCTTATTATTATCTTTGTGCAGCTATTTGAGTGTTTAGTGAAATTAACTTTAGAAAATGGCTATTTAAAATAAGTATTAAATATATAGAATATTGCATTAAGCTATCATTGAACCGTAAACGTTGTCGCTACTCCATCACAGGTAAACCAATAAAATATCCTTGCAAATCTCTCAAGTGTAAACCAAAGAACTAGGAAGTTTGTGATCGGATAATAATTTATTGATTTTTAGTAGTGGTACTAAACTTTTAATAAATAAATAAAAAGATTAAAAATTATAGGATAAATCATAAGAAAAAGAATATATTACATGTAATATTTAATCTCTTCTCAGTTTGACCACAACCATTACCCTCTTGAATAAATGTTCTACGTGTATCTTTAAATTGACAACTTTATTATTTATAAACCGATTGAAATAAAACAAAAACTAAATGTTAAGTGAAGTTAGCCACAATACATTAGTGAAAACCGCACTCAAATCCTTTAAGTCGTTTCTAAGATTGGCGTGCACAAAAGCTCAGACAAACAGACAAAAATTCTATTAATCATTGTTTTGGGTTCTATTATGTTTATAAAGACCCCCGATAAAAGTTTTACTAATTTATCTTCCATGTACAGACATCGACCAGTTACAGATTTATTATATGTATAGATATTAAAAATTAATTAAAACATCAAATACGAATATTAAACAAGCAGTGCGCCCAAACAACTGAATTATTTACTTAAATAGCTTTGGAGTAAATACTTACGTAGTCTAGTAAGCTCCATCCAGCACTAATGAAATTGCGCTGTCCACAAATTGCAACGTTCCCTTAGATTTAAATTAATTAGGAAATGAAAATTTCCTTTGTAGCCAAGCATTAAATATAGTTGGTTTCTCTTTAAAAATAATATACCTGTACCTTTTATTGATTGTATACAAAAACAGTCTATGTGTACCTATTGTTAATTGACTCATTAGTTTGTTGTGGTAGTGGTCTCTTAGAGACAATATGTGTTCAAATACCATATTATATCTATTTTATATTCTGTCTAAAGAAAAACCGTTGTCATAAGCTTGATTAGGTATAAAACTATGCTTTTGAATCTGGCCGACTTCAAAGGATCGTTACTACGCTGCATCGTTCGTTACTAGGCTGCATCGTTCGTTACTAGGCTGCATCGTTCGTTACTAGGCTGCATCGTTCGTTACTAGGCTGCATCGTTCGTTACTAGGCTGCATCGTTCGTTACTAGGCTGCATCGTTCGTTACTAGGCTGCATCGTTCGTTACTAGGCTGCATCGTTCGTTACCATTGCCTGAACGATAAATATGATATAATATGATAAATATGAATAAATACGATTGGCGGGAAATCTAACAAATTAAAAATGATTACTTTTTGTTTCCGTAATAAGCAACATAACTTTTCATAATCAATAAAAACTTTATATTAATTTTTGTATATGTTTTTGTTTTATTCTTGAGAATCTGTAGAATTTTATTTATTCTTCAAATGCCAATTGGAATCGTGTTATCGAAGTCTTTGCCTGCGGCTAGCAGTCTCCAGCAATAAGTGTTGATGGAATTATTGATTTATCAAAAGTGATGGTAAGAATATGTAATTGACAAATTTTTATTTGATTTGACTATATTAATAATATTCTATGAATGTTATAACATTTTAATATTCCAAAATCGGTTGTAAGTGTTTCAAGGTCTTTGTTATTATTTTATAATAATACAATATTATTACTTTAAAGCTTACATTTAATGTCAATTCATTTGTGATGTATTCTAACGTTACTTTAAACATTTAATACAATGAAGTATACCGAATTAAATTTTATTAATAAAATATTATTTTTTAGTAACAGAAAACGATACAAAGCTGATATTTGGACAAACAGACTTTTAATAGCCACAAATACATATATGATATAATGTTCCAGACAAAATGTATTAAAATAATTGTTATATTATTTTCAATCAATCAAATATTTTAAGTATAAATAATTATGTTAAGTTGTTATAAACTAATACTGTTGTTATTTATTAAAGGCGCAGAGTCTTCGGTCTCCGATTTCTCACTGTCGCTCGTTGCTAGAAAAGAAAAAATATTTAAATATTTTTTTATATATGTCCTGATATGTTATAAAAATTTAATAATCAAAATACATGCAAACGAATATAAAGCCAAACTGTGTAAACAAGCTACAATAAGAATGTACTTTATACACATGTTATAATATAGCTAAAAACTCAAGTTAACAAAAAAATTATTTGGTATTATAAGAACTTGTGATGTCAAGTGTAAGGTTAACTTTAGTAAGTTCACTAAACTAAAACAATTTTCATTTTCTATGCGATGTTAGTGCCATACGAAAATATTAAAATTAAAAATAATATTATGTTAGAACAAGGCAACACTCGTGTCACTTGAGAAAAATAACCTTAAGTGTCTACAGAAAGTACTTGGGATAATAATAGATAAATACTTCACCACTATTAGTACAGAATGTCGTTTGTAAAGTATAAATTTTCTTTATTTTATTAGCATAAATAAAAAAATGTGAATAGTTTGAGCTTATTCTTCTATTGTCTATGGTATTACAAAATGTATAGTAAATAAATATGATATGTAATATTTTTGCGGTATTTATAATGTTTTAAATTAAGACCGAGTATGCACATACGACTTTTTGCACTTATAGTAGTACGGTATAGCGATATGTCAAGTGCCTAGAGATAACCCTCAAGTTTGAATTCAAATCCTATCAGTAATAAAACAAAACACTCACATAATGAATGAATTCACACTTATTATTAAATATTAAAATGATTTCATTATTAAACAATACACAGACTACATAATTATACTAACAAAAGTTATTATTATCAATGTATAATAAATAAATATTACAAAACAAGCGCTTACAAGCTCCACTAACCTGAGCGTCCTTAATTTTGTAGCCTATTCAATTATAACTACATAATATATTACTTCTGAAACTAAAAATCTTATTTTGGGACAAGAACAATTAATGTTAAAAATAGTAATTTTTACATGACTACTCAAAAACAAAATGTCTTTGTTTTAAGAGTGATTTTTAGTCTGTGGTACATGCAATATTATCTTTAAAATAAGCTATTTATTTAAAAATATTATAAATAATATTATGAATAAAACAAGTATTGAAAATGTACATTTGCTTATATTTCACATAAAAATACACTTGACAGTATTATACAGTGGTTGCTTGTAACTTGTATTAAAACATATATACACCACCTGCGCACGCGCAAGCGCTAATTCATAACTGTAACAGGAAATCTATAACTTATACAATTTAAAGTGTATTTCACTAACAATAATTCATCCTCTAATGTGTTATAATAATATATGGGCATACTTCACCAACATGTAATAACAAATTGACATATTTTTTAATAACTTTTGATATACAATTACAGCAAAGTCATAGCCATACAAAACTATTATTGTTCCAGTGATCTACTAATTAATGTGCTTTTTTTTGGTTACAAGTATTGAAAATGTTTAAGTTACCCTCGAGTATTAAGTTCTAATTTTAAAAATTCAAGTCATTATCATCTATTACATGTAACATTTCCAATTCTTTAGAGTATTGTAGTTGTCCATACATAATACTTATTTTATTAGCAAGCATTTTAGCATTTACTATATAATTTATATACATACAATATACTCAAATTATATAGCAGGGCCAACACCGTTTTTACTTATGCAGTCCATTCTCAACCTAATCATATTAAAAATACGGTTGATAAAGATATAGCAATGTTAGCGTCAGTAATGTTTAGCTTAATTCTGTCGTGGTATAAATAAATGAGTTATTTTCGTGCATATGTAAACAACATTTGAGTATTTTTTTTCTATAAATTTCTAGAAGATTTATACATCATCACACCGGGCATGATATCAAGTCATATTATTTTTAAAGGAGACCAAATGGAAGTTATTTTTCGCGGTACTTTAAAATTACCGCTAGTAATTCAGCAATAAGGTAATCATAGATTCGAAAAAAATGACTTGGTTTCGTACTTCAGGGTTCTGATATTAAATTTGTGTTGTGTGCACGTGTAATATACACACGCATAATGGGTGTACGACAGTGGGCGAGCCAAGTTGTAAAATATGAAACTTTTATTGATTGATATTTAGCAGTTTTTTGTACTTTAGCTTAAAAAGTGTCATTGCATAAAACAAATGTTCTTTGAATGATATGCGTTTGCGAATTCAAATTCCAATTTTATATAAATTTATTTGAATTACTCTACAATTAATATATAAAACAAGAGTTGTATATTAATGTTTCGCGATAATAATTAATACAAATAACTTGTTTATTCGATTGCTGTAAAAGTTGATAATTAATTTTATATTCGAGTACGAAATCAGTCACTGGTGATTAAAAAAAAAAGATTTCCTTTCATTCGCAAACGCGCACCGATTATTTCACAAAACAAGTACTATCCAAAATGATATTGATGGTAAGACGTGAACGGCAACTTACAGCCTATCTCCCTCTATTTATATTTCGTAACAATTGTATCCCCAAAAGCGATCTAAAACAACCACCAATTCATTTATTTATATTTTTAAATGGTCATATTATATGACATCAAGAAAATTTATATTTACTAAATAAAATATACCAACAAACCCGTTATGTACCAATTTATTGTTTATACCAATAATAAGGTCAAGCCTTTATTGAATATTGATCGACATACTTGCCTGTCAATGAAATCAAGAAATACTTTCATTTTCTTATTATTATTCAATCTATAATACCGTTTTAAGATTGAATGTTACAATTATTTAGTTTTGATGTAATTACTCACAATTTTTACTACAGCAATAAATGAAAAATCTTTAGAATTTAAACAAGTCTGATTAGTATTTGTTATATAAATACCTAAGCTATTGTATACCTACATCAACGGTCAACTTCTCAAAATTTACAAGACGCAAACAAATAAATATATATTTACACAAACAGATAAAGTGTCAAGTGTAAGACTATACACGTACTGTCTATGGATATAATTCCAGAGAGCATCTTTGATCAATAAAAAAAAAAAACAAATTGATCGTTTAATTCTTTGTTCTAAATTCATGAATGAATTTTAAAAAAAATAATTAGAATACTGCAACAAAATGCTCGTTTTAAAAACAAAAACAGTCGATGTTATAAATTGCGTTTGATATTTGAAAATTATACTTCGACAAAATATTTTTATTATGTAATCGAGTAACATCACAGCTTTATTCGAAGTTTGATTGATTTAATTTAGCTATGATTTTAAAATAATCTATTTAGTTTCATGTGTGATGTTTTTGATGTTAGCTTTTAATATAAGGCTCTCTGGAGTCATGAACACTAATTAAGACGCTTAGTTTTTGAAGCTCGTCGGTTCGTACCGTTTCGTTCAGCGTGCTTGGGCGATGTCGGCATGCTGAGCGGCGCGGGGGGGTAGGTGATGCGGAACAGATGGATCTTGAGATGATCGCAAATCTCGAGACATATCTGTCCGCAATATCTCATTAAATTCGCAATCACCCATATCTGTGGATGAAAGTATTGAAATCATTAATATCATCTTTCGTTAGATATGAGAAGATGATGAAAATTACTATTTATTTCTTCATTTAATTATTATTTATATATATTAATGTCACTAATAAAACTTAGTACAAATGTTTCATTTTGTATATAAAAATATATATGGTAATTAATTTCATTACAAAATAACACTATGTTTTTTGAAATTAAATATTCTTTTATTTATACATTATAGGTCGGCGAACGGGTATTTGTATCATCTGATGGTTAGTGGTCTCTTACAATGCCAATAAACCATCAATCGTAGGAACCAAGATGTTAAGTCGCGTTTGCCTTGTTATTAATTATTTATTTTGAGACTACTGTGTCACAGTACATAAGAGTAACAGTACATAAGAGTATATTTTATACTTTACATTAAAAATAAATAATATGATATAGAAGTAACATTCAAATCATATTGAGACTTAATCACTTTTATTAGGTCTTTACATATGAAATTGGCGTTTTGTACGGGAGGAATATAAAGTCAATGTTTTTTGTCAATCAAAGTATGCACCGTTGTTATCTATGAACTTTTGCCATCTCATAAGGTAGTTCATTGATCCCTTTACTAAAAAAACCATAGGGTGAGAATCAATAAACTCGTAGAAGGCGGTTTGGACTGCCTTTTGGATTTTTTTCCTTGTAAGAAGTTGTCCAAATTCCGGAAAAAATGGTAATCTGTTGGAGCAAGGTCCGGGGAGTACGGTGGATGTCGCAGACATTCAAATTGTAGCTCATCTAACTTAGTGGTTGTTTGTTGTGTTGCGTTGTCGTGAAGCAGCAGTGGCCTAGAGCGATTGACCAATCTCGGTTGTTCAGCAGCTAGTTTCCTTCATGGTTTGCAGTTGCTGACAATAGATATCTGCCGTAATCGTTTGGCCAGATTTTAGAAAGCTGTAGTAAACGACACCGGTGCTAGTCCACCAAACACTCACAAGTAACTTTTTCTGAGTCAATTTTCGTTTAGGGCAGGATTTGGCTGTGTCTCCAGGGTTCAGCCATTGCGACGAGCGCTTCCGATTATCGTACAGTATCCACTTTTCATCACAAGTAATGATTCGATTTAAAATCCCTTCATTATTGTGTCGGTTGAGCAAAGTAACACAGCAGTCGAAGCGTGTTTGCAAGTTCGATTCACTCAATTCATGGGGTATCCATCGTTCAAGATTTTTTACTTTCCCGATTTGCATGTTGAAGTGGATTAATACAGTTTTATCACTTACGCCGAAGCCTGCAACTATCTCTGAAGTGCTTTGTGATGGATCCGCTTCCACAATAGCCTTTAATTCATTTTCCACTTTGGTCTCCGGCCGTCCACGGGGTTGGTTATGAAGGTCAAAATTTCCAGAACGAAAATGTTGAAACCAAAAACGTATCGTGTTTTCTTTTGCGACACTAGCGTCGTACACATCATTAATATTTCGAGCTGTTTCTGCAGCACTGGTGCCACTGTAGAACTCGTACTCGTAAATATACCGATATTTTTATGTTTTCCATTGTGCGATAATAAGCGCCGCCAAAGAAAAAAATAATGAGGAAAAAAACAAATGAATGACTGATTTCAAAACTTAAATGTACCAGCTAAATGAATTTATAAATTTGAATTTGGAATTCTTAACCAAAGAGGAGATATTTCAGATCAAAGTGGTCAGTACGACAAAACGCTAATTTCATATGTAAGGACCTAATATTAAAGCACTTTTTGCAATTAAGCCGTCGGAATTTTCTATAAGAATAGTCATACTCATTATTATATAATTAGCAAATTAAATTATGAATAATAAAATAAATATGTATAATTAACTACTTACTGTACAAAGCCAAAGTACGTAGTACTCAGGTATCGCGTTATTGAAGTACTGGTTTAGGAATAACATGGCTGGACCAAGCAGCGACCAGTCATAGTACTCCATCTCGCTTTTCGTCATGTGAGCTACCTGGTTATTTCAGAAATATTTTTACAAAACTCAAAAATATGCACTTTTAGAACATTTAACAAAACAACCAACACTTAAAATGTCAATACAAGCGATAGACAGAAAAATCTATTTAATATATGTATGTTATAATTAGATTAGATTTTTCCGTTAAAAAATCTAATACATAAAATAATATATGTGAACAAAGATTGTCATGGTTATCAAAACGGTATCACAAATTGCAATTGATTTAAAGACTGACAGGCGTTGGTCGTGGCGTGGGTCGATTAATTCCCCTCTGGACAAAAATCTGCATAGATCGTACCTGTGTTTTCTATTTATTTTATCGTTATGAAACTAATAACGGAGGGCTTTTCAGTGTGAGCCATTTTTAATGTCCACATTCATGACTCTCTTATTTATAAATAAGGATTACAGTAGTGGATCGAGTCAAGTTCTAAACATTTTAAATATTATTATATTTCCTATGCTAATAAAAAAAAAAATACATTTTAGAACTTGCGTGAACTTACCACAAGTCTATTTGTAACTTTAGCGGCTACCATTCCAAATGCGAGTATATAAAGGGCGGGATGATTCTCATAAACGTGAGACTCGCTCTTCTGAAATATAATGAACGCCGGCACCACCACCAGCGAGAACGGGATCACCGGCGATAAGATGCTTGTACCCTAGGAAAAGATACGCTGTAGCATGTTCTCGTATTCAAAAATTTTATCTTAAAATCCGTTACACGACACACACTTTTTTTTTTAAATATATCTTAAGCAAAAGCAATGAGTTCATATAACGGATCGATAAACTTGGAGCTACCAAGCTACATAACATCCAAACCAGATAGCATGTCAAGCAAGTTCTACACATACATTTTACATGCAATTAGTAAAGAAAATGAGTCTGATTAAGTGCAAGACAACATATTCCAAGTCTACGAGATGGACACAGCGAGATCTACAGAAGACTAAATCTCAAATACAAATCGGGTAATTATAACGATCAGCACAAACATGCTTTAGCGTTTAATTTTGCGGACACGTGATTATGACGTCATGAACGGTGTCTTAGATATGACCACGTGTTTTTTTTTTTTCAGCAAAATGCTTAAAATTTAAACTCTTACTGCAACCGTGGAGCCGTTTTTCCCAACTCCACCCTTCATAATGATTTTAATGTAGCCGAATATTAAGGTGGCCGACATCAGCACAACTGCGTAATTGGACATCAGGTTCAAACTGATGTTGAAAGGCGGGAACTGTTAATATGCGATGAACGCGCGTAATGGCGACGATACAACGTCATGCGGTTACGTCCGTCGGCGTAGCGGCGAACGCGGGCAGCGACCATTATTGAAAAAAAAAGGTTTAAAAAAACATGCTATTATTATAAGAAAGTCGTTCGCATAAAACTAATTACATTAAGATGCCAGTGTGATATCTTCACTCATTTATAATAAATAATATAATGATAAACAACAATCACGCAAGTTTTTGGAACTTATACTATTCCAGAATATTTATTTAAATAAAATTAATATTAATAAAAAAAAAAAAATACTTGTGCATTATCGCTATAATTTTCATGAAATGATAATTTAAAAAAAACATAAAATGCAAAAAATATGTTAATATTATATATAGATGGTGACAAGTTTTCGTGCAAGATATACATATATATACAACATTTACATATAAATAAGACATAACGGATGTTCATTAAATTTCATATAGTGATATATATATAAACGTAAATCTAATTCGAAATATAATAAGCGGTTCAGGATGATAACTATTATGTGAACTTTGCCAATACATATTTGTATAAAACAATTAAACCATTTTTTTAAGTACATAGGCTTTTGGAGTCACTTTTGAGTCGTTTTGAAAGATAAAAACAAATCTAAAACTATTACCGGTTCGAACTGTAAATTCTTTCAAGAAGCACCAGCGACAACTCTAGTTACTCTTGTAATTAATTAAAATGAAATTTTGGCTACTGTTTCAGTTTGTTTTATCATAAATACATAATAAACCTAGGTATGTATAGTCAATTTCAATGGCAGAACTTTACATGAAATAATCATCATGGTGGAGATGTGAATGTGGTATTAATAATAATATTCTAGGATATTATTTACACAAGGTCATCTGATCCCAAACTAAGCAGAGCTTGTACTATGGAACCAGCCAACACTACTTTTCTTTTGTAAATACATACTTTTATATATAATTACACCCAGACTCAGGACAGACAGATATATTCGTGCACACAAATGTCTGTCCTGGAAAGGAATCGAACCCACGTCTAATTGCGACCAAGTTTTTATAAATTTTTAGGACAGTAGTATTGTTGTATTATTTATAAATATAAATTATATTAATCAAAAAATTTGTGTTGTGATAATATGGCAAAGCAGAGGTTTTACCAAATCGCATTGAAAACGAAAATCTAAGGTTTGTTTATATCTACTTTAGCTGCCATTGAAATCAACTACAGATGTGTACATTTGCATGGAGTTTACAGCGTTATCGTTCAACAACATAACTATCAGACAGACAATTTAACCAAATATTATATTTTAAAGGTCGATATTATAAGCAAAATTTAAAAATTTCAAAGCAATATAGCATTCCACGAGTACCTGCATTAAAAAAAAACCACTATTTGTAACAACATATGACATTCAAATTTTCGCGTATCTAAGTTCGCTTCAACACCAGACCCCACACCGTGAAACCGCAGGCGGATCCAAAATCATTCATGAACATTTCACATCTCTTACGGCAACCGTTGATCCATTTTTCCCGCATCCCCTATCTCGAAAGGTAGACGCGAAGTTGATGGTAAAATACAATGCGGCCGCAAACGAGACCGACGTGGCGAGAAGACCACACGGTAAGCCTTGAATCTGATTTGTGTGAAAATGAACGATTATAGAAAAAAGCAGAGTTATAGCATGTTACATTATGAAGGAAGCGTATGTGGCGTGAATTATAGTGCAGTTATTAGGATTGATGAGTTTTAATACTTTATAATTATATTAGTGTTTATTTTATTTTTGTATAAATTGTCATATTCGATTTAAAAAAAAAATTCGAATCGAAAGAAATGAGTGAAGACCCACATGATAATTGATATAAAAAAAAAACGACCACAACAATATTACCAACATAAGTAAATATTATTATTAATCTAATTAAATAAAAATTACCTAAAATATTACCAATGTATCGTAATAAAATGTTGATCATGCTCAATGTTACGTTACAGAAATTATAAAATTAATAATATTTTTCAGGCCGACGACGTCAGGTTACAACGGCATAATAAGAGTAGAGTTGAAAATATTATATTGCACAGATGTGCGCCACGAGCCAGTTTAAGCAACGTAGCTCAGAGCATGATCGATGTCTTATAAAACAATCATGCTATTAAAAAAACCCACATGATAATAAGCGATGATTTTAAATTTGTAAGGACTAAAAGAAAGCTACGTTAATCAACTCAAAGAGCCCTTAAGAACCAATTTACGTTAGTTGTATTAGAATGAAGAAAAAAAACAAAAGCTAGTCGAGTAAAGAAAAAACTATAAGATAATAACTAAAAGGCCAATTAAAACTACTTTTTTATTTATTAAGTATGAAACAAAGACTAGTAAAAGAAGAAGTAGACCAGTAATCCATGGTGCTTTGGTACTTGTAAAGGTTGACGACCCGAGAGTTCGATACGCGATTTTATCTTTTTTTATTTTTTGAAGCTCCTTTTGTCCTATGGACATATGTATATACTGATTTGCAAAAAATGCATCTGATGCTACTATGGGATCCGATGCTTTGTCTTATAGGTAATTCTGGATCACTCACACTTCAAACTAGAATACAATTAAAGTTAACATTGAGCGGGCAATCTCATCGTTTATTTCATTAAACATGGTTAAAAATATTATCTTGATTATAAAGAATCGATCTCCCGGGCCGAGCACACCAATATATGGCTCACAGCGACAGTGGAGCCATTCTTGCCGACGCCACCAGCCGCGATGGCGGCGGCGAGAGAGGCCAGCGTGAGCGCTACGCCCGCAACCGCGACCACGCCCAACGAGTACCGCACCTCCAACGTGCCCTAGAGCGAGCCACTGACATTTTTAACATTTTAACTATTTTTTATTTACTAACTTTTTATTCATCGAAAACAGACAGAACTTCTACGACGAATTTATTTATGGATAAAATTTTGGATATAAAATCATCAAGAATACTATTGAGAAATTGTGAAAGATTAAAACGCGACACAAGAAGATAAGTAGCTTACATTATAATTACAGTTTTAGACAAAAGTAAGTTGTATGCTTTCTGTTAATATATAAGTCAAATTAAACTGTACTCATTTCAAAGAAAAGCTTCTAATAGTATAGTATGATATACAAGTATATTATTTAAATTAATTATATATTTTAACATTACATGCACCGAAACCGTTATAGCTGTACACTAAGTATATTTGTTACTTTAGTTGGAATATTACGAAGGCGATTAAATACAATTAAAGAGCGTTTCTTAGACATATGTAACATTCCAATGTAGTACAATATTATGTTACATAGTTATCATGCACAAGATCTTTTAAGATATTCGCATTTTTATTGTAGATTTTAATTTGGTAATGGCTTTATTGAACGTCATGTGGGTGTTTTTAAAAGGAATCAGAAATTATGTTGTAAATGTTTAACATACATTTCTCTTCATATAAATTTTATACGATTAGTATTCGCATACATAGTATTCGATGTATTCGTAACACAAAGTTAAATTACATTACCTTAGTAGCCCAAGCATCGGAACCCAGTACGGCAGATACGAGATGTATTCCGATGATGGCGTACTGCGCCTCCGTGACGTCAATACGTCCCATTTTAAGGGTACCCGTGACATACGCTTGCCAGTGAGCGCAATAGAACAACGTCATTGCACAGAAACACTGAAAGAATAAATATACACATTTTACGTTGTAAGATACAAGTTTATAATATTATATTAATTATTTTTGTTATACAAGAAGTGGGACTTGGCCGGTGCACTCTCGTGCATTCGTTTCGTTCGTCATTCGATACAAAATTACCTATACTAATCGCCTTTATAATATTATAAAGGCGAAAGTAACTATGTCTGTCTTTCTTTTACGCTTTCGCGGCTAAATAGTCCAAGATTTTTAGACATTCGTTCTGCATAAAATCCCGCTACTCGATTTTTTGATAGGATTATGTTAGACGGTGCCCCCTTTGTATAAAACCGTGTTTTTGTCATCGTGCGTTAGCCGCCATCTTGAAAAACGTCTTTCATTCAAAACAGAAGGAACCTTTTTTGTAAAGGATAAAATTTCCCATCTTTTTTATTTGAAACTTTTTTTTCTCTATTCTATCTATTTAATATTTTCCGAGAGATAATTATTTCTCCAACTTTGATTATGATTTTTTTCTTCGTATTTCCATAAAATATTCATATATTTTACGAATACCAAAATTAAGCGTTTTTAAGTAACTTACACGCACGCAGCGCGTTTTTGGTGCTAAAATTCCATGACTAAAACCACTCCAACTAGTTGATGAAATTTGTTAGACACAAACTTGAACCGCAAGGAAGGACATAAGCTATACCGGACACCCCCCCCCCCCAACGGGCAGGCGAAAGCTAGTAGTGAATAAATAGTCTTGGACATAGTTAATACGAGTGCGGAAATGTTGATTATTTTGCAAGAAGTTCATAAATAGTTCGTCGACCGGCGAGTTGGCTGTCATTTCGTAACGTATCTGTCCTGTATTTAATAAATACATCCCGGTTTGCACAAAACGCATTGCGCTAATTGGTGTATTGCGCATTAGAAAACATTACACGCAATACGAGACAAAATAACGAACTAAGTAGTCGTCAACTCAATCTATTATATTTTTAAAAAGAGTGCACTAATTAAATCTGTTCTAAG
Source organism: Nymphalis polychloros (assembly GCA_905220585.2). NCBI lineage: Eukaryota > Metazoa > Arthropoda > Insecta > Lepidoptera > Nymphalidae > Nymphalis > Nymphalis polychloros. The sequence continues at coordinate 5,895,211 of HG992245.1, read as the reverse complement.
CAATATGTAACAATATACACATAATGATATATCAATATTTTTCATTTATTTATTTCTTGTTATGTTTCCTTGTAGTTTCCACAGGCATGTCCGTGCCTTGGTTGTAGCTTCCTATCGGTTTATACTTTGGTAGTTTTATGTCAGGCACATAAAACACGTTTTCATTTCCAGACAGCACCACAAGCAGGATAGCATTGTGTCAGTTGTATTCTTTGTTGTTGTGAATTGATTTCAGTGGGATTCTGGATTGCTAGACTGCTCTGGATGGTGTTCGACCAGCGAATGCTAATAACTTTGCTTAATCGTTTTCAAATTATTAACAACACCGGACCTCAATTTGCAAGTGGTAATTTTAAATACATTTAAAGTACTTAATTTTTATTAGTGGTTTTTATCACCCCTTTTCTGATTAACAACTATTTGAAATCTAATAATATGATTTATAAAAATTAATAACCTATTTTTTAAGAATAAATCACTGTTATTATATATAATCGTAACCAATAAGATTAGAATTTTCGTAGTTTTGATAAATTGATAAGATAAACATTCGCACTGTCATCACACCAATGAGTCATAGATATCCCTAACGGAAGACGACATCATCATTACATAATAAACTATGTTCCGTTATCCCTGAATTTCACCAAATTTGGGTAAAATACAATGTTTCGCTAAACTTGGCAAGTTACCAATTTCTAAATGACATGTCGTGATATCATGCCAAGTTTCCCGGGCGAGAATTCCCTAGGCAACTAACAGTAGATTTGACCTTGCTCACTACTCAATGGAGCGTTTTCAAGGTCAGCCGTCCGTAAATCGATATATACATATAAATTGCACTATATCTATATATCATATAAATTGAACGAAGATATATTCGAGCGGAGAATAGTAGATCAAGTGACGTCATCACACTCGACGAGACTTTAAATACGTTGTAATGATTCCTAATGAATTTGATTATGTTATGGCTATAAAATATACACACGGAAGCATTTATTATCAGTTGGGAGTGTTTTATCGGTAATCAATCGAAGGTCGATTTTGCTATTAGCTAACTTATTAATACATACGATACGAAAAATAAGGTAAAACCAATTAATCTACACCTCTTATGCATATACGCCATACATATATAAATTAGTGCTTATTTTGTAAGTTTTTTTATATTGAACAAGTAGGCGGACGAGCATATGGGCCACCTGATGGTTAGTCACCAACGCCCATAGACATTTATATTGTAAGAAATGTTAACCATCGCTTACATCGCCAACGCGCCACCAACCTTGGAAACTAACATGTTATGTCACTTGGTCCTATAATTACACTGGCTCACTCATCCTTCAAACCGGAACACAACAATACCAACTACTGCTGTTTTGCGGTAGAATATCTGATAAGTGGGTGGTAACTTCCCAGAGGAGCTTGCACTAAGCCCTACCACCAGTGTATAATGTGTTTACGCATCGTGTATTAGATTGAGTTGATATCTTGTACAGTTGTTGCACTAACGTGTAGATTTCTGGCAAAGTACTATCAACGTACAATAGGTAGCGTGGACGTCGTATCGTAATTATTTGTAAAAAATATATATCAATATTTTGTCTGTCTCCCCTGTCCGCTAATGAAACTTCAAAACAATCAACATACCTGAAAAAACATCCAAGTAGGATACTCTCCTAGCTTCACAGCTATACACGCACCAAGGGCTATAAAGACAGTTGATATACTGTCACATCCATGGTCGAACAGCTCCCCCAGGGGTGACTGGCTGCCAGTGCGCCTTGCCTGCTTGCCATCTATGGCATCCAAGCTCTGATATATGAAGACTCCGAGCGCGCAGAGAGCGCACGCCCATCGTGGTGGTTCCTGCCTCGCATCTGGACTATACCTGCAAAATCAATTTATAAAATATTAAGAAGAACCGATATATCCCATTGCCACTAAGTTTCCCTTGTAATCAGCGGAAAACTTAGCCGAGGAACCACTTGCCAGAATATTATCGTCCTCTAAAGTTTTATTTACAAAATCTTCTAAATCTTCAATTAGCAATCTAAATTTCATTACAAGATAACAACTAAATTGAAATACTCTAATATGCATGATAAGACGTTTTTATAAATTTATATTAACTGATAAATTTAGAAATGTAAACAAGAGAATGTTTATTTTCTGTGAACTATAAAGTGTCTCAGTGTTTATTATCTCTTATTGTTTGCCAAAAATGCTTCCTAAAATATTCATCCACATATTTGAAAACTAAATTATCATAATAACATAATTTATAATTAGATATTAATATTAAAGTATTATATTTTCGAATTGTTAAATTGTGTAAGAGGTTAAGAACAAAAGACCTTAGAGCTGAGAAGAAAAAATATTAATGTAAAATTCACACACTTAAACACTTTCAAGTCTCTATGGAGTTCAAAAAATATGTATAGGAATTACATATTTTAGACATATGACATACACCTACTTATTAGTGATTTACATAGACCTCTTTTTACAATTATTATTTATTAGTATAGTAAACTATCCAATTCCTTGAATTTTTAGGCTAAATTTTGTATCAATTGATTGTTTTCATGTATCTTATACTTTATTTGAAACTTATTTTATCCTTAATAATTATTTTATACTTAAATACTGTACAAAAAACCAAATATTCGTTTATTATGCAAAATTACCCCAAAAATAAAATAATTATTGGCATATTCAACTCAAACAGCACCTGACATACTAATATTTTTAGTAAACAAAAATGAATAGTTCTTTGTTTGTTATATAATATTTTGATTCCATTGACTTGAACATATAAAAATATAGATACATTTTTTTCATCCTCGTACTTAACTGTAACCATACGCGTCATAAATATTTTTGTTCCTGGTTATGGTCAACTCAATCAGAATGCTTTTTGGATGTTTTTCCGGATATGTTGACCAAGACTATGCACGAGGAATACATAAATGTCTCAATAAATAAATCATACCGCCTAGAAGGCAGTTATGATTTGAAATTGCCTAAAAAAATATTCTAGGTCTACTCTAAAGCCAACAAGATATGTGGAACATGGTGCCAGTATTGAAAGTTGATTCTGTTTTTCTAGCAAACATACATACGTAAATGTCTGTGAAAATAAGTGTGAAAATATTTCTTCAATACAGTGGCGTGCCATTCGAGAGGCCTATGTCCAACAGTGGACGACGAAAGGCTGATTATGATGATGATGACATTTACACATATTTTTGGTCAGTCAGAAAAACATGTAATTTGCATTTGGGTTGCGATTAAACAAAATAAGTATATTGTCCTGTTAACACATAGATTTTCTCGTAAATATACATAGATTATACCCTAGTAACGTGAGTACTATCAACTATTGTTATGATGAGGGCCAAATTATTTATCAAATATAAGACTGCCACTTGAAACTCCTACCAGTTTTGAAATCAAACCTCTGGGATCTTTTTTTTTTGTAATTATTTTTCTGTCTATCTCTATTTTCTTTTTAATCCTGTACTTTACGGACCGAATACAATTAACTCAATTTTTCAGTCACAATAAACTAACTGGTATTAAGTACAGCATCGTAAAGTAAGATCATAAGAAATGGATGCCCTTTTAAGAAAAACCACTTCTATACCAAGATTATCTTGTTACAAGGGTTTTCTTATGTGCATGAAACTGTTATGACAAGAATGAATTTCTTTGGCAATGTGTCAAATATTGTAAAAAAATCTTAAAACAGTCTATGTTTTTCAATCTCAAAAAGTAATTTAAGCAACAATTAAGTTTTAATCTTCGAAAACATATTTTGTAAAGTATAAAGAATATTGTTCTTAGTTGTCACACGGCGGAATACTGAAACGTCCCTCAAAGTTAAACGCTACTTAACATTGAGAAGCTCCTAAATTAGTATGGGAAATTGTAAATTAACAGCATCTCAAATAATTAAGTTGCATTTCATATTTAAGTGACGTTTCAGTATTCGGCCGACAGTCGCTTATATTGCTAATACTTGCTAATTTGACTAATATAACATACTCTTACTACGTAACATAACTCGGAACAAATTGAAATCAATAAACATACAAATAATTTAAATCAACATAAAATGATGTAATAAATACAATTTGAAAAGTAAAGTTTTATAAATTTTTTACAACTTAAATAAATAAAATTTTATAAAACTTTTTTTAGAAATATTGTTTTTTTTTTTAAATAACTTAGTCAAGTGCTAAAAAACATATAGGAGCAAAGTATTGAGTTGTGTACCCTACTATTGTAAAATAAATACCTGACCCTAAAATAACTGTTTTAAGGAAATCATTATACAGTCAAGTTCATGTTCAATGACCTCTCATTAGCATGTAGTGTTTACAAAGGGTAAACAAAGAGTCCATTTTAAAATTGTTTTGAAATAAATAAGTTACAGATAAAATATAATAATTTATAGCAGAATTAAATTATCTGTATATAATTTTTAAAAATATTAAAATTTTAAAAATATTGTTATATAATTAACGTTGATGACTAATCAAAAAATTTTAGTATTTTAATTTATCATATTTTGATTTACTAAAAATATTAGTAAAATTAATATTATATATACATAATATTATCCTAACCAATAAATTTGTAAGTGACTTTGTTTTCTACATTTTCATAACTTAACTACACAATTGCTCTTCATGAAATTGTGCGTACTCATTGACCGAGTAACCCTAACACATCTGGATGGAAAATAGTTAGTTTATATATTATTTTGAATATGTATATCACTTTTATATCCATAATTAGCTAACTATAATATTTATCATGCATTTATCAAAGCCTATTCATTCGTTTCTAAACTATAAATATCTAGTATAGGCAAAAATTTCCCTGCATTTTGTGTTTGTATTACCATATTACAACTGAAGCTGCAGATGCATTTACCTTGCCTTTGAGGATATCTTATATAAAAGTCTTTATTTTGTTATTTCTTCCAACTTCACCTATAGATTGTAGCACCGCAAAAAAGTTCAAATCTCCATATACCATCTATAAAACTAACCATAAGATCCAAGATGTTATTTTCCATGTCAGTAATAATACTAACTCACTCTCTCCTCAACCAGAGCATGGTTTGTTACAAAGTAATTTGCAGTAAAACAACTAACAAGGTCCATACACAGCAGGTCTACAGGTCAACAGGCAAAAGAAGCCCAACCGCATGTAAAAGTATAAGTACATAATTCAAATATAAAATTATAAGTAATTCAAATTCAATATCTGTAATCAAAAAAAACCTTTTGTTGCAAATACTTGGGTGTAGTCATTATATGCATAGTTATGGTCATATTTGTGCGACCACGTGCAAAGTTTTAATTGTAGTTACAGTACAATTAATAAAAAACCCTATATTTTAAAAGCAGACTCGATTCATCATGCAGATTGGTCATGCGTACATGCTGTATTTCTACATTTCTTTTAAATTTAGAATGTAATAATAATGAAACAAAAACTCCATTTAAATGAAGCAGTATCATGCAATATCAATTCTTTTTTCAAAAGTTATGAATTGAACTAAAATAATTTCCCCATACATACTATGAATAAGATTTATTACACAATAATTATTTTGTTGACTTATGTGAGGCAAACAAACTTGCACTATTTTAATTATTTGATAACTTCGTTATTTCCGATAACAAAGTTATCAAATAATAGTTGGCAAAAAGTTTTATTGTTATTTTTCATACTGAAAAACATAGCCTGCTATTGTAGTGACATGTTCAAATAAACATTTGTACAATAATCAAATAACTTTATATTGTAAATATTATTTTGTATTAAAGGAACTCCCAACTATGCTAGATTTCAATATTCATGAGCCATAAATTACATAGTCATTCAATTTTAACCATAAAGTTTACCTATACAACTTTGTTGTACATTAAGGTTATTGTTCCATATTAAATTACGAATTTATTTTAGGTGTGTATAAAAGTTTCTTTATCTATATAATTTTGATATCTGTTAGCATCTAAGTCTGTACTAAACAAGAAAATAATCGAATTTGTCATACTATATTATTAGATTTCTTTCATTTCCCATAACTCTTGACATAAATATGACATTATAAGTCTCAGAATTTGTATAAATCAAAATAAGTAGATTATACTTTACTATGATGATTATACTATACCATTTAGACAATTTTATACAAAGTTTGCAAATGAATCACTTATTTTAAGTAAGGATTAATCCATCATGTAATATACCAACTAATCAATATGTAATCATAAATTGGTATTCTGAATACAATAGTCACCTATTTTTTTTATATAAAGAGGAAGTAACCTTATTTTAATTGAGTTAAACAAATTTTTAGTTATCTAATATTTGAATATTATAATAGTAGCATAAATACACATAATAATAATTCATTTATTTTCATATCTTATCAAATGATGGTGCGACATTTTCCTCCAATAGCACGATAGCAATCCGTATAACGGAAAAGATTATCAAAACAACGACACGAATTTGGTCGAAGACCTCAGAATTGCACGTCAAATTTAAAACGGTAAAAAATATTCGTAAACTAGGTTAAGAGTAAGTTGTCTGTAAGTTAAAAAGCAAAAATGAAAGTCGTTCCGCTGGTTAACATTACGACACAATTTTCGCAATTAATAAGCCGAAGAGAGACGAGGTTGACAATTAAATGTACTTACCAAATCAAAATAAGTGTGGTGACTATATTGACTATTAAACCTAAAATGGTAATGAGATTCGGCGCTAGCCATAACGGCGTCTTCGAGACCAACCAGCACCACCAGGGCTGAAGCCAAGCGTCTAATATACTAGCACTTGTACACGAATATTTGTGTTCACTGAGTCTTTTTAACTGGGCAGCGTTGAGAATCCTTTCCTTGTAAAACTGCATTTTTACTCACTGTCACGACATTTAACAAATTAATATATACACGCTACACTTTTCACTACATTAATCCCTAGATTCTAAATAAGATAGGAAAAAATTGCACGATCTATCAAACTGTACATCGTACCACCATGTGAACCAAAGGCATTTTGACGTTTTTGCCAATAAAAAGAGTGGTGTGGATACTGATGAACCATAGACAAATAATAATGTGTCGAATGATCTAATTTTGCGATATTTTATAAAAAATCATTTGTAATTGACAATAATTAATGATATAACGGATTTCAATGACTATGTATTAAAATAACTTAGTGGCTCATACATCTTGGTGTGATATTTTTTATATTTATCTGTTTTAAGATATTTGAAATCTTGGCCGTTTTTTCATATCTATATATTTTGAGGTTCAGCTACTTTCGTTTAAGAATCAACTTTCGTTGATGTTTAATATCTGTTATTTTGCTTTCCTTTCTTTATGGCGGGTATAACGCAGTCGTGAGACGTCAACAATTTGTATAATTGACAGTTGACGGTGCGATATTAACATTTTGACAATATGATAGTCTGACGTCTGACATAAAGAGATAGTGACACGGTCGTATACACCATGTATACGACCGTGGATAGCGATTAGCGATACGATTACTACGCGATTTATGCTATTTACATAATGGAGGGTATGTAAAGTTTCGTAGGGTGGCGCTACGATAGCACCAGGATACATTTTAAAAATTGCGTTTACAATAGTTATTAGAAAAGTATAGATAATAAAACAAGGAAATTATTATTGTTCTATTATTTTAAGAAGTTTAATAAAAGTTATCACTAAAAACTACAACTATAAAAGTTATCACTAAACATATTTAAAATTTACTAAAAGTAGTTCACTCCACGTTTTATTATAGTTGTTAAAAAAAAAACATGGTTATGCTTGTATACTGACTACTCTAGTCACCAAAAATTTTTTTTTTTTAGCTCAACTCATTTCAATCCTTGTATATCCATACCTCATAGAATAATAACGATCAGAAGGTGAGTAGGCTCAAGCATATTGAAGACATTTCAATTTCGCTACAAGAGGCGGAATACGTGACCCGTCATAACAATAAAAACGTTGTCAGGTATGGAAAAAATATTTACCACGAGTGCTTAATATTTTAAATAATAAAAATCTAATTATTATTTTTAAAAAAAATTTAATCTCTACTAATATTATAAAAAGGAAAGATTTGATTTTTTGTTTGTAACAAACAAATGTTGTTGCGATTTAAATAAAAAGCTACTCGACCGATTTTAAAAATTCTTTCACTATTAGAAAGCTAATCCTTACCGAGTAACATAGGCTACATTGGATTTTCAAAAAAATTAGAGATCTCTATCTAAAATGGAACAATGTAACCAGGAATGGAACAGGTGGAATGTAATGTAATAATAAAGGAAAATGTGAATATATTTCACAATTCAAACAGTATCAATTTCCTCGCTTTATGGGTGAAATGTCTATTCACTTGTAACATAATTCGGCTGCATGCGAACGTGTCGGTGAATGTAATTACGTGACACTTACGCACACATTAATTCTAAAGTTACTTCAAATTTGAGCGGAACTATAGATGAAACTATCCTCCTAAGCGTTATTATTCTATGCAATACCCTGTGGCTACCCGGTGGAATACACATGTGACAGAATTTCAGTGTAATTTGAAAACATGCAGGTTTCCTCACGATGTTTTCCTTCATCGTTAAGCACGAGATGAATTATAATCACAAATTAAGCACATGAAATTCAGTGGTGCTTGCCCGTGTTTGAACCCACGATCATCGGTTAAGATTCACGCGTTCTTACCACTGGGCCATCTCGGCTTTAAAAATCAAAAATGTACCTATACTTATCCATAGCGACTCGTGAAAAATTGTTAATATTGTAAAATATAAAACAAAAGTCTTTAACATAATGTCCATAAACTTAAAATTAAAAAAAATATATATATATAAACTTATCGCTGCATTAATTTAATCTGCACTAAGTCGAGGAGGATCAGTTTTAAAAGAAGAATATGAAATAAAAACCGAATTTAAAATACGAAATTTATTTCAACAATAATTACAGTTATAATATAATACTTTTCAAAAATACAGTATACAATTATTTGACGACTTAAGAGAATAATAATATAAGCACTTTATGCACAAAACTGAAGTCTATACTTTGTTCTTAATACTAAATATCTACATAAAGATAATGCATTCCTAAAATATATCCATTTAAAAGTGTCATATTTAGTATATTTTAGCTACAAAATAATATTTTTACGAGAGAAGACATTTATATGTACACATTTATAATAATTAATAATAATTAAGAATGATTTAACTTTTAATTAACTTTATACAAAAAGTAAAATATTTTTTGTGTTTATCTGTTTTTTCTTCGTGTTTGAAATTTTCGTAAAACGTACTTTTAAGTAGGTAGTTTTATTTTACATATTTATTTTACCAAACTTAGGCGAAGGAAAGAAATTAATACGTTTACTTATATTGTTTCATTCATGCATCATATGTACATCTATATATAATATATAAATGGATGTTTGGTGTATATGTTCTAGGGTAGGTACGTCAGCGCGACTATCCTTGATTGGGAATGTAGTTTAACTCGTGAGTTCAACATACCATAGTCGCCATTGGGTATTCCCCAACCCTTCCCTACCTCTTATGAATCTAGAATAATAACTATTATATAGTTGAGATTTAACTATGTAATCTTGCGTATATGTTAACAAACTCGTAAGTTATTTTTAAACAATTTGAAAAAGTTATGATTTATTTTTTAATAAATATTAAAATCTTATAACTACATACTTTTTGTTTCGTGAAAAAGCTTATTTTCAATGTTTTATCACTTTTGTACTTTTCTAATTTAAGTCAATTATTAGAAAGAAATTTTCATAATATAAGGCACTTTTTACTTGTAACATCATTTTAGAAATAGAGTCTTATAATGTCAGTTACGATCAGACTTTCTAGTTAAACTAGGATTAGGTTTTAAATATAATTTACATTTCGAGAGCCCGACTAACTGAAATCATGACAAAGTGTGTCGATAGCCATCAACCTTTTCATTCGTGAGAAAAGGGAAGGCTTGATTATAGAACGAAACTAGGACAATGAAAATAAGATCGTTAAGGCGTCGATTACTGCTATCTACTTTTAGCCTGGCTTTTCCTGGATTCTATTCTCTTTTGCAATGTTGTCAGCAATGCACCCAAAACGTTATGTCCTGGTAACCTTTTGCCAAAAAGCAATCGCTTAACAGAATCGTCATATGTTAGAAGAGCGACCATGTTTTGTAATAGAAATCCTTGGCAATATTCTAGAAGTTGTGTTGCTCCATAAACCTGAGAAAAAAAAACATGTATTAAATCATGATCACAACAGGTATTAAGTTTCTTGTGTAATCCGTTGTTCTGTATTCAATCATAAAACTGATTTCTGTGTTAAATTTATAATAACTGACATTTACTATATACTGTGTTCTAAAATACAGGTGTAACAAAAACCCTGTCCGAACCGTGAAGTGGTTATTAGGTATTGTGTGTCGGTTCTATTTATGTTATAATTTTTAAAATACTAAGCAAAAAACTACTTAAAAAAAATTAATTATGTTTAATGACACTGTTGGTGGTAACCACGTGGACTACTAAGGTCATGACCTCGTGTCTTAGCTACCCGATAGGTAAGAGCTTTTGAGCGCTATTGCCCGCACATGTGTTGCCATGTAATTTTCGTTACTTAATTTTTTTTTCCGGGATGAGATTTTTCTTGGTATTTTAAAAATTATTACATAAATAGAACCGACACACGATACCTAATAACCACTTCACGGGTCGGACACGGTTTTTGTTGCAATTGTATATTTTCAATGTTCAATTAAAAAAGTATATGCCTAATGTTATAACAAAAATGTGCATAATGCTATAATATTAAAACAAATTAAACCTTTGCGTGTATGTAGACGGAGACAAGGTTATGCAGGTCTACAGCCTTGGCCGCGCGCGCCTCGCAGTGTCTCTGAAGCGGTAGCAGCTGGAAGAAGGAGGCCGCAGCCAACACTTCCAGCACGTCGCCCTCCGCTACATCGAGTCCCGTACAGCCGCCCGAGTACAGGTACTTCATTACTTGCTGTGTTAATGTGGAGAAAGTAAATATAATTATTTATCATTTGGAACAGGAACTCGGAGCAAATGGTCATGCAATGAAAATGTTTGTACCGAAATAGTTATTATCGTATATATTAGTAAAATTATTCATTTTTTAGCTATCTTCAATAAAACTCAGTACCTCAAATATATGGTATCGAATATCGTTGATCTGAACAAGCGGCGGCGCGCTGGCGGTCGGCGCGTCGGGCGGCGCGCGCGGCGGGGCCAGCATGGCGCGCAGTCGCGCCGACTCCGACACCAGCACTATCTTGTGTCCGTAGAATAAGCGGCCCTCCACCCTGACATCATCATTCGTACGATTTCATCACCCGCTTATAATTAATAATATATTTTTTATTTATACTAGATATAACGTATTTAACGTTAATTTCTAATCGCGTCAAATTGTCGATATTTTTTTTTATTACTGTAGTAACACAACAATATCGTTCATCAACATTACTTTTAGAACATTTTCACGTGTGTACGTAGCAGTTATAGGCGAATGAAGAATAGGTTTCGAATAGTTTAATCGCAATTTTGTCTCAGAGAATGGAACATGTTTTGAAGTATTATCGAAATAGAAATAAAACGACTCCATTCTATGAACGCACCTATTGTGTGTTTACCTGAATGTGACGTCAGCCAGCGAGGGGTTGTTCACGTACGAGGGATCGACGCGAGCAGGCGCGGGCGCGGCGGGCGGCGGCTCCAGAACGGCGGGCACGGGTTCCCAGCCGTAGCACGCGCACAGGATGTCTGCTAGCAGCAGCACTGTGCCTTCCTTCTAGTGGTCCAATTAAATGCGAATTAGTATACTGAGTTACTGATTCAATCAATTAAATAGATTATTTTACAAGTCAACTCGACCACTTAAAAATCAAGGAACATTCATAATAAAAACAGTTGAACAATGATAAGTCGTCAAATAAAATTAGTTCTCGTCAGTGCAGTTAAATTAATTTGATTAATACTATAAGTACCTTGCTATATCGTAAAATATTGAAAAGCAGAGGGAGGCACTCGTAAATAAACTGCTTGCTGTAGTGACTGTCGTCTGACGGACACACCTGGAATTTAATATAATCATTATAGAATATGAATTTAATGCAACCACCAAATATATTTTTATTTCTTATATCATAGTTGTGAAAATCCATCGCTACCTGTAAGAAGTCTTGTAACAACTGGTCTATCACATGATCGAGAGATGCTTCTGCGGCGGCTGCTAGTGACAGGGTCCATGCGTGGAGAGACCAGGGTACGCCAAGCGCACGCAGCTCAAGTGTTATATCTATATTAAAAAATAATAATAATATAGATTAGAAGTTTGTTCAACAACATTATCCAGAAGTATATTTTGACATATGATATAGAAGACTATACATTTTTCTTAACGACTGGTGCTGATCTATAAGCATAGTGGTAAGTTGCACCCAAAGCAAACAGCATTCTGTGACCTACTACTCAAATCGTAATCATTATGATCACCAAGTCCGTCGTACCTAAGTGATCAGTCTCAGCGGCGTAGTACATGGCGTCTTGCAGCGCCCTCTGCTGCTGTTTGGTGAAGGGCGGCGGGCGGCCGGCGACAGGGGGCGCGCCCTCCGCCAGCACCTCCTCCAGTGACAGCACGGCGCCGCCGCCCGCGCGCGTGCCGCCGCGCACCGCTGCGCGCAGGCTCGCACGCCGACCGTGAGTGCAGCACACCGCCACCGCGCTGCCGAATCGGAACAGATGTACATTATAATTGTGTTGAATATATAGTAGGTAAATAATATTAACGATAAAATCTTAACACGTAAGTAAATCACTTGTTTTTAATTGTATTTATATGTGTAACTACTTATGAAATAAATATGGACAAATTTTTTACTGACCTGTAACAGCCATACTGCGCCGCAGCAGAATAGCACAAGGCATCGTTGAGTTGCGTCGAGAGGAAGGGATCAGCACCATGGGATAATAACAACTGCACCAGTTCTAAATTCCCGACGCCGCACGCCATCTTAAATTAAATGAATTTAATTTAAATCTAAGTTAAAGGTACATTGTTGTTCTAATTTTTTTGAGACTATCTAGGGATTGCGATTAAAAAAATTATGAACTTCACAGGGAACAGTTAACAAGGTATTGTTATTTTGAATAGCAAAATCAATAACTATTATACAAGTCTATGTAGTATAGGTATCATACCTCAATCTCACACAACATGGTACAATCTCCTTAAGTCTATGGTATTTTTTTCATATAAACATAATGTGAGCATGCTTCGCGTAAAAATGTTGATATTATAAATTGTATTCAAATATACCTGTAGAGGAGTGAGCGTGCACACGTCGTCGCCTCGTGCGGGGGCGCCGTCCACACGCGCACCCGCCGCCAACAAGCGACGCGCCACCTCCACCGCGCCCGCGCCGCTGCACGCGTACACCAGGGCGGTCCATCCTAACGACAACCAAAACTTGAAAATGATAATCTATCTCGATCATATTATTAAACTATTAAGTGTAGTATAAAGAAAACAATAAATTATAGAAAATAATAATAAAATTTATAGAAAGTGACGTACCGGCGGTAGGGGGTGTGTATCCAGGACTGGGAGCGGAGGCCGAGTGCGATGTGAGTGCGGGAGTGCGAGGCGACAACAATGCGCAGTGTTGAGCTGCTGCTCCTGCCGTCTCAATGTTGGGATCCGCACCAGCTTCTAGCAGCATCTATTAATAAATCATCTTGGATATATCAACATAAAAATCAACACGATTAAACGTGAATGCTCAGGCAACGTTTTGTGATTTATTATAAGAAATTTTAAGTTCATAAAACACTTACGGCAACCACTTGCTCATCACCGGCCAGCGAGGCTTTCATGAGTGCGGTGAGGCCCGACGCATCTGTGGCATCGATGCCCGCCGGCGGCAGTAAAGCTCGTACCCCGCCCACCAGCTCAGGTCGACCGCTCAATAATGCTCGTTGAGCCAGTCCTAACGCCGCTCGACTCAATTCGTCCGGTGTCCGTTGACAACGTGACCACGCCGGTTCTATCGCCTCCTCTAGACTATGTCATATTTTTATAAATTAATTGTTTTAAGTACTAAATCTTCTACTATGATTAAAAGGAATTTAATTGAATTTTATATTAATTGTCCTTTATCTAAAATACATTTATGCCAATCCTGCTATATGATGCGGATCGAAGGAAAAGGAAGATGGTATCCTTCTCCTTCCCTCGCCATCGACGTTTATGATAAGAGGCAAGACTCACGTGACCGGCCGCGGCGGACAATCGGCATGCGGCAGCAGCAGCCTTGCGGCCTGCAGCACGTCATCAGCGTCGGGCACGGCGGGGGGCGGGCGCAGCGTGGCGTGTGCACGCGCCACGCGCACCCACTCGCCCAGCGGCGGCAGGGCGCCCGCGCCGCGTTCGCCCCACAGCCCCGCTCCACCTGCGCCCGCGCAGCCCGCACCCGACGCGCCCGATGCGCCGCTGGATGTGTGTTCCAACTGTTAAAAGATTACAAGCAACCGAGTCGTAAAATATTACACACGAATAAAATCGATGTCCGATACCTTCATATACTGACTGCCTCGTTGGTCTAGTCGCTAGATAGTTTTAGTGGGTAAGAATCCCACATAACCCAGTCCCCCCCAAGGGAGACAAGGGGTACCTAACAGAAGGATTCCATCCGGTGGTCCTGGGTTCAATCCCAATAAATAGTTATTGGGTTTTTCTATCAGAAAATTCTCAGTAGCAGCCCGAAGTCTGGAAGTTGGAAGTGTGTATACACTCCCGGGCGTCGGAAAGCACGTTAAGCCGTGCACATGTTTGCGCACACACTTCACTATAATATCTCCTGCGCAGTTGGCTAGTCTCTCTTGAGATTGGCCGCCGTGGCCGAAATCGGTCTGGAGGACCTTATATATACTGTAGAAGGTCGCGGTTGGCTCTAATCACCATGTACCAAACTAAAGAGGGGCTTATACTTATATACGTACATTATTTTACACTAGCCTCTTATTATTATTACCTGTGAACATCGCATAAAGTAGTATAAAGCTTGCTCTGCACCCGGAGAAAGGGGCGGGTGTCGTGGATGCACTTGCCGCAGCACTGCTCGCAGTTCCGCTGCTGATCCCGCACACGTCGTCAGCAGCACTGACGTGCCCGAGCCGCCGCTGTTGTTAGAGCCGGCAGATGCACCTGACCCACCTGCAATACTTTTATTTGTGAGATAGTATGCACAAAAATAAAATAGTTTCAAAAAGTAACATCATGAAATATGTAAAAATATGAATTAACTTAAAGAAAAACTCTGCATTCAATTATAAACATATAAATAATTACATATATGCAGTAGTTGTTTCATTGCAATTTTGAAAAAAAATTGAACTGTGTTTTTAAGTACAAAGATGGCGGAAAAAAATGTCCTACTAACCAGAACCATTAGTGGTTATTCCAGAATCGTGGCTCAAGCCTAACTGCCTATGTTCTGGTCGTGGTGCCCCGGAGGATGAACCAGAACCTAGCGAACTCATGGACTCCCATCTCGAGAGGGATAACGCTCCTGCAAAAATTTAATTATTAGTAACTAATGTTTGTATTCTTTGTAAGTAATAAACTTCCGATGTTATGTAAGAATTTATGAATGAATTATTGTCAAAGTTCATATTAATAAACCGAATACTCCTTGCAAATTTTCTTCGTGGCAATTGCACTTTATATGTATGATCGTAAATATTAGATTTCTATTTAAATTAAGTCCTTGTTTTTTGTTTCATCTAAGACAACACTAAAATTGATCAATATATGATGAATCAGTTAAGTGGTTTAATGCATATAGTTGTATAAATGAAGACTAATTGTATGATAAGCGCTTTTGTTTAACAAGAGTAAATACCTGATGCAACTCTTCCTGCGTTCAAGTGGCTATAGGGTTGTAGTAAGCCCCACAGATCCGCACATGTAGCTACTGCGTGGTCGATCGTCGCCGGGGTAATGGGTAACGCGGCAGCATTGCTACCAGCTATCAGAGCTATCTCCTCTAGAAGCGTCTCTACGCCCGCACAGAGGTAAATCGCCGCGTACCTATTGATATTTTATTATTGTCATAATTTTCATTTCATTGTAATTTCAAAACATCGTTGTATTCGTAGAGTTTGAAACAACTATTACATGTAAACTTTTATCAAAATTATTGTGATACATTATATAAGATATTTGTCACTGATAAAAAACGAACGTTTCGTTAATCTCTCGTAAGCTAAATAGTATCTGTTAAATAAGTCACATTTTACTGACTCGTGCACGAAGGAAGCGACGCGTACATCCAGCATCCAGCGCTGGAAGCGACCAGGTGCAAGACACGTGCGCGCGCGCGCCGCCGAGCCGAGTCTTCGTGCAGCGCTGCCAGAAGTTGCGTACATCGTGGCTGCACGCTGACAACCCTACAAAGAAACACAGTTATTATTATTACTATAATTTGTATTTAATTTCAACTGACACCGGAGTTATATATTATTTTCAAGAAGGAATACCTTCGTTCAAGTTTGGGTTTGCCATCGAACCATAGGATGTATCTTTCTACCTTTTATACATGTTTTACATTTTTAACATTTATTTTTTCTTTTAATTAAATGTTTATGAGA
Source organism: Nymphalis polychloros (assembly GCA_905220585.2). Lineage (NCBI taxonomy): Eukaryota > Metazoa > Arthropoda > Insecta > Lepidoptera > Nymphalidae > Nymphalis > Nymphalis polychloros. The sequence continues at coordinate 5,878,423 of HG992245.1, read as the reverse complement.
ATGTTACCTTGATGCAAGCGTCAGCAAGCGGAGTGCTGAGTACAATCCGGAAAGCGCCGGCCACCTCGTGCTTGGAACAGAAACCAAAGTTCTGCGACAGACGCTGCGCCTCCCGCGCGATCCGGACTAACGCTCTGTGAAGCATTTATCCGCAAATTACCGCAAAAGAATTTTTAAAAAAATATTTTGGGCTTCTTAAGTAAGAGACTATATGGCAGTTACGTGCAAAACGAGTCGAGAAACGTTAGCTGTGCGTCTTCACCATAAGTGTTATTCTGTGTTTGCTTTTTTATACCCTGTTAAGAGCTGATACTGTCTTTTGACAAATTAAGTTTTGCGATGATTATTATTCTTGACCGTTGCTTAGGTATATACAAATAATATCGAACCTTTGTAACAAGTAAGCAAGTCGCGGTGGCGCATCGGGCGCCATTCTTGCGGTGAGCTCCCGACAACGGCCCGTCTGCAGCGCGCGGCTGATCTCGCCTGCCGTCCATGGTACGCATCGGAGCTCTACTAGCCTGTGGATTTATTTTGTAAAACATAAATAACCGTAGACACGTTTAATCTTTGTAATAACTTTAACTACGGCAGACATTTTTAAAGATAATAAATCAACTGCATAGGATATTTTATAATACAGACGTATATATGTCCGTAAGCGTACTCGGACTTTGTGCAAGCGGTCTGAATACCACCCATTCATCACGTATTTTAACGCTAAACAGCAATAATTAGTATTTTTCGTTTCAGTTTGAGTAAGTCAGTGTAACTGCAGGCACAATGGACATAACGGCTTAGTTCCCAAGGCTTGTAGCCCATTTGCGATGTAAACGATAGTTAATATTGATTAGTGCCAATGTCGATGCTGGTGACCACTTACCATTTATCGCTCATTTGCCAGTCTTTCTACATGTAATAAATATAAAATAAAAAGTGCGAAAATATGACTACTCTCTCACTGTCCCGACTGCATTTTTAATGATCAGGAAAGATAGTCGAATCTGGCATTTCATGATAAGGAGACGAGACTTATCAAGAAATATAATATGACGAAATATATTAATGTCATAGTGAGTTGTTTAAAAAATTTGTGTCTAAACCTTCGTACCTATTATGTGAGTCCACCCACACGAACTCATCAGCACTGGTGACGTTTGTGCAGACCGTGTCGAGTGAGGGCTGACGCACCAGTGGCGCACGTCTTCGTCGAGCGTCACCAACACTGCCACCATCTGCAAAGTTTTATGTGTATATTAGAGTGATCAAAAAATTAAAAAAAATTAACAGTCACACGATATTTATATAATCTTCAATAAATATAAGTCCGCTACTCAAATACATTCGTTTTTGGAACCACTATTTTGGTAATATAATGTAATTATAATAGATTGTTGTTATTAGTTACTAAAATAGTTCAAATTTTTTTTATTTAAAAATTAATTACAAAACCCAAAAATAAATTAATTTGTTGTTGAATAATTAACATATCTAACAAGTGGTAACCTGGTACTCCATTATTACTGCCGCCACCCGCACTGGAAGCCCCACTGGTCGCCGTGCTACTGCTGTCACGGGACCGAAGCGTCAGCTGTTTGATCGCTGACCTGATGTCCTCCAGGCCGCCTCCACCCGGCCAAGGTGATTGTAACTGATAAACCGTAATAGAAATCTATAACAAACCTTGTTTATATATTTACTTGAAAATGAAAGCTCTACTCTTTGTAAGTTAAAATACTATAATTATGATAAAATCTGCCACAATTGTATCGTTGAAGCGAGAAGAGGAATTTATCATCTACTTTTCATTTAAAAAAATATCTATAGTAGTAAATATAATTTGTAAGTATCTAATCGAAATTGCAATTTACATGGAAAATATTCTTGTTAAATTTTTTGTCATTAGTAAATACTGTGTCAGTATATGTCATAATAACAGCAAAGTTGCTTTTTAGGATGTCTGCTTTAGTTTTAATTGTTTACTTTATTATGTGGTCGATGCTTTGTCCTTGCGTGCGGCGGTTGCCTTGATCTGCGCGGTTCGTCTCGGCCCGCTTCTCCACCACCGCTGTCCGACATGGACGCGTGCCCTGACGATCTGTTCTCATCCGAACTACTATTGCATTCACGCACACCATTCTGAAATAAAATAATTTGATATATTTATATTTCGAATCATCGATCGCGAAAATCGCGAGATTTCATGAGCTTAATTCGTGTTTAAAATTATTCCCCTTGCGGTTACTGGTGAAGGAAATAAATGTGAAGAAACTTGCATGTGTCAATGAACTTTCCAGATCTTTACTGTTCAACATGTGCAGCATCGAAAAGGAGGTATATTCCCAGAATTCGGTCATTTTCAGGTTACTTTTAAGGTCATACTACTTGTACACTTCAGTATGTCTTTAATTTGAATCTTTGACGGATATATGTACCTACATTATACTAAGACATCGTGTGCATTGAAGTAATACAAGCGCTTAATGAGATGTATTGAGTCATCAGATCGAGCTAAAAAATCTTATGAAATGAGCTATCGTGACGGCGCACGTCGCAGATGCCCGAGCTCCCATTGTCAACGGCGGCGCTTTCGTTTTCGATCTCGTAACTTCCCACCCATTACGCTTTTCCCTATCAAAAGACCGTGGGATTCCGTTAAATACAATGCTTATTTATTTTTTAGATAACACTTTCGCTGTATTACGCTTGGGTAATTTGTGTAATCGGTGCGTTCACGTCTAATTAATGAGATGCGAAAAATTATGAATGATGGATAAAAAAATTCGTCGATCTCATCCTGTTATGTAAATAGCTTACCTTTATATATTTTTCCTTAAAAATCTAAACGTTTTAAGTGCGTTTCATTCTGTTATTGAAAAGTATATTTTAATTATGTCAATCTCGATCACAAGGACGTACCGACAGCAAATTGTCTTGGCTGGTTTACACCGTGACAGACAACTTTAATGTATTTCTTACACGATGCAATTGAATGTAATACTATTCGAATCCCGTAATATTAATATCGTAGTGGCGTGCGCGGGCGCATTAAACTCCAATTTTATCCAATCGTTACGAATTGACAGCTAGAGATAATGTATTCACGTCGAAATACCGTAAAGCTGTTGTGATTAAAAACGTGAGGCTGTATTTAAATAGTTCTTCTTATCATCAATCGTGATATGGTTTTACTTTTAAATAAAACTTACTAATTTAGTCAGAGAACGTAAACCAAATTATTAAGCTTTTTAATTTAATAAAATACTCCCTATCTAAATATTAATCCACATTAGTGCTAGTCATCCTTCTTAATAATATGAAAATGTGAAAGTGAGTTTGTTTGTTTGTTACGCTTGCACACCTTAATTACCCAACCGAACAACATGAAATCAAGTCAACGTTGTCAGGGGTACACCTTACACCGCCCCTGTCCTTACATACAGGCGAAGCCGAAGCCTTTAACAGGATTTAATAAGAATTTTAGAAATGATAGTAAAAATTGACCAATCTTACTAAGCTGTTTCGTGTATAGAAATGATCACGAAATAATTTCATTAATTAGATTAAATTTTCTGAAGACTTTTACGAAAGTACAAATATAAGTTACATTGAGTAAAACCATTTCTAAAAATAATCTATCATTTGTAACATTTTTGCAAAAAGTATGAGTAGTAGTCAATTTAGCTTAATAAGTTTTTGCAATTATCTAATCAGTTAATATTTTAATTTATTTTACCTTTAAATATTTGACCCACACATAGATATTTATTTAAAAAAATGTTTTAAATTATAAAAAATATAATACATGAATAAATGTACAAAATTTAATATAAATTTGCTGAGAAGGAAGAGAAAAGCGTTGGCCGGATCGCTGGAAACCGCTATAAATTGTGTTGCTTGGTCAATAACAGTTACATCTGTCTTCGAAGTGGATTTATCGCCTCTAAGCACCATAACTCTAGTAATATCAAAGATCTATCGAAAATTGTTTTATACAGTTTCAATTGATAACAAAAAAAAGCAAAGAAGAATGAATAGATATACATATGCATTTGGGAAAAATTTCTAAAGATTTCTTCACGTAGCATTGAAAATATAACAATATATTTGGTGTCAATTTACAATGATTGTTTCTTATAGGTTGATATGATAATAAAACTCTTTTATCATGTTGTTCTAGAAATATACTGTCGTATTACATAATTTGTATTCATCATCAATACTTCAAAATTTGAAACACACAAACATTTGATCACGTGTCACATTATACGATACATTAACAGAATATTTTGCGCCCAACTAGTACACGACAGAAAAAGAAAAAAACTTATCTCAAATTATATTATGTTGTGACATGGAAGTTGGCGATGCAAATTATTTACAAAATTTGATAATCTATGTCACACCTGCACTGGCGCGGTCTCCACAGGCCGATGATCATGCTTGGTTCGTCTTTCCAGCGCATAGCTGCTCTGTACAGGAGCGCTGCGCACCGGAGAGCTGGCTACGGTGATCTGAGACACAGCGCTCACTGGCTTCAGTTGCGCAGCGGTTGGTGCCTCTGGAGACGTAGGGGGCTGATCTTCTACATTTGCTAAAAGATAAATGAAGACAAAAAATTATATAAATATATTAAAACGATTTTATTTTATGTAAAAGGTGTGTGTAATTTTATGCAAAATACGAAATCAATGAGAAAATGTATTTTAGTCTGGCAACTCGGCACGACGACGATGGAAATATAATATCCTAGGTAAGTCTTCTTTATATTCGAGGAAATGAAAACGTTACCAGTGGATAGTCATGAATTTTGTGTCAATCCGCTAATAATAAACTTAAATTTAATTTAACAACAATTCCATTAGTTATCATGGGTATGGAATTTCCGCGTTCTTTACCTCGGAGACACGATAAACTTTTAATGAGTAACAGTTAACGGCTAAAGGCGCATGTAAAATAACGGGTGGAATTGAATATACACCATCAAACAACGTGTTCGCTAGAAACTTGGGACCTTTATCTTTGTTTGGATATTTTATTTAAATAGGTGAAATAAATAAACAACTTCAACAACAACAAACAACTTCAACAACAACAACAAACAACGTTCAATAAAGCGTTATTTGCTTGTAATTTATATTATTCGGCTAGATCCCGAGCTTCTGGGTTCAAAGCTTAGATTGGCTCAATAAAAACTATGCTTTTTTTGAAGAAACTTAGTAGCAGGCCGGAGTCTGGATGTTGGAAGTATGTTCTCGTCTGGTCTCGGAAAGCACGTACAGCTCTGCACCTGAATTCTTTCCGGTCGTATCGGATTGCCGTCCATCAGATTATGAGAGTGAGGGAATAGAGAGTGCACCTGTGTTTGTGCACGCATTTGTGCACTTCTGTCCTTCGTAGTTGGCTAATATCTCTTGTGATTTGCCGCCGTAGTCTAAATCGGTCAGGAAGAAGTCTTCATTGGCTTAATCATCGGATATAATTATTATGTGGGATTCTTACCCACTAAAACCACTGCGATGGCCGTCCTCGGGACAGATCAAACAGGCTTCGGGATCGTGTCGATATAAGGAACGATATGGAATTGCTAATCCTTTACGCTCGGAAAGAGTTCAGCCACAGGCTTGTATGTTGTACGCGCTTTCCGAGGCATTAGCTGTTACAAAATCCTTGACAAAAAAAACGAAAACTTTTTACCTAGGACCTCAGTATCTGTAATCTTAAAACTAACCGCTAAATCAACAAGGTAGTTGATGTACATAAATATTATATTTTAAGTGATATCATATAGCCTAGGTAATAAATTTGTAACTAGACAGTTGTAAAGTCCAGCTACGAGTTGACCAACATCAATAAATACGTCAATAATGATCAAACCCGCCGCTATCTTGTCTCATCTATTTTAATGCAAGTAAAGACGTATTGATTAGCTAGTGCAGGGCTGGTCTAGACACGAATTATTCGAAAAGAAAAATCGGTTCAATTTAACACTTTATTAAAATCTCGATTTAAATTACTTGCAAAACGAATAGTTGATTTTAATTAAATATATATTTATATATATTCTCACCATCATGTGACAATTATTCCTATTTTAAATTTAAAAATAACAACGTTCGAATTAAAATATATATATATATATATGATTAGGTACGTTTACATAACTAGTGATGTTATTCCGTTATTTTTTCGAGATCTTTTTTAATGTAGTTTCATACAAAAAAAAAAAAAAAAAGACGTTAAACAAGAGACTTCTTATGGAATGAACTACCTTAGCCAAACACCTTTAACAAATTTACATTTCGATTATGAACAAATTTCGTCTACTAGTCAGTCAGCACTTCATGCGTTCATAAAAAATAGTTAAGTCTTTATTCTTTGGTCTCTGTTCTGGCAGCCCTTTCTGGTCCTTATAATTAATTAAGACAAGGGGCAAGACTTAATAGGCCCATTTGTCTCAAACGTGGACAAGCAACTGTATTATATTTATATACTCGTATATACTAACTGTTACCCGCTCGCCTCACTGGTCATCTATATAACTCATTAATGTATAGATTAGGTACTTTAGTTTCAGGTGAATTAAATATTACAATGATCTTGAAAACAATAGTCTTTATCTTAAAATTTTGTTTAAATAAATCTGTTTAAACAATGCTGCGTCTTCTTTTGTGAATAACAAAGCAATGAAAATAGAAAGAGACAAGTCTCTTTAACTAAATACCTGCTAAGAAACGTATATAAGTAAACCCGAGAACTTTTATTTTCAACTACAGTTTTGAAATATATTCACTTCCGTAACTTTTTTTAGTAATTGAAATTAGAATTTTGTTTAGCAAAAATAAATGTAATAATTTAAGTTAACAGACATTCAAGTATATAGTTATTGTAATTCGATAACTGCATTTTTTTGTAATTATACTCTTAATGGCTGATTTATGTAAGTTACATTAACTATTATGCACAAAAATGGTATTTGTTACAAATAGCATTTCCGCGGATTCCAGTGTCATTGTCAAATTTGAATCTCGTCGTAAAGCCAATGGTCTAAGAAGAACTTATACACAAACAAAAATCACGAACAATTATAAGTTTTCGCATCTTCCAATCAATTCTCATCGACATTATAACACTCGAGTTAACTTTTAAATAAAAAAAAAACACTAGATTTCCTTCAAGATGGAAAGCGTTTTCATTGCGCTTGGGAAATTACTCACGATTGTTACAATTTACACTTTTTACACTTCACGACAAAATCGATGATGACAACACGACGCCAATCTATCTTCTATATATATAAAAATCTCGTGTCACAGTTTTAGTGTTTATATTCCTCCGAAATGGCTTGACCGATTTTGATGAAATTTTATATGTATATTCTGTAGGTCTGGGAATAGGTTTACAACTAATTTTTATACCCCTAAATGTTAAGGGTGGCTCACCCCAATTTTTTTTTTTTAATTTTTTGGATATATTATTTTATTTTTATTTTATATACAACCCTCAATTTTCACCCTTCTACCATCAACCCCTATTTTTTAATAGTGATATTAGTAATTCAATCATTTTCAACTTCGGTCGATAACTGGATCAATTAACACTTGATCAGTTATCCCCGTCAGGGGTCTATGGTGTCAATTCTCACCATGTCAGCAGCACGGAGTAGGCATGGGAGCGTTCTCCTGTCTCTCTTGCAATAAGCTGTATCTCATTTCTTACACAGTTTTCGGAAAAATTTCGGCCATTATTATTGTTTGTACATCGATCGCCATAGTGACGTTTACAATTATCATTTTATCATTTCCGTGTAATTCTCAACTAAATTTATTATAAATTTGCAGTGATGTAATTATTATTATTAATTATTATAATTAAGATTATTTCTACTGTATTATTCTGCCAGGCCATTCTACTTTGCAGTAGTAAAAGAACTTTGTTCCAATAAATGAAAAAATATGTAGAGCATGTTGTACTTTACTTTATGCATTATTATTATATGCCCTGTACCGAACACACATACACTGTACTGTATGGGCGAATGTTTATATCTTATTGATTAAATATGCACGGGACAAAATCCTTATTTTACCCGTACGAAGTAGGGACGGGCAGCTAGTAAATTTATAAAGATGTAGCGAGATTGAGTTGATTATTTAATTTATCAAATAAATAGCCGTCGCAACTTCGCATGGATAATATATATTCGCTTTTACTGTTTAATACGCTGTACAACATAATATGGTGTTTAGGCTTTTATAAACTTTGATAACTAAAGATCCTAAACGCAATAATATTATTTCTCAAATAATCAACATGTTAACATACTATATAGCCCATTTCCTACGTAAGACTATAAACTAAAATAATATAAAATAAATAAAATTGTACCCAATTTATACGGTTTTTATGTCGACGCTCATTCGTTCATTACTCACTCATTAGTTTTTCTGTCAAAGTCCAAGTTTGGCAAATAAATATATTATTTTGACAAAGAAAAATACACATATAATCCAAAATAATGTTATAAAATCAAATACTTATGAGTGGTATTTAATTACAAATATGTTTTACGTAAGTACTTATAAATGATTCTTATCTTATCGAATTTGCAATTCTTCTGCCTATTTCTTTCTGCGTGGCATATTTAGTTGCTATTAATTTTCTTAGACTAAATTCATATGGCTTATGATTAACAATTAATTTTACTAGATTTTAAGCATTAGAAATCCCATATAATAAAAATGGCTCATAGGCAATGGGGAGGAGCAGCTTTGGCTTGTACTATTAAAAATTGTACCCACTTTTTACGGGTACGTCAAACGTGGCATCTTTACCTTCCGTGAGCATCTTTACCTAAGCGTACCCATCTTCTTATTGCTATGGGTTATCTTTACGTTATTCTTAGTTGCTTTCAAATTTTCGAACTGGAAAAATAATCAAGACGCCTTCAAAAAAAAAAAATTAAAAAAAAAAAACGTTTTATTATTTTTTGACAACCCTGGCGATATTCACATGTTTCTAAGAAAGTTTTGAAATTCTTGGGTCAACTTTACCTATGTATTGGCAGTGCTTAATTAAACAAATATAACAGCTTCAAAAATAAATACGTCGCTTTTATAGCGCCAGGACGATCGGTAAATTTGTGTCGCGTGCTCTCTGGGACACATAATCTATGCAAACTGTAGGTTAGGTAAAGATGCCAAAATTGTGTCAATTTTACCCCGCTCATACTTTTGGTTATGCGTTTCTATGTGAGATTTAGTAGAATTAAATGGTTCAATTACCTATTTGTAAAAAATCATCAATAAAAACTTAAACAACTAGCTCCATGTTGTAGTAAATTGCAAAAAAGTAAAAAAAATATGGTAATGTTGCCACACTTGACGGTACTATTAAACTATAAAATTAAAGTTATACTATTATAACAAATAATACAGAACAACAAAGAACGACTTATTTATTTGCTTGTTTTATAGGATTCAAGCAATAACCATCATCATCACAATATTTTTTATGTTGTAAATATTTAGCTTTAGCTTTTTACCAGTGTTTTTGGAGGAAAAATTATCGATTAAAACGTTTTCCAAGTGAATGTTATACTTTTTAAGTTCATATATATCTACAGAATCTACAACGGTATGTATATAATAATATTATTTTATGTTTCATAAATATATTAATAATTGTAAGAGGTCCAGTTGAATAAAATATTTAATTTCAAGCTGTGAATATAAATTACCATTTAAACGTTCCAATTTGGCTTTGTACTTTTGAATACATTATAAAATATTTGAATAAACGCATGTGAATAATACAGTGTAAATAATAAAGAAATACAGTGCATGTTTATAATAATACATGAACTATATGTACAAGCGGATAGAGCGATAGGCTTGATGCTGAACGTTTCACAATAAAAACCTTAATTTTACTCATGAGATGTCGTGACGGATAGCTGTTTATTTATAATTTATTCACCATCCTTGGCCCGATTGCCGTTCATTGACCTTTGCTATTATCTTACGGTTAATTTTTTTTTACACTTTATAATAAGAAAAGGATTACGTACTAATAATAAACTAATTCCATTTTTAAATGGTTTTATATATCACTTGAATATGTCTCAGCCTTAGCAATAGATTAATAGCAGTATTATATTAATTGCAATTACGTTTAATTAGAAATAACAAATTATAGTTTGTAAAGATGCCCCACTCCTAAGGCCTCTCCTATTTGAGGAGACGGTTTGGAGCTTATTCTACCAAGCCGCTCCGATGCGAATTGGTTGGCAGATTTTTGCCGACACATGCAGGTTTCCTCACGATGTTTTCGTTTACCGCCGAGCACGGAATTAATTGAAGGCACTATTTAATTTTAACGATAGATATGTATCTCATTTATATTTGAGGCTAATAATGAATGACCATCAAATTAACAAACTTATCTGGACAAAACATGCACATAAAAAATATGTTTTTTTACATGTGAATGAAATGCAAAGAAACAATTTTATAATGTAACAAAAACTCGTTTGCCGTTAATTTATATCCAAATTTAAAGATTCAATAGTTCAATGGGCTACGGGCCACCTAGCGATGTAAAAATCCACTCCACTCCTAACACAAGCACGCTTAAGTGGAAATAAATAAGAATATTAGTAATTCTTCAAAACGGGGCACTGTTCTTTAAAAATCAATATTAATTTCATCTATTTACTTGTGGAAAAAAAAAATCGAATTCCATATTAATAAAAATTAAACAATGCCGATTTTTTTATTTGTTCCACTAAAATGCGTATTAATCTTACGAATCCGATTATTAGATTATTACGATTAATTTAAGTCACTTAAATATATACATAATACAAAAGCCTAAAGATTTTCACGCAATTGTATTGTATCTTTCAAATGAATCATTATTGTAAGTATCTATAATTACGTATTCACAAAATATAACGTCTTGTTATTTAAAATTTTAAAAACTCAAATAATACCGACATAATTTTTTTCTTTATTCAATGTGATCTGGCAAAATTTGTATATAATACAATTAGTAGGTATATAAATAAATTTGTGGTTGTAGTTTTAATATATTATAAGCAAAACGTTACGAGAATTATAAAAACCATACGTTTTGAAGGCGCTTCCGCCGGTGGAGGCGGCGTGGTAGCGCGGTGCGCGTGCGGCGGCGGTGAGAGACGACGCGCATGCGCAGCTGCTGCACCTGCTACACGTACGCGCAACGCGCGCGCTCCTGACACGCTCGCGCACCACGCGCCTTCTTCAGATGGCCTGCATCCACTCGACGGCCTGAAATCAATTGTTGATTTTAGAAATAAAAATAATATGTAACAATTAAAATAATTTAAATAAACTCCAAATTTAAAACTAAAAAAATGGAATACGAAAATGTGTCTTTGCTAAGGAGAAGCCGACAGAAGATTTGGCACGCACTTATTTGACCATGCTTTTCAAATGGCTATTGTCTATAGAATGATACACTTGTGAAAAAATATTATCCAATATATGTATCACGATATTTTCCTTCACAGCCAAGCTTAAGATGAGCTACAAACATAAATTAAGCACGAGATCTCACGTGTTTTATCCACAAGGCCATTTCAGCGAATATGAACCGAGGTAATAAGAAAGTAGTAGAACACGATCGATTAATCGAATTAGAATTTAGAAATGAATTATTGCAAAAGTTGAATATTTCATCAAATGTTTTCAATATATTTTTGTAAGCCAATACGCAAATTAATGGTTTCATAATTCACAAAAACACAAAGTATTTTTTAACATTGATGACAGTACTTGTACTGTTATTATTAAGAAAAAGATTTAATTAAGGAATAGTTTAAAAATAATGTCTTTATTTTACAAAAGTATATATATTTTAACGGCTTCTCATTGCAATTTACGACTGATCGAGGTCAACCGTCTGGTTATGAAGATCCTTACATACGATTGAGAGCATTGCACCTCGCGTCAGGCGTCTTAATGCATTAAGAAACAATATTGCGGATTCGAGTGCGGTATTTATATAATTAATGAACAAGTTTAATGCAACTCAAGAACTCTTGAGATCTTGGTTCCAGATATTTAAGCTTTATTATTTATCATGTACCATTGTTAAATGGGATGTTGTGCAAGCCAGCTCGTTAGGTTAGGTTAGTCCACCTTCTCATCATATATTATCGCTAAGCATCAATACTTAGTACGTATTGTATTGTTCCGGTTTGAAGTGTGACTAGTTCCTAAGATTGGATGACGCATTGACTATTTAAGAAATGGTTAATATTTGTTACAGTGCCATAATGCTCTCCACATTAAATTATCTTTATTTATTTTTTATCTTATTTAATTTTGGGACTTTTGTCCAACACAAGTCCCATAAATCTTTATTTATTTACTAAATTTTCTTTCTCGTTTTTAATTATATAAAATATTTTTATAATGCCAGCTACAAAATTAATCTTGTTCTAATTTTATGAAATGGTTACAGGGATGTGAGAATGGTTATCTTATTAAATTTTTCATCCAATAATATCATATAATAACAATTATTATACAAATGTTCGTGTACATAAATTTTAATTTGATTACTTACTTTTTTGTTACACCTTTGCATAAAATCACTCAAAATATGACGCATTCGGCTATGTGATTTATTGGCGGCGACTGACGTTAAGTAGAATGTAATTAGCAATTGAACTGGGATCCTGAGTTCTAATTTACAAAGTGTAATCAATTCCGTCATAGCATCGATTTTGTACCGATGAAAATTGGACTATACGTCATGAAAGTTATTCTTATATTTTTAAAACGAAATAAATCTGAGTTACCAATTTAGATTGTATTTGTTTCTATAGGTTTTATTTAGATATAAATGCGTTTTGGATCTTTTGCCTTATTTGTTTCTTATTTACTTGGTGGTAGAGCTTTGTGCAAGCTCGTCTGGGTAGGTACCACCCACTCATCAGATATTCTACCGCAAAACAGCAGTACTTGGTACTGTTGTGTTCCGGTTTGAAGGGTGAGTGAGCCAGTGTAATTACAGGCACAAGGGACATAACATCTTAGTTCCCAAGGTTGATGGCGCATTGGCAATGTAAGCGATTGTTAATATTTCTTACACTGCCAATGTCAATGGGCGGTGGTGACCACTTACCATCAGGTGGCCCATATGCTCTTCCGCCAACCTATGCTATAAAAAAAAAATCCTACAAAAAACTCATATATTATTTTATAATATACGTTAAAAACAACTTCTTCTAATCCGTTTAGTAATAAGTCTTTCCCATTATGATTCATGTGTGTCGTGCTCGGCGGTAATGGAAAACATCGTGAAAAATTGCATTTAAGTCTCGAATGAATTTTCCATCAAACCAATTGAAGTAGCACGGTGGAATGGACTCCAAACCTTCTTCTTAAGAGTGACCATTGAATAACAGTCAGACGTTTTCAAGCCGTTACTTACTTAATATTTTACTTGATTGTATGTTTAAATAACATCGTAGGGCTCTTCATATCATGCTTATTAGTGACGTTTAGTTTAGCATATTTCGCTATTATATTGGTATTTAAAACAATTTATTTGATAAGTTCAAGTAATAAATATATAACGGTATTATAACAATACCTATCTCAATGATAACCGCAGTCGCGTAACGAATTTGCGCGGGCGCATCTGATGCCCGCAACGAATCGGCCTAATGTCCTTTAGCTTTACGACTGTGCAACTGTTCCGTGAACTTTTGTTCTAAGTATGACTGGTTTGTAACTTTTTTTTTTGGTAATTAGCAATCATTTTTTGTCACGTCGATAAAAAACGCCGGTAGACATTGGAATTGTAAGAGATTTTACCATCGCTTACATCGCAAATGCGCCACCAACCTTGGGAACTAAGATGTTATGTTCCTTGTGCCTGTAATTACACGGGCTCACTCAACCTTCAAACCGGAATACAACAATACCTAGCTACTGCTATTTTTCGGTAGAATATCTAATAGAGTGGATGGTACCTACCCAGACGAGCTTGCACAAAGCTCTACCACCAAGTGAGTTTTTATTGCTGTATTTTTTTATTTATTACTTTGTTTTTTATGGATTTATGTTATTTTATATACATACTACCACAGATCATGAGTAATTCTTTACGCCGTTAGTTGCCTGGAAAAAATCGCAATGTAGCGATAAGGTCGCCAAAGGTATGCTATTCATAATTAGATTGTATCCATGCTATGTAAATTTATTGAACTATGCGATGTACAGTAAAGTTATAAAGTAATAAAATTCAAACATCCTCATATTTAATCGGAGCGCAATCGTTGCCGTTTCACCTTTGTACTATTCTTTCATTTAATTACCCACTATTGACACAAAAGTTAACACATAGCGGTATATGATAACATCATATTGGTAAGGTCCCGATCTGAATAGATATAGCACAGTGAAAGTTGGATTGAAATTGAATTGGGAACGTATCGTAACTATTATAAATTAGTAAAAACCAAATACTATTTATCTATCACGATGCAAAGGTTCAGTTGAACATCGAGTGGTATTTGTGTTTGAACCGGCAATTCTCGGTAAGGTTCATGTATTCCATTCATGTGTTCACCACACGTCTGTATTGCTGACTGGAATATTGGATACGCGTGTTTAAATTTATTTTGTAACTTTTATGAGAGCTGAAATGGTCCAGTGGTTGGAATACATGAACCTTACCGAGAATTGCCGATTCAAACACAAATACCACTCGATGTTCATATTCTCGTGCTCGTGCTCTCAAGAAGAAAAAATAGTGAGGAAACCTATAGAAATCTGCCACATTTGTTTACACAAATCCGCATTGGAGTAGCGTGGTGGAATTAAGTAATTAACCTGACCTTCTCCTCGAAGAGGAGCCTAAGCCCAGCCGTGGGACATCTGCAGACAATGTTACGTTGCGTTTAAATTTGGGTTTATTATTATAAGGAAGCAGTGCAAAGGAGCCTCCGAGGTCACTTCAGATTTCGCAATTTATATCTACTGAGCAATCTCGGCTTAATATGTAGTACAAAGACGTATTACATAATTAATTATGAATTTGAGAAAACGATTAAATTAAATTAAGTCGAGATTACGTCTGTAAATAAGTAAATACTAATACACATTACGTACAAGACAAGTGTTGGATAAAAACGAAAGTGGAAAAACACGAATAGACATCATCATCAGACGCAGGAAGCATGAATGCTAAATGGAAGTGCGTTTCTTATGAGGCATGTGAACATTGTTATGTAACCGCGGGAAATAATCTTTATAAAGACAGCTGAATTTCCTATTCGCCTTCATTAGAAATTGTCACAATCGCTAACATTTTCAAAATCGTTTTATTTTACATATAACATTATTTCTATACTAATATTATTAAGAAAAAAGATTTCCTTGTTTGTAGTTGATTAACTCTAAAACTTAGTAGTAGTTCGGCTTAGTAGCCGATAGAAAGGCACTTTATACAGAAAAGTAACAGCCTGTGAATGTCCCACTGCTGAGCTAAGGCCTCTTCTCCTCTTTTTGAGAAGAAGGTTTTGGAGCTTATTCCACCACGCTGCTCCAATGCGGATTGGTGGAATACACATGTGACAGAATTTCAGTGAAATTTGACACATGCAGGTTTCCTCACGATGTTTTCCTTCACCGTCAAGCACGAGATGAATTATAATCACAAATTAAGCACATGAAATTCAGCGGTGCTTGCCCGGGTTTGAACCCACGATCAACGGTTAAGATTCACGCGTTCTTACCACTGGGCCATCTCGGCTTTATACAGAAGGCTATATTTTATTACTGTAATAATGAGATTTTAGGGTAAAAAAATGGTATATGTAAACCAAACATGCCAAAAGAAAAAGCGCTACCGATTGATACAAATTAATTCCACGCGAATGAAGCCGCGGACACAGCTAGTTCTGTTTTAAATCGTTTGAGTTGTAACTTCGTTTGGAAGTGGAAACAGTTTCATTTTAATATCTCATAATATAACTAATAGAAAGTATAATATGTGTAAGGTTATTATTGTAATTAATATTCGAAACTTAAAAATAATCCAATTTATGTGTTCTGTGCAATTATGTAACTTTTAAAACTTGTATATTCTTAATACAATATTGACTGCCTACTTGGTCTATTGGCTAACTATGAGGCGGCTGATCTCGAGGTCCTGGGTTCGAATTCTGGGTTAAGCCATTAATAAGCTATAAGGTTTTTCTTTCCAAAAATTCTCAGTAGTAGCTTCGAGTCTGAATAAGGCAGTGCTTAATCTCGTGCCTCGGAAAGCACATTAAGACGTTGAATCACTACTAGAGCAAAGGAATAGAAAGTACTCCTGGGGATGCGTACATACTTGTGTACTAATATGTCCCGCCCAATTCTTTCTCAAGCGACTAACCATCTAGGCCAAAATGGGCATTATAATTATATTCTCAATATATTTTCATAATAACAAATTTACATCTATATATGTTGTTTTATTATTGCCAAACATTTTTTCTCAAAAATGTTTCACGTATTACATGGACATTTGTATGTATAAAAACAGAAAAAAACCCTTCACTGCTTATTGAGATTGACGGTTTAATTTCGCATGTATGATATTTTGAGGGCCCGTCGTGCAAACATGTTGTCAGAAATTTAATCAGAATTATTTCGCTTTCTGCGTATTTTCTTTAACTGTTTAATTTCATAAGTTAAATCGAAATGTAATCCTGTTTTATTTAAATTACCCGTCGACATATCGATTTTTTAATTTTTTAACAATTTAGTAAATACATATTTTATTTATAATATATAGTCATATGTTAGCAGTAGTTTCCTGTTTTCCAAAATCTCGTTCAATTTTTAGTATTGCACTTGCAATATTTAATTTGTTATGAAACACTGGCTAACTCCCAGAATAATTTGAATTACTTACTTTTTATCTAAAAAGAATATCCGACACGATTCATGGGATTCGCTACCTATACTGTTTTACTGTACAACCTACAAAGTTGAAACTCAATCGAATAGTTGATTTATAACCATATAATATGAACATATTTTTATATATAAGTTTGAGAATGAATAATAGACAAAAAAACAACCTACTTTCGCGATCGATACTGTCTTTTGTCGAAAATCATGAATCGAAAGAGGCTTGACAGCTTAAATGTATGTTTGTATCATAAACACGATAACGACATGCTTTTATTAATACAAGCATATGAATACAGCTAAGGCATTATCGGTCAACATATCGTATAAAATGACTTGCTTCACATGAACTAAATTAATTCCTAGGTAAATTCCTAGAATAGTAAAATAGTGGTATAATATTAAAAAGAACAAATAGTCAAGATATTAATAATCCAGAATAGTCAAAAACAGCAAAATACTAAAAGACTTGGAAATGATTTCATCTATTGCTTATCATCATATTACGTTTGTAAACAACATATAAATTATATTCAAAATACTTGTTCACTCTTTTTAACGAAATCAATTGAAAGTAACCAATACAGCCCATAATAGTGGAGAAAACACGTTGATCTTAAAACCAAATGACGTTTTCCATTTGCTAATTTTGTGTTTGCAATTTGTGGAAGAAATTGTGACATCTGTAGAAGCTTTAGATCTTAAAGGCTAGGCTTTAAACCTTTAACAACAGAGGAGGCAATTGTCCCGCAGTTATTCAGGCTGTTACACACACAATTCCATATAATATAAGTATGTAAATACTGTGTTCAGAATGCAGTGGTAGACTATACACCGAAGCTGTTGTAAAGATGTAAGACTATTTAAAAAAAAAAAATCTCAATGTAAATTTCTAGTATATGTTTATAGTCAAGTCATATTGTCTTTATATATTTTACGATATTTTCTATTTCATGTATTGAAGTTGTTATGGGTTGTAAAAAGAAACTGTGTTTCCACTTCACAACCAGGTTGGTACATATAAATGAATTTGTTAACACACTTAAATTTTATACGAGTATAATCGAATACTACTCGATAGATATGTCACAGAAAAATAATCAATATTTATAATTTCATAAGAACGTTTTATATACATGGCTTAAAGTATTTTAGAGTGATAGTTTTAAGTTAGAAGCTAAATGTTACGCAAACTCTAATTCTATTTCTTGCTGGCAAAGATTAAAACAGCTTGTACCAAAACAAATTATGATTGGACTGTACCAAGTTGGAAATATGTTTTATGTTTATGTCCATGCAGTTGGTTTCTTAAGGTTTACATTAGTGTGTGTGAAACGTTTGCAGCCATGCGCGAACAAGTGAGACCTACTATAACAAATTTAGCTATTTTGAACTCTAATACAATAATATTCAGAATTGAATAAGATTTCGTTACGGTGTCAACGCAGTGTGAAGGTTTACGTCCGTCCTTGATAATCTTCTGTGGTTTGTTTCATATATTAATGAGTATTCATATTATATGCTATAACTAATGTACCCATAGTATAGAATCATTTTATATAGCACAGGTGTGATTTTACGTTCAAAAGATATCTTTAAATTTAAGTCAGCCAGATGAATTAGACTGCGTAAAAATCACAATTACTGACGAATTCCAAAACGAGATTAATTACAACTGTAAAAATAATTAAGCTTGGTTAGATAAGACGGATGAGAAAGTGAAGATAATCCCTTGGTGAGTTATGAAACGAATAATTTTTGAATGATAATTGTTTTTGCAAATGTTAAAAATTCCCAAGGAAGTTATATGATCAGACAACAATAATCATACCACGGGAAAGACGAAACAAAAGGAAGACAGTTAATGTGAACTGATACAAGAAATAATTATATTACCAGTTGTTTATTATGTAAGATGTAAATTATGTTGTACATTTAAAAAATACGCGATTTAATAATTATCGAATTGGACAAACAAAGTTCGAAGCTCGCACGGGGTCGTTGACCAAAACAACAAATGTTATCAGAGGATCGCAATTTAATTAACACGAAATGTTTTCACGCTGGTGCTTCTTCTTCTCGTTGTAAAACAAAACTACCTGCTGTATTTACGTAACCAGCTATCGTGTTCATCTTTACGAATTGTTCGCATGCCAATATGAAACGCAATACTTTTCTGTGAATATTACAAAATAAACAAAGTGTGTCAGCAATCTAATAAAATAATTTTATATAATTGCCGTATTTTATGCAAACATTCGTACACAATGCATTTGTGCTAGAACACTGTTTCCTGAACTCACAATTAAGAATTAACAATCTTAAGTCACACAGTAACGGTAAATTTGAATTCATTAAGATTGAGTTACGCAGTAACAATCTGGGTCAGAATGTCTATTTTGAAGCATCAAGATATTTTTTAAATAATTTAATTGAGATCAACTAACCGTTTTCTCCAATCTTGAATGAAGCTCCAGTCACACTGATCATCCTCGTCTAAAACCGTCGCCTCATTGTGGTCAACTCGTCCTCCATGTATAAGCTCAACTAACTGACGAGCTCTCTCAAAATTACCTTCAAACTCTACTACTAAAAATCCATCTGGACTCACAGATTCAAAAGTATCTTTTTTATACGTGGCATCGTTAACAGTCACAATGTCGTGAGTCTCTTTATCATCATCCGTTTTAATCTCAGAGTAAATAGCCTCTGGTACTTCGACTTCGGAGACTAGTTGAGTCCCTCCACCTTTATCCACATCTTTGTTTGGTTCCAAATTCTCAGACTCAACTATTTGTCGATTTACGTAAATAGCTTCTTCTTTGTGGTTCGTGATTTCTTTCTGTCTATTTTCTTCTTTTTTCTGTTCTGTGTGTTTCCGAATTATTGAATCTCCAAAATAAATAACTACTTTGTTATTATTTTGAGTTATTTTATTAGCTAAACCCCCATCTGTGAGGGGATTATTGGCTTTCCTTGTTTTTTCATGAGATAATCTCTCAGTTAATTCATCATAACAAGGTGGACGATTATTATAAATCTTTTTATCCGCAGCCTCCTTATTAGCTGCAATCTTTTTTTCAACGCTTTGATACACAGGAGGTCGACAACATTCATCGTATTGCGAGTTCCATTGCTTTGGTTCGCTGTAAATATGTTCAGGAGGTGATGCAGCTCGTTTCAATGGTATGTATTTTTCGTGAATGTTTTTAGAACCCGGTGGTTCGTTTTTTCTAAAATTTAGAACGCTTCGACGGAAATTTGATTCTAGAATGTCACTGTTATTTTTTTTAGAACGCGAGTTCCCTAAAATCTTAAACAGAGGCTTATGTTCGGTTTGCTTAACACGATCGGTGCTAGGTGCTTTGCGCATAGCGAAAGGCCCGGAGTCTTCAACTGGTTGCTGGTATAATTGTTCACAGCTGGTTGATTTATGAGGTGGCACACGGGATTTTGCAGGTGCGAGCGGTTCCCGGCTCTGCCAGTGTCGTACTGAGAGTCTTGCCGCTCCACGAATGAATTTCATGGGTTCCCAGGCCTCCGCCTTCTTGAGTATAAAATTATCACACATGTTGTGTTTCGCGGGCGGTTTTCGGGCGTCAGCGGCGCGACAGGACTGGAGTTCGCGACATAGAAAGCACGAACAACGCGCAGAGCACAGCATGACTACGCGAGCGCACCGGCCGCACTGGCGTCGCCGTTACTCCAAGAACCATTGTTAACGCCCCGCTACTGACGCCTCTTACCTACACACACACGCTTTGCGGATTAGTGATACCGTTCAAACTTGATCTATTTGTGTAACTTTATATTGTTACACGAAAGTTTCGTTTAGATAATACACCTACAAATCGGATTACCGAAGCTTGAGTCATAAAATGCATCTAACAGAACTATTATCACGATTAGTTTTTAGGTTAAGAGTTAACCAAGTTAGTATCTATACTAATGTATGATAGAATATGTTAATAAATTAACTATTCTCTCTGTGTAATCTGCGTCTAATCCGTAGCGGTGTTGGTGTTTGGAGAATTAACATTAACGTTCACTTACACTTAGCACCGGGTGAATGAAACTATAAGTAGTTTAAATATAGAGCAAGCTTCAGTAAGGTGTCTGTTTTCATGTAAGATCCATACAAATTTCAACAGAATTTAAATTTTATGAATGAATTAATTGTAAATATATGATAATGCATAATAACTAATTTTATTTTATTTTATTTTTTACTGGTTTTATAAAAAATCCGCTTATATATATTATTGACATATAATTCACATAAAAATAAGAAATAGTTTCAAGATTGAAATGTATATATATATAGTACCCAAAATCATACTTAAAATTGAAAAAGGTAACTAAATTAAATTTATAGTAAAACTTTGTACTGGAAATGTCTTCAAAAATTAAAATAAATGAGATCAAAAATGTATTTACTACTACATACATATCATGACCGCGTGGAATGGTGGCAAGTATGCTAGGAGCATTTTTCCGTTGAATCGCAATTCCTATCCTCTGGGCAAAAAACTAACCAGCTCTCCTGTCACCATTACAGGAAATAAGGCAGTGTTATTCTTTTTATAAAAGGTTTCATTATTAATGTTGGCTCTTACAATTATATCTTTGAGTTACCATTTTACAACACTAATTACATTTAAATCTACTACCGTCTCGGAAAATAGAGTCTATCAAGCAAAACCGTCAAGAAACTCGGAAGTGACATTTAATGAAATCCTGTAAACAGAACAGTTCAATATTACTTTAAAGTTAGACTAGAAAATATTTTTGTCAAATCTCCCTCATATTTCATATTTCAATGTAACTATATTGTACAACAATATTCCACATTTAAACATTCTACATATTAGGACATAAATTCAATTTAAACTCAATTATAAAAAAAGTAATGTACCGCTCATTGCATTGCATTGATTTGTAACATTGTGCATACGTTACCTTTATTTAAAAAAAATTAGAAAATTACACTTACTAATAAAATTGTCGCATTGTCAGTGTTTCCTCCTTCAGCGCAGAGCCAACAATTTATATACATATTATATACTTGTATAAGTATGACGAATCCTTTTTTTATTGAACACTTTTGGGACCATTTACAATATTATGTCGATAGTTATTTTCACGATATTGTAAAAAAAACAAGATAAAAAATAATATTTCAATTTTATGACTAGTGGCACAGTACTACGAGAATTCAAATACTCACAATATTAGAAAACGCGTATTATATGCGCGTGCGCATTTCCGTTATGGAGTATTCACTTAAAACTATATGCGTGTTATTACCGATTCAATCATAAAACCATACAAGCTGTCATCGTCGTTACAGTTTAATAAACGGATAAATCACAGCCCACAAATTCAATATTAAAACTAAGTATATGTACTCTCACCAAAGATGAAAATGTCAGGTATTTTTTTCGATTGAATATTATATTATTTATTATGTATAGCGGTACAGGTACGGTAAGGCGGACGTGCATAAGGGCCACCTGATGGTAAGTGGTCACCAACGGACATTGGCATTGTAAGAGATGTTAAACATCGCTTACATCGCCAATGCGCCACCAAACTTGGGAACTAAGATGTTATGTCCCTTGTGCCTGTAATTACACTGACTCACTCACCCTTCAAACTGGAACACAACAATACCGAGTACGGCTGTTTTTCGACAGAAAATCTGATGAGTGGACACTACCTATCCAGAGGAGCTTGCACAAAGCTCTACCACCAAAGGAATTATTGTATAATACTATAAAAAAGAAGTTAGTATTTACCTAGAACCAACGATTATATACATATGAAATTCAGTAGACCTAGAGACGCCAATTACGTGAGTGTAGCATATCGTGCAGGACCGGCTTATTTAGCCATTTAGCCGCAATACAGACAAAGCATTGCTGTTTGAATGTAAGATAACTAATGATTGGGTCCTATATAGGCAGACATTCATAAAATAATAATAAAGTTACCATTAACAAGACTACACATAAAATTGTTTACAAGTAATCATTATATAATTTATGAGTAGATATTATTGAATATATTGTCCGTCTCGTTAGTCTATTAGCTGCCGTATACTCACATATACCGAGGTTTTGGGTTGGCTGTATTTACACTCCCGGACACACTTAAGGAAATCAAGTAGTTTTTATAATCGTGACAGAGTTGCCGTCCCAGGATTACGAAAGTGAGGGAAAACACTTACGCGCATCGAGAACCGTGGCCGAAGCGGCTATAAGGACTATATTTTTGTTGGAGGTTAAGTTTGAGTGTGAAGAGTAGTTAAAAATTAAATCTTCAAATTCAATCATAGTAAAAATTAAGTATGGATGAATATGAGAAAAGATACTTTTGATTTTTACACAGCCATTTTCCCATGCATACCATTAATTTCGTCAAACAATGAAGCCAAGAAAAAACATAACTCTTCTAATTACGAGTGTTATAATTAAATGTGGTAACTGTTACTTTCCTTTGATGTACTCAATGGTTACTTTCGTTGCATAAAACACCGCCTCCCACAGTATTGTTGAAGATCATCACAATCAAATCCCATCCCAAGCAGGAGAAAGTACAAGTCGACAACTGGCTTCACTATTGTTGGTTTTAATACAATTAAATGTTGTTTGCTCATATGATTCTCCTTTATTTCTTGCAGTAATATAGAAAACTAATACATATCTTAGATTTATTTCTGAAACACGTTACAATTCTTACTTAAGAATTACTAGTTATTAATTATTTTCTTATTTATTATTTAACTTAATGTATTTGAAGTAAAAACATTCATTTGTGGTCTTTGGTTATTTGGGTGACGAAATAAGAAATCAGGCTCAAATATGTAACCTCTGATGCAAAATACAGACGGTTTGTTTTAATATTCGGTTATGATCAACTTGTGTTATTTATTGATCGGTTATCCTTACTAATATTATAAATGAGAAAGTGAGTTTGTTTGATACGATTATGATGAAATATTACATATGCGACAGGGATATAGACAAACAGATATATAAATGACATGGGGTACCTAATGCCAAAGAACGAGAAAAGAAAATAATATAATTATATAATAATAAATCCTCATCTAAGGCAAATAATAAAATTGGTCAAAAAGTAATAATTATCAGATCGTGAGGCCGGGATTAGACTACGAAAGTATAATAACCTATGGGAAAGAAAAGTCTTTAAATGACCATAACCCAGAGAAAGAAATACAGAACGCCCCCTAGGAAACCAGGACCAGGAAGACTGACGACAAGTCGTCCAGGTGGCGCCAATTAGGGATGGCTAGAAGTGGACCTTTAAAGTACTTGATGTACGAATGGGGGAATTAAATATCACGATGAAAGTATAAATATTCTTAACATCATTATAAGACTCTTATTGTAAATCAAATGGCTTAATTATATAATTGATAACATTTTAAGTTTTAAGTACGATGTACGATTTTTGAGAAACGAAATGAACAATGGAAAATTTCGAGCGCATTAAAACGAAATAAATTTCATCACGAACGGGTTCTAAGTGCATTATATAGTCATTTGTGATTGGCATCCAGCTGGCGGTTCAAAAAACATTCACCAAACTGGATTTATCGTGCCGGGGAATGTCAACACTGTCCGGTCCAGTAATAAATGCTAATAACTTGACATTAACTTTGAAAAAAATTGTTATTGATCCTTAGAGGCATCATTAGAGTTCATACTTTATTATCTTCAAACCAAGTTTTAGGAATTATTTCTTATATGTAGCACTTAAGTAGCAGACGTAGAGACTATTAATAGAGTAACAGTGCTTAATTTTTATGAATAGCTCTCGTAAATCATCGTATTTCCGTATGCACCCATGTATAAATTCCAACGACAATAATTATAACATTTATTTGTACCTAAGCCTATAATCATTTATAATTAGGCCTTATATGTTGTTTTTAATTTCTGTGAAAATTATATGGAGCTGAAAAAGAAATAGTTTTTTTTTACACTACTTACTTACTTTTACATACTTTTAAAATACTAATGTAAATTTATTTAGTTTTTTAAAATCTTAACACCATAAAAGGGATTATATGTTTTATCAGCTTTTTGCAACTTATTCAAATTAATAATTGAAATATAGTAAGAATGCGATGTAATCATTTAAGAAACACAAGTAAGTAGGTACAGGTTGGTAATTATTATCTATTATGACTTTTTACTTTTGAATGATTTTCTGACTTAAATAAAGCGGAAATTAGAAAGAGAATACACTGTACAACTGCACACTGATATAAACACTATGACATAATAAGCAAGAAAATAGCCGTTGATAAATTAGAAACATTGTACAGCTACCAACCATAGAATCTGGGGCGCTATATCCCGCATTCTTATAATTATTCCTGCTCATATATATTTCAAAATGATAATAATAAATCCTTTAATAATTAGTTTTATTATTTGATTAAGTGGGACATCCTTAAAAAACATAATATTATTATTAAATTTGGTATTTATTCGTTTTATTTATATAGGTATAGGTTATAAAAGGTATAGTCTTAATGATATTATCAAATGTCAAACACTATTTTTAAAAGAAATAAAAAATACCTCGGTTTATTTAAATATATAATTTGAATATAGAACTAAACTCCAAAACTTACAAGATTGGCGGCGACACTGAGACAAAACTGTTAATCTCGTAATAGCCGACAAAAATGTGTCTCAGTGTTATCGCGCCCAGCGACAAATCTTCGCTAATTGGCGGTACAGACGAGCCGACGGGAGAAATAGCCGCCACCGCACATTTTACACTCGTTTTGTTCTTATCCTGACAGTGATGGCTCTTTAAAGTCCCATGTCAATTAAAAAAATATTCCAGGAATGAAAAAAGGCATGTAAACCTTTGATCTCAGTCCGTTTAACCTCTAAAGTCTCTACCAAAACTCTTAAAATAATGAAAAGAGTATAAAACTAATCCCTTTAGGTTAAAAAAAAAAATTACAAAAAAATATATAATTTTTTTATCTATATAATAAATATTATTCATCCCTTACATCAGAAATACGCCATCTACCTTGTGAACTAAGATAAGATGAAGCCGGTTGGTGTGGTTGGTAAGATACTTGCCTTTCACGCCGCAGGTAGTGGGTTCGATTCCCACCCAGGACAGACATTTGTGTGCATGAACATGTCTGTTTGTCCCGAGTCTGGGTGTAATTATCTATATAAGTATGTATTTACAAAAGAAAAGTAGTATATGTAAGTATTTCAGTTGTCTGGTTTCCATAGTACAAGCTCTGCTTAGTTTGGGATCAGATTGCCTTGTGTGAATAATGTCCCAGGATGTCCCTGGTGCATGTAGTTGCACTGGCTCTTTCACCCTTAGCATCGGAACAATAATAATTATTGCTTAGGCGGTAAAATTTGAGACGAGTGATGGTCCACCCATGGGGTTTCACAAACAACTATCAAGTACAATAATAAGAGGTAATATTTCTATAATACGATGTTTAAATAGCTTTCGTCCTTCACTAACATACCATTAACTGAATTACAAATAAAATGAATGATTACGAACTTAAAGTCTTACCGCCTTCAATATCTCTCAAGCTAAATAATAAGTTTCCCACATCCCTATTAAAGAAACATCATTGAAACCTACTACCGCACATTCATCCCGAGTCACGACTATCGTACAGTCTCTAATTCTACAAGCCATCGAAATATGTATTTCTCTTTCTAGCGTATGAACTTTACAATGGTGACGAGTGAGTCAGGTGCCTAGACTTTGTTTTTCATTACTTGAGACCTAAGAACGCTCGGCCTCTGCGTGATGAACGTCGCAACGGACTAACGGAGTCTGACATTCTGACCTATATGTTGGTACATAAATATGTGTTGGAAACAAGGTTCCGCACTTACGACCCCCTTAACTTGAACTATAAATAGCTGATGGACCGAACTACGCTTGGCACTTTATTGAATCTTTGTTTTATGTTGCTAATTTAAAGGCCGATTATAAAGAATTGAATGAAAAGCTGAATGATTACGCTTGAGATGTAATTGATTTAGTTGATATTGATTGAAACAAACAAACAATAACACATATATTATAGATCATATATTCATTTAATTATAACATAATATTCTCACCTTAAATTTGATGATTGATGACTTTTTTTTAAAATATCAATGAGTATAAAGCCTGTGACTTTCGAAACATAGGCCATAATCGACTTACTACAGATATGTCATATCGGAGATTAATCAAGCTATTAAGCTGTGAATGAGTTTATATAACGCCGCTACGATTGCGAGTTAACTTATACGTTGAAAGACGTCTCTCGTCGATGATATTGTCATCGTTACTGAAATGCTAAACCTAAACGTACCCTTTCGGTCCATATACTCTGGAGTGTATACCCAAAAATATATAAGAAAATATTATAATACTGTTCTAAAGATATAGAAGAAATTGAATTTCCAACCTGCGTGGTTTAGGTCGTAGTATCTCGTGTGGCGCTGGCTGCCGGCGTGGTGGCCAGGCTGCACAGGCACACGCGCGCTCTGCACGTTCACCGCCCGCCCCCGCCACCGCGCCGCTCACCGCCACCGCCGCCGGCGCCGCCTCACCGAGCGTGCGCGCATCCTCACTGACAGCAAAACACAACAATAATATTTATTTATTTATAGGTACCATTTTGTTGCTGCTTTACCAAAATAATGCTACATAATCTTTTCTAGTACTCAAATTTCTCTTAAACATTCTATATCACCTCTCAATTACAAATGAAATAACAGCTTAATCAGATAAATATATATTTTTTTTATTTTACATTGATGAGTAGGTACTGCATAAAATACGGTTTTATGGCAGTACCTACTAGTTTACTTGGCAAAGTTGCCATGGAATCATTTTAATCATTAAACAATTTAGGTAACTGACGAAAGTATAAGATTTAGGTACATACATATGTGAATACATTTTTGTTCAATTTTTATAACATAAATAAATTTATAACGCCAATTTTAGATGGTATTTTAGATGGACTAATATAAAAATAATTTAGCGAGTAATTTATATTGAAGAGGTTTTATCCAATAAACAATTAAATTAAAAGAAACGGGGCTTCTGTTTCTGTTCTTATAACCGACTTCCTAAAGAAACAGGTTAATAATTCGGCTTTATTTTTTTATGTAAATTGTATGTAAATTGATTGTATTCAATCAATATAAAATAAATATATTCATATTTTTAGGGCTATATTTATATTATATTGATGTTGGGTCTGTTTGTGTTCAGGATTGAATACTGAGTGAGCCAGCGTAATTACAGCACAAGGAAATTTAGTTAATCTTAGTTACCATGTGGGTGGGATATTAGCGATGTGATGCATGGCTAATATTTCACATAGTGTCAATGTCTATGGACGGCGGTGATTCAATATAAAAAAAAAACAATAAATTCCTTCCATAAGAATAGAAAGAAACGCCTTTAAAATAGTCTATTAGGTATATGTAATATAAGACCTATATAACACTTATTTACTAATAAAATTTAGAAATAAGCATATTGACAAAAACAATAAACAAAATCAATTAAAAAAAAAAAAAGTAAAAAAAAATTAATCAGATTTTATTTATTTGAATTAATAACAGTTATTTAAATATTACAAAAAAAAACATATATTCGGCCTGTATACATTCCTGTTAAAAGTAAAAGTACACAATGGCTAAATAAAGATCTATTTATCTGTAATAGTTGTAACAAACAAGCAGTTTACTGTTTCTAATTCTAGATAACATTAAACCGGTTCTAAGCTTAGTCGTCAATCGACACATTAAGTGTTTATAAACCGTTTGTCTGTAAACGATATCTGAACACAAACAACTGGGTAGTCGGGAAACCAGTATAACGTTGGTCTCACATTAACCGCGTTCCAGCAATACTAAGCGATCCATTCTCGGTAAATCGATTGATCTACTCGTGAATGTATTTCAAACTAGGCTAGATAAGAGAGAATATTAAATCTAGGTCAATATTATAAAACATTATATCATGTCCGGGTAGCTATCCTTTAGAGTAGGTATTTCGGTTAGGTATCCTTTCTTAGCACGCACGGATAAAATTAAAGTATTATCCCAGGACGTAATATGTGATTTACAGCGCTCCGGGAAAACCTCAGGAGGGAGGTCATTCCACAACCTGTACGTGAGCGGAAACCGGAAAGTATTATCATAGCGCACGTACATTAGCGGGATGTCAAGCATCCACATGTTGTTGAAAATTCACTCCAGCGGCCAAGGGTGTGATGGCGGATACGTAACCATAGCAAACAATTCCTCGGAATAATCCCTATTGTACAGACGGTAAAACCTACTGATACGTCGCGTCGTCTTCGTCGACGTCTCTCTAGTCTAGAGGCTTTTATGGACTTAATTTGTATTGATAAGGATGATTCTATATGATTCTAACGATCTCGATGTATCTTGATATAATAGGAGTGGTATACGAAATGTTTCTAATTTTGCCAAAATCCTTTACAAACTAAAACCATTAAAGCGTATTCATTTTTTATCAAAAGCAACCGTCGCATTACTTGATTGCGTTTCGGTAGATTTGTTTTTGTTTAGCACATGGGACGTTATATTGACCGGGACGAGAAGAATGCCAGGTGACTCAGAATTCAATAATCTTAATGTACTATGTTGAACAAATATTTCTCAGTTCCCAGATTTATTATTCGACACGGATAAAATCGCTCGTATACCATGCTTGTAGCCATATAATCCAAAAATAAATTATATTGATTACATAATTTATTAAAAGCAACAAAGTAAAAGTATAAATGAAATGTAAGTTGTCGGGACGTAATCCCAAGATTATATACTAAGGGAACTATGGCGTATGCCTTCAAGGAGTCAATGTGCGTACGTTCCCAATGACGTGTCTTGAAAGGGTAATTCTGTTAGTTGCGTATAATAGCATAAAAACTATAAAACACACGTGCTTAATTGTTTAAAAAAAAAAGAGTAAGTATTTCTTTCATTGTTTTTTACCTATTAAAGTTTTTGATTTAACATAACCCTCGAGACTATGATAATTATCCATATCCATACAGCATCAAATAAAATATTAGCAAATTTGCTTTATATCTTAATATCATAAAGACAAGAATGGAAAATAATCCGGCTGATGAAGTGGTACGCTCAATGGTATTGAAAGAAAAATTTATAATTTCTTACACCGTCAATGCGCCGCCAGCTATAACCTAAGTTGTAATGTCCCTTCTGTCTGTAATTACACTGACTCACTCACCCTTCAAACCGAAACACAGCATACCGTACAAAGTCGTTATGCTTGACGGCAGAATAAGCAACTACTTAAGTATGTTTATATTATGTGATGTAGTTTGCTGTTATAACGTCGGACAGAAGTACTTGTAAGTTAAGCAACACATCCAGTACAATTAACTTGGAGACGTATTGGCGTTTGTAGTAACTATTAACAGCTAAATAAATAAACTTATACTTTTTTCTGTATATGTAGTAGGTAGTTAGTATTATAAATGTTAAATGTAATTTTTAATCATGTGTTTGTTCAACAACCAGACTTTTTATAGTCATTCTCATTCTCGCTTTCATTAGATAAATCATTTATATTAATGATAATGCATTCTAATATCGTATCTAAAGCCTCATCTGTGCCCTGAAATTTATTTTTATCTTCAATAGCATGTAGATAAGCATTTCTTCATTCCTCTATAGTTATGGCATTATATTTTTCCTCAGCTAATCTCCTTATAGCTTTCATATTCATTGTGACATTTTTTTGCAACTTAAGTTTTCACTGGCCCCTATATATTTTCAATGGGATTAAATTCAGGGTGATTAAATGGTAAATATTTACAATCGCGGCTTTTGCCATAAATGGCTCCAAATTTGTTTGACATATTCGAAGTCTTCCCCTTCTCAATAATGCATGAAATATCATTCATTATTGATAAAAAACATGTCCTAAAAATTTGGAGCCATTTATGGCAAAAGTCGCGATTGTAAATTTTTACCGATTATTTGCATTAAGACCCTGTTTTTATGAATTACAAATGTATGTTTTTCAGATTTTTCCCTATACTTGTAGTATAAGACGGTATTACTTGCCAAATTTCATAGTTCTAGGTCAACGGGAAATACCCTATAAATTTTGATTCCCTTGAGTGTCGAAATATACGTTTTCTTGTGGCATAAACAGCCGTATCTTTTTTTTACGTTACTTTAGAAGTTCGATTTTTTCACAGCTTCAAGAGACTGTAGACCTGACTATATCTTTTTAATTTCAACTCGATACCTCTACGCGTTCTCGAGACAAAGGGTCTTGACAGACAGACAGACGGACAGACGGACAACAAAGTGATCCTATAAGGATTCCGGTTTTTCCTTATGAGGTACGGAACCCTAAAAATATATAAAACAAAACGGCGAGACTTCGAGCCAGGTGGTAGTTAGCGCAAACTAGTTTATTTCGGTTTTGGTCACTACAAACGCAGAAACGTCTCGAAGCTGATTTACCTGTACCTTTATTAAAAAAATGTATTGGATGTGACTAAAACAAGATTTAAGTTAAATAAAATAATTTTAATAATCTTACCAAACTTAAAAGTCACTGTCAAATATTTCAGACACTCGACCGTTTTTTAAACATGAAGATTGGTATTTAATAACTACCCTCGAGTAAAGTGACTAGCAATTTGCAGACACCTCGTGATTGCTCGCCTCCGACATTCCGCGCCAAACGGCGTAATACAGGCGAGCAAAAAAAAATGCTTCTTATTTTAGTCAACTATCGACCTTATTGGAATTTGATGTTTTATTCTTGTTCATACTACTCGAAATAAATTTTAGATATTGTTATATAGTTGGATTATTTTAATTGATTATATTTCACGAATGTCTTGAATTATTTTATGTTCAAGCATAGGATTGAGAACATTAATGTAAATTTATATTTAAAAATGTGACAAATAACATTGTTCCTACTAGTTTTAGGATGGGTAAAGTAAATTGAGATTTGTAATATAAACCAATCAAATTCTGGTTACAGTCAAATTAATTAGCTCCAATATGTTTTATTAACTATTTTATTCCATATTTGTAGTCTTGATCGAAGGATTCTATTAATATATTTTTTTAATAACGAACATGTTCTAATGTCGCTGATAAATTGCAGCACCCGTGACTACAAGCGATAGTACCTTATACTTGCTACGGTTTTAAGCTGAGCCGGTAGCGCGTGATCATTAATCACTGCAACAAAACAACGACCTGCGCTCGCGCACCCGGTCATTACGCCGGTAATTTGTCCCGAGGGTCGTAAGTTTTTTACTTAAAATCTTTCAAAGTTTCATTTTGTTCGTAAAAGTTGTATTTGTGACGATTTTTATTGTTTTTTTAAGGATGAACGAATTGTAATGTTTATTTTATTATAGGTTATATAAAAGTGAATTTGTTATTATTATTTTAAAACTTAGGATTCATATGGAAATCGAATGTTTTCAACATATTTTTATGCTAAGTTCAGAGCACATACTGATACTATAAACTTGATATTTAAAGGCCAAGCCGTGTTTCGCTTTATTTCACATATTATATTACCCAGCCGACCTCTGCTCCGGATGTGATCCTAGATCGAGAACTATATACAAAGGCTTCTTGTCTGATAATTCATTTAAAGATTTATCATCTTACGGAATATCAGGTTTATCAGAGTACTACTGTAATACATTCTATACTGTACTAGTATAGAATGTATTACAGTAGATACATTCTATACTATACTAGTATATAATGTATTCATAACTGCCTCGTTGGTCTAGTGGCTAGATAAAGGCCGCAGACCCGGTGGTCCTGGGTTCAATTCCCAGGTCGGGCCAATAAATAGTTATTGGGTTTTTCTATCAGAAAATTCTCAGTAGCAGCCCGGAGTCTGGAAGTTGGAAGTGTGTACACTCCCGTGCCTCGGAAAGCACATTAAGCCGTTGGTCCTGCGCCTGAACTCTTTCCGGTCGTGTCGGATTGTCGTCCCATCGGATTATGAGAGCTAAGGAAAAGAGAGTGCACCTGTGTTTGCGCACACACTTGTGCACTATAATATGTCCTGCGCAGTTAAAAAATTATTATTAAGATTCGATCTTGAATGTTTATTTACGATATCAAAGTAATACCGAATAGCCTTTAAATCTTTTCACTTCATTTAAATACGATACTTATTTACTTAGTAATAAAACAATGAATAATATTATTATTTGAATTTAGAAAAGTACGTTATAATATATAAAAAATATATCAAGTTATTCGTTCTGGGATATTACATAATTTTATTTTACAATGTACAATATCAAGCCCATGTTTCTTTGATACAAACATGTTAACCCTATGCAATGCAACTGTCCGGGCCCGGGTTTCGAGGCTCCGGGGTCACAACTCGCACGCGCACACTTCGTAGAAGCGATCATTATGCCAACTGAACGGGTTCTTATGTAATAAAGATTTATTCATCATCAACTGTGCATACCATGCAGGTGGGTCAATGAACTAATTTTGATTATTATAACAATATATTATTGTATGTTCTCTGGGACAATTTTACTAACAATTGGTCACTTCGTCGCCATTTATCCGTTTTCCTAATTTTCTAATTAATTAACGACTATTGACATACAAGTTAAAAATTAAGTTTGGTTTTGACATTACGGTTCATGTAAACATCATATTGGTTCGGCTCCGATCTGAATAGATATAGAATAATCAAAGTTGGATTAGAATTTAATCAGGAACGTATCGTAATCGTTATAGATTAGTAGAATTCACCCTGTGACTCGATTTATGGAACATTGCTTAATTTCAGATTAGTATGTGTTGAATAGACAAATAACACCTATCAACTATAGAAGACTTTCGTGCGCGATATTCAATATATACCACGGTCGTATACACAGGTCTTGCAACAACAGTAGTGGGGGTACGTCGACTTAATGACGTTGTTCAGTTCAATTTAAGGCCGCCAGAGGCATGACGATAGGTTCGTGCTGGATACAGATACTCAAAAAATTATTGTACATGGAAGATAAAATTATACTATTTGTCCAAAATTATATCACGTTTGACGTTTATGTGGCCAATGCCCTCGCTTTACACCCTTTTCCAGCGAAGGGTAATACGGTTGACCCTTTTTTTTTCTTCTGCCTTTCACTCAATAACACTGTAATTCAAAATATTGTTTTCAAAAAGTTGTATTCAAACATGTGTTTAAGGTCCTCCAGACCGATTTCGGCCACGGCGGCCAATCTCAAGAGAGATTAGCCAACTACGCAGGAGATATTATAGTGCACAAGTGTGTGCGCAAACACAGGAGCACTCTCTTTTCCTTAGCTCTCATAATCTGATGGGACGGCAATCCGACACGACCGGAAAGAGTTCAGGCGCAGGACCAACGGCTTAACGTGCTTTCCGAGGCACGGGAGTGTACACACTTCCACCTTCCAGACTCCGGGCTGCTACTGAGAATTTTCTGACAGAAAAACCCAATAACTATTTATTGGCCCTACCTGGGAATTGAACCCAGGACCACCGGGTCTGCAGCTTAATATCTAGCCACTAGACCAACGAGGCAGTCACATGTAACATGTGTTTATTATATAATGAGCACATTTAATATACATATATAATAAGCACATCACGAGTTGTTTTATTGTGCGCTTAAGTAAAATTCGTTATCGTACAGTTCAGAGTAGTATTTTAAATATTTTTATATCGGGAAAAAAAATTGAATAAATACATTGACGATTGAGTTTTTTTTTTCACACTAAAGCAAAATTCGGTATGGAAAATTTTAGAAGATAAATATGGAAAACGGAAAGAATAAAAAATACGAGATAGTTCTTAATTAACAAAGTGCGATACTCGATAGGCAAAAGCAGCAACGTACAGCGGGCGTCATTGCGGAATAGAAGTTGTAACACAATCGCACTTATCTCTCACCACTGAAATTGGACTCGGTTGCTAGACCTGTATACAAGATCGTGATATATACATATAGTGACGTTTCATTTTAACCTACTCGTATTGATGATTGTAAAGTGATTTGCGTTCTGAAATATAACATCCGCATCATTGTAAACAAAACAAATTATAAAAAAAATCATAAATGAAAAAATTGCTCTAAATATTAAGATAATGAATGTTTCTTGTTGTTTTTATTTAGTATATATATAATAATTGACTATTATACTTATAAAATTAATAATAATAATACAAAAATATTAAATAGTCGAAGCTGTCAAAGCACCGTCAAACAATGAAGTGACTAGTTTTTCGCGCCACTTAAATCGCAATGTCAAACGAAAGTCACGCACGGAGCAGGTGTTTCTTGCAAAATAAAACGAGCCACGGTCAAGCATCGCCCACCCCGCTCTACCTGACACAATGGCATCCGAAAAAGTGAAAAAAAAAAACACAGATCGCTGATACATATATCCCCTTTTTACGTGCCGAACATTTCTCTGGATATTCTGTCAGCTTTAATAAATAAATACTCAACTGCAATTATAAGAATTGTGAAACTGGCTAAATCTATCCTTACCACTTGTTATATGCGTAATTGGGTAATTCATTAAATGTAGGTATATAAGACATTAGACTGATTGTTATTCATTATCATTTTCATCTATGCTATATATTTTTTCCTTTTTCTTACACTGAATAAATCTTTCAATCAAATTTTCTTTACATCTTAATTGCTTGGAAAGGATCTGAATTAATGGCCTGTACATTACAAGGATTGAATAACTATCCCATTGCTTTAGTATTCACTGATTGAGACGTTATAAGTTGTCAAATTGTTGGCGATTTAAGTAAGGGTATAAGATTAACTTGACTGCCTCGTTGGTCTAGTAGCTAGATATAAGGCCGCAGACCCGGTGGTCATGGGTTCTATTCCCAGGTCGGGCCAATAAATAGTTGTTGGGTTTTTCTGTCAGAAAATTCTCAGTAGCAGCCCGGAGTCTCGAAGTTGGAAGTGTGTACACTCCCGTGCCTCGGAAAGCACGTTAAGCCGTTGGTCCAGCACCTGAACTCTTTCCGGTCATGTCGGATTGCCGTCCCATCGGATTATGAGAGCTAAGGAAAAGAGAGTGCACCTGTGTTTGCGCACACTCTTGAGATTGGCCGCCGTGACCGAAATCGATCTGGAGGACCTTATTTAAGATTAATTCTGAATATATATTTATTCGTAAACGTAAATTCTGTTGTTTTGTGTTTTTCGGGTAAACACAAAAAGTGTTTCAATGCGTTTCAGTGAAAAAATATACACAAGAAAATTGATATTTCGAGGTGTCGCGGTGTGTTTTTAATGCAACATCATTGATGAAATACTTCTATTATTGCTTTTTGTTTTGCTTTAAGATAAGGATATGTGACTCCCTGGTGCGTAGGCTGCAAGGCAGTACCAACAGTGTCCTTAAAATGATTGCGAGTAGGCTGGACTGTACGTACGTGGGTCACTGCTGTGCCATTTCTCATGGAAGGTCGCGGGAATGAATATAATATGTAATTAATTTTAATTGATAATATTAGCTTTTAATTTACTAACATAGATAATAAGTAGATGTAAACTAACAAATTGAGTCTGTGTTGCTTTTAATAAATGAATTATTATTATTATTTAAGTAAACTGAGTAAAATAAGACTTAATAAGACAGCTTTTTAAATTAATAAATTGGCTGTCGTAGTAAGACACGACTTTCCTAATTATATTTTCAATTAAGCGAATATATCTTGAATCGACCAATTACGTTCGCCGTCCGTCTGTCCGTCTGTCGCTGACAAGATCTATTCGGACGATCCATCCAGTTACCAGTTAAAATTATTTTATACTAAGAACCAGAGTTTGCTAAACGATTTTGAACATAAATACTCATATAAGTTTATTAGGTTTGGAATTGTTTTACTTTGATAGTAAGCATGTATAATAAAATTATTATCTATTGAAATAAATAAATAATTTAGTGCGCCGCCAACCTTGGGAACTAAGATGTTATGTCCCGGAACACAACAATACAAAGTACTGTTGTTTTGCGGTAGAATATCTGATGAGTGGGTGGTACCTACCCAGACGAGCTTGTACAAAGCTCTACCACCGAGTAGCCTCATTTTGGTCCCGGTATGACAAATTACTACGTCTCAAAAGCAGCGTTGGATCATTTCATTTCATTGTCAGTGCTAGAGTTGAGTCCTTACGGTGTGAGAGTAAATATGATAAGTCCTGGACCGGTCAGAACTGATTTTTAGGAGCATGCTAAATCTGCTTTTACTTGGGACGATTTTCCGTCGATGACTCTTCTTAATAGAGTATCAGAGCCCGAAGAAGTAGCTGATTTGATCTTATATGTGGCGAGTGACAGAGCAAAGTGTATCACGGGATCTAATTATGTGACCGACAGTGGTATTCTAATTAAACGGGGTTAATGTAATTTGTTGTTCTTTGTAAATAAAAACAAAAAAAAGAAAACAATATTTTTTATAGCTCCTTATACAAATATCCTTATTTATGACACAACAAATATATAATATATAATATCTATGTCCATTTGTTTTTGAACTCTCGGCAAAAGATTTTGCCAACATAAAAATGATATATATAAAAATTAACTGGCAGTGTTAAATTAAGTAATTTAAATGAATAATGTGTGATTTTTGTTAATTTATAACAATATAAATCAATAGCGTCAAATAACCTGACGATATAAGAACTATGATGAGCAGCAAAAGGTCTTAATGATGGCACTGATGTGTTTCGGCTTGGGATACGACTCCCATCATTGTTTAACGTCACGGCACAACGCGTCTGGGCTTGGTTTCCTTACACTCCTTAAATTGTATTTTCCTTAGAGAATTGTTATTTAATTGATATTTAATAATAAGGCGTATTGCAATATTTATTTTCTATAATTCTCAGATAAGTTAAATGCTACAAAAATTATTTATTCTACTATACCTATCACAAGAATAAAACTCTTCAAAAATATACCATCACGGGCTCCAGGTCTTTTAAATTGGAACAATCTTTTGAGAAAATTAGAAAAATTAAAAGTAAAGGTGTCTAAATTATTGTAGTTTCTAGGTTTGTTCGTTGTTGAGTCGCTTAATGAAACAACAAAAAAATATGTAATATTCTTACTTAAATAATGATTTAATGAGTCTAATGAATCTCTCCAGTTTAATTTTTCGGTTCATATGGTTCTGTAAGAACAAAATCGAAACTCACCTCAGAAAATCGTCGTGAAATATAGGTGATATGCGAAATTGACCATAATAATTATAACATTTCAAGAATACAAAATGGTATATCACCATAAGTCTTTTGTTATCATTTTAGGGTGAGTAATAAAGTAATTTCTTAAAGAATAGCACTGCTGTTATAAGCTTAGTACGCAAAGATTACTGAATTGACACATCAGATTAGTCATAAGTTTATGTAAAGATTATTTGGGTATTTATATTGTGTTTTAAATAAAGTGCAATAATGTATGTCATATTTGTTTTTAACATTACACGATTTGCACCAGATTAGAACAGATGTAACTGGCGTTAATCACAAGGTATTTAAGAAAGGAGAATTTCTTTATCGCCATTTTATTTATGTACGTAATTTCTTTTATACTATAAAACTTAACATTTATCGTGTTTGCATACCGTAATTTTCCAGAACCATTCAATCGCCAAGACCTAACAATCCGATTTAAAAAAAAACCGCGTTAGACCGATTTAGTGAGGAGACAATGACATCACGCGGAACAGCTAGTATAGATAACATATTAAAAAAATACTTCACTAAACCATTATTAAAATCACGCGTAGCGGTTGATAGCTATTATAAATAAATATTCATGACTGTACAAGGAATTGTTCGCTAGTTCATTAGCACTTTCACTATTATATCAGTTTTTCGGACACTCGATATTCGTTATCCAGTTTAGATGCCATAAATTATACTATAACGTAAGATCCATTAAACCTTTACACGGATTTTATATTTGTGGATTTTCCGTATTTAATAATTTATTGGAGTAATAATAGATTTTTTATATTAAGGAAAATGAAAGTAAATTTTATAAGATATATAAAATTGTAATTAATCTTCATTTGCATACATCATTGACTATTATTATCCCACGATCTAGGCATTAATCAGTAAAATGGTTACTTTATATGGGGCAAAAAGATCTAATCTGTTTATGGTAGATCAATGTGCAAAAGAAATCGGGAAACATTTACGAAATAAAAAAGTTAGTGAGAACAAACTGAATTTAATATATCACACAACAATAAAATAACTTGTATCTTTTGCAGAACTTTTCATATTTAGCATATGAGTTAACGCATGAAAAACGATTTTTATTGAAAATCAGTTACTTAAACCTTATAACAATTAACTTGTCCACTAAGGCGTTGAATTGACTCCTGCCGTAAGTGTCGCCGGGGCTAGGTGGTCTCTGTACCCTAAGAACCCCCTAGGATTTGGAGGCCCGCAGAGGTGGGCCTACCGTCGGGACGTCACGGTAGTATGCGCAAGCGATCCCGTGACGTCCCCCGAAAAGACGGAGTGGGTACCGCTGGTTTTTTAGTGGGTATTCTGGCGCCTTCAGAACGCCGGCGAACCCCACATACCCCCCACATCATGTGGGGGAAACGCGTAAAGGAGTTATACCAGCGACAAAGAAAAAACAAAATGGTGTTAAATTGAAACAGCTTTTGCATATCAGTATCATATATTGCGGTCATTAACTAAAACGAAATTTAGTTCTATTTAGTTTTTGAGAAATGTGTAATAGTTAAATTATTTAAAAAATTACCACAAAAAGTTTTTTTGCGTGCCTATTTGGTTACCTCCCTTTTGCATTATACACTAGAACTGTAAGAAACGATTTCTTACACCGTGATGTGCCGCGAACAACGTGATCTAAGATGTTATTTTACTGGTGCCCATAAATACATCGGCTAAACATTTCAACTGGAATACAGCAACACAAAGTATTGTTGTTTTGCGGAAGGTTAGCTTGTAAGTGCAGACGGTCGTGTACACAATCCCAACCAGCGATAAGATATTTTATGAAGGACGACGTCAACATAACTTTATTTAAATAAAGAGTTTCCTTTTATTCGGACAGATTTACATTCTTATTT
Organism: Nymphalis polychloros; assembly: GCA_905220585.2. NCBI lineage: Eukaryota > Metazoa > Arthropoda > Insecta > Lepidoptera > Nymphalidae > Nymphalis > Nymphalis polychloros. Next base: position 5,838,219 of record HG992245.1, on the reverse strand, counting down.
TATCTTCTCTATATTAATTTTGTCTTTCAGAATATTGAGGATTGTAGATATTTCTTTTTCGAAAGAGATATATTGATTATTATTATTATTTTCTATAGAAATTGACTGCCTTTTAGCATCTGGATATTTTATATAATGTTTGTAACTTTTTGAGATACGAAGGCTAAGTTTGAAATATTAATCTTCACCTTTTCGGCATATCTTTAATCTCGAATGCTATAAAGGCTGAAGATTAAACCGCACGGTGCGCGGGCGCCTACGTCATGCGGCGCGTGCGCACGCGTCGTGACGGCCGCCGCCACCGGTGATGCATTCTCCTTGTTCCCATAAAATTGATGGCATGCTTGCATTGAGGAGATAAGCAAATGTTATGACATGCTTGAGACTAAATACTTTGAGCCTGAGTGTTATGGATGGTTAACATTTTACATATTAGTTTTTTGTTTAGTGAACATACAACTTTAATTTTGTTTCTTTCGTTATTTTATAATTTTAAACATAAATATACAATACTTTAATAACACAAATAAGTATAAACAAGTAAAAATTAAAAACAGCTACTATACAAATCATGACAGCATTTCTGATTTCGTTAAATCAACAAAACAATTGTATTTTAACCAAATAGTGTAGATTTTTTTTTCAATAATACTAATGTACAGTGCTCAAACCCTAAATAAATTTAATTTTAAAAAACTAAGCTTAATGATTCCATATTATTAGTAATAATATAAGTTTTACTATTCTTTGAGTTATTAAGAACGTTGAACGCATCATATCTTAGTCACTACTAGGTTAAAAAAATAAAATATTATTTATTTATAGTGCCTACTTTTAAAATTCGATATCTTCACTATCTCGTAGGTAAAATGCAATATTAAACATTTTAAATTGATACAATCTTTGCATAATAATAATAAAAATATATATGAAAAGCAGGAAGTAACGAGCAAGACGGTTTTTCCATTGATTTTGCAACCTTTTCGGCATAAATCATGAAATAATTGATTAAGCTAGTACTAAAATTCCAGTAATAGAGGCTGTTATGTATATGAGGCAATAATTAACTAGCTCCGTAATTACCTGTTGACTACAACTCGGCTATTAGGAAGACTAATTCACTAGTATTGTATAAATTACAACGCTGACCTGCCATTAGCTCTGTACGACTATGCGGTGTAAATACTTATAAATTCAGATATACAAATATTATTCTACAGATATTAAACATGTTACGTATTTAAAAAAAAATAAGATTATAGTTAAGTTAAATAATGATTTCGCTAAGTCCAACTATTTTTAAATTAATTATTTACAACTCTTATAAGCTTCTTATGATTGTGTAGTTGTTCTAGTGGCAAACTCTAAAAAGCTGTACTTTAAACATTATGTCCCGGGTAATTAGTTAAACAATACTGTATCTCTTTCTTTCGAATGTCAAATCAATAATGACTAAAAGAGATAAATTATTGTTCCTGCGTTGTTTGTTTATAAGTAGGACCGATACATCTCGAGGTTCCATTTATAATTATTTTGTTGGGTCATAAAGTATTAAGTTTTTTTTTTCGTCAATTAAGTAGAACTTAGTAGCTACTCGGATTTGAAAATTGCTCTTTCCGTTTGCATAGGAATTGCAGTCGCACATAATTAAGAGAAGAAAGACTTAGAGAGTGTACTTTAGTTATCACATAAACCCACTTGCGTACCCAGTGATGCTATCTAGGCCACTTGGGCCAACAGCAACAAAACAATTCGAAAATAATAAAAAAATCTTGAACGCTATATATAGGGTTTTCCATTAAGGGCGCTTGCTCGTGCAGAACTTCCATCGTAGCGTGTGCTGTGTGGCACGTAGCGCCGTCCTGTTGAAACCACATGTTGTCCAGATCCATATTCTCGATTTCAGGCCAAAAGAAGTTGGTTATCATCGACCGGTATCGCTCACCATTGACGGTGACGGCCACACCATTATCGTTTTCGAAAAAATACGGACCAATCACGCCTCCGGCCCAAAATCCGCACCAAACAGTCACTTTCTGCGGGTGCATTGCCACTTGGTGAACCTCGTGTGGATTGGTCTCGTCCCAAATACGGCAATTTTGCTTGTTGACATAGCCATTCATCCAAAAATGCGCCTCGTCGCTGAAGATGATTTTTTTGCCAAAATCGACGTCAACTTCCAACTGCTCTAATGCCCAGTCAGCGAACACACGGCGCTGTCTATGGTCATTAACCTTGAGCTCTTGGGTCAGCTGGATCTTGTACGGGTGCAGGCTCAAGTCACAACGCAAAATTCGCCAAGTTGTCGTCTGCGAAAGGCCGAGTTCCTGTGCGCGACGCGGAATTGACTGCCGCGGGTTTTCGAGGACACTGTCGCGCACAGCGGCGATATTCTCGGCAGATCTCGCGTTACGTTGACGCACGGGAACCGGCTGATTGTTAACTGACCCGGTTGACTCGAATTTATCCACCAATCGACGGATAGTCGACTCGGCAGGACGATCATCGCGACCGTAAAACGGGCGAAGTGCGCGGAACGTTGCTCGAACTGAAGACCCATTTTCATAAAACAATTTTATGATTTGCACGTGCTGCTCGACACTGTAACCTGCCATGGTGGTTTGGGAGGACGGAATGAATATAACACACTGCATTTGACAGCTGTCACTCAAACAACATGGCCGCAATCAGCTGTCAAAGTTCAAGCGTCCCTATTGGAAAACCCTATACTATCTCCTACGCAGTTGGCTAGTCGTTTTTGAGACGCCAAAATACGTCTATGACGCCTACTGCCGTGGCAGTAATCAGTCAGGAGGTGATCATCAACCTTATCGCATCGCCAAGAGAAATTTGAATATGGCTTTACAAAGCGGAAACGCTGCACATGTTAATAACGCCACGTACCTCGATGTAGTAGTAATAGTTTTGAAATGTGTACATTTAATTTTTTATTTATTCATATGATTCGTTCTTTGTTAACACGTTTTCATTAATTCACTTTCTTGTTTGTTTAGAAAAAATAAGACTTATTTATTTACAAGTACTTACTAAAATTCTTATTAGATTATATGAGTCGAATTTACGAAGAATACCATTAATACTTTTAATCTTCTAAAGTAACCTAAATATGGTTTTGAAGGAGCATGTTATACAAATAAATTGAAGTTTTTAAAAATATAAATTATAATTAATATTAATTATAATGAACAAGTGATACTTCATAATGATAAATATGCATGAAAAAGCTAATTTGCAATTTTCAAATTGAACACGCGTATAATTCTGGCTATCTGTAATCGCAAAAAATATGATAATCCGTCATCAATAGCATTACTGACAGGACTTCAGATAAAATGTGGCCATGACGTCAAGTTACTGTTAGTTACTACGAAGTATTACTTCTCCAGCAAATTCATTTTCTTTGAATTTTTGATACATTGAGTGCCTTTTTGGTGACGTGGCTTCAATGGTTGCAGATCTGAAGGATCAGGTTTTTATTTCCGTTTCGATATAATAATAATTGTCTTTCGCTTATGTATTATACTAAAGTTTAAAAATATGCGAGGTTTTTCATAAAACCTTAAGTATATAAATCATCGATATTTGATCTTGTACATTTTAAACTGGGGTTGTGTAACTTAATGAATCTAAAAAGTGTTTGGCTGTAATATAAAATGTATGTATCTTGTATCTATAATTGAAACTAGGGCAAGCAAACTGTTACCATTTAGTAAGGGAGATATAAGCAGGAAGCGAACACTTTAAAAGCCAATAGAGAGCCAGCTCTCGTTATTAGATTAACAGAAAATCGCTCCGATTATTGCACAGTTATAGTGTTCGAGAAATCGATCGAAGTTACCTCGAAATTTATATGTACTTCCCAAAACATTGAATGAATGAAATGAATAATGAATGTTATTTTCTACTAGATTCATAGAACTTTTTTGAATATCAGCTAGCAAAAAATTGCGATGACCAACTCTAGTCTAAACCAAATTAAATATGACTGTGACGTCATCTTCAGGTCAGGTTTCTCCTCAAATTTTAATTGTGTCTTGACATTTGTTTAAGTTAAACGTTTTTTATCGTAACATTAACAATTTCACAAAATACAGTAGGTACATAGTTTCAGAACTAATTACACTTAAATATATCAACTAAAAGGTGAAACGCATTTATTTACTATTTCAATTGGTAGATATAAAGTATGAAATAAATATACATTTATTTATCGGATTAATTCTTAATGATCGTACTATTTACTACTTTATTACGTTTTTTTTTTTCCTTTGAGACATCGTTTTATGTGTTAAAGTAAACTTTTAATATTGTTACCAATGAACTATGATATTCAACTATAGATGCTACCAGCGTACGTAATATTGAGTTACAAAAGTTCACAGTCACGCTAGACTTCATAGTGAACTCTACGCTCCCTGCGTCTCTCATATATTTCATTACCTATAAAAAACTATCTATTCAAATATAAATTAATCAATACAGAAGTGTTAATAATAATGGAGCTGTTTTTTATCGGAATATTACGTAACAATAAAGACAGCCGTGCCGTTATATAAATATACGATATGATTAGAAAAAGTAATAAATAGCAAGAAAACATTTAAGTTAAAAATGTAAGTTATTTTACTTTAGATTCGGTAACAGCGCTTTAAGCAATTGAAAACACTAATTAGAGTGCTCAATATAACCGAATTGAATATTTAATTATATTTAAAATACTAACTCGATTCAAACAATAAAATTTAATTAAATCGTTTAGAGAATTTTAAGCTTAGTTAATTGTTCAACCCGAATTATAGGTTTTTTAGCGTGTTATTAGTTAAACAATGCTGTGTCTTCTTCTTTCGCCAAATCAATAATGACAGAAAGAACTAAATTAATATTTAATTAAACATCGGCTAAGCAAAAATTATACGTGAGGCGGTAAACGTTTAATTATAGTATGAAAGGCATTTCTAGAATAACTACGCTGTTGCTTTATTATCTAGCCTGGTATTCATTGCATAATTAAATCTAGTCATAGTTTGCCAATCCACTATTTCAAATACTTTTGCATGGAACTATTATAACTGGCGTTACTACTATACTGGTTTTTTTAAAGATTTAACGCTTTAGATGGACATCATTTATTAACCCATCTTACGCTTAGGAAGTAATCTAGTCGCTTTTTATGTCTGATAGTTTCTTCGCTTACTATTTTATAAAAAAAAATGATACAATTTATACAAAAACATCGCAAATGCTATTTCTAAATATATATGAATAATATGTATGTAAAGCAATCAAGCGTACTTTATGAATAACGTGTTAGTCTTTACGATAAATACATATATAATTTAACACAAGGAAAGCAGATATCAAAATGGCATATTGCATATCAAATGAATCATTCCAATTGATTGAATAATAACTTTGACGTAATTATAATTAAATCAAAATAAACTTTATTCAAGCTCATATAATAATTGAATAGTCTTTTACAACATCGATTATAATCGTAAAGCTACCGTAATCTCTTCGGAATGTAGATTCAACCAGGAAGAACTGACAAAAACCTCAGTAAATACTTCTTCTAATAATATACAATTAAATCTTATGTGACCTGTATAAAGGTCAACGAATAATAACGGCATATTGTTTTTATTTTCTAAATAATCAATTTTCTGCCCCAATAACATCTCCATAAACGAAATATTTTCATGTACGAGTATGTTAAATACATTACTTGAATCCTGTAAAATATATTATATTAAAATCTTAAATCCTAATAATTATGAAAGTAAATAGAATAAAAAAAAATCGAATAAGCTTATTTGCTTATGATTTAACTATTATAGAACATCTAAACTAAATTCGGGATGAATTAAATATATAATAATGTCCTCCAGACCGATCAGCCAACTGCGCAGGAGATATTATAGAGCACAAGTGTGCGCGCAAACACAGGTGCAATCTGCAATCCGACCCGAACGGAAAGAGTTCAAGCGCAGAACCAACGGCTTTACGTGCTCTCCGAGGCACGGGAGTGTATACACTTTCATCTTCCAGACTCCGGGCTGCTATTGAGAATTTTCTGACAGAAAAATCCAATAACATTTTATTGGCCCGATCTGGGAATTGAACCCAGGATCTCCGGGTCTGTGGCCTTACACCTAACCACTAGACCAACGAGGCAGTAAATTAAATATATAATATAATTAGTAATAAGAAAAAAAATATTTCAAAATAAATAAAGACCATTCCAATAATTGTTATTTTCCTGGCTTCCATGATGAGTGCGTTTAATATGTTAGGTATCGGACTGATGATGATGATGAGACCTAAACCATAAGCTAACTCATTAAACGTTATAAAGAAACGCATATTCGACTTCGAGTAATATTCAGATAGGTAAGTGTTCCTTGTAGAGTTATTGACTAACATGCTTATGTCATACTATAAAAAAGTAAATTAAAGAAGGTATTAATCGTTTCCATTACAGATAAAATAAAATATTTTTATTCGAATTTCGAAAAAGTTAACGCGTATAATTTAATCACTAATAAACTCGATTTCGTCATACGTTATACTAATCTGTTATAAACATTCCTTTGCATAATGATCTGGTTTTTGCTTAAATTAATAAAATCTAATTTAATGGAATAAAAACAGAAGCCTTCGAGAAATCATAGTTACATAGTACATTAATTAAACTTCCTAAAATGACATGGTATGTGAATGTTTTTTTCGACTAGGTGAATAGAATTTTCTAAATATAAGTTAACAAATAAATAAAGTGCGATGATCAACTTTAGTCTAAATTCAAGTAAATTTGACTCTGAAGTCATTTTCAGGTCAGGATTATCCTGGAATTCAAATAACCGAAATACGAATTGAAAGTTGGCATTTCTATAAGTTAAATATATTATCTTATTCAACATCATAAAATAAAATCGAATTAAGTACACTTATGTCAAATAAACATTACAAATTATACCACGAATACGAATTCCTGAACGGAAAACAGCAAATACTAACTACCAAACTTACGAAAGCTACCAAAACAGCGTAGTAAAACGTATTTTTACCTAGCCATCCATTCCAGAACGCACTAAACACTGACAACTGACACTGCACTTATTCAATGTACTTTTACTCTCGAAAAATTCGGGAGAGCTTCCGCCGCGTGCTCCTCACTACCCGCGCTCGCTTCGTACTCTGATATAAATTCCTTGTAGAATTCGACGTCCCTGTACAATCGCGCACGACACGGGGCCCTTCGAGTTCGGCTCAGCACTGGGTCTCGGATTGGAACTGGTATGGCGTAAATCAGTTTACGGTACTATCGAGTGAAACTGTCGCTATCTTTAGCTCGGTTTTTTATCCTTATTTGATTACTTTAAACTTGTTTATGATCTTAGCTGTCTCTACGTGAGCTAGTACTGTGTCTAGTGAATATGTTTAAATTATTAATTGGTATTTTTGAGTTTATATCATTAAGTATGTAGAAGAAAGATCCACATTATATTTAACAAGAAGGTATTTCATTTTACAGGATTTTCTTCAAGAGTTACCAAATACGACCCTTCCATAACATTCCCATTAAACTTAATAGTATTTGAAAAAAAAAAGTAATATAATAGTCTTGGGAATACTAGTTGCTATTTAATGAAATTAATACTCCAATTTTTTGATAACATTTAAAAACAACATTAAATTTTAAAACTAAAGCTTCACATAACAAAAAAGCAGTAAAACTAATAATTTTCCCAAATATAGCTCAACCACGGACGGTAGCTAATACATTAGCCACGTGGGATTATAAAATTAAGCATGCGAATGTACGAACGGCGGCGCGCGCGCAGCCTCCGGTCGTCGCTCGCAACCAGTCGGACCGCATACACTCCCCCCTACCCGCCACCCGCGCCCAAACTTGCAACCAGACAAACAAAAACACTCCCTAAATCGCCATCACAGAACGTATAATCGAATGGCGTCATACCACATTTAAAACATTTCCGAAATGACTGTCCTCTGCGACATGCAGGGTTCTTTACATATTTGCCCAAACCTGGCTCATTATAGACCTTTTCTGTTGGTACTAAGGTATATTTTAGCGGGGCAGTGTCGAAGGAATGCACCTGAGCTACCGGGCCCCGCAATCATCGGTGAACTACAACAATAATATTTACCGAGATTCGTTAAATGCAACTTCTTGAACACGTGGGTTCCGTCGAAGCATAGAATAAAAATAGAATAACACCGAAATTTATCAGGTGATGAAAATTGATTCATTTTAATTTTATTGGTTATATGACCAATAAAATTAGTTTAACACGTCGTTTTATTTGAATAATAGAACATTGAACTTAAACAGCGGTAAATTACAATAATTTTGGATATTATGAGATATCTGAAATTCTTTGGTAGCTTACATGTATGATAAGTATTTACATATTACTTAAGCATAACTTACGACTTCCTTCGCACCTGTACTTTTACTGTCAATAATGTAGTTATTATTGAAATGTTACTCAGACTTTGAAAGAACTGGTACACAAAAAAAAATTGCTTCTTCAAATGGACCTATTATTTTCGAATCAGCAGGCATCAGAGAAATTAATATTTTGGTCTGTGCGAATAAAACTTTATAACGTTACTTCGTTAATTTACGAATAATTTCTAAAGAATATTAGTTCTCAATTGAAAACCTTAACCGAGCTGTGGCGAAACTTTGTTAATCGTTTTTAAATAAAAAAAATATATTTAGCATATGTAGGTCAGACATTTTGTCAAACATTTTCTGTCATTATCCATGTAAAAGGCAATATTATTAGATCATCAACGCACAGCTTGAATTATGACATTTATTTGAACTTTGAAGATTTTCGTTTCCTAATGTGATGTCCTCCTGACCGATTTCAGTCATGACTGCTATTCAAAGGAGAATAGCCATCTCTGCAGGTGATATTATAATGTACAAATGTGTGCGCAGACACACACAAGCAAGGGAATAGTGTTCGAATAAATGAACATTATTCCTTTTAGTCCAGTCTTTATACACCGTCAAACGTGGCATCTTTACCTAAGCATACCCTATACTCCATTCCATCCATTGAATATTTTTTTATATGTTGAAATAGGCGCAATTTTAGTCATATTGGTAGATTTTATAATAAATTGTGGTATCCCAAAAAGTTTTTGAAGCTGGTAGTTTTGTTAATTGTCAAAATAGTGTACTTTTTCATCCCATATGGTCAATTGTGTTCGCAGCGTCGTCGTATAGAAATCGGTATTTCTTACAGAAAATCAAAGTGTAGGTAAGTGACTTATATTAAATAGTATTTGATATATTGTTATTGAGGTTCAATCCTATTAAACTCTCATTTCTTGAGTTATTAGAAAAGGTAATGTTGCTTGAGCTTAGGTAAAGTTACCTCACTAGCACGAATGGCAACTTTACCTGTGACTAGAGCTGTCAAATTTTGCACGAGTAGTATTCCGGGTTTCAGTCATCCAGAACAGTAACTTTAAATGCAATATATATATAATTTTTTTGATGAAATATTTTGATGTTAAAGAAGTACATATGTACGTAATGTACGTAGGTAACTAATTTGCTTGATTACCTTTCAGATATATTCAAGATGCATCCAAAGAGTAAATTAAAACATATATATGTTTTATTTTATTTTTTACAACCCTGCTGACATTCACATGTTTCCCGGCTGCCGTCCTCCTCAGGGCCGCTTAAAATAGGACACGACCACCTCACGCATCCACGGTCCCAGGGTTACGCCCTATATTTTAATCCCCGGGCCTTGGGGCTGTGGGAGGGCCGGGACGACGCCAACGTCGTCTTTGCCGAGCAGGATCGGCCCTTTCCCGTTCCCGCTCCCTTCCGGACCATGACTGTCTCACAGAAGGAGGCTACGGCCCTCCACACCGATTCCCTGCGGAGCATCGCCGACACGATTGCTCGCAGGGAGAGGTCATGTCCGACTTCGTGGATCAGGACCTGCCTTTCCGCACTCCACGCGGGGGAATGTTTTGAAATTCTTGGCTCAACTTTATCGATGTATTGGCAGTGCATACTTAAACAAACATAAGCTTCAAAAGTAAATACGTCGCTTTTATAGCGTCAGGACGATCGGTAAATTTACGTCGCGTGCTCTCTTGGACATACAATCTATGCAAACTGTAGGCTAGGTAAAGATGCCAAAATTGTGTCAATTTTACCCCGCTCATACTTTTGGTTATTACAGCGTTTCTATGTGAGATTTAGTAGAATTCAATGGTTCAATTAAAAGAGAAATACCTATTTGTAAAAAATCAGCAATTTTGGTCGACAGATCCAATTTAAGCTTTTCTAGGATCCCCCCCCCCACGTAATATCCAAAATTTGGTTTTCTCGGTTCATTTGCATTTACAACCCGTTTTTTCCGACGTAATGACTGGACTATTTGCTTTTTCAATAAGACGGAAAATCCGAAGCAACCGGAAAAATTTAGGTAAGTCTTTACTTAGTAAGATTTTACATGATTTCCGGTACACGGAGGCTTAAGCTTTCAAGACAGATAAACCTAATAGCTTTTATTGACCCGTGATGGGATTTGAACCCAAGATCACATCTGCAGCTTTCACGCTAACCGCTAGATCAACTTCAACAAATAGATAAATATGATGCTTTCATATCCAAATAGATTTGTCATTATGCGATTATAATATATTATTTTTTGCCGTTGAAATGTACTTTGAGTATATAATACAAATATATATTTTTTTATAGAATAGGTAGGCGGACAAGCATTTTGGCCACATGTTAAGTTAGACATTAGCACTGTAAAAAATGTTAGCCATCGCTTACATCGCCAATGCGCCACCAACCTTGGGAACTAAGATGTTATGTCCCTTGTGCCTCGAATCACACTGGCTCACTCACACTTCAAACCGGAATACAATACCAAGTACTGTTGTTTTGTAGAATATCTAATTAGTACGGTACTGTGAGGTACCTACTCAGACGAGCTTGTACAAAGTGTGGTATAGACTTATTGATTTTGATATATATATATTAAAAAAAGACTAAGTCAATAAAACAGTTCGTTAATGTCAATTAATGAAGGAGTGTTTTTATTATTGGTCAATGAGAGGCTTCGTAAAATTGAATTATTCAATACTAGACATAAATTTTCGACTATTGTGGCAGTAAAATTTCAAAGCCGAATTTGTGTTAATAAGGTCCTCCAGACCGATTTCGGCCACGGCGGCTCTCATAATCCGATGGGACGGCAATCCGACACGACCGGAAAGAGTTCAGGCGCAGGACCAACGGCTTAACGTGCTTTCCGAGGCACGGGAGTGTACACACTTCCAACTTTCAGACTCCGGTCTGCTACTGAGAATTTTCTTACAGAAAAACCCAATAACTATTTATTGGCCCGACCTGGGAATTAAACCCAGGACCACCGGGTCTACGGCCTTATATCTAGCCACTAGACCAACGAGGCACTAAGGTGTTAATACATATCACATTATAAGAGTCTATATGAATTATAACGCTCTTCTTCATTTAAATACCGACTAAATATAGGATTACACTTGCTTTATATGCATGAATTATGAAGTCCCGATGGATTTCATTTGATGGCGTATAAAACGGTGCTGTCAGCACTCAGGGACAGAGTCCAGTTAGAGTCTGTACGTGGTACTGTTAGACTTTTGTCCACTGGATTAGCAGCAAGTGGTAGCGAATTAAGTAATGAACAATTGGATAAAGTTATAGTTTTTTTTACTGACTGCAAAAGCAGATTCCTAAACACAAAGTAAATTGTATTAGTTATTTCATAAATTGTATTTTTATTGTCTGTAAATAACTTGTATACCTGCATATCATGAGGTTTCACATACAAATCCCCGATCGGGATAAAGTACTAGTATATTGCGTTATTCTGCTCAATTATAATCAAACCTTCGTCTTAAAACACATAAAGCTAACGCCATCGTTGCCGTAATCGATTGGTAAACACTTTCATCTTGTTATGTTGCTTTAATAAGGAATAAATAAACAAATGTATTATTTTTCTTGGAGAAACTTTTATAGTTAATATTTTTCCTTTGTAAGATCAAGAAGCGAGGTTTTAAGACATCAGCGGACATTATGTTCAGTTTGCCCCACATGAAGGTCTGATTAGATATAGTTGGGGTAAAACTGGGTCATTTAATCGTAGATTACTTCTGTGAGACCGTTATAATGGAGGACAGGAGGACGGACAAATGGGTCATCTGATGATAAGTGGTTCCCACCGCCTATAGACATTTGCACTGTAAGAGACATTAACCATTGTGCCTGTATTTATACTGACTCACTCACCTTTCAAGCCGGACAACACTAAGAGCTGTTGCCTATCCAGCTTGCACAAAGCCCTACCGCCAAGTAAATTGTAAAATTGCAGGAGCTTAGCAAATGCTTGCTGATGTTGAGTCACCGCTTATCCTAGCAGACACCATCACATGAAAGGTAATAAAAATAATTATCGTTATTTTATGATTATATTGTGTGGACACACGATACCTAATAACCATTTCACGGGTCGGACACGAATTTTGTTACACGCTGTATATAAATAATTTAAAAAAAAGGAATATCGTAACACACACTCTGAAAATGACGATGTCTGAAATATTGTCTTTCGTATTTCGACTGCATCGTATAGCAATGTGTATTTAATGCAATGTTAACCTTAAACTATTTTAACTTTTATCATTTGCATTTCGCTTCTGCGTCTATCTGTTACCACCTAATGGCATCCATAAATCTAGTCATCTCATTTACAATTGAATATATTTATGAAACAGGTATAGCGAACTTTTTGAATAATTCTTCGCTGTGAATATAAATTGAGTTGAATTATCTGTAGGAATCTTTTATAAGCTTTGCCTAAGTACCGTAATAACACATTCTGTCGCTATCGAGTAGTTTCTAAGTAGGTATAACAAGGAACTGATCGAAGGTCCTATTAATTATAATATACATATATGATGTTAATATGTCGTTTACCAACGAATTCTTTTTTATATAACTATGGTATCATTTTACCTTTCGTCGTAAAATTGATTTTTGAACTATCTTTTAATGACTTTTTAGTTACCGATTTCATAATATATGAGGACAAAATAAGACAAAGAATATGAGACATTTTGTAGATCTGAAAATACATATTATTTTACTACAGAACATTTATAGCGGTGTGGCTAGATACCTACGAACTTATCTGATTTATTAATCGGTTTGAAACCGCACTTTTATCAAAATAACCGGTATCTCTAAATACTTTTTAAATTAAAAGTCATGAAAGACAATTAATGTTAATAAGTGATTTCATTTTTCGCAAGTAAATGTTAAATTACTGTTGATTCCTGAATGTTAATGGACATACATTTTCAAAGATTTTTATTAAACATAAAGAAATATGAATGTATAAAAACCATTATCTCAACTCTAAAATATAACCTAGACAGACATTCAGATCTTGAAATGATAGTACCTAATTTATTTAACAATCAATCAGCGAGTGTTATCCTTCGTTATCGAAGTGCTAATGGTTAGTCAGATGACAGTTGACACTGCGACGCATTGCTCTCAAATAGCACCTACTTAAATAACGTAACATACTTCATTTTACAAGGATACTTTTATCTACCTTATATAAAACTATCTTGACATTTTAAAATACATTTTATATAGAAAAACTTTTGATAAATTACTGTTATTTTACATTTTAACTCGATTTTTTACATTATAAATATTTTAACCGATAAATATTTGATTATTTATAACGCCTAGTAAGTTTTTGGAAGGCAAACTTAAAAGTTTATATGAACTTAATTACAAACATGGAACGCGAATCGGTGTGGTAGAGCTCTATTTTTTTTCTATTCTTAAGTTTGATCAGCAAAAAAACGAACTTATTTTGAGGACTTGCGAATATACTTTGAGAACACATTGTAGTACGTAAGTATATAACATTAAAAAAAGTTATTCAGTAGGGAATCTATAAAGCTTAAAGTTCACCTTAAGAAATCTTATAACAAATTGAACTAAAGTGTCATAAAGTAATTAATTTGTTTTTATTACTTTTGTAAATATAAGATTTAAAAAAAATGTTATTTAACGGGAACGATGTGTTGATGCTGAGAATGCCGTTGATAGATCGTAAGATATTTTCTCAGGAATTTCTTTTGCACAACTATACTTACTATTTATTGTAAATAGAGGTAGTCAGTTTTAACATAATCTTAAAAGGTGTTCTAGAATCCAGACTCCGCAATTTTAATATGTACAATATATATATATATATATATATATATATATATATATATATATATATATATATATATATATATATATATATAATAATGTGTAGTTATGTATGCATATACCAATCAACGACACGAAATTACAGTGTCGTCTACATGTAAGAAAACACCATTTGCCATTTCTTAAGTTTCATAAATCGTTAGCAATTTAAAAATAAAAGTGGGTCAAGAGTCGAGACTTATTAAAACGCTTTCTAAAAAAAATAGTTCATAATTTATTTCCTCGTCCAGTTGCTTGACATTAATCGTTACTTCCAGTACAGCATCCTCGATAGATTTAATTCGTCTAAAGTTGCCTTTGAGAAATTGGAAGAATGTCCATTTTTTTAATATTATTAAATAAGATAGAAAAATAACCAATTCGAAGAAGAATTGATTATTGTAATCAAATGGTAAGAGGTAATATTACTTCCTCATTAAGTATGTGAGATAAACATGACAATTAGTTGTATATAATATGATCTTGTTGTGAATACTTTGTGGGTTGGATTAAAGTTTATTAGCATTGTAACTACGTCTAATATTTAATTTATTTTATTTACTGGAAAGCCCTTGCTTACTGTAGCTTCATTATTTTACGGGTCGCAGAAAGTTATTTGGTTCAAAAGAAGTTTGTAGAAAAAAAAATCTTGTAGAACTGATACGACTTTTTCTTAGTAAGTAGGTACTCTTTTAGGAGAAAAAAAAAAAGTAGATCTAAAATTGATTTTTGTTACTTATAAATACCCAATTTAAAAACTCAGCCACGACTCGAACTAAAATCCAAATTTTGAAAAATTTAAAATCAATTTGAATCTTTCTTCTTATAGTTTTGAATCTTATTCACCGTTCTATTCACGTACCTACATATTTTTGGACAGTTTGTTATTAGATATTTTTCACAGTTGAGCCGTTATTTACCCATCCTGTTATTTACGTGTGATTAATGGTCATTGTTCAACTATTGCGTCCGCTGTTCTGGACACACAACACATTATTATATGTACCTACCTATATTTAGATACCGTTATAATTATGTCAAATGATTAAAATATTTTTTCCAGCAGGCTCTGAAAAAGAATTTAATAAAGAAGAAAAGAAATTATTTTCTGAAATTAAATCCAAGGGCACATCTTTTCTCTTGATGTAAATAAAATAAAACTCAAAATTATTATTGGATAATGTATTTAAAACAATTCTTGTACCGATCGATTATAAATTACCGATATATTTTTGAATGTCACAGATACAAAATATATATTAAGTATATTCGGAATAACTTATATAAACCATCCTTCGCCAGCCACTCACATACTTCAATAGACAATTTGTTATCAATTATATATCAAGAAGCGTCGCCGTAATTAATCATATGCTTATATTCGTTTTAACCATGATGGTAGTCATCAATCAAATAAACACCAACGTCCTGTCAGAATTAACGGATAATTGGAGTCGTTAATAGGATTATGAACGAAAAAAATCGAATGTTCTCGACTTTTTTAAATTCATATTAGTTTGAGATAAATTAAATAAATAAAAATCTGTTTAAATTGTCATAAAGCATACTGAATGGTACAACTAATCTTGATATGTTTGAACACATGCGATTACACTAAAACCCGCTTATTTAGATTTCGTGCATAATTAAGCCATTTTATTCATGAAGTTCGCTGCAAGTGCCTTACACTACATTCATGTTTTCATACATTTTGCCACGCTCATCACTTAAGATTTCTGCTTCTCAATACACGAATAACAGCCAGAATAAGTGATGACGTTATGTTCATATGCGTAACTAAAATCCGCTTTACCGGATATATTACATCAAATCCTTTAATACCGAATGCATCAAATCATCTTCAAAATAAATTACTCGATCGCTTTAAGTAATACTAAGCTACTTTAAATGCACACAGTGGTGGTCATATAATTAGAATCTCTTATGAATAAAGAAAGACTAACTTCAACGTACAAATGTTCGTAAAAAATATACACATTCAATAATTAATAATCATGCAATGATATAGCCACTCAAATAAAAAAAACTCATTAAATGCATAAAATATAAAACACATCTTACTTTTAATTACAAAATGAGTCTTACACATGTAGGAGTTTATTTTCTGTTACTGGCCGCTTGGACGCCTAATTAGAAACATTTTAAAAAAGCATCCATAGCTCGTTCTTTTTTTGAAATTGGAGAATAACATTCCTTTTTCTATTATTTTGGCGGCAGTTCAAAATTTAATCTGAATTTTATTTTGTTCAAAATGGGCAAAAATAAAAGTTGTGACGGGTCAACTAGGCAAATCATTGTTAATTTACATATAGATCATAAGTGGGCGTACAGAAGAATAGCTGAGCATTTAAATTGTTCTGTTAAGAAAGTTTTTAATGCAATTGATCATTATAAAACACATGGAACTGTTGAAAATGTTAGAAAGGCTCGGCCAAGAAAATCCTCTCCCAGAGAAGATACGCTAATCGTTCGTGTTGCTAAAAAAGACCCAAGTAAAGGCTCCAACCAGATTAAAAATAAAGATTTTTCGCCTGATGACCCGAGAAACATCTCGTCAAAACTGATACGCCGAAGATTAGTGGAAGCTAAATTGTTTGGAAGAATCTCTCGAAAGGTACCGCTTCTTACCAAGCAACAAGCGATTATTATTCGCTAAAAAATATGTTAATTGGACGGTACGAGAATGGAAAAAAGTGTTATTTTCAGATGAAACAAAAATAAATATGGTAAATTCCGATGGAAAGCGCTATGTTAGACGCCCAAACAATGCTTTTAATTATAACAAGGAGTATAGTCAAGCACGGTGGCGGTACAATGGATCAATGGCAATACAAAAATATCTTAGAGCACACAATGATTCCCTACTCGGACGATCATTTGCCTATAACCTGGATCTTTCAGCATGACAATGACCCTAAACATACGGCCAATAGCGTCAAATGTTTCCTTAGCGAACAGCATATATCTGTTTTAGACTGGCCAGCAAATAGTAGGATTTAAACCCGATAGAAAATCTCTGGTATATTGTTAAAAAGAAATTCTCAAAAAAACGTAACACCAGTCAAAACGAACTATATGAAGCATTTGTTGAAACAAGGAATTCAATCCTCCTTGAAAAATGTATGAAATTGATTGAATCAGTGCCATGTCGTTGCAGTGCTGTTATTGAAAATAAGGGATACGCCACTAAATATTAATTATAATTATTGGTAGGCTGCGGATAGTAGCTATTTCGTGAATAACAATACTAATTACTAATACTTAAAAAAATATTGTTTTTTATACTTTTTTGTTGTTGTTTCTAATTAGTTGACCATTATTTTTCATACCTTAAAACTGATTTAAATGTTTGTCCATAATGTAATATTGAAACTGCACTTGTGTAATGGGATTTATATTGTTTTTTCTAATAAATGATAAATCGTTGAACATATTGTTGTCCTATTTATTGTTTAAAATCAAAATAAAAACGATTGCGGTGAAGTATCTTACATAATGTCAAGGACCGTTGGTAGTGTTTCTAATTATACGACCACCACTGTATGTAGGTACCTATTTACAAAAAAATTGTTACGCTTTTATGTACTTTTTTAATAAGTACAAAATAACGCGTTTTTGTCGTCTGGTTGGTTTTACTTTAAGTGATGATTTAGTTTCGTTGCGAGTTATATACACTAATGTCTTGATCGCACGGGTGTAATTACATTACTAATAATATTGCACCGCGGACGCTTCGCTCAGTTCCTTAGATGTTCGAGAGTGATTTGATATATATCTTTAAAATATTTCATTAAAATTAAATATCAAAATTCGTAATGAATATTTTATTTAATTAAATTAAAACATCCGAAAAATTCCATCTACATTAAAATCAAGTCCACGAGGACATATTCTCGTAAAAACAAAAGCGTTAATCGTTCCTTTTTCAAATTATATTTTGTGCAAGAATAAAGGACAAATAAAAAAAAAAAGTAAATCATAATTACTCTATTAAAAAAAATCGATTCGTTCCGCTTACGCATAGTAAGATTGTTTATATAGTTACATTTTTTTATTGAAACAACTATCATCTTCATACATTCACTCTACCATCCTCAATTCGTAGCCTTCTAATCTCTAAGTGATAGCTTCGCAATTACGCCTCATTGACATCTCAACCATTCGTAAGCGAAACGAATCGTTTCTTGAATGTATTAACCGAGCGGAACAGATAATTATCATTAATAAACACATTATATTATATAACAATACTATCTAACGCATATAGCGTTTAATTTATCCTTGTTCTCATTAAATAATATTGTATTGAATATTATGATTAATTTATAGCCTAATATAATCTATCGTCAAAATCATATATGCTGAAAACTCATGTGATTCTTGCTAATACTGTTTTATTTGTTGTTTTAATAAAATAAGTCAATATATCATATTGGCGTTTGCTAACATTATGTTAAATCAATTATAAATATGAAATTACAAATGCACTCAGTGCACTCAGAGTACTGTTTTCTTATTGAATAAGCTGAATATATTTAAATATATATTGACAAGTTTAGTTAATTGATGACACCAAATACAAAAACATTTAGAAATAAAATAATTTTAACGGATACAACGATGATGCAAACGAATAATATTAATAAATTATAATTATAAAATAAAAGTCATTTATCCGTTAAAATAACTTTATTACAATGTACAGTAAGCGAAAACACTATATAATATCACACTTTTTTTTATTTAAAAAAAAACTTGGGTATTTCCTATTATAATAGTTTAATATGCGATTTGACATTTATACGGATTAAAATAAAGTTGACAGTCCATCGATGACGACGCTAGCTACTCTATTGGCTTAAGACGACTAAGACATCTGCAACACTCGCGCCAAACTTATTTATCAATGTTTATCTGAAATAGATGTCCTGAAAATAAAAAACGTAATAAAAAGGTTTTATTCTAACTTTATTAATACAATGACCACTGAATCAGTTTCTGGACTTAATCATTGTCTGCATTAAAAGTTCACTGTTATTCGAGATTGCTCAAAGTTAATCTTGAATATGTGAATCTTAACCGAAGATTGTGAGTTTAAACATTATATGCTTATAATTATTATGAATATACTATATGTGACTTCACAAAAATGTTTTCTCTTGGTTGGCGATATAGAATCATAATAAAAAAAAAAGCTCTTGTTAACTTAATAACCTGATGGAAAGTGACCACATTTTGCAAATACACTGTCTAGTACGCAGTATACAATAACTTCTTATGCTGACATAGCAACACCGGCCTGGTATAGAGGGACTATATTCCTTAATATACATTGGGGGATGCCATGATTAAATCACACATTGGATAATCCGACTTACTCTAATTGTAGTAAATAAAAAAATATATATAATAATATAGTACTTGTAATTTATTTCAAAATTTCTTATTTTTTTATAAAAAATAATGATTATATTAATTTTATCCAGCATTGTGTAATATTACTTTATTAGGACTGTCAGCTTACTTAGACTTGATATACCACATTTAGGCAATGTCTATGACTTAAGCCATCTCATATCAAAGGCGGAATAATAAATATCTAAATTAGACATTATAAGTGGCTTGATAAACCAAAACTGATATTGAAACAGATAGATCACATTAGTTTGTATGCCGATGTAACAGTTGGTTGTATTTCTAGTAATGCTCAGTGTGGTGGTTAATTAGACACAATTAAAAAAAAACAATTTTTCCTCCACATCATAATTCTATGGTAATGTTAAATAAATAAATACCTTATTATTTCCTAGCATATTTTATTTCCTAGCTTGCAATGCATTGGATAACCAATCCATCGCCTGGTCGAGCCCTTCTCCCCGCACTGCAGAGGTTTTGAATATCTGGAATGTGCGGTCACGTAAAGCGTCCAAACCCAGTGCTTGGTGCACCTCTGCCACCGTCAAACAGCCTGTCATATCTTGCTTGTTCGCTAGCACCACAAGGATTGCGTTTGCAAGCTCCTCTTCCTGAAGAGATAAATTAAATATTTAATATAATTATAATTAGATAAATTAACATTGTTAATTATTTTATGTAACAATATTATTACATTTCGTACGTCGAAATCACTTCCAGTTTTATCTAGATCAATGACATGAGCGAAATTGTAACACTTTTTTATTCATTTAAAATGGATATACAGTGATAAATGGGCCAAGTGATGGTAAATGGTCCCCAACCTTTTGAATTAAGGTGATATGTCCCTTATGTCTGTACTTATGTTACACTTACACACTTACACTTTTTACACTTATATGTACACTCTTATGTTACACTTTGTCACTCAACCTTAAAACCAGAACAGAACAATACTAAGTATTGCTGTTTGGCGGTAAAAATTGATATACAAAAACAACAATATTGAGAAATGATGTCAGAAAAAATACCCAGAGTATGGGATGAGTAACTATTATTGAGGATATAAAAAATAACTTTTCTTATTTAGATATAAGATTAATCTCAAAAGCATTACATTTCCTACTCAAAGGTCATAATAACTGAAACATATTACATACTATTTCAATAGATAAATAGATGTGATTTTATTAACTAAAATTATGAATTACTTATTATATAACCTACATTCATAATTTTAGGTTTTATGTACAAATATTTTTCACCCATTATACTTACTCGTAACATATGTACTAGTTCATCTTTAGATATTCCTATTCGATCTCTATCAGCCGAATCCACAACATATATGATTGCATCTGTGTTTCCATAGTAACATCGCCAGTATGGTCTGTGAAAATATATTAATATGTTTATATTTACTATCATATACTATGTATAACATATTCTAGTATAGATATATAATTGAATTTAAAATGACAGTTTTATAAATCTACGATAAACAGAATTCATATTAGATCATTTTATAATATCACTTTTAATGTACTTTCTACTAATTTATTTTGTCAAACCTTAAATAAAATCTATTGTTATATATGAATATATAAATTATCTAAACAGAAAACTAATCTTTACTGTTGTTAAGTATTACTTACATAATTGCGTACAGTGATATTCAAAGGTGGTAACTGATACAATACATTAGGTCCTTGAATAACATCTCGGTTACATACTTAGTACAAGCATATATTCAGAATGTCAGATATTCTTATTTAGAACAATATAATATAAAAATATAATGTATATTAAAATTTGCTGTCTTGGCAATTTAATTATTAAAACTCGTGTTGTAGGGGATGGCCTCAAAAGCAAATCTTAAAAAAAATGTGGCGATTTAAACTTGATAATGAATGACATAAATAATGACTATCTTTTATAATGTTGATTTTTTACAATATATAAATATATATATATATATCCGAATACCTGTCTCGTTGGTCTAGTGGCTAGATATAAGGCCGCAGACACTCGGTGATCCTGGGTTCAATTCCCAGGTCGGGCCAATAAATAGTTATTGGGTTTTTCTGTCAGAAAATTCTCAGTAGCAGCCCGGAGTCTGGAAGTTGGAAGTGTGTACACTCCCGTGCCTCGGAAAGCACGTTAAGCCGTTGGTTCTCCGCCTAAACTCTTTCCGGTCGTGTCGGATTGCCGTCCCATCGGATTATGAGAGCTAAGGAAAAGAGAGTGCACCTATGTTTGCGCACACACTTGTGCACTATAATATCTCTTGCGCAGTTGTCTGATTTCTTGAGATTGGCTGCCGTGGCCGAAATCGGTCTGGAGGACCTTATTTATCCGAATATATAATATATATATATTGTAAAAAATCAACATCAGTGATGGAGTTTTAGTTGAAGTACTATTTTTAAAATAGAGCAATAACTTTAATTCTAAATATAGACCTTATTAGTTTTATTTTAAGATAGGTATGGTAGCTGCACTTTCAAATGATAAGAGATATAAAAAAAGCTCAATATTCCTTACTAATGTATTCTTTGTAGTGGTTTTCATATTAGTAAAAATCTACACTAAATATTATCCATGTAGTATCATTAGGTTTTATTTTTTTTTGATTTTGTTGGCTAAATTATTAATTTTATAATATTGTTTTCAGGTCATAAGGCTTCAAGTCTCAGTTTTATAATGATATTTTTAGATATCTATATGTGCGAGCAACAATTAAATGCCCTTTAATCCTGTCATACGTTTGTGTAATGATGAAATAGTAAGCAATTAAACCATATATTCATTTTAAGCCTAAGATTTTATTGTCACTATTGTTATTGCTGTTATGTTATATGTATTAAAAAGTGCACCGACTATATATTGAATAAATGTTATCTCATTTTAAAACAGTTTTTGTTGCAAATCTAATAAACAATTTCTTCAGTATTGATATTTATAAAATTTATTTGTAATATATAATAAAAAATAAATATCATTGGTATATTTATATCACTTTTGCCAAACATTATTGCTAGTCAAATTGTGACTAACCATAATTCATTTAATAATATTTTAATATCACTCCTATAGGTACTTATCATCATTCATATTACTTTGAAATTTTAATTATTCTTTACAATGTTCACATACCTTATGCTTGTCTGTCCTCCAAGGTCCCACACTTGAAATTTTAGATTTTTGTATGTGACTTGCTCTACGTTGAAACCTATTGTGGGTATAGTAGTCACTACCTCCCCAACTTGTAGCTTATACAATATTGTAGTTTTCCCGGCGCCGTCGAGACCGAGAATTAAAATCCTCATTTCCCGTGCACCTAGCAAGCCTCTAAAATAACTAAATAAACCACCTGAAATAAATGTGTATGATAATTTAGGTGATTTAAAAAACTATTAAGTAAATACTGTAAAAATAATAAATTTTACTTACCCATTTTATGTGATAAGCTTAGCCTAGAATAACATTAGTTGATATAACTAAGGAATGTTCATATATCGCTTCCTATACATCCAATATAAATAAAATAAATTAATTTCCAGGTGAGCACTTAAATATATTATTTATACACGTTTAGCTCACTTTAACAACATTTATTCGGAAATTGTTACTAACCATTTGACGTGTAAGCAAGCACTCAAAAATGTTGCCACTTGCTCTATAAATTAAATATATGATTTACAGATTCAAAATTTTAACGAATATAAAAGTATTTATTTTAACAAGAGTATTCAATGATTATTTTACTTTAATAAAATCCATAATATTTTGCAATTAATGAAACAGTGTGACAATGTGACATTTACGTTATTATGTGAAAATACAAACAATATAGGTTAAGTAATATATGTGTAGATACAAGATTAGCTTTGAATAATTATTTGTGATGTATCTGCATATTTAATTTATTTGTCTTACATTTAACTTCATGGATTATGCAACAATTTCTACCATTCTTAGTAGGAACAAGTAAATAAAAGCGTAAAGCTACGTACGAAAACCGCATTGATAAAACACCTGTCTTTTCAAAAATAGCTCGAGTTAGATAAATAACACGTTTTTCGGTAGTGTCGGTTGCGAACACGTACACGCACACTTGTACCTTTAATAATATATCAAGCAAGAATTACCACCGTGGCCAATATGGGCGACCATTATGCTACTCCTGTAAGGTTTTATTTAGCAAGATTTTTTATGTATATTAATTGCTATTGTAGAAGTACATAATAAATACCTAATCGAGGTTTCAATGCTACTTCAAAAAAAGGAGGTTGTTTTACTGGATTCTCGGAGACGAGTTACCGATTCGTATAGCTTAAACTTTATTGTAGTATTTATTTTTCAGAAAATGGAGAAAATTGTGATCACTTGTCTGTAGTAATATTATAGTATGCTATTTACAGGTTTTATTTTATTTCTCAATAACGTGATAACTGACTTTGACGTGACTTTTTGGTTGTGTTAATTAGGTGGCCTGGCAAGTGGGCCACCTGATGGTACCTACTTTCAAATCGACGGGTGCAAAGTAAATAAAGCTAACTACAAAACCATGACTTTTTGTGTTTTGCATTAACGGTTTCATTAAATAATTCTTTATAACATGACGTATTCTTTTTGGCATATATCACTATTTTTTCGTCATTTTCCGCCCGTAAAAAATGACATCTACGTAGGTTCTTCAAAACACGTAGAACTAGACGCGACCAAGTAACGATAGCCGCATTAACGCGGGGCCGCAGGGCATCCCCGCGCTTACACAAAAAGTCATCAGCCAGTTGACACGTGCTTCGCAGGATACCGTTAATTTTTAGGTTAAGTAAGCTTTATGTGTGATATCAGTCATATTTCGAGATTCTTTTGTAGTTTTCAATTGAGTTTATTAATAAAAAATACTTTAAAATGAATAAAGAACGACGTAAGCTGTTAGTGCAATTAGGAAAAACAAGAAAACAATTTGCTATTACCAAAACAGAAGAGCTGCTTAAGCTTACGAAATGCAATAACCGTGAATCAGTTAATGGTATGTATTAGTGTAATTTAGTTTAATATTTTTTAAGTTGTAACTCTAATTTTTGGTGTTATTAGAATTAAAATGTATATTTTTTTATAGTACCGGCGCATAGACCTCCTTGTACCATTTTACTCTTTCCACATCGCTGTCATTGTAGATGTTATGATTTACTTCGCACAGTTTTGTTCAACTTCTTATTATTTTTGTGAAGTTTTTATTTCTGTGTGCTATATGTTTGTTGTTTGTGCTTACAGAAAATTTAGCTTCAAATTTGCAAGATGGTAGTTTAATAATAGCTTACATAATATAAGTACATCCAGTACTTATATTTGGTAAACTATCTCTTCGGTAAACATCGTCCTTTAGAAGATGATGTATTAAATTAACTTACTGACGATCTTAGCGACTCAGGTTTAAATAAAAATAAGCATCAAGCAGACCGAATCGTGCCGATGACATTTTCTTCTGCATCTCGACCCACATCTCTCTTCTTCTGAAGTCATCATCAATATGAAGAAACCAAGTATAATGTTTATTTCTGTTATTTTTTAACCTTTTCCGTCCGCTGCTGAACGAAAGCTTTCCCTATAGAATTCCAACCATCCCGATTTTGGGCAGCCCGCATCCATCCTGTAAATGTCACCTTTTCTAAATCGTCGGTCCACCTCGCCACAGGGTGTCCTACACTACATTTGCCTAAGCGTGGTCTCCACTCTAGCACGTGTCGGCTCCATCGGCCATCAAGGCGCCTGGCACTTCCACTTCAGCGAGCTGATTCTACGCGCGATGTCGGTGACTTTAGTTCTCTGGTGAATGTCCTCATTTCGGATTCTATCTGCCAGAAAATCTCCAAACATCGCGCGTGCCATTGGTCGCTGAGCGACCTTAAATTTGTGGACCAGTCCTACAGTGAGTGTCCACGTTTCAGTACCGTAAGTCATTACAGGTAGGACGGACTGATGAAAGACTCTGGTCTTGAGCGACTGTGGGATCGACGATTCAAAAATATGACGTAACCTCCCGAATACCGCCCAGACCAAACGTATTCTTCTTTTAGCCTACTTCTCAAAGTTGTGCCGACCCAGTTGTACAGTTTGGCACAGGTAGATGTATTCTTGCACAACTTCGAGTGGATAACCATTTACGACCACTGGTCTCGGGGATACATGTTGATTGACCATAATTTTGGTCTATTCAATGTTCATCCCGAGGCCTACTTGTCTTGAAGAATTGCTCAGGCTGTTTAGCATTTCTTCCAAATCCAGCAGAGTCTCCGTCATGATGAGAATATCGTCGGAAAATCGCAGATGTGTCAAGTGTTGGTCATTTATGTTGATGCAGCGTCCGTTCCGATCGAGCGTCTTGAAGACGTCCTTCATTGCATTAGTAAAAAGTTTTAATGAGATTACATCCCCTTGTCTTACCCCGCGGTGCATTTGGATAGGTCTTGTGCTCTGATCTTGTACTTGAATGGTCATGGTTGCGGCTTCGTACAAACACTTCAACACCTGGACATACCGACAGTCAATTAGGCATCTCTGCATGGAATCCTGGTCTCGATGGTATCGAGGGCTGTTTCGTAGTCCACAAACGCTAGGCATAGAAGCTGATTATATTCCCCGGTCTTCTGTATTATTTGTCTAAGTGTGTGTATGTGGTCTACGGTACTGAAGCCTTTTCGAAACCCAGCCTGCTCAGCGAGTTGGAAGTCATGGAATCTTTGGGCAAGATGGTTCGTGATTACCCTCGAAAACAGCTTGTAAACGTGGCTTAGAAGTGAAATGGGGCGGTAGTTATTCAGAAGAGCTTTATCACCCTTCATGAAAAACAACACCACCACACCTTTGCTCCATGTCTTCGGTGTAATACCATTATGGAGGACGGAATTGAAGATGTTAACCAGCTCTCTCAGAACTGGTGTTCCTCCTGCTTTCAGAAGATCTGAGCTCATTCCATCATCTCCTGGAGCCTTGTTGTTTCCAAATTATTCGAGTGCAATACTAATCTCGCCCAAGTCGATGTCGGGAAGCTTTTCTGACAGGTGGCATGTCAGTCTAGCTCGTGGGTCATCCGCTCTGTGGGACTCAGGTGGAGGTACTCGTGATGAGTATAAATCGCCATAGTACTTTTCGATACTTTTCGATTGATTATGCATGTAAGTCGAAAATGTGCAATTTAATTAAAATAAAGTTATTTTTTTTACGATTTTGTTCACGTAGATGTTTAAATAATTTAAATTGATTTTATTCCAAATAAAAAGTTTCAATTAAAGTTATATATTATTTCATTTGACCTCATTGATCGTAGTACATTACTTATAAAATACGAAGTATAAAAAGCTATCTACATTATTATGTTGTGTAATATATATAATTTTCATTAAAATGATTTAGGTGCTAGCTTCCCCTAAAATTGAATGTTTCACTAAACAAGTATTACTGTGCATTAAAGCAAATAATATTTATATATGAAATTTGGATTCCCTTGTGTATACGACCAACTGGCAGTTGACTCAGTTGAAATTATTTATAGTACAATGTAGATACGAACAACTGCAAAATCTCGCAAAATAATAATAAATTACGTATTATGATTTAGTATAAATACGCCTAAGAGCATAAACAAATAATTAAAAAGTTTACAAAAAAAAAAAATCCAATTCGTTAAGAAATTATCACATATTTTCAATATTTTCGCTCTGCTGCATTTTTGTAGATAACTCTTTTCACTTTGCACCCGTCGAAATATATCCAAAAGTACAAAGTATCTAACTACCAACCAAAAGACAGGTGGGTTACCTAGGTATATAGGCTTTTTTATGCAATATGTTGTACGAGTTTCAAGTAAGAAAATTCCCAGTTCATATTCAAGAAGAAGTTCATATTGAAGAATTTAACAAAGTTAAAATAATGGAATTCATTTTCAGATTTTCACTACCTACATAATTTCCTCATAAGGACAACGCGTCGCGCGGCGCGGCGCACGTGCGTTTACGTCATATTACGTCAGCTGACATCACAGACCCGCCTTCGCGCTTGCGTTATGAGAATTTCGAGCCACACATAGCAACAATGCTGACAGATTTATCGGGTAACAACATTTTTCATGTTCTCCTATAATCCAGCTCTACTTTAAATGTAGTTTATTGCTAAAATGTTATGTAAAACCATTAAATGTTCATATTATTTATTTTATTAATAGACATAATAAATGTGCTGGTAATAAGTAATAATATATCGTTGGGATAGTCCAGATATGAAAACAACCAAGGCCGTGAGTTCGAATCGGTGCAAGAACTTATGAACTTCACCAAATAGATGTGTTTTTCAGTTCATCTTGTAGGTACTCAGTGTATAAAGAAATAGAAACTAAAAATTTCAAACGAAATTTCGAAATACTCATTCCTTAAAGGCCGGCAACGCACATGCAAGTTCTCGTGTTGTGTGTGTGTTGCAGATGTCGATGGGCGGTGGTAGTCACTTTTCATCAGGTTACATAAATAAAAAATAAAAAACTAAGATTTATGAAACTGCAATGAAGACAAATGAGAATGAATTGCTTTCTTATAAAAGGTTTTCCTCAATATGTTGCCGGTTACAAAGCGCTCACATAGTTTCGATTCCTATATTATATGAAATAATCATTATGTACGAATGTTTTTAAGGCTAAGTACCTAATATCACGAGTTTCTTTTTTATTAATTCTGATAATTAAATAATTATGAATGTTTATAATTTTTCTTCAGTAATTAATTTTTACTACCCAGAATATAGACACCCTAGCCAATGAATCATAGTATTTAATTTACGAGTTTAGTTTATTTTTGATATTCGTTAGATGTTATTATTTGCTCTGGAATTTATAACCGAGCAGTCAACGCGTTGTTTTCGAATATAATGAGTGACTCAGGGAAATGTAATTATAGTCGTCTATTTACGTGACTTCGCTCATAGATGTGTTCCAGAGAAATGCCAATATTAGACGGCTTTGATAAATAACTAATAGCAAACAGGCCATGTAAAGTCAGGGCGTTTTCTGAAGGCGACTTTAAAGCAATCCGCGACAAAACCAGTAATAGGTATTTTGTCATGAATAATTATGAAATATGTATGAATTCAAAAATATACGCAAGATATTTTTGAATTCATACATATTTCATAATTATACGGGAATTTGATTTAATAAATTTTCACAAAATAAAAACAAGGATTGATTAATTGGTCGTTTCGCAAGGCCAAGTATGTTATTAAAAAAAATTAGCAACCATACAAGCGATCCGTGCGACAAAAACAGACAATGACATTGTATGACATGTTAACTATCTTACATCGCCAATGCGCCACCAACCTAGGGAATTAAGAAGTTATGTCCCTTGTGTCTGTAATCACACTGGCGCGCTAACCCTTCAAACCGGAATACAACAATACAAAGTACTGCTGTTTTGCAGAAGAATATCTGATAAGTGGGTGGTACCTACCCAGATGAGCTTGCAAATGTATATAAAAAATCAATGTAAAAAATAGTTCCTACATAAATGATTACCGCGTGGAATGGTAGCAAACATGCTATTAGCACAATTCCTTTGAATTGTCGGGGTGAATAATGTAACAATTACAGGCGTCCACTATGTGAGGGGTCAAGACGAGAAAGAGAAATATTTTAGAAATGTTTTTAACGATTGGTGGTAGCGCTTTGTGCAAGCCCGTCTGGGTAGGTACTGGGTTAGTAGGTATTGTTATTTTCCGGTTTGAAGGATGGGTAGACAGTGTAACTACAGGCACAAAGGATATAACATCTTAGTTCCCAAAGGTTGTGGCGCATTGGCGATGCAGGGAATGCTCTAACTTCGTCAATGTTTATGGACGATGGTGACCACTTACCATCAGGTTGCCCATTTGCCAGTTCACCTACCCATAAAAACAACAAAATGTAGCATTTAAATAACAAAGTGTAAATGGAAATTTTTACTTCTAAAATTAGTATATTATTAATTTTGATAAGATTAATTCTGTGAATTGAATAATTTGATCTAAAGTTATCGGAAGGAAGCGAACATATGAAGTGAGCGTCAATGTAAGTTGTATTACTATATAACTAAAAATCTATTACCGATTTCGATAAAAAAGTGATTTTCCCCAAAAAATTTAAGACATTTTAATCACCGAAATTGTTTTTCACTTATAAATATAATAAATTATGTAAATAGATAGAATTAGAATATATATAAAAAGGATATGTTATCTCTATTTCTTATTTTTATATAATAATATATAAATAAGTTTAAAAACATAAACCCGATTTCTGAAAAAATCGGATTCTGAAAAGTCTGAAACAAGAAAATATTCTTGTCTGAAATTCACTTATTTATCATTTAACAAGTTGATAAGTATAACAGTTAATTAACACATATATAGATATAGTGATGTTGTTTGCCACCATATTAAGAAATGTTAGAAAATCTATGTCGAGACGCTAATGCGACAATATAACGGAGTCTACTGATGACGTTAGTGATACTCCCATTATCCTTAAGGTTAGCAGAGAAATTTTGTGTAAGACTGTATGTATTTTTTATAGCGTATTGGTCCTTAAGGAAATACCATTGCAATATACTTATATACAGTGGTGATCGTATAATTAGAAACACTACCAACGGTCCTTGACATTATGTAAGATACTTCACCGCAATCGTTTTTATTTTGAAATTAAACAATAAATAGGACAACAATATGTTCAACGATTTATCATTTATTAGAAAAAACAATATAAATCCCATTACACAAGTGCAGTTTCAATATTACATTACGGACAAACATTTAAATCAATTTTAAGGTATGAACAATAATGGTCAACTAATTAGAAACAACAAAAAAATATATAAAAAACAATATTTTTTTAAGTATTAGTTAGTATTATTAATTAGTATTGCTATTTACGAAATATCTACTATTCACAGCCTACCAATCCCTTATTTTCAATAACAGCACTGCAACAACGTGGCATTGATTCAATCAATTTCATAAATTTTTCTAGGGGGATTGAATTCCATGCTTCAACAGATGCTTCATATAGTTCGTTTTGACTGGTGTTACGTTTGTTT
Organism: Nymphalis polychloros; assembly: GCA_905220585.2. Taxonomy (NCBI): domain Eukaryota; kingdom Metazoa; phylum Arthropoda; class Insecta; order Lepidoptera; family Nymphalidae; genus Nymphalis; species Nymphalis polychloros. Next base: position 5,807,292 of record HG992245.1, on the reverse strand, counting down.
GAGACTTTCTTTTTAACAATATACCAGAGATTTTCTATCGGGCTTAAATCCGGACTATTTGCTGGCCAGTCTAAAATGGATATACGCTGTTCGCTAAGGAAACATTTGACGCTATTGGCTGTGTGTTTAAGGTCATGTGTCATGCTCAAAGATCCAGGTTATAGGCAAATGATCGTCCGAGTAGGGAATCATTGTGTGCTCTAAGATATTTTTGTATTGCCATTGATCCATTGTACCGCCACCGTGCTTGACTATACTCCTTGTGTATTTATAATTAAAAGCATTGTTTACAGGGCGTCTAACATAGCGCTTTCCATCGGAATTTACCATATTTATTTTTTTTCATCTGAAAATAACACTTTTGTCCATTCTCGTACCGTCCAATTAACATATTTTTTAGCGAATAATAATCGCTTCTCTCCGTGTTGCTTGGTAAGAAGCGGTACCTTTCGAGAGATTCTTTCAAACAATTTAGCTTCCACTAATCTTCGGCGTTTCAGTCTTGACGAGATGTTTCTCGGGTCATCAGGCGAAAAAACTTCATTTTTAATCTGGTTGGAGCCTTTACTTGGGTCTTTTTAGCAACACGAACGATTAGCGTATCTTTTCTGGGAGAGGATTTTCTTGGCCGAGCCTTTCTAAGAACATTTTCAACAGTTCCATGTATTTTATAATGATCAATTGCAGTAAAAACTTTCTTAACAGAACAATTTAAATGCTCAGCTATTCTTCTGTACGCCCACTTATGATCTATATGTAAATTAACAGTGATTTGCCTAGTTGACGCGTCAATACTTTGCTATGGATGCTTTTTTAAAATGTTTCTAATTAGCCGTCCAAGCGGCCAGTAACAGAAGATAAACTCCTACATGTGTAAGCCTCATTTTGTAATTAAAAGTAAGATATGTTTTATATTTTATGCATTTAATGAGTTTTTTTATTTGAGTGGCTATATTATTGCATGATTATTAATTATTGAATGTGTATATTTTTTATGAACATTTGTACGTTGAAGTTATACTTTATTTATTCATAAGAAGTGTTTCTAATTATATGACCACCACTGTATCTTTTGAAAAAAACTGAATTTTAATATTTTTTGAAAAATTCAGTTTTTCATGGCATTTTTTAACTTCACAATCAAAGTCTCATCATATATGTAATATTTTGTATTATTTGACCAGTTTATTCAATCACGAAGCCTTGGGATTTACCAGATTCCTAATACCAAGTTCGCTTTTGTTAGTCATATTTCTGGGTAACCTAATCTTAAATCTAAAAAAATATAAGCTTATACCTACTATCGAGCCGGTAGTCACGTATGAAGTTACTATTGTTAATTATCTTGCATTTTATTACATTGCCATGTTTGGCAGGGTAGAATAAAACTTTATTGTTATTCAGGGTAAACTTTCAAAATACACCTGCCTTCCTGGAGAGTATCCGGTCTATGTAAGATTCTTAATCAATAAGACCCTAGAAGGTCTCTTTGACATAACTCAACTCATCAGACATTGCTCCTACATAGGCAAGGACCGAGTGATCTTTAATAATTGGTAGTAGGGCTTTTTGCAAGGCTCGTTAACTCACGTCTGTGTACCACTGTTCACATATTCTTCTATCAACAATACGTAACTACAGGCATAAGGGATATAGTATCTTAGTTATATCGAGTGTCTCAAAAGAAAGTTCACATTTGATTTGCTTATTGCCTGAACGCAACTATTCCGAGGGGCGCGGGGGGTATGTCAATTGATAGCCTAGCTTTTGGGAATTTAGTCAAATTAGTCGCTATGGAGCGTTTCTCGGGAGCGGACCGTGCGTTGTGCGTACGTGAGTTTTACAAAAATGGTAATTCAGCGACTGTAGCGCGTAGAAAATTCTGTAGTATTCAACATGTTCGTCATTTAAATGATGCGCCAAGTCCTTGACTCATTGGAAAATGGGTCGAGAAGTTTTAAGAGACCGGTTCAACGCTGGAAAAACTAAAATCTGGGCGTCCAAGATCTTCGAGAACGTTTGAAAACGTAAACAGTGTTAGTCAGTTCGTGACAACCCGGACATTTCGATTCGGAAGCGTGCTGTTGTTTTAAACGTGCATAGATCATCGTTGTTCCGCATTTTACACAAAGATTTAAAGCAGCACCCCTACAAAATTCAGTTGGTGCAAGAATTAAAGCCTTAGGATGCTGGGCAGAGGCTTGAATTCATAAACCAGATATTTGAGCGCTTTCCAACGTTTACCAACATCTTGTTTTCGGATGAAGCTCATTTCCATCTTAATGTGTAGATACCACGCACTCATTCGATATTATACCACAAAACAGCAGTACTTACTATTGTTGTGTTCTGGTTTGAAGGGTGAGTGAGAAAAAATAAATTGTAAACAAACAAAATTGCCGCTATTGGAGTGCAACCAATCCAAAACACAAACATCAGACACCCCTACATTCGCCTTAAGTGACCGTATGGGCTGCGATGTTGACGCGAGGAATTATCTACTTACTTACTTTTTTGAAGATGAAAGGGGACGCACAGTTGCAGTGTATTCAGAGCGTTATGTTGAGATGTTAGACGACTTCTTCGTGCCTGAATTGAAAAACTTTCCTGGTTATAACCAAAAAACATGGTTCCAGCAGGACGGAGCAACTTCACACACGACCAACAAGTCTCTACCACGAGTTCGTGATTTTTTCCTGGCAAATTGATTTCCAGGAAAGGTAACATAAATTGGCCTCCACGAAGTCCCGATTTAACCCCTATGGACTTTTTTCTGTGGGATTACGTCAAATCTAAAGTTTACGCCAACAAACTGACTTCCCTGGCACAATTAAAAGGAAATATCCGTTACGAAATGGCAGCCATCACGGAGAATACCTACCGAGCCGTCATGGGAAATTTTAGTGCTCGATTAAATGAATGCCGTGAATGCAACGGTTTACATTTGGACGATATATTTCTAAGAAAAAAATTCCCAAATTGTTTATTTTAATATGTAATAAACATTTTTTCACTATACGACTTACTTTTTTTTATTATTGATTTTTTAAATGTGAACTTTCTTTTCAGACATCTTGTATAATAGTGTTGGTTGGTGGCGCATTCACAATTTAAGGGATAGTTAAAATTTCTTAGTGTCAATGTCTGTTACTTAACATTTAGCAATAGGTGGCCCCTTTGTGAGACGGCCTACCTATTTTAAAATAAAAATAATTAGATATATAATGAGGTATAATCCGACTAATATTTTAAAATTATCAATATGTTTAATATAACTATCTAAATACAAAGGTAAGAACGTGAATTTTCTCTTTATTATTATACCGATCGGCTTGAGGTTTTGTGTCCCTATGTAATGAGGAATAAAATATACATAAGTTTAGTGAGAAATTGATTTAATTTCTAATAATTACCGATGAAATAAAACTCAGTGGCCTTTTATTGTGTTTTATCATCATTTTACAATATGTAGATACGCAAAAGCGGCTCACCAACTACGGACGAAATAGTATGTTTCGTATTACTAGCTTAAACTTCAAGTTTCCAAGCTCCATCCATCTGATTCTATGGTCTGACCTTATAATATTACTTATTATAGTATATTACAACGAGGGAGCCTGGGAGCCAGTTGAAACAATTTCAATATATGAGACAAGAAACATTTTAATTAACTACGCAGTTCCCACGATGCCTGGGTCATATGTCAGAATTATCTCCTGATTTATCTCATTAACCCGGTGTCATGAATACAATGATTTGATATGTTCACTATTTTACTGGAATTCATTATGTTAATAGATACAATGCAATAAGAACATATATATATATACTGTCCCAAAACTCAACGTCAAGCGGGAACCGGCGAGAGGTTTAGTTATATCAGTTCTGACGAAAGTAAAAAAAACCTATTTAAGTGACAATAGGCATACTTTTGAAAATGTGAAATCGACACCCTATGCCACTTCTTTAAAGCCTATTCCAACTACAATAGTAATAAACTCAAATAAATAACTTTGACACCGAATTAATGCATTGATATCAATTGACGCGATATCATTGGTCGAGATCTTGAATAATATATGATATTCACTCTGGCCTCGCGAAAAGATGGCGTTTTCAATGTCCGTGAAGTTGTAATCGGAACTTCGAAAGTTTAATTAATATGGTTATAACTATTGAATCGGAATAGTGTTGTTTTATAAATAAGGGGCAATTAATCAAGAACTGTTTATAGTGCATAATGCAGCAGAATGATTAGAATATCGCAAGTAATTTGTAAATCTACGGTGTGTTTACCTTTATTCCTACTCCGATAGGAATAGGTATTGTGACCACAAATTTCACAATTTTGCGTTGTTTTTTTTATAACATAACCTTAAGTAGCCATGCTGTTAATCGCAGTTACAAATAAATGCACATACATTTGAAACTGATTTTATAAAAACCTCGAATTGGATTTTTTTTATGATATTAATTAATGAAAATTACTCAATACACAATTGAACCTATTCAACAAATCATAAGTCGCAGCAATAATGAATTACTTACTTAACTCTTCTGTCTACCAACAAAAAGGCGATTTGAAATTAGCGCAAGTCTTTTTTTTTTGATAAAGCCGTTGTAGAGATCGAGGAAGTGTAAATAGCTTATGAGAAGTTTAAGCGTTGGGAAACTTATGAACAAAGACTAAAGTCTCACAATACACCAATATTGTGATAATTTACAGTTGGAGATAGACACACAGCATACAAACGTATGGAGATAAAAAATACAGCAAGTCCTGCCGATACCACTTTTGGTTAAATCTTATTAGAAAACAACAGCAATGACCCTACCTGGTCCACGTATGTACCGATGTTAAGTGTTAGTTTAATTAATTATAAAAAATTTAGCGGCATCGCTGTAACAAAGCACTTTTATGAATGGGACAAGGTCGAACTCGTGACGTCACCATGGACGTAAAATGTGACGTTATGTGCGGGCGAATAACTCGAAAAGAGTATCGTGTTCAAAGTAATAAAACTAAAAAAAAAATATCTATGTATAATATGACGTGTCATGTAAATATATGTCATGGTGTAAATATACGACATGATATTTCATGGAAAAATGGAATTACGCAAGTAATAAGTTCATAAACTACGCCTACTCGAATTTTAACGTAGGTATTTAAAACAAGCAACGTTAATCTGTAATAAATAAAATAACGCTGCTAAAGTGCGGTAGACTTTTGTTTTTCCTCAATAAATCTCTTTCATTTACTAAAAAGTATTCTGTTTTCTCTTTCCTAATTTTTGTAAAAATAATATCATGATATAAGCATTCTTTCAGAGCTAATATTGAACTAAATAACTTTGTAATGTATTCCTGTTGATTTAAACGAGGGTTTGGGCCGTACGAAGCACATTAGAATTTTTTGACTCTAAATCAAACAATAACATACATACATAAATACGATTGGTCCTCGAGATCATCTAAGCGGATAGAGGTGCAAAGGACCGGTAGATTGCATAATAGATATGCGCGAACATAAGCGCGGAAACAACGCGGATAAATCAATCTACAATGTCGCAAATTCGCGCATCGTCATTTATACTTACATACATACTTTTGCACACTGCGTGCGATAGCGATGTGCACGTCGCCGCTTTGACAGCCCTAATCCGGCAATAGGTGGACTTGTTTGACTTAGGTTGACGTTGAATATTTATTTATATTTATCAGCATCACATCTCCCAAGTTTACATATCGTATTATGTGTGCTAGCTAACTTGCGCAAACCAAACTATATCCCGAATAAAACTGTTGTAGAGCCTTGTATGTGTATGAAATATTTATCAAAATCTAAACATTGGGTTATGCTGTATGACGCAAAGTAAACACATGATGCTTAATCAACTGATTAGCTGTATCAACTACTACTATTTTTTAACAGAGACTAGTTTTTGTCTGGGAAATGATGATTCCAGAGTGAATTCTGAACATAATAATTTCCATATTCAAAATCATAATAGAATCTTACATTTTATTATATGTATATATTTCCTTACAAAGTACGATTAATCGTATAATAACACACTAGAATTGACGTCAGTAAAGATAAGATCTAAAACAAAGAAACTATCTTCTATCGATCGGAAAATTAACCCGAATTCGTATAATTAATTATTATAATAAAAAAAAATATTTCATTAAAGATAGAGGATTACAATTATTTATATTCGTAGCATATAAGTTGTGTCATCTGAGGTCTATGTAATTAATATGCTTTTCCCTAACAGTAACAGCCTGTGAATGTCCCACTGCTGGGCTAAGGCCTCTTCTCCTTTTTGAGAAGAAGGTTTTGGAGGTTATTACAACACACTGCTCCAATGCGGGTGGGTAGAATACACACGTGACAGAATTTCAGTGCAATTTGACACATGCAGGTTTCTTCACCGTTAAGTACGAGATGAATTATAAATACAAATAAAGCACACGAAAATTCAGCGTTGCTTTCCCGGGCTTGAACCCACGATAATCGGTTAAGAATCTCGCGTTCTAACCACTGGGCCAACTCGGCTTTTCCCTAATACAACATAATTGAAATCAACTATCTTGGTTACGCTTTTATAGAGTTGCAGTTTCGTTATTTCTTCACGAAAAATTACTGCTCTGGTCGTTAATACTCACATGACTTGTGTATGGTAAGTGTACGTGTTTCTACTCTTAACCTTACTTAATAAGATACTCAATGTTTAGCTGAGTATGCACAGTCAAACGGTTATATCTGTTGGCTGATGTTTGAGATTTGATTAATTCGGATGTATCGTACCATTTTTACATTTTACCAATTTACTCATGAATTCTTTTATTTATACAGCGTGTAACAAAATTCGTGTCCGACCCGTGAAGTGGTTATTAGGTATCGTATGTCGGTTCTATTTATGTGATAATTTTTAAAATACTAAGCAAAAAATTTATACCGGACTTTTTTTTTAAAATTACATGATGAAAAATACGTGGCAGCACAGTGGTGCGCTCGATAGCTCTTACCTATCGGGTAGCTAAGACACGAGGTCATAACCTCAGTAGTCCACGTTTTTATTACCAACAGTGTCGTTAAACACAATTAATATATGTTTTTAAGTAACTTTTTCGCTTAGTATTTTAAAAATTATCACATATATGTATATATTTTATTATATATATATAATCAGGACTGTTTCCTATTCAATTTAATTTAACCTATATCTAACCTGAAGTGACCAGCTTTCCCTACACCGATAAAAAGGTACGTGTGCTACATAACACGATCAACCGTGGAAAAGCTCTCGAAAATATGGAAAGATCGCCGCATAACCAAAAACACCAAGGTTCGCGTAATAAGATGCTTAATATTTCCTATTTTTCTGTATGGAGCTGAAACATGGACGATCAATCAAGTCGTAAAAAGATTGACGCCCTTGAGATGTGGTGCTGGAGACGCCTGCTGAGAATAAAATGGACTGCTCACCGCACTAACGTTTCTATCCTTAAAGAGCTTCACATCAAACAAAGAATTTTGTCGATTGTACAAATGGGAATCCTCACGATGTTTGGACATATCATCCGCAACGAAAGCTCCTTGGAACGTTTGGTGGTACAAGGAAGAGAAGAAGGCCAACGTTCTCGCGGCAGATCACACACAAGATGGACAGACCATATTAAATTGTCTACGAAGTGTTCCCTTATTGAATGTACACGCAGTGCCATCAATAGACTTTTCATGACCACGATAACTCCGTCAGGAGTGTACGACTGAGAAGAAGTGCTACATAAAAGTTATGCACATATCGTTATCATTGAATGTGAATATGATTGTAGTTCAATCTCTTAGTGTATCTATTTTATTCGTAAATATATTAAGTATAAAATGACAAATTGTATCGTAACCTTATATATAATTTCGAGATATCTTTTTTCCTATGGTATGGTACGCTATGTTTTTCAATAATTCCACGTAACATATTAAAACTATTATAATATATGACCGTATACAATAAAATTGTTTCGTGGAATTTTCATGATAATAAAAACGGAAAATTATTCGTAACAATCATGACATTATCTTATCCGAATTAAACAGTTGAACTCCACGTTTTACGTCACTGAAAAATACCGAAATTGCCTTGAATAACACGATGTTACTTGCATGAAACAAGCTGTCGCAAATTATAGTAATCTTGTTTGTCACATTTATTTACTTTGTGAATCTGATATTTGTGACGCATTTGAAAATAAAAAAAGATTACAGTTTTTCATTGAATTATTGTATTTTGTAAGTTTCGTCTACTGCCTGGCCTTTGATCTCTTCGACGTATCTCTATAATTAGTTTTTTTTAAATTGTTATAGAAAGGCAGAACTGTAGATATATCAATGATGGTAAACAGATCTCGGTGGTAGAGCTTTGTGCAAGCTCGTCTGGGTAGGTACCACCCACTCATCAGATATTCTACCGCAAAACAGCAGTTCTTTGTATTGTTGAGTTCCGGTTTGACCGGTGAGTGAGCCAGTGTAATTACAGGCACAAGGGACATAACATCTTAGTTCCAAGGTTGGTGGCGCATTGGCAATGTAGTTAACGCAGTGATGGTTAACATTTCTTACAATGCCATTGTCTATGGGCGATGGTGACCACTTACCATCAGGTGGCCCATATGCCCGTCCGCCAAACTATATAATACAAAAAAAAACAGTCGCTCATTGATATTAAAACTTTTGACCGTGGAAACTAAGCAATGTCATTAGTGCATTTGTACTACGTAGGAACCACTAAAATCCCCGCGATGAGTCTTCTGCGCTGATCGAAGGGGCAACGAGTGTCCTTCAGTGCGGTGCTCCACGCTAATTTACTCGGTGGTAGAGCTTTGTGTAAGCTCGTCTGGGTAGGTACCATCCACTCATCAGATATGCTATCGCAAAACAACAGTTTGCATTGTTGTATTACGGTTTGAAGAATGAGTGAGCCAGTGTAATTATAGGCACAAAGGACATAACATCTTAGTTTCTAAGGTTGGTGGCGTATTGGCGATGTAAGCGATGGGTAACATTTCTTACAATGCTATATAAAAAAAGGTGAACTATGATTGAACCCAGAGAACGACTACTCTTCCCGACATTGGAAGACTCTTCTTGATTCCAACTTTTTTGGCAGTGTTCCGCACGCATGGAATAGCTCCACGCTCAGAGTACACTACGAGGAGCCGGATGCGCCCCTTCTTCGTCCTCGTTCTCGTCCACCTATGGAGATGGACAATATATCAATTATTAAAGAATAATTAAAAAAAAAAAAAATTAAACTGCAATGTATTAATAGCCAATAATTCCAGGATTTCAGGAGAGGCAGGCAGATGGAGGAATAAAGTTGGACCTAAAATTTATTAATAAAAGAGTCAACTTATTTCTTAGGGTATGGAACAAAGATATTAATTTTATTTTATTGTGAGAAAGTATAGTAGCTAAGTTTCTTATCAATGGATTTAAATTGAAATAAGCGATTCAAGCGATGACCTAGATCCAGCCACGCTGCATGGTGGTTGAACATGTTAGCTTCACAAAACATTTAAACTAATATAAATAAATAAATATTCATTGTAGTGTTCCGATTTGATGGGTAGGTAAGCTAGTGTAGTGTGCTAGCTAGTAACTATGGGGATATAACATATTAGTACCCAAGGTTAATGGCGTATTGACGGTGTAAGGGTTATTTAATGTTACTAAGCCTTACCATAAGGTGGCTCATTTGTCAGCATGTCTGCCTGTATTAAATAAAAAAATAGCGACTTGAACTTTAACGTCATTTTCCTTAATAGTATTAACCTCGAGAGAGAGAAGAGCTTGATGTTCAATAACTATGACTATTAAATAATTGTGTAGTTGTAAAATTTGGTTTCGTTCAGTTCACTGCACCTTACGTTGACGTCACTATGATTCACAAAATGTTTTCCGTGTATTATCTAAGATCAGTCCGGTTGAGATTGTTGGAATGATTTCTACAATGCATTGGTAAAGTGCAGGGATATATAAAAAATCAATATATATCATGACACGATAGAAATACAATTACATACATATTTATTTATCTATTTAGGATCTCTAACAAAGTATAACAAGTGTGTTTGTAATGTTCATCTTCAGTTAAAGGTCACATTAAATAACGATTAAAGTCAATTTAAAAAAAACCGGACAAGTGCGAGTCGGACTCGTCCACCGAGGGTTCTGTAGAAATTTGTTGGTATATATTTAGGGTTATGTTTAAATACTAAATTTTAAATTAAATAAGCAGGTATGCATAACAGTGCAAGCTGTTTGGTACTACATACACCAAAATTATTAGGTATCTACCTATACTTATAAAAAAGGGAAAAGGTTTTTATCGTTCTTCGTCATAAATCGAAAAAATCGTAAAAATAATTAAAAATCTGCTTAAGCTTGTGCCACTGAAGCCCTTTCATACGATACCCCACATGACACGGTTAACTCAATTCAAAATTTGGACCGTCGTTCCTTGCATAAATACCCTGTTTTTTATGATTTAATTACAAATGTATGGTTTCAGATTTTTCCCTATACTTGTAGTATAAGACGGACTGCCTCGTTGGTCTAGTGGCTAGATATAAGGCCGCAGATCCGGTGGTCCTGGGTTCAATTCCCAGGTCGGGCCAATCAATTGTTATTGGGTTTTTCTGTCAGAAAATTCTCAGTAGCAGCCCGGAGTCTGGAAGTTGGAAGTGAGTACACTCCCGTGCCTCGGAAAGCACGTAAAGCCGTTGGTCCTGCGCTTGAACTCTTTCCGGTCGTGTCGGATTACCGTCCCATCGGATTATGAGAGCTAGGGAATAGTGAGTGCACCTGTGTTTGCGCACACACTTGTGCACTATAATATCTCCTGCGCAGTTGGCTAATCTCTCTTGAGACTGGCCGCCGTGACCGAAATCGGTCTGGAGGACCTTAGTATATAGATTTTTTCACAGCTTCAAGAGACTGTAGACCTGACTATATCGTTTTAATTTCAACTCGATTCTTCCACGCGTTCCCGAGATAAAGGGTCTTGACAGACAGACAGACGGACAGACGGTCAGACGGACGGACGGACGGACAACAAAGTGATCCTATAAGGTTTCCGGTTTTTCCTTATGAGGTACGGAACCCTAAAAAGAAGAAACGTTACATAGTGGTACTCAATTAATTAACTACAAAAAAGGTAAATTTTTACTTAAAGTACATATTATAAAACAAAATATAAAATTTATTAAATAATATATTTGTGAAAATTAAAATTAATAACAAAACTACTTTATTTTAACTCACTGGCAATAAGTGACATGTTTTTTAACGCAAATTTGAAGTATTACTTTTTAGTACCAAGTAAAAATAGTTCATACATTAAATTTACTTGTTAGGTAGGGACCGCCAATTCATCATTTATACTCTTTTGTATTGCTTGATTACAGAGCGAATGTCTGCGGTTATGGTGTATGGTGAACAATGGTTATGGTGAACACTTACCACCGTTTAACCAACTTGCCCGACTCCCAAATTAAATAAATAAAAAAACAAACGTAAAATTAAACTTTTATCACGAAGACTTACACGCGCTTTTTAAATGTTTATTTTACAAATGTATTAAATATGAAACTACCACCACGTGATCGTAAATACATAATTTTGAAGTGAACCGGCAAATTATTCAGCCGTATGTCTCTTTTTAAATTACATATTACTTAATTATAATTATTCCTTCATATTATGATAAATACGTATTAGATAAATACCAGAACAGTTCCCGCTTCTAAGGGTCGTATGTCATACGCGTTAAGTGTTACTGCTCCGTCCCCGTTGACTTTTCATTAGTGTCATTTAACAATTATATACTCTAACTAGATAATCGCACCGGCGTCATCGCAAATCCTGTTCAAAAACAACAATACATTTTTGAACAGGATATGCGTAAAATCCGTTCTTAGTGAGCGTCTACATTGGGGAACTGTGAGAATTTTTAAGTAAGGGCGGATAGTATAGGATATCTCGTGATGAGTGGTATTTCGCTTATATACATATATATTCTAAAATACTAAGCAAAAAAATTACTTAAAAAATATATTAATTGTGTTTAACGACACTGTTGGTGGTAAAAACGTGGACTACTGAGGTCATGACCTCGTGTCTTAGCTACCCGATAGGTAAGAGCTATCGAGCGCTATTGCCCGCACCTGTGTTGCCAAGTAATTTTCGGTATTTAATTTTTTTAAAAAAACCGTGGTACATTTTTTGCTTAGTATTTTAAAAATTATTACATAAATAGAAACGACTCACGATACTTAATAACCACTTCACGGGTCGGACACGAATTTTGTTACACGCTGTATATAAAATTTATTGTCAGTAACAAATTAACATGTTATACATAAATTAATTGTTGAAACGTATTTAATACGATTTCTTCAGGTTGTGAGGTTTTTGTAAGATATTATATAGATTACCTTTTCATCCCTAATACTTGAATCCCAGACCACGCAGGTGAAGCCGTTGTAATCTAAAGTGATTATGAAAATGATTTAATCATTAGTAATAAGTAATAACCATAAATATTTGTTATATTTGATTGCATAATATGTATTAAGATAAGACTATTTCTTGTAACAAGTATTCGATTGCCAGATTTTGCGATTACACATAGAATAGCAATATAATGAATCACACCCACGTGTTAGCTATTGAATACTGATTTAGTTTTTTTTAAAGAATATTGCGTAACATTGTGATACATTGTTAAGGATCCGTCTTCTTTTTAATTTAATTTCTTTAGCCAAAGGCGTGTTGAGCTTTTGTGCGTTGCATTCGCATTATTATAGAAGTTAATTGTATATAATATACATACCGACGAGTCGGTTGGCTTGGTTGGTAAGAAACTAGCCTTTCAAGCCACAGGTCGTGGGTTCGATTCCCACCATGGACTGACATTTGTGTGCATGAACATGTCTGTTTATCCTGATGGTGTTATTATCTATACATGTATATATTTATAAAAGAAAAGTAGTATATGTAAGTATATTAGTTGTCTGGATTCCATAGTACAAGCTCGGCTTAGTTTGGGATCAGATGGCCTTGTGTAAATAATGTACCAGTATATTATTATTAATATATTATTATATGTAAATGTATATAATTGCAAGGCAGCAATACGATTTAATAATTATCTTAACTGATGAGGTTCCGTTTTGTATCTTATGTTACTTTTAATTTCTATAAATATTTTATAGGGGTCTCAGCATAAATATGTGCAATCAATCTTAAAAGGTCTAAATGTTTCAATACAAGGATACGGGAGCCTTCCTTTCAAGATTACTTAATACGAAGATTTTATTAGATACAATGCGATTCCTATAACCGATGTAGTGGTATTCACCATAAGAATAGTTGCGCAAGTATTAACTAATAAAAATATTTTCTGTCCCTTTCTGTTAAATTATACGTACAGTTCTTCGCAGTAATTAATTTACTGTCGGTAATGTCAGGTGCATTTATTTTTGAGCGACACACATATTTATTATTAATATATATTTTGAAACATAGTCTCATAGAAACTTTTATTCTCTCTAATGATAAACATACAATAGTAACGTGTCAATTTTAAACGAAGATCGTGGTTAAGCTCTTGTAGGTTTTTATATATCTACTTATTTTTATAGTGAGATTATCTATGTACGTGATATGATATTGTACGATATTGTATGATATTGTACCGTATGTATACACCTACAGGCACTAGCCTGCATTGCAATGGCGGATTTACCACCAGGCATAGTGGGGATGAGCCTAAGGCGATAGAGTTGAGGGGCAGCAAACTTAGGGACTTTCTTATTACGTTTGTAGCTACTGAGACTGAACAAAAAATAAAAATAGAAAATAGAATTTCTTCAAGAAGTATTTCGGATGTTATGCAGGAAGTCGTCATACCGATAATTCGTTCCCTTCCCTTCCTTTTCACTTTACATTTGAGATATAAACAAAAATAAACTAGGCACTCGGTTATTAAGAATTATATACGCAAAGGTGGCAAAAAATGTATTTATATAGGCCTATATTTGGAAAATTTGTAAATCCACTGCTGCACTGGATCAACGTGGGTGAACAAGATCCAAACCATCTTAAGGGGAGAGAAAGCCTAGCATTGGGATATTAACGGATACTGTTACTTTGAACAAACAAGAAAGAAAATAAAATAATAGTGTAAGTATGACGTAAAGTTAGCTTTTTCAATTATTCAACAAAATCAATTTTATGAAGCAATTACGAAGTTATTTGACCTTTGAATCGCTTATATCAATATGAATACGATAACCCCGACACAAAACAAAAGAAAAACTTTAAATTGAATTTGTTATGAACTCTCGACGCATGCGTTCAGAACTTATTTCGTATTGTCGTCATTTGGATGTTATTTTAATTCATTCTCATTTTATTAATAGAAATTATATCTGTAGCCTGTGAATCATTAAATAAATATCTTGCGCAATCTCCATAGCGACAGATAGAGCACTGTTCTGGAGGTGATATTCGTAATAGGTCAAGGACACGGCCTTATTGAGGTTGACGTTTTGCCACATGTGCTAGAGAAGCGTAGTATCCAACCTCGGTTTTCAGCTCAAATATCAAAGGGCCATTGGATCTGTAAGTCCGCGCCCGCTATAATAATTAATTAATTTTAATCTAACCGAAGTTTGCGGTTTGTAGACAGAGCGAACACCAATCGTTTTTACGTGATTAATTTGTGTTTATAATTGTAAGTATCTTGATGGGATTTGCATCTTTCTGATGAAATTATTTTACATATTAATGGTTGTGGTATGGAGCTTGGTTGGTTAATTGATACTTAGCAGTGCCTCGTTGGTCTAGTGGCTAGATATAAGGCCGTAGACCCGGTGGTCCTGGGTTCAATTCCCAGGTAGGGCCAATAAATTGTTATTGGGTTTTTCTGTCAGAAAATTCTCAGTAGCAGCCCGGAGTCTGGAAGTTGGAAGTGTGTACACTCCCGTGCCTCGGAAAGCACGTTAAGCCGTTGGTATTGCGCCTGAATTCTTACCGGTCGTGTCGGATTGCCGTCCCATCGGATTATGAGAGCTAGGGAATAGAGAGTGCACCTGTGTTTGCGCACACACTTGTGCACTATAATATCTCCTGCGCAGTTGGCTAATCTCTCTTGAGATTGGCCGTCGTGGCCGAAATCGGTCTGGAGGACCTTATATTATATATACTTAGCAGTGTTTATGGGTTATAATTTTATATTTATTAATTTATAGTTGAAGATCCTAACCTAAAATGACCTTCACCGAGCTGATAATAGAATGAAACATATTTTATAACAAATTTAGTATATTAGAAAATATGCCAAGAATGGGTTGGCTAAAAAAATCCTGGACAGACTATTTTTAATTATTTAAAAAAAAATGTTTTTTAATTTAATGTTAACACATAAATATAATACGATTTTTTTTACCCTGACTTAAAGTATCAAACGTATAGAATGTGCAGCCATTGGGTTGCCTATTCTTTGCCTGGACAAACTACTAAAAATAATTAAAAATAGTCTGTCCAGGATTTTTTTAGCCAACCCATTCTTGGCATATTTTCTAATATACTAAATTTGTTATAAAATATGTTTCATTCTATTATCAGCTCGGTGAAGGTCGTTTTAAGTTCGGATCTTAAACAATTACTTATTACCAATTTCAAGTGAATGTTATTAACGGAAATGGCTTAATATCTCTACTTAAATAGAAAATGCAAATTTTTCACTTTACTTATGTGTTTTGATCTTTGTTATTTAATTATTTACAAATGATTAATTATACGTAAGCATTGTTCTTAATCTTTATAATTTACACAGGCGTTATTACTTATGTTTTTAGACTATTTGTACTTGGTTGTCACATTAATTCACATAACTTGTGAATTAATGTGACAACTAAGTAAAATAGCCTTTGATAATCAGAAACTCAGGTTTATTTTGTTTTTAGTTACATTAATTTTTATATTGTTCTAGATCAACGACGTCATTTTCAAAACAGATTTTTACGAAACAACCAATATTAATGTGTCGTGTTTGTTTGTGGAAACAAACATCGAGAGGAAAACTGCATGTGTCGAGAGAAATTTTAACGAGTAAATGTGGTGGAATATCATCCTGATTCTGCTTTATAACAGAATATGAGCAGTGTACTTCGTGGTACGCATGGGTAAGTACCACTCGTCATAGATTTTACTGCCAAACAGCAATAATTCTAAGTTCCGGTTTAACTAAAAGTACAAGTGACATATCTTAGTTCCCAAGGTGAGTATTGTATGTAAGGAATGGTTAATATTTCTTACAGCACCGAAGTCTATGGGCGGTGGTTATCATTTGCCCGTCAACCTTTCTACATGTACGTCAGTGCCTTGGATTATATTTGGTTTATCAATTTGTATCTAATTGTTGCTGCGATTTTAAAATCACCAAAACTAAATAGCTATTATATTACAGTCGTATACACGGTGACTCTATAAATAACTAGAAACTTTAGACTAAATTATAAAATACTAGAAAACTACAAAGATATAAATGCTACAATCCTATTTGTAATACTATATAATTAATATATATATATAATAATTATATATTCATAAAAGTTGGCTTAGCTGGTAGTTATTATAAACGTGGCAATTGCATTATATATGTATATATTAATGATGTAAATGCATTCATCATACCATCACGTGGTGATAATTAAATAAATGTTTTTTTGTTAATAAATTTTATACACCGAAGTATTTTTATCGTAACTGATAAGCTATTTCAATAGACGATTCTTAAAAAACAAGTATTAGTGGTAAGTTATGTCTGTCTTAAATAATAATAATTGGTATTAATAATATATTTACCCTTTCAATTAAGTTATTAGTATGTTTTTACATTTTCCTTGAAGTAAGTAGGGCCAAGTACAAATTTGTTGTAACTTTTCGAGACGTATTCTTGTGACATGCGGCACGTAGTCACTATCTTAATTTTATTAGCATCGGTATTTCGTAACATTTCGATAAGTAAAGGTCGTATACCTTTGGAACACAAACTTTTTTTATATTATAACCAACGCTTTTCTAGTGTTGTAACTACATATTAATTGATTTCTTTGCAATATATGGAAATTAAATTGAATATAACTCCAAGTTTATCAACTAAGTAATAGGCGTTTATTGTTTTATTTATAGTAAAAAGCCTTTATAAATAGTTCCTGGTACCCTTTATAGTAGGTATCCTTTAAATTACTAATTAATGCAAATATGCATAAATACTTTTATTATTTGAAATTGAGGTTCTCACTTAACAGAATAAAAATAATTATGATTTAAAATAACTGTTTGCTCTTTAATTGAGATATGCGGATATTCAATTAAAATGTTATAAATATATTTGTTTTTATATAAAGTTTATGAATAGCTATAAAAATGTTTCATTATGACTTCAGCGTTTCAGACGACACGAATATTCTGTGGGTAGTTGTGACCGCAGTCAAATTTATTAAAATATATTGTGTAATATTTCTTACGAATTGACTCATTCGTATTTTATGCGTCTTTTGTATGTGACTCTACATCTGTAGTGTTTATTATTTTTGAAAAAAAAACCGAAAAAATGAAACATTATCTCTGGGTTTAAGTCGATCGTTTTTACGAGTAACGAGTCTTTCGTATTGATCCATCATTAAATACATAACTTTTATGTTATACATATTTGTTGGCCGACATGAACTGGAGCAGCATGGTAAAACTAGCTTCAAACCACCTCCGCATGACGAGAGGAGGCCTTTGACTAGCAGTATGGCATTTGCAAGCTGTTACTTCAACGTATATACTTTGGCGTATATACCATACTTGTTAGCTCAGATTAACAGTTTTTAATAATTTAATAATGAAAATCTGATGACTAAGTAAAACCGTGGCAAGCTTCCCCTTACCACCAACCATTCCGCCAACGTCTCAATAAGATCAAGTCAAATTAACTAATTCAAACTTTGAATACTTTAAAACGACTTTACTTTCAAAAAAAGAATATTGTTAAGAAATGTTTCTTATTATTTAAATTTAACTGACTTTTATTGCTTTAAAAATATAGTACATATTTTTATCAACTTAAATAAACGTTATGATAATTTGATGACGATCACTGGTAATTGATGACGTTAGTCTCGCACGTTTGCGGGATTGTAAATTTGGATAGGGAATTGGAAACTTCTAACTGTCTAAATTGTTAATATAAAAAACACATAACATCTAATCTAGGTTAGGCAGGCAGACTGGCAAATGGGATACCTGAAGGTCACTACCACCCATAGACATTGGCGCTTTAAGGAATATTATCCATCCACAATATCGCCAATTTGCCACTACTCTTAGGAACTAAGACGAAATGCCCTTCGTGAGTGAGTCAGTAAATAACAGTTAGTTACTCACACACTCATCCTTTAAATACAATGTACAAAATAAAAACTGAGTATTGCTGGTTGGCGTTAGAAAAAGAGCCCCCAAGTTATTATGTACATATATCTAACGTAATGTGTACTTTTAAATAATATAATTTATTAAATTACCAATGCAGTCCAAATATTTAGTATTCACAGAAAATAATATTTGTACCTCAATCTACTTATTCTGTGACTATTCCAAGTTTGGAATATTCCATTAATGACCTTACTATACCAAAATAGTGTAAACAAATGTAATAGACAAATGAATACAATTTACTCTCAAACTTCCAACAAACTCTGAATAGATTAATCTACTAAAAAACGCGCACAAATCGAAGCTGTTAAAATAAACTAAGGAAAGTTACTCTAATGCTTTATAGAACACACGATGAAGATGTAAATTAAATAAACAATTAAGTTGTTAATATTTTCTGCTTTTAGTAGCAGACGACGGCACAAATAAATTACAGTGCACTGTGCATATTTTGACGTTATAGAGTTGTCGTTAAATGGAGAGAAGAAAAATCTGTATTAGTAAAAGAAAAAGTTTATTTCAGACTAGTGTTAGTAATTTTAAGCGTTGTCGGTGAAACCATGACAGTATAGCTTGATCCAAATCTTATTATTTAGGTTTCTTTAATTTTTTGAAAGATTTTCCATCCTCCTCTTCTTGTAAAACTTTTTCTAAAAATATGTTAATCCCAATTTGTAAACAATAGAACGAATTTCTTAAAAAGTTCGGTATGTTCGGTATGATGTCGACAGTCGAGTTTATTACGGGCTATGATAATAAATCGAAAAAAGAACGTACACAGCTGCGCAGTTTTTACTAATTTTGGCAACTTAAAAAGTACTTTTTATTATTTAATTGTTGTCGTTATTGAGCGTGGGTGTAATGTTATATAGAGTGTATCATTGTATGGAAGACAAGCTAAACCAACCAAAGCTGAGCTATTTCGACGCTTCAGGGAGTTTGTCGTTAAATCGAGTGACGTTACATGGAGTTTACACAGTACTTCAAAAATAAATTTGTTGTTAAGGGTAACTGTGGATTGTAGGAACATTTTTCTACTCTCATTTTTTTTTTTATTGATATCTCTAAAGCTCGGTAGCAGAATAACAAAAAGGAAAAAAATCGGTGGGCAAACGGAGGCAAAAAGGTACTGAACGTTTTGTTTTTGCCTATTTGCTCGTATGTATAAATCATCTGCCGTTTTCTTAACTACTGTCATATGTATGAAGTTTTGAATTGTAAAATAACATTATCGACTAACAAGAAGCGGTGACATCAAGAAGTATTTATCTCATTTTATATTACGTATCTTTTATTGTAACCTTAGATATTAAAAGAATATATTTTCAATGGAATTTAATTTCTCTTTACTAGGAAAATGATACCGGATTTATCTCTAATCTAAAATATCGTAGTTAAAATGGTATTAGTAGTATGAAATTAAAATAACGGAGACAAATCAAAAAGTACAGCGGTTTTACCCACAGTCAATGCAATGAAAGGCCAATATTATCCGGATGGAGGTCTCGGTCGAATGACTGCGAATGCCGTCACACTTAGTCAAGATCCGGAAAGCGTTAAGATGGAAAAAGTTATATGATCTTTAAGAACTGATACAAAACATCTTTATCATCTATAATTTTTTTGGTCACGGATTTATGTTATATATATTTAAAATTTATGGATTTTTTTTAAAATATTTGCGTAGCTTAATGCTTGTTACTCAATAAAATATAGTGCAAATATAATACATATGCAATATGACAAACTATGAACACAAGAACGTTGGTTGTCTCGAGTACCAAGTTATGATAAGGTACCATTGATGCTTTTAGAAACTACGATAAACGTTCATTTTAATGAAATGTTAAAGAAACTATGTCAAGAGAAGGGGTGTAAGTCATGTTTAGATAATTATATTAACATAATATACGTTGCTGCAAATTCAAAAATTAAATCCAATCAATAATACAGGTTAATTATTATTCAACTTGTATTTATTCCTGAAATCAGGCAGATTATTTTAAATTCCAAGATTATATAAATACGTGATTTATCGAAGGATGGCTCTGTGGCATTCATCAGACGACAGGTATTGCCGCAGTCATTGTTATAAGTAATGGATCTACCATCTAATAATATCGTGTTTAGCCCCGGGCCAATAATAATAATATAATAATATCCTGGGACATTATTCACACAAGGCCATATGATCCCAAACTAAGCAGAGCTTGTACTATGGAAACGAGACAACTGATATACTACTTTTCTTTTGTAAAAACATACTTATATAGATAATTACACCCAGACTCAGGATAATCAGACCTGTTCATGCAGACAAATGTCTGTCCAGGATAGGAATCGAACCCACGACCTGTGGCGTGAAAGGCAAGTTTCTTACCAACCAAGGCAACCGGCTCGTCGGTATGTATATTATATACAATTAACATCTATAATAATGCGAATGCAACGCACAAAAGCTCAACACGCCTTTGGCTAAAGAAATTAAATTAAAAAGAAGGGCATGAAAGGCAAGTATCTACCAAACACTCGGCTCGTCATATATGCACCATATTTTAAATGTAATAATAAAACTTATAATTACTTTCACCTATCTGACGCAATTTTTATTACCTGTCTGTCATACGCGTCACCATTGCTATAGATAAGGAGTTAACTCTGTAACTAAAGTTCAATATTTGAAATAGATGTGGGACATTACGTTACATTGGATATCAAAGATAATGTTTCAAAATCGCGATAAAAGAACAAAATCTAATCGCTTAATGAACTTGAAAGATGAAATGAGTATTAAACAAAAGATATGATTAAATTGAATTCTATTAATATAGCACACAAACATAAACATATTTTAGCTTGCCAATAATCGAGCTTTCTATGTTTATAATTAATAAATCAGCATTTTTATAAAACAATATTTAATAACTGGTTATTTTCCAAATAATCTGCATTTCGACGACGACAACCTTAATTTTATTTCATCTTACCTCTCTGAATTTACATCATTAAGTTATAACAAATATATCATTTATAAATAGTTGAATGAAACGCCTCTTAGCTCTCATACTATCTTAAGTGCGTTACGAAGGCGCGTCGAGCAATGACATTGGCACGTTCCGACCACGTGCTGATCCACGGTCACACACGACCGTAAGTAGAGATACATATTATACTTCAATCAAAAATGAACTCTTCTATCTTGTAATAAAATAGATAATAAAAAAATAATCTTCAATCAGGATCAAGAAATATTAGGTCTTATTTGTAGCAATAAAACGTTGTATTTCCCACGACACTGCAGGCACTTATAACATTTTGTTATGTTCGTATACGGTTAACTGTTTTAGTTCATTCATGAAAGTGCAAATGAGGTCGAAGCGTACGGTCATAGTATGCGTAATTAAGTCGGCAAGATGGAAGCACAATAATTGAAAAATACAATAAATAATATAATTAAATATTATTTATCCCACATAAGTTCATACTCTATTATTTTGCTTAGGGATAATAATACTAGTGATGTGCTAGTATTCTTGCGTTTAGGTAATCTATTTAATTTCCCGTAACTATATATAAGATGATGATGAAACTTGTATGTTTTATACAATAAATATTTGACGTGTGTCGTCAAACTAGCGACCGTTGACGTAGTGGACACTGTCCCTGGTTTTACACAATCTCGTTCTCATGTACTTTGATCAGGTTTTTTTTTTTATTACGATACTTGATGTTTAATTTTTGTCATTCCACAGATTATAGTTCAAAGGTTTTCTATAGCTAACGATTCTTTTGTAGATTATTAAATAATGTACAGGTAATACGCTTATTAAATTACACTATCGATATAAGCTTTACTTTTAATGCGAAATGCTTAGCATAGATTATAATCCTTCAGGTTCAGGTTCATCCTTCAGGTTATTACTTATGGACCGAGGTCTATATAATGAAGTACCAACGTATATATTTATTACAAATGTATATAAACAGGTTATTCCGCCAAGACAAGACAGCGAAAGCGCAGTGACACCTTTTGTCGAAGCGTTTCGTCGTATTTTTGTACCCGCATAGATACGGTGTGGACAGTGCTAGAAAGTCCAAATTCTCAGGATATGATGACAATAGAGTACTTATTGAACATGTCAAGTTTCAAATTTTTAGCTAATAAACTTTATAAATTATTAAAATCTAAAATACGCGAATTTCGTCACTCACTGACTGCTGATCGTCAAAATTGTTAGGGTACTTCCTGAAGTCATAGGAAGCTGAAATTTGGTGTGACAGTTAGGATTAGTATACAGACAATATAAACATTAAGAAATCTGTATACCTATCCTTTTGCTACCTATCCCTTAAAATAGAGGGATGAAAGTTTGTGTGGACCATTTGTCCATTTTCAA
Source organism: Nymphalis polychloros (assembly GCA_905220585.2). NCBI lineage: Eukaryota > Metazoa > Arthropoda > Insecta > Lepidoptera > Nymphalidae > Nymphalis > Nymphalis polychloros. Next base: position 5,784,336 of record HG992245.1, on the reverse strand, counting down.
CCTAGGAACATAAAAATTGGTATTTAGAATATTGGTTACAAATAAAAAATACGTAATACTTCAGCACATTTCGTAGGCCGTTTCGTAATAGTGGCATAGACATTCCTAAGGGTCTTATGAACAGAAAGTAATTCACTTACTAGGCATTAATTTTGTGTCAATAGATTCTTGAGTAAAAAAACGGCCAAGCCACACATTCTGAATAAGGTGTAGACTTTGTAGATAACTTAAGACTAGGATTCATGCAGATCGCTATACGCTATGATGAGAGCAAGAAAGTTAGGTTAGGGTGTGTAAACCTACTATGTACCTTGGCTCTCCATAAGGATAACTTTTTTACAGTGCAATAAATATGTAGGTCTTGGCGACATTTACATGAAAGTTTTTTGGAGGGATTTTTTTTTTTCGATAATTGTTTTATTTTAATAAAATATTTTATTACATTCTGTGTTTTATCAATTGTAATTGCGATTTAATGGAATTCTTAGAAATATATTCTTTAATTGATATACTTTTGTAACGTCGGTATATCGGGTATTTTTTTATAAATTTTTATATAAATTAAAGATATTTTTATCATATAATAATTTTTTGATTATAATATACATAAATGTGCCATTTTGTATAATAAATTGTTGCCATTTTTTAGGCAGTTACATAATCCCATTGCTGCAAAAATTTTGGAACTTCTGATCAGACAGTAGTTTTAGTAGTAGATAGTTCTCTCTCTCTCTCATGTTAATCTAACACCAAGAATTCTGAAGAGATCGAAATTAATGAAAATAGGAGGATACAAGAATGGCGCAAAACTGTTATTTATTTTATTTTTATGTTTTTTAAATGTCATTTCACGGTATCAAAACCAGCCAGATACAAACAGTACAACCAAAGAGACTTCACTTTTGTATTCTACTTATGAAATACGAAAAAACCTTTTCCCCGACCTATTTATTATATCTATAAAGCGTAAATATTGTCTTTGAGTTCGAAGTTCAATGAAGATTAAAAAACACAGTAAAATAATTTAGGTCATCTTGATAGTAAGTAATCTAAAATTGCTTGAATATTCTTCGTAGTTATTAAGTATTTATTAAGGTAAAGGAACTAAGATATTATTGATAAAAAACGCCTATAAAAATATACATACATAAAATGAAACCTGTACCTTATATAATGTACTTTTTTATGGTTTTCAACTTCTGAATGATATTAACTTTGTTACTGGATTAAGGTTTCATATCAAATCATCATCATATCATGTATGTAGATTTCCTCACGATGTTTTTTTGACTCCATAGCTGAAATTATTTGTAAACGTACGTACGTTACCTACCCAGACGGCTTTGCACAAATTCCTACCAAGTTAATATTTGCATAATAAAAAAAAATGTTACACATTTCTCGACCTACAAAAAACGCTGTAAAAGCGATATCCGAACGACAAAAGAAATAAAATTCACACCTGTCCGCATGATGAAATAACGGCTCGTATGAAAACAATTTCATTTGTTTAGTTTGACCTACATTCATACTCATGTGTAGGTGCTGAGGTGCGATGACAATTCAGAATATTGAAAATGAATCAGCGGAATGTAATATCAATTATGGTTTTGTTGCTTTTAAAAAGGTCAGAGGTTTCATGTTCAATCTTTGGGCATTATCTACGGTGTTGTATATCTATAAGTGTAACTTTTATTTTTAAGGTATACATACCTAATTCGCAATAGTTTTAATTTTGAGCGACTTTAATTAAGACTTCATTTTAACATAATTATATTATAAAGGATATAATGTGCAATTTTATTCTAATCTCAATTATATATTCGAAAGCCATTCCATGATTTAATCAGCGATTTCTTTGAATAAAAATGAAGTAAATCAGTCATATCGTGTCGACTTTCTTTGATAAAAGTGACTCATCGCGCGTCGTTAATCAACCTACCATTTCAAAGAAGTTGACTCAGTCAACGTCTTCCTTATACTGAAAGCTATAAATTACATATATATGTGAAATATATTGTCTATGTGTATAATTCTATGAGCTTTTACATTTGCAACTCGCGAATTTGACGATTTTCTTTCCTGACACGGAGCAAGATTTGGGTCAAATTAGGTACTGCAAGTAATTAATGTGTCAATATTTTATATAACTTATGTAGCCTATGTAATTCTCACAACTTTTTCCGAGTACAAAACTTGGTGATTTTGTTAGTGTAAAAGTTACCGGTTACATGTTCTATCGATTATACCTCCAGTATAAAAAGTATTGTATCTGTTGACCCAGGGATTAACAAGCTACCGTAGTTTCATTTAGTGCTTTCTGCGTGATGCGGGCATGAATAGATGAAGAGGAAATGAAGATTGTGACCTTTATATCGATTATCATGACATCGTCTATTAATTTTCTAAACATTATCTTTAGAAACGGGATTCTATGCAAAATACTACGTTAAAAATATAAGTAAAAAACTTTAAGGTATAAATATTACATTGTTACCGAAATATTAAAAAACCCTCTGCTTTTTCAAGCCATCTATTCTGTCTTAATCGCATTGTAATTTTAATAAATACATTTAGATATTTAACAATCGCTTGTTTAAAATTGAAGAGAAATCGCTTTGAATTATGCAATGCAGCCTTATACATATAGTAACAAAAGGAATAACCACTAATAAATTAGTATATATTTCGTAGTCAGCAATAATTTGGATAGATTAAATGCAATGCACATTGTATGTAGCATAAAAATATTTTACATTTAAACTTCAAGAATCCTTATCGTACGCAAACGGTACGTTCCAAGAAATTATTGGAAACCCCTTGTCGAGTGTGCAGGTGACATTACAGGATTTTATCGATGATTAATGTCTTCGGTCTAAGCTAATAAGGATAAATTTTACCACAAGAATGACAAGAGATTTGTACGTTACCGTTCCACGACATTGAAAGTTGCTCTGTTGATTTATTGCTTTTAATAAGAAAAATTCTAGTTAAAAGCTCTTCAAAAACTGGTGCCGGTTTTCGCATGGAATATTACTGATTCAATAAATATTATACCACCAAAACCTAATCCAATGATAGGGACTTTTTCAAGTCTTTTTTCTATTCTAGTTTCTGGCCAAGCTATGCCCCTAAACCGGAACAGAATAGAGTATTGAAGTTTGGCAGCAAATATAACAGTTACTCGGGACGTATTATCTTAGATCTCGAGGTCAGTAGTGCATTAACTGTGTAGAAATTGTGCACGCAATCAACTGACGATCACTTAACATAAGGTGGCATATTTGATCACCTTTCGTTGTCATACCCTAATATGAACTAACAATTAAGTTTAACAATCACCTGAACATACTTAATTCATTATTTATCCGGAAGCCAATGTGTGCTACGATATTGTAGTCAAATTCTAATATCAAGCGTAACGCTTTAAACTTTCCATAACACTTCTCCGCCGACATGCACAAAAAGGCACACTACATCAACTAATGAAGTCTAATCACTAAAGATGACGCGAATCTAATAAGGGTCATGAAAGGGAGTAACTTTTGCTTAGGGACGTCGTAATCAAAATGATGCGGTACCGCATCATTTTGTGAAAATTATATAAAAGATATATAATTTATTTTATTTGTAGATTACATTATTATGACTAAATAATTTTGATGTTTGCAATCAAACAAGCTATGTTTATAGAAGTCGAGTATTTGGAATCTGTGTATATTATTATGCAAACGATCGCTCATCGTTCAACAATTCAAGAGCATAAATACAAAATTTCACATGAAAATTGTTTCAAATTTTGCCGCGCGTGGGAAATTCTTGTTTACGTACGGATTAATCGTTTACATTATCGCCTAAATGGACCCGCTATCGAAATGGGCGTAGACATCAGACTGAATATTTGAATTTTATCGTTCCAGTAATTTCTGGTCTAATATTATTTCATCGCTAATTTAGTTCCTTTGTAACGTGTTATCATTATAATAAATAATTTAACCGCTTCGTTTTCAAGATTGTTTATTGTCTTTGCGCTTACTTTAAAAAACAAAGACTACCTTTTTGGTGAGGCGATTTGTAGACTATAAAAATTGCAATAGCTATTTTAGAACCAGAACAGTATTATTTATTGAGTTTCACTTAAAGTATTAACAAACATTTAGTTAATAATAATTCGAGTTCATCGAATTCTCGTGCTAGTTATTCTTCTTTATTTGAAGTAAAAAATAAATGAACAATATATTAAACTATAAAAGACTCAGGATAATTTACTAGGTTTGATTATTTTTCTGTATTTTCGATGATAGTGGTATTTTATGCGTATTATATGTATATTTTTAGACAATTGATTATTTTCATTATTTAGTATTCCAATTATAACGCTACATATCCTAGGTCTTGGGTTGAAACTCCGGGTCAGGCCAAGCCCAATCACAGTAAAAGTCTGGAAGTTGGCAGCGTTCACACTTCCGTGCCTTGGTCGTAAGCCGGTTGGTCCTGCGCCTGACTTGTTAGGGTGTGAGAGATTACCCTTTCGGATTTTTGATGATAAATTAATATAAATTATGCCTGTGCTTACGAACACACTTGTAGCTGATGTCGAATTAGAATGGCTGCTTAAATGTGGCCAAAAGCGGTCAAGATAATATCGTAAGTGTTAATTTTTTTTTCTTTTAAAACGAATGTCTACACACTTTATAATTACTTAAATACATTGTCGATTCATCGTTAGAATATGAGTCCCCCGCAATTCTCTGACCCTCAAATGTCGTTTTAAATTTAAGATCACTTATTTCACGAACAAGATAACTATATATTATAAACCGCATACCTTCTCAATTAAAATTCCACATTTTTCAGTATATTTATTTGATTTCCTACCGAAAAACATTTTGAATGCGTGCAGTGTATAAATAAAATCACATCATCGTTTTATTGAAAACATTTTCGTGGTCACAGCCAGCGGACATGGGTATATAGCTATATTATACTCTAGATCCCTGAAACAAAAGATCTATTACATAGGGTACAAGCAGTTAGAAAATACCTTTGGATAAAGTTCTCCTTTACAAAGACAAATCCTTCCTGTTGATGAATAAATATAAGCTTAAGGAAATCCTAACTAATATTATTAATGCGAAAGTATGTTTATTTATTTATTTGTTTTTGCCCATCATTATTTTGCATACACCCTAATACCCGCCCCTCCCACAAAGGTGGGCGAAGCCGCGTGAAGTAACAACTAATATTTTATGAATTTGCCGTCTATATCATATCTTTCTTATGTCAGTGTGTTATCAATGGGATATATTATATGTTTGAGTTGTGATGCGTTGTGAATCTTTATACAAGTTTCGCTACTTAAAGTCGTAGCGATTAGTTATATACCCTTTATCAATAAACTTGTAGTTTCTAAGATTACTGCGTTGAAACATACAAAGTCTCCATCTTTATAATATTCGTATAAATTATTATCTATTATTTGAATTAATGTTATTCATTGTATATATTATTGTTATATTTCTTATTAATTTATTTAAATTAAGCCTTAGCTAATATGTATAAAAAAAAATTGTTTAACAAAAAGCGTTACCGTGGTTATATCTAGTCTAGATTAATATTTAAAAAAGAATTGTATTTGAAACAACTAAAATTAAAAGACTCAAAATATTTTTCGATCAATTTTTGTTGCTCCAAGTTGTTTAAAAGTCTGTTAAAATGATTGATATTATTTTCGATTTAGCATGATATATTAAAATGAATTCTTGTAAACGTATTAATTAATAAGGTAGATAATTTATTCATTCTTATGAGACTGTTAGGTATATCTACGTTGTAATCAATTTTAATAATCAAAATAATTTAAAAGTCCAAAACTTAGTAATCCAAATGAAGCTAGTTATTTTTGGATATATGTATAATATACTTAAGGTATAATAATAATAATAATAATAATATCCTGGGACATTATTCACACACGGCCATCTGATCCCAAACTAAGCAGAGCTTGTATTATGGAAACCAGACAACTGATATACTACATATACTACTTTTCTTTTGTAAATACATACTTATATAGATAATTACACCCAGACTCAAGACAAACAGATATGTTCATGCACACAAATGTTTGTCCTGGGTGGGAATCGAACCCACGACCTGCGGCGCGAAAGGCAGGTATCTACCAACCACGCCAACCGACACGTCATGCAATGATTAAGCAAAGTATATTTTGAAATATCACTTTCATTGCACATTATGCATATACAAATATACTTGAAATAGTTTTTTTAATAATCAAAAAGGATGGATGTACTTGTAAATTAACGAACGATTTCTTAGTAAATTAAGATTGTTATCAAAGGCAATCATCTTAAATAACAATAAAAATATTATAGCTTTTGCGGTCAAGGTGTTTATTTTTTCCAATAGTTTCCTCATTATCTGTATTAAATACTTCCCCGGGCATTATATACCTACTCTCTCACAAGGAGAATCTTTATACGGAGATCAGTGATGTTATCCTGCAATAAGATTTTATCTGGTTATCCCGTGCACAAAATATATACAAATATTGATATATATATAATAAATTCTTTGTTAATGAATATGTCGATTGTCAAAACACTTGAAGTTATATCAACACATTCTATTCTGGTTTTTCTATTAAGGCAATTTGTCGTGTTTTCATATTTTCCCGCAATATTATTGTCTGATTAAAATTGTAAATTATTAAAAGTACTGTTAGTTATCCGAATAATTGTCATACTAGGTAAATATTTAAAGAAGTTATGAAGATTTTTGAGTAGCTGGATCCTACGAGGAGCGGTATACACAAGGCTCTATAATATGTTTATATTTATGTAAGAGGGGGCAAATGGGCAGGAGACTTACTTGATGGTAAGTAACTACCACTGCTCATGGACATCTGCAACACTGGAGGGCTTACAGGTGCGTTGACGGTTTTTAATTTCTTAAGTCGACTCTTTTCTAAAAGGTTTCTATGTCATAATGGTATGGAAAAATCGCAATCGAAACCCTTTACAATAATAATTAAGTTTATTCAGCAAATCCGAAATTTACGATGATAATAATGGTATAAGATCACCTCTTCCCATGAACCAATAATATTCACACCAATATAATTTCTAAACTTTGCTAAGTCAATAACAAATTAGCTAATCCGAAGGTATGTATCTCTATTTATAGAAAAAATACTATTATTTACTAATGATGTGCTCACGCATAATTTATTCGGAATTTCGGAAAAAACAAATGATGCTTAAATTTAGGTATCTTTTATTAAAGCAAACCTGTATACCGACCTACCGTATATGTAGTTTAAATTAGTCGATGTTTTACTGAACAAGTAAGTAGTTGAAACAAAATCATATTTTAATAACAAAATCACCTGCGCCGTTATTCTAAGCCCAGGCAATTTTAACCAAGGACGGGTTAAAATCTTGGTTTGCGCCGGTTTCGCTGAGAAACCCAATAACCGAGAGTATCTATCAAAAAAGTAGCAGCTCGGATTCGGGTGTCGGAAGTTTGCAGTGTTTTTTATGTTCTTTAGCCTCTCTACTTGTTGTATTGGTGGTCTATCGGATTAATGAGCCTAAGGAAACATAGAGTGTACCTTCGCTTTGGTATAAAAATGTCCACCATATTATATGTGATGTCTAGACTTTATTCTCGTTATCTTTATTTCACACAACACAACAATTTCAGACAATTCACACTCAAAACTGGCCCAAACGAAAATTTATATAGTCCTAAGTTTTCAGTGTACCGTTATTATACATAAAAATAAATCTTATTTCAAAATTTATAATTTGTAATAATTTTTTGCACAATTAAGTCAGATAAACTATTGACCGCGTCTTTCAATTATAAATATTAAATACGAAATAAAATAATTAATGAAATACAAGTATAAATCAGATTTATGCGTAACAGTTAGTGGAACAATATAGGACATTGTGATAAAAATTGATTACAACGTGTAAGTTTTTTAAAATTTAATGGTGGTCTATTCGATCAGAACCGTCTCGCTATTCAGAAAAGAAACAACGCCAATGTCTCGCAATTTTATGGATGTGATTTTGGGTGTGTCTTTTGTAAATTTCATAATTTATTTGTTTACTGGAAAATAAAGTTATTCTATGTTATCTTATTCTCAAATCTCCTTTTAATAATGATTCTTGGTAATAGCGTTTTGTGCATGTCTGTCTGGGTACCTAACCACCATCTCACCATATATGTATCGCCAAAAGGTATTACTTAGTATTGTTGTGTTCCGGTTTGAAGGGTGAGTGAGTCGGTGTAACTACTGGCACAAGGGACATAACATCATCGTTCCCAAGGTTGACGAGTTGGAGATTTAAGGGAGGACTAGTATTTCTTACGGCACCAACGTGTGTATGCGGTGTGCCTCTTACCATCAGGTGGCTCATATGCTCGCTACTTATAATATTAAAAAAATCGTTTTCAGGGTATATAGGAATATTCCTGTTATATAGGAGTTTCCAACCAGTGTACAAGTCCCGCGTGTGTAGATATCTATGTAAGAACTTACTATATCATGAATTAAGAATGTATGTTGTTATTCCATAATAAAAGAAACCTAGGCCATTTATGTCATATCTGATCGCTTATGTATAAACGATTTTATAGGATTTAATTTGTAACGAATACATTTTCTAAATACATCAAGGCTGAAATATTTTTTTTTAAATACATGTTGGCTAAATGTGTGTGTCTTAACATATGATTCAAACCCGGGTAACCACTGCATTAACCTGTGTTTTATTTGTATATATAATTCACATCATGCTCGGCGCTGAAAGAAAACATCGTGAGGAAATTTACATGGGGTGGATGAAAATATAATAATAATAATGTACACACGCTCCAAAATATGTTCTCTTGAAAAGGGACGGGAAACCTTAGCCAAGCAGTGCTTATATATATTATAACTTATAAATAATTTATAACCTCATTGCTATTTTTGTAAATAAATCGAGTCGTTTCACATTAATGGAAAATATAAGAATTTATTTTCAATACTACCTTATTGATTTAATTAAAAAAATAAAGCAATTATAAAATATAAAGTAAATTGAACCATTAACACTTTTCCAGTTAATTTTCAATGGAAACGTTATAACATACCTACCTCATACATTTTAATGTTTATACAACTTAGTTTGATATGTTGTCGTGACTTGGAAATGAGCGACCTATCCAACTTCTCTCGACCTTTTGTCCTTTTGTTTTCCTGCTAGCTTTAATAGGTCGTTGGAAGTGAGCCACTATTAACGAATTAGCCTGAAATCGGTTTTATATGTATACGTCATCATTTACCGCTACAAGCAACAGTTCGTGTACAAAGGCTTTTAGAGGTATTTGATTTATAAGCGTGAGCGGAAAACTTTTTTACTGTGTTATAATTTAACAAGTGGTATCAATTTCAATAAGCATGTACACAGATACAATACGTTGGTCAAGAGTCAAAATTGTCACAGGTTAATACCGATATTCTTGTTCTGGACAGAAGGATACATGCACAGACCAATAGTGCTACCCCAGATTTGAACTCACGATCTTTGGTTAATGTCCATGTGTTCTCTCTACTGAGTAATTTCGTCTAAAATTAAAATTTATTTATTTAATATATAAGCTTTATAAATACCATGGCCTGTGAAGAACCGGCGAAATAAACTCAGTAAGATTTTGACAAAAATATTATTGAGTTTATTTCGCCGAGTATTATTTAGAAATTTTGAATAAAACGATGAAATAGCCAGGAGGACATACTTTAATTTCCAAAATCATCCATGAATCCCATTAATTGAAAAATAACCTTTTGTACACAAGCATATTACGTAATATAAATATATAAAAGCGGATAAAATCCCGGCTTTGTAAGTATCCTCAAAGCGGAGTCAAAAATTACGTTTGAATATTTCACAATCGCTCGACAAGTATTTCGCACATCACGTCATGCGTTTACGCGTTTATGTTTTAAGCGGCTTATATAAAATAACGACTTAATAAAACAAATCGCGACAGTTTCCATCGATTGTCGTTATCGTAATCGTCACTGCGTTAATACACTCAGTGAGCAAATATGTGACCGTTTATTTAGATAACGAAACGTATTTCCGAAGTGTCACTCTGAATCAATATTGTATCATTTTATTACGGGCGCTATAGATGACGTTGATGTATTACATGCGTTTCTATTACCGTCAAAATTAACTTTTTTTTAATGTTACGAATGTGCAAACATGCTATCTGATCGTAAATGGTCACCACCGCGCATAGAAATTTTAACTATCCCTTACATCGGCAATGCGCCACCAACCTTGGGAAATAAGATGCTATGTTCCTTGTGCCTGTAGTACTGGTTTGAAGGGTGAGTGAGCCAGTGTAATTACAGGCATAAGGGACATAACATCTTAGTTCCCAAGGTTGGTGGCGCAGTGGTGATGTTGTTTTTTTTTTAAGAAATATACAAACCACTGTCTATGGGCGTTGGTGACCACTTACCATCAGGTGGCCCACATGCTCGTCCACTAAACTATACAATAAAAATAAAAAAAACAATAATAAGTATTGCTGTTTAGCGGTAGAATATCCAGTGTAGTCTTACCCAGATGGGCTCGCACAAAACCCTACCAGCCAGTTAAACTTTTCCTTTCGATAATCATATCGAAATTTATCAGTTCAGTGACTTAGTCGTAATAATACACATAGACATAGTTACTTTCTCTTTCTTTTACATATTATGTAATATTCATCTCATATTTGTCACAAATTGTTTAGTTTTATATAGAACGTGTAGTTTGCTAAGGCTTGCTGAGTTCCGGTGGAGATTATTTCGATTATAATTCTGCCTGTCGAGTGTCTGTAGCCGTTGAGAACTAATTATGAAAGGCCCAAATCTAATATGTTTTTCTTGATTAACTTTCGTTTCGAGTTAGTGGATTAGTTAATGCATTTGACTAGCTCAGACTAACAAGATCAATATTTTATTAAATAATAACAATCAAAAAATATTTTTTAAGCTTCTTGTATTGAATCGATCGGGTAATTATTATTTACGGTGTTTTTGTCTACTGAACTTGTAATACGAATAAGAGTAAAGAGCTTACTAAGGCTAAGAATAGAATATATACTGGTAGATAGAATGTTTCATTCGAAGGTTCTATTCCAGGAAAGCAGTAGCAGCAAATTTACATTCACAATTAATACTAGTACATTGAATAAATAAATGATATTGTTGCCAAGATATGGGTCCATCGATCTCAGTGGAGCCAACAAGGTATTTAATCAACTTCTAAATACGAAAACGGCACTAGTTGTAATCAAGATATTTTTACGGATTAATGATTATAAAAATGATGAAAAATGTTTATAAAAGTGATAAATTATAAATTTTTTGAATATCTAATGCAACGTTTTCAAAACTTATTATACATTTTTTAATCTGTTGAATTAGACCACAAAGAAGCACCCGGCTGTTAACAATGTAATTTGTTTGTACTCACAAAGTAAGGCTGCGTTTTCACTAGTCACGGTGACGTCATGTATGACGTGTTCGGAGAAAATTTTTTGTCGTTTTTCTTTGATATATTTTCACAAATTATGTCGGGTTTTCGCGTAAACGTTTTATATGCGAAGTTCGTGCTCACACGTAGAATTACGGTGAAACTACTAAAACATTGCTAAACATTCCTATTTAGTTAGTTAATTTACAGTTGAAAGTTTCTAGTTCCGGGTTTTTTTTAACATAAGTGGAGTCATTATTATAATGTTATCCCACTTCCAGTAAATAATTTATTGCAAGGTTTCCAGCTAAGCGATATTAACAATGGCATTAACATTAACAAATCTGGATTTGAACCCGAAATACCGGGTTATAAGTAATTAAAAAATAATCAAGCAAGCTTTTAGTTATAGCTTATATTTAATCCAAGAAAATAAACATAATTATAAATGCATAAATATTTACAGCCGGGCTATTCTGTAAGGATATAAATCTTATTTCGCCCGAAAATGTCCTATCGATTGTTATTTATTTAATAATAATCTGTATAATATTCAAATTATTTTATTGCATTATTTTTTTATTCTGCTTCATTTAAATTCCAGTAGATAGACTGCATTAAAAGCCTGTGTGGCTGTTTTATATCCTTAACTCAATTGTTAAAATAACAAGGTTTAGTAAAATGCGTGTCAATGTCCCACTGTTGTGCTAAGGCCTCTTCTCCTCTTTTTTTATTTTTTATTAATTTTAATGATGAGAATTATCACATTTAAATTATTTTTACTTGGTGGTTGGGCTTTGTGAAAGCTCGTCTGGGTAGGTACCACCTACTCATCAGATATTCTACCGCAAAACAGCAGTAATTACTATTGTTGTGTTCCGGTTTGAAGGGTGAGTGAGCCAGTGTAATTACAGGCACAAGGGACATAACATCTTAATTCCCAAGGTTGGTAGCGCATTGGCGATGTAAGCGATGGTTAACATTTCTTACAATACAAATGTCTATGGGCGTTGGTGACCACTTACCATCAAGTGGCCCATAGGCTCATCCGCCAACCAAAGTCATAAAAAAATTAATTGCCATATTAAAATTTAAAAAATCAATGACATTGACAATATAAGATATTTTAAGATAAAACCTTTTCGCACTGTTGCAAATTCTGATAACGGGAACCCATTTGCAAAAATTTGAACTTGAGAAACGTTAACCAGTTTTTATAAGGAAAATGTTTGGTAGTATGTTACTAATATTAAGAAATTCGTTATTTATAGAAATAACGCAATAATAATTATGTGTTGGAGACAGATTGAGAGAGAAGTAATGATTGTTATCATTTGATGACTACGTTAAGAGGTTATAGAGTCAGGGACAGACGGACACTATGATTTATCATTAGGAGGCACGTGCTATAACCCTACTTTGACGATTATTCATCATATAATTGAAATATTAATAATTGATTTATTTTATTTTTAATTCGCGCTCTATTCGTTTGCCTTAGGTACATACATTTATGCCCGTTGGGTAAGTACACCGTTTATTGCTTTGTTAAGGTTTAAATGATCTAGTGTAATTTCCAGGGGCAAGGTACATAAAATTTTCTATAGGTAAATCAACATTTTCCATACTTAACACTTCTCATGATTGTAACGATTCTCGGAGTGAAAAATAAACCAGCCAGCAATAAAAAGATAAATACATACACTCTCTATAGATTGAAGATCAAGGATAGTAAATTTATGCTCTGAATTCGTTCATCCTCATATTTAAATATTCTAAAACTTTGCAAGTAGTTTTAAGACATAAAATAATATAAGGACGAAAACCAATATGTTAGTGTACATAAATTGACCTACATTCGATGTAATTAATTGCAGAAACATCTAATTGCGTTCTACGTTAATTAATTAAATGTATAACATAATGCGTTTCAAGTTACATGTGGTAATCTATATTAATATATGAACTTAGAAAATAGTTGTATATTCATTCTAGTATTTGTATTTTGAATGTGACTTCTGCCGTTCTAAGGCGCTATGCCATAGATACGAAAAAGGGGTCGATATTCGTTAAAATTAAATTTAAAACAGAAAAGGTTAACTTCAAAATGCCAATCCAATGTATCCAATGAATCCAATGTATTGATCACGAAGATCCTAAAAATATCTTGTAGAACCGAAGGTGTTTCCTGAGGATTACTTTTTTTAAATTCATCACGTGCGTTATGGTGAAAGATATAATATATATGGAAACTTTATAAGGAAAAGGTGCCTGTATATGATCTCAAACGTTATAAGAACAAGAACAGATATGTTTACTGGTATTTACGTAATATATAATAAAGGTAAAATATATGTGAACTCTTTATTTAATTACCTATTAATGTAATATATTTTTAATTATATAAGTATTTAAGTATTTACTACTTGTAAACACGATTAAAATTACAATTATGTTAAAATTTATTTAATTTTCTTATAAGTAAAGATCTAACGAGGAACCGCGATTAATATGAATAATTATAGATTTTTATGAATGCATTAAACTAAATTACATTTAAGCACAAGGAATCAATTTCATTACAAAAATACGGTTGAAATTAAGGCCGCTATACGGTTTGTTCTAGTTTTAGAATTTAGGTTATAATTTAAGAAACCGCACGCGCCGAATTTAGGGCAATCTCGATAAGGTCCGGTTAACTTAGAATGACGTCAAAACCTACACATTATCAAGAACCTATGTAACAGACGATGATGATTGATAAGACTATCGGGTCTAAGCGCCGGCAGTTTTCACAATGAGTGACTATATAAGTATTGAAAAATAGTCATCGCACAAATTTTAATCGTGTAATTTCAAAGTTATACACATATCGAAAAGACTTATCGTTGATATCAATTATCGAATTCTTTAATTTTCGAAACATCTACCGAGGTTTTTCCCGTAATCTAAAATATTCACAATAGCAATCGCAAACTATAATCTAATAAAACAATTCATATTCTTATCAAATCATTGTATAGATTAAAATAAGCGATCGTGTTGGGATATCAATAGCGGTGAATTCCTTTAATGCGGATTTAATTCAACGCACCTAATCAAAGGTAAAGCTCGTTGCGTTTCGTCGAAGCGTCGCGTAGCATGACGTAGTATCAGCTGTGCAGCGTGACGCAACGGCGCGGCGTGCGGCCGAGCCTGCCACACGGGTGTGTGACTCTCTCTGACTCAGGCTTTATAATAGAAAACCGTCGCGCCAACCACCACAAACCACCAGTCCGCCAAAGGAGCAACACGTACGGGTGACCGTGAATCTGATATAGTGCAATAGTGAAGTGAAGTGATAGTACAATGGCGAGAATATTTTTCTTATTTGTTTTTGTTGTGGCTGTGAACGGCTTCAGACATCACCCCAAGTTCCCGAAGGCCGACGAGAGCGACCTTATAAAAAAAGGTGATTTACCTCTGACCCTAAGAGGAAATTTAAAATCATTGGATGACTTTTCAAGGTTGAAAATATTTTTCCCATGGTTAAAATTAGCCTATGTACAAAATACCATTTAGATATAAGTTTGTTATAGTTATGATAGCTGATGCAATATTTGGCCGTTAAACACGTGCGTTTAAAACTTAATGACAACTTTTTTTTTAAGTATGTGTGTGTTCTCTGCAACTAATATTGAATTGTTTGTCTGCAGTGGCATGCAATAGTACACTGGAACAGCGAAGAAATGAATTTATAGAAAAGTCCAGATGTGGAGAACCTAAAGAAGTATTCCAGGAATTAAAGTTACAGAGCTCATATTTACAAGTGAGATTGGATTTATTTTATATAAATAATTTTAATGACCTAAAATTAATATATGATTTGTTTTAATTAACAACAATTAACCTTTTTTAATTTAATTTCGAAAGTTAACTTCAATTAATTATTCAATATTTTTTAAATATTAAATTATTATTTAACAAATAATAACTATTTTTATAAATTAAAATAAAACAATTGTTCATTATATTTGATTTAATTACACTAAGTAAGTTTTATATCTTAATATTGAACTAATTATTTCTTCCTAATTAAATTGTAACGTTCTGCATATCATTCATAGGCAATAATATTATTTCGCAATACTTACAATGAAATCATACGCTTAATTTAAATCATTGATAACAGTAATACGCGATCAATTTCACCGTACACGAGTAATTAAGCAAATATTTGCTCTAAGATAATGTAGATAAAGTTTCATTAATAAAACTCTCTAGCTTCAAGCTACATACCGCATCGTTTTACTAAACAACATTTTGCGGTTAAAATATTTGAATATTTTAATATGGACATTGTCGCTTACATCCGTGACGGTGGTCATTAATGCGTGAGAAAATCCGCTTCCGAATATTTAGATGGGTTTACTGACGTGAGCGTATTTCCCCAGGTTAGTCCGAGCTGGGTTTGGGTCAAGCGTTGTGTCGGCCTCTGCGATTTCGAAGCACCGGGTTCACAGTGTGTCGCAACAAAGACCAGGATAGAACCGATCCCGGTAAGTTTTAAATACTTTAATATTTATCTTACTAATCAAAGATCCACTGTTATCTGTTTGTCTTAGCTGATTCAAGTGCATCCTTGACACACTTGTCCATTCGCTCGTTTGCGCAATCCTTAACGATAATAATGACATAACTGATGTGACTCAAAAATGTCACATTCATCATTGTTTTGATCGCACCGCTTTCAATCATCATTAGTCATTGTTGTTATAGACGATTAATTGTAGTGATATCTCGTGCAGGTTCGAATATACAATCTAAAGACGAACAAGGAGACGTGTTCGACGTACAACCTCGAAGTGCACGAGAGCTGCGGCTGCTGCACCTCTTCGGCCAGCGACTGCGCATCGCCGAGGGTATATAATCCTCGTAAGTGCTCCTGTCAATGTCCCAACATGGAAGAAAGGCGGAATTGCCTCAAGAAGGTTGGTAGGATGATGGATGTCTGTGAACACTAACGTAGGTGTGGAACGGCACGCATGCTAGTCTTACGCAATTATTTTAACATTCGCTTTCGTATCGATGTTTTTTGTTTTTCAAAATTTTGTTTTGCCTTTTTTTGCATGGATGTTCAACAGTAGTAGCAATTCGTAAAGCTTTTGAATATCTAATTTTTGATTTCCTTCACGATGTGTAACGTTTTCAATGCCGTACTGACATCCGTTGTCTTACAACACAGCTTGAACAATTTTTTTTCTTTTATTCACCAACAATACATAGAGCAACGAGATCGAATTTAATTTTCTATTGTTATAGCGGAACCAGAATATGAAGTGGAATCGATCTAAATGCATTTGTGAGAAGAAGAGGAGTTTGTGGTGAAAACCGAGGAAGTATTTATTAATGTAGACGGGTTCCTATTGAAGACATTTTTAGTGCTTAGAAGACACTAAATAACTTCCTGAAAAAACTTTTTACGAAGACTTGTGCTTCTGTAGTGAGAGACAAAGTTGTGACGTAGATACGTAATAACTATACGACTGATCAATGTGTCTTATAGTTAAATCGATTTAAATATAAGCAGTATTATGATAGACATAAGTTATTTATTCAATATAAGAATGGGACCAAAAGAAGTTGTGAATTGATAAATATTGTTCGTTATGTTACGTCCTGTTACCGTGTACTTAATTTCATCTTATTTTAATTTATTTATTGTCTAGTTTAGGGACATCCCCTATCAGTATTTTTTTAGTATATCAGCGTTATTGACGCAATTCCTAAATTGTGATATAATTATTCAATTTTCCACTAGGTGTAAGACCAGTATTATTGAATTAAGTAAATGTTAAATTTATTTTATTTGCTTCTAGTCAAACTGTACTTTTGACGTATTTATTTGTATATTAATTGTAAATTATATCTCGACTTTTGTAACTAGCTCTCTTTAGACAATTGTAAATAGCTTCGATTTTGTGTATTTTTTTTTAAATTATTTATAGGAACTAGTCTAGCTAGTGCCAAAGGCATGTGCAATCTCAAGTGTAAATAGTTAAAAAAAATATTTATTTCTATTTAATTTTATAATACGAGTAGCTTATAAAGCTTTAAGTGATCAAATCACGTGATTAGTTTGAAATGTCAAAATGTAAATAATAGATGACAAATAAATTTGTACTTAATTTATTTTTTATACATATATTTTGTTTTATTTTACCGATAATATCAATATATTTTTATGACATTGGTAGTAAGTATACGCACAATATATGTTAATTACAATTACCAACTGAATTAAATTTTTTACAAAAAAAAAAAATGTTTAAAATATAAATGCGTTAAAGAGAATGAAATTAATGGAAGATTAAATAGTTGTTAATGGTTATTTAGATTTCTCGTTAACCTACAAGTTGCTAACCAATAATATAAAAATACAGAAGATTCTTATGAATACTAACAACATTAATTAACTCACTCGCCTTAAAAAACATAATAGAAGTAATAATTACACACGAACGAAGTCGTCTTTCAAAGTTAATATAATCAAAAAAAGCTACTACCGTGGTCGATTTTAGACATTTTACTATAAACATGTTCATACCCTTTATAACAATCATCAAAAATATACAAGACTTTCTGTAAATATTACTTATTTATGATAGAGATTAGATCAAGGGTATCGTGTATTTGTTACGTAACACATTGACGAGGTCGGGACGCGGAAATATATTAAGTAATATTTAATTATAAAACCTATACGGTATATCTATAAAACAATTCTCGGAATGATAAAATGACCTACGAACACACAATGTTATCATTTATTATATTTTCCTCCTTATGATATAAATTTATTAGACATATATTTGCTTGCGTCTTTGTCTTGTAATTATTACGTTTAATATATTTATTGTAGAATACCACAAACTCATTAAATATTCAACCACAATTCAATTAGGTGCGTTCATAGAAATGTGTATATACACGAATTATATTATTAAATAATTAGCTAATCTAGAATCTAGATAAGAAGAAAAATGTATTTTGAATAGGATTTACGTAAAATCCGTACTTAGTGAGCGTCTACGTCGGGTAACGAGTAATTGTGACAAATTTCAAATTAATCGATATAGTTTAAGAGATGTCGTGATGATATTTATCTTTAATACATATATATATATAACGGACGCAAAACTATGTGGAGAGCGAAATATATATAAAATAACTAGATATACTCTGTATTTGTGTGTTCTGATTTGAGGAATAAGTTAGCTGGTGTATTTACATGCGCAAGTTATACAAGACCTTAAGCCAAATGGTTTTTATTGACTTGAGCGCCAATTTCTGAGTGCAAGGGTGCGTATCCGTGAAGTTTAATAAAATAATTTAAAAAACAGAGGACGTGCAAGCTTAGCGAACCCCCTCATGAATAATTTTATCGTTAAATACTAATAATACTTTGTATCGTTTTGTTCCGTTTTTAAAGTGTACCAGGCAGATAATAAATAAGGGTCCTCCAGACCAATTTCGGCCACGGCGGCCAATCTCAAGAGAGATTAGCCAACTGCGCAGGAGATATTATAGTGCACAAGGGTGTGCGCAAACATAGGTGCACTCTCTTTTCCTTAGCTCTCATAATCCGATGGGACGGCAATCTGACACGACCGGAAAGAGTTCAGGCGCAGGACCAACGGCTTAACGTGCTTTCTGAGGCACGGGAGTGTACACACTTCCACCTTCCAGACTCCGGGCTGCTACTGAGAATTTTCTGACAGAAAAACCCAATAACTATTTATTGGCCCGACCTGGGAATTGAACCCAGGACCACCGGGTCTGCAGCCTAATATGTAGCCACTAGACCAACGAGGCAGTCAGGCAGATAATACATTGTTGATCGAGCTGTAATTATTAGTAATTATTAAGTTTCTGGCAATATCATCTTCATCGGCAGTAGAGAGTATTTATTCAGTAAATAAAAAAATATCTCGGTGCGATTTGGTCTCTCTACATCATCAACTGCCTATGACACCCTTAGCTACAATAAAATACACATACATATAAAAATTATATACTTATTTAGTATATAAAATGTTGATCGAATTTAATTAAACCTTAATTTTACTTTCGTATCTGACAGATTAAAATCTTGTATTTATTACATTTTAAAATTGTAATAAATAAAAGATCTAAATATTTAATTGCATGCAATATAAATTATAATATCGGGGATTCCCCTTTTCCTATTTTGTAAGGTTACATACTACCTCACAATCAACTAACGTTTCCATCGACACTGATATTTATTTACACGATACAAGTTGTTAATTTATGCAAGTATTATAAAGAGACGATTGACTGATAAAATTGTTCTAAACTACGTCTTATATTTCATATATCTTTAAACTAGTTTGTTTTAGATATAAAGGTACCACCCGTGCAGCGAACTTCATTTCTGATTTCTTCCAAAGGCGGAGGAAGCATAATTAAACTTTGAAGATAAAAATCTGAATCGAATGTATTTTTCAGTTACGTCACAGTATGATTAAACAATTTCCCATGAGATATTATAATGGACTAATGTTTGCGGAAACACGTGAAGTTTATTCATGTATTTTCATAATCCGATTGGACAGCAATTCAGTCGTGTCACTGAATGGAGTTTAGGTACAGGACCGATGGCTTTACGTGATTTTAGTGTGTAAGCACTACCAAATTCTGAGCTCTGGGCTAACTTCTTATAATTTCATGACGGATAAACTCAATTATATTTCCTGGACCTGTAACTCGGGTTTTGGTGTCTTATAAGGTTGTTATAACAACGAGGACGTTAAATAAAACAAAAGTTTTTTTTTATAGTGCATGTACACTCTCCTGCTGTGCTTAATACACTCTCCTCTTGATCTCATTAGTTATGACCATTGATATATTACTTAGAAGATGAATCAGTAATGTAGAATACACACACACACATACGAATTTGTATGTATTTTAAACTGAGAACTTATATTTTATATAAATAAATATACTCAATATTATGTATCTGTGAATAGATAATGGTAGCTATTCAGTTTCCGATTGGGAATACGATCTGCCTTCCAATAATGTTATATATCCTTTTGGTATATAAGGTCCTCCAGACCGATTTCGGCCATGGCGGCCAATCTCAAGAGAGATTAGCCAACTGCGCAGGAGATATTATAGTGCACAAGTGTGTGCGCAAACACAGGTGCACTCTCTTTTCCTTAGCTCTCATAATCCGATGGGACGGCAATCCGACACGACCGGAAAGAGTTCAGGCGCAGGACCAACGGCTTAACGTGCTTTCCGAGGCACGGGAGTGTACACACTTCCACCTTCCAGACTCCGGGCTGCTACTGAGAATTTTCTGACAGAAAAACCCAATAACTATTTATTGGCCCGACCTGGGAATTGAACCCAGGACCACCGGGTCTGCAGCCTAATATCTAGCCACTAGACCAACGAGGCAGTCATTTTGGTATATATTATTATATAAACAAGTTATAAATTGTTTTTTTTTAAATTAAATAGATACATATATTTTTAAGTTACAGGCAGGCGGATGAGCATATGGGCCACCTGATGGTAAGTGGTCACCAACGTCCATAGACTTTGACATTGTAAGAAATGTTAACCATCGCTTACATCGCCCATGCGCCACCAACCTCGGGAACTAAGATGTCCCTTGTGCCTGTAATTACACTGGCCTTCATCTCACTCAGCCTTCAAACCGGAACACAACAATACCAAGGACTGCTGTTTTGCGGTAGAATATCTGATGAGTGGCTGATACATACCCAGCCTAGCTTGCACTATCACCAGTAAACATGTATTAACATCACGATACGGTCAATCACGCACGAGTCACACCTCCGCGCTCGCTTATCAATGTCGTCTGTTATGTTTACCCTGCGTAAGAATTGCGTAATAATTTCCAACAGTTGATCAAAACACATTCTTTCATTAGGTAATAATTTGCATATTCTTCTGCTATCGGAAAAGTATGTTATTTATAATACGGCGTGCCGCAAATTAAAAGAGGCAATTTTAATTGACCTAGCAGTGCTATTCTGTAAGAACTTACTTCGTATTTCACTAGTGAAATGTTGAAAATGGTTATATTTTTACGAGTGCATTCTTTAAATGTTGTACGGCCTGACTTACAAAATTTTCAGAGCGGTTGTTTAGTTAGACACTGATTTCACTCTTTCTGACATTATTATTTAACATTCGATAGAAGAAGACACGGCGCTACTTAACTAATCACCCGGTAAATAAAGCTTATGTGTAAAGCCTAACGTTAATGTCGCCTATCACTGTAGCGAGGTACGAGTTTATTCGAACAGAGTAACTCTTTTACTTGGTGGTAGAGCTTTGTGCAAGCTCATCTGGGTAGGTACCACCCACTCATCAGATATTCTACCGCAAAATAGCAGTACTTGGTACTGTTGTGTTCCGGTTTGAAGGGTGAGTGAGCCAGTGTAATTACAGGCACAAGGGACAGAACATCTTAGTTCCCAAGGTTGGTGGCGCATTGGTGGTGTAAGCGATGGTCAACATTTCTTACACTGCCAATGTCTATGGGCGTTGGTGACCACTTACCATCAGGTGGCCCATATGCTCGCCCGCCAACCTATGATATAAAAAAAAAAAAAAAAAAAAACTCTACTTATCGAAATCCGAATTGTTCGTTATGTAGTATGACATGTCTATTAGTGTTATAATAGTGTTCGTTTCATGTATTATTTATTTGACTTTTTATCATAAATGTGGTGGAAATTTATTTATAGTTTGATTTGAGAGATTCTCACCCGTTTTGCTTTGTATCGCACCAGATGTAACATGGCTTAAAAAAGTTATCTTTATTTTTAAAAATTTCCACGAAATAAACATTTAAGAGCTAACGTAGAGCATCTACAGAGCAACGGCCGTAGCTTTAGTCGCTGTGATTTGGGCTATACTCCTGTATTTTTTTGGTACTATATATTAGAGACCGATATTTGCGCCTTTCGTGCGCTCCAGCATTTTCTACGGCGTCTCGGGCCTTTAGCTTATTTTTATTACTACCTACATCTATGAATCAAGAGAGATAAAGTAATAGAATATATTATATGTGTAAAATATGTAACGTAAATTCTTAATTTTTTTTTTCTGTATCGCACTTTTGTATAATAAATTTTGTTTAACACGGAAACAGTTTTGGAGCCTACACCACGTTTATTTATTGAGAGCTGGTGAATACCATCTTCAAAATCTTATACTTATATACTTTATTCAGTAGTCTTAAAGTATTATTGCAATTTATGCAAGTAGGGAAAAATTATTAAGTACTAGAAAAAAAATTAAAATTCACTTGTTCTTTTTGATTATTTGTAACAACCCAGCAAGTTCGAGTTCAATTATCTTAGAATATCATTGTATTTATCATTAGAGACCTTTTTATGTACCAGAACAAACAACCCAGAGATTAGCAAGAACCTTCCTTACTAACTCAACTTCTATGCAAATAAAGTAGCGGACATATAAGTTTTTAAATAAACATCATTAATGTCATTAGTTTCACAAAGAGATTACGTTTCCATAAAACCGTTACGGTAAATAGTTCCTTGTCGGTACAGAATAGATTAAAAATTAAATTTTATTACGCTCAAGTAAAAAAACGGTATTTCCCCCAAACACGTAAAACCCGGTATAAATCAAAAATGATACTTTGATAATTATCTTTATTTATCGAGACAATGCTATAAGGAATGAATAAAGGTTGAATACAGCTCATATTATGTTATGTTACAAGTTTTTAATGGCAAGTTACTTTTGACAATTAAAATTCACTTATTTAAAATAGTGTATGTAATTTTTTTATTTAATTATTTAAAAAATGGTTATGTATTATAATTTTTAAATGGAATACAAAGAATATTAATATTTTTTTAATTAAAAGTTAATTACATAAAAAAAAAAACAAAACAGCTTAGTAACATGAAAACACAGCTGTTCTTAAATCAACCATAACAAATATTTTTATCATGTAAATGATGATTTTATGATTAAGTTATCCATTGTAAGTTACATAAAAAAGAATAGAAACTATAAATATAAGCCAGATTAAAATGATAAAACTGTAATTCTATCCGTTATCTTTATTATTATTTTTGAACTAAAAGCCGCTTACTATCACTAACAACCTACGTTCATTTGTTATTTAACTTGTCAATGGAACGGGGTTAATTCTACTAATAAATTCCCACTTTATCGCAATCGAATCGAAGCGTGATCGTTGCCGTTTATCCGTTTTCCTATTCTTTGAGTATCGACTATTGACATCAAAGTTAACAATTAACTTTGGTTTTGACATAACGGTACATAATATCTCCTGCGCAGTTGGCTAATCTCTCTTGAGATTGGCCGCCGTGGCCGAAATCGGTCTGGAGGACGTTTTTTTTTAACGGTACATATCCGGTTCAGTTCCGATCCGAATAAGTATAGAATAGTCAAAGTTGGATCTGAATCGAATCGGGAACGTATCGTAATCGTTATAGTAGTAGAATTCGGCCCCTGCTTCGTCGGTTAAGTTGCAAGGCTGTTCGAGAGATCCGAACAATTTGTTATTAAATTAATTCCTATATGGTATGTGTTGTATGTGGGTAGAAATAAATAAATCAGTTGTGTTACCGAACTAATCTTTGATTGTTGCTCCTTAACATTTAATTACGAATATTAACATTTAATTGCGTGTTCAACTGGCGACGAGGATGGGATTGCATAATATTGTGTTCGAAATTGTAAAAGTGATAAAATGCCGATTGGAAAAATAGAATATTTTGATTTAACGAGCAAGAAATGGTCGTCTTATATAAGACGCGTGGAACAATTTATTACGCTAAATCAAATTGAAGAACATTTAAAAGTAGCTACTTTGATTACATTAGTCGACGATTTGATGTATGATCTGTGTGCACCTAATAATCCGGAGGAGAAATCATTTGCAAAATTAGTGAGATTAGTAACGGTAACGGTAACACAACTGATTTATTTATTTCTACCCACATACAAAAGTATGAAATGATTTTTGTCTTCACGACAGGTTTCTTATAAATTATTATTATCTACTTTACCTGGTGGTAGGCTAGGCCCGTCTGGGTTGGTACTACCCACTCAACAGTTATTCTGCCGCTAAGCAGCAATACTAGGTATTGTTGCATTCCGGTTTGAAGGGTGAGTGACCCAGTGCAATCACAGGCACAAGGAACATAACATCTCAGTTGGTGGCGCATCGGTGATGTAAGGAATGGTTATTATTTTGAGCAGTGGTGACCACTTACCATTAGATGTCCCAGCTGGTTATACGCCTGCAAATAATATAAAAAAAAATAAAAAAAAACAATTTAAAACTTGTTTATATAATAATGTCAATACTGTTTACCAAAATGATATATGACGTTATAGGAAGGCGGACGCTATCCCTCCTAGGAAACGTATGTTACAGCTACCATTATCTATTCACAGAATAATTGGTATGTAATACATAATATG
Source organism: Nymphalis polychloros (assembly GCA_905220585.2). NCBI lineage: Eukaryota > Metazoa > Arthropoda > Insecta > Lepidoptera > Nymphalidae > Nymphalis > Nymphalis polychloros. Next base: position 5,759,251 of record HG992245.1, on the reverse strand, counting down.
CAATGTAAACAAATAAAATATAATTACACAAACTTATGCATGTGTGTGTTTATTCTACATTACTGATTCATCCTCCAGGGGATAAGTCATATATCAATGGTTTTAACTAATGAGATCCAAAGGAGAGTGTTCTAAACTACCTACATATACAATTAAAATGACTTATAGTGCAGTTGAAAAAAATTGTTAAGCTACTTCTCTAGCGATAACCTCTTAAATCGAGTAATTACCGAATAAGAATATTATAATAAGTGGGTAAGGCGGATTTAAGAAAAGCGACTACCAAAATCCATGTTAGGTCGCAAGAAGATATTAGTTACTTTGAATGACGAAAATTATATCTCTCTAGGAAATAGGTACTGATACGAGCTTGCACAAAACCCCTACCGGTTTTGTGCAAGCTCGTCTGGGTAGCCACCACCCAATCATCAGATATTCTACCGCAAAATTGCAGCACTTGGTATTGTTGAATTCCGGTTTGAAGGGTGAGTGAGCCAGCTTAATTACAGACGCAAGGGACATATTTCCCAAGGTTGGTGGCGCATTGGCGATGTAACATGTCTTACAATGTCAATGAGTGTCGGTGACCACTTAACATCAGATGGCCCATTTGTTCGCCCGCCGTTATAAAAAAAAACACACAAATTACTCTCTATTTGCGTACTCTCATAATCCGGTGTCAGCAACCTAACATAACCAGAGAGAGTTCAGGCAATAGACCAATGGCTCAACTTACTTTCCATTGTATCTCTTTGTCTTATTCTGAAAATTTAATGAAAACAATCCTTTAATAATCAATAACTGGTTACCGTCAACAATATATTATCTGATGGCCGATGGACTATAATTGTTTATATTTTAATTGCCCTCCTTAAAATAAAAGTAACAAGTCCCAATCATCTTAATTTTTTTGCCTTGGAATTTATTCTACGGTAGAATCTGTATCATTTTGGATTGGTCATTTTGGATCGGTGGATACAGAATGAAGTGCCAGAGATTCAATTTCAAATTCGAATGTTTTCTCAAAACGTTATCTATAATTATCGAGGGTGAGATAAATTGTATAAACAATGTGTCGTTTTTTAATTTTAAATCGGGATCCTCGGTTATGATCAATATTTTCTATAGGTACACTACGTAGTATCGTTTCTTCTCATTTATAAATAATATATTATTGTAAACGACTGGAACTATGTTTTATATTGATCGTAAAACTATAAACTTTACGTGTATGTAATACCTAAGTAATCGTATTCAGTGCGAAAGAAATAAAATAAACAAATATTTTTGTTTCGGGCCTCAGTTTGATCGCTACTGGAGTAAACGATGAGACTATATACATATGTCTAATGTTAGTTTTTGCCGTCCGAACTATGTCAGTGGGTTATTCCTCCAATTGTACACGACAATTACGTAATTTTACACCTATTATCTGTGGTCATTGGTTTTTTCTGCTATTGTAATAGACGAAAGCACTTGACAATAAAAATAAGAAACAACTAATATGTGTGTGTATGTTTAACAGCTTACAAACTCCTCGTTAAACTGGCTAACAGTGTTCAATCCTGTATAAAATATATTAAAGCGTCCTATATACATGTACTTTGCAACTAAATAGATTTAATTATTATTAACTAAAAAGATTAATTATCATTTACAAAAAGAAAATAAAAACAAACATATTTTTGTTAATTAGAAAAAACACGAGTTTCTCCACTGTTTTATACGGTTCTACAAAAGGATCTCAGAAAGCGTTCGCACCGACTTTGTTACTAAATTAAAATAATATATATTATAGTAACCTTTGTTTGCAAACGCCTGATTTCCTTGCAGTGTCAGTGAATTGAGGAGATAGAGACTACGCCTGCATTTTCGCACCCTAGTCCTCTATAATAACTTATGTGCAAATTGCTAGATGGCTCCTTATCAAGGATATAAGGATGGCCGCCATTTGGTGATCTACCTTACCGCCAGAAATGTAGGTAGATATATCCATTCATCTATCTAACAATGATCTCAGTTTTTTTTTGTAAATACGCAATAGACGTATTTAGACTGACGTCATAAATACAACGTTACTTATTTATATTACTGTAATTGGATAAGTAAATATAATGTTATTTGGTTAACAAAACATCACGAATGGACAAGGTTCTAAGAATGTTTCGTTTTGTCTTTAAATACATTTTAATATAAGCTGGTGGGTTTCGGCCTCGTGCAGGGACGTCATTAGCTGTTAAATTGTATTTAACTGTATATTATCATTTGACAATATACAAAAAAAAATAAGTTTAAAAACATTCGCTGTGAGGTACAAGCTTGACTTTTCCGGTAATTGCAAACATAAGAGAAAAGTTAACTTTACCCATATATAAGATCTTAACACTTGTTGTAATTATTACTTGGTGGTAGAGCTTTGTGCAAGCTAGTCTGGATAGATACCACCCACTCATCAGATATCAGTGTCAGACAGCAGTACTTGGTACTGTTGTATGCCGGTTTGAAGGGTGAGTGAACCAGTGTAATTACAGGCACAAGAGACATAACATCTTATATCCCAAAGTTGGTGGCGCATTGGCGATGTAAGCGATGGTTAATACCTCTTACAATGCCAATGTCTATGGGCGTTGGTGACCATTTACCATCAGGTGGCCCATATGCTCGACCGCCTACCTATATTATAAAAAAAAAGTGAACTGCGAGCCATAGCATGCATGACTTCATGGCTGCTTATGATTATCGTTGAATTCGCATTCAAAATGCTTTTGCGGGAGCATTCATCAAGCCACCAAGGTCGTTAAGACACATGCTTGGCTAATGGATGTGTACCATAATTAACTTGGCTCTTACAGCATGGAAAACCTACGGGTTAAGGTATGGATTGAGGCTCTATTCTACTCTGCCGTAGCGTCATGAAATTCATTTCCAAAATAATACGATTTGCTAAATCTGTAATATTTTTTATATTTAGAAATTATTTATTATTTGTTTCCGCCCGCGACTTCGTCCGCTTGTGAGGAGGAAGTTGTTAAGTACCTGTGACGTGAAAGAGTAAAAAGCAAACTCACTTTCGCATTTAAAATATAAGTAAGGATTATCAAGACAAACACTTTTAATATCCAAGAATTAATATCAAATTATTTTTTATGCAATTTCTTCTTGTAGATTTTGTATTTTTAATATGACAATCAGGAGACAATTCTACTAACAAATAGTCACTTTATCGCAAGCGAATTGAAGCGTAATCGTTGCCATTTTTCCGTTTTCTTATTCTTTCATTTAATTATCGACTATAGGTATAAAAGTTAATAATTCATTTTGGTTTTGACATAACGGTATATGTTACATAGGGTTAGCAATTGGCTTATAATAATGTTGCTTTTACACGGGACACCCCAAAATGAAGAAATTCGTAAAACATGAAAACTCGTAAATTACGCTAAAGTAGATGGATAAATAATAATAAAATATGTAATTTTATTTTATTGATCAAATAAGCCAACCATTATAACAATTAGTAATTTGATTACACGGGTATTCGTAAATAATGAAATTACTAAGATGCTCTTCGTAAACGCTTTAAGTATAGGTATGGTAAATTTGTTTGATTAAAAAAGCCGAAATCACTATTAAGTTCATGAGAAAATGAGGTTTTGTAGTCAACTCTTCGAACAGTCATTATGACCGAACGAAAAAGTGTGACTTATAAACTATTTTCATAATAAAACTATTGCTACCACTGTTAGCCACGTGGCACTGAATTATGGCAATTAGTCATTCTTGTTGCCAAGCTTGGCTACGGATCAAAACATCAAAAGAATACTTGAAACGGCCTGCGCGTGGCAATCTATTAATAAACGTTTTTATTTGACATATTTTTAAAAATACTTCAAATTAGGTAGCCAGTACACGGCGAACAAAAACGCTGCAATACTTCACAGCGTTATTTCGTGTGAGAAATATTCTTTGGTAATATTTTTATTTCAATCGCGGCTGAAGTAAGATATTTTGATTTATAGTATATTCCAATCGCAATAGGAGTAAAGATAAAAAAACCGTAAATTCAAATATTCCAAGTGATGTGCTGATAACTCCGCTGTATTATTCACTACAAACACTTTTTGATTAATATGTATTAATTTATAATACAACAATATTCTACTTACTTAATTCCATTTCAATTTCACTTCCAAAGTTCCGATAACAATTTTGCCCACATTCAAACGGCCATTTTTCGATGAACTAAAAATGAATATTACAGATTAATATGATCTCGACCACGTTCACTAAATGGATGAAGAACGAATGAATTAATTTAATTAAAAATATTATATAGTTAGGAGACACCGTGGTCCATACAACAGTATTATTAAAAAAAAAAGAAGTGCGCTAATTTTAACCGCCGCCATCTTGTGAGTGCACAAAAAGGTAAAGTTATTAATTAATTATTGGCGCTACTTATGACTTGTATGTGTTATTTGGATTTAAAGAGTAATTGAGTGAGTAATTTAAATCAATTTATATAATTTGGTGTTCTATTTATGAATAGACCAATTCGAGCTTCTTATAAAATCAGTTTTCACTTAAATTGATTTTAAAAAAAAACCTCGAATCGGTCTTTTCTAAAAATGTAACACAAATTATACAAATTGCTGTAAATAATATATAAATCTTATAAATCTAAATAACTAATTTGAACATATCACAAATCGCGCCATAAGTTTATTAATTACTTTACCTTTCTGTCCACTAACAAAATGGCGACGGCGGTTTTAAATTAGCGCGCTTCTTTTTTTTTACAACGCTTTTATATGGACCAAGGAGTTTAAATATATGTTTGTTTATTAATTTCTATAATATTGTGGTGGATTTATTCCAGTTATTTTTTACAATCTATAGTTTAAATATGGCTGAAAAAGTATGATTGGAATATAAAATTGTTGACCACGATTCACTGGAATAGATGAGAGACGTTTACTTTTTGCAACGGCATTACAGCCTGGGAGGTGGCGAACTCAAGCCATATTCAAAACAAATAAATATTATGAGTTCTCGTATGAAAAATGCCTAAGAATATTTTAATACAAAAACATGAGAAATTCAATAACATTCCGGAATATTTCGTACGGTTTCCGGTTGAATTGACGCCAAGAATCCTAAGCGTTTCCCTTGTTCTATAACCTAGATTTTAATATGGTTATTCATTGCATCTAATGAGGACATAACTTACGACGATCGGTGATAAATTGGTAACATCTATTACAAATACTTAATATAATAATATATTTTGAACGTGTTTTCGGTAGCGGGTGAATTGTTCCTGATCGGAATTAAACTCTATCTAGTCGACTGACACGAGGATCGATTGAGATCAAGGTAAAAAGCTGGTTTAAAAAAAATAGTAATTAATGTGTGAGTCGTTCCTTTGCCTTATTTCATTTATTTGAGGTCATCCACAGAGATGATCATACTTATCGATGTGAACTGCATAAAAACTGGATTTGGCATTTATACAGTTCAGCCGCTTGCCGGACACTAACCCGCTTTAGGAACTATGTTTGTTAGTCACCGTCCGAGTTGAAGGAATTGCATCGATCGATGGATGGGATTATAAGAATTTGCCATTGTCAGCTCTTACGACACCGGTTTGAGATGGGACTGTTCTACACAGAACGATACGATAATACATTGCATTATTTAAAAAAAAATGGTATAAAAACCGGTTGTTTTCTTTGATTTTATTTACTCTTTTGTAGTTGTTTTAATCATTATTCTTATTCAGCATAACTATTGTAGTGACTAATAATGTCTAAAAATATCTTGGTCTAGTGGATATATAAATATATATTGTAATGAATATAAAATATATATGTCTGAAATGTATTAATTATTATTGAACAAGGTATCAAGTTGACCTAAAGACTATAACTTTAATTCATTAGTAAAATTACCATTACTTCCATGATTACAAAGGTTATTAATGAATTTATCTCTTTATTAAAAAAATAGTAGCCTTAGTATTAAGTGTACATCTTTTAGAACACCTTATTAGTTTACAATTTGTATGAACTAAATATCACTATTAAGAATTGCATAAATTTAATCCACAACCTTTAATTTAAATTAATTAAAAATAATAAAAAACATCTGCTCACATTTTTTATATACAAAATTATTTGTGCAATGCGTTCCACAAAGAACCTGTTTTGATCGAAGCGAGTTCAGCACCGTTGCTTTATGTGGGCGAAGTGTAAAATTATTTTTCAGTAAAGTGTATTTACACCTGATGGAATTTGTTTCTGGTTACAATGAGTAAGTACAGAAATATTTTTCGTGGGTAAAAAATGTGCCTACGTGCCGTAATTGAATTCTTGAGGGGATTTTCCGATAACATGATCTGTTTAGTTTTTCAAATCTATGGAAGGGAAGAATTCTATATATCAAGCCAACGTAAAATAAGTTTAAGAATGTAGGATTAGATTTGGGCTAGATAATAGATGAGTTTGTTCGAATAGGAGCATGACATTTAAAAGTCAGTGTTTATTCCTGTAGATAATAAAAATAGTAGCTATTCCACACTATATTAAAGAAAATAATGTGTTTTCAATTAACTGCTTTATATGTAAAAAGGGGGTTGAAGATAATTACAGAAGACAGTTTCTCAGCTGAATTGTATAGAGCACTCTCTCAACAATTAAACAGTAAATACATTGACTTAATGTCAAGAGTAATTGCCCTGTTTGCTTGCGGTCGGTTGCCTTCGCTATCTTATATGGCTGCAGATCTGGAGATCCTAGGCTTGAATCTGGGGTGGAATCTATAATAATTGTTTTTTTTTTTCGTCAAGAGTTTCATAATAGCGGCCCGGAGTATGGAAGTTGACAGTTGCACACCCGTACTTTGAAAATCTTGTAAAGCCATTTAGTAACTGACGACGTCGTCTCTTCGATTGTGACATTTGCGCACACGTACACCTGTGTACCTGTGTACATAATCCCCTAAAAAATTACAAGTCAGCTAAATATATCTATGTAGCCGAAAATCCAGTAGGAAAACATTGCTATTATTTGTCAAGAGTATTTCGAGTTTATATATTTATTGTTTTGAGAAGAAAATCGAGCAAATGGGCCACTTACGGGTCTTAGTCCGTTATTATGTCTAGACAGTCACATAGTTATTGTCGATTTCGTTCTTATAAAAAGCCAAAATGTTGCAAAGTGAGGATGAGAGCGAGGAAGCGAGATACTCAAGCCGATTAAGTAATTAGTCAAGTGATTTCTGTGCGTTCGCTGGGATGGCCACTGACAGAAACCAATGGAAGTAAATAATCCATAATATGAATCTTCAACCTAGTGATCCTTCTTGATCGTCAGGAATGAAAGCAAGACTGGAGAAAGAAGAAAATAACATTAGATTATTTATTCGATTTATCACGTGATTTAGATGAAAGCAGCGTTCGAAATCACTTCGACACTGGGTCTGTGAGAAGTAACAACCACTTAAATAGGGTGTGTATGGTAAGAAAGACTGCCTTGTTGGTCTAGTGGCTAGATATAAGGCCGCAGACGCGGTGGTCCTGGGTTCAATTCCCAGGTCGGGCCAATAAATAGTTATTGGGTTTTTCTGTCAGAAAATTCTCAGTAGCAGCCCGGAGTCTGGAAGTTGGAAGTGTGTACACTCTCGTGCCTCGGAAAGCACGTTGGTCCAGCGCCTGAACTCTTTCCGGTCGTGTCGGATTGCCGTCCCATCGGATTATGAGAGCTAAGGAAAAGAGAGTGCACCTGTGTTTGCGCACACACTTGTGCACTATAATATGTCCTGCGCAGTTGGCTAATCTCTCTTGAGATTGGCCGCCGTGGCCGCAATCGGTCTGGAGGACCTTATGGTAAGAAAAATATACGGGGCCTCTTGGAGACCTACCTGAAAAGAGTAAAATTTAAATAATCCAAACTAGTATATACCTACCCTATTCCAATCGAAGTAGAAGTAAAGGTAAAGAAACCATAGATTAATTTACCTTTATGTATAATACGACACTATTTCACTTAACTCCTCCAAAGATATCAGTGTCAAAGTTGTTTATTTAGGCTTACTCCTCTTGTGGTTGGAATAGGCTAAAAATGTTTTCCTTTTTAGTATTAGGTAAATTAATCTTCGTCTAACATATATGTCTTTTCTTCCAGTCGGTTAAACCAACACACGCGATTAAAACCTTTCTAAAAAACGTTTTATATACATTTTAAGCGTTTCATCAAAATATTATTATTACAATTACTCTACTTATAGAATATAATGTAAATATTCTCGTTACACGACACAAAAATAACTACATTTTTAGGTTTCCTAAACAATTTTGTTAGTGGATTTGTTGAATATTGAACATTTTTCACAAGTAACTAAAGCGTCTGCTTTATAAATATTATTTCAATGTTACACCTATGTGTTAAATGCGTCGGGGGTTTTGTAATCCACTTTCTAATCTCAGAGTTGTAAATTAAATAATTAGTTTTTCTCAAATATCTTTATAAGAGGGTTTGTCCTAGAAAACCATTTGCTTCTTAATACTGAAATAATCGTAATGACCTTAGAGTCTAAGTTATAAAATTATAGATTTCATAATCTAACCTATTTGTATAGTGAAAAATTCCTGAATAGTGAAACTTAAAAATTGTTTTCCTTAAAAGGAGAGGAATTCCTCACTCTTGAAGTGGGACATAAACTGAATCAAAATTATTGTAAATACATAAAAATGGCAATAAATAACCACAAACAATAAACTGACTCAAATAAAACTAAATAAAATTCTTATTAATGCACTCGTCTGAGTTGAAAATAACAAGTCTGCGTCTGTCAGCGAGCGTAGTGAATTTTCCCTAAATCGAACGATAGAAAATAAACGTCCGAATTCTCGGCAATGAACAAACAAACACGGCGAGCATCAATCTGCCAGGCTTGCCCACGCGCATGCGTAACCGTTCAACTGTTCCTAATTTAAACTGCTTGTTTACTTTTTAAGATAATATATGTAGTTCGGGCGGACTAATTCTGGCTTTACGATCCGAAAATAATTTCACACGCCTCGTGCGCTGTTTAGTGACGCGCGGAAACAACTTTCATCGTTTTACCATATTTGGTAATTGTATATGCAGCCTAATTTTTCAATGTTTTTTATTCATTTCATTTCGCATCACGGGTGTACCGTCTGCACAAAGGTTATAATCATAGAATCACAAGTACCAACAAATATATCATTGCTTTATGTCCATTATTTATTATTACAAGATTTAAAATGAAATCTTGAATATATCGACAAAGTTAATCAAATCATTATTCTATTATTGAATGTTCGTGATGGTTAAAATGACACTGTTATTTTAGATCTGACGTTGGCCGTGTAATGTTTAGAGCATTCCATTGGTTATACATGACGAAACCATTATGACGTTGTCTCCGTCACCACCATCCTAAAGATAAAAATGCTGAACTAATGAGCTAAGAATTTGGCTCACCAGCTATAAAACCGCCGTAAACCTGTGTATTGTAAACACAACTGAATCATAACCACGTGAGTCCGTTAGCTTGACGTTTTCGATGCCAGCTATGGTAGCAAACAAGACAAGATTATTGTTACATGCATGTTACATGTTTATTTACTTTTGATTTAAACTTTTTACGACAAACTTCTTACGTTTGCAATAATTTTATGAGACATACTTTATTGTTTGGCTCTTAAATTCCTTTAATTTTTCACACCATCAAACATTATTTCCAGAACTTTTAAGGTTAGTTGATAGGTTTTGAATGCGCCGCCAACCTCTGGAGCTAAGATGTTATATATTGTGTCTATAATTAAGCTAACTCACTCACACTCTATACCGGAACACAACAATTCTAAGTATTGCTGTTTGGCGGTAGAGTATGTATATATGGTACCGAGAGGGGCTTGCCCAAAGCTCTACATAAGTACCTATATATATTTCGTATTGTACAGTAATGTGTTAAATAATAAATAAATTACACATCATTGCCTAAAAATGTGCAGCGTTTTTTTTTACGTAAAGCCAAAAGTTTTGTCATATAAACTGAAGTCGATATTGTTAGCGTGCGGCTGAAAAGTGACGATTTCAATTAATAAAAATTTCAATTCTTGCGCAAAAGGAAATAAGGAACAGTTTTATAAAATGCTTATCAACATTATATAATTGAACTTTAAGAAAGAAAATATTTGTTTCAAACAAATATCAAACACATTCCTCTAATATTAGTGATTATTAGATTATATTATATATAGAATAAATACTTATCTTAAATATTAGGTACCCACTAAAATTCAACCCAATCAACTCAAGTATTATTAGTTATATAAAATACGTTATTGAATAAAGCTTTATTTATTTATCATGAGGTCTTGTTTAAAAAACGGGGATTTTTTAATATCATTAGAAAGTCTCGTTACTATTTATAATTTTTTTTTTGTTTATATCGACAACAGCTTTGACGATTTGGTTCGTTTTGCTTTTTAAGGTTATCTCTATAGTAGGTATATTTCCTGAAAAAAGGCAACAATTTGTCATAATATACGATTGGTAACGCCAATTTCGACTACCTAGTTGTTTTAGAGAAATTTAAATAAAATCATGAGAAGAAAAAGTCGTGCAGCGTGATGTTAAGATGGATTAGCACCTCAGTTCTATGATTCACAAGAGAGATATGTTTTCAATACATTTTATAGCCCAGTCATTTCGTCGGAAAATAAGGCATATAAAAGATGTATCATGACGGAGAGCCGAATTATCGAGAAAAAACAGGATTTAACCCTTTTTCCAAGATGGCGGCGAGAGCTCGGGGAAATCGAGGTCGAAAACTTGAAATTAAGCTTTTTTGAGCCTCATCAAAAACATATCCAAAAATCAGCTTACTCGGTTCACATGCATTTTCAAATGTATATAATGACTGGACTATTAGTAAGTCTCCAAAAAAGTGTGCGTCACAATATAAACAGTTTTCGTCCATAATATTGTCGCACACACTAAATCTAATACTTTCATTCGTCATTTGTTAGCACACAATAGCTTCAAATAAAATATATGTAAATACCTACTGTTCTACAAATTTAAGGTCGATCAGCGAGCAATGGAACGCGCAATGCTTGGGGTTTCTCTGGCAGAGAGAATTCGAAATGAGGACATTCGTCAGAGAACTAAAGTCATCGACATCGCGCCTAGAATTAGCTCGCTGAAGTGGAAGTGGGCTAGTCATGTCTCAAGTGGAGACCCCGCTTAGGCAAACGTAGTTTAGGATGCCCTGAGGCGAGGTGGACCGACGATTTAAAAAAGGTGGCTGGTACGGGATGGACTGCCTAAGATCGGGATAATTTGCATTCTATGGGGGCTTTCGTCGAGCAGTGGACGGCAAAAGGCTGAAAAAAATACCTACGAGTAGGGATTTAGAGTCAGTAAAGAGCATTCTATACAATTTATACATTAAAGTATCTAAGACAATCTAATGAAACTACCGATTAATGTATACTTTAAAAATTTTCAAATAATTTCAATTATTCAAGTTTTTTGTTCAAATTTCAATTATCATAATTGCACCATATCCCATTTAGGGCACTTCATTCAATCCTATTACTTACAGTGGCGGATTTACCAGCAGGCTGAGTAGGCTCCAGCCTAGGGCGGCAGATTTTTGTGGCGGCAAATTTTGGGAACAAATATTTTTATTATGTTTCACTCTTGTCATTGTTACATTTTACGGTGCAGCAAACTTTCATACTGTAGAGCCTTAGTTCCCAAAAAAAAGGTCAGCAACTGTGCCGACACTTTCCAGCGTAAAAACGGGCGGTACAACTTTTACAGCCTATTCCTTGAAAATGTGTAAATCCGCCACAGCTTCCCTTAAATTTGCTAATGCAGACCGTCTCAGAGACGGTCTTCGTAGACGTCACTGGAACAGTCGTCGTCTATCGTCGGGCGGTGTAGGTGTCCTATGTTGATCCCTGCTCGAAACAAGAGAGGGATTCGTGGCCGATCAGTGAGGCCCTTTGGTCATCGTAGAGAGCATACCTTACAAAATATTTTCAATAATGTTTCATATTCTATCTATAACAATAGGAATGAATTTAAAGTGTGAAAATTTAAATGTGTTAGATCAAAGTATTGCGTTATTGCCGCGCGAAAAATATAGCCCTTTACACCAGTAACGCTCTTTTCTCCTCTCTTTGTTGTAGGGCTAAGCAGCGCGCGAATGTAGAGCGGGCGTAAGACGATAACCTGTGAACGTCTATTGCAATAGTTTCAGGCGCTAAATAAAAAATGTATACCTAATTCCAATTGGAGTAGAAATAAACACACCGTAGATTTACAAATTGCGTGTGATTTTCTAATCGTTCTGCTGTATTATGCACTAACATTTCTTGATTTATTTACCCTTTATAATACTAATTTTTTACTACTTTATAACACTATTCCACTTATCTAGTTATACCCACATTAATTTAACTTTCGAAGTTCCTTACCTTTACATTTTATTCAATACTTCAACATGACGATTATAATGTTCTTTTATGAGCATACTTGAATAAATATTATTTAGATTTTATGACGTAATCATACCAGCTAGCTGACCCAAAATTTACTATAAATTGAATACCAATTTTATGCGGTACATATATATGGTTTCTTATCATAAAATAACGTCAAATTTAGTCGTGAAGCGAAAAATGATTAATAATAAAATAATCTTAATAGAAGCTGCAGATAAATAAAACTAGTTAATCTTCTATAAACAAAATTGAAACTATTTTTTTATATAAAAAATAAATTAAGTTATATACAGGTGTACTTAAAAAAATATATTAATTGTGTTTAACGACACTGGTGGTGGTAAAAACGTGGCCTACTGAGGTCATGACCTCGTGTCTTAGCTACCCGATAGGTAAGAGCTATCGAGCGCTATTGCCCGCACCTGTGTTGCCAAGTAACTTCCGTCATTTCATTAAAAAAAAAAATCCGGGATAAATTTTTTGCTTAGTATTTTAAAAATTATTACATAAATAGCACCGACACACGATACCTAATAACCACGTCAAGGGTCGGACACAAATTTTGTTACACGATATATAATAATAAATATTTACAAAGTTAAGAACGTAAAATTAAATAATGTAATTGTGATTAGAACACAGATTTTCTCAAATGGCGCCAACGAGGAGTGTGGAAAGGGGATTGAAAATTAATTTTTTAATCATTTTATTATTATTCGAGCTCTTAATAAATCATGATCACAAAAAAAAAAAACGATTTACATTCAAAATAAAAAACAGAACATAATTTCATTTTTTGAAACCTAAAATAATGTCTCTGGTTTTAGTCTACTGACTCACTCATGAAAATATTTTAATCTTCCTAAAAATGTTTGAATTGTGGACATAGTTGCGGAATAGATTTATTAATAATATTTGAAGTATTGATCTATTAAACATATTTATTTGTTATTCTTTACATTTGGCATTAGTAAAATACATTGGAAGCCAACTATTTATTATAAAATATTATAAAGATAAAAAAAAAAAAAAACATATTAATTTATCAACACATAGGTAGTCAAAAATTGACACGAATTTAAAATATCGTATATAATACGAATTAATAATTATATTTTTAATACGTATATTGTTGCTTTTGGGTTAAGAGACTTCTATGTCGCCTCTCCGTGTTGAAGTATTCCTTTATATCATTGTAAAAAAACAACGTTATTAAAATAATTTGAATTTCATTATTAATTAATCTGAATTCACTTATATAGACAACACGACTACGGGATTACGACGCGGCCACTCCGTTACGTTGTGCACCGTATCGAAGAATACAGACGTACATAGAAAACCAGTTCTTATGGGCGCGCTGGACAATTATTCTGCGACCCATACTGGCCGCGTTCCCGCGATCGATCGACTGTCATGGAGAAAAGGATGTCATACGTATAAGCCTACGAGTGGAAGCGAGAGCGAAAATGATACGTTGGAGACATGGTCCCCGCACGTAAAATCCTTAGACTATTTTCCATCTATGTTTGTATTCGTTGACCGTAGTTTAGTCTTGTCTTTATTTATTTATTTATTTTATTTATTTAAAACTTTTTGCCCACCACATTGTGTAGTTTGACAAAAGGCGGACTTAATGCCTAAAGGCATTCTCTACCAGTCAACCTTTAGGCTAAGCGGAAATTCGTGAAGGCGGTAATTGATTTTGAAAAATATAGATACATACAAATATAACGACAAAAAATAAAATAAAATACAGAGCTATTATATATATGTGAATAATATATATATATATATATACATATATATATACACATACATATATATATACACATACACATATATACACATACATACATACACACATACATACATACATACACATAGATAAATCCATACACACACACATACATACAAATATACATATAAATAATAATGCATTATAGATGTCAGAGATGAAGAGAACTAGGAGTTTTCTGACAAGATATGCTCACGGAGACGAGTCTTGAAAGTAAGTTTAGAGGTGGCTTTCCTTATATGCTCAGGTAATTTGTTCCATAATCGGACAGCTTGAACGGAGTAAGAATTAGAAACGAAACCAGAAGAATGAATAGGAACAGAAAGAAGGTAAGAATCGTTAGAGCGTAGCTGACGATTGTGATTATCACGCAAAAATTTGAACCTGTCTTTCAGATAATTAGGAGAGAGAGGGTCAAAGAGAATAGAGAAAAGAGAAGACAGTAATCGGAAGTCTCTACGTTGTCGAATAGTAAACCATTTTAATTTGTCACGATACTGAGAAATATGATCGAACTTACGAAGACAGAAGATGAAGCGCAAAGAGTTATTTAAGAGACGGTCAAGTTTATTCCGATGAATTTCGTTAAGGTCGGAATAACATACGTCTGCATAATCGATTATGGGAAAGACTAAAGCGTGCACAAGTAATATCTTAGTCTTGATGGGAAGGAAATTTCGAAGTCGATTGAGGCACCGTAGCGTGGCTGTGACTGAGCGGCTGATTTCGGAGATATGCACAGACCAGCTTAATGTGGAATCAATATGAAGACCGAGGTCTTTTACACGATGGCGGTAAGGAATAACGATGTCATTGAACAGAACGGGAGGCAAAGATGTTAAACCCAGATTAGTGACAAAGCGTGAGCTACCAATAACGATCGCCTGACATTTAGATGTATTGACCTTTATTCCAAATTTTTGAGACCAAGTATTTACACTAGCCAGATTGTTATTTATAGTTGCAACAGCATCACTTATATCATCCAGCCCGGTTTGACAATAAAGCTGCAAGTCGTCGGCGTAAAAATGATAAGAGCAGTTGATGTAAGTTGTAAGTAGGTTGATAAATAGAGAGAAAATAAGAGGAGATAAAATACCACCCTGCGGCACGCCAGTTTGAAGATCTAACCAATCAGAGAGAGATTGATCCAATCTAACTGCTTGCTTGCGGCCGCGAAGATATGAGGAAAACCACTCCAGAGCTGATGGTGAAAACTTGAGATGCTCGAGTATAGCAAGGACAATATCATGATCAACCATGTTAAAGGCGTTGGAGAAGTCAATTAAAACTAAAATGGTGACCATTCTATTCTCCATACCATCCCGAACATCCTCCGTAACCTTCAGAAGAGCGGTAGTAGTGCTATGACCGAACCGAAAACCAGACTGAAATGAACTAAGGATATTGTTGCTATAAACAAAGGAGGTCACTTGTTTGTAAACCGAGAGTTCAAGAACTTTGGATAAGAAGGGAAGGATAGAGATTGGTCTAAAGTCTTTAGTGTGACATATTATGACAGTCTGAAGGACGGACGTGTATGATTTGTTTTTGACTGTTTAAACAATTGTAAAATATATGTTTTATGACATATATATTAGTTGCGACAACGTAAGTCTTATTTAATATTATGCGACATCATTTATTTAATTAAATGTCATTTAGCAATGCTGTCTTCCTCTTTCAAATCTCAAATCCATGACGACAGAAAGAGAGAAATCTATTTAACTAAACACCAATAAAAAAAAATTATAAGTATTTTTTGTTTGTTTTTAATCTAGTTAAATAAAAAAATATAAATTTAATCATATATTGAAAGTGAAAAAACTTCACAAACAGTACAGAAACTTTTAATAGTTTTACAAATAAATTGTTCGAGTTTATTTTATTTAAAAAAAATCATTAGCTTTAAAAAATACCTTATTTGATTATGCGACTTTATTAATATACATTTAAAATTTTACTATATAAATATAATATAATGTTAAGCGGTGGTTATTCAATATATTTTTACACTATTTACATACATATTACCTATTATATATATGCTGGTCAAATAGCTTAGTCTTTTACAATATTTGTGCAAAATTATTTATTCATGTATGCATGACATGACATGATATGACATTAAATAATTGGAACTCAATGCATAATTATATAAAATCCAGCCATTAAAAATAAAAAAAAGTTCATTATTTTCAATACATTTTTGTTTTATGATAGGATTATGGGTTGGCCCAACATATGATCACTCCCCATTATATACATATAAAGTGTGTAACAAAAATCCTGTCCGACCCGTGATGTAGTAATTAGGTACCGTGAGATTGTTTTATTGATGTAATCATTTTTGAAATACTAAGCAAAAAAATTACCCATAAGAAATATTAATCGTGTTTAACGACACTGTTGGTGGTAAACACATGAACAACTGAGGTTATGACCTCGTGTCTTAGCTTCCCGATAGGTAAGAGCTATCAAGCGCTGTTGCCCGCACCTTTGTTGCCATGTAATATACGTCATTTTATTAAATTAAATTTTATTGGGGGTAAATTTTTTGCTTACTATTTTAAAAATTATTACATAAATGGAATCGACTCACGATACCTAATAGCCACTTCACGGATTGGACAGGGTTTTTGTTACACATTGTATAATGTAAAACTTCATTATGTCATGAGTCGTATTAATGTTAGTAAATTTAAATGATATCAACAACAATTATATACTTGACATTTAGTTGTAAATTTTATATTCTAATTACCGCTGGTTACTAATGTATCCAAATAATCGCTTTACATATAAGTATTTGGCCTCAATATTAAGTAACGCTATCACAGATGCATTAGGTAGCACATATACCGACATTATTTAACACCAACACACTTATAAAAAACTGATCCGGGATCATGTAATAAAACTAATGAAATTCACTAACTTGTCCGTTCATCGACCGGTCGATGACCAGTTCTTTTCCAAAACTTTTTTCATACGGCCGGTATGTTGTAGAATGCAGACAATTTCTCGAAAAATCCATTTTCGAGACTTTCCCCATGTATTTCAGCTCTAGGCTCTCGACCGACTTCTCTTTCGAGGTTCCTGATATCGCTCAAGGACACAACATTGGTAACTATCGGACCGCTGTACTCTTTGCTCTTTTCGATCTGTGTGAAAACTTGCATCTTGCCATCCGTATTCTCTCTATTATAGTTTCTCTCTTCCGTTTCGCAGATCTGTTGGCTTTTGATCGCCCTCAGAGTAGTCAGGTCTCTTTCGTCTGTTCTCTCTTGTAAACGGGAAGTAATTTCCGGATATTCCTTCGGGTTAGCGAATACTTCTTTAAACTTGTACGGATCCTGCCTGGTGTCGAAGATTTCGTCGTTGAACTGTCCATCCGTTCTATTTTGTACTGTTACGTTAGGTGCTTTCTTTGGCGATTTTTTGGGGTTTTTAGGGGATTTTTTATCTAGCAAACTCTTTAAAATTGGTAACCTAGTCTCTGTTTTCTTCTGATCTATTTTGGGCAGTTTTGTTTCGGCTTTTAATTCGTTTACTTTGGTATTAGTGGTTTTCTTATCCTTCGCTTCTTTAACCTTTTTCTGTTCTTCGGCCTTAACACGTACTTTTTCATGGATATGCATATGTCGTTGCAAATCGTACGACACTCGAAAACATTTTTCGCACTGCGTACATTTATACGGCTTACTCCCTGTAAAACAGCCAAATTTAAAAACTCAAATGTCACCTGTGTACTTAGTGCGTGATTATTTTTTACTTATTCGATAGTGTGTAATGAAGACAGCACAGTCTTGGGACAATAAACGAAATTCCATATAAATTGCAGTTTAAAATTTATCTAACAATTGCGATTTCAGCATTAATTTTATTAATAATTCAGACTATTTATCATCATGTTATTTATTCAACTTTTCAATATTATAATGACAATTAGTTGTTTACATAATTGATATATATTTCAATATATAAAATGAACTTTATTGCCATACCCGTGTGAGTTCGCATGTGACTCAGCCTGTAGGACGACGCTCGGAAGGACTTGTTACAATACTCGCACTTATAGTTCTTCTCGCCCGTGTGTATCCGTCGGTGTACGTTAAGCGAGTAGCGGCGGGCGAACTCTTTACCACAGAATTCGCATTTGAAGTGTTTCTGAATAAATATTACAAATGATCATCAATAAAATAAAATCTTGTTATGTACTAATTTTTAGATTTATGTTTGGTGTGTTCGTGTAATATGTTTCATTGAAACTAGTTAAATGCTGTCTAGAATGGAACTATTAAAAGAGTTTTAATAATTCTTAGAAACTGTAAATGTGCTTATGTCTTCTGTGATATTATTTGGTTATTTATTGCATATTTATTATTGTAATATTATTAAACTACTAGATATATGTTACTTTCAAAATAAACTTTATTCTGGTATGTATTATAAATACTTTTAAATAGAAAAACAATTTTAAGCGATGAAAAATGAAATAAACTCTGAAGCCCTCACCTTGTCAGAGTGCAGCGAGGCTTTGTGGTACTTGAGGTCTCCCCACTGGCGGAACTCCCGTCCGCACTCGTCGCACTTGCACGGCCGGTCGTCGTTGTGCACGCGCTTGTGTATCTGTGGACCACGACCGGTTATATTAAAGGTTTTGCACGTATAGTGCTCGATACCTTCACTTAAAGTTCGACCAAAAATATAGTTAAGTTTAATCTACGAAGGCGCGCCCCACTCTTTCCAATCGCTACAGCGCAAGTGTGCAATGTAAGTTAGTAGAGTGAGAATTAAACTACGTAGAGATTCATTAGTCTATTGGAACAATTTTATACTTTAATTATAAAAAGTAAAAATTATTTAAAAATAAGACTGGGCACATTGAACGGACCAAGGTCAGTTTTGTATTTTGGTGGTGTGTGTAAGATAATCTTAAGTCTAAAATATACATAAATAATAGGTAGGTACTACTCGTCAAATATTCTATCGCCAAACAGACTTATTACTTACGAATTTGCAAGTCGAGTGAGCCAGTGAAACTTGCACTAGGGGCATAACATCATACATAAAGGTTGATAACGCATCGGCGTTGTAAGGAACGGTAAATATTTTACAGCGCCAATGTCTATGGGCGGTGTTTTTGCCCATCCTACCTACTTTGTAAAAAAATACCTTTAACGCGTGAACGGTGTAGAAGCTCTTCCCGCACTCTCGACACACTTGTTGCTTCTCGCTGTGCATCAACGTGTGATACAGCAGACTGTTACGATGCTGGAACACTCGACCGCACTGGATACATTCGAACGTCTTGTTGCTCTTCTTCTTCTCCTGCTTTAGGTCTGGCGGCGACTCGTCTTTGACGTGCGACGTGGGAGGCGGCAACTCCGGAGGGGGTGCCTGGTCCGGGAAGGTCTCCGGCGGCTCCTCGGTATCGAAGATCGGTTGAAGCATTTCCTCTGTGGAGTAACGTTCACTGAAGTCAAATTTTTGTTAATTACCAAAACATTCGAGGTGTCCTTTTCGACTTAACTAAAACGGAAATCGAATTTAATATAACATTCTGATAAATATATATATTTATACTAAAGTACGTCACAATAAATCAAAAAGTTATGCTATGTTAAAATTAATAAATCTTCTCAGATATTAAATATTAAAATAGAGAAGAGCTAAATAATTGTGAATAAACGCATGTCGCGTGGTTACCGTCGTGCTTGTCGGGCGCGCGGTGCGGGTGCGGGTGTGGGTGCGCGTGCGGGTGCGGGTGCGCGTGCGCGTGCGGGTGATGGTGCGGGTGCGGCTCTGCGTGCGGGTGCGCGGGCGAGGCCTGCACGGCGACGCTGGCGAGCGCGGGCGGCGGCGGCGCGCAGGCGGGGCAGTAGCCCGCGCCGCCGCACGCGCACAGCGGAGACGCCGCGCCCGCGCCAGACCCGTTGCGCATGTACCTGCGGACACACGAGCTCTTAGCTCACTCCACATCACCTATCTTTGTTTTTATCGTATAGGTATGCGGACGAGCATATGGGCCACCTGATGGTAAGTGGTCACCAAACCCCATAGACGATGACATGACATTGTAAGAAATGTTAAACATCGCTTACATCGCCAATGCGCCACCGACCTTGGGAACTAAGATGTTATGTCTCTTGTGCCTGTAATTACACTGGCTCATTCACCCTTCAAACTGGAACGCAACAAAACAAAGTATTGCTGTTTTGCGGTAGAATATCTGATGAGTGGGTGGTACCTACCCAAACGAGCTTGCACAAAGTCCTACCACCGAGTAAACCTCATATGTGTGAGATTTGTATTGTTATACATAACTTTAATTGTGAACCACATAATAATAACGCATAGAAGGATAGTGTCATATAAAGTTTCGCTCAAAATTGAAGTAACTAGAATTAATGAGTGTGTAAGTGTCACGTAATTACATTGACCGACACGCACACATACGACCGAATTATGTTGCAAGTGAATACACATTTCCCCCATAAAGGAAATTGATATTGTTTGAACTTGAATTATGAAATATATTTGTTTGCTTTAATTAATTTGAATTATTATATTTCTATTTGGGTGAAATTGAATGACTTAAACTCGATTGGGCCTACACTCCTTCTAAGCGTTATTATTCTATATTGTGAACGTTAAATAAATTTAGATATTTGGATTCGTAGTAAAATAATAATCTTTTTATTAAATATCGTACAGGCAAAATTTCAACTTGTCTTTTTTTTATCTCATATCGACACGGTCTAACGGTAGCACGTTTGCCTAGAAGAAACTTATTTACTCTGAATTTGAAGACAGGAAATACAGACTCAAGCAAAGAGTATTTCATCACAGGTAAGCCAACATACACAAACCTATCTCATATTCAAGACAAAAGAATTCGAGAGAGGATAGTATATGTGTAGTGTACAGACCAGTGCCGTACATGCTCCTGGTGCACGTGTCCGTTCTCCACGGTGAGGTGCGGCAACAACGCCTGCTCGTACTGCTCGCCGCTCTCCTCTACCGCCACGTGTATCCCCTCCATCAGGTCTTCCGGTTCACTGAACTCCCCCATGTCTTCTAGCTGTTTTAAAAGATTAGAAATTATATTATTGATGTTACTACTGCGTCATCAGCTGCCATCGCCCAATTACAATTCCGATAAAAATTAAAATTGGTGCGCTGTACAATTATAGATTACAAATATCTTAATTTTTAAACATGCCTTATTTATGACAATGTGTGTACAAAAAGCGACAGCCACATCTTCTACTGTCCTTATACATAAGATATCTAATAGACGCTTATTTGTAAAAAGGTTGTTATAGCGCTATGTATTTTAAGGTGATGTGGCAGTGGCAGGAGTGCCTTTGTCCACATGATTTAATAATAGTATTAAAAAATAATTCTTAATGCACCAACTTTAATAATTTGAGAGATATTTGTTAAACATAGTATTCTTAATTAAGTCATACCTTTTGATTAGAATGGGCTTCTTTAATATGTGCTTCACATTGTTTCTGTTTTCGAAACGATTTATTGCACTTTGTACAGAAATACTCTAATTTATCCAACGAGTCGTAGAGATCCGCTTTCTCAACTTCAGGCACTTCCTTGTCCATGCTGGCTACGGAATACTGCAACTTATTGCTCGTATAATTGAGCGTTTTATCACTTGTAGTATAAAGTATATGTTTGTCTATGGACTGGTA
This sequence comes from Nymphalis polychloros, assembly GCA_905220585.2. NCBI lineage: Eukaryota > Metazoa > Arthropoda > Insecta > Lepidoptera > Nymphalidae > Nymphalis > Nymphalis polychloros. The sequence goes on along the minus strand of HG992245.1, from coordinate 5,737,191 downwards.
CATTGTCTTTGGCACACTTCCTTCTAGAGACAATTCGACTATAGAGTCCGGTAGGGTCGCCACGTTGTCTACGATACAAGTGTTTGTCATCTGTATAAACAAAAAAATATTGATTCATAATTTTAAATTGTGTAATTAATTATTATTATAATAATTTTGTTCGAGTCATTGAAATTGTGAATAGTTTGTTTGTCGAGGGTAAAGACATGGTAACTTTTATTGTACAGTCGCATACAGGTCGCCAGGTCATACAGGTCACCTTATCGCAACTACGCGCTTTGATCGCATTTATTATTGGTAGTAGTTTTTTTATATATTATAGGTAGGCAGACAGGTAGATTAGTGGCCACCTTACATCACCAATGGGCCACCAAGCCTGGGAACTAAGACGTTATGTCCCTTGCACCTGTTGTTACACTGGCTCACTCACCCGTTCAACCGAAACACAACAATAATAAGTATTGGTGTTTGATATGTGACGTTGCAGCAGTATATGTGATGAGTGAGCGGCAACTACCCAGACAAGCTTGCACAAAGCCCTGCCAACAAGTAATAGCATATAAGTGATAGTATATAAGTTAGGTCTTACCTTATCTATGCCTAGATCAGGTACAGGGTTCTCTATGATAATGGTAGCGTGGGGTTCATAATGTTGTTTGAGATGTTGATAAAATTTTAATTGTTCTTCGCCATAGAACTCTCCGCACAATTGACAGATAAACATCGCACGCATCTAGGAAATATAATGTCTGTAATGTGTATAGATTCTATGACCCTTATTTTTCTGCTTGATTCACAGACAATACGCAAGTGATATCAAGATGTACAAGTATCAATAATATGTTCTTTTGTAATGAGACCACCTGATGAGAAGTGGTTATCACGGCCAATAGACGTTGGTACTGTAAGAGAGAATTAATTATCCCTTACATTGTCAATGCGCAATCTTTTTGAACTAAGATATTTTGTCCCTTTTGTGCTATAGTCATAAGGGGAACTACACTGGATCACTATATATCAATAATACTAAGTATTATTGTTCGGCCGCAGAATTTGTGATGAGTGATTTTTTCAAACTCAAACGCAAACAAAACGCCACTCAAATTTTCGGAGCTAAGCTCAAACCAGTCGATGTAATAGTCAAAGCACATACCTCATGCGTCACGTGCGGTACGTGCGGCACGTGTGGCACATGCGACACGTGCGGGACGTGCGTGACGTGCGTGACGTGCGAGTGCGGCGCGACGGCTTCGAATGTGTCGGGCAAGATCTCCTCCTGCGGGGCCTCGCCTCCGCAATTTATCACCACTATATCCTACAATAGAAGAGCAACATCATATGTTAACATCGATTCGTAATCCCAAGTACGTAGCGTAGCAAATACATTGTTTTCTGTATTGTGTATTGCTGTTGGTTTAACTGGCATGGACAGCGTCACCTGTTGGGAGGCCGAGCGGAGATTCAGCCGTGAAATAAGGGGGCTCACGTGGCTCATTGAGACGAACGTTCTAAGGGCTCGGCTTAGGACGTTGTCGGGATGGCGGAGCGCGAACAGGCGGCATGTCCAGCGGTGGGATGTCGAAAGCCGAGGACGTCGTGTCCACCGCGGGGACGGTATACGGCCGATACAACAAAAACACTACAAATAATATATAACTCTAGAAACTCACGCTGTATCGCCAAATGATTAAACACGTACAGAAACTTACTAGAATGTGTTCCGGCGCCGATAGATTTCTAAGTGGAAACAGAGCTAAGATTCGCTAGATATGAATATGTTCATAGCGTAAGGATTTATATTTTAATTCTGTGCTGATACTAGCTCTAATCTCGTATTATGCGTGTGTTTCATATTGTGCACTACTTAGATGTCTGATGAAAGTAAAATAACAACAAATTCGACAAATATCGCACAGATGCATACCTAGGTCACCATTGATTCACTACCCTGCATACACCCATCTCCAAAAGTACGTTTAAAAATTTACCTGTTGAGGCGTACTGCTTCCATTGGTCCGTTTCAACTTCCTGGATATCCTCTTCTTATGTGGAAGACTTTTCTTGCTTTGTTGCTTGTTTTGCGCGGGGGAGGCTCCGGCTCCGATATCTAGAACCGGACCGTCCTGTTCAGTTAGAATCCCATTGTCATCCTGGAAATCACAAAATAATTGTTAAATTTTATTATATTAGAAATAATGAAGGAAAATAAAACGCTTATTTTATGTCCTCATATGGGCAAAGGTTCTGGAGTAGCAAAATTGGTAATAATTTGACTTGATTTTACATGCTTAAGTATGTATAATTCTAACTAATATTATAAATGCGAATATGAGTTTCTTTGTTTGTTACGCTTACACGCTTAAAGCACTATATCGATTTTAAAAATTATTTCACCATTGGAAAGCAATGTAGCTGCGTCAGCGAGTAATATAGACTACATTTTGTCCCCGTATTCCCACAGGAACGGGAGCTACGCGGGTGGAAACGCGGGCAAACGCTAGTTAAATAATTATTGCAAATGTTGCAAATGTAAAAAAAAACCCTAGATTAAGATAATACTGGAATCAACGTACGTGTACATGGTTTCTTTTTTTGTGGGTGTAAATAAATTATTATTATTATAATTGAAAGGGTTGAGTTTACGAAACATTTTTTAATTATTATTTTTTATTGTATATTCGTTGAGCTAAAAGTTACTGAGAATATTGGTTTTTGTAATTGAATGTTATTCCACAATCAAGGGCTAACATTAGGGATGTTTTATAAATCGTTTAATTTTTATAATGATGATAGGCCTATTTACCTTTAATGTGTTTTTATTTTTATTGAACCAGTCTGTGTCCGGACATCTTTTCATGTCCTGCAGAGGTGGTAAGGTCGGCAGGGGTGGTACTTGCACCACTATAGTGTCCGATTGTTGATCCTGTTAAATAAATAGAAATTAATAATCTATAAATTTATCACACTGTACAATATTTTCAGCAGTAATTAATGGAATAAGTTGCAGATTGTATTAGCATTTCTTGAGTTTTATTCTTAAATTATTAATTAAAATAGGCTAGGCAGAGCGGCAAATGAAACACCCGATGGTAAGTTGTCACCACCAAATTAACTTTGGCACGGCAAAAACCATTAACCATACTTTACCAAATATTATTTACAATTAATAATATTAGGGTAACAAATGGGGTTACATATACATAATTCAATAAAACTAGTATAATGAAAGCCTCCAAGAAAACCTGTTATAAAAACTGTACCAAGTACATTTATTTTGTATCCCAAAACACGGCAGCAAACAGTGATACGATAAAAAAAAATGTTAAGATAGCATTTAAAACGTTTGCAAGTAATTGACCTATTTGAATTGTTATTTAATTCAATACCTACATTGTTAATGCAAATTTAGGCAGTATCGTAATTAATTTATCTTTTATTGAGGTTTTTCATTATCTGTGCAAGTTGATAAATAAAAATGTATCTTACCAGCGATTGTCCATTGAACAATCTCATTGGCGCGTCTAAAATCACAGAAGGGTCCACATCGCTCCTTACAGAAGGCACCTGCAAATTATTGATTATATTTATTTCAATTATATATTATTATTATCATATTAACATGGTTTCCGAGGCAGAATACTATTAATGCTGAGCCTATATTGGGACCATCAATTTTCTGACGGAGAAATCCGATAATTATTGGTACATTCCAGGGTATGTAGTGTTGTAATAATTACTGCAACTATTGCATGTTACAGATATTTTGAATTGTTTCAGTCATATCATATTTGACAATAAAATATAACAAAATAAATAACAAAATAAATTAAATAATAAAATAATAATAATATCCTGGGACAATATTCACACATTGCCATCTAGTCCCAAACGAAGCAGAGCTCGCACTATGGAAACCAGACAACTGATATACTTACATATACTACTTTTCTTTTGTAAATACATACTTATATAGATAATTACACCCAGACTCAGGACAAACAGACATGTTCATGCACACAAATGTCTGTCCTGGGTGGGAAGCGAACCACGCCCACGACCTGCGGCGTGAAAGGCAAGTATCTTAACAGCCACGCCAACCGGCTCGTCAAATATGCAATTAAATAGAAATGTAATTACTTTATGATGATTAGGATGTGTCTGATGATGGGAAGCGCGAGAATGTTGGGCAAGGTGTGCCACGAGAGCTGCCAGTCTACCTTCAGGATCCAAGAGTTCCTCCACCCATGGACCGTCACCAACTTGCTCACCCACTGATACTTGCCTGACAAGAAAATTAAGTTGCATATTAATGTTTAAGTAAAGCATACATTTCCTATCTTGTAACTATTTAAACTACCCGTTAAGCACTTGACATGGATCATAAAAGGGTTTCACCATATATTTTATTAAACAAAATAAGATAATATAAACAAGTCTTACAGTTAAATTAATCATAAAGACAATGTAATATAAAATGACTCACATTTATGTCTTTATTTAAAAAAAACATACCTGCACATTTGCGTTGGAAAGTTCTGTGGGTGCATGACAGTAACCACTCGACCACCTCCATCGTCTTGTACATTGAGAGCCAACGAGCTGGCATCTACATGGACGGACTGTAAAATGAAAAATTTAATATCATCATTACATGGAAATAAATAAAAAAAGTATTAGTTAACTTATATTCTATAAATAATTACTCAAGATTGAAAATTGTTTTCAATTTGCATAAGCACTATCAACTTTTCAGAATTTATTTCATGATTGATGAATAAAATTCTGATAAATGTATCATTGTACATCTTAATGTTTTTGGTAGTTAACAAACCATACTTAAGTAGAATTGTGGCAGAATGTTCTAGCCTTTCCCATAGCAGGAGAGGCCTTTTGATTGAAATATTTACTGGCTCTTACTGTCACATGGGCTTAGTAATGTCATTTTTAATTAATATTTTGTATTATTTAATCATAGAGACAGTTACCATACGCATAGGGATGTAGATTATTCTAAAAAAACAAGAAATAACAGTAAGAAATTCAATGGTTACTGTAACTTATATACAATTAAATTTATGTCCTGTTTGAAACTCAACAAATGCCCAACAAAATAAATCTAGATATTAAAGAGTGAACATACTATAATATAGAAAAATAAAACATTCATACACTTTGATGGAACATAAATATACCTTACTTACTTTTTAATTTCTAGGATAATAATATTGATGAAAGTTACAATAATAAAATATATTTTTGTCAACATTACATTTGATTTATTATTAACTTATAAATATAATAATTTATTCATTGTAATGAAGCAATAATTTATGAATATAATCATATAGTAAATTGAGGTAAGATTAAGATGATAGAATATTAGATTTTCAATATCACACAAAATGTATACACACAATAGTATTTTCAATTTCTAACAACAATCTGCAAAGTTATTACATTGTTTTGTAAGAATAATTTTATGGTTTGTCAAATGTTTTTTACATTTTAATGTAACTTTTTATGTTTGAATGTTCATTATTAAAAAGGACTATTTATAATGTTTAACGTACTTTAATAAATGTAACTGTTAATAATATAGAGTTCAAAATAAATATTCCATAAAAGATAACTTATTTTCTTTAACTTATAATTTTTAAGGCCTGAACCAAACAAAGGAATATGGATCCTTATTTTAAGTCAGTCTAACTCAACAAAAAATACCATTCATACTTATATAACACTATATTTAAAATATCCTATTTGATAAAGATTAAAATTATGGATACGATGGAAGTAGTGATTTTACTTGATTTTTAATAGTTTTACTGTATTCATAAGTTTTATCAACAAATAGATTTTTTATGTAAATAGATAAGACAATCTGATTATATATCCTTGGTTTATCTTACTTTTATAAGTGACTTAATCAAACATTAAGATAGAAACCTAAATACAATAAAATAAAAAGTTGAAATAATAATAACAATAAATATGAATATGTAAGACAAAGAACACTGAGTTAATTAATGAATTCACTCCAAAGTTATGTCAGTTTTGTACCTAGTTTAAATCAAAAGCAATTATTTAATTACCGTAATGAAAACAATTCGTTTAAAATTATTTTGTTTTATACCTCCGGTGTTTGCTGTGAATTGATGTAATGCGTGACCGCTTCGTCCATTTTATCCTCTAAAAGATGGGATTCCACGTTTCTCATGTTGAAATATTATATTACAAATTGTTTTCATTTCACATTTCAATAATTCACATATCACAACTTGGTTAGGTTCATTCAACACTGAACACTGACAGCTGTTGCTTGCAATCAAGGTCACTAAATGTATAATATTATGTTATTTTGATAAGCTCTATTCTTAATACTAGTTATTTTAGTAGTAAATGTTTGCTCAATAGAGCGTCATTATAGAAATGTACTCCAATGAATAATAAAGTTATTACATTATAATTAAGCTTGTGATTCCCACACAAAGCAGCAATAAAAATGTAGATTGTGTACAATGTTCATTTGATAATATTAGATCAGGCAACACCTGATTATGAAGATGTTGCTATAACGATATTAGGAGAATTTCTCAAATCTCATGTAATTTGTAATATTATCGGTAAAAATGTCTCTTATTGGTAAATACACATAAATAAATATTTTATGCCTAGGATCAATATGGGTTTGCTTCTAAAAGCTTGCAAATAAAAACGTCCTTGTAGCACTGACCTAATATAACAGCTGATGAAGTATGACGTATTTTGTACAAGGGAGTGTGACTTTATTTTGACGTCTAATTCTACTAATATTTGACCATAATTTGATTTAATATTGATATTAAATTAAAGATAAAATGTGCTCATTGACTTGTGAACTCGTGTTGTATAGTTTTTGATTAGGTTAATCAGTCAGAATTACAGTTCTCGCGCGTGAGTCCCTGGGATGTTCTTGTTATCACCGAGTCTCACTTCTTATCTAAAAAAAATCTAAAATGTTAAGAAAGAGTCTAAATTTAGTACCGAAACGTCATGAGGTAATTACGATTTATATTTGTATTTAAAATCTTTTGCTTTAATATTACGATTAAAATAATTAATTACTAAACTAATGTTTCATCATATTTGTAATCAATTAAATAATATTTTCGGAAAGTCTATTACAATCGTAAATAATATATTAATAGTTTTTTTTTTAAGTACAGACTATATATTTTTTACTATAATGTAAGGAAAAAAGCTGTTATGAATTAGAAATAAATTTTGTATTTACCTAAAATGATCATTTTAAATTAGGAAGTTTTATTGAAAAATAATCACAAGCCTTAATTCTTAATAAATGTGTTATTTAAATTAAATTTCAGGTCCAACAATATGCATATTCCAGTAAGCTGGATGTCATTCGAGAGAAGTTAAGAGAAGGACCTGGCTTAGGAGATTTCATATCTGAGGATAGGCCAAAGAACTGGGATGAATACGAAGGAAAATTGAAAAGAGAGAGGGGAGAGTCTGAGAGATTACGACTGCCACCTTGGTTAAAGACTTCTATACCCACAGGTTTGCAAAATTGAATAATAATTTTATCAATGTAATGTTTAAGTTATATCTATTACTATTAGTATTTAAGTATCATTAACAGAGCAATATTTTATTATAATAATACAAGCTTTACATTTAACTGGAGGAAAATTAGTATTCTGTATAATAACAATACTAGAAAAATCAAAGAAGACCTTAAACAAGAAAGAAATTGCTGAATATGATGAAAACTAAATACAAAGAATTTGACTGCTGGTTTTTGTATATCACCAGGCAGTTCATAGGGTCATGAGATATTCCCACTGAGCCTTTATTATGAAATAGTAACAGCCTGTGAATGTCCCACTGCTGGGCTAAGGCCTCTTTTCCTCTTTTGAGAAGAATGTTTTTGGAGCTTATTCCACCACGCAGCTCCAATGCGGATTGGTAGAATACACATGTGACAGAATTTCAGTGAAATTTGACACATTCAGGTTTCCTCATGATGTTTTCCTTCACTGTCAAGCACAAGATGAATTATAATCACAAATTAAGGACATGAAATTCAGTGGTGCTTGCCCGGGTTTGAATCCACAATCATCGGTTAAGATTCACGCGTTCTTACCACTGGGCCAGCTCGGCTATATTATGAAATAGTATATTTTACTAATCTATCAATTACAGGTTCTAAATTCAGTGCTCTTAAAGAACAATTACGAAGCCTTAAACTGAGTACAGTCTGTGAAGAAGCCAGGTGTCCTAACATTGGAGAATGTTGGAGCGGTGGCAAGCATGGTACATCTACAGCAACTATTATGGTAATTTTTTTTAAACATCAACCATTTCAATTTTGAACATTAAATATTACTTTTTTTACAATATATATTTTTAATTATAGCTTATGGGCGACACCTGCACACGTGGCTGTATGTTTTGCTCAGTTAAAACATCTAGAGCCCCACCTCCCTTAGACCCAGACGAACCGAGGAATACAGCTAAAGCAATATATGAGTGGGGTCTTGGTTACATTGTGCTCACTTCTGTTGACAGAGACGGTGAGAAATTAACATTTTTAAATTGTTTTACTAATACTATTATGGAGAGTTTGATTATTATTATTAATCTGTGATGGTAAAATAAAAATAGATATTTTAACTTTTTGTGCTATATTGTTTCTAGATTTGCCTGATGGAGGTTCATCCCATATAGCTGAAACTGTTAGAGAAATTAAAAAGCAGTAAGTGCTTGATAGTTTTTGTCGAACCAACAAATAAATTTTTGAGTGTATGAAATATTATTATGCTATGTTTTTTCAACAGATTTTCTATCCTATACGCAAACTTTGTTTTTTTTCAGAAACCAAGAAATCCTTGTAGAATGCCTCGTACCAGATTTTCGTGGTAATCGCGACAGTATAGGAACTATAGCAAATTGTGGCTTGGACGTGTTTGCTCATAATATTGAGACAGTGGAACGACTCACTCCCTTTGTAAGAGACAAGCGAGCCGGGTATGTAAACATATTTCATTTCATAAATTGTAAATGGGAAAAAATAATAAATACACCAAAGTAATACTATCACTGCCGCACTGAAAAATTGTGGAGTTGTGGGTCATTTTTGAAATTTCAACGAAAGTATATTCTCACAGTAATTGATAAACGCTTTTGTACGAACGTGCGAGACAATCTTAGACTAAAACAGTCTAAACACTTACCGCCTTATTCATAAACTTTATTTAACTGGTGATTAGTTAAACAACATTTTGTCTTCTTCTTTCGTATGTCAAATCAATAATGACAGAAAGAGACAAATCAGTGTTTAGCTAAACAGTAACTAAGCAACGTTTATAAATAAGGCCGTAAGACAATAATATCATACAACCTTTATCTTGCCTGATGGAAGTCATCACCGGTATCTGGTATACTAATGTTTTTTTTAGATACCTTGCCGTACATGCATTATTTCAATTTATTAAATGAATTGTTGTCATATTGTTATTATTACAGATATAGACAGACGCTTAAAGTATTAGAGACAGCGAAGGAAATAAACTCGGATCTGATAACCAAATCCTCCATTATGCTGGGCCTCGGCGAAACGGACCAACAAGTGGAGCAAACAATGAAAGGTAAAGGAAGAAATGTCAGGTGATTTTTGTTTGCCGTTGTTTTTTAAAGATCGAATATGTATGAGCGGTTGACTGAAACGAATCCCCCTGCAATTTTGAAGTTTCATACAACCACAGTTTGACAATGTTTGAGTAAGAACGAAATTGATAGGTTATTTGACGGGCCGGTTAGCGTGGTCGATAAGGTACTTGCCTTCGTGTGCATGAACATATCTGTTTGTCCTAAGTCTGGGTGTAATTTTAAATATAAGTATATATTTACAAAAGAAATGTAGTATATCTAAGTATATCAATTGTTTGGTTTCCATAGTACAAGTTCTGCTTAGTTTGGGATCAGATGGCCTCGTGTGAATATTGTCCCAGGATATTATTATTATTAATTCTGTCTTGTGTTTGCGGTTTTTTTCTTTGTTTTATTCATTTCGATTAATTATTATTATCAAACAGTATGATTTTTTTTTCAAATTATGTAACGAAATAACCCATATATAATATAATTATCCCTTTTTTATATTAGCTTTGAATAATTAATTGTTATTGTTAATTATTCCTGTTTCAATTTTTCCTTTAAATAAGGGGTTTTCCAATAGGGACGCTTGAACTTTGACAGCTGATTGCGGCCATGTTGTTTGAGTGACAGCTGTCAAATGCAGTGTGTTATATTCATTCCGTCCTCCCAAACCACCATGGCAGGTTACAGTGTCGAGCAGCACGTGCAAATCATAAAATTGTTTTATGAAAATGGGTCTTCAGTTCGAGCAACGTTCCGCGCACTTCGCCCGTTTTACGGTCGCGATGATCGTCCTGCCGAGTCGACTATCCGTCGATTGGTGGACAAATTCGAGTCAACCGGGTCAGTTAACAATCAGCCGGTTCCCGTGCGTCAACGTAACGCGAGATCTGCCGAGAATATCGCCGCTGTGCGCGACAGTGTCCTCGAAAACCCGCGGCAGTCAATTCCGCGTCGCACACAGGAACTCGGCCTTTCGCAGACGACAACTTGGCGAATTTTGCGTTGTGACTTGAGCCTGCACCCGTACAAGATCAAGCTGACCCAAGAGCTCAAGGTTAATGACCATAGACAGCGCCGTGTGTTCGCTGACTGGGCATTAGAGCAGTTGGAAGTTGACGCCGATTTTGGCAAAAAAATCATCTTCAGCGACGAGGCGCATTTTTGGATGAATGGCTATGTCAACAAGCAAAATTGCCGTATTTGGGACGAGACCAATCCACACGAGGTTCACCAAGTGGCAATGCACCCGCAGAAAGTGACTGTTTGGTGCGGATTTTGGGCCGGAGGCGTGATTGGTCCGTATTTTTTCGAAAACGATAATGGTGTGGCCGTCACCGTCAATGGTGAGCGATACCGGTCGATGATAACCAACTTCTTTTGGCCTGAAATCGAGAATATGGATCTGGACAACATGTGGTTTCAACAGGACGGCGCTACGTGCCACACAGCACACGCTACGATGGAAGTTCTGCACGATCAAGCGCCCTTAATGGAAAACCCTATATTATTATACGTAAGCTACTATTAAACAAAAATTTGCGTATTGGCAATGTAAAGATTTCACAGTGCCAATTGGCACTAATAGGCGCATATGTTCGGTGGATACTATCAGTCTATTTGTCCATTATCGAGACGCTACCTATATACCTAAAAAAATATATGATTATAATATGGGGCCATTCATTTATTACGTAAGACGATTTAGGGCGGGTCGACCATGTCTTATTGTTTTCTTACAAGGGGGTGGGAGGAAGTCTTGATAGTTCCTTCGTAAGATCACAAATATGCGCAAAGCCTCCTGCTCGTTTGCAGGAGAGAAAAAAAAACTCATCTTCACAATTTTTGTCGAGTTTTGGAAATATGGTAGAAATGTCTACGAGAAAAAAGACACTCGTAACAGTGAAACCAACCACGCATATATTAATTTTTTCCTTTAGATTTTTACGTTATAAATATTACACAGGTGGGTCGGCCTATTCTTATCTTTTCTTATTTACGAGGGGGAGGGGGTCAAAAACTAGTAAAATCGTCTTACGTAATAAATGTAAAAAAAAAGTAACAGCCTGTGAATGTCCCACTGCTGGGCTAAGGCCTCTTCTCCGCTTTTTGAGAAGAAGGTTTTTGGAGCTTATTCCACCACGCTGCTCCAATGCGGATTGGTGGAATACACATGTGACAGAATTTCAGTGAAATTTGACACATGCAGGTTTCCTCACCATGTTTTCCTTCACCGTCAAGCACGAGATGAATTATAATCACAAATTAAGCACATGAAATTCAGTGGTGCTTGCCCGGGTTTGAACCCACGATCATCGGTTAAGATTCACGCGTTCTTACCACTGGGCCATCTCGGCCCAGTAATAAATGAATGACCCCATATTATAATCATATATATTTTTTTTAATTCTCAGGTTCTATCTAAAACATCACTAGGTACATATGTCTTTTCGTTTTCAGATCTCAGGGCAGTAGGTGTTGATTGTGTCACCCTCGGCCAGTACATGCAACCAACGAAACGTCACCTCAAAGTGCACGAATACGTCACACCGGCCAAATTCAAGGAGTGGGAGGAGCTTGGAAACAAACTGGGCTTCCTGTACACAGCCAGCGGACCACTAGTGAGGTCTTCGTATAGAGCTGGAGAATTCTTTATATCCAGCCTCCTAAGAGATAGGAAGGCGAAGAGTAATTGATTGGAGAGTTAGAACCATAGATTGTAAAAAAAATGTGTTAATAGTTTTCGTTGGGCTTTTGTGTAAAGTTTTACATGCTTTTGAAAATATTTATATTATTAGAAAAACAATTATATATTTACTAGCTGCGCCCCGCGGCTTCACCCGCGTATAATTAATAACAATATAATAAATTATATTATTACTATAATAATACACACGCGCGCACACCCACTCACACACACACACCCACCCATACACATGGCTACTGGTAAAGAAATTCCTAATTAACGATTTGAAATTAATTTTCATATGATACCGTAGGGTTTATCGATCTTATATGGCCTATCATTTGCGCCATCACATGTTCTTTGTGTGTACCAATTTTCATCAAGATTGGTCAAGCTGTTCTTGAGTTATAAGAAGACATACAGACAGACAGACAAAAATGAAAAAAATAGTATAATGTGAATCACTGCATCATAAAACGATTATTTATCACAAAATTGGGTGAAAAAAAATATGTACAGACAGAGCCAATAGATTTATATAGTAGTATAGATAAAAAATAAAGAAGATTATAAATGTATATTTATATTAAGTAATTTTTTTCTTTTTAAGTAGTAATTAAAATAGTTTCTTGTGTATATTATATACTTAATATTTTCATTAATGAGTCTCAACGCAATTTTGTTAAAAGCAATAAAATTATTCTGGTCTTAAATTGTGTTTTTGTTTGAATACTCTTTGCAACGAATTTAATATTCGAGTTATATGAGAATATAAGTTAAATATTATAAACTTTTACAATAATATGTTTTCAACTATGAGTTGTGTCTTACGTTGTGAGTTAACTTACAATTACATTATTTTGCTTACTTAACGAATTTTATACGAAAATCGAATATAATTTTGATCTGACAAGTGGGTAAGGCATAATAAACATGGCCACCATAAAAGTTGGAGCATAATATAATCGTAGGGCAATGAGCACCTGACCTGCTGACTGATGACCTTTGGAAAATATGCCGTAAAGATCCTGTCCCAGTCCCATTATTGATTTTTTTTTCACTTACTTCTGTTCGGAAATATGCTTTTTGCCTAAAATATCGTATATTTATTTGAATTTTGCTGAAATACCTTATACTTGCCTACGTAAGACAGCATTATTTTTTATCTCTAACAAGATCGTATGTTTTCAAACATCATTAAGACTGCTAGGAAACAGGCGCCGTGTTGACTTCGCGATGTTCTGATCTTGCACTGATGATCTGGTGTGGTGCGATCTAATTAACTTTTTTCCCTAAAGCGAGGGAAGCCGAGTGTAAAATACTCCCAGTGAGGTCAGATCGAGTGTATGATAAATTAATAGGTTTTTAGAAAATATATTTTTCAAGAATCTGGAAGCGGCGTTATTCGCTTAACTTGAGTGGACGCGTGATATTTAGGTTGGTACTTGTAGTTTTGTAAACTAATATATAGAAAGTACTAAAGTACTATTCATTTACTAAGTAGTGGGGTAGCACTATAGTCGCTTATTTTAGTGGTAATGCGCACGACTGCGCTTTTAACGGGAGCAAAATAACCAACACCCCGTCTTGAATACCTAAAATGCATTAATTCACCTCGTGACTTGTATTGTAACTGATAGACGTTATCTTTATTCTGGATGTGGCAATTTTTTAATTTGTGAAAGATTTACATTAGTATTTGGAAGGTTTCGTAATTGTTCCGATTTTCGTTTATTCAAAATCGAGGTCTTATGTTTTTAGAAGGATATTTCTGTTTATCACAAAATAAGTTCAATAGTCAAAGATGTATATTTATATCAGATATATACCATAATATACTTATATAGAATATTTTTCTGATATTTATGAGCTATTAAAATAATCAGTGTAATGGCATCGGTTGTAACACATACTCGCACCTACTACCATTTAGTACTTTAATAATATTAGTTTGACCTTTTACTTATTATTTAGCAATATTTATCCGATGAAACGAATTAACTTAATAAAACTTACATTCACAATAAAATTAAATGGCATGGACATGAGTTAAAGGTCAATAAATTATAACATTTTTAATTGCTTGCTTTTTATATAAATAATTAAGTTGCTGTGTGCTCTTTATGTAATTCAGAAAGTTATTTAAGACATTTACACACACTTATTCATAGAATTAAGTGAGTCAATATAAATGAAACCATAAAAATTGCGGTTACGATTTTGTAAATTGACTACCGCATCCGTTTTGTTACGCTGACTGTATTTTATCTCAATGTGAAGATGCACGTATGGTCAGCAAACGGCGTGTGTTAGTTTTTCGTTCGGGCTTTTTGCGCGTCCGTGCGTAAATATCGCGAAGCTAAGATTACTGACTTTGTAGATAAGCAATGGTAATATATAGAATACTATAAAATATTTTGTGGAATATATGGACACTATAAATTGAATATAAGAGCAAAGTAACAGCTTCTGAATGAACCACTGCTAGGCCATGGCCTCCGTTCCCTTTGAGGAAAAGGTTTGGAGCTTTTACACCAAGCTGTTACAATGCGGGGTGGTGGATACACATGTAGCAGAATTTCAGTTAAACTAGACCCATGCAGGTTTCGTCACAATGTTTGCCTTCACCGCCGAGCACGAGATAAATCACAAACATAAATCAAGTAAAAACAAATTCTGTATACCCATATATACGACATCAATAATATTTTTATTTATAATTTAATTATAAGGTAGTGAAGCTGAGGTAGTGTCTTTATTTATAGTAAATATTATACGTAAGAGTAGGATAACTAGTATTAGTTTGTTATGAATATAATACGTTCCCACAAACTTAAATGAGGATGAGTAGATATATTTTAACGAGATCTTCTGTAAGAAATTGTACATAATCATATCGTAATCTTTAACAAAAAATGAATATACATAATAATTCTTTACAAACAACTTTATGCAGCGAGTGTAGTATAAACTAAAATTGAAAAGTTTCTAGCGGACTTACTGCTTGCAAGAAAGTTAGTTAAAACATATTCGTACTCGTGTCTTTGTTTGCATTCATGTTAATTTGTAAGTTTAAATGTGTAATCGGTATTTATAGAATATTCTCGGCGATAAATAGCTTTAAGAAATATTTCAAGCGCTGACGACCCCGTTGTTCTTTTTAATTATAAAATGACTTTGTTGACTGTATAGTTATAACGTTAAATAAAATTCATTTTTAACCACAATCATCTTAGTATCAAAATGATAGGAGTTTATTAGATCATTATAGGTCATAACTAAAAAACTTATAATGTAATAAAACATTTCAAAAGGTTTTATTTTTAAATCGGTTACATTTAAAGCAATCCACTCGTAGAACCCGACGCTCATGGCGAGGTTCCCACGCGTCATCAAGTATGCTGATGCGGAGTATTCGCGACATGGATCTAGTCTTTGCTATGGTGAAATTTTACCAAATAGTTTGTCACAAATGAGGTTGCTATGTGACATGTATTTACCTACTAATCTTAGATTTAAAAATAACTGTACCTGATTATTACAATTTTGCTAAAATGTTTTTAATAATTAAACTTTCTGGGAACTGACTACTAGACGAATGCATGATATGAGTCAAGAAAACGAAAACTATTAATAACGCATTATAATTATATACAAATACATTACAAGAAATGTAAGTATAATAGAAATAAATAAACGAAACGCAACAAGTAAATACAGCAACATGATTTCAATGATATAGATACAGATGTCATCCGTTTTCAATTTTTATTACGGTAGTTCATTCCTATCAAAATTCCAGTACATATTTGAATTTTACAAGAGATTCGATGTGAATTCAAAAATTCGAATACGTCCACACTCTGCTTCCCAACGTGCTGTATTCATAAATGCAAAATACAAAACGATGTATCGAAAATCTTAAAATCTCTTAGAACAGAACAGTCTGTAATGTAAATCCTTGTTCAGTTATTTATTTTTTTAGTACCTGAAAATATATCCGAATAATATATGAAAATTCATATCGCTGTTAGTGGTGTTATTTAAACCTCAACATTCAATACAAATAAATTCAGCATTTCTAAAAATGTTATGCAGTTGCATGATTTAATTACGACTTCGTTAATGAATATAATTTTTACACTCACCTTACTAAAGAATTTTTAATTGCATTTCCTTCTGGGTGAGTATTTTTTTTCAGTCTTCCATTTGCTGGAGCGAAACTGAAATCTATTTTAAAATATAATACGCTTTTATTTTTGGAAAATTCCGCGAGTGGCTCTGGGGAGAGAAAGCTAATTTCAATTTCATTTAGTTCTGGCGCGATTCCATGCACCGGTCAAAGAATATACTTGATAAATTTAAACAGAACTGAAAAAAGTGTATTACACTGAGAATGATTCTTACATAAAATAAATTTTCTTTTATTTATTATTGAAAAAAGTTATGGTGATGATAACTATGTCCTGACCAATTCCAAAAAGCGCGGCTTTTTCAATTGAAGTTGAACAATTGCGCGGGAAATATTTTAGTTCAAAAGAATATGCGCAAACACAGTGTTTTACATAATACATATATTCAATTTATCTACCCTCATAGTTCTGATACGATGGTAAAGCGACAAACATTGGAGTGATTAAACGCAGGACTTCAATGTGCTTGGCATCTGATCACTGTTGGCTATCTCACAGAGAGCCTTTAGCGTGATTTTTTTGATAACATTTGGCAATCACCTGTTTTCTTACGATGGGCGAAAAGACTACCCAAATTAAGCATTGATAAAAAGATTATTCCTTATCCACGTAAAAAAAAATCTTTCTTTTATATTATCTATTATTATATTATAATCTATTTATTAATACGTGAATATCGAATATAATCGTAATTTTTTTTTGTGTAAATGGAGAGAATTGTACTCATATAGTCAAATGTTTACGTAATTATATTAGCATTTAATTTATATAGTTTTTAAAACATAATTAATGCAATTGGCAGAGTGATGGTGGATCGCTGTAATTTAGTCTATGACTAGTGAGTACCGCTGGCGGTACTCTTGGGAGCGTTTGGGTTCTGTAGGCAGGCAGATTACACCCTGTCTGAGCTGCACTACGCAATTCCATTCGAAAGGATTCCGCATTTTTATCGCTCTCTCTCGATGCCTTCACTATAAAATTGGCTTTAAATCGACCAAAGGATTTATGTCACAATCGTTTCATTACTCGTCTCCGTCTCTGCTTTAAGCATTCAGTCTTAATATGTGGAATACGCTATGTTGAAGATTAAATTGGTATATAAAAGTAGTATAGTCGTCGAAACTAAAATTTGATAATAAAAATGAAATAAGATCATAATTATTGACAAGTTAAAATCATGATCGAGTTTGAAATATGGAAATCGAGTATTGAATTTCTAAAAATGTGTAATATGAGGACCTTTTAACCTGTCTACAAAGAAGTCAAATTTACTTATAGACCTTGCAAATAGAAAACTTTTATTTCTTCGCCTTCAAATATTTATATATATTTATATAAAATACAGCTCATCAATCTTATATATATATATATATATATAGATATATATATATATATATATATATATATATATATATATATATATATATATATATACTAGCTGCCCGACCCGACTTCGTAGGGGTAAAATAAGGATTTTATCCCGTGCATTTTTTAATCAATAAGGTATAAACATTCGCCCATACAGTATAGTGTATGTGTGTTCGGTACAGGGCATATAATAATAATGTATAAAGTAAAGTGCAACATGCTCTACATTTATTGGAACAAACTTATTTTACTACTGCAAAGTAGAGTGACCTGGCAGAAATTGTCATGTAACAAAAAAGCGTTGTCCTCCAAGCGACCTTTCCCCTCTTTCTTTCTTACTAATTCTTTCTATTCTAGCGGTTGTGTATGTATGTGTAAGTGATCAAATTTTCAGATTTGATAATAAGGATTGTGTGCGGCCAATGAGATAACCTCAATTCTATACAAATGTAAATATTATTTTTTAACTTATAATTATTTTAAAAACTAGCGGTATCCTCTCTATCTGGTCGGGGGGCGCCACAGGATCCTGATCATGCTACTCCGCGGCCTCCTTTTGCAACATGACACTCTCGCAGAAAAAGACCATTTCCAACCAGCACCATGCGTGCTGCATGCATTTTGCTGGTTGCAGCATGGCGTTAATCACGCTCGGCAGCGAGAGATCTCCACCGACTATCGCCGCCAGGGTATGCTTCTGAGGCCCCACGCAGCACAATCCGAAGAATAATTTCCTCCTGACCGATTTCGACCGCGATGGACAATCTCATGAAAGATTTGCCAAATACGCAGAACGTATTATAGTGCAAAAGTGGGTGCGTAAACACAGGTGCACTCTCATAATCCGATAGGAGAGTAAACCGACGCGAACGGTAAAAGTTTAGGTAAGAGGCAGGGCCAACGGCTTTACGTGCCTTTCGTTGCACGGGAGTGTGACAAATATACAGAAATATAATCATTAAAAATCTACATTTTAAAATACGTTTTAAGTTAAAAAAAATATCGCAATGAATCTCGTTCCTCCCGGGGGACCTGCGATCGCACATTTTTTATTATAATTTTAGCTTCTGACTACGGTTTCTATGCGCTCATGCTCATCGTGCAATGGTGCCACACTATGATATAGACCTTTTTTAAAAGTGGGCCCGTTATTTGTTTTTTCTTTTATTATAATAGGAAATGATAAAATGATAATTGTAAACGTCACTATTGCGATCGATGTACAAACAATAATAATGGCCGAAATTTTTCCGAAAACTGTGTAAGAAATGAGATACAGCTTATTGCAAGAGAGACAGGAGAACGCTCCTATCCCTACTCCGTGCTGCGAGAAGTGACACCAATAGACCCCTGACGGGGATAACTGATCAAGTGTTAATTGATCCAGTTATCGATCAAAGTTGAAAATGATTGAATTACTAATATGACTATTAAAAATAGGGGTTGATGGTAGAAGGGTGAAAATTTAGGGTTGTGTATAAAAATTTGTCCAAAAATTGAAAAAAAAACATTTTGGTTGAGCCACCCTTAACATTTATATATATAAAAATTAGTTGTAAACCTATTTTCAGACCTACAGAATGTACAAATAAAATTTCATCAAAATCGGTCAAGCCATTTCTGAGGAGTATAAACACTAAAACTGTGACACGAGATTTTTATATAAATATATAGATTCGCCTGAATTAAACACATTTTTCCGCAACGAAATGTACATATTTATGATTACAAATTAAATGAACAGAAAGTACGTAATACAAAATAATCAAAATGTATTTTAAATTCTAATCGAGTATAATCGTATCTAAAATTGACTATACTGAAACTTAATTATAATCAAACTTTGTTTTCGAATAACATTCTAACTGTCCAATATTTCCCACTTTTAAGAATTGCTTTCGTAAGTCCGATTACGGTGCAAGTGCAAATAATTTTAAGGTGAATGTACATTTTTATATTTGCTTAATTACTTATTCTAAATTTTTACTTCTCTTCGCGCAACCTTCTCACTGCAGACCTGCATGATGAAGCAGCAGTGGTAGTGAAAACCCAAGTTCCGCCAGCTACAGTTCTCTTACAAAGCTTGCATGACCAGATATCCACGCAACTGCGTTTCATGGCATCCTTTCCACAGAAGAAGCAAGTATATTTGGCGTGCTGGGTAACTTCCGTCTTTTTAACCATTTTACGCAAGGAAGCACCGTAATGCGTGCCATATTTTCCAGTGATCCAACCTTTTTTGTTATCTTTGCCATTGTGGAATAACCTGCCTAACATTGACAGAAAAAGAGGAATTTAAATAAAAACAGCTATTGAAATAAATAAGTTTTTGATGAACACAATAGATAAATAACACAAATAAAAATATAAACAAAGAGGAGATTCAAAATATGAATAAAGGAAAAGCTTTTGATATCATATTGTAACGAAATAATGAATTCTAAGTAAATTGCACGTTTGTATATTTAATAAACTTACAGACAATATTTCTATTTTTTTTTTGTTATTTTTTATTATTAATCCTTGTTTATATCGTTAAGACTTAAGGTTATGATAGGGTAACTTATTTCAATTCCTTACCCTTTACAAAATAAAAGAAAAAATGTTACATATAGTCAGTTTAATCGTTCAAATTCAAATCATGTTTGACACAACCAAAATTATAGCTTATCAAATTTTGATATAATATTTATTGCCTTCTGTATCATCTTAATGTCTTGGGTATCTTGTTGGTTTGTTGGTTTATCGTTATAACTCCGTACTTCTTGTCGTGATTGTCTTGTAGTTCTTAAACGTTTGTGTAGGTTCCTTTATTTTTTACCCACCTCGTTAGAAGTTGATTTGAGAGCGACAACAGCGCAGCTCGGAGCCAAACTTCTGATTATCCGCTTATAGGAGCGCAACTTTTTAAAGTAACGCCGTGGAATTAGTTATATCGGGCGATAACGCGGCGAAACGAGCTCTCGCGGATTGCGAAGCAAATTGAGAATCTCTGCTGACTGTCAACATTTTTAATGTGAATTATGGTGCTTTTAGATTCTTAAATTGCGTTTATTTTTTTTTGTATATTTTGTATAGCTTTTTCGATGGGTTGAAAATGTAATGATGCCTCAAAATATTCTATTATATTCTTCAATTTCTACGAAATCTGCAGTCGTCCAAACTATCAACTAGAACACCAAGGCAATAGAAGAAATAACCCTTACCTTCACTAATATAAAAAAAAGAGAAATTTAGGTTATTTGTTTGTTACGTTTCTCGTTTTAACTACTCTAACAATGAACATTTAATTTTGCATACAACGTGTCAGGGGTACAAAAAAAGGACATATTACCTTACATCTGTTTCACACGCGGATAAAGCTGCGGACTGAAACTATTAATAAATTACCACTTTGCATCACGTTGCCATATTAATTTTCTGTTAAAGATTAAATATTTTAAATAAATTTTCCTTATATTATTGTATAGCCAATAAAAATACGTACAAAACGTACAAAATTTTACTTTAAATAGCTATCTATGGCACTATGGCAGTGCAATCACAAATACATTAGTGTCGCGGTGCAGTGGCCAGTATGCAAACCCAATCGAACCCGCGCCGTCTCAAGTGATTCCGTAATGCTCGAATATTTGACTAGTGACCATGTCTGTAGCTCATGCTATATAAATTTATATTAGGAAAATAGTTATAACAAGATAAATTTTTTTATTAATAAAATAGTATTTAAAAAAAAATTATATGCGGGATCAGTACATAATATAAGTACGCCAATTGACATTAGAACTGGAACAGTCTTTGTCCAAGTAATTGTTAAGAATTTATATATTTTACAATGACAATGAAAGGGTTTAATACTATCGTTAATGTAATTTAAAGGGTAATTGATTCTCAATAAACAATATTTACTGCTTGATGTCAACTAAAGAGTATTTATAATCGTTCATAGTCATTAATAGTCTTTTGATAAGTAAATGTAACAACAGCTTTTACGATATAGCGCTGAATATTCAGTGGAAAGTTGTCCTTGGTTGAATATTTGACTAGAGTCGCCGCTGAAACGCGAGCTCGTCTTGAGTACTTTAATAGCTTACTAGAGTCATCTGGGATCGTCGAGTTATAAGTTCCGATTTATCTATATCAGTTAAATGTGAATGGCTTTCAACTCTGCTATTAGCCATATATACTTTATTTATGTTAATTACCTACTAGTTATCGCTCGAGTGCTTCGCACGCGTGAGAAATACATGACGATCGGTTGGTAAAACGTGAAAGCGTAACAAACAAAAAAAATACGATTTTTCAATATTAGTAACCTAAGTACTAAAAATTACTAAACTTCATATGTAATTCTATGTATTTTTCTATGTGATTATTTCGTATCATCATCCATTTCTTATCGAGCGTTCCGTTAATGAGTTAATCAACATCCAATAGTTGTGAAGAGGTACCTCCTTATCCTCTGTTACCAAATAAAGACTAATATCCTTTGCTTAATAGCTTGAGGGACCAACTAATTCGTTTAAAAGCTGGGTAATGGGATATCGGAAAATAGAACGTGAATTCAACTGCCGTTAATTTTTATTAATTATATAAAACCTTCTTTGATTGAACTCGGACGATTTTGGTTATAATTAAAAACGAAGTCAGTGTTTAAATACACATTATAATAATAATAATAATTTATTTATTATTTCAATAAATGTGTATAACTATTAACAATTAATCTGTAATTTAAGAAAACATTTAATTTACAACACAAAATTATAATAATGAGTTTATACTTTGCAACATTTGATAGATTTTAGGGCGTTGTTGTTATAATTAAGAAAATGTTTGTACAAATATTTAGGTATCTTTATCCGAATGTAAGTAGTTAGTAGGAAAATACGGAGTTTTCTAATTAAGTCAAAGAACAGCATACAACTGTTGTGTTTAAGTATATTCTTAATTATTTGAGCTTTAAAAGATAATTTGATTTTTATACACCAATTAAAATATTTGTTTAATCTATATTTTTGCAGCGTGGAGTAAGCTGCAAAACCTTCTTCTCAAAAGAGGAGAAGAGACAGCCGAGGGACATTCACAGATTGTTCCTGATACTGACTGACTGAATTCTAATTATAATAACGTTTTGTAGTAATGTCAAGAAATCGCTACTAAGCGATAACGCCGCATATATTTATTGTACAACTATGTATTTTATGACGACGACGACGGTGTCCGACCGATGTTCGTTCTCACAGAAAGCGTCCTTAGGAAACGCGTATTCTAAGCCCTTAAGTGGGCTCCCAACATCCAGCTGAGTATCTTAAAGACTTACCCTCTGCTCGGTGACGTTGTCAAGGCCCTTTAGAACAAAGGGCAACTAATTCGAAAAAGAAATGCAATTTATGATAACTACTTATTTATTTTATTGTATGTGGGCGATATACAATCTATCGATTGTACGTTCATAAACGACTTCTTGAAGTTTGAACCAGTAGCAGGTTTTGACATTCGTAATAATCGAGTAAACGGTAAAGTTGTCCGGTTTGGCGCGAATGACACTCAAGCGCTGTGCGCGGTGGCGCGTGAAATTGCCCAGTGTCGGGGCTTCGAGCGAAGCGCCTCAGTCATAAAATATATGCGACAGCTAATAATATATGGGACAATACTGCACGTCCGATTTTCTATAGGCTCTAAATTATATGCATGGTGGGTTTATCGTATCTTAGTATGTTTACGGTAAATAATTCGTATATATGATTATTTTTATGGTTATCGTATACGAAATAAATATATTTTTATTTTTTTGTGACGAAATATGTTGATTGACGAAACTTATTTGGTATTGGTTTCTGACGTCATTTTCAATCATCTGTTCAGTAAAACAAAAATTAAATATTGTCTTTATATAATATTCTTTACCTACTATACGATTGCTCAAATTTGCTATCAAATTTTGAAGTTTCTTGTGTTACTAATATTGGACGAATCGATCGGTCGACCGATCGACGATCATTACATCTATTTTCATTGGTTTGGGTACATACATCACCATTAATCATAAGCTTCACGTAACCTTTAAGTAATTACATGCATTCGGTTGTCTCCTCGTATGCTAAAGGCATGTGTATACAATCAAAGTTAAACGTGGCTGAAAGTATGACGCACAGTCATTGGTCTATATAATAAAGCTGGATTGTGACTATCTAAGGAGCTACCAATCCAGTTTAAAACAGCCTATTAATGTGTAACGTTATTTTTTATTTAACATAGCTATGACGTTGTCTGACTGATAGCAAACGAATATCCTGAGCCGCTGAGACTAGGAAAATAAAATTGAAAACATGAAATGTTGCACGTGGTATTCTGTAAATTTTTCCCCTAAGGGAGTTAGATTGAGAGGGAATATTAGTTGTTAATCATATTTGATTTTTAAAATATAAAAATAAGGGTTTATGCCTTTGCTTATATACCGGAAGTCAGTTTTATATTTTTATATATTTGTATTCAATGTATATTATTTCATTCACCATCAAATTCTCTAGAACTGAGTACATATTTTTTTCAAAATTTGGCATTATGAACGTGAATCATATAAGATGTTAAAAATAATGAACATTTAATTTTAAAACTTAAGTTTTTGTACTTATTGTTGAGGCACAGTCTTCACGGCCTCCTTTTGCGACAAGCACAAACATACCTGAGTTATATTACACAAAATAGCATTATATCCTTATATTTCCATATTCATACAAAACAACCAAAGTCGGGTTAGCAGAAAGATAGTGTATATAATGATCAAAACTTTTCGAACATGCAACGGACTGTAGACAATTTATAAAAAGGATTCCTATCTAAGTTAAGGAAAGATTTAACGGCGATCGTCTCATTCCATTCAAAATTCGCTTCGTTTGCATTTTTATTACTTTTTAATTTTATCACCGGTCGCTAATTAAGATTTTTTATTTTTTATTATTGTATTAGTTAGGCCGACTGACAAGTAGACCAACTGGCAGTTAGTGGTTCCCGCCCATAAACATTAAAATTGTATGATATATTAACCATCCATTACAATACCAATGTGTATGTGTGTGTCTGTAGTTACACTGGCTCACTCACCCTTCAAACCAAAACACAATAATGTTTCTATTTAATTATTTTAAAACGGTTTCACTCCCTAAACTAGAAATAACCTTTAAAGGTAGACAAAATATGCTCCATTCTGTGTTACATATAAATTCAAACAGTACAGTTTTATTTTCATTCATCCTCTGACAAAGCTCCGAGAACTTGTTCATTATCACAAACAACATTAATATTACATAAAATCTCTACTCGAAAACAGAACCGAGTCACAGACGATATATGTAATCGGCCCACGTTTTATGACGTAAAGTCGTACCATACCCGTTATTTGCATATTATTCCTTTATTACTCTCCCAGAATTCATATGCTAATGTTACGCGATATTTTTGGCCCACGGGAGCCATGGACCTTGCGGCCCAAAAGGTTTGCACTGTTAGTGCCTACAGCGTGTTCTCATTTGAATATCAACGGTTTTATTACTTTGAATTTAGTTAATGCTAAGTATTTCAATTGATTTATATCTTACGTTACGAAATTAGATTGAAACATTCTAATATAAGTATCAAAAACGCAATTTATAATTTTTCGCGTGTAGTTGCATTCAGAAAATCATATATCATACAAAAAAGAAAATACAAAAATAATTTTTGAGAGTCAAGAAAAATGTTATCTGATGACACTTCATCTTCCCTCACTTTTACTATATTTTGTTGAGCAAAGGTCTCCTTTCAGAAGTACAATTGAAGTGAAGTTAAGAAGAAATCTAAAAACAAATCAGATCTCCACCACGGGTTAAACAGTTACATGTCTTAGTAATATTTCATTGTACGAGATGGCTTAGTAGTTAGAACGCGTGAATCTTAATCGATGATCGTGGGTTTAAACCCGGGCAAGCATCACTGAATTTTCATGTGTTTAACTGTGTATATAATTCATCTCGTGCTTGACGGTGAAGAAAACATCGTGAGGAAACTTGTATGTGTCTAATTTCACTGAAATTCTGCCACATGTGTATTCCACCAACCCGCATTGGAGCGCGCATGTTGGTGGAATAAGCTCCTCAAAAAAAGGAGAAGAGGCCTTAGCCCAGCAGTGGGACATTCACAGGCTGTTACTGTACTGTACTGTACTGTACAATATAATTCACCATCGAGTATAAGATATATTATATCAAGTACTTTTTAAAGTTATACGTCCGATTCTTTGCTTGAATTTCATCTGCCACTTGCAGGTTCTCTCATGACGTAACCTTATTGCTTAAAAAAAATTAAATAGCCATGGCATTAGATATGGGCATTAGCTAATAAATATAATACATAAATAACTGGCTTGGCTAACTTGTGTTTTATGATAAGGATACAGTTTTGACAATAAGATATAGAGACTTGTCATTTATATATACGTACTTTAATTTGTACTTTATAGTTCTGGTCGTTTCTAAAAGGTATGCTGTATTTTTGATTGCTTAAAATAAAAAGATGATATGTCTGTTTATAAATACGTTAGTTAGAGAAAGTAAGCAGTGATGTTAAAAAAGTTAAGATTGCATAAAAATAAAGTGTTGAGTTGAATATCATTTTTAAGCTTTATTGCAAAGCTTTTCATAGTACTTCTTATATTTATTTAAATATCAAACAAACATTTTAGAAATTTTAGTTTAAATTTAATACAAGTCTTACCTATTTTATCCTCAAAACCTTTACAGTGAAGAATAAAATTGTGACGTTACATATAAAAAAAATGATTCGCATTTCAACGTAGCCGTTCGCGTAATTTCAGAAGCTACTAACAATTAGAGGATTTAAATTTAAATAATGAAAATGTCGCATTGTTGGCGAATTAAACTGCCTGAATTACCCTGACCGTCCAGCTAATGTATCGTGCTATATATATTTATATATATATTACAACATAACAAGTGCAATATGTCTTACCAGTTAAGCCTGAGAACACTTAAACATTATTGTAATGATTTGTAGAGTGAGACAAAACACTTGAATAATCCAAAAAGTACAAGTAAATATTTGATTGTGTTTATTAAATTATCTTTCTAAGCAGGCAAATAGTTATTTATTCAATCATCACAGTAATCTAAAAAAGTAGCTCAAAATTGTTCATTTATTACGTACGACGTATTAATTTAATACATTAAATTAATAGCATTGCTAGAAACGTACATTTGTTAATGATTTACGTATTTCAATGTAATTGCGCCATGTAGTGCTATACAATTGGTAGGTAGCCAGATTTAAATAGGCAGAGTTACGTATTTCTGGATGCGCGTAAAACCATTACACGCCTCCGCGAGCCCGTTTCCATGGGAAACTTTGTCGTTCGCCACGTGTAGTCTCTTTAAATAATTTAATTGATGATGAATATTCTGATCCTGTACGTTTCAGCTTGGATTGAAATTTATTTATGTATGTCTCGATTACTATGGAAATGAAAAACGGATTCTATTTATACTATACACAATCACACTAATAATGGTAAAATACACAGTAACAGCTCGTAAATGAATCACTACTCAGTAGACGTCTGCTCTAACGTTAGTTTATTGAGAACTTGATGAGATAACACAAATTAAAATTCTAATGTTAAATTACCATTAAAACGCGTTTAAAAACAATATTATTAGTCATTCTTAGCTAAGCATTTTCAGTACCCAAAGTTGCCCTTTTGTTTATATTTCTTATTGTGGTTTAGATAAAATTCTAATGTTTTAGAACATATAAGAAGAACGTAGAAGTACAATGAGTATAAAATATATAAGTTTTATAATAATAATATGGAGTTCGATTAGAAATATAGCTTATATGGCGTGATTTATACATGTAAACTGATAGACCAACCTCCGATATTACGAATATATTGTAGCTATCAATGCTGTTGTAACTGTCCAATATCTTTAAAACAGTTAAACTAGTATGAATAACAGTCTCTCGCAAAGGAATGTGTACTTTGTTAAACGGTTTTATATTACTGATTAATTAACTTACCTATATTTTTTCCTTTGTGTTGAGAGCACACATATTCGTAGCAATATTAACACTAATTAGTTTTTTTACATATTAACAGTCAATTGTTACAGATAGAGAATCTTTCTTCGTACAAATATTTAATTGATGACACTTCCATATTCTAATACGTAATCACAAGTCTTGCAATGACTACCTAGACAATTCTTCTTCATTGGTAACCCAGAAATTTACCCAATTTACTTGGTGGTAGAGCTTTGTGCAAGCTCGTCTGGGTAGGTACCACCCACTAATCAGATATTCTACTGCAAAACAGCAGTATTTGGTATTGTTGTGTTCCGGTTTGAAGGGTGAGTGAGCCATTTTAATTAGTTCCCAAGGTTCGTTAACATATCTTACAATGCCAATGTCTATGGGCGTTGGTGACCACTTACCATCAGGTGACCCATATGCTCTTCCTATCTATGCTATAAAAAAAAGAAATCACTGGATTTAAGTAAGTAAATTTATTAATGACATATTTACAAAATGCATTATTTCATCAAAAGAAGTTATTAAACATTATTAAATATAAATAACCCATAATAATTATTCCCAATACTGAAATAACAATTGCAAAAGCCAAACAGAAATATCAAATTATATCAAAAATTGAAACCGATCAACGTAACAGTTATTTCGTAATAATAGAAATTCCGTATGACATGTGCCTGCAATTTATATAACTGTTTTCAGTTACGGTTAAATGAACCGTAGTTTGATCGCGCCGTATTTATTGGGAGCTTTTAATCTCCATACGTGGAATTAAAAGCTTTGGCTGCAAATTGTACCGCTTAACGTAAAGGCTATCGTAACGGGCGCGTCTGATGCCACCTTAATGTTTTGATTTTCATTACAGTGTTTATTGATCAATTGGATTGGTTATCCGAATATTTTCCGAATATGTATTTTAAATATTAACTAAATAATTTTATTTTTGATTTATTAAATACACAAATAAGTTTAGGATTTATTAATGTTTTGTAACGCAAATTTTTCGGATTTTTAATAATACAGGAACTAAGCAACTTTGCTTATTTTTTTTCTGGTTATTAGTGAATATATTTAAATGAAACTCAAGTTGATGATACCTCTTGATCTTATATATAAAAATGGTTGTTGTTATATCTACTTGGGGTCTCCTATCCCATTGTACGATCCCACTGCGAGGTATCTCCGTCACCCTGTTTCACAAGCAAATTACAATTATTATATTAGATGAGAATCAAAATTCATCCAGCAATGGAACTGATTTTATATAAACTTAAAATTGGTCTTTATAAAAATAGAACACCAAATCTTACATATTGATGTAAGCTACTCAATCAATTACTCTTAAAAATCCAAATAACACAATGGAACACATTCAATGAATCGCAAGTCGCGCCAATAATTATTTAATGACTTTATTGGATCCAACAAAATGGCAGTTTGAAATTAACGCGTCTGTTTTTCTTTATAACGCTTTTGTAGGGATAAAGGTATCTCCCGACTATATTATATAATTATTAATAGAGAAATACGGTCGTGCTGATTTGCTTATCAAAATCTGGCCGCAAGTACACATATTTAATGTTTTTTTTCATAAATAATTATTTTTAACAATTTCATTTATTTGTTATAAAGATGTAATATAATTCATTTTGATGAATGAATTGTATAGAAACTTTAAAAAGTCTTGGTAGCATCTTCTCATCTGGCCGCAACCTCTCGGCAGCCAGGAGTAGAAAAGTATTTATACGTTTTTAACGTATTTTAATGAATCCTTTATTAATTAAAAGATAATTTTCTTCTTTGTACGATGGTATACACACATATATTGACAACCCTTGGGTCGGGCCAATAAAAAGAAAATAATTTTAGATTTTTTTTAAATCTCAGTTTGTACCTCGAAGTCGGGAAATTTGAAGTACGTACACTTTCTTGCGCCTAAGAACACGTAAAATAGAACTTTTTATGTTATGTCGGAGTGAGAGAATAGAGAGTGCAATTGTGGTTGCGTATACACTTGAGAATGGCCACCGTGGCCCAAGTCATTCAGGAGGACATTATCACATCATAATTTTTTTATGGAGATAACTTTTATACTACTTATACATTTTATTATATGCTAATACCAGCTAATACACCGCTATTTTGAAACTCATTTACGTCACCTAAGTTCCAATACCTAATTTCCATAGAATAAGGAAAAAGTCAATACCTTCTCAAAGTGATCGGTTAATCCATTTGAACGAGAAATCGCTATCATATCTTTGCTTACCGTTACCAATAAAAAAGTCCTTCTATTAAATAAGGTATGGTAAGTTAGTCAATAAGTCGTTATATTTATATGATTATTTAAATCTTTTCGATGCTGAATTGTGAGTTATATTGAAGGTAATTCAATGCAAAGCGCTAGTACGCTGGCGAGCAGTTGCTACAGTTCGAGTGTTTTCATCTGTATCACACACGGAGACGATTATAATAGAAACATTTAAATCACGTTTTGTTTTAAATTGAATAAACAAATCAAACTAAATCAAACAAACTTTTTTTTATAAGTCACACTTGAATTAAATTCAATCAGATAAAAAATATGTTAAAAATATGTTTTGTATGTAAGATAAAACAATTCATTAATATAAACAAAATAAAGATTCTTTAAAACGAAAAATTTAACAATTTTCATAACAACAGATTGGTCGTGCAACGTATTCGATTGGATTTATGTATTTTTTTAATCTATCTGTTTGATCGTATGTAAAGTTGAGCTTTGAAACCATTATAAGAATATATGCTTCTAGTTTTCAGACTCTATGGTTATAAGACACTGACACATTATGCATGCTATATAGTTTATTAACACATACGCCACTTATTCATATAAACGTTTTTGTTGATTTTTACATTCAATATAATATATATTTCTACCTTATCATAATATGATATATGGAACTAGAAGGCTTCGTATAAACAATAAAAAATTATTATAGATACATTTGAAGTAATTTTAAAAGCCATAACCTGCAGCATCCCAATATAACCAGCGTGATCTCGAGTACCGGTACCGTTACTGCAAACGAGAGGCGCGTAATTGGTTGGAAAATTCAGAAGCCGCGCGATACCGTGTTGCTGAGCTCACGTTCACTCGCTGGCCTTATTAATGTTAACTATTTGGATATATGTACTTCTGGGTGTTTTGATATTTCATTAAATTATTAAGAAATTTCATAATTGCGAGCTATGACTTGCAAAGGAAAAATGCATTCATATGGCAACATCGCTAACTGAAATGATGCGTGCCTGGAAGAGATCGCTGTATAGCGATAAGATCGCCGAAGTCTACTACTCATATTTTAGTTGTATCCATGTTTTGTATTTTTTAAATCTTTGTGGTTTACAATAATGTATAAAGTAAAGTAAATTAATTAAACTGGATACTTCATTCGATCTTTATCTTTTAGGTTAGTCCCGCTCCCTATATGAGCTTTTTCCTTAATTGAAGGGAAAAAAGAATAAATCTACTAAAAATATATTGGTGATGTTTGAAAATGTAGACCATTTGCTGGTTGTATATGCTTTTTCAATTTAACCTTTTTTACACTAAACAATATAAACTTAATATTGCAGCTTCGCGTTCAATTGGATTAAACTGAAATTGTAGTTACAAATGTTATAATATATTTAAATTGAAAATAATACACAAATGTTTAACTAATAAGTACGGGCGTTGTTTGAGACCTTTGTTATTTGGCTTATATCATTCAATTTACAAAAACACGTCTTATATTATTATTTCAATGCAATAAAGAGAGTAGCAGATACATTTTCCATTTCCAAATACTTGTATCGTAAGAACGAATAACATTACTCGTAATCTTTATACAGCGGCACGCGTACAAGTCGGAATTCGTTCGCGTTAAAAAGGAAACTGGTATAAAATTAAGTCAACAAGTTCCAACGAAAAATTATTCATAGAGATCCTTGGAGGTGTGAAGTGGGTAAGAGAATAAGGAACTTCTATATATGTGAGGGAGACAGCGGTATGGATAACTGCCTTCATGAATTGGAAATGCAATTTCGTCGGGTATATGTGGGCAATTGTTTCCTCGGAGTTACCGATTTCGGTGATAGACGCGCAACGTAAAGTTGCTCGCCGTGGACAGTTAACTGTTTTTTATATTAGTTGACTTACCCTTCGTATTAAAAGGTACTTCATCTTACCAAATGCTTATAAAACGGGCACGATCTTTTTTTATTTTGTTTATTTTATTCAGCCAATTTAGCAAATTGAAATTTCTCTGATACTTTTTTCGGAAAAGTACGAACGATATATTATATGTTTTAAGAATCGGAACGTATTTTTAAAGAAACATCCCAAATTAAAATGCACGCAAGTAGTCTCCTAGTAAGCACTTATTAATTATTTATTTTTCAAAGATTTATTTATTAAAACATTGATTAAAACCTCTGAGGGTCGATTTCTTTTCTTAAGTATCATGAAGAATATTTCATATGTGAAATGTGTAAAGAAAGTTTTCATGTTAGCTAAAAGTATTTAATGAATACCACTGAATGCCATCCTAGCATTAATTACACATGAGAGAATCAAATAGGTATTTACTTATTTATAGGACCTTGGAAGCTCGTCTTATCCCCCCCATCACATATTCTAACAATACATAGTATTTTTGTATAAAGGCACAAGGGATATAACATCTTAGTTCACAAGGTTGGTAGTGTATTGGCGTTGTAAGGAATGGTTCATATTTCCTACAGTGCTAATGTGACTACTAATACCTGCTGATGACCCATCTGCTAGTCAGTCTTACACTATTAAAAAAAAAACCTTATAAATGGCGATACCTTCAAATATGACAAAAAAGAGATTTTTTCGACTAGATTAATTCAACAAAAATTAAGAGCCACTAGATACCGCATCAGTCCTATACCAATATGATTTGCTTATTTTTACTAATGTATTAAATAAAGTATTAATAAGATTATAGTTTTTTTTGTGAGATATAAGCAAGCCGTTACCTTAAGATTTTGCCTTTGCTCCTGTTATTCATCCACTTAAAAAAGCGAGCATATAAATACATATTTACGTATTTTTAGTTTTGTATAACTTTATGTTTCTTTTCATAAAGACTTTTCATAAAGATATTTTTACTATAAAATACTGCGAGTTTAAGATATAAAGAATAATTTAATAAGAATATAATTTTTTTCTTTGATATATAATAAAATAGACGAATTGATGAAAAATCTTGAAATTAAAACAATGTTTACATACGATCTACTTTAAGTTTAAATATATTTTCAAGTTTCAAGTTCACGGTATATAAGATCGAGGTTATATGATGTTTTAAAATATATAAATATTATTGAAATTCTTTTTTCAAAATAAAATTGCAGTAACATCATGTTTGTTTTAAGCTTATAGTTGCGATTTTAACTATTAGTTTTCTTGTTTACATAAAAAAATTATTGACCAAATTATAGTGTTGTAGTTGGTACTCGTATAAAAGTCAAACTTAAGGCATTCTCGACCAGTCAACCTTTAAGTTAAGAGGAATCAATGTTTGAGATACGTTTTGATATAATATTTGCTTACAGCATACGAAGGTAGTAGTTGATCCATAATACATATACAATGTACATAACAGAATCGTACATCGTCATCATCATGATATTTAGTGGTAAATAGCATTCGCATTGCTTTTATTATGGTACATATTCAATTCGGTAACTTTAAAAATAATAAAAAATATTAAACGAAGACTGAAGTACACAATAGGCTCCTAAAATTAACCAATAAAATAATTCTGATTCTTATTTAGAAGCTATTATTATCCGGCTTCGCCGTACAATAAGAAGCACTTGAAAAGAACAAGACTCGATGTTGACAAAAAAGGAAAATAATTTATTTAATTTATATATAATAAGTCTATAATATAGAGATGTTGATGTTCTGGAGTGGAGACCACGTTTCGGCAAACGTAGCGTAGGGCGCCCTTCGGCTAGGTGGAGTGACGATATACGCAAAGTGGCTGGCAGCGGATGGATTTTGAGAGCTGAAGATCGAGCTCAGTGGCGTGCCATTGGAGAGGCCTATGTCCAACAGTGGACGACGAAAGGCTGATGATGATGAATATAGAGATGGTTCTTGTTGTTTATCTTTATGAAAAAAAGACAGTATTTTTCTTTCTAGTAATAGTAAAACGTTTTTTTAATAATATTTATAGAAATAATAAAAGTAGTAAAAGTTGGCGATTTACCTTGTATATTTTAAATTTAATGTCACATTTAGTAGTATTTCGAAGTAGCTTGAAACTCTCCACAGAAAACGGTTGTAAAATCTCAGAGATATATATATGGTATTGGCTATAATAATTATAATATTTCAAGAATACACTCTACTAAATAGTATATCACCATAAGTCGGTTGTCAACACTTTAGGGGTGAGTAACGAAGTACTTTCGGAATAGTACGACCGAACAAAGTACGACGCCTCGTCGAGCACTGCTAACTTGACAGTGTTATGTAAAAAATCAGCACAGCATTACATTACACTGTTCCGTGAGAACTCACTTCGTATTTCACTCGTGAAAAAATGGTGTATTATTTAAATAATAATATCCTCGGACATTATTCACACAAGGCCATCTGATATATACATATACTGATATCTGATAGACTACATATACTACTTTTCTTTTGTAAATACATACTTATATAGATAATTACACCCAGAGTCAGGACAAACAGACATGTTCATACACACAAATGTCTGTCCTGGGTGGGAATCGAACCCACGACCTGCGTCTGCGGCGCGAAAGGCAAGTATATACCAACCACGCCAACCGGCTCATTAATATGAAAATGTTATAATGATTTTAATGTATGTCGCATGTCACATTCTGATATTTCACTATCGCGTTCTGCGGTGAGTTACGAATTTGTCACTAAAGAATAGCTCTACTGATCGACGTGAGGTCATGATGAACATGATGATGATGATGTTTGTATCATGTTCGTTGCATACGTTACCTTAAAATGCTATTTTAGGTTAATCATCAGCTTAAATTCAAAATAGCTTTTCTGGTTATTTAAATAAAATATAGTTTTCAACATGGCTGCATGTAACAAGACTGTATGCGCAGAACATCCGAGAGCCATCGTCGTCTCGTAAAAAATGTGTTTTACCGAATTATTATACAACGATCTCAGGGACGGCTCCCTCAGTCGAATCTAAATTGGTGAGAATTTTACGATAACTATTTAGCAAAAGACGGTCTCATTTACGGTTCCACTTTAACATACAATTTCTTTTGTTAGAACAGTTTGCATAAAATAGACTGCAGTGTTCTGAACTGTGAACTTGGATAATCTTGGCTGAACTTCGAAGATTAAATTCGAGAGAGTACACAAAAGTAAAATTGCAAATATTGCTGCAATGTTTTTAATTAAAACAATATTTGGAAATCAAGTATGATCATGTATTTGGACTATTTGTATAGTCTGGAACGAGGAATAACAAACAATAATGTGATGATGTCCTTCTAGCCGACTTCGGCCACAACGGTCAATCTTGAGGGAAACTAACCAACTGCACTGGACATATTATAGCACTCTCTTTTCCCTCACTCTCATAATCCGGTGGAATGGCAAACCTTCAACTTTTAATCGACTCGACTTGGTGTATGAATACTTGATCTTGGGATCTACAGGCTTATATCAAGCAAGATTTGAAATAATAATATATACAGTAACAGTATCAGCCTGTGAATGTCTCATTGCTGGACTAAGGCCTCTTTTGAGGAGAAGCTTTGGAACTTATTCCACCACGCTGCTCCAATGTGAGTTGGTGGAATACACATGTGACAGAATTACAGTGAATTTAATAGATGCAGGTTTCCTTACGATGTTTTCCTTCACCTTCAGTGGTGCTTGCCCGGGTTTGAACCCACGATCCCGGCTATATATACGAATAATAATAATATATACGAATACTAAATCTAACGCCTGTTGGGTTCATGTAATTGTTCCAAGATTACACGCTATATGGGATATCAATGGTGATATCACATATTATGTGTTTGCTAACCTGTACCTACTTTACATTTCTAAATCAAGAATTTGAGCTTGATTTCCTTTCGGCTTATTTTCATATCCCCTTTTTGTTTTACAATACATACGTAAATATGAATATATTTGCGGTTCTATTACAAAGTCATACATAACCTGAGGAAATATGTCTTACCGCGAAGTCTTGGATATCGATGTGTTAGAAATTCTTCCGTAACGTGCAATTTCTCTTTATTACCGAGTTCAAAATAAATTATAAGCATAACTTCGGAACACAAAAATCTACACTAAGCACGTGATCTTCGGGTAACACCTATATCCTTCCTTAATATCCTTTGGGACATATCAGCTTATACAGTAAAAATCATCATATATATACCAACATTTAAAGTCCACACCCACTGATCCTTCATATAAATAGTCTTGGTATATAGGTCCGTAGCACAATGCGGTAGTCAGGTAAAACAAAGGAAGTCAGTTTCACATGTATAGCTTTTTATACACACTAGCGGGATTTGAACCTACGATTAGATCAATTCATCCCGGTCCCTAGAGAGCTGTTGGTGATAGATAAAGTGCCGTTGAGTATTCTCTGAGAAGACCAAGCGTACACCTTTGACCAGATTTTTATATACACATAATATAATTCTATTTTTATAACGTTACAATTGAAGATAGTACATATTATTTATTAAGATATTCTTAATTATTCAGGTTATTCAAGATAAGTAATTTATTACATAAGATTTGTGCAATAGGTAATGAATTATATAATATTCTTAGTTTTTAAGTGTAATATGCTTACATTATTGACTCTGTACTTATTGTACTTTACCTACCTATCTACCTATATCTAGCCACTAGACCAACTGGCTCGTTGGTCTAGTGGCTAGATATAAGGCCGCTGAGCCGGTGCTCCTGGGTTTAATTCCCAGGTCGGGCCAATAAAAATAAAAATGGGATTTTCTGTCAGAATGTAATTTCTACTATTAAAAACTACCATCAATTTTTACTTAATTATTTTTAATTAAAGAACAACTAATGAAAAATGCTACGTTTTGCTATGCTATGCTGCGTTTAGCAGCCCGGAGTTTGGAAGGTGGAAGTATGTACACTCCCGTGCCTCGGAAAACACGTTAAGCCGTTGGTCCTGCGCCTGAACTCTTTCCGGTCGTGTCGGATTGCCGTCCCATCGGATTATGAGATCTAGGGAAGAGAGAGTGCACCTGTGTTTGCGCACACACTAGTGCACTATAATATCTCCTGCGCAGTAGGCTAATCTCTCTTGAGATTGGCCGCCATGGCCGAAATCGGTCTGGAGGACGTTACTTATTGTAGTATTTGTAATGTGGGGGACAGTACATTCAGCATTTAAAAATGTTTTTAATTTATTTCAGTTTATAAACACTGACATTTTACTTCATTATATAAAAATAAATAATATAGTTTAATTTAAAAACTCACACTCTCTAGCTAAGTATTTCCCCTCACATGAAAATCATAAGGAGCTTCTAACATTATAATTTATTAAAAAGATAGATTTGGAAGAGGAAAAAGAACAATTGTTTTGTAGGCAACATTATGCAATGTATATAAAACTTAATAATTATGTAAAAAAATAAAGTGAACCAAATAATATTGCAATGAAGTGTAAATTTGTAAGCAGACGTGTGCTCTTGAATCAGGTAATTCTGCCTTTAATTAAAGTTCAAGATGCCGTGAAAAAAGTAGTTCCAATGTAAATACACGTTTTAAGTTAAATAAAGTGTTTGTTTTCGATTAACTATAGATGTACGACTATTGCTATCGTTTATTTCGAGCAAAACGTAGCATTTTTCATTAGTTGTTCTGTAATTAAAAATAATTAAGTGAAAATTGTTGGTAGTTCTTAAAAGTAGAAATTACATTCCAAAGCTTAATAGCTAATTACGATTAATTTAATTTAATTGAGAGTGTAATTGATTAAAGTATAGTTTGATATTTTTTCTTGTGTAAGGATAGACTTCAGTTATCAATATATCAATGACGTTTAATAAAATTGTTAGAATACAATTTGATTATAATTAATTAACAGATTATAAAAACAAAATATACAATTATTGTTATAGAAATATTTAGAATACTGAATCAAATATTTTTTCAGTCATTATGTCTACGCTATCAAAAACAATATTTTGATTCGTTTTGTTTCATAATAGTTGTAACTAAAACATTTTGCGTAATTTATTCAACCAAAGTATTAACATATTCAAAATCGAATATTTACGATTTTACTTGCATATAACTTTATGAACACCACTAATAATAAATGAATTAAATGTGACCCATGAGAGGCTTCAGAAAACTAACTGGTTTTGTTTTACTTCAAGCTATTTAATACAATTCTTTATGTTATTACTGAAAGACAAAAAAGGCAAATCGTCTTAATAATATCCGTAACAATGTCCGCATTTTTATTAAAGGCTTTATTTAAATTGCTATAAATAGCAGCACCATCTTATTACCAGATTAAAAATAAAATTGTTATGTTAAATAAGATACCAGTTGTTTTAATGAGGCATTATTTAAAGTTGGAATATAATTTTTTTTATTAGGAAATAGTAGTATAGAATAGAAGCAATTATATGCAAGTGTTTAATAAAAGTATTAGATATGCTCTCACTATATAAGCCTGTATCTACTTTTATATATTACATACAGAAGTATTAAAATGTAAGATCATATAATCAGGCGAGTAAACAGACAGTCGGTAATCAGACGGCGGTTAGACGTTATTTGATCTGTTAATCACCTAAGATGTCGATTATTCAGTGATAAATGTTCCAACATTTTCAGATAAATATAATGCCCTTAAATCTACAGATCAGGAAATATTTTGAGCTTTATATTAATAACTTTTTACATACACGAAAAGTGAATATGAAATAATAACTATGATAATAACTAAAATTTTTGACTTGCTGTCAATTATAGATGCCTCATATAACATAATCGATTCAACGAAAAAATCCTAAAAAATATATAAAATGTAATATAAATATCTTAAAAGTTAAGTTTCGTAGAGTTATCCAAGCTATCCAACTTAAATCTTATGGTTAGAGCTATTACACTCAAGCCATAAAAGTCAGAGTGTAGTGGTAGTGGCTTTATGTAAGCTCGTCTGGGTAGGTACCATCCTCTCATCAAATATTCTACCGCAAAACAGCAGTACTTGGTATTGTTGCGTTCCGGTTTGAAGGGTCAGTAAGCCAGTGTAATTACAGGCACAAGGGACTTAACATCTCATTTCCCAAGGTTGGTGGCGCGTTGGCAATGTAAGCGATGGTTAACATCTCTTACAAGTTCAATGTCTATGGGCGTTGGTGACCACTTACCATCAGGTGGCCCATATGCTCGTCCGCCTACCAATTCGATAAAAATGTCAATTTTATAAAGTTATTTTTTATTTAATCAATTTGAAATCAGCACCTAAACCACGATTAATGGTGATTGGGAAGCTAATAAAAATATGCTATCTGAAGGACATTTTCTTTTGAAAATCAGTTAAAAATAGTATAAATATAAGTATGTATTAGCCACAACTTTTATTAACAAGATATCTTAGACAAGTTTATTTAAGTGAAATCGAATAACCCAGTTACAATAGGATCAAGAATCTCGCCATATACCCATTCGAGCGCTTCCACGGACATTCAATCTAGAATTGCTCATTTCTTAATAGCCAGTTATGTGAGTTGTGTTGCAAATCTCACGGGTTCAGTATATTTTAAGTTACGTTTTACAAGTTAAACATTTTAGTAAATGTTTGAATTTAGTCGAAATATAATTTGTATATTGTGCTGAATATTTGGTGATATATCAAAATTTTGAAATAAGATTAAAATTATCTTTAGATTAGGGAAAGGTTTGAGACTTATTCTAACACGCTGCTTTAATGCCGATCACGAGATTACACACATCAATAAAGCACATAAACATATGATATCTACGGGACCACGGCACTAGAAAAAGAGTGTGCCGAATCAGTGTTGTTTTTTTTTAAAGCATAGGTAATCGGACGTACACCCGATGGCAAGTGGTCATGAACGCCCATAGACATTGGCATTGTGAGAGATGTTAACCATCGTTTATATCGCCAATGCGCCACCAACCTTGGGATCTAAGATGTTATGTCCCTTGTGCCTGTAATTACACTGGCTCACGCACCCTTCAAGCCGGAACACAACAGTACCAAGTACTGCTGTTTTGCGGTGGAATATCTGATGAGTGGGTGGCACCTCCTGGTGGTGGCGAGCTTGCACAAAGCTATACCACCAAGTAAAAGTTAAAGTAAAAGTTTCTTAAAATATGTTATTGTAAAATCGTAGTTAAGTACATAAATATTTTCAATTATTGCGTTGAGTCTATAATTCTCATCGAAAAGATATCCACTAATTGCGCAGCCATTATAGAAGCGGGCTTCAAAATTCAGATAATAATTGATTTGTGATATTTATCGATATTTTTCATCGATTGACAACTCGACTACCTACCGTTACCTAGTTAGGTTCATGCTCTCCGTTTCTATTACAGCCAACGAGAAATTCTTCACCAGTTGTTGAGTTTAATATGAAAAAATGAGTTGATTTAATTACAGTTATAAAGGTGTAAGAACTTAATATTATATTGTTAGCGGTTAAGTTTACTTTTAAAGTTATAAGGAAGACGTACGATCAAGTCGAGCGACGGAGGCGAAGTGAAGTGATTCTGCTGTTTGCCGTGCTTTTTTATACACTCGACCATGTTGATTACTCTGGTGGTGAAGAGACAGCTAGCAATATTATATTAAAATATTTAAGTTTTTCTTATATCTTTGGCAGAAAAATAAATAGTTAGTGTATACAGACTAGTATCAGCTACACTGAAATGGTTTCTGAACTCGAATCCTATAATTAGGAAATAACATGGTTTTAATAATTAACGGATCGACGTTTTGAAAATTATTATTTGGAAGTAGATATTAAGTGGGTGTATTTTATTCTCATGGTATAATATATTTTACACAAAATAAAATAACAAGTTAAGTGGAAATCATCTCTGCGAATCCCTGAAAAGACTAATAACGCTAAAATGGTTCGATAAACACACTGAACAGGAATATTGTGAAAGTGGCTTCAGGAGGTCGCTTCTTTCTGGCTTAGTGTGGTAAAATTATATATTATGCTAAATCAATGGTTATTTCATTTATAGAAACCTATTAGAATTATTGAAGATCCAAGTATGGAGAGTAAGTAACAGGCTGTGAATGTCCCACAGCTAGACTATGGCCTCTTCTCCTCTTTTTGAGGAGAAGGTTTAGAGCTTATTCCATCACGCTGCTCCAATGGGGGTTGGTGGAATACACATGTGACAGAATTTCAGTGAAATTTGCCACATGCAGGTTTCCTCACGATGTTTTCCTTCACCGTCAAGCACGAGATGAATTATAATCACAAATTAAGCACATGAAATTCAGTGGTGCTTGCCCAGGTTTGAACCCACGATCATTAGTTAAGATTCATAAGGAGAGTTAAGGTATGGAGAGTAATTATTTTAAATTGTGGTTTTCAATATAAAGAAATTACATTCCTTCGATAGAATAGTTTCGTTATTGTTAATACTGTTTTTGATGTGAAACATTTCAATAGATGTTATAAATACAATAGGCGCCTATGCGCTTTGGGGAAAAATCTTTTCGTTTTCTTAAGCCGTCATAGTTACCGCCGCCGCTGTCACTCCCTTGTGTGTGCGTGGCTCATATAATGTATATTTCATTGCTACATATTATTATAATGAAAAGGAAACTACTAATATTTATATAATTAGATATAAAATTGTTGTTTATTAACTACATATTTATTTACTAGTTATCTTTAATTATAAAATATTTCAATCACTATCAATGTGGTTCAATGTTTTACATCTACCGTGACGTACTGATTCGCTACGGTCCCATATTTTATATCATTTCATGGTATTCTAACGCATTCACTCTTCTGAGATTACAGCTCTTTGATGCTCACATGTTTACGCTTGTTATTAGCTAATTACACTCGTCAATGAAGCCCGTTCGATTCTCGTTTGTGTTGATGTTTTATAGGATTTGTTGATTGGAACGACTAAGCGCTCTTATTAGAAAAGGCAATATTGTATTTTCAAGGTATTCGAATATAGCAATTTAAAAGTCAGTTTTGTATTAACATTTTTGTAAATGCTTAGAATTAGTTTCGTTGATATTGGTTTCTTACTTACGCTTCTATCGATTTGTCTTCTTTAAATCTACTAGATAATAATCTACTACACTTTGGTTGACACTCATATAACTCTATATGAGTATCAAAAAATATAATTAATATCTTAGTTTTTATTTTCCTTATACGAAATTTATCTGCAGGCGAGTCGGAAATACTTGATCGGTTTTTTTCGGACAGGAATATGGGTCACCTGATGGTAAGTTGTCACCTACGCCCATAGACATTGGCATTGTAAGAGATGTTAACCATCGCTTACATCACCAATGCCATCAACCTTGGGAACTAAGATGTTATGTCCCCTGTGCCTGTAATTTCACTCACCCTTCAAACCGGAACACAACAATATCAAGTAGTGCTGTTTTGCAGTAGAATATCTGATGAGTGGGTGGGACCTACCCAGACGAACTTGCACAAAGCTCTACCACCAAGAAATTATTAAGTAAGCTTGCGGTGTTAGTGTATATCAGTTAGTACACTCGTTTGCATGATTGAAATTAAAAAAAAAATCATCAGTTAATAGTAATTAAAGGTGACACTGGGATTATGTAAATTGTTTTATTTCTTATTAATATATCTAGAATTATTATATGATCTCATCTACATGTTGGTATTTGGATAATGAACAAAAAAAGTTCTTCAATACGAGATAATTTGCGAACATTAGAATTGTATTACATTTCTAGTTGAAATTTATAAATATAACAACTATATGAAATGTATAGGAACTTATTTCATGAAACCTCGTTTGAATATAATAAGTATTCCCGCAAACATCAATAAAGTAGCCCGTTTGGAACTTGAAAAGGCTATATAGTTACCAGTATCTGAATACATTCAAGTTAAACCTTAGTGCCATAGTGCACCTGGCTGAACCTAGGTCTAGCCTATGTGGCTATGTAATCTGCCATTCCTATGCAAATTCGCTCGCTGAACCAACTATGACTTTATATAAAAGAGAGTAGTCCCGTTTAAGTCTTCATGTTAAGTCCGTTTGCTTTAAACTTTTTCATTTCAGCAAGAAAGAAAATGTATTTACCATTCATTAAAATATAATATTCGAGCCACTAATATTCCCTTTATTTTAATTTATTTTTGTTTTGTATATTTTTATATCTTGTCGTACTATGTATAAAAATAAGATATTTATATTTATTTATATGAGGGGACAGGAGGCTCGTCTGATGGAAAGTGACAACCACCCATGATCACTTACAACACCTGGAAGGCTTCCAGGTGCATTGCCAGTCATTAAGGAATGAATAAGCTCTTTTCTTATAGGTTTGTATGACATATCGGTTCGGAAAAATCGCCGGCGAAAACTGGTTCCACAGAGCTTATATTAAATACGTATAAGTTATATTTGTGCTAACGTGATAATAATATTACGGTTGTTTTATAAGATTTTTTAATCAGTGTCGAATACGTTGTCATCAATTCGTGTAATGCTCATTCTCAATGTTTGGAACGACGTCCGCTATAGGAAGTAAGTGAATTTTCCCTTTATGCAGCCACTTGACTCGGCTACAGAAGGTTTTATCCTTTGATTACACTTCTAGAAACTTCCAAAGCAACACGATGAGCCCCCGGGGCCGCCGATAGATGAGAATTGTTTCAAAAACTTTCCGTTTAGATGACAACGAAGTCTCGAAGACACGAAAATAAATACCGTCTTTGCTACGAAGACAATATTTCTTTTTATTTGTATCTCTATAAAATATAAATTTTTGATGTGTAAAACAAAAACATTTATTTGGTTCATTTACACGTCTTATAATTCATAAATTGTTGCTTAAGAAGATATGCGTGTCAGATTTATTCATTTATGGCAGATGCAGCTCTGTCGTCGTTACGTCGCGTCGGGCAAAGTTTAAAGGGTATGATTGGTGATTAAAACACGAACAAATATATTATATGATAATTTTTACTTTCTTTTAAGGGATTCGATTATTGAAATGAGTTTTTTATATAATATGCATCTATGTGCTATGATTTCAATAATGCGTCACTGGAAGATTACTCATGCGCTTATTCGTGTGTGTTTTGCATGCTTGCAAATGATATAATTTTCAGTATTTAAATATGTTTTTTTATTATATAGGTATGCGGACGAGCATATGGGCCACCTGATGGAAATTCTAACCATCGCTTACATCGCCAATGCGCCACCAACCTTGGAAACTAAGATGTTATGTCCCTGTAATTACATTGGCTCACTCACCCTTCAACCGGAACACAACAACACAAAGTACTGCTGTTTTGCGGTAGAATATCT
This sequence comes from Nymphalis polychloros, assembly GCA_905220585.2. NCBI lineage: Eukaryota > Metazoa > Arthropoda > Insecta > Lepidoptera > Nymphalidae > Nymphalis > Nymphalis polychloros. The sequence continues at coordinate 5,692,577 of HG992245.1, read as the reverse complement.
GATGAGTAGGTGGTACCTACCAAGACGAGCTTTCACAAAGCCCTACGTCCGAGTAAATAATATAACAAAAATAAGTTCTGATGCATTTATTAGAACCAATTTCATTCGAAACATAGTACCTAAATTAAAATGATTGCATAATTTAGGAATTAAAAGAACGCAGGTCATTTCAAATAAACAAAATATAATTTTATTTTTGCTGCGAAACTGATTATAGCTAGAGATCTTCTGTAATGTTTCTGAGTTTATTTCCGAGTCAGTGGTAGATTTTTGACTATGAGGAGACACCTGCGATCTCAGGCTGCAATTATTAGGTCGATTTCACTGCAAAGAATCTTCACTTATATCTTCAGGATCACTTTCAGAATCACTAAAGGTGTTTTCGAGAAGCCGAGTCAAATATTGATTATTTAATATTATAATACACGAATGTAACGTTCTTTTAAGTCACATTTACCTTTTTTTTCTAATATCACTTTTTCTTTTTTATATCTGTATGAGTCAATTCTTGCGACTGAGTTTTAAGCCAGTCAACCGATTGAGCTGAACTTTTGCAAATTATATTTTTTGTGTCGGTGACAATATGATTCTAAATTATTATACATAATATGATAGTCAATTACGTGCCTTATGCACGTACTGAAACGACTTAAATAAATATTTTGTCCAAAAATGTACTTTCAGTTTAAGCTATTATCGCCATGAACCCAATAAAAATAAACTTCACATATTTTGCAACAAAAAGTACCAAATAGAATATTCATAGAGTCACACAAAACATTACACACCTCGTGATACGCGTGACTGCTTAATGCTTTGTGTTTTGTTACAACAATTGAATGCACTCCGCAATTCCCAAAATACGTTCCGTAGTTGGCTATAAGCTAAACTGGGACTTCATTTGCTTCATACTCGCGTCACGTGCTACGTCTTTCGTCGCGAAACCAAAAATTGTTGAAACAGTAAAACGTTCTGCTTGTGCCAAGTTGCTTCATTAGGGAAAGACTTGAATTTCCTCTGTAAACTACATGTCATGTGATTCGGACGTTTGTATATAATATAATAAAAAATAAGGAGACGCGAGTAAATAACGCAAGTGTAAATAACGCAGTATATTCATTGAAAATTAATTGTTAACGAAATAAAAATTCGTAAATCCCACAAAAGAGACATATGTCTATATAAATTGTATTATTGCTCTATTAGTATCTGGAGCGACAGGAGCAGAGATCAATATTTGTCCAGTCCGTCCGCGTCCGGCCCTGATAAGGGGTCGAGAATTATCGACGTTTATTATAAACTTACACAGACAGGCGGCAGTCATAAAACAATGCGTTGACCGTTGCTTCACCTGGTGTTAGGATTGGTTGAACTAGATGGTTTTATATTTGATACGAAAAATCTGTATTGTTTATTATGGTAAATAATAGTTATAGTTTTTATGTATATATATATATATATATATATATATTCTAAGTTTAAAAAACTCTGTTGTTTAATTGATTGCCGAACAAGATGTCTAACTATCGCTTGTTTTTGTTCGTTAGTTTTGAGAACCAAACCCGAGTTCAAACTTGCCAAAAATAATCTTGTGTAAAAGTACCTGTCTTTTAACTTTTACTAGCCAATAGAATAGAATAGAATAGAAGTCTGACAATTTTAAATAGTCGTATTTTCAGTACTAAAGTCTAAAAGAATTTATTTTTTGGTAAATTCAATTTTCTTTAAAGATCGAATAACGTCTAACCTCTTTTGTTTGTAAATAATTACACTAATTCTAAGATAATTTATTAAAAAATAAAATAAATAAATATCCTGGGACATTATTCACACACGGCCATCTGATCCCAAACTAAGCAGAGCTACTATGGAGTACTATGGAAACCAGACAACTGATGTACTTTCATATACTACTTTTCTTTTGTAAATACATACTTATATAGATAATTATACCCAGACTCAGGACAAACAGACATGTTCATGCACACAAATGTCTGTCCTTTGGTCACGTGGTTACCAACCACGCCAACCGGCTCGTTAAATTATATATTTGTTTTTTAATGTGCAACAAATTCTATATGAAAAAAAAAATACGACCAAAGTGTAAGTACGGTAGACAAGGGATCACAAATAGTAGAAAATTTAGCAGTAACCTACAATAAAGTGTAGGAAAAAATATGAATCCGAATGGAACAAAGTAGGTAATATGTGTCTACTCTATGTTCGAAATCACTACAACGGCTCTTTACTTATTCGTGAGTGTAAGTAGGAAAAGCGCTTTGCGCGCTGTTTGTTATCAACTTAATAACATATTTATAATTTGTTATCATTCTTCTGACAAAAATCAGTTGGCAAAATAAAGAGATTCATTGAGATTATTAGACATATTTAATTAAATTTTAAAAACGGCATAAAATAAGACAGTATAGCTAAATAATTTTCTTAGACTTAATTCGACGCATATTCGATGTCAACGACTACTTATTTGTCTAAATTTGGAAGTGTGTTTTCTAGGAAATCATTTGGAAAATAAATTATTTCGATTTTGTGTATTATTATTAAAAAAAAAATTTGATAAATTAAAATAGCGTAAGGTAACAAAATAATAACTCTTAAATATTTATTCGCCAATAACAACGAATAAAATAAACAATTCAGTAAATAGCAAATTTCTCAAATTAAATAAACAAACAAATGGACATACCCCTTATATATACAATCGTACCCTTTGGTCAACTATTTGCATTGGAAATTCATAATAATCTCATTACAGTTGGCGCTCTTTGATTGCCGTGACCCGGCGAACGGACAAACTGATGGACATATTGATTTTTGTTATTAAACAATAGTAACAACGTGTCTGATTTGATTTTTGTCACACTGGGCACTGTTTGTTCTATGTCTAATCATAGAACAGAGTGAATTATAAAAGAGATATGTAAAAAGAGTTTTATTAAAAAACATTTTATTCTACTTCTTCCTAACGTTCAAGATAATTATTATATATTGCAGTTAAAACGGTCTGTATATTTCGCATCCGACGAAAAGCCGAGATGGCTAAGTGGTAAGAACGCATGAATCTTAACCGATGATCGTGGATTCAAACCCGGGCAAGCACCACTGAATTCCATCTGATTAATTATTTATATCATTATAATCAATATAATTCATCTCGTGCTTGACGGTGAAGGAAAACATCGTGAGGAAACCTGCATGCACATTCACAGGCTTTTACTGTACTGTACATAAAATAATGCAGTTTGATGTCATTTCCAGTACTCTCTAATCTGTTGTTAAACATTTCATTGGTGTGAATGTTTGTACTATCAATGATGAGGATTATTTAAAAGTAAAAAGCGTCTGTGCTTGTTTTTAATTTGTAATCGAATCGGTTATTATTTGTTTTATTTCTAGTTAATACCCGTTACTTCGTCTACATGACCAATAATAACTACAATGTCCTGTTATCATATTGTAATTTGTGTCCTTGTCATATTGACAGATATTTAAAAGCCGCGTTTTGATTTATTTAGTAGTACACGTAATGTGCCCGCTTACGTAATGAACGAAGTATTTCAGACTTTACTTAACGTTGGCTTTGCAAGAAATATTAATCATCCCTTACATCTCTAATGCGTCACCAATCTTAAAGACCATTCTTTTTGTAATTTTAAAATTACAAAAAGAATGGTCTTAATGGATGGTTATTAATAATGGTGGTAATGGATGGTTTAAATTGTAGCAAATATTAAATACAAAATAAGAAACTAAATATAGCCCAAGGCACGGATCTCTGTGTACCTTGAAAACTGTGATGTTATGTCTTTTGTGCCTGCAGTTACACTGATTCACTTATCCTTTAGAACGGAACACAACAATACTCAGTATGGTGGTAGGTCAAATCCTAAAGGTCTAGCACAAAACCGTACCACCAAGTAGAAAGATATTTACGAGTTTCTTCCTACGATACTTCGTACTTCGCTTCGACTTAGCATGTATGCACATCTATCGCTGAACCTGTTTTTTTTTCAATTTGATCATTGTCACCATTTAATGATAATATTAAAATCATTTTAATTCAATTTCACTTCATTTAAGTAGACTTTTACAAGCACTTTTGTATCGTTATTTTACATGATAAATTTAATTCAATGATATTAGAGAGAATCGCGCACATAAAATATAAGAGACAAACAAAGATCATTCCATTTTTAAATATGACAAAATGATTGAGGCAGCATTATTATTGAAAAAAAAAAAAAATCTGTATTTGTAGATAAATCATAAAAAATAATAGATAAATGTTTCATCTTATCTTCTTTCCTTGAAGCGAAATAAATTTTTCTATCTCCAATAGAGACGGTTCGTTTGTTGTCTCAAAGACAAAGCCGCTTTACTTGTCTAAACCAACGATAAATCCATTGGTGTCCGGTGCAGCTTACCTTACAGAAGCAACGGTACAAACAAAAAATAAATATCAACAAATTACATAATATATAAGAATATTTATATATCTTTGTGATTTTGTAGTGAAATGAAAAAGGAGGAGAATTTTAGTGGTAGGAATACATATTTTTATTAAATTTTTAGACAATTCATGTTGATTTCATTTGCTTAAAAAATTTCCATTCGTTTAACTTTTTTGTTGAACAACGAATTTTAGACAGAATCGTGCCGTGTGTTTTCGCTATTAGTAAATGTTCCTTGGGTCTAAATAGGAAAATATAGAGTTATTATTTAGAGGTAGTGACTTACATTGGTGGTAAAGTTTCGTGCAAGCCTGTTTGGGTACCATTCATTAGATATTATACCGTTAAACGGCGATATTAAGAATTGTTGCGTTCCCAATCGAGGGAGCGAGCCAGTGTAACTTCAGGGATCAGGGACATGACATCATAGTTTACTAGGTTGGTGGCACACTAGCGATGTAAGCAATGGTTATTATTTCTTACATACCAATGTTAATAGGCGATGGTAACCATTTCAGGCAGTCGCCTGTCTATAATATAAAAAAGTTGTCTGTAAAGTCGGTTTACGGACGATAATTTTACGTGATAACGTCATAAGAAAACATTGATGAATACTCAGACGCATCGGCTGAAGGAGTGGAAGAGAGATAGATGCGTCACAATCGCTTGTTCCGCGCTTTCGCTAGCGCGCTCGGCTGAGGCGGAACGTTACTATGAGTCATGCTTTTTCGTGCGTGCAACTGGTGTTCATCGATTTATAAGACGTTATCACGTCAAAAAAACCTAGCAAAGAGGGAAATTGGACTTTAACATCACGAAAAATATGCGTAAGTTAAAACGAACAATAAAGAAATATATAAGTGAATTAAATATCTACCCCGTACTGCTCTCAACAATGTCACTTGATTAGCCGTAACTCCGTTATTTAAAAAAATCTTTTAACACAATAAACATACTTCATTATTAAATTAATCATTTAGTACAACCTGCTAACTATGTTTATTATATTATATGACAAACATAATATAATCAATATAACATGCTGTTTCTTTCGCCGGTTCAGGTGTATGTATTTCTTTTAGAATCGGTGGTACAATTTAGACAATCAACTGGCGTTACATTTTTATATTGAATGGTGATTTATAAGAAATTATGAAAAAGTATCAATAAAAAATTTACTATCTGTAACGCTTCATAACATTTGTGTACTTATAGCTTTGCAAATATCACTACGACCCGTAGACAAACATTGTCTATAGATGTATTAATTTACTCTGTAGATAGAAACCTTAATTAACAAGAGGGCACTATCCATTTCACCCAGCGACAAATACGTTACTCGCAACGTTAGTGACGGCACATTGAACACGATTTGCGATGCGTTGCGTTGCGTTAACGCAGCCGAATTTATAACGCGTGTGTTGAAAAAAACCAACTATGTCCTCTGCCCTAAAACATGCGGTCGCACAATTTTACGCGGTGATTTTTATGGATACTAAATTCTCAGATTCGTTTAGACTCGACTTTTTCATGATTCGTTTATAAAACTTCTTTGGACTGATTTATTAGGTGCATACTAAAATAGGCATTACCCTTTTACTTATAGATGATTAATGTAAGATAGATAGAAAAAAAATTAAGCCTTCCCGTAACCATCCTTAATTTATTCTTTGAATATCAATTTTACTAAATAATTTGTAATAATTAACATTGGTAATTTCTAAAATATAATAACTAATTATACATTCGTTAATCAGTACAATGCAATACTAAATAAAATCTTTTACTGTGACTCATATTTGGCGAATAGAATACAAAATTTCGAAGGAGCAACAAAACATTTATCTTATGGCACCTGCTTAACATCTAGAAGTTGGGGCAGAGAGTATGAATCAGGAACGATAAATAAGGGTAACAAAACTTATTATAATTACAACGGGAGTGTCCATTCACTTGTACTTTCATTATTCTCGTACGCGTGTCCATTATTTAACGTTACGTTACTTTTTATAGCACTAACTTGAATACGTGAATTTTGGCTACGGATTTAAGGCCGGACTATCGAAAAAGTTGACTTTACGTTCATATGAAGAAAAAACAAGTTCATATGAAGAGTGATGCTTTTTGGTTATAGGGAAAGCAATATGTAGTATATATGTAGCTTTATTAAAATGCACGCACTGCTTTTGAGCTATTTAATCAAGCATGTAAAAATATGTACTCGTACCTTGATATGTAATTTTTTTAACTGTTTATTCAGAGAATAATCAAATTGTTCTTAATCTAATCCAAATAAAAGGATGAATTGTACAAATTAACATTAGATTTATTCTGTTCACACGGTATTTTATCGTATCGTAAGTGACTATGCAAATGAGTCCCGTCGGTACGGTAGTCGCACGTGCCCCTAACGACTCTACGAACTGTTTGATTTAAAGTCGCAACAATTGTGTTTACGAGCGCACTCCTACCATACCTCACGAGATAAAACTTGCTTCATCTTTAATGGGCCTTTGTTTATTGAACATTCGATTTTTTTATTAGATTCTCACTTGTCGAAAGTTTTTAGATGAAGTGACAGATGAAGGGGTGTACTAAAGATACTAAGATTCTAATGAATATTTATGAAAATTTTAACTTTTAAGATTGATATTGATATTGGTTATTTTATTACATAAACACAGATTCAGCAAATCTATGCTGTGAGCAAAACAATAATAGCGTAAATTAAAATTAATTGATACTGTTTATATGTTATACGTTGAAAAACACAGTTAATAACAATCGTTATAATTATCAAAGATCGAGAGAAAATAAATACGAATACTGTCACTTTCGAAATACGAAAAATAATTTAAAAAAGTATAACAATAAAGTCATCAGTGTGAAAATTCGTTACGAGAAAATTTCTTTTTCTATTCGCATTAACACCATTAAAAGATAAAGTTAAGTGAACAATACACGCCAAGAAAGCGTTCCGTAATAAACTGCTGTTTAACAAACAACTGACTGAAAAAGTAATACCTCTTGAAATATTCCAATGAAATATGTATTAAAACCACGGGCAGCGAGATTAAGCTGCTAAAGTAAAGATCGGATATTAAGAATCCTCTATAACCAATGAAAGCGTCGCTATAAACCTCTAAGACAGATATTACTGTAAATTATTTATAGAACGTGAAATTCATGCGTGTCATGATATATTCTTAATTTAAAACAGGTAAATCTGCGAAGCGCTGCATCTCCTGGTATAAGTTCCATGTTTTTTGATTCAGATGTTTTTTCAGTCAAGCTTTACCAATAAAACGACTCCTCATAGCTGATTTTCTTTCACAAGGGATGTTAATCAATTATACAGGACATATAATGTCAAGTGTGAGTTCCAGTATAATTTTATTCTTTATTTCTTATCACGCTCATAGCCCGATAGGACCGCAACTCCGATTCAACCGGAGAGAGACTAACGCGGAACTTACAAAAACAGTCAATTTTCAATTTCCTACTGAGAATAATTAGAATTAGTCTGATCCGGTTGAGAAACTTGAAATCTGCAGCTTTATAAACCACTAATCATCAATTGCAATCCAAAAATTAGATCTAATAGATAATATGAAGCTGCCATATAAAAAACATGCAGACATTAAAATAATGTTAATTAATTTCTAGACAAAATACAATAAAAGTACGGATAGCAAAGCTATAAAGATACAAAAACAGTAATATAAAAAAGGTAGCCACTAAAACAACTTGCCTTATTGGTTATATAAAAGGTGTATAAGTACTTCATACCTTCCCGAATTAAAAGTTATATTATGTTAACTATGTCAAATTATAATAAAATACTTCTTTTGTTTATCCAAAACGAAAAGCCATGTTGATTCAAACGCTTTAGAACCTAGCCTTCGCCTTTGTGATATAAATTGGATATAGCAATGCTCTCACAGGATATCTGTATTAACTCTAGGTGTGCGGGAAGCAAAGAATTTAATCTACAATGAAAGAAGTCGGAGGTTCTTTGTGCGTGTCACCTACCGCCGACCCTTGGAACGTAGTGTGATCTTTGACATTCAATGAAAAAAATATAGGCTCACATTGATGCGGTATCTACTTTATATTCATTTATCGTCTCAATTCCCTACGATACACCTATACCTAAATTATATTATTTTGATTCGTAATAAATACTTTTATGAATCAGAAGAATAATTAAAAAAATAATAATTAATAAACAAATTGAAATAATAACAGGAAACGATTTACACGAGCCCAATGATGCGTGAAATTAGAGTCAACAGACAAAACTCTCAGTGTTTATTTAATTCTAATAAAACATTTTATTCTTCAATGAATATAAAAAATATTTAGATTTGCAAGTCTTATATTGCAGCTGTTGAGACCTGAGTTTTTCGCATTCTGTTAATAATTACAATCGCTAAGTACTGCTAGGTGATAGGATTCTTTATAAATGTAAATTATTATATGACAGATTAGTTATTTAGCATTATAGTAACATTAAAATCCGGAAACATGAAGTCATATCCAATTTCGATTTTGATGATCTCAGGCGTCTTTCCTTACAATTCAATATCATCCCTTTGTTGCCGGTTTTCGCTTTAATAAATGCGTCGGATCCCAATTTTGGCTCAAATAATATTGTCACCTCGATGGTTCATCCACTCCGTCTCCGTTGGGTATTTAGACTCATTGTGATAAAATGGTCTCTTTCACAAAAATGTTCACTTTAAAATTCCATTTCTTTGAACCACTTAAGAATTATAAGTCGATTTTGAATCATTGAAAATGGGAAAATTACATAAAAAACTGTAATATTGTTACGTAATAATTAAAAAATATTACATCTTTGTCCCGTCATTAAATATGAAGCTGAAACCGAAGATCATATCACTAATTCATAATCAAAATACGAATATATGTAAGTACTCGAATTTATTGAGCAAGTGGTCTCGTATACAAAGTTAATGCCTCCTAAGTCTTAGTAAGGGAGCTCTTTAAAACATACATATTGTATTATATGATTTTTAATGTCTTACTTGATACATACTTTATAAAGGAAGACTAAATCGAAACTCACCGCAGAAGACGATCGTGAAATTATCTTGATGATCGTGATGTCAGAAACTGATATACGACACTGATGATAATAATAATAATAATATTGTTTTGTTTTGTAAATTTAAATTTTATTTGGACTTTTGGTACCACATTTTGTCTTTATTTTATCAACTCTGTATTTTCATGTATATGTATACAGATACATGTACGTGTACTATGTTGGTGATATGATCAAAATGTATACCAAATCACCCAAATTGTATCACCAAACGTTGCTTTTTAATATTTCACGATGGAAAGTTAGTTCTTGTAAAAATCACCGCTCATACCAGTTTGTCGAAATTATTTGTCCATAAAATCCAGATAAAGAAAAATGTAAACCGTTTAATTAAAAATATGGCATCTCATTCGTACCGTTTCTGTCCAAATATTGTTGTTTAACATTCAATGTCTTATTAAAGTCTTGTTTGTTTCCGTACAATCAGAACTAAGATGTACGAATAAAAACAACGAACTATTCAGCAAAAATAATTTTGAAATTCAACATCTTTTGTTTATTTATATTTGTGTAACAATGTGATAAATGAGACTAGCTATTCATTACTTGGATAGAGATTGGTTAATTCTTCATAAGTATATACTATAAAGCCATCGATTTTCTGATGTCTGTCTTCCTTGGGAATACCTGTCGTTTATCGGTGGATCGTTTTGCCGCAAAGCAAGATTTTATAACCAGGGAGACTAAGCCTCGCTCGCTAATAATGAATTAGATTTTTTTTTGTAAAAAAGTTAGTTTTTTGGTCAAATACGAATATATATGAACTTAAAAACAAGAAAATATATATATAAAAAATTGAGCCAAAGCTAAATTTCCGAGATTAACGAAATACTTTTATACACATACATGAATTGCCCATTTATTATTATAAGATTTACCTAATTGTGAATATAAAATAATTTTTTTTTTATTCAAAATTTATTTTCCTGAACTGCCTTCTCATTGCAACTGGTTTCTTGACTTCTTGAAATCAGCAATCACTTGAAGCGAACCCTTCTTCAGTAGTGAACGAAATGAAACGCTTTTAATAGCGGCACATTAAAATTCACTGTAGAAAGGCGATGAAATCTGAAATTTTACTTTGATTGCTTAAACAAACACACTTCGACCCTTTTCTTTGCTTAATTGAGAGAGTTTTGCATTCTTATTTACGGTATTGGTGCATGATTCTATATTAATACATATTTATATACATAATATATGACCATAATTGTATAATAGATGAATAAAATTTCATTGGACACAATTCTATAAAATATAACAAAATATAAAATTTATTTTGAGAATAATTTTAGTGAGCATAACGATAAATAATTCCATTTTTGATATTTAAAAATAATAATCGAAAAATATAGTCATATGTTGTTCACTATTTTGTGTATCATCATCATCATCATCATTTTGTGTATAATATTATAAATCTAAAAACAAACTATTTTAAGTGCAATATCCGATATCAATTCTTTCTATATAACAATAATGAAAAAATTACAAGTTAAAAGACTCCAATAAAGTGCATTACGAAAATCACCGGGGCCATCCAACGCCATGGCGTGTATTAATCGTCTCGATTAACCCTGTAGACCGTAACACCAGACAGGTGAGCTATGGTGGGGCTTAACTGGAGAATCGACCAATTACCATTACTCGGAAAAATAACGAATAGCTTTTTAATATAATAATCTACACAAATATTAAGTTTATTTTTTTATAATATAGACAATAACTGTTATGCACGGCGTATCCACTTTAAGCGTCATAACACTATTATATGTATACTGTCAATAACCGTTCTTAATAAATGCATTTTTTTAATCGTATAATAAGAAGGTATAATGGAATAGATTCATCACAAACATAAAGAGTTAAAGTATATGTATATTTTTTTATTTAATAGTTATTTAATAATACAAAAGGAAAGCGAATGCAAATAAATTGTGGCACTATAAAAACCCAGAGAGATATCTAAGATATCCTAGGGTAATACGCTAATAGAGTCGAATATAGCTGTCAAAATATTAATAATAATAATAATAATAATAATTTATTTCAGATTAAAAATCCATATAATTGTTAGTTACACATTTATTTGATTAAGTTAGTAAATACAGATAATATATAAAATAGATTGACGTTAAATTAAATCGAAATCAGAATATATGAATGGTTTAAATAAAATAAAAACTAAATTGAATTTAATTGAACTGTACAAATGTAATTATTAAATAAAATTGACTTGAATAAAATTATCGTTTTATGGGGGAAACTTTCATCCAGCGATGGACAGCGATAAGTTTTTTTTTTTTTTTTTTTTTATTGTATTGGTTGGCGGACGAGCATATGGGCCACCTGATGGTAAGTGGTCACCAACGCCCATAGACAATGGCATTGTATGAAATGTTAACCATCACTTACATTGCCAATGCGCCACCAACCTTGGGAACTAAGATGTTATGTCCCTTGTGCCTGTAATTACACTGGCTCACTCACCCTTCAAACCGGAACACAACAATACAAAGTACTGCTGTTTTGCGGTAGAATATCTGATGAGTGGGTGGTACCTACCCAGACGAGCTTGCACAAAGCTCTACCACCGAGTAAAGTTAAAAAAAGGAACCCTAATCTCTTATTATATAGTGATGAATTTTAATATAACTAAATGAATTATCTATATAGTGATATATAATTTAATTTCCTTAAGTAATTTTATTAGAATGAAAGTAACTCATAAGAAACATCTTCTAAATTTTAGTAACCTAAACAAGTTGCTTTAGGAATTTAAATATGCAACTGATGTAATACCATCTGATATTTAGATGTCTGTACTATTTTTGGGATTTATTTAATCTATTTTTGTCATAATCTTGTATTCAAATTGAAAGTACGCTATCATCCTTAAAGATTAACGGAAAACACTTGGTATTTCCCACGTCGGTTATAGATGCAGATGCGATAGCGTTTGATTTAGCCTATCGATAGGCCTTAGCAACCTTTCACACAAGACTCTGACGTCACGATTGTATTACTCACCAATCAACCTAGTGTACAAGAATAATAAATATTGTTGCTTGGTGATAGAATATGTAATGAATAATAATGGTCTTCCTGACCGATTTCGGCCACGCCAGCCAATCAAAGCCAATCTCAAGAGAGATTAGCCAACGGCGCAGGACATATAATAGTGTGTAGTGCACAAGTGTGTGCCCAAACACAGGTGCACTCTCTATTCTCTAACACCCATAATCCGATGGGACGGCAATCCAACATGACCGGAAAGAGTTCAGGCGCAGAACCAACGGCTTTCCAAGGCACGGGACACACACACACACGTGTACACACTTTCAACTTCCAGACTCCGGGCTGCTACTGAGAATTTTCGATAGAAAATCTCAATAACATATTATTGTTCCGACCTGGGATAAAACCCCAGGACCACCGTGTCAGCGGCGTTACATGTAGCCACTAGACCACCGAGGCCTACCTCATCTAGTTTGCCAAGAGCCCTACAACCAAGTAACTTATATATAAAAGTAGTGCATAATATTGCAATTTGAAGTTACAATTTTGGTCATCTTACAATGTTATGTCGCTAGATTTATTACATTCTGAGGATGGTTATAGTCATCCATTTTCATATTATATTTATGAAGGTAAGGTAGTGCTATTCTGTAAGAACTCACTCAGCCGTGAAATGTTGTCAACCTACTTATAGTGATATACCATTTTGATGCGTGTATTCTTGCAATGTTATAATTGTTATGGTCAATATTGCATATAACTTTCTGACACCTCACGACCGAGTCTTGACTTTGCTCTTCCAGAAAAGAAATTAGAAAATTTTAAAATAGTTAAAAGTAACGCTTTTGATTTAGCTATAGAGATGGACTTAGTTAGAGAAATATTATATACTGTTCTAAAATGTTTTATGTACGAAATTAGAATGTTATACCAGCCGTTATATATTTATATATTACAATATATTAATATATAACGTCTGGTTCATTGAAGTTGGGTTGTCCGTACGTATGTGAGGGTGCACTTACGATATTAATTATTCATCGGATCGGGCGAATAAACCAATTTCACGCTTCTTTGCTCGCGAATCATAGCCGACGCTATTGCGGCTTATATAGCCTGATGCATATGGCTTTACGAATTCTATATTATATTTTCTTGTGACCTTTATATAATTCTCTTAAAATAGTTTTAAATACATATATATGGATGACTTTGATTTTATTTCTTAAAATAATTATATATAATTATGTATTTATTGATTGTCATTTTGTTTTGAAGACCTATGAACATAAATAAAAAAAAAAATAAAAAAAATATATATATATAATATTCAAGAGTACGCACGCATGCGTGTGCGCACATTAGTATTCTTTGAATTTTAATATATCACCATATTCGTAGGCATTTAACCCTGTAAGCGACCAAAGAAAATCATCATTGGAACTCGAAGACAATATTATTATAAGCTTATATGTAATTTGTAAACACAAGCTCCTAATTTGTAACGTCAAATGGCTACGCTGTTAACATGTAATCTTTTATTGTATTTATTTTTTACTCGGTGGTAGAGCTTTGTGCAAGCTCGTCTGGGTAGGTACCACCCACTCATCAGATATTCTACCGCAAAACAGCAGTACTTTGTGTTGTTGTGTTCCGGTTTGAAGGGTGAGTGAGCCAGTGTAATTATAGGCACAAGGGACATAACATCTTAGTTCCCAAGGTTGGTGGCGCAGTGGTGATGTTTTTTTTTTTTAAGAAATATATAAACCACTGTCTATGGGCGTTGGTGACCACTTACCATCAGGTGGCCCACATGCTCATCCACTAATCTATACCATAAAAAAAAAAAAATTATAATATTATAATATTATAAAATATTATATTATAAATTACTGTTTTGTGTAAAATAATTTTACACAAAACAGTAATTTAAATTTCTTTAAGTTACTGGTGTAAAATTATTTTAGATTTATTTTTATATCTTTAATTCTTAGCCACAAAAAGTTTTTCATTCATTTTCATTCTAGTCTGCAAGTTTTAATTGAAATGGCTTTTCAGTAAAAATATTTTTTACATTTTAAAATCCTAACACGCTGTGCAATCATAACTAAACGCGGCCGTAAGCCGAAACCGCGGGATCAAATTTACCGCGTCAGCGCCCACGCGTTGTGCTTTTAGTATCATATAGCCTTTCACTAATACCGTCAAAAATTTAATAATCATTTATATTATACAGGTTGAATTATCAAAGTGTGTGGGGTTCGAAATCCGAAATTACAAGCGAATGGGAATAATGTTCATGCTGCTTCATTAAATTTCGGGAATCAACACAGCAGATATAAAAAAAATGTTCTTTGTTATTGTATCATTCAATAATACCAAATGATCAAATTCTGGGAAGTACAAATGTGAATTCCATAGTACTCTACCTTATATTTTTTGAGAACTGCTTACGAATGATATGGATTTATCTTCAGAAATGACTGTGATATTTGATTCTAAAAACATGTACAGAAGCAATCTCTCAGAGGCCTGTTTCCTTGAAAATTGATCTTATCCCAGGGGGATGTGTCTTGACAAAAGTTTATTCTCTAATGCGTGTACAATATATAAACCTAAGGTTTACAATTAGATAAATCTAAGGTTTATATATTATTGTACTCGCGATAGTTAACTGGACTGAATGATAAATATAAAAGTGAACTGTTACTACAAAATTCGGGCTCTTGCTTCCCATTCCTTGATCTTGACATACTTGAAAAATATGAGTCAAGGGATGGATGATAATATTTATGGGATAGGAGAAGAAAAAAAGTGCCTTATACTATTAACTAAGACTATACTCACGTCGGCCCACCCGAGAAGAAAATAATGTTTCAATATATGCATTAACCCTGAATACAATACACATACATTCCACATCCTGCTGACCTGAAGTCGAGTGGTCGTACTGGCTATTCAGAAAGACGCGGTACGTCACGTGCTATAAGATTTCAGATAGTGTGTTTCTTGTTGTATTATGGGCACTACATTAAATTTACCAGGTATAATTTTCAAAATTTATTTCACTATATACTATTTTTATATCTATTATTTTTTAGTTCTGTCAATATGGCGTAGTTATTTCGCCCCTGTCAAGTAATTAACAGACATAATATGTAATTAATCATATTATGCTACTTTGTAACAAAGTTTTATTGTAACATATATAACAAGTTTCACTAGATTACAGTTGTATATTTAAATTACTAATTGAGAGACAGATTGTTGACTCAAAATATTTTAAATATTATATGTTATAACAATTTAAATATTGTAATAATTAATTTTATATAGCCGTAAATAATGTACGCGACAACGTTTACAATTCGTTCACGCGTTACGAACCCTGAAGAAGAAGAATCAATTCAAGAAAATACATAACATTTTTAAAGGTTAGAAGAACTTTTCTGACAACACTTAAGATCAAAAGATGAATGAGCAATCATCAGTTTCGAAGAAATCTCTAAAATACACGATAAAGAGTTAAATAAAATTTATAACTTCGACCTTTCGATATAAATTTCATCCCCGTGATTGTCAAGACGGGGCTCTTAAGCAAACGGAGAGAATCCGAATTAACATATATATTAATTGAATATATTGTCTCGCTACTTGTTTGAAAATGCAAATATTTCTTCCCTTATAACTTTGTTTTATCTTCACTGAGATTGTTTGAAACGGCATAAAAGTTATTATACGCTCCGTTATAATTCTATATTGTAAATACGATACGAATAAAGATAAGACGGAATGGAATTTGTATACTTCTTCTTATCTTCTCTTATGAAAGTTATACAAATTTATATACGTTGATTATGTTAAACTAAAAATTATAAAAATTAAATCAACTTAAAATTATAGATGCTTCATTTATGTATATCATTCATTTAGCGCTCGGTGCTCGACGGCACTCGAAGAAAAACATTATACCTTTATCTCCTGCCATATGTCATATTTTATATTACTCGGTGCCATATGTCATATTACGCGGTGGTAGAGCTTTGTGCATGCTCGTCTGGGTACGTACCACCCACTAATCAGATATTATTGTTGTGTTCCGGTTTGAAGGGTGAGTGAGCCAGTGTAATTAAGATGTTATATGCATACATGGACATAACATCTTAAGTCTTTAGTTCCCAAGGTTGCTGACGCATTGGCAATGTAAGCGATGGTTAACATTTCTTACAATGCCATTGTCTATGGGTGTTGGTGATCACTTACCATCAGGTGCCCCTTACGCTCGTACGATTACCTATTCAATAAAAAAATAAAAAATCAATTCACATTGAAGGAGCGTGGTGGAGTAAGTTCCAAGCCATCCCAAGAAGAAGGAAAGCCTTTATTCCTTAATGGATACATACATTGTTGAAATTTTTATATTTAATCAATAGGTAGATACTAACAAAAAATCTTCATTTTTATTATTTCAGTTATTAATATTTTTAAATCCATTAAATAAACTCATGTTTATGTTCAAATAAAAATGGAAATATAACATTAATAATAATAAATAAAAAAGTTACATTATACACATTTCATGAAAATTGTATATTCGAATTATTTGATTTGATTTGCAAATTGAAACGTGTCGTCACCGCATATCTTTACCGGGTAAAGGATAAGGACTTTGAATTTGGAAGCGTCCCGGCCGGTTGTTTTTCCGCTTGACGGAATTTTATTTAATTACTCTGTGCCCGGCACCGATCCCGTCGGGACGCGGGAAAGCTGTCTTTAAGGCGGTTTTATACTTTTGATGTTTACATTCTTAGAATGATTTGAAACGTTAATAATACAAAGATCCTTTTTGTAAATTAAACATTTAGGATTTTTTAATTACTTACATATTTTGTGTAGAAATTTAGATAATTTGCTTTAAGATCCAATCAGTACCAAGCCCCATGACGCTAAGTCCATCAAAATATTTCTCTTAGGCAAGTAGGATATTAATGTTTTAATATTACATTGCTTAACTATATAGCTTCGAATTTAGCTATATTAAAAGGCTCTTTATAATAAACCCCGGATTAGTTCCATAGTGCTGTCTTCCTCTTTACCATGTAGAATCAATCATGTCAAAAAGAGAAAAATATATGTTTACCTAAACACTCGCTAAACAATGCTTAGGAGTAATATATTTTTAGATCACACAATTTTTTTATAGAAACATATCACAATTATTTATTTGTTTATTATAACATTAATTTCTCGCTAAATGATATCATAAATAAGATACTTCTAACTTCAACTTATAATCTTTGATCTATTATATATTAATATTAAGGTGAATGCTAGTATATCTGTTTGAGACCATAGACTACACCGTTTGATCGATTTTTTTTTAAGTTGACACTTTTGTTGAAAGTTGAAACATCCGCTAGGTTTCGTTATAGCACATCAGTGTTGTCATGTTCAACCGATTGCCATGTCTATTATTATTATATACATAGACAGGACAATATCTGCCGAGTTTTGTTAGTATATAATGTGTGTTTTATAAAATTAGCCTTACTACTTAATTTTTTTACTATTTTTGGTCAGAGCTTAAAATTATATTACAACGGTAGATAACAGAAGAGAAAATATATACTAGTATTCAATATAAAATACTAAGTCGTCAAAGCGCCGCCAACCATGAGAATTATACTGTTATGACTTTTATGTTTATTTATCAACCCTCAAACCGAATCACAACACGGCGTATTGTTTTGCTGAATGGGTGCTACCTAATCAGACGAGCCATTACAAAGCCCCTCTACCAGTGAAAACTTTCATCTACTCATAGGTATTAAAAGTTTCAATTTTACGTAACATTTCACAATTTCCATTTAATAAGCTTAAGAGCTAATATTTCTCTTAAATAAGGCTTCATGATATTAACTCGTCCATGTTCGTAGTTTGGAAAACCTTGAAACTCGGCTGTGGAGTTTGTTGCAAATCCTTCATGACTCAGTAAATGTTAATTTAACTTAATTATCTTTCGTATCGCAATGTTGAAGTATTTATTTAAAGTTATATAAAAAAATATATAATTATTATGACGATAGATCACACTATCTTCACATTAATTAAACTATAAAAGCTTAAATTACATTTAATTTCTTGTATTTAATTAAAAATTAAAACGTATTAATAAAACGCATTTTCTGAAAATGTTCGCTATATTAATACAATCAATAATAATTAGTAAGTTAATTAAACGTAATACTGCAATTAAGTTAATTAATTTTACGTTATTTTCTTGTTAATTATGTTTTATGTTCATAATTAAATTTATATATATTTTGTTAAATAAATATAAATGTAATTATGTATACAAAATATGTCAATTATAATTGTAAATCAATTTTGATTTATTTTAAATTTTTATTTGAATTACACAATTCAATTTAATGACTGACACTACTATCACTATTAAGACGACTCGATAAGTCTCTCAATCTCTCTTGATGGGTTTCTAATGTACGTCGTCATTTTGGTTATGTTATAAAAAACACCAATACTAAGAGTTGAAGTAAGCTCAGTTACCAGGCGTAAACAAACATAGTCCGCGTTGCTCCTTAAATAAATGCAGTGTCAAATGATAATGTTAATCCGTCACGTGCGCTGCGTTGTTCTGTCCCACGGGGATCATGCGCTGGCGCAGACGAGAGGTTCCGCAGATTTTGAACAAGATGAAGTACGTAAACGTAACGAAGAGTAAATATTATCTTATATGTAAGTAGTTTTTTTTATTATAGTATTATTTAACTGTAACAAAAGTCTTAAGTCTGTTAATATATAGTATAAATAATTAAGAGTAAAAATATTTTGATATATATATTTCAATATCATTCTGTTCAAATTTACTTGTAGCAATCAGAACAAAATATTCTTTTCCCACTTCTATCAAAATGAAAACGTAACAAAACCGCTCGTCTGCGTCGAACAAATCAAAGGAATGCGTACAAAAAGGGGTGCGAAATGACACGTGTCACGTCCCCTGATTGGACACATCGCCTCCGTACCCTAACAGTGCAATTACTGCGAATAAGCTGATTTCGTACGAATGCATGGTTACAGCTTGTTACATTCGTGATTGTTCCAAATAGGCTCTATGTAAAACATTTTGATATTCCCTTTTGTATTATGTACATGCAACTGATATGCCGGAGTGAGCTCTCGTTTGTGGTATGTTCATACGTGTTGGTTTATAAGAGCTTTTCTGATAGGTATAGGGAAGTACATGGATTATTTATATATATGTTTTATACGTGTATATTTGTAATGAAGCTAGAATACTCCTGTATTATGCTATTCTTTACTTCTATTATTTATTTTATAAGTCTCTAATTTATTCATAATCCGACAGCGTTATAGTAATTAATTGCAAACGTAAAATGGGATCACACTATTATTATTATGAAATATAGGAGAAAAGACCAGAAAATAAAACATAAAAAAGTTTGTAAATACGTTACGTGTACGTAGGTGTGTGTATTATTTTCGGTAAAATAAATATTATTATTTTCATAACCTATAAACGGAATTTCAATTTAATGGCTGCTAGCAACCTTCCCACTACAGTTTTCGATATATATCCTTTTAATATATATTGAATCCAACTAATATTCTCGTTGTACTAGTACACTTAATATACATATTTTTAGCCGCCACATGAATTCATTATTTTTATGCCCATTAAAAATGCTTTATACTTGCTTTTGTATGTCTTAAATTATTTTTTCATTTATACATCTGGCGTTGTCATTTTATCCAGTTTAACCCTCATAATAAAGGGACAGTGTCAACATACCCTGCCGGGCCCTTAGACCTATTGATAAACCCCTCCAATACTTGACAATGGACTGGCTCATTATAATAGTTTTGTGTGACTTATTTTTTCAGGCTTTGTATTGCTAAAATTGAATATTTTTTTATTTCCGTGTACTTTGTTGTACTATACTATTATAGAAACGTGGTGACCATTTGCAGATTTCTCACATATTATATATTATATACTAAAATTATGGAAGCATCATCAAATGTCCTTTTTTATTTTGTTCAGGTAGGCAGTGTGAACTACGTAGAGACAGTGTACAAAATAATGCGGACGTTAATTTACTCTATCTTTAGTTGACTGAGCTTTGATAATATAAAGAATGATTATTAACTCATAATAATAATGTTCTTGTAATAAAAAAAAAGATTTATTTAAAATATAATTTGTTTACTTTTTTTAAACTTTTACTTTTGTTAAAAAATATAAAAGATAGAAGTTACGTATAAATATATAAACTTAAATATAAATGTACATTATGCTTTAGTTTTACGAATATTATTAAGAGTGATAGAGAAATTATATTCTTATCTTATAAATAAAACTATCATCTGAATATTTATCACGACCATTCTATAGATAAAAATATACGACCTCCTAAACTGGAGAAACGGAGAGGTCACGAATTTCATTAGCAGCATTTAAAAGGTTTCTCCCAAGGGACAGAGTTCGTATTCGTCCGGCCATTGTGTGCCGATTCTATTAGATTTTAAGATCTATATATGAGTACGATAACATATAGGTGCAATAATAAAAAAAAAACATATTTTTTATTTAATTTAACAATTTTCTCTATTATGTGATTTGTGACTCGCAGGATATGGATAAGTATCAAATTTATTCAGTGTAGCTTAATCTCAGTAGAAGATGATAATCTCCAATATTCTTTGTATGCAAGCCTTTCTATTAATATATAACATCAGCGAAATGTCAATAAATATAAAGCTATATTTGTACATACATATATCATGTAATCTTTGTCTCATATCTTTCACAAAGTATGTAAAGTATACCTACCAAGGTGAGCTTGCACAAAGCTCTACCAACAAGTAAAAAGTATTAATCAATTTATTAAATATCAGTACAAACTGATATCTTCTGGCTGATATTACTGACACTTTATAAAAATTTATTTTCGCACAGATGTTTTTATTTTAATTTTTTCTCCTCTATATCAAGTACGTTGTATTGATTGACAGACTCATTACTACTTATATCGGATAATCCATATATCGTTAATTGAATCTCAATACAATGGGGGAATAACAAAAACTAAAGTCGCTATCATGTTATTATACGCAGGGATGTGTGCGTATCTTAAATGCGCGTGCGTTGCTATTGAATATTATTTTTGTTATCTAATGTAAAAAAACGTATCATTATAATAAATACACTTTAAAATGATATTGTTAATACTTTTTAGCTGTTTATGTTTGTGGCAATAATATACAAGTAAACTTAAATTCAAATCAATTTATAATTTTACCAAAACAAGAGTTGAATCTTCGAAAGTTATCATCGAATTTTTTACTATCTTAGTTTATAAGTTAGGTAGCACTAACACTAATATATATAAAAAAATAAACAAAAATATTTTACCTCCAGTTAACGGCTATAACTTCATCAAAACGATACAAAGCAAAAATTTCCCGCACGATCGACTCCATGCCTTCATAAAAAGAGAGGACACACGCTTTTCACATGAGCGCGCCTCGACAATAGCCAATTTGACACTAAGTGAAAAAAACTAAAATGGCCGACAATTAGTCCGTTCTATGTCCAGGAAGCAAGTGTTTAAATTTCCATTAGCCTTTGAATCGTGCTAAAGTTGATAATTGGTGTCGACCTACGCTTTTTTCAATTTAAATTATTCGATTCTGGTCTTTTTTGTTGAAGACAATTGATTTTATACCGATTGTGCTATTAGAGAAAAATGCGCGAGGGAAAGGCTGCTGTACCTGGACTATATAAAATTAAGAAAAAGAATAATATCAAAACAAATGACAATATACAGTGGCCAATCGAATTTTCGTTTTCAATGCTGACATCCACAGAACAAATGTGACGTCACGTGTCATATTAGTAACGCTCGTCTACGCCAATTTTGCTTTTTTAAATTTCGAATGCCGCATGATTGGCGACTGGTATCGAGTGTCGGTCCTCTCGTTTGGAAACGGACGCAATGGCCAATAAGAGATCGTTTCGGTTAGTTAATTTTATTTTCTATTCGTATGTACCTATATATTTTTGATTAATATAAAGTTGGGTAAATATTAAATACTAACTAACTCATAATAAATACTATAAATAATAACTGTTTTATTGTTGTCGTGAATAAAAAAAATTTACTCTTTACGTAAGTGATGTATTTTTTTTTTTATGTGGGGAATTCATTGCTACCAGCCACAGACCACAAAATTCATCGTCAACTGACAATGAATTGCGTTCTTGTGCTTATGTCACATTTTAAAGTACAAGTGAGACATTGATATTACAAACAAAATATTCTACGACTGAGATTCTGAACGCTTGCAAACTTTTTTGGCAGTACAGCGAGTTAAGTGGCGTCATCTTCCTTAATTTCCACAAGAAGAGCTGTCTAGAGGGTAATAATTTACTAGATGGTTTGCTTGTATGTTTAAAAATATACCAATAGAATAATAATATTATTATTGTAAATAGTTAAGCTTAATTCTAGATTATAATATTATTTATTATCCAAGTGTGTGAAACTTGAAGCTGTCTTCTTAGTCGAAGTATAGGAACTTTTAGTTTTATGCAAATTTATTTGCTGGCAAAAAAAAAGTAACTTGTGGCCAGACTGCGGTGCACGCAAAATGGAAAACTTTGCCTTCTTTAGCAATATCGCAATATGTTTACGAGACCAGAAATATGAAAGAATCAGATGTGTCAAATATTATTCTGTAAGTTACCGCTTTTAATAAATGGTACATTGTGTGCAACGAACTACTTTCCATACAATAATGTCCAAGGTAGTGTCTATAAAACAAAAAATAATGTTTTCGCATGATTTTCATGACGTTAAGAAAACACCAAATACCTTTGCTATTTTAGTGACAAGAATATGTTGGTACAAGTCTGTTGGTACATATTTATGTTTCCAGTTTCATGATAATTCTACCAGCATTATCATGACAGAGAAACATATATATAACATATATTTAATGTTATTATCACATCTTTATTTATTTCCAGATCGATTAAATGTGAATTATAAAATATCACTATATTATTCTATGTTATTCTATTCTGCTGTTCTGAGTTGAAGTTACTTTTATATTATTGCATGATATGCTTTCATATGGTAGGGAAACAATTAATTCTTTAATACTATTTATTGTGTTCATGTATGTACCACCTATTTTATTGTATCCAGCGAACGTAATAGAATAATAAATATTTGAATATACATATGTTCAAATATATTATGTATTTTGATTTGACTTGATAGCTTTTAAAAAATTGTAATAAATATTAAACAATTTGATATTTCCCTTGTGCAAATTATTGCATTTCCTCATTACCCAGCAGCAAGATATTCTTATTCGTGTCTCTTTACTGATATAGGGTTAACCCTAGATTCCTGAACCTCTTTTTGTCTATAACCAGCGGTAGTGAAATAGTCATTCGAAAGCGGTGATTCCTTCTTACTCACTGATATCCTGGCCTTTTTTTCGTCCAGCATGCTTTTTATCTTCCATAATGACTTACAGGCTTCAGTGAATTTTAACTATTATAGTTAAGCTTTTGACGATGATATTTAACTTACTGCATTAAGACATGCTGGAGGAAGTTCTCAATCTCTCTTACTCTCCTTCTTACCAATTATTGTCCTTTGAAAGTAAAATATTAAATAAGCGGGTGGCACATTGTGAAACAAAGCCCTTATCGTCATATCTTCATCATCTAAATTGTAAAAAACTTCGACGCCAATTACTTCAAAAAAAGTTGATCATAGTCAACTTCAATGGTCATAAAATATTAGTATATACCACTTCTTCACTTAATCTACTCTATGGTGTATATTTTTAAAAAGAAAAGAGTTTAAGGTACGCTGGTCGGTTCAACGTAATTTAATTTCATGAGTGGCCTACCGCTACGCAGAATCGTAATAAGCAAACTTTCTCAACTTTGATAGGATCCAGCGATTGCTGAGGTTTAATAACTTTTAATAATCTCGATATTGCCGCTGTAGTTTATATTTATAATTAGTGTTATGGAATATTTCTGAGAAATAGTGATAATAAGAATAAGGTTTAATATATTTTAGTTAATTTTAGTATCAATGTAATATTAATAAAGTTTAATTTTCAGTGACAGTATTCAGGCCTCTTGGTAGTCACAACTAGTCATGTATTAGATTTTTAAATATTTCCTTCCGTAGTTAAAAACGATATTTCTACACGACAATTTATATTATCTAAATACATTACATATGCCGTTTAAATTAAAAATATGTTTTTTTTTTGACTCAGTATGTCCCAAAAAGGATCGAGTAAAATCGTCTATCTCGTTGTAGCGTATTGTTTTTATTGTGTATGTGTGTGTGTGTGTGTGGAAATATTTTTATATTTTTAAGTGTTTTAAGATATTAAATATAATAAATTGTAAAATATTTTACAATACGTACCAAACGGAGTGTCCAATCCTCTCCGGGTAGTCAATTAGCTACAGCGCAACCCTAACGAGATGTCAAACTTTTTATCATACTCCCTCTGTTAGTGCTGCGGTACATAAGAATATGTACATTGAACTTTTTTTATTTGTACCTATTGTAAATTAATGATTTTAACAAGGACTTTTTAATAAAGATCATAATTATGTTATAAATTCAAATGAATACACAATACGGATTTAAATTAAGTTTGTAATACCCTTGTTTCAAATCTTTGTTAAAATTTCAAGATTCCTTTCTATTCTCACACCTGCGAGGCCACCGGTATGGCAGATGTCCATGGGTGGTGGTAGTCATTGTCCATCAGGTAAGTCTAGGGCCCTCTTGTAATAATAACGAGAAATAGTGTGATAAACTTATGCAATTTATTATTACTGTATAAAAAAGAAACGGACTACCAAGTAGCTCTTTTCTAGTTAAAAAGATGGACACAGGCACAATTACTTATAATATTATTCTATATAACTATATATATATATGATGAACTAGCAAAGCTAATCTTGGTAAGTTTAACGGCATAGAGAGTTTGATATTCTTATTATTTATGATTTTATTATGTTAAAGGCGATGAAAATTTCAGTCTATAATATAAAAACATAGGTAAGAGGTCACATAAACCTTCTTTAAAAGTAAAAGTTCAAAAACGCGTTGAAACAAAAACCTCCTTTTTTAAAGTCGCTTAAAAGTCAATGTCCAAATCAAAGCGAACGAAGTCGAAAGCACGGTTCATATAACATATATTGAAAAGCATTCATTTTAAAAGTAAATACTGACTCCCCTTACATGCATGAAGTTCAATTGACTATATAAGATTTTGCAAAATCTACGAAGGTCCAAACAAAATGAGATTTCCAAACAAACGTCGGTTCAACGAACCAAGTGACTGGTCAGCTACGAAATAGGATTTGCCAGAGGTTTATATTTTAATACTAAAAATATGGCAGCGATTCGATTACGCGTGACGTGGGACGCGGGTGTTTTGTTAACCGTGAATTATTTTATTCGAGATAGTCACTACTGGAGTCTTACTTTTCAATTTAAATATTTTTAGTAAGGTACTTACAGGTGCAACACGTGTTGGGTGGCTGGCGTCTAGGCGAGTCAGGTGTTAGATATAAAGAAGTAGCTAATACCTGCCTTGGGGTTCAAGCTTGCTTTATACAATTAATCAAAATCAATGTAGTGGTTTAGCCCTGGAAGCGTAAGACAGACAGAATTACTTTCACATTTTAATTATGGTAAACATATATTGGATGCGGGCAGCGCAAGACCGGCCAAAATGGAAATCCTTGGGGGCGGCCTTTGTCCAGCAGTGGACGTCTTTTGGCTGTCATGATGATAACGATGATGAAATATATCCTGTCCTGACGTTCAAAACAAGCTCAAAATTCTAGGTAAACTGTGTGCCTAGTGCGAGTTTTTTTACTTAATCGATAGCGTTGTCGAATTCGAATGCGATTTGTATAAAATTCCTATTATTGTCACTAGACGGCGTTGTTTTCATTCCATACAAATCTGAGTTAACGTCAAGGCTATCGAAGAAATAAAAAAGCTCATACTTGGTACACTGTATATTTATTTCTTTGATAACTACATCATTAAAGTCAAAAATCTTTTGGCTCCGTTATGTTGCAAACGATTCCATGCCTAATCTCATGCTAAGTACACTCAACAAACGAGAACTTCCTAACTATGACGTATTTTAGTTCGAACTCTTAAGTTTTTTTATATATCTACTATAAATAGTCTTTCTAATAAGTATAAGTGGATGAATCCATCCGTTGTAGTTAATAAAACAAATCAAATAAAGACAAATCTTAAGCTGACGACATTGTGTAGTATTATATGTGACAAAGAAACCTTCCATTTATTGAGATTCATGTTATGTACGAGTATACCATGTTTTACCCCATTGTGTGCATTAAGAAACAAAATTGTTTTATGTAATAAGTGAGTTGTTTTCATCTGTTACACATACGATACTCCTAAATACTCTTCCATGTAATTAAGTACAAATGAATATTTTTTGATTCGTTCTGTATGTCCTCCTAAATATTTTTTAACATTTATTCGATAAAGTTGAAACTTTGTACGCTCAATTGAAGAACTGTTTTCATTTAACAAATGTCATTCTTGACCAATTAAAAAACCATAAGCACTTAAAAGGTTTAAAGTTCCTATTCGGAATTTGCCAGTGAACCTCGAGATCTGCAGCCTTTAGCCAATAAGATAGATACAGGTTTATATACAAATCACATACACTTCGTGACAAAAAGTTAGTCTGTAATGAAAAAAGCAATCAGTAAAGTGACAGCTGTTACGAAAGATATACATAAAAAGCTGTTTCAGTTTGTATTTCCAATGATTCGAAAGCAATTTACGTGCAATGGACCATATCGATGAAATTTTAACGAATATATCAGAAATCGAAAAGATCGACTACATAAGCTGAAATTGCAAAATTAAATGATAATTATTTTTTATTTGTGAAGGACTATTTAACTTTCGTTACCATGCTCAAGATATTTGCGCAATAAATTAAACTACAGGTCTCAACTAACTATCAGTCTCTTAAATCTGTGATTTTTTTATTACCGGTAACGCCCCGGCCGTCTTCCTGTAAATACCTATTATTATATAGTGACTGCGGAATTTTGTGGTGGTAAGTTTAAATTTAATTAATCTTGTAAAATGACTATTTAAAAGGGTTTATAGTGAATATTACAAGTATATTTTTAATGTTGAATTAAAAAATAAAAACTTGTAATCATAAGTTCAAATGATTAACGTTTGATAGTTCTTTAAACTATCTTGTTTTTATTAAATTTTAAATATATATTTTTAATAATTTCGGATATCACACAATATAAATGATTATAGTAGGCATTGAAGTTGATTATGTTGATAAGTAAATACTATGGAATGACTTTGATGCAAGAACTCCAAAGCAGTATTGCGGCGTTGATATGAAAATGATAGTAAAATTAAAGTTTGCATAACTAACATGTCTGTATTTCCGTCGTCTCAGCCCTAGGCGTATGCAAATATTGCGCGCCAATTGTGTCGAGCTAACTTTGGTGATTATCTCCGCGGTGTAGTACAATCAAGTGTGACACGTCTAAGTCAATACAAGGGTTGTTCAGTCACTATTTACATACATTTGGAACTATAGTTAACTGTAACGGTAATATGATGAGATAGAGATTTTGATGTTTCCAAACTTATGATGAGAGCATTGTTTTTGAATTCATAGATTTTATGAATCTTGAGCATGTGATATGTATATACATCGAGATTTACTGAAAATTTGCTTATTGCCACTCATACAAAATATGCCATTTAGTTAAATGTGAAAAAGGCACGTGAAGAAAAAAATTGCCTGCTTGATTGATAAAGTTTTATGTGATTTAATTTTAAGCTAATTATTACCCACTAAACCCCCCCCCCATGGCATTATTCGGTACAAATTCGAGAGATGAAATCACGCAAACTTTTCGCAACACTAATCTTAGGGGCATTTCTTAAAGCACAACTCGTTATATTACAAAAGACAGATCTTATTTAAAATGATTAGTGTACCGCCCCGTGCCGTGTCATTAAAAAATAATTCAGATATTTTATTGCCACCAACCTTAGGAACTAAGATGATATCTGTTATGCCTGTTGTTACACGGGCTCAATAGCCCTTCAAACCGGACACAATAATTATACTAAGTTTTGCCGTTTGGCTATAAGGGGTTTTCCAATAGGGACGCTTGAACTTTGACAGCTGATTGCGGCCATGTTGTTTGAGTGACAGCTGTCAAATGCAGTGTGTTATATTCATTCCGTCCTCCCAAACCACCATGGCAGGTTACAGTGTCGAGCAGCACGTGCAAATCATAAAATTGTTTTATGAAAATGGGTCTTCAGTTCGAGCAACGTTCCGCGCACTTCGCCCGTTTTACGGTCGCGATGATCGTCCTGCCGAGTCGACTATCCGTCGATTGGTGGACAAATTCGAGTCAACCGGGTCAGTTAACAATCAGCCGGTTCCCGTGCGTCAACGTAACGCGAGATCTGCCGAGAATATCGCCGCTGTGCGCGACAGTGTCCTCGAAAACCCGCGGCAGTCAATTCCGCGTCGCGCACAGGAACTCGGCCTTTCGCAGACGACAACTTGGCGAATTTTGCGTTGTGACTTGAGCCTGCACCCGTACAAGATCCAGCTGACCCAAGAGCTCAAGGTTAATGACCATAGACAGCGCCGTGTGTTCGCTGACTGGGCATTAGAGCAGTTGGAAGTTGACGCCGATTTTGGCAAAAAAATCATCTTCAGCGACGAGACGCATTTTTGGATGAATGGCTATGTCAACAAGCAAAATTGCCGTATTTGGGACGAGACCAATCCACACGAGGTTCACAAAGTGGCAATGCACCCGCAGAAAGTGACTGTTTGGTGCGGATTTTGGGCCGGAGGCGTGATTGGTCCGTATTTTTTCGAAAACGATAATGGTGTGGCCGTCACCGTCAATGGTGAGCGATACCGGTCGATGATAACCAACTTCTTTTGGCCTGAAATCGAGAATATGGATCTGGACAACATGTGGTTTCAACAGGATGGCGCTACGTGCCACACAGCACACGCTACGATGGAAGTTCTGCACGAGCAATTTCTGGACATGGTCATCTCGCGCGGAGGCGACGTGAACTGGCCACCGAGATCGTGCGATTTGACCCCGCTGGACTTTTTCTTGTGGGGTTTTCTTAAGTCGCAGGTCTATGCCAACAAGCCGCAAACCACCGATGCCCTCAAAGTCAACATACGCCACGCCATCGATCAAATACAGCCCGATTTGTGCGCCAGAGTCATCGAAAATTGGACCTTTCGTGTGCGCGCCACCAACCGAAGCCGTGGCGGTCATTTGAATGATGTCATATTCCATACATAATGGGGTCGATAGACCCTCCAAATAAAAAAAAAATTCGCAAATATCTCTCCTACATGTATTTTTTTTGCATTTCAAAGATCAAGCGCCCTTAATGGAAAACCCTATATAATATATGATTTCTGGTTGGTATCTACCCAGACGGGCTTGGATAAAGCCATCAATTGTTTGCTCCGATTTTAAAATTACAAAACTAAACAGCAGTTATAACCTCCTTACGTGCATCGTCAATTTTATACAGTTATGTTAGTATGCTGTTTATTTCTTAGTATATAATACTGTGTTAACGGAATACCATCAAATTCTCAAGAGATTGCGTAATGTTATTCAAAGAATTCTACCCTAATTTTCTAATAAAATTCACACAAAATATTCATTTAATATGGTTAATTTGATTAAAATTTAAACCAAATGTCAAGGGTTCGTATTATGGTTTCGTTGTTCCGTGAAGTGTTGGTTCAATTTACAATCAGGAATACACGCCTCCGTCAATACGGGGATTGGTTAATTAGTTTAGCAATTACGCGATTTCTTGTTTCAAGGTTTGAAATCAAACTAAAATTGGTAGTGATTTCTCCTACAAGTAAGAATATTGTAATAGTTTTGCAATTTCTGTCAAAACCATTTCGTATTTTTTCCTTTTCATTAAATATTTAACCGGCTTTAAATTAATCTGAAGCTACCTACATAATAGTTTTACAATCCAGCTGTTTATCAAACACACACTTTATTATCATCTTACTAACTAAGATTCTGCGTTTCCTTTTACAATACAGGTCGTATTGTAAGCCTCGTAGCAAAACTCAAAAAAAAGGAAATAACTCGTCAATGACGAGTTAACGAATTAATTCATTGACTTACAATAAAAATATACATATCACCCAAGTTGGCTAATTGAGCTACGTTTAACTAATTAAGGAAAATAAAAAGATCAAGATACATCAAACAATTTATAGTTTCGATGTACAAGAAATGTAATAAATATTTTTTAAAGTATAATGACGAAGTGTTGTCAATACTCAGTTAGGGATTGCTGAGTATCTCTTCTCGAATTATAATGGGTAAGAAAGGGATAAATATAGGAAGCGTTTTTTAAAAGAAATGATGTGGTTGACCGCTTTTCAATTAAAGCACTTGTACATAAATACAAAAATGCTACATTACTATTCCTAAAAGCATTCAACTTTCAGCTGTAAGAAAGCGAACTTTTTAAAAAGTGTTTTATTGAAAAATATATAATGGAACTTCTTTGCTATTTAAAGCAACACAAATGTTTTACCTAACGATCATTGTCTGGGTGTCACGGAGACGTCTTACAAATAATTCAGCGAGAACTTTAGGCGCAAATACCAGTTTATGTTAATTTTAAGACTGCTTCACATTCAAATCCGATCTTCGAGTGTCTTAAATGCGGACCCTCGGAACAAATTTTACTTTACTTATGCTGAATGGAATATCTTTCTAAACATAAGATGTTTACGTTACACGAGTTACTTCGCTTATTTATTTTAAGTTAAATTTATTTTCTGTGACTTATTTATTTAATATGATTTAAGTAAAGTTAATATATTATTTTATACATAAAATATTTTCCAACCCGTCTGGTTAAGTTCCACTCGCCATATATTCCACCGTTCAACAGCAATCCTAAGTATTGTTGCGTTCTGGTTTGAAGGGTGAGTGAGCCAGTGTACAGGCGCTGGGGATATAACAAGAGAGATGCTATTATTTCTAGTAAATCGTTATTTATATGTTTAAGAACCTGAATATTTTTTAAATATATTATAATAACCGTTTTCATTGAAATCAATCTCTTGGCAGTTTTCATTTAACGCACGCCATTTTTTATCAGTAAGTAGAATCTAATCTTATATTGAATTTGGATTATATACTGTAATTAATAATTGTAGACATACTTATTTTATGCCATGAGCTTACCGTACATTCTATAATTACTGTCCTTTTATAAATGATGATCTGTTTTCACCATCTGTCATAACTTTAAAAATATAAACAAAATTGTTTTCTCTTTAACAGTTTTGACTAGTATATTTGGTTTTCTAAAAGATTATAATATTATGTTAAAACGATTAAAATATTATGTTAGATATATGTTATTTGTAAATAAATAAATACATTATTGTTGCTTTAGTCACGTTATGGTATCATCATTAGCGTGTTATTAATAGCCGCAGTTATATTCCACTATCTATAATGAAAATCTTGAACAAAACTTTTACCAGGTACCTACAGATATCTTTTGATAGGTCATTACACAATTCAAATTCCCTTAAACGGGAGGCGACTCCACAGTCAATTGAGCCATTGAAAGGGTGGGCTCGGGCGCTGGTGTCGTCAGCGACTGTCACGCGTCACTGAACTTATTATAAGGGTGTCGAATTAGCTTTGTACTGAACTGGCCTGTACGATTTTACTTTCAAGGGGATACTTACTCGTGTTTTGATATAAGATCTTTTCATTTCGTCATTATGCACTATGCACGGGTTTTCTTTTGGTTGAATCGTTGTTATTTGACATCTTGAGTACTCAATTGTAATAAAATGTAATATTTTTTCTGTGGTATTATTATCATACTTATAAATAGCAAATACCATTTGGCGTAAATTCACCAGCACGCATTAGTGTATGTGTGCTCGTGACGTGTATTTAATTTTTTTTGTTCATATTAATTGGAATTTAAGTATAAGCATTAATTTGATATTTTTTAATAGTTTTATTATTTATTTATATTTCGAATTCTTCTTGTTTTCATTTTAACTTATAAAAGTGCAATGTTTTATTTTTTAATTCATTCATC
This sequence comes from Nymphalis polychloros, assembly GCA_905220585.2. NCBI lineage: Eukaryota > Metazoa > Arthropoda > Insecta > Lepidoptera > Nymphalidae > Nymphalis > Nymphalis polychloros. The sequence continues at coordinate 5,659,659 of HG992245.1, read as the reverse complement.
ACTGATTTCAAACGTCTTGTTACGATCTGTCTATTTTCATGTTTCATGTAATAATATACAGTGATTCGTTGATTGTTTTGATTTAATTACTATATTTACTTTTGATAATCTTTATCGATATTCAACGATGCATATCTTAAAAGACAGTCATTAAATCTTCCAAAGGAAATCTTACCAAGTTCTATGAATCCACTTACTCGATTTGAACTGTTAGAAAGTGCAAGGCAAGATTTTAATCGAATCTATGGGGATCATCCAGTGTGTGGGAACTTTGATTGCTTACTGAGATAATGGAATTGCTTTGAGTAAAACATTTTAGTACTCGTAATGAATTCGTTAGACTGTTTCATGATTTCAGCTTAAAAGATTAATTTTCTTGTTTTTGTATCATAGTTTCGACAATTGATTTGCTGATTCTGTGAAATTAAGTGTCGAATGAACCGAATGAATTTTAGTGTGAATACATGTTCATCGAATTTAATGTTCCAAATATTTTTGTATAATACATAATTGAAACGATTAATTTTTAACATTTTTTAGTAAAAATAACAATAATATATAATTAGTGAATGAACGAGTAATCATCATTTTAATTACTTTGTAACATTACTACTTTAGAGTTCTAAATGTACAGTGGACTATGAAGGATCTTTCCAGCTACAAACTACATTATTAAGACCGTATAGATATTTTTAAATCTAAAAATTTTGAAAAAAAAATATTTCTCTATACTTATTGGATAATAATGGAAATAAATTAGAAATGTATAAATAAATATAGCAAAACCGATAATGATTTGTTCTATGAAAAGAAATAAAGCTGTCTCTAAAACACACAAGAGAACTGCACGTTTTTTGAAGCATTTCCAATTACACGTGAGGGGTATAATAAAGAGCTCCCGCCTTGTTTCTTTCAATCCGCACTGCCCGATTATTACGGCTAAATGACCGTCTTAAAGCTTCATATTCAGTCCAAGTTATAAGAAATCAGCTTATGTTATTTACGCCTTTAGCTTATTCATCATTATCATCATCATCCGGGACTTCTCCACTATTGGTTATGTGGAAGCTTATTTTGTTCGTATCCCTTAGTCCTGCGCTTTTCTTATCCAGGTTCGGCCTATGGCTTTTGTAATGTCATGTCAGTAATATGGGTATCTTACTGCTAAACGACAGACGGTTCTGTATCTATTTCCTCGATGCTATAAAGTTCTCGTCAAGTCTATATGCTGAATACTTCCATGTAAAAACAAAACGTAACGTATAATCATTATAATTCTACGGGATCCAACATTTTCGATTCCAAATATTGTTTAGGTATATTTAGCAGTTTAGCTTAAATTACCAATTGTTGGTTCATTTCGTTATATTTCGTCTGATTATTTATTAGGGAAAATGATATCATAAATACGCTTCGGAAAATTTCAGTAACTCATATTGCTAATTCAATACTAGTTTCCATTGGATGTATTTTATCAAACGCACTGTTCTCGCGACTTTCAAGGTTTGCGAGTTTGAGGGAGTACGTTTTAGAATATTATCTTGAATAAAGCTTGAATATATAACGGTACTAAAGACTATTGTCATATTGGTTTTTAATTAGAAAGCATCAAATTTAAAACATTGTTAGCGGTGTTCTGCCACTTTAGAAATAAAATATTTTAGCCCCGTCTTGAGCTCATATCTTCAATTTCGATATTTTGTTACTGTAATGATAAGTTTATTAGATTTGAAGTTTGAGTTGATTGTTAGTAAATTTCGAAACATTAATAAAATTATAATATATTTTGGTTGGCTCATATAAACTTATACATATGTATATGCAGATTGTCATTTTAAAACACTATCTAGACGTACTAAAACTTGACAGGATAAAACGTAAAATGTAAAAATAAAAACTTAAAAATTGTTTATATATCAACTTTCGTCCAATTTATTATATTTGTAATAAGTTGTAACAAAAATTAAGCTGGCGATAAATTTTATTTCATGAAAGTAAGAGGTCTTACAGAAAATAATAAAATGTCTGCAAAATTTTCTACAACAAATTATATGAACAAGTTGAACAATCTCGTAACTTGTTCCACACCATCAAAGAAGGCACAAGCACGGAGGGCTCTGTATTGCCATCGTTATGGGAACTCATCTCGCGATATAGAGAATTGATAACTGAGCCTTTTTATTTGAAAGAAATCGCTGCCATCGGAAACTTTCTTAGTTGTATCTCTTTGTGTCTGAAACTGACAGCTTTTTTTTGCACTGCAGATTGATCTATCAATGAGGGTCCAGAAAAAATAAATCTGGAAGAAAATATTTTTGTTATTAAGTTAAATAAATTTAATCACAGACCATAAATGTAATGACTCTGGTCAGAGGTCTTGATTATCGGTAACAGACATATGTCTGTTACCGATAATCAAAGCATAATTCATAATGCTTGTCTTGTACATTTGCATATAAATAAATGTTCAAGTTTGTATCGATTTTTACACTTTTTAGGTCATTGTATTTTAAGACTCATTAATATTTTTAGCATTTTGTTATTGTCAGTTAACACATTTGAGATTTTAATAGGAATGTTGCAATCGTATATTTACCAACTTACAAAGTGTCAAACATGAAATTCTTTATATAATTGATAATATGAATATAATTATATGTACCTATAAGAGATAGTTTAGGTAAAATTGTTAGCATATAATTAAGAGTGAAAGAGTCTTTGAACTACCTATTTTATTTTTTTTAGAGGTTTTGTTAGAGGTTAGTGTTTGACTGCCTCGTTGGTCTAGTGGCTAGATATAAGGCCGCAGACCTGGTGGTCCTGGGTTCAATTCCCAGGTCGGGCCAATAAATAGTTATTGGGGTTTTCTGTCAGAAAATTCTAAGTAGCAGCCCGGAGTCTGGTAGTTGAAAGTGTGTACACTCCCGTGCCTCGGAAAGCACGTTAAGCCGTTGGTCCTGCACCTGAACTCTTTCCGGTGGCGTCGGATTGCCGTCCCATCGGATTATGAGAGCTAAGGAAAAGAGAGTGCACCTGTGTTTGCGCACACACTTGTGCACTATAATATCTCCTGAGCAGTTGGCTAATCTCTCTTGAGATTGGCCGCCGTGGCCAAAATCGCGTAACATTGGGCTTAAAACGAATGCATAAAAACAAATATAGAGTAATTAAAATGAGCATGAACATTTACTAAATGTTAACAATTTCCATCTTTATTTTGTAAATTGTCAATTTAAATTTAGAATCTCTTCCATTTATTAAGCAAAATATCATAATGAATAAAAAAATCTAATGTTATAATGTACGTTACTGGGATTTAAAAGGTATTTAAAAATAAAAGTAAAAGGATTTTTAAGCTCCCATGTGTGTTGACGTCATAATCCATGAATAACGGTGTTGCTTACAATACGACAGGATTAAGTTACTCCAATGTAAATAAAACGATGTAACATAACTGGGGGCGCGTGTGAAGTCACGCGCCGAACTTTCATTATTGATAACCGGATTTATATCTCTGATAAGGTTTTCGATTTATGTTCCATACGGGTTTTAAATGTGGGATAGATTTTTTATAACGATACATTGATTATTCAAAAAAAAAAGTGATAACATCTACTGAAATACGAATTTGATCAAGTGAGGCTCTTTTAAGTACTTCTTTCATAATTATAATTATATTAGAATAGGGGTCGAATTGGTATCGCTGAATGTTTATGAAAATGCGTTGCTCTACGATTTCATATAGAGCGGTTTAACATTATTCAACCTTATACTTTATTAAAGTAAAGCATTTTTGAAATATTTTACAAGATTATATCGAATACAAGTCTAATAACGATTCAGTATACAGGTTCTATCTAGAAGAACAAGAAGAAACACGGTAGTTTCTTTAAAAATAAAATATAAATATCCTGCCTGAGAATCTGTAAATACTAATTTCACGCTTTTTATAGGAATGCCTTCATTACATTACATTATTTTTCAATTATTAATTGTTAAAGTTAAAAACATTGGCGTTGGTTTTTGGTGTATCATGTCAGATATACATATGTTTTTTAAATAAATACATCGGATCTTAATATCTGGTCCTCTTAACTATATTATAGTCTAGGCTTATCAAGTGAATGTTCATTGAGATAAACAAAAATAAAAGTTTTATGGAAATAATTAACAAATATTAAATTTCTTGTTTATTTAATATTTTCATCCCTTATTACATCATGTATATGAAATTACATATGTGTTTTCAATGACAATAATCAATGATTCTTATTATTATTATTATTATTTAATGTTACTATATATATTTGTACTGATCATAATATAAATTATTTAATTTTCGTGCCCGTTATTTTAATTCTAGCATCTGGATTCTGATTAAATCGACTTATTAAAATATAAGGGATAAAAGTACCGCATAGCTTACGAAATTGCTAAATAAAGGCAACGCAACGCAAGTTTCTATTTTAATTAAATAAATAAAAAATATAGTGCAGAGTCAAAACAAGGATAATATCGTTATGCACGCGTGTACACCACAAATGCGCTTCATTTGATTTCGCAAATTATAATTGGCGCTATTTCCCGCTTTTTGAATGGCGCGCTACGTGCGCCGCATAGTCGCTTAACGCGTAATGCTGACCAACCATTGATATTTACTGCCGCGCTACGAAGCGTTGTGTTGCTTTTTATGCATGTATCTTGTGATTTTTTATTTAATTTGCAAAAACTCTAGACAATCTTATATTTCATTTTCGCATAATCGCTCGATTATAAATCGATTGTAGTATATTATAATCACATTCTATTATATTATAAATATAATATTATTTACTGAAATAAATTATTATTTAGGATTGCATTGCATATGATAGCCGGTATGAAACAATCGATGTATCAATAAAGTAAGTTATATAGAGATTCTAACAAATATATAACTGCGTATAGCTGAAACATAAGAACAATATTAATAACTGGCCTTTGTCGGCGATGTTTGAAATACAAAGTAGCTCATGTGTGAGTGCTTTATTCGTGTAATAAATTTTCTAACTATCAGTTCAAATACAGACATATTATTCTCAATAGTAGATGTTAGTAAAGATTTTTTACTTAACTAAGTAGAATAAGTGTCTACATATAACATTTCTATTGAATGACAAACATATTTTTTTTTTGTTTTTGGATTATGAGTCTTCTCAGATGCTTACAGAATAATTCATCATAATCGGATAAATGGCTTAGAAACGCATAGAGGACACACGTACAAACATTCATTTGTACTTGTGATTATTAACCATTTAAAAATATATCTCTTAATTAATACATTAATGATAAATAAATATTACTTTAATTTCAAATATTTTTCTTGTTATTAACGCTATAATTTAGCTGGAGTTATACCTTAAAAGGAAATCATTTGTATTACGTCCACGTAAACCTCTTTAACGGCTTCTGATTGAGTTTTTAATGCGCCGCTTAAATTTATTTACTTTTGTTATTAATTGTGCCGATGTGCTGTTGATTGTAATTGTATTACATATTTTAATTTATAATAATTGTAAATACAATTTTATAACGAAAAACTTAGACACGTAGAAAGTTTTTGACACGAGATTTAAGGATTCCAAAAAATGTTAAATCTTTAAAGCTGTTTTGAGTGTTGCAATGAAACACTACATTTTTAATTATAATTCAAAATAATAATTGTGTATTAAAAATAATAAAATATTAACGTCCCTATTAAATTATAACCAATAGTGCACTCATCATCCCATCATATTTGCAGGCATATGCCTAGAAGTAAAAGTACAAGTAGCTTTAACGATGCCTTTACTTTCGTTACCAACTTCGGCCAGAGATTGCGACCCAGTGAGGCAATTTACATTTGGTTAAAAATACAATAAATTAATTTAAAAAAATAAGCCATATATACTACATTAAATATAATATTTTTTAGAAGATTGTATTAAAGATAATGAATAGAAGATTGTATAAAAAAACTGTAAGAAACTTTCTTGTTACTCTTTTATATCAATTCTATCATTATATTAAGGAAGCAGTTAGAATACATAAATAATATCGAAGAAATATCACCATGATTTTTAAAAATTAATAATATTGGTAGTAAATTGCTAATCGTACCGAAGCAAAGTTAAACGAGTTGTTAATATAGATAAAATGCTAAATACAATGGCGTATTAAGTCACAAAATCCAACGCACCATTTCAACGATCAGACAATTGATTTGGCTGACATTAAATTTTACACGCGTATATAATTTAAACGAAAAATCGTCATTGCTTTGCACGCATTAACGCGATATATGACAAATCAAACAAAATCGCTGATTGCGATACCACATAGCGCGTTCACGACCAATGTTTGCGGTTGTTAACAAGTTGACAGATTGCATTGGATGTCATTCTCACTGCTGTAATTCGTGATCATAATAACTGGTTTCACAATTATCTATGTTAGAGTGATTTTACATTTGTTTCAATGTCTTGTTGTTTTTTATATTTTTTACAGAAGACAAGTATTTAAATGTATTTATTTTTGATAATAATGAAATGTTAAGTAATTATGGAGTAATTTTAACCAAATTAATATTATAATTTTGCCTGAGTAAATAATTTTATCATAGTATAGTTGCGTTTTTTCATAATATATCTATGTAGTCGAATAAGGAGAACATAGATTTAATAGCAGTCTAAAAATCTGCCGTCGACGTATTTTATACTTTTTTTATATTTGTTGATTACCAAATAATAGGTAGGAAGGTACGTTTAGGACATCCTCTCAAATTATAAAACATAATGCAGACGGAGCGCGCGGAATATTATAGTGCTGTCACTTGTGTGAATACAAATTCAAAAGTAAATACAAACACTCGGTAAGTACGAAACGAAGCCTCCTTTTGGTAATACGTCACAATTGCTGTTACATTAATTCGTTATTATTAATTATAATTGTGTATTGTAAAAATTGTTAACAAATAGGTAAGTTGAATTTGTAGACTTATTTAAAATCTATTTAGTATTTTTGTTTGTTAGTGATGACGTAGAATACGAAACTTTAACGAAAATAACTTTGTGTTGTGTAACATTTCAATCTAACCAACATTGAAATGTTTCCCTTGAAATTAGGTACATAAATTAGAACAAAAATGAAAAACATTTTTTCGCAGCGTATAAAGTATTCTTAAATTACTTAATTAATATATTTCATCAATACCTAAAACAAAGCTGTTTCTTTGTATCTTTGTCTGTACACATTTTATTATCTTATTTGACTTTTTCTATTAGTTAATTGAATTTTTTTAATGTATAGTGTGTATAAAATATTTTGTTCTATTATTTGTTTTGTTTGTTATATATTGCTTTTATAGTAATATATACGTATGTTTAAATAATAATTATTATAGATTAAGTTTAGTATTATATTCGACTATACCTCATTACCAGTTATGCAAATATATTTAGATTTCGTATAATATATGCTTTTTATAAAGTGACGGTTATATTACACGTGTTCGAGGTGGAGCGAAACTCTTCACGAAAAAAGGATTTTCCAATAGTTACATGATAGATGAGATGGCCACCAAGTTATTAATTTTTAGTTATTTATAATTAATGTTACCATTTAAATAATAATTTTCGAAATCAATATATCATTAGGTATCGTTAAAATAAATAACCAATTGAAATATTTATTTTAATTACTTTTTTAAGCTTGGAATAATTCGATTTTGTATAACACTTGAGACATTAAAACTGAGTTTTAGCTAGTTTAAAATATATATATCTACGTACAGTTTACCATAATCTGAAACTTACTACCACAGATAACCTAAAACTTGACTGAACAATTTCACTATTATATAACCACTTACCTTATCCGTTTGAAGATACTTTTCACGAATGCACGAATTTAAAGACAAACATCAACTATGCAGACGGTCCTGTCTGCAATCCATTTAATTAATAGCGATTTACTAGTTAGAAGTTGGTAAGCGTACGAGGGTCCTAATTCGGTTAGTGAGGTCTACGATAGCTGTTGCGAAAATAGTTTTGGTGATTTTCGAAAATATCATTTTAATGATTTTCGTGTTTTTTCTAGGTAAATTTTGTCATTACGCTTGGCTTTGTATAATATAATTTATGACGTTTTTTCCGTGCCAAGTCATTCAAGTTAAAAACTAAACGAAGTTTAATTTAAGTCAACGAGTTACTTCAATTAAAAATACCAGTATAGATATACACACCAACGTTCCGTGTCTATACTAACATTATAAAGCTGAATCTTTGTTTGTTTAAAAGTGGTAATATCATTCCATATTGAAAAATATATTTGGGAAAGGTTAGAGACAAACGGTCTTACTTGTTACTTAGCGACTGTTTAGTTAAATAATGATTTAACTCTTTGTGTAATTATTGATTTAACATTGGTCCTATGGGGTGGAGTAATAAAGTTTCTTAAATGGGTAATAATAATAATATTTTGGGACATTATTTGCACAGGACCATCTGATTCAAGACTAAGCAGAGCTCGTACTATGGAAATCAGACAGCTGATATTCTACATATACTACTTTTCTTTTGTAAATACATACTTATAAAGATAATTACACACAGACTCACGACAAACAGACATGTCATGCTCACTAATATCTGTCCTGGGTGACAGATAAAAATATTTGGTTTTGTCTTGACAGTTTGGGTTAAAAATATAAATTTTATTACGTATATATTTTTGGGTATGAAATGTTTGGCAATTGGCCCAAATAAATAAATGTTTGTTTGACAAAGCTACTTAGCTTATCGAGATGAAACATGTGTTTGAAACTATGACTTACTGCTACTTTTGTGAAGGTTCCCGTGTGTTTATGAAAGTATATTATAATATATTCACATGATAAATATAGAAAAACCATATAAACCAATAAAGAAAACAATATTTTAAATATAAGTTATATTTAGTTAAATTACTGACAGCGTAGTTTAAGGGATAGTTTCCGACCTTAATGGAATTAACAAGGATTGTTTTCATTCCAAGTTTTCTCGTTCGGTGTTGTTCGTGGATTAATTTCGGCCACTTACAAAATCCAACTTAACCTATGCTGTTAAGTAGAGTTTGCGAACTTTTAACTGGATATTATTAAAATCTCGTTGGAAAACATAAGTATAATGGCTCATGTCAGGTGGTGGGTTTGATTGGATATTGTGAGTGAGACGTGACACTTACCATCAGGTGGTCCATAAGCTCGCCTACCTATTCTATAAAAAAAAGAAATTTGATCATTATTGAAAATTTTAGGAAAACTTATATGAATTTGTATATTTCGATCATTTTTTCTCTACTCTTATTTCAATGTTTTTTATTGATAACACTAAAGCAAAACAAAATAAATAATAATTCTGATCTGTTTTATCTGCCTATTTATATGCAAATAATTAATAACAGATTTGGTTTAAGTTTTGACTTGTCGTCTCTAACCTATTTAAGTAAACGTTAATATTCAATTATCTGCTGTATATAATAGCTTGATATGAACTAATGGTCCGGGAGGTAGCGTTGCATTTACAAAAGTCATATTAAGCCGGCTGATGTTGATTTATATAGCTAATATGCAAACCGACCGTCAGCTGCCTAAGTAGCGGTGGATTTGGCTGTGGGAGGATGCGAAATTTAGCAGTTGAAGAAAAAAAAAGTAATAGTACGCCGGCTGAAACCTTTTTTCATGAAACGTTAACATCATACTGAGCTGGAAAATGATCGCCAGCTGCATAGTGGAGAGGGGGTTATGCGTCAACCTGGCCGCATGAACTTGTAAAAAAATATGAAAACTAAAGTCTTCGTACTCCGGATGAAATTTAAGTATGTCATTAAGAATATATACGAAAACAATCGTCAGCTGCCTGGGTAGTTGTGGAAACCACCCGCGACGCAGTAAAGATTTGGTCAGGAAGTAGCGTTGCATTTCCCAAAGTCACAGTAAGCCGGCTGATGTTGATTTAGAACGTAGATCTTAATAGATAATAAGAAAACCGAACGTCAGCTGTCCAAGTAGAAAAATATGAAAAATAAAGTCATACTACGCCGGATAAAACTTAACTATGTCATTGCTTAGATATTTGAAAGGTTTCAGCCGGCTTATTTTTCTTTAATTCCCAACTTTAGCATCATCCCACAGCCAAACCCACCGCGGGTGCGCCAGCGGACACTTGGTTCACTTATGTAATTCGAGTTCTATTAAAAATGACGGCAATCGATCGGCTTAAAATCACTACCTAAAATGCAACGTTACCTCCCGGACCATAAGGTACTAACGACGTAACGCGATTGAATACGCTAAGGAGAGTTTAGCGTGGAATACAGTATGACCCTGTAGGTTTAATACGTGTGATACATGTAATGTGATATATACATAAGTATATAATATGAGATGGCTACTCTTAATCAATGGTCATGGGTTCAAACCCAGGTAATATTTGTCTTTATATATATTTTTTTATTGTATTGTAATCGGATGAGCATAATGGCCACCAGATGGTAAGTGGACACCAACGCCCTTAGACATTAGCGTTGTAAGAAATGTTAACCATCGTCCATCCAACCTTGGGAACTAAGATGTTATGTCCCTTGTGCCTGTAATTACACTGGTTCACACACCCTTCAAACCGAGTAAATCTAATATATATTGTATATAAAAATAATTTATATATTGTACGTGTACGAATAAATAATTTGTATGTATTATGTGTTGTTAGCAGTTTTGTGTTCCAAATATAAAAACAAAAAAAATACCTTATATATAATAATTATTTTTAAAGCAAATGCAAATTTACTTTAACTTCATTGGTATGTAGTTTATAAAAAAAAACTTCCTGAAATGTTACGAGTAAACAAACAACGCGTGTTCGTTATGCGATAGGAGATTTTTCTCCGACTGATTTATTTAAACGGAATAAATAATTTGTTGGTGCCTCTAAAATTAGGTCTGAAATACGACTAATTCAATCTTTGTGCGATAGAAAGGTATATATGCATCAGCATATGTGTGATAGAGACAGAGGTTACACTGTCACCCTTGCACGAGTGAATGCATTCACAACACCGTCGGCAGATGAAGAAATAAAATTATTTCTTTTGTTATTCCTAAAATGTTTGAACCGTTTGTTCTTATACATGTAAATTTTAAATAAGGTTTCAGTTCTTATAATTGCTTTATTTTTGTTATTTTAATATACGTATTTATTTTGTCAATAAATGAATAGTTTATTACCTATAAATTATACCAAACAATAAAACTTGTATGTTTACAAAAGGGAATATTTTAATTAACAGCGTGCTAACAATTAAATCAACAATTTAACCACTCGGGATAAAATATGACCAAAAATATGATATTTTATTAAAATATTTTAGCGAAATGCATTGCAATAAATCGTTGATTGCTGACGGTACCGCCACACGTGTGGCACAACGAGCCTTATAATGAATAGCCGTCGCCTGCCGCGATATTTCAACGAATTAACAAATGGGCCGCTGTCGGACGGCGCGCTGTGTTCAATTTTTCTGCGCACCGTACCTAACTACCTGATGTACGTGCGGTTGATGTTTCGCTGATGGCATTGATACTACCGTACTAAACAAATGCACGAATAGACAGACTTAGGAATTAGATCATTTGGTTCGAAGTGGTTCAGTTTCGAATTTTAATTTTGCAAATGTTATTTTTGTCCGTTGATTGAAATTATCATTAGAAATCTTGTGTATGAATGATTTGTGTATACACAACTTATTATAATATAAATGAATGACCTTTATTTAATATTGCATTGTTTTAAATCATATCTTGAAATACTTATATAATGTATTGTATAATATGTTTGAGATCATGCAATTTTTTATATAATAAAATTAATAATATCAAAGATAGAATAAAAGTGAAAAATATCTTAATTGGATTTTTAAACAATTTGATCTACAGTTATCGGGAAATAGCCGAACCTGAATAAGAGTGTTAATGTAAGCTGTATTGCTATACAACTAAGTAACAAGACCGATTTTGATAATAGTCAGTTAATTTGCCACAATTTCTATAAATATAACGTCTTTTGAGAAATTAAATAAAATGCCTCAAAAACATACGTTTATCGCAGTGCAATAAACACTAATGTATCCCCGATTATTATAAAGCCGCGTTCGTACGAGTGGATTTCAGTCTATCAATTTCAAACTAGAAAGCATATTCATATTAAAACAATCAAAATTCATTCAGTTGCAGACCGACTATCATTCAACTTTATACTTTTATTTCAATAATAACACATGTTGGTCAACTAATATAAAACTGCGTGATTTTGATTATGAGCAATCTGAAACAATTTTAAATAAAGTCATATACAAGAATTTTCACTTCTGTTAACTAATATCGGTATATTCAAACATTCATCTGCATATTTTAACATCATCGCTGGCCGCCGTTTCGCCCGAAACGCCTTGATAATTGCTTGTGATTGTTATTGTGGCGGCCATTTGAATATTGTAAAATCTAAATTGCCATGCATACTGAGTGCTGGCGGTGAATAATTTTCTAGGGATCGGTGTACCTCGCAGCAGGGGATAAACGTCGTTATGACTTAATTAGGTTCTGTTCTGTGATGGGATTTGAATATGAGACGATCAATCATGCAGTTAACTATAACCACAACTTTAATTTAATAATTTCGTTGAAATAGTGAAGATATTTACTTAAATTTCTCATAAGTTTTTAACGAATTAATAATTAATAATTCGAGCTAGTCGGAGTTCTGCCTTGCCTATCGCCATTTAATAATATACTCCTACGAGTAGGTCCGATCCTGTCAAATATTCTACCAATTAACTAAATTTCTACAACAGTACCTTAGATTAGAAAGTATTTACTATAATTTAATCTGATTTTATCTCGTGATCTAGTCATGTCTGTCTTTTTATACTGAAATATTTTTAAGTATATTATGATATAAATGTACAAGATATAAGTTTGTCCCTTAAACTATTTATTTTCATAAATGTAACATTAAGTATATATCGTATATTTCAAGTTAATGAATGACGGGTAGCTCTTACGAAAATCTTCAGCCCTCATCCGACAGGTGAATGCCCCAGGGAGTCAATTATTTCCGTACAAATAGACGCGCCTGCAAGCGGATTGGAACGGATCACGCCGAATGGATTTACCAGTCAGATTTTGTGGTATGAGATCATAAAGATGGGAAAAAGTCATTGAAATATTCCAATACAACTTAAATACATAAGTATTTTAACCATTCATTATTGAATATGTGTAAATGTTAAACTTCTTGATTACATTTAAAGAACCCAAAATCACAAGAGACAACTGTCCTTAGTTCATTCTACACGTTGTCAATTCTCAGGTAAGATTTACATATTATGAAAATGATATTCAATGTTATATATGTATATTATTTTATAAAGAATACACATAAATTTAAATGAAACAGAAATGTTTATTTATAAAATTACTTAAATATGATGCATTATAATAGAATAAGTTCAGACATCTTCCATTTTTTAAATCTTTATTCGAGAAGTTTCTTACAAGCATTTTTCAGTCATTCTATTGGATAAGTAAAATGTAAGGTCCACCATTTAGAGTGTAGATTCAACCGAGGTACGAACCGATAATGTTAAATTAAGCTTTACATTTATTAATAAGCAGAAGTACCTGCGAGTTTTATTACAGAATCAAACCATGCCCCAGGAAGGATGTACTGACTTTACGAAGTCGGAAACTTAGCATTACAAGTTTATCTTTAGTTCTCGTGCTTATCAAACTAAACTCACTTTGTTGCAAGGAATCATCAAAAGCAATCAAACTATCTTATATATACGATATTATTTAAATGGTAACTTTAGGTATGGAGTAAAATTTTGTGTCTTTTCATATTTCTAATATGCATTATTATATTTGTTATTTAGTTCAATTTGTATGAGGAGAGATGACTCGTCTGACTGACACTGAAGAATCCTACTTCGCTAAATAGCATAGGTATAAATTTACCAATAGAGTCCTTTTGTAAAAATATAAAAGCGTTACCTCAAAGTAACAAACCATTAGATAAAATACTGTGAAAATAACTGAAATATTAATCGAGTAATATCAATGTCAGTTATTCTACAACGCATATATAAGTTACGGAGCTGAGTCTACAAAGATGATACCTAAAACTTTTACGTGAGTGGAGATTTGAGTCAAAATTAAATGACATATATATTATTATTAAATTATATAAATATATAATTTAGGAGTATTCATATGTTTTTATTTTTAATCAATTCTCAAAATTCTAATTTATGCAAAACTGAATCTATCGTTTATAACACTATTAAAAATCAGATAAAGCGATATTGGTCGATACTATCATAACTCTCCATGAGTTGGCAAACATAATAAGGTTAAGTGGTCAACACCGCGTATATACATACATTGGCTCTTGTGCCTGTGGCTACACTGGCTCACCTAAACTTTAAACTGGAACGCAATAATACTAAGTATTCCTGTTTAGCGGCAGCATATCCCGATTAGTGGGTAGACCCTACCCAGACGGGCTTGCACAAAACCCTACCACCTAATCTGTAATATTTATAGGAGTCGTAAGAATGGGAATATTTCATTGAACCAGAAGTTTAGTCCAGTTTTTCAATCTTCAAATGCGAAGTTAATAAATAACTCCAGCTTGCAACAGTTGGTAGAAGTTATAGTTCTAGTTGGAGTAACTGCCTTGTCAAGTAATAATTAGAAAGATGTTATATTAAATGTAAGTTCATAAAATAATTAGTCTTTCATTTTGTATGTAATAACCAAGGTCCGTGTATTTTTAGTGTAACTTATAAAATGCTGACCAAAGATCTCGAGCTAAAGCCATGCGTTGCCAAAATCAGTTTGGATATGTTCACACATTTTGAACCATTTGATTTGCATTTAAAAGTAGAGGCTTGACTACCAGTCAGAAAGTGATGACACACTACATTAATTATAATATTTTAGGTTGCAACGTATACAACTTGCATATTACCGTAAGCGTCTATATTTGAGTTATTCAGAAAATTATAATGTTACAAATAAAATAATTATTATAGTCCTGTGAAGTCGGGGCGAGTACGAATAATATGTAAAAGAACGTAAGTAACCTAATTTGCATAACCATTATGCATTTCAATAACCTTTTCATTTCGTTCAAATAATGCTGCCTAATTGGTCGTAGGTCAAATTGTATTCAACCCTACAGATTGGGACGATTATTAGGAGGATATTTATTATCAATGGCCAGCACGTGAGCGGCACGTGACCACTAGTTAGCCATTATTGTGCTTTTGTTATATTTTTTAAAGTAATTTGACGTTTGATTGCGTTTATTGCCCTTTTGAATTGGGCGGTAACCAACTAAAATGAACACATTTAAGAAATAAGGTTGAAAGTAGTTGTAATTTAAAAAAAAATTATAGCCTTCAATCATGATGTTGATGGTGATAAGTACTTCTTATTTTTTTACTTATATGGCTGGAAATATGAACTTCCATGTTCAGCATCCAGTTATGAACTTGGCAGCGTTATCTTTCCGTACCTTGAAACGCCCTAAAAGCCATTGGTCTTAGGCCTCTCCGAACACACTGGATAGCCGTTCCATAATACTACGAGAGTGACAGAAAATAGTGCATATGTTTGATCTTCTTTTCTTCTTCTTAGTCGGCATCTTCATTACTGAAGGTCGTGTTTAGTATGAAGAGTTGATAGTTGTTGTTTAGATCGCTCGTTGCACTATGCTCTTCCACGTGTTTCTGTCCTCGGCGGTATTAATGGCTTTGCATTAAATGTTTGATCTATTGAAATTAATATGTAAATAATAAGTATAAATATATTAATAAAGATAATAAGTCTATTATTAGAAAAAGCTAAGCTCTAGTTACAATTTGTTTACTTTTGTCATAAATAAGCTTAGAAATTTACGATAGATTCTGGGAGGCACTTCTGAAAAGTCCTTGTTACATTCCTCGGTCGGTAGGAACACTTCAATAATCAATTCAATAGCTCGGAAACTATTAGTTTATCACCAATGAAATAGCCGCTTAGCTTCTAACTCTTACGTGGTTCGAGGTGAAGCCTCTTTGAAGATCGCTTTGAATTCGTCATTATTGACTTTAGTTTCAAGCCATCCACGAGGTAACCAATGCAGTAAAATAAGTTAGAACAGTACGGATAACTGGAATCCAGTGTACCTTATATTATTTTACTATTTAAGGAATCATCAATTTATCAACAGCCGTGCGAAACCTAAACGAGTATTTAGCATGTTATAATAAACGTGCTACTCGTTGGTCTAGTGGCTAGATATAGTCGGGCGTTCGCCGTTGTAGGACTAAGATCCAAAGTTTGCAGCGGAGAGTGGCCATCCGCATAGTGCGGGGATATCGCACGATATCCTACGAGGCGACAACCGTCCTAGCGCGCTTTCCGCCCTTGGACATTCTGGCGGATATGGACGCGAGGGTCTATGAACAGACCCGCATCCTCCGTCAGAACAGCGAAAGTGCGCCCCCTCCGAGTGCGCTCGAGGCGTTGAAGCGGCGGGAACATAGGAGGGCTCTTGCGACGTGGCGCGACCGTCTCTGCGAAGAACGGTACGCGCGCAAACGCGTCGTCGGAGCGATCCTGCCGGCCTTCGAAGCCTGGATGAGACGAAAGCGACGAGTCACCTTCCGACTTACGCAGGTTATGACCGGTCACGGTTGTTTCGGAGAATACCTGTGTAAGATCGGACGCGAATCGACGGCGATGTGCCACCATTGTGGCGCGGACTAGGACACGGCCCAGCATACGTTGGAGGTATGCCCCGCGTGGAATGCGGAAAGGCAGGTCCTGGTCCACGAAGTCGGACATGACCTCTCCCTGCGAGCAATCGTGTCGGCGATGCTCCGCAGGGAATCGGCGTGGAGGGCCGTAGCCTCCTTCTGTGAGACCGTCATGGTCCAGAAGGAGACGGCGGAGCGGGAACGGGAAAGGGCCGATCCTGCTCGGCAGAGACGACGTCGGCGTCGTCCCGGCCCTCCCACAGCCCCAACGCCCGGGGCTTAAAATATAGGGCGTAACCCTGGGGCCGTGAATGCGTGAGGTGGGGGTCTCACGTGTCCTATTTTAAGCGGCCCTGAGGAGGACGGCAGCTGGGATGGCCTCGCGCTGTCGTACGCACTAGCGAGGAGTGCGGGGGGGCGAGATTATCTTCACCCCCTGAGGAGAGCTCCGCCGAGCTACGAGCGGAGCACAGCACGGGAGGGGCCGCGGATACGTATATCAACACGATCCCGCAGCCTCTCCGATCCGTGCCGAGGACGGCCATTTCTTTAAAAAAAAAAGAAAAAAAAGTGTCTAGATATAAGGCCGCAGATCCGGTGGTCCTGGGTTCAATTCCCAGGTCGGGTCAGTTATTGGGTTTTTCCGTCAGGAAATTCTCAGTAGCAGCCCGGAGTCTGGAAGTTGGAAGTGTGCCTCGGAAAGCACGTTAAGCCGTGTGTCCTGCACCTGAACTCTTTCCGGTCGTGTCGGATTGCCGTCCCATCGGATTGATTATTATGATTATTCCAGGCCGTTATCGGCCACGGCGACTGCTGTATGTCAGGTTACGGATTGGTGTGTCCTCACATGACTGATGTATCCGATTTTTGCAGTGAACGTTCGAGAACAGTTGCCGCATGTGAGGACGTCGTTTACATAATTATATTTAATGTTTGAAGGCGGTCTATTTTTAAGCTGTTCTCTACGCGTATCTCGATCTCGCCTTCGCTGGTCTTCAAAAGAGTAGACCTTCTGGTGCACCATTTGTCTCCATTCCAATCGTTTTTCAGCAAGTTGTTCCCAGGTGGAGGGGTTCATTCCACACCCTTTCATATGCCTTTTTAACACATCCTTATACCGGAGAAACTGTCCTCCCTTCCGACGCTTACCCTTCTCCAGCTCCGAGTAAAAGATGCGTTTGGCCATCCTACCTTCGGGCATTCGGGATACGTGCCCGCTCCACCTGAGCTGCCGGCGCATTAGATATGCCTCCATCCCGCACACATTCGCACGCCTTAATACGTCTGTGTTTCTCACTCGGTCAGACCACTTGATGTTGAGTATATCACGGAGACATTTTAGATGAAACCTATCAAGGGTGCGAATGTGGCGACGGTATAAGCACCATGTCTCTGCAGCGTACAAAATGTTGGAAAGGACAATTGCCATGTAAACCTGAATTTTTGTTTCTAATTTGATGTCGTGAGATCTGAATACTTTATCTCTCAGCTTTCCAAATGCTGCAGCAGCGGCTCCTATACGACTGATTAATTCCGTGTCCAGATCGCCTTTTGATGTAATGGCACTTCCTAGATACCTAAACTTATCCACGTGCTTTAAGTCGTGTCCATTTAGCTGGATGTTAAGCGGCACCTGATCTGCTGTGCCTGAAGCCATCACCTCTGTTTTAGTCACGCTTATTTTAAGTCCAAACTTAGCACACGTTTCATTGAATTTGGTCATGAGTTGCTGTAAACCATCAGAAGTTTCCGAAACAAAGCAGAGATCGTCCGCATACATGACTTCAGTAATTGTGTCTAGTTTGGTCTTTTTTTGTGCTCTGAGCCTGGTTAAATTAAATATTCCACCATCCGTACGGTACCGAATACGAATGCCGTCTGTGTTGTATTTTAATGTGTCAGCTACAGCTGCAGAGAAGTACATAGCGAAAAGCGTCGGCGCTAAAACGCATCCCTGCTTAACTCCACACGTAACGTTAAAAAACTCAGACTGTTCACCGCTAGATGTCACGCAGCATTTCATGTCATCATGCAGGAGTCTCAGCAATCGTATAAACTTTTCAGTACATCCGAATTTAGACAAGACTACCCATAACGCTTCTCGGGGAACGCTGTCAAAAGCCTTTTCCAAGTCAACAAAACAGAGAAAAATTGGTTGACTTTGTTCTTTACACTTTTCTTGTAGCTGTCGTATAGAAAAGATGGCTTCACTAGTGCCTCTGTTTGGTCTAAACCCGAACTGAGTTTCTGGAAGAAGTTCTTCCGATAGCCTGATGAGCCGACTCAGAAGGATCCTTGCAAAAATTTTACCCAGGGATGACAGTAGTGAGATGCCCCTGTAAGAGTTACAGTCTGCCCGGTCGCCTTTGTTTTTGTAGAGCAAGCAGATGACTGAAACTTTAAAGCTCTCTGGAACCTGTTCTTCGGCCCAAATCTCGGAGAAAAGTTGCCACAAGGTGTTATGCAGCTCTTTACCCCCATATTTTATCAGTTCCCCAGGTAAACTATCAATTCCTGCAGCCTTTTTGTTCTTCTGGGCTTTGATAGCTTTTTGGACTTCTGCAAGTGTTATCGGTTCATCTAATTCTGGTACTTGAGGATGATTCGGCAACGCGTTTATAAAGTTGAGATCTGCTGTACGATCTACATTAAGTAGACACTTAAAGTGTTCTGCCCAACGCTTCAGTACCTCATCCTTGCCGGATACTAACGACCCGTCTGATGACCTTAAGGGAGTGCTTTTTCGCTGAGTTGAAGTTGCGGTTAGCTTTCGGACTTCACTGAAAAGAGCTCCCAGCTGGTTTGTATCCGCTAATCCCTGAACATAGCGAACCTTATCTTGCCACCACTTATCTTTGATGGCGCGCGCAAGCTTTCTTATGCTCAGTGCACTCCGCTTTATGGTCTGTGTCTGACTAGACCCTTGCTGCCGCAAGAGTTTCCGATGCTCCGATATAGCGTTGGTCAGTACTGCATCGTTTTCATCGAACCAATCTTCATGGTTTTTAGATTGCAGTCCAAGTGTCTCTGTTGCTACGTCAACAATTTGGGTTGTTAATAATGACCAACGCTTATCTAAGTCTTCGATTTCAGAAGTGTTGGCTGTTATAGTCACAGGTTGGAGAGCTTGTCTGTAGTTAGTACGAACCTCCAAGCTCTCGAGTTTATCGAGATTGAGACAAGGTGGTCGTACCAATTTTTGTCTGCGTGGAAAGTGAAGTCGCAGCCGCATTTTGACTATAACAAACCGATGATCGGTCCAGCAGTGTGCACCACGCATTACTCGCGTCACCATCACTTGTGAGATGTCGCGTTGTCGAACAATCGCGTAGTCTAATAGGTGCCAATGCTTGGACCGCGGGTGCATCCAGGTAGTTTTGTGAATTATTGGGAGTCTAAACATAGTATAAGTAACAGCCAGCTGGAATTGGGCACAAAGACTAAGTAAAAGTTGTCCATTACTGTTCATGTATTATAAGAGCTAGGGAATAGTGAGTGCACCTGTGTTTGCGCACACACTTGTGCACTATAATATCTCCTGCGCAGTTGGCTAATCTCTTTTGAGATTGGCCGCCGTGGCCGAAATCGGTCTGGAGGACCTTATAATAAAGGTATAAATAGTATCAAAATTAAACTAAGACAATTCAGTGGTTAGAACAGGCAAATCTTATTCGGAGATTGCAGGCTCAAATCCTAGTGAGATCAATTAAGTTTGTATCTGGTTATCTTATAATTTATCTTATGTTCAATGGTGAATGAAAATCATCATGGAAAACATTCATCCTAAAGAAACCTGCATGTGTTGGATGTCATTCTGTCATTAGGATATCCTAATAAGGATAGGTTAACCAACGAAGGTTACGTTAGGTTAGATAATTTTCCCTGAGGAGAGCTCCGCCGAGCCACGAGCGGAGCACAGAACAGGAAGGGCCGTGGATGCGTTATATCGACACGATCCCGTAGCCTCTCCGGTCCGTGCCAAAGACGCCAACACAGTGGTTTTAGTGGGTAAGAATCCCACATAACACGGTTCCCCCCCATAGGACACGGGTACTTTTCTGAAGGTTTTCATTGCGTGAAAAAAGAAGTGAGATAATCCACAGATTATTTTTATAAAAAACAAAATTTTTTTTTAAATAAAAGTACCTTTATTATTAATCTGGTCCATAATAAACTCCAGTAAAAAGTTCTTCAACTTCTAAAGGATGATACATATCTTGTAGACCGATGACGAAATAGAATGGACGATCGGCGATTATATTATTATGTACAAAACTGGAATCTTTTTGAATATTTTGTACGTAGAATAATTCTGTAACATACAGAGTATAAAAGTTTGTACGTAGACAAAGTTCTTGATGGAAAATTGTGTTTACGCTATTTTATACTAATAATAAATAACATATAATTAATAGATGTTTCTATCTGTCATGCTTTTCAAACGCCCTAAAATATATAAAGTAACAATTATTTTAGTTTATTTTATAACTTATTACTTTCGTGAATCCTCTTCAATTATTTTTTATGATTATTTTTAACATGAACGGTTATTCTTGGAGATGAGGCATCCTTGCTAAGGATAGTAGCTCAACAAATGTTTTAATTTGTTTTTAAATATATGTTAAGATTGTATAAAACAATAAAAAAATATAATTAAATTAATTTCGCTAACGCTCTCCACCAATTCTGATGAGTTAATTCAATCAGTAAGTACTTATCGTCCGGTCGAGAGTCGAAGATTAAATATGACCTGTCAAAGTTTTGACAATAATTGAGAACTTTCCTCAATTGCGATCAGACTGAATGAAATCTATAATTTCAACTTCAAACTTTTTAAAGTGGTAATTATTTTTTATATTACATCATCATTATCATTATCGTTATCATCCTTGTGTTGTCCACTGTATGCCACTGAGCAATTTTAAATTTGCTATTTCGTAATATTTACTATTGCTTTACTCTCATATCTAATAATTATTTTACTTTATACCTTTTACTGGTCCTTGTCTAAATATTCCCATTTCGTCAATGTCGATAAATGTACTCTGTTTCACTTTACTTATCATAACATTTTTGACATTCCTATCTTTTTTCAAAATTTCCTTTAATCCTGAATCGCTTTCATTGAAAACTTGTGTAAGGCCAATCTGAAATTTATATTAATATTATAATGATTACTGTCTGAAATTATTATAATTATTACTGTCGATGTCGTATGTCACTTTTTTCGAGTTTCGAGTTTATTCTTATCGAATAGCTTTATTGAAAACATAACTAATTAAATGAAAATATGGTTGAAAATTCACTGCATAATCCAAAAGCTTTTGATTTTTTTTATATACGATATTTTTGCTCATATCTTTGTTTTTAATAAATTATACTTAAGGTGAGCTGAGATGGCCCAGTGGTAAGAACGCGTGAATCTTAACCGATGATCGTGGGTTCAAACCCGGGCAAGCACCACTGTGCTTAATTTGTGATTATAATTCATCTCGTGCTTGAAGGTTTCACTATAATTCTGTCACATGTGTATTCCACCAACCCAAATTGGAGCAGCGTGGTGGAATAAGCTCCAAACCTTCTCAAAAGAAAGAAGCCTTAGCTCAGCAGCGGGACATTCACAGGCTGTTACTGTACTGTACTGTACTTAGGAATATAACTACTTTCTTTAGATGTTTGTTCCATTCGATGGTACTTTTAATCTTGAATCTCGGTAACATTATATTGACGTCTTCAAATCGCATTCTCTTAAAAACATCTTTCAACATATCTTGATTATTAGACAGTTGGTTCAAAAACTTATCTAGGTCTTTATAAGACTGTGGTACCGCAAACGTTACTGATAGTCCAAAACTAGCCAGTTTTATGTTTATGTACTGAAAATGCAAAATATATTGAATAAAATTAAGTTATTTATATAAATTAAATAATTTGTATGATTTTTTATTCACACATCTCGTTAAAAGAGATTTTGGGTTCCAGAAGAAAGTAGAATCGTTGTCGATGTCTGAAGATTCTAACACAAATAAAAGCTTTTTATTTTCTATTATTTTATAGATTTACCTGTATGTTATTGATATCATCATTTAAAAATGAATAAGAGCCGGTGTTTGACATCATTGGTACATATGAAAAGGTACCATTGCGATAGTGAAATTTCTTATTCTTCGTCAATCTTATATCAAATAGAAATTCCCATGTAACCTTGAAACATTTCATATATTATTTTATTGTTATTAATGCGTATGTACTCAGGTGTTGTTAATTGTTTACGATATATATACTAAATATATACAACAATTAAGTACACGGAATATCAGCTGAGCTTAATCGGATTTATACTCACGAACTTTAAATTATGTCAAACCATCACCAGTTTTTAATATAGATTCTTCCTATTATAGATAAAAGAACTCTTATTATAATACATTAGCTACCCGTCTCGACTTCGCACGGGCAGAATAAGAAATTACAAAAATACGTTTATTCCGTAATTCATGTCTCTGTTGATTTAAGCAGTGCACTATAATAAAGCTTCAGCCGGTATGTTTTTTGAACAATCGTTGTCTATTTCAGCCAAATTACCAAAAACGTCATGATTCATTCCGTGCATTGGTGAGGATCGTATAATAATCCGTACGGTAGTTTATCACGTTGAGATAGACAGACCGACGCGACGGAGAATTTGTTTCATAATATGAAGTGATTTACTTAACAATGTTAAATATTTTTCAGCTTGTTGTATCATTCGTTTTATTATTAATCCGATATGAAAAGTGAGTTTGTGACGCTTCCACGTCTTAACCACTCAACTGATCATCATGAAACTTTGCATATAACGTATATATCAGGGAAACATAAAATATCCTATAAATACTTAGTTAGCTATATGCATTTGACAGGAATTCCTTCTTTCCAATGCCGTTTCCAATTCCTTCAAGCCAATAATAAATTACCTTGAAATATGCTACGCTTATTAATAAAATAGAAGTTTTATTGTTTATATCCGTTTGGTCCAACACTCTTGTTATACGTTTATATGATGCCTTATCCACCTGAAAATTATCTAAAATAAGAAATATAGACAATTTTCTTCATAACGAATCAATATATAATATAAAGTGGTGTACAAATTTTAATTAATAAATAATTATTATTATATGATAATATGAAATAGGACACAATATACGTCATGCCTTGTTTTATTCAAATCATCTAGCAATTTACATGTAACAGGCGTGAAACTCAGCCATAAAGATTAGAGTTGATATGTTGTACTCGATTTTGACTTTGCAATTTTATTACTTTTCACATCTACAATACTGTATAACTCGACGAAATAAAGATTTAAAGTAAATCAGCTCTGTTGTTGTTTCTATATTTATTATAAAATACTTCGGCTGAAAAATATAATATATCTGTGTAAGCCCAATCCCGCGATGATATTATATTAATAGAAAGTAAAATTAAATGGATTTTGTATATTTATAGTTTTCAAAAATAAAATTTAATGTTGTCGTAAGAGAGTGGTTGCAAAACCTGAACTACATTACTACGGAATTACTTTTATTATTTTAATAATAAAAATAACAGAAATGGAAAGTTAGTTACAAACACACATCGACAAATACAACATTCTCACGTTCAATTTTATGTGCTCGTAGATTCTCTCTAATAAAATGTTCTAATGCAAATACTTGCAATTCTCTCATGCTAAAGGACTATATTTTGATTTCATTTAAATTTTTAATGAATAAAATCATAAACACCTAAAGCTAGATTATAATTATTTTATATTCCTTTTTTTCTGCTTATATGCGATCCGCGAGACGAGGACCTGACTCAGCTCCACACATACACTTGACTGTAAGCTACTTCTAAATTTCAATTATTAAACTTATATTATAAAATGAGTTTGTGTGAGGAGAAATGAATAAAAAGTTGCAGTTATTAATTATAATATATGTACAACTTACCCATCTGTTGATAAATGAAACAGCCATATTAGGGTAGTTGAAACCAACTTTATCAACCTTCACGCCATAATCAGTGCTATTTGTTATGAAATTAGAATTAATATCGTCCGTGTAGTTCACTATTATCTTATTAAGTAATAATACATCGATGTATTTTAATGGATCAATTACCTCTTTTAGACCTACAAAGCAATTCTGTAACTAAAAAATGTAATTAAGATTTTTAATATTTTCAATGATTTCATTCATTCTCATTAAACGGGAGGAGAGTTTAGCTCAGCAGTTGGACTTTGCCAGGCTGTTGATGATTGTTGATTGTATGAAAAAGACTGCAGTCGAATCCGAAAATAACCCGAAATCACTTATTTGTTTAATATTGCGTAATTAAACTTAAGTAGTATTTAAAGATATACTTACCATTGTGGTTGAATTAATTCCCAAAACCGTTATCAATTCAGTCCTAGAATACCCTGAAGCTATTGACGCCAATTTGCACAAAGGAAATCGAACCAGTAGTGATGAAACTACAATATTTTGATTAGGATTGGCTATTATCGCTTCCTAAAAAAATCCTTAATATAATATACTAGCTGCGCCCGAGGCTTCACCCGCGTATAATTAGTAAAAATATAATTTATTATTGTATTACTATTATAACACAAATACGCGCTCACGCACACACACAGAGACACATATAACTATAAATGGCTACTGGTAAAGAAATACGTTATTAACGATTTGAAATTAATTTTCATAAGATACCGTAGCGTTACCCGACACCACATGTTCTTTGTGTGTACCAATTTTCATCAGATTGGTCAAGCCGTTCTTGAGGTATAAGAAGACATACAGACAGACAAAAATGAAAAAAATTGTATAATGTGAATCACTGCATCTTAAAACAATTATTTATCACAATGTTAGGTGAAAAAAAAATGTACAGACAGAGCCAATAGATTTATGTAGTAGTATATAAGTATAGTAGTATATATATATATACTTTTATTTAATCAGATTTATAATTCGTTTTAAAAATAATATGATTTTACTATTATTCACATATTTAATTTGTGACTTACCAAAGCCAAACTTTTACGCAGACTATCAAATTTCGTTTCACAAAAAGCACTACCAAATATCACAATAAATATATATATGACTGGAAAAAATAAGTATTATGTATTTATAATATATATGTATTTTAATGGTCGAAGAAAAACAAATATATATCAGTAGTCATTACCGGAGATATTCATTTTTCTGTTTATCTCAACTGTAAGTTAACAAATATTGTGATAATCTATTTTGTATTAATTATTCTCTCTGAATATACACAAATATTGTTGGTGCCCTTGAAATCTAAAAATAATTATTCAGATATGACTAAACTATAATTAATACTTGTCGTTGACTTGTAATCAGATCTCGGAATATTTCAAAGCCAGTTCTCACTAGTAAGACAATACTAAGCCATCTTAATTGGCTATTGGTACAAGCTGTTCCTTCAAGGTACACGCGACACTCTATAATCATATCATTCGCTTGCCTTTATCCCATTTATTTGGGGTTGGTGCAGTATGTAAGCCTCATAATTATTATGCCATAGAAAACTGGTGGATTATACCCTCAACATCTCAGAGTTACTGACAAAGTAAACTTCTTTTGTTATAAAACAATATCTAAGTTATTTGACCAACTTATATTTTCCGTTTCTTCCTATATACCTACTTTGTATACTGAGAGGATGACGTCGCCAAATTTTAATATGAAAATTTTGTAAAATATTCAAGTAAAAATTCCAAATATTCGTAAAATACTTCACGCAATAATAAAATGAGTTGTAAAGTTTTATGACCAATTTTATATTTACACAGCAGTTTATATTCGGTTATTTTATGTGGGCTTGTAAAATGGAATAAATAAATTTTGTTGGTGGTATATAAGCCTATGTCGACTGTTACTAGTATATAATAGTGGAATACAAATATTGTTATTCCAAGTATGTGGCCGCCATGGTTAGCGTCCCTCCCTGTATTCGACATGATTATTTTTTAATCGTTATATATCTATTTAGTATTTTTATATAAAAGTGCATAGAGTTTCCGTGTAATGGTTTTAGTGTTTGACGATTATAATGTAACTTGATCAGTTTCATGTAGGGTGGTCATTTTCAGCAAAAACTAATGAACTGGCAGGAGATATTTTGGTGTAAATGGTATAACTGAAGGTAAACTTGTGATATTAGTGAAATGAGTCATAGTTAAAGCGCTCCGAACTACGTATTATATTGTAAAGGTATTGAGAATAATTAACATATCAGAAGAAAAGATCAATAGCAGAATATTCATCAATTCTTATCATTCTAGTACGCGAAAAGAAACAACTTTCTCCAAGATTGCTCCAGATAAGCGAGTCTCAGCTCGGAGTCGATAATGTAACCGAAGTCCGCTCGGCTCGCTTTGACGGGCGAATCAAATAAGTCGTCGCAGAGAGAATAGTAATAAAATTGAATTGAGCGCCTGCCCAGATGTAGCTACGGATTTATCGCTGAATAAACGTCGGGGCACACATAGAACTTTTAATCCTATTTTGTTCTTTTATTTTTTGTGATAAATTGAATATATTTATTTATAGAATATTTATCGCATTATACAGAAAACATTCACTGAGAAGTACAATAGTTTAATCAAAATTACTTATGCTAACATTAAACCTTCAAGTTCTAATAGATGACTATACTTAAAAAGAATTGTGAAGAAACATAACTTTGTATTGAAATATTAATATAACCACATACTGTTGCAAAACATATATAAAAAAAAATTGTTCTCATTATACATACAAACACGATAACATAGATAGGGATGAATTCACCCGCTGCATTGACTCTTCTGAAACTTGATAAACCATTTCCTAAATTGATTGTTAAATTTTGATATGTATGTAGGATTATGTACAGATGAATCAAATAAACTTAAATACTTTTTATTGATAAGGTAAAACCCTTACATACTTTTTCTTTACATATTTTTCTTACGTACAGCAAAATAAATCGACTCTGGTTCATTGGCTGTAATTACACATTTAGCCCATTGCGTCACAGGCTTAATGCTCGTCGCGCGCTCGCTTACACATCCGTTGAGCTGCATCCAATATGTTTCCGAGAATATTGTCTTTAACAGCTCCATTATACCGACGATAGATTGTGTGGAAACCTCCGTACCGTCGCCTACATATTGCGCTAAAGAAAATCTTTATCTTGTAGCATGAATATTTTGTGTTCTTTTCAACATTTCCACGATATCAAATTGTTTCATACGCTGCTTACGAATGTGTTTCAATTGTGAAGTGTTTACTCGTGTTGAATGAAAGTACTAGTCTATTTGTTTCATATGACGCTTCAAAATTAGTTGCTTATTTAGTTAAGTAATAAATAATTTTATAAAATTATAAATTAAAGTATTGAATTAATAGTCAACATAGTTAAATAAAACGTTCGCACGAACAAAATATAACTTGCATAAACAATAAGAATACTGATACTACTGATGGGTTAAGAGCTGTCATAAATTTCATCTGACATATGCCTCATGATCAGCGCAAAAGTATTCAGAGAAAAACGCATAACCCATAAACTTCCTTTGCGGTATTTGCATAGCCATATTTATTTTGCCATAATTGTCTTAATCTTATTAAACATGCACTAAATATGCTAAGTATGTCTTGTATGTTTATAAAGCTATTATGAAATTTATTCTCTTAACTGTGATGGCGAAGAAACCTACACAGTATCTAAGAGTTTAAAATTTAGAAGTTCAAAATATATAATTTCTTCTTTTAAAAATACGTACAAGTAGACCCCTTTAAGATCGACGTTCATTATTCTTATTTTACATAAATTATGCAATTTAAAACTAAACACTATTAAATGAAGATATAAATTTTTTTGTCATCATTGGATTATTATCGCCGTATTTTTACTTTGAAGTATTATCAATCATGAGAATAAAGCCCTTTAAACATTAATACTAATACAGAAATTCATCAGAAAACCTCGCTGGCATGTAATTGAATGAATATTCAGGCATCTTAATCAATAGCAGCATTACGGAGGTCCTATAGAGGCATCCACCGGCCTGTGAAATTGGACTTGAAAAGACAAGGATGACAATATCGCAATATCACGGGAGGAAAAGAGATGTATGAACTAAGCGGGTTTTATAAATCATTTTTCCTGCCACGATGAGGTTTAAGGGTGGATACTAGCGGAAGACTAACGATAGTTATTCACGTTTACATAGTAAAAATACATTATCGTCCACTAGAATAATGCATTCGATAG
Organism: Nymphalis polychloros; assembly: GCA_905220585.2. Classification (NCBI taxonomy): domain Eukaryota; kingdom Metazoa; phylum Arthropoda; class Insecta; order Lepidoptera; family Nymphalidae; genus Nymphalis; species Nymphalis polychloros. The sequence continues at coordinate 5,630,481 of HG992245.1, read as the reverse complement.
CTATATTTTACAGTTTTAAGTTGCAACATTTTTGTACTTTAAAAGCTGATGATATTATTTTTTATTGCTCAATTTAAAGAATTATTTATTTTATTTTTTACTTTTTTCATTTTTATTCATTTCATCTTAGCTGTTGAATAATCATTAACGAATGCAATCTAAAAAATTTAATATTAATTTAGCTCTTTCAAAAGCAATAAAGCATTCCTACGTTGCAAATGCATAGGAAATTGCTATATACATTAATCCTTATATAATTTAAACAGTAATGTGATACACATAGTCGTGCTCTTAATAATGTGAATTTATTTTAAGTCAAATTAAAAAAAAAATGTGAAAAATTCGACAGCATATTTTTCACAAATTTTTTACTTATAATGAAATACATATTTTTAGATAACTTAATATTGAATGCTAAAATCTGTCGAGGTAACAAAACACATAAATATTATAGTATAAGATAAAATTGCGAGTTTGTAGGCTGCCTTAGTTAGTAAAACGCTGAATCGCGATTATTTCTCTGTGCGTTTAGTTAATCAATTATTCTAATATTGTTGGCGGAGACGTGTGCACGTTTGTGCTTTCATCTGAATTTCTGGCTAACGAGTCAGCGTATGTTTTATTTTCCTGTTGTATGCTTTAACTGCTTCGTTCCCAATAACAGCAAATGATTTAATATGTATGAGTTGAATTTTGTAAAATGCTTCCTTTTTGTAAATTGATTTTTGGCTTCATTGTTAGTATTAAGTATAGCATAATTTTAATTATAGAAACCCAGTATACGAAGCAATTTTATAATTACAAAATGGTTAACATTTCTTACAGTATTTCCTGTGCAATGACGATCCAATGGACATCCAATCCCTGGCTGGCTTCTATCAAGCCTTATTGCTAGGATGCGTAAATTGTTGTTTCTTTTGAACAAATTTTAAGCAAAAAAGCCATAGTTCCTGAATTGTTAAATTTATTTACAGGAATATCATTGTTTTAAAAAGCAACAGAAAAGATTTCAATTAATTTTAATAGAAGAAACTCTGAATATAAACTTAGATAGTAAAGTTCAGATATCGCTTTAACTGTAACTTTAACTGACGAGAAATGAGTCAGAGGGCCAGCAATCAATCGGGCGTCCAATCAAACTACCTCCGATAACCTGAAAAAAGCAAAGAAAGGTCCCTATAACCGATTCCTCGCTAATAAGTTTGCTCGCTCTTGCATAGCAAAACGGGATTGGTCCAATTCGCCTCTTAAATTCGCAATCGCATGATCGACATGCTCGTTTTTAGTTTACGCGGCCAACTTGTCTTTTTTATGTCCCACTTGCAGAAATACTTGGAATCATAGGAATGATTTTTCACTATAATTGCCGATCGTTTAGTGATCTACTATTTAAAGATTTGACGAATTATTATTATAGTTAATTTAGAATATAGGAAATATAAGTCTTTCTTTGTAATATATGTACAATATTATGTGATGAATTACGACGTACAATTCAAATTTCCACCATTCTAAATGTATAAATAATATATGTATGCAGTGTTTGCTTTCGAATGTACATACATACATAGTGTTCATACATGATTTGATGGGATATCGTTTGTGTAACATCCGTTAGCAAACCTTTGTAACAGAAAATAAAATCTTTAATTTTTTAAATATGATTAATCTATCTGAGATAGATATAATCAGTTGTTGTAGATTTTTTACAATACTTTCTTAAACAATGTACAACGTAAAACACTGAGCAGCCTGTTTATGATAACATGATTGTTAAGTTACGCATGAATAAAAATAAACAAACAAAATTGACTTTGTTTTAGTTTTAGTGTGATATATCTAACATAGTAAGCATTTATATGAAGTAAATATTAATATAATAATAGAATTACAATCAGAAATCAAAAAAGAAGGTTTTAAATATACATTTTTTGAATTTTTTGTTTCGGATGTTTTAACTTTAGTCTAGTGAAGGACTTGTACGTCCGTAGGTGGCACCGTATTTTTAACGCACAACATACATTTTTTCCAGGAAATTGGCATATCCAAGTTTGATGCTTAAGCATAGTCACGGGTTTTTTTGTCGAAATCGGTTCAGTAGTTTTAGTTATATATGTAACATTAACATTCCCCAAATGACGTTCGAAAAACAAAGTTAATTTAATTTTAACATAAAATAATCTTATCAGATTATAGATTTTTTTAAATAGGTCACTTTATTTTTTAAATTAATTCCTTTCTTAATAGTTTCTAGTCGCGATGCATTAAACATAAGTATGTATGAAACATAAATTTATAATCTAAATGAAAATCAAGTGAATCTACTTACCTTACGCACTATTTTAAAGCAATGCTCATCCAATTAAAAATCGTAATTTAAAATCAACACATTTCTGAATTTCTAAAACAAGGAAATTTCTACAAGTTCCGGGCCACGTCCAATGTATATAATCGTATGTAAATGTAATAAGCGCGTCCCAACAAAGCAGCGACTCAGAGAGACAGTGCGACGTATTTGAATCTGAAATCCCCTTGCCAAAACTGCTCATTGATATACTGAAGCAATACCAGGCTAGCAGCTTTGCATTATCAGTGGGCAGCGCCAAGGCGATTTGAATTTCAATACATGGCACTACGTTCCGCTGCTGTTTAGAGTGCAGTTTCGGCTGTGCGGATTTTGTTGTGTCGTAACTAGCACCGTGACGAGTTTCAAGATGTGAAGGTGTTTGTAAAATACGATTTAGAAGAAATGTTAAGTTTATAAAAGCTGACAAGTCGACTTGAATACATGACTTGCAAAAACTTTGTGACATACATAGAAAGGATGCATGGTTAGTTTACATACGTATACTTATAGGGAATTTAATAAAGATAATTGTGAAATAAAATTTATTTTGATTAAAAAATATCGTGGTCCTGTAATTTTGTAAAATATTTTTTCCGCAATCTTGAAGATTGTACAGGCTCGAATCTATGTTTCACTATAAAATAAATTAGACGGCTCTTCAAACAAACGTATAATTAAAAATATATTTATTACACAACAGATTTAGTTTCATTACAAGAACTAAATTATCCACCGAAAAAGAATTTCTAGACTACCTCATTCCGAACATCAAAGAAACTGGCAGATTAAAAGTAAATAAGCCATCGTATGAGAGTATGAGCCGGGTCCACACTCGCCCGCGCTCAATACACTCTAAGATAAAGACGCCATTCGAGCGAAGAGATACGTATAAAGAATTTTCAAAGCCGAAGCGACGGTAAGCCCTCGGACGATAGATTTATTGTTTAAGATTGTCGTATAGACAACGTCGTATTTTGTAAATACAATACTTTGATTATTTTTATATACGAATTGTCGATAGGGTTAAGAAGTAATGAAATACATATCCTTAAAAATCAAATTTGCAGAACAATTATGACTGTTTTAGTGTTGAAAAATATTTTATAATCTATGTATGTATATTGATTAAGTCATTAGGCTTATATTTTTTTAAACAATTTGAAAAATGTGAGAATAGCAAAAAATACATATATAAATACTGTCAGAGATATTTAAATTTGCTAATTAAGGACTTCATATTATTGTATTAGTAAAATCTGAATAAATAAGGCATAATTACACCAATCAATTCTATATCAATTTTTTGTTTCTTCTTCGTACAATAATATTTTAGTAAAATCTTGTTCATATATATTTCTTTTATATAAAATTTGTAGGCGGATTTGCAAATAACCTGATCGTAAGTGTTCACCACCGCCCATAAATATTGGCGATGCACGGAACCGTTCCTTTATATAATAAACACCACCAACCAAGGGAACTAAGATGTTATCCATTCTGCATGTAGTTACTCTGGCTCACTCAACCTTTAATCCGGAACACAATTCTAAATATTGGTGTTTGATGGTAGATTATCTGATAGCTTGGCCAACCGTACCAACAATTGTAAAATGTCGCTTTAAAAGTGTTTGTTCGAGAATACCTAAATAAACTATATTTTGATTCTGATTTTGAGTATTACTAATCTTTATTGCATACTATTGCTCACAATAATATTTTAGTAATTTTAATACTGATGCTTGTTAATTTACATATTAAATTAATTACAGCAGTAAAACATTGTCTTAATTAATTGTAAAATCAGTCTTTGAGGAGTTTGAAATCTTGTAAATATTTCACTCAGGATTATACGGAAACTGAATAGACAAAAATTACGACAAAATAAACAGAATTTATATTGTATTACTTAATTGGCAGATTATTTTGAACGTTACGTAAATCAGAAACAACATAAAATACATAATATTTGATATCATTTTAATGTAAATTTTCAATATCTCTTGTGTCGTTTTAGAATTAAATATGAGTTTCAAGTATATTATGATCACTTAAAATCAGCTCTCACGTCAACTACCCCATCAAACCTAAGTCACAGTTATCATGAATAACGCTTCTCACTACACAGGAATCCTTTTACGAGTAGTGTAGAAAACTATGATTCTCCGATTCTTGAATCATGCTTAAAAGTTTCAATGTTGCTGAATACGATTTAATTTTTTTTAAACCTTTTATTATCATCTAGAATGATTTAATACGATTTAGCTTTAAATCAAAAATAATATTGATTTCATGCTGTAAAATGGAGAGCATGACCCATAGACACTTTTTTAGTCTTTTTTTTTTAATCGTATATTGTCATTTCCCGTTTTTTGAAGAATTACTAATATTTCTATTTACACTTCTAATTTAGCGTTTAGCTGATGTTAGAAACGGGGACGACAATAGCCCAAGGTTAGGATCGAATTTTACATTGCACTATTAACGCTACATTTGCATAAAGGCGCTTTAAGAAAATTTAATCATTCCTTACACCAATTTTTATATACATTGATACACCCACCTTTCAAACAGAAACACAGTGTAAAGAATTGGTATTCGAAATAACATGTGCAACAACCATCCGAGCGAAACCACAGCCACTACAATCGATCAACTGGTGAAATAATTATTACGTTGAAAATAGGCTCAATATTAGATCATTTTATTTAAAAGCCCTTATTGTATGATAAAATGAGCAATCGCAGTGACTAATCATTTCAATTCTGCAATATGCCCCAAAGAGATGAGATTCTATGGGACATTAACGAGGAAATGCGATTCTAACCCTCTTCACGTAATAAAATTTATAAGAACGATTTTTATATAAAAATTGTTTCATGTTTTCCGATTTGTCACTTAATGATTTTTAAATAAATCGAATTGTATGTTTTAGATTACCTTTGTTGTTTATTCTGTTCTCAATTAATAGTTAATTTTTAAGAACTTTAATAAAAGATTATATATTTTTGCAGAATATCAGTAAGTTCTCAAGGATTTTTCTTTTTTTTTATTGTAAGAGGTAGACAGACGGCCACCGAATAGTAATGGGTCACCAAGGCCGATAAGTATTGGCATTGTAAAAAGTACTAAACGTCCATTACTTCGCCAATACGCCACCAACCCTAGGAATTATGTTGTTACGTATCAATTTTTTATACCAGCTTACTCACCCTTTAAACCAGAATATCTGAGTGGTGCTATCTACCGATAGGATAACATTATTTTCCATTATTTTATATATTTAACCATGTGTTTATAATAGTGGAATAGCAATACGTAGGTGTCAGAAGTACCACCTAAGGGAATTTTCTGTTAGACATATCGAACGATTATGGTAGTGGTGGGTTATCAGCAAACGCATTTAAAATAATATAATAATTTCTAAGGAGAGTTAGTGTTAGGTGTTAGGTGGATAGCTGGCTGTAAAAGTTTGACAAATTCTTAAAATGCATTCTGCGCTGGCAATAAGTAAATGGAATAATGGGGAAGTTAATTTTAATGATACATCTTATTAAAAACCTTTTAAAACTTTATCCATAACAAATTATATGATTTTTCCATATTATCAATTCATATCTAATCTTAAACTTTGTAATAAAAGTTGGAAAATTGAGAAATAAAGACATACAATTTGCATAATGATTTTACGACTCTGGGAAAAATTTCCAAAGACGGAATTAAAAAGACAGAAATTCAAACTTATAATTTGATGTATATTGCTATTCTAAACTTCGTAACAATTTACATGACGAATGGAGAATTATTTTATCCAACAAATAGTCCACGGAATCCTTTTAAAAGTCGAATATTTTTTTTATCATCTTTATAGACTATTAGGAATCGGAATGGCACACAGGCCATATTAAAAAAAATCCATTTAAAAAAAATCAACAAGAATTATACTAAATCACCTAGCCTATCGTGCTTTTGCACACACGGTTAGTTAAGATAATACAAGGAATCTCAAAAGAAAGTTCACATTTAGAAAATCAATAAAAAACAAGTAAGTCGTATAGTGAAAAAAGGCTTATTACATATTAAAATACACACTTTGCGAATTTATTTCTTAAAAATAATATCGTCCAAATATAAACCGTTGCGTTAACGGCTCGTGATGGCTGCCATTTCGTGACGGATATTTCCTTTTAATTGTGCCAGGGAAGTCGGTTTGTTGGCGTAAACTTTAGATTTGACGTAACCCCACACAAAAAAAGTCCATAGGGGTTAAATCGGGATTTCGTGGAGGCCAATTTATGTCACCTCTCCTGGAGATCAATTTGCCAGGAAAAAAATTCAAGAACTCGTGGTAGAAACCTATTGGACATGTGTGAAGAAGATCCGTCCTGCTGGAACCATGATATTTGGTTATAACCAGAAAAAGTTTTGCAGTTCAGCCACGAAGAAGTCGTCTAACATCTCCACATAATGCTCTGAATTCACTGTAACTGTGCCTTTCATCTTCAAAAAAGTAAGGCCCGATAATTCCTCGCGTCGACATCGCAGCCCATACGGTCACTTTAGGTGAATGTAGGGATTTCTGATGTTTGTGTTTTGAATTGGTTGCACTCCAGTAGCGGCAATTTTGTTTGTTTACATGTCCATTAAAATGGAAATGAGCTTCATCCGAAAACAAGATGTTGGTAAACGTTGGAAGGCGCTCAATCATCTGGTTTATGAATTCAAGCCTCTGCCCAGAAACCTAAAGCATTAATTCTTGCACCAACTGAATTTTGTAGGAGTGCAGCTCTAAATGTTAAATGCGGAACAGTGATGATCTATGCACGTTTAAAGCAACAGCACGCTTCCGAATCGAAGGGTCTGGGTTGTCACGAACAGACTGAGTAACACTGTTTACGTTTTCGAACGTTCTCGAAGATCTTGGACGTCCGGATTTTAGTTTTTCCAGCGTTGAACCGGTCTCTTCAAACTTCTCGACCCATTTTCCAATGAGTCGAGGGCTTGGTGCATCATTTAAATGACGAACATGTCGAATACTGCAGAATTTTCTACGCGCTACAGTCGCTGAATTACCGTTTTTGTAAAAATCACGTACGCACAACGCACGGTCCGCTTCCGAGAAACTCTCCATAGCGACAAAATTACCAATAAGCAAATCAAATGTGAACTTTCTTTTGAGACACCCGATATAAATATAATTGGAACGAAGTTCTTTTACGAGGCTTACAGTAAAATGAAATGGCAGTGGGCCAAGGTCATCTAATAGTGTTCATACATCGTGCCTACAAAATGCTACAAAATGCGCTGCGTTGGGCGCTCGAATTTAGGAGGTCGATATAAATGAGGTTGAGGTGCAAAAATGCAGTAATATCAGCTAAAAACTACATTTTAAAATATGGTTTGAGTTGAAAAAAATATTGCACGGAACTTCATTCCCGACGGTGGTCCCCCGACTTCTTGACTTCCTTGACTACATGATGAAATAAAAGCGCTTAAAAATATTTAACCAATATTTTAGTTATTATTATTATTATTATTTTTTATAGCGCCGGTAGGCGTACGAGCATATGGGCCACCTGATGGTAAGTGGTCACTTACGCCCATAGACAATGGCATTGTACGAAATGTTAACCATCGCTTACATCGCCAATGCGCCACCAACCTTGGGAACTAAGATGTTATGTCCCTTGTGCCTGTAATTACATTGGCTCACTCACCCTTCAAATCGGAACACAACAATAGCAAGTACTGCTGTTTATCCTACTTCTGTTTATGGGTGGTACCTACCCAGACGAGCTTGCACAAAGCTCTACCACCTGATTTATATTCTTTTATACCTTTAATCCATTCATTATTTTAGTATTATTTTATGTCTTTTATACCAGGAACTAATATAGATTAAATAGGAAAAAACTGTAATTGGACTAATTAAATTCACTATCATATAATTATATCAACTCCAGCCGTAAACAATTAATATTATATATTCAAAATGTGTTGATATTTTTTAACGATGTCTGAACGGGAAATCATATGAAAACATATAAAAGTATATTTTAAACTTTGCTTGTATTTAATATTACTTTTTGCACAGCTTTTATTTTCTTAAATATTTTCTTTTGATTTTTAAATTAGGAAATTAAATCTGTTTATACTTTTTAATTAGTTACAAGAAATAATGATAATTACTACGAGTTACGTTGGACATGGCGCAAGCAATTAAGCGTTTTTTTTTTTTAAATTTACTTGTAAGTAAGAGGACCTATTTTCCACCCTATAACTTAACGTTTAATGAATACGGTCCTGTTGAGAATTTATAATTCTATATTATAAACATGACTCAACCGTTATAATGATTAGCAAACTGGAAGTTTACAAAACGAATCGGAAATAAGTTATCCTTATCGCTTATCCTGATCTAAGCAGTTACGAATTCTAATATATAATAGTCTATGTATATAACAAAATATTTTATGACAATACAGTCGTATTTCGTCCATTACAGTAATGGGCGACTATAAAGCTATATGGGGTGGTTATTTTAAGCTTGCATAGCATTTGTGTTCGCACGTCAGTGATGGCGGGCGGAAATGACGGCAGTGCCAATATCCGGTCCAACGATAGTGCGGAGGAAATTCTTTTACCCGCGCTGCCTTCGAAAAATATAATTTATTGACATATTTCATTAAACCCTTCAGGATTTCAACTTCGGTACGTGACGTGTTTCTGATTTCAAGAAAATTGCCTCCTTCGCGCTACAAAATTATTCGTACCTGAAAATAATTGCGTTTTAAATGTATTCGGTAGTAATATGCATTCGGTAAATTACGAGTAGAATTTTCAATTTCAGGAAATTAGAGTATTTAAATGGGATAGTGTTTGAACATTTTAATTTCCCGCTTTTAAAATTATCAATTCGTTTGTTGATCTATTCGTTTATTCACGTGTCATCCAGTTTATTTCTTTGTAACGTGTACACAAGCAACGATAAGGAAGTATATAATATATTTAACGATAAAAAAAACATTTTTATTTCTAAATTTGACTTTATATTATATATACATATTTATATTCGTGATCATTTCAAAATGATTAAGTACACTTGACAGATTTTTTTTTACTTTTTTTCTACTGAAATTTTTCAAACTATTGTTATTTTATAATTTTGTTTATCATATATATGTTTATTTTATTTTATTGTGCTTATTACGCTTTATACTATGCATTGGGGTTACAATCACTACACGTGGCAAAAAACATGTCCGATGCACACACACTTATTATTGAAGTGAATTGAATTAATTTCAGTTATATTTGTTAATGGCTTAAAATATACATATAAGGCTATAGGCATAGTAGTCTTAATTAAATTTGAATATCTTATAAATTTACTTTAGAGATAACCACACTGATATCTGCTACCTTTGAAGATACGTCTGGGGAAAACCAGTAATGGTATTGGCGGATTACCGAATCTTACCGAACTTATCTCAGACTGAGCCATTTATACAGACATCGCATCTCATTTCCACACTACACAATGGCCAGTTAGGCTGCCATTGAAGGCAATTTGCATATTAAGAGGCAGGCTCGGTTGCTCCCTCTGTCGGCGCCAATTGTAGGCAGGTATGACTCGGGAATCAATGATTCAATCATCACCGACCTATCACGCAATTCGATATGTATTGTTGGAATGAATATTGATGATAATTGATTTCGACTATTGCCGAATCGTAATCACTTTATTAAAAACAGTTACGTTTAATTGGTCTGGTTTTATAATGTGATGCGGCCGACTGGGATTTACATTTGTGATTATGTGGAATTTATGTATATTTGTTTTTGTATAATAGGAAGGCGGGCGAGCATATAGGCTATCTGATAATAAATAGTCACAATTCCTTACATCGTCAATTCACCACACTGGGAACTAAAATGTAGTTGCGTTGTTAGATGTTGTTTATTTAAATTACCTTAATCCATATATATAAGAAAGTATACTCGTAAGTAATACATGTTTATTTAAACATAAGCCCTTTTTCATAGATTTATTTTGTATAATTGCCTTTTGTATTGTAATTAAAAGGTTTTTTGGGTGCTTAGAATTCTTACATGGATTTCGATGACTCCCAATTTCAAATCAGCGACCTAATTACTTTTGCCTAATTGAGAATCGAAGATGAATGTACCCAGCCATAGACTATAGTCTGTGTTATAAGATGTTCTAGAAGATATTCTGATTAGTTAATGTAAAATGATTTTAGTATAATCGAAAGTGGAGGCTTGACTGACGTTACGATTGGAATTTATGTATATATATATATATATATATATATATATATATAGTTTTGATCGCATCTCAAACATTTTTTCAGCCTTATGCCGTACCTGCATCAACAACTGCCTCAAACATAATATTACAAATATAAAGATCAAGATAAGTTTTATCATGAAAGTATATGATTTATTTGTTTAATGTGGATAACTAAAATATTTTTAAATGACTGTATTGCTTTTAGGACCTAAATTTGATAGTAAAACTTTATAGTTAAGATGTATACACGGGAATTTTACATACACCAATACAATACTTCTAAGTTCTTGCAAATAAAGGTCTTGTTTGGTTAAAATAAAACTCTTTATAAAATAATATTACGTCACTCTTGAAATTCGTCTATATAATTATATTTTATTTTTGACCTACAATACCTTATTTATTTGTTACAAACAATTAAACGTTATAATTTCTCAATCAGATCGGCCAAGCAATATTTTACCTACTGAGGTAACGTTATTTGTCCCACGTGGGTATTAAATGATTTATTCGTTGTTATCTGCATAATTGAGTGCGCGGTACTTACTGTTTGTACGGTCAATTTCAACATTTTGTATCATTTTTAAATTTTCCGAAATCTGTTTTAAAATACTGTATAAAACGATAAATTTTAATCGTTATTATTCTACAATTAAATGTTATTGACTGTTGCATTTATAATAATGTCGTTCCGGTGTATTCGACAGATATATCCTTTGAGAGAACGAACTACGTAGCAAATACAAATATACTTTGTAGTAAGCCAATAGAAAGTACACTTGTATTACACAATATACTGATACTGGCGATTATTTTTATGTTGACATTATTTTTTGTTAATATACTTTTAAGCTTTTTAATTTTCATTTTCTCTCCCATACCTGACACCTACTAGGCCACGGGAAGAATGTAATAGGAGTTAAAAGTTAATGTTATTAGTTTCAATAATATTATTTAATATTTAATAGCGGCTGATAATACTTTCATGTTTTGTTTATTGTTAACAATAATTTGACCTAAGTAAGTATATTTGCTAACATACCGATGATCGTTGTTTACTTGGATATGTTTATATTTACATTGATACGGTTCTTCTATTGCTTGTTTGAATTTCCGGTCATTAATTTATGATCGAGACGAAGATTAGACATTATTGTTCGAAACAAGTATCGGAAGCGACTAGTTTTTCCGGCTTTCTTGCAAATAATTCGAGCTGTTAGACACTAATATGGTAACGCCAGTCTTAAAATCGTGAGGTATATTAATGCTAATTGCAATGTTTTATTTTCTAGTTGAGTTCCAAATCCAACTGGTTCCAAGAAATTAGCAGATTTTAGTACTTATATTGATTTAGACTTTTTTATGGTTTATTTTAGCAATCCCGAAAAATTTAAGCACTTGAGCGTCGTTTGGGTAAGAATGTATCTCATAGAATGAATGTAGTACAGGATATTTTCGCTGTACCAATTGATTTAAAAACAATCTTACCATATTTGCTTAGCAAGCTTATGCTACAAAGTAGATTAAATATCATGCTTGCAGCATCCTTATGGCTTACAGTGAATGGGCAAGCTCTATTTAGAAGTACATGGGTAGGTCAAATTCTCTGTGGTAGAGCTTTGTGCAAGCTCGTTTGGATAGGTACTACCCACTCATCAGATATTCTACCGCAAAACAGCAGTACTTTGTATTGTTGTGTTCCGGTTTGAAGGGTGAGGGAGCTAATGTAATTACAGGCACAGGATATAACATCTTAGTTCCCAAGGTTGGTGGAATATTGGCGATGAAAGCGATGGTTAACATTTACTTTTAATTAACTTACAATGCCGTTGTCTGGGCGTTGGTTATCACTTACCATCAGGTGGCCCATACGCTCGTCCGCCTATCTTTAAAATAAAAAAATATATTCTTAAGAGCGTCTCCTTACTTTTTTTAATAACACAAATTAAGTGTCATTTATTAGATATTAATTTAATAATAATTTTAATAGATCTTTCGATTTTTTTTTAAATATTTAAATAACTGTTAATTATCTCAATCCTTGCATCAGTCAAATAAATATTATAAAGCTTTATTATTAAGCTAAATGATTTTTAAGAAGGCTGTGCTACAGGGCTATGAAAGAGCGAGTCTGAGCTTGGTAAAACACGAGAAGTTGCTCTTGTGTGAAATACCACTTAACCTTGCTCAGTACGTCAAGCTTTTTTGGCGGCAACCTTAGCACTAGACTTGATGAATGAACTCTGGAAAGTTAAGAGCCCAAATAGTACCCAAAAATACGGCATAAATTCGTTATGGAATTTGGGCTTAAAACCATGGTTAGCAATTTTTACTTAGAAAACTTAGGAAATCATATTTTATACCTTCATACATAATAAATACGTCAATAATAGAGTACATCACAGTAAGGTTATTGTAGGTTGTTTTTGAACTTCTAATCATTAAACAATTTAGAGCATAAACAAGTAAGCTGAAGGGAATAACCCAAGGACAGATCCAGGTAGGAGAAAGATAAGGCCCACTCGTGACTGTTGCCTTACATGATTTACAAGAGATTACATCTGGCTGAATATAATTTATTAAAATTAAAAAATTTAACAATTGAATAAATTACATTTTATCGCAACAAGTATATTCATTATATAAAAGATGTAAAAAAATATATTCAAATTCACTGTTATCGCAGAATTGGCTGCAAAATTTCCGTATTTCAACAAATTTATAGAGTGGTTCCGAGGGAGGACGAACAAAAGATAAATTTACATAACAAATTGAAGGGCAGTGGACGGACCGACTGCGGACACTCGCTATATATAATACTTTGACTAAAGGTCACCTGGTGGCGATAGACGGATTCTTCGTTACTGATTCTTTTGTGTAAATGGATGACATTCAAACATTGAAGATGTTCAATGAATAAACCTTAATTGAACGATTCTGATTGCTCATAAAGTATACATACGCATACAATGATATAATTTTTCAACCTTAAGCTTTGCATTGATAAAAAAAACTCGAGGAAACTAACATGACATATAATAATTCCTGGCACATGAATATCCACCAATCCGTATACATTTATTAACTCTATTTCTTTTTGAGATGATAATAAGTGCCTATCAGTGGGATACATAATACGAAATAAAACTGGCTATTAGTTACTTTACTTTCGTATAGTTAATTTGCTTACCAACGTTATATACTTATGTCTATTTATAGCGTACGTTACATTACGGAGAGCCCCTGTAGTTTCATTAGTCCGATTGCCGCGTTATTTCCGAGCGATAGATTTTTATTTTATTATTATTTTGTATACTGCCCTACTATTAGCGATACTGTAACGGGTTTAGTTTTAGGATTAATCTGATTTAACCTTTGTACCATATACTTAAAAAAAAATTAAACGCATTATTTACTATTGTTACTTGATGCAAGTGATTGCTCTTGGTGCAAGCCCGGCTTGATTGGTACTACATTATCATCACATAGTTTACCTTGGCGGTAATCAAAATCATAATATTAAACAAACAGTAATTATATTTTTCCTATTTCAAAAAAAAAAAAAAATAACTACGAATATTTGAAGATAATGGGTCTCGTCCACTTAAAAGTTATCTATCAGCAAAGTTTCCGAAGTAAAATAAATAATTACAGGGACCGAATACAAACGACTCCGAAATATTTTCTTTGAGAACGTTATTTCCTTATTAAAGTATAAATATAGAATGCCAAATTAAGAAAAATGGACAAGGTCATGTTTTATTTTATATTTTTATTTTTTATATCATTTCTATATCTCGTTATTGAATTTAACTGCTTGTTCTTGTGACACGATTTTTCCTACCTGATGTATACGTAATTTTGTAATTCATTATTATTAATAAGTCTGTTTTCGGGAAATATGTTGTTAGGGTTTTGCAAATGACACAAAAAAACTTGGTTGTTTATGTTATTAATGATATATTCCTGTGAAGCTATTTGTTTTTACAAATAACACTACATTTATTATTTATATATGTCCGTTGAAGGCAATGGTTACGGACTGATCGACCATAAAACTTAAATTGAATGTATAAAAAATAGATGCGAGCTTTGTCCAAATAAATATATAAACAGAAAGAGTCAGGCGCAGGACCAGCTTCATTACCTGCTTTCCAAGGCACAAGAGTAATAACACTGTAAATTTCCAGATCAGATCTTGAAATCTTATGTTCATAGTAGTCCAGCTACTATGAACATAAGATTTCAAGATCTGTGGCTGTTTGAGCTACAAATGCTATTTATGATGAATGATATTTATGACTGATCGACAAATAGTATCGTGTTCAGTTCCTCGCTGATTTGCAATCACCAGTATAACGATAACTGCTAGCTTATCCGCTGAAATTCAATCGCTTACGTAATGAACATCGATTACTATTGTTACATGCATCCGAACCTTTAAATTATCTAAATCCTCTTAGGGATGCTATTATAATTTTAAATTTGTATTAATTTGAATTATAACGTGTTTATTAGTTTTAGTTAAAAATAGTTGCTAAATTAAGGGTGCAAGTGCCAATATCAATTGCACAAAGTTTCAGTCAACGAAGCGTGATCATATATAACACTAATAAAGCAAGTATTAATTTTATAAATCTATATCTTAATCGAAGATTGCAGGTTTAAGCCCAGACATCTTTTGAATTTCCATATGTTGAATTTTTTATTATAATAATTTATATTATAATTCATGTCGTGCTCGGCGATGAAGGAAATCTTACTGAGGAAACTTACATGAATCGGATGAAAATCCCCTTAGAGTAAGAGGTGCTGAATGAGCTGTATACCATAACCTTATCCCACTAGTGGACATTTTTGTTAGGTACTTATTTAACTTTCTTCTTAATATATAATAACATAAGATTTGTGATTCAAATATATAAATGTGTAGTTATGATTAAATTAATGTATTATAATAATTATCGTCTTATTGTCTCTGTTTCTGATAGGGCTTGTTCATTTTTTAGCTCAGAGGATCGGAGTGGCGATTCAAAGCGGAAATGTTGTCATAATTCCACGCGATCATGATTTTACAGTAGTTACTTTTTTTATTTGTATGTACTTAAGGTCTGATAATAATTTTTATGCAAATGAATGTAATACGTATAACATTGAACATTGAATATTTAGAAATTTTGTTTTTACGCACGGACATATTGTTTTCGAGAAACTACACTAAACTAGTTGGTGGAAGGTAATTAAAAGACTTGTGTAATTGCATTTTTTTATAAATGAAATAGTTACAAGAGGTCCATATAATGTTAGTCCATAACAATGTCGAAGAAGCGTTAAAAATATTTTTATTTCAATGGATCTAATCGACGATATTAAAGCTCCCTCATCAGCATTAAGGTAACTATAATGTTATCCGTTGAAATTGAATCGCCGGCGTAATGAGAGTCGCATCGATTCTGACTCGTTGTGATTGCATCCCGACCTATAAACGGAATCCTCTAAGAATTGCTTTTATCCCAACTGTCCGGTTATACTATTAGGAACGGTAGTTTTTTTATATTATTATCCTCATTGGCAGTTTATTCATTAGAGAATGGTGTCTAAAGTTTGAACAATTTCAGAGAAAACGCACTGCGTAAAATGTACAGTTCACTTGTAACAATATGGTATGCATACGCACTTTCGACTTCAATTGTTTCTTGATTTATAAGCATTTTTATTTTTTGTAATGAATTCGTGTAAGTTTAAATTGAGAAGAATATAAATGTTTCTTTTTTTACTGTCTTAAGGTTGGTTTAATTCCATATATTTTTATAAATATGTCTGTATGTGTGTATTATTGTATGTATACACATCTATTTGTAAAATGCATTTCGATTAATTTGCGCTTTCTTTAATAAAAAAAATTAAAAATATTATTCGTATGTGTATCAAATTAAAGCGATGTAGCCAGAACATAGATCATAGAACAATTTATTTTATTGATATGAAATAGTTGTGTTCTAATAAAATAACTCTATTTATAATATCAAGCTAAGAAGTTTGTGTAGTAAGACGCTAATTTCAGTACCTATCATTTCAATGTCAGTCGAAATGTATGTTTAATCCAACTTTAACAATTGTAAAACTGAGGGCACTTAGGGTAGTTATTAATGAAATGATTATTATCTCATTTGTTATTAATATTGGTAAATATACATAAAAGCTAATTGAATATTTTATTATACACACAGAAAAACTCTAAGTCGGTAATAACATGGATATTGAAACTTGATGTATAATGAAGTATATATAATTCATACGTGTAATATGCGAATTATATACTAATATACGTTTACTGAAAATATATCATTGAAAAGTCCGTATCGTCATTTAGTTCTGCACACTCATTCCACGATATCTCAGGAACTGATGCAAGTTGCAGCGCCACCTGCGGCCTAAGTTTGTCCCGCAATCTAATTAGTTATGGAAATCGACCGTACTGTTTCTGGTCGGCCGGTGTGCTTCATGTAAATTGTTTTCAGAATTGTTAGTTTGTCTTGGATTTAGTATTTTGCATGTTTATAGTTGTTTGTTGAATATAAGTAACTTAATCGTAACTGACTCTGTTTGAAATCAAACGAACATATTAACGATTCGTATTATATTAATAAAAAAATAGAAACATGTTTGATAACTTGAAACCAAAAAGAGTGATACTAGAATATAATATGGTGACTATCATAGATAGATAGTGATCATATCTTATAAAATTCGGGCACAAAATCCTACTCGAAAGCAAACAGACTAAATACAATACTACAGAATTTTACATGCTTTCCGATATCAAATAATTGGTTGGTAATTTACTATTTATATCGTTAATGCCACCATGTATAGGAAATCTGCCTCGTTGGTCCACTGGCTACATGTAAGGCCGCGGACAAGGTGGTCCTGGGTTCAAATCTTTGTGCAAGCTCGTCTGGGTAGGTACCACCCACTCATCAGATATTCTACCGCAAAACAGCAGTACTTTGTATTGTTGTGTTCCGGTTTGAAGGGTGAGTGAGCCAGTGTAATTACAGGCACAAGGGACATAACATCTTAGTTCCCAAGGTTGGTGGCGCATTGGCAATGTAAGTGATGGTTAACATTTCTTACAATGCCATTGTCTATGGGCGTTGGTGACCACTTACCATCAGGTGGCCCATATGCTCGTCCGCCAACCTATACAATAAAAAAAAAAAAAAAAAAATGTTATAAAATGTTATTGAGATTTTTTGTCGAAAATTCTCAATAACAGCCCGGAGTCTGGAAGTTGGAAGTGTGTACACTCCTGTGCCTCGGAAAGCACGTTAAGCCGTTGATCCTGCGCCTGAACTCTTTCCGGTCGTGTCGGATTGCCGTCCCATCGGGTTAAAAGGGTTAGGGAATAGAGAGTGCACCTGTGTTTGCGCACATACTTGTGCACTATAATATGTCCTGCGCAGTTGGCTAATCTCTCATGAGATTGGCCGCCGTGACCGAAATCGGTCTGGAGGACCATCATCATATAGGAAATAAAATGTTATGTCCCTCATTCCTGTAATTATACTGGCTTATTCACACTACTTCATGGGACACAAAAATACTAGTTATTACTTTATAGCGATTGAATATATATAGATTATATATACAATATAATGAGTGCTGAAACAAGCCATGAGTTAGAAAATAGCCATTTCTCCAAGTAATATTTGTGGTTGTAAACTAATATATAAATAAAACAATAAAATAATTTGAAGAATAACAAACTAATATAAATGGACACTCGCAACTGACATAGCGGTAACCTCAGGTAAAGAATTAAAATACAAGCCCCAGTGCACATCATCGCGAATAAACACAACGTAAACTGCTGCCCAACGCTAACATCCGTAACTCGTGTTTACAAAAATCTCAAGGGGCTGTCGCGGACTCTTACAATTTGTTATGCAAATGCGCTGTCCGCACTACAGCGAGTGTGTTCACGGCTTAATATATTAGCTTACCCTGTTCAAATAAACTATCTTTAGATGTTATGTAAAAGATGAATTGTTTCGTTTATAACTACAATATAATACTCTTATTCGTAATATTAAAAGTAATAATTTTCAATCTGGATTTAAATCGTTTAGCAGATATAATTAAATATTAAGAAATATAATAATTAATTATAATTGTCTTGACGTATTATGTAGTTTTTTCTACTTATTTTCTAGTACTAGTTTATTGATTATTTGTTACGGTTTCACTACTTTACTACTCAACCGATCATCATTATATTCTCTATAAACGTTGGTGGAGGGGGAACACATATAGTATTTAACACCTGTCCCCGAACCCTCGCACGTCGAAGCCGCGGCTATTTTATATACAGTAAAAATATATTTTTATTTACTTGTTAGCCTTGATATACTATGTATTTTTTACGCTATAAATAAAATAAAAATAGAGTAAGGGAAATGTCTCACACAAAACTGAGAATTAAAGAATATATATATTTTGCTGCATTCAAACTGTGCTTCAATCAGCGCGACGAAGCAGTTCACATTTCCGCCGATAGATGGCAATGCAGCAAAGGTTCGTTTCTAAGCGCAATCATGCTTTGTGTTGAAGGCTAGCCCTTCCGGCCTGTATTTCGATTTGGAATCACATCGCTTTGTACGCGATTTCGTAAATTTCTTCGCGCGGCGATGCAGAAACCAATAACGAGTCTGATTCCGTCTAAACCTCGATGGCGTTGGTTAGTTAGTATTAGGTTCAAATTGGAATGCTTAAATTGAATTGTATTTTTTTTTTGAGGAAATAAATAATGCTGATTATGTAAATATATAAATAAATAAAAATTAATTCGTTTTTTTAAAGTACGTCGATAAATTGTAGCGCTTTTATAATATAGGAAATATATTTATTTATTTAAGAATTATGTATATTAAGGCCTTAAGTATACAAATAAAAAAATAGCTACTCTACAAATCATGATCGCATGAAAAGGTGGCAAGAATGCTATATATGTATATAGGAAATGTTGGTATTTAATAAACACACTCTTTTTATATTTTAATAAAAGATGTATGGAAGTACTCCAAATATTCAGATTCTTTATAGTTCTTTATATTTATGATTTTTACCAAATGTTTTTTTTTTTTTTGTAATTTGGCGGATAGGCCCCCTGATGGTAAGTGGTCATCAACGCCCATAGACAATGGCATTGTAAGAAATGGTAACCATAACTTATATTGCCAATGCGCCACCAACCTTGGGAACTAAGATGTTATGTCCCTTGTGCCTGTAATTACACTGGCTCACTCACCCTTCAAACCGGAGCACAATAATACAAAGTACTGCTGTTTTGCGGTAGAATATCTGATGAGTGGGTGGTACCTATCCAGACGAGCTTGCACAAAGCTCTACCACCGAGTTCTAGATGAAATAGCAACATGGACATAATACACGATTAAAAAAAATATAAATTATTCAAAAAAAAAAACAGTATTTCAATAGGTGTAATAATGTATGAATAAAAATAACCAAAAAAAAAAGCATCAATTATTTACGATGGCTATGGAAACTACTAAGTACTACTAGTGAGTTCAGGACTTAGAAAATGAATCTTACGTAGCCCGCCACGGCTACGTATCGTAGATGTAATGCTACAGCGTAGCTGGTCGTAGCACCTACTTTAACGCAATTGATAATTTTTTTTTTACATATTTTAAGATGTTTTTACTTAATGAACAATATTTAAATAAATAATATGTGTTTATCATGGTATGAGAGTCGCACAATATAATAATTTAACGTTACATTAATTACTTTATGATTATATGAAATATTCTATTAATTTAAGTTTTTTTTTCGTTGTTTTTATATTTCGTTGTTTAATTTCAGACATGTTACTATACAATTACACGGCAGTTTTGTTCCGAATACATCCACACATGCAGTCGTCTGCTTTGGCTACACCTATTCTAGACCTACGATATCAGTCGTTACAGTGTCTGATAGCTGGCGAGCTCAGTGCCATACCGTCGCCGACCCACGCAGCACGCGCTCAACCTTTTATACAAAAATATCGAAAAAAGTTTTCACTGTTGAAATAAAAAAAAAAACTAACTTATAAAAAACCTCTCTAAATAGAACGCGCCCGAGCGCGCTATAATTTTGTAATTTCGCATTTCCCTCCCTTTTTACTGTCAATGTCACCTTTTTTACTTAGCGTTAGTTTAATGTAATCATAGTTAAAATAAAGCTAACTCAGTTGGTTGTGAAAATTGTGTAGATGCATGTATAGGACTCAGTGTTAGTATAGCTTAGGTATTTATGTAAGAAATATATTCTTCTGTGTTTAGTACTAGGCGTGTTAGTTAAAAAACACTACATATAGAGTCAACTGCTCGTCACCTCGTCTTCTTGGTAAGTATATTAAGAACGTACGATAACTTCTTTAACTAATTAATTGTGACAATTTTATAAATTTTATAAAATAACTGCTTACGTCCATTATAAATAGTATAAACATGTATATTTAAATAATCATATTTAAGTATGAAGACTTAAGTCATAATCATGTGATACTTTCAAGTACCTCTTACTCGACTTCGAATCGTAAACACCTAAAAAGTCTAATGAAGTAACTTTGAAACTCTATCATTACTTTTTGTACATAAATAAATGAAGAGCCCGAAAAAAAATTAAGCGTAATATTCGGTATAGAAGTTTTAAAGTATATATTGTTTAAATTTTCATAAATTACTCCAGTCTCTTAGCCACCCTCTTACTTTGATCTTTTTCATTGGAATTTATTACAATAAGTAATGCAATATGTTACTATACTTTATATACTAATATTAATAAAAACTTTGGCCGTTCGCTGCTTTCGACGGTCGACGTAAAACTCAATCATTTTAACAGTTTGTAAATCAAACTGAAATTCAGGAAACTTAGTGTCATTATTTGATTCAAGGTTTTGACTCATTCATGTAACACTTCATTGCATAATACATATATTTATATATATGCTGAAAGTACTCTACGAGCCTAGCTTAGGAAGTGAATGAAGGAATATTTGTAGTCGTGTCGAAATAAATGATTTTAAAGAAAATCAGTTTAGTCATACATACAAATACGAAAATATGTGATGTCCTATAAATAAATAATACATGAGATAAATTATATAAAAAAGTGAGAATGAGAATATACATAAAAAAGTTTTCTAAATCGTCGTTTAAAAGCATCAGGTGAGGTTCCTTATGGACTCTGGTAATTTGTTCTAAAGGTGAAAGGCTGACATAGCGAATGAGTCAGATGAAAAACTAGACCGACGCAGAAGAGAGATGCATAGCTATACTAGATAAATGAATTACTTTCTTTATCTTTACTTTTACATTCAAATAAGATAAAAAAGTTAATTAATTTATAAGGTATGTGCGTAGATAAATAAAACAGGAAAACTTATATTTTGTAGTGTTTAATAACTACATATTATGAGAAGAAATAAAAAAGATTACTTAAACATAAGCTCAGCTCAAGTAATTTTCCCTTATAATTAATTAATTCCCAAAAGTAAAATATATTCAATATTAGTGTACGTGATCTGATGCAGACTTTCATTAAAACCTTTATAGTAGATTGAACAAGTTAAGGCACAGACATTAAAAAATAGAAACGTTATAAATAGAGACCTGAACGAGAATCTTAAGTGGTGATTGAACTGAATTTTCATGGGCTTCATTTGTGTTTAAAATTCAATTCGTGAAGGAAAATACCGTGAAGTAATCTGCATTTGGCGGATGAAAAGCTGCCACCTCTATTGACTGAGGAGTAAGCTTCACATTTCTCCTCGAAAAAGAGCCCTTAGCCCAGTAGTGGGATGTTCAAAGACTTTTTATTTTATTTTATGTATAAAAAACATCTTTCGTTTACAATATCGATTAAATGCTTTCAATATTTTTCATAAAGCCTAGCTCTTTTATTATATATTAGACTCTTCAATTGTTATAGGGTAATTAAATAAAACATACTTCACTTTTCGTGATGCCTACATTATCTTAATGAATAGACTTGATTGAAATGCAAAATCAGCGATGCATACCAGTTGTTACTTCAGAAGGGTTTAATCGCTAAATGGAATCCGAGATTTTTGCCGTATATCCATATCCTTGCTCGTATACCATCACTTTTAATGGACGTATAATAAAATTTCCAACTTATTTTTCTGAAATCTTATGCTAGTTTTAAATTTTATGAATATTCGAGGGGAAATGTTCTCCAAAAGAAACCTATTTGCTAATGTATGTGAATAAAAATAATGAAATAAATAATTATGTTTATTAAATGCTCAAAAGCAATGAGAACCTTTTGATTTTTTGTGTTATAAATTACGAACAGTATCAAAATTAAAAGGGAAATGTATAAAGGTTTTATGAATCTACGAGTTTTGGTCCGCGAATTCGTTCGTTAGGATTTCACTTATGAAGATAAAGTTTAGAAAATGTTGATTTTTCGTACTGTAGCATTTTCAGATCATACTTAAACGATGACTTATTTGAATTAGGTAATATATAAAAAAGGTGCTTCATAGTGATAATATCGCTTGTACAAATATAGAAATGCAATTTTAAATCAAATGAAGCAGCCAAAACAAACACAAACACATAATTTAATACTCTTTGCTCAGCTTAAAAAAACGCGCTAACAAAACCTCCACGGAACCACGAAACGGCATAATTACTTTAAAAGCCAAGCAAATATTTTTATATGATATAAACGTTAATATTGTATTAAGGGTTGGTCCTCGGTTGGAGGTAATAGTTTAATCAAATACATTACTTATTTCAGTCAGGTTTTCGTTATTTTTCTTGGCCGCAATTTAAAAGAATTGCTTAAAGAGTTACCACACTAGCTTTTAACTGTAACGCTAATAAAATTGTATTTGTTTTTTAGCCAAAGATTGGTAGCTTTGTGTGTTACTATTAAAAAAATGCCACAGACTAATCTTATTACAGGATTGTATTTGTAATATAAGAATCCGGAGAAAATATTCCATTTAATTATCTATGTATATGCTTATTTCTATTTTTATTTAAAGATTTATTCATCATAACATTTCCTGTACATGCCTTTTTTAAATTCCCTTTTTATATGTTTGTTTGGTTTTTGATTGTTTCGTTACATTTGTATTCTAAGTTAATTTGTCCATGTATACAATTTATAATGAAAAGTTTAATTCAATAACATAATTGCTTGTTTTCAATAGCTACAATACGTGTACCTATGTATGCTGTTTCTGATTCTGCACAAACAATGGTTATACAAAGGATGATCGAATCAAATACATTTTAGGCCTTCTATTCATTTTTAACTTTTACTTAACCATATATTCATTGAAACTCACGAAATCAATAATTTATAAAACAAAATAGGATCAAATAACGTGTCGATTAGTTCAGTTTTAGTTTAAAAAATTATTAGACTGTGTTGTGTGTACATATTATTATGTATATATAAGTCTCATTAGCTTGCGCTATTTCTAGTTTTTAATCGAATTCTTAATTAAAGGTACGAATTCAATGTCAGGCAAAACAATATCTATTAAGTCTGTTTGTCTAGAAAATATCAGTACCAGCTTCGCGTTAGGAAGTTCACAGTGACATGCTTCCTCGAAAAGCAGTGGGTCCTGTGTCTGAATCAATTGTGATTAATTTCTGTCTAAACGGACTACGAGTGTTAGGGAATAGAAATCGTAACTGTATTTGCGCTTATAATAATTGTGCTTATATAAAATTAATATAAAATTTGCTGATCTAGTCATTGGGAATTGACCGTGGTCCGTCTTATCATCATTTGCCATGTCAGTTTCTAAATTGTTTTAGAACTTTTCTAAAGAAGTTTTTGTCAGTATCCTATATAATACTTGAATACTATTAAATTTAATGAGAGATAACAATTGATACTACTGAATATGGGGTAAATAAAAATTGCGCACACACTTGTGCACTATAATATCTCCTGCGCATTTGGCTAATCTCTCTTGAGATTGGCCGCCGTGGCTGAAATCGGTCTGGAGGACCTTATTATGTTAGATTTTGTGATAATTGATTTCAAATAAAATAAACTTTTCTTAATTTGAATTTATGCAAATAATAAAATACATAATTCATTAATGTATTCACAACTTTACCAACGTTATTATTTTCAACATTATTCCATAAAACTCCCTTAAAATATTATTAAAAGGTAAAAGAAATATTTATTTTGTTTTTAAAAACAAAATTGCAAAGTTTAATATTATAAAAAAAACTTCATTAGCTTAACGAATAAAAGTAACAGAAACTTAACGAAGTATTTATGCTTAACAAACGTTACTGTACGCTTTAAGTGGTGCTTGTGACGTAACGTTGACGCTATGTCGACTTAATTAGAACATTTGAGTGTTGCCAGGTATCTGTCACATTTTGAAAGGGAAAAAAAATGTTAAAATTCAGGAAATACGCGAGGACCTTGACAGGATTTTTCGTATATATTTTAATGATTCTACGGCTTATTAAATTCCTACATACAAATATATAATATTTTAAATGTAAATAAACAAAAATATATAGCTTCTCGTCGTTGTTGGCAATTTTAATCTATTACTCTATTACAGTACGTTTTTCGTTTAGAACTTGCGCTAGATTAAAAAATAAACATATTATTATAAAAATGATAATTACCAGAAAAAACTCATGTTGATATTACTGAGGTATTATTCTATTCGTTAATTTAATACTTCTGTCAATTCAATTTTAAGAGTCCTTTACCTGGACTTAAGAAGTAAGCTGTTAGAGAGACTCACATTCGACCAGCACTTTACTCAAATTGTCTATGAATAAAGCGTTGTTTTAAAATACATTTTCAAGTAATTTGTAAACACAAGGGATAAAACAAACTTATTTCATATTGAAACACAAATTCAGTTGGTATAAGAGTTATGACAATAATAATGCCTTGCCTATTACGTACGTCCTTTTTGAAGTACCGAGAGATAGGTCGAACAAAATTAACGATCCATCTACGTTTGTAGTTTTAAACGCTTGAGTTTGTCTAATCCAAAAAAAAAACTTCTTGTGGATGAAAAACAGATTTTAACCGGAGATCATTTTTAACCATAATATATTAATCAAGCGATTTTTTCGTTGGTACTAAGCTAAAGCGTAGCGTCCACACGTTCCGCGTATTTTGTTAGGCGTTTATTTAAATATCTCGCAATATAAAATTCGTTCGCATTCTGTGATTACAGATTCGAGTTTCAAAGTGACAAAGGCGATATTAAAAAGGTAAAGCGCTTAAAATTAATAAGTTATTGTATTGATAAGCGTTGAAACTTTGCTACTTTTAAACTAAACTTACTTTGTTGTTATTCATCCTTTTTTTTCTACATAATTACTTTGAGTAACCTTTAGTAAAAGATATAATTACGCTGTCCATGATAATTATGATTTTCTGTAGGCATTTTATTGGCGTTCAGCTCATGTTACTGTTGCTTAACAAATAAATTGCTTATCAATTTGTTAAAGAAATGCTTAAGATATATAAATAATTACATCAGTGCAAGGCGGTCTGGAGAGGTTCTCATCGTGTCCTGATCTTAAATCGCAATTAGGGCGTTTTTAGTTTAAGTTTAAATAAATACAAACTTAGTATTTTACTCGTTACTGTAGATATAAAACTCGCTTAATTTTTCTAACAATTGTTTTTAAAATATTTAACCATTTATTAATAATTAATTACTGTATCTACGTTTTATATTTTTTATTTAAAAACGGCAGACGTATAAATGCTGATACCACTTATGCTAAATTATCGCTTCACTCATAAACTATTGTACTATAAAATAATAAATTCCACTCTTACCATACACTGGTAAGGCGCTTCCAATCACGGGATTATGAAAACACATACTCAGAACGCGTTAAAATAAAGTATTGATGGTAAATGGTAGAATCATTGATGTGTGAATGTTATCCACACAAAATTTAACAAAACCTAATTATGAAGATGTAACAGAAGTTCTTCTGTGATAGAGAATGAGAGGTAATTCCACCGCACTCCTACGCTCACTATCAATCGGTACGGATGCAGGTGTCAAAAATTCTTCCCATACTTCTTCCTCACGATATTTTACTTTTCTACCGAATATGGGATGAAACGTAAAACTACACTTCTTTCATCTATTTAGCCAGTTAGACTTTGATACAACCACATTTTTGTCTGTTGAAGCGTCATTTTTTTATAGCATAGATAGGTGGACCAGCATATGGGCCACCTGATGGTAAGTGGTCACCAACGCGCATAGACATTAGCATTGTAAGAAATGTTAACCATCGCTTACATCGCCAATGCGCCACCAACCTTAAGAACTAAGATGTTATGTCCCTTGTGCCTGTAATTACACTGGCTCACTCACCCTTCACACCGGAACACGACAATACAAAGTACTGGTGTTTTGCGGTAGAATATCTGATGAGTGGCTGGTACCTACCTAGACGAGCTTGCACAATGCTCTACCACCGAGTGAATTAAATAGTAAATATATTTAATTGTAAAATAAAGTAGTAAATAGTAACAGCTTATAAATATATGTACTTACTTGTTGGGCTAAGGCCTCCTCAATTATTTTTTTTGAGTATTTGGCTTGGAGCTGACTCCACCACGCTACTCCAACGTGACTTGGTAAATAAATAATATGTGGAACATTTTCATCCGGCACATGCAAGTTTCCTCATTATGTTTTTATACACCGAAGAGCACGACGTACTTGCCGGGTTTGGATCCTGTAATATTTACTTAAGATTACAATGTTCTACTATCTTAGTTCTATTGTAATATATAATAATTGTAAAACAATAATGTACAATATTTAGAAAAATAAAAAATACTAATTAATAATATATGAAATGTCGCATTAGATTTTATTATCTAACAAATGTTAACGAGCTAAGTATTAATACTCGTGGACGTATGTAATTGCTAAACCAAAACTATCTTGCGATGTGAATTTTAATTAAAACAATAAATTTAATACAGCCGTGCCGACGGTCGGCGAACTATGAATATGTCAAATGGTGTACGACACAGGTCGCTATTAGCCTCGGAATGAAGAGTATCCAGAAGTGGTATCATGGAAATGTCAAAAGTCACATATTACGTGTTATTTGTAGTCTATTAATACGATAATAATTGTTCAATATGTTTGTTTCGTTTGACTTGAATTATTTTAAGGTTAAAATAAAGTTTTAAATAACATTATGAAATATTACTACTCCGATCTCTTGGGTTGTAGCGTGATAATAAATAGTCTATAATCTTTTTTATTAAATTAATTATCTTATGGAAGAAGTTCTTTATATATTAGACTGGTAGATGCTGGAAAAAGCGCGTTCGAAAAGACGAACAAATAGCATGCGTGCCATTTCTAACAAGTGTTCTGATCTAAACGATTAATGGAATGGCAATGCAGAGGTCGGTAACTATTTCAAACAGGGGTGCGCTCCTTTAAACTATTATAAATTTTGCCATCAATTGTGGCCATGAGATGTTTGAATAGAAAACTTTGTTTAGTTAAATCATTTGCAGTCGACATTTCGAAATATTTATCTTTGCATAGTCTTAACATTACATTAAATTGTTGAAAACTTTCGAACTTTATGTTAACATTTGCGATATGCTAAAGATCGTAGTGTTTCAAGTTTATTAATTTATCTTTTTTTTTCGTGCAGAGGAAATCGAAAGATTTAAAAAAAAGCCATTCAAACATAACTATGTAGCTATATAGGAATTTGTTAAATGTGATGACTTGGCGTTTGAGCCCTGACCGACAGGACAAACGAGACTGTCAAGGCAAGGTAAAATGGGTTAGCTATTACTCTACTGTATTTTTGAATCTTAATGTGTTGTCATAATTAATAAATATTAGTATACTACCAAAACAAAAAAAAAATCCCGAGTTTAAATTTATTATTTAATATATATACTTAGAAATCGTCTATATAAACACGTTTTTATGAACTAGGCATACTAATATGTATTAATATGTATTTAACTATTAAATCAATAAAATATTACCAAAACGTTTTTACTTAATTCTAGAAAAATAATTTGGAATTTTGCAAACCGTTGATGAAATCAAAAGAAAATTTATTTAGCATATTATTCATAACTCTTAAATATATCAAAAACGTTAAATTATAAACATAAAAACATTAGTGGGTACACGTGAAAGTTACATACGGGTATTTTCTCAACGTGATTAAAAAAAAATTAAATAAATTTTAACAAACAATAAACAGCCTGTTTCGTGGCCTCATTAAACACCAGCAGAAAAGCCATACAAGGCGATGTGCCGTGCAAAAACCGGACCGAAGGCAATAAATTCATCCTACAAGGGTTTGCACACTTGTGACACTATTAAGTACCAACTCCTGTACTGAATGTCGCCTGGAGTAATTGTCGGGATCCGTTTTGGAAGCTGAAACCACAATTTGTGCAGCGCAATATGTCTGAGGCTATTGAATCGTGTTACAGTAATGCGAATAACCACAGCATCTCATTAATATGTAAAAAGGTAAATGTCCAATTGCAAGGAATATTTACCATACTAGTTTTTGCCAGCGGCTTTGCTCACGCGATAGGGAGGGGGTGGGGCGGTAGGGGATGGTAAAAAAGCCTTTTTCATTCCTCAGGGTTCAAGATTGCTCCACATCAAAATCGATTAATTGGTTTAAAGGGTAGCAGACAGACAGAGCTACTTACCCACTTATAATATAAGTATTGACAGATTTACTTTCTCATTTATTACATTAGTATTGATATAAATAATTGTGTTATTGTGTTGCTTATATCTAATTAACAATGTAGTATACAAACATTACGTGTGCACATTTACATATAAGTTTAAACGTTTGAAGAATATGTCATAATAACCCCCTTCATCTTAGAGCACGAGTTAAATTTGAAGTGCCTACTAATTGAAAATATGAAAAAGACATTTGGCTGACTTCTTGGTAAATTAAGGTTGCAAAAAAATATTGATGACATATTCAATTATTTGACGACGCAATAATGAGACATTTAAACGTTTTTTTCCAGAAGTGTCCTTTCTAAATACTAAATTTGAGGTGTTTTCAGTGCATTTGAAACTTTTAGTAATTATAAAAAATTTATATGATTATTAACGGGTTTACGGTTTTATAAAAATGACAGCAAACATTAGCCGTTAAAGTTACCTGTCATTTTTCCACGAATAATCGGATTCATATTTATAACAGTGCATTCTTGGCAACACTCACAATAAACCTGATTTGTTTTTTATTTATTTTTTTATTTAGAACTGTCTTAAGGTTTTCTTTGGTGATGACCAAAATTTTTATTACACATAGGTATAGTTTAATACGGGATTACTTACGTAAGAAGTAATCTCGTTTGTATAATAAGTCATATTGATTTGGTTTATTTTACAACAGCATGTAAAATGGATTGGGACCATATTAAAAGCAGCGATTACTTTAAGGTCTTAGCAAAAAAAGTAAGGTAAGAAAAGAAAAAGTAAATTGTGTCTACCCCACACCTACCCATATTTCGGTTCAACCTCTATAAATTCTCCGCAAGAAAACAGTTCAATTGGCCCGTCCTAGAGATATATGCGGGTGAAAAAACCGTACATCTCCCACGATCGTAACTTGGGATAGATACGTTGTTATGCACATTTGAATTTATAAATAGTAGGTGTTGGTTACTACATTGTTTTAGCTTCTTTACACTACATTGTCTAAACAATGAAAGTGAAGTTAGTGAAATTAATACAAAAAAATGTGCGGTCGGGGGACCCCCGTCATGAATGAAGTTTTGTGCGATATTTTTTCGACTCAAACCGTGTTTTAAAATGTAGGTTTTAATTGATTATATTACTGTTTTTTTATCATGCCAAAAAGCACCCCAACATCCTTTATATCACCGCCTAAATTCGAACGCCCAACGCATCGCATTTTGTAGAATTTGGTAGGTACAGTATGAACGTTATTTCGTTATATGACGTGACCTTGGGACCTTGATTTCACTCTACTGTAAGTCGCGTTAATGAACTTCGCTTCAGAAGTCTTGTTCGTGTATGACGTGAAGACGTTCTTATTTTAGTTCTTAGTGTAGTATATAGTAGAGATTGCTGATTCAATGAGTGATAAGAGTTGAACAATACGCTGGTAAGATTAATGACTTTATACTATACTTGTATCTTATAGGAACAACGTTGCTTTGTTATTTTGTGTTTGTATCCCTTAAATATTTTCAGTATTGTACTTATCTTATAAGTGAATAATTCATATATTTTTATTCAAAACTTATTTACGGACTCATTGTGAGTTCTTAAGTTACAAAGAAATAAATATGTGATAATGATTAGCTTATCTCCACTTGAAACTTAAAATGAAATTAGTGAAATTAATATCGATATTAATAAATAAAATCACTGATTCAAACAAGACGAAGATTTCATGATAAAGAGAATCAACATAGCTCGCCTCTGTTAATTATGCTTAATTTATAATACCATGTATAACTCGAGTTTAAATTTTATATAATGATCTAAATGGTTATATACCAATAATAAGATATTACATATTAGTTTAAATATTTCGCGAGTGCAAGAAATATTTTGGCATGGCATCAAATGGGCATAAGCTCTTCGTTAATAATTGTTGATTGAAATCTATGTAAATAGCCACGTAGGTTGCTATTAATCCCGTACGGTATCGATACTCAGATCAATATATCGTTTCTCAGTGATTGCACACAGCTTGCCCAGCTCGCCCATCAATCGGCTATAGCACCGCTCTGTCTGATTCACTGTAAGCATTGCTTTACACTTACATATACGAATTAAACCCATAAATTGTTAGTGAAGTCGCGAAGTATTCATTATATACCAGTAAGTATAAATAAAAACAGATAATTATTTAATACTTTTTCCGGGATGTAAATATATATATATATATATATATATATATATATATATATATATATAAGTGTAACACTTTTGGCGTCATGCACGTTGGGCAACGTTATGACGTCCCCTGGTTCTAATATATTTTTTTATAATGTTGACGTGAATATTACTTAGTTTTTCGATTTCCTGCCCGATGATATATTTCTCATTCCTATAACTTTGTTTTCCGCGATATTCTTCTTGCAGTCGGGGCCAAACATTTTTGAACCCCGAAGCATCTTGATGAAGTTTTGACTTCCTGAGTATATTGTCTACAAATGCCTACTGCGCCGACATTTTCACTTCCAGTTCAAGGACGTGCGTAAATGCGGCATTGCCAAAAAGACAGCTTTTTATCTCTTTCGTACAATGGTTAATAGATTTATACTTAAACTAATTTTCGTCCATAGCGTATGACATAGGACGTAGGATAGCTAAAAATACCTTGTTATTATTAAAAACCGTTTGTCCTTTTATGTACTTTATGATGATCAATTAAGTTACTAAGACGTGTAAGCGTAACAAATGTAAAAGTATACTTACTTTCACATTTATATTTGTACAGAAATAATAATAATAATAATAATAAATTTATTCTCTTCCACAGAACATTTATACTTAAAAATTTTGTTTCGATCTTAATAATAAATACATTTGTATGTGGAAGGCAGGAGCCCAAACAAGGTTTCCCTGTACTAAGCGTCTCCTGGCTCCCTCTCTTGGGTTAGGAACAATTCATTTATTGAATTTTATAGTAAATAGGAGAAAGACTAAAGCTTTTACAACATTATTTCTAGTAATAAGTACTCATGCTAATAAAGATAAAAAGTTAATGTATGCTTGTAAATATGCTGTGTGTGTGTGTGTGTGTGTGTTTGTGTGTATGCGTATTTGTGTATGTGCTATGGATGAGTGGAACATATGTACATGCTACTTTTTACCACAATTATTTGTTTATTATTAATATCTATTAAATTCATAATTTTTCTGTCGCTTCAAGGTCCAGTTTAAAAAGCCAGTCAGTTAATTTTCTCTTACATGCGAATCTTAGTAAATTTGAAATAGAGAGTGTATTATTTAATTTATTGTAAAGCCTTGCTGCCTTAAAATCATAGAATTTTTGGGCAAAAAATATTCTAACCGCCATAGATTTACATACTTCATAGGATCTTCTAGAATCAACTACATCAATTTGTGAGGCCTTTCACATTAATTGTCGGATGATTTACTGATCTGTGAATCAGGTGTAGGTGCAGGGCAGGTGAGTCAGCTGCCCCCCCCCCCTGGATTTCATATGCATATGTACCTAATATTGTCGATCAGTTTATGTCAGTTTATGTCTATCATAACTTTTGTGGTAGCATACATAAAATAACTGAGATCAACACTGATTGAAGATGAGTTAAATGGACTTTATGTGCTCAGTGTACAAAAAAAACTTGTAAACGGTACGGTCAATTCTTTTACAGGAAACATCATACATCGTTTTGCTGCAGATCCTCGAAAAAATACTTTTAAAATAGATATCCAATTAATTTAATTAAGCGATTTAATGTCAATAAATGCATATTTATGTTTATTTTTTTTATTTAATAATTTTTCTGAGTACCAATAAAGCAGGATCTTGTGCGAGTCGGGTAGGTGGGAAGGTGGGGGCCAGTGTCGTTGAGTTGTCGGGCCGCATGCGCAGTGTTCTAGAGGAGGTGAACGATGCGACTATGCTGAAGACGCATTGCAGGGAACCACGCCGTCAGGTATATTGCTGGTCGCCCGTAATTGCAGAGATATGGGCGACGTGTAATCGGGCGTGGAGGGCCTAAGTACGCTATCTCAGGCGAAACGGTCTTGACGTGGACGTGGAATATTGTGAATTCGCCACAAGTCATGGAGCGAGAGAAAGAGATAGCCCTCGATCGACTGAGGGCCTGAACCACAGCGCTGGATCCAGATGGGGTTTTAGGGCGTGTTCTGCGCGATGTCCTGCGATACCTAGATTTCGGGAACTGATAGAGGGTCTCCATCTCTAAAACGGAGGCTTTCTTATTCCACGGTCCACGTTGTGGGCATCCTAGAGAGGCACTTATCGCCATCCAGTGGACGGTGATAGGTGGAAGCCCAGATGAGGTATTTGGGCCTGATCCTGAATGGAAGATGGAGCTTCGGGCAGCACTTTGTCAATCAATGCTGCTGCCTCCTTGGGCCACCTCCTACCCAACGTGGCAGGCCGGAATCACCATGCCGGCGCAATATATGTCGATTTGGTATTCTCCATGACACTGTATGGTGCACCAATACGCTCTCACTGCTCGTAATAAAGCTCTTCTGCGGAGACCGCAAGGAGTCATCGCGGTGATAGCGATATGAAGTTACCGTATGGTGTTGTAGATGGCGGCGACACTTCTCGCAAGCGATCCACCCTGGGAGCTCCAGTCGGACTCGTTCGCGGAAGTGTGCCGGTACGGGAAGAGGCGTCGGCGCTATGCTCACCTTCTCCCCGCACCGTAAATTCGCCTGGGCCAGGTGGGTTCCCTATATCTGGGAACCCCCCATGAAATGGAGGCCCGCAAAGGCGGGTCGACCATCGGGGAATCACGGTAGCATGAGCAAGAGAACCCGTGGCGCCCCCTACTAGACGGGGAGGATACCGCTTGTTTTTAGTGGGTATTCCGGCACCTTCAGTGCCGATAAGCCCGCGTTTTTTCAGCGTAAAAAAAAGTGTACCCGATTCCGGGTGGAAGCTAGATCGAATGGCGACCGTCCAGAATCAGCGGAGGTGGGACGAATCAGGTCTCAAGCCCAAAAAGCTCTGATTCGCAGATGGGAGGAGGACCTGGGGCATCTATTAGCAGGCCTGGCAACAATGGGGGCCACCCGTTCCCACTTGAGTCGCTGGGTAGCAAGAAGAAGTTACGTTCAGGCTGACGCAGGTGCTTAACGGATAAGGCTGTTTCAGTAAGAACTTGCATGGGATACCGAGGCGAGAGGTATCACCCTCCTGCCACGAGTTTGGTGAGCAACTGGACACAGCGCACCATACCCTGGATGGAGTGTGCTACTTGGAGACCCTAGAGGCATTTCCTAACGGTGACAGTAGGCAGGGAGCGTACCGCTGGTTTTTTAGTAGGTATTCCGGTGCTCTGGGGTTCCAGGCGCCGGCGAGTCCCACATAACTCCCTACTTTATGTGGGGGAAACGCGTAAATGCGTTTTTCAGCGGGATAAAAAAAGGATCTCCTGCGGGTGTTTCTCCTGCACACTACATAAACCTAACGCTTCGTGTAGATGGTTCGCGTTGCATGTAGGACAAAACAAGCGTGGGGGACATTGCTTAAGAAAATTCTCAATTGCCTTCCTCTCCCCCTCGAAGAACTTCATTGTTAATAACGAAGTATTTTTGTCTGATATCTCAAGATCATCTGCTCGAACTTTACTATGTTTGCTTTTTCTATTTGGTGTACTAATTTGTTTTTTAATTTTTAACCCTTAAAACAATAAATATTGCATTAAAAAATACTCTATGTAAGATTTTATGGTCAAGCCTGCTAATTAAAGGTCCAAGTTTAGCTATAAACCTAGACTTGTGGTAATGATCACAAAATTGGCATACATAATTAATATGTACTGTTTTAATTTTACAATTTTTTGTTTTAAAGTAAACAAAAATATAAGTTACATCAATAGAAAGATCAAAAGGAGCTTAACTTTACTACTTAAAAAAATATACCAAGTTTTGATAACACATATAGCTAAATAGGTACTTACTTACTTATGTTAACCTTATGGTACTCGTAACTTACCCTACTGGTGCAAGCTCGTCTGGGTAGGTACCACCCACTCATCAGATATTCTAACGCAAAACAGCAGTACTTGGTATTGTTGTGTTCTGATTCTGTTTCAGAATTTAAATGTGTGATATATTAAAAGTAGGAGCGAGTAGCTAGTGTTAATTTATATACTCGATATTAAACCGATTTTGTGTCGATACACGAGTCGATGCGTCTTTTCCTCATGATTGCGCACAGTACAGTCATCAATCTGCCTCAGCAGATTAATTACAAGTTTATACATCACTTTACATGGATATATAATTTAAATATTTTGTAGATAATAAACTTGAAACATTAGCTGTTTTGCTTAAAAGATAAAACAATGATCTAATCTGATTATAGACGTATTCCTTGTATTTAATAATTATTCTAAATAACGCATTTTGAATGTAATATTTATTTTATTAAATTGAAAAAACAATATGTGTTATTTCACTGAATCTAAATTGTTAAACGGATTGTTTCATTAGATATTTTTTTTAATTTAATGATTCGATTTGAAAAATCCTATTATTATTTATGTAAATAAATGTGTTTTTTATATGATCTTTTAATAACATTTACATAGTCATATAGCATATGGCACTAAAACTTAATTAAGCTGCAATAAAGAAATACCACATTGTAATTATTCTGGAATCCCATCAAAATTTCAGCGTCGTATGCAAAACACGCGTTATCACTGGATATTAATCATTCTTGTCACATTGTCACCGA
The DNA here is from genome assembly GCA_905220585.2 of Nymphalis polychloros. Taxonomy (NCBI): domain Eukaryota; kingdom Metazoa; phylum Arthropoda; class Insecta; order Lepidoptera; family Nymphalidae; genus Nymphalis; species Nymphalis polychloros. The sequence goes on along the minus strand of HG992245.1, from coordinate 5,594,264 downwards.
ACCAAAGTGATATTCAAATTACTATGTAATTATTCCTACTTATAAGAACGCTGATGGTTCACTTATAAGCCATTTTCTCTTCGACTGAAAATCACAATATTACACACTAAAGTTTACATATCACTCTAAATTGTTCGTGACCACGGTTCAAATATTAAGGCACCATGGATGTGATAACAGTAAAAGATAATAGTTATAAATTACTATATATACCTTCAATGACTCGTCACGGTTGCCGTCTTTTTTATATAGATGAGCTATGAGCACCTAGCAGTGTCAAATTCGGAGGCTTATTTATAGAATATACACATTCATTTTGTTCTACTAAATTTGAATAGAATACTTTAAATCTTTTAAAGTTAAATTAATTAAAGACTATTTTGTAAACGCCATCGAAATTCCTTCCATCTAGAACAACCCACTTTGGATGAACAACGTTATATTGTCCGTTAAAGAATCACTGAATCTCTTCTATTTTTGAAAACTGCCCATATAACCTACTGTTAGTATACATTTTGACGGATAATTCCATACTTCAGAACTGCAAAGCGTAATCGGACAGTATAGCTCACTCGCCTGGTATCTATTGCACACACACAGCTAGTAATATGAAGAGCCTTCAAGCGACAGCCTACAATCATTGTTCAATGTTTCGAAAAACCGCGTATTTTATTATATAACAACATGTAAAAATTATGAATTATTATGAAATTTTCATATACGAAAGACAATCACGTTTTATTATATACATAATATATATCGCGTAAAATCGTTCAAAAGTAATATGACGTACTTCTGACCGATTTCGATCTCAAGAGAGATTAGCCAACTGCACACGACATATAATAGTGCACAAGTGTATGTGCAAACACAGATGTACTCGCTATTCCCTCAATCTGAGTACACACAACATTTAGACTTCATGTTGCTACTGAGAATTTTTCTACAGAAAAATGCAATAACGTTATTGGCTCGACCTGGGGCTTAAAACCTCGACCTCGGGATCTTCGACCATCAAGCCATTAGACCAACGAGGCAATCATTAATTATATATTTTAATCCAGTAACGTACAACCTAAATAAAATGAAATAAATATAGTACGACACAGCTTTATTGAACTAGACAATATATTCAAAATAAAGGTAGGTTCGTTGTAACGGTATCAAACGGTAATAATGTGCGTGTATCCAATAAATCTTCTTCTATTGCGGCCCCACTGCATAAATAACGGTATAATTGCTATTTTCACTATGAACGTGATATATGACTTAGGTTTTACTGAAATTCAGATGAGAAAGCCACATATTAATGTACGTGACGATAAAAATGTTTCTTTTTAATTGTGTATAAAGCAATACGATTATGATAAAAACAAATTGAATTAAAAAGTTTAATTTAATTTAATATTCGGTATGTTAGATATTTGGTACAAATGGGTGTGCAAAATTCTAGCTTCTAATATTATATGACAATCTTCAAGAATAAAATTAGTGTTTAAGAAACTTGTAACTTAGTGATATGGTTTTGTGCAAGCTCAAAGCTCATCTGCTTCGATGCCACCCACTCATCACACTACCTTCAAATATCAATACCTAGTTATTTTCTAGTTTGAAGGTTGAGTGAGCCAGTGTAACTTGCCAAGGTTGGCGGCATATAAGCAATGTAAGGGATGGTTAATATTTCTTACAGAGTCTATGTCTATGAGCGGTGGTACCACTTACCAACAGGTGATTCATTTGCCAGTCTGACAACCTATTAATTAAAAAAGCATGTCTGAATGTTTTACTTATATATATATGTATCCCGTATATGTAATATCTCATTATACATATTGTATGATAATGATAACGTACCTTACGTACCTTAAAGTTGTTACGAGTAATACTTTTCTAATGTGGTACCTACCTGTTTGCCATCTGACAAAAATGTTATCATTCTGCGTTTGCCTTTACATATTGCGAATGCTTAATTTATTACGCTTTATCCCAGCTGTGGGACGCACACATATTATTTCGTGCCCGAAATAGTAAGTCAGTAAGGTCCTCCATACCGATTTTATCCACGGCGGCCAATCTCAAGAGAGATTAGCCAACTGCGCAGGAGATATCATAGTGCACAAGTGTGTGCCCAAACACAGGTGCACTCTCTTTTCCTTAGCTCTCATGATTCGATGGGACGGCAATCCGACACGACCGGAAAGAGTTCAGGCGCAGTACCAACGGCTTAACGTGCTTTCCGAGGCACGGGAGTGTACACACTTCCAACTTCCAGACTATGGGCTGCTACGGAGAATTTTCTGACAGGAAAACCCAATAACTATGTATTGACCCGACTTGGGAATTGAACCACCGGGTCTTCGGCCTTATATCTAGTCACTAGACCAACGAGGCAGCCCGAAATAGTATTAGGCACATAAAGAATTATGCAAATAATTTTAATTTTAGTCACTCAAATGCGATCCTTTAGGCCGATTTCCATTTATACATATGCAATTAGTGCGGTTTTGCACTTGCTATGTATATAAATATGTACGGGTACCTCTTTAAATTCTGCCACAGTGGTATTTTATATAACCGCTAACGAAATGTGGTCTAAGCATTATTACAAAATTTTGTAATGTAAATTAGTGTTTCGTCCAAGTGAAACAGCACTATAATAGTATAATACTGTTTCACTTGGACAGAAGTAAGTAAAGTTGTAGGTATTGATTACTAATACTAATAAATTTTATATAATAACTTTCTTATAATATTAGTCTATAGCCTTGCCATACTTAGAATAGAAATTTCAATAGATAACATTTAAATTCAAACTTGAATTTTCATATTTAATAAATTTTTTTGGGTGTCTACAATTAAATACACATAATTAGAAAGAAGGCAACCATCTAACAATAAATAAATTTAGTATTAAGTTAAGAAACGCATTTCTATTTAAATTTACTGCATACATCATATAATTAGTAAACACTATATAGAAATAATATAGTCACGTTAATGCAGTGTTATGCTTAAAAAAATATTATTATACTAAATAACAAAATATGATGTGAAAAATATTGACATTATTTTAGTGTGTAATGATTTATTTTTTTCAATTTAATAGGTAAGAAAAAAATAACGATTGTGTTAATATTGGATATTTTTGCCTACAATTATAATATATCAATACGTGGACATAAAAATATCGTATATTTGTTAAAACGCAAACAATTTTTCATCATTCGTATAGATATAGCGTAATGTTATGTATAGAAACTTGTAAACCGACAATTTCGTCTAAAATAGTGAGCTACGAGCATAAACAATACGAGTGGTAGTCATAAATATCTTAGATTTCTTTAATCATTTTTTAAATTATAAAAAAACACTATTCGATAAAATTGTTCACACTAGTGAACAAAAAATACTGCCCCGTTGGGGCAATATGCATGAGTCACTTATTCCATTTTACAATTCCAAATGCAGCATATAGAAGCTCAATCGTGCTTGTTTGGATTCATGCCACTATTTTTTATATATTTTTGTTTAACAAAGAGTTGTATCCTTGTATTACCATAGATTTTCTTGATTCGTCTGTCAATCGTTGTCTACTACATAATCTCTTCTAAAGTATGACAAGCCTCCCAGTTTTGAACCTTCCATGTCCAGGTCACTAATAATAAACAAACAAAATATATTACATAAGAACATAAATGAATTACTCACATTTAATATCAATAAAGTTTTTACGATTCCTGTCAAGGAGATAACAGCGCCGAAACCGTTACGGAAATATCCAATACCAATATTCCTATGAATTTGTATCGAAAAAAATATATATCAATGCCAAATTCAATATGCCAGGCCGACATATTGTCTACCAAACGGAGCATAAAGTTCCGTATGCATCATATCGTACTATGATAAACTAGTTATTTGCTACTGGATTCTCTTGACGATATTTTTTTAATTATAAATTATCAGCGTCATATTGTCAAAATATTTTTAATATGAATTAAAGTAAATAATGACTGAAATAAATAAATTGATATCCTTAGAATTACAATAAGCTCAGTATTTGGACAGATTTATGTTTTTTTATTTTTTATTTTATAGGTAGGCGGATGAGCATATAGGCCAAGTGGTCACCAACGCCCATAGACAATGGCATTGTAAGAAATGTTAACCATCGCTTACATCGCCAATGCGCCACCAATTTTGGGAACTAAGATGTTATGACCCTTGTGCCTGTAATTACACTGGCTATCTCACCCTTCAAACCGGAACACAACAATACTAAGTACTGCTGTTTTGCGGTAGAATATCTGATGAGTGGGTGGTACCTACCCAGACGAGTTTGCACAACGCTCTACCACCGATTATAGATATATACAATTGGTATTAAAATATACGAAATTTATATTTACACATATCATTAATAATTATTTATTAGTGGCAGCTTAGGACCATCTTAATAAATAAACTATTAATTAAGTTATATTTATTGAAACTGAAACAAGCTTACGGACAGTTTTGTGTGTATGTAGTTAGTTCGGTTCCTGGACCGCGTCACCGATGCCTATTGGAGCGGTAAACTAGACGCCGGCAGTTTCTACATACACCAAAATAAATCTTTTAGAAGGGGTATCTTTGATAATATTTATCTGAACGTTATCCTAGCCTTGTGAGTTGAAAGTAAGAAAAAAAAACCAGCATTTTAATTTATTAAATTTTATTGCAATGTAATGTTTTATAAGAGGGAAGATAACGTTTCATACTATGATGCAAAATGGTTTCACAAAGCTTATAAAGTGTTGAAATAAGTAATCTTGGTTTATTATATTTTGTTTCTCAATACTAACGCGAATGATTTATTCACAACATTTATACATTTTCTATAACTTCATTTATAAGTGTATGCTTTAAAATCATTCGTATTGTTGATCCATAAAATGGGGAAAGACTTTACTTGTGCAATCTTTTTTGACTATCTTTGTAGTGCTTAGTAATCATTTTATATGGATTGCAATACGGCAACGCAGGGGTTTGTAATCTTCCTGGTAGGGAACCGAGTGTATTTTAAATTTTAAATTGTTTTGTGATGATGAAAGACGAGTATGTGACTTCAGTGATATTCAGATAAAAGTGACATAACATAAATTATTCGTGTAGTTGAAGATTTATCTTTTTTTTTTCATCAGACCATTCTGCCGACCTTAGAGGGTTCTCTTTTGTGTGTACCTTCACCTTTAACCACCAGGTGGCCTTTTTATCCGCCCATCTTCTCGTATATTTATGGATGTTAATGTTCGATATTTCAAATATCGAACATTAACAATGCTTTCTAAATGTATAATTTGTCAATGTCGATACAACAATGTTACAACCGCAGATTTTAATCCGCACTCTCTATGGTGCATAAATACAAAATCATTCAAAATAACTTTTTAATATTATACTTATTTAATTTTAGGTATTATTCTATATAAGTTAAGGGATTATATCTACTTGAATATATAGAATAATAATAAGAAAACTCGATTGTGAAATGTCTGAATATGATATGAGAATGATTATGATACTTATGATATGACTTACAACAATAATCACAATACGAATATAATATCTTATCAACAAACGCATCAAAACATCACATGATAGACTGCCAGTCTAATTTAATTTCGATGTAAACATCGATTTTCGCATCGTGTCAAGAAACAAACTCTTACATAAAAAAACAAACTTTGCTTATAATATATATATATATCAGACAAATGCTACGCCGTAGCTCCGTAGATGGTCAACGAACTATCAAAGAAACAAAAAAAAAAAAAAATAATAATATAATAATAATAATAATAATTTATTTATAATTTCAATAAATGTGTATAACTATTAACAACTGTATCTGTAATTTAAGAAAAACATTGTATTATTGCTTATATAAAAATATTGTAACAAAATATATATCAATGTTAAGTTACAATTCAAATACATACATTATTACATACATTCAAATAATACCATATTATTTTTTATTCCTATATTACTTACTAAAGCAATTAAGTAGCATTTACTAAAAATTTTTGTTTTGCTTTTAATTTATTTGGTGACTGGAACTCACTATCCTTCATGGGCTATTTAAATAACCTGTGTTAAGGATAGCAATTTACCAACCCCCAGAATGGGTAAGCGTAAGTAAGAGTGGAGCTACATACATGTATATATTGGTTTTTTGAGGCTTAATATAAATAAATAGTTGTATTTACAAAAAAGAACAATAAGATAGATTTTATGAATGTGTGTGCCGGTAGTGCTTGAGCGTTTTTGTGCGAGTTGGTGTTGGTGTGTGTGTGTGTTTGTGTGTGTGGGTGTGTGTGTATGAGAGTGTGAATAAAATAAAATATTAAAAATAAAATATATTTAAAGTATTTGTTAAATCAACTAAAAGGTTGGATCAAAGTATCTTTCAGTTTCTTCATAATTTTTAGAGAGCAAAAAATCTATTAGTATTTTTTTACATTTTACATACGGCAAATTGTAAACAAATATATCACCATTTATTTTGTTGTATAGATAGGGACCTAAGTAGTAAAAAAAATGTTTAATAAATTTGAATTTTGTTTGGGGTACATCACAGATCAGATCTTTACGGCGTTTAAATTTATTATTTATATAAGGGGTTATCCGGTGTTGTCGAAGAATAGTATCAACAATGAAAAGCTGTCTTACGGTAAGTACGCTACATTCTTTATATAATTGTGCAGTTGGATATCGAAGTGGCTTAAAAGAACTAACCTTGAGAATTGCTCGTTGAGCGACTTCTAGGGGTTTCAGAGTTGTTTTAGGAACACCGCCCCAACAAGATATACAATAAGAGATAAGTGACTGACATAAAGCGTAATATATAGTACGTATTATAAAGCGATTTGCAATGCTTCGAAGATTTTTGAAGATGTATATTAATTTGCGTACCCTGCCAGTAAGAATGTCAATATGAGCTTTGAAGTTTAGGAGTTTATCCAATGTTAGACCAAGATATTTCATAGTATCGGTTGACGAGATAATAGTGCATTGGCAACAATGAGTAAAAAAGCAAGAGTGAGCAGTCAAGACTAAGGGAGTTTTGGGTTGAGAAGTTGAGCGGATAGAATAATTAATAAATTTCGTTTTGGCAGCATTTAGAGTAAGAAAGTGGTTCAAAAGCCAGGAATTAACAGTATCAAATCCTTGTTGTGCTATTACTTGGAGCTCCTCCCAGGACGTACTGTAAAAACTAATGGCAGTGTCATCGGCGTAAGTGACGACCTTGCCGTTAAAGAGCGAAAGATTACATAAGTCGTTAATAAAAATAATGAACAAGGTAGGACCAATTATACTTCCTTGTGGAACGCCGTAAGATATGGGTAGTTCGTCACTATAATGATCATTTATTTTAACTGATTGTGCTCTGCCAGTAAGGAAGCTGCGAAAGAACTGAAGTTGAGTGTTTCTTACACCAACTGCTTCTAGCTTTAGAAGAAGAGTAGAAATTGGGACTGTATCAAACGCTTTTGCGAGATCGATGAATATTGTAAGTGCACTATGCCCTTTATTTAGATGTTCCACAACAAAACTTGTCAATTCATGAGCAGCATCAACTGTAGACTTATTTTTACGGAAGCCAAACTGATGAGAAGAAATTAATTTATGCTTTTCAAGGTAACTAACTAGTCTGTTATTAGATAAGCGTTCGAGCACCTTGGAGAGAGCAGGGAGAATTGCGATAGGTCGATAATTATTAACAGACGCATTATCTCCACTTTTAAAAATTGGGTGTATTATAGCATTTTTTAATACTGTTGGGAAAAATCCATTAGTAAAGCATAGATTAAAAATATGAGACAGAATAGGGGCTATAATTTTTGCATATCTCTTAAGAATGATAGAAGAGATACCATCACGCCCTACAGCTGTTGTTGATTTGAGGGACTGGATTATAAAAATGATTTCATTGGTATCTGTAGGGTCTAAAACAAATGAAGATACGTTCTTCGTTGAGGTAGTCGGAGAGGGATATAGATTAGGTGGAAACTGATTTTTAATTTTAGAAGCCAGTTCACTAGCAACATTTACAAAGAAATTGTTTACTGCGTTACATGCAAGTTTTGGTGATTCAAAAGTTGTAAGTAAATTTTGAGAAGAGTTTTGCTTTGAATCCGTATTGTGTATGACTTTATAGAAAACATCCCAAATACGTTTAGAATTATTTCCTGCTTTAATGAACTCTTGAGTGTCGTAGGATCTTTTAGCTTTCTTTAAAATTTTGGTACAAAAGTTTCTGTACCGCGAGTAGGTCAGCTTAAGGATCAAATTGTCTGGTGTTTTTTTAAGTTGTTTGTACATGTTGTCTCTGTTTCTTAGACACCTTAATATACCTGGAGTAATCCAGGGCCTGAGAATCTTTTGTTTTGAGGGAACTTTGAAGAATTTCGAGGTATCAATGGCTAGTTTTAATAAATTTAGAAAGCAATTAATAGCAGTTTCAGGGTCCAAAATATTGAATATTGTAGAAAAATCAGATTGTTCAATTGCAAGGTCCAAGGATTTGTAATCGACTTTCGACACTCTATTATGTGTATGGTGTTTTAGTAGTACATGTTTTATACCTATCAAGGTGGCACTGTGATCAGTGACAGTGGAATCAAGCACACAAGTCTTAGTTGAGCGCGTTGTACGTAGTAAAATGTGGTCAAGGCAATTGGAGGCCCTTGTCGGAAGGACATGGGCTGGTAGGAAGCCGTGGAAAGCGAGATCATTAAGATAGTTTTGTGCGCGTTTATCTGCAGATGATAACTTTATGTCAATATTTATGTCTCCAGTTATCACTACTGATTTACATTTCTTTAATGAAGAGAGAATATGATTTAAGGAAGAAAGAAATGAGTCAATAGTGTCAATTGATGGCGAACGATAAATGCACAGAATAGCAGTATCGTAATTAAATTTAATTATTAAGCCTGATGCAGTATTTTTAAAGTCCAATTCTTCATAAGTAAAACAGTAATTCGATTTTATATAAACAATCACACCATCACTCTGGTTTTTGTGTCTGGTAGTTTGACACTTTGTATAGTAAGGGATATTGGGTGTTATTTGATTATTGTTACATGCTAGCCAACATTCTGTTAGGACTAAAACGTCACAATTAAAGCAAAGGCGTTCAAGTAGCGCAGCAAAGTTTAAGTAATTACAGTTGATAGATCTTATATTCTGAGTTAAAATTAAAAAATAATCGTCCGGGTTTTGCAATATTTTTTTTGAATCTTCTGGTGTACAGGTGAAAACATCCGATATATCAAAATTATCAATATCATCAATTACGGTTTGATTAATCATTATTAGGCATGCAAATATTGAGGGTAAAAAAATTGTATCGCAATGGTAACATAATATTTGCCAGTAAGTAATTAAACAAAATTATGAAGAGTGAGATTAGTTCGTGTAATGGATACAAATTGTGACTGGTAATAATTAGTGATTTTATTAGTAAATTACTGAAAGATAGTTGGTTAACTTTATGATGATTGACTTTTATTATAATATCCAACTTATTTCTTAAAATTATATATTTAATAAATTTAAAATATCTAATTGTCAATTTAAACGTAATAGAAAGTGTGATACTGATAAAATGTGGGTATGTGTAAAATGAGTAATAAGTGTAACATGTATTGTCACATTGTAAAAGATTGTGTATATAAAAGAATGAGAAGTGTTTTGCGCTTATAGAAATTAAAAATAATAAAATTAATTTAGTAAAAACATGCAAATAATTAACAAAAAAGTAAAAGTATATAAAAAAATATAGAAAACATAGTCACAATATCCTTAATTGTTCTAATTGCGATTCATTTTTCACTATTATATAAGGACTACCGCTGTCTTTTCTTAATAAAATACGTCCGTTCGAACTCCAGCAGTACGAATACTGTTGTGCCTTAGCGAATGCTCTGGTGAGATAAAAGAGTTTTCTTGCTTGAGGTGTCAAGAGCTCGGCAATGTAAACAGGTGTCTTTTCGCCGGATAGGCCCAATATATTTGAGTTTATTTTATCATTTGAATTGATTTTGTTATAATCCTTTACTGCTTTTAGAAAGCAGCTCTTATTTAGAGTATTTGAAAATTCCACAATGAGGGACGACGTTTTGCTGTCCCTTTTTGATTGTAATCTTGAAACATCTCTAATATCCAGCGTTGTCAAGTCAATGTTAAGCGCTGTCGAAAGATGCTTAATCATAGAAAACTGATTATCCTTAGATTCTCTTGCAGATTTAGGAACATTTCTCAATTCTACACAGGTTTTAATTGAGTCTCGTTCTAGGGAGTCTATCTTTTCTTGCAGTTGAGTGACTTTCGTGGATATGGAGCACTTTTCATTTTCCAGGCGGGATATTTTATTTTCTAACGATGTTAGTTGTTCAGACATGTAGGTCATAGATTTCTCAATTTCCCCGTTTGTACTTTCAATTTTTGAATATTGATTTTTTATTTCTAACATGTAATTTTCAAATTGCAACATGCGGTTATTATGTACCGCAAATAATTCCGAAATCATGTCTCTTATTTCATTTTTGAATTCCGAAAGTTCGTCAATAAAATCATCATTCGATATACAGCGTCGCTTAGAGCGCTGTGTGATAGAAGTAAAATTAGGGGACAATTTCTCATCTGGGTTTAGTTTTCTAAGATCGGACTCCGATCGTGTCGGCGTATGCGGCGCAGATGAGTTTGGAGGAGTCTTGAACATTATAAGCCGATGAATAAGAGGTGTGGGGCCGGAGACAGTCGTTCTTATTCTTGTCGTAGTTTACGCACGCTCCTCCCACTGGGTAACACCTACGGCTCCTGCGCCTCTCAACAGTGGGCGGGTCGAGGAGTCAGATGAGCACGTAACCAATAATAAATGATTGCTGTGTTGTAGTGGTAGCGGTAGCCGTAGATATGATTGTGTTAAGCTCACCGTTGTAGAATGCTGGTATCCTGGTACACGCACGAATTTTGTACAACTTTTATTTTATTTATTTAATTTAACCGTTTTAAAAATACTTATTTTAACAACAAAATCGACGTCCGCTCGTGATCGAGTGCGAGGGGGGGGGGAAAAAAAAAAATAGTTTTGTAAAATCTTCAAAATAGAAAAAGGTAATCAATTCGGTCTAGTACTCGTATGATCACGATCACGATCACGTGGTCTACCTAAACAAGCAGATATAAGTAAATAGATCCAAATTATACTTAGAAAAATGATATGATAAATTATGTGTATAAATAGCTTTGTAGGTTAATGTCAAAAACTGCTACGTTTATTCGAATAAAGATTCAGTCAAAGTGTAGTTTTAAATAAACGCCACCTAGATATAAATAAAGCAGCTTATAACAGCTATATCAAGCTCTTGAATAATAGCAGAAGTAAGTACAGCAGCTATTGCGTGCATAATAAATATGGACGCCATTTTTCGTTGACAGTGCAAATGGAAAATATTCTAAGCCTCTGGTAGCTATCTCTTTCCTCTCACTCGGGTTTTAAGCGACTACGGGATATAATTTATATGAAACTTACATATTTTGTAAAGGATTTATTCACCAAGTTAAAATACATTTAAAAATCAACTCAAATGTAATACGATAAGGTAGATTTTTTGTATGTATTGAATAGTCTCGTTCTGAATGGGACAACGTAAAGTGCATGCATTTTATAGTTTAGTGGGAATGAAATGAATCAAGATAGCTGAAAATATGACAAATCTTGGCTTTTATTTGTTCTGACTTTATTTTCGTAAGGAATTTATGAAGTTTTAATATGAAATCTTAATTAATCTTGTTTGAAAATCCATTTAATTTATAAATGAAGCCTGATGAAGCCAATAAGTGTTATAACACTTATACTGCCTTAAATAAAATGCATAAATGTAAATAATCAATTTTATTATTGGCAACAATATAATAATAAACATATATTATTACTTTTACCGTGTTCTATTATTTGGAAGATAAATCAGTAATACAATTTGCAGCTGCAATGTAAATATTTTATACTAGTTTCCGTCCTTGGCTTTACTCGCGCTTATTATACGTTAAGCGCGGGCGGTGTAACGTATAACGTGTCTATGGCAACGTGTATGGAATATTTCATGACGATCGGTAGAGTAGTTAAGATGTGAAAGGGTAACAAACTACAAATATATATATAATTCAAATTAGTATTGAGGAGTTGGTTGACGTGGTAGGTAGATATTTGTCTTTCATACCGCAGGTCGTGGGTTCGGTTCCCACCTAGTACAGACATTTGTGTGTATGAACATGTCTGTTTTTCCTGAGTCTGGGTGTATTTATTTATATAAGTATGTATTTACAAAAGAAAAGTAGTATAATAAGTATATCAGTTGCCTGGTTTCACAGTACAAGCTCATCAGATTAATAATGTCCCAGGATATTATATTATTATGTTATAGTATATATAGTACTGTAATTTGCAATAAAAACTTGTTAAAAAATAATATTTAGAACATATATATGTATTAATGGGCAAAACCGATTTCAGTTCAATAGCTTTTAATCCCTTATTTGTCCTTCGAATTTTGAATTTTCATAGCATTACAAAAAATGAAGATTAAACTATTATAATCGAATTTCGACCAATGAGAGATGAGTACAAGTTCTATTGATTGTCAATATTCGATAAACACATACATTAACAAATAATATTTTAATAATGACGTATTATAAAAGACGGTTTACTTCCTGCATTATAATTGCAATAGCGTTACATTTACAGAAAAAAAATCTTATTAAATTTCATTCAATAAGGTGTAGATTGTAGGAAAACATTTAACAATAATAAAAAGCACTCTTTGTGTAGCTCCATGTCATCGATGGTAGATCGTAAACGCCACACGTCAAACCACTTGTGGCAGTCGCGGGAACGCAAAGTGTCGAATTAGCCGTCTTTACGACACTGTAAAAACTTTATGACGGACAATTTGCACTCTGGTATCATTTGTAAGGAGATTAGAGCCTCGATATCGCTTTTTAACATAAGATAAGTGAATCGATAGATCTTTTTTATATACGTAATGTAAAACAATTGATGGACGCAGAAAATATTATAGTGTTATGTTTATTGTATGGAATTTGGAGATAAAGTAATTATTATAAGAGATACGTATTTATTGAAAGCTATTTTTGTTTACTTAATTATATCGATCTTGCTTAATTTGAAAAACATAATTAGCGATTTGACCTTGCGCTGTTAGTGGATTAAATCATGAAGTTCATAAATGGTGTTTGATTATATAGTTGTAGCAGCGTAGCTAGAAAATATAAAAAAGGGACAGAGGTCAGGAGGACAATATTATAATGGTTCTCTGTTTTGATAGAGAATATTTACAAAAAATATACAAACAAATAAATTCATTACGAAAAAAACAAAAGAAAAAGTTTTCGTAACACAGGGGGAATCACCTTACAAAAGAGTTAGATGACATCGAAATAAATGGCTTGACGACAGTACAATTTGGCCGGATTATAATTTACAGTATTATTTGGACGATTTCAGGCTTACAGCGAGCAAAGTCTTTAAGGTAGAGAATTAACGAGTGCCATTACAAATTGCCCGGATTACGCTATATCGCGCCGTGCCTTCCGAGTTTCTGCTGCGCTAATAAATATCGCTTAACTATGCTTGTGTTTGTGCTGGTATTATGCCTAGTGGGGCTTGGCAACGCGTACGAGGTTTAGTGAATGAATATAGTTTTCGGTTTGATATTTAACTTGTTTCATTAATATTCGCTAGTAGACTAACAAATGTGTAATTTATTAATTGTTACAGTCGATTTCTAAAAAAATGATATATTTTACATATTTTTTTGTAAATTAATGCAATACATACTAAGAATTTAATAATAACTCACTTGTTACAACGTAAAAGCCAGCTGTTGATATATGACAAATGTTTGTGCACATATAAATCTATGACTCGAAATTCGTTTCTTAATGTATAGTAATTTATTACTTACAAAAATAGTCACTAAGCAATGGAAATTGTTAATGTAACACTCATTTCTAGTGATTCTTATATTATATATACTTTTTTAAAAATATACAGAAAGTATTTCTAGACCTATTATAAAATGAAAACGAGGAAATTTTAATTTTGAAAGTGAAATGAATTTCCGAGCAAACTAGGCGCACAGGCTGTTTTGATGCTTGCATCCTTTAATTACCCTAATTATTGCACTCAACTTTCGTTGCTGCGGCGGTTTCTGTTGTACTGTTTCAAGTTCATATAAATGCATGAAAAAGTCAAATTCGTCGTAAAAACTTATATCTGTTCCATTATTATATCTGTGCACATATGAGTTAATCGTTTTCAGCCAGGTGGAATGCTTTCCTATAATAAATAGTTATCTAAGCTAGTTAAAAATCTATACATTCATATACCAATGCTTACTTGAATGATATCAAGATCGCCGCAGGTAAAGTATTTAAAAAGTGCAGTGTTGTAATAAGTGGCTTTTATACTAAAATGTAAGCATATCAACAAACACTGACCTACATTAAAGCAAACAATGAGAGAAGTTTTTCTTTCATCACACAAAACTGACGGCTTTTAAGAGTTAATTTTCCTGTTTGCTGCCTCAGTTTACCATTCAGTCTTCGGCCTCATTAAGGTTTGAATGTCGAGTCCGGAGTCCCGACCCAGTTGTAGTCAGCATTTAACGGAAAATTGCTTCATAATGACGCATTTATATATTGATTATTCATGGATGTCAAATATAGTATTATTTATTTTAAAAAATGGCATATTAAATACGCATTTGCTTGTTCTTATCATTTGCAAAATATATTTTGCGTTTAACAGGATTTAGTTAAGCATTACAAAATGTATTACTAAGACATTATCGTCATTATACATATATAGGAGAATATTAGACACACTCCCATGATATTGTTTTCCTTGTTGTTGGTCAAGAAAGCAGCAGCATTCGGTGTCCAGAAAAAAATCATTATTTGTAATTGACTTCAGCCCGGACTTGAAATCTTGGTTACAAACTTTTAAGCTATTCATTAAAACATCATTGACCACATCACCTGTGTCAATTTTTTCCTCTTACATCCTCTACCGTGAGTTTCTTGTGTATTAAAAGAATGAACTAAGGTACTGAAAGTTAGAATAGATAGATAAAGTACCACCATTTAGTGTTATTGAAGAAGAAGAAGTAAACCTATAGACAGAATAATCCATTTTCAACCAAGAACGTTTATTAGCAAAAGTTATAAAAAACTTGAGATGAATCTTCACGAATTTGCATTTTATCAGCCAAAGAATACAACTTACTCGAAGGACGGTTTTATGCCACCAATTACATTAGCAGGCCTGCTTTTATTTATATGATTTTTTAATAAAAAGAGGGTTGTAAATTATAAATGTAACCTTTTTCTTACATAGAATACAATTAAAAAAAAAATATATAATGTATAATTAAGTATTAGGATATAAAATATCATTCTGATTGTACAATCAACTTCCTAGCAACTTAACACACAAAAATATAGCAAATCTGGTAGGGCTTTGTGCAAGCCCGTCTGGGTAGGTACCACCCTTTCATCATTTATTCCACAGCCAAGCAGTAATGTAACATGATATCGTTGTTTTCCAGTTTGAAGGGCGAGTGAGCTAGTGTAACTACAGGCACAAAGGACATAGTCTTAGTTCCCAATGTTGATAGCACATTGGCAATGTAAGAAATTATTTACTCGGTGGTAGGGCTTTGTACTTGGTGGTAAATAATTATGGTACTGAAATGTACTTGAAAAATAATATTTGTAGGGTAGGCTAAGGACTTTTGTGCTTTATTCAGACAAAATGTATGAATGAATTTGCGTCACACACAGAAACGTTATACTCAAATTTGATCTCGAAATTATATTATCATTCCACCCGTGAAGATCCCTTAAAAATAATACACTTCACTTCGTGTCTACTGTATAAAGCCGTCCGAACTCACCTACCGCTTTCTATGATAACAATTTTTGCTACGTTTTTATTTCCTCCTTTTTTTATTATTACAGCGACAAGTAGGGCTTCACGATTGGCCGCCACGGGACTAGACAGGGAATTATTTTATATTTCGCTACTATTACGGTGAAAATGAAATTTGTCGACCATTCCGTGCTGTTGTTACGCAGTTGTATACTACAGGAACATCGTTGATACGCTCGACTTTAAGAGCGTATTTGTTTTTGAATTTACAAGGATAATTGGCACATGTATGTGTGAGGAGGCGATTTATTTACAGTAAATACATAATACGTATGTGTGCATCTCTCTGATAGAAAGAGGTTTTATATTTATTTCTGACCTTTTTCTTTTTTAATTCCTATTCATTATTTTTTACTGTATATTATATAGCTGCATAAATATAATTGAAACTTTATATATTTATCTAATAAGGAATTAATAAAATTTCTTCTATTTATTTCATATAACTTTAACGTTGAAGTGAAACATCTTTATGGAATTACGATAATGGCTAAATCCTTACTGGATTATACAGTTGAATTTCAGTGAGCCGTTCACAATATTTTAAAATATATCCGTATTTACGTTCAAGATAAGAATATTTCCATACCGTACGTAATTGGAGTGCGCAAGTACACTCGAGTAAGTAAGAGTAAGTTTAAGCAACGCTACTTACGTAAGCGGCAGGCCTCGCTTCGGTTATCATGCGAAAACTTTCCAATCCGATTTACCTTACTTAATTAACTTTTCTACTATTAAGGGCTTACATAAACTCTGTAAGCATTGGTTGTTGTTGAAATAATTGAGTGTTCTCAAGTTATCGTTAATTAAAATCGAGCTATTCTGTCGTCAAGCTGTAATATTTTATACAGCGGTTTTCCGGAAGGATCGGCGAACCAATATAAATATTTTGTCTGAAAAGGATTAATTTATTAAAGCACATTACTACTAAGGGCAAGGCTCAAAATTAAACTTAATTTCATGAAAATATTATTGGAAGAATTGAAATTTATAATTGCAACCTTTAAGTCCGAAATTATTATTTACGTAATACAAGCACGTTAGGATTTGAAATTTACAAATTAAAATGCAAAGCTAAAGCAAAAGTTCCAAGTTTTCTAGAACAGGTAAAAAAAAACATAACTTCACCAGTTATGTTATATTTATTTAATGTATGTCCACCAATTTAATTACATAGGCAGAAGCAGTTAGGCAGACTTCACGCTTTTCAATCATCCTCATATATAACCCATTACTGGGAAAAATGCCTTATTTTTGAATGCTTTTTAACATAAAATTTAAAATTAATGGATAAAGTTAAAAATATCTGCGTAATTTTATTTTCGAACGTATACCGTGCTCCATGAAAGATTTATTGCCTTTGCGAAATATATACATGTAGAATAACATTAACTCTTTATAGGTTACCTGTGTATGTGTTAAAATTAAGAATTAAATCTGCTTGCTTTTTAAATATTAACGACAGAAACTAGATCCTATCCAAAATACATTTTACCTTTTATCTACTTATGTGAAGCCGGGGTATTAGCTAGTGAATAGATATAATCAATATCTAAGCTCCGTGAAATTTCTCACAACCTATTTTAATATTAAATATCGGTATACTACAATAATATCTTAAATGCATTCAAGATTTCCGCACTGTAACAAACATTATACTTCCATATCGAGTTCGGGTCTGCGAGGCGTCTATTAATTATTTAGAAATTTCAATTTTCTCATATTACATCGTTGCTTAGGCTCCTATCGCAAATTAATACCTACTAGCCGGTGGATTCGTTTATAATGAGTGCGATAAAACAATCTCACCATTAAGGCGCCACAATATATGCCTCCCTTTCCAGTAAAATGTAGTTGCAAGACCCCTTTTAAAATATATGGGCTTGTGAAATTAAATGCGTTTACCTTCTTATTGCTCACGCCAGACGAGTGAAAAATTGTTTCGAAATATTTTCGTTTAAAATTCATTAGATAACACTATAAGAAGTTGTAGTATAAGAAGTTTTGAGTTTCTTATTTAGTCTTCTTCTATAAATATAGCAAGCTTTTTATTAAATTATTCAACCTGATTCGTATTGAATATACGAATCAGGAATAAATGAAAAAAAAAAGTATTTTTTTTTTAATTCTGGTAATTCATTTTTATCATTACATTTATTATTTCTATTATTATTTGGCATTAAAACATTACATACTTATATTAAATAAAAGCGCAAAATTACTTGACTTCTGACAATTTATGGAATATTTTTGTGGAATCTTAGTTATAGTTATATCCTAAAAATGATAACTGTATTCTTTAATATAGTTTTACCTTTAATGTTGTTGAGAGGGTTGAAGTTATTGCGTTCAACGCGTACGAAGTTAAAAGCACCTTTCGTCTTTATAAATTATTTTAAAACAATATAAAGTTACATACACAAAAAAAAATTACAACAAAAATGGTAAACATGTAATAAATTGTTTGAAAAGCTCGTCTCAAAGACTCGTCCAAATCACAATTGTCTGAAGAAATAGTAAAGTACGAACGATAAATTGGATAAAGAAGCAATATTGGCGTACTCGAGGCCTCGTAATAGGCAATTTTCGACATCCAATCCCCGCACAATGGCAGTTCACAGATTTAAATATTTCAAACGGCCTTTTGGTTTCTGTTGTCGAGAGCTCTCGATTGCAACGAATTTATACTTGACTTTCATTTACGCTTCAAATATATACCCGTTCGAGAAACACAAAGGCTGCCTGGTTAAGTATTTAAGCATAAATAATTAAAAAAATCAAACTTGTTCCTATACGTTAATTCAAAAAGGTATATAAGGCTATCGATTTGTATAAAAACCCACATTGGAGTAAAACTTTATATAAATATTCAACAACATATAATAATATAAAAATAACACTAGAAGACGTATAGCCAGCAAATTTTCACAAGATTAGTCCAATTAAAATTGATATAATCATCATTAATTTAAAAATTTAGATCGCGATGCTGCTTGTAAATTAAACCACATAGACATATCTAAAATAAAATGAGCCGGTTGGCGTGGTTGGTAGATGCCTGCCTTTCGCGCCGCAGGTCGTGGGTTCGATTCCCACCCAGGACAAACATTTGTGTGCATGAACATATCTGTTTATCTTGAGTCTGGGTGTAATTATCTATATAAGTATGTATTTACAAAAGAAAAGTAGTATATGTAGTATATCAGTTGTCTGGTTTCCATAGTACAAGCTCTGCTTAGCTTGGGATCAGATGGCCGTGTGTGAATAATGACCCGGGATATAAAAAATAAAATCAAAATAATTGAAAATATACACTAAATGAATAGCGAACGTGGTCGTAGAGACAGGATAATTTAAAAAAAAAAAATTTTTTTGTTTGTTAATATTGTAAGCGATTTAATGTATTCGAAACATAAGATTTAGCTCAGAGTGAACCCCTCGATATAATTAAATCATTGTAAAAACATAGTCGAAAATAACGTTGCATATATGGTGAGGTATGATGATACTTAAAAAAGTATATTAAATTCTCTAAATCCAACAGACATAAAATGCAGAATTTTCCACCGTTGTAAATAGGTTAAAACATTCCCTGTTTCGTTCCTCGCGCATTGTCTGAAATTAATTTTCCTCTTCCGCCCAATGCATCTTTTATAAGATAGTGGAACAAAAGTAAAAAAAAAAATCCAACATTATTAAGGTGGGAGAATTAAAGTGTTCCGTCGCTTCGGGAAATATTGTGAACCGATTCGGGTAATTGCCGCATTTTGTCGTTTATTTATTCTGTAATTGTTTTGATTTATTATAGGCCTTGTTTGAATACTATTATTTCATTTTTCAATTTTAAGTTGAATGACGGGATTTAATGAACACGAAGTGGTCTTTATTTGAGCAGCTTATGTTCGGAAATGGTGATTATAGTATGCCGTTGCATTTTGATCTTTCGTAAGAACAGTCGTCACTTTGTGTTGGAGATTTCGCACGTTTTTTAACGATATGGATGCAAAGTACTTTTGGCTCAAGCTGTCCATGTACAAATATATACAGATTGGAATATAATTTCAATAGTAAAGTGTATAATATACTACTAGCTTTAATAGCGTTTTATTTGAAACGAGTAATTAATCGCTATTGGCTGTATAAAAAAATATAAACTATATGCGAAAGGGATTTTCTGATTTAGGGATGAAATCGTTTATGTAGACTTGTACGGTTAAATGTTGTAATAGTCATTTTGTTTATTTGTAACACAATGTTTTATGAAATATCATATTTTGTTTTTTATTAAAAATGTTGTCAATGATTTCTGTCAGTAATAAAGAAAACGGTTGGAAACGCTATCTGAGCTAAATATTAACAGTGTTTAACAAAACATGTAGTTTTGTCCTGAGTGTTTCATAGGGATGTTAATTCTAAGCCATTTATAATGGACAAGACCATATATAGATATCATTTTGAAATCCAATTACATTTACCAGAACTTCGGCTATCCGCGGCCCGAGGCGTTCTCGTCCGTTCAGAAATTAAACATTTTCAATATAACTAATGGCCGTTTAAGATTTTATAACAAAGAATCCCGGGATGTGAGAGGAGAGCTCTCGCAAATTGAGAAAGTTCGTCGGGTTAATTTAATATAATTGATGTTTCTTTATAAGATACAGTTGGTCAATTGTATTTTCTAGTCTGTAAGGGCATGTATTGTGTTGTTTCCTTTGCGGTCCTCGTGACTGAAGCTTGTGATCATGTTTGGTCTGACGAACACACTATTTGCTTTTTCATTTTATTTTTTAGTAATTTTTTTGTTGATGTTACGTGAACTCCCGATCGTATAACCTGACTGGTCTAGTTATTCTTCCCTAATATTCCGTCACCTATAAACATTTACAAGTTGCTCCCTCTCTTTCTTGGAATTGACACACAAGAGTATGATGAAGATTGATGGTTGCAAGACATATGTATTATTTTTTTAAATGAAGCATGTCATTAGAGAATTTCTGTTCAACACCAAATTTGAAAGTATACCTTTGATGATTTTGCTATCAACCTACAGACAAATTTTCTAAATATCAAACAAGGCGTAAATCTTTCCATAAAATCAAGAGGTTCATTAGATAATAAGAGGTCATTTAATATATTTCTTTTTATAGTTGGCAAGGTATATGTTATTGCATTCTACTTTTGATTAAATTTGGATTACTTTTGTACTCGAGTAGAAAGGCAGATTGAAAAACAAGAACCCATAGTTGCAGCTCAAAAATTATGAACACTTACCACCGGCTGGTGTTTTTTTTATTTTTATTGTATAGGTAGGCGGACGCGCCTATGGGCCACCTGATGGTAAGTTGTCACCAACGCCCATAGACAATGGCATTGTAAGAAATGTTAACCATCGCTTACATCGCCAATGCGCCACCAACCTTGGAAACTAAGATGTTAAATCCCTTGTGCCTGTAATTACACTGGCTCACTCACCCTTCAAACCGGAACACAACAATATAAAGTACTGCTGTTTTGCGGTAGAATATCTGATGAGTGGGTGGTACCTACCCAGACGAGCTAGCACAAAGCTCTACCACCGAGTAAATATAAATCAAATATAAAAATATCCTGTCGAATAGTACTTAATATAGAAACAAACACATCAACAACAGATCAACAACAGATCGATTGTATAATAATTCGTTTAAGTTTAAGATTTTGTATCGTCAACTGCCAACTGCCTCGTTGGTCAAGTGGCTAGATATAAGGACGCAGACCCAGTGGTCCTGGGTTCAAATCCCAGGTCGATCCAATAAAAAGTTATTGGGATGCTATGTCAGAGAAAAAAAATCTCAGTAGCAAACCGGAGTTTTGGAAGGTGGAAGTGTGTACACTCCCGTGCCTCGGAAAGCACGTTAAGCCGTTGGTACTACGCCTGAACTCTTTCCGGTCGTGTCGGATTGCCGTCCCATCGGATTATGAGAGCTAGGGAAGAGAGAGTGCACCCGTGTTTGCGCACACATTTGTGCACTATAATATCTCCTGCGCAGTTGGCTAATCTCTCTTGAGATTGGCCGTCGTGGCCGAAATCGTTATTTTGTATCGTCAAGACTGGAACTGTAGATGATAGCAAAAATATGAATTAACCCACACATGTATGTGTGTGTGGATTAATTCATATTTTTATATACATATGTCTATACTAACTCAAGCTAATCGAGACAAATACCTCTAATCTTCAGCCACAATATAGTTGGGTAATAATTATTAACTATTCATTGAGCTGTAACCATTCCGATCTACTTAAATATCATATACTGTATCGAAGCACTAGGTTTTTTCTTCATTTGAAACGTCTAAGTGAAGAGTACAAGAGAAAACACTTAAGAGGACACCAAGGAGTTGGAGGGCTGAGGTTAGCAATTGAAATTAATCCCTAGTATTCGAGTACTCTAGTTCTAACCAGCTTTAAATAATGTATTATTCATGGGCTTAGAATGTTCGTGATACTTGAGAGTTATACCTCTTTATATTTTAAGCTTTCTTATTTAGTAACAAACGTGGATGATATTTATCCGCAAGCATTGTTGCCTCTCATATTTTTTTTTTCTATATAAATTTATATTAATAAAAAGGGGAAGTATTTTGCAATGTCTAACTAAAAAAAAACGATTAAAATAATATACATAAAAATATACCATGCAGCGAGTTTATAGTAGGAAATAATATTAAAAAAAAAATATTATTATTTATTTATTATTATTATTATAGTATAATTGTGCTTTTCACGTTACAAGCGTAAATATCGTGTTCTTGTTATAAATGTTCGCTGTTGTATTTGTAAATGTTACGATAATCAGGTCTCAGGGAAAAAAAAAACATTATTTCTTTCTTATAGCGATGGTGATGGTCTAATGGTGATGTTATTTTGACCGATTTTGACATATTATAGTGCACAAGTGTGTGCGCAAACACAAAGGTACTCTCACAATCCGATGGGATCTCAATCCGATACGATCGGAAAGAGATCAGGTATACACGTGGCCCGACTTAGAGCTTAAACCCAGAAACTCGCGATTTGCGGTTTTATATCTAAACATTAGACTAACAAGGTAGTCAAAATATTATAGTAATAAGATATTCAAGTTTTTAACTGTTAAGTATCTGTCGTTAAGTTTAAATGAAATTGCGTAACAAATGTAAATTTACATAAAACGGTAAGAACTTGCCGTATCTTACCAAATAGCGTTCGAATTAACATTCATTTGGTAATAAATTTGGACCGAACGCTTAGCTAAAATAGACCGATTAGGGTGTCCTTGTGACAAGAAAATGTAATAATGAATGAAATATCAAAAGTTGGCTGTAGAATTTGAATCTACCTTCCTCGTCGTGTCTCCATTTTTTATCATTACGCTTTAACGTGGTCGCTTGGATAAATTGACACTGCTAAAAGTGCTAAAATTGAATAATTTGAGTTTTCTCTAAGGATTCTCTTATTAATTAAGTTAATTATATTTCGTTCAAAGTACACACTGAATATGAAAAAGATCTTCATATAAAAACGAAATAGTAAAAGAAAAAAAAAATTATTACGTGAATATTTCGTATCCCTGAAATGTTTAAGGTCATTATTGGTCACCCTTATCGAAGTTATGTGCAGTTTCAAGGCTCAAGGTGGGGTGGTATAAAAAATAGCTTTTTTAAATAGGTTCTGTGGCTCGGAGTGATTTAATGATTCTCTCCTCAATTCTCATGCTATACACGAGGTGACGAGCGATTTTTTATTTGTAATTGATTAAATGGGGGAGCTGTAGATTGAAATTCTTTAGCGAGATGCGATGAGAATAAGAAATAGAATCGAAGTGGCATTTTTTGTTTAGTATTGTGATTTAAATAAGAACTGAATATATATTTTATTATTAAAGAAGTAGTCAAATATCTATAGTGTAAGTATAGATTAGGTTATATGAAGTACTCGTACTTGTGAATAATAAAAAAAATGTATTGCACCTACATAATGTATGTTTGTATTTCGTAAAGAGTGATTTGAGTGTATATCTTATCAATATCAATATCCGTTTTTAATGTAAATTTACATAATAATTATTTTCACATATTTTATCATTGAATCTCTGTACCTATTTAGTGGCTAGCCTAAGATTTAAGATTAAGGCTGAGTTTCTGATTTCAAATTCTGTATCATCAAAATGAAGTAATTGGGTTTTTTACTATCAATAAATTCTGAATAACAGCTCAGAATTTAGAAGTTGCGAAACTCTGTGCTATTATTAGAATAAAACTCGTGTATAAAATAAGGACTGCATATTTATTTGTGAACAAAATTGTATAGTATATGGTTATATATGGTTTGCGCAACTGGCTATTCACTCTTGAGCTTGGGTTGATGGGTAAAAATTGGTCGGATGAAAAATATTCACATTATTACTGTCAATAAATACTATTGATATATTTCTTGGATTGCTCATATATCTGTCTATCCGCCATAATATATTTTCCCCGACTCCCACTTATTTTTTTCATGCGTTCATTAACATTCAATTAAATATGCTATAATATCTATCAATAATAAATGTATATTACGGCATTTAGCTTAATATGTTGCGTTTTGTAGGATTTTCAGCTCAGTGAGTAGTTTCGGTTTTTGAGTCTAACATACGACAAATAATAGCTCCCCACGATTTTGTGCAGACTGACTTTGGGGCGGTATTATGGCGAATTTTGCACGAAAGCGATCACGAGGCGTTAATTATTATAGTCTAGTGCATTTAGAAGAGCTTCTCCTACAAATAAATTACTGAAAATACGAAATCTATTTCAAACAATACATACATTGCTTTCCACGTATGTAAGCTTGTACATATGCCGTATAGCTAAGGAGTAATGGGCTTTGCGGTAACAATGCTGCCATAGTGAGTACGATAACGAGATAAGCCCACTGAATTACTGCGGCTTTCTATTCCGGCATTACGCAGAAAATCTTTTGTATCAACTCCAAACGCAAAACAAAAATCGGTATTCCTCTGTAATATTTTTTATACTATGTCAAAAAGTGTTAGTAGCATCATGCTTGCTATGTTTTCTTGTGAAAAAGACTATGACGAAAATATTTTTATATACAAAAAAATGTTCTTTTTACATAACTATTTTTAATCAATTATTCCTCAATGTAATAAATAGGTCGTTTATTTATTAATGTTTTACTCACATACACAATCTGAATTTTTAAACGTTCCATACTGTTAACCAAGTAAAAGTATAATTATAAACAACGATCGATTTATAAAGGCATATGAAATATTATGAGATTAATATATTTCTTTATTTACTAATTACAACTGCCTAGTTGGACTTGCTTGTTCAGTATGATGATCATGATACACTCGGTACTGCTGGTAAATTTTTAAGAAAACTAAATAACAAAATTTTGTTGAAAAAAAAAAAAATCCAAGTTTTAGGACATATATGCGTTGTTACTATTGACATTAGTAACCAGTTTCCCGTGGATAGTACAAATATTTTATACAAATCCAACGACAAATAAAGACGCACTACGGATATACTTCATCGATGATTTATTTTAAAGTAATGCTGAAGATAACATAATCGAAGTCTATATCAATATTTTAAAAGGATTTCACGTAACATATCGACATCTTTATTCACTTTTCGCCTCATATTTTCGGTTTATTTATCCAGGGGCGATATTATCGTTCTATTATTGGCCCGTCCTCCGGTCAATACCATAAACCTCCTAATTTTCTACTTCATTTAACAGTCTTATGGTGTATGGAAGGCGCCTCGATAGATTCGACATAAGATTGCTGGGAACCCTCCCGTTTTATAAAATACGGATGAGGGAATACGTGAATATTACCTCGATGGACCGAGATGAGACCATTGTTTTGAAAATTAAATCTACGTTAAAAATGTGCAATAAATTTCCTAGGTATTAAATGAAATGTCTTAGCTTGCAATAAGCTATTAACATAATTATGTTGATCTAAACTTTCTGTCAGATGAAAGATTTAAGAATGTTCAATTACTTAAGAATATGGACAATTAACAATTAAGTAATATTTTAAATGAATTAATTATATTGATTAGCTTAAAAACATTTTGCTATCAAATTGATAATATTTATTATATCATGTTATGGTCCATACTATGGACATTTAAAACATAACTCAAAGGATATGTATCTTTTTAAGGCTTAAAATCTATATTAATATAAAAATCGTTAAGGTTTAAAGTGATGAAAAACATATACTTCATATACTAAACAAAAAAAAAACTCATCTTAAAAATAAAAATCATAACGCAACACCCAAACTAAATTCGTACAAAATATACTCGAAAACTAATACGCTCATATTTTCAGCACATCTCCGAATATCATAAAACAAAGTCGCATGAGTCATCCTAAAGCGAGGATCCAATACGTCACACGCAGTTCCTCGAACTCATGCAAAAGCGGAAAAGTCAAATAATAAAAAACAGAAAGACACATGAATGGCGCCCCTGCCAGTGAAGCGGGAAGAATAAATCCAACGGCGGGATTATGTGAACTTATTGTAGAGATGATGGGTATTGAAGGAATGTTATTGTTTCGGTAAAATCGAATATTTGATTCGAAATTCGATTTATTTTAAATAAATGGATTTATTCGTCGATATAAAACCTTAATGTCATTTATATGTTTCGCATTAATAATTATTTGTCTTTTATGTTTATCAAACATTTTGCAGCGATAGATATTCCGTCTGCCAATAAACCTATGAAAGTCCTTCAAGCGACCTCATATTGAACTGTGTAATTAGCAACTTTTGTAATAAAACGAAATGTGCTAAATACCATGATTTTAACTTCGTTTAACAACATTTAGAATGTTTCTCATTTACTTTAATTTTAACTTCATCGTTATACTTTTGACGGTATCAACAAATCGTTGACAGCTTTTATTCTAATTAAACCTTACAGTTTCAAACCGATTTTTTTATATCTAACACGCATAGTAACATCGTCGTATTGAATTCGTTTTAAGTATCAATCTATAAATAACAAAAACAAAATAACGTTATTGACGATATAATCAATTTGTTATCTCTGATCTCTCATGCTACGCACCCATTTATTTCCAACTTTGCCTCCTGGCTTCTTATCTCAACCTTAATGCACGTGGCTCCCGCTTTGTTTCTATATTATATTTCAAACAGTGTTTCTGTTTACGTTACTTGTTTATATTGTAAATATAAACTCAATTGTTAATGTTTTTAGTTTGTACGATAAATTAAGTTATTATTGTTATAATTGTAGCTGGT
Organism: Nymphalis polychloros; assembly: GCA_905220585.2. Classification (NCBI taxonomy): domain Eukaryota; kingdom Metazoa; phylum Arthropoda; class Insecta; order Lepidoptera; family Nymphalidae; genus Nymphalis; species Nymphalis polychloros. Next base: position 5,566,877 of record HG992245.1, on the reverse strand, counting down.
GTTGATTTAGACACATATTTCTGTCATCATTGATTTGAGAGTCGAAATAAAAGTACACAGTATTATGTAAACTACACCCTGAAGAACATTAATAGACAAAGCCGTTACTAAATAACGAATTATTAATTACAAAATATACTCTCAATCAATTAGATTCGTATGTGATTAGTACTTTGTAAAAAATCTCAAATAAAGTTAACCCGGTATAAAGTTCGCTTTGTGATGTTTTGATAGTTGCCTACAATCCCGTGGACTAAGCCTAATTGTCAAAATTCTTTAGGTTTGACTTAATTGGACAATATATACAAATATTAGTAAGTCCTTGATAATAATCAGAGTAGAGCAATAGCCTTTTGTATATAAAAACTAATTATTTTTTATCATTTATATTGTAACATGAAGTTTATTTAATTTGGATTATTAATGTCTGTTACATACATTATGATGAATGATTCTCTTGTAATTTGCTAGAAGATTATGGTTACTAATCCTTCTAACATACAAACTATCCAGCTTTATAATATAGTGTCCAGTGGTCGAAATCGACCGTAATCGTTATTGAATATTTGAAAACATATGAATATGAATTTGAATGTTCCATATGAAACAATACTTAAATTTTAAAATATTATTTATGGACTGATTAACTTATTAACTTATATATGGATAAAAAATCTATTTCAAAGAGTACCCAACTGCACATGACATAAGTACACAAGTGTACGCACACTCTAATTCAACAAGATCAGTGAGAGATCAGGCGTAGAACGAACAGCTTTACATACCCTCCCAAAAAGAAAGGACTTCATGGATGTGTCATTGCCAAACTCTAATTTCATTGTTCTTAATTAGATTTACTTAATAGAAAAACTTTAACTATTATTTTTAGATCTAGTCTTATCTTACTATCAACGCACAGTCAAAACCGTACACACATATACAGTCAGTAACATAGGTTTATTTTCTAATGAAAGTATCCGCTGAGAAAATATTTTTCAAAATTTGAACTTTAAGGGGGAAAAATTGTGTGGGCAAGTTTGTATGAACTTTACTTGTACTAAGTCGAATCGGGCAGCTTATAAACTAGCCTCTGTAACAACGAGGCGTTAGATATATTAATAAGAGTACAATACTATCCAAAGCACCGTTATATGTACGTTGACTTCCGTGATAATAAGATTGTAGCGGTAATAAGGCACGTTCAGATAAGGTGTATAAATCTCTCAGAAACAATGTCGTATATCTTAATTAATTATATTGTACGCAGCCTCCGGTTTATAATGAGAGAGATGTTAATGGTCGATAGCTGATCTCTTAGGAATGTGAGATAGAATCGTATTTTCAACCCGTAGGCTGGTGCAATCCAAATATAGCTAAAATCGATATTATTATAATAAATAATTACTTGGTGGTAGAGCTTTGTGCAAGCTCGTCTGGGTAGGTACCACCCACTCATCAGATATTCAACCGCAAAACAGCAGTACTTGGTACTGTTGTGTTCCGGTTTGAAGGGCGAGTGAGCCAGTGTAATTACAGGCACAAGGGACATAACATCTTAGTTCCTAAGGTTGGTGGCGCATTGGCAATGTGAGCGATGGTTAACATTTCTTACACTGCCAATGTCTATGGGCGTTGGTGACCACTTACCATCAGGTGGCCCATATGCTCGCCCGCCAACCTATAAAAAAAAAAAAAAAAATATTAGTTTATATGTTACTAATTTCAGAGGGAGGGTCTGGCGTTAGATGCCCTATGTCCATTTCTGTACCACAAAAATCGTATATGCCAAATTTCATGATGATCGGTTGAAGTTAAGACGTGAATGCATACCAAGCAAATGACCATATATTTTCACATTTATAAAATTAGTTAAATTTATTTAAAAAAATGTTTTTCATTTTATTTTAAGTTAATAATTATTCAGATGACAAATCAGAATGAGTTATACATAATATAAAAATCATAGTATTGTTTCATTACATTACTCTCTAAAGTATATTTTACTAAAAACAATGCGTTTTCCTATGAGTACACTAACTAATTGAAGTATCGCTAGCTAGAATTGAATGAAACCTCGATATCGTTAGTTTATAATCCTCTTAGCCGCGGAAATCAAAAAGACTAGGTACGCTATACAACTATATCTTATATTTGTATTTACAAAAGTTAATATATTTGAATTTCGAATTATAGAAAAGGTTGGTTCAATAATGCATATAAAAGGTTTTAGTGGGATTTATCCGGATTTACTTCAAGATAACTTGTCAAATTAACATGAAATTTTCCTTTAGTGAAAACATTTAGGATGAACATGTTATATTTTCTATGTATAAATTTGAGTAAGAAAAACTAAACGAAGAACTGAAAATATATTTATATTAATATAAAAATTAAAAGATCTCTTAGAAAAATAATGCATTTTTACAACATCTTTCTTTTATAGTATTCAATAGTATCATATTTCATTGTTAAAAAAAAATACTGCAGAAAAAATAACAGTTATTTTTTCAAACTATTTTAATCTTCTACAAAATAACAATGATTTGTTAAAAAAACATTCTATAAATAAAATTTGTTATTTATATTTTGCGCAGTGGAAATACGTACATTTTTTATTTAATTTTTTAGATATTGGTTTAAAATCAGATACAAAATATTACCCAACAAAGTAACAGTGTAAAATGTATTAAATGCTTGTAAAAATATCGATACATAACTTAATTTTACTTATACAAAGTAGCGCGTGTATATAATTAATTATAAAATAAACAAGAATGGTTTACATACTTTCAAGTCAAGCAAATTACATCTTTTAATTCTTAATTAATTTTAATTAGTAAGCAGATTGTTTATTAGAAAATAATTAAATCTTCATTTTAAGTAATAATTTACGCTTAAATGAAGGCAATTGAGCGTGCGGTATTAATTTCCTTGCAAAGGCCTTCGAGTTGTAAAAGCGTAAGCAAAATACACTCCAACATAAGCACTATGGTTAGGTCGAAAATAAAGGCAAAAATAAAAAGAGATATGTTTTTCAATGATAATCTATACTTATAAAATTGTTTTTCCTATTTGACTATTACGCACGGCTAAAACTACTAATTCTAGAAAGCGGTCATTTGGAATATATAATATTTGTAAAGTAAAGAAAGGATTTTTGAAAATTTTAATGATGAGAAAATAGTGTATGTATTTTACGTTTAAAAAAATTCAAAATTTATTATGATAAATAAATTGCGTAATTTGCCTTATGAAACAAGTGACGTCATATAAAACATCTCGAAAACTGTCCTTATAGTGAGTTTTCTTTAATTACGGATCTTCGTAAAACAATAAAGCAACAAGAGGCTCGCCTCCTACAATTGAACCCTCGAAAGCATAGTCGACAGCAAAATTAATATTGATGCTACGTTGAGATGTTATCTTTGCTTTTAATAATAAAGGGCTTCTAGCGCTTTAACGCTAACAAAATTTACTTAATGTATGCCATTAATGTGTCAAATAATAGTTCGAAATTCAAATGTTTTAACGAGTTGATTGTGGGAGTAAAAATTAAATATTTGCAGAGGTTATGAATTAACATTTACCAAGTTTGTTTCATAATTGACGAATAGTGCTTTAGTGAATAGAATACGTGAATAATAAGCAAATGTTCAAATTCTGGCAAGGACTTGAGTTATTCAATTACTCAGTGTGTCTTACATTTTATCTCAAGCTCTACGATGAATGTAATATCGCAAAATATCCTTGGATAGGAACATTTTTGAAAATTTTAGTAATTATTCTCCTTATAATGACAATCGTACTATTATCTGTTAGATTAAGGTATTATTTATGGAGCTAATTTACCTAGCTTTTATAGTTAACAAAAAATCTTTTGTTAAAAATAACAAGGATAAAATACGAGGACAAAGTATGAGTTTATAGTCCTTGATTTTTATTCCGGAAATAAATTGAATTGTGTATATAATTTATGAAATGTTATTATTTAGTATTCGTAATCTCAAACAGTATCACTTGTACCCGATGTATTGTGCAAACAGTAACAATTATAAATTAACATTAATTTATTACAATTATTGCAGTAATGAACTTTAGTTGATTTGATTAAAAGGTTTTAAATTTCTTTATACGACTTTGTAAGACTTTGACGAAGTTCACACTTCAGTTGAAATTTATCACCGAAAAAGTCCGATGAAAACAAGATTAACAGCTCTTCTAAAAGAATTTCGTCACCCTCGAAACAGTCAGACGGACTCAATCTAACACGCACCACGGAACACGAACGAAAAAGTAAAAATAATAATTTAACAGACGAATACTCTCAGAACGGATAAAAGGAAACGCGAAAGTGGGAAAGTTTGAACAATTCGAACAGTGCAAGGCCTAAGGTACCTCCCTGCGAAACTACTTTTGATTCCGCTACGCTTTTGTCTAAGTTACCATTTGAACGAGCTCCGAGTTCGATTGTTAAGATCGTGGCTGTGCGAGTAAAAGGTGAAAGATACAACTTCGGATGGCGTACATTTAGATGTGTGTGTGCCCATGTTCGATCCTATCGGATGCTTTTTCTAAATTAAAGTTTTATGTATCGTAATTCGAGGAGAAGTACCTGTCTAGACTCTTTACAATTTTTTACCTATCGTTGATCTTGCGCTTTTTATTTAATACAATAAAAAAATGCTGATATACATATATATATATATATATATATATTTATTACAACTGAATTAAATTTGTTTATGATAATCTACGATTAAAATATACATTCTTTTATATCTAATACCATAGTATTATATAAAAATATACATATATATATATTATAAAATTTTATAAACATTATTTTTGTTTCAATATTAAGAAGGAATTAAAACTTAAGTTACAGGAACTTAGCTAGTATCGATACCATCGCATCCCTACACACTAGTTTCTTGAATTTGAATTTTGTTCGAAAGTAAGTGAGACTTGAAAAACAAATGGCGATACGGTATGCAGGCGGTATGCGACAAAGCTTTGACAATCCCAGGTAACGTGGAAGCCAGCGCGGGTCGCATGCCGTAACATTTCCAACTTTAATTCGCCTATCAAAAACTATCTTAAGTTTGACGCATGCATTTTCTTTAAAGTGTTCGATATACTCTTCGTTACATTTAAATCGTTGGTCGGATTTCAAAACACGAAATAAACAAGTCGAAACTTTTCTCTTAAATTTACGATTTGGTAATATTTTCAAGGTTTTAAAATGTAATTTATTTGTTTCAGGTCGGCTGAGTTTTTTGCGATTCGTTAAGAGGTGAGTATTCATTAAAAGCAGTAGAAAATATCATTATTTAAATATCTTATATAAAATTATTGTTTAACATAAAAATATAAATGTATAAAATATTGATATAAGAGTGAAATAAAATTATAACTAATCGATCACTTTTCGTTTCGGTTCTCAAAACGAAAATTATATTAATTTATTATCTGTGAGGTAAAAATTATTAAATAAAATATCGTAAAATTAATGAATTAAATTAATGCTTAGTCAGAATGAAATTGCTTAAAACAAATAAAATCTTTTGTAAACACAACTTTAAAATTTATACAAGGTTTAAACAATTGTTTCATGTGTGTCATTGATAAAAAATCTTATGGTTTAATTTAGAGCTCATAAATTATGACTCGTTTCATAATTTTATTATGTTTTAACAAGCCACAAAACCTTTTCACTAAATACGAGATAAAGAATTTGAAACGTTAATAAAAAAAATCATACCTGGATTATATTTGAGAGATAATATTTTTTCTCCCGAATATCGTTCGAAACATGGTTGAAATTGAATTTCAATTGTAGATTTTGCTGAAAGTATAAAATGGACTAATATTAACGTAGCTCTTACAGCGGCTAATAAATGTTAATTCCATAGTCTACTATCCGCAGCTACATTTATACCGGAGTGATTTTTTTATAGATTCTTATGAATTTGGAATATTAGCTAGCGAATATTGATAACGTTCAATTAAATGTATGCATAAACGTAAATCAACCTTTTGTACAACCAAGCCAGTTTATTATTAAATCTAAGCTTCTATTAACTTTGAATATGAAACGTGCGATGTAATTAATTACTTGAAATGTTTGCTACCCAAACATGTATTTTTTAATTGGGTTCATCTGTAATTGTTAATAATACGAAACATAACAAGAGTTTTTATTTTTGATACATAATATATTTTAATACCAAAAAAAGACTTCCAATCTAACGAGAAAATAAAAAAATACTTTTATGTATTTTCTTACTTCGGTGTAAATGTTCCCTGAATGCCACCCTCCGCGTTCAAGATCAGCTAAATATTTACACGGCGCGGGCGGCGATCTGCCACACTCGAGTTTAAAATTCTAATTTTATTGAAATCCAGTCTAATGACGTTCTCGCGGGGTTTTATTACTTCTGCTTCGGTAATTCAAAATTGCGAACGATACACTGTTATTAAAGATTAGATAAATTTGAGTATCTGATAAATTCAAATTACGGAGATCAAGAGAAAACACAATCGTTTGCGTTTTATTCGCTTTCGATTTCGTGGGGACGATCTTGATTTTCATACAACTATATTCATTTTTGACGGAACATTGGTAGTAAAATGATTATATTTATTGAAGTGCCTATGTCTATAATCGAATATTCCTTCTCTCCTAAATGGCATATATTGGCCTATATTAAAGAGATTGCTACGACGTAGAACTTTTACCTCATGACGACGATTACGACGACGTGACAATTGAAATAAAAATGCCGTATAATTTTGATTAAACCCTATTTCATAATTATGATAATGGTAATAATTAACTTTTATATGTTATGTTATGATTTTATATATTGACTAACTGTGCCCCGCGGCTTCACCCGCGTATAATTGATAAAAATATAATAAATTATTTTATTACTATAATAACACACACGCGCGCACACACAGACACACACATTCACACACACATATGGCTACTGGTAAACAAATACGTAAATAACGATTTGAAATTAATTTTCATAAGATACCGTAAGGTTTACCGATCATTGGAGCATCACGGTAGCATGCGCAAGCGATCCCGTGGCGCTCCCGTTAAGACGGGAAGGGTACCGCTGGGTTTTTAGTGGGTATTCCGATAACCGGGGCACACTCGGTGTCCTGGACATATGGCGAGCCCCACATAACCCCCCCACTGTTCCCGTGGGGGGAAACACGTAATGCGTTTTCCCAGCGTTAAAAAAAGGGTTTACCAATCTTATATATTTGCGCCATCACATATTCTTTGTGTGTACCAATTTTCATCAAGATTGGTCAAGCCATTCTTGAGTTATAAGAAGGCAGACAGACAGACAGACAAAAATGAAAAAAATAGTATAATGTGAATCACTGCATCATAAAACGATTATTTATCACAAAATTAGGTGAAAAAAAAATGTACAGACAGAGCCAATAGATTTATATATAGTGGTATAGATATTATGAACAATATAATTTTGTTATCTTTATTTATTATAAATTAATAAGCTAAAAATAATATGGAATTTTAGTCTGACTAAATATTTTCATCGCGAATTAACAATTACCCTTTTGTGCTAGTTTCAGTATACTTTGGATGTAATTTTTTATTTTTTTTTTTTATGGTATAGTTTAGTGGACGAGCATGTGGGCCACCTAATGGTAAGTGGTCACCAACGCCCATAGACAGTGGTTTATATATTTCTTAAAAAAAAAAACAACATCACCACTGCGCCACCAACCTTGGGAACTAAGATGTTATGTCCCTTGTGCCTGTAATTACACTGGCTCACTCACCCTTCAAACCGGAACACAACAACACAAAGTACTGCTGTTTTGCGGTAGAATATCTGATGAGTGGGTGGTACCTACCCAGACGAGCTTGCACAAAGCTCTATCACCGAGTAAAATACATATTGGAGCATCATAAAGATAAGATTAAATTAATCGCGTGCCGTACGGCAAACGGCATAACACACTTTTTAATTATCTACGTACGCGATTGGCGATTGATTTATTATTATTGATATCTGAAACATTGCTTTTATTATAAGCCAATATTGCCACTGAAGCTCAAATCAAATCGAAATTCTTTATTCAAGATAAAAGCATTACACTTACCTTTTTATTTTCAAATAAGAAACTGCCACTGGTTCGTACATGAAATAGACCTCAGGAAAAACTCTGCGGGTTTCCTTGTTTTTATCATATCTTGTAATTGTTTACAAATTTTCAGTATAAAAGAAACAGTAAGGAGGCGATTGTTTCATTCCCAAGGTGTGCCATCATCCATAAAACTCACTAATTGAATAGTAATAATTTACGCACAAGCGCGAATGAATTTATTAATTCAATCTTAAATCTAAAAATATAATAAAATAATATACTTTGGACTCTTATTATATTACTGCTATTAAACAATGGCTGTGCGCGTCGCTAGTTAAGAGTAAATTGATTGAGACGAAATGAAGCAATTCACTAAATACGTCACGAAAGTTAAACATAAAAAGGGCCGGCCCGCATACGAAGACAACAAATAGAATAAATCGAAAACCATGTCAATTTTCTCCCCGCATGCGAGCTGAATGAGAAATACCTAAATGATAATAATGACGTATTGGGTTCGTCTGTACGTGCGGCAACATCAAATTAGGAAAGCTTTGCGTTTCCGTTGACGTTTTGCTTTCGTATTTTTGTAAGTCCTTAAAATTTGGGCAAACAAACTTGTACGTGTAATAGAAAAAAATAAATTCTAATGTTTGCTTTTAGTTTGATTAGATAGGTAATGTACGTACTATTGTAGAACTGTTATTTATTATAGCTATTAAGGGTGATATATGTAGGTAAAAATAAGTTAATTTAAATAGTTTTCTTTAATCAACCTAAATAGATTTATTTATAAATACAATCATTGAAACACTATGATATGAAAACCAATAGTTTTATGTTCGTCTGGTTTGTGAGATTATCACGTAATGCTTTTATCGAAAACTCTTTTTTGTCAAATCAATGAAGATATGTCTAAAACTAGCTCTCCTAGAGCTACATATAGTATGTATTTAATAATTACAGTGTTATCAAAAATCAGCATATCTGAAAATTAAATTCTTTTATATAAATATTCTACGGAACCCACTAAAACAAAATCGTGATTGCAAAATTTTCCCTTCCTACATACCAAAGTTAGACAATTGATTTAGTTGTATTTATTTGTTCAATAAACAGAGATTTTACCAATTGCGGGACGCTTGAGCCAGCTTTTAGGGACTTTGTGGTAAGACTCTGTTTTGACATTTCAAGTATTTACTAAAGACTTACTATTTTGTTTTATATAAGATAATAAAATTTGGTAGGTGATCTAATAAATGTATTTACCATTTTTTTAATTTATATCTTATAGAATTATTTTATATTATAAGGAATACGTGAATGTGAATATAACAAAATGATTTTATTATAAATTGACTTCGGAGACCTAGGCTTCAATCTTAGGTCGGACCAAGGCCCTTCTGCGGAGACCACAGAGAGTCATAGCGGTGAGGGCGATACGTGGATACCGTACGGTGTCGTGGACGGCGGCTACGCTTCTCGCGGGCGATCCGCCTTGGGAGCTCCAGGCGGAGGTGCTCGCAGAAGTGTACCGGTTTCGGGTACAAGCCAGGGCCAGCGGCGACCGTCCAGGATCCGCGGAGGTGGAGGGAATCAGAGCTCTAGCCCAACGAGCGCTGATTCGCAGGTGGGACTTGAGGTCCCCATCAGCAGGCCTGGTGACAGTGGAGGCGATCCGCCCCCACTTGTGTCGCTGGGTAGCAAGGAATGGCAGCACACTCACGTATAGGCTGACCCAGGTGCTTACTGGACATGGCTGTTACGGTAAGTACCTGCATAAGATAGCGAGGCGGAAGGTATCACCCTCCTGCCATGAGTATGGTGCGCCACTGGACACGGCGCACCATACCCTAACGGAGTGTGCTGCGTGGGGGCCTCAGAGGCATACCCTGGCGGCGATAGTCGGCGGAGATCTCTCGCTGCCGAGCGTTATTAACGCCATGCTCGATAGCGAGAGATGCTGGTTGAAAATGGTCTGGCGAGTGTCATGTCGCAGAAGAAGGCCGCGGAGCGGCAGCGCGAGGAGGTTGCCTCCGCTGTTTCAATCCGCCAAAGAAGACCGGGGAGAAGGCGTCTGCGCTATGCGCACCTTCTCCCCCCGCCGTAATAGCCGCTTGGGCTAGGTGGGCTCCCCGTATCCGGGAACCTCCCTAGAAATGGAGGCCCGCAGAGGCGGGCCGACCGTCGGGGCGTCTCGGTAGCATGCGCAAGCGATCCCGTGGCGCCCTCCGACCAGACGGAGTGGATACCGCTGGTTTTTTAGTGGGTATTCCGGCGCCTTCAGTGCTGGCAAGCCCCACATACCCCCACTTCATGTGGGGGAAACGCGTAAAGCGTTTTCCCAGCGACAAAAAAAAATCTTAGGTCGGACCGATAAAAATATTTTTGGTATTTCTGTCAAAAAACTTACCAGCCAGCCCAGTCACCCGGAGTCCCGTGATTCGTAAAGATTTGAGGTTTTGGAGTTCCTCACTGGTCTATTGTAAGTTGGTGGTTTACTCACGATATTTTCTTTAACCCGAGCTCGAGATAAATTATAAAGACAACAAAATTCAGTGCTGCTTGCGCGCAATTCCCGCAATATCTGGTTAAGGTTCTCGTGTACACCTGGACTAAATTTTGATTTTTTCATAAATACCAAGAACGATGTGACATGTTCAATTTACTTTTATTACTCATTACAATAAACATAAGTATCACGCTGAGAGTGATCAATGCAATAGCCGAAAAGGTCAGAACTTCATAAACCACGGCATCCAAAACCTATTAAAGATTTATTAATCATTAATGTTTTCACACTCGTAACATTAGTAATGATATATCCGTTTATATGATAATATATTATGAATTAAATAACCGTCCATAATTCGCTCAGCCATAATACATTACAGCAATCTGTACGCAATGGTGTCAGACATGACAAACCATAATACATTCAACCCACAAATACGCCTAGCATTTAACACGTCAATAACAAACGCCTACAACCTAATAATATGTCCGAAGAAATATTCCATTACATTTGCATGTTAAACCATAGTTAGCTTTAAATTATTGCTGTAAATTTGAACCCTTTTTGTTAAGTTGACGACAGCAGTAAATATGAATCTTATTATTATTGTTAAACAACACACACTAGATATAAATCAAAATTGCTAATCTTTCAATTGATTTTGTGTAGGTAAATTCAGTGCTAAAAATAAAATATTGTAAAAGTAAAGTATGAACACTTGGATAGTATCAAGCTACATGCGTGCGCGTGATAGTAATCTATGAAACTACCGAAATCTTCTGGTGATGACCATACTTTTTTAGGTTAACTACAAACTTACTTGAAAAGAATGATTTGGATTTTTCATTCACACTACTCTCTCTCTCTCTCTCTCTGTCTATTCTATTCAGACTTCTTCCAAGGTCAAGCCAGTCGCTCTACCTTAAGCTTAGCTGTTTGAGCTAACAAAGCTGCTCTTTCCAAATCTCGTTATTCTATCTGGAGCTGTTCAATGGCCATCGGGCCTTCGATATGCATAACTGACTCCTAACAATTTCAATCTGCTACTATCTTTAACCTATGTTTGCAACTTAGGCTCTACATCAGATAATCTCATTTATGATTTTATTTATTCCGAAATTGATTAACTCCATAACATACATTTCATTTAAAGTATACTTATAATAATTTTGTTTAATATTTATAATATTGAATAACAATGTGGTATTAAAAACAGAAAAAAATGCGTTCAAAATATTATAGTGTTGTAACTGTAAGTGCTTCAGACTATGTCGGTATAATGATCGGTATTGAAAACAGTATTTCAACGTTCCGGTAAATGTAAACAAGCAAAAATAAAAATAAAATTACTTATTTTAAATATACAATAACATTACTTACAAGCATATATACAAAGGTTTTACTTGGTAAACGTAAAAACTTATTTTATTATTTTCCTATATACAACAGTAGCAAGATAGGTTCGTATTGCGCAGACGTATCGTATTCGGATACAATCAACTTAATTTATTTGACTCTCTTGATTGTATGTCGTTTTTGTCGTCGGACAAACAGACTGCGTTGCAATTACAGCTGTTGACAAAATCAATCACAGCCCCACTGTTTGATGGTATATAAGATGATATACGTTTGGGTACAATTTGAAATGAGGATATATTTACGTATACGACAAGCAGTAATTGTTTTCAATACATTCTAGTACGAATTATATTTACAAATATCTATATTACTATATAAATCTATTGGCTCTGTCTGTAATTTTTTTTTCCACCTAATTTTGTGATAAATAATCGTTTTATGATGTGATTCACATTATACTATTTTTTTCATTTTTGTCTGTCTATCTGTCTGTCTGTCTGTATGTCTTCTTATAACTCAAGAACGGCTTGACCAATCTTGATGAAAATTGGTACACACAAAGAACATGTGATGGCGGAAATGATAGGCCATATATAAGATCGGTAAACCCTACGGTATCTTATGAAAATTAATTTCAAATCGTTAATTACGTATTTCTTTACCAGGCGCCATATGTGTGTGTGTGAGAGTGTGTGTGTGTGCGCGCGGGTGTGGTATTATAATAATAAAATAATTTATGATATTTTTATTAATTATACGCGGGTGAAGCCGTGTGGCACAGCTAGTGTATATATAAATGCTTAGGGGAGTTACATAACTTATAGAAAACGTTTTGTCGATCTACCTATCTATGAATGATTAGTAAATTTTGCATTATTTTATGTTTGTTTTACCACCACTTGGCCCATCCGCCTACATATAACATAAAAAATACTTGAACTTTCGCCATGAATATAATATTCAATTTATATATTATATTATATTCTGGTTTTAACCGCAGTTGTATATTTTTTATTGATTGAGTAATCGTTTTGATGAGTATTGACTAGTAAAATTATATTTGATTTAGAAAATCAGCTCGTGACCATGACAGGTTCAACTTTGTCACGTCAAACACTGAATCTCGCTCACCAATTACAAATGTGAATATTACTACAACTGTCTTACCGTCTCATACGATTTCACGGAACAACTGAATCGATTTTGATGAAATTTGCTATGAAGTAAGGTTGAATACCTGAGAAAGACTTTACTATTATTAAGACTGAACCCAACCATGAAGTCGGGAAAACTAGTAATATTTAAATGGATACATAAACACTAATTGCTATATCAAGGAATTTCGTTGACAATCAAAAGCGATCGCCTATTCCATACAATAACTTATCTTAGCAATGTCTGTGATAAATCTCTCAGGCAACTATCGAGCAATGGCTGACGTGCAAAATGGTATAATTTAAGAGGACACGTGCTGCGCTGGTTATTAATCTTTATCTAGTTTCCTGACTAACCGATAATCGTGACTTAGTTATGTTAAAACGAGCTAGATAACAGTTTTAACCGGTTATATATTTAATATGTATCTTTGTATATTAAAATTGCAACAGGGCTATAGTTTTATGTAATCTATTGAGAAAAATTATTGTATATCTTATTTTACAGTAGATATTTATTATTGTATTTTTGGAAAGAAGTGCTTTTTGTAGTCTATTTCGCTTTGAATATTTATTATTTTTTAAATTCTGCTTATTTACAACAGATAGTCCCGATAGCCCTGTGGCGATAATGCGTGAACCTTAACCGATTATTATGAGTCCAAGCCCAGGCAAGCACCACTAAATTAACACGTGCTTTGTCTTTATACTTCGTATAATGTTGGGCGGTGAAAAACATCGTGAGAAAACCTGCATGTACAGTAAGTAACAGTTACAGTAACAGCCTGTTAATGTCCCACTGCTGGGATAAGGTCTTATTTTTGAAGCTTATTCCACCACGTTGCTCCAGTGCGGGTTGGTGGAATACACATGTGATAGAATTTCAGTGAATTTTGACACATGCAGGTTTGCTCACGATGTTTTTCTTCAACATTAAGTACGAGATGAATTATAAACACAAATTAAACACAAGAAATTCAATGGTGCTTGCCCGGGTTCGAACCCACGATCATGAGTTAAGATTCACGCGTTCTTACCATTGGGCCACTTCCTCTTACACCTCTTACAGTGTGGTGGAATAGGCTCAAAATCTTAGTCCAGTAGTGGGACATTCACAGGTTGTTATATAAGTAATGAGGGGCCTTGAGGATGATTGACTGCCTCGTTTGTCTAGTGGCTAGATATAAGGCTGCAGACCCGGTGGTCCTGGGTTCAATTCCCAGGTCGGGCCAATAAATAGTTATTGGGTTTTTCTGTCAGAAAATTCTCAGTAGCAGCCCGGAGTCTGGAAGTTGGAAGTGTGTACACTCCCGTGCCTCGGAAAGCACGTTAAGCCGTTGGTCCTGCGCCTGAACTCTTTCCGGTCGTGTCGGATTGCCGTCCCATCGAATTATGAGAGCTAAGGAAAAGAGAGTGCACCTGTGTTTGCGCACACACTTGTGCACTATAATATGTCCTGCGCAGTTGGCTAATCTCTCTTGAGATTGGCCGCCGTGGCCGAAATCGGTCTGGAGGACCTTATGAGGGGCATAAATTATGATGCCCGTAAGTATCGCTGTCACAACTTTAAAGTATGTAGTCATTTCGAGTTCCATAATACGTTATTACAATGTTACTAGGAGTCTTAGTTTTAACTTAAATTCTCAATTTATTCCACAAACACCAAGAAAATTTATTATATCAAAATATGAAACGATAAATAACAAATGATTGATAGTGACATTAGGCGCAATTTACATTTAAACAGTTTAAACACTGCTACAAATATTTGACAAATGTATCACTTTAAGCATTAGAGAAAGCGAAATAAGATACATTATTATAAACTATAACATGAATAATTGAGTCTGACGGGGGAACGAATCCGGAACAAATAATGTTCGCGGGGATCTGTTGATGCACTAGTGATGTACTTAAGCGACGAATTTAATAAATATAGACATGTAAAATGTTATTTGATTTTATTTTAATATCCTTAATATATTTGGAGTATTACAATAATGGAACTTATCATTTTAATCAAAAGCAAACTCGATAAAACATCTTTCGTAAAAAAACAAAATGATATTTAAAAAGTTTCATCAATATTTATTCAATTGAAAATACACTTAATATTACATCCACTTTATTTAACTACAAAACTAAATCACAAACGAATCTTAATTTATAATTATATTAATAAGAATTAATTAGAACGATTTTTTTATTTCGCATACGAAATTCAAAATAAATTTATCGATATTTAAATCATGTCACAACACTAACGCAATTCGACTGAGCGTAAAAGATTTTCTTCGCTAAGTTCTTTACTGATGGTGTTTCTGTGTAATCTACACTATTTAGTCCCCGCTCCGTCGACGTTTCATATCGGATTTGAATAAATCTTAACATCCCGGGATGAAAATTACGCTGGTTGTTAATAGTGATGTGATATATTTAATATATAAATTTTATTACATAAAAAATGTAGCATTTTTTTAAATAACAATTAAATATTATATTATGTTTGACGCTTTGAAAATAAGGTCAATATATACTGCATTAAATTGCAAACTGCAGATATACACATATAAGAATTTTTAAATGATATACGGCTTTTTATTGCTAAAAATATTCAATCCAATATTATAATTTTCAAAAAAATATTTCATGAGCAAACAAGACTTAGTCTTATTTACCTATTATACATGAGAGTTTATTATTTTCCGAAGTTTGCGCGTTGAAATATATTTTTAACGTGTTTCACCAATTAATGCAAAAAATATATATTGGCTGTAGCAAATTCATCCTTCATCAAGTAAAAATTTAAAGAACATGTTTTTAAAATATATTATACGTAATAATGATATTTCACTAAGTAATAATATCCTTATTATCATAACCCAAGTAATAGCTATACCAGGTGTGTGTAAGCCCGAGAACACGACGCAGATTTGAATAAGCCTCCTACATCGGTCCCATATTAACAGGGCTCGTGTGAATTCCATTAACTATTACTGTTAGGTAAAACCGAGTGACATTATTACGTTGTGTTTATTTGGGATAAGTGAATATGTATGTATGTCTTGAACGTACATAATATATAAACCTTCTTAAGATCTATTGGTGGGTTCTAGGTGGTTGGGCTGTGTGCGAGCCGCTCTGGGTAGGTACCACTCACTCATCAGATATTCTACCGCTAAGCAGCAATGTATTGTTGCGTTATAGTTTGAAGGGTGAGTGAGCTAGTGTAACTGCACAAGGGAATTCACATCGTAGTTCTCAAGGATGGTGGCACATTGGCAATTTAAGGGCGGTCCGTTTGCTCGTCCACTTATATATAATATAAAAAACTGTCTATATATACTGAAGTCAATTGACCATAAAACAATTACTACTTTATGTATTGATAATGTAATACCATTATATCAATATATCCTAGTAAATCGGATTAATTATCCCTTACCTAAAAGCATATTTAAAGCTCCGCTGTAAATATTAAGATATATACTGGTTGGCCGAAAACATTAGAGTTCACGCACGCTGCAGTGACACGTTAGAAAAATGACGTGTCAGCATGAAAGATAAATCTTAGGTCATAGTTAGATGCACCCTGAAATTGTTGCGATTTATCAACCCTTCCTTTTCAACCGTGACGTCAGATACTGTTTAGTACAACAATTTTAGTTATATGTATGTATATTTTATTTTAAAACTAAGTACGAGTGCAAATCTAGATTTTTTTTATACGCTACAGAGTTGCTTGTTATATATACTATTCCAAATTTATGGTCGTTATTTAGTTTTTTCAAACTATATTGTGAAGAAAATTTAAATGAAAATATTTGCTTCTATCATTGTTAATTGTAACATAATTTTATAAAATGATCGTAATGAAACGAAGCGACGATTTAAAAAAATATATATTTTGCACTTTTGCACTCGACTGTCCAAACACATCACGTGGGCAGTGGCGGGCGACAAAAAATATTATAAACGATATTTACGGAGAGCGGTGATCCATCGATTCTATAGCATCTTTCGATTTGTAGGGGACGCTGCGAACTTTACTTACGGGTAACTATCACCACACGTTGATGATTCCATTCCATTCGGATCATTTATTTCATCCGTGTCAACGTTCTTTTTATTTTTGTCGTTACTCACTTTATGTAAAAAGTTTTGATTTATTTGAAGTGGGTTTTATTGAAAGTACATAAAATATCTTTACGATCTCTAAGATATCTAGATAAATGTTTCGGACGGTGCATTCAATAAAAATAACTTAAAATAACCACTCTTGAAATTAAAAAAACATATAATAAAATAAATATAATTTTAATATGATTTTAAAGAAAAAATAATCTGCATTCATTATTTATTATAACAAAATATTAACTTATAAATAGTTATTGTTTAGAAATTTTCTTATATCATATTAAAATATGTGTATGCAAAAGAATACTAATGTGACCAGACTTGAAGCTTTTTATGAAACCACGTGACGTGAAGAATATAATTCGAAATATCTTAGGTATTTAGTGTTTGTTACAATTATTTATAACAACAATATAGTATTACGTACATAATGTAAAAGCAGACGGATAAGCTACGCTGAACTCGTAATCAATGCCGGTACTTAGTGTACACTGCGTGATGTAGTTTTGTCCATTAAGACGATACATAACCTACTGAACTAGATACTGGCATACATTAACTAAAAGGATATATTGCCTTCATGATCTAAGTGGAAATGCTTGTATATAATCTAAATTACTAATGGTTATACGAAAAATTGAATACATGAAAATCGATTTGTTGATACTATTTGATCTTCGTTGAAAGTGTCGGGTTCGAATCCATCTAAGTATCATTAAGGAATTTAAGTGTTGTATGCTGTATTCACCGGGCCAGCAACAGCGGGATTTTTTCAACAAAAAATTATATGCGTTGGTAGGTTAATCTTTTTACTTAAAGAATATTTGATATTAAATATGAAAGTTATTTTATAATCAAATGATTAATATATCTCGGAACACAATGGTATAGAAAAGCAAAGTAGCCTGGAAATGTCCCATTGCTGGGCTAACGTTTTACTTGGTGGTAGAGCTTTGTGCAAGCTTGTCTAGGTAGGTTACCACCCACTCATCAGATATTCTACCGCAAAACAGCAGTACTTTGTATTGTTGTGTTCCGGTTTGAAGAGTGAGTGAGCCAGTGTAATTACAAGCACAAGGGACATAACATCTTAGTTCCCAAGGTTGGTGGCGCATTGGTGATGTAAGCGATGTTTAACATTTCTTACAATGCCATTGTCTATGGGCGTTGGTGACCACTTACCATCAGGTGGCCCACATGCTCGTCCGCCCACCTATACAATAAAAAAATAACGTCATTTGAGGAGAAAGTTAGGAGCTTATTCCACCACGCTACTCTAGTGCGGTTTGGACACACATTTGACATATTTTCATCCAACGCGCATGCGTTAACCTGCATAGATTTACTCACGATGTTTTCCTTCAGCGTCTATTACATGATGAATATTAAACACAAATTAAGCATATGAAAATTAAGCCCGGGTTTGACCCCACAATCTTCAGCTAGGATTCGCGTGCACTGACAAATGAGATATCTCGTTTCTTACTTTTTGATAGGTCGTATCATCACTCATATCACTATTAAATATTTAAAATTAATATCTAAGTAAATTTCAGATAAAAATCCTTAACATTATACTTATTCGTTTATCACAGATTAAAATAAAACATAATTCATTTTTAAGATAAATCATTCCTCTATTGTGTGGGGTAGCATTGCGCTGGTTTATAAATACCTACCGTTGTCCAGACACTATTAGTTTGGATTGCATCCAGATTTTGGCGGGGCAGCATTACGTCTGTTGTGAGTAGATCGTGCGAGACGAATTGTTGAATGAGTGCCGCTGAGTGAGTCATTCGGATTTATCGATAATTCGTTGCCCCATCCCTATTATTCTTTTTCAAAGCATCTTTTGTACTGTCTATTGTCGGTCTAATCTTATGTTTATATGGAGCTGCGTTACTAAATTTTTATTTTTTATACTTCCAATGTATGTAATGAAAATTACTTCTTAGTGATAGGGCTTGGTACCACCCATTTATTAAATATTTATTTATTTAAGGAAATCAACAGCAATTAATACGAAATAAATAAATAAATAAAATAAAAAATAAAAATAAAAATGCCTTATATTTCTTACTAAAAAATACAAAAATAAACTTATTTCTATTTTTCTTCTGCTAATATTATATTTTAAACTTATACCTTATATTTTTAGATTTATATATATTTATGTAAGAACCCCTCGTTCGAAGGTGAAGGCCTCCTCTAGAGATTTCCAAGTGTCCCTGTTCTTCGCTGTCTCCATCCACTGTTTGCCAGCCGCTTGTATAATATCGTCAGTCCACCGGGCAGCTGGTCTACCTCTCTTTCTGGTGCCTCTTTCTGATGTATTGAATATTTATTTATTTAAGGAAATCAACAGCATATAATACGAAATATAAACATTAAAAATACAATATACAGACAATAGAGCCAATTACTGTTTTCCATTGAATTATGCAATTAATTATGCATTGAATTAGTTAACAGAAGTAGCAACAAACAGTTTTGATAGATAAATGTAAAAGTAAAAAAAAGAATAAAAAAAATATACAATATAAATAAAAAAAGAATGAATACAAATTAGACGACACAGACTATGTTGTGGGTGTGTGTGGTTGTGTGTATGTGTTTAAGTGTATGTAAATTTTGCGTGAGTTTGAATGGTTAAATTGAATTTTTACCCTGTACCTAATTTGTACCCTGTACCTTTACAATGTATTTTTTAAATAATTTAATCGACCGATAAGATATGTCGATGTGCGAGTATTTTTTATTATATAGTGAGAAAACGCGCGATAATGTTGAGTTTGCAGAGTAACGCGTAATGGAGGAACGTGTAACAGATTCGAATAAGCATTACGAGTTCGCTTGTTAGGTTAGGTTAGATTCTACTGACAATACGGCAATTTAAACTTAGTATTGTTATATTTTAGTTTGAAGGGTAAGTAAGCCAGTGTAACTAAAGACACAAGTTCTTAGTTACTAAAATTGATTAGGCATTGGCGAAGTAAAGACTGACTAATATTTCTTAAGGTGCTAATCTCTATCCGAACAGTAAGGATGTGGTTCACGGTGCTATAGCCTGATCGAAAGCCGGCTTGCTCTGGGGGCTGGAACTCGTCAATTCGTCTGGCGAGACGGTTCGTGAAGACTCTTGAGAACAGCTTATATACGTGACTCAGGAGGGAGATTGGTCTGTAGTTTATCAAGAGGGTTTTATCACCTTTCTTGAAAAACAGTACCACCTCGATGACGGAGAAGTATGACGGAATTAAAGAGGCTTGTTAGCTCTTTCAGGACCGGAGTCCCGCCTGCCTTAAGCAGCTCTGTTGTGATTCCGTCATCTCCCGGAGCTTTATTATTTTTAAGCTGTTTGAGAGCCGCCCTAATCTCGCCTTGGTCAACGACCGGGAGCTCCTCGAACACTTTCGATCCCCGATCGGAGATCGCGTCGCGTCAGCGTTCTCATTGTTCAGTTTAAGGCCTTATCTGACAAAAACGATGGTAGTTCTCGTCGTTTCCTAATGAGCTCGAGTGTTTTCTCAGCAGAGAGTTTTGGTGCGCTGTCTCTTTTCTGTGGCGGAAAACACTTGCGGGATGTATTTTGCAGTATTTTGACAAGCGTGTCGGTTTTCTCATCAATACTGCTTACGGTTTCCAACGCGGTGAATTGATTTGAAGCTCCATTTGGAACTTTTCGGTGCCTTAAGCAGCTAGGAGCATGGTAGGTCGGAGAGTAGGCCTCATCATTCGCGATCTTTCGGCTTTGCCAAGCGGTGATTACTACCGGTATTGAACCTGTTGATTCACCGCTATCTTGTACTCCCACTTTAGCATTAAAGTCTCCCATAACAACATTGTAGTAGGCCTTCGAGGTGTTGTTGAGGGCCTTTGCGATGTCCTCGTACATCGCTTCTACCACATCATCAGAGTATGCCGAAGTTGGCGCATATACCTGTACGATCTTCAGGGAATACCTGTCGGAAAGTTTTAGGACAAGGTACGCTACCCTGTCGACACACTATTGATTTCTACAATGTTGCTAATGAGATCCTTTTTGACTAGAAAACCGACACCACCGTGGGGGAGGTTATCACCTTCGCGGAAGTAGAGTAAGGTACCGGACTCTAGAGTTATCGTGTCCTCCCCCTGTCTTCGGACTTCAGATAACCCCAGCCTGCCATGAACCGGTGATTCTTTGCACCCCCTGCCCTGCCGATATCGCGCAGAAGACCGAAGAGTTCAATTAGCCACTGTGTATGGCTTTTGTGGACTACGAGAAAGCGTTTGACTCCATCGAAACCTGGGCAGTGCTCGACTCATTGCAGAGATGTCATATCGATTGGAGATATATCGAGGTACTGAGATGTCTGTCAACGCCGCTACAATGACTGTCCACATCCAGGACTGTAAGACGAAGGCGATGGCGAGGGAGATGTAATATTTCCGAAACTGTTCACCAACGCGTTGGAAGACGTTTTCAAGACACTGGATTGGACTGGATATGGAGTCAATGTAAACGGCGAGTACATCTCACACCTTCGATTTGCTGACGATATAGTCATCATAGCAGAGTCACTGGAACAACTAACCGAAATGCTGCGTAGCCTAAGCGATTCTTCCTGGCGTGTAGGTCTCGGTATGAACTTGGACAAGACCAAGGTTATGTTCAATAAGCATGTCGTGCCGGGACCAATATACGTCGAAGGGAAACCTCTCGAAGTTGTTAGTGAATATACCTACCTAGGACAGGTTATACAAGTCGGTAGGAACAACTTCGAGAAGAAAGCCGATCAAAGAATTCGCTTGGGATGGACAACATTTGGCAACCTTCGTCAAGTCCTCACGTCTTCTATACCGCAATGTTTGAAGACGAAAGTCTTCAACCAATGCGTCTTACCTGCCATGACATACGGTGCTGAAACGTGGACACTAACTGCGGGACTAGTCCACAAATTCAAAGTCGCTCAGCGTGCTATGGAGCGAGCTATGCTCGGAGTATCTTTGAAGGATAAGATCAGAAATGAGATTATCCGGAAAAGAACCGGAGTCACCGACATAGCTGGCAATATTAGCAGGCTGAAGTGGCAGTGGGCTGGTCACGTGTATCGTAGGACCGATGGCCGTTGGAGCAGACGAGTCCTAGAGTGGAGACCGCGGATCGGCAAACGCAGCGTAGGGCGCCGTCTAGCCAGGTGGACCGATGACCTTAAGAAGGTGGCGGGTACCGACTGGATGCGGAAGGCGGAGGACCGGGAGCTTTGGCGCACCTTGGGAGAGGCCTATGTTCAGCAGTGCACTATTTGGCTGATGATGATTGGCTGTTGATTGATTGATTGATAATCTCTATGGGCAGTGAGAGTATATATACTTATCAACATAAAAATAAGTATATAAAAGTTTAAGTATTGTATACTTAACATTATAATTACTTTATACTATTAATTTGGACATGGAATCACATAAAACTACGGCTACTGCTACATAAGCTACTATATCTATATAATTCAATGCTGAATAAATAGTACTTTAAGAATTTCCAAAAACACTTCTTAGTTACTTTTAGAGGATAAATTTTATCAAAAACATATATGTATTTTAGTGTTAACTTGTTTTATATTAGGAAGTTCATTATTCATTATATAAGACTCACTGAATTAGGCTGTCCGTATTAGAAGAGTATCAATAATACAGAATTTGAACTTCTATTAAAATGTTACGTTATTGAGAAAATATAATCCCTATGAAGTAACTTATTGGTCTGAACATTTCTATGTTAATATAATATAATTTCCGAAAACCCAACTATTTTCCCTTAAAGTGACAAATTTTCACTTCTTATAAAAATTGCTATGATCTTCATATAGCAAACTTAAGCTTGCAAATTGTTTAACTTTATAATATATAATCTTTTGCTTAATATGCTTGTCGTTTCTCATTCAATAACTTATATAGTATATAAAAATATGAGTGTATTGATAGGTACTTCAAATCAGATGACTTTAATCAGCCTTCTACTTTATATTTTATTATATAATATATTCAATAGTTATATAGAAGGACCAACATTTAAATATTTATTATAATGTAATATATTAATATTAATTATGATTATAATTAAATAAACGTTATTATATACTATACATGCCTAATTCATCTTACTCAACCTCTTGTATTTATACAACACTCGAACTAAAGTATACCATTAACAGATACAATTAATTTGCTTAATGAATGTTTGTACGGTGACCACTCCACCCTAACAGTTGAAGCATTATATTTGACCAGCTCTCGAAATCCAATGGAGACGTGATAATTATAGCCGTTGTTATCTTCGATAGCAGATCATATATGTTATCTGTTTGTGATTGAGACGTCGAATGAGTGTTTTGACCACTTTATATAATATGGCCACATAGTTTCTTAAGTACATATAATTTATACCGGAGTATAAAGCAGTCAAGGAAAATAAATATGTATTATTATTATTTTTTATAGTATAGGTAGGCGGACGATCATATGGGCCACCTGATGGTAAATGTCGCCAACGCCCATAGACAGTGGCATTGTACATTTCTTTAAAAAAAATCCTTTCCTGTCCTTTGTGTCTGTAATTACACTGGCTCACTCACCCATTAAACCGAAACACAACAATACCAAGTAGTGCCGTTTTGCGGTAGAATATCCGATGAGTGGGTGGTACCTACCCAGACAAGCTTGCGCAATGCTCGACAACCGAGTAAAATTAACTAAAGTATTAAATACATAATGCTCTTTGAGACTACTATATACATGTACAATATGTCAACATTACCAAATCAATGTAATGATTATAATAATCAAATTTTTGTAAGTCTTCGCCTATTGCATACAGGCGTCTTAACTTATAAGCATTATAATATTTGTATTTGTTGTTAATATCAATGTATTTTTATATGTACATATTATGATGCATAAATAAAACAAAAATTGTGCGGTCGTGGGACCCCGTCAGGAAAGAAGATCTTCGCGATATTTTTTTAAATGTTGATTTTAATTGATTATACCACTTATTATTTTGATTATACTACGTATTTTTGTCACACCAAAAAGCGCCTCAACCTCCTTTATGCAACTCTCTCTAATCAAAGATTAAGAAACGATTTAAATTTTTAAATTCAATTTATATTGTTTTATAATAATAGCTATTATTACTAATTATTTTAGTTATTTACCCCTCCAATCAAACAAAGTTTATGATGGGACTACCGTCCGGCCCGCAAGCTTTTGGTCCTTATATGGTTTTGTATATTTGTTTTTGTATTTTTAAGAACGTTATGTAAATAGGTATTAATAATAATAAATAAAATTAATTATTATATTTGAATTTACTGATATTTAAATATTTAACTCAATTAATAATAAAATGGTAAGTGTACTATACAGTTCACGCTCTATCGTTTAGCGTGGTTTGGTACTCAAAAATTCGGCATGAATCCTACCTCCAGAAGCGCAGTACTGAATTCGCACGCCTAACGCATCGCATTTTGTAGCATTTTAGAGGTAGGCATAACGCTATTTCGTTATGTGACATGACCTTGGGGTACTGCCATTTTACTCTACTGTAATCCGAGTAAAATAACTTCGTTCCAATAATTTATTCCATATTGTTGTTTTATTTATGCATATGTCATAGAGAAAATAGTATGACAAAATGTATTGTTGCATAAATAAAACGGCGAAAAATAGTGTTGTAATTATAATAATATTTGCTTTGGTTTATTTATATTATTATATACCCCCAAATAATTGAGTTAATGATTTAAAAAAATTAATATTAACTAAAACTCAAACTTAAATACAAGACGCTCTTTTATATAGCCGGCGTGTACTTTTTATTATCTGTATTGCTTAATTTTTTTTTTTAAACCGTTAAATTGATGAACTCCTAAACCAGAAGTTCAATAGATTCATATCAATTTAATCACTTCAACTCAACGATTAAAAACCATCAATAAATTAAAACGATTGATCAGGTTAATGATCATAGTTTTGACAGGTTCAATCAGCGCTTATCACATAACTGACCGCATTAGATTACAGCAGTAACGCTGTCAATAACTGGCATCAAACGGCAATCACTCAGCTATCGGCCGCTGTCAGGTCACTGGCGCTTTGTTTGCGTTGCTCTTATCACGGTGCCCTGCGCAAACACGCGCGGTTCCGTCGAGGATGTCGGAAAAGATAGATGCGGTTTGCCTGAAATGTATCTATGTATTAAGATACGATTCTTGCTGTATGATAGAAGCAACCAATTCAAAAGAAAAAACAATTACGACAATTTACACGGATACATTTGTTTAATGAAATGTATCAAGTAAAATATAATTACAAAAAATACCTTAACTACGACTATATCAACTATGTTATGTTAATTAATATTGATATCAAGAAATAGAATAACTTAATAAATATTATAACTACGTAAACGAATCAATGATTTCGTGATTCATTGTAACAACTAGGTTCAGTCAAACAAAACAGTAGCCTGACTAGAACCTGATTAATAGCACCGGAGCTGCACGTACCAATGAATACAATTTAGATCTCGATATTTAGCTCGCAGATGGAGAAACTGTGATAAATGACCGATGCTGACGCCTCGTTCAGCTGTTACATTTGAATTTTGTATTGTATCTCGTGTAGGCATTCGTCTAACGCTTGCTAAACCAAGTGGATGGAAAATCGGATTATTAATCGACAACTTCGTTAAATATTTACAATGTTTTGATAATTTAGCTAACATGATCGGTATAACATCGCGTTAATCAGGTACTTTAGGTGATTTATTTGCAATCGCACTGATTTACTCGCCTTTATTATATTAATGATTACAATTTGCTGTTGTAGACTTATGCTTTTCATGTTAAATTTGTTAGCCGATAGTTGTTTGTCTTGGTTAGGTAAATGCTATTGTGTCTATAAATTAACTGAAACGTTGGTTTTAATTACAGCTTGTAACGATATGTTGGTTCTTCTGGTCTATAATATTATAATTGCTTTCTATTCATCATATGTTCTACTGGCAAATGAAAAATATTTCTATTTACTTAGTCTGATATATCTAATTGCTAAAATGTAATTATCGAAATCGATGACGTTGGCCCAAGATAGTCCATTGGTAAACTTATATTGAGTTTCATAATTAAATGAGGCTAATATTGTAGCTTGGAGATGGGTAGTCGCTAGAAAACGTGAAATACAACAGTAGATTGTGGGTTTAAAACCGGTCAGATATTATTCAGCCACATTTATATACCAAGTCACATTAGATTAGTAAGGTGGAAAAAGCTCCAATCATACTCCTCGTGAAGAGAAAGGCCCATACCCAGCAACTAGGCTTTTAGACTAGGCTATTACTAATTAATTACGGTTGACCTTTTATTATTCTTCTGGGAAAACGCATGTATGAGTTTCCTTTACATTAAGTGAGGGTTGTGAGACCCTCTGTGAAAATTAACATAGAATTAGCTTAAAATTGAAACAGATTTTTATGACAAAAATTTAAAACAATATGTTTTAGCTTTCATAATAATAATTATGTTTAATATTTGGATATATTTACAAAGCAAATTGAGTTATGGACGTCCTTTTCTTAGGGTCATTAATGAGATAATTTCTATTGTTCCGAACCGATGCATGGCGTGCTCTGTAATGTATTGTTTGATCGACGATTTGCATTGTATTTCGTTGATTTATTGTTTATTATGTGCTTTATCAGTTCACTTAGGAACTATTCGATTCAAATATATCGAAATAAAACCCATTTATGGTATCTGGTTTATGGTATCTAGGGTTAATATTATAAATGCAATAATCACTGTCTATTTGATACCTTATCACGACTAAATTACTGATGACAATAAAATATTATATTGATTAAGAGCAAAGGCTTATAAATGTAAAGGAGAGGAGGGAGGCTCCCCTTATGTTGCAGAATGCGTTGGTGGGAAACACATATCTAAGAATACATACACATCTGTGTTTTGACTTTTTTTCGTAATTTTCTATGACCAGAACAGACTAATTAGTAGTTGAGTCTGATTGATTTTTGAATAAAAAAAGTACAATATATAGTCTGTTGGAGTAATATATATTCCAGTTAACACTGAAGCATGCATAAGAATATCTTAATACAATTTACATTACTACCTAAAAATTAATTACGAATGTAATCATAACATTAAATTGATGAATTACTGACTTAATTTTTATTAAATTCTAATATGACGCTCATCACACGATCCATATCTCCCGATCAACATCAAATGAAGACACATAGCAGGCAGATGTAATGACCCTATCGTAGACGGTGTTATTTCATATTAGACGATATCCTAGACGAACATTATGTAGACAAACGGGTTTCATTACAACCCTGACTGGGCCATTACGGGCCACCTCTGCGCCTGATATACTTTATTTAACGCCTTCTTATATAAAAGATTTGTTTACGTTCTTGCTAGTTGTGATTAGTAGTTTTAATCGTTAACTTAGTGATAAGTGAGTTCTTTGTTCATATATATTGTAACTGGTATTCTTAGAATCTTTATTAGTGGTTGGAAGATGTGAATCTTAAACGACGATTCCAAGTTCAAACTTAGGAAAGTACCACCGATTTCATGTACTACATTTTTGTTTAAAACTGATCTCATGCTCGGTAGTAAAAGAAAAAAAATGTAAGGAAACCTGCATGTGGGTGATGAAAATCTTGCCCGTATCCACCAGGCACCAACCCGCATTGGAGCAGCGTGATACAGCATCAAACTTTCTCTTTAAAAAGGGGACTTTTACAAATTGTTACTTGAGTTTACGTTCATTCTTAGAGCTCAATATAGCAATTTCGGATTTCAATAATATGATAATAATTTCATAAAATAACATTAAACCATGTTTATGTCACAACTCGTAATTTTTTTTTTTAATTACTATAAACAAAATCTTATTAAATACATTTATTATAAGAAGGTTAATAAGCAATAGCTCTGTAAATATTCCAAATACTTTAAATGTGACTAACCCTCCAACCCCACGGAATCGTTTATGTTACTTATACATGTAAAATTGTTAGCTCACTCTTAAAAAAAAAACACAGCATCAAGATAAATTGATGTTTGACGATAGAAAAGCTGGATGGTAGTATATAGCTAGATATGCACCGAGGTTCTACCACCAGTAAAATTAGGAGCAGTCTCCGTCTCAATCACAAATGGATAAATAAAACGATCCTTTTCGGGTCGGCCGAGCGCTTTTCAAACTTTTACAAAGGATTTTTTTTTTGTTTACAACAAAATTATGTTGCTCCGGAGGATATGTTGGAATATTTCGTTCGAAGTTTTAAAGTAGCACATTATCAAACAATTTACAAAGTAAGATTTGAAGGATTTTTTTTGAGTTCTATAAAAATTTACGTATATCCCGATGACGACGATATTGTTTTTATTTCGGTTAAAATGATAAATTTTGAAATTCGAATATTTTGTAACACAACATTCAAATTTTTTATATGATATTCGATGCGTCTACATTCTACCCGCAGAGTTAAATTCTAGGAGTTATGAATTTGTGAGTATACTTTAATAGTAATTTTTAAACGCGTCTATAGAATGCTAGAAATGTCATTACGCGAGACATTCTCAAAGTCGAATCAATCGCAATTCCACTTGCACTACAGAACCCCTGCACCGACCACAAATTGAGTTACAAAACGATTCTTTCCCGTTCGGGCGCTTCTCAAACTTTTACTAAGGGTTTTTGTTAGCGCAGCAAAATAATTCTTCAAAACCAAGATTTTTTTTTTGTACCGTTAGTCTGTTATAAGCTATTATAGATGATATTTATAAGCTCTAATATGTACACGAATATTTTAATTATCTTACTCGTTCATTATTTTTCATATAATTATTTGGTTTTTCTACTAGTATTTAATATTTTTTAAAAACAAATAAAATATAAAAAAATCTAATTAGTGTATTTTATAACCATGAATTGATCTTAATGAATCTTCTTGTAACTTGTGTGCTTATAAGGTTTGAGTACCACTGACCACCGGTGGCAGCAGGTGACGTCAGCTCATGTTCGTTACCGCGCTTCATTACGCTTACCCCCAAGGGTAAAGGCTGGCGATCCTTATAGATTTTATACTACCTTTTTGAGAAGGTATGTATGAAACATATTTATGTATCGGGATTTAGTCGCGATCATGCATTTTTAATTCTGTACGATGTCTCTCAAAGTTGCGTCTGCCGCGTCACGATCTAACTGTCAGCTAAAAGTTATAAAATGCAATAAATACAGAATGGTTAAATATTAATAATTTAATTGCCAAAACAAATTGTAGCATGAGAGAAGAGAGATAAGTTAAAAAATTGCTAGAAGACCTTACGAGTGAACTGCATTATCTAAATTACAGCCTTTAAATCCAGTGAGTAACAGAAGGTTATACTATTAAGTTATATGGTAGTCTATTATTCAATGTTTTCACCTTGGCTACGTTGTTCCCATAAGTCGCCGGTTAATCATTGCCTACGATGAAGTATATAGACACTCTCTAATTTTCTTTCATCTTTATTTCTCTACACTTATAAGTGTAAAGAAAAATTGGAAACAGTTAAATTTAGCGCGCGCTCTGCTAGACATTTGATATGGTACTTTGACGCTTTTGATAGTATTTAATTACAAATATAATTAAGAGTAGTTTGTATTTCTTGCATTATCGATAAAAAAAAATCATCCATTAAAAAATAGTTCTTCTCACTAAAGTCATAATTCAGCAAGTATATAATATTTAAATTCAAGCACTTCTTTGCGTTCACGTCTTCAAATGATACTATCATAAAAATAAATTTAGTTCAACGCCGTCTCGACTATCACATAATCGTGATCATAAAACGCTCCAGTGACTTAAAACTTTCTCAGAACTTTCAGGAGATTTCAGCGGGGCCTTCATTACCCACTCTACTGGGATGAAGCCTCGAATCGGTTCGACTTTGAAACAAAAGAGATATGTCTTTGAAGTTGAAAATGTTTTAGGTATTCGAGTTGACGAAATTTAACTTATTCTCTCAAAGAATAATTACTATTTTTAATTATGGAACAATAGAATGTACTATTAAGACGCTTAGTACAACAATGGAAATTAATAAAAATATAATGAATATAAGGCAATATTTACTTATGAAGTAAATCTTTGCGAAAAGTGTTGATATGTGTTCGTATTAGATAAGATGTCATAAAATTATCATATAGCTATCGCAATAAGGAATACCTGCTTACATAAATAATCGAATTGACAATGAAATTAACGAAAAAAATTATTTTTGTTTATAATTACAGTTTTTGGAAAATCATAAACAACTCAAACATTTAAAAAAAATGGAGTAACTTTTTTTAAAACAAAACCAAAAGTACTTTATTTTACAAATATGAAGTATTTCCTTCCGTTCATATACGACCTGTTTTATTTTATGTTATAAAGGCAAAATGATATGTTAACAGAAGCGTAACAACGTCGAATACATTTTGTTTAACGAAACTAAAGACATGGCCCGTAGCAAACTCAATTGAAGCAAATTTACATAGGCATCGGATGATGGACCGTTGGACTAACTGAATTATTCAAAGTAGTACGCAGTTTTTATGTGAGAAGTGTGAGGTTACGGCGTTCTACTAAAGATTACACGATTGTATGAATAATATCTTCGATTTTCGCTATGTTTTGTTGGATGTTTTTATTTGTTTTAAATATTTGTGACAATTCTTATTCATGTTTTTTAACCCATTTCGCAAAATATCTTTGATTTGCCTGCGTAAATACTACGTAATTTGATTTTTACCAGATATTTTAAAGAATTAGTATCTAGATTAAAAAAACACGATATTTTATATATAACGTAAGTAAGTGTGAGACGGGCAAATAGGTCTCCTGATGGTAAGTGGTTAACACTGCCCGTCGATGGCTAAGAAATACTAAGCATTCCTTACATCTCCAATGCGCTATCAACCTCCCATGGTTATGTCGCTTGTGCCGAAGTTATAATATGATTACTATGATGACTCGTATACCGTGATGGAGTAGACACTCTCTTATTCAATGATGTCCCCTGTCCGGCATTGCTGCTGCCCTTGTATTTATCATACGAAATGAGTCCTCACAGAAAAGTACTGCAGGTGTGATTCAGTCATGTCGTGTAACTTACATGTAATTAATAACACTCATTAAAAAATAAAAAAGTAATTTAAACAATTTTATATTTTGATACTGAAGGATCGTCTTTAAGGATTGAGACACGATATATCGATCATATAATATTCCTTTTGAAATAGATAACAAAGTAACCAAAATATATCCCCTGCTTTCGACATGCACCATTCACACCGCGTCCTAATGAGACTTCAAGAAAACTACGCGCCCCGCGGTGACCACAGCCCTCCCGCGGTGCTTTGAAAATTTATAGCATTTACCGAGAAATTCCTTGTGTTTTCACTTTTCTGTGACCGTCAGCGATAGGTGAAAGTATACGATCAGTCCGAACAATATTTATTTTGTGTTATTTGAAAAGTTGTGTAGTTAAATTTTATAAATATCTGGTTTATTTTTAGATTACTTATTTTCAGGTATCTTAGTTATATCCCAGAATAAAATACGATTTACTCACCTACCTTCATGCTTTGATAGCTTCATAATGTTCATAGCTGCTACTCCAATAATATTTTAAATGGCGATGCTATTTAATTTAATATTTTGTTAATTTTTATTTTATTAACAATGCAATGAATTTATGTCATTTAAAAAAAATACTATATCGTCTCATGTACTATTTCGTTTTTTATTATTAGTAACAAGGATATGTATAGGACTTATCAATACTTTAATCACAAATTCAGAAAAGGAAGCTTACTATTTTATCGTTTTTATAATACCATATCATATGGTATTTACTCGGTGGTAGAGCTTTGTGCAAGCTCGTCTGGGTAGGTACCACTCACACATCAGATATTCTACCGCAAAACAGCAGTACTTTGTGTTGTTGTGTTCCGGTTTGAAGGGTGAGTGAGCCAGTGTAATTACAGGCACAAGGGACATAATATCTTAGTTCCCAAGGTTGGTGGCGCAGTGGAGACGTTGTTTTTTTTTTAAGAAATATACAAACCACTGTCTATGGGCGTTGGTGACCACTTACCATCAGGTGACCCACATGCTCGTCCACTAATCTATATTATAAAAATATATATATATATATATATACAATGACCTATATACAATAATAGTTGCCTCATTTGTAATGATTTTTATATATAATCAAGATATACAGAAGATGTATGTAAGCCGGTCACAATCTCACAAGTATCATCGACGGGATTACACGCCCTCCTTAGACAAATCGCTAATGAGATGAGGCTCCTAATGATTCATTGAGAGGCATCGAGGACCATTCACATCGGACTCTAAATTCGAGTTGATCCTCGCTAAGTGTGAATTAAATGTAATTTGTTTGAAGTGTTCTGAATTGGTCCCACTTTCTTTTTGTAAAAAAATGTCGAACGTTTTTTTGTTAAAAATGAGGATATAAAGATCTCTATCCTAGACTGACTAAGCATAGTATTCAGAGCTATTTATTTGCATGCAATATTTATATTCTAACATGCGAATTATAAACTCGGTATATCAAAAACTAATATAACTATGAAAGCATGAAAAATTGTATAACAACAAACCATAAAATATATTCAAACACCGGATAGCTTATGAAACAAATTTCGTGTTTTTTTTAATATCCGGGGTATAATAATTCTATTACGCTCAACCTTTTTTATAATACTTTATGGAACATAGGAATTGATCACACATTAGGAATTGATTTATATGCCTATTATCAATATTGCGTCAGTTTCTATCCAGAGCGTCAAGCCAAATCGTCAGTCGTTTAGTATTATTTTATAACGATGACATGATTAAGGATCTTATTAACTGTTATTTAAATAGTTGAATATATTGTAACGGTTGTTACTGGCGATTACTTTGGACGGGATAAATTTTCATGTGTATTCATTATTATGAAAATACTGTTACGATACTATTCAAAATAGTTAAATGTGCAAAAGTGAATGTCTACATAAAAATATATACATTTATGACTAAGCATGTACTTAATACTGAATCATTATAGCTAATTATTTTTTTTATAACATTAATTAATTGTTATTAAATTAATATAAATTATAAATTCCAAAAAACGTAGCGTCGTAACGACAATTTGACTCTGCTGGTCAAAGATTTCTGATAAATATATTTAAAATCATTAAAAAAACAATCCTATAAAGAAAAAGCATACACAACTTCTATCCTCATTATATTAACGTGAAGTATTTCTTTGGTCCTTATTCGATCTGAATTTATATAAAAGATCGAAAATAATATAATTACGGGGTTAATTAATGGACGAAGAGGAGGTTTGAAACAAACGGAGATCACGACATTAAGATCGTTAGAAGGGCCATTATTACCAATAATTTAAAGCCGTCATCAGAATATTAAGAAATTGAACTTTTCACTTAAAACTTTTAACCTATTTCTTGCGAGTAATGAGATTACTAATTATCGATTTGGCTCAAAACGACCCTTTAAAACATCGCTGTCGAGCTTAAGTAATTAATTTCAATACTTTGCTGTTCTCGTTTATTTTCTTAGTTAACGATTCAAGCAAATTGCTTTAGTACATTAAATTATTAACAAGAGAAAGAAAATTGCTCAAAGTTCAATTAACAAAGTAATTTTCATACATCACGTTCCATATACGAAATTTTATTTTAAATTACTAAATGATTAAAGAATACTGTGTACCGTGCAATTAAATAAAAGTTTAAAATAAAATCAAATTTTAATATTGTACTTTATTTTCTATATGAGTGTGCCTTCCAGACTCATATAGAAAACATTCTTCCTCATCTGACCTGACTGGACTGAACTGCGAAAGTCGGAGAATTAAGAGTTTTGAACGTTGGGAAAGACCTATGTCCAGCAGTGGATTATGATTGACTGTTGATGATGATGATCTACCCTAACATTATTGGATAAATCAAATTAACTTATTTGTTTATTAATTTACATTTATTCTGAAAATTATTATTATTTAACTCACTATTCCGTACGTCTAGTGGCAAGTAGTTCGATTACAAGTTACAAGCAACAGGCACAAGTTTCCGCCCGCGGCTTCGCTAGCATATGTGGAGGCCAAGTGTTAGACACGTCCTTTTCTGCGCACCGTGATACACTTGTTGTTGTCAGGGGATGATCATGAAACTGATTTATATATTGTCTGTCTTGTCATCGTTGAGACCACCAGAAAATCTTATTGCTAGGCACGCATTAGAAATGGAATAATTATATTACGTAAAGATATTAATGTAAGAAATAGCTGACGAATCTTTCTATAACTTATTTTAGCAGTGCTTATCATTCGCTATCAATAGTTTCAGTAGTCATAAGATGAATAAAAATTAAATTAATATCACGAAACGCATTAATTTATTTAAATCTAGAATTCATTACTGAACGTCAATTCGAGAGTGAATTTATTATAAAATGAATCCGATTTAGATGTGAACTATCTCCGTTTTGTAATAATATGATTTATTAATATTATTGTTTGCGGGGGCCGGCAAGGCACCGCGACCAGCCAGTCTGTAATTTACCGGACGCCTGCTCCGCTCGATACGTGGCTTAGTTTGACACATGACAGATTTATAGCCTCTCAAAATTCGCTGTAACCATTTTAAGGTTTATTCGAAGCGCTCGTTGCCCACGACAATGTTTTTTTGTCTAGCTGTGAAATTGTTAATAGTAAAATATATATTTTACAATGAATTTATAAGGTAACAATTATTTATTGAGACAATGTTTGTTAGACGACGTTGTACTTTTTATAAATTTATGTAATTTTTTAATATAACTATTTTTCGTTGATTGATTATTTGTTTGTATTTTGTTGATGATTAAACTTTAATATTATTACAATTTAAACAAAATTATGAAATATATAATATAATAAATTTAAAATTCTGCATATTTGGAACACAAGCAATTATAATCTTTGCTATATATATATAGTATATATATTATTCTGATACGAGAGGATGGGGATCAGTCACAAAACCAAATCTTATACGTAATTTTTGCGGTACGGGAGTGTAACCAATGTTCTCAGTGTATTATACCTCATCAGAAAAGTTTAATAACTTTTATTGCTCAACGCGGGGTTTCAACCGAACTGAAGATCGTCACTCCTACGTCACGACTCTTAAAAGCTAGAAAAGATATATAAGACAATGATATTACAAAAAAATGAGGACGAATTAAAATAAAAACAAATTCAAAAAAAAAAAACTGCAACACACATAAGGCAGCGCTTTAACATTAATTACATAAAGGCTTATTACCTATTTAACTTATTTTACGATTAAATTAATAATGTCAGCTGCAAATTGGTATTCGTGGTTGATATTCATACCACCAAGTTGCCCATTCCCCAATACATGCAGGTGGAGCCGCAAGTAAAAGCTAGTCTATAATACTATATAATTCTATTGGCTCTGTCTGTACATATTTTTTTTTTCACCTAATTTTGTAATAAATAATCGTTTTATGATGCAGTGATTAACATTATACTATTTTTTCATTTTTGTCTGTCTGTATGTCTTCTTATAACTCAAGAACGGCTTGACCAATCTTGATGAAAATTGGTACACACAAAGAACATGTGATGTAGCAAATGATAGGCCATATATAAGATCGGTAAATCCTACAGTATCTTATGAAAATTAATTTCAAGTCGTTAACTACGTATTTCTTTACGAGTAGCCATATATGTGTGTGTGTGCGATAACACATACTTATTATAGTAATAAAATAATTTATTATGTTTTTATTAATTATACGCAGGTGTAGTCGCAGGGCACAGCTAGTTATTCATAAAATCATATGCACATAAGTACTCAACGTCCACACTTATACCTTCAATTAAAATATAGCATTACACATCAACATTGTAAAAATTGGTTCGAACCAATAGACAGATATTTGAATTTTTAATTGCCACGACGTTTGAACAATTATCGCGTCTTTTATATAATAATTTCACAGCTTCATTATACGCTTCGAAACACAAGCTTTAAAAAATGAAACAGTTTAATAAATTGCAGAAGAAAAAAATATTCAAAAAAAAAAAAAAATTAAAGAATACTTTAAAGCCGATTTAATATCTTATGATCAAACAAAGTATCTGAATTCTTCCTTGATAAAATATTTAATCGAAGACAAATAGTTGGACTCGGCAAATACTGGTAGAATCTTTGGTAATATCCTTTCTGTACGTTTCATGTCTTACAATGTAAGAATGAAAGAGGCTATGCATACGAGCGAGACGGACGAGTCACATCCAATACGTGTGATTACGACCCGCAAATATTATTCCCTATGGATCAGGCTTCCATTTCATTTTGATCAATGTGGTTTTTTAAATTTAATATGCGTTTTGCATACCTCATATAAAATAATGTAATTTTATTTCTTGCAAGTAATCAAAATGATTTTCTATTCTTACTAACTAACCCTTCCGACTTTGCACCAGTGAAATTCAATATGTATGCTTAATTATATATTTTATACTTAAAGCATAGCAATACTTTGCATCGTTGTGTTCCGGTTGGAATGGTAAGTGCAAAAGTAACTACAGGGACATAACACTTTGGTTTCCAAGGTTGCTGTGGCGCATTGGTGACGAAAGGAATGGTTAATATTTCTTAAGGCACCAATATTTATGGTCGATAGTGACCACTTAGCATCAGCTGGCTCATCTTTCCTACCTATATTAAAAAAGTAAAACTTGATTCTACCAGCAATATTTTTTACTGCCGTCTCCTATTTATAAGGTATATGAGTAATTACAAATGCTATTAGCGACCCGCTCCGGCTTCGCAAGAATTAAATAAGCATATAAATACAACGTTTATATTGCAATACATAAATGTATGACTTAACTCTATTGGTTTATGCAGTGCACACTAGTAAAGCTGTCTTTCTGATTTTTGTTTGCCATCTTCTCTAATCATTGTCATATGTCAGTCAATTTACACAAAATCTTAATAAATTATGCATATCAACTATCACCGTGAATCACTTCGTCTAATGGTAAAAACTGTATGAAAATCTGCTCAGTAGTTTTTGAGTTTGTCGCGATCAAAGAGGTCCCGTACAGTATAATATGTACTGTTTTCAATGATGATAGTCGTGGTGTACTTTTAACAGTGCGTCCGCTGGCTGTCTTAACATTGAAAATATTATTATTACTTAAATTATCATTAAGATATATAACAAGAAATCTGAATCTTGAGTGATTTCAACTCAAGAGAGATAAGCCAACTGCGAAGAACATATTAGAGTGCAAAAGTGTGTGCGCCAACACAGGTGCGCTGTCTATTCTCTTCATTCTCTCATAATCCTATGGCAGCGTGGCGGCAATCCGACACGGCCGGAAAGAGTTCAGGCGCAGGACCAACGGCATTACGTACTTTCCGAGGCACGGGATCGTACACACTTCCAACTTCCAGACTCTGGGCTGCTACTGCTAATTTTTGACCGAAAAACTCAATAACTTTTATTGGCCTGACCTTTGCATAGCCTTATGTGTAGCCACTGGATCAACGAGGCAGTCAACAACGCACGATATAATTACACATCGAAATGATTATTCTTAGATTAATCTAGCTAATTCCTGGTATGTGTTAATTATACCTTGTAACATATATACGTACATACAACTCTAGCAGGTATTTAGGAGTAATTAGCATACGTATGGCTGATTGCAGGCGGACATTAACATTACTGTTAATTGTTATATCTTTGCATTATGCAAAGCCCCTCATAAATAATGTTATTATTAACGAATAAAATGATAATAACTTGATTCATATGTTAATTTGTATAATTCAATATTGTTTAATTAATATTTAACAAATTAAAATTGGTTAAAATAATTGAAATAGCAGCTTTGGTATCGTTTGGTATTTGTTGAAATTAAAATATTTAATAATATTAACTTGTAGTAGTCTTTGACCTGGTAATTTTTATAGCGATAGTTTGAATGGTATTAAAGTTGTAGTACGATTCATAAAAATGATACAATAAATCCTTATTCAGTAAAAAATAAATATAATGTGCATTTACTTTCTTTTTACTTGTGGTAATTGGTTACTTCAAGTCTAATAGTCTCAAACTAAAGTACCAACATTCATTTTCATAAAGATAGATAAAAACATTATTTGACAAACACTTAATCCTACAACGTACAATCAAAATAAGAAGTTTACCGATTTCAGACATCGTACAGACATTCAAATGTTCCTAAATTCGTATACGGGTCTCATTCGACGGCTTTTATCTCGGATTTCAATCAGATTTTTTCCCTTTTGCTCGCCCCCGGCGAAGACTCTTGCGACGTCTTGCGTGTCTCCAGCCTTTTCGTAGTTGATTACCCCCAAAAGTTCCAGACTGCAAATAGGATAGGATCAGGATCATATAAATAGAATATGGTTAAGCATACTTTATATCATTTAAAGTGAGTAAAATACCATTTTTACCATAAGGTTAAATTTGTTGCTGAAAATGCGGTAACTGTAAAACTCATTTGTACATATAAGAAAAAATAGAAAATATGTCTTTATAGAGCAGGCTCTTAAAAATATATATAACGAATGTATACGTCTATTGAGCTAATTAAATGTGTATAGATTTGGAGTTTATACTCTAAGGAAAAGAACTGGCAAATAGCCTAGCAGTTACCTATTATTTTCATATTAATAAGAACTCATATTTTAATTGTTTTCATCAAATAGATGATTTTACTCGGTGGTAGAGCTTTGTGCAAGCTTGTCTAGGTAGGTACCATAAACGCATCAGATGTTCTACCGCAAAACAGCAGTACTTGGTATTGTTGTGTTCCGGTTTGAAGGGTGAGTGAGCCAGTGTAATTACAGTCACAAGGGACATAACATTTACGATGTATTTTTTTTAAGAAATATACAATTCCACTGTCTTTTGCCATTGGTGACGAGAATATGGGCCACCTGATGGTAAGCATCAGGTGGCCCATATGCTCTTCCGCCTACCTATACTGTAAAAAAAAGATTAATATACATATATTGTTTTTTTCTTATATCTTATTAACGTACTTTGTTTATTTGTTACATTATAATGAGACTTGCAAAGTCCTACAGTCTAACAAAAGTGCATTGTTTTAAGGAATAAATCCTTAGAACTACGTCACAATAATTCAAAATACCGCATCGTATTAATCAACAGTTCTAACACCTGAAAGATCACGTGTCGGCTTCAGCGCCTGTAGTTAGTCGAGAGAAACGTCCGGAATGATTGTAAGCGGAAAAACATGTACTATAACCTCTTCTAGACTATAAATTAAATAGTTATTGAGATTATAAATTTACGTAG
The DNA here is from genome assembly GCA_905220585.2 of Nymphalis polychloros. Taxonomy (NCBI): domain Eukaryota; kingdom Metazoa; phylum Arthropoda; class Insecta; order Lepidoptera; family Nymphalidae; genus Nymphalis; species Nymphalis polychloros. The sequence continues at coordinate 5,527,048 of HG992245.1, read as the reverse complement.
ATAATTTATTAGATCAGCTATTTTTATTCACTAGAAGTAGTTTTACATAATTTTATAATAGATTTTCATTCTAAGATTTCTAGGCGATAGAGCTTTGTGCAAGCCTGTTTGTGTAGGTACCACCCACTTATCAGATATTTTACCACCAAACATCAATCCTTACATCCGTATAACCCAACACAAAAAACTGGCACTAACGGGTCCATACCGGGACCAAATTATGCTTATAATTTTTTGACTAAGCCCATAAATATAGAATTTGCTGATAGCTTGCCTTTAAAGCCATCTCGGCAAAACAAACATTAAATAATAGTCTTTCGATTTAATAATTATTTATATGTATATGTATATATACTTTACCTTTAAGCATACTCATAGACCTTTACATCTATGACAGATGGCTTAAGCTGCATCGCGAAGACGCTTGCGTTCATGACTTAAGAGGCCGATGTGAGAGAGGATCCGTCAGCCGCACTCCAGACAAGTGAATGTGCACCCAGATGGGCGGGGGTTAGAGGCCCGCTCTTGACGCCTCATGCGTTTTTCTTTTAATGCTTCGAACCAGGCATCGTCATGCCTTGATTGACCTTCGTGAACAAGGCGTCACCACTTGGCACGGTCTTCGACCAGCTCCTCAGCTGCTCTCCTCAGATTAGCGCCATCTTTGAAGCGGAGCATAGGTCGCCCAACAGACCTTTTCGCATCTGCAACCTCTCCGAGTAGAATTTGCCTTAGCAGGCGAGTCTGCTCCATTCTATGCATGTGACCCAGCCAGTGTAACCGTCTCTTTTTGAGACAGCTGTGCCTCGCCTAGAACAGACAACACAGAAGAAAGTGCAAGTGAAATGTGTTCAATCAGCGTTCTTGTTTTGCGTACGTTGTCCATGATTCTGCTTCAAACAAGAGAGTGCTTAGGACACATGATTGGTAAACGAGCATTTTCGTTTTTACCGTAAGGTGTCTATTCTCCCAAGCCCTTGTACGGAGCCTCCCGAACGTAGAGGCTGCTTTGCCGATGCGGGAATCGATCTCTGCATCTAACGAGAGATTGCTCGACAGTTGCGAACCAAGGTAGCAAAATTTGTTAACCACCACTAAAGGTGCGCCTTTGAGCAAGATGACGACTGGTTGCTCTAAGCATCCTTGCGCTAAAATAATGGTCTTCTTGGAATTTATGGACATTGAAAAGAGGTCGCACGCCTTGGCAAATTTGTCCATTAGGCTTTGGAGTTGAGCGTTTGTCGTGGGCGACAAAGGCAGTGTTTTCAGCAAGGAGGAGGCTATCTACAAATAGATCCTCCCTGTGGCGTTTGGACTTGATCATCGAGATGTTGTACAGCCTACTATCAGTTCGTGTGTGTAGGTGGATGCCTTGCTGGTCATCCCCAAAAGCAACCTTCAGAAGTACCGAGAAGAATATTCCGAACAGGGTAGGGGCCAGTACACAACCTTGACGAAAACCACGGCGTACGTCAAATGGCATAGATGTGTTGCCATTGTGCAAAACGTTAGCTTCCATACCTTCGTGAAATGATTGCACTATCTTTAGGAGTTTCAGGGGCATCCAATTCTTACAAGAATCGAGTACAACCCCTCTCTGCTCACGGTATCAAAAGCCTTGTTTAGGTCTACAAATGCAACGACTAGGGGGATCTGTTGCTCCCTATACTTTCCTTGCAGCTGTCTAAGAAAAAATATCATGTCGACAGTTGACCGTTGGGATCTAAAACCACATTGTGCCTCAGGGTATACGCGGTCAGCGAGCTTCTGTAGTTTGCCTAAAATTGGCCTTGCAAAGACTTTACCGACGATGCTAAGAAGGGATATTCCGCGGTTACAATTGCAGTCACCGCGATCGCCTTTGCCTTTATAAAGGGTGACAATATTAGCATCTCGCATATCCTGAGGGACTCAGTTTTCTTCCCAACACTTGGCCAGGTGATTGTGAAGAATGGGCAAAAGGCACTTAAGCTTGACGATTTCGGTGGTAATATCGTCTTTACCAGGACTCTTTCCGCCTTTGAGCTGCTTAACGGCCAGGTAAAGTTCCTCTACGGTGGTTGTGGCGTTTAGCTCGTTGCCAGGTTTGGGACAAGATCCACTGCTTCTGCCTGAATACCCACGGGGCACGAGTAGAGCCCCTTGTAGTGTTCTATCCATCCTGCCATCTGACGGGTGCTATCTGTTATAGCAGAACCGTCGATTTCCTTAAGAGGAGCCGTCTTCTTTGGAGTTGGTCCAAGAGCTCTTTTGATGCCTGCATAAACCACACCAATATCTCCTGCGTTTGCGCACACTTGAATGTTTTGGCAGAGCTCTGTCCAATATGCGTTTGCAAAGAAGCGCGTGCTACGCTGGAGTGAGGATTTTGCCTTCGAGAGATCTTCACGCGTCGCATCACAAGAGTTAAGACGAAAATTTAAAGCGGCTTGACGTTTGTAGTCAATCAAAGGAAGTAAGTGCACCTCGTTTTCTAGAAACCAGTCGTAAGTTTCCATTTTTTGATATCCAAAAACCTTGTCCGCAGTGTCAGTGAGAAGAGATTTAACTTTCTGCCATTCGACTTGTGCTGGCGCTGAACTGTCCCAAGTTGCGACTTCTTTAAGGACGAGTGCCCCAAATGATTTCACAAATTCCATGTCACGAGTCTTGAAAAGGTTTAATTTTTTCGTCCAAGCGGCTTGGAAGAATGGACTCTCTTAGGGGCAAGTCGGGCTATAGTAGCAACGACACTGTGGTCGGTGTTGCAATAGGCACTGTGAAACGCCCGTGTCTGGAGCGTTTTCCGCAGGTCCCTCCTTCTTGTAAGAGCAAGGTCTAACTGGTGCCAGTGCTTAGATCGGAGGTGCATCCACGAGACTTTCCGCATCATTTTGCATTTAAAAAAGGTGTTGGTAACACACAACTGGTGCCTTGAGAAAAACTCCAACAATCGTTGCCCATTATCGTTAAGTTTGCCTATGCCGTGTGCACCGAGGCATTTGACGCGGGCATTAAAATTTGGTCGTAGAATTGGTCTTTGGTCTCGGGTTTTGAACTAAGCGTCGGCGTAGGCGGAAATTAGAGTGACAAGCCGCTTTTTGTGCTTAGACGCAAGACCATAATCCGCTCGGACACGCCTACAGGTGTCTCTATGGAGTTGATGAGATGGTTTTGGACCGCGAAACCTACACCATGCTCTCGTGTTTCCGAGGAACTCCTGCCCTTCCAATAGAAAGTGTAGTTTGCTTCACAAGAGACCCTTCGTCTTCGGCTCTGGTCTCTTGTAAGGCTACAATATCGATATTGAGCCTTTTGAGCTCCACGTCGATACTGTAAGTTTTGCGCAGCTCTTGGGTGCAATTGGAAATTCCGCAGGTGTTCGGGAAGCCTGTCCTCATAGTTCGAACATTCCACGAGGCAAAGCGCATATAAGCGACGTTGGTATTGTATTTGGGATTTCTACTATTTTTTTGAGCAGGTGGTTAATGTTACAGCGTTAACGTTTAGCTGTGAGGCTTGTGTTCCGTTCACACGGGCGGAACAAGTTAACGCTGAGACAGATCAATACCTTATTGATCGGGGGCTGCCCGACTTAATGCAGACGGTAACTGATCAATGGATCTGCGATGGATCCTCCTACTGTCGAGCGTGGCCCCTGGCGCCCGCACTTACGCCTATTGGTGCTGACTTATAACCGGTCACTGTCACTCTCCGTGATGTTTTCCAACTGCAAGGCAGGTGAGCGAAATGTCCTCTCCACGGATGCTGCTACGCCTGGGTCAGACGACTTTATGGCAACAAGGGCTTGCCCAGTACCTGTGCCACCCACTCCTCCTCCCCAGCAGGATCTACAGGAATGACGAGTCAATACGTGTGGTGCTGGTTTGGCTGCAGGTGCCTGGCATGCGCCTAAGCGGAGGCACCGTTCCTGGTTTAATATTAGTTTTCCTTCTTTTTAGAGACTAGATTTTATGTCTCAGTGTCGTTATGGGATCACAGCGCCCTCTCATCAGGTGTTATTTCACGAGCCGACTTGAATTTAAATTTTTTGTATTTAATGAAAAGAAACGTTAAATGAATAAACAAACCGTCATCATTTTATTTCATTCGATGTTTCACATATGCCAGGCAGTCCGTGGCGGCTCACATACTTTTTTTATAACAATCGATATATTATGTTATTTATAGGCTAGACCGCCCAGAACGCGTAAATCTTAACAGCAGATTCTAAGAATTTTTTTGTTCTTACTTTGTTTACATACTTGGCGATGGAAGAAAATTGTATGGATATCCATCAACTCCCATTAAACCTTGCCAAATAAAGAGAGAGTGCCATAGCCCAGTAGAGGGACATTTCAGGCCGATACTTTACTTTCTGCGACTTGATTACAAAATCATTATATAAAAATCATAATATTCATATAATTACATATCGTGATTTACGAGTATAGTTCCATATCGCTAGCATTACGACTGCACCTTGCGTCTCTCGTGCCGTCCCGACAACGCATGTTAATCAGACAGATCACGGCTAATTGCCGACTGGAGTGTGAAATGCGGGCTTAGCGATTAAATTATCTGCAGTTAAGCGTTGAGTTATGGTTGATTAAAGGCTGTCATTTAATTCAACGAATGATTGCATTATTTAAAAGAGCCTTTGTTAAAAAAATATCTTCAAATTTTTTTGTGTTTTGTATATGCATAAATAATTTTAAATCCTTAAAATAATGAGAATATGATCTTATCAATAAAAAAATCTTGCTAAGCTTATTCTAATTTTCTTGTTTTTCTTTCAATACAAAAAAAGCTTAAATGTCTTGTCAACAATGATATACCATCGAAGATTTCTGTCGTTTTTCGAATTTCAACTCTGTAAATGAGAACGTTCAGAAAAAGAATCGAGTGATTTGAGAACGATATGATATAATGAGACACTTGGACCAACTGTGGAGTAACGAGGTAGCTGTAATAACGATTTGTAGCGATAATAGCAACATCACCGTGGGTGGTCGAACCGCACCCGATAATTGGGCAACCCCGCTGTTTTGGGCGTACTATTTACTCCTTATATTTCACCAAAAGTAACCGTGAACAAATAATTATATGGCTAGAACGTTCGTGAAGCGTTTGACGGGCTATTTTGTACAAACATTGTATTTATTGATAATGATTTATAAAAATGTAACACGGAAAATTTATATTTAAATACGCAATCTTTCTAAGTATCGTGTATACAAAATAATAATTGTAAATTAAAAAAAAAAATTATGGTAACTTTTCCTTTCGTTAAATCAAAACACGCTACTCGGTGGTAGAGCTTTGTGCAAGCTCGACTGGGTAGGTACCACCCACTCATCAGATATTCTACCGTAAAACAGCAGTACTTTGTGTTGTTGTGTTCCGGTTTGAAGGGTGAGTGAGCCAGTGTAATTACAGGCACAAGGGGCATAACATCTTAGTTCCCAAGGTTGGTGACGCAGTGGCGATGTTGTTTTTTTTAAAGAAATATACAAACCACTGTCTATGGGCGTTGGTGACCACTTACCATCAGGTGGCCCACATGATCGTCCACTAATCAATACTATATAAAATAAAAAAACTGTCTATCTAAATTTGCTATCTCATCCCCTAGTTATACTAACATATTGACAATAGATTCTGGAATAAATGATTAAAAAACTTTATCAGTATAAAGGAAAGTTACATGCTCGTACATTTAATCCTGAAATTTACAGGTATTTGAAACTCAAAACATTTTATGTACCAACAAACATTTAACGAACGTGTCATCAAGGTTTAACATTCAGACTATTTCCGATTCATAAAATTCATACCGAATATGGAAATGTTAAAATCAGACCGAAATCCAGCTGTAAAACTCGCAACTGACATGAAGTAATACCGTGAGTTTCCTAATACGTCAGGCACTAGCGTTTTGAATATAAAGTGCGGTACAATCAGGCGGTGAGAACGGAATCTCATATTCTACAGCGCCACCTGCGGCTCCTTGCTTGCCGATGAGTCTGACTATACGCGAGTGTGCTTCCACCTTTATACTGTCAGCAAAACATGTGAATGGATTGCTTTCTTGATATCACTGCATTTGAATCTGAAACCTTAAAAGTACTGAATCTAATTCATAATTATGATATTGATTATAATATAAGGAAAATAAGCTTAGACTGCTAATATAATGGATGGAAGGCGAATTTGCGATTTTGAGTATTGTGCTGAGGTGATCTTAAAGAGGAACTTTGTTAATTAATATGTAATGCGAAAGGAAGAATGTCGTTTAACAGAAGAAGTTTTAGTTTTGAATGCGAATGGTGTTGAGACAAGGATAAAACCGGAAAAAGAGAGAGATTTCAAAAAGTTCATGTAAAAGAGCAAATGAGAATATGACTAAAGATAAAAATTTTGGAGTGCAAAACACACCTATACTATAATAACCAAGATAAAAATAAGAGAATTAGAATGCATCACTAATAAATTCAATTTTCATCCTTGAAACGAAAACAATTAGTTACTTAGAATATTATACTAATATAAAAATATTACACATGATATTTCTCACGAACTGTTATAAATCCCAAAACAGCTTGAACGAAAAAATTAAATAGTTTAAAGAAAACAGGAAATTCGTTAAAATATTCAAGCCTCTTTAATTTAGTTTCGCATCATATACACGTAAACAGATTCAGGAAAATCGTATCGTAATACGAGTATATTATATATGAACTGAATGTAAGTGAGATCAGGTGGTGAAAATAAATTTTAATATAATGACGCCACCTGTCGTTTACTGCGCGTTGCTGAATGTTTCAATGTTGGTAAGGTTAGCAAGACCTTTCATATAATTTGTCAGAGTCTACAACATTTATGGCAAGATATCGACTATTCGATTGGTTACTTAACGATAGTCCATTTGATTAATAGTTTGTGGGGATGTCAAATTAAAAAACACCAAATTTACTCTTAATTGTAAAAACAAAAAATTAAGGTGTCTTTCATTCGTATTTTAACAGCAATATCTTATTTTAGCAGCGCACTTAGAATGGCGTGAATTAGTTCGATAAGTATTAATTATTAGTTATAGCTTATGAAATAAAAAAAAAAACATTATGAATAATAATAAAATGCTATATTGAATTTATTACGATACCTAATCATTCGAATTTGTTCAGAAATTTAAAAGTCATGGTGGAAAAAACACGTGGTTTTTTGGGCAGTCGTGTAATAAAATATTAAATGCTATGTAATTACTCCCTAACTTATCGATGAAAAGTTATAGACACAGTTAAACTTATTTGCTGTCAGTACTCCGGACATGAATAGACCTGACTATTGTCTCGCAGTCCGCAACGAGTGCCGTGCCGCCTCTAATTGATTCCGCCCGCTCTATCCGATCACCTGTCTACATTATTTATCACCGTGTTTACAAATGGCTACATATTTGATTAGGCTTAACGAGGTATTCTATTACTAACGTTCTTAGTTTGAATTTCATTACATATTACATTAAGATTTATTTTAATTGAAAAGGAACTGATTATGTCGTTATTATTTGAAAGCTATTCATCAATCAGGGCTTACGTTACAAAACATTATAACAGATCCATTATTCAAATAATGGATTTGTAATCATCATTAAAATGCAAAAAAACTCAAAACAGATGAGCTGCAACAATGAATTTGCAACCAACGCAAATCGTTACTATCAAGGTATCCTCGACAAAGGCTATCATAGATTAAGTAAACTAAAAGAGTCCGTGTCTAAGAAGCGTGCTCGTACCGCCTTAGCGATTCCATCGTCAATTGCACCCAGGCGAGTATTCAAAGGATCTCACTATTCAGAGATCACGAGCATAGCCTACGTTGGGTGGTCTAAGTTTAAAATGAATTACTTTCTAAATTTTAAATATTTATTTTAATTAAACGAATAGTTATCTCGTAACCTTCAAAACGATATCAGAAATACATATGTAAACTATATCTTTAAGAAATCAAGTATAGGGTTTTCCAATAGGGACGCTTGAACTTTGACAGCTGATTGCGGCCATGTTGTTTGGGCCGGAGGCGTGATTGGTCCGTATTTTTTCGAAAACGATAATGGTGTGGCCGTCACCATCAATGGTGAGCGATACCGGTCGATGATAACCAACTTCTTTTGGCCTGAAATCGAGAATATGGATCTGGACAACATGTGGTTTCAACAGGACGGCGCTACGTGCCACACAGCACACGCTACGATGGAAGTTCTGCACGATCAAGCGCCCTTAATGGAAAACCCTATATATAATTTTTGGAAAATTTAGGAAAATCAAAATTATCAAAATCTTTCATATAAATAAGTGACGCCATTATTGTTTCTATTAAAACATAATTAATTTAATAAAGTATATTAAACATATTATAACTAAAATTTTTTAGACAATTTTATTTCTTACAATCTTACATTAAATCATAAATTTTGTTAATAATTCAATTACTCCAGGTATAAGAATATATATAACGTTTGGTAGAATATATTGTTTTATTTTTTAAATTCAGATATAAAATGTATAAATTCCGAACTTGTACCAAACACTAAGCGAATAGGACGCAAGCGCTGACGGTAAAAAAATCCGTCTCGAAGAGGTAACAATGGTTAGGTGGTGTTCGTGAGACAGCCGTCTTGGAGGCGATCTGAAAGGTCTCCCTTATTTAGTTTTCTTATCCTTACCTTCTATTACTTTGCAGATGCACCATCCAGGTTCGATGAAAAACTTTTGTACTATCTCCAATAATTCATCCTTTGAAATGCGAGTTGTATTGGTTCTATCTTAGATTAAATGTTTTTCTTTCTCTTTCATTTTATAATATCTGAATATACAAATTTGTATTTTTATTTGAATATGTGAAATAATATTTGTAATACAATATCAATTATAATGATGGTTCAATATATAATCGATTTAACATATTATTTTGCTAGAAAAATTATATTTATGTGTTGACAGTGTAGAGGCTAAACTATTTTTTAAATTATTGTAGACACAAATTGATATATTTGTACTAAGTAGCTAGATAGCTTGCAAGAGTTATCTAAATTTGTCCATCGCCATATGTATCCAATCTGATATTCGCTTCAAGAAATTTATAAGTCGAGTATTAGAGTCTATCAAAACGATTATAGTACCAAAATACTTATTATATTATATAATGGTAACGTACTCTCCCATAAAGTAATTTCAAGTACGATTAAATGGAGAAAAAACTTAAAGTTATATGGAGTTTATAATATCGAAACAAATAAAACTGAAAAAATATTTTATTGAACGTAAAATGTTCTACATCGGTTTCATTGGACTTCTATTTGCCGCTACCATTTTTTTTCTTTTACAACGAATTAAATAATAAATTATAAATAAATTTTAGTGTACAGTATAACTTTGGTTGTAATGTAATTACAAAATAAAATTATTATACGAGACAGCTTTGCCAGAGTACACATTATAATGTAATTAATGGTTAGCGTTTCGTTAGACCTCAGCAAGTCTGAAATCCATTCCACTCAATACCCGTATAGAAAACTCAATACGCGTCCGTAATGAAAAATTCCAACTCCCACACTCCTATTTCAGTTAACGAACTCACCTGTATTCAAAGAAAATGAAATGAAAGTCCATAATGAGCTCGCTCTCAAAGCGCACACGTCTCGGGCCTTTCTAGAAATTTCTTTTAAAATAAGGTGCCCTAAGACGCTTGTAATGAATCGGCTCATTCATACCTGGCTCATTCTCGGTATGAACCGTGAATGAACCAACCTACCATTCAATGGACGCGGGTATAAGGGAATGAATCCATGCGTCACTCGGTATAATATGCAAGATATTTCACGCTTGCTTTTAAGGGATTTTAACATGTACCTGTGGAGCTATTCTATAAAAACTAAGTCGTAACGCGCCGCAGTATATGTTCGTGAAATTTCAAAAAGTGCTATGCAGCATTGAGCATTATACTAATAACATTTCAAGAATATTCGTATCAAAATAGTAATTCACATTTTATTTACATAAGTCGGTAGTCAACATTTTACGGGCGAGTAATGTAGTGAGTTCTTATATAGGGTTTTCCATTAAGGGCGCTTGATCGTGCAGAACTTCCATCGTAGCGTGTGCTGTGTGGCACGTAGCGCCGTCCTGTTGAAACCACATGTTGTCCAGATCCATATTCTCGATTTCAGGCCAAAAGAAGTTGGTTATCATCGACCGGTATCGCTCACCATTGACGGTGAGGGCCACACCATTATCGTTTTCGAAAAAATACGGACCAATCACGCCTCCGGCCCAAAATCCGCACCAAACAGTCACTTTCTGCGGGTGCATTGCCACTTGGTGAACCTCGTGTGGATTGGTCTCGTCCCAAATTCGGCAATTTTGCTTGTTGACATAGCCATTCATCCAAAAATGCGCCTCGTCGCTGAAGATGATTTTTTTGCCAAAATCGGCGTCAACTTCCAACTGCTCTAATGCCCAGTCAGCGAACACACGGCGCTGTCTATGGTCATTAACCTTGAGCTCTTGGGTCAGCTGGATCTTGTACGGGTGCAGGCTCAAGTCACAACGCAAAATTCGCCAAGTTGTCGTCTGCGAAAGGCCGAGTTCCTGTGCGCGACGCGGAATTGACTGCCGCGGGTTTTCGAGGACACTGTCGCGCACAGCGGCGATATTCTCGGCAGATCTCGCGTTACGTTGACGCACGGGAACCGGGTGATTGTTAACTGACCCGGTTGACTCGAATTTGTCCACCAATCGACGGATAGTCGACTCGGCAGGACGATCATCGCGACCGTAAAACGGGCGAAGTGCGCGGAACGTTGCTCGAACTGAAGACCCATTTTCATAAAACAATTTTATGATTTGCACGTGCTGCTCGACACTGTAACCTGCCATGGTGGTTTGGGAGGACGGAATGAATATAACACACTGCATTTGACAGCTGTCACTCAAACAACATGGCCGCAATCAGCTGTCAAAGTTCAAGCGTCCCTATTGGAAAACCCTATAGAACCTCATAGCTGATATGCGGACGGACTATACGGATATAAAGAATCTGAAATAGTGGGTTTCTTGAAAGAACTGTGTCCGTCTCACACGTACGAGTGTGATTTTGGCGAGTCTTGACTACTATGTTGACAATTCTTATTAAAACTCGTCCACTCTCGCCAATGAATATCATGAATGTGACCGTCTGTAGTGGAAGTTTTACGGTCGGGACATTGTTTGTCTAATGTACACACATATACCCATTTATTTAGGTGTTTCTTTTGTTTTATTTTCTTCCGTACTTACTTATTAGCTTTATTTAACTTCACCTGCTTAGGTCATGTATAATGTGTCTTATTATTTATATAATAATAAATTTTATTAGTTCATTGGTGGGTTACATTTTGAAGGCTGAGTGAGCTTGTGGCATTACAGACACAAGTGATATAGCTTCTTAATTCCTTAGCGCTATTAGAAATGGTTAAAATTTCTTACAGCACCAATAGATGGACCAGTTAACATCAGATGGCACATTGAAAATTCGCCTACCAGTTGATCGTATTATAAATAAAAAAATGTGTGTATCAGATCTTATAAGTTAAAACTACATCATGTATAATGAATAATGATGATGATTTTAACTTGTGTGTGTTTTGTAAGAATTTTATTATTTAATAAATTTTCCTTGTTCCAGATCGTCAGGAAATTCTGCTTAATAAAGGTAACATTATGTATTATTATTATAAATAATATAAATACTCAGAATCAAGATTTGACATTTATAAACAGTGTTGTGTATAAATTCTACACAACATAATTATATCTATCTACTACGAATATGATGTAGATATAATTCAAAAAACAAATATTTTTCTACCTTTATTTCATTACAAATTTCCTGAAATAAAACAAAAAACAAATGTGTCTAGAATAAACCGTATACCGAGATATTCACAAATGTTAAAAATGAAAAGGATGTTATGTATTACATTTCGTAAAATTAATGAATGTCGCTCTGATATTAATTAAAAAATAAACTTTAAAATCGTAATGGCACCAAAGAGCGCCCATTTGCAAATTAAAATTCATCGTAGCTGATATTTAATTTCAATATATGCTACTGGGTCGGGAACACGTCGGTAACTCTTCCCGGTGAGTGAAGATGCTCACAATACTTTGCTCACAATATTTCCCTTTGCCGCTTTGAAATTTAATAAGCGTTTAACACTTCAAAGCCCGCGTGTAAAGCAATTTGGCGTAGTCGAAAAACAGCGAGTTTTGGCTGGCAACGTAATTGGTTTAGAGTACCGGGCCTCAGTAAAAGATTAATTAGTGCTGCAAACAGCGAAGGTAGCGCTTTTAAGCGCCATTCGCTGCTGTCGAGATCGTAACAGCGCCGAATGAGAACAGATAAATGCGGCTATAATAGTCCTTAATACATTGAGATAAAGCTTAAAAATCGTGACAGTGTCCGCTTTAGTACTTGTAAAGCAAATACTGGGATGGTAGGCGTTTTATGTTCACGTTTTAAGATTTAAGGATGTCGAGAAGCGAATAGTTTTTTCCTATCCCGTTTATATTTACGTAGTTTTTTATAGATTATTTGCATGTCGTAAAAAAGAAGTAGGTAGGTTTCTATTAAGAAATTTCGATTTGAAATCAGAATCAGACAAAAAATAATATTTTATAATTATATGATATTGAAATTTGTATTCATTATATTTTTTAATTTGAAATTCAGTTGATTAAAAGTACTTAAAAACATCTATTTTTAAATGAAAGTATACTATTGCAAATTTTATAAAATTTTTCATACATACTTCTCTCAAAATGACATAAAATTGAATGAGAGCAAATATGTTAGCTTTGTAAAACCATCACGGCTGATGTATTCTTTATTTATTTCACGCTATTTTTTACGAATAATAATAAATAAACTCAAAAGAATCTCAAAAATAATAAGTAAAAAATATTACTGAGTGACTGACTCATAAATATATAATTGGTATCAAACATCTATATGCATACTTCTTTAGTACAATTTATAATTTTATAAATATACCAATGACAAATACAGTCAACATTTTCACATAAAAAAGTACCCCATCTTTAATCATGTTGCTTATTATTAATCAGTGCCCTCATCGTCAAGACAAAACAAAGTCTTTTGTTATATAAATATTAGGGCTGTATCGATTATAGGCACAGGTTATGAAATTGGATCCGTGGATAATAAAATACATAATTTACCCTCCCTAGGGTTGTTGTTATAGTAAATTCAGTAAGACGCACGTGCTGCCAACATCTGTGTAGATTGGATGCGAATTGGCGATAACGTCCAACGTTGGATGGCGGGGATGTGACGTGAATACGTATGAATTAATTGTATCGGAATAAAAATATTTGTTATTTTTTTGTCAATTTACAATTGGAGCGTGTGAAAATAATAATAAATATAATACATTTTATTAAACCAAATTTATTTGTCGTTAATTTATACATTATCTTTGCTGTGCATTTCCGGCAGAGCAAAATGATGAAAAAGAAAGCCATTAAGAAGTCAGTTGTAACTATTTGTCAGAACGTTTAGGAATACGAATACAGATAAGATATGGGCCAAATGAATATTGAACATATATTTTAATTTTCCTGTCTCCAATATAACTTGTAGTTCATTGAAAGCGACCCTTCAAACATGGCACAGCTGTTTAATTATCTACCGGGTATAGACGTTTCACCGCTTGAAGACAACTTGTTCAGTTTTCAGAGATGAACGTGTGTCATCAGTGTAAGCGTGACTGGGAAAATTAATTTTAAGCTTTTTTTATTTTATTCGATATTAAATATATAAAATGACAAGATATGTATATTATAACGTCCTAACTTATTGCCTCAGCTGGCGACTAAATGAATAATTTTTCACACAGAGAATCGGACTTCAACGGAAAATTATGTTAATAATTTTGGCAACAATCCACGTGGTTGTGTTGCAAGGATTTTCGCTCTCTTTTTGTTTTGCATAAGCTGCGCTTGCGAGTGACTTAAGCTACGAGCACTCGCTTATGTGAGCACATCACAGACATACCCCTGACGTCATCTTCGAAGTGTCGGGTTATGTCAAGACCATTTTATTTCTTATATTTTAGATGATCCACAAAATTATTTTTGTAAAATGTATCATCTACCATAATCATTACTAATAATTGATTTTTTTTAAAGCAGTGGATACCTTCATGAACGTACCCGGCTCTATTAGGGGGAGGAAGCGGGTTATGTGTGATTCTTAGCCATTAAAACCATTGCGATGGCCGTCCTCGGTACGGATCGGAGAGCTGCGGGATCATTTTAATATAACGCATCCGCTGCTCCTTCCGTGCTCTGCTCCACTCGTGGCTCAACGAAGCTCTCCTCAGGGGGCGAAGATACTTTCGCCCCCCTCACTCCTCACTAGTGCGTACGGCAGCGCGAGGCTATCCCGGCTGCCGTCCTCCTTAGGAACGTCTGAAATAGGACACGTGAGGCCCCCACCTCAAGCATACACGGCCCCATGCTAACGCCCTATATTTTAAGCCTCGAGCGTCGGGACTGTGGGAGGGCCGAGACGACGCAGACGTCATATCCGCCGAGCAGGATCAGCCCTTTCCCGTTCCCGCTCCGCTCTCTTTCTGAACAATGACGGTCTCATAGAAGGAGGCCTCATTCCTCCACGCCGATTACCTGCGGAGTATCGCCGACACGATTGCTCGCAATGACAGGTCTTGTCCGACTTCACGGACCAGGATCTCCACTCCACTGTCGTCATTCAAAAGTATTGTTCCTTATATTTTCTTAAGTTCTGGTAATAATATTAAAAGATAACATCTTCCTTAACGCAAGTAATGTCTGATTCTTACAATTGAAATATCTAAAGCAAAAGCAAACGAAGTCGCAAACATAGTGTGTCTTGCAAATGGTATTTCATAACATAGTTTCAGTTGTTGTTCTTAATTAAAACTAATTTTATGGCCGAGACGGTAATAGTGCAATTAAATTGTTTAATAAACTTTATATATTAACCGCTTGAAATGGGACGCCACCCGTAGCTGTCGCATCGGTTGACCGCGGCGGCTATAAATTCCGACACAATATTTCGGTGTCGGCCTTGTGTCGGCCCTATCGAAGTTTTGCCGACATATTGTGCTGTATCACGCCGCATCTGAACAAACTTGATGGTACGAAAATAGAAAGTTTATGCAGAACACACGGTGACTCTTTGCCGGTATAATATGAAAATATGTTTTTTTTACAAAATATAATTTAAAAATTTGTTTCGTTGATTATTTTAAATTATTTTCGTGTACATAATAATAATAATGCGAACGATAACGTGGAACTATGTACATGAATGAAATACAATTTCTATTGATTTTTTTAAGTTGTATGTTACTTCTACTTGTACTTTTATTTCTAGATATTTCTGTTGTTAATCTTGTTCTGGCACACTCTTGTCAATTATTAACACGTTAAATCTAATATAATAATTTTATATAAAAATAAATAAAGTTCTTACGTTTAATTTTTGTAATACCTTTTTTAAAATTTCCCGTTATTTTATTTCAGAGTCAACAAATAATTGCGTTACAATATAAGCATAACTTTGTAAACTTACAAAAAAAGTATTTCAGGAAAAACACATATATAGTAAATTTTTCTTGGAGTTGTTTTTGCTGAAAAGATGATATTTTTCACTCATCACAAAATAATGAAAAATACAAATGCTGAGAATGATACATTTGGGACATTTAAATTTTTTTGTTTTAACACGATACATAGAAAATAGTACAAAATTTCATGAATGAATGGAATGTAAAGTTTCGAAATAAATCGACACAGTGCGGTCATTGGATACAGAGTATGAAATTACAAAGAACGAGATAGCTCCACAATTTATCATCATAACGTCTGTATAATATTTTTTTAGCTCAGCTACTGCCCTTAATGTGACCCTGCTAAGTAAATCACCAGCCAGGAGACATGAATTATCAAATAAGTCAAGATAGTAAAAAAATATAACGCAGCTTTAAGTCGCGCCCGTGATAAACGGGGCTCGGTAATGTTACAGCGTTAATTATGGACTGTGTTGATATTCTCTCCTTACAAAATCCTTAATATTACACTAACCGTTAGCTACCTTATGCATCGTGAGATAACGATTATGTCTGTATATGTTTAATATATTCGAAACAGTTTAATTATTTTTTTTATTACGTGTGTAGGCGGACGAGCATTTGGGCCACCTGATGGTAAGTGGTCACCAACGCCCATAGACATCGGCAGTGTAAGAAATGTTAACCATCGCTTACACTGCCAATGCGCCACCAACCTTGGAAACTAAGATGTTATGTCCCTTGCCTGCGATTACACTGGCTCACTCACCCTTCAAACCGGAACACAACATTACCAAGTACTGCTTTTTTGCGGTAGAATATCTGATGAGTGGGTGGTACCTACTCAGACGAGCTTGCACAAAGCTCTACCACCAAAGATTTCTCAATCAAATCGACATATTATAGCTAAATAAGCATTTTATATGTATATTACAATAGGTACTTAACAACATAACATATAGTAGTTAAAATACGCACACATATTTTACTGTATTACACATTTTTTGTATTTAATATTAATTAAATTATATAACAAAGAAAACTATTGAATAAATATTTATGATTCCGCACTTATTATAATTGTTTTATGAAAAATTATTCACGGAGAAGTAAACTTGGTTCTCTACAAAATAATTCAGATCTAAGTTTACACCGATTAAAAAAAAGTATCAAAATCAATCGGTGTTTATCATAAACTATCTAAAATCTCACGAACGAACATAGTCAGCAGGAACTCAGCCGGTCTTACACAACACAATCAAACTTAAAACATCAAAAATCATCCTCTTATATTTTTATATGTTTATCGCGATCCAAAATAGATTAAAAGTGAGCACTTAGCGTGTGTTACGACAGCTGTATTACGAGCATTCCTATTTTTTACGACGTGTAAAATTAGCTATTCGGAAAACGATACATGGTCTTCATTTAGGATATCTCTTGTTCGTGGTTGATATATGCGGATTTTCATTCAACAGATATATTTAATTTTGTATTTCCACCACGATTTCACTGCCGATCACGATTTGAGTTTTACAAATGAAGCACAAGAAAGTTAAGTAGTATAATATAGGGTTTTCCACTAAGGGCGCTTGATCTTTGAAATGCAAAAAAAAATACATGTAGGAGAGATATTTGCGAAATTTTTTTATTTGGAAGGTCTATCGACCCCGTTATGTATGGAATATGACATCATTCAAATGACCGCCACGGCTTCGGTTGGTGGCGCGCACACGAAAGGTCCAATTTTCGATGACTCTGGCGCACAAATCGGGCTGTATTTGATCGATGGCGTGGCGTATGTTGACTTTGAGGGCATCGGTGGTTTGCGGCTTGTTGGCATAGACCTGCGACTTAAGAAAACCCCACAAGAAAAAGTCCAGCGGGGTCAAATCGCACGATCTCGGTGGCCAGTTCACGTCGCCTCCGCGCGAGATGACCATGTCCAGAAATTGCTCGTGCAGAACTTCCATCGTAGCGTGTGCTGTGTGGCACGTAGCGCCGTCCTGTTGAAACCACATGTTGTCCAGATCCATATTCTCGATTTCAGGCCAAAAGAAGTTGGTTATCATCGACCGGTATCGCTCACCATTGAGGGTGACGTCCACACCATTATCGTTTTCGAAAAAATACGGACCAATCACGCCTCCGGCCCAAAATCCGCACCAAACAGTCACTTTCTGCGGGTGCATTGCCACTTGGTGAACCTCGTGTGGATTGGTCTCGTCCCAAATACGGCAATTTTGCTTGTTGGCATAGCCATTCATCCAAAAATGCGCCTCGTCGCTGAAGATGATTTTTTTGCCAAAATCGGCGTCAACTTCCAACTGCTCTAATGCCCAGTCAGCGAACACACGGCGCTGTCTATGGTCATTAACCTTGAGCTCTTGGGTCAGCTGGATCTTGTACGGGTGCAGGCTCAAGTCACAACGCAAAATTCGCCAAGTTGTCGTCTGCGAAAGGCCGAGTTCCTGTGCGCGACGCGGAATTGACTGCCGCGGGTTTTCGAGGACACTGTCGCGCACAGCGGCGATATTCTCGGCAGATCTCGCGTTACGTTGACGCACGGGAACCGGCTGATTGTTAACTGACCCGGTTGACTCGAATTTGTCCACCAATCGACGGATAGTCGACTCGGCGGGACGATCATCGCGACCGTAAAACGGGCGAAGTGCGCGGAACGTTGCTCGAACTGAAGACCCATTTTCATAAAACAATTTTATGATTTGCACGTGCTGCTCGACACTGTAACCTGCCATGGTGGTTTGGGAGGACGGAATGAATATAACACACTGCATTTGACAGCTGTCACTCAAACAACATGGCCGCAATCAGCTGTCGAAGTTCAAGCGTCCCTATTGGAAAACCCTATATTAATGTGCATGGATTTGTATCCTCAATCTTTTATTAAAAATAAAGTGTCCTAACGTCTGGGTCATCATAGCTAACTTCGATTAGGTTGTATTCAATAAGTAATTTAAGATCTTGTGTAAAGTTATTTCGATGGAATCCTTAAGAATCTATTAACAATTTGTTGGATATCTAGGCTCTAGGTTTTAAGCATATAAGCGTGTAGTGTTCCGAGGTGAAATGACATAATAATTATTTTATTTTCATTTTTTTTATTGAGTTTAGAAATATTATTTAACACCGTTTAGTCGTCAATATATCCAAAATTACAATACAAGGAAATACCTTCTCATGGTATTATGAAAAATCTTATTCTTATATCAAACTAGCAATATAGAACTTATTTTTGGGGGCAATATATTTTATAATAAGCTCCCGCAACACTTTCATACATATACCAAATAATACATTTATTAATCATATCACTCAATAAAAAAAAAATATTCATCATGCTGTCGATGATAAAAGATTGTTGCTTGAGTAGCTACTATTTAGTTGCTCAATAGACATTCTAATTTAATCTTAAATCTCATTCCTTTGCATGAAAATGAATTAGAGTCAAATTAATTTATGTTTTAACCTTGCTTATTATATCACTAGAGACATCGTAAACACCTCTAGTATTTGATCGTTATATTAAAGTGTACTACACGCCATTTTTAATTTAAAAGTCATTCTTTTAAAACTGAAGCGACTCCAATCACATTAATAATTCTTAACCGGCTCCTTAGCGAGGGCTCTTCATTACACCTCCGCAGACGAGGTAATTGCAGGGCTGACACGCGCGAGCATAACCTCTTAATTTATTGAACGAAACTAATGAAATTCCTGAGTAAAGTTTATTGCTAGAGACAGCCCTGTTTCGTACGGCAACAATTTTCGGCTCCAGATAGGGTTGCAACATTCTAATCGTTTCTTTAATTATATCTGAATTAATGTTTTGTATCTGTTAAGGCGTTAATTTCGTCGAATTTTAGACGGGAAATATTTATTGAGGATTTTTTGTTTCGATGTCGTAAAGGGTTCTTAATCTTGTTTTGATTAAATTGGGGAAGAAAACTTAATATATTTCTCATATTAAGATGGTAGGAGTGGTAGCTACTAAGTACCACAACAGTTTTATCACCAAACAACAATTTGTGTTACTGCATTCCGGGCTGAAGGATAAGTGAACCAGTGTTGTGATAAGCACAAATAACATAATATATTACATTTGATTGTTGACAAAGCTTCAACACTTCGCTTACATTATCAACGTTCCAATAAATAAATAATTACTATTAACGGTTAACTATTGCCTCTAAAAAAGTAATACTCTATCCAGTATTACAGCAGAAATAACAGTTTCTCACCCACTTCAGGGGTTATGTCGACAACAACTCGTAAAGCCGGCGACAGGTGCAGCAACAGTAAATCGCGATACGTTAAATTTGTTCTGAATCTGAATATTGATTCTGGTTTTAGAGCTACGGTTTACGGCTTTACATAGGTTTTATTGCGGGGTGTTGAATAACTTAATAGTATTTTAATGCTTCAATGCAGAGCAAACGTTAAAAAATATCTGAAACTTCGATTACTGTGCTGTTTTTAAATCAAAAGTTAAATACAAATACAGAAAACTACTACATTGTATTTCTAATTTTAAATTTAAGTGAAACCAATTAAGAATAATACGTAGCTTTCTCAAGGTTTAAATATTGATAGCAATTATATAAGATATTATGTGAGTTCTTGTTTTTATTAATATTCGTTGTTATATAAAACTTTAATATTATTACGACTAAGAGACGAAATATTTATAAATATAAAGGTACAATGATATCCAAAGTTTATCCGATAAAAAATAAAATACAATTAGTTTCACATTAAGCAAAATTTGTGCACAAAATATAAATATATCAGCTTAATTAAAATTTCTCGCTAACAATGATATCTAAGCAAAATGCCGCGTAATGCAAAGGGGATAGAAATGTCAAGTCGAGACAATCGTTTAAGTTGCAAGTTTACAGCGGGTGAAGACAATTATAACTGTACAAGAATATGAAATGCTCTCTTATCTGTTCAATAACTTGAATTTAAAGCGAGTTAAACTGTGAGGAGCTACTTATACAGGGTTATTTGTAACGACCCAGCAACCTCGCGGGTCTAGATAGCTAACACCTTAACCAACAACTTTTGTTCTACGACTTCGGACATAACTCAATACATGAAAAAAAAATGATTTAAGAAGTTTTTGTCGTACTGTCGTGACATTTGTAGGTTTATATTTCATTCATAAATGAAAGGACATCGCGACGCGTCGATCTTTGCGATGCGCGTAGATTTATAAACGTTCAAGCGGGAAATTAAATTAATACTTATTAGGTCCTTACATATGAAATTAGCGTTTTGTCGTACTGACCACTTTGTTATGAAATATCTCCTCTTTGATTAAGAATTCCAAATTCAAATTTATAAATTCATTTAGCTGGTGCATTTGAGTTTTGAAAACAGTCATTTATTTGTTTTTTCCCCATTATTTTTTTCTTTGGCGTCGCTTATTACCGCACAATGGAAAACATCGGTATATTTACGAGTATGAATTCTACCGTGGCACCAGTGCTGAAGAAACAGCTCGAAGGATTAATGATGTATACGGCGCTGGTGTCGCAAAAGAAAGCACGGTACGTTTTTGGTTTCAACGTTTTCGTTCTGAAAATTTCGACCTTCAGGACCAACCCCGTGGACGACCGGAGACCAAAGTGGAAAATGAAGAATTAAGGGCTATTGTGGAAGCGGATCCATCACAAAGCACTTCAGAAATAGCTGCAGGCTTCGGGGTAAGTGATAAAACTGTATTAATCCACTTGAAGCAAATCGGGAAAGTAAAAAAACTTGAACGATGGGTACCTCATGAATTGAGTGAATCGAACTTGCAAACACGCGTCGACTGCTGTGTTACTTTGCTCAACCGACACAATAATGAAGGGATTTTAAATCGAATCATTACTTGTGACGAAAAGTGGATACTGTACGATAATCGGAAGCGCTCGTAGCAATGGCTGAACCCTGGAGACCCATCCAAATCCTGCTCTAAACGAAAATTGACTCAGAAAAGGTTATTTGTGAGTGTTTGGTGGACTAGCGACGGTGTCGTTCACTACAGCTTTCTAAAATCTAGCCAAACGATTACGGCAGATATCAATTGTCAGCAAATGCTTGCTTATAAATGCTTATATTTCTTTCATCGCCAATGTTTATGAGCGGTGGTGACCACTTTCCATTAAGCGGCCCATTTGACCATCCGCCTAACCATAACATAAAAATTGATTAGTTTTTATATTCACTCTCAAAAATTATTATTTTCCTAAGATTTTATTAACATGAATAATTCGTATAATAAAATCGCTATATCTCGTCAAATGGGTACTTTAAGCGGCATCTAACTTTCGCAAAGCAAAACAGTGAATCAAATGTGATGACGATTCATTAAAAGAATTAAAATGCATTGGGGTACAATGTGCTAATGTAGCAAAAATCAAAGTAATTGAGTTCTGGGGATGATTATAAAAGAAGCTTTCTTTCAATTTGTTAAATTCTAAAACAACAGACGGCGTCAATAAACGAGAGAGACTTACAGAAAAGTTTGTTTTTCCAAAGCAAATGTTTACTCCTTAATTGAAGATTTGAGAAGTTGGAATACGGATCAATGTATTCATCTTTGGAGCAGAATTTCAAACGTTTTTGTTATGAATAATGAATATTAAACTAAATATAAAATAATTTAAGCACACAAACAAAAAAGGTATGAGTTTTTAGTTGAAGACATTAAAATTGTGTTGGTTAACTAAGTTAGAAGCGATTAATTCACGCCCAAATAAAATGTAATAAATATTAGAATATACAGAGTATAAATTCTGAAATTCTGTGAGTGTATACTATAAATCAATCTTAAATATTAAAACAAACACTTATTTAGATTAATATTAGATTAATTAAATAAGGTATGTAAAATAAATAGTACACATTACTATTTTTCCAGGGTTATTTTATAGCTAATTCACACCAGTAATGAAAGTGTGAGTAGAATTTCAGCCTGACCGGTTTAAGAGTTACAAGATTTGACCCACACATTCAGGTTTCTTTTTTTTTAGCAAATATGTAATGGTATATAAACAAACTAAATCAATTTATCTATATGAAAACACAGGTATGCGCTCTCACAGCGAAAAAGTCACCATTTTCCCCTCCTCCTTCCCTCTGTGACTTCCATGTGTGACTGCGACGTGCGGTTCGCATTATTGGCGACGTAAAGGTCACCAACACCCTCGAGCCTTTACAATTGCGTCGAGAGATAGCGGCACTGAGCGCTTTCTATCGACTGTATTACATATTCCTGCTTCCCCTTTCCTTCACAAATCTACGCGTGCTGGCTCTCGATGTCACCGCCTAACTGTGACATCAATTCCATCGCGCACGAAGAAATTTGGCAACTCTTTTCTTTGTCGCACCTCTAAAACATGGCATTCGTTACCAGCACACGTGGGAACACGTGACCTCCTCCTCTTATGACCTGGGTTCCTTCAAACGAGGCGTGAAGAGGCATCTTGCGGGCCGGCAAGGCGGGGGCGGCTAGTGCAAGTCATTCTTCCTCATATATTCTCATTTACACATTTTTTTTTGGTATAACTTAAGTACGTATTAAATCTTTTCGAAATTAAACTCTTAAAAAAGTAATTTCGGTTTGTTTCGAGAAAACATTACACATAGTATTATCAATTCCAAACTCTGTAAAAGTAAAAAAAAAAAATTAATTACTAAGTCTTACAAAATATACAGAACTCAAGAGAAATGAGATTAAGACTTATTTAGCTTATTTAAAAACTTATATTTTGGGTAGGAATAAAACATATTAAATATTATAAAAATATAATGTTATAGCGCGCATTGGCAGTAGCAACGGTACTTCGTCATGCAAAACTGATGTCATGCGACTGTGCGCTTTTTCATTGGCTACTATGATAAAGCTCGTCATGTCAATTTTAGTTTTTCATAACCGTATCTTACTCAAATACCTTAATATATATAATACTGGCCTGGTGAACAGTAGATCATATCGCATGCCAATAGCAGTAGCTATTATCTAAAGAAAACGTCATGTTAACGCAACCCGTTCGCACAGTTTGTTATAAAAATATTAAACACCCACAATAAGCCCACGATTATCTATAAAGAGTAAGTAAATGTATTTATTGGAACGAAGATCTTTTACGCGGCTTACAGTTGAGTGAAATGGCACTGGCCCAAGGTCATGTCATATAACGAAATAATGTTCATATTGTGCCTACCAAATGCTACAAATTGCGATGCGTTGGGCGTTCGAATTTAGGAGGTCGGTATAAAAGAGATTGAGGTGCTTTTAATTAATTAAAATCCACATTTTAACACACGGCTTGGGTCGAAAATGTCGCAAAGAACTTCGTTCCTGACGGTCACGCCGCACAATTTTTTCTCATAACATACGTTTTTTAAAAATGCAATGATTACACATGACTCATTTTTGCCAATCAATTTTATCCGAACTACCATTTTGTGCCAACCGCCATGCACGCGCTGTTCTGCGCAAACTAATGTGTATGTAAGTATAAAGTGGTACTTGAGCGTGTAGCCGGGTTTTATAACTCACGCTTATAAGTGTTGCACGTGTTTGAGTGTTACGAGTTACAGAAATGTAGTTTAATTAAGAACGCCATGTTTTAGAAGTATAATTTGTGGATAATTTAAGTATAAAATTATTTTACCATACATTTATTATCGTATAAATAAATAAAACTGAACTCATTCTTGTTAGATATATAATTTAATATTTATACAGTGAGAAATATATTGTAATGTATTCAAATTGCAAACAACACACCCCCTTTCACTGAGGCAATGTAAAATTTCTATATGCCTAATCAGTTAGTCTGGACCTTCAACCCTTCGGTCCCCTGAAACTAGTTACGGCTAGATAATAAAATGTTTAGGAGCACAGTTAACAGCGCCAGAGATCCGACCCTATCGGCTATTGAACCGATGACGATGCATTTTACAATTTACCTAGCGACTTTGCATTTGCGGTTTTCCCGTCTGGAACTGTGAAGATTTTAGATTAGTGTTTATCTGGGATGAATAAACTTTTGTATATGTGTGAAAAACTATAAAATATATTAACATAAAATATTGAACCTCGGAGATATTATAATAGTAAAGTGGCCGCAGATGATTAGTATCGGATTTGGAATCCCGGCTCAAGCCTAAGTTATTGGGATTTTCAATCAAGAATAAAGTACCTTCAGTCGTATCTTTATATTATGATATCGGACTATGGAAGTTAGGAAATTAGAGAGTGCACACAGTTTACGCATACAATTTTGCACTATAACATCATCTACGCAGTAGGCTAGTTTTTTTATCTATACGAATTTTATATACTATTTTTTTTATACCGGCAACGCATCTGAAGTCCATCCATCACACATCCATACATTACTTTCCATCAGGTGAGCCCCCAGCTCGTGTGTATCCTCTTACATAAAAAAAATATATATATATATGTATATATTATTATTATTATTATTATTATAGGAAAATAGCTCTGCCTATCACACTTTCACAGCTAAGCAACTAAATCGATTTTTATCATCAAAAGTTTAGTATAAACGAAGCTTGAACCGTTGTTTGGACATAAGCTACTTCATACATAACGCCTAATCAAACCTCCTCTAGCACACTGGTGAAGACGCGAGTGAAAACTAGTATCTTATATAACCAAAATGGCACCGCATCAAGATCGGTTGTAGTTTTAATACGATTAATTTCGAATGTCTGTTTAAAATCGTATTAAATAAAAGTTTCGCGTAATAATACAAGTCTGCAAACTAGTATACCGAGAGATTTCCTAAAGCATCCAAGTGGCGGATCTAATCTACACAATTAATCCCCTGATTGCATAGAATGGCTCTTTGTCCCTTAGTGCTTGTCGTGTTACTAGATAATTCTACACTAGACTGATGGATGTCACTGAAACCGTAACATACTAATTATGTATTTATTTATTTATTGTATTATAGTTATATGCCATAAATAAATATCTATGAAGTATGATCTGAATACCGGGAATAGTTGTAAGTATCGCAATATGACATATATTATATAGTATAACTAATTATATAACACAATTAGATTTAAGCGCGCAATCTTAGGCTAAGATTCTAGCCATTGTGCTATCTTAGCTCTGTTATGAGAGTAGTTGTAACGAACACACTTAGTTTGATATCATAGTTTGGATATAAAAGGTAGCAACAGACTGCAATAAAGGGAGGTGCCAATGTTATTAAATATAACCTACAATATGATACGTAAGTTAATAGATGATCAGCAGATATCGTTTTCGGCGGACGTGCTTATTACGGACGAAAAGGTTTTTGTGTGGCTTAAGTTGATGCCGTTTAAATATTGTTTTCATATTTATTGCTAAAAAACTAAGTATACAGTTCTTATTAACGTTCTTATAAAAATCCAATCATCGGCCGTCTACTGAATAGACATTTAGTAAGAAATATATATATATATTACACTGAAATGTACATATCAAATATCAAACAGTGTAACAAATGAAATATAATATTTTTTACAATATAACGATCGGAGATAAGCTGATTTGAGTTTTTATATACATTATAAATGTAATATGTAAATTTGTTGGTCGGTCGGTTGTTTGTTTAGAAGGATATTTATCAAACAATCTTAATGTTGATACAGATTATCAGTCAACAATAGTACCTGTGTGAGCGTCTAATAAAACCGCTCGGTTGTAATATATATGTTCGTAAACATTGGGTTTATTTAGAAAATATTTTTTTTTTTTTTTTTTTTTTATGTAAGAGGGGGCAAACGAGCAGGAGGCCCACCTGATGTAAAGTGACTACCACCGCCCATGGACATCTGCAACATCTGAGGACTTGCAGGTGCGTTGCCGGCCTTTGAGGAAAGAGTACGCTCTCTTCTTGAAGGTTTTTATGTCATATCGGTTCGGAAAAGTCGCCGGCGAAAGCTGGTTCCACAGAGTGATTGTGCGAGGCAGAAAATGCCTTAGGAAACGCGCTGTTGTGGATTTCCAGACATCGAGGTGGTGAGGATGGAATTTTGAGTTCTGGCGTGATGTCCGGTGGTGAAATTCAGCGGCCGGGACTAAACCAAACAACTCCTCAGAACCAGAGTATGCAGAGTGACCCAACATCTCTACGCAAATCCAAAGTATCAAGCCGGTCGGTAATAGCTTGATCGTCGACAATTCGAACTGCTCTACGTTGTATGCGGTCAAAAGGAAGAAGCTGGTACTGGGGAGCTCCCGCCCAGAGGTGAGAGCAGTACTCCATGTGGGGCCGAATTTGCGCCTTGTAAAGTTTTAGGCGATGGGCCGACGTGAAGTACTGTCTCGCCTTGTTGAGCACTCCAAGCTTTTTGGAAGCCAGTTTGGCTTTAACTTCCAATTGACCGCGGAACTGAACAACGTTCGAAATCTCAACGCCAAGTATCCCGATACTGGCTGTGGGATGGAGGGGAGTATTCTCGAAATGAGGGGATATGACAAAAGGAGACTTTTTAGCGGTTAACGCGCAAACTTGAGTCTTATTGGGGTTGAATTGGACCAAGTTTAGTCGGCCCCAGTCCGAGACTTTGGCTAACAAGGTCTCGACTTCAGACACAAGTTTATTCCGACACTCGTCGACGTGTTCCCGAGAAATATTAGCACGGCCGGTGTAAAGGACGTCTACAGTGCTGTCATCCGCATAGCAGTGAATGTTACTGATTTGTAACATATCATTGATATGCAGAAGAAACAGAGTAGGTGAAAGAACGCAGCCTTGTGGAACACCAGAATTGACGAATTTTAAGTCAGAGCATGCACCGTCGACAACGACCTTGATGCTCCGATCTGCCAAAAAGCCGGTGATCCACTTGCATAATTTCTCGGGAAGCCCGTAGGAAGGAAGCTTCGTGAGAAGCGCTTTATGCCATACCCGATCGAAGGCTTTCGCTATGTCCAGACTGACTGCTAATGCTTCCCCCTTGGACTCAACCGCTGTAGCCCATCTGTGAGTAAGGAAAACTAGAAGATCACCAGCTGAGCGACCCCGACGGAAGCCGTACTGGCGGTCACTAATCAGCTGGTGCTCCTCTAGGTACCGCAGGAGCTGGCGGTTAATAATGGACTCCATTATCTTGGAGAACAAGGAGGTGATAGCAATAGGCCTATAATTTGTTGGATCAGAGCGATTGCCCTTTTTAGGGATCGGATGCACCAAAGCAGTCTTCCAAGAATTCGGGACTACGCCTAATGTGTAAGAGTGGCGGAAAAGACGCGTTAAGACCGGTGCCAACTCGGGAGCACAAGCATGCAGCACGATCGGAGGAATGCCATCGGGCCCACTCGACTTATGGATGTCCAAGGAAAGAAGTGCTTTACGAACTGCACTCTGCCGGAATTTAATTTCCGGCATCACGGTATCACACCGCAAGATTGTCGGTGGTGTCTTTCCTTGATCATCAAGAGTCGAGTTGGACGCGAAGAGAGATCCCAAAAGGTCGGCTTTCTCCTTCGCAGTATGGGCCAACGAGTCATCGCTCCTGTGCAGAGATGGAAGGGAGGGCTGACAGAAATTCCCTAAGACAGCCTTAGCGAGAGACCAAAATGCGCGTGTTCCCGAAGGAAGACGCACCAATCTCTCGCCAATCCTGCCAATGTGCTCCGATTTCGCCTTGGCAATAACGCTTTTGAAAGATCTGGAGGCAGAGTTGTATTCCTTTTTAAGTGCGCTGGTATTTACATCACGAGATGCCGATGCTTCAGCCCAGGCTTGATAGCATTCTACCTTTCGGCGTGACGCCGTTTTGCAGAAGCGACCAAACCAGGGCCGGGATCTGCCGCCGATAGGTATTGCAGAGTACGGAATGAAGAGTTCCATACCCTGAAACACCACATCGGCGACCGAGTCAGCAACGACATCTGGATCATCCGGCGAGAAACAAATCCGCCCCCATGGGTAGGATGCAAAGAAGGACCGCATCCCATCCCAGTCCGCTAACCTGTAGTGCCACACACGGCGACATCCCACGAACCGAGGCCGTGAGGTGCGTGTAATCGGCACTGTACTCCGGACAAGACAGTGGTCCGACGAGCCAAGAGGAGGCTCTACGGAAACATGGTACCCGTCCGGATGAGAGGTCAGCAGAAGATCTAACAGGGAAGGTGTATGATCCTCCACATCTGGGATTCGCGTTGGCGAGGTAACCAGTTGTGTCAGATCATACGCCAAGGCAAAATCGACCACAGATCTCCCCGCATGATCGGTGGTATGTGATCCTAGCCATTCGGCGTGGTGGGCGTTGAAATCGCCAAGAATCACGATCTCTGCGGATGGGATCTGCTGCAGCACGGAATCTGTAGCCCGTTGGATGTGCTCAACGAGCCGGTCAGTTTCGGCATTACCGCTATGGGACCTATAGAGGCACGCATAGATTCGCGGATGATCATCACAGTCTACGCGCAGCCAGAGAATGGATAGGTCCCTCCCTTCAAGATAGGCGAGGCGACGAGAGCAGATATTCTCTCTGACGTAAACACACACCCCAGCCCGTGGTACAAAGGAATGTTCCAACTTGTACCCCGGGAAGGAGAGGAATGAGGTGTCCGCCGGAGATGATATCTGGGTCTCGGTTAGAAAGAGCAAGGCCGGCTTCGCCGTCTCGAGATGGTAGTGGACGGCGTTTAAGTTGGAATTCAGTCCCCTAATGTTGCAGAAGTCCACAGCGAAGGTGGAAGGGGTTGCCTTAAGATGCCTGCTCCGTTTGCCTCGTCTATTTTTGAGCGCAAAATTGCCCCCCCCAGAATTCGAAGGGCAGCCTGGGCATCCCTGCTCAGGTGGTGTATGTCCTGAGCATGGATGCCCAGAGAGGGATTGTCCACCGCGGTCGCAGATGGTACCCTCCTGGGGTAGTTTTCTTATATTCTGCGCACTCATTTTGTTGGGGGGGGGGGGAATTGGGCCTCCGGGACTCTCACATACCGAACGAAACGCGGTAGCATGGCTACCACTTTACGCCGATTTTAAGTGAGAGAGTGGTACTTCCCCGGGCGTGCCGGCCCATTCAGCTACAACCTGAAGGTATGCAGCGTGGCACTACCACTATAGATATATACCTATATCCGGTAATCTCAAAGGCAAAAACTTATCTAAATACAAAATTTGAGCCAAGTTGTGAGAGCCGTTTTAGCAATACGCGCAATAAATTTATAATACATAAGAATTGAAATAATATGATAAATCATTTTTCAATCACACCTCAATTATTTCGGTTTCATCGCGACCGTTATATAGTCTCTATTGAAATGAGAATAATTATGTCATAAGTTTCACAATATTAAAAAATATATAATTTTATTAATTTTATTCGTTAGTCGCTCATCACTTGTATTCTAACGATCTGACTCGGGATAGGCGTGTAAAAAGCGGGGATGCAATGCATGCCAATTCGTCCGCACCGGACAGTGCTGGACGCGACGTCCTGTGTACCGTTAGCAGTCAGAATATTATATTATAATTTTAAATATATTTTATTTGTCACTTATTAATTTCATTAAATTACTTTCATTATATTTATTCTTTAAATGATTTTATTTTTACCAAAAACATTTTTTTACTATCAGTATTTCCTGTTCGAAAGATCGTTAACAGTAAATTATAATCAATTAGTATTTTATTGATTCAAAATGATCTTGTCATTGTTAATTGGTTTTCGAAAGTAAAATCCTTAACAAGCTATCGGTACTTCAAGCCGTGACCGGTGTGTGAATCCAGTCCAGTTTCAATTTGGCCTAACCCCCTGGTAGGGATGTATCTAGCGGCCCACTATTTCGCAACTTAGCCCCTTTAAAAGAGACTTAGGGTTATTTTGTATTTTTTCTCAAGTGAGCTTAGCATGGATATTTATACCATACACTGGACCTTTTAATGTATTGGCTCGTTTGGTGAATAGGATGTACGTGGTAGGAATATATTGAATGCTTGGATATTTTTTTTAATCTGGTAGATGTATTATTTGTATTATCGAGACTTTTTGTTTCATAATTGATTACTTTTCAATAAAATTGGCATAATGGTAGCTTAAATTTCAATAAGACAGTAGAAACAAAGAGCTAAAAACATTTGTATCTACAAAGGTGATTTTATTGGTTGTGTATAGCAACTAAACTTAAATTTGTATACATTCCTAATAAAAGTATTTGTATTTTTTTTATTTGAAAATATTACTGTAAGTTTAAAATATTCAAATGTAAACTGTTCGACGTCATCTTTCATAGAGATTTCTCAACGTTTTCTGGGTTATAAAAATCATCGTTGCATTCGAAATATTTTCGATATCGAATGAAAATACTTATTTATGGCGAGCGATTCTAGATTCGTGTGTAAATTGTCGCTAGAAATTTTCAAATATTTCGTCAAACGGATGGAAAACAGAATTTTGTGTATAGCGCAGTTTATGATCTAGATACGGGTTGACGAGTTGTTTTATGACCTGTGATAGATGTCCAATATGCGACCTGATAATTCTTTCACGTCAATCTACGTTTGACTTGTTTTAAGGTTTCAAAATTGTTATTTAATATTGCAACAGCAAATATATATAAAAGCATAACTAATGTGTATATTTCACAATACGCTGATGACTTCGTGCTTTATTCTACTTGCGATTTCACTAGTCAATCTGTAGATAAACTTCAAGTGGCGCTTAACATCTTATCATTAATTCTCTCAAAAATAGGTCTAAATATATCAACTTCTAAAAGTAAAGTTTTAATTTTTAAAAATAATTTTAAGCGTGATACTATTGATTTAAAACTTAATGGAGTTTCTTTGGAAATAGTGGAACATTTCAAATATTTAGGATTGTGGTTAGATCGATCATTAAGATGGACTAAATATTTAAATGAACTAAGGAACAAAACTTTGAAGTTTACGAACATCCTTAAAATGTTGACAGGTCCAGGATGGGGCATGCATCCGTGCCAGTTGAGACGTCTTTACATATCTATTGTCAGAAGTAAAATGGATTACGGCTGTTTTCTATACGACAATAGCGCTCAAACCCATTTAAAAAAAATTTATATTATTCAAAATCAGTGTTTAAGGATTATTGGCGGTTTTGTAAAAAGCACAGCAGTCCATGTGATGGAATCTGAGCTACACATTGAGCCCCTGTCATTGCGGAGGTATTATTTGGCAGGAAAGTTTTGGTTAAAATGCAAGTCGCATACTTTTTATGAAATCATTTCTATAATGGGAGAGTTAAAATCAGCTTATCATAACGGTTATTTTAGAAAAAAGAAAAAGCCTCTTTTAGTATTAGTTCACAAAGCGCTTAATCAAATACCTATTAAAACCAGTAATAACCTAGATATGTTCAATTTGGATACCTGGATGAGTAACGTGGATTTATCCTCGACAATTAGACCTAATTTAATTTTATTTTATAAAAAACAAACCCTCAAAAAGATGTGTAATGAATTTATGCAACTCAAATTTCCTAACGAGTATTTCCTGTTTACGGATGGATCAAAATGTCGGGAGGATGTTGGAACTGCATTCTTTGATCCACAAAACGCAAATTTTCTTAAACTCAAAATAGAAGCTAACATATCGATTATGCATGCAGAATTAATAGCAATTTTGGAATCCATATCCTATATCAATAATATAAATTATAGTAATTTTGTAATTTTTACAGACTCAAGGAGTGCACTTCAACATCTGTCCCGATGCACTAATCCTGGTTTTCGTGGGGTACCCATTGCTTACCATTGTCATTATTAAATGTATTATAGAACTGCTGAAGAGTGACAAGAAAGTAGTCTTGCAATGGATACCCTCTCATATTGGCATAGCAGAAAATGAAACCGTCGATAAATTAGCTAAAGAAGCGGCAGGGGACGGTATTACATTTAGTTGCCTTCCAATTTATTCAGAATTATTGTATATTGTAAAAGCTAATGTTATACGATTTTGGAGCGAGCACTTCGATGAAAGGTCATTAACTAAAGGAATTTGGTACAAAACTATACAACTAAGTTTGTGCCAAAAACCGTGGTTTCTCTTTGCCAATATGAGCAGAAATGAAGTGGTCACAGCGTTTAGGCTTCGATCCGGACATATACCACTTAACAGTTTTGCAGCAATGATGGGCAAAGTCTCTTCACCTTCCTGCATGGAATGCAACGTAGTGGAGGATGTTATTAACATAATGGCTGAGTGTGTTCGGAACGAAGCTGAACGCCTTGATTTTTTTATATATATATAACAACGATGTAAATCCCCTAAATACAGGGGTCTGGAACAGCGTTCTTGCCTTTCCGGGATCCGAAAAAGCAAGAATGCTGTATAAACTTGTAATAATAGGCTTAAACCATAGAAACTCGATATAGCTTGTATTTTTATATTTTAGCTACTACAGGAGTGACATGATCAATATGTGACCAAACTCCTAAAAAAAAAAAATTTTGATAAAAAAAGAAAAAAAAAGGTTTCAAAATAAAATTACAATGCTAATTGTATTGTTATTGTTTATTTATTTATTTAGAATATCAAACAAATGTAAAAATAGTAAAAGTAGTAAAAAAGCTAAGCTGAAACAATAAAAAAAACTAAGTTTCAATAATTTATTTTTCAATAGATAGTAAAATTATTCATATAATTAATAATATTAATCGTCAAAACTCCAAGTGTTACGAATCAACGAACGAAAGTTATTAATTCCATTATGAGCGATTTCTAAATATTTGACTTCAAACGACAATTAATCGTAAGTTCGTGCTAGCCTGTTTAATGGCGCATGTTTTCCTAAGTTCGTTCTGTGTATTTTGTTTTTAATTTAAATATATTACACTGATTTCTTGGTATTTTGAAAGGCAATTTGAAAATATTTCTGGACACCAGATTAGGCCGTAATTTATACATTTTTAATTTATACATTTTTTTTTATTATTTGTTCTTTTGAACGATACGTGAAAAAAATCAAATTAAGAATCTTCGCATAAAAGCTTGAGTTATCGCTGTAATTATTAATTTAATCTTTATTATCGAATATTGCTATACACATTCATCTAACTGAAATCACGTCACAATCGATCTTCGTTGTGTTGCGAGATTTACGGCTGCCACGATGCATATTGCTGGCGCAGTTGACAGGTGCAGCGAGCGTGTGTGTGCAAGCCAGCAATGGACTGTCAAAGTTGAGATTGCATCCGATTTATGGCTTCGATGTTTCAGATGACGTTAGATGTGTGTACTAGAAAACAGATCCTGATTGATAGATTTCTCGTCTGGGTAGGTACCACGCACTCATCAGATATTCTATCGCAAAACAACAGTACTTTGTATTGTTGTGTTCCGGTTTGAAGGGTGAGTGAGCCAGTGTAATTACAGGCACAAAGGACATAATGTCTTAGTTCCCAAGGTCGACAGGCGCATTGGCGATGTAAGCGATGGTTAACATTTCTTACAATGCCATTTTCTATGGGCGTTGGTGACCACTTACCATTCAAATGTGTGTCCCAAATGCTCGTCCGCCTTCCTATACAATAAAAAAAAAGATTGAAAAGCTAAATATTAGTAAAAAATTTAAAGTTTTATAGAAATACATAAAAACGGGTACTATTTTTTTTTGTTTACAATATCAATTCATACGTTCAGGCATTATTTTATTTTTTATTCATTTGTAAAATGAGTATTATTTTCTTTTAATTCTTCCAAATGAGTGAACTGATAAATTTGCCTCGTAGTAAATGGTCGCCACCACTCTAAGAAATACCATATCTTACATTCTCAACACGCCAGCAACCTTGGGAATAAAGAATTTAGGTATTTAGTACCTGTAATTACACTAGCTGACTCACGCTTCACACCGGAATATATAACCGGAAAAGTCCTCATCAACCATTAAGGTGATTGGAACCCAACCCACTAGCAAAAAATCACTTCCTAGAAGCACAAGACAGGCGGCTTAGAGCCGGCCAAGCCTTTTAATTCAGATAAAAACTTTTTGCACTGCAATAAAACACACTGCACCAACCCCTTAATGAATTAAGAGCGATGATAATGATGATTAATTCTTATTAAATATGCTGTTTTTAGTAACATGAATATAGTTTACGTGGAATGAGAAAACGTCATTCTCTTCGTAAATATTATACAGATCAAAATTTAAGATTCAAGAATTCGAATGTTTTACATTTCTCTCATCAACTAAAAAACTGTAACTTAATCTATATATATGAAAAGACTTGTCCTGACTGACTCATCAACGCAGAGCGTAAACCAATGGGGTAAGAGACTTGAAATTTTGACAGTTGATGCATTTAATGATGAAAACGCGTACTAAGAAAGGATTTTTGGAAATTCCACCCCTAAGGAGGTGAAATAAGGAATGAACCGTTGTATGGAAATCCGTCATTTTCAAAGTTAGAAGCATGATATTTCGTATACAAGCTTCTGGTTGGAAATAAATAAGTACGCAAATCAAGTTTTCCAAAATTCACCATCTACGAGGTTGAAATAGGGGTTGAAAGTTTATATGGGGAGTTCGTCATTTTTGATGTAAGAAGCATAAATTTTTATATACTAGCTTCTGTTTAGAAATAAATTAATATGTATTTCAGGGTTTTTTAAAAACTACCCCGCAAGTGGGTGAAATGGGGTTGAAAGTTTGTATGGCGGGTCCGTAATTTTTGATATAAGAAGCATGAAATTTTATTTTCTAGCTTCTGTTTAGAAATAAATACATACGTATTTCAGGGTTTTGTAATAACAACCTCGCAAGAGGGTCCACCCTCTTGCGAGGTTGTTATTACAAATTTTCAACCCCTATTTCAATAGGGGTTGAAAATTTGTATGGCGGGTCCGTCATTTTTGATATAAGAAGCATGAAATTTGATGTACTAGCTTCTGGTTAGAAATAAATAAATAAGTATTACAGGGTTTTCGAAAATCTACCCCCCAAGAGGGTGAAGTAGGGGTTGAAAGTTTGTATGGCGGATCCGTCATTTTTATGTAAGAAGCATGAAATTTAATTTTAAAGCTTCTGAGCATAAATAAATGCATACGAATTTTGTCATTTTAAAAAATTCAATCCCAAACGAGAGAAATGGGTTGAAACATTCGTATAAAAAAATTGGTCAAGCAAATCAGCTTGAAATGTACTGTTCTCACAGCTTAAATAGACCATAATTAACATATTTTATTGTTTTTGATTATTTCGCGGGCAAAGCCGCGGGGGAACCGCTAGTCACTTATGATTTAAGAAGATCGTCGGAAATATTTTCCTCTTTATTTTTAAAATTAGAATGAAATTAGTCAAACGTTATAATGTATATTACCTATAACATATAATTTTGTAACTATTTAATTATTACTAAATTAATAACTATTAATTAATAATTAACCTGCACTAATTATTTCCACTAGACAATAGTATCCATCGTTTTGCCAGTACATATAAATATTTTTTTAAAAGCTGTTTTATAAGCTATTTTAAAGATAATAGAAATGAAAATACCATTTATAAATACAAACTTTAATTAAGCGAGCTTCAAAAATTTGTTATTAACATTCATTAAGCAAAAGCTTATATCGAAGCTCGTGGATATTTCGCATTTCTAGTCGAAACTGAAACATGCTATGAGAAAGTTAGTAAGTTTGATGTTGAAATATTATTATTAAATCTTAAATTTGGAAGAATGCATCTTACTATAGAGTACAAAGTATGCTGTCTATTAGCTCTTTTTACATACGATACGTATGTATGTAGCAATAAGCGTACGTCCTTATCAACATCATCATCACAACACATTGTATTATTATTACTGTACTTATTTGTTAGCGTATTTCGTTTCAAAACATTGTAAGAAATATTATATTCGTAACCCCAATACACTTGAAACACTTTTGCTGGTGGGTTGATTGCCCGCTATCATATTATGAGCTGTTAAACTTGATTGGCACTAAACACATTTTTTACTCCGCCGGTTAGACAAACGAGTAATATATAAAAACTATGTGTAATTAATAGTGCTTTATTTTTAATTATAAGCAACATTTTATTGTTTAAGTACTCGTGCCAGTTACAATAGAAGCAAGCTTTCGAAATGCGAATGCTACCAAGATTAACCGACAAAAACATACCAGAAGATCATCACTAATTGCTTTCGTTGCCGTTTTTCACTAAAGTTTAAATATTATGATAGAAAATAATCGTATATTAACTTAAATCTGGAAAATAAAATTTAAACTCTTAAATATAGACAATGTTTATTTTTAAATAACATAACAGTTTTTATTTAAGCGATTCATCAGAGAATAAACAAATAGATAGTATAGCGTCCTGGATAATTCACAGAAGAAAAACATGTAGAGGAAATGGGACATTCGCATTGTACATAATGTTCCAGGAAATAGAGTTGAAACGATAGTGATCGTCGAGACGAAAATAATCGAATAATATTGATACCTCATCAAAACCTAGCTCGACGTTTACCAAAATTTTAGAATACTGACAAAAGTCATTAGCCTCCTTATAAATACTTGACTAACGTTTCAAAATTACAACCTGAATACTTGAAATTTATGTAAAAGACCTGTAAGTATTCTACTGATAGGCTTTTGTTTTCTTTAGTAGAAAATTTCCTGGGAATATAAATACATATTTTTAAGATTTCTTCATACGTACAGGTTTCTTAATAATGGCTTACTTTACTGTTATGAATATAGACCTTACCTAAGGTTTGTCAAAGCTGCCGATTTTCCACCTCCCACATCCAATCAGGTTCCGCCACTTTTTTCGCTATGAACGCTATTTCGTTATATGACTTGACCTTGGGCCACTGCCATTTCACTCTATTGTAAGCCGCATAAAGAACTTCGTTCCAAAAAGAGTGATGAGTGGGGAATCCAGAAATGCTAACCATCACACAGATACGTACAAACTTGGTAAAATACGCTCGTAGCTATATCATCGAATAAAAACGGAATAATAAGCACTATGCTTGCATTTACTATCACATTGAAAAATTCTTAATACTTTAAAAATACCGTTTAAGCCAAGCAAATAGATCATAACATGGATGGCGTAGGAAATAGTCATTATCGGCGTCGTTATGTCACATAATTCACGTCATAACAGCTCGTGTTCGAAGAGTATATATATATATATATATTCTCTATTTTTAAATACGTAGCTAACATGTTCCGCTTAAGCTCGCTCGAAGTTGACACGACATTTTTTTTTTTCCTTTTTATGATATTATTAATATTTTGACTATCTCATTGGTCTAATGGTTAGCTTATGAGGCTGCAGATCCCGAGGTCCTAGGTTCAAACCAAGGGTCAAGACAATAAAAAAATAATGGGTTAGTAGCAGTAAAGTTTAAAGGAAATGAATTATTAATTATTTGAATTTAGTTTAGTTCGTGCGCTGAAAAACGTAAAACTGATAATCCTACGAAAATTTCAACTCTCTCTGGTCATATTGAATTGCCATCCCACCGGATTGTGAAAGTAAGGCAACATGTATTGCAATTGTTTTTCGGCCGAATACTGAAACGTCCCTCAAAGTTAAACGCTACTTAACATTGAGAAGCTCCTAAATTAGTATGGGAAATTGAAAATTAACGGCGTCTCAAATAATTAAGTTGCATTTAATATTTAAGTGACGTTTCAGTATTCGGCCGTTTGTGATAATAATTATTTCCAAAGGGGTTGAATGCCAAGATTGACCGAAATCTGTCAGGTCAGACAGGTCAAATCAGGGAGATATTATAGATTTTTTTTTTTTTTAGTATAGCAGACGTGTAAATAATTACACCTTATACGAAGTGGCTACCTGAAGAAAACCATTTCATCGTCAATGCACCGTCCGCCATCATATTTTTACGTCCCTTGTCTCAGCAGTTACACTGGCTTCATCATTAAATGTAGTAATTCACAGTATTACTGTTTAGCGGTAGTCAAAATGATAAGTTAATACCGATTTATTCTTTATTATTCCATACTTTTATTTAAATATTACATATTATTTAAATACTTAAAGAAAAATAAACTGTTAACGAACTTTAAAAATCTTAAGTGTCCAGATTGAAAGACAGACAACTCGCGTATTTTATTGACTTTTTTACAATGTTAAAAAAATTAAATTACCAAAATTCGCATTCCATAAGTATCATAGTCAAACGAATTTGTTTTGAAATAAATTAAATATCGACAAAGAGAAAAGAATTCTAATTTTTATCCAATCAACTAAGTCCGCACTTCATTTTAAATATTATGGAGATTTATACTGGGAGTTTATTTGGTTACAAAGAAGTTGGGGCAATGAATATTCGGTAGCAAAGTTTTTTTTTTCCATAAAATTCTGCGTCGGTCTATTGTTTCAAGGACCGGGCGGCTCTTTTTTGGCCGTTCCAACTTTTCTGTTATTATAATGGCACAAAAAAGTTTCACTGACTTATAAGGTGTGGATATGTAAGTTATTTATTGTTATTTTGTCAAAAGAAAGCCAGATATAATATGTATATTATATATCAAGCTACAAAGCTATAAAGAATATTTATATTTTAATTTATAAAGTGTAAATAAAATTATAATATACATAACAACATAATTAGAATCAAATTAACGAAATGAAAAAAGAAATAAATACATCTACATTTATAAGTCATTTAGTTACTTAAGAATAGAATAATTTTTCACCATTAATAACTGTTTTTTCCAGCTATAAATTTCATACCTAAGCCTAACAAATGATCAAGTTTAACTCTGTAATGTAAATAAATATTTTAAATCGTGTACAAATTGCATCGATAAGAGCCGCGAGGGTACAAAGCCGTATGAAAAATGGCGGAGCTTAACCCTTCAAGCAGTGGAGGTCGACACAGGTAATTAACGGCAATTACGGCATTAGTTGTCAATGTTGCCATAGATGGCGCTAGTGTTATTTTTAACAAACAAATTATTTGTTTGATGAATGTGTACTTACTGAAATAAACCTACTTAACACCATTCATGTTTCATAACTACATTGGATATTTTCATCTCAAACCACTCAGTCATATTTAAACTATAATAAAAAAGTTATAAAATTCTTATTATATCAAGTCCCAGAGCCTCACAAGTTTCATTGTCCGTGTAGGCATTGCATTCACCTCAGACAACACCATTGCGTGGGATTGACATTACCATACAGTGCTATAATAATATTTTAGCATTCTGCGATGATATCACTTTACACTATACAAGGGAAATATTAAAGCAAAACTGTGTTGCACGGTTTTATTCTATTCTTACTGGAGGAAAGTCCAATTTTGTCCCTCATTGTGTATTCGCTTTGGTCTCAAATCATATTTTAGTCGCTCTGTGCTACCGGAGTGGAGATTAATTTGGACTTGTTTTTATCATTTTTCATAATATTAACAATGAAAATATTATGATTGTAATAGTTTAACAGAACACATTGAATTATTTACGCTTATGCGTAAATTCGTGCATTATGAATACAGTTAAATTTGTTAAGTATATAATATTATAGTGATATATAATAAAATCGCTGTTTGGGAAGGCGTTGGCCCCTAATATGTGCTGGGATAAATCTTTTTCTTCAAGATAAAACTATAAGACTTGAAATTTATTTCACCAATCTACTCTATGTTGCCACATGGGGCAAATTAATTATATATATTTCAAGTGATTCACAAAAAAAAATGCACGAATAGGAGTCAAGTAAGCTATAAATTCGTACTTTATGTTTTAGAAAAATTCAGTAGAAATACCATAACATTGCATCGTTATAAAAACAGAGGTCGGCTGTCGGTTCACTGCGCGTCGTCGCATTGTTGCAAGCTGTGAATAATAAAAGTTACGTTCACTTTTTGTTCGGTCTGCGTTCGCCCGCGTCTAGGCTAGATAACACTCTTTATTGTTCCACTACTTCTATCTTTTTATGGTATTACAATACAATAACAATAATTCATTTAATCTTTACATAAATTAAAAGTAAACGGTGATGTACGATTTAAATTTTATTGTTAAAGTATATAACATACTTAAAAACACGCCACGGGGTGTCAAGTACCTACATTTATAATGGTCAAAATATCTGACCAACCGATGATCTATTTGTTAACTAAGTATAAGAACTGACTTTACTGCCTCGTTGGTCTAGTTGCTAGATATAAGGCCGCAGACCCAGTGGTCAAGGGTTCAATTCCCAGGTCGGGCCATTAAATAGTTATTGGGTTTTTCTGTCAGAAAATTGTCAGTAGCAGCCCGGAGTTTGGAAGTTGGAAGTGTGTACACTCCCGTGCCTCGAAAAGCACGTAAAGCACGGTCGTGTCGGATTGCCGTCCCATCGGATTATGAGAGCTAGGGAAAAGAGAGTGCATCTGTATTGCGCACACACTTGTGCACTATAATATCTCCTGCGCAGTTGGCTAATCTCTCTAGAGATCGGCCGCCGTGATCAAAATCGGTTAGGAGGACATTATTAAGTATAAGAACTGTACATAATTCAAACGGTTCTGAATAAAAATGGTAACGGCGAGTGTATTTGATTATTATTATTAATAGCTGGACTGGCTATTATTATCGAAATAACAATGAAATTCTAAATGATTTTTCTAGATATAAAAAAATTTAAATACAAAATATGTAAATTCTACTTACAACCTATCTCTGAAATGATGGTATTAAGAGTTTAAAAACTAATATTAAAAGTTCCATCGGCCTTTTGTTGGACTCGCGCTAACCCGCGATGCCTTGCATAGATAATGTCTCGTATTGTTCCCAGTCACTATGGATGGTTAGTGAGAGAAATCCATATTTTATTTCAGCTTAAAATTACGATATTGATTTATAAAGTATTTCTACATATACTATAAATCCTAGTTTTATTTAAGATATATCAAAGAAACAATTGTAAGGTCTTGCCGGCTTAAGTCGCTAAAGATGATGAGCAAAATGAATTACAATTATTTATTTGTATATGAAATTATGGATCTAATTTTCTTTTTTTCTTTCTTGTAATAAAAAAAGTATAGTACGCACTATGAGTCAAAGAAACCGTTCGATTCCTTGTCACCTTAGCCTGCGCGTGTATTGTTATCTATCTAGTCGACTAAACTATCA
Source organism: Nymphalis polychloros (assembly GCA_905220585.2). NCBI lineage: Eukaryota > Metazoa > Arthropoda > Insecta > Lepidoptera > Nymphalidae > Nymphalis > Nymphalis polychloros. The sequence goes on along the minus strand of HG992245.1, from coordinate 5,485,234 downwards.
TACGTGTACGTTTATTGTTTTAATATTTAGTTATTTAAAATATATTACTGTACATTAATAACAGAACAAACCAGAGTCTACCCTAGGTTTTACACAGAATTACCAACCAGTCAAAATTTTTCAAAAAGTCCATCATTAAAATTAATGAAGAAGTCCAAAATGCCTTCTAAGAGTTTTTCTTTTAAGTAAATACAATATAAAATGAAAACATCAATCACTATTAAAATAAAATACGAATTGTTAAAGTAATAACATCTTGAATTTCTCCATCGTTCAATAGAACGACAAATTACCGAACAAAACGACAACTTGAGACGATCAAAACAAAAATCGCCCCCATTACACGGGGACGTGCCGTATCAGACGATACAAGAAACTTGTTATCAGAGAAAAGATATTAAAGCATCTCTCAATATTTTATACGAGAAATCGCACCGAGGGTCGATAGCAAAGTTTCCGAGGACAATTCATCTGAAAGTTACCGGCGCTACAATAAATCAATGTGTCGAATAATTGCTCTTCATCGGAGAAACTTGGAAAGTCGAAATCAAAAGTTACTAATCACCGACTGAGTATTAATAAGGCGTGGAGGGAAATACATTCCGGCGAGAAGTTTGCGAAGGCTTTGGAAGTTGGGGCCTCTGAGACCCCGGCGTTTACGGAATAGATTGAGTGGGTCGTTCTTGTTCTTACGGTTTTTATTGTCAAAATTTTCGTTTATCGATGAGATTTTTGATAACATTTAAAATAAATTAAGAATTTATGTTAAAAGCATAACGTTTCCATTAATAAATGTAAATACATATTATTCACATATTATGTAGCTTTTCTTATGACAAAATAAATGATGAGGTCAAAAAGGTAAGCAGACTAGTAATTGTGCCACCTGAAGTTAGGTGATATACATCGTCCATAAACATAGGCACCATAAAAATATTATTCAGACTTACATCGTCAATATAGTACTAATATTGTTGACTGCCTCGTTGGTCTAGTGGCTAGATATAAGGCCGCAGACCCGGTGGTCCTGGGTTCAATTCCCAGGTCGGGCCAATAAGTAGTTATTGGGTTTTTCTGTCAGAAACTTCTCAATAGCAGCCCGGAGTCTGGAAGTTGGAAGTGTGTACACTCCCGTGCCTCGGAAAGCACGTTAAGCCGTTGGTCCTGCGCCTGAACTCTTTCCGGTCGTGTCGGATTGCCGTCCCATCGGATTATGAGAGCTAGGGAATAGTGAGTTCACCTGTGTTTGCGCACACACTTGGGCACTATAATATCTCCTGCGCAGTTGGCTAATCTCTCTTGAGATTGGCCGCCGTGGCCGAAATCGGTCTGGAGGACGTTACTTAATATTGTGGACTAAAATGTAATGTACACTGGCTCACTCGCTCTTCAAGCCGGAACACAACAATGCAGGTATTGCTGTTTGGTGATAGGAATATGAGACGAGTGGGTCCCATCCAAACTGGCGTGCTTAATATCCTTCCTTATATAAAGTAATATATTATATAATTACAATGTTAAGTATGTTAAGTGAAACTGCGTTGCACATCAAGCCCTTAACAGAGATCCATTATCTTATATATGTCATAAAGTATATAAACAACGCTTGAAAAATTAAAAAAGTATTGAAAAACCTTCCCGAGCAAAAAGATTACCATATTATGAAACTATCCACATTTACGTGACAAGCGCCTCCGGGCAGTTTTAAATAAAAATATAAATATTATTGCTACATGCTCCATATTTTTACAGTACTTATAAAGTCTCAGGTATAGTTTTTAATTTTGGTTTTATCATTAATATTCATGCTTAGTATGAAGCAAAATATTGTTTATCGATTATCGAAAAAATTATACTGTAATATTCATTATGTGGATAAAGTCTCTAGTTACTAATATTAACGAGAACCCTACGGCGAATATCATTTTTTAAATAAAGTATGTTTCATTGTAGTTATAAATTGGTATGGTTTGGTTTTATATAAAAGTAATAAGGTGGAGTAACAAGCAGTCTGTGAATGTTCCACTGATGATCCAAAAGTTCTCTCCATTTGAGTAGATTTGGAACTAATTCCACGTCGCTCCTCAAATGCCGATAGATCTATTCGAATTTCATATAAGGTCTAATAATTTCTGAATATGTATAAAAAAACCATTATAATTGTAATATATGTTTAAAATGTTTGGAATCTAATGTCCTCAGAATCCTGAAGCTACCTCTACCTCATTACATTGCAGACACTGAAACATTTTCTTTTTAATCAATCGTAAACGTCAAAGACTTTACGCCTTTCAGCCTGGGACGCAATTAAAAATTGCTTTGTACGCGAGTGGCGCGTGTGTCCCGGCCTTTACGAGATTAACGCAAAACCGCCTGCAGGAGCGCGGCGGCGCCTTAATTAAATTTTAAATTTCAAGCATTTACGCTCTGTGCGACAGTGCGGGCAAGGATTGTCACGTCACTCGATGCACGCCATTTTTGTTTTGTTTTTAAATTATTAGCAGTATTTGACTTCCTTTTGAAGATAAAATTTACATGAATTACAGACCAGTTCCGGTTACCCATTACCAGATTTGAATCTTAGGATATTAATGGTTTCATTACGATTAGAAGGGTAACTACGCTGTCACAAATGCTATACAATTATAAATGCTATATATTAATTGTATTTCGCAACATTGGTCCAATGCGCCACACAATGGCCAAGTATATTATTGACAAATCTCTAACACAATGATCATCAGACTTCATCAGATAGGTCATCCGATGCGTTTGCGCATTTCTATAGTTATCGTCAAACTCATTTGTAAACATAGCCAAGCTAAAAGAGCACAGTAAAACGTATGCAGACATAACGTACTATTTGTTTTATTTTTAGTTCAACTGTTGGAACAATACTAATTTGTAATGAATGTGCTAAGCTTATCCGATTCATTTTCTAGGTTTAACTCTTGTCAAATTTGACGTCCAAAGTCAAAAGTACTTACAAATGCATGTCTCAAAAATCACGTAAAGGCTGTTTGCTAATGCACATGAGCAGCGCATATCTTCTGCGCTTGGCTAATCTCCATTTGGAAACGGTGTCCGAAATTAACCATGAAAACATAACCGTTACTGTCACATAAGCTGTACTGTAAAAAAAAACATTGACATTTTGTGCTCTTTATAATTATGTACAAATATCATTATGTAAAGTTATGACACAAACGAAAAATATACTGGTTGTTAAGTTCAAACTTTTACAGATATAGAAATTTTATTCGAAATTTTTGATTGCATTAACATTTTATAGCCATAAAAGAGGACGCGGCAACAAATAATCTTTACACAGGAGGGTAGTTCTGTTATTATAAATGCGACTTGTAATGTTTTTAAAATAATCGTTGAAAAATAACTTCGTCATAATTCTCTTTTTTTATATACCGTGAATATGACGCTAAAAATCATATTAGATCTTTTTTTTTTTCGTTGTTTTTGTTTTCATTCCGTTGATTTGACACAGACTTAGCTCAAATAGCTAGATGAACAATCTAAATTTTATCATGTACGAAATGAAATCATCATTTCACGCTTTTATTTTTAAAATTTCGTGTAGTTTCGTAACTTGGTGGAAGGGCTTTGTGCAAGCTCGTCTGGGTAGGTACCACTCACTCATCAGATATTCTACCGCAAAACAGCAGTACTTGGTATTGTTGTGTTCCGGTTTGAAGGGTGAGTGAGCCAGTGTAATTACAGGCACAAGGGACATAACATCTTAGTTCCAAGGTTGGTGGCGCATTGGCGATGTAAGCGATGGTAACATCTCTTACAATGCCAATGTCTATAGGCGTTGGTGATCACTTACCATCAGGTGGCCCAGATGCTAGTCCGCCATACTATGAAAAAAAAAATTGAAGCGATTACAATGCAACTTATCTAAATTCAAGCAAATACGCCACTCAGACATCTCTCAGACGCTGTAGATAAAACGAAGCGAGACAATGCGGGGCTTACACGTATAGGGTGCTAATCAGTTCAACTTCTTCAGCTTTATTTAAAGTCTAGTCAGCCTAACATCTAAAAAGTACTGCTTATGGTTTCCAAAAGTTATTTCAAATTTCGAAAATCGACTCACAGATTTTCACTAGTAAGATATGGCTTCGGTTTTTTTTTTTATTCATTATTAAGCAAAAACAGCTAAGTGACGTCAATATAGATTTATAATAAGATTTTAATTTCATAAGCATAATATAAATCACTTCCGACATCGTTACTGTGCCGTTAACACTGGCTCACTCATCTCTCAAACCGGAACACTGAACAATATTGATGTTTGGTGGTAAAAATTTTGTTAAAGTACCCTCACAAGTGATGATATAAAAGTAGCCTTAAAAAATAATTAAACAGCACTGCGGTTTTAAAAAAAATCTACCTATCTCCATACATAATACACATTCAAATATATATGTATGTATATATAAACAGCTCGGCGAAAGGAAATTCAGAGGTTGACACGTTGCATCGCCTCCAGCTACATATTGAAAAAAAATATAATACTACGGCTTTCGGCCGTTGGCGTAGTTATGGAAACACATTTAAATTTCATGCGTAAAGAAACGTGTTTTTTATTAGAAACTACACACAGTGGAAAGATAAATAATATATCGCTCGCCTGACTACCTATACAATAAAATATATATATATATAATTTATTTTTCAGTTTAATATATAGTGTTTTTGTTTATTAATTACGCAAACAGTATTTTACACTATTTCTAAGAAAATCAACTTAATGACTACATTATTATAGGTAACAGCCACGGATATACATATTTACATCTTCTTAGTCGGCATCTTCATTACTGAAGGTCGTGTTTAGTATGAAGAGTTGATCACTCGTTGCACTATGCTCTTCCACATGTTTCTGTCCTCGGCGGTATTAATGGCTTTAGGTATTGGCAGGCCAGTGAGCGTTTTTATTTGGTCTGACCAACGAGTAGGTGAGCGACCTCGCGGTCTTTTCCCTTCGACCTACCAACTACCATAAGATTTTCCAGGCTATCAGGTTTTCTACGTGCGACGTGTCCAAAATATTTAAGTATTCGTTGGAAGCAGATAGTTAGACGTATTTACATACATATATAATTTTAAATTAATGTTATAAATATTCATACATAATATTTACTTACACCTAGAATCGAGATGCAGTCAATGGAAGACAAGGTCGCTGCCAACTGGCCGATCAAATCTGTTAAAAAGTTTTTATACAAAATATTAATATTGTATATCAACTTTTTAACAGTCGTAATGTGTATAAAATGAGTAACGTCAAATCGATTGTATCTATTGAATAAAGTTAAAGACAGACTTACAGACAGAGTTACTTTCGCATATAATTTTAGTATAGATTACAAACCAAATAAGTAGTAAAAGTAGTATATGTAATATTCCAGTTGTCTGGTTTCCATAGTACGTGCTCTGCTTAGTTTGGGATCAGATGGCCGTTTGTGAATAATGTCTCAGGATATTATTATTTTTATTATTATATTCAAAATAGTTATAATTATTTACAATTACTTACAATTATAATTGTTTACAATTACACTGAGCCATTTTATGTGACACATCGAAAAGGGAAATGATGCATATTTTTTATTTCTTGTACAAAGTTCCACCCAATAATAAGTGGTCTCTACTGCCTTGCCAGTATAAAAATTCGGCACAGGTCCACAAGCGCTCGCGCAGTACTGAATTACAATGCCCAACCCATCGCATTTTGTAAAATTTGGTAGCCACGATGTATGAACGCTATTTCGTTATATGACGTGACCTTGGGCCACTGCCATTTCACTCTACTGGAAGCCGCGTAAAAGAACTTCATTCCGAAAATATAAACTACACAGATACATCGACGATGTAAACACCGTCAAAGTTCAAATTCGGGATTTAGGTTTTGCCCCTGGTGTCTGCAATTATAATATCCTCCGAGACACAGTTATATAATTATGATATATAGTAGTACTTATGTTTATCGGTAGGAAAATTAATGAGTGGGAGGTAACATAGGTTAAAAAAAAGTTTGTCTCCGCGATAGGGCCTCGTAAACATTGAAATTATAAAAAAGTCTTTTAAGAATTTCATGTTGCATTTTTTACTGTTTATTTATTTCAATTAAAAGTATATATAAAATATATTGTTAATTATGTCATGTTATATCATGTATAAATATGTTGTTAAATGTATAACGCATTCGTTTAAAAATTACACATGTATATAAAAAAATGTTTATTTGATTACCATGTAAATAATTTAATTTTAATAAGTAAAAAATTTAATTTATTGTAGTCCTTGGTACACAAACACAATATATACGTATGCATGTATATAAATCAATACAAATATTCGCCTTTGAATACTTATATACCTCAATTACGATAATTATATACATAATTCTGTGTGTGTTCAAATATCACATTATGGGATAATTGGGATTTGCAATAATTACTTTGACTATTGCTACTTAAAAGTGGTGAACCAGTGGAACTAAAGGCACAACGGACATAACATCTTAGTTTGGTGGCGCATTAGCGGTGTAAGGAATGGTTAATATTTCTTACAGTACCAATATCTATGGGAGTGAAGACTTACCATCGGGTGGTCCATTTGCCCTACATATAGCACAAAAAAAAAAACGTTTGTTACGAATCATAATAGTGTAATAGCAATCGTGATAAAATGATGACATTTATTTGACTGAGTGTTACTGTAAGAACGTTAACATTTGATTATTATAGAAAATTTAAAATATTAAAACATGTATTTCTTAGTACACGATCCGTCAAAGAATGCCACATTGACACCTACAGCGTCATATAGGTCAAGATTCCCACACGAGTCACGCTTTGAGAACTAAGTGTTGCTTTTTAACTAATTAGTGTAGCTAACCTAACTTTAACGTAGCCTTCAAAGCTTATTCGTCCACCCTATCTAGACCTAAAACCATCCTTATATGTATATAACGTATGCACCGCTCATGGCTCATCGTATAGTGGCAGCATTACTCGTTAACCTTTCTGTCTCGCTCTGAAGTTGAAACGTGGAGGGTGTGCCTTTAGCGAATGAAAACAGAATTGCAATAGGATTGAATAGTAGTTTACAGTACGGGAAGTAGTTTGTTCTGTGGATATGCAAGGCTTTTGAGGGTTTTTGTTTTCTTTTCATTCTCGGCTGAATGCGAGTATGATACATTCAAATTGAATGAGGTATTTGGACATCTAAATATAAATGAGAATGTAATTTATTGAAAAAAGAAAATAAACATTTGAAATTCAATATTAATTAATTTAGTTAAAACATTAAAATATCGCATAAATATTTTCGATCTTTCCAAATAGTTGTTTAAACATAACGTAACTCTTAAATAATTATTATTAGAGTGAAGTCATACGTGGATCTTAATATTGGTCTGATGTTTTAAGATTATATCTGGGATTGAAATACGGACACATACATCTCTATATAAAACAATTAGCAGAGATAAGGCTCCAACTTTGCTATTTAACATTAGAAGAGATATTTGACAGAAAACAAAACACAGAATTAAATGATTCACGTAACCCATACACGATATTAAAAATACATATAAAATCATAAAATATATTCATTATAATAGTGCCATTTAAATATACAAGTTATTTTTGTTTTTCAATAAACATCGATTATTTAAAAGAATTCACAACAAAAAAATGTATGAATAATGTTATTAAAATGTGCGTAAGTAACTCCATAACGTAAAATCAACGTACATTAAACAAAACGGAAATTCGACACTGAATATTCAGAATTTATGCCTCAAGAAGCGATACACGAACCATTTCACTAATTCGGCCGAACGCCCGTCCAAAACGAGCACTTTATACAAAGTTATACATGGATTTATTAAACTCGAAAACAACAAACTCGGTGTGTTTGTCTTTCTCAGTCGAAACTGTTTAAATTCAAGTGCCATCTGTTGCGACGTTGCACTAAACTTTATAGCGACTTTGTAATTTCTTTGTCTACGATTTTGGGTCACCTTGGTTTATTTAAATTTCAATAGGCTTAAGTTGGAAAATGAGCCGAGGTGGCATATTGCATAGAACACACTGATCTTAGCCGATGTCATGACTTTAAATTGTAATGTATCGCTGGCACATCTATTGTATTGACACATCTGTATACTACAGCTGCTACTTCCTGCTGACTTCAGAAGAATAACAACATGTTTCCATATATATATATTCCATAATTATATTTTTCCAGCAATCTAAAGTTTACAAGATGTTAATTACTAGTAGATTTGAAATTATTTGAAGGTTAGGGTGCTGAATAGTGTTTATTTAGAGTTGTGTTTAAAAATAATATATTGGACCATATAAGTCGCTATGCTCACTAGATCACTTACTTGGTAGGACAAAGATAGATACATGAATTTTAATAATTACCTGAAAACCATTTTTTTATTAAAGATATATTATATTATATACAGATATATTATAAATTCATCAATAATTTTCCATATTCTGTCTCTTTAAAACATTACATTATATGTAGGCTTAAAACATACAGTTAATAAATTTTACCAAAGAAAAAAAATCTAATGGTTGAAAGTATTTCCCTGGAAAAGTATATCTCATTTCCCAGAGATGAATATTTGATAAATTCCTCAACGGTAATTAACTTGGTATTAGTGCTTTGTGCAAGCCCGCAATATTATTACACATGACAAATTGACACCAAATAGCAATATTTAGAATTCTTGTATCCCGGTTTGAAGGGTAAGTGAGCCAGTGTAACTATAGGCAAGGACATGACATAGTTCCCGAGATTGGTGATAATAATTTTCTGGGATAGTTAATATGTCATACTATCAGTCTATGAGCAACGGTTACGTTCAATTGGATGATTTATTGGCTTGACCAACTGAAAGAGAGAAAAAAAAAATTTAACGCAGATAAAATATTCTATGTTCAAAACCTAAATATGACTAAACTAACGATACGTTGTTTCTAAATATTATTTTAAATTAACAACTTCAAAAACATTTACAAAGTTAACAAGTAAACATAATATACCTAAAATAACAATTTCATGAAAAGCACAAAATTGTCGGTATGGACCTAGAATTAATTTCACAATTCGTATATATCTCAACTGTGTTCAGTACCGAGCTTCTCAGAACTCAAACTCAAACTCACTTACTCAATTGTGATTAAGCGGGATATCTGTGTAAAAAGAGGTTGTTTAAGTAAGTTAGTCAGGCGACTGCAGCGGCCAACTAAGTCTAATTAACTTAGTGCGATCCCGAGGTCAAGATAGGGAGATAAAAATTGAATTATAGCTCGTTTGTTACCGCATGCGGCTTTGCTTACAATTTTTAATAAGAACGTTTTTCCTGGAGACGCTTTTTCAATTTTTATTTTATAAAGAATCATTCACCCAGTAACTTACAATGTCTGTGACGTCATAACGAAATTGTAAATTGTAATGATCTGGAACGTGTTGCCTTAACAATATGTTGGTTATAAATTGTCGAATCTACTTTTCAATAACAAAGACATCATTATTACAGCTTAAATACTACTTGTTAGTGAAAGCCTGCGAAACTTGCAAACCGCTAAGCACATCATTTAATTCAAAGTAAACATAATAATATTTCATTATACACTCGAACCCAGCCACATGTCACCGTCAGTTGGGTTAATTATAATCAAATCCGTCTTATTAGCTTGTTATTCGTAATGTATGGAGCTAGTGCAAACGCAGACTTACGACAGACGAAAGACATTACGATAACACGATGTATCTGAGGGAACAGAGCTACAGACGCAGAATAAAGTAATTGACTTTACTTTCTTTCTGAGAATATCTTGACAAAATAATCTAATAAACATCAGTGACCTGACCCGGATTGATTCGAACCTATGACATTATAATTTGTAGTTGAACTTAACCTATATATTAAGGGAAAGTATTTATACCTGTTGAACATTTATTTGTTACTTTATACAAACTATCATAAAAATCCTTTATTTCTGTTCCACCAGTATCGAGAAAATGATATTGATTTTGAAATAAACTTCGTAACTTCTTAGTAAATAAATTACTTATTGAGAATCTTAAGTCTGTGTATTCGAAAGTCTGTAGTCACTCTCAATCATAATCGTGTTGTGTGATGTGGTAACGTGATTGCGTTCCAATTTCGATTGATTAAAAGCTTGAATATTGAAGTGACAGCAAAACTTACCATTAACTGTTAATATTGAATATAATCTTACATCAAACATTGTAACAATACTTCTTTTTGCTTACTTATTAATTAAGATACATTTAATTTACGAGTATATTTCAATAATAAGACCGTCTTTTGTATATACACTCTTTTGTTTCTTTTTTTATTTCCGTATGGTACTTTGATTTTTATTGACCATCAAAGCATATTTCTTGTTATATATTGTACTTGCTGTTTTTTTTTAAATATTGTCAGCAGTTTGGTCAGAAAATATATTTTTCCCTCATAGCGGTTAAAATATTTTATTATGAGTTAATAAGTAGTACTTGGATGTGTGAATTAATCATAATTTAAATGCATTTTTATTATAAAAGTGTACTATGCTATTTTTTCAAATAAGTAATTTACCCCGAGGGAGTGCGCAGGTAACAATTAGTATGTAAAAGTATAAATTAATATAATTAAATAGTCAAACCAAAAATTAAAAATTAAATGTATGTTAGAAGAATTCTTTGCTGACAACACCGCGATCGATATTATAGTTATTTTGATAAAATTTTCATTGCTAAGTTTTGATTTTCACATTTAATAGATATGTGAAAGGATTTTTTCAATATTATTTCCAATATACAATCCGATAAATAATTTAAATGCAAAATTGCACTATATAAGTGTAATAGCACAATTAAAACCCAGTCAGTTAAAAGTCAGTTAACCACAATCTTATCGTGTAATCCTAGCGTCCCTAGGTCTAAACACCGGCTGATATACTGAGGACTTAGAGGGGATAAAGCGGCATTCGCTTTGTAGTGTAACGTTAATTTCTATTTGAGGCTAAGCAGTAAGCGACCATTATTTGTTGCGACTTTAAAATGGCTCGGCTATTTTCTTCTGCTATCTCAAGAATTAAATCTTATTTTTATACGGTATATAGTATAGTCAAGTACTATGTAATATATATTATGCTATCGGTGAACAAACAATGTCAATATATGTGTAAGATATTGTTACATGTTTGCCAAATGTTTGAAAATATTGCCAATAAATGTTCATTTCATAGACAATTGATATTACTCAAAACATGTTACGAGTGATAAAAATGTGTATTATTTATTATTTATAATTAATTAATGATGTAGTATTAATTGTATTAATCAATAGGCTCATCAATCATATGTTTAATTGTTGGAAAGAGGGACTGGGTTTCGTGCTGGTTCTTCTCGGTAAAATCTGCATTACAAATCGGCGGTAGTTTCGTATTTAGTATAATCATGTAAACCGATTAAAAAGTGCTTGTAAGAGCCTACTTGGATAAAGTTTTAATTTTGATTTTCTTGTATAAAGATTGTCCTACTTATCTTTCTTATTTATAATACTCTTCTATACTATAATTCGATTATTAAAAAATAATGCTACGAATAATTTGCTGATTATTTATTTATATATTTTATCAAACGTATTCATAAAGATAAATTATAAACAACCGCGAATGACATACCATTGAATTAATATGAATCTATATTGCCAACAATATATACTTTGAAGAATATATTACTTCTTGCATTAGTCAGTTTCAATCGTTTCTGAATATCGAATGCTTAATTGTTTCAATTTATATATAGTGACTATTATTGTTAGGATACCTATTGTTGATAGTCTACATGTTTCATTAGACAAATAACGTACTGCGTCCGGTCTTAGAGGACTGAACTTCACCAATATATAAACATATTGGTATCTTTTCGTCGGTCCACGTATCAACGTTCAAATGCAATGGTAACTTAAAAGTCCCATTCACGTTATTACAAAGATATAAAGCTACTGAAACTCGCCCCCAGATTATCCCATGATAACGAGGCGTCCACTCTGTTTTCATTACTGCAACTACTAGTTTTCTCGCTCTAATGGCCCATAAACATCACCGCAAATAGAGCGGGAAGGAACAAAGTTGTTCGCAATAATCTTAGTCCATATAACCTTTCTTAAGGAGATGTATAGACGCTAGATGTGTTTTGTTTAATACATTTTGTTCTTTCGTTTATAACGAACGATAGCAAGTAGCAAATCATAGATGTTGTCCTTACATTCGAAATAATCGGGCGATCAACTCAATACAAATAGCGATTTATCTCTCACTAATCCACGAGAATTCAAAAAGTTTGATTCCCTTAATTAAATCAAACAAATTAATTGCAGACAAATTTTGATCACTCGGTAAATTCAAATTAAGAGTAAATTAATACTTCTAGTATTTTTATAGCTGTATTTAAACTCGTAAAGTGAGTTTTCGTTGGGATAATCTGACAAATTTTACGCCTCTTTGATTACTCTATTAAAACTTGCTTGCCTTTTAGTAATTTAAAGCAATATTCATTTAATTAAAGGAATTTTTTGAATCACAATTGTTGTATTTTCATACTATTGTTATATTTTTTGTGAAAGAGAATGTCTGTTATTAAATCGAAATAATCCCGTTTGGCTATAAACTAATCAAATTTCGTTCAAAATATCGATATGTTACAGAATAGCAGTGAACAATATCACTATTAATGGTAAAGCCTGAACTGGAAGTACACAATAATTACTTCAAACTTTATTCACGAGCCGGGATTAGAGGATCGGCGAGTTCCACAGCGCGTTGAGCCACGGATCTAGTTTATTGACCATTAGCTGGATAAACGGAGAACTGTCGTCAAAATAGTTAGCCGGCTCACTGTTAATATTATGATATTTAGTTAATAATGAGATCATATGGAATTTTCGAACGAGATTGGGCGTGAATTTTAATGATGGCTAATTAAAAATTGGTTCATCGAAAGCGACCAGCCATGTATAGGATGTGGTGGATTAATTGGTTAGGTTAATTATAACGTTAGCTTAAATCGCTTTCCATTATTTCATTCGGTCACTTATGCATTAAATTAAAAAAATAGCATAGATATTATTTGTATTATGTGTGATTTCAACATCGAGTCAATTCGATATATATATTTAATTTATGTATAAATTTTTTGCATTATATATTTTTAGTTTGTAAAACCTATACTGGATACATCATAAATTTTGACACATGCTACAGTCTTGCTATTTTATGTTCTTACTATGATTACAAAGTTAGTAAATTTGCGAGGTTTCTTCATATCGTGGCTTCATTTGTCACCAAGTGCGCTATGGTTATGGCACAGTTCCAGGATAATATGGAAATTAATGTTTGGTTTTGTCCACTATGGGAAGAAACTAGTAACAAAATATTATCTTACAACGTGAAAAAATCTGGAAAATTTTTATTAGGTCAAAGCAAAATATTGATTTCGTCTAAAAATTGTGTGGTTGACCTTTTACACTAATCTATCAAAAATATTGCAATATATTTGCTTAAAATATATTTATTTAGCACAAAAATACGGCCCTTATAGTATGGCTTAGCAACGAACAATTCAAGTCACATTCATATAGACATATAGTTTTGAAAGATAGGAATCCCATGGAAGCGCTTACATCTTCCGTGATAAAAAGTAACCCTTAAATCGACCGAGATTATAAGCAATGACCTCGTTGAGTTTCATTGGAATCCATTAAATGTTATCTGCATAATACGTGTGCAGTTCAGATGGGAAGACAGATGCAGATATCATATTCTGCCGTATATGCCGTATATATATGTATAGTTATAGGTTAATTATATACAAATTTGATAAAATATCGTTCCATTTCAACCAATATAACATGTAAATAAATTTATAAACTTTTCAAGGTGTAGTGCCAGAATCACATGTTATGTAATAAATATGAGAGGTTCCTTCATACTTGCCTTCATTTGTCATACGGCACCTGCCAAGCTCGCAGTGTTAATAACCGACCATGGCACGGTTCCAGGATAATATGGGAAGTAAAATATTTGGCTTTGTTCTAGCTGGATATGAAATAGAAACAAGGAGCGTGGTAGGACATTATGGAAGACTTATAAGATTGAGGTGTTAAAATTGGTCGACGATTCTACGTTGTCAGCCCTACCAGTTTTATTCAACTTCAATATTCTCACTTTATGAAATATCTTTAGACCCGTGTAGTCTACACGGGTATTTGACTCATCTGATTGATCACACAGTTGGTAAAGAAGAATAAACTCGAAATTTGAAGTACATAGAATGCGACCGAGAATTGTTTGAATAATTATATGACTACAATCATTATTTAATTTAAAGGATATACGCTGTATATTATGTATTAAATCTGTTACTTCATTGCATCTGTTGGATATCTATGTTCATATATAGTGAGATAAACTGATAGTTTGTTATGTATCTTTGCTATATATATTTTAAATAAGTTTTACTTTATTGTAGAGCGGCTCTTTTTAGATTTACCAAGGACGTCTGAAAGTGAAAGTTTCCCAGTCAATCTAAGACATAAAATTTTATTGTAGAACTTTTTATCTGTCCCAGAGGTCTCTTTCAAATGACACGTAAAGATTTTCTCGTTTTTTCGACTTAAATTTAAATTATCTCCGTTTTCGTTGGTGACGTTCGTTTAAATATAATCAAATGTTTTTCTTACATTTTATATTGTGTGCAAAAATGTATTAGAAAACAGGAATCCACCAGTGGTGGGAATTTGTAGATCTTAGCCGAAAGCCTGTTTTACACTATCGTGTTCCGATCACATTGTCTTTCAGAAGGCAAATCAAATTAATAGAAATATCGATCAACTAAAGGCACTATCAAGAAAAGTTTGATTCTTCTCGGACACTTATATTTTGCAAAAACAACTACTATTTTATGACCATATATTAAACTATAATGATTTATCAAACTTTAATATTAAGTTTTTATGCATTACAAAAACATATTCTAATTACTACTATACATGGCTCAGACCTCGCTTAATACCTTCCAAACTCCGAGGTCCACACCATTTCGTCTTTTTAGGAGAAAAACTCTCGAGCTGGCAGTACTAACAAACTTTAGTCTATCGGAGACGCTTTTTGTTGGACACTAGTTACTCGCTGATTAATTTCTGATTCTCATGGCTTCATCAGATCGAAAGTTTGTCTTTATGATGAATAATTACAATGTTTTTTGTAAACTTTGCGGAAATTGTTAGTGGAGACATTTATATCGGATCATTTGTAATGAAATAAATTTCTCATAAAGAGATAGAAATAATATTAAGATGGACTTATTTAATAAGACCTTCTCAAAATTAAAGCAATACAAAATCTTACTTAGATTAATACGATAATTACACTTTTATAAACTCCAACGATCATTCCATTACTAAGCTTCCCTTTAAATTTTTAGAAACGTAATTTTGTTAATTTTAAATATCACAAACTATATAATTTCTTTTGTACATTCGTAATATAAAAAAATGTTAAGATGCGTGTTTGAATACCTTATATTTGATATTATATTTTGTGCCGCGTGAATAATAATTACGATAATTATTATCTTATAACGTGAAATATTTGGATGGAGATAACGCAAAAGAAAATTTTCGGTTATATGGTTATATATAATGAACAAACATTGATAGATATCTTAAGTAACAATTATTCAAAAAGCCAAAATCCAAACATTTCAAAAAGTAATGTCTTGATATAAAATTCAAAGTGTTCATAATAATAGCAATTAGTTTTTATAAACACGAGAATGACATGAGACACATTGACAGACATTTGACTAGCCGGATGGCGTGGTTGGTAGATTCTTGCCTTTCGCACCACAGGTCGCGGGTTCGAATCCCACCCAGGACAGACATTTGTGTGCATGAACATGTCTGTTTGTCCTGAGTCTGGGTGTAATTATCTATATAAGTATGTATTTACAAAGGAAACGTAGTACATGTAGTATATCAGTTGACTGGTACATACGTCGTGACGTGCATAGTACGAGCTTTGCTTAGTTTGGCCTGTGAATAATGTTCCGGGATATTATAGAGAGTGAATAAACTACCTACTGTAAATTTCCAATTTTTTTTTTTTAAAACAGTTTTTAGAAATTTTATATTGGAGTGTAGTCTAAGTTCTTCCATATTCATTCATCCTCTCCATATTACTGCACTGTTAGAAATTGTTCTTGCTGAATTTGTGACATTTCAACTAGCCTTCAAGCGCCCTCTAAATCCAACGGTCTTCAGTTACCTTCTTTAAGTTGTCAGTTAATTTAGGCTGGGGCGCCTGGAGTAATTTTACCAAACTTTTGTGTCAATTTAAGAGCTTTTATGTGACGTGATCTGCCTATATTAATAGACGCTTGCTGTTCCATGTTTTAATATAACTCTTACGGCCTTATTCATAAACGTTGCTTGTTACTATTTAGCTAAACACTGATTTGTCTCTTTCTGTCATTATTGATTTGACATACGAAAGAAGAAGACAAAATATTGTTTAACTAATCACCAGATAAATAAAGTTTATGCATAAGGCGGTAAATCATTATCTTTAACGATTCGATTTGAACTTACTTCGAAACTTGTACTAGATATAGTATATAAATATAATATAAACATTGCAAATATATATTCGGATGACTATAGATTATATAGTCATTTGATAACATCGATCAAATTTTATGATGGACACAGGAGAACATCAGAATTTAATGTTTACTTGAACCTTATACCCAATTATAGTTGGTATCAAGGTTCATTGGAACTTTTCTTCTACTAAACCTTAAAGATCTTAATTTTATTTTGTCAGAATTTATGTTCTTTTTTTTTGTTATGCTTACTGATTTTTTCTTGGATTTTTAGACAAAGTCTTTATCAAAACTTTGTCCCAAACAGTTTTGGAGACTCGCATGAATATGTATAGATCAAGTTTTGCGCACACCT
The DNA here is from genome assembly GCA_905220585.2 of Nymphalis polychloros. Taxonomy (NCBI): domain Eukaryota; kingdom Metazoa; phylum Arthropoda; class Insecta; order Lepidoptera; family Nymphalidae; genus Nymphalis; species Nymphalis polychloros. Next base: position 5,468,151 of record HG992245.1, on the reverse strand, counting down.
GGAACCCGGATTCTTGGATCGTATTTTAAATATGAAACTGGGGTGCGATGTTTAATTTTCCCCGGATTAACGGCTGTCTGATTGTGAATTCAGCTTAGGATACCGTTTTCGGGCGAATTTATTAAACTCTTATTATTACAATTTATTTTCATATATGAAAATATTTATAATTGCCGAAACTTAGCAATATTATCAAATTATTTCATTTCATCATGACATATGAATATTTATAAAACACTTATTCTAACTTATTATCTGGTAATCGTTAAATTTATTTTAAATAACTAGCCAATACTGACAGTTCAAACTATTACATTAAAACAGCTCCATCTATCGACAAATAGATCAAACTAAAATTGTTAGTTTCATTATCTGCCGCTGCGGCACATGGCGCTAGCTCACACATATGCACCTAAACATATCTGTTTTAAGCAGTTTTTAGTCATCTTTTATAACAAAATTAAATTTGATACATATTCCAATAATATTCTGGTTTACACGTTTGAAATTATTCGTCATTAAAACACCAGATTTTTTATTGATTATATTATTTTTATTATATTTTAAAAATGAACATGTTAGATAATAAAAGAAATATAGAATTTCATACTAAATATGCACTAATGAAATAATTCAAGAGTAATTATATTATATATTAATTTGAATATATATTATAGTTTAACGATCTAAGATTTAAAAACTCTGTACTATTTATTGTGAAATTAAGCAAAAATAAAAAATCGTAATATAAAGCAATATTTAAATCTTTGTCTACAAAAAGAACCCGATTAAAGGCTATGCAATGTACCGTAAAATTCTGATCTATTTCTATAATGTACTTCTTTGTGAGTTTCCTATATACGGTAAAGAATCGACCATATCCGGACTCTCCTAGGCCAACAACTTAAACTTTTAATGGCACTTGACGCTAGCAAATGGGGTTAAACTACATTAAAGTACTTTATCTGCATCTTCGTCCACATTGAGTCCGTTCGATTAATATAATGAAATCTGTAAAGATAAAAATACAGGTGGCGAAATTGCTTAATGTAAATGTCCCACTTCTGGGCTAAGATCTCTCCTTTGTGAGATTCACGATGATTCCTTCACAACCAAGTATGAGATGAATTATTAAAAAATGAATGGTGATACCTGGGTTTGAACTTGGAATTATCGGCTAAGATTCTCGTTTTCTAATCACGGCTCGATGTTGCTAGCATATTTATAATTTAAACTTACACGAAAGAGAAACGAAAACACATTGTTTCATTTTATGATGGAATCGTTACAATGGATATTATAAATTATTATTCTTTCGACACAATAATAATAATTTAATTATTCAATATCTAGGTTTATTTTATGGGCTTAGATTCCAAGACATCAGACCAACCGGAAATTCATCAACATCATCATCATCATCATCATCCCTTTGTCGTCCACTGCTGGACATAGGACTCTCCAATGGCACGCCACTGAAACCTTACCTTGTTATAAAGACAATAAATTATTAATAAAATTAACTAATAAAGTTTTTAAGAATTATGTCATTTTATTATTGTCAAGAGTGGAATAATTAAATAATATAATATGACTAGGTATGTCATAAATTAATATATTGAATTCCAAATTTAGTATTAAGCAATGTGTAACTATTAATAAATAAATTAATTAATGATTTAAATATAAACTTACAAAAGCGAAGTCTCGTTTCAATAAAAACTTAACTAAGCATGATTTAAATTAATACTCATAAATCCCGACATGACTGTCAAAACTCGAACACGTGTCAAATTAAAGAACATGACATCGGAATGAAACAGTTTGCTTCGACGTCACGAAACACTATTGACCATAAGATTTCATTTGATTTAACACCTAACAATATATCCAAATTTAAAACTATGCGTAATCAAAAACAGACCTTTCTGTAACCGAAATAAAGCATAAAATAAAAAAATAAAATGGTATTCGATGCGACGTTTTAATTATTTATAAGACGGTAGCGTCAAGTGTCGTGATCAATAAACGTTTCAATTTGCCTTTTTTAATTTGGAACCAGGCGACGGAGATATGTATGTTGGATGCGCGCGCGCCGTCTTTTACTTTTTTTAAATTTCTCAACAGACGAGACTGGAATTGTAATGGTAATGTACTGATACGACTGATTTTAAATGGTTTAAGAGGATTACGGTTAGTTTTAACGACTCGCAGTTCTTTTTCAAAAACATGGTTCTTATAACATTACTATTATACCAAATATCTCCAATAGGATTCGATGTACAAAATCTTTCGTAAATTTGGATATATATATATATATTATTATCGTTTTATTCACAAGAACAATTCTTATTTACAAGGACTGACCTTAATGTATTATCCAGGGAATTATTTCTATAAAAAGCAAAAAGTAAAGATAGATAACAATAGAAGTCATGACCAAATTTTTCAGACATCAGATGAATGGAAATGTTTTGTTAATAGTTATAAATATAATATATGACTAGTATCCTCCTGCAGCTTTGCCTGCCTGTGAAGTAGGGGATCCTAGGTACCTTATGTCCTTCTATACCCATGTTTGCCGATCCGTTAAGTAGTAAGAAAGAAGAAAGAAATAGCAACAAACATATTTACTTTCGCATTTATAATATTACTAAAGATGTACATGTACGACTTTTATTGTTTTTTTTTTTTCCTTATCATAAAATGAAAGTTCTGTATAAATCGAATTAATACTTTTCGCTTGAACCATTTTGACATTATTATTAATATTACTCCATCTTTATTGATATTACGTTCATTGTTAATCACTTTTGTATTATTTTTATCTGAACCTAAGGGTTAACAGGCTTTGACACCTGATAAAATGCATAATCGGTGAACATAAACTGCAAGATAGCTTCGGTCATAATCTTTATCACTTACATAGTCCCAAAGACAACGCAGGCTTCTATCTTATCATTCTTTACGTCTCGTCTCGATTCTCCTATCTTTGGGCTAGATTTTGTATGACAGTCCATGAAAACTGCGGGCTTTGTTTTATTACTTCAAGCGATATTAAAAATAAGTTCTTCTCTATAACAATCGATATTGTTCCTAGCTTACAGATTAACTATCTTTCTATGATATATTTGTTATTGATTGTCTTTCTGCAATATTAAAATTATTATTATTATAATAATATATCCTTATCTCTTACTAGTGATTACATGCAAATAGCCTTTGGGTTAAGATATTTGAAAATTGAGATCAGGTAGAGTGGAACATAGTAAACAAAAGCATACAATACATTAATACTACATATATTTATAATCGTGAAGCGGACGCATCTCACGGATCACTAAGCAGTCAAATTTGAGCGTATGTATTTATACGTATTACCTCTATTATATCATTCGGACCGATGTTGCTCATTGTGGCCATTCTCAAGAGATACTACTTAACTGTGGAGGAAATATGGTATACAAGAGTGTGCGCAAAAATATAAGTGAATACTATTACCTCACATTCACAATCCGATAGAACAACAAATTTTTAAATAACTAGATATAGTTCAGACGCAAAGCCAACAGCTAATCAGGGTGAACTATGGACTACTTTTGAAAATTTCTTGATAAGATTTGAACCCAGGGATCTGCAGATTATAAGCTGACTATTTGAGTAACAAGACAACTTCTACTAATACTAAATAAAGTACTCGTAATTAAAATTTCTATTTTCAGATATTTTTTATATACCACCTTCACCGTCTATCATCTGTTATTATATTTAATTCAAAAATATAATCTAATATTATGTTACTTTATTCCGCTCAGTTCATGGCTCCATACAAACGTCTTTATTGATCGCCCACCATACAGCCTAATACGAGAATATCCGTTAGGCAGGGACGTGTACAAATGGTGCATCCAAAATTGCCCAACGAGTGATATGTCTTGATACGTTATCGGTTCTCGGACTATCATCGATACTGTTGATTACTGGTATCTTCTATCGTCTATCATTGTAATTGCCTTCGCTTTGCTATAACTTTATTGATATAAGTTTTATATTACTCGGTATAATATGGTATCCAGGAATTCGATTTTATTTTTTATTTTAAAATTCTGTTGGTATTGGTTGATTTATATACCGCATTCCTTTCAATAAATCAAGCAGATCGTTCATAGAAGGGACCAAAATAAAGGTTTGATATTCAAATAAATAAAATGTGGTAGAAGAACTTCTCTTTTTTAAACGTAAAATACCCTTATCAACAATACAAATATACCTGTTGAAATATTTAACTGTTTGCAATTTAATCTGTACTTAAATAACAGCTTGGTGAGATTCACTCATATCTGAGCTAAAAACTCCTCTTTTGAAGAGAAGTTTTGGAGCTTTTTCCACCGCGCTGCCCCAATTCAATGGTAGATTCACATGTGGAATTTCAGTTAAATTAGAGACGTTCAGGTTCTCTTCAAGATGTTAATCGCTGAGTGCGAGATAATTAATTAAATGAAAATTCTTTGGTGCTTGCTAGGGTTTGAACCCGCGATCATCGTTTAAAATTCAGGCGTTCTAACTACTACTAACTGGGCCATCTTGAATCACTCTGTACCTACTTTTATGCAAAATTTTGGAAAGTTTTGATAAAAACAATTAAAACTATTTCGTCTATCCTTACTAAAATTTTAATTAGGAAAATTAAACTAAGAGTAGGAACTAATTAAAAAAATAATAATGTGTTATTACATATAATAACATAAGTTGGTCTCCTATAATATTTTTTCGTTAATTATAATGTTTGTTATCCAGCTGCATCTTGCTTTAAAGCCTAAATCGATCACAATTGACCGCCCCGCACAGAGGTCAACTCGTTGGACCGCACAATTAGTGAACCGGGACAATTGATCGGTTTTAATCTAAAATTAAGTATTCACTACCAGTTAATTAAGCTCTTCCCGCGGTTTGCTAATTATTGTGATCCCATATTATGTAGTTCGTTTTACTATTGTCTTTATCAGTTTCTTGTTTGTTATTAAAAACACATAATAATTTAGCTGATTTTGAATGTATTTGTAGTTGTAAGTATTTTGTATTTCTTTATAGTATGTTCATTGACTATATTTTTTCTATCAAAATATTCATAGAATATAATTATTATGATTCGTCTAATTGTGATATTAAAAACAAAAGATCAGATTTAATTAAATATCATATTATATTCACAATCACATCCACACATCATACCTTTGAAATTAAACAAGACATTTTTTTTTATTCTTATACATGCAGTGTTGTTTAAAAATAAGTAGTGTTTATAAGCGAATCACTGTTATTAAACTTTAATTATTTTTGCAGTTACATATCTTATAATTTTATTTAAAATTAACAACATTATTACAAGGAAGACCTAGAAAGATTTATCTCAATATGGCTGTGCGAGAGGAATGAAATATCGTTGTAAAAAAGTAAAACAATAAAAGAAATTCAGATGTAGATAGGGCTATGTCTGTTAATCCTGACTTTCCACCTCTAGGCTGCATCGCAGACGCCTTGTACAATAGGAGGGAAGACAATAGACCCGTCTGCACGCGTGACTCCGGCACAATACGCACGTTGCGGCGTTAACTTTAATGCTGCTTATGCCTTAATGAACGCGACTTGTGCGTTTGAAAGAAAATATTGAAATGTCTATGATTATATAAATCGTATCTTGAGTTACATCGCAATGAAAACGTGTATTGTGGGTTTCAATTTTAAAAAGCCATATATACAGGTAAGTATTAGGCGAACAAATTAATCACTACAGGTAATGATTGGTCTTTATTATATTTATTTATTTATTTATATACTCTTTATTGCACACCAAAATAGACAGAAATAATAGGAGTAAAACAAAAACAAAGAAAAGAAAAATGTACAATAGGCGGCCTTATCGCTAAAACAGCGATCTCTTCCAGGCAACCTTTGGTAGAGGAGAGAGATAGGATGGTAGGGGTGTACAAAAAAAAAAAAATAGATACAATATATATATGTATATATACGATATATAAATAAATATTCCATAAATATATAATTATATAATAATATAATATACATACACATTATAAATATATACATTTACATACTATAGATACTTACATAATAAATAAAATATTTAATTGCAGTATTTCTTCATGAAGCAAGATAGTGCTCTTTTATCATTTTTTTAAAAGAAGTAATAGTTGGTGCACGTCTTGCTTCTGGTGGAAGAGAGTTCCAAAGACGAATTGAATGGACTGTAAATGAGTCACTATTATAGTTGCTAACAATTATTTTTTTTCGATAAGTACTCATTTTTTAATCGCGTTTAGTTTTTTTTTAGTTTTTTATTTTTTTCTAGAAGTCTTTAATATTTTAAAAGCGATATATTATATATCTGAACAAAGTTATTTATGCCGGCACAACTATTCTAAAATCACACCACATATGTTATTAATAATATAATTGACATTCTCATTTGTGCATACCATTGACTAATAACACAAAACCAAATTAATATTTAGTCATCTTCCGCTTAAAATATTTCAGAGTAATATTCGGATAAATGCAAAATAGTTTTCCCACAAATATTTTGCATCTAAATCCTCAACAATTAGTTAACAGCATTTATCGAAACTGCTAACAAAGCCGTGTCGAAATGAAATTTAACTAAAAACTTTTTATAATATAACTTTTTACTTGCAATTTAACGACATTTGGATAGCCTGCAATCAAATGTCCCCGTGCAGAGTTGCGTAGCGTTGCAGCAAAAAGTATAAAATGGACCGGTCTTCCCATAAACAAAATAGCAGCTGTATTGGACGTGACAAAAACTCCCAGCAGTTATGGTTGAAACGAGAAGTGAGAATTTTTTGATGTGGTAAAAGTCGAAGCAACAGTTGGGCCGCAAGTAACTGTCTAGGAAGAAACAAAAAATTAACGCAAACATAAGCAATGTAATATATTCTACAAATTAAGAATGACATTTTTGCTAAAATTGTCATCAAATAATAATTTTATTATAAATTATGATTGTATTTATTTAATAATTTAAATAATTAAATTGTTAAAAGCATTATTAATATTTAATCATTGATTAAAACTAATTGTTGCATAAACATCGTTACCCTATTATATACTTTTATCTACATATCTCTATATATACCTTAAATAAAACCATTTTTCGAAATATTATTCGTTTATTTTCGTGAAAACTTCTAAGCTAACTTCTATTTTAGTAAAAAAAGGCTATAAGTAATTATCAAATAGTTTTACATGTACAATCTCTATCAACCTTATTAAAGATACCTTGGAAGATAGATAATATCTATCTTAAAATCATATTATGATTATTTATTGTTTAAATGAAACTGTCTCGTTGGTTAGGAGTTTGTTTGATCGTAGATTATGAGGCCTTGTGTTTATTGTCTCGTGCCTCGAGCACGTAAAGTCGTTGGTCCTGTGCATCTCTTGACGGTCATCGACATGACATTGCCATTCCATTGGACTATGACCAACAGATCATGACGGCAAGAGAATGAAGGGTGCAACTGTGTCTTTTTCGAAATTTTTCAGGATTAATTTTCGAAAATTCATCTTTTATTATGTTTGTCATCACCATGTTTTACATTCTGATTTTTCTTGTAACACTACAATTTTTTATTTTGTTATAATTATCTATGGATTCTGTAACCGCTAAAAAAAATAATAATTGAGCTGTACAAAATCGAACCTATCCCGAAAATATATGTCATTTCATTAATCTTTTAATATTTTTTTGGTAGGATTCCAGCGTTGTTGACCACTTGCCACCAGGTGGCCCATATGCTCGTCCACCTACCTATTGTATAAAAAAAAACCTATATATAAAATATAAGAATACATTCGATAAATATAAAAATCAAGTAAGCCCTTCGTTATTCCTTGCAAAGTCCGTTCGTTCTAGTGACCAGTGGCTTTCCCGTTTATACTCGATGGTATTACCATATACGAGCGAGTGCTGATTCAATTTGCAATAGCATTTACCTTGTTTTGTTTCTTTCATTTCGATTTTGTTAGCTTAGCTTCATGTTGTATCCCATACTGCCAACTCGTTTGCTTAATGCGTTTATTTCATATACAATTTTTATTTGTCGTTTCGCATTTTTCACGACAAAATCGTTGTAATCTTGAGCATATTTAAAATTTATTGTTGATAATTGTTTTTCTCTACGTAGATTTGAAATATTACATATTATCATTATTACATATGTGATTACGATCAGACTTTGTTTGCTTTTGTTGTAATTTAAAATATATAAACTCTAGAAGCAATAAATATAAGAAATCATAGCAATTATACTCTATAAGTGAAGTGATAAAAGTGATCGTACTCCTAGCAATGTTTAAGCAATCAATTTTTTTTGTCGTGTATGACAATTAAGATACTCTATGGCTGGATGAATGGATGGGCAACATAAGCGATGTAATATGCTTATGTTTTACAAAAGAGATAAAATAAATGACGTCATAAATATTAAATTTTGATTACATGTATAACAAACATTCCGCCCGCGATTTCATTCTCTATTAGTTCTTAATTACTTGATCAACACAATCGATTATAAAAACCTTAAAAATACCTTTCATTCGATGTAACAGTTCTGTATAACATCTTATCAAAATCGTTTTATTGGGTTATACTTCACAAGATGTTACTTTTGCATTTATATTCATATTTAGCTTTGAATGATCATAAAATTATTTATTAAAAAATGTGATAAGTCAATTATATAACTCTCTGATATAATTTAACGAGGCACGCAACGTCAAATGGTAAATTTTAATTCGGTGCTTGAACGATTTACAGGTTTATAAAATCGTTAATAGCGTTATTAAATGCGAGTAGGCCGAAGATGTTGTAAGGTGATTAATGCGGGATGTAAATAATCATTTAAATCATTCAAATATAATACGAGTAAAACTATTGGAGTTAATGCAATTAAATAAAAATTTAAATAATTTATATCATTCGTACTTAAAATATTCTATATTATGTAAGATCTTGAACCTGAAGTTAAGAAAAGTTAAGTAACGGCCTACAAAATATTCCACTGCTGGACTAAGGCCTCCTCTTTTTAAAGAAAAGTTTCGGAGCTTACTCCACCAACATATCCAACGCAGGTTAGTGGGTACACTTTGCAGTTTTTATCCACCGAATGCAGATTTCCTCTCGATGTTTTCATTCACTGTCACGAGATGAATTATTATAAACACGAATCTGAATATTGAAAATGAACGGACCTGAATAATGAAAAGTACTTCTGGACAAAGCGTAGAAAAAATATTCAACAAATCACTTGATTAACGACTGACTGTATGAAAACAACGATGTCAATAATTTTATTGTTTATTTATAAGTGATTTATTTGTTTCATATTTGATTCTTTTCACAAGTTTTCACGTTAAATTCAAGACACTTCAATGACGGTAACAAGACTTCGATATAATTTTTCTTTAATTTTTTTTGTATGTTACAATTTATTTTGACGTACACTAAACAGCAATACTTGTATTATTATATTCTGGTGAAGTGACCCAGTGTAACTGTAGTGATTGGATGATGTACGGAATGGTAAATATTTACAACGTCAATGTATTTGGGCGGTGGTGCCCACTTACCATCAGGTGGCCCATTTTCCAGTCCTCCTATTTATTATATATATCTAGAGAAGCATACTGTGCATAAAACACTCGTAATCACAATAGGTGTACTTATAACATGGTAAGATGTTTTTATTTCAATTATTTAAAAAAAAGTAGCCCAGTGCTTACAAATTAAGAAGTGCACAATAAGTGAAGCGTTAAAGTGTTTTATGGTTTACCCTAAACCTACATCACTTTAGGATTGGAAAAAGAAAAAAGTATATAAAAGATACTTTGTTCAATTATGACATTTGATCTCGGTGTAAAGACATTTATTTCTCAAACAGAATACACAAATTCGCTTAAAATGGGAAATTACAATTACATACATTAATACGAATATAGTAAGCAAAAGTGTCTCGGATACAGAGTGATTAATGTGAGAGTTAAAAACTTAAAATAGATGACGGTAGTAATATAAAAAATAATATATGTACTATAAAAACTAACAAAGCAACGCAGAGCGATGAGACCACATTAACTAACAGCTTGTACATATTTTATAAAGCGATGCTTATATATAGGAAAACTTTCACTAATTACAATTACATTAGATAACTTATTGTACATTAGCACTCCTTCCGATTTTTTTCCATTGTTGGTTCTTATGTTCGACAACTCAAGTTTGTTTTTTTTTTTTTTTTTTTTTTTTATTGTATAGGTTGGCGGACGAGCATATGGGCCACCTGATGGTAAGTGGTCACCAACGCCCATAGACAATGGCATTGTAAGAAATGTTAACCATCACTTACATTGCCAATGCGCCGCCAACCTTGGGAACTAAGATGTTATGTCCCTTGTGCCTGTAATTACACTGGCTCACTCACCCTTCAAACCGGAACACAACAATACAAAGTACTGCTGTTTTGCGGTAGAATATCTGATGAGTGGGTGGTACCTACCCAGACGAGCTTGCACAAAGCTCTACCACCAAGTAAAGTGTTTCGTCTTCTTGTAGATTATGTTTGTACTTTTAAGAAAATGTAATTGGGAGTGTATATCTTGTGTGATTGTTTTCCTAATACGAATGCAAGTTATGAGTGTGTATAACTGATTCGTATTAAGAATTTCGTTGTCTTTGTAATTGTTATCAGTTTGTGATGATCTACATTTGTTTTTTATCAAGTAAACCATTTTGAACTTGAAATGATTGCAACAATAAGTTACCTCAGTAAAGTAGGTACATATATTATTACCATTACCTAATCAAATGCTACATCAGACATTTAAAACTATAAATACGCAGAGTTCGCGTGTTGTTTTATATTTCAAACATATGTAATAACCGGTTGAACTTTATTATTTATGCGTTTTAAAATTTCAAATGTTCTTTACATTAAAATTGTTTTTATGTTACTTAAAATAGCTGGAATTGTGATTTGACATTTTTATTTGCGGTAACCATTCTCGCTAACCGAAAATAAATTGCCAGTTTTTTATCAAACTGAATTTAAAGTTAACATGTTTTAAAGGATTATTTTTTTCATTTAAAATAATACTTGAAAAGTAATTTTAAGCTGTGGCATCAAAAACGTTATATTTTTATTTCATAATCATGCGATACATACATTTTGGTAATAGTAAAAAAGTAAGTATGAGCTTACAAACGTCCCACTGTTGGGCTAAGGCCACCCTATTTGAATCACGTGGCTGATTTTCTTCATTCTACATATTGCGTCACGATGTTTTTCTTTACAAACTGAAAAGCTGAAATTTCCATTCATTCATTTTTCATGAATTTGTCATGAAAATTGAATGATGCTTACTTTATTAGTCACCAACTTGTTACAATCTATGGAGAATATTGATTTTATGTTCCATGGAGAAATAAATAAATAAAGTTAGTTGTTCATATACATTACGAAGTTTTTAAACTGTTTTTGTATACAATTATATTCAAAAGCTTAAAGCGCTACAGTTTAAATTAATGCTAATTATTATTCTAGGTTAAAGCAAATTCAGCGCTGTATGCTAATATTAAGGAAAGTATTCCGTTATCTGGATAATGTATGAGAACACGCGACGCGATAAACACTAACAAATAGTCTGTTTGATCGAAAGAATTTCCAACTCTGAGTGATTGTTTTGTTATGTCTTGATTGATATAAACGAATCACAATATTTAAATGACGGAAGTTCTGTAAAACAACTGTTTACATACGTCATTTTTCTTATGGAGTAATTTAGTATTTAATTTAATTATGTATATTTTATATTATGTATAATTTATATGTAGCTGTTATTAAAGCACATATTGAATTATTAATAATTTGTTTTTAAATTGTTTTTGTTTTAGATATATATATATATATATATATATATATATATATATAATATATTATATATATATATATCTAATAACATATGACTTGGTATTTATTTTTACTAAAAAAAAATCAACAAATATTGAAAAAAAAAATACTGAAAACTATAACTGTCCTTCACTAACAATTTTATCTTTCAATAAACGAGGGTAAGACCTTAAAATGTCTAGTGACAATACATTCACACAACCGTCGAAGCCTTCATAAAAATTCAGTCCCGCGTTTTACGTTAAGGCGGGCGGCAGTCTACGGTGCGAGCCCGCGACGGGCGGTGTGCGCCGGCCGGTGTTACGCGTGTGTTGTGAGCCTTACACAGCTGATACTGACGTGTATGTTGTTGTGTTACCTTTTGTTTATGTGTGATAGGTAAGTTTTTTTTATTCGTGTGAGTAAATCTCATTTTGGTTTAAATTGAACTGCTTAAATTATTGTATGCTTAATGCTAGAATGTTTTGAAGGATTTCGTGTATAGCGTTTTATTTTAGGTTAAAAATATATTTATTTAATGTAACTATACCGAAAGCTTATTTCTTAAGTGTTATTTTTTTTATTTTCGTGTTGTTGATTATAGCTTTGATTTTCGGTTGGAAATTACTAACTGAAATTAACATTGACACTCATATAATAAGTAGGTATTTAATAAAATTATAAATCTAATTATGTTTGTTAATACATGATTTTCAGTGTAATTGAAATTCGTAGATCATTATTATCATAATTCAACATTATGATTATATGAAAACTATGATTAATTACAAATTTGTGAGAACACTTTGTCATTATAATAATTTTACTATTGGAGCATAAACATAAATAAAAGCATTCGTGATCATTATGTGATCATAACAATTATATTATTAGAGTTAATTTTGAATAGTATTTTAAATTTGGAATGTACGTTATTGAATTAGCTTATATAATTATTTCTATCGAAAAATCTTTAATTTGTTCATCGATTTGGATATTTTTCTCATTTCAATTAAAGACTAGACCACCAACAAGAAATCACAACTCGTTAACGACTGAACGATGCCTGTTTTAAATGAAAAAATAAACGAAGCAGGTCATTGACATCGACATTAACGTAACATAATCGTCATCGTTCACTCATAATCATTCATTCACTTGAGCTCGTTAAGTTCTCGATTCAATAATAAACACAATGTCGCCTGATCGTTGTTAATCGGCTTAAAATTTTGATGTTGTTGTTTTTATTATTATGAAGAAGTGTTGTCAATCATTTATATAATACTTGAGCTGATGCAAGACAGACTTCAATTATTTATTAAAAAATAGTCTTAATAGTAAAGCCTGTTCACTGTTTCTGAATATTTAAGTTTCAAAAATGCATGGATTCATTTACTGCTGGATCTCGTATAGAAAAAACGAAATGTATGTAATGTATATAAATTTGTATTATTTTTTTTAACGACTGATACACTGAGTTTGTTACTGGTAGATAGAATTAACATTCCGAGCCGGTGGTAGCGCTTGGCAATTCAAAAGTACTTGTTAAAGGCTGAATGAAAATATATTGATTTTCATTTGTATTATAAGTATATATTCTATAATATTTATTGAATGAAAACGATTCTATACTAAAGGTTCGTACCCGCTTGTATATCGTTTGTTTGAATGACACGATCATCTCCAGACCGTTTGAAATAACAAAATATAATTGCAAACTATAATTATTATAAAAACAAATAAGTATGTTTATTTCGTTGGTTCCTTTCAGATCTGAGTTATCTGTTTGCGAATCAATATTATATTTTTATCAGTTAATAAGCAATTATTAATAATTTTCCACGACTAGATAATGGACTCCTGTCTTATTAAAGAGAAGGTTGGAGTTTATACCACCTACTGCACGGCATGTAAGTGTATATTATAAAGTACGTGTGACAGATCTTTATCCGACACATGCAAGCTTGCACACGATGTTTTACTTTGTTATCGAACACGAGATGAAGTGTATGTACAAGAAATTTTAGTCACGCTGGTCTAGATTTGAACCACACAATCATCGGTGAAGATTTGCACGTTCTCTCCACTGTGTCATATCGGCTCTGTTAGCAAGTTTATTATAATTAGTTTACCAATGTCACAGAGGTCATTGCCCTGCTTATAAATTAATATCAAGTCTAATCTGGTTTGAGTATGCTAAAACTAAAAAGTAACTTTTCATAAACGTAAACGTAACATTAGAAAAGTTATTTATAAAAAGAAAGATTTATTTCAGAATATGTTTATTAAATATGTATTTATATTAACAAATTTATATTTAAAATTAAGTTGTCGTCTATGTATATAAAATATATTTTCCAAAAATCTGGGTGGCACTAAATTACAGAACACATTAATTTAGTCGTAGAATATTTGTCAGTCCGTTCGTCGTTTCGATATTTTTATAGTAGGTATCATAATATAAAAGTTATGATAACCAAAAATAATATACTAATATTTAAATGCTATGTATCCTTTAGATATTTAAATGACATTTTTTGTTTTGTTCATTGGAAAAACTCGTTTTAAACGAATGTTTGTAAATTGACACATTATTACAAAAAATATTAAGTTTTTTATATAAATGTGTATGTTTCATACACTCATCGCGTGAGAGTGGATCGGTGGACGGTTAGATAAGCAGTTATGTAATCATGTCACTGACATTAGCAACGGCTTGACACTACGAAAATATATATATATATATCTCGAGAGAACTTTAATTAAAGCTATACTGCTACCGTTATCACTTTGGTGGTTAAGATTTAATATGTATTTCCATTTATGTCAAATAAATAGCAGTGGTAATTATGAATACAAAATAATATTAAAGTAAGAACTTTTTTTTATCTTGTATTATTTTATATTGGGTTAAATACTTATAACGTATTTATTTTATATTCTAAAATACTTGAGATACGTTCTCATTATGATAAATTATTACGACAGTTTTCTTAACCTATCTATACTAATTTAATTCGAAAGTTACTCTGTCTATTTATACCAAACTTCTGCCCCTTCTACCAAGCTTCGTCCCCAACACCCGGGCAAAGCCGCGGGCGAAAACTAGTTAAGCACAAGACATTGCTTAACAAAGAAATTACAAGAAAATTTATGACAACGTAGGTTTGGATGTTTTCAAACTAGTGAGCAATAAAATAACAAAATCATACATACATGTGCTAACCAATTGGTCGTGTGATATGCGATGTTAATAAACGCATACATGAATCATGCGCGCGCGTCGCTCTTTGATTTACGTCCTCGCTGTTTTAACTCGCGCGTTCATTTGCAAGTATCATTCATTTACAAGCTAAATCTGTTAAATGAGTATGAGTAATGTTAATTAATTTATTTACTGTTCTTTGTACCGTTATATATAAGGTTTGTCCATTACCATCAGTCACGTCAACACGGTCCGGTTAGTGAACGATGAAGTGAATGAAAAATGAATGAATAGAGTTATTACAAAAGTAGTTGGCAATTTCGACGACAAATTGGTGCAATGTTCATTACATTTATCTTCTGTTTCGGGAATATGTTTAAAAATTATGATGGTTTTCTATTTAATGTAATTTTTTTTTTATTAAAGTTAACATTTGAGTGCATGTATGCTTCCAATTTAGATTTTTGGCAGTTTAAATTTTAATAATCTAGAGTTTTATTTTTTGTTTCTTACAGTATTCGTTTCTGTGATTAAATGTGACCAATGGCCTCCTCATACAACCTCATGCAACTACTATGTTTATATATATAAAGTTGATTTTACAAGATATATCAAAATGTATGAAACGACAAAGACGTTTCATTCATTAAAATGTCGCCTAATTAAATGACATAAATTAAGGCAAATAAAACTTAATTTAGCAAAAGTCGCAAGCGACCAGCGAACCGATGTAACATTTAATTACATGCGAGCTACTTATAGATAATTACACGATTAATTAAATCCATTGCCACATTGTGATCGAAGACCAACTAATAATGTAACTTTGTAGCAACTATCGACTTGGTTATTTCTAACAACGTCCACCTCGTGTTTCCTTTTTTCCGGTACAGTATATTATGGTAATAAATTCCCCAGGACACCGTTTCGGGATTAATTTAACTCCAAAACAGTTCAATTCCTTGGGTTATTATTTACGTTAGTTGGTATATATATTTATTAATGTTTGACTTTGTATTGTAAAATGACGATATAACAGTACTTGGATAGAGAATATTTTAATTTTATCTCATTACAAAAACCTTAATAATATGGTAAACAGTAAACAGCTTTATATGTACACAGATGTAAAAGTTTAAATATCGCTTTGATGTATTAATACATTATTAAAAACGTACAGTTTTCGTCAGTTAAACATAAAACCAATGCACCATTGATCGACGATTTCATCGTTATGGTAATTTAAAAAAAAAAACATACATGGTATACAAGATTTAATAATTAAAATTTATTATTCTTACATTTCGCATTTCGATCATTCGAGCGAAATGAAATGAGCTGTTTTAATATCATTGCAAAATTATTTTTGCTCAGTTTTAAAATAAGCTAGAGATATTTCTAGCGATGTCTACACATCCGGCCCAAATCGATGCCAAGCTTTCCAAAGAATAGTGAGAGTATAGTTCCAATATGAAATAATTGATAATAGAAATCGTATAATATTTTTGCTTTATTGCCATTAAGTATATAATTTGATTGAAATATTTTTATATCGTATTGATTATAAATTAGATTAATTTGAATTTAATATATTTAATTAAAATAATTATGTTGTTAAACGGTACAAAAGCGGTGACCCAGTGAAAAGAATATATGTTCATACTATGTATGACATATAATTATGTCAAGAGTGTCAATGTATTAGGATCACCACCACCAGGCATATTTTTCCTTTTTAGGTACATGTAAAAATTTTCTGATAGTCATGAATTTGTGATGTTAGAGCGTACATTTCATCAATTTTCTAAATCTAACAAGAAGAACAATTTTGGTAGTATTAGAATTTAATGTGAATGAATAAATATTTTTTTAATAATTATGTAGCCTCGAACTTATCTGGGACTCATTTCGATTCGATTCGATAAAACGGAAATAGGCCTGTTATTTTTAATCTCGTTGAAGTCCGCCTTTAAGAACTGCTTAAATTATTAATTGCTTCAAAATGCTTTCAAAAAACTTCTAGTCAGTAGAAATTTTAGCAGAGATTGACAAATTATTGGGGCAAGAGCAATTAAATAAGTTAAAAAATTTCAATATTGGCAATATTTTATTAATCTCAATTATTTGAAAAAATGATAATTCTTAAGCATCCTTACGTAAAGAAACTTTGATAGCTGCTCCTACGACAAAAAACAAAACTAAAAGGAAATAAAATATCCAGTACGAGCATGTCATTTTACAAGAAGTGGAGATTCAAAAGTGGAAAGCTTTAATGTGAGGCAAGTTCGGAAACAAAATGAAATGACTGTGTGAGGTTTAACCTCGAGTGCAACAAGACTAACTTTTAAAAATAATAAATAAAATAATTAAAATGATTTTCTGAAAAAAATATTCTTATACTCCTCTTTTCTTCAAAAGTTAACTGAGAAGTCTGAGAAAAAAATTTGATCGACTAAAATAGCACATCGCACATCTACCAGGCACTTTTACTGTAGCGGTTGATTTGTTGATGCTTAAACAAGCTTAGCTTAGGATTTGATAAAAGGTAAAACGATTGGAAGATGAAAACAGATGGCACGAACCCCCAAAAACCGGGAAAAAGCGACAACTAATTGTGATATAATTCCGTTTATCCAAACAATGAAAAGGTTACCGTAAAGAAAAAATGTAAAAAAAATGCTTTAATATAACTGAAAATACAGATTTTCATATTAAATGCTATCACAGATAGATCATCAATTTAGGTCATAATTGTATTTGAACACAAGCCAAAATTCAGGCGCAAAATCGTACTGCATCGTTGAATGGAGATGAGATGTCGACAGGCGTGCGGCACGACACTTCAGACTATCATGATTAATATCGGCGTTGACTAATTAATTTTTACAATATGATATTCGAACGAGATACTATCAACCTTACGTAAACAATGACATAAACTATTTAGACAAATACAAAACCGTTTTTGAAAGATTCGTTTGAATATTTTATGTAATTTTTTTTATCTCATTTTTTTTGCATATACAGTTCGCAAGATATCGCAATCAACGTCATACTCCTGAGGTTTCTTTAATTAGAGAATACAAAAAAAAACTTTCAAAAGTACTGAGAATGATTTCAAAAGTACAGTGTTCATCACAGGATGAGTATTTCTTAGGTCCTTCTTGGGGATTCGGCTTGTAACGTCACTGAACAATATGATGAAAGAGACAAACTCTGCAGATATCCCTTTCTTATTGAATGTTATATTTATGTAACACTTGCAATCGAATAAATCTGTATCGATTATGGACTCACTGGACAGATTCGCATTCCATCAAACTATGAACATAAGGGGTTGGTTCGCCTTTAAATGTAGATGGCTGATCTTTAAGAACAAAAGATGCCGTAGCCGAAAACAAGTCTATTCAGATCGACCTTATTATTATTGTTATATTAATAATGTTTATTAATTGATTTTAATTGGTGGGAATTAGAGAGTACTAACAATATTTTAAAATATATCTCTATCTTTTAACCCTATATTTTCTTAGACAAAGTATAAAATTTCATATTTAGTTACGACAGACAAATACGCGGACAACCGACAAAGTGTAATAAATCACTATATTCATGTAGAATAGTGTTTGTATGCGATAGTGAGAGATTAAGGGCACATTTGTCATGCAAGCACATGCAACCGATTTTGATGGATCGCGACAAACAGCCGGTAAACCTGTTACAAATATATATATTTTAAAACCGTGAGGAGTGATTGAATTTTATTTATTTTTTGTAAATACGATAAAAAATTACGAATCGACTATTTTGGTATTTTAATAATATTTATTATTTTACGATTTATATCAGTGATGAGTACTTGAATCTCAACCGAAAGGGTTCAAACCAGATTAGCACAACTGTTTTTTCTTTTTAAATAATTTATGTATATAATTCATAAAAATCTCCCACGCGTATACCCATGCATTAGATCAGCGTGGTGGAGTGAGCTCCAAAAACTTCTTAAGTAGGCCTTAGCCAAGCAGTGGCACATTTTAAATTTGTTACTTACTACGATTTATCGACTCGGAAGAGAGTATAATTTTGCTTATTACAAAAAAATGCAAATATCAATCGCTGAGACAACAAGGTAATAATTATTATGACTACGTTAAAAAGTCGTAACCTACAAGAACTCACTTCGTACCTCACTCGTAAAATGTTAAAGCCAATTTACGTATTACGCCATTTTGGTGCGTGTATTCTTTAAATGCTATAATAATAGCGATCAATGTTACATATCAATATTATATTGTAATACAGACGGTGTCCGTTACTATAATAATAATAATAATATCCTGGGACAATATTCACACATGACCATCTGGTCCCAAACTAAGCAGAGCTTATACTATGGAAACCAGACAACTGATATACTTACATATACTACTTTTCTTTTGTAAATACATACTTATATAGATAATAACACCCAGACTCAGGACAAACATACATGTTCATGCACACAAATGTCTGTCCTGGGTGGGAATCGAACCTACGACCTGCGGCGTGAAAGGCAAGTATCTTACCAACCACGCCAACCGGCTCAATCTATACGGCAGATTCATGAAAATCTATGCCTTTTCATTATAAAAGTTACGATAAATTCTCTAGAATGTAAGCAGTGCTGTGTTTTATCAAAACCTCATCATCATCCCTTTGTCGTCCACTGCTGGACATAGGACTCTCCAATGGCAAGCCACTGAGCTCGATCTTCAGCTCTCAATCTCCATCGGTTGCCAGCACTTTAGTAGGTTTTTGTTGATATGTCCGAAGGGATAAATATTCATAACGCACTAAAAGCCATCTTTTCTTATTTTATATAACTGGTTATAATAATATTTTACAAGCATATATTGTTGATATAATCTAGTTGCTATTTATTTATGAAAAATATAACTCACAACAATATATACACAACAACCATACACACATACAAAATAGAAAAGATATCAAAATATATGAAAGCCAAAGCAAAAGTAACGAAGCAACAAAATCGCTTATATAACATTACCATATTAAATGAAATAAAAGGAACGTTGGCCAGATTCTGCTAAGTTTCATTTTTTTCGCATTGTAATTTAGATATATCGAGATTGGATTCAATTCGAAAGAGCCGTAATTTATTTGGCAACTCGGTGGATGTTTTTGGATAAAATTTCAATACTAAAAATATTATCATGACTTGAATTATTAATTAATGTGATTAATCTATTTATTTCACAGGAGAATTTTTAATATATGTAGAATAAACGTTAAAAACGAAGTTCAACAGAAAAATCTTTTAGTGAGTTTCATTGTGTAAATCATATCTGTCATCTCTAATTTGGCACTTGAAAAAAGGAACATAGCTTAACCACACAACCACTATAAAACGGCTATTTAATTATTTTCATTTAGCATTTCATATTTTAAAAGATTTTTGTATCCCTTAAATGCTCAGGATGAGCAATAATATGAAAAACTCTTCACTTAAATCATTTATTTTAAAACGATTAAATAATACTAATAACTAATTTCTAGTATCATCAAAATGTATGTATGTATTTTTAAATATGATTAATCCTATATAAACTTATATTATTTACTAAATGCTAGTTCAAAAATAAATACTTACCGTAAACAAATATACACTATTTGAGCCCAAAGCCTCGTTGGCAGAACGCTGTAAAAAGCGAAAATCGATCAATTAAAAAAAAAACAATCACAATTGTCCACAAATTCCATTTTCGAAACATTTATTTTTCATTATGTTGAAAAAAAAACAAGTAATAAAATATGGTTTCCATATTGAATTTAGCAAAACTTTTAATCAAAAATATTTTAAGCATTTTTCATTAACGTGTTCCCAATAAAGGCCAATAAGTTAGCAACAGCGTATATCGAATGCAACTGTAATAACACTGATGGATCGGTAACATTTCCAATAATCGTATCTGATGGCTTCTGTGCAAACACAACACAAGATACGTTGTGTTTACGGTACTCGCTAATATAGGATTAATATCGGGACTTGTATTGTTGAATAGTTTATTGACAAAACAATTTCGACATTAGTTGGTTTAAAGTTTGATTTTAGGTATTTATGGCACATTTGTAGGTAACAAATTGAATGTCAATCCATGCGTATGTGGCATAGATATGATATATCGATATTCGTATTAATTTGACGAGAAAGCCTTTGTAGACAGGCTTTAGATACCTAACTGTTGTCCAGATATTCCATCTCTTATAATATACCAATGCTTTGTGTCTAAATTACATTAATTTGAGTATTTCCTATGCTTATTACAACGGGGACACTTTTTAATATTGAAAACTGTTGAAGTTATTTAAAATGATACTAGTAAAGTAAGAGAAGTTAAGGAATTAGAAACTTCACAGTTCAATTTAACAAAGTATAAAATTTAATTATACAGATTAATACGTAACTTTTTTTTAAATATCTGTATATTTACATTAGAGCCTTAACTATATACAAATCAAAATTAAATATAGCTACTGTACAAATCATGACCACGTGGAGTGGTGGCAAGAACGCCAGCAGCATTTCTCCTACGCTAGCAGGAATTAAGACAAGGTGTTATATTTTTAATTTTTTTTTTTTTACTTTTAGTCCAAGGTCAAGCCTTTCAACTGCAAACGGAGCAAAGACATAATTTGAAATAAGAGACGACTATTTGCAACTTTTGTTCTCGTCAGATATACACTATTTTGTCATATCCCCTCATTTCGAGAATACTGCCCTCCATCCCACAGCCAGTATCGGGATACTTGGCGTTGAGATTTCGAACGTTGTTCAGTTCCGCGGTCAATTGGAAGTTAAAGCCAAACTGGCTTCCAAAAAGCTTGGAGTGCTCAACAAGGCGAGACAGTACTTCACGTCGGCCCATCGCCTAAAACTTTACAAGGCGCAAATTCGGCCCCACATGGAGTACTGCTCTCACCTCTGGGCGGGAGCTCCCCAGTACCAGCTTCTTCCTTTTGACCGCATACAACGTAGAGCAGTTCGAATTGTCGACGATCAAGCTATTACCGACCGGCTTGATACTTTGGATTTGCGTAGAGATGTTGGGTCACTCTGCATACTCTATCGCATATATCACGGGGAGTGTTCTGAGGAGTTGTTTGGTTTAGTCCCGGCCGCTGAATTTCACCACCGGACATCACGCCAGAACTCAAAATTCCATGCGTTTCCTAAGGCATTTTCTGCCTCGCACAATCACTCTGTGGAACCAGCTTTCGCCGGCGACTTTTCCGAACCGATATGACATAAAAACCTTCAAGATGAGAGCGTACTCTTTCCTCAAAGGCCGGCAACGCACCTGCAAGTCCTCAGATGTTGCGGATGTCCATGGGCGGTGGTAGTCACTTTACATCAGGTGAGCCTCCTGCTCGTTTGCCCCCTCTTACATTAAAAAAAAAATATATATATATTTCCGCGGCATCTCCAGCCTTTAAAAAATGACGTCACTATTAAATCATTATTTTTAATATTAATAAGCTAAGCTTTTAATGACTTATTCGTCAAGTGGTAATAAATACTTCTAATGATATTAAGCACGGACACGAAACTCACTGCAAATGATATGCTATGACTATAATAATTATACCATTTAAAGTATACACGCATCAAAATACCCTCACTGTAAGTCAGCACTCAATATTTCACGAGGGATATACGAACGAATTTATTACGGAATAGCATTGCCAATATAAAAGTATTATAACCTAGTTATAGTTTTTGAAATCATCTATCACGCAATATTTAGATTGATAATAATAATTTATTCTGAATATTTTTCGTATACGCCAGAAATCGCGACATGCAAAAATAATCCCAGATTAACATTTAAGTATTAATACAAATTTTTTCAATATACATGAAACATTAATAACTTATAATCCGGACTACTTACTTCTATTTTACCTGATATATGTATGTCTTCATTACGCTGTAGCGACATCTATCTTGCCACATACGAAAACGATAAACTAACGTATCCTACATCGCGATATTAAAGTTATCCGAGCGATTGAAAATATATACAAGAACCCGACAACAACCGTTAGGCCGTAACCCACCAGACTAACACCCGTCTGGTCGGAGGATCCTCCCTTTTCAATGGTGAATGAGGAACTTTACACCCGGTTCCTCCCTATCTCTAAACTGGTGACCCCGAGCAATAACGTCAGCGCAGCCTTCGCAAAAACTACGTCACCGTCACGTCGTCATCACTTCGTCAAGCTTTCGAGCAGCAAGTCATACAGCCAACCAGCATCCACGGCTACTACGGGTATCCTGAGCACCAGCATGCAGCGAACGTGCATTCCTGGTCATCACCCACTGTCTTCTCAGCGACCTTGGCACAGCACACTGCACTTCGGCCGGTCAGCAAGCAGAGACCCACTTCTCTCCTGGTCTTTTTTTTATTTTTTATCTTGAATAGTCAAGCGTTTGACCGCTGTCTTGCCTGATGGTAAGCAACGACACGATCTACGATGTAGCACGCTTGCCTAGAAGGAACCTGTTTACTCTGGATTTAAAGACACCAACGTTGTACCTATCGGGAAATACAGACTCAGGCAAAGTATTCCACAGTTTTGCGGTACGAATGAAAAATGTGGACTCGAAGCGCTTCGTACGTAGGCGGGGAATTTCCACCGTGTACCTATGGCACTTAGGTCGAGTTTGCCTGGTCATCCGATAGTAGAATGGGGCGGGCGGAATTAACTCGTGTAATTCCTGAGCACATTCTCCGAAATGTATTCGGTAGAATACGGAAAGTGACGCAACTATACGTCGATGTTCGAGACTTTGGAGCCTAGACTCAACCAATGTTTCATCTCCTATCAGCCTCCTGGCGCGTCTCTCAATCAACTCTAGAGCCTGAAGATGGCACTTTGCAGAGCCATCCCAAAGGTGAGAGCAGTACTCCATACAAGACCTCACTTGTACTTTGTACAAAGTGAGCAGCTGTTCAGGAGTAAAGTAACGTCTCACCTTGGAGAGGATACCAAGTTTTCGAGCGGCTTTTAGGGCTTTGGACTCAATAAAAGAGCCGAAATTTAAAGTTGATGTGAGAGTAATGCCAAGAAGTTCAAGGTGGTCAGTTATAGGCACGGATAGATTTCGGAAAGAGTAACTGGAATTCCTTCTTTTTGACGGAAAACAAACACGCCTGCGTCTTGGTTGCGTTGAATTTGACCAAATTGGCATCGCCCCAATTGGACACCGCTTTAAGGGTCATGCTTAAGCGCTCAACCAAGTCCTCTCTCTGAGCCTGGATTTCGGCCTGACTAGCTCGTGCGTTGGAGCTGTAGCTCTCGACAACTGTGCAGTCATCTGCGTACCCATGGATACCGGGCAACAGCAGGTCATTAATGTGCAGCAGAAATAGGGTCGCTGAGAGTACTGACCCCTGGGGAACACCAGCATTTATAGCCATTTGTTCCGACGAGTGGCCATCAACCACCACTCGTAATGATCGGTTCCTCAGGAAGTCTGAGATCCACGCACACAGGCTAGGAGGCAAGCCATACGCAGGAAGCTTGCTGATAAGGCCATCATGCCAAACCCTGTCAAAGGACTTCGAGATGTCCAAAGAAAGTGCCTCCCGTGTTTCTCGATGGCCTCACTCCAGATATGTGTGACGTACGCCAGAAGATCGAAAGTGGACCGATTTCGGCAAAATCCGTACTGTCGGTCACTAAGAAGGTCATTGGCTTCCAGGTACGTCAGGAGCCTAGTATTAAGGATAGGTTCCATAGTTTTACACAGTATGGACGTAACCGAGATGGGCCTGTAGTTGGCAGGGTCTGCACGACTACCTTTTTTAGGCACGGGCTGCACGTTAGCAAGCTTCCAGGACTTAGGTACTTGACCAGTCTTGAGAGAGAGGCGAAACAGACGCGTCAGGTTAGGAGACAGTTCAGGCGCACAGTTTCTTAGGACAATTACAGGGATGCCATCAGGTCCGCTACCCTTGTTCACGTCCAGAGTGTGGGCACTTAGTACTGTTGGAGGTGTCGCGTTACCAGCGTCAAGACGTGAAGACTCCGCAAATAGAGATGCAAACAGGTTTTTCTTCTCTTTAGCGGTGTGGGCTAGCGTCCCGTCAGGCTTCTGAAGGGGAGGCAGTGAGGGGCGACAAAAGTTCGCTTCAACCGATTTAGCTAAGGACCAATACGCTTAGCTACCCGAAGATAATGAAGCCAGTTTGTTCCCTATTCGACTAATGTGATCAAACCGTGACTTTTGCATAGCTTTTTTGCAGGACTTGGCGGCCTTATTAAAGGCTCTCTTTTTTTGGCGTATGTCCCTCGCTTTGCGGTTACGAGCTTCAACCCAAGCCAGGTACGCTTGATGCTTCATCGCCTCTGCACGTCTCCATTCAGACCCGAACCAAGGTTGAGCTATGCTGGATAATTGCACGTCTGAAAACGGAATAAAATATTCCATAGCCAGACGCACCAATTCTGTCACACTATCTGCGCTAATCGAGGGATCACCAGAGGAGAAGCACATACGCTGCCAAGGATAGCATGCAAGGAAAGAACGCATTCCTTCCCAATCTGCTGACTTATATCGCCATACTCGTCGAGTGCCAGTGGGGCACGTGTTGGGCGGGGAGTAGACAGATACAGATTTCACCAGACAGTGGTCGGACTTACCTAAAGGTGAAGAGATCGACACTGAGTAACGGTCCGGATCAGTTGTCAGCAGAAGGTCCAAGCAATAAGCTTTATGCGAGTCAACGTCAGGTACCCGTGTTACTCCATTGACTAGTTGGGTAAGATCTAACGCTAAGGCTAGCCTTCGCGTCTCATACCCTGCATGGTCAGTGTCCTGGTATGGAAATAGCCACTCCTTGTGGTGAGCATTAAAATCCCCCAGAAACACAAATTGGGCCGTGGGGTACATCTGTTGAGCCGCATCTGCCGCCTCACTGAGGTATTCTGTGAGCCTTGTTGCCTCCTGATTCCCGCTGTGCGATCGGTAGACACAGGCATAAAGGATTTTCTCCATACCCGTGTCCACCAGAGCCCAGAGTACGGAAAATGTAGTGTCTTCAAATCGTCGGAGACGCCGAAAGCAGATGTCATTCCGGACGTAAACGCATACGCCTGCTCGTGGTTTAAAATTCGTCTCCAGGGTATACCCTGGGTAGGAAAGAGACTATACGTCGGTCGGACAACCAATCTGCGTCTCCGTAAGAAAAAAGAGGTGAGGTTTCTCAGTCTCAAGATGGTAGTGGACTGGCACGATATTAGAGTGCAATCCTCTAATGTTGCAGAGGTGCACTTTAAGTGAGAGGGAGTGCAACCGCTGTAAAACTTTCCTCTTTTTTCGTTTCTTGCCCATAGTTTGAGCTTAAAGGTCGGAAGGAGAGTCGGAAGTAGAACGAGGCGCCCTCCTGCTAAGACACGATAATACACACAAGGAGTACCGCACACACTGATGGGGGGCTAAGCTGGAGACTGCGGGGACGCCCAAGCCTCCTCCCCCCCCAAGGATGTCCATCGGGCCCTCTCATCCGGTCGCTGACCGGCACGATGGCGCATCCTCGGAATTATTCGACAGTTGGCGGGGCAGCCTTTTGTGAGTGGCTAGCTCACTACTTGGGCTCCCATCTATCTGCGGTCGGCCAGCGGTGCACCGTGCCTCGGATCCCGCTACCCTCCGCGACTAATCTCCCGATGTGGCGAGTTTAGTATGCATTGTTTCGGTCTTCTGCAGGGGCGCAACTGTTTTGACCCGACTCTCGGTACGGCTTTGTCCGGTGGGTGGTCACTAACCACGGCTAGGCCTACCACCAGTAAGGTTGTCACCTAATTGGCACCACCCAGGGACCACGTGTGGGGTTACGAAATTGGGGTACACTCCCACGGATGAGGGTGACTTGGTCCCCACGAGGGTGACTTGGTCCCCACGAGGGTGACTTGGTCCCCACGACAGTGGTGCAGTGCTGCATAGTGGTCGACGCAGCAGCCAGCCACTACGCGGCACTGCACCACTCCGACTCACTGGAGCATTTGCAGCATCACCCCGACTCACTAGGGCATCACCGCAGACAGTTCCGACTCACCGTGAACTTATGCGGCATCTGGTTCCGACTCACTGGAACATTCCACTGGCCCGGCAAGCATCACAAAGATGTATGGACGACTCAACCTGCTATTGACCTCCGGTCTCGGAGGGGAGTGATGTAGCGACATCTATCTCGCCACATACGAAAACTATAAACTGACATATCCTACATCGCGATATTAAAATTATCCGAGCGATTGAACATATATACAAGAACCCAACAACAACCGTTGGGCAGTAGCCAACCAGACTAACACCCGTCTGGTCGGAGGATCCTCCCTTTTCAATGGTGAATGAGGAACTTTACGCCCGGTTCCTCCCTATCTCCAAAACGCCATATTTACTTGATTTCATACATACATGTATGTACTGTATTTATCTGTATTTATAAGGACATCATTCTTTGTCAAAATTTGGCTCAGGATTGGATATGTCATCACTTTAACTTTCTAAAATCTGACTCATTGGACCCGAATAAACACCTACACATAAGTCACACCTCGCTTTCACTAATGCTTGAATATTCTAAATGAATTCTAAATGCGTTCTGGTGTAACTTCAGCAAACCACATTAAACTTAGCAAGTCTCGAATCTAGTTAACTAGTTAAAGTTTAACTGTTACGTCGTTTGTCATCATATTTAGTTGGTCCACCGACGCTGTGGCTCGTTCATTTTTATTTTAAAATAAAATAAAGACAAATCGCTTCTTCGCGAGTTTCTAAGGAAAGGCCGTTCACAATCGTAGACCACGATATACTAAAATGTTATGAATATTACGAATTGGTAAACAAGAGATATATATTTAGTATATTGTTATAAAATCAAATGTTTTGTTCTAACAAACAATCCTTGCATGAACTTGTAGTTCAAGATCTTATAACGCTGCTTTATTGATGAACATTTTAACTTTGAGATTGATTCATAATATAGTGTTACTCTAAGAAGCAGGCATAATATCTGCCTCATATTAACAGTCACAACTCCAATTACTAAAGTTTTAATGCCTCTATATATTTTTGTAAACATATATCCAACAGCTTGCGTGCTACAGATTGTAAGATGACGCTATGTCAGAAACCTACGAGTAAAACAAATTGAGAAAGTTTTAACTCGATTGATGAAGAATACGTGAATACATAAGACACAATCAAAAACAAAAAATATTTTTATGTATCAGATTACGATAATTTGAAAAAGGAACTACTATCTTCACTGCGATCAGTAAATAAGTCAGTAAAAAAGTAAAGAAGATAAGTAATATAGATTTCTTTTATTTTATCAAGACATCTTATATTATGTTAAATTTTAATAAACTGCTACTTGGTGGTAGCGCTTTGTGCAAGCTCGTCTGGGTAGGTACCACCCACTCATCAGATAGTCTACCGCAAAACAGCAGTACTTGGTATTGTTGTGTTCCGGTTTGAAGGGTGAGTGAGCCAGAGTAATTACAGGGACAAGGGACATAACATCATAGTTCCCAAGGTAGGTGCCGCATTGGCGATGTCAGCGTTGGTTAACATCTATTACAAAGCCAATGTTTATGGGTGTTGGTGACCACTCACCATCAGGTGGCCCATATGCTCGTCCGCATACATATGCAATAAAAAAAAATCCCCAATATTAATCTTGGAGCACAAAGACTCAACATTCAGACATGATGTGAACGCGATTTTTACGTGGCATACATTGCAAATTTTAGTTCTAATTTAAAATATATGCTTTATACGAGCAGACGAGTTTTACAATTCCTTTTGATTTATTAGAAATTTATTTTTCCTTTTGAACAATTATCTCCATAACTTTCACAGATACTAAAACCCAATACATGATCTGCATTACAATTTCAATTACTCAAACATAAAATATATTAGTCTGCATTTAGCATTGACTAAAATTAATTTTGAGCATGTTTTTACACCTAAAAATATATTTGATAAACAGATTAATTTTATCGTAATTTTGATAACAGACTATAGACAGTATTTTTGATCACACACCATTTCGCTACCCATTTCATTCTTTTTTTTCTTTTATCAACTTTAATACACTCAAAAGCTTTTCAATTACAAATTGAACAGTTCATTTCAAATTTCAAAAATCCCATTCATACCTCATCATCCAAATGGCGTACAATTTAAACTCCACTAGACGTCAATAGACTAAAAGATTACGCGCTTACCGATAACAGGAGCAAAAAATGTTTCAAATATGTTTTTAGTCGGAATAGCGATGAATGGTGCATTTGATGGAATCCCCGCTAAAGAACAGCCTCAGGCATCGGTTCCATTACATGATTGAACAACCGCTGGGCTACCGATTATGGACGCAAAACGCGGTGCAGTTACGATATCGGAATGATAAAGTTATAGTGTTTTATTTATGAGATCGCAGAAGGTTGCATGATCGCCTTTTATTTTTAAATATATTTCGTCTCAAGAATTCCTTTGTTTAATGTTATTTTACACAAATGATACATAGGAAAAAAAAAACGATTGGATTTCTCTTTATCCAATTTTTTACATATTCTCATATTATCACTAATTTCACTCTAATTTAAAGACTTCGTAAATTTCATGAATTTATTGATATTATATCACAAATTGTTTTTCACGTGTAATTTGTCCCAATACATAATAAAGTTCAATTAATAAATCGCTGTGACGCAATTCTAAAATATGTTTAATATTATGTGGCGCGGACTATTTAACCATGTATCAGGATAAACACCTAATCGGCTCTTTCATATAAAAATATAATTGGTTGGTACGTTAGAAATCAATTATTCATGAAAATATTTTAAAAATCATACTGATTTGTATTTTATTTATGCATCTGAATTTAATTGCAATTATTCGTGTATTTGAAAAGTGATCACTAAAGACTATATATAATATGACATTTATTGAACAACACAGACTGCTACGCCAGCATTAGTTTGAAGCTAAAACATTAATAAATTTTAATTTAACTTACATTCTTTAGATTCCTAAATACAAAATTACTTCGTAATAACCATTTAGCCATAAAGAAAATCCACCGAATAGTGGATGAGTCGGGTAAAGTCGTCTGAAGGTTACTGAGACCAAGGCTGAGGAATATAATATATAACAGTAAAATATTTTTATGATTTTCAATTACGTTTGGGGTAACGTGGAACGTAATACATTATACAATGTAACTACAATACAAATTAAATCAGGTATTTAGCTTATGTATTGCGTAGTTGCAAATGTTATACGTTATAATGTTTTTATAAATAAAATAAATAGCTAAATATAATAATTACAAATAATCTAAATTAATATATTTATGATCTAAATTATAAAATATCATATTCATTTTATTAAAAATGGATTAATCAATTCTTAAACACTAAATTGAATCACAAAGAAATAATAAGGGGTGACTTATGATTCTGCTTTATTTCATCTTCGAATATGATTCGCCGTTTTTTTAAACAAGCTTTGGTTTTATGTGCGTGTAACGTGCTTAATTGCAAGGAGTGTTATTATGAGTCAACCTTCTTCCAACATTACATTTTATGTATGTTTATGTGTTACAATTTATATTTAGTCGAAATGTGCACATACCGTGCACATTGTCGCGATGTTATCCTGTCTAGTTCACAAGATGAGTTTTAAAGACTAATTTCAATTAATAATGTCTGGCTAACCAGAATCTTTGCTTGAGACTGTCACACGTTACAGAAATATTAATTAATTACATACATTATTTTGAACGGACGGGCAGATAGGCCTGATGGTAAATAGGCCACTGTCATAAAAATTGATGACGTAAGAAGTCTAAGCATCATCAATCAATATGCCACCAACCTTAGAATGTTATTTACCTCATGCCTGTAGTTACACTGGCTCACACCCTTCCAACCAGAATACAAAAATACTAAGTATTTCTGTTGAGTGTGCATAAAGCATTACATGTAAGGGATATTTTTTATTTGACTGCCTCGTTGGTCTAGTGGCTAGATATAAGGCCGCAGATCCGGTGGGCCTGGGTTCAATTTTTACTGTCCCTAGGTCGGGACTGTAAAAATTTATTGGGTTTTTCTGTCAGAAAATTCTTAATAGCAGCCTGGAGTCCGGAAGTTGGAAGTGTGTACACTCCCGAGCCTCGGAAAGCACGTAAAGCCGTTGGTCCTGCGCCTGATCTCTTTCCGGTCGTTTCGGATTGCCATCCCATCTGATTATGTGAGCTAGGGAATAGAGACTACACCTGTGTTTGCGCACACACTTGTGCACTATAATATCTCCAGCGCAGTTGGCTAACCTCTCTTGAGATTGGCCGCCGTGACCGAAATCGATCTGGAGGACATTATTATTATTTTTTATTTAAATAGTAAATAATTTTACGGGACTGTAGCAATTAATATTCGCGTTTTAAATCTAGGGCTTTCGTGGTAACTTTAAAAGGGAACAAAATACTAATTCTAATTGTATGTATGTAGCTCGTCAGCGCTCGTACCTTGTATACAGTGTTCAGTGTTCACTTATTTGTCACACAGTGTATGAGTTGGACATCGTTAAAGTGGCCATTCGGAGCTTTAATTCAGGATAGTCTCATCTTAGATTTACTAAAAATAAAATATTAAATGTAGATAACGTTCATGAAAGTTTTTATTTTTATTTTGTCAGCTTATCTTCGTTTGTGAATTTATTTAGTTTGATGATGTCTTGTTTGTATTAACATCAAAAAATCGTTATAGCTTGTTGTAAAAAAGTTAGTTTTTTGTTGCTGTAATAGTTTTACTACAAACCTCATTTAACTTATAAAATTGAGTATCGTATCGAACCTGGGTAGTCAGTTAGACTAACTGACTACCCAGGTTCGATACGATACCTCTCTTGAGAATAGCTGCCTTGACTGAAGTCAATCAGGAGCATATTATCGGTATTTAATATATTTAAATGCCTTTCCATTGGAACGTGAGAGTGCATCTATGTTTGCGCACACGTTTCTGCAATATAATAGACTGCTCTGTTTGCTAGTCTTCCGAAATTCGGTATAGAAGTCAATTTATTTATATTTCTCTAGATAGATGAGAAGTCTCGTCTCAACCGTATGATTTTGGTTGACATGATGATGTACTATGCGCGGGAGTTGCTTTATTGAATAAAGGTGCCGCTCACTGTGGATCACTGGGAACGTGGAACGTAATTTAGTTGAAGTCGTTTCTTATTGAACAATATCACATTAATAAGTTTTATTATTTCGGGATATCATGTTGACTGTATTAATAAAATATATTATTTTGTGATATGATCAGTGATGGTAGTTTTTTTTTTTTGTTTGTAGAGTCATTACAAATCTGCATTTTTTGTGTAAATAATAACGCCTGGAGCTTTGCTCGTCGAATCGTCTAATAGAAGTATTAGTTTTAATAGTTATTTATTTTATTTCTGTATAATATCGATAACCTTAAAGAGCAAAAACACATCGAAATACATAATTTAAGCCATATTGTTAAAGCCGTTATCGAGATACACAAAATAAATCTATATATAAGATGATAAATGAGCAACATTTAATATTACAAAATAAAATATGAATTGACTGAATAATCTATCGATAGATTTTTATTTCTTCAAATCTTTAATAATGTTGACGTGACGTTATGTCGTTTTACCAGACGATGTAGCGCGAATTTAAAAAGGTTTTAGCATGTAACAGTATAAGAAGCGATTCGCAGTTGCGCACGCAATAAATTGAGACTACTGACGTGTTTATTTTATGTTCCTGTAATAATAAATACAATGAATAATACAAGATGACAGTTAATTTTGTAAATATAGTTTGAAACGACGCAATTGACAACAAACCCAATATATACATGTTATTTAAACAATACCTAATTCCATTAATAATTCCGTTTAAACATGAAGTTTAATTTCATTTGTTTTCCCATCTAAATTATAGTATTCAAACCAATACATTAGGATGGCAATTTTGGTACTTATAATATTGCAATATTGCAATTTGATATTTCCGTAACAAATATATATATTTTTAATGACTTCAAAAAAGGATAATTAAAACGTTTTTTGTTTTAGAACCGGTTATATTGATTACTTTTGCGTTTGATTACGTATAGCTATAGCTAAATAAAGTCATATTAACAAGACGGTCTCATATTTTGGAACTAAATAATATCTTAAATATGTGATTTTATCTAATAAAAATAATATGTATAAAGCTTTGTGTTAGCGGTCAATCTGTTTAAACACATGTGCACTATATTCCACCTTTGAAATCATATTCTGATTTTTCCCAACATTATAGGTTAATAGCTCTACTTAATTATTACAGCTAATTTTAAACGAAGAAATACCAATGTCTTAATACTGATATTTATGTATAAGCTCAGTTGGATCCAATAGCTCAAATAGGATCACACCAGTTGTCAGTCACAACACATTATAATCAATTGTTGCTACGTAGCAATTTACGATTGTTTAAGCACTTGTCGACTTTGTTATTTATGTGATGTTAGAAAGAGAGAGAATATATAGGGAAACATTTAATTGTAAATAAATATTCTATATTTTCTATGCTATGAAATAATTTCAAATGTAAAATTTGAGTGAATATAATTTTACTATTAAACGTTAGTCCATATTAGTTTAATGTAATCATACTTTGTTTTTCAAAGTGTTTGTTGTAAAATAATTGAACTACTAAAATAAATGTATGGCTTACTTATCGTGTGTTGGTTGAAAATAGTCTTATAAGTTTTGTATACTCTGAATGTAACACATATTTTTAATGTTATAATATATTATTATAACTCGATTGTAGATAATATACATTAATATATAATGATTATGTAATATCGTAAACAATGTAATTATTTCATCTGTATACGTATATCCACCAAACAACAATTTTTTTTTAATGTTCTGCAAATCAAAGCTGAACAACTCGAGTAGACGAATTAATTTAAAAAGCACGGAATTACGGTTTTGGTTTTTGAAAATGGAATACCATCCGGCTTTAGGGTTATAAGGACCTAATAAAGTTAGATGACGACCAAATTTGAGCTCCTTATAATATACATGATATGACTTTATAAGTCATCTCTTGTCCTCGCCTGTAAAGCACAATACAACGAGGAAACCTGGATGAATTCGAATTAGGGCAGCGTGATGAAATTAACTCCAAACATAACCTCAAGAAGATTGGCGGCCATCGCCCAGTATTGGAACATTTATTGGCTGTTACTTTACTTGATATTATTTATATTTAACCTTTAATTTTGATATATTACTTAAAATATACAATTTTAAATAATTTTATCTCGTCTAGCATAAAGAGAACATGTTATCTAGTTTTAAAACTGCTTTGACACAAAATAGAAATGTAAAAATAGACGTTGAGATGTCTGTCTTACGACATCTTTCTGACCTATTTCAAGATATGTTACATCTAGGCCAAAAGTCACTTCAATAAAAAAACACAAGTCAATGAAAATATCAATGAACTAAATAGTTGACCCAAAATTTTAACAGTGGTAATAAGTTCATCACCAATTAGGTGAACGATTAGGTTCACAGAACGAAAAAAGGCGTTTTTACTTTTCGAGATCAAGATATAAAGTATTATAATATTATATTATATAATTATAATATTAGGCTTAT
This sequence comes from Nymphalis polychloros, assembly GCA_905220585.2. Classification (NCBI taxonomy): domain Eukaryota; kingdom Metazoa; phylum Arthropoda; class Insecta; order Lepidoptera; family Nymphalidae; genus Nymphalis; species Nymphalis polychloros. The sequence continues at coordinate 5,433,185 of HG992245.1, read as the reverse complement.
TGTATGATAATATTTTTGACATCATTGAATAGGCAAACAATGTATTAAACATTTTTGGCATTTCTTTTATAAATATTGCTAATTAAAAACATCAATACAACCGCTCACCTTAGATAATACATTTCGATCGGGTTCAAATCGGAGCAAGTACCATTTAGATTTATCTGCTTAATTTGTGTTTAAAATTCTCTGGTCGGCATTAAAAAGTAATTATAAGAAAACCTTTATGTATCGTATTGATCTGTGGTATAATTTGTATCCATATATAAATCCGCACAGAAAATAACTTGCCAGTAAAACCTTACATAATATGCCAAGTAGCGTGACATTCATGTAGGGTTATTTTTAATAACTTTTAACAACAGTGCTAAACGATATACTTATGAGTACATCTTACAGTTTTGTAACGTGAAATTCATCCTTCTCAATAGTTTAAATTTAAAGCGCTTGAAACTAAAGCTACTATCATAGTATTAATTACTAAAACCTCTTCTCTTAAACGCCTTGCATCTTCTGGTATAAGTTTTATGTATTAAGTAGGTTTCTCAGTTAGGCTTTACAATAAAACATTGCTATTTATTAGTATATTGTATGTGTTTTTCCTTAAAAACATGACATGGTCATGTGGTCTATATGATTATCATCGGTCATAGATCTAAAATGATAACTTAGTCATATGCATAAATATACTAGGCGCATATTGTATGCACGCATGAAGTAACGACACATAGCCATTGTTAATACAATACAAACTAGTACTGAAAACAGTACTGTGTAACGGAAAATTATTCTTCAACGGGATTTTTTTTTTATTTTCAGCTCATAGTTTCTGCGTTGAAAATAAAAATATTTTATTGTAGCTTGTATTGAATAGATATGTTTTAATGATGCCGTATGTGTTTGTTAGGAATCGTTATATACGCAATGACATAACACACAAAAGGTTTCATATATTGTGTTGAGAGAATTAATGCACGGCTTACGAGTACTTTTAAATTTGCCAGTCATTATTTTTTTAAGCGTTTATGTTGAGAGCTTAAGGCATTGATAGTATCTACAAAGAATAAAAAAGAACAAATTCAGTAATTAATCATTAAACTTATATTAACCATCATTTTTATTTTCTTAAATTTCACAGACAACTTACGTGCCCTTGTTCATCTTAATAAGTTTTTTATATTAATCATTTTTGTTATAAATTAATATTCTTATAGAAAATCAATTTATGCAAAGAATCATACTGATACGTGTTATTTATCCTGAAATATTGGTTATTACATTATTTACATTTAAACTAGGTCTTAAGTTTTAGCTGAAAACAATACATTTTATTACGATTCCCTACAAGTACAGACGGTGTCATACGTTCAGTGGGGGCTGGCAGCGATGCGTAAACTTGCAAATGAAACTAGCCTATCGTTTGCCAGACCTTGTTTTGTTGTTAGCAAAAATTATTGTGTAGACTAAGAGTTAGCTAATGAAATTACTACCCGTTTCTAGTAACGAAATAAAAGTTTTTTTTTATTCGAATGATATTACTTCTTATAAAACAAAAAAAAAAATACGATGAAGCTTACTTTAAAGATATAATGTTTTTGTTTTAAAAACCAATTGACGTCAGATAATTTCACATTCAACTCATAATTTGTAGTCGACTATTCTCAATCATCTAACTTTATAGCGATCATATGTAACCTCTACGCAAACAAGGTGTAAGTAAGTCGAGAAGCGGGTTAAGATAACAATCCCCATAAAAGCCAAGATAGCTGACGTCATCCATCACGATATTACACAGAGCGCCCGCGGATGATTCTGCTACACAAATATTTGGGAACAGATCCTTGGAACGGCTTGTACGTGCCCACTGCCGAATACATTCCGATCAACAACATAACATCGTGGCATAAATTGCTTGTAATTTTAATATGGTACAATTATTGTGTAATTTTATTGGTATCGTTATAAGAAACAGTTGCTTGTTAATTGATATCAATGAAAACGCACCCTTAGATTTTCTTTTGTTTCAAAATATCACAAATAACAAAAAATAAATTACATTTGTGATATAAAAATATTACAAATAACTCTCAACCTCACTAACTTGATTTGTATTTTGTATACTTCCTTGCGGTCTTACCTAAAGAACCCACACAGAATCCGCACTGATAGCTTAGAATAGATTCAAAGAAACATCACCGGTTTTTTGGCGAATAAAAATATTTTTCAGTGGCATTTTCACGTTATTTATTACACGAGATTAAAACACATTGAAACACGTCATTATTTGAACGTCTTAAAAGCGTATCATTAAGAAATTAATTCATGTGAAAATGTCCCGATGTTAGTAGTACTTCTTACAAGTAAAATAGTCAGTTCTTCGAACTTTTCCCAAATACACGTTAGAAAAATCGCTTGTTCTATTCAGAATACATAACATGCATTTTATACCTTAAACGTCTTTGTTAAAATCGTCAATCATCTTTCTGATCTCATAACTTATAATTACATTTATTTACTACTACTCGTATGTCAATATTTTTTAATTGTATTACTGTTATAGGAAACGTTATTGGTTTTTTCTCAACGAAAAAATAAACAAGATTTAATTTATCTCAAGTCTTTACGTTAACTACCGGAAGCTAATGGAAACATTCTCCGGCGTATATATTTACTCTTTCACTACAATTTTACAATTATTGAAGACGTTGTTTCTTACAAACACAGTAATATCCGCTTCACTCGCTGGCAAGTTCACTTTACATTTTATTATTAATTTAATATAATAAATATAATATGACTATAGGTCAAGAATCAATTGCCGTAAAAAAAAACTATATCCTCTCAAAGTACATTTTCATTGAATCATATAAATAACGGTCAGAAATATAAAACAAAATAAGGTACTGCATACTTTTTGTAATAGTATAATCGTTATTTCGATACTCTTCATTATGAAATTTTGTATCGGTTTCAAAGCTTATAATAAAGAAGTCTCAATCTAATGCGCACAGTTAAAGGGATTTGTGACTTTAGTGCTTTACGTATCCCTTCCTTTTCCCTATCGAAACGGAAAGCCTTAAATATTATCATTTTAAATATAAAATTCGTGTAATAACTTTCGTTATAATTACTTTCGATGTTTGTCGATAACAAACAAATTTTCTTCAAAATATAAATATTATATTCACCTCCTATTCACCTTTACTTGGCGGTAGAGCTTTGTGAAAGCTCGTCTGGGTAGGTACCACCCACCCATCAGATATTCTATCGCAAAACAGCAGTACTTTGTATTGTTGTGTTCCGGTTTGAAGGGTGAGTGAGTCAATGTAATTACAGGCACCGGGGACATAACATCTTAGTTCCCAAGGTTGGTGACACATTGGCGATGTAAGCCATGGTTAACATCTCTTACAATCCCAATGTCTATGGGCATTGGTGACCACATACCATCATGTGGATATGTGCTGGTCCGCCTACCTATGCTAAAAAAAAAGACAAATTTGCTTCAAATGTAAATATTATATTCACATCTTATTCACCTCGTATTACTTTGATGAGGTAAATATAACTAAAAGTATATTTATATACTTGGCGCCTTATATTTATAATTTGTGGAAATAAGCACACATAACTCACAACATCATTTGCAAGAATAGATAATTGTTGCTGCTTAAAAGCCAACTCTAATGTTTTATTTCAATAACGCGGAATTGAAAGTTAAATATCGAAACAACCTTCTACTAAAATAGTCAACAAAGATCAAATCTTTTTATTTATTTGATCCTAAGACATCGTCAGGCCGGCCGCGCTGTGTAAATAGAAATCCATTCCGTTAATGTTAAAATAAACCGATTAGGAAAAAATGCAATAGCGGAGTTGATAAATGTAGACATAATTCCCTTGTTATTGTTGAGTAAGGGGGAGTATACATGAGAAAGATCTTAGAATTTATATTCGTACTTCAAATAACTTCTTTTTATTTCTTCAAAATGATAATTTATACTAAAGATTATTTTATATTTTATACTCTATTAGCTCTTCTGAATCGTAATTTTACAGGCTTTCCAATTTTGCGATGTAAGAAACGGTTAGCATTTCTTACAGCGCCAATGTCTATGGCGGTAGTGGACACTTACCATCGGGTGGTCCATTTGCTCATCTACCAGGCTATTTTATATATATTTTGTATAGCCAAGATACAAACTAAATAAAAGATGATTTAGGAAGAAATTTATTGCAAGAAATTTACCAATTCATTGTGAAGCGGCTCGATGCGGTGTTCATTATATGAGAAATAGACTCGATAGTATTAAATGAATTTACTCCTTAACACATGTATCCCGGAACGCTGAACGCTACGAGATTTCTTTAATAACCTCATTCCGGGGACGGTTTTAGAAACAACCGTGTCAATATGGCTTGCATCCATGGTTTGTTAAATTATCTCATTTATTTGATCAAGACGCGCTTGTCGTTTTAATTGGTGACGCTATTTTAGAAATGAGGTGAATGAAGGAAATGCCTTGATAATTTTTAACATTTCGAAAGATTTAGTGGGGATTTTAGGTCTGTATTTAAAATTTTATGACCGAACTTTGATTTGCCTATTATTGAAGCCGAATTTGTTTAAATAGCAATTTTGATTAGCAAAATTTGAATGTCGTCGTTTGACGACGTTTATATACGTAACGTGTAAAAGAACTATCCTAAGGCAAAAAAGTACCCAATTAAGTGTACTAAGTTGCACGAGCTTTAAATTAATTCCTTATTTATTGTTATAATATAAGGTATATTATGTAATATACATAATATAAGTAATTACTCTTTCTATTATTATTATTTTAAATAATGACTTCTTTTTGTTTTAGCGTTTGTTATAATTATTATGTAATAGTCGTTGATTATTATCTTATCAAACATAAATAAGCTTTATTATTAATATATATAATATTGAATTTCACTTCCCGGTTAAATGAATAAGCAGACTCGATGGTTGATTAACATTAATATTTTAATAGATTTGCAACTGAAAATAATATAGTAAGTTCTTGTAAGCGAACAAATGAAATTAAATATTTTTTTATTCACAAAACTTTGTTATGGACTTACATAGGTATGCGTTTCTGTTATCTTATTTCATAGAGAAGTCTTTCTGACCCAATTTTAACCACAAAAATCCTTAAGGACTACCCAAATGATTAGATAATAATAAAGTTCGTATGTGTGTTCATAAACACAGACATACTGTCTTATAATCTCTCAACAGCTTTACATGATTTTCGTGGCACGAGAGCGTAACATTTCCATATTATTGTCTAGGACTGTCACTGAGAAAGTATTGGACATTCTATTTCACTACTTTGTCTTGCTACCTGGTATTTGAACAGCTAATCTCGATAGTTTGAGTCTTTATAAGACTGAAGTAAATAAGCTAGCCACTAGACCGACGACATATCCAAAACAATTTATAAATATATCTGTACACCTTTACGCTAAGGAACTAGCACAATTTGAATTAGGGAAGTCTTCATGAAAGAATGATAATTATTACAACAACAACACAAGTGAGTAGGCAGACTGACAATTGTTTCAAAATCAAAAAATCAAAACTTACATTATATCGATAAATGGAAATATATAAATTTGTTTAATGACTATGTAAAATGTGAAACGTTGAGTGTTTCCAACAAGCGTAAAAACAAATGGAATTGTACATTTGTAAGTCAATTATTTTTATTCAACGAATAAAAAGTGGAAAATATTGTAGCTTGTTACTCGGGAATCGGGGAAATTAACATTCTAAATTATCCTTTAACAAAACACCCACCCGTAAAAAACCAACAAAACAAATCCCTATTAAATAGAAACCGGACACCCGGTGAATAGTACATTTTAAAAAAAAATGTTTTTGTCACGTATTAGCCGCGTTTTGGGGTTGTGACTTTTGTTATAGGAACGCTCTGGATCGGTCATTGTCGATATATGGGGTGGAAAGCCCTAAAACTATTCTTTTACATTGAACGTCTGTAGGCGTTGTTAACTTAGTGCTGGCGAAATAATAGCAGATAATTTTATCGGTACTTTTTTTTATAGGTAGGCATGAGCAAATTTGCTACCCGTAATTGGTTACCACCGCCAATAGATATTGGTGGCATAAGAAATATTAACCATTCCTTACATTGTCATAAGCTTTCGGAACTAAAATTTTATATACCCGGTGTAGTTATATCTCTATATTTACACTGACTCAGTCACCCAACCGGAACACAATAATCTGAAGCTGTTTTGCGGTAGAATATGTGATGAGTGGGTGGTACATACGATGGTGGCGCTTGGTGATAGGCCAAGTAAACACAGTGTAATAAAACCACAATTTTAACAAATTAAAAAACTTATCCTTACTATAAAATAGTACACAAAGTAAGCAACACATCGTAAATGTCACCGTAAATGGTGGGAGGATTTTAACAAAAGTTCTCGTGAATTTTTGTTAAATAGAACAAAACGCTGCTTAGTTTTTATGTGCTAAATTCATCCTGTTTGGTGAAAGAAAAACATATAAACATATTCGTTTATCTACCAGCTATGGAACAGTGTGCTTCAAGTTTTATTAAGAGGAGAGAACATTTGTGTTCAACAAAAAGAAATTCACAGAAATGTACAATTAATTAATTGTACAATGCAAGTCTGAATTTCTAAACATAATGATGTTTTTTAATAAAAGAAGATTTTATTCGAATACAAGTATCGAATAAAATATAATATAACAATATTATTATATTTCTAAGAGTAATAGTTACAAAACATTAATAGTTATGTTGCTCGTATTATATAACGTATATATCTAAAACGTATATACGCTACATAGATAACACAATAAATATATTCAAATTAATAAACTTAAAACCTTTGTAATTTCAAAATTATTTTTTTATTTGAAGATAATCAAAATTGATACATTTATGAAATAATATGATAGTATTCGAAGGTACCATTTAGTCTTTATTTTCATCAAAGTCGATTGAGTCTATCGAAAGCTACATACAACTAAAGGTTCATCTACATTTTTCCGCTATTTTAGTCAGAAGTAGAATAATCGAAAAAAAGATTTTTAGAAATTTCTGAAATCCCCCAGTTGTGTTTACAACAGAGCTTTAAAACTGTTAGATTAGGTTAGGTTAGCGAGTGCTTTAATTTTGTAAACCGGCAATCAAATATATAACTAAATTATGTATCATATATAAATTTAAATACAAATTATTATAATTTGAAACATCTAAAACATCGATATCAGATTTTATCCCATCGCTATCGCACACGCGGGGATGAGCCAAATTGATTTTAACACAATAACGAGTCCCGTTCAATAGGCGACCCCTATTTGTAGCTGCGATGACACACCGAACGATCCATCATACGGTACACTGTGTCAGCAGACTGGGTTTAATGTGTCGAACAGTCAAACTGGCACTAGGTGAACTAACGATAATTACTCACACTACTGAAGTGCAAACACTACTAGAAATCTCATTCATACTATGTAAACTATTTGTGAAAATTTGAGCGATTCTAAATCAATTTCTATTGATAACTTAGTAAATAGCCATTCGGAGACTTTTTCTGTTTGCTCTTCCGTTTCAACACTACAGTTGACTTCGGTGGTAGAACAAGCCCGTTTCGGTTGTTACCACCGAGTGTGTAACCCCACAAAACTAATGAATTCATACATAATATTTAAATCCTGTATTGTGTTGACATTGACATGTTATACTTAAGTTTGAATTAACTTTATAATAAAATAGCACCAATTAAGTAATTGACATGGATGTAGCGAGAACAAGGCACTTAAAATTGTATTTGTTATTATAGAATTCATATTTCTTAGACTGTCGTGTGCAGTCGGTGATTATTAGTTATCATAGGCTTATTTGCCTTCCTATATTAAATATAAAGAGGTCTTATTCGATTGTATTATAAAAATCATTAAATAAAATAAAAGTATATTTAAAATTTAGATTTAAAGCAAAACATTAAGGGGAATTTTAAAAATTCATTTTCAAATACATACTGAAAACTTGAATAGGTTTTTGTAATTTCGTATGTTATATTTCGTTCTGGTAAATCTCTATCTGTCAGTAAAATGGATCATTTTAATATATTTTTGATATTCTGTAAAGTAAGGAACATTTATTTATTTTCTTTTTTCTTGTAGGTACACATTTATTACGGCATGTTTAATGGATGTAGAATAATTAATAAAATCACATACTGAAAAGTTAAAAAGGTTTTCGTAATTTCGTACGTTACATTTGGTTCTGGTAAATCTCTACCTATCACTAAAATGGATTATTTTAATATATTTTTGGTTTTCTGCAAAGTAAGTAACATTTATTTATTTTCTTTTTTTTGTAGGTACACATTTATTACGGCATATTTAATGAATGTAGAATAATAAATAAAATCAATCATTGAATTTGATCAAACGTATATTAGCTGTAATTATTTTCAAAGCATTTCCTTTTCAATTTCAATATAGATTTTACTTTATGTATTTCTTTTTTATTTAAATTCTTGCTTCACCATACATAAGAATAAACAGTATTATTACTGTTTGTATTAAAAAAACTGATTAAATCTATCAAACAAATTTGTTTTATTACAAAGACTTAAATCAATATTTTTTAATTTATAATTACAAATGGTCACATGAAATAAAATGAAAGTATCATATAATGGTTTTTTTTAATACAGATTAAAATTGTGTTGCTTTTGAAAACGCGCCAAACAAATACTGGCACATCAGATTTAGACGCAATGATAATAATAATAAAACGGCCTTGTCATCACCAAATAACAATTTTTCAACTAACATTACCCGTAACGTCCCTTCGGTATGAAATATCAACTAAATTACGATAATTTGTTATTAACAATGAAACGCAACTATTTATGTAACATGCAAACCCCTTGTAGAATTGTCCTCACCAAGGTTACATTTCATAAATTACCCAGCGTCTGTCGATACAATGGGACCCCCTTCATACGAGTTCTATTATAAAAAAGACCCTTATTTATAATGTAACAATTTTAATGATTCTTCCAAGCGGTACGCTGATTGTTCGACCTGATTGAAATTCTAAGCTTGTTCAAGATCTGTTTGATAAAAATATTTGGCAATCGGATTATTTGAGAACTCAAATGTAATTTGAATATATCGTGGTTTATAAGAAAATATTAGTAATTTAAGTATTTTTTATTTTATTAGAATGATTGCCTTTTTTACCATTTTATTTTATATTTAGTATTCAATAATGTCTTGTCTTATCAATTTATCAATCATTAGAGTCATATTTGGTTCTCGTTTATTTACTCAATATTATTATTGTTCAACTATGAGATGCGAGATATATTTTACGCTATATTTAATTTATTCTTAATAAAATCCATTCAATTCTATTAGTAAGTCAGTTTAAGGGATGTGCGGTTCCCACTGATTAAATTCAGGATTATCTCTGCCCTACGAACGTGACGCTATAAGATTATTGTCACTCCATTAATCCGCCGCCTGTTTAATTACGTCACCCATATTTTCTATTGTTCCCATTGAATGTTTTTGTGTTTCTAAATAAAGTTCAAAGAGAATTACGCGTTCAAATATTTAGTATAAAACGGCACGCACTAAATTACATACATTCTTCTTAGTATTAGCTTGAATTAATATTATCTTTCTTTTGCATAGTTGATCTCGGATTGTACTCTCTCTTAAAAATTGTTATTTCAGCCCTAAGATCGTAATCGTGATAGCATCAGCGTGAGAGCATCGTAATCGAGCAACTTGATGCATTTCTATATTACATGTGTTTATGGTATTATGCATAAACCATTATGAATAGTCGTGAAATACAAAATGAATATCACAAGTAGGATATTAATAGCACTGTGCCATTTTATCATGATTAAATGAGACGTAAAGTAAATCCACAATACATTGGGGATGTCTCAGATAAATTAACAAGCTCCCCCTAAATATTAAGGATTAATAAAAGAAATCGATATGTACGCAATGAAAGAACCCCACGTGTGATTGAATAACCTGTGCTGATGTAATTTCTTACAATCCCCTTTCTTAATATGAAGTAATTGGATACATATTTCGTCTTCTAACAAAAATCTGGATAAAATTCGCGGAATTCTTACGATTTATTTCATGTTCAGTAAATAAGAGACTCGTTCCAATATTATATAAATATACTCAAATAAAATGCTTGATGGACTACGGATATTTAATTTTTTACGATTTGAAGCTTGATATTATTTATAATTTATGTCTACTACCAATGAATTTGTTCTGACAAACAGTTACAAACACTGATAAGTATCTTAGTATCTTAGATTTTATTTAATAACGGTATTTAAATATTAAACCTTATTAGGAATGAAGTAATTAATTATTATGAGTTCGATACGTTTCATATTTTATAATTGATAGAATTTGCTGTCTGGGTCAGTTGTTACTGTCTCCAATTTAATATCAACCACTTAGTGTATGTACATACATATAAGATAAACATATCCACTGACATATGTCCGTTTGTACATAGCCAAACGATGTACATAATTAACAACGTCAGTACAATAATTAGATAATGTATCCAATTTCCATACGAACCAGTAGCTGTGTATTAGAGACCAAAGATCGTGGAATTCAGTTATCCTTGCAAATTGTATAACTTGTCTGCTTCTTACCAAACTTTGCCCACGTATGAATTAAGATGCGTGTCACATAACTTCTACATGTAATGAAATAAGGTTGAGATTCGTTTAACTACTTGGAGTTAATGTCATGTGCTCAACCGAGTCACAATCTGAATGCTGAACATTCGTAACCGCAGCCATACGTGAGATGTTAGACGATTAAGATTCTAGCAAGATATTTAATTCGCTACTTAGACTGGCTAACTTGATAAGTGCATAAGTTGCACTTTCAACTCAGTTAAGTTTTATATTCATATTATTTTATGCATAATCTCTTTGGAAGAAGTTTGCTGTTGCCAGTTGCAATGCAAGTTCTTAATGTGAGGATTTTTTTATCTAACTTCGTCTACGCTGCAGGGTTTGTTTTGTATATGTACGTTTAGGATTATTTTAAAAATTTTCATCATCATTTTATCTTTTTACTATAGCAAATTCCAATTTCAGGTAATATAACTGATACTATTTTGTGGTTTTAATATAACAATCGAATTCAAATATCAAATATTATAATTGACAAATCAAATACGAACCAAAACCAGAAAATATAAGAATGAATGAAAGAGGATTGTTGTAATTAATATAGATTAGCGTACAGCTTATTTTTATTCGACTTAGTTTCACGGTAATCCACGGGGTATTGTGGAGGAAGCGAAACATTTCTCTCCAGCAACAAAAACAGAAAGCATCCAGTTTATTTGTGATAATGAACTCTCGGAAACGGTGGCGAGACACGTAGAATAGAAAATTCTAGATACGTTTGAATTGAAAAAATGTTGCAACAAAACAATGATAAAAAAAACTAAAATAATGTAACTCTAAATTTAGATTTTAATGACGTTACTCGAATGAACTTATATAAAATAAAGCAAGAAATAAAAATTAAATCTATATTACTAAAGTAAATAGTCAAAATTACCTTAACTTTAACTTTGGAAGTGTTTAACTGTATTTAACTTGATTTTTAACTAATTCCTCTAAAGGTCATTTAAGGGCTTAAACACACCACTGAATTTATACCAAAACCACTTTTAATGAAAGTAGTATTTATAATTTACGTCTTAAGCTTAATTGTAAGGACTAAGAACCATATATCTGTAGGGAGAAAATCTGTCACATGTACATATGTATATTAATTAACTGGCAGTAAATCAGCGTGGATGGTAGAGATGACTTCGAGCTTACTCCAAACTTCTTCTTAACAGTAGAGAAGGCCTTTATTCAACATTTATGGAAAATATTTAAAACATTCTTTATATTATATGAAAAAAAAGAAACGGTTTAATTTACCTATTGGTCTTTATGATATATTATTATGCGTTCGCGCATCGTTAATCCGATTGAGTTGAAACTTTGTACATTTGTTCTTGGTAAGTGAAGGTTTATGGGCTAGAACCAACGACTAAGAAGTAACGAGCTACTTAAAATGATATTCAATTCAAACTTATATATAAATTATAGAAGCAAGCCAAAATAGAAACGACCACAGAGTCGACAAACAAATGCTGAACTAACTTGACCTTAAAAGAACCGGCAAAAGAAACTTTTTTTTTGTCAAATTTTGAATATGTTTGCAAATTTCATAACAACAAAGAATCATCAATTGCAAAGGATAACAGAAATCAGTATTTTTCAAATCAATGCTTTGTGAGCTTTTCTGTCTTTGACATTATCTGGTTGAAATAATATGATAAGACTTTTCGATTTTAAGTCAGAACATTTTTCGATCGTATCTAGATATTTTTTCAACCCCATTAAGACAGTACAGTGTTGGAACAGTTTGATACAATTTATGCGGCGCGTTGTGAAGCCTAATTGGTCGTGAACGCGTCTGATGCGAAAACTACCGCCTTTAGATTGCCCCCGGCGGGAACGAACGTGGTACAAGTAGACCTTGCATTGTATTTGTCGGTATAACCATCAAAGGTTATTTTTATGTTTGACAAGACAAACATAGTAATTTACACGTGTATGTTAGATATAATAGACAGTGTGTAGTGCGGTTTTGTAATATTATGTTTATATTAATAAAACTCCCGTTTCCTTCCTCCAAATCAATAACTAATTTTGAAAGTAAATAATCACCTCAAAGAAATATAGAAAAGAAATTAATATTTAACTCGTTAAATATCTTATCAGCGTATCATCTACTATGTTGATAGAATGATGGAAGCTCACACCCTAACGATACATTTTTTAAGCCCAATTGCGTAAGTAACATGGAGTAAATCATAATGCAAGACAAAACCAAGAAAATATATTGTATAATATAATAGAATATATATTTATATAATATATTTTTTTCTTATTACTTTTACAACTACATTTTAGATTGTAAAGACTACAGTGACATTAAGACAGCTAAACAATAGAAAATATATGTCACACGCTTTTAAAAACACAACTAACATATATTTTTAGAAAAAAAGCTGCGCAATTATCTCATTGTAACGAAGAGTAATGTAGACTTTTACTCAATTTATGCGTTTCGGAACGTAGGTTAATTAGTACGGGTAGGCGCGCCATTCACTACCCTATTAGACTAAGCACCTGTCTTTAGATGGCAATTTGTCTTTTGTCTAAAATCATTAAGTCTAGAATTTGATATCGTTCATCCATATCAGTAGAATTATAAATGGAGAAAATTATCGGATTCCTTCACAAAGAAGAAAATTTTCTTTATTATGCACTTCATTTTATAATCGATGTTAATGAAAAAGTATTAATGGTATTAACTGACATTTAAAATTAAAGAATATTGGTTTCATTTTTGGATTCCAAAATACTGATTAAATAAATTTTTTTTTTTTTTACTTTGATAAATTTGAAGTCACGTTCAATTACAATATTTTTGATAAAAATTTCATACAAGAAACTTGAGCAAATATTCACCAACAGTGAGACATTTTACAGCCTGTTACTTTACTGTTTTTAACTTTATCTTACGTGATTGTATATCGTGTCCTCATTACATTTTTGTTATAATAATGAAAGAAAAAAACGGTATTGAATTATTGTACGTTGCAATACTCATATTTACTTTAGCTTATATACATTGTTTTTAAAATACTCATGAAGTTAATGAAAAAATATATTTAACTACAACAGATTCGTCGGCACTGCTTCATAAATAAATAATCTACGTACATCAATGGTACGCCTTATCGAACGTAAACCAGTTTTTGCCGGCGTTTTAAGAAAATTTATTGTTTTTCTTTTTGTAGCCGGAACCCGGCCGTTTGTATCTTTCTTTCGCCTCACGTAGGTCACTGCATTTGTTATTTCGACTAATGTTACGCTTTTCTTTTTCAGGTACGCATCCTTAGGACGTTTTAAGATTTACATTGGGACATTGTGATGTTTTACTACTGACGTAAGTTTAGATTAATTAGTGCTAGACTGCAGTTTAATTTTATTGCTTCGAATTATTCGACAGTGTAATTACAGACCTCAGATGTTATTAGTAGATTGTTAGTCGAGTAACCTTCTCAGGTTATTCAAGGTTCAAATTTCGAAGACCAGTGAAACAATACTATATATTAACAATTAAAATAACAACAAATTACATATGAATTAATACTATATGTAAAGATAATCTTTACAATAGGGATTTTATTCATATAACTGTTGTTTTTTGTAGTAATTATAAATTAAATAGTGGTAATGCCTGAAAAAATATTTATTAAGTAGCTATTCCTTCTCCAATTTATTTGCTGCGTTCGAAGTCCTGTTAACTATGTACGTATGTGAACGTTAAAATATTTGATATAAAACAATTATTTTATTTATTCGAAATATTTCCATCATGCATAAAAAAGTAAATACTTTTTCTAAAAACAAATTGTCTTTAAGCACTGTTTCATTTACGTCACTTTTTAAGAGATTAAGGATTCGATAGCGTATGCAATGTATCCTCCCTAATTCAGAGCCAAGCTTAATTTAAAACATTGTCTCCCGACCTGATTGATCGCTCGCTTCTCGTAATTTATAGTCGACGGTGAAAACGCGACAAATTATGAATAATGCGATTATGTGAATACGTTTATTACACTATAAGTCTGTTTTTGATGGATCGTATTATTCTAAGGATCAATGTCACTTGTGTACAAAAGGATTCGACATGGATGGCTTATATAGCTGTTTGCTTTGACAAATCTAACTTATAGAAACTTTAGAAAAGGAACCTCGTTTCTCTGTGGCTTTTAAATATTTTTTAATTAAGTGAAAGTAACACTTTTCACAAATGAAACGGTATTCATTTAAACTGTATCAATACAAAAGTACTACCTTAGGTCTGACCTGGCAGGTTCGCCAAGTTCTGTCAAGTACAAGACGATAGCGTCTCGAGGCTACTTATCGTATTATTGAACCCTCTTAACTTTAGTGTTGATTTAATATCTCACATTTATGATATAACGTAACAATCAAAGTAATATAATAGTAAATTATATTTAAATGACAAAAAAAATTAGATTTAACTTAGTGGTTGATGGTATTTTAATTAAAAAAACTATCTTGCTACATAGCATAAAACAATTTTATTTAAAATTTTGTTTATTATAAGAATGGCACTTGAATTTACTAAAAACAAGGTTGTGGATAAATTCTATCCAGTTATTTATTATATCTAATTCATGCAAAACATTGTAGACGTAGTCTTACTGTGTATATTATGTATATATACATACATGATCATGTCATTATTGGTTGTACAGTATGCTGCAGCACCAACAAATGCTTGAGTCACAACAAAGCGGATAATATATTGTTCTGATGAAACATTCATGATGATCGGTCAAACAGTGTCGAAGGTTATTAATCTCAAACAAATATACCATACGTTTGTATTGTGTATAAGATACAAGCGGCTTAATGCACACAGCAGTGAAATCAACAGTCAAATATCAAAATATTAAATTCACGAGCTTATTTTTGGGCGATACGAAAAAATAAACAAAAAAGGCGATATTAAAAAAATATATTTTGTCTCAATATTGGTCTATTAGGTTCATTAAATATTTTTTACAATTTTCATATCGATACACAGATTTAACGAAGATTATCTCATAGGTACTGTAGCCGGTGGTGCCACTGATGTGACTGAATAAAAATAGTCTGTCAAATAGTCAAAACTTTATGCTGGAGGTTGATAGCTCCGAGGTATGTCTCGCTATTGTTGGATTGCTGCTAGATAAGGGTAGGTTCACATGGATTAGTCTCCATACAGATTGACTTATCCTTTCTTCCGAATTCGATTCCCTTTCGAGCATATTTAAAAACTATATCTGACATTATATAAATATTATTAACATTTTAATGATTATATGTGGTAAATATATAGTATACATAATAATAAATATCATTACATAAACAATAATTTTATAACATGAATTTCGGTGCTAAATAGGAAAGTAATTACAAATAAAAAATACTTAATATAAAGATATTACAATGAAGTCATAGGTGTGAATACATCTTTATAGTTAACAGAGTTATATCAACGACGGCCCTGAGGCCACTGCTGCACTTTTCCAATGAAAAAATGGAATTAAAACAGTTTTTTTTTTTATAAAATATTGAAATAGCTACATTTTGTAGAGTTTATTCATGTGTTATTTTATTTTATAAAGCAGCTTGTACGATTTATAAAATATGAAATCGACACTATTTTTAACAGTTAGGGTTTTAGATTTGGCAAGATAATCGTACTATTGCTAAGTTTTATTTAAATTTTATATACATATTGGTGTAAATTTTACAACACAATATGCTTCATACGCTTGTATATAATACACAAATTTGAAGCAGTAATAATTATGTGAATAAATTGTGTATGTGCGTGTCTCCGGAATAATTGAATCAATTTATATATATAATTATTCATTTGAATTAACTAAGTCATTAAATTTTTCTGCTTAACCGTTATTTTATATGAGATTATAGTATTTATATCAATGTTGTTTTTTGTGAAATGACGTCAACTATGTATAATTCATTCATTAAAATTAACTTGCTGGTAATATTAAACGTTTTATAAATCTCTCTCTGTTTGCCAAAGTGGCCTCACATATTTCCTTTTCGGGGAAAAACATTAACCAGAACAAGGGTCTAAAAGCTTTAACAGAAACGAAGGGTTCACATCATTAATAACGCCCGTTGACGGAATAAGATTTTTTTTGTCATCTTATCTCAGAAATTACGTCAGTAATATAAAATTTGTTAGATTAGTAAATGGCTAATAGTAATAACGTAACCCTTTGAAGATTTTTGTTTTTGACTACAATCACAACTGGATTGTAAGATGTACCCTGAGATGGTGTGCGTTAGTCTAGGAGATGCCTACTCATACTGGCTATGAATATACCCGGATTAAACTACTCAGAAACCCATAGACACCAAACAATGGTCAGAATTTATTGACCAGTGTAACAATAGGCACATGGGTTATAACTCCTTTTCAAAACTAAATTTTCTTTAGAGAAAAAGAATTTTCTCATCAGAATCAAATAAAATGAAGTTACCAAACTGATCATATGACGGACGGGCTTGGACTTTCCAGCGCATCGTGTTGCTTCCGTTTTTTTGAGAAAAAAAAATAGTTTTAGACAAAAAATGTATCGAATAAAAAATGCGTTAAATTGTATAATCTACAACGTTATACGAAACATTTTTCTCTAAGATCGATATTTATTGAGATAACACAAAAAAACCGGTTGAAAATCATTTATCAATCAATAAATATTATATTCATGATCAGATATTTGATTTTTTTTTTAATATTTTGTCAAATTTAACTCCTATTTAGAGTTTTTTCTTCATAATATTCACTGTTAAATTAACTTCAAAGCCTTATAAAAATGATAACAAAACAAAATTAACATAAATTTAAATTCATTTATCACTTCTTTATACTTTATAACTCCAATTTAAATTGAATTTTATTGAATTTCTTTAAAGAAATTCATAAACTTTAGGAAAGTATTTAATAATTAAGATGTACTTTTATTTATTTACAACAATATACCATTCTAAATTAATTCTTACTATGACTTTATAAAATAAAAACGTAGCCTCTACGTTGGCAATAGTTAAATGTTTCCAAACACAACGTTAATAAGGAAACGAGCAATCCATCAAGTCCTGAGGTTTTTTCTTCTCGTCTGATGGAGAAGCGAAACGTGTTCAGTATTTGAACACGTTAATGCGTTTTTGGTTTACCAAATACGATATTTGTTCACCGCAGCAACAGTCTTATATTTAGTTTGTAAAATTCTGTAATCGACTCTCTTCTTACAGAAAAGCATTTGAAAGTGAAATCTGGATGTACTTACAATTTAATAGATAATAGAAATTTGTGCGAGCCACTAATCAGTTGCCGTTAAATAATAATAGATTTCTTTACTTTATAGGCTCATAGACATCTTGGAACCTAAGTTTGACGGCAGTACATGCTATGATTAAATAAAAGTCCTACCACTAGAAATGAATAAACAGTAAGAGAGATTTTTTATTCGATATTTTTATACTTACCAAAATGTCAAATATCATATCCGAGTTTAATATAACGAGAACAATAGATAAAAGTCAGATATGAAGATGAGATAAATCATCACACGTTGCCATGGTGACCGTGACAATCGGGGGGGCGAAATTAGAAATAAATTACATTCGACATGCAAGGGGGATGACTTACGACATTTTATTGGTGTGTTTGAACTTCAATGCGGAGCATCAGGTGTGAAAAATGTGTCGGTTAGCGCTTGATGAGTTTTTTTACAGCTGAACACGCGGAATTGATTTCTTACTGAGATTCGGGGCATTGTTTAATATGAATTTTGCTACCTTCACACTCTTCGACCCATGAGTTATCGTTGCATTATCACTTTAAGTCAATATAATGTTTAACGGCGAATATATTTTTGATATTGATAGCAAGTCAATAACTCCATTGCATCGTCCAATTTATCTTTGTTTCGTGTTGATAAAAAAACATTTTATGTAGGCAACTATAAACAACCAACACGGTACCGATAAAATATTTACGCCGATGTTATTACAGTGTGCAGCATTCGTACTCATGAAAAAATGATTCGATTAAAAAACAGATGAGCGTCGAAGGCTAAGTGATAATAAGTGGCTGTATGATTGAAAGAATAAGTATTCAATAATATTACATTTTCAATACATTATGTCGTCTATATATAAGAATATGAGAAATAATTTATTTTCATACAACAAAGTACGACACGTAATTTATATTAACTGTTGAAGAAATGTACAATGTTACGAATAATACTTATAATATATTTGAGTACAGCTAAGGGAGCGTTCAGGGCTTAAAATTTTAATGAAGTAAAATATTAATGGGCAAGCCTATTCAAACTTAATTAAAGTACTAATGATTACATTAAATATGTACTTCTTTTTTTTTTGTGATTAACATAAACATTTACGTATAGAGCTGCAGGTAAAATTTAGACATCAATAAGTAAATATTATTAAAAGTTAATCAAAAGCAATGTTGCAGGAGTTAGTCGATAATGAAACTGATATTGAATGACATGGGCGTACCCAGGGGGGAGCCAAGGGTGGGCAGCTGCCCCCCCTGTATTTTGAATACCTATGTACCTACTGTTGTCGACGAAAGTTATGATAGCATACCGTAACGGTCGCATGGCTGAGATCAGCTGAAAACAGCTTAAATTGACTTTGTATGCTCAGTATAAACAAAAATCTTGTAAACGATACGACTTTCACGGAAGACGACATAAAGCGTTTTGCTGAAGATCCTAGAGAGTGTCGATGAGCTGGTAGGTCGAACGCGCAGTGCTCTAGAGAAGGTGTGCGATGCGGATATGCCGAGGACCCGGAGCAGGGCACCGCGCCGTCAGATATACTGGTGGTCGCCCGAAAATGCAATTTCGACGGAAACGCTGTCGCCGGAGCTCCTTCTGCGCCTGGTTGGGGATCTTTTTCCCCACTCGGGCGAGCACGTTATTTCACAAATGGCCCTTCGCTCCGTGATTGAAGAAATTGTGACTCCACCACAAGTCACGGAGCGAGAGATGGAGATGGCGCTCGATCGATTGAGGGCCAGAACCACAGCCCACCATGTCCAGACGGGGTTTTAGGGCTTGTTCTGCGCGATGCCCTGGAATGCCTGCAATGCCTTGCAAGCTCGTCTGGGTAGGTACCAACCACTCATCAGATATTCTAACGCAAAACAGTAGTACTTGGTATTTTTGTGTTCCGATTTGAAGGGTGAGTAAGTCAGAGTAGGAGGGGCGATCCACCTCCACTTGAGTCGCTCGGTAGCAAGAAGAACCGGCACACTTACGCTTAGGCTGACGCAGGTGCTTACCAGACATGACTGTTTCGGTAAGTATCTGAACGGGATAGGGAGACGGGAGGTATCATCCATTTGCCACGAGTGTGGTGCGCAACTGGACTCGGCGCACCACACCTTGATAGAGTGTGCTGCTTGGGGACCGCAGAGGCATTCCCTGCGATAGTCGGCAGAGATCTCTCGCTGTCGAGCGTGATTAACGCTATGCTCGGCAGCGAAAGGTGCTGGATGGCGATGGCGATGGTCTCCTTCTGTAAGAGTGTCATGTCGCAGAAGGAGACCACGGAGCGACAGCGTCAGAAAACTGCCTTCGCCGAAAAAAACCGAGGGGGAGACGTCGGCGCTATGCACATCTTCTTCCGTAAGCGTCACTGAGTCTAGTTGGGATCTCAATATCCCGGTAACCCAACTAGGAAAGGAGGCCCGCATAGGCGGGCTAACAGTCGGGGCGTCATGTTAGTATGCCCCCCGAAGAGACGATGAGGCTACCGTTGGTTTTTATTGGGAATTACGGTGCTCTGGGGTACCAGGCAACGGCGTCATACATACCCCCCCACTTCATGCGGTGTCAACGCGAAAATGGGTTTCTCCAGCGAGATAAAAAAGGATCTCCTATAGTTGTTTCTAATCTACACAATATACCTAATGTTTCGTGTTTTGTGAAAGGCAAAACAAGCGCGGGGGACACGGCTCAAGAAAATTTTCAGTTGACCCCCCCCCCCCCTTCCTGGATCAAAAGCTGGGCCCATGTTGAATGAGATATAAAGATGAGAGCCAAATAACTAGGTGTTAATTTATTTTAACCAGCCATATTATGTAACAATCTGACTGTATGGCTGATTATTATCTATATGATACATTTTAAATATTTATATATTAAAAATATATAACTATAATAAAATAGAAACAAAAATAATGAGTAAGAATTGAAAGTGAAAAGATATCGCAAGATTGAGCGCAGTTGCGACTGCATGCTTTTAAGATATTATATACAAAATTAAATTACAACATATAATTAATTGATACGTTAAGTGTGTAAAGTTCAAAGCATTTTTATTTAAATACACATATACTCGTAAAAATAATTTGTTATGTTACTAAAGGTTAGAATTCATCGTACATATGTACATAATATTGTGATATGGAAGAGCGGTGCCACCTGAAATAATTACTAATACTTACTAGTAACTTACTAGGTTTTGATACCTATAATGGTTTTAAATTATGTAATATTGAATTAAGTAATCATTTGGCCTTCATATTAGGTGAAAAGTAAATCCCTTTAGGTACTTTGTTAAATATCCGAAACAATTAAACTCAAATAAAAAGAGCATTATGAACAATTCCCAGCAGCAAATGTTTATAGAATGTTCAAAAAGTGACAATACAACTTCACCCCGACTTTGTTCATTGAACGTGAACTAAAAGCATAAAGCTAAAATGAATGGAACATCAGAAAACAGGGAACACCGAGGCCTTGTTGATTCGTCACTGTCATTACGAAATCTGTCCTAAACTCAATAAGGATCAGATACAACGTTTCTGTGAAATTCTTGTCAACTGACTTTGTGAAATCTTAATACAATTTGAAAGAAAATAAAGGGAGGCTAAGCAGGAAGAATTTATAAGTACAGAAACAAGTCTCGCGTTGAAGGCTTGTTCCCCGGGGATGCACGACCTTGGCTCCCTCGCGACATTAGATGAATAAACAAATCTCCCAATAAAAATGCGTGTTCGTGAGAGTTACAGTTCTGTTTACAAAGTTACGTTAGATAATAATAGAGCATTTTCTGAAACGCAGGCAGATTGGAAATCTGAGTGAATTTCAGATTTTCTTGAATATATTTTAATAATACTACGCAATTGCTTAAAATAAATTCACCGGGAATAAAATTACAAAAACAAATAATAATTGTAGTATTTTTAAAACCATTAAGGAAGTCGACTATATTTAAATGTACATTATTTTATTGCTTAAGGCTAACAGTGATAATCACACGATAAACACAACAAATTTCTATAAATTAAAATAGAAAAGTCGTTTCAAATAAATTGATAAAGAGGGAAAAACGTAATAAAATTGTAGTTATTCCGTGAATAACGGTATATTTAATTGTGTCATTATTTTTTTTAACTACGTATAAATCCCTCTGAAATATTATTTAAGCTTTAAAATACCAGTTTTTGGTCTTTAACGTTTTGAATTCATTTTAATCGAAGCTCGTTAAGCGATGACTGGCTTTCCTTTTCGGGGATATATCTGTAGGTTACGCTAGATTAATTTTTTGGCATTTTGTATATGCGATGTTTTATAATAATTTAATATTTAAGCAATTTACTTAAAATAAATACAATTTTGTGCTTCGCTGTCTTGTACTAGAAAATATTTAAATAATTTAGATTTTCTTATAAGAATAACTAATCAACTTCCATAGTTAATTCATCTAAATAAAAATATAACCTTTAATAAAAAAGCCTTTGTAATGAAATAAAAGTGTATAAATATTTAAGTATAATATGTATATATCTCAAATAATACAATCTAGAAAAAACAAATGCGTAAGTTATTTCAGGAGAAACTTAAATTTTCGCAATAGCAAGATTTAAAAAAAACTTATTATTTTTGTTCTCCCTACATTTACTGGTTCAATTGTTGTCTTCGCACAAAACATATGAAGTCTAGCATCAAAATCTGTCGTCACCTATCGATCAACATCAGCCCCGTTTAACCCGCACCTCGAAACCAATGACGCGTGCTGAATGGTTGAATAGAATTTCGGCCCATTACATGAAAACTAACACATTCGATCACAGAACCGAATAGGGTCTTCGACCAATCAATCATCGCTATCGGTATAATTCAAAGCATGTTTATGTGTAAAGGCATATCATATATAAATAATTTACATAATACGATGCAGTGGTAACGCTGGAACAGCTACTTAAAATAATGTTAATCGTTTTAAATATCAAACAATTATTTTGAATACTTTTTATCGAAGCTACAACATAAAAAAAACAGTTTTGTTGTATTTAATAAAAAAATTATACGTGTATTTTAAACAACAAAATTTTATTTTAGGCAAAGATATTTTCATTATAGAATTTACCAGATTTTTTAAAATATATATTTAAAGGTGTTTCAGTATTTTTGTTTCAATTCTAAAATATTCCTTCATATAATATAAGCAATTTGTCTCTTTTATTTATTTATTTTTCGTAACAGTCCAATTACAAAAATACTTTTTACTTTGTAAAAATCAAAATGAAAATGTGTCTTATATTTACCTATTATTTAGGCAAATGTTAAATATAAATTATTGTAATTTTTTTTATAATTGGATTAAATATAGTAATACAAGTTACCCTTCTCCCGTATAGGCTATACAGCATTATAATATATGTGTATAAAAATATATACTAAATTATATTTATATTACAGTAATCATTAATTTTAAACAACAACAAGTTTATTCAGGTAACACTAACCGTTATCCGGCTAGCAGGACCATGTACCATTATGTTCCAGTATCCAAGATGGTCGTGATAACGTTATTATCGGCCGCGCAATAAATCACATCGCTGTCACGGTGGCGGAGAATTCAGATTTTCGATCAGCTGAATCTCAATTTGTGTCCTCGGAAAAAGATCAAAATATTTTTGAAGCATAATATCAAATTTTTAAACTAGAAATATATTTTACGGAAATTTATTTACATTCAGTTTCGATTATCCGTTCAGAAAAATGTAGTTTTATAATATAATATTGATTGAATTAAAACCCTAATCAAGGGAAATAGTTTTTTTATAAAATCCATGGTATTATCACCCCTTCACCAATATGGTCACGATATTAAAACTCGAAATTTGAAAAATATGTGTTACATAGTGTTAATAGTGTTACAAAGAATATTAAATATTAGAGCAAATATTTATTATCTGTACAATTAAAATAAAAGCGTAAGCAAAACAACAAGTAGGAGATATTTGGTCTTCGATCAACAATACTACTAGATAACGCTTCACTAGCAAAAACAATACTCAAATGTGGCACCGACTGACTATACCATAAAATGGAGAAAACGATGTAAAGGTTTAATAATATCAACCGAAACGATGCCTTGTTGTCGAGCAATAAAGTACGGTTTAGATTGTATTAACATTCACTTACGATCTTACGCCATGAATGACAGCAAGAGATAAGAAATGTACAATCACTTTTGTTCCAAATTCAACCTTATTTCGTAAGGAATGAAGCAGATAATTACAGACACATCATTTTACTTACGCCATTGTGGTGGTTATTTCCACAAATTTTGACGTCTTAACATTGGTTATGATAGGATCATACTAATTTGAATTAAGACCACAATTGAATTTGTGCTGTTATTTTTCGGGGCGTTTTTGAAGCGCTTACCGGTAATCTAGTACATTATTGATCGAAGTATTTGGTAGTTAATTTTACCACAAATCACGCTCGCAGAAACACGCTGCAATATATTTAAGTAACGAATTTTTCAATTTCAATACGAAATAAAATCGCAACGCAACGTGACGTCACGGAACACACGTCCAGACAATCAAAGGGGGATAAAGTCGGGTGCAGTACACGTTTTGTACAACGTATTAGGCAGGCGACACACGTACGACATATTAACGTACACCGCGACAGACGTGACTGCGTCCGTAGGGCGACTCGATTCAATAATCGTAGCTAGAGCTTGATTTTGGTGAAAAGCTGAAACAAAGATTTGTTAAATATTATAAGCGCACAAAATGCCTATTATATTGTATTGTTTTCAGATAAGCATTTATAAATGTTTATCATAATTATTAAGATTGATAAATTAACAATACTTTGGACATATCGTTGGATCAAAGTAGGACTTAGCTCGAATGTGGAGTTTTTTATTCATATAATTAAGACTTTTAATAGTAGTCAGGGTGCAGACAAAAATATAAGTCGCTTCATAGCAAACGTTATAAAGTAATTTACATAATGTGTAGTAGCATCGTAAGTGGTCTTAATAACTTCGTTCTTTTCCAATACGATTGCCAAAGGAACAGCATTGTTTCTGGACGGCCACTAATCTCAATTGAGATTAGCCAGGAGAACTGCACAGGAGATATTATAGTGCACATGTATGTATTTTGCACACATGCATAGATGCACTCTCTATTCCCTAGCTCTCATAATCCGATGGGACGGCAATCCGGCACGACCGAAAAGAGTTCAGGCATAGGACCACGTTACGTGCTTTCTGAGGCACGGGAAGGTACATACTTCCAACTTCCAGAATCCGGGCTGCTACTGAGAATTTTCGGAAAAAAACCCAATAACTTTTTATTGGCCCAACCTGGATATTGAATCCAGGACCTCCGGGCCAGCGGCCTTATATCTAGCTACTAGATCAACGAGGCAGTCTATACATTACCTGTGATGTTAATACAAAAAGGCTTTATGAGTATTATTGTACATAATGCTTTAAATTAGAGAATCAGGTATTAAGTGAAATTCATCCCACTATCCCTATTTGGGCGCCAATATTAATGAATTCATCAGACGACGATCTTAATCCTGCCGGCTTTCGATTAATTTTAATTAATCCCATTTTGGTAATACTTACACTGACTTAATAGTGCGGTAACGGAGTTTGGATATTGAGTTATCTTACAATTATTAATATTCTCTTCCTTAAGGGATTTTTCAGTAAATTATTAGTTTCTTCTTAGAATTAAAATATGTTTTAGTCATTACGTGAATCCTTTTTTTTAAATTTAAATTTAGTTTTAAAATTAATCAAATAATATTAAATTACATCGGTGATAAAAATCAATTATAGTATATAAAATATTTTAAGTTTTATTTTCTCATTAATTGATTATTTTGATTAGCAAAGCCATTCTAATATAATCAAATTTCATACTCAATGTTGGACCCGATCATAAAATGTTGATAACCGAATATGGTAAAACTCTCTTTTGAGGCCTATCTTTAAAATATTAAAATCATTGTAGTCAATGTCTCATATTCAGTTGCGTGGCCTTAAAAAGCCCAGAAACAAGAATCAAAATAATAATATAATATTGTAATCAATGAATTGTCATTTTACGATTCGAATTCAGCATAAGGCTAATATATTTTCTAGCGAAAAGTACCGCCAAGAAACTTTGTAGAACAATAATATATGTATATATAATGTCTGCCTCGTTGGTCTAGTAGGCTAGATGTAAGGCCGCAGACCCAGAGTTCCTGGGTTCAATATTCTCATGTCGGGCCAATAGATAGTTATTGGGTTTTTTTCAGAAAATTCTCAGTAGCAGCCTGGAGTCTGGAAGTTGGAAGTGTGTACACTCCTGGTGGTCCTGACCACCGGGTTTGCGGCCTTATATCTAGCCACTAGACCAACGAGGCAGTCAGTTTTATAGGATAGGTGGGCGGACGAGCATATGGGCCACCTGATAGTAAGTGCTCACCAACATTTCTTAGACATTGGCAGTGTAAGAAATGTTAACCATCGCTTACATCGCTAATGCGCCACCAACCTTGGGAACTAAGATGTTATATCCCTTGCGCCTGTAATTACACTGGCTCTCTCACCCTTCAAACCAGAATACAACAATACCAAGTGCTGCTGTTTCGCGGTAGAATATTTGACGACTGGGTGGTACCTACCCAGACGAGTTTGCACAAAGCCAACCACCACCAAGGAATTTAAAATGATCAGTTTTTTATCTATAACATATTAATATTTTTTAGTTGGATTATTTGTTATATAATAAAAATAAATATAATTGTAAGGTGTTGTTTTCAAAATAACTTTAGTTTGAAAGTTATTTCATTTTCTTTTTTTTCATGTTATTACAAAAACAAAAGTAATTCAACTAACATATTAGAAGACAACAAAATACTTTGAATCAGGTGCCAAGTCGGTCAAAGTTCATTATAAGCAATGCCTAATCATCAATCACAGCTTTAACTTCACATCTACTTAATGAATGTGTCTATGGTGCGTCTTGTGCGGTGGCCGGAAGCGGATGCGGGGCGCTTTTATCGGCCCTGCTGTTGTTTTAGGCGCGGCGTCGAATGACACGCGACGAATTGACGCTATGTACTGACGGCTGTGACAAATTGATTAGTCCTGTTAAGTGGTAGGAAATAAATCCTGCAAGGTATGCTTAGAGTATTTATCATAATCACTAAACGCAAAGGTTATATATTATATTATTGCTAAGTCAGAAGTAATTCTTACTTTATTCTTTAATTTTAACTGTAATAATGTAGTATTATATGTATAGCAACTACTGGGAGTGGTAGATAAAATAATATTCCTAATATCGAATATTATACCATACAAAATGGTTAATCAGTTTTGCGAGGCTCAAAAGTCAGTTGTTGGAAATCACTAATTTGGTATAAATACCAAATAATAATTATAAATGCAAAAGTGATTTTGTTTAATTATTACGCTTTCATGTATTAACTACTCAACCTCTCATCATGGAATTTGCATACACGATGTCGGGGAACCGAAAAGGATATAGTACTTAATACCAACTCCTTGCGGTTGAAGCCGCGGTTAAAAATAAACATTTTCTGATTTCAATATAATATTTTAAAAATAGAAAACAAATTACAGTCCCCATTCACTAATGGATATTTGGTATTGTATAAATTTTAATGTACGCTTGCGTAGACAATATAAAGAGAAATATGTACATGAAATCATCCCGAGTGCAGTTTCTTCCAGTGACGCCATTAACACTTATACCGTATTCAAGTTATATGAAGCATGAACTAAGCCTACGCCACTCGAGTCGTCTCGCTCCACGCTCTCAACTTTCTAATTAAGTTCTGCAACTCTTGAGTTAACATTTAGAGATGTTGATTAACTCAGACTGGATAGTCTTTGGTGGAATTTATTGTTTGCTTCTGTTTGGTTATGTGACATTATTTGGCATGTTATTTTTTTTTTTTAAATTGATTATATTTCATTTATAAAATATATTATTCGAATTGTTAGTCTATCTAGGGAAAGTGTATGAAGTTATATTATAACAATAAAAAAAATGATTCGATTGCTTTTGTTTTTAAGATAAGTTATAAGTCAAATGTCCAAAAGTTCTACATGTCAATTAATTAAGGTAAATCATCTACGGGTATGAGCGAAGTTAAAAAGTTATTGTTATATAGCCGCAATAGAACAGCGTAAGGAATCCAACATCTAGCTCCTGTTTACTTCAAAGTGTAAACTTATATCTCGACAGACTGCTTACAAAATACAATATTATTGTATGCCAACTTAAACTTTAACAATTTCTTCCAGTGACCTTGACACACTAGTTCGAATGGCTTTGCCAAGGTTATATATATTTGGATTCTCGTGTGACGTCACAAGGGAAATCAGACTCTGCCTTCAGTCAGCCTCGATGGCTTCGACGGATATTTATGGTGCTCTGTCAGTGGCTGATCGACTCTAGAGAGATGGGGGCACGGGTGGCACGTACAAAGGATATTGGAGCCTTAGTTCAGATAAGGAATCGTGGCGATTGAAATTAAAACAGCGGCAATTGTCTCACTCGTAGTCGTTCTTAGTTTCAATGGACTGATGTATACAAAAACTACTACTTTTTGTATTCGCGGCTTCACCTACGTGGATTTACTCAGTTTTTAATTACAAATAAAAATATGCGCACGCGGATAAAGCAGATATACAATACGATATTACCTTTTTTACATTTGTTACTGCTGGATAAAGTAGCTTTCTAATAGCGAAGAAATTACAAAAAATAGTTGACAAATTTGAGAGTGTATAGACAACCAATAAACAAACATTCTCTTTTTAATATTATAAAGCCAGTCACTTTGGACAAGCCCGGGATTTCAATCACAGACCTCGGGGTCTGCGGCCTTATAGCTAGCCACTAAGCTAACGAGACAATTATTTTTATATAATTAATTTGAGTTCAGCATTCAATATTTAATATCAGCTTACTACTTAATATGATTAGCTTTTTTATGTTACAAAAAAATACTTTTTTTCTGAAAGTCACCTACAAAAATGCATAATCAATGAAAAATTTGACGTGAAACCTCTTTTGTTCGCGAAAAGTACCAAAGGAACAAAATCTCTTTAAATATTTATGACAAAGCCAACAAAACCTTTCGTATTACATCGGCCATATTGATTCTGTGACTTAGGGACTATTGCATAATGCGATCCACTGAATATTGTATTGAGAATCAGTTCGTGTGAATGCGTTCTCTTCTTACTATTCTTCCCCCTTCTCCCTCAATATTCTATTAATATTAATGAACCATTCTATAAATTTTTAGTAATCTAAAAATAAAATATCGACCAATTTGTGACCAAAATAATTCATACTCCTTAGTAAGTTGGCTTATGTCCATAGTCGATTCGATCGATCATCAAGATCGAGCATCCATAAAATACCGTCCTTGCTCTCTGAAACTATTGCTTTTTATAATAATTTATTTAATTGAAAACACATTTAAAAACACAGCAATTACATTCTTCTTAATTATGACTTACAAGGAAACACCAAACGGAAGAAGAATTTTAATTGCGGTTAAATTAAATATAAAAATTTATAAGCGTATTATACTCATTATAAATACCGAAATACATGTTCTTTATTCAAATTTTGTTTATGAAATCATCTTACAAAAACCAAGTTGTTTTGCTGCAGTTTTTTCCGCAGTAGAGTCGAAATAAGGGTCTTAGCATGAGGTTTTCTTGTTTTAAGTTTTTTTTTTAAATTCTCATTTAGTCTAAAAATGCTCGCGTTTAATTTCTTCAAAACGCACAAACGTCACTCGAGCGGCCCACGAGTGGCTCCCAGAAGCAAAGAAGTGGTATTCTTAGAGAATATTCTCAGCATTTCCACGTCTAAAGAAATGTTTCCTTTTTTCATTTTTACTGAAAAGTCGTTAACGTAGATGTTTAGGGTCACAGAACAGAGACTATGACAAAGTAGCTTAATATTCAATACAACACAATACCAATATTTCCAGCACTTTTCATAATTATGCTAATATAGGATAATTTAAGCAAAAAGTGAAACAATACTGAAGTCTGTTAGAGTTTATAAAACAGAATTATAATATATTTCACATGTAATAGAATTTATCATTAAAAAAAACCAGTTTTATACATCTTTAGTTTAAATTGACTTATTTATAAATATTAAGCTTATCATAATAATTTATAATACACAAATAAACCATGCTTATATTTCCGTAGCTTGGTAAGTGCTGAGTAAGGTTGATGTCATATTCAATTTACTTTTTGTTCTTAGCTTAAGACTGTCCACTGTTAGCTTAGTATTATCTTGTTAAAAGTTAAGTCTGACTGCGTTATAGTGAGATTTCTTTGCGGTTTCAAATGGGATTTATAAAGATCTCTCGCTTTGAACTAAATGATAGTGTCGTGTGCTATTTATTAGTTAAGTGTTAAGAACCAGCTCGAAGTAGACGTTCGTGTTTTATTCATTTTGGGTTTCAAGATTATCTTTTATGAGATTAAAGTCTAGAAATATTGTCCGTATATTAAATTTATTATTTTCGCGTACATATGCATTGAATTTTCGGTTATGTTAGAATATTTTACGTTATACCGGTAAAATTATTTACAAATAATTATATAATTTATACTTCGAGTGAAAAATATATATAAGCGTCTAGTTTTAATCATTCGCTCGCTTTTATCCCATTTTTGTTTGGTCAAAGCAGTGATATCTAACAAAGCAAAAAATTAAAGTTGACAGATTTTGCGGCTGAATGCCTGCTTAATACCAACGCTGCTTGGAAATGCTTTTGCAGGTGAATTGGCTTTCTGTCACCGTTAGGTTGGATCGTTAAAGTTCTTAGTCCTGATAACTGGGATAGATGGCAAATAAAAAAAAAACAGACAGCGCTATCCACGGTTTCAGATAGAGTGCCTCTTTTTATATCTCCCGAAACCGCACAGGAAGTTATACATTTTGAATACACAAAGAGTATTTACAAACCTTAAACAACAACTGCCGGCTGTATATTAGATTCCTTATGTTGTCTTTTATTACTTTGAATAATATGTTATATCGATTAATATTTGAAATTAATTAGCATTGCAAAAACAAACAACGCTACTTGAGACTGCATACAATTGTATCGCACCGAAAGTGCTTAAAACGCATCAATGAAATAACAAGCAATAATACCATACCATACAGTCCTCACCCAGTCGAGCCTGAATCACAATTCAAAATAATCAAGAGAAAATGTCGCCACGGGCGTAGGCGTCGCAAAAACAATGAGCGCTCATAAATCATACTGTTTAATAAACGAAACCATTATATGACATGAAAAGTTTCTTCTGTTCTTAGACGGTTTATCGAAAACTATAAAATTTCACTTATTTCCACTTATCTGTATATATATAACAAAATCCTTATTTTCTTTTTTTAATATACACGTATCCATGTAGACGCTACTTGGTGTAATAAGCTACAAGCCTTCTTTTGATAGGCGGTAGATTAGTTGCAGGCTGTTACTATTACTGAATTTATATTCTTTTCTTTTATTATTTTCTTTTATTATATCAGTTGACCTACAGGTGACCGCATTTAATAAATCAGCTAATTAATACAAATTCAATTAAAAAAAAAATAGTAATGGCAACACGCACATTCACGATTCGTTTATCATTAATACGGTTAATTACGGAAATCTCAATGTAACTATTTCAAAGAATTCCATTCGTTAGTTAAATATAAGTTTGCCCTCATTGTTATTATTAATAAAAATATTTTACACCGTAAATCATAATATTATATTTATGTTTAGTATCACACTGTTTTCTTCAAAATTATTTGACTCCATTTATGTAAAACTGTAACAAATCATATACCAACGATTTAGCTACGATATTTATTAGATGTTGAGAATATGTAAAAAGAACTCTTACCCACAGTTAAAGGAAAAAGAAAAGCGGAATTGTGATTCCAACGCTACATACAATTGCGATTGTCTTACAAGTACTAGGAGCAGAATGCTCCGTTAGTCTAGCTAGCTTTAAAGGAAATCCTGAGTTTCTCGGTTCAAAACCGGTGTTAGGTCAAATAAAAAAGTGGTTGGGTTTTAGGGAAGTGTAGTAGTTAACAGTACTTATGTTAAAAGTATATAAAGCAATTGTTCCTGCGCCTAAATGACCTCCGGTCGAATTAGATTGCCGTCCTATCGTTTTATTAGTGTCAAGCAATATAAAGTTTACTTCCTCTGCACACGTGTATGTACTATTATATCTGCTACGCAGCTAGTATCTCCTTTTTTAATTATATTTTAGGTTGACAGAGTGTGAACGCTGTTTAAGTCGGACTACTGTTGCCAGCCTGATGTCAACCTTTGATTATCATTTGGATTATTTTTCACGACCATATGGTTAGTTTAGGCATTTAATCTTTGGTATGCGATTAAAAACATACATGATGATATGATTCGAAGATACTTTACTCTACCTTAACCACACTGAATATCAGTTACCGCATGTATTATAAATGGAAAAATGATCGTTACCTTATCCTGTCTTCACACCTCACCTGATCGTCTTAATCTACGTAACTCTCTTCTATCTGATCTTAATGGGGTATTAACAAGTCCGACAAGAAACTTTATGTGGCAGTATCAACATCATTTTAATAAAATTCACAATAACTACTTACAAACAGTTAGAATGGATGAGATTTTTAAATTAAATATAGGAGGGAAATTTAATATGGGGAGACGATTGAATGAAACTAGAACACAAAAATATAAATTATTGCCATTTGACGGATTGAATAATAATTACCGTACCATAGCCTAATCTTAGCGAAGGCCTGGCATCAAAACCTATCCAACCTAACCAAGTCAACTGGATAAACCATTATAAAGATAAATTCATTAAGCTGAGTGGATTATCCGACTATTTTGAGAAGATCCTGCTTCCGAAGTCGAGTAAAAACGATTTATAATGACAACATTAGCATGATAAAAAGAGGCAGCCAAGTTTATACGGCGACATGTGCTCTTCCTTCGGCTAGGAGTTTAAATGTAGGGTATTAAAAAGAAATCCACTATGTAAGGAAGTGCCGCGTCTTACTTCTGGCTAGTGATGTTCGTTGATATCAAATTGTATATCGATACAAAAGACTATACCAAAAACTCTATAGAAATGTAATCCACCAGGAAATTGTCTGACAAGTAAATAGATGTAGAATTTTATTGCAGCTTTATTACTAATGATCAAATATAAAGTCCAAATGCCTTTAGATCTTTTTGGTTTTGGCGTAAATCTAAGAACAATAATAATATATTTTAGGTTAGTTAAGTCACTGTCGCTGAACTGTTTACTTACATTTATATAAATTATATACATAATACTTATTATTGAAATGTCATATATTACAATTGAAATAACTTAGAACCTAGTTTATCTTGCAACGATTACAATATTGCGGGAAGTGTTTGTTTTGGAAATTGTAATAAAGCCGCTACGTATTTTAGCACCTTATTGATATAATGAACAATTAATACAGGTGACATAAATTCTTTTGATGTCCTTTAGCAAATTGCAACCTATGATTAGAATTTATCATAGGTAATCATGATTTGTTATATTTTCTCAATTACGGTAATTTTGATAAAACTGTAACTTGTAAATTACGTTTCATTACTAAATGTTTAATTACTCGATACGATAAAAAAAAAATAGTCATAATTACTTGAATAAAAATAGTTAATTTTAATCAACTATATATTTGTAATTGATCAATGTATATCTTTAAATGTGTATATTTATTTATGTATTTATTAAAATCTGTTTCTGATTCGTACTAAGTAGTGCAATTACATTCGCCCGGAAAACCCTAAATAGGACAGAGGTCGAAATAATTAAGCTTTAAAGATTAAATGGCTTTTATCCACAAAAAAATTAATACGACCTACTTCATTTGATTTACATTCATTATATATTAACAAAAGGGGCAAAAAATATCTTACTTATAAACATATAAGTAGTATAATGAGGTATTTAATTATTTTATTTTTAACCTTTTTGTATACTAGAAGTAATTAAAAAATAAATAAAAGATAATTATGTACACAAATAATCATATTGATCGATTAATTAATTATGTTCCTAATTATTTTACATGCATTAATGTCGTTAATTACAATTCTCAAAACTAAAGTATAACTTATCGAAATAACCCATCACTAGCACGCGTAGACACGATGAAGAGCTACGGATATAATGTAGTGCTTTCAAACATTGAGGCAAAGTTTGCCTACAGAGCAGCGGACAAATGACAACGGGCCCGAGGCGGGGAACTGCGATATTAGAAGCCTTTAAGATGGGAAAAATAGCAACTTCTACTTCAAGTAGGTAGTTTTGTACGACCTAAGTTTGAAGCGCAAGGAGTATGCTAATCGCTTTATACCTCGGGTTACTGTCGATACGAGTATTGAAACGTTACATGACGTCACTGTTATTAAAATATTTTTCTTTAAATTTTGCTCGATGTCATTATCTTATAATTTATTTATAACGGTTTTTTACTAATTACAATATTAAGCGTGATTGAAAATTAAGCCAATAATTTACACAAATAATTTTGTCACAAGTGTGATGTTTAAGATAATTTTAATATGTAAAGACTGTCACGTTATTAGTTGTCGCCTCCGTTCGTCACATAAGTCGACTCAGTATCTATAGCGATGTTTCACGCGACGCCGTGAGAAAGAATCGCTGCCGACATTTGCAGTAGAGAACATTTTAAATCCACAAGTTCTAAACTAAAGACGAACTGAAACAAGATTTATGGAAATTCGCGGATACAACTCGGGTTGGGGACGAAAAGACCTTTCTTTTGGAATTCTTAGGCGTATCATAATTTGCTTATGTCTACAGAAATTATATTATTGGAATAAGTAATATATTATCGGGTAACATTTCCTTTACTATTATTTTTGTAATTTTATTTTACTATAATTAATTATCTGTAAATTTTAAGAATTGCAAGATAGTTTTATTCAATAATAAAATGTATTAATATACCGTATTTCAGTCCAGTGTATTTCATAACCGTATTCAGTCCGTACAAATATTTACCCAAAATTCAAATTAATTTTAAAATTACGGACGGAATAGCTGAAGATACAAACAAAATATCTTATAAAGGATACAAGCGGTCCACAAGCAATCAGGGTAAAGATAACGACGAGGCCGGCCAACAAGCGTTCAAACACGGGCCTAGGCAATAAGGTAGGCTCTCTACGTCTTGCATAGCACTCACTGCAGAAAACGGTTGTAAAATGTCTGAAAGTTATATGCGACATTGACCATAGTAAATATAATATTTTTAAGAATACACGCATCATAATCGAGGACAGACATTTGTGTGCCTGAACATGTATGTTTGTCCTGAGTCTGAGTGTAATTTTTTTTATAGCATATGTAGGGGGACGAGCATATGGGCGGGCCACCTGATGGTAAGTGGTCACCAACGCCCATAGACATTGCCATTGTAAGAGATGTTAACCATCGCTTACATCGCCAATGCAACCTTGGGATTGGAATGTTATTTCCCTTGTGCCTGTAATAACACTGGCTCAAACCAGAGCACAACAATACCAAGTACTGCTGTTTTGCGAAATAATATCTGATGAGTGGGTGGTACCTACCCAGACGAGCTTGCACAAAGCTCTACCACCAAGTTAAGTAAGTATGTTTTACAAAAGAAAAGTAGTATATGTAGTATATCAGTTGTCTGGTTTCCATAGTACGAGCTTAGTTTGGTATCAGATGGCCTTGTGTGAATAATATCCCAGGATACTATAAAAAATAGTATATCACCATAAGTCGATTGTCAACATTTCATGTGTTAGTAATGAAGTGAGTTCTTACAGATCAGCAGGGAATATACTCCTGGGCTATCAGTTTATGTGAAAACTTTTGACTTGTTCTTAATATCCTTATTTTAAATAATTCGTCGATAAATAATTCATAATTCCTATTAAGGTAAATACTATTCATAAAATTATGATTTTTTTTATAGATGTGTGTATGTAAATATTTTTGTTTCAAATATTAAATAGTTATTTATAAATGGACTAATGGTGCGTGCATTGATGTACATAATATTTTTAAATATAATAATTATTATTTAAATTTTAACTAATATTTCTAATAACGGATGAACAGCAAGTTCATAAACAAAATCACTTTAATTCTTAAAGAAAAATGCACAATGTTGTGCTATGATTATTTGGACAGTCACCCTAAAGTCGACGACACGGCTATCCGACGAGCAAGCAAACACGAGCCTACATAGTAAATGTTTGTGGGAGGTGCTGGGAATAAAGGCTTCGGGGGAGCTTATTACACCGTTCCAAAATTAATCTGCGATGATACTGAAAATGAACAAAAATATTGCATTTCGTATGTAAGAGAACATTTTTAATGAAACTCAATCTTATAGATGGGGATGAAAGTAATCGTGAAGATAAATATGAATAGAGGAGGTATTATAGGCAGTCTGTTTGTTTTGATTTATATTTGTGTACTTTATATCTAAAGTATATTTGATGTGTAGAAATAAGTAACAGCCTGTGAATGTCCCACTGCTGGGCTAAGGCCTCTTCTCCTCTTTTGAGAAGAAGGTTTGGAGCTTATTCCACCACGCTACTCCAATGCGGGTTGGTGGAATTCACATGTGACAGAATTTCAGTGAAATTTGACACATGCAGGTTTCCGCACGATGTTTTCATGTGATGTCAAGCACGAGATGAATTATAATCACAAATTAAGCACATGAAATTCAGTGGTGCTTGTCTGGGTTTGAACCCCTAATCATCGGTTAAGATTCACGTGTTCTTACCACTGGATCATCTCGGCTGTAGAAATAAACAGCTTACTTTTATGAATACTAATCAAAACGTAAAACTGATCATCAATATGTTGATATATATAGATAAGTACCTCAATGATACTAAAAGAAACGCTTATTGGCATTAAATAATTTAAAAAAATATATACTGTATGATATTGAATGAAAGTGTGAAAAGAAAAGCCTCAAATGGAACCCATTTCTCGAAAAATAATCACAAGCAGTTGGGCTCACGCGCATGGTAGATTCTGTCAACAGTAGAGCTTAAATAACTGATTGATGTTATAAAAAATCTTTTAATAATCATCCAGCTCTATATTTTAGCTTACCGTTATTATAAATTAACATCTCTTGAGATCAAATTTTATAAAAACATTTCCCTTTCCCTTTCCCAACCTTAGCATATACAGATAGTTTGAATCAAAATGAAATATTGTGTAATTTTACAACGCGTAACTTAAATGTGTTATTTACAAAATCGTACATTTCACCGACAGCCGCTTTTGATGAGGCAACGTAATCGATCCGAACAATGAAAGAAATGACACGCTACCGTGAAGCCCTAGTTGCGTTCGACGTGAGTGATGACGCGTTTTTACAGCCGATTTGGGTCGAGAAATGCTTTTATCGTACGAAATGTTTGTTGTCACTTTTCGGCAGAAATTTATTTCAAAGCAATGAAATAAAAATTGTTAATCAATCGTAATCCTAAATACAAATATTTATTAACAATCAAAAACATTCTACGCTTTTATTTATTCGTTATAAATACGATATTGTATTTTATTTTTTCGTCAAATGACGTCAATGATATTACTAATTTATGTTCGTGGATGCTTTTCTCTGATTATTTAATGAGTGGCTGGAAATAAAATATTTAAAGATACATTTTGTATAAAACATTACGATATATTATACACGTACAATACTTCCAGAAAAAAATGTTTCATATAAAATTGAGGCCTAACAAAAGTCGTACATAAATTAATAATTACATTTTTCTCTTTCAAAAATGTCGATTTTGGTCCCTTTATCATTAATGCGGCCACCAATTATCAAAAATAATTCTAACTTACAAGTTACAGTTGTATCAAATATATAGATTAGAATTATCGTATACATTTTAATAATCTAAACGCTATTTTAAATATTTAGTAATTTCGCAAATTAATGAATTAAAACTATCACACACAGAGAATCACAGGATAACAAAATCAAACTTTTATTTGTTGCATGAATTTTTTCTACGGTTGTCAACTAATTTGAGTCCTCAGATTTTTTATAGTAGCTCTAGTTGGTGAGATACAGGTACCGTCTTGAATTTACTCAATTAGTCGATAATTTCTATCAATAGCAGTGTAACAAAGTAGTTTCTGTATACATTGTATTATTTCTTCCTCAAGAAGAACGTGTTTGAACAGCCCTGAATGTTTTTGTGTTATTTGCGGAGAGTATATGTTCAAAAAATTCCGTTTGAACGTGCCGGAGTTCGTGAAAAAAGCCATACTTGGACTACTTTGGGTTTCCATTGCCGACAAACGCCAAGCCCTGGATACCTAGTTTGGTATGTAAAAATTGTGTCGAGTCTTTGCGATTATGGTCAAACTTATACAATAATCATACATTGAAACCTTCCAGTAGCGAGAACTGCTGCCTACGTCAAAATAATATTATGTTTAAGCACATATATTTAATAAGTTAAGAAATGTAAGAATATATAAGGACGAAATGAAATGACAAATGTTATTTTTAAACACTATTTTCTTGTAACAAAAAGCAACAGTTATTTCAATCACAATTTTAAATGGACAAACTATTCTTATAAGGAATTAAGTTCTTTATACTCAAATGATTTTCTTAATTTAATATCGGTATACATCTAAAACGAGTTACCATGTTATGCAATATCAATGTGTGAGGTACAAATATATATATACAATATCTACATCTAGTAGACGAAATAAAAGTGGCGGCAAAGGCGTCTGACACCGGCTTACGATTGTACGGCTTCGGCGAGACGGAGCTAATTGTCATGTACTATTGTACTTTAAATGAATGTGTGGTGTTTTGTTTCCATACCACGATCATGGACAGTTGGTATCTAGTTTTTATTAAAGAGGGTTTAGGGTTCAAAGCGTCTGGAGTTAGGGAACGATCCAAACAAAGAAATAGTTAATAGTGGGGGATTAGTAATAGCCTTCACAAAAGCCGCTAATCAAGGATGTGTGATTGTGATTATGTTGTATTAACTAGGATATTAATTACAACGTAAATATTTCAAGTATTTAAATTCAAATGCCTCTTCAAGTTTTGTTTGTGGTCGTTACAATTTTAGTAATGGCTAATAGTTGAGTTTATATGACAGATACATTAGATCACAGATTTATATGATCATCTTATATGACTGCTGATTGTTATTATATAAAAGTCTTGTTGTCGAACATCTTTTTTGATATATGGTTATTTTGTGTTTCATTTATTTACAATATTATTGGATGAATAATGGTTTTGTTGTCAGTGCTCTATTTTATTTTTTATATCAATGACTTTCAAGCGATTGAGATTATAATTATCAATTTAACTTTTTTTATAATTATTATATTAGATAAAATGATTTATTAATGTATAATAAAACATTTAAACTGCAAGATGAAATTACTAGCACTGAAAGTATTAACGGAAGTGAAAAGAAAGACAGACCAAACAATGAAGAAGAATAAAATATTGATACAAACTCTTGTAGCGTCTATTGTATTACTTAAATTGGTGGAGGTGGAGGAATGGAGTGCACAGCAAACTTAGATTGCGACCCGGTAGATTGTTATATAAATGGAATCGTTTTGGGAATAAAACTAAATAATACTAGTAACTTATATAAAATTTATTTTTATATCTCTTGAATAAATATAATCAAATCAAATTTTTCAATCCTCAAATATATTAAAATACTTTGTTGCTTTACTCGTTGTCCACTTCATTGAAGTTGTTCAACACATTATGTCTGATCTAAGTTAGAGTTTTATAGTAGTTAAAGGTATTTAAACACTTTTTTATTACACACTAAAATTGTTGCAAAGGTAAACTAGTTTAAAAATTATTTACTTTTGGATTTATTAGAGTGGTGCAATATCGTTTGTAGGATAAGTTTATATAGCTGTATTTTGATTTGAGTCAGCTAGTGTACTTAAGTGTGTGAGGGACATTAGATCGCGTAGTTAGTATATTAACCGAACAGATTCAAATTATAATTACAGCGAAGAATTACCATTAGATAGAACATTGCTTGAATGTCAGTCAAACAACGTATATTATGAGACAATGAAATGATATAAAAAAAAAAAAAATTAATGCTTTTTGTAAGCCGAGATGGTCTAGTGGCTAGAACACGTATAACAATAATAATATCCTGGGACATTATTCACACACGGCCATCTCATCCCAAACTAAGCAGAGCTCGTACTATGGAAACCAGACAACTGATATACATACATATACTACTTTTCTTTTATAAATACATACTTATATAGATAATTACACCCAGACTTAGGACAAATAGACATGTTCATGCACACAAATGTCTGTTCTGGGTGGGAATCGAACCCACGACCTGCGACGCGAAAGGCAGGTATCTACCAACCACACCAACCGACACGTGAATCTTAACTGCTTAACGCAGCAATGGAGCAGCTTGTTGGAATAAGATCAAAAAGTTCTCCTCAAAAGGAGTTTTAGCCCAACAGTGGGATGCTTATAGGGTTTTATTTTATTAAAATTTTAATCGCTCGCATTAGAAACTTATCTACCTTCGGCTAAGCAGCGAAGTGTTATATCGTGATTAAAATATTTATTTTCGTAAATTAGATTGTATGCTGTTCATCTAATTCCTAATTTGGTTGAAAACTCATAAAAGTTAGGGACGTGTCAAAATTGCGGTTATGCGGTCGTAAATAATCAAAAGTATGCGCGAAGAGAAATAAAATTTCGCGCACATAATGCAAGCAGTCATCAAATAGCCCCACAGTCCATACTTAAAGGCACTTCGTATTCAGATACGATGCCAGTTTATCGATTAACGATATGAAACGCAGTTTGTATACGCCGTAGCTGTCACTGTGTCATTATTGCAAAACCGAACTCGGTTTGTGCTTAACAAAACATCCCTATTTAAAAACATTTGCCAATAGCAACCTTATGTCAACAAAACAGAGTTCAATGTAATCGAAATCAGAGTGGCTTCGAGTGCAGCACTAGTGATGTAACGATAGTCAATAAAGGCGGCTTAGCGGCGTCGATAACTTTGTGTTTTGCTATATTTATGCCATGCAGTTGGCTCTGAAACACCTGTTTCTATGTGTGTGTATGTAAATAAGCCAATCTATATGTGTTCAAATTAATCTTGTTGATTTCGAAGTAAGCTTAAAAGAGATTTGTCTGTGTGAATTGGCTTAGCAGTATTATAAAATAAATTATGGAATAATCAATATATTTATTAAATAAATAAAACGCAAAAAAATTAAAAACTGTGAAATCATTTTTTTTATTTAAAAATGTTATCTGATTATTTTAGTATCAATATATACTCGTATAAATTTTTTCAGTTTTAATCTAATATCGATATGATTATAAAAATATAAGCACATGACTAACCTTAAATTTAGAAAGACGTCATACGAATTACTTAGTATTCATTCCTGGTACTAAATAGGATTTTGCTTGTTACAGGTGAGTGGTGTATTCGGTGTATGGTCAACGCATCTAATGGTGATTTGATATAATGCATTACACACAAGGTGAGTGGAGCCTTTACATCGATATGAATAACATTTCGAAATAAATTTTGTATAGATTTGATAACAGAAACTCTGAATACTTTCAAAAACGACGATTAATTCTGGAGCATATTTATTATGAAAAATATATTTACATATTATCTTTAATATCAAATCTGATGATACAAATTTCTCTCATTGTAGTTCTATTTGTTACAATTTGATTGCTAACAAAAAGAATAATCGTTGTATAATTGGTTGTAAATTACTCCGAAAAT
The DNA here is from genome assembly GCA_905220585.2 of Nymphalis polychloros. NCBI lineage: Eukaryota > Metazoa > Arthropoda > Insecta > Lepidoptera > Nymphalidae > Nymphalis > Nymphalis polychloros. The sequence goes on along the minus strand of HG992245.1, from coordinate 5,391,111 downwards.
AAATTCCATGTCACTATCAAAAGCGCATCTTACTAAGGAATATTATATACTTAAGACAAATAGTTTTTCTGTTATTAAAGCTCAAAGACATTCAATAAATTTACCGAAAATAATATAGAATGATTATTATAAAAATAATGCTTTCTTGGACTTCAAAAAGTGCAGTTTTGTCAAAAGTTACATTTCGATATCTCGAATATATTTTTCGAATGAAAATGAGAAGCTAATGAAATCATACTAAGGTTACTTTTTACAAGAATTACTCATACAAATTAATTGGGTAAAATAAAAATAATCAAGCAAACGGATAATTAATGGTTCATCGCGACTTAAAATGACTTGAACTCACAACTCTGGAAATAAACATTCAATCTCACAGAAAATGTAAATTTACAATCTTCACAACATATTAGTCAAAAAATTATTTAAAAAAATCTCCCGAATACGATCGATATATCACGACGGACACCACGGTACGTCACGGTCGGTTGCTCTGGGACCGTCCAGACGGGCGCTTTGGTTGATTTCACTCAATCAGGGAGTATATTGTCACAGCGGATGGACTATAAATTAGATGAAACCATTTCCATATCGTTCTTTTTTATAAAAAGACTAATGAGCGAATGTCCCTCGTGGTGACTTCTATCTTTACATTAATATTAGTTGAATAATTCAAAAAGAACTTACACTGAAACTTTACACTTAAATTAATAAGACACTAGGTATATCGTCATCGTGAAGTATTAAAATCATCTATTACAATAATCTGAGGCTAATTCTTTAAACTATAGTAATAATTTCACATATAACTTTTTGTGTTCTTCGTACCAAATAATATAATCACAATATAAACTATAATAATAACGTCCTCCAGACCGATTTCGGTCACTGCGCAGGAGATATTACAGTGCACAAGTGTGTGCGCAAACACAGATGCACTTTACGTGCTTTCCGAGGCACGGGAGTGTACACACTTCCAACTTCAAGACTCCGGGCACTCTCAGTAGCACTGAGAATTTTCAGACAGATAGCCCCCAATAACTTTTTATTGGACCATTGGGGATTGAACCTAGAACCCCCGGGTCTGCGACCTTATATCTAGCCACTAGACCAACGAGGCAGTCAACTATGTTTAAAGTGACATCATACTTAAATGATACAGTTGCTTCAATAATCTAATAATTTTGATATCGGAAGCTACTATACCCTCCAGTTATAATTTTTTTGCTATCATAATAAAAAGGATTTTATTGTGAACATTTATTTATTGAAAGTCAAATTGGTTCAAAATAATGGTACTTAAATAGAAAAAATCATTCAAGGCAAACATTCCTTAAAGGCCGGTAACGCACCTGCAAGCCCTCGGCTGTTGCAGATGTCTATGGACGGTGGTAGTCACTTTCCATCAGGTGCTCCTTCCTCATGCTCGTTTGCCCACTATTACATAAAAAAAAGAAAAAACAACATATTTAAAATGTAGTGAAACAAATTTTAACTGGTGATTTGTAAACTCTCTTATTGAATTTGGTATTTAAATTAAAAAACATTAGAAATAAACATAAACATAATTATATGTATTACGATATTTTTTATGGGAACTAGGATTTTACGTCCCTTTTGATTGCAGTTACTCTAACTCAGTCACTCATCAAGCCGAAATACTGCCATTCGCTTATATACTACAGTAGAACCTCGATTGTCCGAACCAATTGGGACTGAGACAAAAGTTCGAATGATCGAAATATGGGTTTTTTTGGACGAGATTATAATCAACACTTTTTTTACATAAAACAAGACATACATATATGTATATTAAAATTTGACACGCATATTAACGTTGCAATATATACAGTGGTGGTCGTATAATTAGAAACACTCCCAACGGTCCTTGACATTATGTAAGATACTTCATCGCAATCGTTTTTATTTTGAAATTAAACAATAAATAGGACAACAATATGTTCAACGATTTATCAATCATTAGAAAAACAATATAAATCCCATTACACAAGTGCAGTTTCAATATTACATTACGGACATTTACATTAAATTTAAACCAGTTTTAAGGTATGAACCATAATGGTCAACTAATTAGAAACAACAAAAAAAGTATAAAAAACAATATTTTTTTAAGTATTAGTAATTAGTATTGTCATTTACGAAATAACTACTATCCACAGCCTACCGCTAGCCTAATAGTCATAATTAATATTTAGTGGCGTATCTCTTATTTTCAATAACAGCAGTGCAACGACGTGGCATTGATTCAATAAATTTCATACATTTTTCTAGGGGGATTGAATTCCATGCTTCAACAAATGCTTCATATAGTTCGTTTTGACTGGTGTTACGTTTGTTTGAGACTTTATTTTTAACAATATACCAGAGATTTTCTATCGGGTTTAAATCCGAACTATTTGCTGGCCAGTCTAAAACGGATATACGCTGTTCGCTAAGGAAACATTTGACGCTATTGGCCGTGTGTTTAGGGTCATTGTCATGCTGAAAGATCCAGGTTACAGGCAAATGATCGTCCGAGTAGGGAATCATTGTGTGCTCTAAGATATTTTTGTATTGCCATTGATCCATTGTACCTTCAATCTTCCGAACGGGTCCAACTCCACATCCGGAAAAACACCCCCAAACCTTAATGTTACCGCCATCTTGCTTGACTATACTCTTAGTGTATTTATAATTAAAAGCATTGTTTAGAAGACGTCTAACATAGCGCTTTCCATCGGAATTTACCATATTTATTTTTGTTTCATCTGAAAATAACACTTTATTCCATTCTCGTACCGTCCAATTAACATATTTTTTAGCGAATAATAATCGCTTCTCTCGGTGTTGCTTGGTAAGAAGCGGTACCTTTCGATAGATTCTTCCAAACAATTTAGCTTCCACTAATCTTCGGCGTATCAGTCTTGACGATATGTTTCTCGGGTCATCAGGCGAAAAAACTTCATTTTTAATCTGGTTGAAGTCTTTACTTGGGTCTTTTTTAGCAACACGAACGATTAGCGTATCTTCTCTGGGAGAGGTTTTTCTTGGCCGAGCCTTTCTAAGAATATTTTCAACATGTTCCATTTGTTTTATAATAATCAATTGCATTAAAAACTTTCTTAACAGAACAATTTAAATGCTTAGCTATTCTTCTGTACGCCCACTTATGATCTGTATGTAAATTAACAATTATCTCTCTGGTTGACGCGTCACAACTCTTATTTTTGCCCATTTTGAACAAAATAAAATTCAGATTAAATTTTGAATTGCCGCCAAAATAATAGAAAAAGCCAAGGAAGAAATGTTATTCTCCAATTTCAAAAAAAGAACGAGCTATTGATGCTTTTTTTTAAAGTTTCTAATTAGGCGTCCATGCGGCCAGTAACAGAAAATAAACTCCTACACGTGTAAGACTCATTTTGTAATTAAAAGTAAGATATGTTTTGTATTTTATGTATTTAATGAGTTTTTTATTTGAGTGGTTATATTATTGCATGATTATTAATTATTGAATGTGTATATTTTTTACGAACATTTGTACGTTGAAATTATACTTTCTTTATTCATAAAAAGTGTTTCTAATTATATGTATAACCACCACTGTATATGTGTATTTTCAACACCTGAAAAAAGTCGAATACTTTTATTATATACTTTTTATAAAATCGTCAATTTTTGTTTGACGAACGGCTGTAACGCGTTTTTGAGCGACCAAATCTCAACAAACAATGTATCTTTCGCACCAATGTTCGGATAATTGAGCGTTCGGATAAACTTAGTCATCGTTCAGATAATTAAGGGTTCGGATGATCGAGGTTCGGATAATCGAGGTTCTACTGTATATATATATATATATATACTCATGATTATGAAATGCCCTTGTCTATAGTTAAAATGTATTAGTTTAATTAAACAAACATATAAGTACATAAATAAAGAAAGGATAAACATTTGAATTTTGTTATCGCATACTGCCAAATGAATTGTTTGCATTAGAATTCGGATCGGATATTTCAAATGTCCACATTTAAACATCAACAGCCAGTATTGACATTCGAATGATCCAAGAACGGTATATCAACAACTTCAATTGCCAATAACATGACATAGAAATAAATAGTGATTTAACTAAACGTCTATTAAATTATTTATTTCTAAGCTTAATCAAGTAATTCCAAGCGAATATATGTTTTATAAATCATCAAATTTATGATGAACTATCACTTATTATATTTATCATATTATGAATATCTGTCACTTGGTGGTTCTGTGCAAGCACGTCTGGGTAGGTACCACCCAGTTATCAGATATTCTACCGCTAAACAGCAATACGTAGTATTGTAGTAAGGTGAGTGAGCCAATGTTAATTCAGACATAATGGACATGACATCTTAATTCCCAGATAGGTGGCAATGTAAGGAGCGCTTAATTTTTCTCAAAGCGCCAATAGTTATGGGCGACTCCATACTATCTTATAATATGCACTCTAAATTATTTGATATAAAAAAGTTACGATCAATGAATGAAGAATCTAAAAGAAGGAGTAATCTAAAAAATCCTCCGATTTTTTTATGTGGTGGTACAAAAACTTATTTTTTTTTAGTTTTTCGTTACTTTACAATCATACATATTTTTATGTTTATTGGATATTCTCAGTAATTCCAAACTTATCCAGAAGTAAAAATTCTGTTCTACGTTAATTCGACGCTCATCTAATATAACTAACTAGAAACTATTTCTAATTCTCTCTTTTGTATGGGCAATATTGCTTTCATAAAGCAATATTTTAAGCCTTTTCAAATTCGTTTAACTTATATATACGCCAAAAATAGCATTTGTTTAGTAAAAACTCCAATAATCCACTCATAGTAATTCAATTGACAATCCATAGTACGGCTACATATTCCATATCACAATTGTCACGGTAAGCTATCACGGGAGCTTCGCATCAGGTGAGGGTTCTGGTTGATTTCACGTCAACGATATATTGTTACAATTAGAGAGACAGTTAAGTCAGGATTAAGAAGAATCACGAAGCTATGCTTTAAAAACGTAAATAGAGATTATTTGGACCAGTATGCTTTTATCATTTATGTTTTGAAATGTTAGAAAAAAATATGTGTTTTAGTTTCTGAGTTTTTAAATTAATGTTCATAATTTATCTCTTTTTCTAATAACTGCAGTAAGAACCTTCTTTTTAAGAGGAAGGTGAGTCTTTGCCCAGCGTTGGGACTTTTAGAGGCTTTTCTATTTCTATTTACATTTCGGTAACTGAATTAATTAGTTGCTTGCATTCTATAATTTTTAAACTATTAAGTAATATTTTTATACAACATAAAATGAATTATATGTATTTAAACATATTCTCATTTACATTGTGAAACTACCCTCATGCCGAATTGCATTCAAAGGATGGGGACAGGTAGGTGGGGATCAATTATCCCCTGATCACGTCCTAAACAACCCCGTGGAGGGGTAGCCGAATGGAATTGAAGCCTTTTGTTCATACCAGTTAGGTAATTAGTAAGCAGTTAAATATCAAACTGGGAATTGATTTGTCGAGTTGATATTCAATTGTTTGGTTTTAGATATTGTGATATGTGTGATGCGATGGATTTTGTGGTTCTGATTTTGATATTTATCTAGATGAGCTAATATTACTGAAATTAAAACTGAATTAGATTTAGTTTTAGTATAGTTGCTCGAGTTTAGAATCTAAGGTTTTATTAAAAATATTGCTTTCGAACAAGTAATCACATTTTAGGTTTTATTTCAGTCAAGATCAACAGCGAAAGTCATATACCGCTATTATAATAATGTTAATTCTTAATTTGAATTCAACATTTTTTTGCAGACCATACAATATTATATTATGTATCACTAAAAAATCCCTTCTTATAATTCTTGGAACACCATATAACACACAAATATGACACTTGAATCTATCGACGCCCCATTTGATAAAACTCGTTGAAGCCTACCGGCTGTAAGAAGTGACGTATATAATAAATAAACATACAGTTATGGTATGACTCACATGAAAAAAAAAGGCACATAATGTACCCTGGTATATGCGTCAAAGGCTTTATATTACCATAAGATTATTATAGATTTCTATTACACATCAAAAGCTTTATTAAAAGCGACTTCCTAGCTTAAATTTTCATACCACTATCACCCCACCAGACCACTTGAGACAGCTCGAGTCTGCGAGGGTGCGATCTCGAGAAGTTCAAGGTTGTATGTAACCAGTTATTAAATAGCGTACCTAACTGCCTATAGGACTTGTGAGAAAGTGAGTAAGGTAATTTTATATTGAGAATCATAGAACGCTTAGTTTGAAGTGTCAAGTTGAGGAGCGAATAGTTTCAATAGCTTTGAACAGAGAGTTAATAACTTGTAGAGTTTTTAATTATCGAATGTCTTATTCAAAAAAAAATTTAAGTTCTTTTTTTTAAATATATTTGATTATATTTAGAACAGAATATTAAAATTAGCGCATTTTAACGTAAATGAGATAGATTTTAAATTGCTTAGCAAACCATATTGATTAATATATTTGTAAAAAAAAAATTCGGCTTACTTATCAATGCTATATATTTACAAATAAGTAAAGCTGTTATTAAAGTATCGAACGATGCACATATAAAATGGGTATTGAAATCGCTTTGTTTTTAATTTAAGTTTGATATTTAATATGCACATATATGATTTATATTTAAACTAATATTTATCTTCGAAATTCCCCTTAGTGTAATATTTATTTTTAGTGGTATTTATAGTTATGTAAAATTTATTTTCATATAAAAGTTATTTTAAAAGCCGATTTGGTTAAAATATATTTTCATTATAATAATATTTGTAATGATTTGTGTTTGATTTATGTGTGTAATATTGTATATATATATTTATTCTAAAATCTACTACAATACGATACAATTTATGTATTTACAGACCAAATATAATTCATCAGATATTCTACCGCAAAACAGCAGTACTTTCTATTGTTGTGTTCCGGTTTGAAGGGTGAGTGAGCCAGTGTAATTACAGGCACAAGGGACATAACATCGTAGTTCCCAAGGTTGGTGGCGCGATGTAAGCGATGGTTAACATTTCTTACAATGCCAATGTCTGCGGGCATTGGTAACCACTTACCATCAGGTGGCCCATATGCTCGTCCGCCTACCTATGCAATAAAAAAAGACGATTGTTTAATTTAATAATTAATAAACGATAATTTGAAACATAAAATATTTATAGTAGACTATTGATTATGAAGTTCAAATATACGAGTAAACCATATATAATAAACATCAATGATTACAATTTAAGTCAAAATATTATAACAGATACCCAAAACACGCTAATTTTATTATTCGTCGGTCGTGAAAATCATTTTCGTAAAAAAAATCTGAAATCACGTTGTTGCATTTTTGTCGCGAGGGAAACGGGTCGTAGGCCGTATGCATGCATTATTGAGTGGCACTGAGTGAAGAGACGCGCCACTGAGGTCTGTTTGAATGGGCAAGTGAAATTGAAATGCACATGGTTTTAAAGGATCCTTTTATGATTTTTATTCTCTTGTACACACTCTTTTGTACGTTACGAAATTGAATACCTTTTCTTGAAAGTGTTCATGAAAAGAGTAGTCGTGGAATACTAGCTTGTTGATAATAAACTGTTTATACTAAAAACTAAAACGTTATAAGAAATTACACTAATCTTTATACTTATATGAGTCATTGAAGTGTCATGAAATAAAAAAATAAAAAAAACTTATAGATTAGTTTAATGTTGATTTAATACTGTTGCCAAAATTGTTTTAAGTAACAAAGATCACTCAGTAATGAGACGCCCCTTTTGAATAAATAAAGCAGTTTATTTTATCTTAAGTTGTCTTAAACAGTTATAACACACAGCTTTATGGCTTTCAAATAATTTACCGTCTATATTTTAAATTAATTGAAATTTGTTCTATTTACAAAACTGATGTAGAATATAAAATTAATATTAAAATTAACATTCATACAAACAATCATTTATATCCTTTTTAAGAATATATACATATTTAAATATTTACAAAATTATATGTGCACATAAAGTTTTAACTACTTATGATCAATAACAAGTAACGTTCGAGTACATTGCATAGCTTAAGCGATCCTCACACCACTCGACGCCCCATAACGCGAGCCGAGCCAGACGCTTTTCTAACTGTATGAGTATATATCTACGTAAATCTACCTATGTACGTGTAAATCTGAAAGGATTCAGTTTTTATATGAAAATGTTACAGAACAGTCCGGAATTTCTATGTGTTTGTTTTGAACTTTATACATATATTTACAATTAGTATTTAGTTGTGATTTTAATAGTGAGTGATTAAAGTGTACACTAGTATATGTCAATGTGTAGATACTACTATTGACGTTTACAATGCCCCGGGTTATGTTCCTACTGGGGTAGTAATTGAATTAAAAATCCATTTAGAAGCTGAATTTGATCTTAATGTAGTCCATCTGAGTCTCCCCATTGCATGTACTAACAATTACACCCAACCCACGTCTACTGCAGGGAGCAAGTAAACAGCAGCAATTCGTAAACACAGTCTTCGGGCATTGCAACAAAAATATTTTCGGGATTATAAATGGCTGTATGAAATGTTATGAATACGAGGTATTAACAGCTGCTATTTTTAGATTTAATATAGAATAATGAAATCATTTTATATTAACAAGTGGTAAGGCTTTATGCAAACTCGTCTGGATGCCTACCCCTCTCCAGTGATCCTAACGCTAAACATTAATACCGTTTTTGGTGTATTATGGTGTCTAATATACGCAATTAACGTATGATGTAACATAGCAAGATCAATCTGATACTTACATAATGCATAAAGTAAAAATAGTGTCGTTTTAACTTAGAAAAACAACTAACTTTACAAACGGAAGTAAAACGAAAGGACCTTATTCGTGAATCTTAACAGAAGATTTCGGATTCAAGCCAGAATAAGCACCACCGAATTTTCATGTACTATTTATATAAATTTGTGTTTATAATTCATCTCGTGCATGACGGTGAAAAAAAAAATCATAATTAAAACATAGTTACCTATGCATGTGTTGGATGAAATTCTGCCACGTGTGATGGAATAAGCTCCAAAATTTCATCTCAAGAGGAAAAAAGACAACAGTGGGACATCAACAGGCTGATAATTGTTATTAAAATAAAATACATACACAGAAAAATTCCTAAGACTCTTTGATATCGTTTGGTAAGATATACCATAATTTGACAGCCTTCACAGTGAGGGAGTGAGGGAGTATAACAGTTTACTCGCCTCATGGTATCGAAGGCGATTCTGAGGCAAAACCAAGATATAAAACTGTCAATATTTATTTGTATGTATTAAAATTTCATTAAAATCAATGAGAACGCTAAAAAGACTTATTACGATTTTACGTTTGTAATGTCAGCTTTGTTCCAAAGATCCGCATAGAGTTAGATAATTGAACCCATATATATTATTCATATTGAATGACTTTAATATATTAACAATAAATAATGCTGTAAAATCGCATTGTGTTCAAGACAATAGATGTTTATGTTATTCCCGACATATACATTTAACTTTGTAATCTTTGACACGAATATCAATGATGCGTAATATCTATATACAAATATCGATCGGTCGATTTTGTCCATTTAAAAAAGAGTATATATCTATTTCCTGATATTATGTTTTTTTAATGTACTACAAATTATGCAAAGGTCAGAGTAAATAAAGGCTATTTTTATTTTTATTTTATTTTATTTATTTATTTATATATCTATTTAAAAATAAAAATAAAATATCATGAAATTATTTTCTGTTTTAATCCATACACCTATAAACACAGTATCACGTTTTTTTGCTTAAAAATATCACTTTCGAAACATACATTACATGATTTCCAAACATATACACCAAACAAATATGTACATAAGCTTACGATTAACGAATGCATGTTTACAAATAATGGTTATCTATAGATGTTAAATTTATAGATTTTTATTAGGTATATACTAACTGCTCCACGCGGATTCACTCTCATTTAAGTTCTATAACCTGACTCGGGCTGGTAGATCCTGAGCCAGGACCAGGACCTGAACCAGCTTGTTCAAACAAACAATATAAATAAAAAACACAAACTAGGTCCATACTTGAAACAGCTACCTAAAACATCATACCATGTTAGATACCTCAATATTAACAGACGAATGGACTTAGGAACAATTCTCATATTTGTTTGATCCGAGCTCCTGGCAAGATGCCTATCTGATGCTAGTTCGGTCCACTGTGAACTGTGATAACCCAGTTCTGAGAGAAAATGTTTTGTGTACACGAAGGCTCTGAGATAGCGAGCTTATGTGAAACAGGGCTTAGCAAATGGTTATTTTGTTGTTTGAATAAATGTATGAATTATTTTTCTAGCTAAAAAAACCTTCATAACACATCTGTTACTGATGCATCATTTAAATTATATTATGTTTGAATATATCAATTCTTGTAAAGCTTTCAAAATTTTGCTAAATTCAAATATATACAATTACACATTTTAGATTATTTTTATAATCTGTTAATTATAATCGTATGAAAAATAAATTTCTAATCTGTCTATTAGTGCATGAGTCTACGGAAATAATTTTCAACATCTTTCATAAAATTTGGAACAATGAAAACAAAACTATTTTTAGGTAAAATATAAAAATTACTTTTGTATTTTTAAAAGTGATTTATTTTTGTATATTAGGATTTTCAGTAATACATTATATACTTTATCTGTTTGATGTATATATACATCAGAATGGGTAAAAACCTCTAGCAAGAGCTATCCATTGTAAGTAAAATACAATGCAAGGCGATATCTGAAATCGATTAGCAACCGACCTGTCATGTCTTGGGGCTATAGCTGCTACCTCCGCCCAAATTATTATTTTGAGGCCATTGAGTGTGTAGCTTGGATATTTGTACTTTCATACTCGAGAATTGATACTCTTCATTTATTTATTTTTTATTAGGAGCCCGGTGCCTACTGGTCTGATGACACAGTTCTTGTCGGATAAAATAGGCTAGTATCCCATAGGGGATTAAATAGATTGTAGCAAAAATATAAATATCGTTGAAGAATCTGTAGTTCCGACACAGACATTTTGCGCTTTCGGCTGAGTTCTTATAAAATATTTCACTAATTTTACTTCTGCTCCGACTTTCCGTAACTCGCTTTATTAATACAGAACAATGTTAAAGAAAAATTGAGAATATGTGAATTAGTAGCTTAGTTTTAAACTTCCGAGTTTCATTCACTCAATGCCAATACGGTTGAAGATGCAAATAATTTTACTTTATTTACTATAAAATAAATGAAGACCATTTATATAAATAGTACCAATAAATAGTAACAGGATTTTATCGGAAATATAATGCAGGTTTCTTTACGATGCTTTCCACCACCTTCTTGCAGGAGGTGAAATATAAACATAAATAATCACGTTAAAACCTACTGAGCTACTAATTTGCCAAATATAAGTATTTGATAAACAAATTCCTAACGCTATCAGCATAAATAAAAACATTTTTATTTTCAAGTTACACCACTTTGGCCAAGTACGTTAGTTTCTAACCATTATGCAGTAGCCACTCTTCATTGATTATGAGAGGACTAAAGCCCGAGGCACACTGATAAAAACTAGAACCGTTGCAGTTTGAAAGAGACTAGTACTTTTTAGAGAAATACGTCCGATTCCCTTGTCTCAATAGCTGATAAAAGTTGTACTATTATTTCTGAGCGTATCTACATAGCTCGAGGCGTTTATAAAGAAAACGGTAGAACTGTACCAGTAGCGCTCGATTATCGACGGAATCTTGTATGAATTATGTATTTAGTTGAGAGAAAAATTTGTTCCGCGATATCGAAGATTTATTTGTAAAGTTTTATTGGTGTTCTGTCTACGTCTTATTTATTGTTGACGTATATGAGACAGTAATATATAAGGGGCATCTCATTACGTTTACTTTTATTTCTGTGTGATATTATCATTTTATTTATGACCAAAACTATACACATTAAACGAGCAACATAATATTTGTGTATTTATTTAATTTTAAAGTAAAACAAACAGTAAATTGTTTTAATAACTAACTTTATATAAATGGACCATTTATCAATAAAGCTCCCACTAATTTTATATTTATTTCTTAGATTTTTTGTGTGAATTAGCCAAGACAGATATCCGACTTTATTCACACATAATTATTATAGTCTATAGTTGCAAACGATTTTCTAACGAATACTGGCAAAACTATAACAGTAAAATATTTCCGAAAATATTTTGTAGATATTAAAATCAGATAGTATATTCATTAATGACAAATTCAAATAATATATTTTAAATATGACTGAATTGAATTAAATGAATTTATAAATTTCCTTAAAGTATTGACAGAAATGTAATGAACAACTCAAACAATTGAATGATAAATCACCGTAAATTTTTCACTATTATCATAAACGATAACACGAATGATGACATTACAAGTCATTAGCTGGAATCGCGTGCGCGCAGCAATGAGTATGCCAATGTTCAATTATGTGGTGTTTATGTTACGAGTGACCGGTTTAATTGGTAATAACAGTTTTTACATACTTCCATTAAACGCGATAATACATTGATTGATGTTATTTTACAATAACACTAATATATATGATAAGGCTTAGCATACTTAATAAAGCGTATTTACTTAAGTAAAAAATATCATGCCATTGTTTATTCAACCGTTATGTTCCTCGTCTTCTCAGTTTGATGTAAGAAATTCCAATTTTAAAGAGTTTCGTGAATGTACAGCGATTGTATGAAACCCACACACGTGTGGTGGTGTTCCTTTTTGTATTTATTTTTGTTTTTTTTTTCATAATAGTTTTTGTTTCTAGTCGTGTAAGAAATAATTTACTTCAGTACTTTTTAAATAATCATTAAATTTGCGGGTTGTGTGTAATTCTTTACAAAATTACCTACCTACTCCTTCTTCTGTTTCTGCAATACTGCAGATTAAATTAATATCTCACAGAAAATATTTTTGTACAATCAAGTTTGTTTTTTTATGAAATTTTCTATCAAGTTTTTGTTTAATGATAATAATTAATAGCATTAATTTAGCGTATAATCTAACATTTTATTCGCTATCGTAACTTTGATGTTGCAAGTTATTCTAAGCACATTTCCTAACATTTTGGTTCAAGACAAAATCTAATAGGCCCTTTAATTTTCATTATTACATTTAAAATTATATATCATTTTAGAACATAGTTACAAGTAAGAGAGAGTTTCAGAGTAAGAAGTAGATTCTGTCTCAGCTTTGGACCAGCTGGCCGGACGTCCGGCCTCCGTCGAAACTTATTAATTGTCTGCCCTCAGTGTTAACGGTCTGAGTGTAAGACAAACGAATCTCTGATGTGGTAAATTCGTTTGATGAAAGGCTTTGTGTTTTTTTTTTTTTAATTATTATTGTACTACTTTTATGTACTTTGTTCGTGTTCTTATTTAAATGTTTGTAAATAGCTTCATTTTTTTTATTAATGTAGTATGTATTCGTCACAGATTTTTGTATCTGTACCTGTTTTGAGGATTAATTTTTGTTATTATGTCTTTTGTATCTTTGTAACATTTTTATTATTTAAATTAATGGTGGTTGTTGTCGATATTTCCGATATGGTAGTTTTTTTGTTACCCAAAAACGTTAACAGATTATTTATTATATATAGCTACAAAAAAAAAGTAACATCGTTTTAAATACATAGAAATAAATAACCAATAATGGTGAAAGAAATGAATTGCACTTTTAAATTCGGGCAGTTAAAGCATTACAGGCAATAGGCATCTATTGCCTATAAAAAATATATAAAATATGAATACGAGTAAAATAAATAATATACATTCATCAAACATAATTTTTGTTGTATATTTTATTAATGGAATAAAAAACTGTTATGTTTGACTATGCAAGTAAATAAGAGTATATAAATGTTTCGCTAACAGGAATCTCGTTTTAAGACAATAAATATTTTCAGAAATATATATTTTAACTTTACACTTTTGTACATAGATTTCTGTCACAGAAACATTCATAAAAGCTATCAATATTTATAAAAAAACATATTGCATGTAATAGTTAATTTTAAATGGATGTTATAGAAAATCTGATCTCAGACATAAATAAACTATTTATGTATCTAATTATCCCTCAACGAATTAGTTCTATGTCGTAATAAAGTGCAAATAAAAGCTTACACTTCGCAGCCTCATAAGAATCCACTTATGGAGTTGATTAAAATCCTAACCACTTTGAGAAGGCGGCCATCATAATTGGATACTATTTCTGATCCATGCCGCGAGCGCTCGAATATATCAAAATGTTGTAGGATCGCCGCAAGCTAAGCGCTTCAACTGCCATTGTGAGTGTTAGCATTTAACAGTAACTACAGAGACGATAAAATTAAGTAACCACTGTTATTGTCACTTCTGAGAAATATCCTGTTTGTATTTTAAAGCATATTAACTGCACTTTGAAATTTATATTTGATTTTTTTAATTGTCACCGAATATTATCAGCGCTATAAAATAATCCTTATATCACAATTTGATGGTCGCTGTAACAAATTTTTTAGTAAAACAACTGGTGTTTTTTTATGATATCTACTAATGAGAACGCCCTTTTGTATTCAGCCTTATTCCACGAAAGATATATTTCACGACACATATACACGTCGGTTTAATTTTTAACTCTGAGCTGTCGTGTTTTAATTAATGATGCTGTACGTTAGCTTAATGAAATGTTGTATTTGATATGGACGGTAAGTTTTTCATGTCGATTTGGAATGCTATTTTATAAAAGATTCTATTTTCGAATTGGATGTGACATTTTCCTGAGTGTAAATCGTTCGTATGATAAAACGGTGATTAAGTATCGGTTTATTTATATTTTTAATTAGTGTTTTAGTAAAAAGGGTTTCATACACACAGTCATATCCACAGATCCTATAATATTTTTAGCCAACAAAAACTTGTGTTGTATATATATTTTTAGTGTTGTTCCTGAAACAAATTCTAGTCAAAGTATGGTGGGTAACTAACCAGTTGATTCAATACAAAATTTAAGTCTGATTGATCTGAAATTCGAGTAAGCCAATTAAATGCAGGCACAATGTATCTAAGCATATTGTCCAACAATTGCCATCATAATTAATACTAATATTAATAACAATAATAATAAGAAGAAATATAACTCTTTAAATAAAATTATAAGATATAGTAATATAAAAAAATAAAAAAATTTCAATCTTAAAACGATTACATTTTAAAAATGGCCTAGTAGATAGAAAACGCGATTCCTTATCGAAGGTTAAACAATCGTCCAACCCTCAACGCACGCTAGATTTTTACAATGAATCTCTAGTTCAGTGGCAATATGTGGTTCCCAAAATAATATTCTTACATGCCAATATGGGCTGGTATCGATGGCAGAGAAATATTTTTCCTATAAGTGTGGTTTTTACAGAAGAGAAGTAACATATTCATACCTTATAGACAGTATTTACTTTCGTCAAAATCGTTTAATCATGTGTCATGTGAAGTCATGTGACTTTCTTTTTATTTAAAAATAAATTTAATGCAGTATTTCTCGGAAACGACCTTGAATCAGATATGACGTATCGTATTAAAATTCGTTCGACGTATAACGTCTGATACATCATATTAAAATGCCTTTTGGTTCATGTTAAAAGGTTGTGCTTTACATTTTAATCACTATTTCAGGTCACGTAAGAATTTCATTTAAATCTAAATTCGAACCCGGACCCTTTTTGCAATCATACAAGCTAACCTCTAAATCAACGAAAACACAATAAATAGATTAGTAACTATATAACTATATAACTATAGGTAACTGATAGGATAAATCAAATCAATTTATTAAAAAAAAAAACTTTTAAAAAAAGAACACTTTTTTATATAATTTGTTAGTAGAATTAGAAATCTAATAATAACAATGATGTATTTCCACGAATGTAAGTGTATCGATTAATGAACTCCTTTGTCTGTGATACACATTCTAATCAAACTTTGCACGTATGAATAAATGAGAAATATTAAACGATATATGCTGCCTTAGAATATACATCATTTAGAAATGTCACCTTTCATATACACACACGCTTAATACAAAAATATAGAATCTATACATCTGTCTAGAAACAACTGACTGGCGACAACCTGACGGCGACGACTTATGAGTTTGGAACGTGTTTTTTTTATTTACACACACGGCCGACTGATATCCAAAGTTTACTTATATAATTTGAAATAAATGTATATGTCTAGTATGTATACTTTTATATACATTGACTACCTCGTTGGTCTAGTGGCTAGATATAAGGCCGAAGACCCGGTGGTCCAGGGTTCAATTCCCAGGTCGGCCCAATAAATAGTTATTGGGTTTTTCTGTCAGAAAATTCTCAGTGGCAGCCCGGAGTCTGGAAGTTGGAAGTGTGTACACTCCCGTGCCTCGGATAGCACGTTAAGCCGTTGGTCCTGCGCCTGAACTCTTTCCGGTCGTGTCGGATTGCCGTCCCATCAGATTATGAGAGCTAAGGAAAAGCGGGTCTGCGAACACACTTGTGCACTATAGTATTATATCTCTTGCGCAGTTGACTAATCTCTCTTGAGATCGGCCAACGTGGCCGAAATCGGTCTGGAGGACCTTATACTTTTATATATATACATAGATTTTATATACATAGAGTCTCGAGGCGGGAATCGAGCCCGCAACCCCGAAATGGAAGGGTCATTGCCAATCGCGCCGTCGGACCCATCATACTGGTAAAAATTTACCTTTTTCATCTGAAAATTATTAAGCTTATGAAAAATAAGGTAACACAAATTTCAAGGCTTCACTAGTAAATATATAATATTATTTATTTATTTATTGATATGAAACAGTCTCAGCAATCAACTTGATTATGGCAGCTCCAGATATGAGTATTTTAAAAATATTTCGTAAATTAATTAATTAATGATAAATAAAGTTATCACAAATAAGTCAAATCAAAACATTTATTTCCGCAAAGAATCATTTTAAGTGAACACAAAACGAAGAACAACAAAAATACAATTACCTTAGGAAAATGTAATGCTATTTCTACTTAGACTTTCGTCTTAGAATTTAATATCGGCATGAAGACGGGACGTCAATTCTCTATCGTAATTAATACCTTACAGCTTGTTAGAGCGCAGGTATATAAAGTTTATAAAGTAATAACAGAGTATGATGAAGAAATATTAGTAATTGATCCAGAAATTACTAACATTTCTATATAACTATTATATGACAAGAGGGATTTAAAAAAAGTGATATGTTCTACTAAATAATATTATTAGACCTTTTTGTATTGGTTAAAAGACAATCATACTGTCAAATAGATCACTTGATTGTAAGTGGTTACTATGACCAGTAGATATTTACATTATAAAAAATGTTAAGCAACCCAATAAGCAACCGATGTAAGAAATTAGGATGTTTCGTTCCTTGCGTTACACTGGCTCTCGGAATACAATGCAGTCTCCATTACTCTCAACGATGTGATGACTAATTGACTTATCGACTGAAAAAACTAATGCTTATTTTTTATTATATACCAACTCGAAGGTGTAACCCATCGGGCCTTAAAAAATGTTTAGGTTTTGTTATTTAAAACCTATCTATAACATTTTATTTGTGAATACTGTTCTCGGTACGACGTTAAAAAGACTTTTCTTCATTTATATTTAAAAAAAAAAAATTAAAATATTATAAGTAACAATATTGTACACCCGAAAAGAGACCGTTGAGTAACAACTTCTGCCGTTGTCAACTACAGCAATAAGTAAAATATAACCAAATATATAAAAAAAGAACAATTTCTATGAGAACTCATCATGCTAAGACCATTGAATAAATATAAATGTCACCTTTTTCATATTTATTGAAAAAAAAAATTATATAGCTGAGTTAACATTTCGGTAGGTACTTATTATTACGGGTTATAAAAAAATGTTTAAAGAATGAGTCACAAAATGAATTTTATCGTATAAGTTCTTATTAACATATATAATGAAAATATATAATGTAATTGTTTGATATTAAATTATTTAAGTGATCTTTAAGGAGGCTAATATTACTGTTTTAACATTTCAAGACTTCTTCCACGTTCACTTGCTTCGTTACCTAAGCTCGCGTCTCCAAATGAAGCGTGAAGATTCATTCATACGAGAGCGTTGTTAGACACGGTGTAGCAGTCAGACTTTGTTTTGGCATAATAGCCTTTATATCTATAGATATAAAGACGACAGATTCACCTCTATTTGATGGCTATGTGTATGAACAGGCGATGCGAGGCACGTACTAATCTACCACAGTTTGCTCGTTGTCGGGACCCGCTCTGAATACCCAAATATGAAGCATTCCTGACATAGAATAAATGGAACAATGCATGGTAACCGGCAAAAATTAAAGAGTTGATTTGCTGTTTGGGAATAAATCGTAAAGTGTTTTATATTATCTTACAACTTATGGGCAATAGTTGCTTTTGAATTTGTTAAAGAATGTAGAATAAATATAATAATTTTCTTTTCAGTAATCAATATTGTATATTAATTGGAAGATTATATTTGTATATAAGTTTTTACAACAATATAGTCGCACAAAGCTAAGGCTTATCGTCAAATTATAAATTATTTTTAGCGCTTTGACGGGCGTCCATATATTGCATTGTTATACGAGTACACATATCATACAGCTGCCTCCTTCCAGCTGTAAGTTCTAGAACAAAAGTATTCTACATATGGGGTTGTTGTTGAGTTGAATGTTGTATCACACTGTACTAGGCTAGTATTGTGATAAATTAATTGACAATACTTGTTGTTATTGTTGAACGTGATAGCGAGTTTGATAGAATAACTTGTGATTTCAAATTTTGAGTGATGACAGCATTTACTATCCTAGAAAATTTAGATTTATGTATATGCTTAACCAGGATATAGGTTACTATGCTAAGATTAATTTATATCAGTCTCGTGACTTCATTGTTATTCGTGCACAGACTCACAGACGATATATTTCCAATATGCAACAATGTCTCAACCTGTATTTTTTTTTTTTTATTGTATAGGTAGGCGGACGAGCATATGGGCCACCTGATGGTAAGTGGTCACCAACGCCCACAAATAGACATTGGCACTGTAAGAAATGTTAACCATCGCTTACATCACCAATGCGCCACCAACCTTGGGAACTAAGATGTTATGTCCCTTGTGCCTGTAATTACACTGGCTCACTCACCCTTCAAACCGGAACACAACAATACAAAGTACTGCTGTTTTGCGGTAGAATATCTGATGAGTGGGTGGTACCTACCCAGACGAACTTGCACAAAGCTCTACCACCAAGTAAACCACTGTATTCGTATTATTAACTAATAGTATCGATGCCTAGACCATTAGGACCAGTATTAATGTAAGCTATACGCTAAGTTTGAATCGAATGACTTTCAGTATAAAAAGGCATCGATAAAGTCCGCCTGTTGAGAAAATTCATTCAGTTTAGTCATGACTGTATTACACTGTAAAAATAAACAGTTGACATAGCCTAGTAAAAACGCATTAAGGATATTTTAAGACAAAATGATATTGTTACGAATGATTTTATTCGTTTTTAAAACAATTAAAGAATAATATATTTGTATCATGAATTTTCTGCCATTTAAGCGTAACGTCCACGTCGATCACGGAACTTTAATAATGTATTTTTCACCAACCGAACATTTGTGTTTTGTTTTTAGTTTTTGTCATTAGTAAAAATATGATATCATAAATATGAATGAACATACGTAAGATAATCTTTACCAATATCTTGTTTCCAGTTACAAGACTTCGCAACAAACTTTAATTGTTCATCATAAACTTTTAAGCAAGTCCAGAATATATAACCTTAGAAACTCAAAGTACTAGTCTAATATCCTGTCAGACCTTAGCAAACTACCTTCGAATGTCCTTGAAATTAATTAAAACTACCCTTTGAAGGGCGAACAATTTAGCAAAGCCATCGGCTGATCTTAAATCGCTTAGAAGGGTTATATTGCGTTATACATCGCTTACTTGATAATAATACATGGGGTGTTTCGAGCCTGGGTCTTTAGTACAATGGTATCGGTGCACTGAAGGGTTATAATTGTTGGAGATGGTAGGAGATATCTCTTAGTCTTACAATCAAAGCAAAGGCTTAATAAAGTAACTTTGGATTCCTTTTTACGATAATTTTATTTTTAATTTCTATTATGTCTTTATATTATAATAATCATGACAATAAATGTCTGTCTATAAAAAATAATTAAGGAAACACTATCAACTAAATACAACTACTATATAACTTTAAATTGTCTTATAGGAATTTCATACATACAAGAGGGGAAAAATTCAACGGTCAAATATGTGCATTTACATTTCTCAATATCCCGGCTAACCACCCTTTTAGGGATGGACAAGGAGTTACGGAACCCCATACTGTAAAACCGGTATTTCTTAAATTGTTCCATGAATAAAAATGCAGCAATAACTCTTAATAGCGGTCGAGATATAACCGGATGCGTTTTTATGTTTAAAGGAGTCCGTTCAATATGTTTCGTCCGTAAGTATAAGGGATTGTCTATTTTTTTTATTGTGTTTACGGTATATTGGGTTTTTTATGCTGACATAAATATATTTATGCTTACAAAATGTGATTCAAATATATTTTAAAGATTAATTAATAATATGAAAAGATATCAAAAGAAAAGAATCAATAATGATAAAGAAAGATTAATAAATTACAGAAAATATATTTTATTGAAATTGAATAATTATGGTCTCATGTACACACACACACACACACACACACATACATATATATGTATATGTGTGTGTGTGTGTAGTGTTTTTGGCCCTTAAGGACAGTTAAAGACTAGAGACGTTTGTAACTAAAGTCTTAAGGCAAATTTTACTTAAAAAGTTCGTTCATTCATCTTAATAAAAAAAACCTGATATAATATATGCATATATTTCTTTTATTAAAGCAGCTAGTGTACTGTCTCCTTTATTTCGTCCAAATGACAATTCTTCATGAAATATTTATGGCTATACATTTTATACTTATCTCTATAATGTCCAAACATTTTATATAATGATGTTTTATTAGATGTTAGCTTTCTATTTTAACTGTTTATGGTGCAAAAACTTACTGTACTGTGAAAATAATGTATTTTTTTTACGAAAAGATATGTGAAAAATCATTTACTTAATACTTTTGTGTCGTTATTAATACTATTTTAGCTAATTATAATACTTGGAATCAAAATCTGATTATAACTGTCAATAAATCTTTTTTATAATAAAGGTCTATTATAAAAAAGATTATATCGGTACTGTGATGGTAAGTTTTCACCATTGCCCAATAGGCACGGTAAAAAATATTAAGTATTCTTTACATCAACAATGCGCTACTAACCTAAGGAACTAAGATGTTATATTTAAGATGTATTGAACACAACAATACTAAGTAAGCATTGTTGTTTGGCGGTAAAATATGTGACGAATAGATTGTATCTACCCAGACGGGCTTGCACAAAGTCGTACCATCAAGTCAAATATATCACATAAATAATATTAACTTAATCATATTATGAACCATTACTTAAAGGTTTTTAAATATTGGTCACCAGTATCATTGAATCATCACCATATGAGTCATACATAGATGATATTGATAAACAGTTGTCTGTCCATCAAACCGCACGACGTGAGGTCATATCACTCAAGTCTTACTCATTGTTTTGCTCAAATATACTCTAATGAATAATAAATGAATACCGCATAAGATTGTAACTTGTCTTTTTTCCTGTTCGTTTTTAAGCAGGATCGTGGCGAATGAGTAAGTTAATAGTTATTTAATGACCGTTGAAATTAGAAAGTAGATATGTTTGAGGAAATAGATACCAGAAAAAAAGATATCGTTATTTTGAAAGTTCTAATAATGCAAGCAAATAAAAAGTAATTAAAGTAATAAATTAAAAATAAGATGAAAAAATGCTTTTCGTTTTTCACGTAGGACTTATGTGTAGGAGACATCAAAATAATCCGAGTAAACATAAACTCGATTAGCTTACTAATAGCCATTAAAGAATCTAATATTCGATTTTTAATAATACTATCAGAATAGAGAGATAGTTAAAATAAATTAATAATAAAATAATACAAATTTACTATTATTCAACAAATAATAGTTAAGCATAATCAGATGAACCATAATCCTACAGCCAGTCCATTTCACGTACGTGAGATACCAAATAGGCCGTTCGCATTAGGTCCCAGTCGGATTGAATATTGATACGACAGATGGTATTCCGCACATAATTAATTCCCATCCATTCAGGTCCTACTGACCCAGAGCTATTTACATATTTGGACAATGTTGGCACTGACTCTGTCTATAAGCTGTTTATGTGCTAAGGATTCCATTTTATAGACCTGTTCCCGTTTATTTTAGTTCAATTTGCGTTAAAATTATAGATTTACTTAAATGGAGCATCTTGAAGAATTTGATAACTTTTTGTCTCTCTTTTTTTGACACCATTTTTTATGTAACAAAAAAAAATCTCAAGAGACGTTTTTTTAGATTAAGATAATTTCGATTATAAATGCCGAGCCAAGTTAGCGCTGTGGTTATAATACTTTAATCTAATGTACTTAGTTTTCGTTTATTTGTTAATCGTGCTTAGCGGTACTTAAAGGAAAATATCGCAAGGAAACATGCATATGTATGATAAAAATATGTTACATATCCACCAATCCGTACAGCACAAGGATGATGGAGTGAGCTCAAATATTCTCCTCAAACGGAATGAAGTCCTTAATCTAGCAGTGGGTCATTTAAACTGCTGCTTTAGAATGTAAAGTTTAGATTTTAAAGCAGCAGCGTGCGCAGTGTTAATTGCTAAATTCTAAATTATTTCAAGGCGATTGCTCTATCTATTTATAGTATTAATTTTATAGTAGTTTCATGCGTACTTTTTATTTCTTTTACATGAATCAATTCAACATATTTAAACGATTTCTTGGAACTGCAAAGCTAATACTCCATCGCACAAAAATATCAGGCAAATATTAAAGCTATGTAACCAATTCTAAAAAAAAAGCATTGCTATCATTTTGGTCACCATAAGTTTATTATATGGTTTGCATTGTTTATAGTTGCCATCAATTATAATATATTATACGATATTAGTAAACTAATTTACATGCAGTTAATGCAGTCAAAATAATTGAAAATTGGATGACAACTTTACACTATTGATTCTGTTGACAAAGAAAAATTAAAAGTTAAAATAATAAAGGAATTTCTAACTTACTTTTAAGCATAACTCACACTAATCCTCCTGACGAAATAGCTTTTGCCATTGACAGATGCGAGGCAAACCTGGGTGAACGATTGCGCCAATTACGCTGAGCTGCTGGCGATAATTACAAGACTAAGATCGATGACACTTCAAGATGGATAGCAGTGACGTGAGATTCGTTTGGGCATGACTTGGCAAACCTTAGCAGACACTTCTAAACGAAGACAATTTAATTAATTTAATAATTCATCAGTTTCATCTAAATTAAAATATAATCTTACAGATTATTTTCGAATTATAAAAGAAAAAACGAAGCCAAACCTTATTAACTTAAATTAAATCTAAATTATAAGCCAGCTTATTGATAAATTACTGTTTCAATTAAAGTCTTTCAACTGTTACTTATTAATTAACTCATATTACAAGTTTTCAATATTAACTAGCTTAATTCACTGAAATCCACTCCATTATTAAGCCGGCTTCTATTGCAAATGTTGTAATAACATCAACATCATAGACAATTAGCATTGATTTATAGAGAAAGGAACATGAACAAATTTTAACATTCTATCCAAAACTGTTTAAGTATATTTTTAGATGAAAAATAAGCGGTTAGAAAATACTAACTAATATTGTTAATGAAAATGTAAGTTTGGTTGTTTGTTTCAAGTCTACTCAACCGATCATCGTGAAATTTTGTGTACCGGTTGTCAAGGGTACAGAAAGGTCAAAGGATACCTAACATTTTCTCACCCCTCCTCACATACTGGCCGGAAAATAATATATTTGTAATGTATATATTTATCTAGTAAATGTTTTATCCTGATTACTAATATTATTTTAATTAAAATACAAACATCTTCTATAGTACGTAGACGACTTTTGTCTTTAATTGGCATAAGAGGTGGAAATAGTCGTAAAGGTTTGTCACGAATAGGTTACTAGTACAAGGGTTAAAATGTCGCTTTTGATAGTAGATATCAACGACTCGATGTCTGAGAAAATGCGTATTTAAAGGATTTTAATATCACCGCAATCCACTTTTTATAAACCTTTGACAGCAAAAGTAATTCATATAACGTCGTCATTTTTGAATAATATTTTATCAATTATTTAGCGAATAGTAATAAAACTGTCATTTGATACATTTTTCTAAACTTAAGATTCTTGAAAGTAGCCTTCATCATTCGCTTGCCCTTATTCCACTTATTTGGGGCTGGCCCAGTTTATAGCATTATATAAAAATTTAACTCTCCCTTGAAATACTTTTGCGGATTGGTTCCTACTACCATAATAGTAGTTGAGATGTTTTTATGCTCCATAGTATTGATAGATACGCTTTACGGAAAATTCCTTACATGGCTCTTAGGACACCCACAAATTAAAATTGACCCTATTAAATTCTGCCAGACATAGCTGAATTTTAAGACTATTCTTAGTCATCTACATAATCGAGAAATAATAAATTAATACTTGATTCAAATGATTTTTTTCATTTTTGGATTTAGAACGACGTGTAATCTTTGTAGCCATTATATAAATACTTTTATTTTACTAAAAGCGTCAATACGAAACAATTGTACGTTTAGGCTTAAGTGTAATAGGATACAAGGTTAAAAAGGGTTCAAGAGAATCCATCTCTTGTATAAATCTTTGCTGAAGGATCGTGCGTGGTCCATTGTGCTGGAATCGAGTTAGTTTAAGAAGTTTACAGTCGTTTTACTTTGAGATTTCGAGATCTGTTGTTCTGATTTTTGTTACTTTATGAATATTATGTTTTATCTTGAACTCAACGTATTTTTATGTTGCTATTTGATTGATATGATTTTTTTCTTTCTGTTTGATTGTTGAAATTTTTTTAACAATTAATTTCTGTTAAATTAGTGTATACACATATACAATGATTAAAATTTATTTCACAACTATGACCTTTTAAAGATTATATTTTAATTCAAATTCGAATACTTCAGAAGATTATTTTATTATTATTATTTGATTATTTATATACATCTACATCTTACATCTTACAGAAAAGGAAACTTTGCTGATTTTTTAAAAATTTATATTTATTTATTTTATTTCTGTTTCAGAAGAAACTACGTGAAAGTAACGTGGGAACCAAAAATACTTTATTTTTGAAACAATTCTCTAAATATTTTAATAATAATCAAACCTTTTCCATTAACTTTAAAAATTAATCCGACTCATAGATCTCCGAAGTCGAGAATGGATTAGACGCACTTTCTCATGCGCTTTGACATTTGACTTCAGAACATAGACTGTAAAAAGTGAGATTAATATTTAAATAAACATAGACGGATCAAAATATTAAAAGTGCACGGCAAAGAGGAGTAACTAATGTCCCGTTATTTTGATCTACATTATTATTTTAATACAGAAGACTATTGTTATGTTATTGGCTTTTAATTCTCATTCATTAAAATTAAGAATCATCAATAATTCCAACAGAGTTACATTAATAATAATAATAATTATTATTATTATATTACTTTTTAAGTTAACGGTTAATTATATTACTTAAAATATATTACATAAAGCGTTATATAAATAATAGAAATAATAAGCCACATATGAAATACTTTTAAATTCGTAAAGTAAATTTTCAACTAATTATCTTTGCAAGTTGAACAAAAAATTATTTTAAGTAATTATATGTTTTAATATATTATATTAAGACATTGAACTAGTCATTACTTCTTAAAGTACTCGTCGTTAATAAGTAAAAATAAATAGTAATATCAGTCAATATAATTAAAGATATAGATTTTTTTAATTATATTGACGTAGCTATGCTACCGTACATTAATACACATAATAATAATATAATAGTACAAAAACTATAGAAGATGTTTCATTACTTTAAACATCTTCAAATGTGCATAGTTATGTTAAAAGCAAACATGTTTTATAAATTATGAAAGTTGAAAATATGAAAACTGTTGTTATCACAATTTGCTTTGTACCGCTGAGTGCTCGCAGATGTCACGACAGAGTTCCAAAACAAATGATAGCGCCGTCACTGCTCTCCCAAATCACTTTTTAATGTTAAACACTGTTTTTAACGTTTTTGGACTTATTAAGTTTAATGTTTTATAAGTGCAGCGCACTTGGAAAAATGTCTGATTATAATTTTGAGCGAGCAATTATATACGGAGCTAATGGGTTTTGTACCTTTAGTATTTAAAATATATGAAATAAATTAATATTTCAATTAAAATTATAGCTACGAGTAGAGTGAAAACATAATTTATACTATTTTATTGTTCACCACTTCATAAATAATCATAGGGTATATAATATAATTATGTTTGTATGTACAGAATAATACGAAACTTATATTAACGCACATATACACCATGAGAAGATATACATTACATATTTATGTGTCATGTAATATATTTACTATTTACATCCAAATTTTTAGACAATATTTTAACGCAAGTTATCTGCAAGTAACGCGACACAGACTTTTCTAAAATAAAAGGTTCCATATTAGTCCGTACTGCAAAACCTTGGGGATCCCCTTGTACCCATAAAAATCGTAATCGTACCTTAAAGGCACTAAAAAGGTCGATCCTGTACACCTGATAATAAATCGTTGAAAACAAAAGAAAAATCCTCCATAAATCGGAACTCAATGCAATATACGTCTATTAGGTTCGCACTTGAAAGCCTTTAAATCTTTCCCTACCCCAAAACCCCCGTTTTACAGCTAGCCAATACCGTGACCAAAGTATGGAGTATATTTTTCGAAACCCTACCTATAACCTGTCCATTAAACGTTTTATACGGGCAATTATTTCTAGCCCAGTACATTACGCGCAATGTATATTAAAGCAAACGAAAAAGCCTTAATAAGTATGCAGGCTGCATGTCCAGTAATAGCTTCATCGTATGTTGCAGTATCGGAATATGGTCTACAGGCTGTTTGATAAATTTTTAATTCAGTAATAGTTCTCTTGAGGTTTTGATATAATTCCAACGTTCTGACTATTTTCTGAAATTTATGTTATGTAGAATAACAAAAATTTCAGAAAATAGTAAGGAATATTTTTAGTCATGGTTTTTTTATTTTTTGATGTGGGCGAGCATATGGTGCCACCAGATAGTAAGTGGTCACCAACGCACATAGACATTGGTTTTGTAAGAAATGTTAACTATGCAATCATCAATTTTACTCGGTGGTAGAGCTTTGTGCAAGCTCGCCTGGGTAGGTACCACCCACTCATCAGATATTCTACCGCAAAACAGCAGTACTTTGTGTTGTTGTGTTCCGGTTTGAAGGGTGAGTGAGCCAATGTAATTACAGGCACAAGGGACATAACATCTTAGTTCCCAAGGTTGGTGGCGCAGTGGAGATGTTGTTTTTTTTTTTAAGAAATATACAAACCACTGTCTATGGGCGTTGGTGACCACTTACCATCAGGTGGCCCATATGCTCGTCCATTAACCTATACCATAAAAAAAAAAAAAAAAAAAAAAAATGCGCCACCAACCTTGGGAAATAAGATGTTATATCCCTTGTACCTGTAATTACTCTGGATCACTCACCCTTCAATCCGAAACACGACAACACCAAGTACTGCTGTTTTGCGATAGAATAACTGATGAGTGGATTGTACCTACCCAGATGAGCCTGCACAAAGTTATGTATAGTTGTGTTACGGTTTGAAGGGTGAGTGAGCCAGTGTAACTACAGGCACAAGCGACATAACTTAACCTTAGATTCCAAGGTTGGTGGCGCGTTGACCATGTACGGGATAGTTAACATTCGTACATCGCCAAAGGGCGGTAATAACCACTTACCAACAGGTGGCCCGTTCGCCCGTTCGACTACCTAATACAAATAAAAAAGAATAAATGAATTAATGGATACAATTAAATAAACGAAAAATAAAATAGCAAAAATAGATCTTTAGAAAATATAATACAACGTTGTGATTTTTATAAAGACATTCCCTTGTTTGATTTTATTAAATTTTATTATTTTATTTCCACAAAAGTATAAATTAAAAGAAATGTAATATTTATGAATTAAAATTTTATTGTATTGAAGTGTAATGTAACCATTGTTTGGTTATGTGTAAAACATGTTATGACATTATGAGTGTGTTTTATTGATCATCATAATTTAATCCATGCTTACAATATATTTTATATGAATAATATTTGGCACTAACGTTGTAAATTTACTTCACTGTTAAAGTTAAATTATTTAAATAATATCTTCACGTCACTATGCAAATGAAATTAATTATATATAATAATATTAATTAAATAAATAAAGTAAATAGTTATTTACTCTGGAGAATAGTTATTCTATGAAGTAAATAACTATTGTATAATTGAAATAACTTAATAATTAATACTACGTGTTGAGTTGACTAAGAACTCTAAATAATTAATTCTACGCAAATTATATGCTTAAAACATGTATTTTTTATATTAAAGCTTTTACTATGGACTTACCCGTCTTATTTTTGCACGGGTAGAATACGAGTCTACATAAAACATTTATATCATAATACTTATAACTCGATTGGTTTACACAGCGCACGCCATTCTTGCAGTCGGCATGATTTTTTCCAACATCTTCAACAATAATTGTCATATTTTTTATGACATTTATGAAAAAATAGAATACAAGAATATATAGAAAATTGTATGAAAATCCGTTCAGTGGTTTTTGATTTTATCGCGTTCAGACAGACAAACAGACGAGACGATAGACTGTTTCATAATTTATGTTGTAATAAGCATCAGTTCTGAGTCAGATTTTTTATGTAAATTCTCGATAGTGTCTTAATTATTTTCGTTATTAAGTTAATCTGCTTTTATTTTCTAAATCCGATTTTATAGTCAATAATTAAATTATTATAGCTCGAAACGGATTAACGCTTCCCGTACTCAAGCGTTTATATTGTACTCAAACATTTAATCAGATTGTAACGGTATTCGGTTTTTATTTTTTCTATTATTCGAGATTAGTCGTTAAAATATTCGTCGATAAATTATTCGATTTAGTGACGTACGGTTTAGTTCTGTCAGTGGATGTTATCTACGGTGGTATTTTTGTGGGTAGAATCCTTTCAGTTTTAACTGTTCTTTATTTTTGTAACATAAGGGATATTTCTTTATTTATTTAGGTGTACGAGTAACATGTACCACCATTTAAATTAAAAGTATACAAATGTAATTTCTTATTTACAAATAATTTCCTTTATTTTTTTATTGTAATTACAATTTTCTGTCTGTATATTCGTCTTGTATGCAAAATACGGTTAGAATTAATATAAAGTATCCTACCTAATACGATAATGTGTGAAAGTGAGTTTGTTTGATACACTTATACGGCTTATCTTCTAACCTATCATCATAAAATTTTACATACACGTTGTCGGTGGTACGGGTACGCTCAATCGCAGGCTAAGACGCCGGTTTTAACTAGAAATATATAATTTTCAATATATAAGGTCCTCCAGACCGATTTCGGCCACGGCGGCCAATCTCAAGAGAGATTAGCTAACTGCGCAGGAGATATTATAGTGCACAAGTGTGTGCGCAAACACAGGTGCACTCACTATTCCCTAGCTCTCATAATCCGATGGGACGGTAATCCGACACGACCGGAAAGAGTTCAGGCGCAGGACCAACGGCTTTACGTGCTTTCCGAGGCACGGGCGTGTACACACTTCCACCTTCCAGACTCCGGGCTGCTACTGAGAATTTTCTGACAGAAAAACCCAATAACTATTTATTGGCCCGACCTGGGAATTGAACCCAGGGCCACCGGGTCTGCAGCCTAATATCTAGCCACTAGACCAACGAAGCAGTAAATATATAACTAACGAATAAATAGAATAGGTTAACAGTAATAAATTTTATTTTAAATCTAGCACAACGTTTTAAGCCGAATCTATCAAGACCAAAAAGAGAACAATATACATTTATGTTGACGTCAGCTCGAACGAATGTTATCAAATTCAACTTTATCTTTATCATAATAAGATCGTTAGTTAAAACATCTTGCTTTGCAATGTTTCGTCCGAGCTAAATTTGAACGCCTCTCCGGACATTCCGATTCGGTTTTGAAAAGGCAAGTGTCTCTTCAAATTTACGGGCTACAGGTTCTTATGCATGCAAACGATAATCGACCTTAATTTGTTGAAGAGAACGTTTAAAATTCAATGATTCTGTTATATATTTCTGGAAGGCTATTGTGACTGCTTTATATAACTAATTCGATATTTGACGGCAATCATTGAGGCAATATCTTCGGTTCTATGAAATATGTATTTATTTATTGATTTGATAATGAGTTGATTCTCATTAATAATGAAATTTTAACAATAAAGGATTGTTAACTTATTAATATAATAATAAGTTAAGAGAATATTTTAAAATCCTTATTCAAGGCATTTTTAAAAATAAATATATTAATAAATTTTGGTAATAAATCAGACAACAGATGAATAAAAAAAAAATTATTCAAGTACACTTACAAGCACAAAAGCTCTTCATATTACAAGATTAAATTTAATGCAAGGCTGCAACTGACTCGGAATGTAGATTAATCCGAGAAGAACCGCAAAGAGGTTCAGGTGTTAATACATAAATAATTATTTTATATGATTTTGTATAAAATTAACGAACACTAAGTCCAAGCACTTGTATCTATATTATAATAGAACATCTGTTGCTCTCAATTAAAAAGTATAATTTCTTCAATAACTCGCTAAATTAATTTGTATCTCTGAATCGAAAACAAGTACTGAATACAAATACAAAAACCATTAAAGAGGAAACTAATGCTGAATAAACCACACCACAAAATGTAATAACCACGTACACGATAATCAATATTTACAGATTAAAAATTATACTTCTAACAATTAAATGGAAACGATATCATTATTGTTTCCAAAATAATTACAAATATATCTACCTCAGAATTTTATTATTTACGTATTTAATAAACTTCGATATCAATGTCGATGTTCAAACTTTAAGTAATGAGAATTAATTTCGAAAGTAGTTATTTAGTTAACAAATCCCTCTATGATAGATCTTTTTGATTAGCGATCGTATGTACGACCAAAATCGTATAAGTAAATAGTAAGAGCATTATCCCAAAACTATATCAGACGATTCAAAACGGCGAAATAATTACGTGGAAGCTCAGATTGTTATAAGCGCTAGTATAATTAGTAACAGTAATCTCTCGTCAAATGGGCCAGCGATTGGAGATCCCATTAGGATAATGGTCGGCCGTAGTTGACTGATAACCGTGTTCAGCTCTTTCATTCACTCGTTTCGATCCCATTCAACCATTCGCTTGCTGCTTATAGCTGGGTTCGAAATAGATTTTAGTAACTGATTCCATGACGTGATGTATTTTAGCGCCCGTCCAACATCTTTGTTTTGTTGCCTTTATAAATACGCGCATTAGCATATATTCTCTTGTTTAAGATGTCTATTCACTTGAACAGTTATTTTAGTAGAATTTTACCTATAGTGGGATAACATAACACATGAGTTCGTGTGTAAACTTTTTATTTGCTTTTTAATTACATACATTTCTTTCTTTTAAAGTAAATTTTACATTTGAAACAAGAAGACACAGCATTGTTTGGCGTTGTTTATAAGTAAAACTGCTAACCTTTCGAACTTCATTTTAAAAACGCTTTGTTACAACAATAGTTCAAATGGATAAAAGAACGGTATCATTCGCCGCTCATTCGCGATGTAGCACTTCGCTCAGCACTTCAATGAAGCAAACAAGTCTCGGACGAGATTGAGTACAATCAGATACGAGTTGAATGGAAAAATCGATTCAATTCACATCACTATTCAAATGGACAGTGTTGTCCTATTCGAAATTTGAATTTGGAAAGTTTTAAGCCTATTGTGCTTTTTGATTTGCGAATTGCGTACTATTCTGTTATACAATTCTCTCTATTATACAATTTAATGATTGATTAATATTGTTTCACATATAAATAAAGTATATATTATATTTATTTATTTATTATATGGTTAATGATAAAGCAATATTCCGTCAAATATAATGATTTAAACATACTTTTATAAATCGTTTCAATATTTACGTCATATTTTGGTTAAAACGATCTTTTGTCTTGTGGTTCCATACGGATTGTTAGTTTATTATTTTAAGACAGATAATTGTAATAAATATTAGTATTTTAGTAATTTATGTAATTACGTGAAAGCATCCTGCTTCGGCTCATCGAGCAGCCTCACTTGGTAATGTGCACCAATTTGAATCCGTGAATAGTATTTCCCGATGTATTACAGTAAAAATCCATTTAAATCGTCTAAAAACTCAACCACCAGTTATGTGGGTTAAGAACTAACGCTCAGTATGAAAACGCATAAAAGCCGTTGGTAGGCCGTCACGCGAAAGTAGCACGCGAGGTACGGGCTCGCTGAGACGAATTTAAAGTAATTACTTGTATTTGTAAAATAGCTCATTTGTGATTTGAATGACTAATAGACTTTCTTATTTCTGTAACTCCTCGAGAACAGCATGAATATGGATGTACTCGTAAAAATTTACGCCCGTGCTGATTTCAATCTTTCTGTCATTAGCGATTTTACATTCTAAAGAAGCTTTCAAAGTATTATAAAACTATCTCTATATATCAGTTATTTGATAGGAGATTAAACAATAGCAATTAACATTTCAAGAACGCAACGATAACAACGTTGCGCATGGCAGTACTTTCAAATATATAATTTTTTAATTTTATTTTTGTTAAGTTTTCAATTAATTTGTGAAATATTAGTTTAATATTTAATAAAAAATAAAGTATTCGTCGTTAAACGTCAGACCATTTGCTTAGCAAGCAACGCCAGACACATGAACGCTCAGCAAGTACATATTTTCTATGCAATTATTTTCTCTTGACACGAGACACATTTCAACTGTTCGGAAAATTGTTTTCAATTTAATCATTGATTGCTTTTCTAGTCTGATTTTAAATTAAAAATATTTAAACTTTATCTATGTGTAAATTAATAATTTAATTATAACTTTTACAATCATAAATTGTTTTCGCTTACATCAAACTACAACAAATAATTAATCTTTGTAAAAACCGTTTGTTACCAAGTTAAAATACAACCTTTTTCAACACAAGCTTTTTTAAGCAATAATAAAACGAATAAAATTTTGTTTTAACATCAGTACCAATAGTATTTTGAAAATTAAATAAAGTCAATTTTCTTCAATCTAATGATAAGTTGCAGAATAATATGAGAATGAAGTCAATATATATATAATATTTTATAATAAATTAAAAAATAAACAAATATTGACGTTCTCGTTATTCCCAGATCGAATCTGGAATTTGAACCGAAGATCTTTGTATTTGTATCTGAATTATCACAGATTTTTTTGATGCATGAGAAATCTTTGAAACGTACTTGGGTCTGGCGTTGTAATTTTTGCCGCCACACGAGCTTCTCCCGTGTCGTGCTGCGTTTATAACTCGGCAAAGAGTGCTCCAACAGGACCTGGTGCACATGATCGCGTTAAGAGTCGAACGACACTGGCTAAAGCCAAACTGACCTTTGGGCCAATATGGGCCTAACATGCAACATATGCTCGCACAGACGAGAAGCCACAATCGGTTCTTGTCAGCATTGAATAATAGCCGAATGGGACGATACGCAGTATTTGTATCCATGCTTATACTTCATCAAATGAATAAAAATCGCCTTCCAGATTAGGAAAAAGTTTCAAAAACTATGGTCAGTGGTGGAACTCAGAAAATATATAAAAAGGATAGCAGACAAAATTAAATATGAACATCTTTGTTTGACAATAGTAGTCACACCACTATAAAGCGTGAGCGTATGATTCAAATAACGTCAATATATCAACGACCTGACTGTAACGCCGACGTGACGTCTGGTGCACGTGTTGTGCTGACGTACCGAGGTAATGCGTTATTTGACTGCATATTTTATTAAGAAATTAAATTAATATAATACATAACTGTAATATTTTATTTATAAATAAACTAAACGGCAATAAAAGAATAATTGCCATGTCAAATGGCTGTTCAGTTATATTCTATTTAAAATTGACGAGTGAGGGTTATATTGAAATAGCATTAATCTATCAACGCCACACTAGTTTACGTCGATATGACAATTACTACGTGTATCATACTGAATTATTGAACAATTTTACTATATGAAAATCTAACTCAATCTAAATCTATATTAGATCAACAGATGATGACGCCATCTTTTACCAGTTCTTCCAAATTTTTGGAATTTGCTTAAACAATTTCTGGATTTTTTTTCCGATGGTAATTTTAGCTTTAAGTATTCATGAAACTACTGGGCAAAATTCTGCTATTCACGTCAAGAATAAAAAATCATGCGCCTAATCCATCACTATCTTCGTAATAATTAATATTTTTATTAAGGGCTGTGTTATTTTAAAATCAATTTGTCAAATGTACAAGACGATTTCTTTGTTTGTATAATTATTTGTAAATTTTATAGTATTGTGATATGATGATAGTATATAGTATATGGTGATGTATTATTGTTCCATTTTTATATTTAGCTCTTTGGGAGTGATGTTTATTATTCAATGAGAACCGATCCATCGACATTGTGTGGAAGTACACGTGTTGTTGTCACATTGAAGTTTGTATTGACGTTGAAGTGAATGTAGATAGAAGTGTAGTAATAATTTTGAAGTATGAGATATTATTTTATTGTTTTTTTTTATAATTAAATACAAATAAAAGCAAAAAAACTGACAAATGGGCCACCTGTTGGTAAGTGATCACTACCGCCTATAGACATTGTCACTGCAAGAAATATTAGTCATCTCGTTATGTCGTCAATACCACCAACCTTGGAAATTAGGATGATATATCCTTTATGCCTATAGTTATAATAGCTTACTCATCGTCACCGCTCGTCTATCCACTGGGCCTTCTCGGTTGAAACAAAACAATAAATCTATAAACTAACCATTATTCCGAAGAAAATCTTGCTACAAAATAAATATTAGAATAAGTAGACAGTAGTAGTATTATAATCCTACACAATGAAAAAGCAACGATAAAATCGTTGGGCTCAACACAAAAACGTATACGCGGTTTAAAACGACCACTCGTCAATTTGTCCGTCTCATACATGTATGCATGAGGCTCGGGGAAGCAAAATAGCCGGTTTATATACATATGTAACGTTGTCAGAAGTTCGCAAATACATATTGTTTTGAATGAAATATATATTTTTTTTTTATTGACTGTTGAATTTTAAATGAGTAATAAATACAGTAATAGGTAGTAAAAACGCTATTGTACATAGATTTGATATTAAAATATATATAATAAATAAATAATCTAATATACTACTATATAAATCTATTGGCTCTGTCTGTTCATTGTATGTGTGTGTGTGTATTTTTATTAATTATACGCGGGTGAAGCCACGGGACACAGCTAGTGTATTAATAAAATACAAAAAAATATCCAACGTTACTTTTCATAGAATGAGAATTTGATCAAATTCTATTGTCAAATTCTATTTTATATTCTATTTGTATTTACCTAAAAATGACTAATCCGATGAATGTGGAAATTTATTTACTTATCTTCCACCCGACGTTAAGTCTTAAAAGGAATCGTGAAAATGAAAAAATAATCCTAATAAATAGAATTCTCACTTGATTATAAAAGGTATGTTTTTCTGGACTCAACTTAAATCTATTATTTCTTTTAACTTTCACATTATGTTGACTTGTAGTTTTGAGATGAATAAATAGTTTAAGTACATATATTAATTTGTGCCCTAACACCAATAAAAACATATTTTTTTTGTATAAGAGGGCGGACTACCCTGTCGGCCAGCTGATGGGAAGTGGTCACCAACGGCTATAGACATTGGCAGTGTAAGAAATGTTAAGCATCGCTTACATCGCCAGTGCACCGCCAACCCTGGGAACTAAGATGCTATGTCCCTAGTGCTTGTAATTACACTGGCTCACTCACCCTTCGAACCGGAACACAACAATACAAAGTACTGCTGTTTTGCGGTAGAATATCTGATGAGTGGTTGGTACCTACCCAGACGAGCTTGCACAAAGCCCTACCGGCTACCACCGAGTAAATATGTATTGTTCCCTTACAATTACTTACAATTAATTACAATTGATTTTGTTTAAAAATATATTCGAATAAATCACACACAGAAGCAATCCTTATCAATATAAATAAAAAATTGTTATAACCATATTTTGTTGATCTTGTTCTAATTGCAGTTAGAAGTGATTACAGTTAGTATTTTGCCTTTTATACATATAAAAAATATTTAAAGACACATTATGACTTAAAAGACAACGAATCGGAGGCACAATAATATAGGGTTTTCCATTAAGGGCGCTTGATCTTTGAAATGCAAAAAAAAATACATGTAGGAGAGATATTTGCGAAATTTTTTTATTTGGAAGGTCTATCGACCCCATTATGTATTGAATATGACATCATTCAAATGACCGCCACGGCTTCGGTTGGTGGCGCGCACACGAAAGGTCCAATTTTCGATGACTCTGGCGCACAAATCGGGCTGTATTTGATCGATGGCGTGGCGTATGTTGACTTTGAGGGCATCGGTGGTTTGCGGCTTGTTGGCATAGACCTGCGACTTAAGAAAACCCCACAAGAAAAAGTCCAGCGGGGTCAAATCGCACGATCTCGGTGGCCAGTTCACGTCGCCTCCGCGCGAGATGACCATGTCCAGAAATTGCTCGTGCAGAACTTCCATCGTAGCGTGTGCTGTGTGGCACGTAGCGCCGTCCTGTTGAAACCACATGTTGTCCAGATCCATATTCTTGATTTCAGGCCAAAAGAAGTTGGTTATCATCGACCGGTATCGCTCACCATTGACGGTGACGGCCACACCATTATCGTTTTCGAAAAAATACGGACCAATCACGCCTCCGGCCCAAAATCCGCACCAAACAGTCACTTTCTGCGGGTGCATTGCCACTTGGTGAACTTCGTGTGGATTGGTCTCGTCCCAAATACGGCAATTTTGCTTTTTGACATAGCCATTCATCCAAAAATGCGCCTCGTCGCTGAAGATGATTTTTTGGCCAAAATCGGCGTCAACTTCCAACTGCTCTAATGCCCAGTCAGCGAACACACGGCGCTGTCTATGGTCATTAACCTTGAGCTCTTGGGTCAGCTGGATCTTGTACGGGTGCAGGCTCAAGTCACAACGCAAAATTCGCCAAGTTGTCGTCTGCGAAAGGCCGAGTTCCTGTGCGCGACGCGGAATTGACTGCCGCGGGTTTTCGAGGACACTGTCGCGCACAGCGGCGATATTCTCGGCAGATCTCGCGTTACGTTGACGCACGGGAACCGGCTGATTGTTAACTGACCCGGTTGACTCGAATTTGTCCACCAATCGACGGATAGTCGACTCGGCAGGACGATCATCGCGACCGTAAAACGGGCGAAGTGCGCGGAACGTTGCTCGAACTGAAGACCCATTTTCATAAAACAATTTTATGATTTGCACGTGCTGCTCGACACTGTAACCTGCCATGGTGGTTTGGGAGGACGGAATGAATATAACACACTGCATTTGACAGCTGTCACTCAAACAACATGGCCGCAATCAGCTGTCAAAGTTCAAGCGTCCCTATTTCTGATGTTTGATGTTTGATTATAATATAAAAAAAATGTTTGCATATACAATATAATAAATAAGGTCTTAACTCGACAGTTGCGCAATCCCACATTCTAAGTAATCGTTACAAAGTAAATAAAACAACCCTTAAAGTAATTCATGACTTAAATTAAAGGGTTGCTCAGTAGGAAAGTGGTAACAGGTGACCGTAACGGTTGCTCCCGCGCATCATCTGTTAACATGGCGGACGTCGTAATGACAGTAAATTAACGTTTTTCGTTATGAACAGGTTGAATGTGTGCTACTATTTCCAAAGGTTTTAGAAATTATTTAACGGTTTTTAATCAAAAACAGTTCACTTGGTGGTAGTGCTTTGTACAAGCTCGTCTGGGTAGGTACCACCCACTCATCAGCTTCTACAGCAAAACAGCAGTACTTGGTACTGTTGTGTTCTGGTTTGAAGGGTGAGTGAGCCAGTGTAATTACAGGCACAAGGGACAAAACATCTTTGTTCCTAAGGTTGGTGGCACATTGGCGATGTGAGCGATGATTAATATCTCTAAAAATGCCAATATCTATAGGCGTTGGTGACCACTCACCATCAGGTGGCCCATATGATCGTCCGCCTACCTATGCAATAAAAAAAAAGATTTTTTTTCATCTAATATTTTTATCACAACGAAATTAGGAGAATATAGGTAAGTATAAGGTCCTCCAGACCGATTTCGGTCACGGCGGCCAGTCTCAAGAGAGATTAGCCAACTGCGCAGGAGATATTATAGTGCACAAGTGTGTGCGCAAACACAGGTGCACTCACTATTCCCTAGCTCTCATAATCCGATGGGACGGTAATCCGACACGACCGGAAAGAGTTCAGGCGCAGGACCAACGGCTTTACGTGCTTTCCGAGGCACGGGAGTGTACACACTTCCAATTTCCAGACTCCGGGCTGCTACTGAGAATTTTCTAACACAAAAACCCAATAACTATTTATTGGCCCGACCTGGGATTGAACCCAGGACCACCGGCTCTGCGGCCTTATATCTAGCCACTAGACCAACGAGGCAGAATATAGGTATATGAAATTTAAATAGTTTATGTAAATATACTGTGTTATATCTTTAACTTTAAGAATTCAAAATCGAGAAATATTCTAAAAACGATGATACGCTCTAATGCGCCACTTAACCGAAATTCAACCGGTTACCGAGAGATTCCCTTTCTACAATTCTTACCTAGTAATTATTCAGGACATCATTCAAACTATACTTTTGTCATCGTTCACGGTTATGGCCTCTGATTACAGACTATCTGCTATCTTTCATTTACGTAATTTCAGTCGAAATTGACGTAATTAACCATTTAAATTATATTGTTACTTTTGTAGTCGAGTATCAGAATTTGAATACAGCTGGTACATATTATCAACTATTCTACCCTTACAACTAGACTAACTGGTTTCTGGATTGTGTTAAAGAGAATACGTCTGATGAGAAGTGTTTTTGATCTGGTAAAAATCGAACTATTACCAATTTCAACCACAAGAGGAGTAAAGATATATATAAACAACTCTGACATTGAATTGACCCGATATCATTGCTCCATATCTTGAATTATCAACCTATTTCACTTTGGATTCGCCAAAAAGTAGCGTTTTGAATATCAGCAAAGTTCTTATCGAAACTTTATAAATAAAATTAGAGTGGAAATGATTAGTTGAGTGGAATAGTACTGTATTATAATTAAAGGTATATCATACGAGAACTGTTTGTTGTGAATAATAAATCAGAGTTATCAGCAAATGTAATATGAAAATCTAAGATTTGTTTATGGCTACTTCTTCCTACATTGGAAAAGGCTATAGAGTCGATTTATTTCGATACTATGATCGAATTCAGATGTCAATATCTATAATATCTGTATTTTAATACCTAACCCTGGCTAATTGCAATCGTGTATCAAATAATTTATATGTATCTTTATTAATATTTGTAAAGCGTAGGACATGCAGTGAAAAGTAACAATAATATAATTATTAAAAGGTTGATATACAGGCGGAGATGTCCAGCCGATACTAAATTAAATAATTTTTTTTATAAATACATATATCTCGATTGAAATTGAAATCATAAAAGTAAAAATACGTGCAGATTGTAATTAACATTTGACATTAACATGAGATTTTTAATAAAAATTACGTTAATCATTTATTACATTCGGCTCACTTTCTATACTAGTCTGACATTTATGATATTAGTAGATCTTTTTTAATTTACTTTAAGAAGCAGATAAGCAAATGGATCACCTAATCTGTCATCTACAACCATAGACACACAAACATGTCCCTTGATCTTACAATGTTCCATGTTCCTGTGATAACATTAATTAACTATATCTTCATACCAGAATGGAACAATACAATTGTACTTTCAAGAAACAAGAATATTCTGTTAGGCGTTGAATTGCTAAAGGCAAGCTTGACTAGACGCCACTCACTAACTGTCGATCAGATCTATTAAGAATACCAGATATAAATCTTATTCAATAGTATCAATAAATATGTACTCTTTCATGTTTGTTTAAATGTATAAATGTTTTCTTATACGTTTGTAGAAATTTATTGCACTTAATTTAACCAATATAATTAAAAATAGTTAAAAATGTATAGTTAATTCGCGGTTTAAAGTGCGGTTAGTTTGATTAATAAAACGGTCAAAACGTTTTGGGGCGTATGAAATATAATTTGTCATTTAATTCGGTCCAAATGGCACACCTGTGGTTGTGCACACAGCTAAAATAATAGCACGCTAATTTGTTGACTGTCGTGGGGAAATGATTATACTGAAATTTTGTATAGAGTATAACAAAAAATAATACTGATCGATTATAATCGCAAGTATACCTTTTAGTTGAAACTAGTTCCCGCTCGCGACTTCGCCCGCGTGTGGGCGGAGTGGAGGTGGAGTTCTCTATGTACGTTTCTGTACCACTGACAACACCCATGTAAAATGTTTAAATGATATCTTGATGATCGCTTGAGTAGTTAAGACGTAAAAGCGTAACATGAAAGACAAATTCATTTTTAGATTTATAATATTAGTCAGGACTAATTTTAACTACTCGTCTTGTATAAATATCTTTTAGGGTGCAAAAATAGAATTATAATTTTCATTTCTGCCCACATACATATGTTGATAATTAATTCAAGGTGAAAAAAACCACTAACCCATATAAGCCCATGCCACGCACGTATTCACTTTGCTTTGTATCATAAATGTTTTTTAAAACAAAAGTGCTATCAATCCTGTATGTAATAATGTTGTAAAAATCGGGAGCAAATTCAGAATCTGTAAAGTAAATGATGAGCCGTGATGGCCCAGTGGTTCGAAGGCGAGAATAATAACCGATGATTCTGAGTTCAAGCCCGGAAACTCACAATCAAACCCGGAGACTGAAATCGGTCGTGAAATATCATAAAGTGACATGCAAAATTGATCATAATATTATAATTACAACATTTCAAGAATCCACGCATCAAAATAGTCTGTCGACATAATTCGTTTGTCAACATTTCAATGGTGGGTAATGAAATGAATTCTTAAAGAATAGCACTGCTGCGGAGCGTCCCGTGACAATTTTAATAAAGTCTTCTAAAACTCTCTTGACCGTTTATACTTTACAAGCTAATTTACTTTTTGGTTGCAATTTTTGACATTTACTTAGCCACCCATTATATTAACCCTTTAAACATCAAAGTAGTAGCACTTGATCTCTAACACGGTTTTAAACTTAAACTACGAGGTCAAGAAGGCGGTCAAGCGTGAACCGGCCCTCATCAATATGCCTGACCGATGTCGGTCATTATCATTAACTTGATTAATGATCATTACATCCCAGTTAATGATAGTGTGTGAATCATGGTTCAGATAGGTATTTCCTGAACCAGCGTGCGAAATGTCTTTTTTTTTTATATTTTGAGTGATCGCTTAATTGGTTAAGTTTAAGTTGAGCCGTGATTTCTGGTAATTATATTCGAGAAAAATATATATAATATTGCGGCTTAACATATATTCACACATCGAAAACTGTCAAACATATTTTTTTTGTGTTATTATTTGACTGACGACCACATACAATAATACTACAAATATTTCTTACAGCTTGTCTAGTCATACTTTTATTGCACATATAACACAGTAATTTTAGAAAGCAATCTCAAATATAAATTGCAGGTTATTGCACTTAAAGACTTAACGTCTTGAAAGAAATACATATAATATTAACTAATTTCCTATTCATGTCCACTGCGAACTATTCTGTCAAACAATAAAGTGACCTTCAGCTTTGAAATAAGGTTGCTTTTCAAATATACTACAAAGTTCACTGCGAAAACGCGGTTTTAATTCAAGTCGTAATAAAAATTTGCAATAAAAGCTAAAATAGATGGCGATCTAAAAACGCAATCGTTGCACCTTAAGAGTGCTACCACGGAACTCGACGAGCTGAGGTGGTGTTTTTCGTATTCAGTTTTAACATTCCTAGAAATATCAGAGAGAATAAAGAGATTTTTCGTGGGAATTCTTTTGGATGCCGGAAAACTGATTTTTCGACTCTGAAAACGTCAGTTGTCAGCCTTTTCTAGTTTATTCAGATTCAGTATTAAAAACTATTGAGAATATTTCGTTTTGAATGGTAAAAGAGATTTTAGTTACAATTTCCAAATTTAAATCCTTTAAAGACAAAAAAAGATTGAAATAAAAAAAGAAACATTTTTCAACGGATATTTTATAAGATTAATTAAACGTAGAGCTAAATTTTGATTCTACCAAGTGAAAACGGTAAGAGAATCAGTAGTAAGGTACTAATTAATACAGGGTATAGTGATCAGCAGTGAGTTCCTGCAAGAACTCACTCGGGGAATGTCGAAGACCCATGTCAAGGTTTCATTATTCATTAAACAGCAAAACAAAGTAACGAATACTTTGTTTTGCTATTTTGGTTTAATGATTTAGATTGACTCATTCACTCGTTCAGGCACAACTGAGGGTTTTTATGAACGATAATTTTCACAAGGACAGGTGGAACACCACCATCACCACTTCTATAATTTATTTTCTACTAGCCTACAAATAAAGCTATCCTAAATTAGTTTACTTAAAGTGCATGGAACATAAAATCATGGTATATGGTATAGGTGTATGGGACCTATGCAGTAAAGTTACAAACATTGTCCAGAATGACACACGTTCCTAATCCTTATTCATTAGCCATAAGTTATGTCATATATTTTGAAATGTTTCATGAGTGAAACAAAACTTGCATTGCAATGCTTTTTGTTCAAAAAACTAATTATACTAAAATCATAAAATAATATGTATACATAGTTCTTTTACTAATTCAGTGAAATTAAATATACGCTAAATGCGATATAAATTAAATTTAATAAAATAAAATTAATAACATCAGACATCAGCAACATGTTATTACATCCATGAAGAATTTAACTTAACGGAAATTAAAATATTTTATAACGAGTGATTATGATTGATTCGCCTCGCGTCACACTCGGGTCTCATCGGGATATTAATTAAGAAACTAATGGGAAAAAGAGAAAAAGAATCGAAGCGGCCGGCGCCGCGACCTCGAGGAGCGTCCGCAAGGAAATTAGAAATATTCACTGAAACTTTTTAATTATAAGCTGGCATTGACGAGGGTACTTTTTAAGTTTGAATAGATTAACTGTTTTAATGAATACATAGTGCTAAGATTTGATTGTATTTGAG
Source organism: Nymphalis polychloros (assembly GCA_905220585.2). Lineage (NCBI taxonomy): Eukaryota > Metazoa > Arthropoda > Insecta > Lepidoptera > Nymphalidae > Nymphalis > Nymphalis polychloros. The sequence continues at coordinate 5,347,121 of HG992245.1, read as the reverse complement.
ATTTTTAATTACAGGCAAACATTTTGATAGACTTATATTAGATTTGATAGTCAAAAATTGTTATAAAGTGCAACGAAGGAGACTAAATTAAGATCGTCAATGATGAGCATGGGAATCGCATTGAATTTTATTTTAATTTCAGATGTATTTCTAATTATTTTGATATGCTGACCGTATTTTTATAAAGCTCTGCTCACATCAGTGCGTTATGACATAAGCGTTATCTCATTAACTATCTGAACACGTTAGACATGTCGTGCCGAGATAGGCGTAAGCTTGTTACAATGGATCTGTCAAAATAAACTAATTGATTGATACAATTTAAGAATAATTATATAAAAATATTGAAACTTAATAATATATATATTTATAAGTAACCACAAGTCTATAACATTAATTATCAAAATATAATCATAGCCAAATCAATATTATTTACATTCAAGTTATTCAAAAGGTTCAAATTTATTTGGATCATCGCGATATCAAACGTATAGTGTAAATCCTTTTGACCTCATAGAATCTAGATCCGACCTTACAATAAGCGCTCGCTAAAAGATAATACACAGTACTTTAGCAACATTACATCCAACAGCGGAGACGGTAAAATGTTTTATCGTCAGACTTTATTGTACGATAGTTAATGGTGAAAATAGCACTTCACACTCGTACTTTACCTGTGTATCCGTAGCCTGTACTTAATACAGATTAAAAAATATATGTTACAAAATCTCCTGCAGTAGCAGCCTGTGAATATTCCACTGATGGGCTAAGGCACCTTCTCCTCTTTTTGAATTGAAGGTTTTTGGAGCTTATTTCACCACGCTTCAAATGGGTTGGTGGAATATCTGTAATAATCTCCTGCAAGTGGGTGTTCTTTTTGTAATCATCTAATGTAATTGCAATTGTATCTTAACACAGCACAAGTAAGTTAACTTTATATTTCCTCTCTCTTATAATCTACGGGGACAGCAATCCGTTACGACTAGAAAGACTTGAAGCCAAACAATTTTAGGTGCTTTTTGAGCCACGGTAGTGTATACGATGGCGATGGTTAACGGATCGCTGATTAATAAGAATGATAGTAATAAAAAAAAAACTCCGGGCTTCCAAACTCCGGCCTGCTGACTAAGAAATTATTGACAGAAACCCTATTTGCTTTTATCTACAAGGCGGTTTCTAACAATGTAATAATACGGGCCGATACGATGAGTCCCTTCGACATAATTATTGTAGTGGCTTCTCAAATTGATCGACTACTCAAAAAATATTTATAGAGCGCAGATTTAGATCTAAACACCAGAATATTATTTTATTTACTAAATGAACACATACTTGTATCTCTTGACGGGCAGGCATTGTTTCTTACAAAATGGGACTCAGCTTAATCCGTCACGTCCCTAGTACCTACATTACACGTCTCAGAATTATTGCCGAATTATACACATTTCTTCACTACATTTTCTTGTGTCACGAACTCTTTTTTGCCATTAATGTTAAAGAAAAAATATACTAATTAATAACACTTCTTTTTCAGGTAAGACACGTTGCATCAATATCAAAACTTTGTTTGATAGTAAGAAGCTACCGTAAGTAAATATTTTGCCAATAAAATTAAGTTATATATTGAGTCCGGATTAAGGTATAATGAATTTAAAAATCTATAAAAACATATGCTCGGCTTTACGACCTTAATAAATATATCTAATTGAAAAACTATTAGTGCATGAAAATTATTGAAAAGGCTTTTAAGGATGATCGCTTAATCCCCGCTGATGAATAGGGACACCGAAATAGGAGTATTTATTCAGGGTTGTCATTATTTTGTAATGTTGTGGTAGGTGACCAATGTCACCAGTTCGCCAGTGGGATAGGACTTTTTACCTTAATTTTTCATATACCAGTCAGTAATCATTTTTAAGCTAATGCGACAAATTTACGAAAAAAATACTTTGATATATTTGTCACTAAATGTACATTCATATGTAAATTGTAGATATAATCAAAAATATATCATTAAAACTTGTGGACAAATATGTAAACGCAATGACTAAGATAAATCTTAAGCTTCTTGATTTTTTTATTTATTTAAGGCAAAATAAAATAAAACTCAAATTGTCAACCCTACTTCTATAAGGACGACGTCAACATAAACCGTTTTGCTTAAAGATTTCTCCAGGCTCAACACGTCCTCGTCCCTTTGTCCCTTCTATTAATGAAGTATCTCGTATTTGTCATCTTTAAAAACTTGAAAGTAGTTTCTTTAATTTTTAACTTTATAACAATTGATTAAGATTCGATTTTGTCCGTCATCATTTATATGCGACGTTGTGTAATCGGATTAAATTGAATTATATTAGACTTTATTTTGAATATATATTTTTTTATTATAAGCATTAAATGTTAAAAAATGTTCTTAAACGTCAGCGATATTGTAACTATAAAACGATTATTTATTTAACATACATTGTACCGACGTTTTATTTAATTCTCACTGACAAATATGCTTTTCGAATTCCAATAATTAATATTAATACCAACTGTTATACAATCAAGTTGGTCTTTTCATTTTTGATTTCCACTTCAAGTATTTAAATATTCAACGGAAGCGCTAAAGAAATGTTTTAGTATTTTACAGCTTACTGCGAAGAATAGAAAAACTTTTCCAACTGTTCATCTTGCTACATTAAATCTCAATACAACATGAATTTTCCACCATCGAGCTACAATAAACAGACTTACATTCCAATTCAAATTCATTCAACTGGCTAAATGTTGTGGTTGTACAAAAAAAATAGATAAATTTAAGTAGCTTTTTTTCTAATATATAATATTTGATTGATACCAGTGCTGTTCCAAGTAACTAGTAATTCAAGTCTTATAAGTAATCCTTTATATTATTACATTTTTGCTCTAAGGATTAATGAGCTGTGTAGCAACTTAGGTCGTGTGTGTGGTTGAATATAAGAATTTTAATTAAAACTGTCCTTCGTCTGAGCTAGAGGTAGCTACTTATCAATGGATGATCACTTAGACATAGATAGAAATGCAGACGCTATTACAATAAAAAAAATCCAGTTCTATTTATTGGATACTGGTGTTTACCCAAAAAAATATCAAATATAAAATGATTGTAGTTTTGACCTTTACTTTGTAATAGTGTTCCGCGAATAGAGACAACATTTATTGATATCGCTTAATTGTTATTGTTAAAGAGACTTCATTTATAGAAAAAAAAAAAAAATGTCTGATCAATACCCTATATTGATGGGGAAAGTGGTGTAATGACTGGTACCTAGGATCTACCGAATTATTTTTTAGCTTTTAGTACATTATCTTCATACAAAATAAAAAAATATGTACTTAATCCGCCATTTTGTTGGCGACATATTGGATTTTCATTTTTTTTTTCATAGTGAACGCTATTCACTTGATACCCATATTGAGATAGTTTTGAAAAAATATGTAATCCGCCATTTTGTAGCGGCGGCCATCTTGGGTTGAAATTGTATTATTATCAGAACTAAAGGTGTGTACCAAATATCTGATCAATCTGTTAACAGGAAGGGGGTCAAATTTCAATTGCTAAATTTAAACACAAAACAGAGCAAACTAAATAAAACCGTTTAATTATAGCCTTAAAAAAAAAATACACACACTAAAGTAGATTTGCGTTATCTCATTTTGTATGTTAAATAGATAAGAAAAACAATAGAAAATAACTCAGTGACCCACTTAAATCTTAAATTAAAGCGGCAAAAAATGTTCCAATAACTCAAAAACGCGACCTCGAAGCATTCGCGTGTCGTTTATTACAATAACAGCCACCTGTGTTACACAATAATTCATCATAAAATGAGCTCGGTTTTTCTCGACTCAGTGCCGGCGAACCGTAAAATACACAGCCTCATAACTTGCTCAAACTGCATAAATCTCTTATTCTGATACTGAGAGCTCTATGAGATATTATAGGAATAACATTTTTTTTTATCTTTAATTTATTTTATTCATGCTATTTCTTAGGACTTTGCCCGTTTGGTATTTGCCTATTCAAATCTCAAATTTATCGCATCGAATTATCTTTTACATTCTTAAATTAACAAATCCATTACTTTTATTAGTAGTGCGATATCATTAGGTTTTTTAAAGATAGAACACAACTAAACAAATGGCTTATACTAATAATTTACATACATACTAATATAATATAATATATTAGTATGTAAATAAAATATTGTAGCTGAAACTTCAATAGAGAATGTAGTTTAATAATATATTTTACTTCATTTGTAAAGTATGCTTATTAAAAATTTTCGAAATAATATGTTTCTTTTTTTTTGCATTGTAACGTTTTCTCTGTATTATCAATAACAAATATAATTTTTCAAACAAAACCAACAATAATTTATCACAATCAATAACTAAATACTAAAATCAGAAACAACATTACAATTTTATACCATAAGCTATTTTAAATGACAATACAAACTAATGTAAAATAGTATCAGAGTATAAAGTGTTGGAACAAGGTAATATCGGACATAATAACCGTCTGTCGTCTCCTAGACTAGCGTCCCACTTCACAGGCTTAGGCTCAAGAGAAACATCTTTATTTTCAAGTGACGTGTACAAGATTCGCGCTCACCTGAATTTATGACCTCGTCGTTATCCGTATTCTTGAAAAATGACTACGCTTTCCAAAATTCATCGTGAATTGTAGACTTATATCATTTTTTTAGTGACATTATAATTTCGTCATTTTATCATTACGGTTATTAGGTTAATAATGCATACTACTAATGTTTTAAGTAAATATATAACGTACCCTTAAGACTATATGATTGAATAATGAAGAACTGAAATCCATTTAATATTTAATTAATGTTTATTTAAATTTTGAGCATATTGTATGTCTAAATTAAAATAAACAAAATATTCCATAAATCATAAAAAACTATACAATTCTTGCATTTAATTACTACTTCATTCGATTTCTAATTGTTCGAAATCAAAAAATAAATTTATCCTGTTGTAAATTTTATATGTCAAACCATCATACATTAAAATCTCCTAAAATCAACACAAAAAAAATAAACATAAATTATCATTTAAAATTACCAAAGTTATCATCTTACCGAAACATAAACCACAACTGACAGACGATATTAAAGTTCCCTCGAAACAAATCCGCAGAATTAAAAAGCCAATCTAAGTTATCCCATACAATTACCAGCCACTTACCACACCCCCATCTTTAAGGGGTGGCCAGTAATAATAAAGAGGCGTCACGTAGAACGATTCCTTCGGGATCATTGGCAAGGTGGGGAGGTGCATCCTGCATTTGTTAGGGAGCCTGTAATGGACTTGGAACTAAATGGAGTCATTTCACACGAGAGATTTAGAAGAGTACAGGAGAAAATTGGTCGTTATAATCCCCTTGAAGTCGGAAGATACGTCGGTTATCAGATTGATAGTTGTTAGTATCTTTTATATTACACTAAACTACGATGGAATGGTAGCTACCTCATTGCATAGGAACGATGGATGAATAGGTATGAGCTAGATAATTTTCTAATATTCCTTTCTTAAAAAACAATATTTACATCAGAAATTTATTGAATGATATTTCAATTAACATATAGAATACACGTATGACCCCAATAAAAAAATAATTTTGATTGAAATATCACGCCATTTCAATTATTTATTGATCACGAAATTGATAATTAGTTATATGAACGGTAAGTTTTGTATTATTTGTATAATTCTGTCGGACAATTTATTTGAATACAATTCCAAGTTAGAACGCCTCATGAATTACCGCGATATCAGAGGGCACGCATTAAGCATCGGTGCCCCGAGGCCGGCCAGAGCTCATGAAATAATGCGGCATTACAGAATTCTGATGAATCGGTTCACGCGGTCGGCATAAATTAACTTGTTGCAATAACACCGGTGCATCATTTTATGACGATTTCAAGCAGCGTTAGCATTTTCTTTAAGCATTTGTCTTTTTTGCTTACATATTTTGTAATTTTACATAATTTTGCTTGATTTAAAAATGGAACCAGTCTAAAGGACAATTTATCTTATATCTTATGTATTTTGTTTTTATTACATAGTTAATTTTAAGCGAAAGTCAATGGAAAGACGATTTAAAGTAGTAACTAATATTTCAATAAAATATTTTAGTACCTTATTATTTATATTATTTATGCTATATTGTTGCTATAAGAAATGATAAATTATATAGTATGGGTCAATACAATTTCATTCACCAATAACCTCGATCCATTTGAAATTGATTTGAAATTTTAATTCTGACCTTACAGAGCAATCGTTTATCTTTACATTGCGGTAAATTGAACTCCTGACCCGCGTTGCCCTACGTTACCATATTTCTCCAACTAAAGCACTGGAATCAAACGTTTACGCTGGAGTTTCACATAATTTACTTATCGACTGACGTAGTTTCGACATCGAAGACAAAAGGAATAATTATATAATAATATTAGCTTATACAAAATGAAGAACAAAAATCTCTCTTACTCCTTCGTTCATAAACATTGAAAAATTGATGTTAATCCCCGTTTTGTTTGTATATGATAGTCATTACGTATGTTTACCTCTAAGCTTTACAAGGTTAATACTTTTATTTTGTAATCAGATTAAATTTAATATTGTTTTTGTCTTCGTTCTTTCATAAATATTTGGAATAGATTATTTTGATAATTAATTTATTTTATATAGAAAAAACATAAATTTGTATCTTATTGTTATTTATTGTTATATTGATGTCGCAATAAAAAAACGTGACGTCATTAATTTTTCTTCAAGCATCTTTCGCAAACTAATACTGAACAAGTAAATAGGGACTCGGAGGCAAACAGTTTAAATACCAAAAGCTTTAAAGCCTCAATTCATTTTAGATAATTACGCCCTACTTTTTACTAACCATCCAAAATTTTCAAGCCTGATATCGCTACACCAACTCAATTTTCTAATCGAGAATATGATAGAATGAAACGCGCCGCGTTTCTATAGACTAGGAGCTTACCTTTTTAACGAAAGTAACAATTACTTATGCAGATGACGGCACTTTGTGCCTTCGGTCGTCACGAGGTTATTAGCTTTTGTTTTCGGCCTTTGCACTAAAATGTTGGGTCAATATAAATTTACCTGTTAGATTTAAGTTGCTATTTCGCGTTGAGAGTTACGCGCTCGTTACGGCAATATCGTCGGCCCCTTCTGCTCCGTCATAATGAAAGTTGCCTTCCCTGTAACTAATAAAAATAAATGCTAAAGGCAGCCGGGCTTCACGAGAGCGCTCTGCTGAAACGTTATGTGTGTTGCTGATAATTGTCCGGATTTTCTTCGCCTTCGCCGTATTCTTCGTATTCGCCGTGAGAAAGGTTTTCGTCTCGGATATTGAATGACGAACGTTGATATAGACTTCTTTTGAAAAAGATAACACAAGTTATTTTGTAATCTTCTAAATAAGCTTCTAAATATTTACTAAATTCGACTAACTCATTGCGATGTATTTAATAGACTTCAACATCATCATCTGCTATTTAAATTGCGATGATTTATAATGTTACTTAAATTTTTAATTATCTGCGATTCATATATTACTATATAGTACTCGTGTTTACCCTAATCTTTAAACTCGAAATAATTTATTCATATTGAATGGAATGAAATACCGACTCGTGACTGAATTTCCGTGTAGGGTCATGAAAAAGTCTTTAAGTTACGCTATTTTTTTACAATCATAATAAATTTTATCGTGAAAATAAAATAGTTCAATCTATAATGATTTATAATAATTTGTTAATTAATTATTTTTTTACAACGAGATAGTAAAAATATGCAAAGATTATTTGAATGTATTTTTTCAGAACCAGAAAATATAACATAACCCATATAACATACACACATACATATAATATATTTTATTTTATTATCTGTGATATAATATATAATTTCATGGCTCTGCAGATTCATCCTCCGTACAGCCGAGGTTTGAGCGATAGCAAAGGCAGATTCCCAACGTTCCGACGTACTCATTGTTCCTCGCAAACAATGACCGATCCGGTCACTCATGGCCACATATAAGCCACATAATTTTACAAACACTCGACCAAATTACATTCTTAACCCGATACGATAAGGTGTAATTTTGTGTGTATGGTTTTAATTGGGGAATTTTAGGGTCGCGCCGTACTGTACTAAGCGAGTTACTCGATTGCTGAAATATGCGAGAGGCCTTTATTTTGAATCATCCATTGAAGTTTCTATTTCGATTTGTTTTAATGCAATAATATAATCCGTGTAAACTTTTAAGTTACAGTGTTCTACGCTTTACTATTAATTTATATTTCATTTAGTTTTACAGCGGTTATATTGATGTATTTATTGATTTCAGGGTTTTCTGATATCAATTTCAAAAGATTATTTTTAAATATCCAAACCCCATTGAAAACGATTATCCGGATATGGATCATTTGTATTTTACCGCCAAATATCAATTTATTGTATTTTTATTTACCTGTTTAACTGGTGAGTTAGCGAAATTGCATCTTCGTTCGCATGGACGGTGTATAGAATCCTTACTTATTTCTTACTTTCTCTGGTGGTCTATGAACGAAGGTATCATCAAGTGCTCATCGTCTTTTCACCAACGAATTCAATTTCAATTATTCATTATTCATCAGTATAAACAAAAAAACATATTTTAAGATTAGAATATTTTTTTAATTAAAGTCAGCACTGTAAAAACTCGGAGGCGTCGATCTTTCTCCAATCAACTGCAAACGAGCTATTCGCAACGCTAACCTTAAAATGTAAAAAACTGCTGACGTAGGCATTTCCGAAGAATTGCGCCAAAAGAGATCCCCGTTGTCTTTTTACTTCAGACCAAATTGCAGAATTTAAATTCTAACCTCAATTCTTTTCTTTATTTGCAGATGAAATAGAAGACTTAAATCTATTTTGATGTATTTAAACTTGTTTCATTATTTCTTTCTTCCATTTTTATTTTCTAGAAAGTTGTATTTTTACCTGGTGTTAGAGCTTTGTGCAAGCTAGTCTGGATAAGTACCACCCAATCATCAGATATTCTACCGCTGAACAGCAGTACTTGGTATTGTTGTGTTTCGGCCTGAATGAGACATGACATGAATGAGACATGAGTGAGCCAGTGTAATTTACAGGCACGAGGGACATAACATCTTAGTTTTCGAGGTTGGTGCCGCATTGGCAATGTAAGCGATGGTTAACATCTCTCACAATGCCAATGTCTGTGGGCGTTGATGACCACTTACCATCAGGTGGCCATATGCTCGTCCGCCTACCTATGCTATATAAAAATACGGAAAAAATCGGAAAAGTTGTTGTGATATCAGGTACATATACTTCACCTGTTGGATATCGAGTGAAAGATATAAGAAATATAAAATAATTCTTTACATAATAATATACTAACTAGTATCAATATAGTCAATTAAAATAAATATATTAGTGGCGATTGATTTTAATTTTTTGAGCAATCACTATATTTTGACACTGTTTAATCCAAGTCATTTTATGTAAATAATATAGTTTTCCTTACTTTCAGTTATATTTAACTAGTTCACAGTTATCATAACGAGACTACCATTAGTTATTTCAAAAAAGACCCTAAAAGTTAGCAAATACCTTACCAATGTCTCAACTTAGACATACGTACAAAATATTAGTGCCATACTTTACTGTTACTATTTTTTTTTTTTGGGGCATATATGTAGTTGTATACGATGACATCGTTCCTCCACCCCGGCAACGTGAAATGGGGAGGTATGTGGGGCTCACTGGGGTATCAAGTGCAGAATAGCCCCTTAAAATCATCGCCACATCGGGTCGCCACAGAAGCGCTTGCGCATACTATAATGTCGCCCCGAAGCTTATGAATTTTCATAAATTGTATTTAAAAGTAGAATAAATTATTTTCACTTAGTATAAGATTGCTTATTCTTTATATTTTTCAATTTCTTTTTATATTGACTCAACCTTTTAGAAAAGATTCCAGGTGAAGGCCGTGAAAATAATACATCACTTAATTCATCTTTATACATACAATTTAATTTCGTGTAACTTAAGAGCCATCGTTCTACGCATTTTTAACAAATTGATTTTGTATTATAATAACACTTTTACCCTCATTAGGCTCGGCTCGTTGCTTTTTATGACAGACTTTTCTACCTTATTTGCCGTTTTTCTAATGAACGAATTTTATAAGGGACACAAATTAAAAGAAAAAAAAAATTACAAACTTTTTTAGGCTGTCAACGCTTTTAGAATGAGAAGTGGATTTCGTTCGCTTAATTAGTTTTGCAAAAGGACGGTTACCTTTACCCAATTAAGTTTGTTTGTTTGACTGTACTTTGTCCGGATAAAGAAAAATGAGTAATTGTATTTGAATCCAAGTAGGTCATGGAGTACGTTGGAATATCTTCTAATATTTTTCTGAGATAATCTTCTTCATCTTATTTTTGTATTTGGTTATAGTTATCTGCTTATATTGAAAGTAATTTCATCCTTATTTAACACAATGTTAAGTACATTTTCTTACATCGTTACTATAATACTTTTGTTGATAAGCATTTCATTAAAATGTCTCAATAGTTGATGCTGGAATTTATATTTTTAACTTGCCATAGAATTTGAAATCTTAATGTCAAGATATTATTACTCTTTTAATGAATATACACTACTCTCCATTTTGTTCCACAATTGGGAATTATGACTTCACTGCCATCCGACTACTCTCACCTCTGATTTACGACTGTCCTTCTATCATACGAAATTGTGTAGTTAGGTACACGAACTTGAGACAACCGTATTTAAAAAAAAGACACTACAATGTCTCAAGGCATTTAATTTACATGTTAATAAATAATATAATAAGGCATTTAATTTACATGTTAATAAATTTGATTTTATTAATTTAATTATGATTCGATCTTAGAGATCATAATGCTGGGCAAAAATCGTAATATATTTTGCATTCATCAAATTAATCAGTGGACCTTCTTGAAATTTAGTCAACTTATGTTGTTTTTTATCTACAAGGCTATTGTAATTCGTTTCACTTTTCTTTGAGTTAAACTATGAATGAAGACAAAAAAAAACTATTGAAGATGTTCTTCTCATTCGAATACTTAAGTCCAATTCCTTTTCGAATATATGTTTAAATATATTTGCGTTGTTGGTTGTTATTTACAAAGTCACAACTCGGTTAGTTTAGTTTGTATGTTAGTAATTTATAGTGTAACGACTGCATGATGTCGAAGAAATACGACGCCGTCTGAAAACAACACGAACTATTGAAATCTGAGACTTGGTCCATAAAGGCGTGGGCACATCTTTACGACGGCACTTGCATAACAGATAGTATCTATCTAGATGACAAATCATTCGAACTTATTATATAGAAAAGATTGTTCTATAAAATATTATCATTTTTTTTATTGTATAGTTAGGCGTATGGGTTACCTGATGGTATGTGGTCACAAACGCCCATAGACAATGGCAATGTAAGAAATGTTAACCATCACTTACATTGCCAATGCGCCACCAACCTTGGGAACTAAGATGTTATGTGCCTTGTGCCTGTAATTACACTGGCTCACTCACCCTTCAAACCGGAACACAACAATACAAAGTACTGCTGTTTTGCGGTAGAATATCTGATGAGTGGGTGGTACCTACCCAGACGAGCTTGCACAAAGCTCTACCACCGAGTGAAATTCTTCAAATATAGTTAGTCTTTTAATAAAAATTTAAAACATATTCCATTCGGTGAATGATATGCACTATTTTCATTTTTATATGTGTACAATTGAAGCTATATTCATAAGTTCTCCGGCTGGACTATTCAGACATACACCTACATGATATGCCACATCCGAAATATATTTCATGCATTGTTTTACATGTCAACGTCAGTATGTCAGTATGATTTCATATCAACACTAAAAATATGTGTAAGAAATTTGACTACTTCTTTTTGTGATATAAACACGGTTACTTAGACATGGGTCCTTCTGACCGATTTTGGCCACGGTACTAATTTATAAGATAGACTAGCCAACTACGTGTATATTGTAGTTGACTCATATGGGACCGCAAATCAAATTCCAAATTCCAGGCTATTGCTGTGAATCCAGAAACGACTTTAAAAGCCAAATATTCAACGAAGCAGTCATATCAAACCTTAAAAATATTTTTTTAAAACTTCCCAACAATTAAATTTTAAATTATTATGCTAAGATTATAAAACATCGTAATCCAAAGTCATAAATTTGAGATAGATAAAACTATAATGCATACAAGCACCAAAGCAGTGAGTTTCGCAGATTGTGATTCGACAGATACGTCAATTAGTTTAATGGTGGACAATAAAGCAGTTACGCTAATAGCTGCGGCTTAAAGCACTTAGACGGTGATGCAGCAGTGAACAGATATGTAACATTTAGCTCGTAAATACATTAAAAAAAAGTAATTGAAATACTAAATATTTATATTTTCGCTTTTAAGAAGAATTCATTGTCAGGTATTCTTAAAACTTAAGAATAATAAAATTTGTTCAATTAAATTACATTCTTCATTGCATTATATTGAATACTTTATTCAAATAGGATCTTACGAACAGTTTCCACAAAAGAATTAATAAAAAGCTACCGCCTATTGGATATATGAGGATAGATTCTATGATTAAGAAATATCAAGATACATTTTTCTCAAAAAAAATTACTTACTACTTATACACTATTTTTATAACTGTTCAAAACATAAGTATAATATTGTAGTTATGTGTTTAACTGGAGTTGCCTGATCAATAGGTTTAATGGTTGAGAATAAAGCTGTTAGCTTAATGGATGTGGCTTCCAGCACTGACGTAGTACTGCAGGAAACAGATACGCATGCTTATGGCCGTAAATGGACAATATAAGTCAATTGGAAAATGAATACAAATAAAATAGTTTAAAAACACTTATTATACTAGTGCTTATTGTATTTTGCAAAATCAAAGTCTTAAACAAAGCCAATTTCGTAACAGGATCTTATTGATTGATTTATTAAACAATAAAGATTGAACAATAAAAATAATAATTTTGGGATAAAAATCTACTATAAATTAATTAAATCTACAACTTATTTTAGTTCACAGAAATAGGCTTGTTGTTAAATATATGCTACCCTAGTCTACTAAAAAAAATATGTCGAAAACAGTTATTTAATTTCATACTCAACATAAAAAGTTTCAAAAAATATTGTTTTTCGTTTTCCTCACCTTATTCATTTCTATCCCAATTATATTTTATATTTTAAAATCACTTTTAAGTACGACTGTACTTTCGTTTCAAGATTTATACACAGCACTTAAAATTAATCACGTTACGTTTAATTTCTAACAATGTGCTTGTTAGTAGACGAAGAGATTCTGTAATTTATTTCTCCAATGTCGTCTTAATTTGTGGTCACATTGATGCCTCGAGTTTGAGTTACCTGCTCATTATATTATTTTAATTTGGAAATTTATGATAATCTTTATAACTGTCACTTCCTCTTTCATCGTCCTTCTATGTGAATTGCGTTATTTTGAATTTATTTCCGGAATCTGTGATAAACTGTGCGACCTGTGCAATATCACATGTATTACAAATAAATTTATTTTTACCTTCGTGCTTTTATTTACAAGGCTAAGTGCAATGTAAGTGAAACAATACAAAAAATACTTGCCATCATTATATATTTTTTTCTTATTTATATTCTAATTGTTAACTAGTATTTGCAATAAATACAACTCAAAATAACGTGATATAAATTTTTAAATAATTGGATCATTAGAAGCATCTATATTGCCCCCTAACAATAAACTTAGTAAATTACAGATTATAATACATACTAGATTTTATTTTAGTGTATATAATAATTAGTATATATAAACAAAAATATTTGTTACTCAAATAAAATTTTCCAATGTATAATATTTAAATAAAAATGGCAAGTACATTTTTTTAAGTCACAGTTTCTCAAATATATTAACAGATGTAAATCCAAATGATAAAATAAATAGTTTTCTTCTCCTCGAACGAATCGAAGACTAATGCCGGTAGTAAAACGCTAATGGGCTACCGTTTAGGATTCCTTTACGATGTTTCCTGCCGCGTTTCATTCACTAGCAACAAAAAAGCCTTTTCAACTATTTACTTACTCTATGGTTGGTTTGGTTATGCAATTATCGTTAAAGTCAAAACTTTTTTTCAGTACCTATTAAAAAACAAATAGAGATAAATACTTGCAACTTAGATGTGAAAAGTATTAAAGAGATAAATTTAGCGCGACCGTTGTTTTTTTTTTACATATTTTTATTTATTTTATATTTTATAAATAAGCCTGAAGGTAAAGTTAGATTAATAAAAGGTGTTATTTTAATAAGCCATATACTAGTTTATGAAGTAAATTATGACTATGAACCTGAATTTGTCAGATATAAATACAATACAAGTGTAGTGACGATTCTTAAGAAGAAAGATTTACATATAAAATTCAATAATTGTTAAATAAAATAAAATTGTGAAACAAAGCACAAAATATTAATCATAAGTAAACATTATTTATTTTATTGCTTTCAAAATATCACGTACATAGTCATATAAAGACTCTATTAATAATAAAACTATTAAATCAACGGAATTCGTCCGGTAATTCAATGAAACTCATACATTTTACTACCCATTAAATATTACAAGGGTATTACTATCGATTCTCTTACAATATTCAACTCGGAATTCCGATATTAAATGGTTAATAATTAAGTAATAACCGGTCCGATGTTGACCGTTCCGTTTGTTTGTTTTACAACGAACGGTGAATTAAAACAATTAAAATTATCGCAGCGGCGGATTTAGCGATGCGTGTAGTGCGATCGGCGAATTATTAGCGGTTTTTAATCCGTTGCGTTTAAAATCGCGGTACGTAACCGCACTACATTTAAACAGAAATGTTATCACCTGCGCATGGGTCCAAGTTTAGTGGTATAGCGGAATTATCAAATATGTTTAAAGTTTTTAAATTTGTAAACTAATTTATATATTTTAAATATTTTCTTTTTATAAACATGATTCTCATATTTTATAAATACTTTAGAAATATTTGTCTTAAGTCTATGAGTAAAATTCAGATCAGGGTGTTCTGTAGTTAGTATTTTAAGCATACATAAGCACAGGCAAAATAATTTCAAATATGTCGTAAAGAGAAATGAAAATAAAATAAAAAACACAGGGTGACGTGCTATAGAAGGATTTTCAGACATGTATAAAAAAGATATAGCTTTTGTTACATATTTGACAGTTTTAAATTACGTTTCAAATATAAAGTAAAATTTAGAATCCTGTTTTATAATATAATGCAAATACACAGACTTGATTAGAAAAATCGTACAATCACGCAATTCATATTATTGTAATTACGAAGGTTGAAAATGGAGAGGACGAAATATTTCCGACTGTAGGTATCCAACGGATGCATTTTTATCCGGCGATAAAAGTAATTAAATGATATGTTTATGAATACAATTTATTATTGGTAATAAATTAATAATAGTTATACAGGACAACTCGCGCCCTCTAGAATGAACTTACCTTATAGCGCCAATTCTTTTTTTTCGTTGAATAGATATGTGGACGAGCAAACGGACCACCTGATGCTAAGTGGTCACTACCGCCCAAATACATTGGCAGTGAAAGAAATATTAACCATCGCTTGCATCACCAATGTGCCAACAGCCTTGGGAACTAAGATGTCTCTTGTGCCTGTAATTACACTAAATTAATGGTCACACTTGACGTGGACGTTAATGTATATAAATTTAATAATAACTTATTTATTAAAAAAGATTGAGAACAGGGTTTTCTTAACATACAAAATATATGTATCTGTAATAATATTTGGGCTATGCATATTTGTAGTCTACGACAAAAGCCTCATCGGTTCAAGTTCATAACTTGAACGGGTAATAATGTTCACTTATAAATAGGCTTTTCAGGGCAGTCGAGAGAATGATACTTAATACAGCCGCATTGTTTGCGGATTTAATGTTATTACGGAATGGTTCGCGTTAATTCATTTAAAATGCGGATAACAAACACGTGCTGTAACGCTTGTCACGTATTTTTTAACTTTATATATATATCGGTGCATATATTTTAAAGCGTTATCTGTGAATTTATTAAATTAATATTTCTTTGAGCGCATTCTAAAATTAAACTTTTATAAGTCGCATGTGTCCTTTTTATATTTCGAATTCACAATAAACCTAAATTACACGCACATGGGACATGACATCTTAGTTCCCAAGGTTGATGGCGCATTGACCATGTATGGGATGGTTTATGTTTCTTACAACAATAGGTCAGCATTAGAAAATTTGTAGCTTGACACTAAATCAAAGAATCAAACAAACTATTTATGTTTTATTATATTCATATATTTTAACGATTTATTTTAAAATATTCTCTATATGAAATTTCTAGTAGTACTTTGTTTTCATCAAACAGAAGCTATCTACATCTGCTACAGATTAAAATTTGTACTGTTTAATTAAAAAAAAAAAAACATTTATTACAATTAAGTAACCTCTACATGTCATAAAGCAACAGTACAAGATAATTAAGTGATCACACACGACAAAATCACTTTTCCCACATAAAGGCTCACCCACACTGTCCCACAGAAAATAAATCAAGCGCTTTTTGTTTCAATACTTTTTGTTATTTAATTATCTGTGACTCGGCCGATTTCTGTAAATTGGTGCGTGGGTTACCCACAAAATGTGAAAAAAGAATAATACTTTAATTCCTTTATTTTAAGGGTGTTATTTGAATGGCAACGATTTGGGTCGAGCACGGCTAGGCGATAACATCTCTTTACTTTTTTCGATATTTTTCGATGGAGTACTTTAATTGCCAGTCTTTTTTCATACATTTAATGCTTGGATGTTATATTAACGGCTATTTGATATTTTTTTAAAGCTTTTACCTTTGTTTTGACATATCAAACCTTGTTCTGTTTTAATGGGACGTTATTTTTAACACCTTCTCGATATTAATGGCCTTATCAGTAACTTTTTTTTAAATTTAATACACGCTGGCCAATGAGCAGATGACAGCCATTTTATGGTAAACGATTACCACTGCTGGAAACAGTAGCATTGTAAGAAATAATCACGACTCCTTACGTCGCATCAGCTATCATGGGAACATGAGTGGATCACCTACCTACACACGGGCAAAGCCGCGAGCGAAAACTATGAAGTAAATTATTAAATAATATTATTTCTAAGATATCACCATCAAGTGGTCACAGACGTCATAGACATTGGTATTGTAAGAAATGCTAACCATTGCTACGACCAACCTTGGGAATTAAGATGTTGTGTCTCTTGTGCCTGTAATTACACTAGTCTACCCTTCAAACCAGAATACAATAATACCGAGTACTGCTGTTTTGTGGTAGAATATCTGATGAGAAGGATGAACCTACCCAGACGAGCTTGCAAAGCTCTAAGTCGTGGCAGACCACCAATTTATATAAATGACTCATAAAGACGCCTATTTTTATATTTAGTATAATCTTAGTAAATAATTGGATTCTAAGAATTTGTTAATAATTCATCTTTTTTAAAAATGTGTCTCCGCTCAAATCGCGTGCAAGTAAGCAACATACATTCAAATGCATTGTTAATATGCATATCGTTTGACTGCGTCTTTGGTCTGGTGGCTAGTTATAAGACCTGAAATCTAGAGGTCCCGGTTTAAGCTGTCTAAAAATTCTACGTCTGTCTAGGAGTTGGAAGTGTGTACAACTCCATGTCTCGAAAAGCACGTAAATCTGTTAGTCCTGCCCCTGGACTCATTACATTCGTGTTGAATTTGCTGTCCCATCGAATTATGAAATAGAGAATAAATAGAGAGTGCACCTGAGTTTGCGCACATAATTGAAGTGGATATAATTTACGTACTGCGCAGTTGCCTAGTCTCCCTTGAAAATAGCCGCCATGGTCGAAATCGGTCAGGAGGACATCACGTACATCGTGTGATCATGCTCATATGCTATAATATAAGTAGATAATGAAAATAAGAATTACAACATTTTATAAGCAACTAAATCTGATATTTATGACTTGTAGGATATTAAATATAAAGGAAATTATGCCAGACGCAACAGCCCTTGACTTGGTTCGTGTGAAGATATCTTTATATTAAGAGGACGCTCGATTTTGAATATACATTTTTCATTTAGATTTTTTACTAATACCTGAATTATTTTTGCCTAGTATTAAAAGAAAGACCTTAATGCATACAATATGTATAATTAAATTTACTTAATACAAGATTAAACAAAATACTTTTTCAATATATATTTTTTGACTTTCATATTTAATAATTAAAATTTTATAACAGAATTATTTATATTAAAGCTTTCAAATTAAAAATAGTTACTGTACAAATCGTGACCGCGTGGAATGGTGGCAAGTATACTACCAGCATTTTCCCTTTGAATCGTAGTTCCGATTCTCTGGGTGAAAAATGAATCATCCCTTTTGTCACCAGTCACCAATAAAACGGGATAATATTTTTAATTTCATATTTTTAACATCATTATGATATCAATTACATTTTTAAATAACAATATTTTTTTATATGTCGATATTATATCATTATAATAATAAGTATGTTGTTCATTTTCGACCTTAGTATTACCAAGAAGGTTTTAATAATATTTATTTGAAGTTCTTAATTGAAATTAGAAAAATAACGCTATTTGGATAAAATATTAATAAAACTAACCCTTAAATATATGTGATGCTAATGAAGAAAGACGTGCACATTACTCAACTATCCCTATTCTTATCTGATTTGAAGGGAAGGAAAGAGAAAAAAGACAACCAAATAAATAGCTTCCTCGTTTGGATCGTTTTTCGGTTAACACACTTATGATATTGTATTAGGTTCAACACCTACAGCAAAAAAAGCGATTTAATTTATAGTATAAAACATATTTATAATTGTTTGAAAAGTTTATTCTAATTTTTAAATTTTCACATTAACTTTTAGTTTTGCTTTATTATTGCTTCTTTTGAAATCCAATCCTCGACTTCTAACAGAGAATTACACGTATATATTTTTTAAATACATTTGTTCCACCTAGAGTATTTTAGACTTGTTTTAATAAGCTTAACAAAATCACATCGCAATTCTGAATCAAGACATATAATACTTAATTAGACAAGAACAGTACGACATGGTTAATTTCTTTTAACTAAGCTTTAAAATACTCAAATAGCTATAACTTTAATCGCTATAAATCGTCGCAAAAAATATAAAATATAACAATGTTTGCAACAAAGATTTATATTAAACGAGTATAATTAATGTATCTAAAATCTATTTCATTATCAAGCTTGAGGTATATCATATACCTCAAGCTTGATAATGATAGAGAGATAAATTATGAGAAATATTTGGAATGTACCTTACATTCCAAATATTTCTCATAATTTATTAAGTTTAGTTCTACAATACACATATTTAATAATTACAATAAACTACGAAAGAGATATTTAAATATCAGCTTAATAGCCGAGAGTCATGAAAAGTGTGTTAAGTACACTCGACGCTTTAGCTTTAATCGCTATTCAGTGGATAATCAGGTTTATGGTATTGTTTTAATTCGGTCATTTCATTTATAGCATGTGAAAGATCCTGGAACAAGATACCACACATCTTTTAACAATAAGATACGTAATTGGGTGTGAAAGATAACATTTAATTTAATTAACATTAATTATAGTGACTTCACGCTTTTTTGTTACTGTATTGATACAGAAAGAAGTCCCATTAAATTTTTAGGGAATATATATTATGAAACGAAAGAGAACGAGAACGAGAAAGAACGAAGCCGAGATGGCACAGTGGTAAGAACGCGTGAATCTTAACCGATGATCATGGGTTCAAACCCGTACAAGCACCACTGAATTTAATGTGCTTAATTTGTGATTACAATTCATCTCGTACTTGACGGTGAAGGAAAACATCGTGAGGAAACCTGCATGTATCAAATTTCACTGACATTCTGTCACATGTGTATTCCACCAACCCGCATTGAAGCAGCGTAGTGGAATAAGCTCCAAACCTTCTCCTCAAAAAGAGGAGCAGAGGCCTTAGTCCAGCATTGGGACATTCAGAGGCTGTTACTGTATATTATGAAACACAGTCGAGTCTATTTAAACGAGTAGTATTATAGATTATCCCGATAATTTTTGTACACGTCATTTGCGAAAGCATCGAGTGTATTTAACATACTCTTCATGAATCTCTATTAAGCTGATATTTAAATATCTCTTTCGTAGGGTATTGAAATTATTAAATATATGTATTGTAGAACTAAACTTAATAAATTATGAGAAATATTTGGAAAATACCTTACATTAACTGCTATACCTCAAGCTTGATGATTAAATAGATTTTAATACATTAATTATACTCGTTTATATAAGTTTGTTGCAAACATTGTTATATTTTGTATTTTTAGCGACGATTTTTAAACGATGAATAATAATCGCGAAATTTTAATTCATACTTTTATTATGTAGAATTCATTGTTTTAAAGAATTTTTAACATCTATGTCGGTTTGAGTATTAATAAGTATCGCTTTTTGACGGTAAAATACGTGATGAGATATTACCTACCCAGATGGACTTCCACAAAGCCCAACCACCAAATTAAAATGAAATATTAAGTAAAAACAATTACTTTATTTTGCAGGTAAAAAAATAAATCGGTTTAAACCTGTAACCTTATTTTAAAATCGGTCGAAATTGTTCAACTCGTAACAAATTCTCCGCAATGCAGCCTTCGAAATATCGGCAGAGTATTCGGAAACGAATAATTTGGCTCCATCCATTGTTCTTACTCAGATCGAACCACTTTTGGAGATCATAATTATGAAATTATGATAACAATATTATCGTATTATTATCCGATTACAAAGGCAAAAAAGGTATTGTATTTAACCACCGTGCAAACCAAAGTTTGAAAATTGTAACTAGTGAGTTTGTTATCAATCGTTCTCGTTATAATCTACATTCCTAAAACATGACTATGCAAAACTTAAGCATCTTTTAAAATTAAATATGTTTAGCCCAACAGCCACAAAATTAGTAAAAATAAATAAATGAGCAACTTTGATATTGAATCAACGCGAGATCTTAAATAATCCTTATTATTATGGGTTCCCGAAAAATGACCATAACGTTTTGAATGTTAGCGAAGTTGTTATCAAAAATTTTAAAGTAAAATTATACTGGGTATAAGTAGTTCAGTGGAATAGCGTTGTATTATAAATAAAGATATAAGTCAAGAAATGTTTGCAGTGTATAATATAGCATCGTATGTTTATCTTTACTCCTTCTTCATTTGAAATAGGCTATACATTACATTACATGAGAAATTGTTGAAAATGTCAAAATCAAAAAAAGACACCGCATAATTTGCCCTGCAAATATATAGTTTTCCACTGATTGAAATTAAATTAAAATATATATATATTTTTTTTTAATCTTTATTTTTTTGAGACTTTTGTCCATTTGGACATGTTAGCCCCATCATATCTTAACCTATAAAATACACAGATCCTTTATTAAAGTATAAAGGGAGTCACTAATGAGACGAAGCTACCAAATCATATAACGCTACCGCAAAAATTAAAATAGAACTGCCTAGTTCTAAATTCGACAGTTTATTCTACAAACTATGAAGTGTAGCCTCACTCACTTTGTTTAGTTTTTATTAAAAAAAAAATACTATAAAAATTGTAAAGAATATGATTATATGTGTTTTGTTTTTGTTGAATTATATTGTAAATTACTTTTCTTATATTCCAATAAAAAAAAAAAAAACTACACAGACAATAGTAAAAAACGATCAAGAGGGTATTCTGTGTAAGAATAAGCTATTTCACGGTAACCATCCAACAAATAAATACTATATCTTCTGTAATAAATGTCAAATTCAGAAACGCTTTTAATTAATTCAAACGTGTCAACTAAATTAAACACTAAACTCCGAGCGAAATAGGACTCTGACATAAATTATAAATCGAACAATTGGTTAGCCATGTTTTATTGCGTGCCGGTTCATTTTCAAATGTGGCGAAATAAGGGCTATCGCAAACATGACCTCGGCACTTAACACGTCAAAAATATAATTATATTTTTGATAACAATATGATACTTGTATAATCTCATTTCTATAACAAAAGCTACCCAATAATATGATGAATTAAATTGTGACATAGGGTCAAGTTTATCCTCGAACGTGCCATGTTTCCAATTTGCCGGTAAACGTAGAATTTAAACGATAATGTTTTATTATAAATAAAATATTTTTGTCAATCCTTAATAATCAGTTACGTCATATTTGTATCAAAAGAATAAAATACAATAATATTTTACTATTAAGCTTTGCGAGATGGATCATTTTAGTAAATCGAAAATTAACTTTATTGTAATTACTCGAAATTATGATTACACTAACCGATTTTAAAGGTAAAATCAACATCACAGATATTAAATAATAATATATAAAAAATGCTTAAAACTATTTTTTGAAACTGATATGAATTATTATTAAGGACGTACACAATATACATACTGTAGTAGAAGAATTTATTGTTTATTTATTTATTAAAACTATTAATTCAATATATTAAAGAATATATTTAGATGGCAGTTTTGTCGGTGTAAATCCAAAGCGTAAGCGCGCAGCAACTTTAAGACGCCTCAAATGTCAGAACGGTTTGCAAATGTTATTTATAGGCATCGCAGTTTTAGACTCACTGGGTTATCGAATTTTATTGGATTTGAATAACGTTAAGTAAATAAGCAGAGGATTTATGGCTTGCGGTCTTATTTATGTTATTCGTTACATATCTACGCTATTTTAAATTATATAGTTATTACAAATTATTATCTTTTTAGTGAATATAATCTCATCAAGCATGGTTTTAAGTATATTAACAGTTTCTGTGTCCGGATTCGCGATGACGTCACTGAGCTTGATTGTATCATAATTTTATTATATTGAGTGCATGTATAATAAATCTCACTAACTCAATTTTATTATTATGAATTCAAGGCTATCGCTATCTTTAATGGTGATGAATTATTTAACAATTGTAATTGCGAGAAATTTCTTTTCTCTTGTACATTTAATAATAAAAGCAATATTGTTTGTTAAACGTTAATTGTTCAGAAATAGTCAGTGTTAAAGGTGGGTATTGTTTTAGTCCATGTTTTGGCTCATAATATCGACCAAAAGCACTGGAAAATAACTCGCTTCTTATCTCTCAAGAAAGGTTACAAACAAACCTATTTAGGGTGACACGCTATTTTGATGCGTGTTGTTAAACGACAAAAAATATGATTGTTAATTCACGATTGTGATTTACAAGTTCTTACAGAATAAATAGCGTCTCATGTATAGATAAATTCAATGAAATCATCGCAAGGTAACTTATGGTTAGTGGTTAGAATATGTGAATCGTAACTGATAATTGCTAGCTTAAACCGAGGCTTAATTATATTTATTTTTTTATGTAAGAGGGGGCAAACGAGCAAGAGTCGCTGATGGAAAGTGACCACCACCACCCATGACATTTGCAACATCCGAGGGCTTTCAGGTGCGTTGCCGTCCTTTTAGGAATGAACCGAGGTTAACAAAAGTTGAAGTTGTGTTTATAATTTATCACGTGCTTGGTGATGAAGGAGACTATGGTGAGGAAAACTGTACGTGTCGGTAGAACCTGCCAAATGTGCCTATCTTTCTCCTTATTTAGATATTATCAGACTGTTACTAAATCGTCGTGAAAATAATATTACATTAATTTATATGTTATATAGGAACATAATAATCATAATAGTGCCAAGCAAATGTTTTGAATTTACTAAGCGGACATCGTCTCAACGGCTGAATAAATACGAACGATATTTGGTTACAGCTGAATCCTAAAATAACATTTAAGATACCATAAATAGATCGAAAATACTTCTTTAATACTTAATAGCAAAATCTGAATGAATTTCACACATTGTTACCTAATAATTGTAAGGTAAGCTTATTATAACCAAACCAAAGGTAAGTTTATTTTACCAAATATTTTGATGTAAGTTAAGTAAACCTTAAATTACAGGTCAAGAGAATACATAAGTTTATCACTATTATAGGGTAAGAATTCTTAATTATGAGCCATTTTTCTTATAACAAAAAGTATACAACATACACATGCAATGCGTATTAAAAAAATATTTTTCTC
The DNA here is from genome assembly GCA_905220585.2 of Nymphalis polychloros. Taxonomy (NCBI): domain Eukaryota; kingdom Metazoa; phylum Arthropoda; class Insecta; order Lepidoptera; family Nymphalidae; genus Nymphalis; species Nymphalis polychloros. Next base: position 5,322,703 of record HG992245.1, on the reverse strand, counting down.
CAATAACATTACATTAAATTTCATTAAACTAACATTCAATCATCCAAACATACAGTCTGCCATACAAAATGAACGGAAATAAACAAAGTCGTTTTATAAACTGAGAATATCTAACGTCACGCAGGAAGTAGAGATCTAACCTAATTTTTTTGTACAAAAATAAACTTATAACTTGGCAGATGGATCTTTATCATCCGATGTATAAATCCTACATGCCGGAAATACATTTCTTTGTCGTTTAGCGCTGTTCTTTTTTCAACATTAAAGTTGTATCTGGCATTTAATTAATGGCGTTTATATAAAATTCTTTGCTTAGACATTTATTAATTATTTTACGCACTTTTAGTGGTGTTCCGAAATGTGATAAATCATTTCAATATTTTGTTTTTGACAAACTTTGATTTTATTTGAATGTTATTTGTTTCAATTCATAATATTGTGGCAAATACCACCACGAAGCATCTGCTTGGATTGAAATAAATTCTAAGCCAATTCCGTAGTTACAGTCTGACAGTTGCCTCAATTAATAGTTCCTTATTAGTTACAAAAATGGTATGTATTTTTAACATTAGTGTTTAATGTGCCAAATTGTAGAACTAAACGAGAATCAATACTGGGTAATGAAGTAAAACAAAAATTAATTGTCATACTAGTAAATACAATCAAATAAAAACATAAATGCTTGTAAAAAAATAATAACCTTGTCCAACAAAACCGAAACATAATTAATGTGACAGCTATGCGCAGCCATCTTATTTTCACTGACATATAAATAACAAGATTTAAAATAATGTATACTTTATTACTTCAAGTAAAAAAATGTATAAACAACTGACACTGGGGAAAATAATTTCCATAATCATAATTCGCTGCGTTTAAATAAAAATAAATCGAGACATTCATAACACGTTTCAAATTTGGACGGTAATATAGTATGACGGATACCATCTCGTTCTAACATGCGGTCACTTGCAATTTGACAAGTATCGTTTACACGTATAATGTGAGCGGAGTGAGACTGCAATACGATATTTTTGTTACTTTTTTTTATGTCGCTTTTTCGATTGGCTTTGACTTGACCACTTTGTATGTTTCGTTTTAACCTTGTAGTCGATGCTACTATGACAAAGAATTAACCACGCGAATAGCCTGACACAACGAAAATAATAGATTTATTCTCTCTCAGTTGGTTATAAAACAGAACGAATTTTTCGAGACGATTTCGATACTAACGTTAATTGTAACGCAACGGGAAGTACGTTGCTATAATCAATAATCAATAATACCAAATAATATCCAACAAAGAAATACAACTGAATACAATACATTCAATGAAAAATATATCTAAGAAATATTATAGTGAATACGAAATACCATCGACATATTTAATTTCTTCGAAATAATAAAAATGTTGTAAAGTTTCACAACGGACTTCTTTGTTTGTATTAAGAATCGATCTCTTAACCTTGGCTGTATGAGTCAATCGAGACTCGAGTAGTCCAAAAGCTGGTGTCTGTTAGTACACATTTGTAGTCATATTCAAACAAACCTCTAGTATAAAATTGAAACGTGTTCATTATCTAGTACTATTTAGCTATAGAAGTTTGCAGTATTTTAATAAATTTTATTGGGATTTAAAATATAACGAAGTACAATTATAAGCACACCAGCCACACAATATAATAATATGTTTTAAGCTAACGTGAATATATTAAAAAAGGCATAACCGTTTCTCAGTTTAATTTACTAAAACCATTTAAAAAATTGTAGATATTTCTTATTTATTACTATAGTTTCTATAATTTATAAATATGTTAAAATAATATGAAGAAGTATGAAAAACATTGTATTATAAGATAATAAATGTAATTTGTCTAAAAAAAAAATAATTAAATTAGTTAATATTTTTCACATTTGTCTCCTTGTCTCACTCTATATCTCTACAACTAACATGTGGTTAACAAACGAGAAGTGATAAACAAACACTATCTCCGTTTGGTAGCGGTTAGTCTGATTCAGGCGGCTGCGAAAACATCTCTATAAACTTCTGCGTTAAACATTCGACCTCCAAACGCGCGGTTATTTATACTATCAATGGTATATATGTGCATATATAGATACAGTAATATTATCATTACTTGATATTATAATCGCACAAGTAGCATTGTTGACATTAAGCAATTAAAAAAATATTGGTGATTTGTTACATGTATCAGAATATGAAATTCTAGATAATCTAACGAAATAAATAATAATAAATAGCATAAGTATACCATAAATACCCTTTCGTTGATCCAGGTATAAGCTAGGGTATAGTTAGTAATCACGGTAGCATGCGCAAGCGATCCCGTGGCGCTCCCGTTAAGACGGGAAGGGTACCGCTTGGTTTTTAGTGGGTATTCCGATGACCGGGGCACACTCGGTGCCCTATACATATGGCGAGCCCCACATACCCCCCCCCACTGTTCCCGTGGGGGGAAACGGGTAACGCGTTTTCACAGAGTCAAAAAAAAATGGGTATACTTAGTAAGCCGAGTTTTATCAAGATCAATTCATTTATTTCAATACGATTCGGGTAAAACATGCCAACAGTTAATAATGTCGTAAAAATGTGCCGCTTCTTTCGTTCGTTATTCATACTAATACTATGAATGCCAATGTAACTGTATGGCTTTTAAATTTTGTTGCTTAACGTTTTTTAATACAATTTTATATATAAAGGTATACAACGTGCTAATACAAAACAGATGAAGTAAAAGTTAGTATGATAATATATCATATAAATAAGTATTACTACGGATAAGTATATCGTTATATATAGTTGATGTCCTCCAACTTGGATGCTGTGTTTGTTTAAAACATCTGCTCACTGTCAAGTGGGAGTCGTAAAAACTTTATAAGGGGTTGTTCGACTCAGAGCGCCCTTTGTAATGTTAATCTATAATGTTGGAAACCGTATTTATTTTTATTTTAGAACCACTTAGTTACATTAGAGAGGAAATGATAATTCGAGGCGGTAGTACTTTTCACTGGGGCTATCTTATAACAAGATAGACACGTTATCATTGAAGACTTACAAAGGATGTTAGTGTATATTTTTTTACTAATTGATAATGTATCTAATAAGCTTAAATAAAACAAAGTAACAGCCCGTGAATGTCCCACTACTGAGCTAAGACAGGAGGCCTTGTTCCTACTTGAGGAGAAGGTTTTGAAGCTCACTTCACCACGCTGCTCCAATGTGGATATAATCTGGTGGCAGATTCTTATCCTGATGTTTTCCTTCACCACCGAGCACGAAATGAATTATAAACAATAATTAAGTAAATGAAAATTCAGTAGTACTTGCTCAGGTTTGAACTTGGAATCATCGGTTAAAATTCACCTCTTCTAACCTATCTATCTATTCTTATTTTTAAGTAATTATTTTTAATTAAAGATTAATTGTAAATTCAAATGCTTGCAAATAAAACATGTTTAAAGGTAAAGGTATAATTCCATTATTAGTTGATTAAATATATAAAATAGTGTTTTTATTACTTATAGCGAGTGAAAATTGATGTGACCCTGTTTTTGATTAATATCCCAAATAAAAATAAAGATTAACCTCAAGCTGCGCAGGCGCCGGTTCACTAACACCCTTTTGTATAACATTCGCCATTTTTGTCCGCCATATTGTGATTGCGCGCGCAATAAATCGTGACCGTTTAAGTGCATTCGTTGGCCACACGTGAATGTATGTGGGCGGGATAGCTATTTATAACCGATTATGCTGTGGCTACACTTGCTATTTTTTATATGGTTTATTTGTACTATTGCACGTTACAACATTTAAACCTGCAATATTTGGTATATAAAGTTCTTTAAAAAAGAGTTTATCCGCTTGTTTTTGTTATGATGATAACATTTATTATCTTAAATATCTTGTATAGAGATAAAAACAAAGATATTCGTATTATAAAAATAATAACAAGCAAGTATTAACATATAATTATCTAAGTAATATGTGATATGACTTAATCACAAATCTTTTTTTCCGTGAAATCTATTACTGCTCTTTATCATGGTAAGCGACGGCGATATTGATTAGGTTCTGACTTAAATAAAACAAATACATGAATCAAATCTATTTTTAAACTTTTGTATGCTTACTTTGACGATGACAATTTCAATTTTTTTTAAATAATATTTTATAACTATTATGATTATATATTTTGATTCTATAATGCACAAAATTTTATTGATTTTTTGCTTTATTACTTACTTTTTATATCGTCATAATTAATACATAAAGTGAGTCTAATAAAACTAAAATGTATTCTAAAATGACGTTATCTCATTCAAAGAGAACGTGTCTCAGATGTTTATCTCTATAAAAGTGTGTTGCTCTTTAAAGATTTAGTTTCCAAGTGGCAACATTCATCGTAGTACGGAAACTGCAGTCGCTAAAGGACAATACTAATCCTAGCGGAACAATCGGCCTCGCTACACGAAATATGATTCTAAATAAGAAGGAAGCCATACCTGCAAAGAATAAGTAACCACAGACGATTCACTACAGTTTCAGTAAAACGAAATGACTGAAATTGTATGATTTAAAAATACATACTACTAGTAATAAATGATTTATTTCTTATCCATACAAAAAAAAAAACTAATTTACTATTACAAATACAAATTTAAATATCGTACTTATTGAGATAGATCAAATAGTATAAGTAAATCTATTACCTACATCGCTCTTACTGAAATCCCTTTAAAAATAAAAGATCGAGAGTTTGAAATTAGGAACGCACATGGAAATATGTAATCACCGAAATAAATAAATTCAAAACGTTCCAATTTTAAAACATAATTTCTAGAAACTCATATTATTTATAAATACCAAAATTGGAGCCTTATTATGTTATAAAGTAATTAATTTGTAGTTGACCTCAATAACTTTGTATAATATTAAGCCGTTAAATCCCAAATTCATGAATGTGTTTTGGATTCATGTTTGTTAATAAAACAAATTTTAACGACTGAACGGATTTCAATGTGATTCAATTATTGGATGTATCGATAAAGCAACTCAAATTCGTAGTGTCCATCATTATGAATGCGACATAAATTTTTTTATAACTATTCAATATTTTTTCTTAATACGTTTTGAAATACTGTGATATAACACCAAAATTACATTGAAAAATAAAAATTATTATATTTTTTTTTTTTTACATCTTTGATTTGAATTGTTGTCATTATCAAAACAATCGTCAGTTATTATAAACATATATGTAATATATTAAAGTTAGTTATAATCTGATCTGATCAGATTTGAAATATATTTTTCAAAGATAAAATTTTATTCAATAACAAAAATGATTCAATGTTAAAAAATTTAAATTAAAAAGAACTGGCGAAAGAAACTCGGTGTGATTTTTATCTCAGCTAATAATAATAACATCAATACCTGACAATATAGTTGATAAAATCATTATTTGAATTTGAAATGGTATAATTATTGTATCAGTAAAACAGTTTTATAAAATAAAGTTGGCAGTTCTGCGTTTCTTATTCTTCATCTTGTCGCCACATAAAGCTGTCCGGACCGCTATCTTCGCATATTGCACGTGCAGTCGCATATCATAAGTGTATAACCTGAACCATGTTTTGTTAGAAAAACATATTTCCAGTTGAAATGGAGCCCCGCAGACAGTGTTCACGTCGTATTTGTGAAATTACAAGATGTATCCCACCGAACCGAATGTGCTTTTACGTTGTTTATATTCTTGGATTTTTCTCATAGCGGTTTAAAATTAATCTAGTCTCTTAGACTTTTTAAAACAACCTATCGACAATTGCACAGAGCTATATACTGAGCACAAAAACAAATAAAGTCCTATTTATGAAAGCTTAGGATGCGATAAACTTAAGTATAATTTAAAAACGAAAATAGTTATGGTAGTAACAACATTAATTAAATTAAGTCTATATTTCATTTTCATTGTTTCGTCTTTTGCGAGTATATACTTAACAGCCAAGTACATTAGTAAGTATTAAGTTAAAATTCAACAATTGCGACATACAAATATAACAATTTGCAACTTGTAAACTATACATAAATATTAAGCAATGTAGCTGAGAATATAATTTTACGCATTTCATAACATAACATACTTTTCTCCCAAAATTTATTTGAATCAAACCAGTTGCTGAAGTGTAAAACATCCAAATCTCCCAATGAAAGATAGCTTTCACAATTACGAAAATCATATTATGATTGTCGAGTTACTCAAGAATCTGACGTTTCATTCTGACCAAGACAAATAGACAATCCAACTGGATATCGTTTTAAGTCTATCTCTTGTGACTCCCATTTCACTCCTCTCATTTCACGCCTATTAGTTAAACTTGTTACGTACGCGTGGATCTCCATTAAAATGCAAATTGAACGCCCCTGAAAATGTTTGTATAATTTTTTTTTCATTTATTTTTTCGCTCGCGGCTCTGTTCACTACTTTTTGTGAAGCTATTGTGTTTTTGTGTTACGTTTAAGAGGATTTTGAGTTAAAATATGTTAATGTGTCATTTGTGAGTAATTCACCTGCTGATGGTAATTCGGGGATGTTCGTTTTAACCGGTCTTGTTCTCGTTGCGTTAGAAAATATTTATTTGTGTTCGTTGTAAAGTAATTAATTTACTATCTACCATTGTGTATATTAATTTTTATCTTGGAACTACGTATAAGAATTTATTCTACGTAGAATTAAGAAGCTTTGAAAAAGTTGTTATTTTTTTCTATACTGAAATGTAATTAATGAAATAGTTTACACTCACTGAAAGCGTTTGTTACATTATTATCTTTCTTAAACCCTACGTAATATATCATAAAAAATCTAAATTACATTAATGAACAATTGAAACAACTTGTTACCATCCTTGCAATTGTTTTAATCCTAAATTATAACTGTGTGACATTTAGACTTGTAGTGAGTTTAAATCGGGAACGTGCGACTGTCAGCGCCCTTTATAAAACACCATGGAATATCTATAAGTAATTACATCTAATGTCATGTTCCATATGCGTGTCCTACTTACGTAAGTTTTATTTTTGGTTTTCGTATTAACAATCTACTCGTTGAGATTAAACTTTCGTAATCAATGTAACTGTTTACTAAAAATGAGTTTTAGAATAAGTACTTTGAAACCGTTCTGAAACGTGTAGTTACAATAATCGGAAACGCTTGCAAATGTATATTCTTCAATAAGCCATTTGTTACATTTATATCAAAATATACTTTATTAAAGGCTTTTACAAGAAGTGTAGGATCATTATAAAAGATTAAATAAAATTTAAGTTACTACTAAAATACTATCAATCGTTTTTAGAATGTTAAAGTGTTATGCATATCCTTATGTATGTATTGTTTTATCTTTTTAAAGTATATTTGTTTGAATAAATAATAATTATAATTATAAATATACATATATATGTTAGTTAGTGTTCTAAGTACAGATAGTAAGTAACAATGTGCATCTTTTCCCTAATTAGTACTTATAGATTAAAATTTATTTTTAAATATGAACATTTCTATGAAGCATAATCAATCGCTTTAATGACATCGACGGATTACTTATGGATATCGTTTATTTTGTTAACATTTTAATAGGATTTAAATATCGAACATGTCATTATTTCTGTTCCGTCGACTGTAAAGACCGAAGAAGTTAGTACTAATAATACTGATTAACAATATATCAGGGAGAGGCTTCAAACATGCATATGTAACTCAATAAATGTAAGTATATGCAGAACACGTAAGGCTAAAATCAAGTCTTAATAAACGAAATCCATAATATAAACAAACTGATAACGTGAATTTCTGATTATAGGACTTGTAAGATAAAATTTGAGATTGCATTTAAATTGTTTTTACGATTAAATTTTATTGAAGAGAAGCTTAACTTCTATCATATTTTGTACGGAATGGCACACAATGTTTAATATGGAAAGATTAAATTTCTCATAATAAAAAAAAAATCGTGCTCGGTTGCGAAGTAGAAAACATTGGCGAAACCTGAATGTGTTGTATGAAAATATATGAGATATACACACACTGAGCCGCATTATAAGTAGACGATTAATGTAATGGCTTCTTTAATAAATTATATTTAATTTAGTTTGTGGAAATTCACAACAGCTTTATTTTTAAGGCATTTACTAACTCGCTCAAACACTGGTGTGGAACCAGTACTTTTCTGAGCCGATATGAATTAGAAACCTTCAAGAGAAGAGCCTACTCATTCCTTAAAGGCCGGCAATGCATGCAAGGCATCCGGTGTTGCAGGACTCCAGGCTAAGTTGTCTCTTTCTATCAGGTGAGCCGTCTTCCATTTGCCTCCTCTTACATAAAAAAACCTAGTGTCAATTCATAAATTAATAAATCTATGCAACTACTGAATTATTTCATCCGATAGTGTGCAATAATGACGATATACGAATATCAATAAAATATATTGTAATCCTCAAATAAATAAGTCTTAGAAGATAAAGTGTAGTCTGCCGCAATCTACAGATGTAATCTCATATTATGTTTCAATATCCATTTAAATGTTCCATTGACCATGTTATGTATATGACCACTCATTTACAACTGCATTCTATGTGTAACTTAATAAAGTGTTTAAAAATACAAGACAATTTGCACTTCATTCAGTTGTAATAAGAGTGTTATTGCATTGCATTTTATGACAATAACACCAACGCTTGAATCTTTATAATATTTTAACCGTGCATATATTGTTTATATATATATATATTATATTTGCGTGATACTTGAATCAATAAAATTGACAAATATGTTATTTATAAATAGTGTAATAATAGTAAGTACGAGTAGAATTATATTTTAATCCTAACTTTACAGAGCTGTGGAGTTGTTGTGGTTTTGTTAATATCTCGTTATTAATAACGATATCTATTTCTTGATAAGCCCCGTTGATGTAAAACTCATGTTCTGAATATGAAACTTTGCCAATAATACTTCATTAGTTAAGGATTTCAAGGACTTAATTAATTTTTAAAATTAATTGATGGTAAACTTTGGAATAAACCTACATTTATTTGAAAATTATTTATGATAATTTCGAAGGAAAATAATTGCCCTTGGAGAAGCAAGAATTAAAAAAAGATTTGAAAAAACAAAGTTGCTTTTTTGATGGTAGGTCCAATATTCTCCTATTCTCATCAGATATTTTACCGCCAAATACCAATTCCTAATATTTTCATATTTCAGTTTTAATAAGAGTGAGCCAGTGTAACTGGGATGTAACAAAAGGGAAATAACGGATAAAAGGGTTGGTGGTACGTTGGCGATGTATAATTAATATATCTTACATCTTCGATGGCTATAAGCGGTGGTAGGCACTAACCTTCAACTAGCTTCCTACCTATTGTTATTTATAAATAAAATCAGTGTCTATCTGTTTATAGGCAATACATACCAACACTCATTTTACTATAATTATTGATAAAAAATTATAACTATTATGTGCGCCGTTTTTATCACCAATTAACGTTTAAGAATTTACCAAACTTGACTTGTATTTTACTAATGAGCAACGCTAACTTTAGTGCGCCGTTAAAATGTAACATTTACTTGAGTTTTATTTACATGCACGGCATGTCCAAGTTACATGAAATACTCTCCGAAAAACGTATAAACAGACGGACAATTTATTGTATTTCTGAGAGACATTATTGCTACCACCACGTATGACACGGCCGCAGTCATAATGGGCCGATAAATTTCTTCCCCGTCTATACTATTTTTGATTTTACTACCATTTGTTTGTACTCTAGTTTAGTTTAGAATGCGCATCTGTTATTGTTGAAATAGTAACTCTTATATTTTAATGTATGAAAAATATTTCCTGAATGTATTATATAAGGAAACGCCTGAAATGCTTTCTTGAAATTATAGTTATTGGTGTTTTCATTCAAGTCCTAGGTTATATTACTTAAAGAGCGATAACGCCGATTTTATACGCTTTTATCCTGTTGTCTCTTATGCTATGATGGTGTTGTATTATGTTTAAGTGCAATAAAGTTTAAAAATAAATAAATATTCATCTGGTTTATTTAAAATCGAATCTGTACTATTAAGCAGAGTGCTAACATTTCTTACATATATATTGCAAAAAAAAAAATTACCGGTAAAGAGTAAAGAACAAAATCTTCTATTCTGACAGTCTCTGTAATCGCAATTATAATATGTATAATTATTAAAATTATAATATAATTGCAATTATTATAATTAATGTTCCTGTATAAAGCTTGAAGTTAAAATTTAAATATCCACAATCCCACACCGTCACAGTGCAGGGAAAGTCCACTAAAATTACTTTCTAACATGACTCGAGAACGTAATCGAATTGTGGATGGACTACGAACGCCCCCAGTTTAATTGTTCGCTGTACTTAGATATGAACTAAGTCACATTGTCGCTTTATAGATTTAGTTCTTATTTTAAAATCATTTAAAATTAGAACTACGTATGTAAGTAAGGTGAGAGCGTTTTTTCTGTATTTCAATTTTATTTTAAAATTTTGAATGTTGATAGTATGAAACTGTGACTACCTGTCTGTACTATCTAGAAAAACTTTGTGAAACGTTCTTACATATAAAATACAGTACCTGGCGACCGAGGTTTACTCGGCGCTAATATAATTAATTTAAAATATAAAATTTGGGCCAAAATGATAGCCGTTTCCTAGAAACAAAATCCATTAATGAGGATATAATATAAATTTAAAAATACAATATATGTAGTAAGTTAAGGGGTATCGTCTTAATTTCGATAGTCATTATTAATCTTAAACTATAGAAATATAAAGATTCAAGTATAATAAATTATGTATTTTTCATTATTTATAGGTCATGTAATATTTCTGTTATTATTTCTTATTGTCCTAAAAATCTAAATGATAATCATAAATAACAAAACGAACCATTCTCGTAACGTTAAAATTAGAAAACAATTACTAAAAGCGATTTTAATTAAACTAGTCGTTATCTTAACTAGTGGTGATAAAACAAATTTCATTATAGATTAATTAAATTGACCGACATTACTCTATAATGACTCATACACCCCTTCACTCATAAACTTACAAAAGATCACTAATAGGTATTAAGTATAATTGCAATTTCATCTCACCCCTTTGCTGACTTGCACTGACCACAGGAAACGGGGATTCAGTTGCAAGTCATCCATGTAGGAAGTGTCTGTGACCCGTTTACATAGTTCAGTAACTATTTGTTTATGAAATAAAATGAAAAAGTAATTTGATATTTTTCATCCAAAATCAAATCATATTTCGAAAACTTCATAAGACAACTTCAAGGTTACCTTTAAAACCTTGGGTCTAATTGAGTAACTTGATTTCAAGCTTTATTTCAATCAAATATAATGGGACAGTGTAGACTATATCTCTTCGCCAATTATATATTATAACCTAGAGGTAGACTCAAATCAAATTTAAAAGCCATTATATAAGTATACATTTGCAGCTGGATTCTCTGACAAAAGGAAGTCTTGTAATCCACTAATCCCATCGAAACGATAAAATGTAAACGTGGTCTAAGGATCCCATTATATTGGAGGAAGTTAACAAAGGCCAGGAATCAGTGTACAATGAACAAACGCAAGTAACTGCCGTGTATATAATAGAACATATTACGTCTTAATGGATAGTAATGCTTTTATTTGTTTATAGTAAACATTGTTTACGAAATTTATGGGTGATCGGTAACCCTTTATTGAGCAGTAATACGCATTTTTATAGCGACACATATTATTTTCATTTGGAAATAAACGAGAAGGAAAGCTCGTGTGATGATTTTTTGCATAATCGCCTTGAAATTTCAAAATGCTTTAGACTCCATAGTAAACATGAGTTAATAAATTATGATATTTTTCTTTCAAATCAATTTGAAGTCAAATTAGATTTATTTTAATTTAATTACGCACAATTGGAAATATATTATTTAGGTAATTGTTTCTTATTTGAATTATTTTGACAGACCTTTATCGATAAACCACAGAAATGATTATGTAATTTTTGTCTTGTAACAATATCCTGGAATTTACTCACACAAGGCCATCTGATCCCAAACTAAGCAGAGCTTGTACTGTGGAAACTAGACAACTGATATACTACATAATATACTACTTATCTTTTGTAAATACAAACTTATATAGATAATTACATCCTGACTCAGGACAAACACACATGTTCATGCACATAAATGTCTGTCCTGGGTGGAAATCGAACCCATAACCTGCGTCGCGAAAAGCAAGCAACCGGCTCGGTAAAAGTCATTTATTTTACTATCATCACCACTAGTATCACGACTCCCGTCTACAAAATTTCATCCGATACTTGTAGGTTCTTTAAACACGTTTCCGTTCTCCATCAAACGCTATTAGTATTTATATTCATAAATTAAGTATATTGAATACAATAAATAATCCACCGCAGCTTAAAAAAATAGAAGAAATCTAAAAATCTGTCAAATAACAACTTAATCCAGTTGTATTTACGAGCTCATGGCCAATAAACCGGCCGATAAACACTCACGAAATTACTAGATAGATGCGTGCTATTGGTGGTCCGTTCAACCATTTACGATAAAGTCAATGGGTATGTTTCTAGTTACGAACATTTAGAGAACATCAAGTTATTTAATACTTAATATATTTATTGTAGAATAAATCATAAGCAATAAATAACGATAAAAAGTGCTGGTGTACAATACTCGTGCGATAGAAATGGCTCAAAAAATAGGAAACATTCTTATTGTTTTATTCTTTTTGTCATGAAGATTATACATAGTGAAATTGACTGCCTCGTTGGTCTAGTGGCTACATGTACCGTAGCCTCCTTCTGTGAGACCGTCATGGTCCAGAAGGAGACGGCGGAGCGGGAACGGGAAAGGGCCGATCCTGCTCGGCAGAGACGACGTCGGCGTCGTCCCGGCCCTCCCACAGCCCCAACGTCCGGGGCTTTAAATATAGGGCGTAACCCTGGGGCCGTGGATGCGTGAGGTGGGGGCCTCACGTGTCCAATTTCAAACGGCCCTGAGGAGGACGGCAGCCCGAATGGCCTCGCGCTGCCGTACGCACTAGCGAGGAGTGCGGGGGGGCGGGATTACTTTTGCCCCCTGAGGAGAGCTCCGCCGAGCCACGAGCGGAGCACAGCACGGGAGGGGCCGCGGATGCGTTATATCAACACGATCCCGCAGCCTCTCCGATCCGTGCCGAGGACGGCCATCGCAGTGGTTTTAGTGGGTAAGAATCCCACATAACCCGGTCTCTCCCCCAAGAGAGTTGGGTACCTTCTTGAAGGATTCCACTGCGTGAAAAAAAAAAAAAAAATAAAAAAAAAAATAAAAAAAAAAAGTGGCTACATGTAAGGCCACAGACACGGTGGTCCTGAGTTCAATTCCCAGGTTGGACCAATAAAATTTTATTGAGATTATCTATCGAAATTTCTCAGTAGCAGCCCGGGGTCTGGAAAGTGTTGGGGTGTTGAAAGTGTGTACTCCCGTGTCTCGGAAAGCACGTAAAGCCGTTGGTCCTGCGCCTGAACTCTTTCCGGTCGTGTCGGATTGCTGTCCCATCGGGTTATGAGAATAAGGCAATAGAGAGTGCACCTGTGTTTGCGCAAACACTTGCGCACTATAATATGTCCTGCGCAGTTGGCTAATCTCTCTTGAGATAAGCCACCGTGGCCGAAATCGGTCAGGAGGACCATTGTACATAATATCCGAAAGCTAGAAAGTTAAAATTTCTTGCCATTAAAACCACGTTGGGTTTTGGGTACTAAGCTTGATCTCTCTCCGTACAATGTTACTATGAGAGTGAAAGAATACCTACGTTGATCACTGTAGTGTAGTATATATCTATATATCTTGTGTAGCTGGCTAGTATCCGTTGAGAATGATCACCGTGGCCACACTTCTGGAAGAAAACAGTTCATATCGTAAAGTCGTGTCGCGCAAAACCAGATATTATAAAACAACTTAAAATTATTAAAAAAATCGTAATGAAACAATTTTTTTACATGACAACATTATCATTACATTTCGAGGAGTTTTTTAAACATAATAAAAATATATTTAATAATTTTGTCCGGCTAATAAAAAGTTGAAAGCACAATAAAATAATAATAATATCTCAATGTTCCATACGTGGTTAATTATTATTCGACCCTGTTGATATCTTGGCGGTATTTGAGTGGTCTCCGTAATAAGAGCGTAGGCGACAGGACACAGTGTGCGGTCTGAATGCCGGTCAACCGATAAATCATTTTGTCCTTTGAAAAATCAATCCTATTATAAAGTAACAGAGTTCAAATTTAAAAACGAATACCCAATTTATCAGCGCTCAATTTCTCCAAATATATTCCAATTAAACTTCAACTTTATTTGGGACAATTAAAGTGCAATTTCGCTTGTTACTTTTTGATTTACACTATTAAGATAATGAGGGCTCATAAGGGTATCCCTGTAATTTCTCATGTGTTTTGTCCTTTATTTATTGTTGTGTAGCAAATAAGGCTACTGTGCCTCTTTGTTGGGTATTAAGACGCTCTGAGATGTTTGCTCCTTTAACTGTTATAAAGCTTGCTTCGTCTACATTAGATAATGTTTGTTTGAGCCTAAAGTTAGATTTGATTATTCACAACTCAACGATGTGAAAATATCCAAAAACTATTGTTTTATCGCAATATATAGTATTTTCTTATGATTCTTAAAAATTTAAGCCGTGTGTGGTTTTCGATAGTATAGTTAAAAGCCGCCTGATCTTAACCCATTTGTGTCTTTAGAGATTTTTGAGAGAGAAAGGATTTTTTAGCACATCTACCGCTATTAGTATAAACTAAGCGCCAAACCTCAACATCCGTATGTGACTGCAAGCAACAAACCAGCCAAACTTTACCTTTAAGCAAATTAATGTTTTGGATGCACGTAAAAAGCTTTGAAAATATTTTAAGATTAACTGTCTTTTCTGTAGTGGTCTGATATGGGCATTTTAACATAACCTACAATAAAAAAATGTACTTGAATCCAGAATAAAACTTATAACTACCATCTATATCAAATAAATTCAGTCGCTTTCTTCTTACACTTAATGTTTATAATTCTTAGAAGTTCTACAAAATTCTCAAAAGCAGTATCGTCTTATATACTAATACTTTTAACAAGATTCAAACATCTCACAAATTATTTTAAATATCTGATTTAAGTTTTATTTGGTCAACGACAGAAAATATTGTGTCTGAAAATGAAAAATTAAAATTGTTTCATAATCAAATCAAAGTGATATTTAAAAATATATATTTAGTAATGATATTGCAAATTGATGATTTCGAATGACAGCGACCAAAATATAATTTCATTAAAAGTCCCCTTTTAGATTTCCCTGTCTGTTACGATCTGTTAGCGATATTCACTTTATCTGTCAAAGAAATTAGATTCCATATCTGAACACATTAGATAAGATTAATGGTTTTCTTGCAATAATTTATATAAGATACATATATACTAGGTGATTCACTATAGTGGTCACCGTCTGACAGCGTATGTCTGTTGATTGTACTGTATATTTTAATTCTTTCACCGCTTTCGCTTGTAAAATTATGCGTCACTTCTAGGGTGCCAGTAGTTGCTAATCTCTACATTCCTGGTGTAGTTTTATATTTGATTTGTTAATAATATTCTTATTCAAAATAATTACTTTGGTATATATTTTTTCAAGTTACAGGCCTACCACGAAGCAAACGGCATGTAATTTTACTTGCAAATGTTTTCTCAGTCTTCTGTTATCTTTTTCGTAATCAACTGCTTACCAATTTTACGGGCAAACATCAATGGTGTTAGATACTATACCTATAGGCAGATTGCTCATTTACCCAACTGTCAGAAAAATCCCTAAGTTTCCCAATATGAAGAACAATGTTTACCAAAATCTACAGTTTTACAAATTTTTATTTAAATTATGTTGATTACAATAAAACACAATTCCATATCGGAATACTACATTTCAAATTTACGCTGATATTATTGCAAGAGCTGTTATTAATAAGAAGTTAAATGATATCTTGTATTTCGAACTTTAAATTCAATGTAATAAAGTACATAAAAATGTTATTTATATGAGAATTACTTGATAATTTTAAACTTAATACAAGTTTAACAGCTGAAGTCATGCTGCGTTCTAGTTTGTGTCAAGTATCATCATATTAAGTACGGTTTAAAAGTGAGAATTTCTTTTTTAAATTAATAAGTATAGTCAAAAAGTTTCTTAATGGGCATGCCATAAATCTCGTAAAATATATTTTTTTATAGCAAATTCGTTATTTTTATGATTTTTTTTTTAAATAATAAATAACTCTCTTCTACGCGAAGTCTATTAATCACATATATTTACCAAGATGATCTTTGGTTATTCCAATTTTAGATTTATGTTAATAGCCTTAGAATTCGATAGTCAGTCACATTCAATCTGTCAGTTTAATATTTGATGTTCTTTGTATAAATAGTGCTTGTTAATAGTTTGTAATGGACCAATTGAATGAAGTTTCGAGTCAATATTTGTTTCGATGACTTTTCTGTTGTCGAATAGATTTTCGTTGGCTTTCAATGAGAAATTATTTGTGTACAGAAATTTGTTTAAACTATTTTCTTTTGACCAATTAAATTCAAATGAAATGTTTTGAGGTCTAATAGAAAGTAAATCAATTAAAGTGATGACTATGTCGAATTTATTGACACCACCTGAATATTTTAATAACAATTAGTTCAATTCCCAGGTCGGGCCAATATAGTTATTGGGTTTTTCTGTCAGAAAATTCTCAGTAGCAGCCCGGAGTCTGGAAGTTGGAAGTGTGTACGCTCCCGTGCCTCGGAAAGCACGTTAAGCCGTTGGTCCTGCGCCTGAACTCTTTCCGGTCGTGTCGGATTGCCGTCCCATCGGATTATGAGAGCTAAGGAAAAGAGAGTGCACCTGTGTTTGCGCACACACTTGTGCACTATAATATGTCCTGCGCAGTTGGCTATCTCTCTTGAAATTGGCCGCCGT
Source organism: Nymphalis polychloros (assembly GCA_905220585.2). Classification (NCBI taxonomy): domain Eukaryota; kingdom Metazoa; phylum Arthropoda; class Insecta; order Lepidoptera; family Nymphalidae; genus Nymphalis; species Nymphalis polychloros. The sequence goes on along the minus strand of HG992245.1, from coordinate 5,305,571 downwards.
GGCCGAAATCGGTCTGGAGGACCTTATTATTTTAATAACAATATTTAACTGCCCCAGGGTTCAAATCCTAGTCGGGGTAAAAATTAAAAGATATTAAGTATTTAAGACAAAAGATAATATAGTATAGATTATATATACTAAATGCCTCGCATTGCACGTTTAGCCAATGTTCTTGAGCCTGAACTCACTATGTTTATATTGGTTCCCATTGGACTTCGAGAGTTCAAGTGAATTTGCTTACACACTTGTGAGCATATAACCTGAAGATATAGCTGATCTCCGTAGAGAAAAGCCGCCGTGACAGAAATTTGTTACGAGGACATCGTGTAAATATCATTATAATAATTGTACTATTAATTTAAAAATTATATTAGAAGTGGCATAATTTCAAGTTTTCTTTACTCGTATCCTTAGATGATACTATATAAATTAAATATTATTAACTAAATTGCCCGTATACATAAAATCCATTTTTAAGCGATAAGTATCGTAATTTCAAAGTAAAAATGTTCAGACACACATCATATTAAATCGATTGCAAACTGGGGTTGCATTATTGACTGTCCGTCGTTGTCTGTCGAGCAAATATGATTTGTGAAATGGTACGAATTCACAAAATTCACAGGCTATTTATATGTCCAATTATATTTGCTTTAATATAACTAAGACCAGATGTTACCAAAATTGCAATACCTCTGTCCTTATAAGTATTTCCTGTAAGTAATCATAAATCTGAGATATTCGAAAATTGCAAATTATTTATTTACATTTTATCTGCACTACTATAATATTTTAAATAATGTTAAAATGTTTTCTATGAATTATGTTCAATATGGGAAATCTGTTAAAATACTCGCAAGCACATATCATATTATAAATATGAAATTATATGTTACATTTGATGTAACAATTCGTTATAAATTTAATATTAAATTTATTTAAAAACTTAGAAACATACTCATACAAAAATAAACCTTAACATCTTAACCTAAAGATTAATTTTAATTAATTCATTGACATTGACGTGACATTTTCAGTAAGAAACCAACCACTTCAAAAGTAAAAGTAATCACTTATGTTATTGTAAACAAAATCTAGACAATACATTACCGCTGACAGCAAGCACGGAGCTTCCATTGTTGACTGTCTGTCGTTGTCCGTCGAGCAAACATGATTTGTAGAAATAGCAAGAAATTACTGATTCACTTTGTCTATAGACACTATCTAAAGGTCCCATTCTATGATTGCAATACTCTGAAAAGAAAGGAACTATTCCTTGTTTTCTGAAGTATTATAGTCCTGCTTTTAATAGATTGCGCTGTAACTTAACATATTTATTACTTAAAAGTAACAGCCTGTGAATGTCCCACTGCTGGGCTAAGGCCTCTTCTCCTCTTTTAAGAAGAAGGTTTTGGAGCTTATTCCACCACGCTGCTCCAATGCGGATTGGTGGAATACACATGTGACAGAATTTCAGTGAAATTTGACACATGCAGGTTTCCTCACGATGTTTTCCTTCACCGTCAAGCACGAGATGAATTATAATCACAAATTAAGCACATGAAATTCAGTGGTGCTTGCCCGGGTTTGAACCCACGATCATCGGTTAAGATTCACGTGTTCTTACCACTGGGCCATCTCGGCTTCATATTTATTACTTGAGCTTAGTAAATTAATGAATAGTAAACACTAAAGTTCCTCTCATAGGACTACTGTTAAAAATATAGAAATAAAGACAGAAAACATATCAATAGTTGCACAAGTAGTTGTCACTAGTGAAGGTCAAATCCGCGACTGCCAGCCAGTAGCGATGATCAATTTGCCAATTGGTCTGAGCCTTAAGCGTAATTAAACTAAAAATAACATTTCAGTAATAATTTTTAACATTTTTTTTATTTTTATTAGAGGATAAAACGTTTTCGAGCCAGTTAACATTAAGAAACCTGTAGCACACACACAAGCAGATAAATGTAAACACATCTGAGTAGTCCATCGTAATCTATTTGTTATTGTCATATCGATTTAAAACTTATGTATAATATAATTATCTTTCTATAGTAAATAGTAACACTTGTATAATTACCTGCATTTATATGACGTTTAATGATAATAATAAAGTCGTTATCGTGGGAATAAGATTGTTTGATAAATTTTATAAAATTACATAGTCATGACTTTCTTGAATTATCCATCACCTTATAAGCTAAGTAGAGAAGCTAAGAGTAATTAGAGAAAATATATAGTTTTTATAAAAGGAATGGACTTGGCTGGTGAAATCTTATGACTTACTCGTATTATATATGAAGTAATCTTCAAAGTAAAAAATGATTATTTTAACATTATACGAGTTTTTTATGCTACAAAATATATTTTTTCAAATCACGAAAGTACACAATTTGTTTTTTAAAATAATTATTGGACAATTTATTATATGCAGTGGAAGCTTATTTCCACTTCAGAAATATCTAGCAGAAATTTTTGAAAATGGAAAACTAGAATTATAATATTAGGGCGAAAAAAAAATTAAAATAACATTTTCGACTATGCCTTTTAAATTATTTTATGATAAAACGGCAACCGTGAAATTGAACGAGCCCAGACAAGAGGTTATCGTTTGTAGATCTTTCTATAACAAGACGAGGATAATATAAAAACCACAAATATTCTAAAAAGTCATATCAATTTACTCACGGTTTTTGACCTGATCTTAAGGAGAAGATGACTTTTATGTGAATTAAATTAAAATATGTTAATATTTTTTTTTGTTTCATTAATTTATTATATTACATATTACAATTAATAAAAAAGTATATCATATTAACGTTTATTTATTAAGCTTTTAAAAGCACGAGTGTGCATTAAAGTTCGGATTGTTACAAAAACTTTATTTACAGAAAAACTTAATTCCTGGACCCGACCTCCGACCAAGCCCATGGCTTCAGTATCTATCTCCTTATGAGCTACCTAATGAGTTTATATATATATATATATATATGTATATGCATATCCGTATGTTTAGATATCTATTGTATAATGACTTACTCTTAACTGAAATTCGACATAGATGGAACGTAACTCAATCTAGCTGACACGGTTTCTCACGCATTCATTCTGTTCTGTCATGACATGGAATTGAAATTAATACATAAATATGATATGTACTGTTTGAATTTATCAAATGTTACATATTTATTATTAACCACATGGTCACGTGAAGATGCGAGATGGCCCATCAAATTATATAACGTAGATTAAAATACTTGAAATAACGTGGAATATGGTACAAAACAAGAATGGAGTCTTTACTGGAGACTGAATTGGAGTCTGGCAATCTAATTGGTCTTAAGTTCAATCTCCCGGTCGGGACTGTTTTAAAACAGTTTTTGGGTTTTTTAATCGAGATATAAGGTGGTTAAGTCTAAGTTAAGCTTAAGTCGGAGGATCTGGCTGATTAGGATAAGGATTGCTGTTTCATCGGATTATGACCTTGAGGAAATACGAAGTGAACCTTTCTTTACACACAGATATCAACTATTATCCTGTACAGTTGTATAGTCTCCCTTGAAAATGAATGCCGTCGCCTAAATCGCCCAGAATCGTTCAAAAGGACATACTCTTTATTGTACCCATATATCAGGCAACGCTTTATCATGAAAGTAATCTACTAGGATTACTTTTAAAATTACATATCACACGCTTGAGATACATGTCCATACGTATGTAAAATACTGAGACATTAGTAAGAGAGAATACATACTACAACAGAAGAAATAATTCGATCTCATATATCAGCGGATTCACATTATGTAAATGTTTCTTAATATAGTGATGGGATGAAGAAAACTAGAACCAATGATGTACAACATAATATGAAAGATGTAATAAAATTAAAAATATTTTTATTTGTTGATGTAAAATCATCTTTGAATTACATCACATACACACATTGATGAAGTACGGGGCACCTTACTTCATTTCTGTCGCTATCTGTTTTATTGCTTCATAAATAAGTGTAGTGACAGTTTTTATTGCGACGGTCTCAGTTCCGGAGCTTGTGGGGATGTGATTAACATCTAGACGCATTCGGAATACGAATAAGTGATAATCCACTGTTTCCGACTTCGCTACTTTCGGTTTTACATTTGGGTTGTTGATTTAATGCGAATACTGGGTGGTGTGATATATGAGAGAGGAAGTTTGGCTTTTGCATGATTTTGAATTTTACTGTTGTCTCTTTTCTACTCAATACTATAACCTGATGTGTGGAGAAAGATGCATGTATATATTTTAGTGGTGGGTTTCATGTCTGTCTAGAAAGGTACCTCCCACACACTATCTTGTTACCAAGCAGTTATGTTATTTTGTAGTATGTGAGAATGTGTAGTATCGTATTTCTCTAAATTGATTTCTTTAAGTATTACTTTTACTTCAATGAAATATCGTATCTTACTTCAAATTAAATCATGTTTGTCTAGAACATTTGTAGTTTCCATTATCGTCTGCTGTATATCTAAAAACGTTACTTTTTCCATAAAATGTAAGTTATTTAAGAAGCAAACTACAAAAATAAATGAGCTATTGGTTACAGGCGTGTCGTAAACCCAAATAGCAGGGTTAATCTCATTACTTTATGCTTGATGGAAGAATTTATAGAGGTACGGAAGAGCCTTAAGCCGTATTTTGCTAGTTCTAATAATTCTTACATTTTATTGCGTGTATTTAATGTGCTCGGGTATAGAATATTATTCTAATAATTTCTTTTATTTCAAAATCATACATTAAAAAATGACTGTCGATTTTTCTGTACGTCTATTTACTCAACAATTGAGTAGCTAATGTTTGCATGTAATACGTCTGTCTATGCCTTAAATGTGTCAAGCGATTGAGAGAGAGACATCCGCCTTCATTTTAAGTCTTAGTAATCATTAATAGATATTGTTACCGCTTAGGAACCGCTTAGATATGATATTAATGATTTTTTATTCTAACGACCGCTAACAGCTGTCACACGAGTTGCATGGTCACGATCCGATTGATATGTATAGAACACGTTCTCTCCAGTGGCTTCGTCCGGAATGGGGTGGAGGGTTAGATGCAAGGTATACCTATGTCCTTTCTTGAATGACAACATATAAACATATTATGAAGACAAGTCATAAAAATTTCATCAAAATCAATTCAATGTTTTAGCCGTGAAAGCGTAACAGACAGACAGTGTAACTTTCAAATTTAAAATATTAGTATAGATGTAATAAATTTTTGAATCAAAATGCTCAATGGAGATTTACATTTAATCTAATATAATTGATATTACCACCCCTATGCAAAAGAAATCGTAAGCGCAATACGTCTTCAAGCAGCCGGTATGCAAAATTGCATGGGGCTGTGCGTGTGCAATTCTTATTCGCATCTGGGTCGAAACACGTGGCGCCAGCAGCAGAGCAGACTAGCGGTTTTAACGTCGTGATTAAATAACTTCCACTTTTTTAAAATGTATTTTGTATGTTATTATATTCATATAATATATTCGACAAATTATTAAATTATAAATATTAAAAAAAATTACACCGCTATTCTAGTTGTACGTATGTAACCGATTAGGTTAAGAAATTAAGAAAATACAAACATAAAATATCTGCTATGATAAAAACAGTCGCTAAATTATCCTGTGATATTATTTTTAATTAAATTTGCGTAAATTCTTTATAAAAACAAAAGGCTTCAGATAAGATAGTTAAAGAAACAGTTTAAAAACGTCCGTCTGTTCATAACAGAATATTCTGTTTACTAAAGCATACGGTAGCACAGTTGTCTTTAATTAAATTTAAAACTTCTGCGTGACGTCACGTCCCGTCTGCCCGCGCGCAATGATTCTTCCGGAACTAGTGAAGCGAGAAAAAAGTTGAAAATGCACGCCGCTGCTTTTAAAAGAAACTCTTAGTTTATATTTTTTGTATCGGCTTAAATTTTGTATTTAATTTTTTATTTTAATATCATTAGAATGAAAAAAAAACACAAAATTTTTCATAATCAGACAAATTGCTGATTAGTTTCAACTGGAAACTAATCAGCAATTTGTTCATGGCCCGACATTTCGGGCATTTCCTTTATTTATTACTGGTTGAAACTTTGGTTTAAAATTTGTCATGACCGTGATGACATCTTTATTTTTAGAGTACCACAAACACTTATGTCAGTAATTTAATGGGTCAAGGTACGATTTATACAAAAATATGGTGATATCATCATTTAGCTCGATATTCACCTGGCCGTGTTCAGCTATTTCTGCAGGTGACTAGAGTGCAGAATATAAGTGTACATGTAAGTCCACAAAGACTGATGCACCCTATAATAATCTGATCAGATGAAACGACATTACGATTATATGAACGGTGCGAGATTAGTTTATAGTTATACATGTTCGTCGGGGCAAGGGCAAGTCATTGACAGAATGATTGAACATTTTTTATCTATCTCTAATAGATCAAATGATATCAAAGCGTCTTTGGCATTATAAAGCCTCCGTCTTCCCTTAATATTCGTTTTTATTACAACTGTTAATCTGATGTCTGAGCCTAATAAATATAGTTTATGTTTATTTAAAACAGGTTTTATATGAACGAGACAATATGAGAAGACGATGCCAATTCAATAATGTAATGTTATAACAATAAGTTTACGATCTACAAGTAATTTTTGGTATAAGATTAAACTTACTTAAAAATCAATTACTAGGATTGCTTGCAGAGCTATTGTTTAACATGTTTATAAGTAAAATAATTTTATCAGCGCTTCAAGATGTAAGCTTCAAAAATCTTACTCAACTTACAGAGAATTTAAACTAATTGAAAAACTTTTCTAATTATAGGCTTAACAGATACTTGGAGTAAATCGCCTTAAGGGTAAACAACACCTCCGAAATTTGCACCCGGTGAGCGTCGAGGTGGGGTTCAAATAAAGGCAGAGGTGGCTTAAATTTTTTTTTAACTTGAATTTTCACCTCAATTTCGCGCGAACAAGGACAGTGTTTGAAACTTCTGGAAATACATAAAATATTAGAATTACATGAATAAAAACAACAGAAGAGATGAACTAAATTTACTATAAAAAAATATATATGAAAACGTACTTTTGTTGTAACGTCATTTGTATTGTTAGGCATTGATGGGGAATGTGAATATTTCAGAAAGGCAATTCGGATGCAAAGTAGTTTTAACAAAAGCACCCTAAGCCGGAATCATCATTACTATAAAGAGTAAATTACGTGAAAATTTTCGTTCTTAATAAAATTGCGTTTTATTGCAAGGGGCTCAAATACTTATACTTTAGCATGAATAGAAGATATTTAGGAATAGCTATTTGATGGTAAATGTTATCCACGAGTTAAACATAACCGCTGGCTACAGATAATATTTACTTATAAGCTTTCTTGCACACAAACACAATACATCGACATAGTATATACGACATAATATCGATATAGTTATAGTAAGGTCCTCCAGACCGATTTCGGCCACGGCGGCCAATCTCAAGAGAGATAGCCAACTGCGCAGGACATATTACAGTGCACAAGTGTGTGCGCAAACACAGGTGCACTCTCTTTTCCTTAGCTCTCATAATCCGATGGGACGGCAATCCGACACGACCGGAAAGAGTTCAGGCGCAGGACCAACGGCTTAACGTGCTTTCCGAGGCACGGGAGTGTACACACTTCCATAGTTATAGTATAGCAGATAAAAAGTGTGCCAAGGCTACAACCTATGTGACAGAAACTTATCAATAAGAATTAAATAAATAAGGTAGTCCAAGTTTAGACATAAAAAAAATTACGCAACATGTAATGGATGTAAAATGAGTTTAAAGCATAACCATAAGGGTATAGAGTTTAAAATTTAGAGGTGATTTATTACTTCATGTAATAGCGTGCTTTGAAACCTTTTTTGAGATTTTTATAGTAAGGTTTGCGATGCAGTCTCGTTTCGTTCATTTGAAATTAAATTTTAATAAATTTTCAAAATATATATTAATTTAAGCGTATTTTTTCACATTCACGTATTCGTTTTTGGGATAGAACAAATATTTATATACATATGTATAACTACATATGAAATTATTTTTGTTCATTTTGTCACTTACATTTAATATTAAATATTTTATTTAAGAAAAGTTATAGCAAATAAATTCAATAAATCAATACATATATCTCACAGAATTTATCGATTCATCATCATCATTGATCGAAAATTGTTTGTTGATCACTGATGATGATGAACAATCAACAACGGGCAAAAAATGTTCATTTTATTCAAGCTATTATAGAAAAAATATTACGACATGTAATCGCGGGAGCCGATTTTGATAATCACAACTAATTTTCCAAATGATCAGTTTACAAAACAGGGCCGACCCCGGCTCATTCGTTATTCATCGAAAAATGCGACGGCGCATTCAAAAAAATCTCCTAGCTAAGACGCTCGTTAAGTAAATTAATACGAGTATAAAACATGATTAAAAAAATTACGTCGACAACCTGCAAGGGGAGAGAAATAAGGGCGCATCCCTCGTCTATGAATGAACGCTTTCTTCATACCGAAACAACCTTATTATTACTTCTAATCGATCGGAATATAAGCGATTTTGAACCTTATTGTACTCTGTTAAGGGAGTGAGATTTGTAGCAAACGACAAAATCAAGATTGTAATTTGTATATGCTAAGTTTACCTTTAAGTACTGCAACTTATAACATCCCTGTTTCAATACAACTTGCTCGGGGGCAAAACAATGAAAATGTTAATATCTGGGCCCCACTTGAGTTTATATTTTTAAGTTACTGATGTAGTTCCGAGTCCAAAGACTATTTCGGCCTTGTTTATGGGAGTTGCGTAGGAAATTTAAATACAATTGCTTCCTCTAACTTGGGTAATTTTCGGCTGTAATGGCAACTTCGAAATTTTATGTCAGTCTTTTTATGTAACGATATTTTAATGGTATATTTAAAACGCTTGTACTATCTAAGTGTAAATAAAATGACACTAAACATTTTTCATTTTTATTGAAAATTATCAAAGTATAAAAAATGTCTGTTTTAATATTTTCTGTAGAAGATAATTTTGTTCTAAAACGCGCTTAATTTTCTAACAGACTTCAAGTAGTATTTAGATTTTTTTTAGAATCAACCTATTAGTATAACTATGTTTTTATTCATGTTTACTAGATGACTATATTTTTTTTAGTTTAATTTAAAATATATATCAAGTTTAATGAATTAATAATTGGTCTGGTATACATTGTCCCCGGATTGTATACAAATGAGTTAAACCCTGTGTGCTTATTCAATTTATTAACAAATATCATGTCACAATTTCTGGAAAAAACATTTATGTTTTTGCGTACATACATAACATTATCAAATATATAATGAGAAGCGACCGTCATTATTTTAAGTTTTTTAATGTACATTTGGTTAAATGTGCCTCTGTGACAAGCAGCTGATTCGTGTGACTTCGTAAGCGTGTTTTATACGTTTTAATAAATTACATTAATTACATTTTCAACATTATTAACGATCGACTATTAATGAAATAAAGTAATGAAAAATTAAAATATTAAATTACGAGTATATTTACGGAATACTTATTAAAATACATCAATGTATTTCATAGTTATCTTTAAATTATTTTAGGGAGTAGGTCCTAAGGCTTAGTTTGTCGATACCGGCAGTATTTTTTACTTTAAAAAAAAAACCTTTAAAATACTAATATTATCATCAAGAAATAAAATGTCACATTTAAATTAATTTTTTATTTAAAATTTAAATATGTTTTTTTTTATATAGCATAGGCATGCAGGCGGACGAGCATTTGGGTCACCTGATGGTAAGTGGTCACCACAGACATTTTCATTGCAAGAGATGTTAACCATCGCTTATATCGCCAATGCGCCACCAGCCTTGGGAACTAAGATGTTATGTTCCTTGTGCCTGTAATTACACTGGCTCACTCACCCTTTAAACCGGAACACAACAATACCAAGTGCTGCTGTCAGGTAGAATACCTGATGAGAGGGTGGTACCTACCCAGACGACCTTGCACAAAGCTCTACCACCAAGAAATTACTAATTATGTACATAAAGTATAATATTTAAAAATGAATATTTCCAAGTATATTAAAAAGAAGTTGCATGAAGTCAGCGCTGGTGGATAGTTCATAATAATTTTCAGTAATGGTCTCAAAATGTATCCGCAAAAGTTAGATCTAGCCGAACAAACAGACTCGTGGGATACACTTTAGTTGTAAATTCGAAACCGGCTTTTACAAAGGTGTAACATAAACTATATATATATATATGCGTAAAAATTTTCGCGAGCGTAAAATTTCAATCGACCTCTTATTCATATGCAAAAGTTTTTTTCCCTTGAGTGCTCTGTTTTGTGCTCGAGCAACAAAACATCGCGTATATAGCTCTTATAGCCCTATAAATAAGGGCTTTATTACCATACAACGTATGAGTCGACCTATTTTGCTTTGTGAAGTACGCGGCTCAGATTAGGGTTAGCATCATTTTAAAAACGAAAAAAGTAGTGTCATTTTAGGCAACTATTCGCTCTGATTTCACCCGTACAAAAATATATGTTAACAACATAGTAAAGGATATCACATAAAATAACGTCATTTAAATATATTTTATATAAATCCTCATCCATAGTTGCCTTTATAGATTTTTTAAACATTATGTAAAAATTGTTAGAAAAATCACCAATTTTTGCAACTATATGGAATTACAAATGACAAAAACGAAACATAATTCGTATATATATGTCTGTATGTAATAATTGAATAAAATAAATACGTAAATATTTTTTATAAAATAATATAGTTCTTATAACTATTGAAATAGCTAGCAAGAAAATAACTAATAAAACATATACATCTAGACGTAACAGATCATAGTAACTACCCCGTGACCTACTAGTGACAGCCCTGACTTGGTATAGCCTATGGTAATTACCGTACCGACAAATACGCGTACTTTTATTCCGTGTTTACAACGTCTCTCTTGTATTCTTGATTAAATTTCTTTTTTTCTCTGAATAAGCAATAACAGACATATGGAACGAGTACAAATCTCATATTATTAAATTATCGAAACAAATGCCGTGATATTTTCGTCGGGATATTTTTCGTATATATTATCGTCTCAAGTCGTGTATTTTCATATTTCATAGCACAGTTTAGAACAGTCACTATATCTAAAGGACACGATAAGGGCTTGCAAGAGAAATCCACCTCTTTAATAGAGAAGTAGAACCTTCTACTAGCCAAACAATTATATCATATACCATATACCATGGGATTCTCACGCATAGCGTCTTATGTCTGAACTTTAATTAAAAAACAAATGTGACACTATATACATTGTGGAAACAAATAACTTTACATTCCAATTAGTCAATAGCTAACAAAATATTTAGTAATATTAAACTCTCCTCTTTACCCTTTATATATCTTTTGAAGTTTGCTTGGAAACAAACTTTTATCCTCTTATCTATATAAAATGTGATTAAAATCATGTACTTATATATTTTCTTATTAAGCCTGTTTGTCGAAGGAATGCAATTGGTTTGATATATTAGGTCCTTCATACATCTTTTGACAAATTTCTGAGATCAAAGATGTTATAAAAATATTTCTCATTTACTGACTCAATATGCTTCAATCGAAAATGAGTACCAATAGAAATTTGATTTTATTTGAAAAAATAATCATAGTAAAAATATAAATCTCTCCGTACTGAACAAAGACTCGCTTGATATAGAGCCGGATACTGGGTGTATTTTACCATGCTGCTACTTTTGCAATACCTAAAACACCCTCACGATGTTTTCTTTATCGAGCACGATATGAATAATAATCAGGTAGCACATGAAAATTTCAGTATTGTAAATCCATGTTCTCTCCACTGAATCATTTAAGCTCGCATTTATATTTATTTTATTATTTATAATTGGAAAACAGACAGACAAAGGGACCACCTGATGGCAATTGATCACCACAATTTATAGACATTGACGCTAAAAAATATAGTTCGGACAAATAGCTAAGAAGTAATGTCTCTTTAATATTGACAAAAAACTACGCTCACGAGGGATATATCTTTGTTCTCAAGGTTAGTAGCGTTTTGGCGACGAAAAGCCCTTTTAATCTTAGTCTGCCTACCAATTTTAAATAAATAAAAAAGCCGTTTACTCTAGGGTATTGCTACTTGGCGATATAATATATCATTGGTGGGTGGTACCTACCCTCAAGAACTTGCACAAAACTCTACCATTAGTAAAAGCAAGATATAAGTAATACTAATTCGTTTTATACCTCCTGTTTCAAGACTATCATAATTTTTCCCGTATTCAGTAATCGTTTGGTGACAATTTGCCGTGTTTCTTTTTAGGTACAGTAAGTTTTTGATTTTTGAAACTATGCTTTATTTTATTTACTACTTATATTATTAACATATTATTAGCTTATACAGTTTCTATACAATGCTTTTAATTTAAAAGTAAAAAAAGTATTCTAAAAATGCAAACGTTCTTACGAGGCCACACCGTACCTACGTGATTAATGATTTTCCACACGCGTTGAAAAATTCAACATTTTTTCACCCCAAAGACCAATAAAAAGTCGTGATAAATTGAACATTCTATGCCCAAGTTTGCCTAACATGGCAAAATTTAATTTTTTTCTTATATTATTACGTTGATTAATTCATATGCCATAATTCAGCTAACATTTTATGTTATTTCTGACACTCTTTATCCTCAAAAATAAGATGAGGTAAAGAGGAAGAAAATGATGCTAACGAGAAGAACATGGCTTTTTATATACAAAAATATACAATATTTATAAATTACAGATACTTTATTATCTATACACGTGAACTAGAAATGACTAATGTATGTAATTTTGTAAGGTATGAATTGTGAAACAATTTAGATTTTACTTGTTTGTTTAACATTTATCTTGAGTTTATTAAATACTACTTTTATGTTTCTAAATATTTCTATTAGTACGTGAAAAACAAAAATCGTAGTTCTCGTTTTTTATTATGAAAGGTATGAAGGTCTTACTTAAATTTTTTTCATTAGTACCTAATTGCTTAACACAAAAGTAAATAACAATGAAAAGTGAAATATGATAAATATTAAAAAAATACATACGGTACAGTTAACATAACAATTAAAATTAAAATATTTTTATTCAAAAGGGCTTTCACAAGTACATACTTTGGAATCGTAAAGGTTAACCACTATATCATCATACCATATCCAGATAACTGTAGGTTTGGTAATCAACTTCCATTGGCGATGCATATATCATCCCTAGCAACGCGCGGCACGCACCATATTGAGGCTCTTGTAATGCATTAACTGCATCGCTATGAAAGTTTAATATGAAATGGAGTTTTTGCATTCCATCCTCGCATAGAATTTATCATTGAAATGGGGACAGATCCTTGTAAAGATGACTTTAAATATATGGTGACGTGTGAATGTGAAAGCAACATTAATATTTATGTAGGAAAAAATTACAAATGCATACTTTGTAAAAGTATTGTATAATACGTAAATATTATACGAGTACTCCAATAAAATATTATATATAAATTAGTTTTGCTACCATAGAAGAAAAAAGAAGAGAAAGAAAAAAAAACAAGTTTACTACGAGTAAGTAAATAAATGATTGTATCAAATTCAGAAAAAAATTCTGCAATAGTTTGAAAAATAATTTTCGAAGCAACAATTTCATCAAACGACCACTAAAAATATTAATTCTGATGCTAGATACGAAATGTTAAGGCAGGATGCCGCTGAAGATACGGCAATTTTGATACTCGAAAACGAATTTGCTTTGAGCGCTTAAAATGTTAACCTTTAGAAATAATTACCACGTAAAGTTAAGCAAAATTGGGGTCACTCATTCAGAATGGCCACGCTTGCCATCTGGCAGCGTCCGAATTTCATCTTCCACGGTTTTCCAGTAAAGAGAATAATCTAGGTCGGTTACCAAATGAAAATTTTTGGAGGCTGTACCCATTTTCAGGATATATAAATAACGAATAAAAGGACTGAGGGCTTTTTACTCATTTCTCTCTTATTTATGATTCTTTGACAGAATTTTTAGATGCTTTAGAAATAAACTTCTCTTGCAAACGTTAGTTAATGTGTACTTTTTTGTTTCAGGTAAATTTTTGGGCGTACGAGCACTGAATTCGTCTATGAATGTGAAAAGTAGGTGAATGGTTAAAAGTGTAAATGATAAGAATCATTATGTATTATCTGCTACTACAACAGTTCATCAACTGAGTACTAAAAAAAAATTAAGCTTGATAAATCAGACTCGCACAACGGTGAAACCTTTTTACTTCTTGAAATATTAACATTGACTTGTAAACATAATTCGTTAAGACATTGCATAAATGTTGTCTTTGAATCTTATGAATTCAGCAAACAATAACATTTTGAAACCTTTTTAGAAACGTTTAAGTTAAAGAGTATATAATTTTTTTTTTTAAATCAAATATAATTCGTGATATTATGATAGTTATTAAAATACGCGTAAAGAATAAAGTATCGCTATTAATAGAAAAGTAAATTTTCTGCGAAAACCTATTGTCCACTCCATTACTTCTACTATCAAAGGTCAACGCACGGAAGCCCTTCAGGGGCTACTGATTTCACCCGCTTCTCGTTTAACACCTGATTACTTTGACACCAAAGTTATTATGGTACAATTTTATGTGTAAATTTTAATTGTTCATTCGCTAATTCTTTAATTTTGCGAGTAATTCATATATCTCGTTGAAGTCATAAAAAAAGTTTTTTAATTGTAAATATTACTTTTTAAGTATATAATAAACGAAAACTGTAGCATTAAAAATACAAAGGAATATAAAAAAGTTACACATAATATTCAATGAGTAATAAGGAGTAGTGTATGTCATTTTAAGCCCAAAAAACCTTTAAGTATTATAATTGATCACTTTACTCGTTTACTCGTCATTACGTCGTCAATGTATCATTCTGAAGACAAAATAACATTTGGGATTATACCAATCCTTACCATGAGGGTATAAGTAACAATATATTACCCATGGGACATCTTCATCAAACCTACGGAACCTATTAATTTCGCTGTACCCTCTTTGATTAAAATGCCACAAAGCAAATAAGGCCATTCAAAACAAATATAACTGTGAAGGTCAAAGCACTCTTTTAAAATAATATGGCGGTATAACTGGAATAAGTTTTGTTCAATGGATATTTCAATTACTATAGATATTTTAATAATATGAATTTATTTACCAATTATTTTATTAAGCTATAAAATGTGGATACAAATATTGAATTGATGACAAAAATGTCATTTACAGTTATTCTAATTCAACTGATAATGATTATTTATTAATAGTTTGCTTACAAAACTCTAAAATATATAACAATAACGTTTGTTATATGAAGCTGCAAAAGAAACAAACCCCCTCATATTTCTCCATATTTTGTATGTAAACAATCATCTGTCCCCTACACTCGACATAACTCGCTACTACTCGCTTCGAACGTTTCTTCCATAATCAAGAGCTCTCAATGGAGGGCATTTAGATTAAAAACTTAGCGTTTACTATAATTATATTTTACTAAGCATTCCGGTAAGTAATACTTTAAAGTGAATTATTTTCAATTTTTATAAATATACTTATCCTCAGTGTACGAAATATATGTTACTCGTGACATCGTTAATTTAGGTTATCTTTATTATATTGAAATGAATTTTTAACCAATGTAAGTATTATGTCAATATATTATAATTTTGCCATTTTAAAGTTTTATAAAATTAAAAAAAAAAAACATCAATCCGCTATTTCCTATGACAATGATCATACGTTACTCCTTAAGGAGCGCAAAAGCGTAGCTTGTATAAATATTGGTGGCGCTTTGAGGCTAAGTGCCGCTTTTGTCTCGGCAATAAAAGAATAACACTCATTTATAGGAACAATGAAACATCCACCACTATTCTTTGCCTTAGGAAATTCTTAGCAAACAGCGAAGGAAAGGAAATAGACAGGAGATGGATTAAGATTTGTTATTCATCGTCTTAAAATAAAAGTTGCTGTCTGATGACCGTCTGGTCTAAATGTTTCCTACTCATATAAATCATTCGGTTTTATATAATGCTCGAAAACGTTGCTTTTTAACCAACTTCAAAACGGTTCTACATTAATTTGCTCATTAGTCATATCATATTATTTACTCACCCTCACTCACGCACTTTCCCGATAACTTTATCAATATTTAAATTAAATATATAGATACCAAAAAGCTAGTAAGTTAACTTAAATTGCCAAGACTAATAATCAAAAGCCTAATGAAAAGTAACGACAACAAAAACACCTCAAATATTACACCAGCAAAAAAAGAATACAGATTATCAGTTAGTATGAAACTGAAGGCTAAAAATTATTTTGTACGTTTTATCCATACCCGCTTAGTTTACCAACCACAAGCTTAGTCTTGCATCGACATTATTCAATAATAACTTGACTGTCTCATTGATTTAGTCGCTAGCTTATAAGACCGCAAGACCCGAGGTTCTTGGTTCAAGCCCCAGGTCAGACCAAAATAATCGGGTTTTCTATGTCAAGAAGTTTTAAGTGGCAGTCTAGAGTCTGTAAGCACTTAGTGCCGTTAGTAATGCCAACTTTTAAAGTTCCCTGCCTCCGAAAGCACGTAAGTCCTGTGCCTGAAGTGAAAAAATAGATAAAAAAAGTGTTTTGAGTTGACTTACTGCTTAGTGCATTTTCTTTTTTTTTATAGTTTCCGGGAGGCCAAATGACTCTACTCCGTCTGATGGTAAGTGGTAGTAGAGTCCAAACGTGACGATGGCTAGTGCAGAGGAGGAGGAGAAAAACACGTGTGCTGGTTACGAATTCCATTATTTGGAGGTGCGACAAAGAAAAGACTTGCCAAATTTCTTCGTGCGCGATGGAATTGATGTCACAATTAGGCGGTGACATCGAGAGCCAGTACGCGTATATTTGTGAAGAAAAGGGGAAGCAGAAATGAGAGAGAATAACTCCTCTGAGCACACGCCGTGATACAGTCAATAGAAAGCGCTCAGTGCCGCTATCTCTCGACGCAATTGTAAAGGCTCGAAGGTGTTGGTGATCTTTACGTCGCCAATTATGGGAACCGCACGTCGCTGCAACCGATCCACGGCCTCCAGTAAGTACTTAGCGGAGCCATCCCAAAGGTGCGAGCAATATTCGACGCAAGACCGCATCTCTGTTTTATACAACAGGAGCAATTGTTGTGGCGTGAAAAAATGCCGCACCTTGTTCAGGACTCCGAGTTTTCGTGAGGCTGTTTTTATAACAGCCTCGATGTGATCCTTTGGATTGAGGTCGCCCCGAACGTCAATTCCCAGTATGGCGACTTTGCCTTGTATCTCCAGCGTAGTGCCACATAGGGAAGAAGGAGGGGAAATTGGTGACTTTTTCGCTGTGAGGGCGCATACCTGTGTTTTCTTGGCGTTAAACTCAACAAGATTATCAGAGCCCCATTTGGCAATGAGTCCTAACGTCCTATCGAGTTCAACAACAAGATCCCTCCGTCTCTCCTCAGTTTCCGCCCGCGCAGCTCCTGCGTGTCCGTGGTATCCCCCGTGCACTGTACTATCATCTGCATAGCAATGTATGTTCTTGAGAGATAGCATATCATTGATATGCAGAAGAAAGAGTGTGGGGGGTAGCACAGACCCCTGGGGGACCCCAGTATTCACTACATGGAATTGTGAAGCGCAACCATCAACTAAAACGCGAAGGCTACGCTTATGTAGGAAGCTGGCAATCCAGGTGCAGAGCTGAGCTGGCAGACCGTATGCCGGCAGCTTGGAGAGAACACTTCTGTGCCAGGCTCTGTCGAAAGCCTTGGAGATATCGAAGCTGATAGCCAACGATTCCCCACGCTTGTCGATAGCTTCACCCCAGAGGTGTGTTACGTACGCTAGAAGATCACCTGTGGACCATTTCGGTCGAAACCCGTACTGACGATCATTAATCAGACAGTGATCTTCTAGGTAATGGATCAGTTAGTTATTTAGGATCCGTTCCATCACCTCATAAAGTACTGAGGTGATAGCTATTGGCCGATAATTTGCCGGGTCAGACCGATCCCCTTTTTTAGGAACCGCTTGCACATTAGCCTATCTCCAAGAATCCGGCACACGTCCTGTAGAGAGAGACAGCTGGAACAGGCGCGTCAACACAAGAGACAGCTCCGCTGGACACTTCTTCCACACTATGGCTGGTATTCCATCGGGACCACTAGCTTTCCGTACATCGAGTGATTGCAGCTCTGCACGCACATCATGCTGCCTGATTTTGATGTCGTGTGGCCACGTGAAGGTATTGAAGATGGCAGCGCACTGCAATCATCGATCACAGAGTTATCCGTAAAGAGTTTTGCCAGAAGATCGGCTTTTTCCTGCGGACTGTGAGCTAGCGATCCGTCCGGATTTCTGAGCGGTGACAGCGAAGGTTGGCACAAATTTGCACAGACTTGGTCAGACGCCAGAAGCTAGGCATTTTTTGTTTGATTAAATTTCAAACTAGAAGAAGTTTTGATTAAATATATTTATTACATTTATTTCGAAGTTCCCACAATGGTTTAGTTACCAGCTCAAAACCGCATAGAAGAAAATTCTTATTACAATGATATAAATATATTAATAAAATAATTAAATATTGCGCTTTCTACACATTTAATAAATACAGTTTTCACATTCATTAAATTTCAAGAACATATTATTTAAAATATTAAGGTATAAATACTTTGAAATTGCTAACATGACCCTTATCCAACTTGTAAATTCTTAACATCTTCGATTATGTATGTGAGTAATATTTTGTCACCGCATTAAAATTTCATTTCGCATCCAGGATCACATCTGCATACCTACCAATTGACGAAGCCATCGCCTTATAAGTCGTTAAATTTGAGTTGGGTTGAGTTCATAACTTGTCGGTTTATATCTTTAAAGCCTTGGCAACTTTGAGAAAACCGCGACGTATACTACAGAGTCATAGAATATTTAAGTAGAACTGATATATTGTTTTAATATTAAGATGAGATCGATTTGTAATAATGAATACTTATAAATATATATTTTTTTACTTTATTTATTTATGATTACAATACTATATATCTTATATTTTAAATAAAATTATATATTATGCTAAAGAAAAAACCGTATCAACATGTAATACATAGATATTTATGTTATTGGATTTAATTATGTTTGACAGATTTATATAATTTATAACTATATATAAAATTTTAATTTAAATATATATTACTAGGAATTGGAATTGAAGTTAAATTAACGCTAGCAAAGCTATATGAAATTATATTTTTATGATATAAATGAATTAACTCGAAAACAAAAAACACAACACATTAAAATCATATAACCAATCAACCACCAAGAGTATTAGTTGATTAGTTGAAATGCATTTTAAACGAAGTTTTCCTTCACCAAAGGGCATGGTATGGTACATTGTATTTTCATAATAAGGAATCGTCTGGCAGTTCTACGTAAAACACGAGTCTACTTCCCATCACAACCCATTAACAACTTCTACGAACACAAAACATGAACGTTAAGTTATATCATATCATAATAGGTGTGATCGTGCCCTCAAACATCGTTTCAGGGGCACTTAAGGCTAACTTTCCAATAAACTTAATATTTTTATGTGACGGCTCGGCTGTAAAAAGTTTTGATCTGACGTTTGTTGGGTAATTTCGCAGAAGAACGCATTTAGGCTATGATTGTTATTATTCCGTTGAACATTCTTACGCGATGATGATCTTGACTACATTGTACAGTTTTATAGCTATGAGATTCACCACCAAAATAAAACAAAACAAAAAAATACTACCTTTTAAATTATTTTCAATTTTTGGATGAAAACATATCGTAATTTTGAAATGCGGACAAGCTGATAATACAGAACATTTTGCATACTACACAAAGTGAAATAATCACCCTAATACAACTTGATATGGGCCAACAATAAACAAAGCTAAAACAAAAACAAACTATGGAACGCTCAGTTGAATAATAACACTATACTAAAGGGCCATCGGTTCTCAAGTGTGGGTGAAATTGAGGGGGGGTTGAAATAAAACAAAAGACGTATAGAATCGGAATAAATTATAGCGTACACGGTTCGTATTGAGGTAAAGGGAGCAGTCTGTCTTTTTATTGCTGTGCGTTTCGTGTTTATTGGAAGGGTTGAAATGCATTTTAACCCTTCATATCCAACTGGTTCAAAATATACGAATGGGTAACGATCCCTCGGTTTAGTTGGTCATTATAAATTGCTTTGTATATCCTGAAATAAGTTTGTTTCATAAAACTGCTGCCAGATAGTAAAAATGGAAATAATAAATAATTTATCTTAGATGACAAGAGACAAAACAGGATAACATTAATCGTGTCTTAAAACCTTCCAAACGAATATTACACTTCTATATCTACCGATACAAGAATACTTATCAAAAGCTTATACGTTACTCGTAAGTCACATTAAAATTTAACCATCATTCGGTAATCAAGCGACTACTAGTTACATTATCTTTGTGTATCGTATTTCATTTCTAAAAATATGTATGCTCATATATATTTTGCTAACAGCGAGCGCTATTTTAGTTTGATCTTTGTTGAAGGATATCGTGGAAATAGCCATTGCATAGCTATTATCTGTTCCGAGAGCAAATCGCACTGGCTCCAAACTAGTATTACAAATCAAATCAATAAACTTTGTCCTTCCGAGAATTTCGTCAAATATTTTTATATCTGTATTTACTCATTCTAAAATATATATTCAAATAGATTTCACGATAAATAATGAAAATAAATTCCAATTTTTTATTACAAACTTTAATTTACATTCAGCTGTTAGTAATTGAAGATTCATCTTGAAAATGAATTGTCAACCAGTTGCCTCTGGCTGACTGAGCTGAAATTTTGCGCACAATAAACATACATATACATAAGCTTATTATTTAGTACAACTGTTCAAATTATCCACTTTTTAGTTATTTATTTATATAAAACTTTTCAATCAGTGGACACAGTATTGTAAAATCCAGCGTTCTCACGACTTTTGTATCTGGCTGTACTAATACATCATGCATTATACTCAGCATCGCAAACGCGGTCGGTTTCCATTGTGATATTGTGACCTCATTTCACGGAGTCTATTTATAACTTGCGACTTTTGACTTAGTTCCAGACGTACTTCTAAAATACCGAACATGATACTATGTGAAACACGATGAGAACAGAATGAACGTCAATCACTTAATTTTACCCTATTTATTTATCCGAATATTTTGTGGTTAAACTCTTATCTATTCTTCTCTACAAAATTTGAATGAGTTTAATATTGCATTTGTAATATTAAAATAAATAAAAATCATATCAACATCGTTGAGAGTAAACGTCTCATCAAAAATTGTGTCGCGCAGCCAGCATTCAATGTGTCAGAGGCTGATAACGAATGCGCCCTTTGAGATAAAATCACCTCGCTATATCCAGAGTCCCATGGAGGCCTTAGTGGAAACCATGTTTTTATTTTTGAAGCGAAATGTTACTAGTCAATTTTCATTCTCTTCTTAATAAAGACTAACGTTTATCGACCAATATTGACGGCGAAGTAAAGAGAAGCTTCGATTCCAATAAAAACATAATGTATATCAAATATTATTGTTAAGCTTCTTGCTGGTAGGTAAGGTAGGATTTTACTCTTATATAATTAAGATTCTGAATAGAAGGTAACTTTAAGTTTAATTTAATCCTTTTCTCCTGCGTGATTTAAATATATTTTGATTTCGCTTCTAACAATTACAAGTTATTTATTACTTACAATTAGTTCTGTCACCTACGACGAGTTCGAAATATGAATTGTCGCTTTTAAATTAAATTAAATAAAATATTTTTTATAAAACCAAGATGATCTTGAATGACAGTTTAATTTAAATGTAACTAGCACCATTAATTTTACTTTAGCTCTCCTAAAATCTTGCACTTTAACAATATTGTGGATTAAAATGTTGCTTAAACATAATTGTTAGAATTTTAAAGAGGTTCTATCTATTTGTATTTATTAAATATACTCTTCCATTTATGACACCCATATTATTATTACAATAGTAGTATTAATCATGATAAATGAATATTGTACGGCTTGTCTATAAACCAGATCTATTCATAGCAAATAATACATATTCTTTTGGCTTTGTTTTGAATATAAAATAAAATGGGGATGATCGATCACTACCCACACTGTGTGAAAACTATAACAGCAATTACTTATTAATTAACCGTATCGAAAATGGCTGATGAGCCGTCTTTAATTGGGTTATAAATCATTTTCGGAGGTCCAATCGGGCACTTTCACACTTGATGCTGTTTTCGTATATCATGGTACATTACAACTGACTCACTATATACTCGCACATTTCTGCTAGACTTACAATTTTCCTTTCTATATTAAATGAGTACAAGGCACATTAGATCTGGTTTAAATGTGATTCTAAATTGTATAATAATAAAGTAGAATTTGCAAGAGCTCTGCAATGGTGTGTATTTGGAAGCAATTGCTTTATTTGTAAGTGCGACGCGATCTAAAGATGATTTATGATATGTTGTAGGTATGACGTTTACAATTTAACAGCAACGGGGAAGGCGTTTTAATCAACTATGCTAATGTTAGGCTGATCTCGGCTACGTTTTCCCTCAAAGTGTAATGTCAATATTAAGCACTAATTCAATATCCGAATGTGAGCAAAGTTTAATCAAGAACCCAAGTTTCTATATTCCGAGGGATGTGTTATCCTTCTATTATGCTGACCTATTTATAATTGTGACATGAATATAACACGCTGTTACTATAATACGGTTAGTTTTCTTCATCCTTTATTAAGGAAAGCTGAAATAAGCTTTCCTTAATATAATTCTTTATATTGTATATCTTATAATTCTTTTCACAAGATAAGGTTGTATAATGAAATTGAAATACTCCTTCTGATTTAATATTTAATGTTTGTTTGTAAACGTTTGACTGTTTAAAACAATTTTTATGATACGAGGGTAATAGCGGTCAATGGGGTACGTGGGCTTAAAACTCAAACATCACTAACGTCTGATAGGTATCTCATCCGGAGCATCTCACGTACGATCTGTATTGCCGATTGCAGGATCGCCGAACGGATCCCCGAAAATTTAGGGTGATAGCAAAAATTCTACCTGAGCCAAATTTTTTGTACAAACCGATATCAAGAGCTAGAAACTAACCAGTTCATATTAAATAAATGATGTTATATATAAGTAATACAATTTATAATTATAAAACATTTTTGACTTAAGAAGTAAATTATTAAAAGGACTTGCTTTGTATTATATAATCTTTCAAAATCGTATAACATAATGTTAGGTATATAAGTATTTAACAAATAATGTGATTTTAACCCTAGGTTTATATAATTATTTAGACTTATTGTAAATAATGAAATGAAACAAAAGCCTTTAAATAGAAAACTACAAAAAGTTGTTCTTACAAATAAATCAAGATAACATTTTGATATGCGTTGTAATTGACCTTGTTTAGGTCCTTAAAAACTCCCCTCAAAGGCCTAATTATTCTCAATTGAGCAAACAACTCGACTAAGTAGTTTGCGACCACTTAAAAATGAATTAAGAATTATAGGGAACAATACTCATCCAATTAGTAAAGAAGTAGACTTTTCAATTATAAATTCGATTTATTTTATTGAACTGAATTAAGTTTTGTAATTAATTTCGAATTGTAATAGAACTTAGGAAAAAAAATATTATGTTATTATAATGAAATATTTCAAATAAATTAATCACACAAATTTAAATAATATTTGACTATTGAATAAATATTATAGAGAATTTTTGAAATTTTCTCTATATAATTTATATATAAAAATTCAAAAACCGCACAGATGGCGAATGGTTATCCCAGATGCCCTGTCACGGGGTCAGTTGACGCTCAATGGGGCATACTAATAGGCGTGCCCTATTAATTATGTCTGACGAGAAAATTTTAAGGCAAGAAATCCCGGCCATCATGCCTAATACCAAATGAAATGGGTCCACTCGCTGGACCCTCGAATTGCTCGTGACTGTGGTGTAAGTAATAAAATTAAAGAGGGAAATAATAGTCGATGTAAAATAAAGGAATTATTTAATATTTTTATATTTTAAGGTCATGTTTGATTTTCCATATGTTTGTATATCTTTTTTAACTAATTTTGAGTATGTATTATAAAAATTAAAGCTATATCATAATAATTAAGTTTTTAAGGATCCAAGGATTGTAAACTATTTTAGAAAATAACATTTATCAATACTAATTTATATTTCTAGTTGTTTTATATTTACTTTTATACGAACTAACTAAAAATGAGATATTCTCGACTGATCTCATAGCTCTTATCAAATGATCCGATAGACAACGTTGTCAGAGTCGATTCATACCTGTCATAACGCCAGCTTGATGGAGATTGTGGAGGCGTGTTGCTAGTATTTTGTACAATTGTAAATGCCTTTGTTGGAGATTATAGTTAGCGAGTGGTCAAAGCCCAGTGTCTGCTCAACCTATGTTAAATTTAGTTGGATTTAAATTCGTGTCTAAAAGATTATTAGATTTAAAATTTTCTACTAAATGTGGTAGTCTTATACAAATAATAATAATCGTTTCGACTATATTTTTTATTAATATATAAAATTAGTGCCAATATTTTCCGAATTAAAATTCTATATAAATTTTATAGTAATACCTTTTTTATGAAATAAAAACTTAAACTAAATGTGCTACCTAATTTCTGGTTGAAGTCCGAAAACATAACGTCCAAGCACGGCACCAACAAATTTATCAGACTAAACAACTTAATACAATTGCGTGGACAAAGGAAAATTGAAACGGGAAAAACTAAAATGCGAGGAGACGAGACAGTAAATAGGCGGACGACAATCCAACGACCCAGTTGTGGACAATTGGATGGCAACATAAGATTTATCACTGGCCACTCCTGTAAGATTGTTATGTGACTGATGCCATAATTTTGTCCAGACAACAAACATTAAGATTTAACTGCAATATAATACGACGGCTAGTACATAACTTCCAACTGAATGTTGTGATAGCAACATTAATAAAATAGTAACAAATCAATCAGAACATATTGTTAGTTTAAACTACTAATAAATTCAATAATTGATAAATAAACTACTATTTAATTTGTAGCCGAAAAGTTTAGTTATTTGTTTTTAGATTTAGTTCTATTTAACGACACAGATACAATTACGTATAGTAGATGGATAGAAGAAAATAACTGTCAATAGTAAGAAATATTTTTTCCACTAATACGATTTATTTAAGTAAAAATGGACTTGCATATTGCAAGGTCTATCATTCAATTCTACAAGCACAGTTTATTGATCACTTCCTTTGCAATTTGCAGCTCGTAAGCATTGTTGATGTCATTCTGATCATAATAACACTATGAAACATGTTTGTTATTTGAAATATAGCATCTGCATTATCAATTAATTAAAAAAAGGAAAAATTCCAGAGTTGAGCCATACGAGTACCGTCGTAAAAGAACCAACATATCAGCAAACACGTGTTTCAACAAATCTTAAAAAAAAATTAAAATAACCGAATTTTGACAATTTTGGGGTGGTCTTTTGGAACACGTGTTCTTAAAACATTTAATGGTTTTGCGGCTTATGATTTTTTATATAAGATATTATTTTTTCAACTTTGGTGATTAGGCTAGAAACTAAAATAATTGAAGAAGTTTTATATAATATGATAACATGATATATTTAGTCTATGCTATTATATTATATAATAACCATGTCTAACGCGTGTAATTTTATGATTTTCTATCATTCATCAAGTTCAAATGCTCACTAGAAATTGATTTTCAGGGCATATATCTCATGAAATGGGTAATTGCGAGTCAATATGACAAAACTTTGACACTAAAATTTTACTAGGCACCCTTGCTATACCGAACCCACCAGTTTATTGCATCGCAAATTAGCGACGGTCAGTATCCGCTTTAATCACGCCAAATTTTCAATATAAATTTTACATTTAATTCATCAGAATTTTCGACCTTACTGTGCTACTATTAAAGTGTAAATTTAAATCCTTTAGTTTTCACCAACGCTCCAAATTATTATCAATCTGGTTGCGACTTATCGAGGTAAGAAATAGGTTTCAAATTTAAATGACAAGTAAAACAGATAGCGTGTCCAAAGAATCGTTCACGTTGTCCAAATTGTTCCTGGAGTGACAGCGTTGGTTTAACTTAGTGATTTCGTAAGGGAGCTCTAAGTCAGCATGGGATTTTTGTTTATTATTGTTTCCGTCACACCCTAAAAACATAATTGTTTTGTGCCATGATTTAAAATGATAATGAATATAAATTAACGTGAAATGAAATTTATAATAATTTACTCATAGCTTTTTTTGCATAGATACAATGACTTGCATTAGAATGATTGGCATAAGATACATTTTTTTACTAAATACCAAATCAGAAATAACTACATCATTTCTCCCTAAAAATATATCATATCAGAATAACACGAAAATTAAAAAGCCGTACATCTGGCAAATAATTTCTTACCTCCAAAACATTGAGTCACTATCAGCTACTATCACAAACGACGCGACCTTAGACTTCGAACGTGTTCTTGTGAATCACTCACAACTGCAAGAGGCTCCGCCTATAGTCATATAATATGTATTTTGATAAAAAAATATATTCAAATATTATTGGTCAGGTGATAACATGAAGCGTTTGTTGTGTCAATTTATTTAAATCTATACTAATATATAAAGCTGAAGAGTTTGTTTGTTTGATCCGGCTAATCTCAGGAACTGGTTCGAATTTAAAAATTATTTTTGTGTTGTATAGTCCTTTTATCGAGGAAGGTTCTAGGCTGATTTTTATGCATTATATTTTTATTAATTATACGCGGGTGAAACCGCGGGCACAGCTAGTCGTATATAAATTTATATTTCAGTATTAAAAAGCTGATTAATTGTGAAATAACTAAATAATTATTTTGTAACATAATCATTTATTTCTCAAGAGATGAACTGTTTAATAATACAAATATTTATTTTAAAGAAAACATACTTATGAAAATTATACTTGCTTGTTGTACGTGCGAGCATCAATTACTAAGATATCCAAAATTTTATAAAATAGTCATATATATAAAATAGTATAGAGGTCAGCGCGTATTAAACTTCATTTTATTTGGAAAATGAATGAGTTGCTCTAAAGTCCAAAAAGTGTCCAAAAAACTATATCTGCAATCTGCATATCTCAACTTAAATGGACACAGCTCGTTTTTAATAAATTACACCCTTGTTAGTTCTATTTTTAAAATATTACTTAGAAAAAGTTTTTACTGATTGTCGTAATCCTTGTCAAAATGTTTTTTATCGAAACTTTTTCCTACGGGGATTAGTTTTTGAGTAGTTAAACGAGACGGGTATTTAAAAGGTTGTAATAAAAAAAGTCAGTGCGTGGCACTGTTGTGATAAGCTAGTGATTTATTTTTTATCTCATTCTTTTTATATAAAACATTGCGTAATTTTGTAATTTTATAAATATAAATGATTTCAAGGCTTAACTTCATATTTTATACTTATTACACTTAAGACTTATTTTCACATAAGAAATTGTGTATAACATAAGTGCTGTCGCTAAGGATTGACGTACTTGTAATTTAGGATGACGTCTCAATAATCAACATTCAGTTGTAGTGTTTTCTAACAATGTTATGTCACACAATTTTTTTAGAGATATAATTAAATGAAATTACCAGCATGTTATAAAGTTAGATTGTGATAATATTGATAGTTTTTTTTAATTGTATAGTTAGGTGGACGAGCATATGGGCCACCTGATGATAAGTGGTCAGCAACGCTATTACACTGGCTCACTCACCCCTTAAAACGGAACACAACAATACAAAGTACTGCTATTTTGCGATAGAATAAATCGACGGGTGCAAAGTAAATAAAACTAACTACAAAACCATGATATTTTGTTTTTTGCATTAACGGTTTCATTAAATAATTCTTTATAACATGACGTATTCTTTTTGGCATATATTTTTCGTCATTTTCCGCACGTAAAAAAAGTCAGCTACGTAGGTTCTTCAAAACACTACGAAGTAGACGCGACCAAGTAACGATAGCCGCATTAACGCGGGGCCGCGGGGCATCCCCGCGCTTACACAAAAAGTTATCAGTCAGTTGACACGCGCTTCGCCGGCTACCGTTAATTTTTAGGTTAAGTAAGCTTTATGTGTGATATTAGTCATATTTCGAGATTCTTTTGTAGTTTTCAATTGAGTTTATTAATAACAAATACTTTAAAATGAATAAAGAACGACGTAAGCTGTTAGTGCAATTAGAAAAAACAAGAAAACAATTTGCTATTACCGAAACAGAAGAGCTGCTTAAACTCACGAAACCGTGAAACAGTTAATGGTATGTATTAATTTAATTTAGTTTAATATTTTTTAAGTTGTAATTTTTGTTGTTATTAGAATTAAAATGTATATTTTTTAAAGCACCGACGCATAGACGACCATATACCATTTTATTTTTTCTTCTTAAGTTCTTATTTCTGTGTGCTATATGTTTGTTGTTTCTGTTTACAGAAAACTCAAATTTGCAAGATGGTAATTTAAAAATAGTTTACCTAATATAAGTACATCCAGTACTTATATTTGGTAAACTATCTCTTCGATAAACATCGTCCTTTAGAAGATGATGTATTAAATTAACTTATTGATGATCTTGGCAACTCAGGTTTAAATAAAAATAAGCCTCAAGCAGACCGAATCGCGCCGATGACGTCTTCTTCTGCATCTACTTCGACCCTAATCTCTCTTCTTCTGAAATCATCATCATTATGAAGAAACCAAGTGTATTGTTTATTTCTGTTATTTTTTAACCTTTTTCCGTCCGAACGAAAGCCTTCCCTCTAGAATGCCAACCATCCCGATTTTGGACAGCCCGCATCGATCCTGTACCTGCCACCTTTTTTAAGTCGTCGGTCCACCTCGCCACAGGGTGTCCTACACTACATTTGCCTAAGCGTGGTCTCCACTCTAGCACGTGTCGGCTCCATCAGCCATCAAGGCGCCTAGAGAAATAACCAGCCCACTTCCACTTCAGCGAGCTGATTCTACGCGCGATGTCGGTGACTTTAGTTCTCTGGTGAATGTCCTCATTTCGGATTTATGCATCGCGCGTTCCATTGCTCGCTGAGCGACCTGAAATTTGTGGACCAGTCCTACGGTGAGTGTCCACATTTCGGCACCGTAAGTCATTACAGGTAGGACGTACTGATTAAAGACCCTGGTCTTGAGCGACTGTGGGATCGACGATTCAAAAATATGACGTAACCTCCCGAATACCGCCCAGCCCAAACGTATCCTTCTTTTAGCATACTTCTCAAAGTTGTGCCGGCCCAGTTGTATAGTTTGGCACAACTTCGAATGGATAACCATTTACAAGCACTGGTCTCGGGGATATATGTTGATTGACCATAATTTTGGTCTATTCAATGTTCATCCCGAGACCTACTTGTCTTGAAGAATCGCTCAGGCTGTTTAGCATCTCTTCCAAATCCAGCAGAGTCTCCGCCATGTTGAGAATGTTTTCGGTAAATCGCGTGTCAAGTGTTGATCATTTATGTTGATGCCGCGTCCGTTCCAATCGAGCATCTTGAAGACGTCTTTCATTGCATTAGTAAAAAGTTTTAGTGAGATTACATCCGTCTTACCCCCTGGTGCAATTGGATTGGTCTTGTGCTCTGATCTTGTACTTGAATGGTCATGGTTGCAGCTTCGTACAAATACTTCAACACCTGGAAATACCAGACAGACAGTCAATTAGGCATCTCTGCATGGATTCCAGAACAGCCCAGGTCTCGATGGTGTCGAGGGCTTTTTCGAAGTCCACAAACGCTAGGCATAGAGGCTGATTATTTTCCTCGGCCTTCTGTATTATTTGCCTAAGTCTGTGTATGTGATCTACGGTACTGAAGCCTTTTCGAAACCCAGCCTGCTCAACGAGTTGGATGGAAGTCATCGAATCTTTGAGCATGATGGTTCGTGATTACCCTCGAAAACAGCTTGTAAACGTGGCTGAGAAGTGAAATAGGGCGGTAGTTATTCAGAAGAGCTTTATCACCCTTCATGAAAAACAACACCACCACCCTTTTGCTCCATGTCTTCAGTGTAATACCATTATGGAGGACGGAATTGAAGATGTTAACCAGCTCTCTTAGAACTGGCGTTACTCCTGCTTTCAGAAGTTCTGAGCTCATTCCGTCATCTCCTGGAGCCTTGTTGTTTCCAAGTTGTTCGAGAGCAATACTAATCTCGCCCAAGTCGATGTTGGGAAGATCGTCTGACAGGTGGCGTGTCAGTCTAGCTCGTTGGTCATCCGCTCTACTCTGATTTAGGTGCTAGCTTCCCCTAAAATTAAATGTTTCACTAAATAAGTATTACTGTGCATTAAAGCAAATAATATTTATATATGAAATTTGAATTCTCTTGTGTATACGACCAACTGGCAGTTGACTCAGTTGATATTATTTATAGTACAATGTAGATACGAACAACTGCAAAATCTCGCAAAATAATAATAAATTACGTATTATCATTTAGTATAAATACGCCTAAGAGTATAAATAAGTAATGATAAAGTTTACAAAAAAAAAATCCAATTCGTTGAGAAATTATCACATATTTTCGATCTTTTCGCTCTCCTGTAAAGTAGCATTTTGTAGATAACTCTTTTCACTTTGCACCCGTCGAAATATATAATATAAAAATAATACAAAAAGTGTGAGACCCATGACACTATTTGATTTAAATATCTCTATTCTGCTCTGCTGGGATTCCCACATCTAAAGCAACATCAAGTAGAACTACCTGAAATAAAAAGGGGAGTAAATGAGAAAAAAACGTGCAAAAACTGATGCTGAGGCAACTTCTTATATAATAATCATGTATGTAGTAGCCGCATTATATGGCTTCACTTTTATGGAATTAATTTTGTTCCGCTCCAGTATTTTGTAAGAATTCACATTCTATAAACTTCCAGGAGATCGTGAAAATTAAAAAGAATGTTTCACCCAAATCGGTTCATTATTTACGTAATGATTTTTATAGTGTTATTCCACGCTAGAGAACAGCTTATTTACACAACAACGTCTTTCCATATTGGGATTAAGATATGTGTCGATATTCAGCATCAGCATGTCTATAACTTAATATTTAATAATTTTAATTTAGAAATATTGTTGCTTCGACTATATTGTATATACAATACAATTATATAGATATACCAAGTCTGGCTTTGCTAGAAATAATGACTTTCGATTTAGTAGTTCATCCATTTGGTGTATCGTTTATAGTGAGTTTATTAAGACTTGGTAGCGCCCCTAATGCACCTAAACACGACTGGAATACAATAAAAAAAGTCTTTAAAATGATACAAGCCGCATCAAAATATAAAGCACACTTTAGTAACACAAACGATTAGACGAAAAATTAGTAAAATATGAGTACAAAAAATCAGTTGCTAGTTGCTACTTCTTCTTAATATATAGGTAAAATGAATACTAATGAACAGATGTCAAAAATTTCGTAAATTGTTAATTAAAAATTATGATATTTTAAATAGAAATATATTCCAGACAAAAATAATCAAAATAAATATCAAACAATCAACAAAAATTAAAAATAGAAATGAACACAATTATGAAAAGACTAAATATAAAATCGTGATAGTTATGAAATAATAATTATGAACATGACACAAAGTTCTTTTAAAAGCTAACTAAACAAAGTATATTACAGATTACTCACATTATAATTTTTCCAAATCATAGGCCAAAGCATTTAGGTCCGTAATAATTTTAAGATATTCAAACTAGATCGGTCCAACCAATTTGCTAGTTATAAATTCAAAATGCATCCAACCGGAAAATTGTATTGGGACCCGAATTCCGTTGGCCACTGAGGGTAGTCCTTGCTAAGCACATTTCACATAGACTATAGACAGGGTTAGAGGATTAGGCAGTTAAGCCGTCAGTCACGGTTGTCGTTGCATGCACCGTAACTGATGCATCTGGGTCAGCTGGCACTAGCATTCAGTTCAATGGATGTATCCAAATCGAATTGTTTTAGTATTTTTAAATTATGAAATGTTAGAATCGTTATATTTCCACGCTTTAGATTTAGATATTACTAACGACTGATTGGTGCATTAATCATAGGGTAACTTTATACCCTATTTTTATACATATTTGTATTTCTAGACCATTTACAGAGTAGCTTAATTAAGGTAAATAAATAAATAGGAACGTAGTTGGCTTTCTGTGATAAAATCATTGTGATAATAAAATAACGTAAACCATGGAATTTTAGCTGAAAATTATGGTGTTAACTGCGAGTAGTGAAACTGGCTTATCCTGCTTGCTGTAGCCAAAAAATCTCATCTCTGTTTCAGGGTAAAACACCCGAGGAGTAGTTGTACGTACCGATAATAATTAAAACCTTGTCAAAATAACAAAAAAATGCAACAACATTTTCTTTATCTTCTTGTAATAAATATTTGAGATACAAACAGGTAGCATTTAGATTGATTCTACTGAGTCTGTTTGTTTACTAAGCCCACTAGTGCGAAGAGACCTTTACTTGACCATTCCTATTTGGCCGGTTTATAAAGGTCAGTTTGGGATTGTGTGGAGGTGGATGACCGGCCAAGGGATATTTAAGTCCATCTCATTCGGTGGGATTAGTGTTGTAATGGATTTGAATTTTCAATACCTTTTTAAATTGTTTGTTTGTTATATTAAAATAAAAGTACTTAGATTTGTCTGTTTATTAAATCATCATTTTCATTTTTATTTAAAGTATATTTATTAAATTATTTAAATTTTATAAAAAACAGTCATACTTTTAGATTGATTTTCTATTAGATCTAAATTATAAAGATGTACATAAGCCTTTAAAAAATAATGAAACATAAAATGTCTTTAGAGATTATTGAGATATTATAATCGTAGTTAAAAATCATGCTCGTTCTAAACTTGCCGGTTATAACTATATCGCGATATTTAATCTTGGTCCTATATAATGCCTTTATAAATGTAACCCTTTACGATTTCACGTGGCTCGTAAAAACTAACTACATTTATATACAAAGCCCGAAAATCTGAATTTCTAATAACATCTCACGAGCAAAATGAACATGCGAATATAGCTTACCTACTCACTAATTTGTCAAGAATTAAATGTATACTAGATGTTACACCATCCAACATATGTGCATTTAGTAAATAATTATAGTCATAAATAAAAACTTGTACGTCTTAGATAAATTTTATGACGTCACTTTTCCTTCTGAAGTGTAATTTCAATATTAAGATTGTAAAAACGTAAAGTTCTTTGAACGCCTATTTACGTGATATATGTAAATTCTATAAGTATATAATTAATTTGCATTAAGTAATACACGTAATTAAAATTCCATTGAATGTTCCATTGAACGAAAATATATTCCCTCATAGCTTGTTTCATATCACCGGGGCAGCGTGCTTACCTAAAAGTCTCATTTACAGAATTTTGAAAGAATCAAAGATACCATAAAAGTATTAATGTTTACAACCACACTGGATAAAAATAAGACATAATTTAATAGCCCAGAATGGTTGATCGATGACTGATTAATAAAGGATGATTGCGGTTGAAGCGGAGATGGCCTAGTGGTAAGAACGCGTGAATCTTAACCGATGATCGTGGATTCAAACCATGTGCTTAATTTGTGATTATAATTCATCTCGTGCTTGACGATGAAGGAAAACATCGTGACCAAACCTACGTGTGTCAAATTTCACTGAAATTCTGTCAAATGTGTGTTCACCAACCCACTTTTTAGCAGCGTGGTGGAATAAGCTCCAAACCTTCTCCTCAAAAGAGGAGAAAAGACCTTAGCCCAGCTGTGGGACATTCACAGACTGTTACTCTACTGTACTGTACTGATTGAGGTTCTTTGTTTAATACTCGTCTGAAGATACATCAATAATAACGAAATTCCTATATGAATAGAACGAACGAAGAAAAAGCAACTGTCTCATCTAGCATAATATATTCATTCATAGCAATACGCAATGGCGAGAGCGTCACACGTAACCCGTTAGAGCCCCCAAATGTTTAATTTTATCCCCTTACCCTTTTACTCCTCCAGGGGGTAGGGAGACAAGTCGCCCGAACCACTTGGCTTGTAATGTATGATGACTATAGTGCAGGATAATCACTTATTTAATTGCAACATTTATTTTGTTGATTAAAATACTTGCCTGTATGGTTGGCGATACATTTCTTTAAGAATAAAACGTAAGTATTCCATTATTTCTTTAATACAATATACAAACTAATTTAAGGAGGCAATGAAAGTTTTATGTTTCTCAAAATGATTTCAATTAAAATTTAAGCGCGTGAACAACATTGTTGTCACTTTTGATTCAATTTCATTTTAAGCTAAACTAATTCTATTTTTTTTTCTATCTCCACATAATTATTTCTTAATAAAAAAATGTAAAAAGCTTAATCAAATACCGATCGTTTTTACAAAGACGTATACATTTTTCTAATTGGTAGTTATTTTTTTCTTTTATTTTCTATCTGTGATAAATTTTTAATTAAAATAGAACAAAATGTAAGCCCAAGCTGAGCTTTATGAGACTTTTTCAATTTAATTTAATATTAACATACGCCAGAACATAAGTATTCTTAATAAGCGCAAAAATGCAAATTTCCCACGCTTCACCTGCTACCAGTAGGTACAATAAGAAGAATGTAGGGTTAGCATCGTCGAGCGTCGACAATTTAAACGCTCTTACTCTTCACGAGACGCAAAGTTTATCGTCGGTCGTAACTAGGAACCCCCGTATGCGAACTACCAAAACTGGATGATCTGCACACCCTCCCGCGACAGATAACCTTTTTCATACGCTACCCTGCTTTACCATGAAACACCGGAGTTCTAAATAGAATGGATGCCTGAACGAGGAATTCCAGATATTAAGCACTCGCCCGTTAGTATACCTGTTAGTTGTAATGGTTGGATGAAAGAAAATTTTGGAGCTTGTTAACTACAATTGAACCTTTAGAAGACTCCTTTGATAGTTCGTTTTGTCCCTTTCATGAGCCAGGATACGGAGTAATTTATGTTATAGACGTCGGTTAAAGTATTTCTAAAAGTTTTTCTTTTAAGGAGTTAAACGAAATTAGACGTTTCTTAATACAATAATATAAATTAATTAATTATTTATCTTATTTATTCCATCGTTCTTTATATTTGGAAAGTTGGATTTAATCTGTTCTAAAACTTTAGACGACAGGTTCTAGGACAGGTTTATCTGGGTAGGTATCATCCATCGGATATTCTACCGCCAAACGGCAATACATAGTTCTTGCGTTTATGTTTCCGGTTTGAAGGATAAGTGAGCCAGTGTAACAGACCCATGGGATTAGTTCTCAAGGTTAATGGCACTTTGGACGTAAGTAATGGTTAATATTATTTACAATACCAAGTTTTAAGGGCCGTGGTGACATACCATCAGATAGTCCATTGCTCTTCCGCCTACCTATTTCATGAAAAAGAAAACTCTTACAAAGCCCTAGGCTAAAAATGAAGAAGTTCTAGTCTTCCCCTTCTTAAAGCAATTCACTTAGTGGTAGGGCTTTGCGCAAGCTCGTCTGGGTAGGTACCACCCACTCATCAGATATTCTACCGCAAAACAGCAGTACTTGGTATTGTACATAACATCTCAGTTCCAAAGGTTGGTGGTGCATTAGCGATGTGAGTGATGGTTAACATTTCTTACAATGCCATTGTCTATGGGTGTTGGGGACCACTTACCATCAGGTGGCCCTTATGCTCGTCCGCCTAAACATGCTATAAAAATAAATAAAAAAAGCAAATAGCCTAAGTAGTAACTTCACTTTCATGGTCATAACCGTAATAATAATATATTTTTTTACGCTAAATATGCTTAATACATATATACTTTAATTTATTCTTAGGAATATACATCTAATATATTATACAATAATTTCAATAATATTAAAATTATAAACTAAGAAGCGTAGACTCCATCCCAACGTAGCCGTTATAATTGCAGGGTCCTAGTTCTTTAATGCGATTGTACGCGAGTACGAATGTACAATTAATATCTCTTCACTTGTAAAACGTACAGAGAACCAAATAATAGCAAATGTATTAATTTATTCGAATTCCATTTTAGGCCTTAATATAATAAGCGATAGTTCAAAATCCCTTACACATATATCGTATTATGATCTAGGGCACGTGTTCTGATGTACGCTAAACCGCATAACATACGGCTAAGAATCAGCGTGGCATAACCATAAATCAAAGTCACGAGAGACCTTTTCAATTAATTCTCGCCCGAGGCCCTAGAAATATTTGCATCAGAATATGTAATCGCTGTAAACGGCCATTGTAGGTTGTTCTTAGTCCGTAAAAAGGGTCAAGAATTGTTCGGTGAGCTATTGTACGATAGGAGTCGTGTTTGTCTTTCGCGTTTCGTGGATGTTCATATTTGATTTAGGCACATTTGCTTCGGTCGGCTGCTCAGTTAAGTGTACTTAGCAGAGTTGAGCGTCGCTCTGGCTCGCCGAAGATTTTCCGCTAATTTCTCTATTGTACCTTCATTGTTTATTTGATCCTAATTTGGTATTTGGATATGGTTTTACGATTTCGTTTAAGGAATGAAGAAATATATTGAGGCTTTGTTTGGAAATACAGCTGGCGTTTATTCTTAAACTAATGAAGCTTTTGGTCATAATAACAATAATCATGGCACACCAAATATAGTCAAAATATTACAGTGAAAAAAAGTAAAATAAATTTAACCCTCTATAGGATAGTGTAGACTGTAAGCAACATACCGTCAAAATTCTACTTAAATTATAAGAAATTATTTTATGGCATAATCACGCACTGTAGCCCGAGGTCTACAGTCCAACCTATCAAACTAATACTAAAATAAACAACTAGATGGCGCTCCTACTCGCAAAACTCAATTTATATTTCAATTGTCGGTACTTTCGAAAAGTGCTGGACTGCTGTGATTTCAAAAAATAATAAAAATTGTTTTAAGTGCGAATTTGTGTAGTTTTTGAAGAAAACTGGAGAGGTAAGTGTTAAACTTTTATCATATTACATTGCTTTAAGTATATTTTACGTTCTCACTTGATTTTGACGTTTTTTGTTTTTGTTGCTGGTAATCTACATCAGGCGAAAAGTGCTGGTATTTAGTTTGATACGTAGAATGTATACCATCGTTTTTATTATGTTCCAGGATGTCTCGCAAGCGTTCTCTTCGTGACGAGGACATAGCTTCTGCACTGATGGATGGTGCAGAGAGTGAGGACGGCTTAGATTTCGACGATGATAGCCTTGTAGACCCTGATTTTGTACCTGAATTAGAAATATTTGAAGAAGAGGCTTCAGAGATGGATATTGATGTGGATGCCATAATTGAGACTCTAGAAGACGACCATGAAAATCCATCCCATAGTCCAGAAACTGTACCATCAGGTGAAACTTCTGATCAACCATCTCCAACTAAGAAACCAAGAAAATCTGCTAAGGAAAAGCCAGCCAAACTAGATTTGCGTTGGAAAAAGAAGAATCTTCAGTTGAATGAGGAGCAGCTTATGTTTACAGGTAACAAAAGCTTGGGCCCTGATATTCTAGAGCTGGACACTCCTATACAATTCTTTTTCTATCTGTTTCCACAAGAACTGATCAAGAAAATTTCCGAAGAGACAAATTTCTATCAGGTGCAGAAAGATTCTTATAGTACTTTTCGGGTGTCTGAAGAGGATGTCAGGCAGTTCATTGGTGTGACATTTGTAATGTCTCTTGTGCAATTACCTAGAGTTACAAATCACTGGAGTCCTATACTCGGAACACCTCTAATACTTCCTGTATTTGACATGACCATGACATTCAATAAATTTGAAAAAAATCGGCAAACATTGCACTTCAATGACAATTCAAAACAACTTCCAAGGGAGCATCCTGATCATGACCGGATTTACAAAATACGTCCAGTGATAGACTTTCTAAATAAAGCTTATAGCAAAGTTCCAATGGAAGAACACCTTTGTGTGGATGAGCAAATGTGTTCCACCAAAGCACGAAATACATTGAAGAGGTACAACCCCAACAAACCCCACAAGTGGGGCTATAAAGTCTACGTGTTGAGTGGTGTTTCTGGCTTTGCCTATAAAACAGAGATCGAAACTGGTAAGGAAAATGTCGTCTTAGATGGAGAGCCAGATTTAGGAGCCTCATCCAATGTCGTCATGAGGCTAGCACGTATGATCCCAAGGCACCAGAACTTTAGGCGTTATTTTGATAACTATTTTAGTGGATGTTGCTGTAACCCTTTGCAAAATGGGTATCAAACCTAGTATATCTAGTCGGCGGTCGCTGGAGAACGAGCTTCATGCTAAAAAACACAAAGGACCTGCTCAGCATGTACCTCCTAAAGCAGTTCGTCAAGACCAGATTGGGCACTGGCCACAATGGTCAGATAAAAAAATTAGATGTAAGTTTCCGAAATGTTCTGTATTTACACACAATGTCTGTGAAAAATGCGGGGTAGCCTTATGCTACACAAAAAATAAGAATTGTTTTAGAAACTTCCACCTCTCGTAGAGTAAGTTTCACTTATATTCATTTTGATACCTTAACTCAGTGTTGCCTGTGAGCAACACTCCCTATTTTTGTCATTTTCTTAATAAATATATAAAAAAAATTAAAACTAAAAAATACGTGTATTTTATTTTTTCATAACAATATCGAATCCTAAATATAAAAAAAATCCATGTTTATGAATGACAGAGGGTTAAATTCTCGGTCCAAAAGCGCTATTTGCATATTTTCTAAATACCCAAGGAACAAGGAAATGATCCAGTGGCGGTAGCTATACAAGTCTTATTTTGAAAAATGTTAATCTTTTACTAATACTTCTCTGTTACTTGACAATTTGTTAATAAGTCAAATTATATCCAAATTTTCGACAATAATTAAATAAACAAATTAATTTATCGTCAGGAAATTACAAAGCACATTTTATTTTTATAGGTAAGCCTTCATCGTACATCTTATCAGCGTACTATGAGTTATTGAATAATTATTTATATAAAATTATTTCATCATATTTTAAAATCATTATCCGCAAAAATATACAGTGTACATAAAAAGTACAGTTAGCAAAACATGAAAAAGCTAAATTCTTTATTTGAACAAATCAACATATTATTTATACAAACAATTATAAAAAGACAGAGTTCTAAAATGTTATGACTTCGTAGACTTTCCCGTTATGTTTGTAACATGCGATAAAATAACCGTTGACCGAGTAACTGGCTGGAAAAGATAATAACCAAATATAATTATTTATGTACAAGTTATTGTATTATTTTCCTCGTAAAGTATACTCGTAGTTATATCTTGCTAGTTCCGTAAAATAAATATTAATATTATTAATAACCACATAAATTATTTCTAAGAATATGCGTCAGTTACGTTTGTATATTTGAAAAAAAAAGAGTACTCCGTGTTCAATGTCATGTCATTAACATTTAAAATGTTACATAAGTGCCGTGCTTGTAATTTCGTTCCCGAGGATGCGTAAACGATATTAGAGACGTATCGCCATTGTGTTTTTGAAAAAAAAATATCGAGATATTTAAAATATAAGCTACATACGAATGATAATCTTAGATGTTTTTCTTTAAGAATGTAATATTCTGCACAATTAAAAAAAGCTTTATCTAATTACAGGATCTTATTATATCTTATAACAGTAATAAATAAATCGTAGAGCTTGATTATTTCCTTCACTGCACCTCTTAGTTTACATTTAGCAGTCGATGTTGTGTTTACTTGTCCATTATAATTAAATCGCTCGTCCTTTGCGTCACTGGGAATAGCGCGAGGACGTTTTCAAATAATATTTCGTTCATGAGCTCACTCACTATGAATTCTGTGAAATAAACGGAGCTAAATTGAGAATAAAAACTCGTGAATAATATCATATTATAAAGTTTTAATAATTAAATATAACTTTAGGTATATAATAACAGGTTATTTTTATAGTTTAATTTATTCAGAGTAAAAATTTGTTTGTATTTTTCGTAATTGTCCTTTTCCTATAATGAGGTACATGATGCAATTTAAAAAAAAACTACTTTGCGAATAAAATAAGAATTCGTTTATTTTGCTATGTACAAAACATAAAAAAAAAATTACTTGAAACATAAATGTTCAAAAAAGATCAAAAAATATATAGCATAAAATAAAACTTTAAGTTACGTCAAGTTTGTGTTTCTGGTGTACTTTTCGATATATTTATAATTACATAGCGCGATTGCCATCAGACCTCGACGTCACTTAATGTTCCTAGCACTTAAAAATTGTCAAGGTGGAACTGATGACCTTAATATTTTAATATTTATATTATACTTCAATATATTTATATTCAGTAACCAAAGATAAATTATGTAAGAAATATATAATATTATAATGCTGTTCAAGGCTAAAACGAGAATCAAGAACACGTTAATTTGCAAAATCGAATATCACGACGTGGTACAAAATAAAAAATTATACCTTACAGAGTATCGGCATTATCGTAATTTGTTATTGCTCTGCAATTTGAGTTGATGCTTGTTGCCCTGCAGGATTCTCGACGAGAATTATGCTGGGAATACATCTCCATCAGATGTCTCTGACAATTGTCTGAAGCTAATCTTTTAATAATATAGGTAGGTACTTCGACGGACTGTAAAACATCATTGTTTTCGAATTTCAAAAACTAAAAACTATTAAAAAAAAAGAACTCGTAAACAGTTCTTGATCTAAATTGTCACACGATTATATGTTATTGTAGAACTTTTCATATCCGTCATATTTTGTAAAATATTATTTTATTTCTAAATTATATAAAATTTATTTTAAATGTTTTCGGTTAAAAAAGTTAAATTTCTCGACAGTAAGTATGTTTTCTTTCGGCCTTAGTCGCGTCATGAAATACGAATAGTATTTAATAAGGTATGACGCACATGGATAAAACAGATGTTGACATATCTGTTAAATAGAGCCAAGACAGGCCTGCAGCTAGAAGACGTAAATATTAAGGTTGTTAAAGTTATTTAAATGTTGCCGGCTCAAAGCTGGGTAAACAACACTCAGTTTTCGTGTGCGGTTCGGTAAAGGAATACCTTGTAAGGTAACCTGCTTACATAAGTCGAATGAAATCTTCTACATATGTACATTTGCAGCGCATTTTTGCAGCGTGGTCAAATAAGCCTCCTTTCAAACTCCTCAAGTGTAGATGAGGCCCTTAACCAACTGTGCGACAGGCTGTTACTTTACATCGTATCGGTTTAAGCTTAAGAGATATCAACGCCATTTGACGACTGCCGGGTCTTGTAGTAAAATATAAATCTTAAATGTTTGCATTAATTATTTAACCTTTAAAGTAGTTCATAATTAAACTTTCTTGTTTCACGGAGTGGAAATCTTCAGAAAGGTACCCAGCTCCCTTAGCAGGAGAAACCGGTTTATATATTTTACTCGGTGGTAGAGCTTTGTGCAAGCTCGTCTCGGTAGGTACCACCCACTCATCAGATATTCTACCGCAAAACAGCAGTATTTTGTACTGTTGTGTTCCGGTTTGAAGGGTGATTGAGCCAGTGTAATTACAGGCACAAGGGACATAACATCTTAGCTCCCAAGGTTGGTGGCGCATTGGCAATGTACGCTATGGTTAAAATTTATTACAATGCCATTGTCTACGGGCGTTGGTGAACACTTAACATCAGGTGACACAGATGCTCGTCCACCAACCTATAAAAAAAAAGTGGGATTCTTACCCACCTTTTAATTGAAAGATCTAATTAAAGGTCATATTACACAAGCAAGTTAAGTAAATGTAAATATATCAATTGCAGATTCTACAACTATAGTTCATTATATAATATATTTAATTAATAAGATCCACGAATCCGTATCCATGAATTTCTAGATCGTTGTATTACTAAATGCGCTATTCCTCGTGAGAAATACAACTAGCTCTAATGGTAGACTGTGATTTCTGTATAAATTCAATAACTGCAATTTTATCTTCGTCTAAACAATACAGAATATTCTTAAAAACAATATTAAAACTTAGTTTTGTTCCCATCATATTTATTTTTCAACCCGCATAGAAGAAGCGTGGTGGAAAAAGCTGTAAATCTTCTCATCAAAAAGAGAGAAAGCCTATATGCCCAGCAGTGGGTGATTTATAGACTGTAATTTTTATTCATTACTACTAGAAGATTTTGTGATTTTCCTCCATTAATA
Organism: Nymphalis polychloros; assembly: GCA_905220585.2. Lineage (NCBI taxonomy): Eukaryota > Metazoa > Arthropoda > Insecta > Lepidoptera > Nymphalidae > Nymphalis > Nymphalis polychloros. The sequence continues at coordinate 5,262,915 of HG992245.1, read as the reverse complement.
TTTGCGACAGAAAATGCCCATACAACTATGAATCATGTACATAAATAGTACATTATAACGTATGTGATGGCAGTTTTATTTGTGCAATTTCTTATAATATAACAATAATAAATAACTATGACAATGTTATTGTGGTTTATATAATATGTAATCAATACTCATAATGAACATTGTCTTATTTACTATAATTACTTATGTTGTTGATGTTTTTATACAAAGTTTCATAACAATCCATCTAGAAATACCTTTAGTTTTCTTTACCGCAGTTGACTGCAATTTTGAATAAAATAGCCATAATTATTGGCTCGACTCTAAAAGCGGTAGACAATAGTAGCACAATAGTACCAGCCTTAAACTCTTGTAATGACGCTTATTTCAAAGGAACTTCCCCGCGACTTGGGACAAGTTCCTATTAAGTAATAGTTTGCTAGAAGACCTCATTACTTTTAACAGTGAGGACTCAATCTGAATATCAATAGGCAAAAGTTAAAATACTACTGATTTATTTTACAAATGAAAAAGATGATGATGATTGACTGAAAAGAGCATGATGGGGAAAACTGTTTGGAGCTTTAGCGAGAGATGGGCATAACCCAGCACTTAGACATTAACCGGATGAATCTGACATACATATACATACTGTCGGCGTCTAGAAAAGTTCAACAAGAAAAAATAAATAGTACCAATAAATGTTCGAAGCACTTTATCGAAGTTGTTAACATATTCTACAGTAACAAGCACGCCGACTAGTGGTCAATTTCTAGCTGTTCCATCTGACAGTCACTCATATAGTTAATTCATTAGACCGTAATGAATCTCGATCAGCATTTCGACGTTACCATAGCGATATGCACGTTGAAAACATAAACGTTGTTAATAAATCACACGTCTCATGTCCACTGTTTATTTTCAATTACTGGCCGGCGCCGCGCGGGTAGCGTGAATAATGCCAGAACAGCTGTTCAGCTGGCAGATTAGTGAGTTATTGTCGTGGTGGGGGTGTTATTAATTAAAAAAGTTTTAAATTTTGTCCATTCGCAGCGAGTTTGTTGAGTATTTTGGACGTAAACTGGTGACATGGTGGTTTAATGAACTGAAATTTGGGCAGCATTTTTTTAATTGCAGTTGCTTGTATAGTCAATTATGATTGTAGAATTGTTGGAAATTTTAAGTGATTCATTTTTTTCTTTGGTAATTATAATGATTATGATGACAAGTTGCTATCACTGATTGGATAACAAATGAATATGAATATCGTAAAACTGCATATATCAGTATTCATAAGCTTACTATTTCTTTGAAAACACTAACTCTTAACAATAGGTAAATATATATCAATTCAAATAATTATAAGATATAATGTCTACCAAACTTGCTAATATTCGACCATTCAAATCATAACAAATCTACGCCTTTACATGTTATAAGTGTTTTCCTGGACTAAATGTCAAGGAATCGTAATCTCAGTTTATACTGTGAGTTATACATGTCGTCTATTAACATGTCAATTTAAATGTAAATAGTTATAAGTATTTTTTTCCAAACAATATACTCATAATGCTTGAAACCAAACAATCTCATTTTTAACCGAATGGACACCTTCAGTAAGGTACCAGGGTCCTGTGCAAAGGGAACCTACTAAAACCACTGCGATGGTCTTCGGCATGGATCGGAGAAGCCGCGGGATCGTGTCGATATAACGCATTCACGTTCTCTCCCGTGCTGTGGTCCGCTCAAGACTCGACGAAGCTCTTCTCAGGGGGCGAAGGTGATCTCGCCCCACATTCCTCGCTAGAGCGTAATTTAGTACAAGGCCATCCGACGATAAAAAAAGATTGACAGAACACGAAAATACTTTTATTTATGTAGCGACATCTATCTCGCCACATACGAAAACTAAAAACTGACGTACCCTACATCGCGATATTGAAGTTTTTTTTTTTTTTTTTTTTTTATGGTATAGATTAGTGGACGAGCATGTGGGCACCTGATGGTAAGTGGTCACCAACGCCCATAGACAGTGGTTTATATATTTCTTAAAAAAAAACAACATCACCACTGCGCCACCAACCTTGGGAACTAAGATGTTATGTCCCTTGTGCCTATAATTACACTGGCTCACTCACCCTTCAAACCGGAACACAACAACACAAAGTACTGCTGTTTTGCGGTAGAATATCTGATGAGTGGGTGGTACCTACCCAGACGAGCTTGCACAAAGCTCTACCACCGAGTAAAATAAAGTTATCCGAGCGATTGAATATATATACAAGAACCCGACAACAACCGTCGGGCAGTAGCCCACCAGACAAACAACGGTCTGGTCGGAGGATCCTCCCTTTTCAATGCTCAACACCAAATTTATATATCTTATTAAAATCGATATTCATGGGGACGAAGTCGCGCGCACCAGCTACTTTTAAATATGTAATCAGTACTTTAAAAAAATAAGATTAAATAATATGATTAAATAAGATAATTATAACATTCAATTTTATTTAATATTTGAACCGGCAACCGTATCTATAAATCCTCATACTAACTCTAACCTAGCCCGCAAGCTCCAAACCTTCTCCTCAAAAAGAGGAAAAGAGGTCTTAGCCCAGCAGTGGGATACTCACTGGCTGTTACTAGCCCGCAAGAACTGGCGTTTATAACAATTAAATAAGGTATTTATTATGTCACTTGTAACATAATCTTTTAGTATCTGTGCGATAGTAATCCGAATAAATAAGGATAAATTTAACACCTTAACATTTGAAAGGACATAAATCAAGTCAGATTAAAGGTTCCACTACATATGTATATACGTTTAAGATGTCTAAGTTCAGTATTTCTAAATAATGTTACAAGGTAATATCAATCTTATGAATATGAACCATAAAAGTTAATATTGACCAAATGATATTTTCCATTCAACCAAATGTGAAATTCATTACTTTCTCGTAATATGAGTTTTCTAAGATGTAAAGCAAAATTGAAGATGTACGAAAGCTGGTTAAAATGAAAACACATATAAGTAATTAAATCAAAATTTAAAATTAAAAAAAAAACTATTTAATACAAATATTAAAATTCTATTACATATATGAACCATTTATGACACTTTTTGAACATTTGTGTCTTTCGAACGATTCAAACTATTTATTGTTTATAAAAACAAATTTACTATACAAATAAAACGGAAACCATACCCTCGTAGCTAAAATAAAGATTAAGCTGAGTAAAAACTAGATACAAGAAAAACTTCACAAAATACACTTAGATCAGCTTAGATCTAATAATAATTGTGACAATAAGAAAGAATGAATAAAAGAAAATAAAATATATACACCAGTAGAACTAAAAAGATAAAACTAAATAAATATTTTTATTACAAACGTACACAAAGCCCTACTTGGTGGTAGGGCTTTGTGCAAGCTCGTCTGGGTAGGTACCACCCAATCATCAGATATTCTACCGCAAAACAGCAGTACTTGGTATTGTTGTATGCCGATTCGAAGGGTGAGTGAACCAGTGTAATTACAGGCACAAGGGGCATAACATCTTAGTTTCCAAGGTTGGTGGCGCATTGACCATGTAAGCGATGGTTAACATCTCTTACAATGCCAATGTCTATGGGCGTTGGTGACCACCATCATTGGCCCACTTGCTCGTCCGCCTTCATATACCATAAAAATAATATTTTGACAAATATATTAATCATTGTAAACATAGTTTTAAAAACGTCCAAATATAACTTGACTCTCTAGACTAAATGTAAAAAAATATGAACATACTGCAGCCTTAATATTCTTTTAACCGTCACCTATGCACTTGTCACAGTATAATTTTTTGTCAAGTCACTCAAACAGAAACGAGACCACACAAGTTGTTTTAAATGGCGTTTAGACCTTTATAAAAGCCGAAATTGTGGGTGTAACTTGGTAGTGACTGCTTAAGAAGACGTCTCCTTATATTATCATAACTTGTTAGTTTCGACCAGTTTTTCTTTCCCATTGTTATTGATATTGTATAAAATAAATGAACATGCAATGATTATAGGTATTGTTCAATTTTCATTTTAATAATGACTTTCTAATGTGTTGTTTTCGATTGTGGATGATCAAACCTTTGACAAATTATGTTTATTTATTTTTCATCAACAGGGCAAATAGTTTTTATTCAATAAACATTACTTACATATTATTAGTCAAATTAAAAAAAATTACCACAATGTTAAGAAATGAATTATATTTTATCACTCCCTTAGTATAACCACTTATAATAATTTGTTGGTTTACAATGAGATTTCTTTCATTATACATTCTCTATGAAATATGCAAATAAAATAAGAAAAATGTGTCGCAATGTTGCGAATACCAACTCAACACATAAATATTGTTACTACGTTTCTATGTCAACAGAAAATTCAACTTCATGACATTGGATTAAAGTCTAAATTATGTTACAAGAGACATGTGTTAAGTCGTTTTCTGGAATAAATGACAAGGAATCATAATTTCAGCTTGTACTGTGAGTTATACATGTCATCTATTTACATTAGTTTTCGAAATAAACAAGAAACGCGACTTCTCTTGCTGGATAAGTAGAACTTTATTTTTTATTTTGCCTTGTATCAACATTTTCTTGTCTTGAAATAAATTTTATTTCTATCCAAAGAATTATGCGATCAAGTTTTTCTATATAATAATATGTGTGGTCATCTTCTCCCATTGGTCCAAGCAATGCAAGTTTTTTTTACGCCTTCTTTAAGGTACCCTGCTCCCTTGGGGGGGGACCGGGTTATGTGGGATTCTTACCCACTAAAACCACTGCGATGGCTGTCTTTGGCCCGGCTCGGAGAGGCTGCGGGATCGTGTTGATATACGCATCCCCCGTGCTGTGCTCCGCTCGTAGCTCGGCGGAGCACTCCTCGGCAAAAAAAATAAGCAAATAAAAGAAATAAAGGCATTGCAAGATATCTAAACGACTTCAAACAATATATGAATAGAAGTATTCATTGCGCTGCCAACCACGATATCTGAGGTATTATGTCCCTTGTTTATGTAACACTGGCTCACTCACCATTCAAATCAAACCACATATATATAAAGTAATGAACTTTGGCGGAAGAATATAAGACGTACTTGAACAAAAATGTACAACCGAAGGAAAACAAATTCCAAATTGAAATTCTAATCCAAAACAATAGTCACCTGATATTATAAATTTATTATTCAATATTCCCCGTGAATATGGTTTCTTAGGGTGTTCAATGCGTATGAAAGTGTGAAATGTGATATGCGGGGAGATGAATTTTTGAGCACGTAAGATTAACTGAATATATGCACTTAAATTAATCCAATGCTGATTTAGTTCAGTGTCTACAATAGCTTATCGTTATACTATAATATTATAACCGCCGGCAAGAATCACAATATATAAAATTGTAAGTAGTTAATTAGTATGATTTGAGAATTTAAGAATCTACGACACTATACTAGTGCCTTTTCAAAAAGTTTCTTGAGTTTTCAATATTTATTTTATTTATGTATATCATATTTTTAGTAAAGCTGGACAGTTTTCATGTCAAAATTATTAATTTAGTTGAAAACTTATAATCCAAATTTTAGATGATGAAATTTTTATTTTCGATAGGAGTACTAATAATCTTTATGAAACAGGCACATACAATTATGTAGCTTAGCAAAATCAGTTTTTTTTTTTTAATATGTATGAAAATATGTGTATTACTAAAGAAGGTACATTAGAACATTTCAAAATGTAAACATCATCATTTAATAGCTAATTACGTTTTAACTAATTAGTTGTGATGATGTAGCAGACATATTCATTAAGAAATAACTTTTTCTTAGAGAGTTAAATTGATCATTGAACTGTGTTTCAATTAATGGTAACCGACAAAGGCATAAAAATCAAAAACCGGATACAAGTCGAGCATAATACATATGCGGACGTGTATCGCACGGCGTGGGACGACCCACTCCGCTCCGGGCCTTATCTCTCTTATAATCACTTTGAACAACCGAGTGGCCCACGATTAGAATCTTAAATCCTCCGTAAATTTTCTATTCCGTAGGGCTATAATAATGGAATAACCTCCGCAAGTTTGAGGGCAAAAAATGTACACGAATAATTTGATCATACTCCCCCTGTTGATTGCAAAATTTCAATCAAGCTCGTAAATGGTATACAGAGTCGTATCGACACTCCAAACAACTTTTTGGGGTTGCAATGCCAGAATATGCAGATTTATGACTTGTACAAAATTGAACACTACATTACGTTGTAATAAGATATGTATTCCTATGGTGGGTGCGAATGAGATGAAAGGACGGCTCGGCGACGAATCTATAACAAATGACACAGATTTATTTGTAGGACTCAAATGGCAATTGTAGCCCGCTTTAATATATTCAGCTCGTCCGCTGCACTAATTATGTAGGGATAAAAACGATAAGCCGAAATTTCCTTAGTTCATAATTCGCCTTATTACATCGAATTCGTTTTAAATGATTCGCATTATTAATTATGAGATTCCTACGTATTGTTATTTCTCGAACGTGTTTTTAGACCGTTAGACTTTGATCTTAAACGTACAATTTAGTCAAAAATATGACCCCTTTTAATTAAATCGTTAGTTCTCGCGTTCCCGCTGAGAACATAAGGGTTAGTTGAACAATAACGTAACTTTAATTTGACTTGAAGTAGTGCACCCTTCTAATTTCGCTATTAAAATTATCATCTCGCTGAGGGGTCAAAGAACACTATCTATATTTTAACGTCAACCTTTTTGTAAATTTTGCCTTTCAGTTTAAGACAAAAATTTGCCTAAGCAAAAATTGTACCAATTGATAATGAACCTTTTTACAATGAAATAACTGTGTTTATTGTAAAATTTATCGAAGAGCTGTCATTTACACCATAACTAATTGTATTGATTTTTCAAATTGAATTCTAACCGTTATACCTTAAGGTTGGGTCTGACGTTCAATCATTGATGTCGCATACATCGTTTTCAAATTATTACAATCAACGCACGCGTAAGCACGTGCCGCTAGCTCCCCGCTGGTATGAAGTCCTTGTTACATCGAGAACTGTACCGTCCTGTAATTACACACAAATTAGACAAGATTTATTGAGGGGTGGAACACCTTGGCAACTATAGAAGGTACTAATAACGGTTGGCCAGTTCCGATATTGCGATTAATTCGCAAGGATAATTTCTTGGGAGCCGTTAGAGGAATAAATCAAGACGATATTAAAATTTGAAGTGGTATAGTCACTCGTGAGTGCTACGTCAGCTATTAAATGAATTTAAGACCAGACTAACCTTTGAATAATGTATTTGAAATATAATATAATAAAGAGTAAATTAAAGACGACTGCGTTTTGTGTTTGCATTACCACTGCTATTAACTTTATACCATATAAAAGAGTAAATTCTATACATGCCAAGTCATAAGTCAAATGCTGTAATTAGCCTGTCACGAGTTAAAAAGCTGTAGACGAAAAAAAAAAATCCGCAATATGTTGACGTCGATTTTAATGACCACCGTAAAAAATGTCGCCAGCTAACCCTTCGACATGCCTTCGCGAATTTGACGGCTTCATTTAACAAAAGGTGAACATTTAGCAAATAATAATGACGTTTTAGTACGGCCTTTAATATTTTTATTGCGTGTTTATTGGCCATTGAAGAAGGTTTTGCGAGGCGACTGCGTTCCTCTTGAACACTCAAAATGATTCATCTCCGAAGGAGAACGATGGCTGGCATTTTCTATTGCGTATCATAATAATGACCTATGGATATCTTCTATGTTAAATTCTCATAAATAAAGATGACGTTGATAGTATTTATTCTAAATAAACAAGTAATAAATGTTTGCTTGACTTTATCTAATTAAGTTATCTTATTTATGAGTAGTTCCCGCCCGTGGCATTACCTTTTTTTAGGGAGGGGGGCAAGGATAAGGCACGCAAGGTACGTTAAATCTATTTCTATACCTTTGATAACGTGAACGCAGATTTTAATAACAATCGAACAAACAAACTGACTTTCGCATTTATAATATTAGAATGAATATGTGTGTATGTCAAAACATGTCGAATTTTCACTCAATTAAAATACTCTTTGTTAACGCCATGAGTGAGTAAATATGCGTGAAATTAATTGGTACTTTTTTGATGTTCCTCGTCGCTTCTGTTTATATTATTCTTGGTGTTTTCCAAAGGGAATGTTTCTTATTATTTAAAGAGAGGCTAAAAATGAGACATCTTAAAACAATACGGATTATACCGATTCCGTTTCGTTTGCTTACCTGGTCCGCTCCCCCAATGAAATAAAAACTTATCAGCGAACTTTGTACTCGGTTATCTCCTTGGCAAGTAAACACTTTTTATTTTATGGCCACCCCCATTTTTATTATCCACCACGCCCTAGGTAAGGTTTCAAACTATCCAAAAGTGCTTGTATTAAGTTTTCGACTACCGAGTAGTCTGTGTAAGATTTTTATTAGATCCTTTAAACTTTACGTATATATTTTAAACGTTAGACCGCTTTTTATAATTTGTTCAGTGAGTTTAATGTAAAAAGTATATCCTGACTTAAAATTTACTTTTTATTTTTCTTCCATATGCACATATGGATCATGTTTTCGAACTGAATTTTCATAAGATTTTTATTCGTAGGTCAGACAAAATACGGTAAAAGAAACAACACGCACAAAAAATTGTAACAAAAATTTAATTAATTTCAACAAGAGAACGCACAAATTTCTATATTATTTCGATGGGCATATAAGATATACTAAATATCTTGGAGTAAGCCTCCTTCAAGACATACCAAAAGTTGACTCTTAAAACTAACAAAACATTGACAAGTATAAAAAGACATACTATACACTTTTTATTATGAACACAATAATGTAGCCTGTCATTTCTAAATCTAAAATAACTATTCATTTAATTTTATTAAGTCGTACATTACGTTAGTAATAATAGGCCAGTAATAACCATCATATAGGGACAATGTTTGGAGCCTATACCACGAAGCTGCTCCACTAAGGGTTGTTGAAAATAAATATAGCATAATTTAATTTAACGCCATCTTTCCGCAATATTTATAACTTTGCTATCAGATGTATTATAATTACAAATCAAGCACCTAAAAATGCAGAAGCCTGCCCGAATTTGAAACCACGACCTGCGATCCATATCCATATTCACTAGATCGTCTCGACTTCACAGCAATTACGTAACAATAATAATATTATACAAGCTAAAGGGATTGACGTTTAATTATAACGTTTTAGTTAACAACATATTACGTAGATAAACATATAGATAGGTGGTACTATAGCTTCCATTTCTATCAACACAGCAATTTAGGAATAAACAATTGTTTTTTTTTTCTTAATGTCATTAATCGTACATTTAATGTTTTATTAAATAAATAGATAAACCCCACTGTTTTATCAGAATGAAACTTTAATAATAAAAAAAAATCCTAAAACCTGATAGTACTATCGGAAGTATAATAACAAGCTGTAGCCTCTGTCAGCGGAATTTCGGAATTAAAACTAGTTGATGTTACCGTTGATGATATAAATAAATAAGTTGTATATTAAATTATTTGTAGGCGTAACACAAAATAGTTACGACAAATTTATTAGGTTTTAAATCAAATTAAATTATAAATAAAGATAGATAAGATTATAATTCAATAAAAAATATATTTTTTCATGTCTTTAATATAGTAAGCTATATAATGAAATGATATATATTATCGTAGCATGATTCCTTCACATTTAGAAAAGCCATCTAGTTTGAAGTAAAGAATCATTCCATCTTTTGGTAACTTCTTATCATTTTTATATCATCTTTACCCTGTGATTTAATGGAAAATGCATTTGCTATCCTGTTGTTAGGGAATAAATTATATATTATCAATCGAACGATAACATTTGCATCATAATAGCATGGCTCTTTAGTTTCATTGATTTAAATAGATATAATGTAAAATACAAGATGGCGCCGTGGTTATATTCACGTGTAGCGTAATCGAAGATTGCGGGTTTAAATAAAGGCAAACACTAAATGTTCATGGACTTAATTCATCTCAGTGATGAAGAAATATTTGTGAAGTAACCTACATTTGTCGGATAAAAATAAAATAAGTGTAAATTATAAGCAATATAATGTTTTAAAATAGAAATCAATATAAAAAACGAAACGACGCGACGATTCATTAAACAATATCATGGATAAACTATTATTATTAAAATCAGAAATTGCTTCTCATAAACATACGTATATATAAAAAATATAATAAAAAATCAATATAGTATTGTCATTTTAAAACCTTGGAAAACTGAGAATAATAATAACGAAATCTCAAGGGAAATTAGAGAAACCCAAACGTTTGAATATTCGATCGATCTTCCAATTTATTGACGTTAGAGTGTACTAAATCAATTCATTAGAAAACCAAGACCACCTTCCCATTGAAACAAGGGTTGGTGTTCATTAAAGTCAAGATTGAACTTTGGATAAAACGGTCGATTACTTAAGCTCTTTTAATACACCAAATCTAATAAGCGACAATTAATCTGGATGTTAGCTAAACTATACCAGAACATGTAAATTATTTAAATAAAAGCTTATAATTCATATAGATACTATAAAATAATACTTGATTTTTTTTTCTGTATTTATGTATTTTTATTAAACAATTTAGATATGTTTAAAGTATTATACCCATTCGGCTCCCGGATTTAATTAATAAATTCACGAAGACAAAGACCAACTAAAACGTAAAGTTCCATCAGAAAGGTTAGCAGAGTCAGGTAGTCTTGATACTTGGACCAAACTCAATGTCGAGGGACATTATTTGTCCTTATCGTCACTCGTTACTCGCCCCTAATAAAACCCACCCCTCTAATCTTGAGGGCTGTTGAAACTATTTGAAATTTAATAAAGTTGTTGATTAAAATTAAAAACAATAGACGGCTTTATATAGTATTTCAGAAATCAAACTATTAAAACAATATTCAAATTCTGCTGGCATTCTTGCCACCATTCCTAGCAGTCACGATTTGTGCAAACGCTTTTTTTCATTTCATATCTATATATGTTTTAAAAAGGACTCAATATATATAATTCTCATTCACAAAATTAAATATGTTATCACATAAATGGATTTATGTTATTAAAATAATGCATATAGCTACAATTTTCCATATAATTAAGTGAAAAAAGTAGCTAATGAATGTTTAATGGAATTATTAAAAACATATTACTCGACCGATTTATATAATTATTTTAGCGTTTCATAGTTTATTTATTCAGGAAAGCTCTATGTCTCTAACGAGCGTACCCATAACCATAAAGCCACCTAACATGGCAAACTGTATAAAACAATCGTGTGTAATTCTTTACAGCGGGTAAAATTGCGAGGCACAGTTTGTTTAATAATAAAACCGTATTATAACATAACTGTATACGTAATAGTCAAAGCAGTTTGAATATGAATAGAGTTCGAATTTTTACTGGTTAAAAACTTACTATGTGACACAAAGTTTCCAATTCACGAGTTTCAAAATTTGAGAGATTCCTAATACGTAAAGGCGTCTCTCGATAAATTTCCCACATAAAACTGTCTATCCGAAACTAAGTCGGAACTTAATGAATAAATCAATAATTTGGAACACTCTACGCATTCGGCGAATGTAAAATTTTGCACCCCTACTTTACGCAGTTTCTGCTGACTCAGTGACATTAGAATGGGTGAGCACGACTATTATGAATTCGGTTTATTATCCATAAACTAAAATATCATAAATAATCTAAATTGTATTAAATAATCTTTTTATTTTTTTTATGACGTATTCCATTAATTGTGTTTCGATTTAATTACAAACAAAATGCGAATTAAAAAAGTTATTTATGACGTCATCATCAAATGAACAATACTAGTCGATATATAGAACTTTTTTTCACTATGATACATCTAATGGGCATATCATCATCAACAGCCAATCGTAGTCCACTGCTGAACATAGGCCTCTCCCAAAGTGCGCCAAAGCTCCCGGTCCTCCGCCTTCCGCATCCAGTCGGTGCCCGCCACCTTCATAAGGTCATCGGTCCACCTGGCTGGAGGGCGCCCTACGCTGCGTTTGCCGATTCGCGGTCTCCACTCTAGGACTCGTCTGCTCCAACGGCCATCGGTCCTACGACATACGTGACCAATAATGGGCATATAACATATAAATATATGAACGTAATACTTAATTTGTGTTATAATTCGCCTGGAGTTCGGCAGTTTAAGAAATCATTATGAGGAAGCCTACATGTGTCAGATGAATATCTGCCATACAAGCCTTCATTGCAACAGGCTGTTATTAATACTTCGTAATTTAAGTAACAGCCTGTGAATGTCCCACTGCTGGGCTAAGGCCTCTTCTCCTCTTTTGAGAAGAAGGTTTTGGAGCTTATTCCACCACGCTGCTCCAATGCGGATTGGTAGAATACACATGTGACAGAATTTCAGTGAAATTTGACACATGCAGGTTTCCTCACGATGTTTTCCTTCACCGTCAAGCTCGAGATGAATTATAATCACAAATTAAGCACATGAAATTCAGTGGTGCTTGCCCGGGTTTGAACCCACGATCATCGGTTAAGATTCACGCGTTCTTACCACTGGGCCATCTCGGCTCAGTTCGTAATTTAAAGAATGAAATAGTACTAATTTCTTTTTCGAGCATCACTCACGTAACGTGATAACATATGAACCTGCGATAAGCACATAGTACTTCTCCGCAAACGAGAATACAGAATAATATAATAATAATATTTTAATGTAAAATTGCACTGATATTGCATTCTAAGACAATTTTCTTGAAGTTTTACTCTAGCCACGCCAAAAGTAAGGTAAAGTAAGTAAGGAACATGGTAAAATGGAAAACCTAAGTAACTAATAAATAATATAATCTAACGTATTAATTTTTGAAGAAACAATTCAATAAGCTTCTTATTTTTTTAAATGCCCCAAGTTCACAGAAGAATCTACAGTATTTGATTTTTCTTTTATTTCAAAAATATAAGTGCGAATTAATTTATTTCTCTTCAACTATTTCATGAATCTTATTATATCACCGAAGTCTATCTTAAAATTATAAGCTTGTAACTTGTTAATTGAATTAGATGATATTGGATAAGTCCCAAAAAACATTATTTATGATAGGATGGATACCTAGATCTTAATCAGGCATTAGTAGAAGAACCTGCTTCGTAGGAAGTCACGAACCCAACAGGTGTAAAAAGCTTATTTATTACAATAATCGGTGAAACTGTAAGAGACTTTAAGAACAATTTGGTTCAACTGTTGCGCTTACAATAAACATATCCTATAAACAGCCTATGCATTATTTTATAAACAGATAGAAATATTACACTATTTTTCAAATACGAAACTAACTTTTAATAAAGGTTTTACATAGGAATCGGTATGAAAATGTTTGTAACAATTACATATGAGAGTTATAGAAGACCGGGTCTTTCTAATGCATGGTAGGAAGTGATAAGTCTCATCCAGAATTAAATGAACTGTGTTAAAAATAATTGTATATGTTTAAGATCTACTACGATCACGCAAGTCCGATTATATTGTTCATATATAAAGATTAATCAAGCAAGGTCATATACTGTAGCCATTTTAACTCAAGAAGGCTCAACATAGGTTCAACCCGTTGTATTTCCCACTCCTTCCAACCTGTCCTATAAGACAAGCGTAATGTCGTTGAAACACATACTTTTGTAAACTTATAAAACTTATATGCCAGATAGTAAATTACATACCACGTTATGTATCAGTTATCAATGCTTTCTATAATAATAGTTTAACCGTATTAAGTAACATGCAATATGCATAAGACACTAGTCTAGTTGATAATCACCAGTTAGATTGTGACATAGTGTGCGTGGAATACGTGTACATAAACTTAGTATTTAGTATGTGTGTTTGTGTGTGTGTTGTGTGTGCATGTGTGTGGGAGTACGAAGTAATCGTTATGTGTACGTGACATTTATAAATCATGACGTAGCTGTTAGGTGAGTGTTAGTTGTGGTAATCTCAAATGTCGATAGGTTTCAAAATGGAAGTTACGAAGTGGTAACTTCGGTAACTGCCTCGGGTCAAAAGCTTGAACTCGGCAGTGTAAGGTCACAAGTTATACCACTTTGGTTAATATGTGTCCAGAAATGTTGCAGTGAATCGATTCTGTATTTTCTAAGTGCTGTAGTAGCATCGATTTTTAATTTTCCTTTTATTGTAATAATGTTAATTGCATCATTGGTCTAGTAGGAACTTTTTCACGAGCGCCTTCATCGGAATGACAAATGGTTATTGAGTTTTGCTGTCCAAAAATTTTAACATCAGATCATTTTATAACGCAATAATATCCGCCATGGTCGAAAACGGTCAGGCGGATATTATTTTAACTCAATATTTATATTCTAAATACACAAAACTAAAGCTATACTGGAAAAGTAAGGGAAACGTAACTGGAGGCTACGTAAAAATAAATATTTAATATTTTAAAATGAATAGACAGTCGTTTGAGATCGTCTGAACAGACAAACAATAATAATTTAAATGTGTCTTTGTACCGGACACAGTGCTCCATGCGATGAATTTGATAAGTGTCACTTAACATATGTTAAATAGGACTGTTTTAAAAGCATACGTATAGACAATTCAATAAAATTTCGAAATACTAAGACGGTTTAAAAATAATAATAATTTGAAACACCTTTTTGTTATCTTATCGTAATAATTTAACGGGATAACTATTCATTCAGTTTCGCTTACATAAACCAATTTAAATTGCCTCCTCAAACTTTTAAATTCAAGTAAATTCCATTAAAATTTAATCAAAACGAAAACCCATCAATTTTCTTAAAGCAATGTCAGTAACAAAGTACAAGTTTTATCTTATTGTCCTGACGCCCACGTAAACATATGTTCCACCATTCTTTGTTACATATCTGACCAACACTGTTTTTAAACAGCTCCATCGCCCATTTTATTAAAAAAAACTAATCTCATACTTAATCACAGAACCTATTTTCGACTTTATTGACGTGCTACATAAAAGTAAATTTTGCTTAACGATTGATGATTGTATATTGTTCGAAATAATATTGTCATTAGTCAAGCCGGACAGTTTGTAATGTGTTTATTATTCACATACATACGGCAACATAATCATGTGACGAGAATATTATAAAATGTATAATGAATGTTCGCTGTGTTCTTGTTTTATTTTTAATGATAACAGAATAATTTATCGACTTTTCATTATAAGTTTCATTACTAATAATAATATACTATAATATCTTTAATTTATTAAGAAAATTAAATAATTAATAACATTATTTTTTCACATAATTAGTTAATATTGTTGCTCAAACTGAATCCGAATCAAATGACAGAATTTTTTAATATAAACACTAATAAAAATTAACAAGTCATACCATGTCCTTACTATAGCTGATTAGAGCTACCCCATATCACCCCATGAGTTGTCAAGAGTAAAAAAATATACCAAGGATCTCCGACAAGAAAAGCTAAAAATCCTTTTCCTTGCTGTGCAATAAAAGATTAAGTGCCGACCTTAAGTAAAAGAGAAAATTAAGATATTACAGTATAAATATATGTATGTATGTATGTGTATTGATTTAGCTACCATTATATTATTATTATTTTTATTTTAATAAGTCTCACTTATATTATAAAATATACCAGATACAATAAGTCCATACGACTTCTTGCATGTAAAAAGATTTGGATCTTATCCACACTTTTTTTTTTATGAAGTGAATAGAACAACGACGTTATTAACAAAAAGTCGAAAATGACTATTGAATGTCATAAGATCCCATTTCAAAAGTTCAATCCATGACAAAAACGACAGAATTATTTTGACGGTAGTTTTCGATAGAGGGAGTGAATTCGTTAGGGAACTGACGTGTTTTTTAAAAGGCCACTCGGAAACATCGACTTTTTTGACACTTGTGCGTAGCGTATTATGATCCATACATTCATATTTATATCGATCACTGTTACATTAAGATGTCTCCACAAAAATTCGATTCGTCGATATATCAAAATATATTGTATTCATCTCGTGTGTCATAAAAATTCGAAGTATTTTAACGAAACTTTGAAAAACAATTCTTATGGCAACAAGTTCATAGAGAGCATTTTCGAATGAACAATAACTCAAATTGCTGTTTTTTTATGTGGTTTCTTTATAGAATTTGCATTGAATGGGCAGAGTTAATATCATTTATGTCTTCTTGGAACGTCAACGTTTGCAAGTGCAATTAGGTGCCGTTGATTTAAAAAATAATCATATATTCTTCTAATAATACTGGTTGGATTAATTATTTTTGCTTTAATAATTTAATTTGAATGGTATAGGTATATCTTAAAGGCGGGCAGAGTCGGTAATTATTCTAACACCACACAACGTTGCTTTGTATTTCTAAATCCTGATTAACTGCCTCGTTGGTCTAGTGGCTATATATAAAGCCGCAGACTCGGTGATCCTGGGTTCAATTCCCAGGTCGGATACCCAATAAATAGTTATTGGGTTTTTCTGTCAGAAAATTCTCAGTAGCAGCCCGGAGTCTGGAAGTTGGAAGTGTGTACACTCCCGTGCCTCGGAAAGCACGTTAAGCCGTTGGTCCTGCGCCTGAACTCTTTCCGGTCGTGTCGGATTGCCGTCCCATCGGATTATGAGAGCTAAGGAAAAGAGAGTGCACCTGTGTATGCACACACACTTGTGTACTATAATATCTCCTGCGCAGTTGGCTAATCTCTTGAGATTGGCCGTCGTGGTCGATATCGGTCTGGAAGACCTTATATAAGGTGAGAAAGTCAGTGATTGCAATCTATTTACAGTACCTGTAATTGGGGTTGCCTATATTATAATTAAAATGATTACAAAAAATGCAGAGACAAGGATGGTCAGTGTGCTTATTTACCATATAATTTATAATACTACATGTTATATAATTATCATATCGATTATATAATCCAGACAGAATGGCCATTTTATCTCTTGGTGTAAAAATGACTCAGGTTTGCACAAGTGGAGACGATGAGACATAACTAAATTTTTATCTTAACTCTTTGTAGCTAATCTAGTACTTATTGAAATTTAAAAATGCTTGTTTTATTTTCTTAACTATTAATAATTAAATATGCTAGTCGTAATTAGTATTTTTTATTTTGCTTTGATATTTTTCTATAATAACAAGCATTATTTCCTTCATTAATGATTATAATTAAAATACCTTTTTAATTGTTTGAATATATTTCACGTGAGATGGAAATCACGTTAGAATAACGATATCGTACCAAATTTATATTTTGTTTAAAATGTGAAGATTTAATATCAAGTCGTTTGCTTAGTATTTCAGAGCAAATGAGGATAAACATATATCTGAGATAAATAAAAACGAGCAATTTGAAAAAAAATAATTATGAGTTATTTCAACGAAATAATGACAGATAAACGCACAGATGTTAATAAAAAAAAACATATTTAATAATTATATATGTAAGTTCATAATTGTACGCTTGTATTTAATGTAAACAATTACACTAACAGGGTCTCCGTTTATTAACATAGTTTATTATAGTTTGTACGGTCAGGTAAATGTGAGGAGACCGTCAGTTTGTTTAGGACGTACACCCCATCTTAATAATAAAGCCCTTAAGGCAACGTGTGCTTTGTTATATATAGCAATGGCTTATTGATATAGCCGAGACAATTATTTAATAAATGACGTTCTAAATACTATCTTTATCTTTAAAAATGGAACACCTTGGAGGAAATCAACTTTATAAACAATTAAAAAATACACGTGGTATTAGAAAACGCGGTGAAAAAAGTTGCGCGTACGAAGATGTGTTAATACACACATGTATATACCAAGACCGAACTAATCTTGATCGATGGTTGTGGGTTGAAGTCGAGACAAACACCAATGAATTTTCATATTCTCAATTTGTTTTTATAATTCATCTCGTGTGCACCAGTGTAGGTAAACACCTTGAGGAAACCTGCATGTGTCTCATTTCACTGAAATTCTGCTACATGTGCATTCGCCACCCGCATTTGAGCAGCGGGGTGGAATAAGTTTCAAACATTCTCTTCAAAAGAAAGAGGAGGTATTGGCCCAGCAGTGACACAATTACAGGCTGTTTTTTTTTTTGTTATGTATATAAGATGTAGAATTTATATTATAATTTACACACATACATATATTGACACGGCTTCAACCATGGAAACTTAAGTAAAATATTGTAAAATGAAATCAAAACCAAAATCAATATATATCTTAATCAATTAAGCTCTTACAAACATCTTCTTTATCGTTATTTAATTTAGTACAGGATTACCAAAGTGATTGTGGATTCTTTAATCGCGGCAAGTAAGCTCCTCGAGTTTGGGGTCATAAAACGAATGAAAATTTTAACAATTACTTATTATAAACCGACAAACAGATGTATTTTAGTTGAAATCACTATGTATTATAGTTTAGATTATGCATAGACAACCCGTAATCTTTAATACATCACTATGTCAGTGACAATTTGACGTTTAAAGATATTACAATTTATTTCATAAATTGTCCCAGTATTATTAGTTTTGGGTTACAAAAACTTTCATAATAAAATAGATTTTACAGAATAGCGAAGGCGCATAAAAATTTATTCTGCACCGTAAAAAAGGCTTTCATAAAACGTAACGACCTTGTCTGACCCACTTGGCTAAAAAGGTTCTGTGTCTGCCAATTATGTAATAGTGGAATTAATACAAACGTTATTAACTGCAAATACCGCGACGACGCAGACGCTCGTTAGCGAATTAATCGTTTGTTTCAGAAATTTGACGTATAATATTCCATACAATACTTTCATGCAAAGAATATTCAATATAAAACAACGTTCATTAATTTATTCATTCTATTTGTTGTTAGTATTTTTATATAACTTTTATTTTTTAGTTTTTCAAATTTAATTCTTAACTTTAGTTATTTAAGATAAGAAGATTTGTAGTTTGTTTCTTTTTTAGTTCGTTAAGTAATTTGTAGTCATTAATTTTAATGTTACTGTAATAGCTGTTACTTAGTTACATAAGATGGATGCTGTGGTTTCCTGTAACTGAGGGAGCACATAGATTTGTAACTAGCATAATTTATTTAAGCATGTCATGTGTATTCCTTGTTGGAGATCCTAATAAAATAAAATGAAATAAAATAAAATAATGTTTTTTATATATATATAATAAAAATTACATTAAAACGCTCGCCCCGTATAGAGAGTTATAATCAATCTATCAAAAAAATGTATTTGTTTTTGTTTCTTTTAACAGAAGATTATCTACTTTCTACCTTCTTCTCCAATTAATTGGCTTGTGTTGGAAATAAGTGCACAGTGAGTTGAGTCACGTCAAACATGCTACTTTTATATCAATGGCGGGCCGTGGCCCCATTTTGATTAAGTATGATTTAATTATTTTTAACCTTGGCGAATGCTGATCGACTCGTGTGCCGCGACGGCAAACGGATGACTGCTCTCTTAAGCACTAATATTGTATGCATAGCGGGTACACTATATACTTCGCTATATATTATTAAAATTATTAAACTAATATTTGCCGCAACTCTACGTGTTCTATATATACTTTATGCTATATATTATTTAAGTACATGTATCACATTATGACCAATATTTATCAACGATATTGTATCATAAATTTCGAAACATCGCAGTTCCCGTGACAAACACACTTTTTTTTTAAATTGTATCTTCCATATAAGTAACTATGTATATATAAACTGTTGTATCTGTCGGTAACTTGGCTCTGAACGGCCGCATCGATTAATTTCAAACTAACTTCAAAACTCCTAGTTGACGGCGCTTCTTAACTACTCCAATTTGATTATAAAATCGATGCATCGAACTTTAAAGTAATATTCGAGAAAATAGCACACGGATTATTAATATAAAGTAATAAGTGTGTAAAAGTCGCGTATGTAGAACTGTACTTATAATAATGACTAAATATCGTCAGTAAATAAATCAAAATATTAAAAAGAAAACTACAATATTCATTATAAAAAAATGTAAAAAATATATATATTAAAGATAGATAGATAATTTAAAAAGATACGAATAAGAATAGATTTTGTTTTTATAATAAGATCATTCGATTCGCTCCTACTTTCACACGTATACACAAAAGCATTCGGAACTATATATATCTTATTATATATTCGAGATATTATCTCTTTAAAAGTTAGACTTTAAAATTATAAGCGGCCATGCTTAGATAAGATTATCCAAATAAAATCGATCGTCAAATTACAAAAACAATGGTCGGGTCATTCGATATCCAATTGGAATTCTTCGATTATCATAAGGATATAACTACTAGATGTGACCATACAAGAAAAAATATATAATAATAATAGATATAAAAAATTTCATTTTTGATAGGAAAGGAGGATTGTAAGAAAATACGCAGGATTACTAATGCAGGCTTACTAGTTGTGTTGCTTAGTAGTGTTATGGTTCTACAAGTCATGCAGATAAATAGACCATCCATGTTCACCTTTGTCTCTAGACACTGGTATTGCAAAAAGTCCATACATCCTGAATACGCAACCAACCACGGGGACTACTCATAAGATATTATGACCCTTGTATTTGGCTCTCTTGCTCTTCAAACCAGTAAACAATAATATAAGGCATTGATGTTGATTGGGTAGTTTATATCCAGTCGGGTGGTTAAAAATCCACCTATTATTGGTATTATCCACCTATGGTATTCATCTCAAATTAGAAAATAACTATTAATGAATAATTAGAAGAGGTTTTAATGTTACTTTTTATATTATATAATATTTTAATAAAAATCAAAAAAGTTGTTTTCAAAATAATTATCTAACAGTAATAAATAGATATAAGATGTCGTATCTAGTATGCAAGTTTATATCAATGTAATTAATAACTATGTCGTTTCAAGTTTATTAGTATTCGAGCAGAGTTCGATTGATGCACGAAGCAACATACGACGGGAACAGCTATTTTGATCAAATCTTCGAACAACTTTAGCTCTTAAAACTAAGTAGGAAAGACTTATAATCCTGTAACAGACATCTACTTCGAGCATTGGTTATGGATTATTTATATTGAAGATGATTTTATACTTTCTCTTTGATAAATCCGATTGAAGATCTCGAGTGCTAGTTAAAACAATGGCCTGAGATACGAATCCTTCAAAAATAACATATTGTTTGATTATCTTTATCGATTAAAATATGAGTTGAAACGTTTACCGATGTTTCGGCAAATACAATATTATTTTCTATATTTATTAAAAATTTGTGGCTTTGCATCCTTTAGCTTTACAATTATAATATTGCAAATTTTCTTGTTGCTTGACATTAGTATTGATCGATTAGATATAGTTTTTCAATAGAAGCTGAAGGAAAATTAAATATTTAATATTTGAGGTTGTAGTGTTATGAAGAAAGAAAGTAAGGAAAGTCAAGATTAACAAAAAATAAAAAATTAAGAGCCTAGATGGCCCAGTGGATATGATACATGTATCTTAATCGAAGACTGTGGGTTCAATCTGGGTCGAATTAAATCTGAGCCAGCACTATTTTCATTTTCATTTCTGCCCGTAATTTATTTTGATCTCTTAAATTAAGGAATACTCATGAGACGTTTTGCAACTTACAGATGAAATTCTGCCAGATATTGAAGTAAAGTAATAAGATCAAAAAAAAAATTTAAGAGAGAGGAGTGAATGCGTTTGTCCTGCGTTGAGATACGGGCTCATTAATTCTCTAAAAGCAAACTTTGATAATATATTTATTTATTATATTAAATATGTATTATAAAACTTGCTACTTTAGTTCATTTAAAATTCGCAAGTGCAGTCTAAAACTCCGACTGCAAGCTGCTCTCTAATAAAACGCGTCGTAAATTTCACATGACTAACTTAAGCCTTATGTTCGTTTTAATTAACGCCAAAACTCTGCCACTAATCTTCAGTTAAGTTTATCTAAAAACAATAAATTCAAGTCTAACGGCCCACATTGTTCAACCCTCAAATGCCGCACCTATTTCAGCACACCATTCGGCCCCTTATGGGTCCGCCAGACCCGCCCACCGCAAGCACGTTAAGATACAGAGCACAATGACAAACTTTATAGTCTGTCATTGTTTCAGTATTTTCGTTAATTGTTTTTCCGTGTATCGTTATCGGGGTCGAGTTAATCTGGCTCGGTTTAATCGAATCTTCATAATTCCTGGGGTATACTTGATAACAGACTTTCGAGGTTTAGACAATAGTCTGTTACTCGTCTGCGAAGATACATGGATGCAATTACAGGGTTAAGTACAAGCTTGGAAGTTTTATGTTAATTGGTCAGGACAGCATCCTATTACGTAAAATTAAGTTATTTTGTTTAGGCGTAAAATGTAAGAGCATATTTTGATAAGCATTTTATCTTTTACTAATTGAAATGGAAATTTATTGCAAATAAAATGTGATTTACTTCTTTTGCAGAGACATTTCAAATTGTAAATCAATTCAATATAAGATATCTTTAGATATTTTCAAACCGAGTAAATAAAATGAATGAAGGCACAACATCATATCTGAATGTTATTTGCGACAATAATAGCTACTCTTGTATGATTCATAGCGAATATCAGAGTGTAATGCACTCGGCAAACGCGAAACGCATTGATAGAATCGCTATTATTTCCTTACGAAGTATTTTTAAGTTTACGACGTCGGGGCAACGCACCAAAACATGAGTCTGGCCAATAGCCTATCATTTCTGCTACTTGACAAGCGACCTCGACGCGCGATGTCGTCCGTATCGCCTGATTTATTCCCCCGCCGGCCGGACTAATGCAATTATTGCAATTTATTGTGAAATTAAATAAGGTCGACGCGACGCCGACGCCCCTCGCCCGACTCGCGCTCGAAATTTATACCCCTTTGTAGAAAACTACGAAGGTGATAGTGCCTAAAACACCCCAACACCGCAACGCTACGGTTGACTTTTGAGTTTCGAGCGCCGTAAGAAGGTTCGGTTTCCTCGGGAGCGTTGCTACTAAAATTGCTGCGTCTCCTTAAGTGGGTAGTTTGCTTATTTTTCTCGCGGCTTATGTTGTCTGTGTTTGTGGAGAGAAATAAATTATTTGTGCCCCCAACACCTTGTCGGAGGGAGGGCTCGCTAGATAGCGTCATTTTTATAAAAATGTAATGCGGTTTTCTTGTTGTGATTGCGTTTGTTTGACTTTTTACTGAAGTTCGTACTTCATCAGATTTTCGACTTAAGATTTATTTTTATTTTTAGATTATTTACATTTATTTTTTGTGACCGATGCTTTTATTTTATTTTTTATATTATACAAATAGATGTACATAAATTTGTTTTTTTTAATATATTCCCGTTGACACACGCATTTTTGCTCAATCAATATGTTATTTGATAAGGATTAATACCTAATTTAAAAAAAAATTGAAAATGATTGGGTCATTTTTCTTACATAAATAGGTTTATTATATCTTATCTATAACATAATTATTTGTGCTATTGTGCGTGTGTGTATGGGCTGCTTGACTTTTCTGTAGCTCTTTTAAGGTCTACGACTATATAGTACATGAATTTACCTCGATCGATTTAGTAAGTGATTGCAAATTTAATAACCAATCTAAAATCTTTTAACGACCGAATACAAGTCATTACATGTTTATACTATTATTAAAACACTATTGGTATTAAATATTATTTATTTTAACGTAAGTAATTATTGTGAATATTACACCTAAGACGAACCGATCTAACGAGTTTTGTTTATACTTCAAATACAATAAATGTTAATTTAAAATTAATGTTTACGTCGCTTTCGTACTTTTTATAGAAATAGATAGCATATAAGATAAAAAATGCAATCATTGAAAAATTAAATTAATTTCAAATTTATTTTCTATATAAAAACTTATGTAGCTTCGTTCGTCTAATAATCTTATATGTTTCATGTAAGAAATCAAATAACATTTTATTACAAAATTAAAGTACTTAATTATTTGTTTTTGAATTAAATAGTAGTAAAAGTATTATTATAAATATAGCGATATTATCTTGATATAACATCCGATGTTACTGTCATTCACGTGATATGGAAGGTAAAATCTGTTTCATTATTAACTCGGTTAAATCGATAGCCCACAGCTTGAAATTTATTGAACAAAACTGTTTCGAAGCCCCGCGTTGTATTAAATATTCCTGAAAAGATCTACAAATTTGATTATTATACCAACGAAAAGTGGTCATTATTTTAAAAATATTTTATGTTTTACACGCTTATTTTGACGAAACTAACATCAATCAAAGTTCTGAGTAACTTGGAATTAAGCTCATGAATAACCAATGAAATACAAATACTCAAAAGCTGATTTTTTAATTAAGTTGTAAAACTGATTTTAAAAACAACAAATAAAATTTTAAATACGATTTAAAATATATCGTAATAAAGTCGGAATGGGAAATCCCAGAACATGACGAACTACTGGTGAAAGTTTGTAGTATGATATGTTCTAAACATACTAGTTTAAATTAAGCTCCTATTCGATGATTGCATTCAAACAGCGCAATGAAATTTGATTTCTACAATACCAATATATAATTTTCCATAACGTCCATATAATTTCCGATAGGCCATACAAACTGCCTATTGGACAACGGCCTCCGATAATTAGGAGTAAATTAAACGATGGTACGTTTCATGGCAAATGACCAGCGAGGTCCAGCTCTTTAAAGCTCGCTTCAAATTGATGTTTACGAAATTTCAGTAAATTTTAATTGCGTTCCAATACACGGTGTGTTGTTCATAATTAAATTATAAAATTCTCGTTTATTTATTATTCTGCAATTGGAGTTTTTTTTTTTTGTAAGATCAAATATATAAACTTTATATTCCATTTCCATTTACAAACAAGTATTAAATATGAAAGACAAAATGTTCTTTAAGAACTATCGCTCATAATATTCATGTGTTAGAAAACATATTGAACAGTAAGTTCGACTTTAAAATTTTTATTCAACTCTTACACAGTTGAGAATTCGAAGCTGTGGCAGTTTAGATGAGGTTATTTTTATTTTATGCACATACTATTGGTATGTACTAGCAAAATTACTACCTTAATAATAAAACAACTGCCTCGTTGCTCTAATGGATAAAATATAAGGCTACAGATCCCGAATTCTTGCGTTCGATCCTCGGTTTGGGCCATTAATAAGAAAATGGTTACTCGTGGTCCTTCTTTGTTGGTTGGTGGTTGCACGTTGGTTAGGTACTACCCACTCATGATTCACTGATGATAAAGCTGAAATGTTGTTGTGTTTGGGTTTGAAGGGAGAGTGACCAATGTAACTACAGGCGCAAGGTGCCCAGGCCAAGGTTGGTGGTACATTGACGATGCAAGGAATGTTTAATATTTTTTACACCGCCAACGTCTATGGGTGGTGACCTTTCACCATCAAGTGGCCCATTTGACTGTTCGCCTACACATTTTATATTAAAAAAAAACCGAATCAAAAAATTCTCAGTAGTAGCCCGGAGACTTAAAATTGGCAGTTCGTACACTACCGTGCCTCGAAAAGTATGTAAAGCAGTAGATCACCTGAACACTTTCCGGTCGTGTCGGATATAATGATATGAAAGCTCAGTGTAACCGCTATGACAGGTTCACGCGTTCTAGCCTCTAAACTATCATAGCTCCTTATCGAATGCTAAGACATGTATTTCAGTAAAATATAAAGGAGCGGGCAACTCCGTCCACATGTGCTTGACAGTAATAAGTACATGTTTACATTTCCTAATACTTAAGGTTATTGCAACATATTTATCAAAATACTTCAATCAATTGATATTTACAAACTTTCAACGCATAGTTTTGGGATATATATTATAGTTTTGCCAATGTGCCATCCATCCCTTTCCCAACTTCTTTATTATGTAGTAGTAACAGCCTGTGAATGTCCCACTGCTGGGCTAAGGCCTCTTCTCCTCTTTTGAGAAGAAGGTTTTGGAGTTTATTCCACCACGCTGCTCCAATGCGGATTGGTGGAATACACATGTGACAGAATTTCAGTGAAATTTGACAGATGAATTATAATCACAAATTAAGCACATGAAATTCAGTGGTGCTTGCCCGGGTTTGAACCCACGATCATCGGTTAAGATTCACGCGTTCTTACCACTGGGCCATCTCGAACATTTGATTGTCACACCGATAAATATCCACTGTAGACTGTAGTATATAAAAGCTTTACAAATGCAATGCACTGTCGCATCTCATTATCACAGTCAAAACACTGCTCTGTAAATATAAGCGTGCGTGCTTTAATTCCGTTATTGACAGTGCTTATCCAATATTTTTAATATCAATTAACTACCTTATTACGATATAATAGAGCTCATATTGGAGTGTGGCTTACATCAGCTGAGTTTGTTTGGCCTCCTCTTGCGTTGCCGATTGTGAAGCGTTCGCCAATGTTTAAGCGATTTGGTTTGACATGCAAACAAGATTATATGTGTTTGTTGATTAGTGTTTGGTGACCTGCGCCTAGTTTTTTGAACATCTGAAACTGTGTTAGTAATTTAGAGAAATTGATAGTGAACGAAACGAGATGGTCCAGTGTATATCTAGCATGTGGATGTTAAAGAATATCACGGGTTCAAATCCGAGTAAGTAGTACTGAGATTTCATTTGGTTATAAGCCCCAAACCTTCTGCTATATTGGAGTGAAGGCCTTTGGCCAGTTTTATATAACTTTGTAGTTAAGAAAAAGTGTTCCTTATTATGCTAAGAAAATAGCAATAGATTAAACATACAATTGTTGTCCAATGACGTCTGATAACGTTACTCCAAATTGCGTCTTGACTCTTGAGACAATGTTAATTATATTTTTAAAACAGTTAAACGATTTTAGTAGAAGTACGTAGTAAACTTACATAGTTTCTAATATTGCAAATATATAGTCATCCATTCTGTATCAGATTAGTAATTTATAAGAACAAGATTTACATTCTTAGAAATCTTACTAGTCTTTTCCACTTAAACTCCTCAGAGCACGTGTCTCAATTCAATAACCAGGGCTGGTCCAAGCATAAACATTCCTCGCACCGGACCCAACAGGAATCTTGATTAGAACAACACAATTAAACAACGGTTGTTAACCCTTTACTGTTTTTTATCAGTTTATAAACAGCTGACACTTACAAACGCGATAATTGTGGACCACGCCTTTCGGACGGTAATGGAACCAATTACTGAATGATGAGCTCTATTCAATTGTTAGCGATAAGCGTTTTCCGAAAGGAACGGTTTTTATTTTCTTTAAAAAAAAAAAATTTGAACTTATTCAATTGTTAACGGTAAGTGTTTCCTGAAATAGTGACTTAGTAGCCAATGCCCATTGTTTGACATTTTCATTGTTCCGTTCTAAATAATCATTATTTACTATTATGTTTCAACTGATTTTTAACAACTGATTTAGTAGTAAAACATCAGTGATTTATAACTCAATTTTATATTAATTTCATTACAAAATATATATAATTATCTTGTTATATGAAAGTCTTTATTGTTAAATTTATATACAACATAAAAACGCCATCATTTTAACCTAGCGGTTCACACGTCGAGCGTCCGTCAGACAGTTTTACCTAATTTGATTTTATTGTCATATATTTGACGTTTATTTAAATTAGTCACTGTACAGCCTTTAACTGTATAAATCTATTAATGACAATTAAACGCGATCCTACTGAAAATATACTCAACTATAATTCTTTATAGACGATGTGTGTAAAGATAAATGAATATTGATTTCTCTTTAATGCCTTAATAAAATTATTAATTATGTTTTTAATGTATCATAAGTTTTAATAATAATAGAAATATTTATGCCATTTATTTTTATAGGATCGAATAGGTATTTTCTCAGAAAGAGAAGATGAAGCGATGATTACAAATGAACATTTTATACAATTTAAATAACAACTTATTCAATTTAAACGAACACCAATTACCGTGATTCGAAAGCAATTTTTTTTACTTACAGGCGATATGGACTGAATTTCTGAGTCATTAAGGTCGTAATTCGTATCTTCCTCGTTAATAAAACCAATCAGATAATTGAAATTAAACTTTAATACATTATAAATACAGATGAAATTTGTCCAACTGCTGATCGGTCAGCTATTATACGTTAAACAATATGGAAGCATTTCGAATCGGCATTAAATATTCAGAAATAATTTGTCGGTTGCGCTAATGTGACGGTATTTACACAGGGTAATACGGGATTTCGATTGACACATGTTAATGTTTAAATAAATACCATTTTCTAAATGTTTAAACAGCTACCATTTAAATTTATTCATTAAGGACTTTTTCTTCTTAAACGTTTTCAGGTATTGTTTGAGTTTTAAAATCTCTCTTAATTTCCATACATCGGTACAAATTTCAAAACAAAGTTCAAAATTCTATCTATTTATTATATACACAACCTTGAAGTAAGATATTTTATTATGAGAGTTTAATTTATTTCATACTCTAACATGCACTAAATTGCAAAATCAGTATATTATTCCAAATGTAAGTGTGAACCTGGTAGAGTATAATATAGCCTTTCCATCAGAATTCATGTATGTAATAGACGCCGTGAACTAAACAATTTTTTGTTAAGTTCATCCATCAACCAGTCGAATGTTGGTGGGTATACTACTCATCGGCAAACGCATTAGAATGGATTGGTAATTATAAAATCCTTGGTATTGCTTTAAGTACTATCCCTGGGAATACTTTCGGTGGTGTGTTAGTTCCCTTAAACATAATGGGTGTTTCTCTACGACAACTCTTGCGTAATCAATTGATAGTTGCAATTAACCAAAACTGTATTAGTCAGTTCTTATTAACAGGTTAAAATGGGTGTAATCTATTCTACACTTAGGTACTTATTTATGATTTTTAATATCATCGTTAGCCAATCATAGTCAACTGCTACAAAAGACTTCATATTTATTTTTCAAAATTACTCTATTTCGCTCATATTGACTTTCAATGTACACTTTGTAACTGTTGATTGGTATAGTTAAAACGATTGGATAATGAATATTCAACACAAGCAGAATGATAAATAAAAGCATCCATATGAGGGCAGGTAAAGTCGGGAGGTTCAAGAACCACTTTGGATAAATTTCAAAATAAAAATCGCCAGTTGGTTCTGCACATACGGGAAATTGATTTCGGAGTTCAGATTGAATAATAAATTTCAGTGAATGTAAATGCAGATTTTTATTCGTTTTTTTAATTGAAATTACGACGATCTCGAACGATTTATAACTATTCAGAATATCTAGTTCGTTTCCATTCCTCAAACTAAACAAAACAATTTATGCTCTATTTGCAATTTATTAACGGTTATTACAAAATATTTAAATTAAAGTTGACATTATAACTTATAGATTGAAATAAAGCGATTCGAACTTGTTACAATACTGTGATCGATTTTGCTTTTTTTTTTTTATTAATTTTAAAAGCAACACAAATAGATACCTTTTTATATACATATATAAATAATCTAGTTCTATTATTATTAATCGAGTGACACATTTGTTAAAATGTGTCACTTTATTAAAATAATAAAAAGAAAATCAAAATTAATTTAAATATCCGAACCCTCTTAAGTTATGGCGAAACCATTAGACAATATACTATATATTCTTAGTACAAATAAAAATATACTACAGAACGAGTTTCCCATAGTAATGCTGTTACGTTGATCAAAAATAATATGTATAGATACAATCGCATGAACCATCTAACCTCACTGTACCGCAAGCTGCATTTTACACCGTAACGTATCGTTAGAAATAAATTATATTTCGATTATTATCGTATTAAAATATATATTAAAATATCTTATTTTTATTTATTTATTTTTTTATTGTATAGGTTGGCGGACGAGCATATGGGCCACCTGATGGTAAGTGGTCACCAACGCCCATAGACAATGGCATTGTAAGAAATGTTAACCATCACTTACATTGCCAATGCGCCACCAACCTTGGGAACTAAGATGTTATGTCCCTTGTGCCTGTAATTACACTGGCTCACTCACCCTTCAAACCGGAACACAACAATACAAAGTACTGCTGTTTTGCGGTAGAATATCTGATGAGTGGGTGGTACCTACCCAGACGAGCTTGCACAAAGCTCTACCACCAAGTAAAAGTCTAGTCTTATATGGATATCAAGACTTTTTTTTATGAAATACTTTTAATCCAGCTATAAGTCTTTATAAATACTCCTCAAATTTATGCAAAATATGTATGAGTTAATTAGAATGTAAGAGAAAATTGGAATTATTCTAATAAATAAATTAAATATAGAGTATATTATTTAATACATTCACCGAATGCTTATTTATTATTTAACTCGAGTAAATTTCTGAAAAACTAGAAATAATTTCAATATTGATTGATTCTAAAATAATTTAATTAATGATAAATTTTGTATATTAATTAATTAAGTCTTAATTAATTATAACAATTTTATATTTACTAACAATAATATGGCGAACATTTTTTTCTAAGCATGTTGTTACAAAACGGTGTGATATTAAATAAGTAACGCCCGGAATGGTTCGTCTAATAGCGTCTAATTGTTTAGCTCGTACCGTATCGGATACCATCAAGATAACCTCTTACCATCTGACAATGATTTTTCTTTTCTCTGACCGTATGATATGAACATTTGTAACTAATGTACCTGTAGTACAGTTCCCCCCTGGTGGTACAATTTCCCCCTGCCCTTTCTTACGTACCGTATACATTCGAAAGGCATAACAGCAACAAGCAACTGTTATTGTACTCGTTGCGCTTACCTCAAATATATGGTATAATCCAAATACTCGTATAGTAAACGATCATAAGTCATAGGCATACTGGCAAATGTGCCATAGATGTTAAGTGTTCACTACTGCTCATAAACATAGGTATTGTAACAAATATTAACTTATCTATACTATCTTTTTTTTTATTGTAGGCGAACGAGCGTATGGGCCACCTGATGGTAAGTGGTCACCAACGCCCATAGACAATGGCATTGTAAGAAATATTAACCATCGCTTACATCGCCAATGCGCCACCAACCTTGGGAACTAAGATGTTATGTCCCTTGTGTCTGTAATTACACTGGTTCACTCACCCTTCAAACCGGAACACAACAATACTAAGTACTGCTGTTTTGCGGTAGTATATCTGATGAGTGGGTGGTACCTACCCAGATATACATCTGTATATACCTTACATCTCCAATGCACCACCAGCCTTGCGAACTAAGATGTTATGTCCCTTGTGCGTGCCTTATGCTTACGGCTTAAATTTTAACATAATAAATATGTTATAAAATAAACCGGCAAAAATAATTGTAAGGACTCGTTTTTGTTTAGCATTTCTAAGGTAAAAGCTTTTAACATTTCAGCATAAATAAGCACTAGGACAGGAAAGTTAGTAAGAAAGAATGAAGATACATGAAGTTTGCCCTGAAATACCAGTGTTAAATTCGGAGAATTCTTGAGTTTTAATATGCTTCAATTCAATTAGGAAACCTGATCACGAGAAATCATTAAATTCTGCAACATACAAATCGGAGAGAAGCAGGTTGGTGGAATATGCTCCAAGCTTACTAGGAAATTCAGTTCAATTGGAAGAGCCTTTGTTTGTCAAATGCAATGTTAAATCAATAATTCATTATTATTTTAAACTGCTTACATTATGACATGGAAACATTTTAATGTAATATTTACATTAAAATGATTAAAAATACAATGATATAAATTTAATTGGTTCTTAATTTATTGATATTTAATCTATATAAATATTCAATTTAATCATTATAGGTTATTATAAATTATGCAATCAGTTATAATAACATGTTACAAACAAGTCGCGTTAAAAGAATAATCGTTAAATTAAATAAAAATGCCTCGTTTCCCATTTAATTAAAATTAATATTGTACAAGAACAAGAATAAAGGAAAAATATTTTATATCGATTAAGGTGTTTAATTATCGAGGGAACGATTAAGGGGTAGATGTATCGTGAACAAAATAAACAAGCCAAGTTTTTAAACGTGCTTAACAGTTGAAGCCAGTACAATGTCGCAGTATTTTTACTCATTAAAATTTAATAACTAAATATTATTTTATAAGATTTTATTATGTTTGTCTCACGCTATTAATATTTAAGCAATAATTATTTAATATATTAGAAATTGTTTACAAATTCTAAGTCAAATATATATTATTGAACATGTTTTACGTTAAGACAAATGTTAAATATAATAAAATGTATGTTATGTTTTGCAAGAGTATGTTTTGCAAGAGAGTTTTGAATAGTTTATTTTGTATATTAATACAAATTTCGTTTCAATCATTAAAAAATACAATCTTCGAAACGAAAAATACAGTTTTAAGAAACGATAATATAAAGTTCTTCGCCTTATCAACCGATGCATCCCTGTGAGGTCGATTACACGCCCACTCTTATTCTTCAACACGGCCCCTTAATTAACGCATTCTGAAGTATTATTATAATTCAAACTATGAACGTTAAAATGTATTACGAAGAAATAATCACAAAAGAAAAAAAATAAGTAGAAATTGTAGAATATACGAAGATATTGATTCAAATGAAGCACTGAAAACGATACTAGTAACTTGGTGGTACGATTTTGTGCAAGCCCATCTGGGTAGAAACCAGCCACTCATTACATATTCTACTACCAACCAAAAATACTTAATACGGTTGTAATCAGGTTTGAAGCTGAGTCAGTCAGTGTAACTACAGGCACAAGGGGCATAATATCTTGGGTCCAAAGTTTGGTGGCGCATTATAAATATAAGGAACGGAGTACCAGAAGAGTGAACCACCAAAAAAATAGTAGTAACAGTGATAATAATCGTTCCAATGGTGAGTAATGAGCTAGTTTGGAAAAAGTTAAACAATGAATCAGGATTTCGTTTGAGACAAACAGGTTCAGTTATAAAATGTCCAAGGAACAATAAAATGTAGTTACTTATATAAAAAAGTAAAATCTATCACGATCAAACAGTACTAAAATGGTTGTAGCTGCGTATGCGAAACGTATGATTACGAATACCTATACTTTTCTATATAAATGACTTTGGTTTTAATAGTAATTTTCATAGCAATGAATCCTTCAAATAAAACAAATGGCATTGACGTATATTGTATAATGGAAAATTTTCCACGCTGTCTCAGTTAAAAAAAATCACACGGTATAAAAAAAAGCAGGAAAGTTTCATTTCTTGTATTACGGAAACCGAGCGACGGAATCTAACCCGCTGTTAAACAAGTAAGTTTAATCAAAAGACTACGGGGCTCGGCCTATAATAATAATGTTAACGATCTTAGTTGACGTCGAACAAGACATCTCTCTTACATTTAACGGTAATATTGTTAAAAATATAAGTGTATGTATATTTACAGTGGTGGTAGAGCTTTGTGCAAGCTCGCCTGGGTAGGTACCACCCACTCAGCAGATATTCTACCGAAAAACAGCAGTATTGTTGTGTTCCGGTTTGAAGGGTGAGTGAGCCAGTGTAATTACAGGCATAAGTGACATAACATCTTACTTCCCAAGGTTGGTGGAGCATTGGCGATGTTTTTTTATGAAATATACAATACCACTGTCACACAATATAGGCACAAAGGTTCGACCGCATATAAAAAAAATACGCCTACACTATAAAAAATAAACAATATCTATACATCTATATCTATACAAATAAATAAAACGCTTCAAGCGCGGAAGGATTATAATATCTAATATAGTTTAATTACTAGTATTATAATAATCGCACTAATATCATTAATTACGAAAGGTTGTGTGTGTTGTGAATATTTATTCACGCTTTATCATAGCTAAAATTAATATATTTTGGCCTTTTTATCCGGTTTACCTGGATTTGCGATCAGGCACAAGCGAAGCCATGGGCTGAGCGCTAGTTATTTATAAATATTTAAACCAAATTCAGTGAAATTTAAAAAAGATTAAAACTATTATTGAATTATTATGTTTATAAATCAACTATTGTTTTTGCACAACTCGATGTAACTAATTTAGCGAATATAAACTATTAACTTTCAGACAATCAAGTAAAAATAATAGGAAAGTATAATCAAATTCGGTTTTAATTTTTTTGATAAGAGACCTGATTTAGAACTTTCATCGGCAACTTTTCCGAACCGATATGACATAAAAATCTTCAAGAAAATAGCGTACTCTTTCCTTAAAGGCCAGCAACGCACCTGCAAGCAATCGGATGTTGCAGGTGTCCATGGGCGGTGATAGTCACTTTCCATCAGCTGCTCGTTTGCCCCCTCTTACATAAAAAAATCGTACTACAGCCACTTGAGACGTTAAATGATCCCAACAAACAACTTCAACATCTTTTACTTCAAAACATTTTTTATCATATTCGAAATATATTAAATATCTTCTCCACTTAAAATCGTAATAACTTTTCTGATAATCTTATTATATGAAAAATTAAAAGGACCTCAAAATAAAACATAAGAATTGTCTTTTATTGATATTCGAAAGATATCAAATACCTCTTAAAGTCGATAGAATGATGATAAATAAAGTAGGTCAAACTCGTCCTAAAATAAGTTGGTCTACAAGTGGTTACCGAACTTGGGCGATAATTTTAATGACTTTCAGTTCGAATCGGAGAGTAACTTACGTGTTCATTTTATCTAGACAATGGGTTGGAAAAATGTCTGTTCTTTTAAAGACTTGGATTTTTATTGGATTGGTCAAATCTTTACATTCTTATTACATCATAACATATTTGTTTTACAAAGTTATTGCAATGAAGAAGCAAAAACATGATACATTTTTTTCTTCTACATAAAGAAAGTTGTAGTCAAAGCTAATAATAAATAAAATCAAGACTATCATATATATCTTTATAGAACAACGGATGAGCAAGGATAACGGTTCGACCAGACATAATATTAATAACTTACATACAATTCATACAAATTTAGATTTATCGCATGATGAACTTAAATTTAAACTTACTTATACTAATATTAATAAACACAAAGTCGATAATCGCGTAGCTGATGAATTTAAAGAAGACAATGATATTGTTGTAGCTAATAAGGAAAAGAATTCTGAGACCATTACTTCTGTTTAGAGGCAAGCATCCCACACGTCCGCGTTCGATAGAGAATAAATGAATGCACCTATTCCTGTAGCGGCTATCTCTCATTTTGATTAATTGTCTACGCTGGCTCGACTATTGTTGTTGCTTTTATCTTGTAAAGATTTAGATGTAATGTCTTTTTAAAGTGTGGGCTAATGCGATGGTATGTGAAACGTTTGGTCAGTTTGTTACGAGCTGGAGTTGACCTATTTTGTTTTGTTTTTATTTTGAATGGAAACAATCTTCCAATGCTCCATAAATACCATCGATAATGCTTATAACTTTTCTATGTTTAGTAAAGTATTTTATTTTGGTAACTGCTAGGTATTTTTTTAAGTGACGTTTTTACTTGAAAATGTTTGGATTTGAATATTTAAAATATCTAATGTTCATACAAATTTACTCCGGTGATGTGAACAAAAAAATATTTATTTAACTTTACCGTGTTTAACTCGACTTGAATAAGTGGGCGCATACCGCGAAAATACAAAATAAATTATCTCAGAAGTCATTGTTTTTCAAAGAAATTAGGCCTCGCCTGGAGCGTACTGCAACCATTTAGCGAAGCGCCACTAACGTTGACCTCGTTTTAAAATGTGAAAGAAACAAAATGGGAAAATTTGAATCAGTATTTCGCACCAGCTAATGAGTTTCCAATGCAATTAGTTGGAATGTTTTCAACTAGGACCGTTCGAATAGTTCTAAAGTCGGTCAAACTATGGACTCGAGTGATTGATACAACCGGAACTTGAATATTATTGGATTTTTGAAATAATTTTTTTATTCAATAATACACTTGAAATATTGCACAATAACTTGCTTTATTTCCTTTATATAGCGAGCTTGTCTTCGATTGCAAATGATTCGTGACAAAAATATTTTTCGCTTGTCATTATAAAAAATAATCAAGCTTTTTATAAATATAGACCGTAACAAAATTAGTTAAGTGGAATCTGAAATTACTTGGAGCAAAATGTCATTCAAATTTCAAACACAATGTAAAACATTTTGCTCAATTTATATATAGACAGTATTAGATAAAGTATGATGAACGACTTCAATTATTAATTGTTTAATTATAAATTTCTACCATTGTTTATGGACTGATTATAGCAGTAGTCCCTGCAATAGAATTCTCTGTTGACAGCCATTGGGTACGATTTTGGCCGGTGACAAATATTTACATTGCCCAAACGGGGTTTTGCCGGTATACAGACATAGCAAATAATATCAGGGACTATAAAACA
The DNA here is from genome assembly GCA_905220585.2 of Nymphalis polychloros. Classification (NCBI taxonomy): domain Eukaryota; kingdom Metazoa; phylum Arthropoda; class Insecta; order Lepidoptera; family Nymphalidae; genus Nymphalis; species Nymphalis polychloros. Next base: position 5,226,244 of record HG992245.1, on the reverse strand, counting down.
TGCACAATATATTATTGTAACAAAGTAAAACCGATTTTTTTTTATCCAATATTAATGCAATAACTGTTAATTAAGTATACGCTAATACCACTGTTAAGTGCATTTGAAAAATAGTGATAAGTGTCCCCGTTTTGTCGCACCGTAATTATGTCAATTTAATCATTTAGGTTCACGTGTCGTTAGAGTGACGTTTAGGTTCACTCGCAGGTAATTTTATTGCTGTCAAAACACGACTTTTGTTCATACAAGTAACAAAGTGTATTCCTTTAATCGGCTTGTAAATTATGACTTTACACGGAAGCAATTAAAATTAAATGTTTGATAATTTTAAATAAAGATAATTAAATATTGTAATAAATAAACAGACTTCAAAAGTACGTTATTTGAATCGAAAGTAAAATAAACGCTACAAATATATTAATAAATATTTAAAACTACTAATCCAAATACAAGTATATACTTTTTTATTTCTGGGAGTTGTTTAAGGAAAGATTGATTATGTGTTTCCGTGATAGTATCACGGAGTTCTATTACATTTATTAACAACATAAATATTATGTGACACAGTATTCCCACATACGAGTATGCAGATCACCTCACTAAGTTTCATTCGCCACTGAACACATAGTATTTGTTCGAATTTAAATTCGCAACCTCAGAAATACTGTTTAGTTAATAATAATTTAAAAGTGTACAAAGTATTTCAAGTGAAAACAAATATAAAGAACAGTTCGGTCTATTTTAACCGTTAAACGAACGTGGGCGATATTTCATTGTTGCTTTGGACCTTCACACATTGAGATTATTTTATATCATACATACTCATATTATAATACATTAAATTAGCTTATATATGATATATTTTATCAAAAACATTGAACACCACAAAGTCATCTACAAACCTTTAAATATTAAAATAATACTTAGTTATATATTCACTTACAATAAAATGAAATAAGAAATGAAATGTAAACTACACGAAATATATAAATTATAATACAGAGATCAAAAGATTTTCCAGTGACCTTACACCTTTTAAGCTTTGATTCCTGCACTCAGTCTTTGAACTAGGTCCTTACCTCCAGTGAGCTCACTGGACCATTCCATTTCTAGTGTCACCAGCAGTGTGCCCCAGTTTGATATAACGGTCAAAGTATTTGTTTCATTTAAAAGATTTCAATAATATATTTTGTAATAAAGATTTCTTTATATAGCCCAACCTTCTTAAATGTAGTTCACGCGTTACGCTAAGTAGTATAATAAATATACATATGGATATAAAAATACGTAAATTCCATCTCATTAAAAACATAACAAAGCAAACATTCAAATCAAATTATTGGAACAAAAGTCAATTCTAATAAGTACGTCGTGACCCAGAAATGGATCGCTTAACATTGAATGGGCATTTCAAGTCTCGTTAGAACAAAAGAGGTTACAAAACGGTGCGCGTACGCCGACTACGAAGTATTAAATCAAAATGGCAGAGCTTTTGTTCGTATAATTTAATTTAAAACTATATCATATTTTTTGTATAAAATTTAAGCTGAATAATGAATTACTTAGTTTCTCAAGTGCTTTTGTTCTACAATTATAAATAGATTTTCAACAAGATTTTTAAAAAATGTGTATATACGTATATAATTTATGACCAAATTGAATTGAGTGTGACACATTGAAACAAATTATCTATTTTTCGATATTACTCAATTGAATTAAAGTTAAAATTATCAGTAAATTTCTTCGAAATCGATTTCACATTATATCAATGAACGTGTGTCGCAAATCGATTTGTAGTCTAGAACGTATTCGATTACGTGATGATAAATTTAATATAGTGATAATATTTTTCGTATAAGTTGAACGATGTTAGAAATATTTATACAACATTCGAAATCAAAAATTCTTCAGTGTGCCTTGTGCGAGTATTTTTACTTATTCGATAACTTTGTGGTTAAATTGCGAGTTGTATCAAATTACGATTATTGTCACTAAACGGCTCTGTTTTAATAGTCTGAATAATTTAAAAACCCTGCATTAAGCAGTCATTGATATGAAAAATGTACGTACATAAGTAATCAATAACAGTATTTTATGAAAATAATTATACTATATAACGTAAAAGAAATGATTTCTTATATTCAAAATATCTGAAACTAACATTTGCGCTAAGTGCACTTGTGTTTATTTTGTGAATTCATATCAATATTACTACACTAATAGTGTTTTATTTAAATACTAGCTGTGCCACGAGGCTTCACCCGCGTATAATTATTAAAAATATAATAAATTATTTTATTACTACACACACGCACACACAAACACACAGACACACGCGCGCGCGCACACAAACACACACATATATGGTTACTGGTAAAGAAATACGTAATTAAGGATTTTAAATTAATTTTTATATATGACCTACATTTGCGCCATCACATGTTCTTTGTGTGTACCAATTTTCATCAAGATTGGTCAAGCCGTTCTTGAGTTATAAGAAGATATACAGACAGACAGAGAGACAGACAGACAGACAAAAATGAAAAAAATAGTATAATGTGAATCACTGCATCATAAAACGATTATTCATCACAATATTAGGTGAAAATAAAAATGTACAGACAGAACCAATAGATTTAAGTATATATATATATATAGTAATATATAGTATATATAGTAGTATAGATAGTAATATATAGTAGTATAGATATGATGAGACGTGAATGTTGTCAAACAATTCAGTTAAATATATTTGTATTGACGCAAAACAAAACGAAAACGCTAATACGTTTAAAGTTAACATTTTTCAAATTACAAAACTCTATGTCATAGTTTCTCATGCAACTTTAATTTGTCCCGTTTTAACTCACGCGGTTTTTTTATTCTCATTTTATTCAGTGGAGCCAAAGTTTAGATTTGTATTACGGTTGTAAATTGCTCTGTTCCCGCCCGTTCTATGTGAAAAATCCTGAAACAGAGAATATGCGGGAAGTAGGTTGAGGTTTTATCGAATTATATAGCGAAATAAAACGAACTTTCGATAATCGCAAATTTAATGAAAGCTCTAAAATTCGAAACAGATCCATGTAAATATTTTAATTTCTCTTTTTACAAGTTTTGAATCCTCGTAAACGTTCTGAAGATGTTTTTTTTTGTTGTTTGTATCTGTATTGACAAGGATTATTAACGTCAGAATAAAAAAAAAAACAATAAAGATCGTAAGTCGTCGCCCATGGTGCTAATTATTTAATGATATTAAACTGATCACACTTCACTGGGCACACTTCTCTTTGCTTCAAGTTATATAATATGTACAATTATACATTTCTATCGAATTATATAACCATCAAATGCAAATATCTAAAATAACAATTTATTTTATCACTTACGATTTCTTGAAGTTCCGTGTCAATCGAAATAATAGCTTCGCTCTCGCGAGCTACGATGTCCGCAGCCTTACTTATTCGCTGTTGCAGTTCTCAACTTAGACAAACTTGCTACGGTACAAGAAATATACATTTTGCTCCGTCGAATTCAAAGTTTTGTGGGGTGAGCCGTGCGCTGATTTCGACCCACTTTGTAAATAAATACTGAACTGAGTACATTTTATTTTTAACTAGGTTTTCACCCTCTGGTTTTTTTATATTTTTGTGACATTTTTCATGTAGATTTATTCTTAAAAGTTGTTGTTCTTGATATATTAATGTGCTTATATAAATCTTTTGACATTGAAAGACAGAGCAGCATCGATGCGTTATTTTTAGAAATACAATGTTAAGTATATTGCTACTAAGACAGTGCAATGACAAGAATATATAGAAGAGACAAAGATGTAGATAATTTCTGAAATTTGCTAATTTCACTTCCCAGATAATCGCGATTTGTAAGGAAAATCAATAATTACTTTTAAGAAAAATATTATAATATATAAAATATTTTTAGTTTGTTTACTTATTTCAGCAAACTGTAATTATAAAATTGTGATTTTAATATGTTGGGAATGTTATTACGAAAAATATTTATTTCTGAAAACAGGTGATTACGTTAATTCCAAATATTGTTTTACCTAATGGCTTGGCAAGATGTCAGATATTAATAAAATATTTATTGACTGCCTCGTTGGTCTAGTGGCTAGATATAAGGCCGCAGACATAGTGGTCCTGGGTTCAATTCCCAGGCCGGGCCAATAAATAGTTATTGGATTTATCTGTCAGAAGAATCTCAGTAGCAGCCTGGATTCTGGAAGTTGGTAATAGCCTGCAATAGCCTGCTGGCATGGAGATTATCGAATTCTATAATCATTCTTAAATCAATAGTAGACCACATGACATGTGTAATATGTATGTAATTATAGTATAGTATCTTCAAACGTATTTGCCAATCGATACCTAACCCTTTCTCCATTGATCTGTCTTATTGCCGTACCTTTGGATTATTAGAGTAGGTAAGGGATAAAAGAGTGTACCTGTGTTTATGTACATACTTGTGCACTATAATTATACCTTAAGAACGGCGCTGTTGCCGACTGAATTGGGAGATCGTTTATCATCCCCCTATAAACCGATGTAGATAGTAATATATGTACTAAAATAAAATAATATTTGAATGTTTTTTTTTTTTTTACTTCAGTTTCAAGATTTCTAATGGTTAATATTATTTAAATCATTAATGTATTCCATTTATTTATAACGACAAATCAAATTATTCTCGAAAGATATCAAAATACCGTAGCTACCCGTATTTATATTCAGCGTCTCTTAAAAAGTAATTCCGTAACTCCTAATAATAATGAGTCTTATAAAGAACGCAAACCCGCTTTTATCTTTATTAAGGGCAGTTTGCATGTAATATTTTCATCAGAACTGTATAAAATTTGTAAAACGATACGGTTAGATCATTGGATATAAGTAATGCCTAGCGCACTAACTCAGCCAATATCGATGAAACCTCCTTTACAACAAACGACTGCGCCGAAGAATTAAGGCAAATTGATTTTTATTATAGCATCTCACCATGTGTGAGCGTTTATAATTTTATTTTGTGTATGTTCATATGTTGTAACTAGCAGTAAATCTTAAACTGATAAAATATCTCCCATACTTGGTATTGACGAAATATCTATTCATTTGGCTAAAACAAAAAAATCACAAAATAAAATGTGTATATATCTGCTTTATTCGCATTCTAGACTAAGAACTAACTTTAAGTAGAACCGATTGAATTTAAATTGAGAAATTAAATTTTTGCACTATATTTCTTTAATATTATGTTGAAACTTTTATTTATACTGTTTATAGACTGGATGAACGTTTCGTGTTTGCTTGCTTGTAATGTAGTACAGCTTACTATGAAGTATTTATTCAAAGACATGATCATTATGATGATTGTCACGGTTCGATGCCTTTCAGTCATGTATCTGATCGTACTACCTGGATTCAATGAAATCGTGGGATTTAATGTCAGAAAAATCGTAGTTAAAATATAAAATGTCGTATCGTGATATTAAAATAACCTTCTAGAGCATTCTAACTCTTTTTTACAGCGCAATAAAACAGCGGGGCTCTCGTTGACTCTTTTATGAGGCGGTAACGAAGTATAAACTATGCAATGGTTTGTTTTGTTCCCGAGATCATAATTATTCATCGGTTCACTTCACGTTATGGTACGCTCCTTATAACTTTATTGTGGTGGTTTGAATTACAGCGTTTATTAAGACTTAAAAATTATATTTACCTTGACTTCACTGTAATAATGGTTAAGAGGAGAATGAATAAAAAATCATAATTTGTTGCTGAAAATATCAAAAGGAAAGGCTTTCGGTCTGCACATTTAAGTATTACTTGATTTTTACTTGGTGGTAGTGTTTTGTACAAGCCCGCCTGAATAGGTACAATTCACTCATCATATATTTTACCACTAAACAGCGTTAGATAATGTTGTTGTGTTCCGGTTGAAATAGTGAGTGAGCCAGTAACTACAAGTGCAGGCGCAAGAGACATAACATCTTAGTTCCAAAGGTTGGCGGTGCATAAGTGATGTATGGAATAATTAATATTTCTTATATCGTCAATGTCTTAAAGGTGGTTATCACACAACAAGGAAGTCCAGCTGCCTTCCTATTACAAAAAGATAAAATAAATAAAGAATTTTAAAACGTGCTCAAATTTTAACCTGTGGCCCCAGATGAAGATAATGTTTTAAGGCATCTGGCCATAAGTCTTAATATTATTATGTCAAATTGGCATTAAGAATTTATTCGGACGTACATATTTCGCAATGATAGAATAATTATACACTCATAAACGAAGCGATCAATATCCACTGTAGATACCATCGCACTGGACGCGGCTCGTTTGATCTCCACCCGTAGAAACACTTGCGGGTTGCGTTACAGTCTATAACACCGAAGGATTAATGAAATGTAATATACATTTCATTAATCCTTCGGTGTTATAGAATATTTATATATATTATAAAATATTTTAAGAAAATACACGAACTAAGAATTTTTACAAGTAAATGTACGCTTTTTATAAAAATAACAATGAAAAAACTTGTTTTTTGTCAAATGTCTGATAATATAAAAATGTAGATATTTTTGTAAAATAGTAGATATAATGTATAATAAAATATACGAATATTATCGAACGTCTACAATAGTTACAAAGTCGCTAGACTTAAATAATTTCGTAATGTAATTAAAACATTCACCATCGGTGTAATAGAGGACTTTTAGTGGTTTTTTTTATTTGTGGGTTTGAATGGGCTTCGAGGTGCATAGGTCTTCGTTGCGAAGAACAGTTTTTCTAATTAAGATCCGAGATCTTTGTTTTTTTGCTGTTTATTTCAAATTATACTTTCATAAACATAATTGAACGGTGAACTTTTGTTAATTTTTTTTTAAATCACGGTAGAGTATAAATTAGTTTACGTTGTAATTATATCATTGTATATATAAAAAAAATCTTTAAAGTTACATTTCAAGTAGATAACAAAAAATTTAAGTCATATCGTTTTCCTTTAAATTCTATAAGTAAATAATGGTTTTTGAGATTAATTCTGGCGTCCGCCTGGTTGCTAGATGTTTTACACGTTGTAAACACTTGTAATGGAACGGGATAAATTTGATATACATATTTGAAATAAAAATGTTGTCATTATGACTTTATTGACTGGTATTATTAAACATTGTTGTTGTAACTCCAAATAAATGATTCTTTCTTATAAATAAGCCCAGATTCAATAGTTATTAGAGAACAAGCAATACCTTTAATGTACAAAATATATTAAAAATATCAGTTCCTATTTTTCTGTTTCCGAGCTATTTCTTGTGTGCCGCATTATAGCTCTTCATATATAAATGTATAAAACTTACAGAGGATTTTATATGAAAATAGTTCAAGAATCACTAACAGTACATTTCAACCCAGTAAGAAGAAAAAAACATTTTGATACGCCAGAAAGAACCGCCTGTTTCTTCACTTAACTTGGCCTACACGTTCCAAAGACAAAAAAACTTAAATCGTATTCCATTCCTCGAGCTAAACGATATAGTTAAAAATATATAAAAACATAAATTGACGTCTTAACATTCAAACGGCTAACATGTGCGAGCGCTTATTATAAATAATTGCTTCTGTCCATCTGTATTAGATATTAAACGATGAACAAAAATATACCGACAGGCACAAAACGTTAGGGCGTGACGGATTTTGGTTAGCAGGTAGCTATTAAGGGTTATGATAAAAAACGTTCACAGCTTAATGTACTTAAGTAACTGTTGATTTAATAATTATATTAATCTTGTCGAATGTCGATAATCAAATTATATTAAAATGTTACATACATTTTTAAACAATACCTACTAATGTTATGTATAAGCACCTAAGTAGCACACAGAACAAAATATTTAATATATATTTATAATTTCTTAACTGTTTTGTAGATTCAATGTTAATTGCTTCAGAAAAATTTGAATAAATATGTACAATATTTCTCACTAATTCTGACAACAGCCAAGGCTACTATGCCGAGTTTGCTTCGAAGCGTTTGAAAACAAAATACAAAGGTTTGAATTTCATTCATGAAATTTACTAGTAAAACAGCTGTTCTAGCTTAAACTATATCTCATATACTGTATCTGCCTTAATAAGTAATAAAATTAAGAACATATCGTATGAATACCATCACTTTGATCACAAATTATAACTTAAGATGATCCAGTAAACAATTAAATGTTCTAGTAAGTTTTTTTTTTAATCATAACCATGATACTAAATCCTCATCAGAACCATCGCAGGTTTATACGCAATTCAACAATAATGTATCTTCGTTTGATCTTCTTATGTTCATACATAAGAAGATCAAACGATCATAGGAATGGTACTTCTGACTTGTAACAATCATAGCTGACGAGTGTTATAATAACCTATAAATATAAACTATAAACTACGATTAAAAACCATATTATTATGGAATATTGTTAAAATCGTATTGATGAGTTTATTTTAGTAAGAAGAAAATTGTTTTCAAACCTAATAAAGGTACTAACTTAATTATTTTTTTAGTTTGACTAAAATTTATTTGTATTGTATGTCGTAGGTAGTGTTTATAAATAACGACTCCCAACGTACCAACTTATGTCTTGAATGCGAGTTTAAATTTAAATGTTTGTCCCTAATGCCACATGCCAAAAATGTAATACTTGAATTTTATTATATTACCAACTGCTCGGCTCCAGTGGGTCGTACTTTTTTTAAAACCAGATTTAATGTAGCTGTAATATATAATGAATAATATTGTATTATTTTTATATCTTATATGTATTTTGTTTGTTTCCAGGTAATTTTTGAAGCTATACATACAACACACCGGCATGTATGTAAGTGAACATACAAATAAACTACAAAAAATATATAAAAATGACTAGTGAATAGATAAATTGATTTTAAATAAACAATACAGGAATATAGGCTGAAAGACAAGAAATCGGTGCAAACATTTTTTTTTTAAATATTTTATTTACATTCGTAGGGAAAAAATCTTAAGCAAACTTAAACTAAATGTATATTTAAATGTAATGGAGCAATAAAATATACCCGTTTTAAGTAATTTTTCTTATTAATTTTTCTTATTGTTTGAAGTATCGTATAAATTGATTGTATTCAACAACTCGCATTGGAGCAGCATGGTGGAATAATTCCCATCTTCTGCTCAAGAGGAGAAGGAACTTTGCTCAATCAAATCAAATCAAATCAACAGCCAATCGTAGTCCGCTGCTGAACATAGGCCTCTCCCAAGGTGCACCAAAGCTCCCGGTCCTCCGCCTTCCGCATCCAGTCGGTACCCGCCACCTTCTTAAGGTCATCGGTCCACCTGGCTGGACGGCGCCCAACGCTGTGTTTGCCGATCCGCGGTCTCCACTCTAGAACTCATCTGCTCCAACGGCCATCGGTCCTACGACACACGTGACCAGCCCACTGCCACTTCAGCCTGCTAATTTTGCCAGCTATGTCGGTGACTCCGGTTCTTTTCCGAATAATCTCATTTCTGATCTTATCCTTCAAAGATACTCCGAGCATAGCTCGCTCCATAGCACGCTAAGCGACTTTGAATTTGTGGCCTAATCCCGCAGTGTCCACGTTTCGGCATTCATGTCATGGCAGGTAAGACGCATTGGTTGAAGACTTTCGTCTTCAAACGCTCAACAGTAAAACATATTTACAAACTCCATGTTACAAGCATATTTAATAAAACATACAATTTCCTTTTCCGTGTATAAACCTTCAGATGAAATAAATATTTATTTTTATTTCGCAATATAATTTTACAAAACGTCTAGGTAGGTAGATTTTTAAAAATAAAATTATAATTGAATTGCATATTAATATAAGCAAAACGTCAGTCAAGTCGAATACTATACTAAAATCTAGCGACTAAATAAAATACACGACTTATTTTTCGCGTAGACATTTGCATGTGACGTCTTTGAGCGGCCGTCGCGTCGCGCGGGCAAATGTGGCAGCGCCAGGAGTTGCCATTAAAAATATTTTTATTTCTAATTTTTGCACGTTATAGATTGAAAATTTAAATTGAATATTCTTAAAATTTAATTATGTTTAATATTATTTGTAATCTATATAAGCTAATAAACAATTAACCTGTTAATTTAACTGGATTACAACGATATTAGTAGTTTTGAAAGAGGTAAAAATTTAATGGCAATAAACTATTTGCGACGTTTACATGTTATGTATATTTTAATATATTTATATATCTGTCATGTCTAGATAAAAAGCAGAGATGGCCCAGTGGTAAGAACGCGTGAATCTTAACCGATGATCGTGGGTTCAAGCCCGGCACCACTGAATTTCATGTGCTTAATTTGTGATTATAATTCATCTCGAGCTTGACAGTGAAGGAAAACTTCGTGAGGAAACCTGCATGTGTCAAATTTCACTGAAATTCTGTCACATGTGTATTCCGCCAATCCGCATTGGAGCAGCGTGGTGGTATAAGCTCCAAAACCTTCTTCTCAAAAGAGGAGAAGAGGCCTTAGCCCAGCAGTGGGACATTCACAGGCTGTTACTACTACATAATAAAGAAGTTGGGAAAGGGATGGATGGCACATTGGCAAAATTATAATATATATCCCAAAACTATGTGTTGAAAGTTTGTAAATATCAATTGAATATACTATGTATTTTGATAAATACGTTGCAATAACCTTAAGTATTAGGAAATGCTAAAAATTAAAGAATTATATTTCTATATTTTTTTTTTGTAATCACGTGTAATGTTACGATTACAGTTTTCTAATTTATATTTTATTTATAAGTTATAATTTTATTTATAAGGTATAAGTTTATTTTTATTTTTAAAGTATATGTTAGTTCGTTTTTTATTTATAAGGTATAAGTTATAATTTATAAGTTTTCTAATGTATATTTCTAAGGTTTGATTTGGGGGGATGAGAATATTTATCTAAACGATACCTATTCTGTCTTAGACTAGTGAACATGGGCCGATTCGGTTCTGGCACTCGCCCCGGCCGCCACCGCGACACGCTCGCTTCGCTCGCTCGGCTCGTGCGATCTGCTTTAAAAGTAACATAACCTAACCTACATGACTTTGCCCTAGAATTTTATGTGTAATGATTCGGGTATCTCGGACTAAGTGCTCTTGTTTACATATCAGAAATATCCTAGACAGCTCAGACCACCTTCCTCGAGTCCTACCACTCATTGTTCTTTTACATCTTTTTTGTCCTATTTTTAATTTTTTTCATCTGGGAAGAACCCACTCCTCAATATTGCATGAAATATCATTAATTATTGATAAAAAACATGCCATTAAAATTTGGAAACATTTTTCACAGAATTGTAAAATTTCACAGATTGTAAATATTTACCTATTTTTTTATTTGTTGTACAATTCATACTAGAAAGCCTTTATATCTTGATTATTAGTGTAAAAAAACTAAGCTAACTCATGATCTTCAAGACAAAAATCTTTTACAAAGTTTTAAAATATTCGTAGTTTGTACAATACAGTACTTATTTTTTAATAGAAATGAAAGCGCTCTTACCTCAAGTAGTGGCAAACAAAACGGTCAGTAAAAAGAAGAATCATTGTCAAAAGGTAAGAGGCTATCTTGACGATATCCGATACGATACAAACTAAACAATTAGACGCTATAAGACGAACCAATAGGCACCGTTGTATTTATTATAAATCATTTATTTATAAAGCGGTCTTCATATATTTTGTGCTTAACAAAAACCTGAATATTTTTACAGTTAACATTGAATGTATACGAATACAAAATAATTAAATATTCATAATATGCTGCGCGATTTCGTACATCGTCAGAAGCGTTCAAACCTCATCGATTCTTCTAATCAGATTAAACTAGAGCGATTGTCATCCCTGACGTAGACATCCTCGGGGGATTCACCCTTCATTGCCCAGAATTAAGTTATTGTCAAGTTTATTGCACTAATGCGGGGTTAGCGCTACTCATGTGTAATGTAAGGTTGGATGGTTGATGGACCCAACGTTTGCTCAAATTTAAGACAATTGTATGGCGTGGTTCATTTAAAATGAAAATAACTATATTACCAACTTTGAAATAGTAACTGACATATCGTTTTATATAAACAACTATGCTTGCTCCGTTTATATTCTTAGCGTTCATGCATCGTTCATACGATAGAGTTGAAACTTTACAAAGTTATTAGTGGTACTTATGTGAAGATTTTCGGCACTTATATCTACAGTTCTATACATAATAGTATATAATAGAGTTAAATACGTAAAGGTCGAGTTTTCAAAGTATACATAAATTTAATACCCAGTCGCATGTTATGCTACCACTAAACAGAAAGGCTTCTTATTACGCATTGGCAATGTAATTAATTTCCTGTTATAATATCCTTGAGTAGAAAAGTAGACTGCCAGTTTGTTGTGGAAAAAAGATCCGAAATCCATGAAGCTTCATATCCTTTGCCTTGACATAAGAACCTCGCCTTAAGAGTCCTCGTCTCATGAGTTTTTAGGCAATCATAGGCAAATATTTATTTTCCGGTTTCTATCTCGTGGTATGATTTAAGTATAATCTATTTTTTTTTTTTTATTGTATAATTTGGCGGACGAGCATATGGGCCACCTGATGGTAAGTGGTCACCAACACCCATAGACAATAGCATTGTAAGAAATGTTAACCATCACTTACATTGCTAATGCGCCACCAACCTTGGGAACTAAGATGTTATGTCCCTTGTGCCTGTAATTACACTGGCTCACTCACCCTTCAAACCGGAACACAACAATACAAAGTACTGCTGTTTTGCGGTAGAATATCTGATGAGTGGGTGGTACCTACCTAGACGAGCTTGCACAAAGCTCGTCTAGGTAATGTATATAATATAATCTATTCCTATATGGGAACTACTATTTAAAAAAAAAAAACAAAAAAGATTAGTTTTTTTATGAAATAAAAATTGTAATAAAGATGAATACATAAATAACTACTAGTAATTTTTATGTAATTTTTTAATCATTTGCGTTTATAAAATCGAACACATTTTTCCAAAATATCGTTTTAAAAAAATTTACATTATTCCGAGTAGGTGAAAATGTATGTACAATTGTACAATGTCTTTGTGCAAATCCATCGGCTATCAGCCATTCTTTGTATTACTGTACTTTGTATAACATCTTAGATCCCATGTGTTTTTTATATATGCCGGGAAGGCAAATCTCTCCAATCCTCCTGATGGTAAGTGGTAGTTGAATACGCGATACGCGCCATACGCGACGACGGCCAGTACAATCGGAAAAAAAAATCTGCTCTAGCCGCCCCCGCCTTGCCGACCCGCAAGATGCCTATTCACGCCTCGCTTAGCAAAGCATTGGCAATATATGAAACAACTTACTTCTTAGAACCCCAAGGTCTAAAGGACGCGCTAATCACTTACGTCATTTGGTTCATTGCAGTCCTATCTTCCGGCGTTTAAAAATTTTTTTTTAAGAGCCTGGTATTAAATTTGTTTCTTACAATAATATAAAATAATATATTGTTCTTATGGTGAGTATATACGGTACTAACTGGATATTATTTAAACTTAAATACAGGCTTACATTATCTAAAAAACTCTGGAAATTACGTACAAAAATATACTATCCATGACGTTATTTATAAAAACAACAATACACGTATCCCGGCTTTAAAGTAAACAGAATCATGAACATCTTTGCATCCCCTTATCAGTTTTTCGTGATGAATGCTCTCGTTCCGGGAGATTAGACCACAAATTGTGATAAATATCTACAGACCGTCGCCAGTCTGACGGATATGACGCATTGTATATCGGATGTGGTTAATGGAGAACGCACAATAGGGACTTTTCATCATGCAAAAACTTAAAGAGTATACTTACATTTACTAAAGTTTTCATTATTTAAATTCTTGCCTTGCTTTGGGAATTATAATTGATTTTTTTAATGTTTCTTTAGACTTAATAATCTGTTTTAAATGTCTCGATAGATATAGGTTTTAATATAAGTTACTTCCAGCCGTCTTAACGTCTTCAATCGTCAGGTATAAAGGGATCATAATATGTATTGGAATGTACCTAATAAGACCGATAGGTTTGAATACACATTGACAACGAACCGTTATGTGGGTCATTGCCCATTAACATATACGTATGTATCTACTTATATGATTTTAAAAATCCTCCAAAATTTTCATTGTCACTAAATATTATGAAACGGATGCGGAAAAAATTACTGAGAAATTTTTACGATTGAATGATGAGCTTTTAAACGATTTAAGTTCATGGAAATGAAACGAATGTCCGCAGAATACATCATTTCTATGATAACGTTGTAAGACAACAATGTTGCATAAAAAACGACTTGTTGTTTTGTTGTATTCTCGTCAGATCAGTGTTTCCTTTTCTAAGCCTAAAAATTATGTGTAATATATATTTTTTTAATCAACTTGACCGTTATATTCTTTACTTTGTTACATCCTTTTCTACAATGTGCGGTTAATATAACGGGTATCTGATATTTGTGATAGGTGAAAAATGTTTATCATTGTACACTAAAACTTGTATAAATATATTGAAGGACCGTATCACACTAACTTCTTGTGTTCATATAGGTAATAAATAAGCTGGTTTTAAATACACTGTGTAATAACTGACGATATGATGCAATAATAAATGAAATAAAGTTAACAAAATTGGGATAAACGTATTCGTATTCAGAGCTCACGTTCAGGAATTCCGCTCAAGGTGCTATGCTGTGGACACAGATGGAAAGGGACCGATTTTTGCGTAATATTTAGGATGATTTTTAAATTCAAGATATTTTCTTATTCCTCTATAGCTACTAAACTATTATTACTAAGCTGTTATTACCAATTTACGTACCACGACTACAATACATAAATAATAGTCTTGAACGAAAGGTATCAAGTGTGAATAAAACTTTTATCTTTAAGCTATTAAAACATTTTTGGATCAAGTTGATTTAAATTCATCTAAAGCAATATATCCAGAATATGTATCAGAGCGGCTCATAAAGCGATGACGTAGCGAATAAAATGGCGGATAGCTGACGAGTTATAGTAGCTTAGCTGCGACTAAGTATGAAAGTTACGTTCTACAGTCGACACTCCTCAACTAAACTGACAACTTTTGTTACGTCATATACAATAAATTTATTTGTTTAAATCAGATTATAATAAAATATTCGTTTATTAAAAACGCATGCAAAATATAATAATTACGCATTAAGCTTTTCACCTATTTTTATTTATTTAAGAGATACGTTAATATGTCGTTCACTTTGTTCGATTGGGCGTTACCGTCGCCACGCGTGAACTTCACACCCATTGTGTGTTTGCTGAGAAAAATATCTCAGGTATGTTCAGCACAAACTCACGTCACGCATTGATTTATTAAGTGATAGAGGAATTGCATTGCGATTTGAGCGCATCAGTTACATAAAAAAAATATTGGAATATATTATGAAAAATATTAAATCTATTGCCGAAAGAGAAGCCGAAAGATGCCTTGGTGGTGAATTATTCAATATACTGATACCAATAAAAAGATCCCGCGGTAGATAGTTTCGTAGCTAAAAGAGAACAATTATGAGAACAAAGAGTACTATACTCATTTATTTCTATAATTTATAATCAGTTTAAAATATTGAGGCGAAGAGGAAATGTTAGATGTCGTAAATTAACATACATATTTTAAGGTTTTAATGCAAACCATTTAAACCCATTTTACGTTTAGGTACATATTTTAGGGATTCCATTGGTTAAAAAAATGGGTTGGTTGTACTTATCCATAAAGTACTACACGAAGTCCTACCACCGGTATAATTATCAATCGAATTATAAGTCTACCTGAACCTAGAAAAGCAAAGAAACAAAACATACCTAAGTTATATTAAGTATGGTTACAATTTAGGTTAATTTAGAATTGATAGTCAAAAACCTGTACTTCTATTAATGTCCACAATAACGAAAACCATCCATATGAACCTGAGACACGAACGCACAGTTCAAAATATAATGGAATATATACGAAGCTTATCTTACAAATTATACTATAATAATAATGGATGTCACCCTCTATTGCCGTATCTAAGAGAACAAGTTAAGTGTATCGTAATTTTGTCGTCTTTATCAGAATTGAACCTGTTTCTATCATAAATTATTACAAGCTTAATAATAAATAACTTTAATTGTTCGCGAACCTAGCAAGAAATGCATCATTCTGCCCGTATTATTTCTCTTTTTTGGCTCCGTTTATTGCAAATTTGATTGAATTATATTGAGTAGACTTCTTTTCTGAATTTCCTTTATTAATTTACTATGAGAAAATTACCAAATATTTATTTTAAAAAAAAGTATTTGCATTGTGGGTTTTTTTTAAGTAATTACTCCTATATAATTAGGCGTATAGCTTGTATTAGGAGTGGGAACATTATCCGAAGTGATCAGGATTGAACCTGCGAATTATACATCACTAGGTCGTTGTGCTTCAATATCTCTTCTTACTTATCTATATAACATTAAGCCATCACAATCACTAATGCACCTGTTAATAATATTAAGATAATTTTAGCATATCGTAAGCAATGTTAGTGACAATGTCATAATAACTTTATATACATATATTTATGTTTTAGTTATATCTCTAGACTGTATTTACACTTGCCCACGCTTTGTTTAAGAGGGATACGAATTATGCTACTATATGGAAGTAGCTGATAATATAATTTTACACAGATAAAAATAGAAGATAATATCAATAATATTATGTGAAATATTCACTCCAGACCAAGCGTTGAATGAAGAGTGATGCTATATTGCACTTGGTGGTAGAGCTTTGTGCAAGCTCGTCTGTGTAGGTACCACCCACTCATCAGATATTCTACCGCAAAACAGCAGTACTTACTGTTGTTGTGTTCCGGTTTGAAGAGTGAGTGAGCCAGTGTAATTACAGGCACAAGGGACATAACATCTTAGTTCCCAAGGTTGGTGGCGCATTAGCGATGTAAGCGATGGTTAATATGTCTTACAATGCCAATGTCTATGAGCGTTGCTGACCACTTACCATCAGGTGGCCCATATACCTACAGGCAGTCTTCCTAAGTCGAATTAAAAAAAAACAACTATCGTGCCAATTATAGGATTGAAAGAAGAAAGTTGTTAAATGTATTTTCTTGAGACATTTAGTAAATCCATATCTTAAATCGTGGGTCTCATTTAAATAACATTTATATTATTATAAAAACAGGAAGATTACATCGGATTAAAACTTAATATACAATTCTTACATATAAACAGGACACTAAATAACCTTTAATTCTAGCCAAGTCTAAATTCTATAGCCTAGTAAGTATAACACACCCAAAATAGTTTCAACTTCAGAGACGATTCAACCCCTTAATCACTCCGACTAAATGTGTCCCCACTGTTTATTTATTAGATTATATTGCTTTGTAATGTTCTTAACACTCCAACGAGGAATCCTAATGCCTCTACCATACGTGGGAGTCGTTTTAATTGTGATAGTGAGGGGTTAAATAAAATAACACATATATTACTTTTATTACAGCAACAAGCTTAGATAATGACGTCTCAATTGAAAAGGAAAATTATCACATTATAAAAGTAAATAAAATGGAGTTAGATTCATTGTTTGTTTATTGAAGTGTTGTTTGATAGACTGGTTGGTCTCGTGGATAGGCTGTTCGACTGCCGAACATTAGTTAGGTCCTGGGTTCGTATCTTGAGTTGGGGGTACTAAAAGTTATTAGGCTTACGTCACTAATTTCTCAATGACATTAGCCCGGAGTTAGGAAGTTGGTTGTATTCAAGTAAATAGTTTGGCTTCGCGCCTGATCTGTCTCCGTGTTAACTGCTGGCCCATCGATCTTGATGAAATAATTGTCTTTTTAATACTCAGTAACAATTGGATACTTCTTTGAGATAAGATGCTGAGGCCGAAATTGGTTGAGATCATTATTACTATTATTTACATTATCATTATAACTGCCTCGTTGGTCTAGTGGCTAGATATAAAGCCGCAGACCCAGTGGTCCTGGGTTCAATTCCCAGGCGGGGCCAATAAATAGTAATTGGATTTATCTGTCAGAAGAATCTCAGTAGGAGCCCGGATTCTGGAAGTTGGAAATGTGTACACTCCCGTGCCTCGGAAAACACGTTAAACCGTTGGTACTGCGCCTGAACTCTTTCCGGTCGTGTCGGATTTCCATCCCATCGGATTATGAGAGCTAGGGAAGAGAGAGTGCACCCGTGTTTGCGCACACACTTGTGCACTATAATATCTCCTGCGCAGTTGGCTAATCTCTCTTGAGATTGGCCGCCGTGGCCGAAATCGGTCTGGAGGACTTTACTATTATTTCATTTCAAATATTTTGGAAGGAGAGAGAAATAATAATAAACGTGTCAAAAATATTAATTTACTCATACTTATTATTACTATTTTTTTTATTTTCATGACGTTAATAGTAGCGTTATAAACAAATCGTATAAAATTATTAATAAACATATATTGTTTATAATCATCTTAAATCGTTCATCAGAAAACTTTTAGAACACTTTTCTCGAACTATATTTTACTAGACACATATATAAATAAACACAACCCTTTCAAACACATCGTAAATCAAAATCTAAGCGCGTGCAGTCTTTTCAACAATGACTCAATATCTGTCTTCAGTATTTGGTAAAACGCAGTAAAACCAAGCGATGACTGACAACCAGATAAGATCGAAATAATTTTTTGAAGAACGCATAAACTTTTTGTCTCCTATCTCCAAAGTTGGTGTCCCCTTTTGTGGTATTGTTGTTTTCTCTTTTTAACTACGTGTGTAGTCCATATTAATCATTCCCTAAAGTGGAACTATTTTTGTCGTTACGCCCTTATCGCCGTACCAAGGGAATTCTATAGATTGTAGACTAAAACATGATTTTATTAATGTAATTTATTACATTTATGTCTGTTTTAAATATGAAAATAGTCTACGACTAAACTGTATCAGCATTTTAATAGTTTTATTGTCGGACTGTGATTTAAAGTCATTTAAAACTAAATTGTCTTTGTAGTGGTAAAATAACCTTATCCCTTTGATTTCACATGTATTAATCGAGCGCTCCTGACCGGAAAACGAACCGCAAAACATGGCACAAGATACAAACTTATTCAAACATACAAAGTGAAGTGCAATAAAAAACGCAACAAACAACAACAAACGCGCCGAGTGTTATTCGCGTGTTATTATTAGCTGCAGTACGCATAAACAAGGTTACTGAGAAACATCGCCCCGGGCATATCGATGCGTTGACGGCCCGCGCTTTTAAAAAGCTAACCCGTCCCGTAAGAAAGGGACGGCGCAGAGCACGTGGGAAGTGGATTCCGAACGCACGCATCCCTTCCCTCCCCTCCACAACCCGCCGGCTGGAGCGCCGCGCGCACTCCAGTCGCGCGCCGACCGTCGCAACGGTAACACGTCCTGGAAAACCTGTGTCGGTGCCCATGCACCCGCCCTGACGTTGTGGAGTGAACGAGTTAGAACATCGCTGTGATTTGTTTTCAGTGCTACAACCATAAGTGATTGTGAACGTGACAAATAAAAAAAATTGTGTGTTAAGTGCACTATGCGGTTGCATACGTTATGAATGGTCTGGACCGCTGCTTCTTCGATCAACGTAAGTGTTACGGTTTGTTAGCGAAATTGTGCAGTAATTACGAATATATCGCACTGCGGCGGCTGCAACCTATATCTAGATTTTCCCAAAACGTAAGAGTGGTTTTAGAGATCTCGAACTAGAGTTTCATTAATAAACTCTTGATGAATCGTTTAGATGGATTTATTAGGTTATGTTATAAACTATTGTAACCACTTAAAATTTTTAATAATTCTAAGCTTTTAATTGATTGTGTATTATTCTTAGTAATAATAAAAATATATTACTCAACAATAATTATTAATATTTATTTTTATCGTACCGCAGGTTTCGATGACCACAGGTTTCGATTTTGTGTTATTTAAATTAAAACAAATCTAATAAGAAAATAAAAATATTCTTAACTAAGTTATCAATATATTCAAGTTTGTAAAAGCTATAGAACTCCTTAAAACATAATAGAGTAATTAAAACCAATTAAAGATGCTTATGGTAATGATAACACACAAACAAACGCTGTTTAACAGCAGCATCGTAACGGAAACATTTGTAACAGTTTAAGATAAGCACGTTACGGCTAATGAGCAACTACAGTGAATACTTTATTTAATTTTCTCAAGATAACTTAAAACCAACAAGAACGATGTTACGATCAAACAAATTGATGATGATTTCGTTCAATTAAGCTGATAAAGGGCTAGACGAAAGCGCCACGATTTGTAAGACGCTAAGAGTATTTGAAAATTACGAAGAATGCTACGTCTGATATGTTGAAATAAATTACACCATTTTTAAAGATAAAGATTACATAGAATATTAAGTTACTATTACTAAGGAGGTAAACGATAAAATAGGCGGTAAATTATATTATTACAAGTAAAGGTCAACAGAGTTAGACGATATTTTGTTTGTGATAAAGTTTTTGTATGTTTTATTTATCAAAATAGAAGTAAAACATTATCATAAATTATTCGTATATGTGCGACTGAAATTGACTCACTACTATATATAGTACAACTTAAATTATCACGTCAAAAAATCATGGAAGTACGAATCCTCTAAAGACAAGACTAAATCTCGTCCCTTTTAAATATGTTACACAATAATTCACGAGAAGTTCATGACGGTTTTGAATAAACCATAACTATTTATGAAAGTACAGATCATATTTAACAAAATTCAATACCTTCCGATTCCTAAGTGTCATAGGATTTCATTACCGAAATGACCGTGACCGAAAATTTTAGTTTTAAATTAATTTGAAAAGAAAAACAAAATTAAGTAATAAGTAGAATGGTATAAAAAATACACCTTGGCTATTAAAACTATTAGATTATTTTAAATTTATCCATTAGTAAACAATCGGCTCATTTTATTTCGTCATTCTCATTAAAAAATGAGTCATAGATGAATAATCTATATTGTTTAGTTATACTAATTGTTTTTTTCCTCTTTTACAAATCATTGCCTTGAATTAATTTTTATATATAAGTTTATTTAAATATTCAACTTGATGTTCAAATTAGTGTAAAAAGTATTATTTAATACATCATAATAATAACTCAACAACGATAAAAATATCTCTAAGCTACCAATATCACGTTCACTACTATCTATACCAAAACAAATATTTAAAACCCCTCCTACACAAATAAATACTTAAAATCGTATTTCATTCGAATAACAGAGGGAAGCAAAAAATGTTATTTGTCCATTGAGATCGATAGCCAATAAAGAGTCAACAAATTACACAAAGTTGTACCAACACCTTCTGACAAACATGGTTTAGTAACGCAAATAGTAAAAAAATGTATTGATATAGGCTAACCGCAAGACCACCCATGCGATACCATGACTGCAGCTCTATCGAACACGCACGATGCTATTATGAGTTTACTATCAAGTCCGGTTCCGCCCTTTTCTATTCACTTTTTACGTAATTTACATCTCCTATTCTTATACTTTCATTTTTGAATACCATGTATATTGATAAAGACTTCAGTGTCAAAAGGAGTTGAATTTTATTCTTCCAATCTTCATTTTGTACATTTCTGTTTGGCTTGGACTCTTGGCAAAATGAGTAGATACATCAAAAAGGATCAGACATGAAAAATTGTGCTCAGTTTTTACCATCAATCAACGAAATATTTGGCACCCCGAACGATCCGAGAACTTAGATGAACACTTATTTGATTGATTAATTTTGAATGGTTTCTATGTTTATTATGTATTTAAATAAAACTTTATATAAATTACATTTAAAATAATGTAGACAGAACGCTTTTAATATAAGGTACATGTTAAGTTTTACCTTACCTTACAGGTATTGTTTGTATCTTGACATCAAAACGCAGTGTCACGTCGTATTGCATTCTGGTTTAAATGAGATTCATCTTTATCGATTACATTATCTGCTACCGGCAATGTAAATTTGTTTTTGTTTAAATTTACATTTGAATTAGATTTCTACCTGAATTGAATAGCTTATTGTTCCATTTGATCTCCTTTAACTTTGAATATGATTATTTATAAATTACTATTACCTTATTCGTGAGATAATTAAAATGCTTACAAAAATGCATACTATTCTTTGTTCATATTTTAAAGTATTTAGTTGCAGAGAAAATGTTCCAAACGATTAATGTTACACTTCTTAGTATGTTTCGGCAATAAATCACAGTTATTGAATTTAGAAACACAATTCACACGCGGAGTTATTTCAAATGGCTGTTTGTGGGGTGGTATGTTTTACTTACCGACTGCAGCCGACCTGCACGGAATCTTAACTATATCCCTTAAAGTTTCCGGTTAATTTAACCCGAGGTCGACACATGCATCCAAACGGCACTCAGGACAAAACTCCCACGTGTGTGTTGAACAAACAATTCTCAGAACATAATTTCGTCATACAAAAACAATCCCTAATTGCGTTCAACATTACGACAGTCTTCATCTGTAATTATTACAGAAATTCGAATCTGTAATCTGTAATCATGTTTAGAAGACACAATGGGTAACTAAATATAATTATATTCATTCTCATCAACACAAACTTGCGTTGAATGTCAAACATCATCTTCAATATTGATGGATCATTGATTATATATAGTTAAATTATTTCTTACAAAAAATTATATGGCTCCGATATTAATAAATATATTGTAGAAATAGTCAAAAATAATGGACTCTAGAAGACTGCTATTAATACTAATTTTATAACATATAAAAAAGTAATGGTAAGTTAGACGATTAAACTCAATATGACATAAAAACACAATATCTCCTTTGTTTGATGGTCCGGAGTAATCGTAAAGCCGATACAAATTGGTTTTAAAGGACCCCGGCTGTTGTATTGCTTTTTGTGAAGTTTATTATGATGCTTGTAGGCAATTGATGCCCGTCAATCTTGCGAAATATCTCTGTACAGGTTATGTGTCAATTTTAATGTATTCTTGACATCAAGTTAACATCAGCATGTTGCTCAATAATTTTATAAATAATCAAGTATGACTTGGACAGCAATATTACAATATTGTATAAAACCTATGTAATGAACTAAAATATAGATATCCAACATTATTTATTTATAATGTAGAATAAATGAAGTTTTACAACAAACGGTGATAGACACTATTACATTATCCATAGTGAATAGTCATGTTAATCAGTCTATGATAGTTTAATAATAAACATCAACAAAGCCTGTAACAGATTAACAAAAGACTAATTTGATAGTATACGTGCTGCTAATATTCGGTAATTACGAATCTGATAGTGAATGCGATAGTTTGGCAGCGAGTGGTAGCCATCTGTCGGTTTACGGCGAAATTGGGTTAAGCATTAATCATTCTGCTAATGATACCGATTCATATTTGTCGCACCCTGAGAAAAGCAGTTGAATGGTGTATATATTTTTTTACTTGAGTACAATATCTTTTTTTATTTACTGAAATCTATACATATTAATAAAATTGAAGTGTCTCAAATAAAATATTACCTAATTCATCGTCAATTATCTTTTATTTTTTTAAGGTTGTTAATCTTCAGTATTGATAATAAATTTTGTAATTTTCTATATTGTATCATTATAATATTATGCTTGATAGAAAACAGCTGTATATATTTTTCTTACAATTATTTATATATTGATGTGAAACGTTTTGTTCTAAATATTTACTTATCCAAATAAGGACATTTAAATTTACATCAAGGTGTTATTGAAGCCTCAATCAAGACTGGATTACATTAGTAGTAGCATTTGCCAATTTCATATTTTCATCACGATACAATAATGTTTACATTTCTATAACGAAAATATGGTAAATCCGGGTTCACCTCTCATTGTGGGCCACATCTGCACCAATGAATAAATGAATTCCATATAAGGTGTCGGCACTATTTTTCAATTTTCTACCACAATACACTCGGAATGGATAGCACTCATTACCATATATTGAGAGGCTTATGTTAGTAAAGTATTGATTGATGAGCCAGCCTGTTTGGTTTTATTTGTTGTGTAATAGGCTTCGGACAAAGAGACTCAAAGCTTGACCAGGAGATAACTGATAAACTAAAGAATACAAATATCAAAAAAATACTTTGTAATATTTATCACAACAGAAAATGTATTAAATTCAAATATGATTAGAAATTCACGCGAAACCTAATATTATTGAGAATCTAAAGAGTAATTCTCCTTTTTTTATTGTTTACATTTTTATTTGAACATAGGTTTTTGTAGTCGATACTTCACTGAAATTAAGCTACCTTAACTTTTTTTTATTTTTTATTATACATTAATGTCTTTAGTCTGTTATAACTTACGCTTCCTTTGTTGATTATCTTCGGATGCAAGAAACGATCGGTTAAAATGAATTACAAACGATGCAAGTTACGATGAATGGGCGCTCAATTGGTCACGCCGCGAACATCGTGGAATGAAATGTTGGCCATCTCTTGTTTAATAACAAGTAGCGCCATCTCTTGTTTAATAACGTAACTAAACTTTTCTTGATATAAAATCGAATGTTATTTATTATTATCTTTTTATAATTTAAAAGATAATATAATAATTATAATTGATATTGTATTTAATGAAATTATTAAATATGTTAGCTTATTATAGATAATTCTGTTTAATGATTTATTCAAAATTAGACAAATTATCTTTTCACATAGGTTGGTTAATCTGGTTTAGGATAAAAAAAATATTTTATCTTAAAAATGCGCCCACATCGTAAATTCGAGACCAACCAAATCACAAGATTGAGTGATAAATGGAGGGCCGTGGATATCAATTTTGTGGACAGAAACCCCTGATTGATGTCCTATTCGGTCCCATACCTTTATCTTTATAAAACTTCGATAAAAGGGGTGATAAGCAAATAACAGCATTATTTTTAAATAGCCCTCCCTAACCTCTGGTCAAGTCTGTCACAAATTAAGTATTCGACGTCGATAGTCATTTGTTTTCGAGCATAAATTAAATAACATAGGAATTAGTAATTTTATTGAATAAGTAAAATGTTATACAATCTATTTGATATCCATTGCCTTATCTCGATATTTTTATTATCTTAATTTTCTCACTTCGTCTCTATAATTATTCGAGAAACGTACGATCGTTTGAGAGTTCGTTTTGTAGGAAAAAAAAATTCACGCCATCAATTTCCCGGAGGACTTTTCGTCTGAGATTAATTCCAACGAAAAAAGTAAAATACATTCGAGATTGTTTACATACGCTTTCACGAAATAGGCGCTTACATATCGCAATCATCATTTTAGATTACTTGATGTAAACAACGTGCCAAATATATATAAACATTTTTACTTAGATATGAAATATTTTTCATTATATTTCAAATTCTCATCATCTTGTACAAATGCCTTAAAAATCGCGAAAAATCTACTTTTTAACGTAAAATATATAATGAATAATGAATTTAAAATAAGAATACGAAACCATTGCCCTCTTATTAACATAGATACCTAAATGCATAGTTCGGAAACAAAATCCGAATACGAACATAACGTCGAGCACAGCTGTGCGATTCCGTGTCCTGCCATCCACATTGTAGAGCCCTGAAATACAATATATGTACCCCTTGTAGGACGACTTTCTCAAGCGTATCTCGGAGTGGGGGAGGTCATGCATAAATGGATGGATAGCTCTCTTAATCTCCACTCAGTGACACTATAGATTAGCCGAAGCGACGCCTGCCCTGTCAATCAATGTAAGTTAAGGAAATGGTTCAGGGATTTGAATTTGGCACTCGGTACAAAATAGCCGATTCTTATCGTAATTAGAGCTCGTAGAGAAAATTTCCGAGTCTATTTCCCATATCCACGAGTTATTTTTTTATCTATGTGCAAGATTTTATGATCGGTGTTTCATTTATCATATTATATAATTATTCGCTACAATTTTTATTACAAGATAAACTCCTTGCTTTAGAACAATGTCTCCAAAAATCAGCTCAATACTGCTTACAGCAACCACATAAAAAAATGTAAATAGTTAATGATTGTCAACCTTTGATAAGAGAAAGCATTAGAAGAAGATATTATGTACCCAATATGAATAAAAAAATCATGCATAAAGCAAGTTGACAGATACATTATTTCTAAAATCAATGACAGAGATGATATTTACGAGTTTCTTCGTCGTTGAAGAATAAATAATAAGCTCGTTCAGTCCCACTCCTTGTTAGTCAAAGGATTATGTAAAGAGCCGTCTTAACGCATCACTTCCAAAAATGGGACCGAATCTGTTGACAGTTACAAATGTAACCACTTCTCCTTCTCATTATTATTCGTATTTAGTACGGCAATGAATGGCAAATGGATTGAGGTTTTCAAAACTTTGAAGGAAAAAAAATAGCCTTAAACTGTTGAAATGTGTCGACGGCTTATTCGATCTAATATAACCAGATGCTTATTGATGTAATTGTTTTATGGAAATTTAGAAATAAATATTGTATTGAAAATTAAGAAATTAAGTTTGTTTTAAGAATGAAATAATTTAAACGACGAACTGCAGTAGTTTGTTTTGTTTTAAATATATTATACTGCTCAAATAAATAGCTAATACTACAAGTTCACATACCATTTTGAATGATACTAGATATATATGCTCACTTGTATAAATACCGTATTTAGTTCCACCGTTGAAACTAGCATTCCTTTGATAAAATTCTACTAAATGTGATCTATTGTTGGTTCTGGCGTTGATAAAGAATAATGGTTCCAAAGTTGAAAGAGAGTCACGACCGAAATCTAAACGCATAGTTCAGTTTGCTTGGACTCTCGTGCTTTTGTTCTTTAAACACTTAATGTCGTACACATGTTTTGAGTTCCCTTTTTTATGTCAACTGACGATTATCATTCTACTGATGATTTACATCGTTCGTCGTCAATACTCTCATTCATTCGTATGTTTTTTTGTATTCTAACATATAAGTTCTTATTATATTATTGGATTTGATTAAAATAGAGTTACATTAATTTTAATAAATATTTCCATTTAATTTTATGTGAAGATACTACCATTTCAAACGTGTTATTTATTTATTTATAGGAAGCCAACAGAATCTACAATGTTTATACATATCGGTATTAATAATTACAAATTTTAAATAATGACATTTTAAATAAGTTTCTCTATATAAATTTGAATTGAGACGTACAGTATTTAAATCTACAGTTAGTAAAACAGCACAATCAACTCCAACTATATTATCCTTAGCATTTTGCTGTACTGTTATTAGTCACTAATTGGTTATTTATTATGAAACACAAACGTAATAATTGTTAGTGGATTTTTATATAGATGGGATAAACTTGTCCAATGAAAGACAATTTGACAGATGTTTAATCGTTATATATTTCTGTATCATTATTTTTTGTAGGATAACAATTATATAAAAAGGAATATTATTATAATTATTATACATTTAAATTACAATATAATTTTCAAAGTGGTTTTATTGTATTGTTTATAATTCTCCAAAAGTTACTAAACATCTCATAAATCCTTATCGTTATACGAAATTATAAACCTCCAATCCAGAAGTTGGGAAAAGCGCAATTTGTCACCGAATTACGCACACGTTTTACAAACTTCTACATTTTGAAAGACAAGGCAACGCTTGATAAGCCATTAGGGATTTGTAAACATAATTTGCTCGTTCTCTACTAACGATAATATTTAAACGTAACGTTAAAATAAATTAGAGAGAAATTGAGGAAGATATAAATTTATGTACGTTCAATTAATTAAAATATTGTTTTTTATTTTACTATTTTTTTTTTCTTCTGACTTTATCGTAGCTAATGAATGTCAAAATACCGTTTGAGTAAAAGTGATTATAAAAATTAAAAACTATTTTTCGACCAGAATTTTTGTTTTAGGATATCTGGCGTCAATAGGAATTGGTAGAACTTCTTCCAATTTATTGAGTAACAGCCTATGAATGGCCCACTACTGGGCTACGGCCTCCTCTCCTTTTTTGAAGAGAAGGTTAGGAGCTTATTCCACCACGCTGCTCCAATGCGGGTTGGTGGAATACACATGTGGTAGAATTTCAGTGAAATTAGACACATGCAGGCTTCCTCACGATGTTTTCATCCACCGCTAAGCACGAGATGAATTATAAACACAAATTAAGCACATGAAAATTCAGTGGTGCTTGTCTAAGTTTGAACCCAAGATCATCGGTTAAGATTCACGCGTTCTTACCACTAGGCCATCACGGCTTTTTTTCCAATTTATTGTAACATATATAATGTTGTTATTTAAAGAACTCAGTTTAACTGTCGGATCAAATAATGTTTTTGCGAGCAAAAAACAAGTGGCCGGCAGCGTTTTGTCAAAACGGTTGACATATCGCCGTACGTCCAACGATTCTGTAAACCGTGTTAGTGTCCCAGATTTTACCGAAAAAAAATTCCGACCACGAAAAATTTACCGGTCCAAAAATTTCAACCCGAAAACTGTTGTTGAGATAACGTGGCCGACCAAGTTGAAATCGCCTCCAGCGATGCGGTACAATGTACTTTTATTAAAGCAGACTTTAATAATTCATATCATAAATTTTAGTTGCAACTGCTTAAATGTATTGAATAAGTCAATAAAAATTCTTAAATTTTATAAATTTTCTTGTCCTGCTATACTATATTATTAATATAATTCAATCTAAATTTAAAAATAACAAAAACACAATATTATTCATCAGTGGCTCCACCTATAAATGTTGTTTAAGGGGTGATTAGTTAACCAATGCAGTGTCTTCGTCTTCTAATGAATTGCAAATCAATGATGACAGGAAGAGATTAAAAACTAAAAAACATTTCTAAGTACGCAGATTTTTAATTTTAATAATTTCTTAGCCCTAAAATGATTTTTTTTTTTGCTTCTTATGTTGCATTTTGTTTAATACCGTGTCATTCAACATAATAGTACCAAATGAAGAAACATAATGATTTCGTATACAAATAATTTCCTTATACACTTCAAATCAAAATAGCTTTAGTTACATGTGAATATTATTGACATTATTCCAACGAGACGGTTACATCGTCACGTGTGTTTTTGTTCTTTCATTATTTCGAGAGAGGATTAAGCGGTTTCCTCTGCTCGAGATGCATCTGTCGCCTGTCATGTAATGTATTGGAAATGTTCGTATTTTCAACATTAAAAACATTTTAGAGTTATAGGTTATTATTATTGGTAATCCGTCCAGATACAAAGTAGCTTAAGTATATAATGTATTAGGTAAGGTAAAGCTGATCATTGAAAGTTGATGCATTAATGGAAGGTTTTTAACAATCCATGAATATTTTAGTAAACTACTACTAGGAAACCTTCAGGGCTAATACATAATACATAAATGGAGAACCATTACTTAACAATAAAAAAATTGCAGCCTGTTCGTAATTCTAACATGAAAATATTATTCTTTATCGTCATAACTTTGATTAAAATTAACAAGTTTAATTAAAAAACTCCATCCGCCTGTTATAACACGAACTAGACCAAGAAATCAGAACGAATCAATTAAGTCAATTGTACGATATTGCTTCTAATGAAATTTTCGTTCAATCATCGCTTTAATGTAATTGCTTGATACGTCTTCAAGTGTTTCTCATAAGATCAATCTAATCGCTTTTATTGAAATAATTCTTGGTGCGTTTGTTTTTATTATAAATTAAAAACAGTTTTAAAAGTCATTTAAGGTTTGATTTACGTAAAGATGTTGATTTTTTTTTCCAAACTAAAATAACTTAGCTAAGCTATCTATCTTATATTGTACATAATAATTAAATATATTATTTGCATTTTTTATTCATTTCATTTTAATCGAAATCGAATAAATAATTTGAAGTCTTAAAATAAAACATAATTTGTAATTTGTTCTATTTATATATACACTACAAAGTTGTAAACACACCTAAGAATCTTGGTAAGCTGCTACGAGTGGCCACAAGTCTAGAATCTAGTCTTTATGACACGACTAGGATCAGGTATTAAAGGGGTCTAATAGTTATATTTATGTTATTAACATTGTGATCGCGTTACCTTTGCGTAATTGTTGGTAATTATTATAGATATAAGATAATAATTGCAGCTTCCGCACTGGTATGAATATATTTTTAATGTTTTTATTAATGTGTATTATTCATATGTAATACTACTTGTATCACCTAAACAATAAAAAAAAGAAAAAATCATAGATAACGCACAATGTTGGCGGATGAGCATATGGGCCACCTGATGGTAAGTTAACCATCGCTTACATCGCCAATGCGCCACTGACCTTGGGAACTAAGATGTTACGTCCCTTGTGCCGGTAATAACACTGGCTCACTCACCCTTCCAACCGAAGTACAACAATACCAAGTACTGCTGTTGTGGTACCTACCCAGACAAGCTTGCACAAATCTCTAGCACCGGTAAATTTATATTATCTTCCATAAAGCACACGAGACAATAATATATTATATAAATACATAATAACATTTTTTTCATAAATACTATATTACAACATAAACTGAAAACAGAATAACGGATATATCGGGTGATGAGCATGTTTTAGCACTCAATAGATACATTGAATCCAGTAAGGACTTTTATTATATATACGAGTATGTTTCTCTCTATATAAAATACTGTATTTCAGAATAAAATCTATTAGATTCAGATCAAGTAGCTATTAGAGTATAAACTGACAACGCGAATAATGTTCTAATACTGCCGTCGTTTAGTGTTGAATGTTTATACAAGGAATCCCCGCATGTTGATGAAAATTAAAGCAAAATAAACAACATCATAAGCATACAACAAACTTTCTGTTTAAAACCAAACCTCGTATAATTATAGACGTCGTCTAAAAGTGAATGTTTTTTTTGTATAATTTGTAAATAAAGTATTAAAATAAAATTTGCTAAATACCTTCACTATATTTTAATAAAAGATTTTTAATGTGAAAAAATCACTTCAATCTGTTGAATATGTTTCAAGTTATTAAAATACTTAAATATTTATACGCGTAGGTTCGTATTAACAGTCAGTAAATGTCCTACTACTAGATAATTGAATTTTCTCGCCTCATACAACTTCATTCGGATTGTCAGACACTTTATTACACGAATGCCCAAAAAAGGAGTATTCATGTTTTTCGAGTTCATCACTTTCTGACATTTCACAATCGTGTCTTACGACAAATGATGCTATTCTTATAGGATAGGGTTACAGTATTATTTTTTACTTTTAAACAACACACGACATAAAGCGAAAACAAGGAACAATAGTATTAAAATTATTATAGGTACTATCTTTGAGAAAATTTCGAAATATTTATTTTATATTTTATACTATCGACAACGACGCATCAAACTACGAATAATTCACTCTATTTATGTAAACGTTACCGACTCAATATAACGCTTCGATGTTGACCAATGAAAACATTGGTCAACATTGTAGTTTGTAGAAATGTCCCAAGAGGCTTTATGACGTCATATTGCAAATTGTTAAATCGTTTGTTTTCTATACAGCCACGGAGATGCTGTACCATGGTTGTATTATTTCTTCACTTTTCATACGTGTATACGATAGATGTATTTGACGATTACAGGTTTGTATGGTATTTGTATTGCGAGAATCGTGATCGCATCTTGATCGTATCGTGGTCGGATAGTGGAGTGGGCAGCGTATACAACCGGGTCTACATGTATGGTGTATGGCTTATTTTAAATGATTTTGCGTTTTGGAATATTTCACATTGCTTTTTGAATTAAAATTACGTTATATGTCTTGTTTGTGTACTGTGTGTAAATGTACGATTTGATTAATTTTTAAACGATTTACTATTAAAAAATGGAATGTTATTGAAGCTTGCTTCAAATGAATATAGTTAAAATAAAAAGTACCTTAGTTATAATAATAATATTCACACACGGCCATCTGATCCCAAACTAAGCAGAGCTTGTACTATGGAAACCAGACAACTGATATACTTACATATACTACTTTTCTTTTGTAAATAAATACTTATATAGATAATTACACCCAGACTCAGGACAAACAGACATGTTCATGCACACAAATGTCTGTCCTGGGTGGGAATCGAACCCACGACCTGCGGCGTGAAAGGCAAGTATCTTACCAACCACGCCAACCGGCTCGTCGATTAACGATAGTTATAATATATAGAAAAGTTATATTTGTTCGTATTTTTATATGTGCAATGATTAATCATAAGATTATGATTAGAATTTATTATACCGGCAAATTAAATAATTCTAAACCAAAGCTGATTTAACGATCAAGTTTATATCAATTGAACCCGCTCACCGCTTATGACATAATCGCGTATGTAAAAGCTTACCGCACTAAAGTACACAACTTACCCCCTTGCGTATCGTAAATTTACGATGCATGCGCTACGGGAATTTCGTTACGGTACGCCTTAACTGACTTCGGATTTCATACACCAATTTTTACACTATCTACTGGTGGTGTATCAAGATGTTTGGCTAAATTTTGTAATGAGAACATAAATTATGGTCCCATGACGAGGCTTGGGAATAATGAATTATTATTTTGTTATTTTTCTATATTTCAAAAGCACGTTAGTCTTTTTTTGTGGTCATGTTGGATTTGTCTTCCCATGGGATAATAGGAGACTGGGTGTATTGCGCTATAATGTGTCCTGTGCTTTTGGCTAATCTTCCTTGACCGATGTAGCTGTGACCGAAATCGAAGGGGAAAATCGACATTATTTTTAGGTGATATAATAATAAGTTACCACTCATGGCTCGTGATCGTCAATAACACAATACGACTAAATAAACAAATATCACAATTAAGTTATCAGCTTCTACTATCAATCGATTATATTTCTGTTATTTAGATAACGTCAATCAATCTTGACAAATTATTATGAACTAGTCAATCCGACTCAATGACGCGAACTAACTTTTCAAATTTTTATATATAGAACTCAACCTAAAGAATTAAACATAAAATATGTTATTAAACAAAATTAAGTCTATATTACATAAATATAATTTGATTACAATTATATTATATCGTAGCGTTACACCAACATTATTTTTTGTGTTACCGTGACCTACCATGAATTAATAACTAGCAACCAAACTCGTTTCAAGTTCAAAATATATCAAAATATATCTTCTCAATTAGCATTCGAAAAGTTCGCCTACTTCACTCATTATAAAAAAAAAATACAATAGGGACAATATTATGCTGCCCAATGCAAATAGACACACACTTCTTATATCGATATTATGACTAGCCAAAAAAAAGATTCTACTTTTTATATCCATATTCCATTGTGCCAGCAAAACTATCGTTCCCTTTCACCACGACGCTCGTGAAACGTTGCCGGTTTTTCAAAGTAATGACATTAAAAAACAACCAACCCGTATTTCAGCTTTGACCTAAGACGCAAAATAATTTTAGCAAATTCAACAAAGGCCACCGTGAGGATTTTCACAATGGTACGCCGACGCCAAATTTTTCTAATGACGCCGGTTCAAATAGAATGAAAGAGAATTTTTCGTACCGTCTGCTCGCCGAAATAATGACGTCCTTACTCTATGAAAGGCCTAGTTTCGCCGTCGGCCATATTTTAATTTCGTGTCGTTTCACGCTACGGGTGGATCGTATTTTTTCCCCGGCGCGCTTAGTGTGCGCCCATGACCTATTTTCTGCAGGCCCTCCAAATTTCCACGCTTTGCCGCATATCCCTTCATAACTAATTGCTATCGATTTCCTTTCAAATTATGTCATGTCTCCTAGTAGTATCTTGTTGATAGGTTATTTTCCCAGATTGAAAATACTACTTTAAGTGTACAACCGTTTACAAAAACACGAGTAATTGAATTTTCTTCTGAAAAGAGGGTTGTGTAACAAACTATACAAACTTTGTGTACAGTACATGTTACTGAAAAACTTGGTACAAATAGTAACTTAACCAACAACTCATAAAACGGAATGGATTCCTACGCTGCATCAGATGTGACAAAATTGTTGCCTCTCCTTTTTGAAGAATAAATGTCGTAATGATCATAGACGACAAGCTCTCCTTTAAAAGTTAAATTTGTGAATGTATATTTTGAAAGAAATTCTCAAACACTTCACGTAGTAAACATTGTAGTGGCATAAACTTTAAAACCTCATAAATTGGAGACTGTTTTACTATCAGCAACCATTCTACTTTACGATACCAAAACTTCATGCTCAGCCTCGCAATAAGCCAGGAATTTGGGGAATTCGAACAAATTTTATTTCTTCACGTCTATAAGTTTTATATTTTATAGGTCAATCGTGCTCTTGGCAGACGAGGAGTCATATAAGCGGCGCCGATTCTTGTCATAGACATCTCTTTTCCAATAGCGATAAAGCAAACAATTTAAAATACCAAATATCGTTTGATAAACGTAGCCTATTTTCTTTTTAAACTCCAATTCCAAATAGTCGTGGTTAACAAGTTATTCGCTATATTTCAAAATAGATTCAATTTAGATAATGCAGGGAATATCGCAGCTTACCATTGTAGGTATAAATTACTATTTTGAAATAATAATTTAAACTTACAGTATATACATACTAGTATATGCATATTTATACGTATATCAATTAATAACGGAGAATGTTACCCCTATTTAAAACATCACCAAGTCCAATGTACAATGTGTGTATAGTGACATGTACAGTTTTCGCTAGAATAAGTTTATTATAATTTGATATCATATTTGAGTCTGTATGAAAGAATATTTTGCCCACAATTTCGTGTAGCACACCACGTCTGCGGAAATGTCGACGGTTAATCTCGTCGCTTTCGTGACCTAATTATTAAAAGCGGCAGCAACTTTATCTCCTTATTTCTATCTTATTTACGCAACAACACAAACGTCTTGAATGAAATTATGAAGATGTATTCATCTTGTTCTTTTAATTATTTCTATGAATATAAACATGTAATTGCTGATTTCGTTGATCGTAAAGAAAATAATATATTTAGATAATCACAATCGAATACGTTCGTTATTTTTGCACGTATACTTTCGAAATTTAAGATTTAGAACCGTGTGACTTGCGTTAGTGTTCCTAAAACCACGTACTCAATCGGGACCTGACCGTCAGAAATCGACGGCTATCCCGAAAGCGTGACTTTTGCCCCCCAGAATTGACGCGAGGCGCGGGTGTCAGGGCGGGGTATTGATCGCTCGGGCCACTTCGGGGCGGCTCGGCTAGGCTCGCCCGACTTCGGGCTTACTTAAGGACCGTCGTACTACCTCGGTCGCAGGCATCTATTTGGTCAGTTGCCCTGTCAACTTTCCTAGTTCTATTAAGTTTAATTAGGACAAGGTTATCGGTGTAAGATCATAAATTTTAAACAAACTTGTATCAAAACATTGATATACAATAGAAAGAGTAAATAAAACAATAAAATAGATACCTTTATATATATAAATTGTATCACATAATTAAAAAACTAGTTAATGAAATAAAAACTTCAATGGCACAAACATTATTAATTATAAGAATCACAATTGAATATCAAACTTATCTAAGTTTGCTTATCTGTGCATCGAGTGTTCTCGAAATACAATTCGCAGCTGAATAGCGAAGAATTGTGTTGGTAGGCCCAAATATAAGGAGATTGGGATGTCAACTCATGCAAATACGAAGGTAGGTTTGTATATATTAAATAAACAATTTGCCGAAAATTCGATTCAAAGAAGGTACAGGTATTTAGAAAATTTTGTTTTGATCATATACATAACTATGGAAGAAATTGACGAATCGAGAATATTAAAAAAAAAATACTTGTGACTTTTTTGATATGATGCTCATTTAATTTTAGCATTATTTAATTGTATACCTAGTAGTTGAAACGAAATACTCAGTATAAAAAGTCAAAATAAAAATTAACTTTATCCGACAAGGTTTTAGTATCGCCAATTACCAAGATTAAATTCAATGTAAACTGGTAGTATCAGTTCTGAACGTCCGTGAATAACCAACAAAATTCTCAATTTTTATTTATATTTACCCATCAAAATTACATCTATCAAATAAACTAATTGTAAAGTAACATTGTAAATGTCACAGCTGAGTGGTATAATTCCATCCGACGCATAATGCAGCTTTCCTTGATTTTTTTTTCCTTCCGTCAAACTGTCAACGTCAAACCGACAAACACGAGATACATTCTAAACAAATTATTTGCATGAAAACTCAGTAGCCCTTACCCAGGCTTGACCCCGCAATCTTTGGTTACCTTTCTGCTAATCTCCTCTACTCGATAACAAATAATATTTAACTACATATATCAATTAAATTTATATATCCCGCATGAAAATCAACGAATCTGATTGGTAGATATAATAGAATATAATTATTTGAGAGTTGAAAAACAACGGTTTTTACATGAGTTAACCGAAAAACAAAAATAGCACGACTCGTGCTCATAAAAAATACTAAATTCCATAATGCACAAGCTTTTAAAACTTCAAAGGAGTATATTAATAAAAATGGCGTGCTGTTTCATAAGTAATTTTAAAGTCGATAGTGGTGTTTTTGTTCGATATTTACATTCAATTGTTAATAATACGAAATTATTAATTAGTTTACTTTGCGTGATTGAATTGGGGATGTAGTCATATAAATATGACTGATGTCAATAATAAATTGAGAAATACTGTTTGGTTAACGAAACGTGATCTGTTAATTATTAAAACAACTAGTTGTATAGCTATCTTAAGTACATTTTCATTTAATTCTTTAGTCGTAAAGGTTACTCGCTAGTAAGGTATTTGGGTGGACGTTGCGCACTCATCGCCTCTTCTACCGCCAAATAATACAAACTGGAAGTTGGAATATAAATTATATATCCCCATTGCATCCTTTAGTTGACAGTGCAATGAAGATAATGTTGTCACTGTGACTGTAAGAAGTGCACATGGGATAGGTGGCGTTAACTATGAGTTGGCCGATGTGCCTCTTGAAATTTAAACAGAAGTGTCCCTAACTAGAAAGAACAAGAGAATTTCACCATGCGTGCGGTAAATTTTTCACCCTAACTTTCCAACCTAACCTAACCTAACTAGAAAGAACAAGAGAATTTCACCATGCGTGCGGTAAACTTTTCACCAATCATGAATGGAGATTGAAAAATTCAATTTTTATTACGAACGCGTATTCGCTAAACTATCGAGAAATGAGAAATCCACTGGGGTACGGTCCGGAGGTCGTGTTTTGTTTTCTTTATTATTACGCGCGAACAACGCCGCAAAGTACAATCGAAACGTTTTCATTTCGGCAACGCATCAGAGCATATTCCGGCCGCCGGCCGGATCTGGGTCAGAATACACCCGTATTCGGTTTAATTGAAAAAGTTAAATCGGCCATTTTCACGGGATCGTTTCGTGTTTTTTTTTTTTCGTTTTGCCGAATGTGCCATGCGTCTCAGAATAACTCCTCTGAATTTTATTGGACTTTTGTTTAAATTGCTCACGGAAGTTTTTTACCGAATTGCACAGGAGTAAACAGGGTAGCCATTTAAAGAACTTATTCGGCACTCGTTCGTTTTTATTAAGCGAATTTAAAAGACGACGGCAGAGAAGTGCGATAACAAAAAGCAGTAGCAATAAAAATAAATTGAACCAAATATAAATATATTTTAAACCATCCATATAAAAGTAAATTTAGGAATTTTCACAAATTTTCAAACATTGAAAGAAGTGAAAAGGTCAGAAGAATTCCTGTAATAAATTGTCATATAAAATATTTTTAATAGGTAATACTTAGTTCAAAAGACAATCTTCAACGGAAGACCAATAAAGTCTCCTCTCTGATATAATTACAAGATGAAAATTGTAATTCACTTCGCATTGTTTGTTCTGCTCTCGTTTCGGACTCTGCTAAGTTAATAAAAATAAATAAACGCTGTCCATCTCTCGGTGACTATTGAGTTTTTATTACCCTGTTTACAATCCACGGTCTATCTATCAACTAAGACTGGGGACAGCGAACTAATTTATGGATTGTTTACTTGCCATATGCTCCTTAATAATAAACTATGTCACTTTTTTTGAAACTTCAATCAATTACCTTAATTCAAGGGAACAGAGATTACACAATAAAAACAAAAGTAAGCTTTTTTATTAGGTAAAAATAACTCAATAAATAAATATATACACTCTAAAACAATTTAATTTTTATGATATTTTTATAAACCACAAACCAAAAACATTTTCATAGTAATAAAGACAATTCAACAATTCGGTAACTCTCTAATAAATTATTGCTTTGCTCAGTTATTTGTAATTATTGATAGAGATAAAAGCTACAATTAATACTAAGCAACAATCAAATGTTGATAACATTTTGTATCCACATAATTTCTCTTTACGGTTATGTCACGAAGGGCACAAATCGTGGAAGCATACTTTACGACATCATAAAACAATCATAGGGTCATATCACCCTTGTTAATGTAACCAACTGTTAATCTATAGTTATAAAGATAAGCAGTTATAATTGTTTTTATGAAGCGATGCATTTTAAGTTTTCGGTCTACGAGATAACAATCTAACGAAAACTTATCAGACAATAATTGTCCTTTGCCTTGTCTTAATTGTAGAATGTTAACATGTTTTGTTTCATTTAATTCGTT
This sequence comes from Nymphalis polychloros, assembly GCA_905220585.2. Taxonomy (NCBI): domain Eukaryota; kingdom Metazoa; phylum Arthropoda; class Insecta; order Lepidoptera; family Nymphalidae; genus Nymphalis; species Nymphalis polychloros. The sequence continues at coordinate 5,187,292 of HG992245.1, read as the reverse complement.
TTAGGCTAAAATTTATCAAAAACAGGCCATTGTGCCACCTAATGGTATGTGGTCACCATCGCCCATAGACTTAATACTGTAAGAAAGATTAACCTTATCGTATATCAGGAATGTATGAAATGAATTTCTGGAACACAACATTACTAAGTATTGCTGTTTGGCGGTAGAGAATGATATAACACTTGCACAAATCCCTACCGCCATATTATATTTATGCCTCGTTGGTCTAGTGGCTAGATATGAGGCCGCAGACCCGGTGGTCCTGGGTTCAATTCCCAGGTCGGGCCAATAAGTAGTTATTGGGTTTTTCTGTCAGAAAATTCTCAATAGCAGCCCGGAGTCTGGAAGTTGGAAGTGTGTACACTCCTGTGCCTCGGAAAGCACGTAAAGCCGTTGGTCCTGCGCCTGAACTCTTTCCGGTCGTGTCGGATTGCCGTCCCATCGGATTATGAGAGCTAGGGAATAGTGAGTGCACCTGTGTTTGCGCACACACTTGTGCACTATAATATCTCCTGCGCAGTTGGCTAATCTCTCTTGAGATTGGCCGCCGTGGCCGAAATCAGTCTGGAGGACGTTATTTTTTATTATATTTATTATAAGATATTTTTATACTTATATTCGAAACATTGTATTTATTTTTATAGTAAATTTGTTATTTATTTAAGCAATATATTGCTAAGAATGTTATACTTTCCTTTAGATTTTATATATGCGACATACCTTGCGTGGAATTCATCATAATAATATTACAATGACGTCACAAAGCCAATAGGATACGTCGAAAATTAATACATATTGATTTATATTATATTCACCTATGTATATGAGCATTTTACTAAATACCTCTTGCATTATTACATAAAGTATTTATAGTGTTTGTGCCGGAAAAGTAAACGTTACATCGAGATTTTTTTTTTCCATAAATACTACAGTATTATATAATGACCATACTAATAATATGAAAAAGATTTTTTTGTTTTTCTTTTCGTATTTATGCAAAAACTTCAACTTATGAATAATATGAAATTAGATCTTCAAACTGATTACGAGTTTGCGACAGTATAAGCGACAGTAAAGATATTGTTCATGGATAAGTCACAGTAACCATTTTTATCTTTAAAAAGTTAGAAAAAAAGCAACAATAATATATTATTATGTAACATTTGCCCAAACATTCGGAAAAATATGTCGGTTGTGCGGAATTCGGATAAAAAATGTGTACAGCGCAGTATCCTTACTTCTAATACTGATTGTGAATATTATAATATTTATTGTGCGACTCTGCGACGAATCGTTAGCCTTAAATAAATGAATGATCAAGTATTTTCAATCGATTTTTTTCACGGATACAACATCAACGTATAAACACTCCCTTTCATTTTATTCAAATCGTATTTGCTTAAACAATGAACGGTCCATAAGCGGGATATTGAGAATATTTTTGCTAACATTGTTTGATCATAGCGAAACTCGATTATTAGAGAATACCTACTCCATTCAATATAAATTGTTCAGCAGACTAAATTGTTTCACAAAAAAAAAATCATATACGTTAATTTTCATGTATGATTGACTTCGACATTTCAAAATACATATTTCATAAAGACTGAAAAATGTAAATTCGCGTTTCACTTTTAAATGAAACATAACAAATTGACAAATATCAGTTTCTTCTGCATCATGACATTGATAATATCAATATTTCCTCATAGCAAAATTAACCTCAAACAATGAACTAAATGAAATATGTAAATAATTTAAAATTAAACGCAATATGAAAGCACCAAAAGCGTTATTATTCTACAACGTAAATAAACGCTATTTTATCCTTTATATTACTTAAGTAAGTATTAAACGCTCGTATCGGTCCAAGGAAAAAAAAGTCTCAAAGACATCTGTTTACTTCGTTCTTTATTCGATATTTAAATTTACTGTTTCATAAAAAGTAAGGACCAGTTTGTAAAGGCCGAAGCGCCTCTGAAAGAATTTTCCAATATTAGTTGTTTTATTGAGTAAGCAACTCGATTTAGGGTAAAAGAATTCATGATTAAAAGTTATTTTAAGCTTATCGTTGAAATATTTAAAGTCAATAAGGGTTTCAGTTGAGATAAAAATTTAAATTTAATTTCCATCTAGAAAATAACTAATTTAACAGAGTTATTTTCTAAAACTATAATTATTATAGATTTCAATTATTTTGAATTGAAATATGCGATGTTATTTAAAAGTACGAGTGTATAACAGTATAGTAAATTTGACGTGTAGTTTTACCAAAGTAGGATTGTGACATCACATCTTAATTCATGTGTATCGTAACAGTGAATATCGTAAGAGAATATTTGTTGATCGCCCAACTATCCTTACGAGGTACACCTAAATAAATCCGTAGCGCTAGCGTCAGGCATGTGGTCAGGTGTAAAAGATTGCCAAATATGTTCATGAATTTTTCACACCGCGCCTACTCTCAATAAATGGAATAAGAGATAGAGTGTGATGGATGATAATATGTAGTATAACGAATGAATTTCGCTTCTAACGTACGTGCCATTACATTATATTCTGTTATTTTTCTTCTTAAATAAACATTTATTTGCGATTCAATTACAATAATGTATAATTTAATCGTAAATAATATTCCCACGGGTGATTTCTTGACGATCACAACCACACTCGGATCCGAGTGAAATATCAATTCACGACTGGCTGACCGCAAAAGTCCGTTCATTTATCAGAGCAGTGCACTGTTTAAATAAAACATCTTGTGCGGCTACAACTGTATTTGTTGAGACCAATTTCTGCTTGTTTATTTCAAGCGATATTCCTACTGAACTATCATAACTTGAATCATTTAGTTCATTCGAACTGATATAAAATTTATAACATCAGTCTGTGATTTTCTACCATATTTTTTTTTCTACGAATACATTATTTCTACGAAATATATATATACATTTCTTCTTTTGTATATTTTAGTAATAAACGAAATTGGTTGTATGTACATTAAATTCTTACTTTTTTCAAGACGTATTTCTTCAGAACAAAGATTTAATTTGCCATTGCGAGTAAAAACGATGTCTCTTCGGTATCGGTTGTGGGGAGACAGGATGCGATTTATATTGTCCTGGCAGAGTCTTTATCTATTAGTGCTTTCTTCTCCAGCAAAAACTATTTGTTATTGTGCCCTTGGTTCCTTCCTTTTAGTGAAAATTAGCGGAGCGTTTTACCCTCCAGTAATTTTAGCGAATGTTTTCGTAGTAGACAATGTGAGCTACAGATTTGAGTGAGGTGAGTAAATTTGAGAAAATTTTGCTTTAACAAAACTGTACTTGTAGCTGTAACTTCCTGATTAGAAATGTTAAGTTTGCATTTTACAAAATCAATGTCTTGCAATTAATGTTCGTTGTTCTATTTTCAGAACATTCTTATTAAAGTTTCGTACAAAATAAATCTAGAAGTTGTTGAAAATCATATTAAAATATGAGAAGCTTATTATTGTATAAGAGGTAACGCCAAAACTTGTTCCAAGGTAAAGTAGGTACTCAAAGGTTGGTGCAAGTTGAGCTTGATAATTTTAGCTTAAAAGCTCGTTTCACTATCGTTTACGCGCGAGAGGCTTAGCAACTTCACTCCACTAGCTTTTTAAACTAATTTTTGGCAACAGTTTGGATTTTAGATAAAGTTTAAATTCAATTATGGGTTCTCTTCGCTTTTGCTCAGATTTAGTTAAAATTGACGCCGAGAAATCTATAACCCAATTTGAAATAAGAACATTTTATTATTTAACTTTTTTCTATTCCTATACACTAATATACATTATACACCTAGTATGTGCATTATTAACAAATTATGTTAACATTATACTGTTAAAAATAATCAGATAAGCTTGAGGATCGACAGATAGTTGTATCAAAATCAAGACACAGTTGTATGCTCTTTTTTATAACCTTCAAGATAATCAGAGAAGGCTTTTAAAAGATCACGTACGAGTGACGTCTTATCTTTTTTTTTTTTTGCTAAAATGGGAATATAGTATAAACAAGATTTCACATACCTGAGGCTTAATAATATTGATCATATTTTAAGCATAAAACTCTTGATATGCAGTTAGTTGTAAAGAACGTTCAGAAACCTCTTTCAACTATGTAGTTTAACGTTACTGACCGCTATGTTATTCTAGTTACATCATATAATAAGACACGCAGGATACACGATACTGCTATGGAAATGTATTATTTATAACATTTTATTACTTATTTAGCTGTATTGGATTCATTAAAATCATATGAAAGCTTTGTTTTCAATTCATAATGGACATGTCAATTATTATATTCAAAATGAAAAATGTAATTAAGTAATAACAGTCTATCATAAAGTGTAAGAATAAAAAAATGTAATCAAAGTACTCAATACTCTCATATCTAATTACTCATCAGAACTGCATTTAGGCGGGTAAATTGCTACTTCCTATACTGAATACAAAAATTTTGCCATTCCTCAAAGCACACAAAGGAGCCCCATGATTTAATAGGCAATACCGTCCATTGAAATCGACTTCTGGGGTCAGTCTCAAAGAAGTGATGCAGTAAAAATGGTTAATGACGAGGGTGAAGTTGAAAGAAATCGGAAATGTATTGCGAAAGCAGCATTAGATGAATGTTACTCCGAATGGGATAGTTGAATGGGCGTAGGAGCATTAACATTAGAATAAGAGATTGGTAGAGTTTCATTTAGCGAAGTCAAATCATTTATTATACGATATGTTTATTTGAGAAAAAATGTAATAAAATGAAAATGCATAGAATAATGTTTACTGGATAAAAATTGAGTAATAAAACCTGTTATATAACAGTCTTCAATCTACTGTTGGTAACGTATTGACAGTGTATGTATATTCTAGATACCGTATATAATTATAAACAGTTACTTATCGGGCCAAATCCAATTTCCTCAGCTTATATAGAATAGACCACATCGAAGATCATCATATTCGGATGATCATAAAATTTCAATGTAATAAATAATACTATACAATTTAGTATCTAAATCAATTCAGAGCGTCGCAAAAACAGCGCAAACGTTTCAACCTAAATCAATAGACGTGCCAGCGTAAATGTTTACCAACGTCGAATCTCCATAAACATGTAAACGAAAACGGATATATCGCATAAGTGTCGCCAGTCCGCGCCGGAACATCGCGCACTAAATCACAGGTCGCCTCGGCCCATGTATAATTCAGGAGGTTGAGAGCGACACCCAGCATACACATAATTCGGCCAAACACCAAAGAAGATACCGTATAACCTACGCTGACCGGGCCGACCAATTTTACGGTCTAGCGGCATCGGGCGGCCGATTCAATTTTGGTAAAATTTTATTCGATCGTATTCGAGCGTGCAAGTGGAATTCTATCGTTGGTCGAATATACGATTCCCTCGCGATTTTCATTGGTCTTCGCTTCTTTTTGACCAAAGAAAACGTATGACTAGGGCTTAGGTGTAAAATCAAGATTGAAGGCAATTTTTATTCAATATCCTCGGGGAAATATAAAAATGATTCAATATTTTATATCTTATTCAATCATAATAATGCATATTGATTTCCGTTCGTAAATTCTATACTCGTAAAGGTCGGAAATTCGCGTTGAATAATTTGCCGAATTCTCATGCATACTGCACCAGCAGTATATAGCGTTTTTTATATAGCGTTTTCTAAGTTTCAGGGTTTTACTTTTATTGGTCCTTATACAACATTTGCGTAGAAGTATGGGTATTTTGTCTGTCATATCATTATATCTCAGAACTACAGTTAATACTACTCAAATGTGCCTACTCATTTAAATATGGATCACATCATAATTTACGCAAAAATATATTATTTATATTTGTTTTGTACCAAACGTAGGGTACGATTTGATTGAATCAATCTATCATTTGACGTCTCATTCACGGTAATGTGACACTCAATTCAATCATCAATTTTCATCAAACGCAACGTTATTGTTCTCTCGTCATCAATAAATCATACTTCAAAAATCATTAACATCAATAAAGTAAGGAGTCCATAAATTGACAACAAAAGAGTTTTCACTCAGAGAAATTTAGAAAAAACGCGCTTTTTTTAATATTTTTGAAATTGCTGTTTCGTTTAGGTGCTTGGAATTAGATTCCCCATTTCAAAACCATTAATCAAACGTCATAAGCTATAGAATGGGGTGGTGAATGATGGGATGCAATACGTTGTCTATGGGACTTACATTTTTACTGTATATCATCGGGAATATTATGCTAGGGTGGGATTTCTATATACTTTTGATAGATCAATACATCATACCATTCTACTTGATGACCTTTTTCTATTATACGCATAACATATTGCTACATCGAAGCCTTAATATTAACTCATAAGAGTTTTGTTTCAACTTCAATTCAGCTAAATTAAATAATATTGATATGACATATTTTTCTTTTAAAAATGAACTGTAAAATGATTTGAAATAAAACTATGACTTAATTTTTTAAATAATTATTATCGATGCTCCATCATTGCAAATTACATTTAAATAAATAAATACATTTTAACAGTAAATTTGCACGTATCCATTTAACTTTTCGATATTTTTTTAACATATTCGAAATATATTATAAAGATTCGAATCTACGTTCTGCTAATATTCCGTTTTATCCAGTGGGTCATCTCGACTCTATAAATGTATAATCTTAATTAATATTAATATATACTGGAACAAGCTGACTAAGACCGAACTGAGGTTAGTCAGCAAGCCGATTTGTTAGGCAAATGAATGCGTCGCAGCACGCTACACGCGTTAACAATGCCCTTGCAGAGACGATATCCGCCTTAAATAATGATTATGTTACTACAATTAACAACGAAAGCTAGTAATCTGGATTATTAAGTTTCAAAATCATAAATTGGTACTTAAAATCTTTTTGTTTATCAAAAATAGAGTATAATTATATTTAGAAAGTGATAACTTTTTTTAAATTAAAAAAATATATATAAATGATAATATTTTATAATCTAGACCGACATGTTGAACACTTTTACATTAAGCCTGAACGGGCTAACGCGTGTGTCAAGCGTAAACTACATGACCTAAAAATTTATATAATGCTTATGCTATATGTGTTACGTGTGGATATGTTATGTTGTAAGCTGAAGTTTTAAATATAATTAAGGTTAGAGAGTAGACAATGGTCAATAGTTAAAGTCCGCGAATCTTAACTGAAAAATTTGGGTTCATATCCAGGCAAGCTGAATTATTATATTCGTGTTTTTTAATGCATTCCATACTTGGCGACAAAGAAGAACTTCATAAGGCAGTTGCCTTAGGAACCAAGGTAAAAACATATACATCTATTAATCGGCATTGTCGCACTATAACTTACTAACCTTCTCCTCAAAACGAGAGGAGGCCTTAGATTAGCAAAGGAACATTTTAATATAACTTTTATTTTGATTTTAAAGTAACTTTTACTTGATGTGAATCTTATCGCTTATTTATTCTTCGTATTGTATTTTGCTTAGTTAAGACTCAGTTAAAATATACATTAAGTAATGAAATCATGACAATAAACACGTACTAGCTAATCCTTACAATACAAGGAATAATGTATCTTCCATTCATGTAAGAAAGCGGACATTCCCCTGGTACATGTTTTATTGTAATTTATTTAACTCCTTGCATACAAATAGAGAAATAAAATTTGAATTCATTATGTGTGTGAATCAATAACGTTGTCCTTATGTATGTTTTCAATGGAAGAACTGTTGTATTTTTTTTATTAATGTATTCATAGATGAGTTGTGTATTTTTATTGGTGTATACATTAGCCACTCCTTATTTGCAAACGTGTGCTTTGTTGGTATAGTGGTTAGTTTATAAGGCTGCAGATTACAAGGCGTTGTGTTCCCGAGTCAGTCAAATAAAATCTTTTACGTTTTTATGTCGAGAAATTCAGCAGCAGCCCAGTGTTTATATATTTGCAGTGTTTACACTACCGTGCTTCAGAAAGAACGTGGTCCGGCAACGATATTGGATATTCCATTCCATTAGATTATGAGAGTGCGGTCTAACTGTTTACATATATACACAGACTGGTTTTCTCGTTATTATCGAATAATGTTTTCTCCCATTACCAATTATACATGAAACGAAACGAAATCGAACTATATTTAAAATGGTTTTAAGATTTTGTATCGATAAAATTATCTACAACAATTCCTTTGCGATAGTATTTAATAACCTATCAATTCAATATATTTTGTTATGTATTTCATCATTTGACTACTTCGTCTTTAAAAACTACAAAACGAATTTGAACGAAAATGAATTTAAATATATTTATTATTTTGTTTTTAGTTGAAATTCTTCCGCTCAGTTTTGAAAATACCAAGCTTTCAGGAAGGATTAACGAGCTTAAGTATTCTGTATTTAAACAAATAAACAAAATTTTCCGTAGGAACAAAGTATGAAAATTTAATTACACGGTTCTTGCTAAAATTACGCATTGTTTAAAGATTTCTGTATTTTAATAAACCCGCCCTAAGGGGTCTAAGGTCATAACTCGTGTGCGGCCTCTGAAGGGTAAGGGTACGCTAGGAGGGCAGTTATTTATAAACCAATTAAAACCTCTGCAAATGGAAGATAACGAGCAATGAAGCGAACGAACTTTTCGGCTTTTGTTTCGAACTGGATTCGATCATGCCAACTTGGATCGACTTTAAAGCCGAGATGATATACGAAACGATAATTTTCGATGGTGCTGTTCTCGTTTGACCCACAACGTTAGAATATCACACATGAAATTCAAATATACATTAATATATAACAATATGGTTCTCTGTCACTACCAACATTAATGGAACGATTTAAATTTACCAATACCAGGCACTAATAATACTATTTATGTAGGCTCTTACATTTATATTGATAGTTTAAAGGTTCAGAATGTAAATTTGATTAAAATGAATCGAAAAAAAATTGTAGATACTATGTAGTTACTTAAATAATAAACCTCAGAAATAGTCGAATTCTTATAACATAGAAACGCTGGTTTAAACCCAAATGCTCAGACACCAAAAATGTTTTATACCACCTCTCAATCACCCTTAAGCCGCAATGCCAGTGCGTCGTGCCAAATGATCGTCCATTTAGTGATTCTAACTATCGCATTTATGCAGACAGACATTTCCTTATACATGAGTATCTATTACTGCATTTCGTTTCACGCGAACGGTTTTATTTTAAGTAAATGGGTACTGCAATAGTTTTCTAACTTAATTTCGAACTTGAGTGTTTTTATAATTTAGTATGACAAAAAAAAAGTTAAATACATTTAAAATAAAGTACAGGAACAGCCTGTAAATATCTTCTTGACAAAAGCTTCTTGAGGATAAGATTTAGAGTTTATCACATCTCGCTGCTCCTATTTGTGTTGGTCTATGTCCTGGAACTATATTAATTTTAATTTGTTTTGTAGATTTTTTTTTACTTTATTTTAATATTGGCCATATAACTCCATAATTTTCTTGATCAAGATTGTTATTTATGGTAAAGTATTACATCAACCCCAATATGTATAGCACAATCAAATATTATAATAGCTTATTAATAATTTAAATCGTACAACATATATATTTGTTTAATATTTCAAGTAGAAATACGATGACCAAAATTTTTAAAAGAAGAAATGAACCAAAACTGTCCATTCGATATCTTTTTCCGTGTTAAATTCAAAAGCGAATGTTACAAGCTCCCCTCATCATGACACATGGCTACGTAAATCCAAACAGATATTCCTTAAATGTACAACATTCATAACCCAAGGCAAGCGTCAAACGTCAAACCAACAATTAGCGAGGGTCGTACAAAAACACGCAGTTTTGGTCATCTCTCGCTGATGATAAAGTGGTCAATTTGTAAGGACACGCTATGCTTGGATTGGTTCAAATGTTGGTTGTGTTTGTTTCGGCCTATATTTTTGTTAATAAATCAAAGTAATATGTGAAAAGTATTTAAATAATAACGAAAGTAAAGTATATAAATAATAAGCATATCATTTGTTAAAAAAGTAAAATTAATTGATAGGAAAAAAATAATCTTCAGTAAATAAAAATAAAAAAAAAATTCTATAATAAGTAACATAAATAATATTTCGTAAAAGCCTAGTATTTAGAGTAAAACTATCATAGTATTCAGTAGATATACCAACTCAAAGAGAGCGTCCACCACCGATGAACGTTGGAAGCAAGGGTGAGGCTCCACTTTTGATTTATTTACTAAATGTTATTATACATCCCAATGCTTAGAGCAAAACAAACGTAATCTTATTTGGTCTGCCTAAAGTTAGACTTTTCGAGATATTTACGCACGTAAAACTGTAAAAAATAACAATAATCGACTATTTACCTATTTATAACCGTGTACAGTTGTTACATAGTTTTAGTTACCTACACAAACTATTTTTGTTCCTAAAATTCATTCGTGACTCAATGCCTTCAATCGTGCGCACTGTATTATCTCAAAATCAGCACGTTATAACATACACCATAAAATCGGTTCCTTTTTCTATGAATTAAAACTTAGACATGACCTATTTTTGCAGTGTGACGTTTACACGATATTGTAGTATTTGTTCACATAATTTAATTTCACAAAAACTACATACGCGTATGAACTGAAGGTTCACAGTAATTTGTGTAACTCTGAACAGTTCAAGTATGGCTGTAAATCTAAAAGTCCAGCTAACATATTAGCCAACTGTTAGAATTAGCTCAACCACGCTTAAACTTTGAGCCGTAAACTGAGTATGGTGTTATAGTTTATTAGTTCTAAACTCTAGATATATAAGGTGCTATTTTTAGAATTTAACCAGTTATGAAAGCTTTAATTTAATAAATACAACTTTATGTTTTATACTTATTTTAAATTGCAAAATGAATTCGTTTAAATATAAAATTTAGCTTATTTTAGGTTCATCTATAATAATATTATAAATGTGAAAGCTACTTTCTGTTACGCTTTAACGGCTAAACCACCAGACGGATTTTGATGAAATTTGGTATAAAGCGAGGTTGAAACTTAAAGAAGGCTTTTTATACCTAACACCCCTTTCTTTTATTTTTAGTATTACCTAGTTATTAAAAACAATAGTATTTATAGATGAATGAATTTTCAATAAGTAAATTCGTAGCTAACGCCTACGGCAACGGCGTAGCTTTGTAGCAGCCGTAACTCCAAAATCAGCCCGCGGCTATTACTAAATTTAAATATGTACTCTATAATAATTTTGAAAATATTTACATATATTAATCAAGCCAATGTGATTTCGTTTAGTTTGAAAAAATATATAAATGTTCTTTCAGTCGCACAAAATTTGACTTATAAATTACTGTTCCAACTTGATTAATTTTTTAACTAAAATACGATTGTTATCATTGAAGTCGATCATGTATGACACGATTGAACTATATGGTATTAACAATACATAGTGTCTCGTTGACCTACGCAATCACAGCTCGTCTCTTCTTGGTAATTTTCGGTTCGCTTAACCCGCTTCCGATCTACCGCGCCTTCGTTACACTACTGTACAGTTTGCCTGATTGGTTGACATTTGTGATTACTGATCCTCTCCTTAGAGTCAATCGGTGAAATTATATAGTATATGCATAGACTCGATTTACAGACCGTCTGAAAAATATATAATTTCGGAAAATCGGTTGAACTTGAAATTACCAAATTCAAACAAAGGAACTTACATAGAATCATCTGGGGTGTTTTTTCTAGGAACACTATTCTGTATGTTGAATTCGGATATACTGTAGACTAAGCACAATTTATTTATTTGTTTTTTTTTAATGCTATATACAAATGCTGAAGATATTCTGGAGTCTGTTTACTTTTATAATATTAATGATTTCCAAAATAAATCTTCATAAAAATTACATTACGAACATATATATATAATTTTACTATCCTGTAAAATAATCATTCTATATTCATAGTATGTAGAATCATTTGTTCATTTGAATACATTTTAACCAAATCTAAAACGACAGAACACTAAAGTATATTTAAAGCACTTTACGATTAAAACGGCACTCAAATCAACAGAAAATCAGATATTCATTTGCATCAGAACAGCCAATCAAAATGGTATAGATGGACTTCTATAGGAAATCCTTTTACAAATTGGACATAGTTAACTTAGCTTGACTCGTATCACAGTTAGAATAAAAGCTATAATCGCCTGTTCAGCCCGATCACTACCGTGCGGCTCGTCATTAAGCGGTGAGTAAACTCGTATAGACTACAAACAGACAAACATTCAAACATTTGTAATCCGTTCGCATACGTTAGCTGTTAACAGTATCTTCAGTTATAATTGACGTTAATTCTTTCGTTTTATCGCGTATATTGTTAATTATTACAACGCATAACTGTGCATTAACTTAACCTACGCAATGCGCAAAATAACAAACTTATGCAATACTGAAACTTCATTTACATCCAATTTTATAATTCTGAATAATTTATGAGATAATTATTCAAAAATATATTTAATTAATATATTTTTATAAATCTTAATAAGAATATTATATTACATATATAAATGTATAGATGTAATTCTGTCAATGGGTAAGCTTCATTGTAAATTTATCACGTGTAAATAGTTTTGTCATTATTATTTTGTTGTACGCACGAAAAAGCATGACTCATATTAACGTTTCTTTCTCATATTTGTTAATTGTGTTGAATGTTTTGCTAGATTTCAAGCGGTTCAATACAATGTGCGGACGTAACGTACCGCGTATTTATTTACGGCCAATAAAACTTTTATTGCACTAATCCAAAAGAAATAATGTCGCCATCGAGACTACATCGACGGTCTGTGACAAATAACTGCGAAGGAAACGCCGAGCAAAAGTTCTTTCATCAACTTCCAACTTTTAATGAAATACTTTCATTGTCAATTACTTTCGAGTTTTATTGTTAGAGCTCATTTAGACGATTGAAAATTTGGTATAAACATTTTTCTATTTAAGAAAAATCAGTATTTACCACGAAATAATGATTCATTTTTAATAATCTCCATCAAATAAAGCGAACACATTTTTTATTATTACGATATTACTACACTTCAAAGACATGAAACTAAACGAGAATATACTAACGCTAAAATGCCAAAACTTATAGGATGTAGCACAATGCAATTAATACACGATACTCTTTAATCCAGACAACAAAGAGACCGCATTTCGTGATCTTATATTGTTCCCTGATGCGATCTAAACTTATATTATCTTTGCAATAGTGCCGGTTCTAAAAATTTTCTTGAAAAATTTCGACATAACTGCAAGTAACCGCAGATTTATTGAGGGTGTAAAAGTAACTTGGTTGTTTATACCAGTCATAATGCGCAGGTCCGGTAGATTTTACCGTGTAGTTTTCATATTACACTGATATATGAGCCACACTTACAGTTATTCTTTGTTGAGTTTTATTAGGAACTAAGTTATGTTCTTGGCTTCGTCTGTGTCTTGTTTGATAGTGTACTAACAATGGCTATTAAATAACTTCAACCACTAGTTCGATTGGTATAAAAATATGTAGTAAAATGAATCAGTCATAACGAGGACCAGTACTTTCACTACCCGGCAATAACTGATCCCAAACTAAGCAGAGCTTGTACTATGGAAATCAGACAACTGATATACTACATATACTACTTTTTTTTTTGTAAACACATACTCAGATAGATAATTACACCCAAACTCAGGACAAACAGATATGTTCATGCACACAAATGTCTGTCCTGGGTGGGAATCGAACCCACGAGCTGCGGCGCGAAAGGCAGGTATCTACCAACCACGCCAACGGGCTCGTCATCACGCTAACGGGCAATGGTGAAAAACGTCGCGATTTATTATAATTGTCGAATTGAACATAAAGATACTATGTCCCTTGTTCCCTAAGATAATGCTAACTGACTGGTTTTGCTATTTGGTAGTAGAATTATGTGTGCATAGCAAACCAAGATGAGCTTGAACAAAGCCCCACAACCAAGTAAAAAGTGGTACCTAACCACTATTGTAAATTCAATCATATATCTTATAAAATGTTATTATTGTTTTATTGTTTTTTAAGATATATTTTAATCCTATATATGAATTGTTTTGTTTTTTATTTTTAATATAATTATATTTATCACTAAAACAATCAATCACAATCGTAATCCTTTACTAATTTAAATATTTATTCAGTGTCTGAGTTTTCATATCCTAAATTCAAATTTAAAAAATTTTAACAAATGCTTTGCGCAATTACCGTTTATTATATAAGCAGAACCAAACGAGCGACCACAAACAGATGGCGGAAAGTGCTAAATTTATATACAAATGCGTTCAGTTCTTCAAAATAAGCCGTAATGACATTCACACCCTATAAAATTAGCTATTAGAAAACCCCCCTCGTTCCTTTGAAACGTTAAAAAGACCCTTTCATAATAGAGATCTATTCAGGAGGCGATAGTATACTGTCTCGATGGCACCGTTCGTTATTTTTGTTAAGGCAAGCGTGTGTAACTTGTCCGCTTGCAATACTTATTTGCGGTTCTCTCATTCGAATATCGTTCTTATGCCCTATGAAATATGATTCAATTGAAACGCGCGAAAAACATGGAATAAAAAACTGCAGCCGCCTAAATGATGAATCAAGTGATTTTCGCCTCTATTGTCATTGTATAAGGTTGAAAATTAGTAGTGTTAAAGCGTATTGAGATTATGATAGTAGCGTAATGATAGAGCATGTTTAGCATAAGTATAGCTAAGTTTAGCGATACTTCGTACTGGTGCTTGAATCGAAATTAAGCAGTAAGTTTATGAACATGTTAAAACATTTAACTCAATATCCAACACTTCACATTAGAATTGTTTTCTTTTTCTAAATAAAAGCTAGCATACTTATCGATATTATAACAGCCACGTTTAAGCGAAACTGGGCTAGAACCTCATTTCAGCTTAAGGAGACGGTTTGGATATATAACACCATATCTCCAGTGTGGGATAGATGTTTATATATATTATACTGACTGCCTCGTTGGTCTAGTGGCTAGATATAAGGCCGCAGACCCGGTGGTCCTGGGTTCAATTCCCAGGTCGGGCCAATAAATATTTATTGGGTTTTTCTGTCAGAAAATTCTCAGTAGCAGCCCGGAATCTGGAAGTTGGAAGTGTGTACACTCCCGTGCCTCGGAAAGCACGTTAAGCCGTTGGTCCTGCGCCTAAACTCTTTCCGGTCGTGTCGGATTGCCGTCCCATCGGATTATGAGAGCTAAGGAAAAGAGAGTGCACCTGTGTTTGCGCACACACTCGTGCACTATAATATCTCATGCGCAGTTGGCTAATCTCTCTTGAGATTGGCCGCCGTGGCCGAAATCGGTCTGGAGGACCTTATATATTATAAAGTACTTGTAACTTAATTTCATCCAACACAAATAGGTCCCCACGATGTTTTCGTAAACCCGCAGCCTTCGGTTAACATTCACCTTTTCTCGTTACTGAATCATCTTAGTTCTATCAACTGGGTTATAAGTTTATGCGATTGTAAAAAATTTTAAAAAATATATTTATTCTAAGCGTTATAAGAAAAATCTCGTTGCGGCTTGTCACGCACGATTGAATATGTCGATTGTACACTACTAGATTACTTTGATAAAAAAACCACACGATTCATAAAGTTTTTGGTTGCGATCAAATAAATCCATGAAATGTTAAATAAAATTATATGAAATTAATCGACTAATTAATTTAATCGAATAACGAATCAATCAATAAAATCAAAAGTAAATGATTAGATATATTTATTAAACCAAATTTTCTATTTTTTATTTTAGCTGAAAAATATATGTTATCATATTTGTATGAAATATGATTAATCCCTTCTGAACGCGCTGCTCATATAAAAAAACATAAGAATAAAGAGAAATATAACTTTCCCACCCTTTGTGGTGGACGTATTGTTTTATTTCCACAAGACCAAAGGGACTCTAAGTAAAAAATATTTATAATATAGGACCACTTTTGAAACACTCGATTAAAATTAAAAATGATTATCAAAATCGATACAGCTACGTGCCATGACAAAATCTAAGGACGAATTGATAACCTCGTTCTTTTTATGTATAATACATAATTTAGTCTCAAACTTGTCACACTGCAATGCTAAAGTAATAAAAAACATTTACCTTAGGTTACCTTATAACTATTTCCATCACAATTTAGTAAAAATATTAAAATTATATAGAGCTAATTATAATATATTAATTTTATTAAATTCATATTAAAAAAACTTTTCAGTCGTAAAAATTAAACATTTTTTTCTTACAATTTCTCTTTAGAAATTCGCACCTCTTTATCGCTGAGCGCTAGCCAGCACGATTGGCAGTGTATTAGGAGAGGCTTTTGAAACTAGCGCCCCCATCCCCACCCTTTTGATAGTTAATTAAACGTCAGACGGGAAATATTCGCGTCATTAGGAAAACTCGAGACGTCGACGCGGCCGGAAGAGACATCGCCCCCTCTTTTATACATACTAACATAGACTCGTGATTTTGTTCAATAAAACTTGAAGAAAAATGCAAGGATTTACATAAATAAGTTGATTTCTATGTAATGTCTGTTAACAATGTATTTTTATCTTTCATAATATAAAACCATTAAATATTCATAAGTACCTACAGCATACTAAGAGAAATACGTAATTTAAATAAATTAAATTGATAAATATTTTTCTTATTAATACGAGATACCTGGGCTCTCGTAAATAACTCGTAGATAACTGGGCTAATTTGATAAAATAACTAAGCACACATAATTTCATTAATAAATTAAAATATAACAAAGAATATAAAATACATTCGCCTTATCAAAAAAAGAAAAAAACATATAATATATAGGTATTCCAAAAAATAACCATTTCTCACGAAAGAGATCGAGTTTGATATCTTATCAAACCATGAACACGATGCCCTTGCCCTGCCCTTTGAAGCAAAGATTATTAAAATACGAATTTTGAATATTCTGTTTTATGGCATAAGATTGACAAATTGAATCTTATCTTTACTTTCAATGGTCTTAATGTTTAATGTTCGAAATATTTATAGCACTAAAGATATTTTCCATAGAATCTATTAAATTGTAATTGCGTTCAAAATACTATTTATTGAATGGCGTAAAACGAATGATTCTTATGATCTTGCTTAGGACAAATCAGCGATTTATATATATAATATATCTAGATCAAAATAGTTAGTAAGCGGGCGTTACTTAAGCAATTTTACATTACTAACGGTTTTATCATCCAAACAACGATTTGTATAAAGCCAGTACAACGATATAACGGTAGCAAGAACAAGTCAGTGTTGTGGGAAAATCATAGCAATTACATGATTCCTTGTAAAAACGTACCTACGTCATTAGTTAATTCAGGGAAGAAAGTAAAAGTAAAATAATCGATTACATCGATAAAAAAAAATTTCTTCACACCCATCTGATCCCGAACTAAGCAGAACTCGTACTATGGAAACCAGACAACTGATATACTACATATACTACTTTTCTTCTGTAAATGCATACATATATAGATAATTACACCAAGACTCAGGACACACAGACATGTTCATGCACACAAATGTCTGTCCTGGGTGGGAATCGTACTCACGACCTGCGACGCGAAAGGTATTTACCAACCACGCCACCCGGCTCTTCAAATATAAAATCACTTTATTGACATGCATAGTTAGAATATCCTGTCTTTTTTGTTATGAACATCACTCGATATTTCAATATGCCCGTATCGAGGTGCTTCCCTTAACCTTGATGTATTGTCTTAGTACGTTCCCATGGCTATAATTAATTTTAAATGGCCTTAGACTTGCATCTGCGTGTAATAATTAAATCTAAACAACAGAACTTTTCTTGTTTGCTTCGAATCATAAATATGTGAAGTTCCCTTTTAATAGGCTACATAATTACAATTTAAATATATTGGTTTTATATTCTATTAACGTAATTCCATTTTAATTGAATTATATGATGTTTATATGAAGAACATATATGATGTTTCCATCAGTTAGACTACAATTTCGTATTTATTTATCGAATCATTTTCAAAACATTTTTTAATACCGTCTGTCAGTGTGTATGAGGATCATAAATAGAATAACTTTATCAGTTGAATTATGAAACTTCAAAAAATAAAATCATACAAATATTTTATTTACGCTTTATACACACTACACATAAAACTATATATCTTCTCTCTTCTTTATTTCGTTGATAACACGAATCGGTCCTGAGAGCCACAGCCAAGTCCCAAGCTAAATTATTATCTGAGTTTATCACTTGATGTCATAAAGTTTTTGGAAACTCACCGCTATAATATGAATTAATATCTCGCCTTTGTCGTTAGGATAAATACAAACAAAAGCTCGTCTGATAAAGTGTATTTGTTATGATTCATGATGTTTTGTATTTCGTAAATTAATTTCCCGACGTATAAGAATTTAAAAAAAAATTGTAGAATCTAAATTAATAGGGTTGAAATATTTAAATACCTACAAGTCCCGTTGCTCAGTTATATGGTTTATTTAAATATATTTTTACCATTATATTTTAAGGAGAAAACATTTATTTTTCCAGTACCTTTTTTTTCTTTTACCTATTTACGAATAAAGTAACTGTAAATTTGATTTAATTCGTAAATGATGAAATCATATACTTTTGATGATCTAAAATAAGATGACACGGCCAGAAACTTGGTCCATGTAAATTTTCCTTAAAAATTTAAGCTGTCCCTCCGTACATAATATAGGCGAAAATAAAGGGCCAAAATTAAATTCCTTTCAGCCCATAAAATATAGAGTTACGTCATTATGAACGATGAGAATTTTCGCCTTTTAACGCTCAAAGCACAGGGATTTTTTTTCTCCATGATTACAAAGAAATATTTTTGGTTAAGTGTCAATTTGACGGACCCTTTTTGTAATGAGATCACTGTATCTAAAAGCAAACTGTTTCAATGTTGACTTTAACGAATTTCCAATAAGCATGATAGAGTATAAAGTGATACATAATATATATTTGAAAATGAACGAATATTATATTTATACCAATTTTCTTAATTAAAGCTCGTTGGTCTTTGTTTACGTGTAAGTTACGAACGTTAAGATACGGTATTCTTTGATTTATATCAAACTATTTACTCAAGTTAAACGGTATCCTGAAATAATTATTTTCATTACGATTAATTCATGTTATAATTTTAGTTGCAATTAAAACTGGATTAAAACTGGACTAGCAATTATTTCTCTCAGACTACAATACAAGTTCATCACACAAAACACAAAAAATATCATACTAAACTATTATGCATATTTGCAAAATATATAAACATCCACAAATGAATACAAACTTCGCTTATACTACGAACTTAAGAAAATATACTTGAATTATTTTTAACCCCTCATTCTTTTCTTTATGTTTTTATTCTATAGCAATTTTAATATGAAAGCAAAAAAGAACAATTTATTACTCGAGCTCCCATGTGACGGTTGTAGTATTTCTAATATTAATAAGTAATATTAAATAACTTCGAGACCGTTCAGATGCGTACTGCGATAAGTACACGTATTTTTGTACTATAAGATCTAAAATCGATTGCACGTTTTAATTCAAGGCGTGAACTCGTCTGCTCCCCTCAGTACACGGAAGACACCATTACTCCATTTTAAAGAGTTCAAGATTCAAATCTAATGCCGCGTGACGATCGTATGCGATACGCCGTAACGATAGCCAAGGAGTTTTGACATTCAAGCTATTATCAATGTTATTTCCAAACTGTAAGTTTTAATATTGATTAAATTTTGTAACACATGTTCTCACGGTGAGTTACCGTGACCTAATATAGAAGTGTAGGTGTTTGAATAAATTTAGTCTAATTTTGAACCTTAATGCTATGAAAGTAAGTGCAAATCAATTTTACGTATGAAGTGCTTAGAACCAACAAACATTCCGTCGCATGTATTTTAAACCGTTTTTATATTCTCGAAAAGGTCAAATCATTTGACATTTAAATGTTTGAAAAATTCTAGATTTAAAATATACGTAGTTAATCTTGTTCGTGTTGGTTATTATAAAAAAATCCTTAAATTTTTTCCTCAACTGTAGGTCCTCAAATTGCATTATATTACATTACATTTATACATATTACAATTACGGGTTCTAACCCGTATTTTATTAAAAGTATTTTAGTAAAATATTTATAGAAAGTTAATTGATATACTTTTAATTATTAAATTTAATACATTTAGTTAATTTAATAACATAAATATTTTATAATCATTAAACGTAATTAACTTGATAATTACAAAAATAAAATACATACAATATCAATTTAGTTTATGCGGATAGCGGAATTCATAATGTATTACACATTGTAATGTATACATAATAACTCAAAGGTCAAAATGAATAGGCTGGCCAACGTAATTACTTTCCGTCAGGTGTCCTACTTGCTTGCCAGAAATCAAAGAGACAACAAAATGTATTTATTAATATTTGTATTAATAAACGCTTCTCTTATTTACAGGTGAGTCACAGCAACATGGAGATGACTGCGGTTACAGTTATATAAGTAAGTGAACAATGCACTGAAACAATTACAATATTTTTGGCATAACCAGTGACGTAAACCTCACTTACAAAATAAATAAATTGCTCAGGGATTGCAGTCGCCAGAATCTTTGATAAATTATATCAACTTCCTAACACAATCATTAACTCTGCCATAACATCCATCATAAAATAATAAACTTAATATCCGATTTCATATTATCATCATAATATCAATCAGTACATGACACTTTGAAATGGCACATAAATGTCATGCAACCAATAAAACAACTCAAAACCCGTATAGGAATAAAAGATTCAATTAATATTAAATCCGCTTCGTCCAGTATAAAAAAATAAATAACGAAACACCGATTGTTGAAAACGTTTAACAAAAAAAAGTTGGAACTAGCGTTGAGCAACTATAATCACCACTACAATTAAAAATCCGCTGGATAAAATTGCACTCAAACAAACTCGGCAGGGATAACTTGCTCCAATAATAAGATTTCAAGTCTGTTCCTAGTATTCACCTTTGAAAATATTCTGCAAGGATTTCCCCACTTTGATTATACCGTAGCGTAAAAACGGACCAACAGCACCGACGCCGCTAACTCAATTAATAAACTTCTCTTTCGGTAAACTATCGAATTGAACCGTGAAGAAAATATGGTTGAGGCAATAATTAAAAATTCAATCCTGAAACTTTCTTAGTTTGGCTTTTTCAATTTGCATCGGCTAGCTGCGGTTAGCGTTATTTTCACGATTTTTTTTTAAATATAAAAGAACTGAAATGTTTAAAAGACTATTTTATATCTTTAACTAGAGACATACCATGATAAATGAAGCATAACATGCGTAATATAACTTTAATATCCAAAAACGGGTTAAAAGTATAACTGGCTAATTTCTCTAGGTGGTATCCTC
This sequence comes from Nymphalis polychloros, assembly GCA_905220585.2. NCBI lineage: Eukaryota > Metazoa > Arthropoda > Insecta > Lepidoptera > Nymphalidae > Nymphalis > Nymphalis polychloros. The sequence goes on along the minus strand of HG992245.1, from coordinate 5,165,674 downwards.
TTCCGTATTTTTCTATGGCAATCATAAAATACAACTTAGGCACTAATTTACTTATTATTTTCCTTGCATACAAGTACATACTATTATAAGCCTAATTTAACATCGTGTTAAAGTATTAACCAATATTTTTAATTATTTTGTATTTATCTTGGAACTTAATCTTCTATGTGCAGAAACTCCGCCATTCACGCCAACGTTAGCGTTGACATATCTTTAGCTAAAGAAAAATAAGCAGTGCCGTATAGCGGCTGAAAGTACGTCGAGGGTTCGCCCGTTCGCGCATTTGCAATTCCATTCGCGTCTGTAGCTGTCCGCATTGCAGCTATCTCGCTTACACCTACGAATTGTATATTTCCATCTTTGTCAGTTGCATTCGATTGCAGAAAGCCGATTTTCAGTACGCGACGCTCACATTTGTTTCGACTTCCGAATAGAATAGTGCTGATATTCTATACGACGTATGGATGGGATTCCAGCGAGGATGGCCATTTTCGGGTTGGTTTTTAGTTTAAATGGAGAATGCGTTCGCATTGATTTCAGAATTACATTCACAATACAAATAAAAAACAAAAAGATAAAATGTATACTTTCAATAAAGTTAACAAAATCTAATAATTATTATTATTGATAACAAATTAATATTCATGACACCCAGACATTTTAATTGATAAATTCCAATTCTCGAAATGAAAAAAACTTCATATAATTTCACTTTGAACACGATTTGAACATTTCACAATAAAAGATCATTTTTGTAAGTATTAGCCATAGCTGTATCAACATTTACTTATCGATAAATAGTTTAGTTTTTATTAATATGGTTTCTTATGTTCATTATTATATAATATTTACTTCGGGTAATGAAAAGCTGACGGTCCCAAAGACAAATAATGCTACAAAATTTATTTTAATGATTTTTTTCTGCTGTAATGTTTATTTTTATGTAAATAGTGTAGTACTCATTATTGACGATTCATTTTTCATTCCAGTTACTTCCAATCATCGATAGGAGATGATCTGACGGGGGAAGGTACATCACAAACTATTCACCCTTAACAGCTTCTTAAAATTATTATAAGACATTGTATTTTGATTATTACATTTGCTTATACCACCGTGTCGTACTACCGCACCTTACTGCACGATGAGAAAAATTAGTTTGTAGCTTGTGGTATAATTATATTTATTGATACAAAAATTAAAAGCATGAATAAGCATCCAATCACATGTCTCTCTTAAAGTAATGTTCCTTAGCAATAAACTTTAGGTTTCAATAAAGGAAATGTTCATATTTCATAATAAGAAAACAACCCCGACGGACATCGGCTAGTTATGAATAAAACCTACCTCTAGCATCTGTTATCCAAACCCCACAGCTTATAGAATCCAGTTAAGTAAGGATAACTGCTAACCCCCTTGAAATATTGCTATAATTATTCCTTTTTCGCCTCTCGAAGGCAAGGATCGCTTTCATGGCGCACCTTCACGAAATATGTTCCTCATAACTCCCAACAAAAAATCCGCCGTAATTTAATACGGCCTGGTAAAATAATATGTAAAAATACGCGCCCTGGATGGGCTGTTCGGCCCGTTTCGGATGATTTCGGTCAATTTCGACCGGTTCCGACCATTAAGGGGGCCATCTTTCGTTCCTTTATCGGCCCGGCGCGAATATATCAGGATATTATTTCACCCACGAAATATTTTCCATATCTAATCAGCGCTCCAAGAAATATGGTTACATACGAGTCGTGTTATGCGTTATGATTTTTATCGGTCTCTGCTACTATTTCGCGTGCATACACCGAGGGTGTTACACGATCGCCTCCACTACGAACCCTTCTATTAGCAATATACTTGTGGTATCTTGTTATTTGTGGTCTCTGCTTCTGATAGAGTAATGTATCTACAAATATATTTTAGTTCTTGAATGCTTCTTTTATGTAATCATTCTCAGATTTATTGGAAAAAGTTGTGTTATAACAAATCTAGATTTAAATAAAGTAATCATCAGTAAAGATCACAGTATATATTGTTTATGTGTCTTCATGGAAGGAAATTATAATATTTGTATTAATATGATGCACTCACCGCAAGCTTCGAGTAATCTTTACATGTTATCTTATATTATAAAGTTGGGTATTGTGTATTTTGGTAAATTGAATACTAGATAATTTAGACAAGTAAGAGTTAACTTCTATTTCTGGCCACAGCCTTTCAAATTTCCAAGAGCTCGACGAAACTCGAAGACAAGCACTCGACGTACCGCTGTATCTACAGCGAGATTTTAATCAAGAAAATCTTCGTCGCGCGCTTAATCAAAGGCGAAACTTAAATAGTTGGCTACGTCATCGAGCTTAGCCAGAACGGTTGCGTTGGCTTTGATTTGATTATGTCGTCAAATTTCGCTGTAATTTCACGGAGTAGTGTCCCTGATAGATGTGCTTTATTGTTTCTCGCAAGCGATGTCGGATCTTCCGTTTATCATGAAAACTTCGAAATTATTCTTAACAGTTGTTTTTCTGCATCGGAATTTATTCATAATATAACATAATCCTTAGTTTACTCAAAATATTTTATATGAAATGTTATTTCCTGGCTATGAAGTATAATTATAACATACATTATTAAATCACAAGTCAATTTCACACGCCTACTAACAACCCCCGATTGTAACGTAAACTATCATTAATACGAAACAGTTACAAAACAAGCTAAAATATTAAGGTGTTTTTTAATTTACCGTCGCGTAAGAAGTACGCGAGGAACCGACGGATACAATATCGATTTTATATTATCGAGTTGTTATACGGAGCGAATCGATTCTATCGCGTTACATTTGTGGACAATGCGGTCGAGCCGCGTCTGTCTGCGGTTGCAAGCAATTTTCAACCTTATTGGATACCCAATTATAATTTTATATAGAATGACGCAATCAAAGTATTTTTAACACAATAAGCAAGTAAATTCCAAAGTATTTCAATAAAAAATACTCGATTTTTGACTTCAGTTTTATTCGTTTTACGATACATGAGAACTATCGAAACAGTACGAAAATAGGTTGGAGTTTCAGTATTTTAGTCGATACGAATATTAGATAATCGAATCTCATGACTCAAAGAATAAGCCAATCGTGTGCAGAATACATGCACACGGAATATATAACACGGTTTACAAATATTTTGGTAAGAAAATTTAATTTTTTGTTTTAATTAAACTATTTTTAATCTAATTTAAAAAAATAGGAGATTCTTAATGGAGCTGTTGATGTATTTTGTTGTTGGCATTTGCGAATCGATTTTAATGTATTATTTATTTAAAAGGTTTTTTCGACGGTTAACCGATTAAAATTAAAAAAAAAAGCCACAATATAGAAGAGGCCACAAGATACTATCAGTCGCAAAACAGCGTTATTAAATTGTAGTAGCTCACTTAAATGATTTATCCATATTTCATACAATATATCGTACTAATTTAAGGAAATCGGTACAATATCTTATTAAAAATACTTTGAATCAATCAATAAGACCCATGTTAGCCATCAATATTTTTAAAATAAACTTTAAACGAACCATGAGTGCCTCAAATGTTATTATAAGTGCATCATATGTTAAAAACAATTTTTTAAATATTTTGAATATATAAACAACTAGCTGTTGCCCGCAGCTTCGCTCGCGCGTGGTCTTTATCTATACTAATATTATAAATAAGTAAAAATAGATTTTTTGTATGTTTGTTTGTAGCGAATAAACTAAAAAACTGCTGTACTGTTTTTAAAAAGCTTTTTTACCTACAGAAAGATGCGTTATCAGCTAGTAATTAGCTGCCCGTCCCGACTTCGTACGGGTAAAATAAGGATTTTATCATTTTTTAATCAATAAGATATAAACATTTACCAATCGATTTATTCGCCCATCCAGTATAGTGTATGTGTGTTCAGTACAGGGCATATAATAATCCTACTTCCTACTAATATAATAAACTCGAAAGTTTGTATGGATGTATGGACGTTTGTTACTCTTTCACGCATAAACTACTGAATGGATTTTAATGAAACTTTACAATAATATAAGCTTAGGGAATACCAATTAAGTGGTACATATGGCAATAATGGAATATGTTTTTTTTATCCAAACATCACCAACATAGTGAAGTTCGTATATTTCTCCCTAAGAGATATTGATATAAGATATTGCGTATTTTGAATTTCATTATTTGCACCCAACTCTTCCAAACAAAAATAAAAGTTTCTAAAAACTTTGAAATTCATGTTTATTAATTCAATCAAAAAACTCAAATAGTATATTTCTATTTTTTTTAATTTTTATACTAATGCTTTTACCCCGTTTCTCCCGTTTGGAGTTAAATTTCTAAAAACGACGAAATACGTATGCATAGATTTAATACTAAATATCATTCTTCTTACACCAAAAGTGACGGAATCCCCATACAAACTTTCAACCCCTTTTTTACCCTCTCAGATTTAGATTTTCAAAAACGCTGAAATACCTTTTTATTTATTTTTAAGCTTGTTCATTAAATTTCATGCTTCTAACTTTAAAAAAGACGGGTTTCTAAACAATCGTTCAACTCTTTAGGGGTAGAATTTCCAAAAATCCTACCTTAGTGGGTGTTATAAAATGTATCAACTGCCAAAATTTCAAGTTTCTAACCCCCGCAGTTTAGGCTCTGCGTTAATGAAACAGTTAGGAAGAGTAATAATATTATGTGAATAGATATCAACAAAAATACGTATTTTTTATAACTTTTGATAGACTCAACTAATTTTGATGAAATAAAGGCTAAACGGAATCTTGAAATAGTTCTTATAACAATTCGGTTATTTCAATTTTTAGACGATTGTAAGATACAGACATGCAGACAGTAAAAAAATTAAAAAAATGATTGCTTTGGTTTTGGTAAATCGTAAATAGCCATATAACCTTTAAAACAGGCAGTTATTTTGAAATAATAGACAGAAACTTCAATTTTATTTATATGTATGGATAATTTATTAATTAATTCGTTTTTGTTATAGATTTATGTTATTTTATGTGTACAATATAAAGTATAAAGTAAAGGAAAAGTTTCTTCTGTCAGAGACTAAATAAAATCAGACTTAACCAAGGCTACTAATTTAATTAAACAAAAAAAAGGGAATTAAAACAAATGTCGTCCATTGAACTTGACACACATCTGAATAAGCTGCTTAAGCTAATAATTTTATGTAGAAAAAGTATATAATATACAAACAAAAGCAGCTATATAACAATTTTAATTAAAGTTTCAAAAGCAGTTATTTGACCGCTCTGGTAGGTTAAGTGTTAAAAATGAGATGACAGTTATAGCATATATATATATAAATATATACATACATTAGCTAAGTTTCCACCAACAATAATTACACAATCATTAAAATAAACAAAACATATATAAAATCAAACAGCTAAACCATCATAATCAGTAAAGGTGTAGTAAGATATATATTTTTTTATAATCAAATATAATTAATTACTTAATGAAAACACAAATTTAACAAAAACAAAATATAAATGAAATCACATAGCTTAAGCATTATTACATTGAGTGAGGCCAATAAAATGCAGTAAATAAATGATATATATATTATTTATATATTTTTTAACCAAATACAATTAAAAGGCAAGCAAGAATATGACTACAGTACAAAATTTATAACAAACTAAAATATTGAATATTAAGATGGGTTGGTATATTCATTTTATATAAATTAACACATTTAATACATTACTATTTTTATCTTATTTATGTTATTTTTGAAGTGATTTTTTTTTAAATATATAATATCAATATCTGAGTACACTTAATTATATATTATATGCTCGCACAGATCTACTTCTTCCTATTCATGATTATGCTGTCGCAAGCTTGATGTAGCCAAAGACCAATTGAATTAAGCTGAGAGATTACAAAATACTTTTATTCGGTTTATATTGGGATGAGGCAAATTAACCACGTTTCACAATTTTGTTCTCTTCTTAATTAGTTGCCCGTCTGACTTCGTAGGAATATGCACATCTTCTCTATTCTGTACTGTGTGTTGTGTAACCCTTTTACTCCCCCTTCATCACTTGATATTCATTAGATGATGACGGTGATGACGACGTCTCAGTGCTTTTATTTATGTGCTCCGTATTTTGTTGTTCGATCACTACTATTTTAGCTATCTCTATAGCTTTCTTTAGTGACAGATCAGACTGTTGTAATAATCTTTGATGTTTGGCGAGCTACTCTAACACATATTCGCTGTAAATTTATCACTGACCAATGACTATTAATTCAACGAAATCGCATTTTAAACTGTAATTTTCTAGACTCGTAATAAAGTTGGTTATATTTTCGTGTTTGCTTTGTTTTCTCATAAAAAATACATGTCAGGCCATAGTTAAATTTTTCCTCGGTTCGAAATACTTGTTACATTTATTAATGAGGTCTTCTAAAGTAATTTCTGTTATTTTAATGTTGAACAAAATTGCTATTTTTCTCTATTTACACTTCTTATACATAACCAGTGGCTAATACTCCTTATATATATCCAGAGGCTAATAAATATAGTTCAAAATATGGTAGGTAAAACGTTTGAATTTTTATCTGCTGTTTTAAAACTTTTGACAGGAAACACGAATTTACGAAAAAATTATACCTATTTAAAGTTTTAAGAAGTGATATACCACGTTTATGTTTAAAGCAAGCACTTCTAAAACAATGTATTATTGTTATAGTTGTTTTTTAGGCTTTGTTTATACACCTATATACTATTTACGTATTAATTATTGTCACTGAGTTAACTGACTTGCTCACACGCAGTCTTAAAGCGTACTGTTATGAAAGATATAAGATGAGATCATAAAGATACACACAATATATATGCAATATTAGTTTTTATGCAAAAATAACACACGAAGCTACTGAAAACACGAAATTGTTAACAAAACTTTTTGATTTTGACAACTAACAGCGTACTTTTCCTACAGATAATAATTTATTGATTTTTAGTAGGGATACTAAACTTATAATAAATAAATAAAGAGATTAAAAATTATAGGACAAAATATAGGATAAATCATAAGCAAAAGTGTAAATTACATGTAATATTTAATCTCTTTTCAGTTTGACCATAACCATTTTTTAATAAATGTTCTACGTGTATCTTTAAATTGACATAACTTTATTATTTATGAACCGATTGAAATAAAACAAACACTAAATGTTAAGTGAAGTTAGCCACAATACATTAGTGAAAACCGCACTCAAATCCGTTAAGCCGTTTTTAAGATTAGCGTGCACAAACGCACAGACAAACAGACAAACAGACAAACAGACAAAAAATCTATTAATCATTGTTTTGGGTTCTATTGTGTTTATAATGACCCCCGATAAAAGTTTTACTCATTTATCTTCCATGTACAGACATCGACCAGTTACAGATTTATTATATGTATAGATGAGACATAAAACATTAGTTACTTAATATATTATTTCTTTGATTGGCAGTGTATTTGTAAGATGTTCAGTACAGGTGAGACGACCATGAGAATACTCACTAGCACCATGTCCTTAAGACCTTTAAAAAACGACTCTCTCTCATATTAGAAAATGAGTTATTACCTACTAGATTCCGCCTGCGGCTTATCCGCGTGAGAGGGGGGATATATTAGATACCCTATGTCCTATGCCGTCCAACCCCTGACAACATATGCAAAAGTTCATATCACGTGGCTTAGTATTTAACGCGTGAAAGCGTTACAAACAAACAAACTCATTTTCCCATTATTAAAAAAAAAAATCCTATATAAGTTACGTATATCTGTTTATTCCTATGTAAATTATGTACGTCTGTCCATTTGATAAGATTTTTTTTATAGTATAGGTTGGTGGACCTGTGTATGGACCACCAGATGGTAAGTATTCACCAACGCCCATAGACATTGGCGTTGTAAGAAATGTTAACCATCGCTTACATCGCCAATGCACCACCGACCTTGGCAACTAAGAAGTTATGTCCCTTGTGCCTGTAATTACACTGGGTCACTCATCCTTCAAACCGGAACACAACAATACCAAGTTCTGCTGTTTCGCGGTAGAATATCAGATGAATGGGCGTTACCTAACCAAACGAGCTTGCACAAAGCTCTGGCACCAGTAAACCACCACCACACACAATATTGCATATTTATAGGGATAGGTTGATGTAAATTGATATTAACATTTTACATGGATAACATCATATCAAGTTAAAAGGGATCAAAAGATATGGGTCGGAAGACGATGTATGTTACCGAAATGTTACTCAACAAATATGCAAATACGTCATAAATTGTCAATAATAGGGAAGAACTCAGCTCTGATAGTTGGCAATCCTTGAACCGTGAATTTATAGTGTAAGTTTGTGATCGAAAAACTTTGTAATTCTGTCTCCAAACGGCATTCCTTCGGGTACGATTTTTCTAATGGAAGTACAGAATCGGATCACCAGTGGCCTAAGTAAAGATAGTGAAGTTTTATGATGGACCTTAATTTTTATTATAAAATTTTTGATTATTGGTAAACATGATTTTTTTCATTTAAGTTGTGTTTAATATAAATAATTTATATGTCCAAGTTTCATTTTTATCGATAATCTACTAAAAAATGAATAAACTATCTGCTAGAAAAATTTACATGATTATAATATTATTTATTGTTCTTTTTTTCTTTAAATAAATATTTCTTATATTTTAGGTATTTTTTTATATGATATCAATTTGTCTATAACGGTAGATAATGATCCTAAGAGCTGTGAGTGAGTCAGTGCACAAAGACAGTACAAATTAAATAAATAAATAAACTTTATTAAATTACCAAAGCTTTTTTTCGTGTGGCCACTCGGCCAGCTTTGTTCGTACTACTGGGACATCAGCCTCATATTTCAAAGATTCTACTTCCCATATTACCCAAGAAAACAAGTAAGCAGTTTTCAATTATGAAACATGTTAAAAATAAGACAAAATTAAAGAGAATAAAAATGTCGCGCGACGAGAACGTCCATAGCTGAACAACGTTATTTTTATTTTCCTCTGTTGACGCGAGACTACATAATACGTTAAATGTAATAGATTTTTAGTTTATACATATTATGTACCTTCTTATTTTAAATTTACTACTTAACATTTGTTAAAGTAAAATTTATATCGAACGTCCTTAGGAATAATTGAAGACATAAGTAAAACAAAAAGATTATGTCAAGTAATTTGGCATTTTTATGTTGTTGAGTTTGATTACTTATTCGTATACATATGCCATTCATCCATTACTGTTAGCTCTTCATCGTGAGAGGTGAAGGTACCACGATATGTATCCAATTGTAACTGTATAAGGTTTTTGTTTATTTAAACAAGAATAAATTACTTATTTGATATTAAAAGAGTTGTTTTAAAACTTACATTTATATAAACAAAATTTTTATCAATAAACTATGATGTATTCGTTGTGAGACAAATGTGAACATCATGAAAACAATGTTATATCTTAAGGCTTAAAATCAGGTAATAAGGTTTCAATAAATAACGTTCCTAGTCTCCAAGCCAAGCTCCATAATACAGGAACAGTGGAGACGGCAAAATGAATAACAAAAGATCAAGCAAATATAAACTTTAAAACATGTGTATAGAAACGCTAGTTGCATGCAAGGTAGAATGGTACAGAATAATCTTGTTCGACAGTCATTTTTGACCAATTTCTCCTGGTATCGAAAAATATTTTATAGAGGCCGACATCACAAAGTCGCATCAAACCTTTGTGCGTTGTTAGCGTTTGTTCCTTTCTATTTGTTTTAAATTTTGACCATCGGCTCATTTTTATCGTTTAGTGTTTTCTGTGCTATTTTTTACTCAAACAATAAGTAAAACATTTTTGCCAACCTATATAATGAGTAATATGATTTTTTTAACTTAAAAACTTTTTATGTAATTGACAATTACATAAAAAGAACCATCTATCTCATTATTTTATCCACATCATTTATATATTTAATAGTTTTAATTTCCATTATATTACTTTTAAAAGTCAACATAAAATTTGTATTTTCTTAATGTACAAAAAATCTGTGACTTTTTTTTAGAATTTGAGCGTACTTCAATAAAAAATAAGACATAAGAATATTAAGAATATTATCGTGACAATTTCTATAAAACATTATAATATTTCAAAACAGAAATGACTCAGTGGCTAGAATACGTGAATCGTAATTGAACATTATGAGTTCAAATCCATGCAAGAACCACAAATTTTTCGTATACTTAACTTGTGTATATATTTAATGTCATACCTCATGCTCGACGATGAATAAAAATATTGTGACAAAACCTGCATCAGTCGAAATAAATATTGCTACAAACCTCATTGGAGCATCGTAAGCTCCATAACTTCTCTTCAAGAATAAATAAGGCAACTGCCCAGCAGTGGGACTCTTTACATTTTATTTTTATGTTTCTTAACATCTAAATTACAAGTCACATGTGAACAACCATTCATAAACAAAACATTCATCAAACAGTCAATTTAAATCTGTCATCGTAGCAATAAAGATGGCGGCGGGTAATTTGAAATAGGAACGGGAGTAACAGCTCCCTGGTCGGTCATTAGATGGCGGTGACGTCACATTTCTCGGCATTTTAATAACTATCTACCGTGAGATGCATGCATCGTGAAATATCGCAAATGTTGAAAATGACATTGCAGACGTGGACATGTAGATCGACTAAAAAAAATTGCGGGTGTAATTAATATAGAGCAACATTCATGAATTGAATATTGTTTAGAAATAGAATAAATCTAAGTCTCGTATAAAAGTTAAGATTCCTTTTATACAATAAAATTAAATATACATTAATAAAATAAATATGTAGTTTAGTATAAATTTTAAGTCCATTGTAAAGATAGTGTCCTAACATAAATTACTTTTACACAATATGTCGTACGGGACATTATCATAACTGACCAAAAATTATAAATGTACTAAAAATATATTTTTATAAATAAATATAATATTATGTTTATCCATTAAAAATAAAAATAAGACAATTCAAAACAAAGTAAAGTGAGCGTTATATTTTCATACCTAAAGTCTACAAATGTATGAACGACTCGAAGATTCGAAGATCACATTTAACGTAGACCAGTTGAAATTCCAGCAACAATATTCTGAAATGATTAAGTATCTCCGCCTCTTCAAGTACACATGTCAAAACTATCAATGGCCCACTCACAATGAACCACATGTACATAGTTTTACTTACCAACGGACACGTTATCATGTAAATTAAGTCCTCAGAATGGAGAATATTGGAAGTGGTATTCCTGTATCTATTTAGATATTCTTTAGAAAGATTTAAATCAACTAAATATAATTTTAGTTGATTTAAAACATTCAATAAAAGAAAAAAAAAGTTTTCAAAAGATTTCAATAATTATGTTTTAATAAAAATAAAATGATCGGGAAAATAAATTAAAATTTTATAGTAATTCAATATCAAACATAATCAAAATTGGTCAGGAAAACATTGTCCATGAAAAAGTAAATTATAATTATCAGAATTGTGGCTTAAATCTTTTGCCATTTCACGCGATCATTATAATATACAACATTTTATTTATTGCAACTTTATACATACATATATACTACATACTGTTTCAAATTGTTCATATTGAGTGAAGTCCCAAATATAACTAATTATTATTATTATTAAAATAAATAAAATAATGCCATGTACCATAAAGTGACTAAAACTTTTATGACAAATATATTACCCGTCGGTTCTATGTCATATCTATTGTCGTTACTCTATGTCGTAGTCCGATATAATGCACTCAACTTTTGTAGTATTGAGTGGTTGTAAACACATGGACGTCTATTTTTGTCGGATAGAGACATAAAGATAACTTAACTGCTCATACATTCCGTTGGACACCGGTTTATTGTTTCACGACAAAACATTTTTAAAACGCTCTTTGGTGTGCTTTGGTGTTCCTCCATTGGGCGCAGTGTTTATGACGCTGTCATTAAAATATAAATAAAGAACTCTGATTTTTTTCTACATTTTTTTTAAGTAGCGCATATACGATGAATTTTGTAATATCCTCGAGTATTAACAAAATATCTCAGTTTTTAATCTGGTTGCGCTACAAGCGCTTATTGTGCTTACAGTTTTTCTTATGCTAAATATGTTCAGTTGTATTTGTGACGTGAAACATTTGCTTGAAGTATCGAAACTTGAATTCCAGGTACGTTAATGTCAACTTGTAAAAAATTAAACTTTTCTGTTTACTACGCAATATTAATATTTTAGATAGGAAAATTAAATAATGATAAAAAAAAAAACCAATGGGACCAAATACACAATTCAACCGCTTTAATTTTATATATCTACCACTATCGGGCTTATCTTACCACCAACGTAGCGTTATGATATTGACACTAGAGTATCCTCATCATGGCTTCATGATTTTATGGCGGCCATTATTTATCGCTTTTTATGAGACCAAGATATTCGGATGCTTTCTTAGATATTGTGGATAGCGTTGTAGGATAGCATTATACGGGTTATGTAACAGTAAACTGGAGCAAACTAAATAATAAATATAAATTCTTAGTTTATCTCTCAGCTTCCAAGATATAATATCATATTAATAGAATTTATTATAGATAAAACTATATCGAAGTATGTTCAACAGATGCGTAATACCCATAACTACGGATTCTAATAAATAAATATGCTAAATAATCCTGCTTTTCTACACTAGCGTGTGTAGTCTACTTTCATATGCTTAATACATTTTACATTGAAACACATATATAGTACACTATATGATACAAACAATAAAATACTTTTTATATGAAAAACAAAAATACAAATCCATCAAGACGAGCCGGTTGGCGTGGTTGGTAAGATATTAAGCTGAAAAGAGAAGTTGGTAAGATACTTGCCTTTCAAGCCGCAGGTCGTGGGTTGGATTCCCACCCAGGACAGACATTTGTGTGCATGAACATGTCTGGTTGTCCGGAGTCTGGGTGTAATTATCTATATAAGTATGTATTTACAAAAGAAAAGTAGTATATGTAAGTATATCAGTTTTCTGGTTTCCATAGTACAAGCTCTGCTTAGTTTGGGATCAGATGGCCTTGTGTGAAAAATGCCCCAGGATCCATTTTTTTTCCCGATCCAGTGTTCCATTTGACAATATTTAACAATAATAATTATGATGTCCGATTTCGGCCGCGTTGGCTAGTCTCAAGACAGATTAACCAACTATGTAACATATTATAGTGCATAAGTGTGTGATGATGTAATGATGACAGATGCATTCTCTATTTCCTCACTCTCGTAATCCGATGGGACGGAAACCTGACACGACCGGAAAGAGTTCAGTCGCAGGACCAACGGCTTCACGTGGTTTCCGAGGAATGAGAGTGTACACACTTCCAGATTCCGTGCTGCTACTGAGGATCTGCGACAGATAAACTCAATTACTCTTTATTAGCCCGACTTGGAGCTCGAACCCAGGACCTCGGGATCTACGGCCTTATATTAAGTTACTAGACCAGTGAGGCAGTCAATGTACAATAATAAGTATATACAGAAATTATCAAACACCTCTTCTGTCTGAAATTGTCATTCTATGTGTTAGCCGTTTTTTATTTGCCGAAAGCAATTATGTTTCAAGGTACATATTAACACACATCGTGTAATCGCTTTAAGCGTTTTTAAAATAATATTTTCATAAAACAACATCACTTAATTACGTTAACATATTTATCAACATTCAAATATCTAGGACATTAATACACGAAACATTTTGGTCGACGTCACGCTACTTTGGGACATAAATGGGTAATGTGGCCGCGGACCGCATCCGATGATTAATTGACCAGATCTGACCCAACAATTACTTCAATTATTTACCTCCGGTTTACTGTTACTCTGATATTCGATACTCCTTTAATTTGAATTATGAATACATTGGACATATCGATTTGGTAATTACATACAAATAATTTACTCGTGTAAGCTCAACTCAACTGTACACCTAGTGTTGTCACTTCTAGTTGCATATACTATGTCTGTACGTTGTCCTGACTTTTTACGGGTAAAAATCATACAATACAATTATATTTTTTAAAATTATACTCGCAGTTCCTGATATTAACACATTCAACCATACAAGTTCTCCAGCTTTAAATTTCGATTACATACTCCATAGATATTGACAGACAGTAACAATAATATTTTAAGGTTACACACACACACGCACACACGCATACACACACTCACACACAAACTGACACACGCACACACACACACACACTCTTTCGGTAGATATCAATCTATCATTTTTTTAAGACTATCATCGTACATAAAATGTATTTTGACAGTGATATAACTAATGCAAATAAGCGTTACTGACCTATACTTTAGTTCGAAATCCAGCCATCATTTTGATATATACTTAACCTTGCCCTAAAACTATTTAAAAGTTTTATTACACCATATTTTAAAATAAATACAAAAATTCAGACGCTAACTCGATAATAAATAAATACGGCTTGCGATAAAGCCTTAACTACGATCTTTATTCCATTTGATACGATCTGAATTCGGAGAGAGATTTTAAATGACACTAAAAGTTCCCTTCTCACATACTAACTGTACTTGGTGTCTTTGCTTGTGCTTTTTTTATTAATTCTTTAAATTAAAATGAAATTTTTAAAAATCGTATCGATTGAATGTTTTTAGCATCAATAAATAATATTTCGATATCTATAATATTAACAACGATAAAAAAACCTGTCTGTTTGAAATAAAGAGAACTCAGAAATTTTTATTAAGTCACGATAAAATTTATTATGAAAAATAAAATTCATTAGGTACGATTTTTATGATTATATCTTGTAAAATATGGTAATTTATAACATTATATCAAATATCTTTCTTATAGATTTCATAACGTTTTAGAGGGACGATATTATTTTTGACATTGCTAGCGATTATTATGAGGTTATAATCAAAATCTATGTTGATGTGGAACTTACTTAAACTATAACAATACTATTAATATTAGATTTAAAAATGTATATAGTATAAAATATTATGTAAATAATTACTTAAATATTTAATTTTATAAATTATTTAGGGTATTAGATTGTTTAATAATAATAAAATTATTTGAAATCTAGTTGCTGACAATATAACTTCGGACGAATATTACGTCTATAAAGAAGCTAACGCTTCTTAAATCTGTCGTTTCGTTAAGAAAGATAAGTTCTCAAGCATAGTTTATATTATGTGTCTATACGGTATATGTATGTTTAAATCTGGTGTGGTATTAACATTAGTTTGTTTTAATGTCCAAAACGATTTGTAGTTAAATTATGTACAGAATTATAAATGAATAGAATTATAATTAAATTAAAATTAACATTTACTCAATGTTTTATAAATACCATTCCATGTGATTTTGTAGTTTATTACAGATTAAATATGGCGATGGTGTAAACTCTTTTGGATAATATATAATTATGTCGACTAGGTAATTAAACGAGGTTATTCGACTCCGTAACAGTAATTCTTTGTTTTGATTTGTTGCTGTATAAAGGTTGGTGACTCTGTGTAATAACAGACACAAGATATTTTCATGATATTAATATATATATATATATAATATAACATGAAGTAAGCAAAATTTTCATTGAAAAATTTACACTATTTTACTTTTCAAATCCTTAAAGCTAATTAAAATTCGTAAATAAACTGAGTCATATATCTTTATTTCCTATAACGTTAAACAAGCAACTCTTAGATGAGTTGACCCCGTTTCAAAGCGATTTCCCCCTCAAACCAGCGTCATACACCGATCAATACCATCCAACTTAAATAAATCACTTGAGAATCAAGATCTGAACACTGGGTTCGCTACGATATGCCATGTGTTCGTGACGTTTAAACGTCATTCGCTCACAGAACAACCTTTTTTATCGTATATATAAATGTTAATCAAAAGATTAGTAAAATATCCTTTAGTAGTGTTATTTGTTACGTTTATTTCTATAAAACTTTGACTTATCTTTGGCTTTGTATATCTATAAAATTAGGACGACTATATTGAGGACGGTTTTTTTTTTATAGTATAGGTAGGCGGACGAGCATATGGGCCACCTGATGGTAAGTGGTCAACAACGCCCATAGACAGTGGTATTGTACATTTCTTTAAAGAAAAAAACATCGCCAATGCGCCACCAACCTTGAGAACCCTGAAGATGTTATGTCCCTTGTGCCTGTAATTACACTGGCTCATTCGCCCTTCAAACCGGAACACACCAATACCAAGTACTGCTGTGTTGCGGTGGAATATATATCTGATGAGTGGGTGGTACCTACCCAGACGAGCTTTCACAAAGCTCTACCACCGCTTCTGTAAAATGTTTTAGAGGTGTAAAAATCTTACATACATTCATGTATTAATATTCATTTAGCATCGCTCGCTTAGAAATCTTCCGGAACGTAGCCTCGTTGACAGTTATATATCTGAAAGAATATATACAAAATATTAGGTCCTTACATATGAAATTAGCGTTTTGTCGTACTGACCACTTTTATCTGAAATATCTCCTCTTTGGTCAAGAATTCCAAATTCAAATTTATAAATTCATTTAGCTGGTACATTTGAGTTTTTAAAAGAGTCATTCATTTGTTTTTTCCTCATTATTTTTTTCTTTGGCGTCGCTTATTACCGCACAATGGAAAACATGATCGGTATATTTACGAGTACGAGTTCTACCGTGGCACCAGTGCTGCAGAAACAGCTCGAAGGATTAATGATGTGTACGGCGCTGGTGTCGCAAAAGAAAGCACGGCACGTTTTTAGTTTCAATGTTTTCGTTCTGGAAATTTCGACCTTCAGAACCAACCCCGTGGACGGCCGGAGACCAAAGTGGAAAATGAAGAATTAAAGACTATTGTGGAAGCGGATCCATCACAAAGCACTTCAGAGATAGCTGCAGGCTTCGGGGTAAGTGATAAAACTGTATTAATCCACTTGAAGCATATCGGGAAAGTAAAAAAACTTGGAACATGAGGTATCATGAATTGAGTGAATCGAACTTGCAAACACGCGTCGACTGCTGTGTTACTTTGCTCAAACGACACAGTAATGAAGGGATTTAAATCGAATCATTACTTTTGATGAAAAGTGGATACTGTACGATAATCGGAAGCGTCGCAATGGCTGAACCCTGGAGATCCAGCCAAATCCTGCCCTAAACGAAAATTGACTCAGAAAAAGTTACTTGTAAGTGTTTGGTGGACTAGCGCCGGTGTCGTTCACTACAGCTTTCTAAAATCTGGCCAAACGATTACGGCAGATATCTATTGTCAGCAACTGCAAACCATTAAGGAAGAACTAGCTGCTAAACAACCGAGATCGGTCAATCGCTCTAGGTCACTGCTGCTTCACGACAACACAAGACCACACTGCACAACAAACAACCACTAAGTTAGATGAGCCACAATTGGAATGTCTGCGACATCCACCGTACTCGACGGACCTTGCTCCAGCAGATTACCATTTTTTTCCGGAATTAGGACAACTTCTTACAAGGAAAAAAAATCAACTCCGATGCGGCAGTCCAAACCGCCTTCAAAGAGTTTATTGATTCTGGCCCCCATGGATTTTTAGTAAAGGGATCAATGAACTACATATGAGATGGCAAAAGTGCATAGATAACAACGGTGCATACTTTTAATAATTAAATATATTTTACAAAAAAAAAAAAGACTATATTTCTCCCGTACAAAACGCCAACTTCATATGTAAAGACCTAATATAAACATACTTTTAACTTCAAGCCTGTCTTCGTCATGAAATGAAATTATTTTAATACGAAAGTTTATATAAATCGGATTTTTGCATCAAAGAAACTAATTTCACCTTTGTCAATATAGTGTGTACAAAGACGTGGCAAGTTTTATAATATAATTTATTAGGCGTAATAGTTTATTGTTCGAAAACTATTATTACTTTATATATTTCCATTATTTTATAATGCCTTTGTCATATATTTTTTAGGCGGGAGACATGTTCAACTATAACAACGTTACAAATTTACAGGTGGTACTAACGAAGGCCTTGCACAGAGCCATCACCAATCAATAAATTTGGACGTGAGTGCGATGTCTTGTGCGAGATTTTTTACATATTCGATTGTTTTGATGTTAACTGCGATTTTTTTTGGATCGTCTTGTGACAATAATAATTAATCAATAATGGAATTTCATACAAACCGTAGTTAACGTCAATGCTATCCAATAAGTAATAAATGAGCAATAGATACACTTATGCTTTAGATGTAAACCTATATCTTAGGTGTTCTCCTTAAACATCTGCATCTTTCTTTCAACGCTCAATAATAGATCATAACAATAATTTTGAGCGTATAAAAATTGAGTATCTTTCATTATCTCTTGCTAAATTCGAGTTTAAAGCAGTGAGCTCCGCTTACATCCACGGGCTGATTCATGTGTCATATATATATATATAAATTAACGCAAAGGACAAAAAATATAATAATGTTTCTTAACTTTTTATTATACTATGCTTGATATGGTTATGTTTTCATTTATAAATTTACTTGAGTGAGATCATTATGAAGATAAACAAGGACAGACTAATTAGTTATACATACGCATTACAACCTCGGTTACAAGTAACATTAATTAATTGATTGAGTTGCTATTAGTTGCACCTTATTTAAAGCTATATATATCCAACTGAATAAATAGAAGACAAACATAATTGTGACAACGACATAAAGACACTATTCAATGTTGCCCTTATAAACGTTACTTAGCGAATTTTTAGTTAAACAGTGATATCACGCTTTCTGTCATTATTGATTTGACATCGGAAATAACCCCCTATTTAACGTATATATGTCAGGCAGTTAGTTTTTACACAATGAGAAATTAAAAAGTCGAAGAGCGTTATCTGATCTCAATATTATTTATTTAGTTCAATTTTACATACGTTATTCATGTTATTCTTCGTTTTTTTAAGTTACGGGAATTCCAATGGACAATTGCTATCCCAAATGGCTTGAATCTTAAAAATCCGAGTTCCCTCAATGGACGCGCCGTCGTAGAGACCAATCTGACTGCCCCGAGTGGCGTGCCGTCACTCGCCTTAGCCCGTTTGACGCCATATGTGACCAACGCAATGCCAAAAGGCAGTTAATCCATTAGAACTTGGTCCGAATTTAAGCCATACTAAACTAAAAACAAGGTTAAAAGTCGCTTGTATTCGAAAACATAGGGGCTGTGTGTCGGTATGGGGTGAATTCCCAGAGGCGACGAACAGGGCTATGTTCATCATTTCCCCATTGTCTCGTTAGACAAAAATCAAAAACAAACACTCAATGGATTTTTAGATCTAAGTTCGGATGATTCACAATCATTGTGTTGATCGCCTTGTCTGTTTATTTGGCGTGTTGAGGTCGAGTGTACCTTTGGGATTAGTTTGCACATCGATGAGAATTATTGTCTTCATATACCATCAATTGGAATAAGTTGAGATATTATCTTGGTTTTCGTTAATTGTTACCACAAATAGCTACCAAAAATCTATATAAGTTTATGCAAATTAAACTCTATTTAGCCGATAGTTATATTTAAGAAATTGATAATTTATTATTTATTTCTACGAGGAAGTATAACAACATCGTTTTTATTTTATTTCTCATACAATAATTTTGTGTTAGAAAATCGAATTTATAGTATTCATTGTTTCTACTGTACTACCGCTTATACTTAGTCTACAAACTATAGATTAGCGAAAATTAACTCACCACATACACCAAAACAATATGACTTAGACTTATCTTAACTGTTCGTAAACAAACAATGAACATTTAGCGCTGATTTAAAGCTGACACTATTTGCATGTTTAGCTACCACCATACATTGAATTACTAGTGATTTTCCCATCCTTTGGACAAATGTAATTCTTTCCCCGAAGATTGCGTCTCCACCGAGTCTCGTGTCTTCTCTACGTGATCACAATACCGAAGACGGTCTTTGCTTGCTTCTCTTTTACGTCTATCATTTATTCCTTCGATACGCAAAGTCAGCATTTGACAACTACAGTTCATGTCGAATAAATTTTCGGTGAAATTGTGCGACTAAGATTGAATTATGTCTGTGGACGAGGGCCTGCGAATCGACGCTTTCACTTAAATCGAATAAATTTATAGCTATCTCTATTTCGTTCTCTGCAATAATAATAAATTGTGTTGATTTATCGAATGAACATTACATATTTAGAAAAGATAGTTCGAAGTTTTGAATAATATTTTTTATTCTTATATTGCTTTTCACGTGCCCCTCTGTGAAGATTATTTCTAATGCTCAAGCTCGAGATGCAATAAACTAGCACGATGATAATAAAAATGTTCAGCTTATCCCCCGTGTACTTACTGTAAATTTAAACGGCACGCGAATTTCAACCTAGGCGACTTTTATTAATGTCACGATAGAACGTTTTAATTTTAATAAAACTGAACATCGGCACGCCCGACCTATTTGTCAACCTTCTTTACTTTTGCTGGCATAAAATCATACAGTCACACTCCACGGTACAACTCTGTTCAACGGAAGCACGTGCGCAATCGAAAACGATCTTTTTGATAACACGGCTAAGATATAAATTCAGTAGGTAATCCTGGTCCACTGTCGTATGAAATGTGAAATCCCTGAAGGCGGTCACACGGAATTTAAGCATCTCTCCTTAAAGTAATAAAGGTGCGTTTTATTCGTACGGCAACAGATTATATTTGGGATTTGGATGGCGAAACACGTAGGTGAACCATCGCTCATGTGACAAATTTCTACATTTGCCTTAACGCGGGGTGCCGTGTTTAGAATATAACATCTGATGTAGGGTCTGAGAAAATTCACATTGATTTACATACTAAAATAATAGATTTTGTTTGATGGAGTAATGGCGTCGCAGTTTAACGAGACAAAATCTAGCTAAAGAAAATAGATTGTCCAAGGCCGTTCACCTAAAAACAGGACACGATAAGTTTATATTACTTGTGTTCCGAGAATTCCTATTATTTATTAGTTCCAATTCCTTTTTTTTTATGCGAAGTGACGGATTGTGACAGGTCGGTGCCCTCTGGGATTCCGCTTTCCAGGTTTACCGGTTCGTTTGTGCGACTTTGTGTGATTCAAATTGTAGTTTCTTTCAAGGCTAGTAACGAAGTACGAGCAATACGTGCGGAAAGCAAATTTTGTGGTTATTCTTCGAATGTTTTCGCGGATTCTTTTCGGTGAGGGTTACTCCTTACTCATGTAGACGTGATTTCGCTGCGAAAGCAAGTCGACAATTGTATATTTATGAGTTCACTATTTTGTCGGATTGAATTTTGCTGTAATTCGATTTTGTCTGTAGGCAATCTTGATTGCGTTATGGGACATGTGGCAAATCAAGGTTAACTCAATAAAATTCGTTTACAAGACAATCGGTAGACCCTAATAACGAAAATATATTTCAAATAAAACGTTTTGCTTCAAGAATATGGCATCATATCGGTACATATTTATTAAAAAAACAGTAACTCTTATCACTTTAAAAAGGTACTTTTTTAATATTATTTCTACATATGATATTTTAATATCATAAATTTCATTATTCTAAATATTTGGAATTTCTGGTATATTAATTACGCAATATAATTTATTTAAGTATACAGTTCAATCACGATATGTTAGCAAAACTATATTGTATTCATTAAAATCGACCGGTCACAGCTTATCAGCGCGGACGTCCTGCTCCATGGCCAGTTATCAAGCATCTTATCAAGCTGAGAGGAAACAGGCAATGTTTTTATTTATGTAAGTCCCCCCGCCCACGCGTGGAATTGAATTTCAGAATATCCAATATTAGGTCACATTCAATGTTTCCAACATTCGAGTGAATATTATATTTAGCCAGTGACATTTTTTGTGAAAATTAGTGCTATAAAATTTTGTTGGATGTGCTTTTACTTTTCATGTTTGGATATTATATTGACACTATAAACAAAGTACGTATTGTCCACGCTATACATACACAATTCAGTAGACATTGTTGCTGTTGAATCTAGAAATAAGTCTATCAAAATCTAACAATTCAATTAACCCAGTACGGCCTCTTTTCATTTGTCATTTACAAAGCTTTCATAGACATACCGCTTCATAAAAAATTATATAATTTTATCAAGATTTTATCATGAATAGTGTAATTAACTTAAATTAAATTTCAACTTTTCGAAACAACATTGGATAACATTGAAATTTTGTTTACCAAGTTTATGCAATTCCAATTAGCATTTCTCATCCAAACCTCTGCATCGACGTCTTGGAGGCTTGGGATTTTTTTCTTCCTAACGAGCTCATTGTCCTTTTTGTTTGTACTTCTACGAAGGGTCTGTTAGTACTCATGATTATTTCATTTAAGATTTTTTGTGGTTTCAATTTCTTTTCTACTAACTTCTTTATATATACAAAGATTACAAATATATTCTAGAATTGAATAATATATCAACAATAGAAAATAATTTAGCTGTGACGCAGAACGTTCAAAAATAACACAAAAGTTTCAGTCATTTTAGTTTCGTGTAAATATTTGAAGGAATGTAAGTGTTCGCAATTGTTCACGAGTTTCTTTCAAGTCTCAATTGAATTTATTTTAATAACAGCCCTCGTGACGCAACTGTTGAAACGTGTGACTATCGAGTTCCTGTATGCGAAATTTCTTTAAGACTTTTTTTCGTTTCGAATTTCTTTACAGTCGCACGCGGTAAATAAGTCGTATGATTGGCGTTTAAAAATCCACTAACATAAAATTCATACACTCAATCACTGAAACCGCAATGAGGGTTAATCGAAACTAAATGTATGTTCTTCAAGATGTTTGACAGAAACCTCTTTAGGATTTTCCTGAAATTAAAAGTTTTCTCTTGCTTTGATACTCTCTAACGTATACGATACATTTATTTCTGATGCATTTTCTTAAATTATCTCGTACCGTTAAACTATTAGTCGTCGGATTAAAGACATTTTACGAACCCTACTATGCTTCTGGCATAAGCTCTTATTCCTCCGTAATGAGGTCTTTTTTGAGGGCCATGGTACTTATAACGAATCCGAATGCTATTAATTCGTGCTGTTTTATGTTCATGACGTAATCGTAATTTTATAAACTCAAGCTTTATCTATGGCTTGACCTGTTTAATTCTATATAATCACCTATCCTAAAATACGGATCAACTATAATTACTTTCATGCGTTTAAATAATCTCTCGATAAAATTAGATGATGAATACTTTTCGTTTGACTCATATTAAAGCCTGGGTATATGATAATCTTTCATTAATGATAATGGCTTACAATATTTTAAAATCATAAAAAGAAATTTAACGCTACTAAAAATACGTTTTTCTTTCCTTGGTATTGGTTTGTACAGAGTAATGCACTTTAGAGATATTTTTCTGTCAACGTACGAGTATTTACTTGTGAAGTTGAAAAATATATATTTATTTTTTATTTATTTGACATCATATGATATGCTATACTTTTAACATCATTGTATATTAAAATAAAATCAGGTTAAATTAAAATTCGTTAAATGGACTATAAGCATTAATTAATATGTAAAAATAATTATGTAGGTATATGTGTGTGTATATCAATTAATTTGGTACTTTGGTAGTGCTGTATCTCTATGCCTCTATACATAAATAACCAAAGCTTAAAATCATAAAATATTTCAATATCATATATTCTGAATACTTATTTGTATCCGTTCGGTTGAGTGTAAATTTGCTAATATTCGAGCTATCGGTCCCTCGTGACTTAAAAAGTAAAATATTATACAAGCGATGCCGCGAGCGGCCCCTTGTTTACATTTGAATCTTCAGGGTTTGTATTGTACTCTTTGTCATACACCGAAGCCTTATTAGTCTTAATTACGCCTGTTTTATTATTTATTATATATTATGACTGTCTTTTGTTGATTCCCTTTTATTTACGTTTTTCATATTTATTGATTATTATATTACTTAGCCTTAACAATATATACTGTCGTCCTTTGTGAGAGTTTAATTGGAAATATTATATTTTTGAAGAAAGTAAACAAGCTAAAAAATCTTCATAAATGTAAAAACAAGATTCATGAACCTGTATCTCTGTTTGTGTCTATCTATCATATGTTTTATAATGAGTTAGGTAAATACCGAAATATATTAGGTTTACAAAAATAATATATCATATTCGTTTCCGCGTTACTGCCTTATTAGTACAGCAACTAGCCATTTCGCCTTTAGAGGACTTTGGTTCAAATCGCAATACTTTTATAGTATTGACTCGAAATTAACAAATTGCCGTGCTGTGGAAAACACGTAAAGTCTTTGATCGTGCAACAGATTTCTCTCCAGTTGTATCCTATGAGCATCCCAGCGCACTTTAAACTAACTTTCGCGCACATATATCGTACTCATTGGATTAGTCGCCATTGATCGTGTCCATTGTGACTAAAATTGATCAGTAGCCCATCTTCATCATTCGTATCATTTGTTGAATACTTTTAACTCAGTTTTGATATAATGTCCGAAAATTAACTACAACGAAGAGGTATTGAAGTAAAAACTGTTTCTTTACTTTATGATCTCTTCTCCTTAACTAGTCCCGCTTATAAGCAAACTCTTCTGACCTTCTTGAAAGCAGATTTAGAGCCTGTTGCACCACGCTGCTCCAATGCGTGTATTAGAAATACAAATGAAGCATAATAAATCTCGGTATTAACCATGGAATTTTCAGTTAAGATACACGTATTCTAGCCACTGAGCCATCATGGCTTTAACTTTCTGAATTTATTTCCCTTATCACATGATTTGAACAAAATGTATTCGTATACGTTTACTAAGTCTTTTTGTGGTATTATTCAATAATGAACCATTTGACGATGAAAAACGTATGGCAAAATAAACAAGAGAAAATGGTTTTCATCTATAAGGCTTAAAAACGTTATTTTTGTACGTTTTATTGTTATCTCCTTGTCTATCGCTTGTTTTCCGTTTGATGTTGTTTTCGTTTCGTATTAAGACTCATTGTTTCCATGTTGTATTTGTACATTGTATTTCTGATCTCACATAAAAGGTTGACATGTTTTTCCTGGAACCAAATGGATGTTAAAACTGAGATGCGGAAGATTTTAAGAATTTGCGAATACAAACCTCCATTTTCACAATATATTGTTATGATAAAACAAACGTAAAATATTCATTATTTTGAAAATAATAACTGATACTCATGAATGAAATCAAACGAATGAATTAATTACGCACTATTAAATTTATTAAATTGAAAAGTACAATTGAAGATTTGTAACACAGATTAATAAATTAAATATTAAACACAGATATACCAACATTTATAAACATGAATAACGTAGTGAACAGTAATTATAATTTATGAAGAAAATAATATCTTAATTGATAAAAGAGCGGCGTACTTAAGACTTACATTAAAATTAAATATATGTCCATAATCAAAAATGCTTTTTTTAACTGAAATGTTGTTTTCCTCAGGCCTGGGCCGCCTCCACCCGTACGGCTCGGGCAGCGGTTCGAGCAGCGGCAGCGGGCGGCGTCGCACGCGCCGCGGCCTCTCCGACTCGCCGACCGCACCCACCACTCCCACGTCGGCCTCCGACAACGCCTCGGACGCAACACTAACCGACTCAGAGTTGCCGTTAGCCAGGGATTCTACGTTACTCGTGCAAAACGGTCAGTATAACATTTTAGACCCGTTTAATATTTACACAAGTTATTTTTCTTTTTGTTTTTTTGTAAACGATATATTTATCATGATACATTAAAAAATGACATAAAAGAATTCAAGCCGCTGGGTTCTTTCACAGGTTCTTCTCAGGGCTGGGTGTTTCTTTTCCGAACTGGTGGTATTTTCTAGTTTGACAATAATCAAGTCAATAAGAAAGTGTAATACTTATATATTGAATAAAGTATTTTGAATTTGAATTAACGACATTACTAATCTGCTACAAAAATAGGGAAAAAATAAACTTACACCAAACTATTCAATATTTATCTAAGCGTTGTTAGTATGAATCGTTTATTTTTCTTGTTTCTACCAAGAAATCGTTAATATAAATACTTTAGACTTCATATTTATAGCATATTTCAAAAAGAAGGTTACTTATTCGATTATTTTTGTAGTGTATTACTTGATATTTTTCTTGATATCGAAGCGGTTTTTATAGCTTAACTAAATAAATAAATAGATTGTCCTTGTCATTTTCTTACTACTTGTATTGTCTCCCGAAAGTATTTTACTTTGTTATAAGACATAGACGCCAAGATTTTACTTAAAAAAAAAAACAATAAATTAACTTAAACCGCTTTAATATTATTAAGAATAATAACAAATAAAACATACATATTTTAATGAAGAAAATATTAAGGAATGTAGTGCGTAAATAGATTAATATTAATTCTAGAGCCACACCACACCATTTACTAAAATTAACGCATGAGGCGAAATTAAGTACACGGATGTAGCACAGCCCCTATTTAAGATTAAACATCACTTTAATTATTCCTCGACAAATTATCCCAAAATTACGTGGAACCAAAACATTGTCGGAATAAATTCAAACAAAGGGTTACGCCGGACAGACCACTGTAGGACAAACGTCGTACTAAACGACAAATAAAAGCTACGATAGTTTAAATTGGGACCCAAAAACTGTATGTAAACAAACACGAGGTCTCGAATTTCGGTGGGAAAGTTTTCGGACCATCGGGAAAACATCGAAAACATGCGGTGGATCGAAAATGTTCGTTTGTAATATTTGCTGAACAAGTTACGGTAATCGTTAGCCTTCTGCGACGTGTAGAACAGTTGTTACTTTAATTTTCAAGGTAGTTTGCTTTTGTTATTTGAATTCGTTTTAAAGATTTAAGTGTAGTTATTTCATTGCATAATTTACTTAATAACAACTAAATTTACTTAATAACAACTAAAATATTTAACTAAATTCTATTAATTTTATATCGATTTTCAGAATTATAAAGCATCAAAGGGATTAATTAATAATTAAGTAAAAATATTTAGTCAACATGCATACTATTACTTGTCATACTCGTATATAATACATTTTATGGTATTTTAATATATCTGCATATACATTCCGGTAGGTACAGTTTGATGGCCGATTGACAATTTGAGCTAATGAAATGTACATCATGAAAAAATAAACATTAAATTTGTCATAAAAACTCTTATACATATAAAGCAATTAGATCAGTTTCAGACGTTATTTTATCATTTCGGATAAACATTACTATTTAACAAAAATAGCCCCAAAATCGGAATATTCCCGAAAGTCTGTGAGACTGTACAATGATCCACTAATTCCATCGATTCGCGATCGACTCCCAACGAGAGCGCATCGCATGAATTCCAATTTAATTGCATTCAATGAAATCTCGGGCGATTATAGAATCCGACGGTGGGAAAATTAAAAGCGGGACTCCGTTGGATTTCCTATTCAATTTCCATGGAGTACGACACGATAAAAATCCATTACGTTACGCGGCGAGGCCTCTGTGTCACGTACTTTTCTGAAGTCAGTACCTTTTACTGGAAGGGATTATAAAGTCAGAGCACTATCTATCTTTTACGATTAATCTATTTTCATATAATTTATCTCCATTTAAGTCATTTCTTATCTGCTCATATCACTTATTATATTTTATTTTTAATAAGGGTTTTGTTTTAATAAATACGCTTTATTTTATATTTTTTCCATTCAAATACTTTATACAAAACTTTTTTACATTCCTTTATCATTCAGTTTATGTTTTTATTTTGTTTATCTCATTTATTTGCCAACGGTACATCCCCTTCTAGCGCATCAAAGTATCCAGGTTTAGCTATAATGCGATTCCCTAGCAATCACATGCTTCATTTTGCATTCCCACAAACACTTTTACCGACGTCCTGTACCATTCGTAAAGCGATGAAAACCTAAATGGTTTTAGATGCTTAAAGGGCGTTTTAATTTTTACTTCAAGTTCGTAAGAGTTACACTTTGATACGTCCCTCTTATTACGGTGGACCTTTTAACTACATAACGCTATTACTAGTAGCTCCATCTCCTATTTTGCAGATTGTTCCTGCCTTTTACATTTATACTTAACTTTTGATTGATTTATTTTACATTTCTAAATTTATATAATTTTAAACATTTAAAAGTAAAGGTAATTTAATTATTTGGAATAGAATAAAACAAAGTACGTATAATATTCAAAACCAATAAACATATTCTAAATTAAATGATGTCTATAAATATTTCAATAATTTTCCATTATTTGACTCAACAATATATATACACTCAATATATATATCTGAAAATAGCATTTTCCGTCATGGGAAATATTCAATACGACACAGTGAAATATTTCAAATAAATCGCAAAAAACAAAGGCAGAAAAGACCAATCTCTGAAAGAACATAGCGTTTGACATGTGAAACCGAACGTAACGGATACAGTATTGGTTCAATTTGTACATTGAGCACCGTACAAAGGTGTGATCTCAATAAATGTAGACATCAAATATTTTCTTCTTTGTAATAGGCTGTTTGCAATATTATTTTAAACATTTGTAAACTGTTTCAATTTTCAGCTGTGACGTTTTAATTATCGTAAAAGACTGACGAGTTATTAGGTAGTCTTCGCGACAACGACCAGCGACAACTTCCTACGAAATTTCCTATTAGCATTTGAAGAGGATAGCAATTATAATTTATTTGTATAGAATGTTACATTGATTTAAAATAATAATTAGGATTAATTAAAATTAAGATATAACACCTCTTTAAGTTGTAAATAACATTCACGTTAAGAATATACTATCCGATAAAAATATTTTTTGTCTATAGCCTTGAAGAAAAAATTTAAAACATTATTATCAAGAGCTGGAACATTATTATTATATATATCTATGCCCAACTGTGCTACTATATATAAAAATGACACCTATATGAAATGACAGTATGTAATGATAATGACTTCAATAAATTCGAACCTACAACCATCTGCATTTAAAAGCAGATCAGTATTGTCTATGTCAATTTTGTACGAATTTTACTAGTTTTTTTCCCTAATTATTCAACGTGTACAATGAATATTTTAAACGCTATATTACCATGACGTTCAAAATTACTGACTCTTACAACGATAACATCGTATTTTCAGGGTAACAGGTGTGAAGGAAGAGAATATTTTTATCGTAAGTACCAAAATGTTAGATAACTTTGCATCAAAACTTAGTGAGCAAATAAAGGAAATTCAATGATTAAGAGAAAGTGTATTTTCTAATATGATCTTTTATTTGTAGGTTATGTATGAATCATTTTTAGAACTAATATTTTATCAAAGCATTTAAGTAACTTTGCTCTCTTAAAAGTACTACCTACTTTATTTAGGCTCATGCATTCTAATTTCATTTCACACAAAATCCCATAACAAAGAACGCGGACAAGTCATAAAAATACAGATCATAAATAGGCGAATGTGTTAAGCAATTCGATACCCGGCCAATGCTTTTATACCGCGATATTTTTATACAAGTGTCCCTCTTAATTACCCCTATTAAATCCATGGACCGTCGAGAGATAGATGAATCCGAATGCTTTTATACCAAAACAAACGTCTGTCTTTTTCATATTATGTCATTGTACATGTAAAGGAAAGAGACGCCCATAGATGTGTACGTTCCCAAACCGTGCCGGAAATTCATTAAAGAATATGGCGTTGGTTAGTTAAATTTTAATGTGTGTGTTTAATAAATGTCCTTTTAAATTTCCATATGGTTATATATCGTTTAGTTTATTGGTCTTATGACAGGATACCCTTAACTTCAATTAAATTTGACACGTTTTAGTTGTGAACTTTTGAGAGTCGTGTTGTTCAAATGACTAGAATAAGTAAATATTCATTGAAGCACATGGGCATATATCCAAGGTAGCATCTGAGATTTTCAAGCAATTTATTGTAATTGTCTATTTGAAATTGTAATAAAAAACTTAAACTTGCGTTGTTAAATTTACACTTCTATCCTAAAAGTTATAATTAGTTAATGGTATCTAATATTAGTTAAAGTATCGAATCTGCTTAGTTTGTAAGATATCATTAGGTAAATTCTTTAGTCAGAATTATATACTAGCATCCTTAACTTCCATCTTCTCAGTAAAATTTCAAGAAAAATCGTTTGCAGAAACGAAAATAAAAAAAGAATGTTATTCAGTTTTTAACTTACTTTGAAAAGACATTTCCAAGAATGAAAGCGTTTCTTACAAAACTATAACGAAACAAAACTTAGCTCGATGCCATTTCGAGATAGCTTAGTATTTTTTTTATAATAAAAGTTACTATGTCTTATCTAATATCTTTACA
Organism: Nymphalis polychloros; assembly: GCA_905220585.2. NCBI lineage: Eukaryota > Metazoa > Arthropoda > Insecta > Lepidoptera > Nymphalidae > Nymphalis > Nymphalis polychloros. The sequence goes on along the minus strand of HG992245.1, from coordinate 5,135,086 downwards.
AATGAGAGAGTTTTTTCAACATATCCGTATAACCGTTAAGCGAGAATATGACATCATTAGTGTCACGACCACAGAACAAAGAGTGTTAAGGAAGTAGAAAAACGCGTAATAGACAGTGTTATATTTATATTATTTTTTAACCTTTTTATAATAGAGGTAGACGGACGGGAAAATGGGCCACTTGATGGTAAGTGGTCACCACCGCCCATAGACATCAGAAGCTACATTTTAGCAATGTTTGGCCATGATTGACTTCACTTTTTACATATTTATGTAACTCCATTTTATTTTTCCTTGGATTTTGTTATAAATGAACCTGTTTATCTCAAACGAAATCCTAAATTATTGACTAATTTCTTTCAAGGAAGTAGCTTATATGTAGATTACCTGTTGAGTGGGTTGTACCTACCTAGTACAATCGGTACTAGAAAAATTGGAAATGAACTTCAATAATTAATTTTATGAATGTTTTTAATATTATAAATTTAACGACATGACATTTTTAATACACACATAGCTCCGTGGTTACAACGCACTCTTTCATTACTTTTACTATTTCGCACGCGATAATTCTGGATTTGAGGTTTTCATCCATCAAGGGAACGTTGAAATTCATTTCCTCAAAGGCCCTTAATCCTCGAGACGAATATCTCGTAAGTTACGGACGAGGCGGAATAATCGAGGCAGTGATGACGACTGAGAAAAAATGTATAATTCTCCTCCTAATCTAGCAGTTTAAGTAACAAATGCCTTGCATTAACTGTGACAGATACGGCCATGGTGATATGATGTGACAAATTAAATGGGCGAAATATTTATAAGGATTGAAAATTTCTGCAAATTCACTTCATATCAGTGTCGTAAACATTGATCAGTAAATCTTTGGAGGATATTAAATCTAAAATGAATTTATTTTATTTTGAATAAATGATAAATACTATACAAATTGATAGTTTCTTTATTTTTTTTACCTTAAAAATACCAGACCTTTTTTAATATTGTCCAACTGCGCCCGAAGCTTATCAACGCTGCTGCTGCCTTGGGCCGCTTCCTACCCAATTTGGGTGGGCCGGAATCACCATGCCGGCGCCTATACGCCAGCGTGGTGCGCTCCATGGCACTGTACGGTGCACCCATTTGGGTGGACGCTCTCACCGCTAAGAACAAGGCCCTTTTGCGGAGACCACAGAGGGTCATAGCGGTGAGGGCGATACTTGGATACCGTACGGTGTCGTGGACAGGCCTGACCTGGGAGGCTCCAGGCGGAGGTGTTCGCAGAAGTGTACCGGTTTCGGGTAGAAGCCAGGGTGAGCGGCGACGATCCAGGATCCGCGGAGGTGGAGGGAATCAGGGCTCTAGCTGATTCGCAGATGGGAGGAGGACCTGAGGTCCCCATCAGCAGGCCTGACGACAGTGGAGGCAACCCGGCCCCACTTGAGTCACTGGGTAGCAAAAAAATGACGACACACTCACGTATAGGCTGACGCAGGTGCTTACCGGACATGGCTGTTTCGGTAAGTACCTGCATAAAATAGCGAGACGGGAGGTATCACCCTCCTGCCACGAGTATGATGCGCCACTGGGCACGGTACACCATACCCTATAAGATTATAAGAAATAAATTAAATACTGTATCATTTTCAAAAGACCCCGACCGTAGATTGAGTATATCGACATACTTAAACAGAATAATTTTTGATAGTCAAGAAATAAATAAAGCAAAGATACGACAGACACAAATTACCAAGTCAACTGACTGACATTTATTGTGATAGTTGTGAACTTGTTGTATCTTTTAAGTAGTCAAGCATAAACTAATAATATGTTTCGCTTGAACCTAACCGTTCTCCCCACATACTTGTAATATGTTTTCGCTCGTTATTTGTACCAATACCTTTTTGCGACAGTCTCGGGTACAAAGCCGTAACCTGCTTAGTTTGCTTGAAAGCACAAAGGAGTTCCCATCAGTTGTACTCGGCAAACCCTAAAAAGTCCAAGCCCTTTGAGAGCCCAATCCTTTAATACTAATTGAATCATAATTTCGACGACGAAAAGTTTCTTTTTATGTAAATCTTTTGGCCTCGCAAAACTCAAAGGCCCGAAAAATGGGAGCGAAATAATCTCAAATTTTGAAAGTCCGCCGAAGAAAAGAGGTCCGTGTAATCGGGATTAAAATTTATTACGTTTTCTACGTCTTCGTGTTGCTCTTTGCTAAATTATTTCGATATTCCCCTTCGGTTATTTTCATTTTTCTTTTCTTATTTTGCGAACTATTTTTATATTGGTGTAACGATCTTTATTATTACCTTCATAATACATTGTTATATTTAGTTATTGTTGTTAATACTTATATCACTCATAAATTAATATACTTTTCGTATATTAAAACGAATTGTTTGTTCATATTATGTATATAGTAATGACGATCAAACTAGGAAATAAATTGAATCTCCCGCACCTGTGACATGGCTTGTATATCCACGATACCGTTTCACCTTCGCCCTTGTGTTGTGAAATCAAAAAACAATTTCAGCCAACAGCACGGTAGCGCGATAAATCTCGAAGACAATTTCCGAAATTTTTCTATCACAAAGATTTACACAGTGCAGCGCATCTTTAAGAAAATCGTACCTCCAATCCACTTATCGATCCCTATTCCAGTACAATTTGCGCCGTGCACGGGCAAGCGCCTGGCAATTTTGAAACTTAAATGAAAATAACTGCGTCGGCAGTGGGGCGGTGAGTTTTCGCTTTCAGTGGCGTCTTTGGCAACTTGTCGATAGTTCGCGTCCGTCGTTCCCAGCCGCCGTCCGCGGAAGCCTTTGTTTCGAGATTTTAGTTTTTAAGTGTTTTGCTCTGCTACATTTTTGCTTATCCAACAAATTCTGCATTGTTTTGTTGTTTCGTTATTCCAGAGTTATTTACGCTTGCAATATTCGAGGGTAAAATTCTAATTACCGCCAGTCTTTTGTATTCTCTTCCATCGATGCTTTAAGTATCCTTTTCAAAAAGCTCATCCTGGTATTGGTTATTAAAGATCAAATAAACGATCCATTTTTAAAATTTATTTTAAATTACTTTACGTATTTCACAACCAGAATTAGCTAGACGATAGTTTGGCCTTTTTGTTCTTCTAGAACTCGTAAATATCTTTAATGGTTACAGAACAGCTTAATTTATTTGGCAAATAAGGAATTACTTATCATTAAAATTGTTATCAATTATTCAGTTTCTTAAAAATAACCAACCATAGAACGATATATGCAGTAATACAAATTCGGGATATGAGCGCCTAATATCCTATTTACATCGTTAGCTTTCCATTCTCACCTTAAAGCGATCGCAGATCCGTTGTGTAGAAAGTAACCGAACGCTTTCGAGGGACCATTTCAAAGAAAGACAAAGACCTGAATACTGTGCATCAAAAGACGGTTGTTGTATCAGTAATTATGCGATCGTCTCATAAACATAGGTATTGATATATCTACCCGCTTGGATTTATTTACATTTACGTGGTAAATTCGATTAATTGTCATTTGGTAATTTGGGTGCGTATAGATATTCAATATTTTATATTAAATTTAAAATCCTGATTATCTCTCACTGCCGATCAAAAGCCTGCTTTCTTGTTAAGGAGAAGACTTAGAGCCTCCTAACAATATATACCTTCACCGACGAGCACGTTTTACGCACAAATTAAACACATGATAGCTCCCGAAAGCTTCAGTTAAGATTCACATGATATATCCAATAAGTAATCTCGTCTAAAAAAATATAGTATAGTAGTAAAAATATAAGCAACTAAAATTATAAAAACGTATTTGACATAAAATATCAATCAAATAAAACATACTTGAATTATATAAACATGAAAGGTACCACTCTCAAATACTAATTACTGGTATCAAAATAAAAAGCCTGATACGATTTCATTCATCAATATTTAATTTTGCAAAAAATCCATTATGCATTATTGCTTAGATTAAAACATTATTTAAAAATTTATTGAAACGTACACGATATTCTAACTTGATTAAAAATAATACAAGCTAGAGGATAAGTCTCGAGATAAATCTTAAGGATTAAATTGCCAATCAGTTTCGCGAATTACATAACAACGAGTAAACTAGAACTGGTATTGACACGTCCATTTCGAGAAGACGATAAATAATAGAAAATAAAGTACAGATTCGCAATGCGATGTCGCAACAACAAAGGGAAAATAAGAGATACAAGGGAAGAGGCAATTTTGGTGCTGCGTAAGAAATGTTCCTACAAAATATGTTTGCTTTCTGCCCCGACTTTATTGCTTTGTGATAAGGGTCAGATTTCTTAATATGATAATGCATACATAAATTTGTTACGCTAATACAAATACTGTGTTCGCGTTTTTCTCGAAGGGGGCCTGTAAAAGTTTTTGAAGGTTATATATCGTTTAAGACCACGCTCCGCAAGTTTTGTGATGAAAATGAATTACATGGCGCTTTCGTTAGTGACGATTACCTTCATTTTTTAACACTTGTAACTTTTTGAGAGCCTTTTGTTCAGCTTTTACGGTCTTACGTATCACATATTATTATAATGTAAGAAATAACAGCCTAAGTTTACAATTCGATTATTAAACACAATTATTTATAATATTTTTTTAGCTAGCAGTCATATTTCGCCTTTTTCAATTTTACTATAAGCAGTACGCGGCCATCCACAAAGCTACGACCATATCTTTATAATCAACTACAATAATTATTTTTAGAATCACGTTATGGCTGTAGTTTTTTAGAAAATACAGCCATAACGTGTTATCGTTGGCTCGCTAAGTACACGTAAGGCGTGTTCAATATTTTATATACATAACTTTATAAAAACATCAGTCAAGTGTTGCCATAATTTGGTTTTTACGAAATTTTCTAAATGTAATAGTATTTCCGTAAACGTAATAAAAACAGCCATGTGTATTCTAGTAAAAAACATAAGTGGATGACAAACGATAAACGATAATATATATTTTTTATATACACATGCAAGAATTACTTCTAACCGAAATACATACATTCCAACTTGTAAGTAGTGGTTTTATGATATTTTACAAATAAATAAATACAAATTAAGCTCATAAATAATTCAGTGAATTTGAGCCCGCAATTGTCTATTAAGATCCACGTTCATCTTAACTTGAAGAAATAATAAACACAATGAAATCTTTGTTATTTCTGAATTTTTTTAAATCACCAAATTGCATTACCCGTGGTAGCACTTGTGCTTGTTCTGGACGGCCACCATCCACTCATAGTGAAACAACTATACATTATATTATATTGAATCGACAGCGAGCACACAAGGATCATAACTTCCTTGACGCAGAATGATAGTGTATATAGTTATAAATTACCGCTTACCATCAGGTGTATTTACTGGACTGCCTTCTTAAGAAAAATACAAAAAATAATCGAATATAGAATGTGAATCATTCAAAAATGGTATCACAATAACCACCAATGTAAAGAATCGAACATTCTAAATAAACGACAATAACGGCTCTTTAATCCGAACTTAAATTCCGTTCAATTTGCTTTATTAAAAAAAGTTAACTTGTCCCTCGCTACATTTGAAACGTGCTATATAAAGCCGATAACAAGAAAATCAAACTCCGTCCGAACAACAATGTGTACCTCCAGTGAAAATTCTTGAAAAGAAAGTTGTTAGCAAAAATACGTTGGGGCTCTGCCTGCGGGCCCCTGATAAGACGGGGATCCGTAGTAAACACCCGCTTCAAGCAACGCTTACACAGCACTAAGTTACAGACTTAACGCGTTTTCACTTGATACTCAAAACATACAAAATGAAATTTATTTATGATAAAGCCGTTTGTATACAAAAACCGCTATTTATGTTTTAAATATCTTTGTTAAAGATTAGTGCGGATTAAAAAAAAAATAAAAAAATGAAATGTTCAGTTTGTAATTATCTAATGCAGTAAGTAACATATTAATTCAAATTAAGAAACTTTTTCGTATTAAAATTATTTACTGTTCCTAATAATTGGTATTTTACAAACTGTATGCATATCATCCTTTCAAACATTTTATTAAACAGGAATAGAACTAAAAACTTATACTTTATGAACCGCTATTCATTTATAACTTGTGCCACAACATCCTAGGTATTCAACTTGTTAACGAAATACCTCATACCTATAGTTTCAAGTTGAAAGCTGTTCAAAGGTAGCGTATATTGATGGATTAATAAGTTCAAGTTTTTAATTAAGATCTTTTGATCGTACGACATAAGTTAATGTAAAAAAAGTAAAGCAAAAATCTATGAATGTCCCACTGCTGGGCTTAGGTGTCATATGGCAGAATATCAGTGAAATTAGACACATGCACTCCGCACTATGTTTTCTTCACCGCCGAGCATGAAATGAATTATAAACACAAATTAAACACATATAAACATTCAGTGTTGCTTATCTACGTGTTAAACCCACGATCACCGGTTAATTGTATATTAAATATATTATATATACTGTGTTTAATTACAACTAAACGATGAGCCGTATATTGGAAGAAGAACTTGTTCCATTATCGAAATTATTTACACGAAATTCTGGTTTATCGTTGTAATTTCACTAGCAGTTAGCTAATTAATGAAATTACCGGGTACTACCAAGTTTACTCCTGTAATATTTAGATTATTAAGGAAATTAATAACATCGATTAACAACAAGTTCAAAGGCAATATAATTAATTAATACGTAAACCATTTCAAATTACATTTTGAATAATACAAAATATATATAGCATTTTTAGTTAAAATTCCTGTTTAACAATTATATTATTTGTACCTGGAGTATATATATGTACCTGGAGTATATATAGACTAAATAAGAAAGCGGCAATTTCAATCAAAAATAATATTCAATTCTCAAAACCTCTTCAAAATACTTTAAAAACTATTTTATCAATTCCATAAAAATCTGTAAAGCTTTATATGCACTTCCAATAAAATAAATAGTCAAATCGGCACAGTAAGCGCATATCATACACCGACCTGCATTTAACCAGAATGGTAAAACAAGCTGGAAATCTTCTCCTCAAAAGGAGAGGAGGCCTTAACCTAATCAGTAAGATAATTTACAATTTTATTTGTTTCTTACATAACATGTTGTATAAAAATGATATATAATAATCTTGCGAGTGTATCAAATCCATCAGAATAAAAATCACTTTTCATTTTATATATACGGTATAATTATCTTATAATTTACTTATAAAATCAGGTAAAGAAATCGTTAATATGAATAAAAAATACGACTAAATTAATATGATCCCTATGTTTAATGTATTTATGTTTTGTTTAATGTGCCTACCCGATAATAGTATAGAAATTATAAACTTTAAGGAGTTTAACAGCTCGCTTAAAATTATATCAAGTTCGTCCTAATACTCGCCTTAAAAATAGTGGCTGCCATACAAAAACGACCCCTTTTCTTGCTAATGCAGTACATCGATATTATGCAAACGCTTAGTGCTGTTATGATTAAAATTGTGTCTATCACAAAGATCGATACAATTTCGATTTTTTGATTTATAAGTTTTTATAGAAATAACATTTACTATTATTTCTATAAAAACTTATAGAAATAATAGTAAAACGAACAAAAACCAATGTTAATGCATTCTGTCTGCGCCATATTCACATCCAGGAATAAGTAGTTTATCTAATTATTCAAGCAAAGCTGTCTATATTCAAAGTAAACGACTTGCAACTGGTAAATGACAACGTGGTAGTCTCGTCTGGCTCAAAGTAAAACATCTAACTTTGTATAAATAATTCTTGCTTGCATTGTCACTTAGATGGTAAAATTCAGAAGTATTAATATGAAGCTTTACTATTAGAGATCGCTTTGTACATTTCTGTACATTTTATCAATTTATGTGCATTGCATCACAGCATGCTGCGTCATATTTTTTTCTAACTGAAACGGTGAAACCAAGTATCCAATGTGGATATTTTTGGTTAATTCGACTACGCACAAACGCACCTATTTCTAGCTATGTAGCTGACTTGATATGGAAAAAATAACAATGTTAATGAAAAACAAAATTTAGTTCAACAATAATAGACAGTAACTGACATCCTTATGTAAAAACATTCATGTCACGTACGGTTAAACTTCTTGGCGAATAAAACAAATACTTTTTTATCTAACCTATATACCTACACAAAATTTTATATACAAATATGTACTATACCTATAAGACCTAGTTTAAAAAGTAAATCTATGGTAAAGCAAGTTCGTAATTATATTCGAAATATCGATAAATTCTGTGAGTGTAACATTAATTTATCGACAAGATCTATCGGACCATCGACATCACAATGCGCCCTCATGTCTCACACAGCCGCGTGCGTGTGACAAAATACTGCGCAAAGCGGGTGTGAATTCAATTTGGCAATACGTTTTTGTGATTTTATTTTTAGCAGCTGTCAAATGTAGCGCGTGATTTTGAATATAGTATTAGAATTTGCATTCCTGTCATATAATTTGTTGTGTGCAAAATTGCATATGTTGTGTACCTCTATATTACTCTCCTATATTTATTCGTATATACAAAGAGAACACTACTGTTCTTAATTATACTTATTAAGACCAGTAGTGTGCTTAAAATATGGGTGGTATTTTCTAACAAATTATTTCTATTAGAATGCAAATATAAGTTTTGAATAACTATATACATACTTATATTTATATTTACGGAAAAAAAATGTAAATTTACTCAGTCTGAATATCGTTTTAAATAAAGAGCGTAGTATGCATGTTGAGGTCATGTCGTGTTAGGAACTTAGGGGCGAATTTTAATTACGAGTTAACTTATATCTGAATAATAATATTAACGGTTACCAATACAAAAACTGTCAAACGAATTCTTCAGATAAAAATTATAAAGCGCTTTTAATCTAAATAATATTAAAGAAAATATATAAGTATATAAATTTAAGTGAAAGTAAATAAAGAATAATACTCGAATTCTCGAGGGAGTGTCAGAAATGTTGCCATAAACTGTTTCATAACAATCTGCTGAGCTGACAGAATAAAAGAGGGTCATGTGTTTAAACAACTCACGTAGGCCATAAGGCCTAAACTTGGGAACGAAAATGACATAAACCAAAAATATAGCGGTTGTTAAAGTTGATTTCGAAATAGTTGTAACCAAGTGGATATTTAGGGGTACACCAAAAAATATGTATGACGTAATTTTAGTTATCAGATATGTAACTGTTAAAATGAGTTTTGTTAATTTACTTATTATTAACGAATTCACACAAAAACTCCTGATTCAGTTAACACGGAACTTTTTAAAGATTCACATACATAGGCTATAAGAGCGTATCTGTAACTAAGGCGCAGTTCTAGTTAATTCATGCTCAAATTGGTGAAACTATAACAAATACAACAAAATTTTATATGAAGTATTTGTAGATGTCAATGATTTTGTAATCTTTACAAAAGTTACAATAAGTTAAATCAAAAATTATTTAGCAATAATTTGTCATGAAAAGTCAAAAGAAAATGTTCATCAATTGTCTCCGCTACTTTGAAGGTTTTGTTTATTATGATGCGAATGCGAATTTATAAACTTTATTTAAAAATAAGTTAAGTAGTAGTTAGCCCCTAACTAATACGTAAAAATACGAATTATGATTTTTGAAGAAATTATACATATGGAACCACAGGTCGATTTCTTTAAGATAAACATTATGTATTTATAAAAGTGTAAATAAAGTTATACGAAAATTTTATTTTTTTTGATTATTATTTAAAACATAATGTATAGCTCCATGTATTATACAATAACCCGAACTCGGCTCGTAAGTAACTACAAAGTAAATAAGCGTTAGAATATTTTAAACATCAATAAAATTTACGTAAAAGAACGAATATAAATAAAGTAACAGCCTGTGAATGTCCCATTGCTGGGCTAAGGCCTCTTCTCCTCTTTTGAGAAGAAGGTTTTGGAGCTTATTCCACCACGCTGCTCCAATGCGGATTGGTGGAATACACATGTGACAGAATTTCAGTGAAATTTGACACATTCAGGTTTCCTCACGATGTTTTCCTTCAACGTCAAGCACGAGATGAATTACAATCACAAATTAAGCACATGAAATTCAGTGGTGCTTGCCCGGGCTTGAACCCACGATCCACGACCCACGGTTAAGATTCACGCGTTCTTACCACTAGGCCATCTCGACTATAAATAGTTATTGCTATATTCATCCCACTAGTCTTAAGTAAAGGAATAAGTTCTGCGTATTTTATTTTGATAATATTTAAATTTTATTCAATATGCAGCCTTTTACTTATTCTAAATAAACTTGTACACTTCAAAGGAATGTGCAGGTCGCATTTTTAACATGTGATATTTTGATGAAAAATATTCAGCACCCTCTACTAATAGCGTTCTTGCATTACTGATCATAAATGTATTAAAAATATTATCGAGTATCAATTTTCTTTCTTTGCTGTTTTTAACGTAATATTACTCGTCGATGTTGCTGAACGCTGTTTATTTTTAAACTAGCGAGACTTTGCACTGCATAATCTAAGATATAATTTTTATTTAAAAAAATATGTACATATTCTTTGGTAAATATTTTTAGATGCCTGAAAAATATAATAAGCTTGCAAGTTAATCAATACTCTAAAATTGCGAAAGCTATAAAATACTTAATAATTTAACTGAAAACATAAATTCTTCATTTTTTATGTGAAACTGCAAAATGTTTACTGAAATATCTAATAACTCGATGGTAGAGCTTTGTGCAAGCTCGTCTGGGTAGGTTACCACCACCCCCACCCACCCACTCATCAGATATTCTACCGCAAAACATCAGTACTTTGTATTGTTGTGTTCCGGTTTGAAGGGTGAGTAAGCTAGTGTAATTACAGGCACAAGCGACATAACATCTTAGTGCCCAAGGTTGGTGGCGATGTAAGGGATGGTTAACATCTCTTACAATGCCATAGTCTATGGCCGTTGGTGACCACTTAACATCAGGTGGCGCATATGCTCGTCCGCCTACCTATACAATAAAAAAAGGTTCGAATAGATTGAAAAAATCAATAAAAATTTACTTTAATGCAAACTATTAGTAAAGGTCAAAATCTTTTGAATAATTCAAATTTCTTCCAATTCTATCAGCAGTCTATCGACTAAAGTCTCCCATCATCGCGGTGTAACACAAATATTTGCAACTACGAAAATTACACTGACGACTGGCATTGAGGCGATTATGATGATATAAAAACAAAACCATAACCGATCGATGTTTCGAGTATTCCAAAATGTGATTTAACTATTTGGAATAAAGTCTATTTTGGAATGAAATAATATAATAGCATAGCGAGCTCGTCCACAGGTGAACGAAGCATCTGTTTGCTTATGTTGTGAAAATATAAAGTTTTACCCAATAAATAATGCAACGTAGTACGCTGTCGGAAAAATCCTTACTCGCTAACATAATAGGAATGAGGTGAAGTTGCGAAGAGACTATCAAATGTTTGTATTCCATTCCATAGACACGATATACTTTGAAGGAAGCTTTCATGATCCTTTAGAAGCATTGGAAGGCAAATACGGCTAGTGTAGTTAGAGAATCTGTGTATTTTGCTATTGGTTTTTTTATTCTTCTTTTTTTATTTCTTGGTCATTTGTTGACGTTGTTTATTATTAATCGAAATTAAGACCGCTTATCACGCTTTTAATTTCGTTATCACTAAAATAATAAGGTCATTTAATTCAAGTAACCACTTACCTAATTAACATCTCTCATGAAAATATAATAGAATACATTTGCATCTGATGTTATGATAATATATTATTAGTTTCAATAATATTGTTCTTAAAATATTACCATACGCTCCTCTACTACTACTACTAGTAGTGGGGTATTAGGCCTACCAGACAAAGAACTGGTCTCCAATATTGGCAGACTTGTTCGCAAGCATATAAAGCAGAGTAATGTGGGCCGATGTTCAACCTCCTATTGTCCAAAAAAAATTTATATAATATTTTATATTCGAATATTTTTGTAATAGTAAATCAGCAACAGATTTAAAGATAATATCAAATATAATATATATGTATCTCTAGCTAAATATATTAACGCCAACATTTAAATTCCCTCAGCGATATCAAAAACTTGACTGAATTCCGAAAGAGTGCATTTTGCATTACCATATACACACGAGAATGTGAAATGTTTATATTCTAAGTTGGACACCTAATGTAAGTAGGGCAGTCCGGCGTGAATAAATGAGTATACTGCAGCAATCTTGTTAGACAGGATACACGCGGGATGAGCGCACGTGACTCGGCTTTCAGCTTGCGAAATCTATCTAGATGATATGGCTTAATTGAAAAATATATTTTTTTTTTATAAGCTCGTAGTTTATTATCTGGATAAAAAAACGAAAAAGGTTGCACATTCGACGCGCTTTTCTTTATAATTCTCTGTTCTATTTGAATAAGCTTGAACAATTTAAATTATTTAAACTAGTGAGGTACTCCAACAATAGAATGATATTCACAATTGTGGTATCATTATATATTTTTCTTTAACATATTTTTTTAAGGAAAATTGGGAATGCTTGCAAATCTGTCTTCAATGTATCCTTTTTTATTTGCTTTTATTTCTCAGCTTGAGAATCGATTATTGAAACTAAGTTATATGGCATCAAATTGATACCGTTTTGTAGTACATTTTATACCCAATTGAACTATTTGTCAGTTTTTAAATAATATATACATAATATGATAAATTACAAAAACTGAAAATGTACGTCAGTGTTACTACAATATAAACAAGAGCTCTTTAATTAAACAGTTCATCAACTAACGTTACCGTTTTTCGGTATTTTTCCTGAGGCGCGTCGGAATACGAAATTAAAGACTGCGCTGAAACCTTACATGTGCAATTACAAATCAAATCCCGACAGAACGTAATTTTGTACGTATTCATACGAGTCCCTTCTCTTTATTACGATCATTACCAAGTTCGAAGCCGGAGAAAATCCGCTGACTTTGAATTTCCTCGGGGAAAAGGCACGTTTAAAACAATCTTGGCACAGACAATAAATGAGTATGTTTTTTTACAATAGGAAACCTGTTAATTTGACAATCGTGATATATGGAAATCAATCCAGGTTTAACTTTAACCTCAGAAAAGTATTACTAGGTAAATATCATAAATGAGAAACAATTATTACAAGTTTTACAATAGAAGCTATCTATATGGATATAATAAATCTCTCTGCGTATTTATTAACTGGTCATGATAAAACCACTGAACTGATTGTAATGACATTTTACAATGAAACTTGATAAAAACAAAGGCTAATAAATGTCATATTTTATTAAATATAATGACATTATGAAATAGGTGAAGAAACTTATCGTAGTTGATAGAGCGCGTGGTTTCAAGACGTTTTTGATGAATTACGTTATTTCTAAAAAAAAAAATGCGCCTCCTATCTAGCGGTAAATAATTTACGAACATTACTGATTATTTTTAATCGAAAATTACCTTACATCTTTAATTCATCTTTAAAGAGCACAAATCGTACGAAATTAGGTTTTCAGAAGTCGACTGATGATTAATATTCAAAATTGATCTGATATCAAAATTTATTCGCGATTCTCGTTTATCCCAAGGAGCGGGTTTGGAGATGAAACGCGTAAGTATGTAAGGGCGTAGACACAGCTACATAAATTAAATACGCACAAAATTTAAACTTTTGTTTATACTACATGTAGTCAATTATATAATATTACTTTAATATAATATTATTTAAGCATAGACAACTTAGTATCCCTTATTATAAACCTATTATATTTGTACTAAATAAAACTAAAAAAATAACTAAAATGAATTTATAGCAGACATGAATTAATAGTGACACTATCACTTGGGCTGATGTAAGGATTATAACGATTCCTAATACATCCGAATATGATCAGTCAATCAGATTAATCAATAGTTATTGTGGAATAAAATAACTGACACATATGAACCATGAAATTTTTAATAATAGCAATAATAACAATTTTTTGCCTGTGTAATAACACGTAAACCATTCCGCTTCAAGACGTAAATATATTAGTCCGCATCCGCTAGACTGTAGACTGCCTAATACTCTTCTCTATAGATTCTATATAGACTTTCAATCATTCACACATTCATTCGTGCATTCGTTCGATTGTGCGTGACACGAATGATATCAAATGTTAATTTAATAGAGCATTGTGCCGAAAATGAGATAATTCAGATCGTTTTGTTTGCATTGTCCGTTAACCAGTTGTTGAATTATATCGCATGTTAGTATAGCTTTATGTACAATAGAATGTATGTAATTGAGGATGCATTGAAATATTAGACTTATATATCATGTAACGGTACAAAAATATTCTTTTAAATATTTGTATTTTTGAAATCTGCCACATGTGTTTTCCGCCTACCCGCATTGGAGCAGAAAAATGAGATGAGGCCTTAGCCCAGCAGTGGGAAATTCACAGGCTGTTACTGTTACTGTTTACTGTTAAATATTTGTAGGGAGAATGAAATACATTAGTTAATATTAAAAATTAGTTCTCGCCCGCGTTGTGTGATATGGATCAAGTGTTAGTTTCAAAAAAGCCTATGTCCTTCCCCGGGGTTCAAACTTGCGCCATACCAAATTTTATCAAAATCGGTTCTGTGTTGTAGCGTAACCTGCAAGATAAACAGACAGAGTTACTTTCGCATTTTTAATATTAGTATAGATATTTGGCTCTCATTGCTATGTTGTATACCAGTTACTCAAACACATTTACCTCTTATATTGAAATTATATAAATAGTAAACATTGCTGTTTATTATAGATAATCCAACAATGTACTCTTTAAATTTACGCGATTATCCATTTTTTATATTGTATTCTGGTTTTAGCTGAGATAACTTTTGCTATGAAGTATTAACTGCTATCTTTTTGCTATAACGACGCTAAGTAAAAAAGGTTCAAGGCTAAAACCTGAATATAATTATATAAAACGCGACAAACATTGATGAGTTTGCACTTACCTCAACGAGCAGACATAACTTTAAATTCTTAAAAATACTTCTAGTATATCCAAGAATCTGACGTGTGACGTCTTGTTTTAAGCCGCTTTAATTCAAAACCATTCTTGGGCCATAGCGGAGCAAAAATTATAAGCAACATTTCCCAGTTTAGACAAAGAAAATAAATTTCAAAATAATCCAAACCATTGTTACCGAGACAATGGAACAGGATGTATCATTAGAGAATGCCGTTCTAGACCCTAACAAGGGCCTAGGAAAGAATCCATTTTAGTTTTAATTACCGAGCCGGCCGAGACACGCCGCCACCAGACCGACTGACCGGGCTTTTTAATTTTACCCCCGTAATTAGATTTTTTTCTTGTCAGCCACTGAAAATATCGATAACGCTGCATGAGGCAGTGTCTTTATGAGGTCTGTTTAACATCACGTCAAAAACGATTTAATTTTCTGATGATGGTGTTGTTATTTTATGAAATTTGTTTGTTTATGGCACAAAAATGTTAGCATTCTTTAGATAAATTCAATGGTTGGGTGGATTTTCTTCCCCTACACATCTACCGTCTAAGTTATATGTAGCCAACATTACGTTCCTCGTGCAAGTATTACGCACTTACAACCGCCTTACTACTTAGAACATCTCGTGAGACAGTAGACGCCAATGACTAATGTCTCATACCTACTTTTAGAACTTTCCTGGTGTTTGGCTGAAGCCTATCTTTTATTATCTAGGAGGAGATTATATGATATACATATTTTATACATGTGTGTTTGGGCGTAAAGTTTTCTATTTATGAACTCATTTTGACAAATTTGCATTCGGTTACAGGTAGTCCTAATTCAATTACATTGATAATATAGGAAATTTTAGTATTCTTAAGCATAAATGCAGTTTTTTTAAGGCATTTTTTCTGTTTTATCTCTTTTATAATTCAATGACTGCTGAACGTTCACTCGTAATCTCTTAAATATGGTCAGTTAAATCCTTTGAAAAGTTGTGATTAAAGTGGTTGCCGAGAGGTGGTATAACACATAAGAACAATTGCCAGACCGCGACAAACGTCTGTTTGGCAAATACTTTGTCCCTTGGGAAACGAAACCTACCACTGCTCGTGATATACAAACTGAAATTAATTTAACTGCGCAAGACGTCGTCTATAGTAAGATTAACATTTTAATGTAATGAAAGTTCATTCTCATATTACAAATACCTACATATTTATAATAATAAAATCTTAGTAGTGACATAAAGCTAAATTATACAAACATAAATGAATAACATACATTAAACACTACTTAAACAACGCTTAATATAGTAAAGACATAGTTTAATATTAAGATATATAGAAATAGACCTTTTCCTCATTTCCTAAATGCTCTTTTATTTTCATAAAAAATCTATACTATTATAAGTAGAAGGTAACTAAGGTTATATATATATTTTCTTGAATAATTCGCGTAATTAATCCTGCTGAAATTTGGTATAGTTTTGATTGAACAAATAAATCAAATTTTAAAAGGAAACAATTTAAGAATTGCGTTGATATAGATATATACTTAGATACTTAAATATTTATCATAGAGATAGTTGTATAAAAATATCTTTACCTCAATAGTTGTGCAAAACATTTAATCTTTGCAAAATATCAAGCAAAGAGTTTTATTATGCGAACATAATGTTTCTTATCTTATCTTTTAAAGATAAAATGGGATGGAACGGGACGATTTTCATAAAAGATTATCCCTAAATTCAACTAGATGAGGTACCAGGCTATCATAAACTGAAAGAGGTCGCTTCGTTTACATTTTCAATTGCATCTCGGCTCGCAGTAGCCGGCGGTTATGCATTACCATAATTGCAGCCACTATATTGATTGGCCTGCTGCGGGCTAGCTGTTTTCTGGACGCTACCGGCTGAACAACGTTGTTGTGGAGAATGTTTTACATTTAAAATATTTAATGTACATTGGATACTTTTTGATACATTTTATAAATATAAAAGATAAAATACTGTAACATAAATTTTGACTTTTATGAACATTTTGCTTATTAAGAACATAAGTAAATATTATAAAACTATCAATTTGTACCTGTGCAAGTTATGGCTCCGTCCAAAATTACCTTTGACCAAAATACATTAAATGTATTACTCTAATTTCACTTATATTATTTCCTTGATTATATTTATTTGATTTAGGAATAAACTGTGTATTATTAACATAAAACAATAAGAAAAAGATAAATATATATACAGTGTTATTTCTTTAGCATTACATAAAGTGTGGTAGGCGTACGTACGTCAGTAGCGGCGAAGATAATATCACGATCGGACCGCGGGGCAGCGCTTACCATAATGGTATATCGGAATTGAATGATGATCATAATTATTTTGTTACTGAACATTTACTGCATAAAGCCTCAAGGATTCATGATCAGTTTATTTTTAAAGTATTTTTAGATGTGGTTTAAGATTAAACTTTCACTTGATGAGATTAAAAACAGACGAATATTTACGCATAGTTATTAAAGTAAGTAAGCTTAATTTTCTTTATTTTTTTAATTTTCACGTCATCAAAATTAAATCACAATTTTCGTTAATTCTCCTTAATATTTTAATGTTAATTTTTGTTATGAAAATTTTATATTTTATTCTAAAGTGAATACAGAAAACCTCCAGCCAAATTCAATACCGTCTGGCCTCACAAAAAGAACATCCTTTTGTTGAAGGCTATTAAAATCCTGGACTTTTCCTCAATTCTCTCCCCTGGATCTAGAAAATTTCGGGAATACATAAAAGTACCTACTGATCATTATGACGAGACCCTTCCTGTATTTTTTCTTTATTTTCGAGTGACCTTTCTTTAGACATTTATTTTCAATTGAATTTAAATGAGAGGTGAGAGACGTTGGATATATTATTAAAATGCCAACATGTCTTTAATAATTTTGCAAGCACGAACGAGATAGCTCAGTTGTTAGAACACATTAATCTTGAACTAAAGATTGCGATTACAAAGAGAAGCATTAATGAAACAAAAATATTCATATAATTTGTCCTCATATTGATCTCGTGTTTGCTGGCAAAGAAAACCTCCCTATGTTTGAAGAATCTTCTGCATATTTATTCACCAACCCGCAGAGCGTGGTATAAAGCTTAAGAGGACCTCCCTTAAATGAGCAACAGCTGACCACAGCAGTTGGTTGGTTTCCTGGCTGGTACATTAACCTAGTCTTGCTTTTCCTTAATGATTTTTTACTTATTTTATAAACATATAAAGACATCATTTTATAAATATATAAGAAAAATCATACAAGTCGTACTGAAGCCAAAGTTTATTTTAAACAGCACACTACTTGCACCATAGATAATGTACTTACAACCAAAATTGACAGTTATTATCGTTAACTCATACGGACGTTATCCTTTATAAAAAAATAATCTTAATAATAACTCAATCACACTAACAACACAAATGATAGGTTTCCTAAAAATTCACAAAAAATCAACGTATTGTAAATATTACGAACGAGAGACAAGTCCATCTAAAACATTAGTAATATTGAGTGCTATTTCTTAAACCAGTACAAATAAATTCTCCCTAAGTTACCAAGAAACAAATTTGTCATTCAAAGATGTCTCAGATCTCGGTCCCCTCTTTACACACGGGAAATACGAGATATTGTTTGATTTTTGATATAATAAAGATCTAAATATTGAGATGAGAACAAACTGATGAAGATATAAATATAGTTAATTACAGATTCGACAGATCGATTCGATTCGATATTACTCTATGGTTAATTTGGAAGACAGAAATAAATGTATATTAATTATAAGGAAATTGTATTGCAAAATTAAAAAAAATTAATCCGTACATAAATTGTGTATACATAAGTTATATTGGTACATAAATAAATATAACTAAATTTATATATAAAATATGTGTAAAATAAAAAGAAATTTAGTTACGTAAGCTTTTTACAAAGCATTATATACTTTATATCAGATGGACCTTATAATTATATTTCAAACCACCTTTGACTCATCATGTCACAAGCTTAAATTGTGTGTAAACTTATCACCATTTCGTACAATATTGTACATTCTCAACCGGCTCATTCTTAAATTAAATAAATAGTCGACCTTTAAGCAAAAACTACAAATTTTGTATTTAAAATTCAGCGCCTCAGATTTAAATCCACAATCTACTGTTAAGATCCACGTTTTCTACCCACTAAGCCATGTCTATCCCTGCACTTTGTTTAATTACATCATCCACGAGTTCTATACCAATATATATTCAATAGGAAATATAAATTTCTATACAGTACATTAATCTCAAAAACTACGTACATTCAAACATTTGAAGGAATTCGGTTGTTGAATATCCAAGATTGATACGATTGTCAGTAGGGTGGCTAAGCCTTCAGCAATATTTTAAATTTATTTGCGTTTGCGATGCAAATTATGAAATAGGGATAGGGAATAAGCTGGTTTTTTTTATTTCCTTCCTTTAATCGAATAGGGGATGATTGTTAATGCGGGGGAAACTGTTTACGTTATATCTGAATTATTATACCATTATTGCTTTTGATAGTTCATTCGAATTCTTTTGAAATTGAATCTTAAACAGAATTTTGTGATACCTCTTTTAACTTTTAAACATCAAAATATGTTTTCATTGCATCGACTTAAATTTGTTTTTCAAAATTGTATTTTTTATCAGATACGTTAAAATAATATTACGTTTTTCTTCTTGAACGTAGCCTTATATGAAATTAGGTTTTTAGATTGCATTAATCTTAAAGCTTAGTATTAATTTCAAGTGGCTTCACTTTAGTGAATTTAGATCTACCTGGATTTAGTATTAATTTAATATACACGGAAACTCTCTAAAACATTAAGTAATTTTCAAAGTAATGTCATTTAAAAAATAAAATAAAATTATACTTTTTTAATAAAACAGATACAAAATATATATAAGATTAGTTTTCATGAAATACAAAATCAATTGAAACAACTAAAAAGTGAGAAACTATCAAGTTTCTTATCAGTTAATCTGTGTACATTCAACATTAGTAATATCTAGTAATAGCTTAAAACATTTATTATTGTAAATGGATAGAATATGAAGTTCTCTGTATATATTTTACAAAAACTCTGATAGTTAAATAATTATCTACGTCGGCTAACATACTTGGCGTTAGTTAAATTTTAAAGTTTTTTTTATAAGAATAGGTTATCTCTATATTTTATTACATGACATCATTTACTTAAGTTTCATTGTGACTTTTCTAACTAATAAAAATACTCTAATATCATTTCAAAATTTATACTAACACACATACAACTGTAGTACATTATGAAGGCACGTTTGGATGAATATCGAAGAAACAGCAACACTCCATTGTATATATTGTTCTATTCCGGTTGAATGGTGAGTGAATCAGTAACGTACAAGCACAAGTGGCAAACCATCATAAACCAATGATTAGCAGCGCATTGAAAGAGTTAGCAGTTGTTTATAATTTTTCCATTTCTCGCGAATTTCTCTAAGGCGAATTCCATAATTCATTAAAAATATGAAACTTTATTTTATCAACAAGTGAGTTATTACATCACGATTGGATACTGTTACACTTTGCTCTTTAGTTTGATAGTAATTATCAAATAAGCGGCCAATAAAATTCTTTACCCAATAATACATTTGTATTATAACTATAGTATAACTCACATGAGTCCATATTCCCAATAATAAACAGAACGAACAAAAAGCAATCTAACTGGAACACTCGTAAAGATAGCGTTGGTTCGTCCCAAGGGTCCTCCCAATATTTAGCTGCTTTTACAACTCTGTCAAACTAAGCCCAATGATAATTCACTATGACTACTTCTACTTTTATTAAAGCGACATGGTTCTTTATACTTTGTCCATTCTACCGAGCAATTAAAATGATCGGATTTTATGTTTTGCTTTAATTAATATTATTTGCATGTTTGGTTAATGTTAATTGATTTTCTCCTGCAAATAAAACTTAATTAAAATCGTTCTTTTAAAGCACCTTATTTCTAATAATATATTATTTGTCTACACAATTATTCTAACATCTGAAAGAAATAAATCTTTTTAGAACGCGCAACACGCAAGCACGCAGCAACTCACACAAATTTAAGTCTAAGAATTAAATTTTGGAAAATAATGTATGTAATGTGAGAAAATTAAATTTTAACCGATACTACAATATTCCTAAGAATCACTTTAGATTCAAGATTTCAATAGAATCTTCATTTATCATCCCCTACCAGAAGACTACCCCGCGGCAATAGCGGTTAGAGAATTTAAACAACTGATATTTATATTGCTTGATTAGTATATTTGGTTATGTATAACACTATGTATTATGTCTTACGTCATACGCTTTGAATATCGAAACTATTTTTATACATCAAAAAGAGCCGGCGCTGTAAACATGAAGCTTACATGGAGCTTAAAGCTCTGCTGAGAATGTTTTAACAATGTTTCTGCCATTAAATTGATTTTAATAATTTCGATAGAAACAGTGAATATCATTTTGTAACTTACTTCGAGTTTATAGATTGATTCAAAAAAGTAATGATTGATATATTCATAGCACCAAGTTTCCAACTCCGCAAAGTCAATAGCTTCCTGGGGCAATGGATTCGTTCTTAAATAAAATTTCATAGAATACGCTTTGCCAATTAATAAATTTAAATGTTATGCTCGAAAACCATTATAGAATTTTATTGTGTAAAATTGCATTTTAAAAGTGAATAATAAATCTAATAAAACATAGCATATTCTAGTTTAGATTATTAACTTCTATTTATTATGTTATTAGTACTTTGTAATTATATGAAATGAAAGTGTATATACTCAATATTTAAGAGAAAATTTAACGCGAAAAGGATGAACTTGTAACCCGATAATCATGCAAGATCTTGTTCGTGCTTGTACGACAATTAGTGACAACAAAGAGTTCGAACTTAAGTAAAATTTCATAAATCATCCAAAAATCTACAAAATGAGCTAGGTAACCTGAGCTAGGTTCATCTAAATTACAGGTGCACAAATTCGTTTTTATTCATAATTTCTCTTAAATTTTATTTTAAAAAACATAAAATCTTTACCATTGTAAAAGATTCTTTGCATAGTGGCCAAATGGAGAGGTTTCTTTTAAAAAGTTTATTAGGAATGCTCTCAAAAGTACTTAAATCCCCCCATACCCTTCAGCTGAGCTAATATCCTCGTAGTTGAGAGCGCTTCATAGTTGATGGAAATCAATTCAATTTTATCGCTTGGGATGTATGGAAATAATCACAATTGACTTTTTAATTAAAATATTCGTACGCGAAAATTTTATTGATACTTCCTTTTTAAGTTTTAATTTGCCGGTGAATTTAATGAATTAAATTATTCAATAATTATCATTGTCCAATATTATGTTGTGTACGGCTTAAAAGTACGGCATTAAAGTATACTCCTAACATTATCATTCACTGTATTTACCTACTGCTGAATATACTCAACTACTATATAACACAAACTTTTCACATCTGTCCGTATCTAAAACGTCACCGTAAGTAAAACTTTTCAGCCATCTCAAGCCTGAACTACAACATTTAAGCTGGACTAGCCTGTTATAATTAATTAAAATAGGAAATGAGAAATGATAAATAAACATTCGTCTTAATTTTGCCAAACTTACAACTGTCAAAACTACTATTTTTTTATTATTTCAACCAAATGAAACTGACCAATCTCTAGTTAGTACCGAATACAATACTTACTAAAACCTAGATACAACGATATATGTACATACTTATACTTCTTTTTAATTAAAAATAATTAATATTTTATACATCTTTCAATACAAATTAATCGATAAACAATAATAATAATAAGTATCGATTTTGTTTTCCTAATTTTTTTATCATACCATTTATTAACATTTTGCTCAAGTTCGAAGCTGCCGAAGTCAAGGTATGCAGACGCGGTCGTGACGCGGCGTCGTGATATTGCAGCAATTTGAGTGTATTACTTGTGTATCAGTTAAGTTTGATGCTTGAGAAAGTGTTGTGACTGGTTCCATTCATGATTTGTTTGATTCCAATATCAAAACATTTTTTAATTTAATCTTATCAACTAAGGAGGTATTTCTACCATGTAATTTATCGAATATATGTAAATAATATAATATGTAAATAACATCAAAACTTGAGAAATATAAACAACTGAAAATAAAATTATATAGGATCGATGTTCTTGTTCTCATTATATTCTTCGGAACTAGTCTGGCGAAGTAACTGGCGAGAGATTTAACAGACTAAACAATACCTAGGAACAACACCCTGTCAAACAACAAACAATGTCAGGGAGACAGTACAGCGGAAAATGTTGTAGTTGGCAAACGTTACAAATATTCCTTCTACCTTCCAAATGATACGTGTACCGTTTCCTAATACTCAAACCTATACCGACTATATATGTATGGTTAGTTCAATTCGCGAAGAAGCGCCATACTATATAAGTATATACAGCTTATATTGCACACTTACACTATAGCGATTGAAAGAAAAAGTAGGGCGCGTCATTGTGGATTGAACTATTTATAACTATAATTTTATCACTATCTAACAAAGAGATCGGTTTATTTTTCACCAAGAAATTTTTCAAAAGAATTGGTACAGGTATATGAAGCTATCTTTATACATTTTTTGTTTGAGATACATTCGACGCAGTCACGGTTTGTCAAATTTGCAAAACCCGCCAGGCGTCTTCCTATTTGTATATGGTTATTGATTATCGTCATGGCGATCTCTTAGAAGTTGATATGCTGCAGCGCAATATAGTGACGCTGTTTCATGCGTCATGTTACACATGATATTTGATGACATCATGATTTCATTTACTACCGTGCAAGAGATGAATAATAACCACAAATTAGACACATGAAAATTCAGTGGGTTCGACCCGAGAATTTTCGATTACAATTCAGATGATATAACTATTAAGCCATAATACGCTTAAACAATATATGTGGTTAATTTCGAGTAGTATAATTTTTTTTTTTTCTTTATAGCATCGCGATTTAACAAAAACGATTTTAGCTCGGCAGACTTTATCCAACAGCTTAGTAAGTAACAACCTGTGAATGTTCCATTGCTGGGCTAAGGCCTCTTCTCCTCTTTTGAAGATAAGGTTTTGGAGCTTATTCCACCACGCTGCTCCAATGCAGAATTATGGAATACACATGTGAAAGAATTTTAGTGAAATTTGACACATGCAGATTTCCTCGCGATGTTTTCCTTCACCATCAAGCACGAGATGAATTATAATCACAAAAGCACCAGCACCACTGGGCCATCTCTTCTTTTAACAGCTTTTTCCAACAGCTTATTGTAAACAAACTTATATACACGTCCATGTTTGTATTTCGTTTGATAATTAATATATTAAAATTATTTTATTCCTGAAAATACCTTCAGTAAAGTTTCTAGTTTTAAGCTTTGACTAGCAAACGGCTTTAAGAATCTAAGTCCTGGATAAATTACACGGCGAAATGGTCAACAAACCGTAAAATAGATAAATAAACAGAGAGCAGAGATCGCATTAGTTTAATCGTAGCGATGTTTTGCTCCACTGGTTCCGCAGTTGTGCTTGATAGAGTGCTCATTAACTGTGACTATAGGTTAATCTTTAATTGAAACTATTTTATTGGTTACGTTAAAGAATATTTACTTTTATTAAGCTGTATATAAAGTTAATTATTTTATACCTTTTCGTATTATCGATGGAAGTTATAAGTAACGGAATAAACGGTTTAATTATACAGATACATAAGGTTAAAAAATAAATATGTTTGATATTTATATTACAAAGATGGAGTTTAAATCGTAATGGATTATGAACTATCAGTCTTATTAGTATTCTTATTCAAGAACACATTATATTACTAATAATATGTGTCTCGTCCACGTATTGTGGTTCTTAGGTACCTTACGTATTTACTCAGTGAAAGGACGGTCATATTGGCAAAAAGATGTTAAAAAAAATAGTTATAAAATTTTGAAACGCTAATTTCTACGGGCGGTGGTGACGAGTAATCTTCAGGTGACCCATTTGCCAATCCGCCAACACGAAGAGTAGTTACCGATGGACTGCTCATAATAAATAGAGTTGCAGATGTAAATAAAAGATTAAAATGGTCCTCAATTTTTGATCAGTATAATAACAGATAAGGATGTCCACGAGAAAACAGTTTTTTAAAAACATTTTTATACACATGCACCGCTTAAATGCGTAACTACTTCTAAATATAAAAGAAAATATTATGAGAAGTCACATGTATAGAATAATTGCTAATGAAATATATAGTTATAGATATAAATATATGTACACAGCTAATAGATCACTCGGTGGTAGAACTTTGTGCAAGTTCGTTTGGGTAGGTAACACCCACTCATCTGATATTCTACCGCGAAACAGCAGTACTTAGTACTGTTGTGTTCCGGTTTGAAGGGTGAGTGAGCCAGTGTAATTACTGGCACAAGGGACTTAACATCTTAGTTCCCAAGGTTGGTGGCGCATTGGTGATGTAAGGGATGATTAACATTTCTTGCAATGCCATTGTCTATGGGCGTTGGTGACCACTTACCTATTGTTCGTGGCCTATATGCACGTCAGCCAACCTATACAAAATAAAAACAAATCGGCGTTTTATATAATCGGCAATCGGTAATATGATATAAACGCTCAGTATCGTAAAAACAAACTGATATTACAAAAATTACTACCTAATACTACTACCCTAAAAATAAATTTAACTACGTGATTAGACCGTATAATTTTATTTTTATTTTTACTCACCTAAAACGGCTCTATTAAAAAAACGCCTCCAACATTTTTGATAAACGATCTCAGCTCATAAATATACCGAATTTCCATATAAATACCATACAATTAGCCCCAGTCTCCCCGACCGTTACACAAATTGTGCGTCTATTCGCCCCCTTTCCTCACTCAACATAACAAATTGCTTCATGTACCCCACCTGCGTTAGAAAATTCGCTGAAAAGTTTCGTATGTAACAATAACGGCTTAATGTTACTCACTATTATAAATCTGTAGGGAAAACGGCGTATGTGCGTTGAGATATTTTTCAAAGCATACATAATTCAGCAAACTTCGGAACATGTGTCTTATATGATCCTTATGTTATCATTTATAATAAGTAGGTGGACTTACAAATTGGTTACCTAATGGTAAGTGGTCACCACTACCTATAGATATTAATGCTGTAAGAAATAACAACCAACACAACAGTCCTTACATCACCAATGCACCACCAACCTCGACAACTCATAATGTTCCTTGTTCCTGTAATTACAATGACACACTCACACACAGAACTGCTGTTTATCGAACCATAAGCAGAGATAATGATCACTAATATATTCCACATTCTATTAAACATTTTTTCTTAAATCCCAGTACGTTTCTGTAATCCAATTGAATTCATTAGAACAAAAGGGAGACTAAGTACAGACAGGCTGTAAAAACTTTTAACTGTCTCTGTCTATTTATTGTTGCTCGAACGTTGTATAGATAGATATTTAAAGAAAGTCTGAATAATACATAAAAATTAAATTTACAATTCAATGTTCAAAAGTTAATTGTGTACAGTCTTGTTCACAACTCGTATCTTTTTAGGTATAGAGCAAGCACCACTGAATTTTCATGTGTTTAATTTATGTCTATAAATAATTTCATACTCAGGGGTGAAGGAAAAATTATGTCGGATGAAAATCTGCCAATATGCTCAAAACCTTCTCCTCGAAAGGAGGATTCACACTAGCAGTGGGACATTTACAAGCTGTTACTTTTCTTTATCATGAAGCTTACTAAAAGCACTTTAAACTTCCCTTCCCTTCCCTTCCCTTCGAATATTTACTTTGTTAAGAATATGCAACGTAATATCAGTATTAAGAGCTAACAGCAAACGAGGATGAAAAATGATGATCCATAAAAAATATATTTAAAAATACAATCGTTTCGTATGAACTGAAACTGTATATATTATACATATATGTACCTAAATGATGATGCACGTAAATACAAATCAAACAATATCAATAATAGTTATATTATATTAAGTTGTAGTACTTAATCTTAATTATAAATAAAATTGGATTTATTAATTAATAAATATTTACAAAAAAAAAATAGCCTCGTGGTTCTGGCGAGATAGTTATCCAATCTCATATGTGAGTTTTGTAAGAGATCAATAAGAAATTTTCTTCAAAGCTTCCGATAAATCGAACACTTTAAACTTCTACCAACCAGATTGATAGAGATGTGATTGGTATAGGAAAACCAATCCCAGCAAAATAATTCCCATTATGGTACAGACGACTGACAGTTAAATCTACCAAAAACTTTTTTCTCATAAGTAGATTGAGACCAAGCAAAAGATGATGATGACTTGAACCTAATTTTTATATTGTATATTTCACTTAAATGTACATAAAGTGAGCTTTTTTTTGATGAATTGTGATGGATCGCCCAGCCAAAAACTCCGACTGTACCAATTAATTAGTGACCTACATGAAGCGTTTAATTTCTTTATTAGTTTTAATAAAGTAATACAAACTCACGAAGATATAAAAATAATAATAAAATAAAAATTATCAACATTATATTTTAATGATTTTTTACAGAATATACTATTATATATTTCCTGATAGCAAGAAATATTAATGTTCAAAGGCACTCGTGGTATCTTTCTTTATCACAAAGTTCCTTAATGCCTGAAAACATAAGTTGTGTTTCATCTATTGTATTATATCCTGACTTAAATCAGTAATTTATTACAAAAATATAAAACCTCCATTTCTAGGTGGCTATTATTTATTTTTATTTACCATGACCTAATATTAGTATGTTAAAAAAGATCGTTGTGTGGCTTGCGTAACAAGGTGTTTTTTTGTGTAAATTTTGTAACTCAATAATTATAATGAACACACAACAGAACCAAAACCAAACACAATAAAATTAAACCTCGTTGATTATGAAATCACCTACACCGCCAAAGTTCGCAAATCTCAGTCAGCGTCGTAGGGGAAAATTTGCATCATAATTTCACTGTTGTACACCATGTAAGCCCTAAGCAAGCGACGGAATCTTAGTTGAACTCCAACAAATTACGCAAACAACGTAATCCGAGTGACGAAGCGCTAGCGCCATGTTTGTCCGCCATATTTGTCAGCCATGTTTGACACGCTGCGCGGTAATTAGATAATTGCATGAAACCGGTGCCGTTTGCGCATGAACTCTGTTTACATGTCTGGATAGGTGTCGATAGGGTGACTGGCGTATTGGATATTTTAGAATACTTCGGTCTTACTTTAGGTTTTAAACTTACAAAATATACCGGCTCCTATTACAATATATTTTTATGTAATTTATAACTGTCTAATAAATTAAGGATATTTTTTTAATTATTGTGCTTAATATGTTATTTTATTTGTTTCAGGTATGAAAAAAACTACTTATCATCATAAAATATTTTAAGGTATTTAAAAATTGTATTCTAGTTTGTCTTATATTATATAAAATATTATAATTAAAAAAATATAAATTATAAATCACTTACATTCATTAACATAATGAAATTCGGACGCCGAGAGCTTTAACACATGCATATAGCGTATATATATTTTCGAGATAGAGCTTGTAATTGTTAACGTAGGTGGATATAATTTTCATTTCGGACACTTTCTAAGCGAACTAAAATGATATTATAGTACACAAGGGTATGCACAAACATTGGCGTACTATCTATTCGCTCATTCGAAATGTCCGATGGGTTGCCAAGTCGCCATCTCCAAAGAAAGATCGGGCACAGAAGCATCCATTCATTCACTTCCTCCAACTCCGAAATGAGAATTCTTTAACAGAAGCCCTTATAACCTTGGATTTGAACCCGGGAGCTCGGTATCTACAACCTTATAAAAAAGCTACTATTCGTAGAAAAACGAATTTAAATTAACATTTTCATACCGTTGTTCTCTTTACTGTATTCCAATATTTTTGTATTCATTATTTAAATTAAAATCATGCAATAGAACTTTATCCTACTAAACTAATTTTATCCCAGCGAATATTAGATATGAATATGAATGTAATACACTCAACTAGCTATTTGATTTAAATATTTAATGCAATTCAAAAAATTTCAATTTCATTAGTTTCTAGACACAGTAGCTACACAAATACACATAAAATAAACATTCGGTCATATGCATGTGAAACTTTGTTCAAAGTAAACTCCGATATCAAGAATCGATTTTAGGAAATTCCTTTACCGTTAAAAAGTTTCCGATTTTCAGTAGCATATGGAAAAACTTTTTGCTGGAAACTACGAAACTAAAAAATAAAAAACTTTTATTTTGTAAACTGTTTGTCTACGCTGCTTTCAGAGTTTCTTTTTTATCAATTACAAAATATCGAGTGCGTTCTTATAAAACGAACGTTATGTTAGTATTTAATACTTGTTACGTGTCATCATGATTGAAAGAAAGTTGAAAATAATTTATACAGTATACATTTCTGTGCGAAAAGCGACTACGACATCGGGTGGTGGCCATTCGCCGCCACGATATCCCAATTTCAAGAATGAATTAAAATATTTGTAGTTTGGATAAAACATAATCATAATGTAATTCGCGACAATTCACTCATAAGCTGGTTGGAAATTTACGCCAACAAATATAAGTGCACTTCGATTTCCATTACATTCACCGATGAGACGAAAGTCCGACATATAGATCAAGTATTTCATCACTATTAGGAGAGCAAGTAAACCACGTGCTCTCCGAAGCACCAGAGTATCAATGTAAAACCAGGCTATTACGGTTATTGTATTATTATTTTTATACACATAAAAGCCAATAACAATTTTATTTGTTGGACATAATATGACCCAGAAACTCGATATCTGCAGTCGTATAAATAGCTACTAGACTAACGAGGCTGTTACTTTAAGTCATATCATTAAGGTATAAACATAGATAAAATAAAATAAACAAACATTTAACTCTTTATACACTCTACAAGAGCGCCTCCTGCTGAGATCCGTAAATACATTCAACAAAACCGTTAACACTGAAAATAGTTATCTTGACCCCTGATCTAGGGTCATCAGCAGTAAGGGCAATGTTTATAATTACGGAATATGACTTCACGTAAATATATTTTACAGCTATGTTGTAACCAATGTATCAATTTTATATCATAGAAAAATCGCGGCCACCATTTTAACGAGCAATTACGATACTGCCATATTTTCACGGAAATATCTATAAATTATTTCAATTTCGATCTTATGGTTTAGGTAATAAAGACCAAAATTTTAATGCTACTTTTCCCCCCGTTTTAAAAGCCGGTTTTCGTTCAGGAAACGTCTCGTCAGTTTCGTGAAATTTATAACCGGCAGGTTCAAATCGGGGGTGTAAATTGTTTAATGCAAGGGTTAGGCTCTACGGCATAAACCATCCCTTGTTAGATACGACGTATTAACTTTTGCATCAAATGATACACATAGGACTAAATTCATAGCTCCATTATAATTACTTTCTCTAATATTTTATTTTTTCAAAACTGTTATTGAAATTATAAAAGGGATTCAGCGTAATCATTTTTTTTACATAAAATGAAATATAAATGTAAAAGTAACTACAATCTAAAATGGGTCATATTAACATTTTTCTTAGTTCAAACAATAATCTACTTACTCTATTACTAATTATTATTTACAATTATAATTTACTTCAAAATGAAATAGCTTAATTTAAATCTTAGCTCGTGTCTCTAGAGTAGTCACCATCTTAATTACTTGGTAAAGGATTACTACAAGTTAAATAAACTAACCAAGGCTGATCACATTACAAGCTTGAAGAAAACTGGTTTTTACGTTAACACTTAGGATTAAAAAGGTAAAAAGCAAGTCACAACAAATGGATTTAATGATAGTTCTAACGCATAAAATTGCGATAAATTAATAGAAATTTACTCGGTGGTAGAGCTTTGTGCAAGCTCGTCTGGGTAGGTACCACCCACTCATCAGATATTCTACCGCAAAACAGCATTACTTTGTATTGTTGTGTTCCGGTTTGAAGGGTGAGTGAGCCAGTGTAATTACAGGCACAAGGGACATAACATCTTGGTTCCCAGGGATGGTGGCGCATTGGCGATGTAAGCGAGGGTTAACATTTCTTACAAGGCCATTGTCTATGGGCGTTGGTGACCACTTTCCATCAAGTGGCTCATATGCTCGTCCGCCTACCTATACAATAAAAAAAAAAAAAGAAATAATTATTATGTCCAATTTAAATTCAATTTCCTTTGAGGACTTTTAATATCCTCTTTCAGCGTTGCGTACTTTCGATACTTTTATAGGTTAATTAGAATGATTAAAACATTAAATCATATTAAGCGGTTACAGATTTGTTTTTATTCTTTTCTTTTAAATTTAATTCAGATATAAATCATTACCTTAACAGTTAATTATAAATATTCGATAACTAGCTTATTTTTATAAATTAAATATAAAAATATTTATTATAAATACATTCAGATATTTGCCTTAATAATAGTATTCGTATTAATTATTCAATATTAATTACTTTGTGACGTGTGCGATGTGTATGGTGGGAAAATTGAATGGAATTTATTTTATAATTATGTATATGAGAAAAATAATCAAAGTTGGAATGCATGTATATTATCACAGACGTATGTAAAATTATAGAATCAGATATTTCACAATTATTTGTAAGTATTCTAAAATGATACAAACGATTGAATAAATCGAAACGAGACGATACAATTGTATACATTTTTGCCATTAATCTATCAACCAAGTGAATACTTAGAATCAAAATTGAATCGAAGCGATATCACATCAAAAAGCTAGTATGAAACATAGGGTCGATACCGAAACGGATGTTGACGGCAGAACGGTGACAGGAAAAGCGTGTCTGCCACGCTTTGAGCTAGATATAGAGGGTGAGATATTGTACTTAGCATGCATTCTACCCGACTATGGTACGACCAAAGTTATTTATACATTTACCCTTTTTTTATTGAATAGATAGGCGGACGAGCATATGGGCCACCTGATGGTAAGTGATCACCTACACCCATAGAAATTGGTATTATAAGAAATGTTGTAACCATCGCTTACATCGCCAATGCGCCACCAACCTTGGGAACTAAGAAATTATATCCCTTGTGCCTGTAATTACACTGGCTCACTCACCCTTCAAACCGGAACACAATAATACCAAGTACTGCTGTTTTGCGGTAGAATATCTGATGAGTTAGTGGTACCTACTAAGACGAGTTATGTATTAATTAATATAAATGTATCTGCAAATGTCTCATACAAACTTATCTTGTAGCCATTATACATTTGGCAGCATTTTTTAATAAAACGCCCGGGCTGACAGATTTATCTCCAACTACGTTAACATAATAATCTCAAAAAATATTCAACATATAAACGTACTGTACATTATATGTAACTATAAACTATCGTGATGTGAACATTTTATACCAATATTATTAGAAGTTGTTGCGTAAATCTGGAAAAAACAAACAAACTGATAATGATTTATTTTTAGGTTTAATTATTATTGTTTCACAACTCTATTTGTACTTTTTATAATCAGATTACTTTCAAAAATTACCAAACTTTATTTCAACAATTTCTTCGTAACTAAGTCACGGTAAAAGTCTATTCAGTAATAATCACTCGTTAATAAACACAATGCTGTTAGCGACACGCGACTCTATACAAATTCTTATACTTTCGATTGGAAACAAAATGAGTAAAGTCGAAAGAAATTGGATTTTATCGATTTCGTATTGAATTGAAGGGGAAGGAAAATTCAGATGAATGTAAATACGACGTGTTAAAGGTTGGCGAGAATGTAACATTTATGAAATATTATGATTTATTTGTGTAATATTTAGTAGTGTTATTGAAAGTTTAACCAAATAGGCATGCCAGTTAAAGCATTTATACGGCTTTCAGAAACTTTAAGAATATCTTCTATACACTGCTGTATATCTTCAGTAAAAATTAACAAGTTTCTTCAATGCTATTAATACAAGACATAATTTTCACGATTTTTAATTTGTGGTCATAATTCATCTCGTGCTCGGCAATTAAGTAAAACATCGAGAGGAAAATTGCATGTATCAAGAGTCAGGTGATCATTTTCCACATGTGTAATCAACCTTCATTGGAACAGCTTGGAATAAGCTTCAAACCTTAACTTCAAAAAGAGAAGAGGCCTTCAGAGGAGGTTCAGCAATGAGACATTCACAAGCTGTTACTTTTTAAACACAAAATATATTGTGAGAAATAAGTGAAACACTTTGATTGGGTATTATTGGATACAAAAGTTTGAAGATAAAACTATATAAGAAGACTCTCATTTCTGGCAAAATTAACATGATAATTCACAAGATCCACGAGTTGGGATTCGAACCAGCACTATCGCGGAATTAGTTTCGAGAACTTTCTGGTCATTATAAAAGCTCCTTGCAATTGTTTTAAAAATGTAATTATATCCTTTGCTATTTTTAATGAAACAACACACGATTGAATATAAATATGAATTGATTCATAGAAACCGGTACGTATAAGGTAAATCTTTTGAAAGGGCTTTGTAATACTAAGAAAACATACATTATTATATAATTCGATTATACTAACGTTATTAATTATCGAGTAATAATATTGTGATAACTACGGTACTAGGGATGACTGCGATTCAAGTATTTCTTGGTAAATAACGCAACTGAATCTGTTTATATAAAATATAATTTAAATTATTATTTTGTAAAAGGTATGCGTGTGCGTTCTATTAAAACCAATATACAAATAGGGTGGTAATCTATATACTTGATGGTAGAGCTTTATGCAAGCTCGTCTGGGTAGGTAACACCCACTCATCAGATATTCTACCGCAAAACAGCATTACTTGGTATTATTGTGTTCCGGTTTGAAGGGTGAGTGAGCCAGTGTAATTACAGGCACAAGGGATATAACATGTTAGTTCCCAAGGTTGGTGGCGCATTGACAGTGTAAGCGATGGCTAACATCTCTTACAATGCCAATGTCTATGGGCGTTGGAGTTCACGTGCCATCAGGTGGATCATAAGCTCGTCCGCCTACCTATGCAATAAAAAAAAACTCACATTTACGCTTTAAACGGCCTTACTTGTAAGCATGGTTAGCGGGTGATTGAAGCTTCTTTCGAATAACAAATTAATAATAACAGAAATAGTAAAATCATTATTAAACAGAATCTAAACGTAAGGCCTATGTTTTATAAATAGAAAAAGATATATTTGGTTGAATTCATAAGTGACACAGTAACTAACTCTTATCGAAAAAGTATAATGTTTTTTTAAGTTTTTGTGTACGAAAAATACTGTCTACACTAAATCTTAATTTTCGGGATATCACATTTTTTCTAAAAGACGCATATAATAAATATGGTATTCAATTCCCAGGTCGGGCCAATAAATAGTTATTGGGTTTTTCTATCAGAAAATTCTCAGTAGCAGCCCGGAGTCTGGAAGTTGGAAGTGTGTACACTCCCGTGCCTCGGAAAGCACGTTAAGCCGTTGGTCCTGCGCCTGAACTCTTTCCGGTCGTGTCGGATTGCCAATCGAAGTCCCATCGGATTATGAGAGTAAGGAAAAGAGAGTGCACCTGTGTTTGCGCACACACTTGTGCACTATAATATCTCCTGCGCAGTTGGCTAATCTCTCTTGAGATTGGCCACCGTGGCCGAAATTGGTCTGGAGGACCTTATATATATAATAAATATACACATGTGGTGTTTGCGGCAAAATGTAATTATTAATTAGTAGCGTACAGGCGGATATATATTTCTTTGAATAGATTGATAGTGATTATATTATAAGACTGCTTATATCGCAATCCTATTTAATAGGTACATATGTATAAGATTGTATAAAACTCTTGTCTAATATCAAAAAAGTTATTGAAGAAAGTACACGAGATAAACCAAAAATAGAAAAAAAAAAATGTCATGATTGAATGGAAAGATTCTATTATGGATCCACAATGAACGAATGTATGGGTTCAAGGAATCGAATGTTGAATCAACAAGATCCTGGTACTATATTATTAGAAAGGAGCTCCACGTCCTACAAACACAATATCTCAGATTAGGGTGAATCGGATGGTACGTCGTCGTGCAAACAACGTGTTTTGTACATAAATTGAGAGAGGACTTTCGTACAGGACAAACAAGTATGGAACGTACCTTATTACTTTAGGAATGATTGCTTCTTGGATTATTGAGCTCCCATTGTGCTAGCTTTTTCGTCAAACGAAGATAAGATTTTGCTTTTGATGCTCATTTTTATAGTTCATAATCAATTGATAACTTTAATAATGGTAGTAATTATATAGATTACTAGTTTTCTTACGTTTACTTATTTGGAAACGGTTCGCTAAAAAGAAACCGTTTCCGAGAAATATTAATGTATAAAAAAATAAATATACGTTTATATCTTATATCTTTAAACGAGCAATTCTTGTATTAGATTTATATATATATAATCTGAATCTCGGAAACGGCTCCAACGATTTTCATGAAATTTAGTACGCAGGGGGTTTCGGGGGCGATAAATCGATATAGCTAGGAATCATTTTCAAAAAATGACGATTTATCTGTGTTTTCAGTAATCAACTTTATCGAAATTCAACTTAAACAAAAACTGAAAAATATGACTCTTCCTGACATCTATGGGCGAGTAATAATACAATTTTTTTTAATTGGGAACACCTAACTGCTTTAACGACGTGTTTTTCATCAGTATGTAATTGGTATTTAAATATAATTTCTTAAAAACACAATTTACCAAAAGAAAAAATACCGAGCAAAGCTCGGTCCTCCAGATATTATTTATATTAACGCGTATAAATTTAGAAATAACAGTTTGTTTTATTTGTCATTTATTATTTATGTGCTTCATCATAGCTTCTGTCAGTTAAAGTATCACCTTAGATAGGGTTTTTGACATTTAAATTGGTGTACTTGCTCTGTCAAATAATATTGCAGGAAATCGGAAAGCGCCTTTTGAATTCGTAGTATCAGAAGAGTAGATATCGCAATTTTAACAAAGGCATCGGGTGCGTTCGACAGGCCGGGGTCATGGGTCGGAGGTCCCAACGGAGTGGGGAGGGGTGACACGTAGTGTCCGACACACGGGCCCGGCTCATTCGTCTAACGAGACACTCGCTTCCGGGAAAAAGTACTTTAAAATTCCCGTCACGTGATTTATTTTTGTGAGGGTCATTTTTAAAACTATTCTATATTATATATACCAAAACAATGTAACAACTGAGAGTCAAAATCTCCATTTAACTAAATTGTACGAAAAAACAAATTACTTAATATACTTCAGCCATAATAATTTTCTAGACGGAAAGTAGCACTTTTTTTGTTTTATAAAAGCAATTTAATTTTTTTTTATTTACTTTATACGTAACCAAACTCCTAGGAAACTTCGCTGTTCTTCGTTCTTGGTAAAAACATCTTAAATTTATAACGTTGATGTTAAACTTTTTGCAAAACTTTCGAGTCACAACAAGAGCCATTTATTTCTGATAACGAAGACGACTACAAAAAGAATTCAAATTAATTCACAAGATAGAATCTTCAAACGGAACAAGTGACCGTTTGAATATTATCTCGCAGACTAAGTTTTTTCTTATGAAATCATTACGTTTCTTCAAAAAAGGGAAAAACAATACAAACTTTACCACTGAATAGAAATAACGAAATCAGTAAGCTTAATTCGTTTTCAAAAGTGTATTGTACTTAAAAGACGCTTTAACGTCAACGATACGAATACGACTCGACTTAGATATCAAAATACTTTATTGAATTTCATTCACAACGGGTAAAAAATATTTCAAAATGTATGTCTATTATGATTAAATTCTCATTTCTAATATACAAATTATTATTACTTGCACCTATTCGTTTGTAATTTTAATAATGCATCAAATAAATAATATAGAAAGAAGTTGATCGTAAAACACTTTATGAAGAGGAAACACAAATAAGTTTAATCAACGATAAAAAAAAAGATTATAAATCGTCGAGTATAAAGCATGTGAAATAATCCAGTGAGCCGAAATAAAATTACAGACAAAAGTTAGAAAAGAGTAAAAAGTTTTCCAGCAACAATGGCGTACCTCGCGACAAAACACATTGCCAGGATTAAAGGAGTCTGATAAAGTTTGACGAGAAACGGAAAGATGGAATGTCTTAACGGTAGACTCCATCCACGAAACCATCAAATGTACGCGAAATGATAAACCTGTTTGTTGGAATTAAAATTTACACGAGAATCACGAGATTCAACTACCTATTATCAAATCAGTTGTACAAGAATGCCGATTTTGAAACATGAGATTTCAACATTACAATTTATAATTACATATCATAATTAAAAGTCAAGTCTTGACCTATGTTCATGATATCTTATCAATTAATTCTCCAGTAAGAATATGTTTAAATTGCCAATAAATTTTTAACATAATATTAGTATTTAAGTGTAGCAATTCTAATGTATTGAAATGAAAAGTAGTAGGAGTAGTAGTTAGTCAAATTTGAATTTTTGGTTCATATATTGAATATTAGTAATTGGCTTATAATAAGACCGCGTCACCGTTATAAGTTGCAGAAGAGTTAAAAATTGGAAAAATTGATTACCAAAAATCTTTGACGGCCAACTCAATAGGTACTATGTATTCCAAACTTCCGTTAAAAGTAAACGCTGTTTTTTCACTAGCTTAAGTTTCTTGCTTACATATAAATCTTTCAGAATCAGCTCCGGGTCTGAGTGTGTGCTTATAATCCGCTTTAGGCATGTAAGTTACATTTTATGGAACCCCGCTTTCATTTGTCTTATTTCTTTTCAACTCAATGTTTGCAGCCAAACTTTCTGATGCCATTGAGGTAAAAGAATTTTCTATTAAAAAAAGGACATCGAATCAAATAGCTTTCTGTAAACAATTCTTTTAGTTCGGTCTGCTATTGGTTCCGTTCGTTCTCTGTGATAGATTCCTTAGATGCCGATGTTTGTAACTTTTGATATATGGTCCGTTTAATTCTTGAGTTAATCAAACATACTTTCATTTCTTTTTTAATACTGCAAACATTGAGAAAACAATATTAGGACTTACATTTACAACTTGTTTTCTTATCTAATAAATAAATAAAAGCCTGTAAATATCTTATTTTTGTGATAAGGTGTATCTCCTCTTAAGGTCTTTAGTTCATTCCAGCTCCTATGAGTCTCAATGTTGTTGTATGCCAGAATTACATCTGACTCAATGATACTTGCCTGGGTTTCCCGGTGACCCGAAATCGATTCAAATTCACTTGTTCTAACAACTGGAACAGTTTTTGATATCTACTAAATAGTTATTTTAAACGTAAATGTATAAGTTACTTTGTTTTTAGGAAACATTATAATTGACTTTCATTTTATACGTTTACTAAGCTCTTTTAAAAGTTAAAATGTCAAGTTGCACCAACGCCATTAATTCGTAATGCAAAAAAGCCGGGAGTCGTGAGAGCTCTTAATATATAACGCAGCAAAGAGTGTTCGTTCATTTGTATCGCTTAGAGACTGTAAGAGCGATTGCAGCATTTTCTCACGATTTCTTTTATATTATTTTTACCTAACAGTCAGATGAAAAGGTGTGATTAACATTCTGAAATTATTTACGTTTTTCTTTTATATTTGAAGGACAAAAATTAAGTGCTTGCTATTAAGTCGCGCTAATTAGATTGAAGATTTGTAATTTTATCTTTAAATACATAATTTTCTGCACGTATGTGTCACTAAACTCCTCCTACAAGACTGGACAGGTTTTGATGATATTTTTATGTGTGTTTGAGGTCCATGAATGGCCCATCATTTTAGACAATGATATATCCGCAACAGTTAACAGAAAAGTCAGTTACAGTGACTAGTGCAACTTCACTAAACTTATTTAATTATTCAAAAAAGATAGACACGTTTACTGGTAAAAGCAATACAACACTTTTGGTTAAGTTTAATTAAAATAAATGATTGATTTTGTGACGGGTCCATTAAGCAGGCCCCTGAAAGTTTTATTAAAGCCCTTTTAATCCATGAGGCGCTAAATCTCCCATAAATGCTTTTAGACCTTTTAGATACAAGACTGGATAAGGAAAAGTTACTTTGATATTTTTAACGCTTGATCATATTGGAAAAAAAATTGCAGAAAATCTTTAATGTAGGTTTCAAAAATTAAAAATGTTGTTTCGTCGATGAAAGTTCTAAGTAACCTATAGAATTCTAATTATTGTCACTTGAAGGCGCTGTTTTCATTCCATACAAATCGCAGTTAACATTAACACTATTGAATAAGTAAAAAAATCTGTCACTAGTGACACAGATAAATTTTTTGTATGTACGACTTATTTATAATACTACTCTGTTTGCTAATAAATGGCACTGAACGTTCTGAAATTTCACAATAAAATTAAATAAATCACATTAATTGATTTTTTTAAATAAAATGACATAAGACAATCACATTATATTTAAATTGAATTTAATTAATTAATTGGTACTTTTATACTTCAATTTTGTTCTAGGACAATTATCCGATGGATATAAAATTAAAATTTTGTGACAAACTATAATCTTTAGACGAAGCTGCGAACTCGAAATCCTGATCATAAGTCCCATTTCTGTGAACCGAACGCCTTTTACGCTTAAATTTGGAATACTGTTAATTAAAACGAACACTTTTATCGGACTTTATAAAAGTTATAATTAACATTTATCCAATTTAACCCAGTTTAATTCAGAGTTCGACATTATTAAATCATAAAATAAATGTTTTCACTAAGCATATAAAAAGGCAATTCTCTTTCACCTCGATTTCTATTGCTGAAGCAAGGAATGAGTAGTTAGATTAGCGAGGCCGATTTCATTATCAATTATTTATTTACTTCACAAAAGATATATTTAAACATAATATGGTTGCTCTAGGACAATATAAAAACATTATAATAACATAGTTATCCATTGCAATTAAGATCAATTATTTGTTCGCAATATATATACATAATATATTCTAACTTATTATCCTCGGAAAGCACGTAAAGCCGTTGGTCCTGCGCCTGAACTCTTTCCGGTCGTGTCGGATTGCCGTCCCATCGGATTATGAGAGCTAAGGAAAAGAGAGTGCACCTGTGTTTGCGCACACACTTGTGCACTATAATATCTCCTGCGCAGTTGGCTAATCTCTCTTGAGATTGGCCGCCGTGGCCGAAATCGGTCTGGAGGACCTTATTATAATATATACGAGTAAATAAGTAACATTGCCTATCTATGTCACTTACGCGGTTCATACAGTAGAAATTTTTAATTTTAATTTTTATATACATATTTAAGCCCTTGACCTTGATATTTTAAGCAATAACTAAGAATACAAATAGAACCTCATTACTTTGGCATTTGCATTTTATATGGGCCAAATGCAAAATTCCGTTACAATACTCGAATAATTACAAGTTCGAAGTAATCGTAATTGGCCCATTGTATAATATCCGACTATTGTTTCCGCAATCCTCTAAACCTATAGAATAGACATTACGACCTTTTCCATCCATTCATTAGAAACCCACACCGAATAAACAAAGCTTCTCAAGCGTGCCATTTGTCAATGCCATAAAGACAGCAGGACACCCAAAAGGCCACTAGCGGGACATGCAAATCGCGCCCTAACATTTCTTTCTACCCTATAGCTGCAATAAAACAACTTAAATTAACCGTTGCTGGATTAGATCCCCCATAAGGGTACCTGAGCCCTTGACCGAAACATAAAATGTTTATTACAATTGTTAATGAAATAGATAAGAAATGGATATCAGGGGTCGACACTAATTTTTACGACGATATATGAGTTTAGCTTTAGAGATTTCATTGTTTCTTTTATATTTTTATTTACATCTAAGACTTTTTATATTCCCGAAATCAAATCTCTAATCTATCGTAAAATGTACTACAATATTTTATACCTAACAAACCTTTCATTTTATAAATAATATTAAAATATATGTAGTTTAAAATTGACACCGAAATCTAAAACATTAATGAGTTTTTTTTTTTTATGGTGATAAAATATCAATGTTTTATTAATCTAGAACAACGCCCAATCAGTTGAAGTGGTTCCCATTAAACTTTTACGTATCAACCGGATACACGTGTCCGAATATTGGAAATGGCTCGATCGATATATTTGCTACATTCCCATTGCGGCTCACCTTCAGACTTCAAAATACTTCATTTGAAGGCGATGTTTGGGACAGCTTAAGAAAATATAGAATGAAACTAAAGACTTGAATCTTTAATAACAATTCATTATTTATTAACAAATTGAAATCGTATGGTAAAAATTCAAAATTAAAGTGAGGCATATTACTCAATACAATATAATATAGACGATATAAAACTCTATTTCGTTTGAAGAAAAGAGTAACTACTGCGTTTTTTATCGTTAGAATTTAGAATTTAAAACCGGCGGCATATTTAACAAAATCTTGTATATACATGCGAAAGCAACATAATGATTCGAAGCGCTTAAATAAAGTATTTTTGTATTATAAAACAATAAATATACGAGCCGTGATGGCCCAGTGGTTATTTTTTTTTTTTATAGGCTAGTGGACGAACATGTGGGCCACCTGATGGTAAGTGGTCACCAACGCCCATAGACAGTGGTGTGCCGTCCCATTGTTTGTCCATATTTCTTAAAAAAAAAACAACATCACCACTGCGCCACCAACCTTGGGAATGAACCTTCGGGATGTTATGTCCCTTGTGCCTGTAATTACACTGGCTCACTCACCCTTCAAACCGGAACACAACAACACAAAGTACTGCTGTTTTGCGGTAGAATATCTGATGAGTGGGTGGTACCTACCCAGACGAGCTTGCACAAAGCTCTACCACCGAGTAAATGGTTAATGGTGTGAATCTTAACTGAAGATTCCGTGTTCAAAACCAAGCACTTTTTGCATGTGGCGAATAAAAATCTGCCACTTGCAAGTGCCACCAACCTGCATTGGAGCAGTTGCGGCTTAAACTTCAAAAATTTCTCCTTAAAGGGGAAAATAGGCCTTAGCCTTTACATTATCTTATCAGAAAAAACGCACTCTCAACTGTAGTGAAACATTCTTTTTATAAGTAACATTCAAATAGTTATTAACAATATCTACTTTCTACTTTATACTATAAGATAAAGGAAATATTACGAGAAACAACATTCATCTTATATTTTTACATCCTTATAACGTTTATAGAAGGAAATGTAACAGGATATTTAAGGCAATTCTATTTCAAACATTTTTACCGTACATTGGCATTCATCCAACAATAGACACAAATAGCGGTCATTTCTCACTTGGAATCAAGTCCCCGCGACTTAATCAGACAGCAGTTTCGTGGAATGTGTTCTGCCCTTTTTTTTTAAATACGTGAGAAAAATATTTTCTCTTTAATTTAGTTTTTTTTTTGCTTGAACCTTTGCAATTCATTATTATAATTTATTTCTGAAGTATTTATTGTTATCTCACACTCAGTCTTCAAATTAAATTACACATATATTCATCGTAAACACGGTATCGCACGAGTCGTTTTCGTCTTAATTAATCGTTCGACTGTTACCGTTTTTGCCTCATTGTACATACATAAGCAGGAAGGGTGTTATACAGGACATCTTGCGGCGTTCCCTCTTGATTTATCTGACCGCGGGCCGCCGCAAACTAGGCGCCTCCGTATTTATTGCCACAATAACCCTATTAATTCTCTCCGCCGGCGACTTTGAAGTTCGTAAAGGCCGTGCTCCGGGGTCGTTTCGACCGCGACTAGCTCACGTGTTCAGCAAATTACTTTATTGCTATGATTGTGTTGTAAAACGGGTTGACAGTGTTACATTTTATTGTCGGTATTAAGAGGCTTAGGAAAGTGGCTAAAAGCGAGTGTTAAGTTCTGATTTACGTTAGAACTAGTATAAAGATCATTTTAATGTTGTTAGTTGTCAAGTTACCAGGATTACGGAGGTCAGGATGT
Organism: Nymphalis polychloros; assembly: GCA_905220585.2. Taxonomy (NCBI): domain Eukaryota; kingdom Metazoa; phylum Arthropoda; class Insecta; order Lepidoptera; family Nymphalidae; genus Nymphalis; species Nymphalis polychloros. The sequence goes on along the minus strand of HG992245.1, from coordinate 5,091,713 downwards.
AAGCTCAGATTTTGTATGCATAGTTTCACTAACTCGATAAAACTCAACTTATACACGTATAAGTCCAAACGTTATTGTTGTTATTTGTAATATAATTCCTTTATAATTTAAGATTGATCGTTTTTAGTATCGTATTTATTGTATATATTTATATTATATACTTGTAATTTTAGTATGTATTGATAATATAATTTATATATAGATATATTAAATGTGTATTTTTATTTATATTGACATGTATTTATTAGTTTGTTTTTGGTATAGATTATTATTAATGTTATTTTATTTTGTTATTACTGCACCACCTACCCCATATCCTATGGGTTATTCCTTACACCGTTGGTTGCCTGGAAGAGATCGCTATGTAGCGATAAGGCCGCCAAAATTGTATGCTACTTTTATATAGGCTGTCTAAGTTATTGTAATGAAAAAATTGTTGTGGTGTACAATAAAGTATAAATAAATAAATAAATAAATAAATAAATTGACTAACATCTCCTCAACTAATAATTGCTAAATTACTTCAAAACGTACTATTCAATCAGTATATCAGACAGGGGCCATTTGGCCGGTCCGAGCTGGTTAGCGGGCATTATTTATTAGAGCCGTACCCGACGGATGTGACCGCCACCGAATTGAATCTGATTCATTTGGGTCAGTGTAACGGTCACGTGACTTGGCAAGAAAGAATCACCATGATCACACGCGATCATTGGATTCATTCATGATTTACGTTTGGGAAAATTAATTTATGGAAATTGAGATTGAAATGAAAAATTAAATTTGAATATAAAATTTTGTTTGACGTTGCACCTAGTTACTTACTATAATCTAAACTATCTCATAAAAACGCGGACAACTTGTTATACGCAGTATGTTTTTTTTTAAATTTTAGATTTGAATTTATTTTAGTTTTCCATTATCCTTCCATTAATTTTACTTTGGTAATTAATACATGTATCGTGTTCACGGAATGGTAAAGGTCGTAGGCTTAAAATCAATATATGTACGCAACTAGCAAGTCTGTGGATAGAATTTCCAAAACACAAAACACCCACCAACATTCTTTACCGAGAAGTGAAAATCATAACGATTTCAGCCTTTTATAGTTTATGTACAAGAATTTGTATGCTGTTAACTTTTGTGTAAAGAAATGTTTTTATGTGTGTTAGCTTATGTTTGCACTGACTGCTTTTTATTTGTTAGACAATTACATTTACTCGTGTTCTTTGAATAGACATTTGAATAAGTTCCGCCTACATGTCATTGATAATGATGTCCTCTATATCGACTACAAACACGACGGACATTTTTACGAAAAACTGCGAAAGAAACATATTTATTTTAGGACACAAGATTTAACGCTGATACACTGTAGTCTCTCACTCTTATAAACTGACCTGACTGGAAGAGTTTAGACCCAAAAGCAACGGCTTACCAACTACTTACCATATTAGATCTCAACATTGGCGTATGTAAGATAAAATTAATAATTCTTGTGCCTATTAAAGAATTGGATATGGCCAGTGGTATCTCCATACCGGTGGTCTATCTGACTGTCTACCTTCCAATAGATAATATAAGTTAATTTGTGTACTTTAATAATACCAATTAATGATTTCCATTAGATTATGTGTGCGTATCAATTAATTAGTCAACACTGGTTGAAATATTATAATTTTGTATTTATTCTCATATAGGTAAATACCACTCGCCTATGATTTGTATTTCTGTTTCATTATGAAGTTATCAATAACCAATGCCACTTTCAGACCTCCATATAACAACTAGGATTAAAGACTTATAATCAACTGTTATTGGTAAGAATATATTATATATTAGCCTTTTTATAAATATTTATTTAAAAAATACACACTTTATTATAGAAAAGTAAATTGAGAGAAGATACTACCATATGCCAAATATATAAACCACGTTCTTCTCGATTCAATCATCATCAAAGGAATATCTGAAGATGTGTAAATAATAAATTTTGCGTATCCATAAACTGCACTTTGGTCCCAGTGAGGTCCCGCGCGTGGGTCGGCATTAAATATTCTTATCCCTTGACCCACATAGCTCAAACAAACGCAATGCCAGTGGATAAATGCCTCTTTATTATTTCCTCTCTTTGAATATAGATAAAAAATCCTATTTTCAATTATTTTCTTTTTATTTAAATGTTTTTCAAATTGTTATTCTATAATATCTCATAACATATATATTGTTTTGAAAAGCTTAACATGAAGTTATGAAGGCGACGCCGCGATAAGAGCTAGCATCCAAAACGAAAAGCCGCATTGCTGCAAACGACTCACAAACCACAACTAAAACGGCATTTTATTAAGTAGACACCAAGTGAACGAAACAAACAGCCGAAAGTACCGTCGAAGTTTCATTTCGACGCTTTAATTTCGAAACCTTTGACGCTGCTAAATATGGCCTTTATTGCTTTCGTAATAAAGACTTAAGTGACGTTACATCAGCGTTTTCCAGCAACCGGCCGGTTTAATCTGATGGTTATTGCGCCCGACGTCGTGGTGACAGCGCGGGTGAACACAACGCGACACAGAGAGTTCTGTGCCTGTTTTGGAAGAGGTCAGCAGACAGGATATTACTAAGCCGCAGTGTCAGACGCATTCGCGTTTAGTCGGGACTTAAATGAGAAATTGTAGAATAACAGCGTTCGTTTTTGCCTTGACTCTGTTGTTCACATGTTTTGACGTAGAAACGCTTTTTGTACGCTTCGAAGAATGTTACGGTGGTAAAGTTAAATACAATTATCAGAACTTTCTTGCCTTGCAATTATTGCAATATATTTTTAAACATTTGTTCCATTAATGATAGTCCATGATAACATTTCTTAAATGATTCAATATTTATTTTAAGGATTAATATTAATTTATATTGAAAGATAAATAATTCTACTTATATTGATACGCTCTTAAATTTGATTGATGATTAAATTTGAAGTTTGAGTATGTGAAACTGTACTTAAATGATAAAGTGGTCCTTAAGGACCATACATATATTGTTTTAAACTATTGTAATTAAATTTAATGTGTTTAATGCTAGATGTTACCTATAAGCTTCGACAAACGCGGTCCCCGCCTTATTATTTTCTCTCCTAGTCTGATGGGTTGGTGTTCGGTACAGAGAGAGGCTCCACATGTCGAGATACAGAAGTATCACATTGCCAACTTCCTACTCCTTGCTATTGACAACTATAGTGGCAACTATTGACAAAAAAATATATATTAACTTTTACAATAATATTTTTTTAAATCTAATCATTTCATTACTCTTACCATGTTTAAAACACTTAAAATACCAGTCGACAGCAAAATCTCGAAGAGACATCTTTTAAATTCCTGCAAAAAGTCATGCTCATTTAACAAGAAATCAATACAGGAAATTAACCATTATCTAGAAAGGTCCTAGAACCTAGTCCTTGTACGTACCTTGGTGTAACCTTATTTAGAAGAATTAAGTACTGTCTTACCAGATACGGGTACGAGATAATAGCGCACGTGCCGCACAGTGCCTTAGTAATATATAGAGTTTTAATCAAGATTAAAAAAAGCATTTGTTTTTGAATATCATTATAAAAGAATTAAGTTTTAATTGAATCGCGTAATAAGGTATTTATATAATCTGTCCTTTTCAATAAATTATATTTAATTAGATAATGAGCTGAGAGCCTAGATCGCTCAGTTGTTAGATGTGTTAATTGTAACAAAAGATTGCGATTTAAATCCGTGAAAACATCGTAAGACAACCTGCATGTATGAATGAATAACTACCACATTTATCCATCAACCCGCATTGAAGCAGCGTAAAATAAACTCCAATAGCTGAAAACGAGAATAGGTCTTAGCAATGAAACCTTTAGATACAAGCTGTCATAACTATAACCTATTACCAAATTTGATGCGTCTATTTTTAATCCTAAGTAAAAGTTTTATCAAAATCGATCCATTAATTTTGTGGCTCCACAAAATGTCAATGTATAACAGTCGTATAAACACGGCTAAGAAGTTGATAATCATTGCGCCCGTGCCGGGAGCGGCCATTAAGACAATTTATGTAGACATGTTGTTTGGAATTTCCTTTAATGTGAACACACCGCGGCCTGATTAATCTCCACGAGACCTTTATTGTAAAAGGGTTCATTCACATTGTCATGTAATATTTATTTCAAACGAGATGGCCTTTTTATAATACACGACTGACTTCGCACGGGTTCAATTAGGATTATATATATGAATACATTATTTCTTCAAAAGTGCGGGTGCCTCGATAGTTTAGTGGTTAGTTTATAAGGTTACAATACCCAGGTCACTCCACTAACTGTTATTGGATTTTGCTGTCAAGAAATTCTCAGTAGCAACCCGTTGTTTCAGCTCGTAACTCGAAAATAATTTGTAAAATAAAGATGTGTCGATCGGTCTACTAATGAAGTACCCCACTAATAAAATATTTGCGCATGTACGTACCCCCAGCTAACAAGCAAAGCCAGGATACAAACATCTTAGTCCCCCAACACAGTCCATGTAATCTATACAATACTTTTCGTGAGCTAAAGATTAATGTCTCACCATTTTGCTCCAGTTTACTTAAGAAAGGGTTTAAGTTACAAAACTATAGCGATTTCAGCTTACTATCGAACTCGTATGACAAAAAAGTGACGTTTTGAAATAAGATATAGTATTATAAAGAAGCAATCTTGTATTCAATGTAGTTAAATCATGTAACATATTAGGACTTATATACAAAATAAATAACACAAACGCTTAAGAGTAATTCGTGTTGGTTGAGTAATTGGTGAGTAAATCGAACCGATTTGATATTACGAGTTTTCGCCACTAGAAAAAAAAATCAGTTTTTACCAATGCATCAAAATTTATTTCTTTTATTTATAATTCCGCTAACTTTTTTACCCTTGAACCACACTGCTCACCCTAGAGATGCTTTCGAAATTAATTGTTGCGTTTATGTCGTGTGCACGCCTTACGGTTTTGCTTGAAAAATCATCTCGATTGCTAGCTAGTTGCCAGATTTATGAAACCGCCACTGCACGTTTCAGAGCTATTGAGGTCAGATTATATCTAATGTAATTTCCTTTATTAATAACTCTTACATCTCATGATCTCCTGGTACACGTAGCTGAGAACTCTGTTACATTTGAAGATTATTCAAAGCCGAATGTGGGAAGAACGAGACGCTATCTTTTGAACATACATACATATATATGTACTAACGTATTTTTATACATTAAAATAATTCTTAAATGTAAAAATCGAAGAAATTGTTTAAACGTTAAAAACAAATTAATTGTTCTAAAATTAACTTGCGACATGCTTTTATTATAACTAGTTATCACTTCTGGGATGGTATACTTGACGAGCAGATTGGCGTGGTTGGTAAGACACTTGCCTTCCACGCCGCAGGTCGAGGGTTCGATTTCCACCTAGGGCAGACATTTGTGTGCATGAACATGTCTGCTTGTCCTGAGTCTGGGTGTAATTATCTATTTAAGTATATATTTACAAAAGAAAAGTAGTATATGTATGTATATCAGTCGTCTGGTTTTCATAATACAAGCTCTGCTTACTTTGGGATCAGATGGCCTTGTGTGAATAATGTCCCAGGAAATATAACTATATTTTCTTATAAAATGGGTTGTTGGTCTGGCATATGAACCACCCGATGGAAAGTCACCACCAGCCTTAGAAATTGGCGATATAAAAAATATTGACCAACAGTAACTCAGTTATACTTAACACAATTACCAATTTACAAGTAACTACAAAGTATAAGTTACCATAAAACATACTAAAGACTTTTCCGGCTATATTCATATATCAGCCGGAATTTCGCAGTCACGACCTACATGACCTGCAAGTACAGCACTTCATTACCAGGGTATTGGTAACCTAATTTTAAAACAAAATCGTCCACTACACTTATAGTGCTAGATAGCTCGGCCAACAAACTAGACAGTTTGGTTAAAATAACAAAATGGTAAACAGAAGTATGAAATATTCTGCAGTTTTGCATTTTTTAAATTTTGCAACTTAAAATCTATAGCTAAGGCTTAGACGTGGCTAGCAACTTGTGTGGGATACTATACATACAATACCATTTTAAGATATTTTATAACGACTCAAACATTGCGATTGTTCATTTTATAGTGTAGTGCCTTATTTTTATAACGATTTTAGTCCAATTCATTAAACCTAAACTTTCTACTGCCTTTTTCTAACTACACCCAAGGTCAAGGTTAATTAAACTGCTTACTTAACCATTACCTGTATTTATTGTGTGGTGTATACTTTTTTCTGCATTGCGTAGCATTAACTATTTAGTGGAAGATCAGTTTCAGCGCCATCATTTTTGCTCTGACGTCTCCTCTAACAGAACATTGAACGCTTAATTTATGCGATGAAAAGGAGAGCTGTATTTTCATACGATTGTAGTATTTTCGCGTACATTATAAGGTTTATTTTAGTATGCACATTTTTGTGGAATTTAATCAAGAGATTGGATTTTTTATCGTAATAGTTATTACAGCATTTCGGAAAATATATTAGTTTTATCTTCCAAGCATGTCTCTATATAAAATGAAAGAATATTATATTCTAAAACTAGATAAACATATATGCATATTATATATATCAAAACACTTTCACATACAAAACAAAGCAATTCATTTAGCAATCTATCTATTTCTTCATTTTATATTACATGCTTAAATATTACAACGACAATAGCTTCTTCGTTAATTTTTCTATTTAAAACTTCAAAGCTACAGACATAAAAACTACAAAATACAAATACATTAATAAATTTGTACTTAATAAATAAACAATGCCAACAGATGTGACCGCACCCCATCATTTTAATTTGGATTCAAATCTAGATTTATTTAAATGAGCGAACCTTTGATTGCAATGACGAAAGCTCGTTATATCGCATTTTTAAATTTGCATTTCATTTGTAACTTATTTCATTGACATAGAGTCGATAGTTGCTCAGCAGATGAATCGGAAAACTTTGCTCCTACCCCCTTCGCTCTAATAAGAGGATGAAAGGTTTCATTGATTGTTTCTTTTTTTTTTACAGTGAATGCTTCGGTCGCGTTTGATATGATAATTTTGTTAATAGGATGAGTGAGGTCGTGTGCATGCATTTTGATATCGGATTCATTTTTGAGGTCAGAGTAAATTCTAACATAATTTCTATTGAACATTCGGAATGCAATTTAAAGTACAAATTTAGAATTGAATTGTTATTAAAATGGCGTATATTTAATACGTTTAGATAATTTGATTAAAAATTAGAAGACGTCGCCTTTTCTATAATATTTTTATTTATAACATCAGTATAACTATACTTATTTAAACAAGCAGTAAGATTCTCGACATTAAAACTATAACCACGATATATTGTTTTGAATTAACAAATATAAGTAAATATTTGAATACAATCGGTATTTCTAAGTGATCTGTAAGTTCTGTAATCCGTATTTAATACAAAATAAAACATGAAGCCGCAAGCTTATATGAAAGTTACTTACAAATTATATTAGTAGTTTTCAAATTAATAAGGAAATGTTAGCAACCAAAATATATGTTTTATAATAATTAGTATGTTAAAAAACATTTGGTAATTAAAATTTTATTTAACGTTGATTTTATCACAGACAATGTGCAGAATTTTAAAGTCAAATATTGTTTTTATTTATATTTTACAAGCTTGTGCTTCGAACCATTCACATTCACATTGCAAAATAAAACTGTAAATCACGTGTACTTTAATTAATACAAATTAAGTAACAATTTGTCTATTAAGTAATTTGTTAACATTACCATGTTTATATATAACTTCTAAGTAAAAGGTTTCTGACGAATATGGTTTCATGAACTGAGTTTTTTTTAAACAAATTAAGTTTTTGATAAAAAATAAATAAATATTTTAAAATAACTTTTACTAAGACTCCAAAATACCCAGAATACCGAGCAATTATCGTAATTACATTCCGAATAAAAGAAATCATTTGAAACAGATAAGAAATAGAATGAGTTTTACACGTAGAACGAAATTCCATTGGAACTCATTGGCTAAATTAGAAAAGAAAAAAATGTATATAAACACAGCGCAGAGCGTTTTAATTGTAAATTGAATTAAATTCGACTGAAATCAACTTTGGTGTAGTCGGGTGCAATTTCTGCGGCCGCTAATGATGGGGAGTTGGGGGAAAGAACCACTCGAAACTCTCGACAGGTTTTTTGATTAACCGAAAAAAATTCTACTTTATGAGGGTAATTAATGGAGGTGTGTAACGCGTTATACTTTTTTACTGGAAGGGAGTGATTAGGCATTTTTTATATTGTGTATTTTGATTAAGATTTCTACTCAGTGTAATTAGTACGTGGCACGGTTTTTTTTTGCGAATCATGGTTGGCTTTTTTTTACATTTTATTTATAATTATACGAATTTTACCATTTTGGTTATTTTTAAGATAACAGTCGTATTAAAGAAATGCTTATCTACTGTTTTACGAATCTATGAAAAACTGAGTAAATAGGAGTAGAAACCGCCTTAAAATATCTTAGTATTCAAGTACTAACGACTCATCGGAATCAGGAAGCGGTGCAAAGTTCATCGATATCTCGCATAATTGCACCCTAAAACGGGACTATATTAAAATCTTCCACGGAATGGAAGAAATTTCGACGCGCGTCTTAATAAGAACGGCCGAATATTCTAGATATCAGCGAACTGTTCGAATCGCCAGACTTCTTAATGAAATTTTCGGATTACGACTCGCCCTATCTCGTCTCTCTGTCCAACTTACTTGTATTTCTATAGGTCCATCCTTTTCACCGCGCGAAGGTGCAGTTTCAAGTTTTATGTGAAATTTATTCATAACGTTGTAATTTATCCGTGAGGAGTAAAACGCTTGGTAATGGGAACTTGGGATAATGTTTTCGTGTATTATTATTAGCGGGTTCAGCTTTCATTCTGTAATTCTAAGTTATGGCGCGTGTATATAAACCAGGTTTTAAAATTGCAATAATTTCGGGCTATTGTTTTATCAAGCAAATTTATTCATTATTTTTCAGTAACAGAAACGTTGTAACCAAAACATTTTAATATAAAGTCAAATTTTATTTTATTGTTGTAATATTATATGCTTAATTTTCATAATACAGTTTGCGTAATTCTTTTAATAGTTTATTCATTATGACTTATTTGTTATTTAACCCTTTTATTTTATTTACTTAAATCTAAATGAGCCGGCTTGGCTCAGTTACAGGCCATTTAAAATTCAGCCATATCACTATTATATAGAAACACAAACACAAATATGAATTTCAGGTAAAAAAGGAAAGGTATATTTTTATATTTCTCACAGGAAATTCGAAAGACTATTGAAACAGCGAAGTATCTTTTACATAAAGCGAAAGAACTATCTGAAATACTTGGATCCCGTAAAACGCGACTTTCCACAGCCTTTAAGATACCGACCATTATATTATTACGCTGCGGTAGCTTCCTAAAGCGTGAACACTTTTGAAAATTACTCGAGAAAGTATGCAAAAGCCGAAAGAATCTTTCGCAGTCAGTCGTCTATGAATGTATAATGATCACTGCAACTCATTTTGTGACGGGATTCAAAGCGAGTGCCTTTGTTCTATATTTTGCCCATTTTTCTGTGATAATAAAATATTTGGGTAAAAATCTTCTATAATATTCATTGAAATTGATATTTTTGTCAACATTTCGTAAAACCTTTCAAAGAAAATAATGTTATAGTAATAAGAACGATTTATACCTTTTAGTCGCTTAAAAGATAAGCAAATGCACGATAACATGCTTTAAGCTAGGGCTAAGGCGCATATATCTTATTGAACTACATTGCTCCAATATGAGTTAGTACAAATATGGCAGAATGTCATATCATTCGACGCAAACAAGTTTCCTTACGATCTTCTAATCGTCAACCACGCGATGAGCTATTAACATAAATAAAGTATGTAAAAACTCAGAATTTTTCGTGATATTCTATTGAGATAGTTTTGTCATGTTTTTAATTCATTGGTCTTTGTGGCTCTCAATAATAATAACAATGAAATGATTTAAACTCCTGTTAAATTAAACATGGATAAGAAATAAAATAAGAGCAGAAATTACGCAGTATGATGCCAATAACGTGGACCTTAATGGCCTGTTATATAATATTTGTTGTATTTACGGCAGTTACTTTGAAAGCCACCTTCGGTTTTGTTCTTTATTATGGAAATCTATAAATTTATTATGAACTACAATTTAATTAGTATTTAGAAAAATTACGTTCTAAAATTTTAATTCTGTTTACTTAGTGGGTGGTCTCGTTGATATTAAATCTAATTTTACATTTTTAATTATAACATTATTAATGATTTATTACTATAAATTATTCGTAGACTATAATTATAAAACCTTGTCAGATATCGTGACTCGGCGTGATAAAATAGTCGAATGATAAAAGCGTTCAAAGCCCTTACAAGACTCAGAGGGCAGTAGGTAAAGATTTATGATGTACCTTAAGTATAATTTAGGTCCTCTTTTAAAATAAACAAACACGTGATTTGATTTTGTACAATTGGATGAAACTTAATTATTTTAATAATTAAAAGTTGAAGCTTATTAATTATAACAAATTATATAAGTTTGAGTGATTGTTGATATCAACGTTTATCTCCAATATTACCTACCTATAATAAATAAAAAAGTACTTAACTTTTATCGCCCACACAGCTTATTGGTAATAGCAATGATTTGTGACGCGAATTCCCAATTTGATAGTCTCATAAATGGTACGTTACGCAGAAATATTCATCGTTGCAACCACTTGCGCAGTTGACTAATCTCTATCAACAATGGCCGCCGTTACTGAAATCGGTCAGGTAGGCTAAGAAGGTTAAGAACAAGAACTAGTTCATACTGGTTTGAACTAGTTTATACGTGACAATTCATCAAAAAAAAAAGTAAGAGATTATAAATAAAGCAATCATTAGTTTAGAATTTGTAAATATTTCTAATACATTAAATATTATATTTAGGCAAAGCGAGAATGTACAGTAGAACGAACGTAAGTAAGATCGTTCTGAACGTGCAAAGAAACGTAGATTTTATTAAAATATGTAAAAGGCTGAATTCATAGTAGCATTCGGAGCGCCGTTAAGGAGTTCTGCTTGAAAGTTTTTCAAAAGTGTTTAACGCAAATTGGATTACTTAAGACGAATAGTACTAAACGAGCTTAAATTATGAGATCAAAGTAGAACTGGAGTTTGCTAAGGAACAAATCATATTACAAGAATTATCGTCTCGCTAAGCGATATTTAAGGGTTGAGAAATTTTTAAATCGATATTGAATTTCTAGAATAGCTTTTATATTCAATATTATTCGACAAACGCTTACAAATTTTAATATCCTGTATTAAATTTGTGTCTAGTTTTTTTTAAAGTGTTTCTATGTAAATTTTATTTAAATCTCTATTTTTGTGATGAATATAAGAATAGAATTTGTAAATTTGTGAAACGCGAAATACCCGGATAATTGCATCACTGCTACTTTTCTATGAAATATAATTATAAATGCTACTAAATAAAGTATCAATAGCGTTTAAAGTTATTTAACCCTATTGATTTTTTTTATAAGGTAGGTATGTCAAAAGGTTTCCATAGTAACTGGTCACCACCGTACATTGGCGCTGTAAAAATTATTAACTATTCCTTACATCACCAATGTACCACCAACTTTGGGAACTGAGATGTTATGTCCCTTGTGCCAGTAGTTACACTGGCTCACTCACCCTTACAACTCCAACACGACTATACTAAGTATTGCCCATCGGCGGTAGAGTATCTGTGGAGTGGGTGGTTCTACCCTTGTACAAAGGCCTTCCACCAAGTACATTTAAGATGAGTGTATATATCTCATTATCAAAGAGCATAAATATTAAAATGTCATAACTCTCATCGCAAATGCCATCCATAAATACTTGTAATTGTTGACAAGCAAAAACATCGTGTATCCTCGCCTGCAATCCGCTTAATCCTTGCTGCCTCGGGCGCGGAACGTGTACGTTGATGGATGTGTGGGTACACTATGAGCGATTTAATACTAAATCGAATATATTACTAATATAGAGTGATTTGTAATTTGAAAACTAAGTAATCTATAATCTTATTGAACTATTTCTTCTGTAATAATATTATTCAATATAACGCTTTTCTTGAAATTTTAGTCAGAGTTTTTAGGTAGGGTAATATGAAAAGGTTGTTTGTATAATTTAATTCGTGCCTTGTATTAATCGCTCCGCTCATGGAACCGCTAAAAGTAACTCCACAATGGTACAAGCCACGTACGAGCGTGTATTCGGTGCGCGTTGCGCGCTAACAAGCTGCAATTCTATTACAAAATTAGTAGATGTCTTCCCCCACGAAATGTTTAATATTTTCATCTCTCTACGTGTCTAAGCAACGTTTGACTTTATGGCCTCGTGTAAATGTATTACACGAGATACAATTGTATTATTATTTTTTTATTAAAGGGAGTACGTTGTCACGTGTCACGTGTTGTCTTTATGAATTCAAATATAATAAAGCTTCTTGAGATAAAGTTGTATGAACAAAAAACTCCCATTTTAATAACTAGGGAGTAATTTTGGTAATAATTTTTATGTACTTTGTATTTTACAAAGTTACAATCATCTTTCTGTTAAAAAACTTGAAAACTAACCATAGTTATGTGAATCCCTTCGACTCCAAAGCCTGAATAAGTAGGAGCATATATTTGTTGATCAGGATTTAAATGACGATATTTTTATAATTAATAAATAACATCATGTAGCAAGATACGTCATGGCACAAAGAACTATTATAATAAATATATATACTATCCTCAAGCTGATACATAGCAAAATAGACGTTATGTCCGCGTCCGTTGTTTATTTAGATTCGTATCGTGCCAATTTAATCAAATATGCTTAATAAAAAGCGAATGCGACAATCCTTATTATATCTCGTCTCTTGATAAACAGTGGGATAAAAAAAATTACAATGAAATGAAAGTTTATGTAACGTCTACATTTGTACAGCGTACCTTGCACATGAGGAGTGTTTGCAAAAATTTCGATTGACTCCTGCCTCCCCAGCACCCCCTACATACAATCATAAGTGTTTTCTTTGTGGATAGCGAACAGTCAACAGCGCCCTTTAACGTGCTTATCCTTTTTGGCCGAACCTCCCCTCTCGCAGTAAGCGAATATATTGCTAGTGTTATTTTGATGGCAATTTTTTTTTTTATTTGACCTTTTTCTTGTTCGTTTTCGTTGCATGTGAATATTGGGCGGCAAATATTATTTCTATTGCGTCAACTGGGAATATTTATCATTCAATATTTTCGCGTCTTATCTTTTCGTCGTATAATATTTTGTTTGTAAAATAGAATAACTAATGTCAACTATTAGAAGTAGAACGAAATAGGATTGTTCGAAATAGCTGATATAAAAAAAAAATTACATAATTATTTATTGAATACTTTATTGCCTAAAACAAAATTTATATGTACATTGTAGAAAAGGCGGAATTGAAGCATTCTCTACCAGCCGAAGGAGAATGAACCAAAGCAATGTTATATAATACATATTTACACGATTCACTTTATGTATGATTTATTTAAAATGATTCTTGTTTTGTGTTACTATTTTTGCGATATACAATGTGTTTTTATTTCATGATTTTCTTTAATTTGTATGCAACTAAACGCTATTCTGTAGTGTGCTTTACCTAAACACGCATCGCGAGAAAATTACTCGGTGTATTTTAATTAAATTCTCCATGCAGATAGCTTACACCTTAATAGAAGTATATATCTGAATGGTAAGTATGTCAGTAGATGTGAGCTCTTATTATACATAAGATGTATGGTTCCGGGACTAAAAGAAACGTTACATCAATACCGAAACGAACTAAGTCATTTTTTTATAGCACAGGTAGGCGGACGGTCAAATGGACTACCTGATAGTAAGTGGTCACCAACGCCCATAGACATTGGCATTGTAAGAAATGTTAACCATCGCTTACATCGCCAATGCGCACCAACCTTGGGAACTGAGATGTTATGTCCCTTTTGCCTGTAATTACACTGGTTCACTCACCCTTCAAACCGGAACACAACAACAGCAAGTAAAAACAATATCTGATAAGTGGGTGGTAATCTACCCAGGCGAGCCTACCACCAGTGAAAGCTCAGAAAGCTCAATCGTCTAATTATTTATTATTAGTAGTGAAAATAAAATAAAAAACAAAGATGCACTCACACGCATGATCAGCATACATTTTAAAAATACCGACCAATCAGATCATAACTGAACAACCGATTCGAATTATGGAATTAAAGTTCATAAATACATAAAAATAAAGTTTAAATTCCAATAAATTTATTCCCGAGCGACTTGCTTCGAACATTACAACTATTTATATGTGTGTATCTTTTTACGATGATAATAAGGTTTAAATTTGTTTAATCATTCCGCAAGTCAATTTGGCTTAATCTCTTAAATTTATAATATGAATACTACAATTAACGAAATTAACGATCTCCCGTAACACATTAACCGGATCCGCCTCGTTGGTACAACAAAATATTGCCCCTATAGCAATTTTTTTATATTACATTAATGAATTTTTAATAAATTAATTTATAGCTTAATTAAAACGTAATTAGTAGTCATTGGTTGTGAATTAATTAACATTCGTTAACTGACGACGTAGTTTCTGTGCGAGTAACGAATAAATAAAATCGATTAGCTTAAAAACATGATAGCGAGAGGAAAACTATTTTGTATTATATATTTTAAACATATATTTGCTTTCAATTAAATTTTAAAGTTTTTAAGACTTTAATCATTTAACTTTTTTATATATAAAACCAACGCTAATTTAATTAAAGGAACTGTAACGATGTACTCTAACCAAGCGTAGAGCATGTAAGTAAGACAACACTAATATATAAAAAGAATTAGTAGTGTTGTCCTACTCACTCCTTACATAACCAAACCTGATTGTCAAATGCCAAAAATATATCATCACTAGAGAAACCACTAACACAATCTATACTAATATTATCAATGTGATTACTTTTTATATAGTTGAAACCAGCCCAACCCCCATCACGTTGACGAAGCCGTGGGCAAAAACGAGTTTAAAATAAACACGCGTGATTTTAATTTTTACCGACGATCGACGTCGACAGGTCGTAAACATGAACACGCATGTCAAATAATTACCAAATAGAAAATAAACCCGCAAACGTCAGCTTAAATAAAGTCGCAGTTAACTTAAACCAT
Source organism: Nymphalis polychloros (assembly GCA_905220585.2). NCBI lineage: Eukaryota > Metazoa > Arthropoda > Insecta > Lepidoptera > Nymphalidae > Nymphalis > Nymphalis polychloros. The sequence continues at coordinate 5,076,308 of HG992245.1, read as the reverse complement.
ATTTTATACGAGTGAATTTAAAGATCTTACGAAATGTTATTAAAAGAGAAATAATCAATCGCAAATATTCGGATTCAAATACTGTACAAACAAACAACTCTTTCGCGTGAATGTTTAGAGAAATACACTAAGTTCGTACATCGAATTCATGTTTAACGTAGAATTTACATACGAGTGGAATCGAATGTAAACATACGGATGCGTTGTACGTCTCGGAACAACAGCGCGTCTCAAACGCTGCAAAAACAACGTTATAAATTGTTGTAGTGAATATAAAGATGAACGTTTGTACTTACTTTTAAATTGCTTTATTGTTGTTTTGTTGTTTGTATTTTATAATAAATAGTGTGTTATAATGTACTTTTTAAATTACTTTTATCACAGTAAACTTTACTTGAAAATAAAAAGATTTTATTTGAATTGTTTCTGTGATCAGTTTAAAATTTTAAGTTGTGTGCTAAGTATCGTATAAACATAGACATATCATCGGAAAAAATAGCAACTATGGAATATTAGCGGAATGTTCTACATAATCCTGATCCTAGTACTCTTCATGATATTTACTTATGTACTATCATGTTGTAATGATAGATTTATGATTTATTATTATTCTTTACAGGTAAGCAGTGATCTACATCCAAACGCCATCCAACGGTAACACTTTCTATATATCTTCATTTTGAAATTTCTCATTACACTTGAATTATAACTTTCGATTCGAAAGAGCACTTATGTTTTGCTATTTATTTCGTTATGATTTTATATACCTGTTGTAATATTGAAATGCTACTAAACTTAAGTCTTCATAAAATCATTGACCCGAGCAATATCTCGTTATTTTGACATAAATATCTTAAGATGTAAAGTTTGTCAACCGCTAAAATACTTTGTTGATAGATTGATATTGTCGCACAAAGCAAAATCCTGGAACGAACTAATCAAAAGCCCTTACCACGGGAAGGTAATTCAGCAAGTTTTCAACTCAATCAGCCCTTTAATATTTGCACAAAACGAGAGTAATTTGGTTAAACGGTTTTCGTTTGAAAATTTCTGGAGTAAGGGACATACGTAGCGCTGTACGTTCCCCCGTCGTTATAGTTACGGTGCTTGATTGTTTACTCGAGTGACTAAAATTACGAGAATAAAATCGCAATCAATTGGAAGTCTATTCAAAGTATGCTTAAAATCAAAGCAAAAATTTAATCAAACATTTCTTTTGATTATTTGATTTAAAAGAATATATTACAATAATAAAAAAACTAAATACTCATAAGCGATACCGATTATAATAATATTTGATTTATAAGAAGCATCTGTAAATATTCTGGCTGCTCGTATGTTTTCATCGTAGGCTCTGTGGTTATTATCGAGCTCTGTATTAATCTGCCAATTAAAACTTTGCTTATGCAAAAACGTTCCCAAACAACTTGTTAGGGATTTTAATGTTCTCGATTCTTTTGAATTTAGAATCATTTTAAAATTTGTATACCTCCGCCTCCGTTTTAAATACAACTTCAGAATATTCAGGTTGAATATTGCTTTGACTTTTTTTATTTTTTAAATTTTTGGTATTGATATTCATGATATTTGATTATTGAACTTCCTCATACCTTACCCTTCGAAGTTATTAATTATGAAAATTCAACAAATCGATCATCTATTATTAGTAGTAAGTCATTTCTGGGAACTAATTCTACTAAAAAATTGTCAAACAAAACATGGTTAGTTTTGTTTAACACTATTAAAAACATTAAGTAAAAAAATATTTACCTAGAACCTAATATTGATAAAAACGTACCAGTAAATGATACAAGATGAATGCTTCGTACGAGCCTCTCAAATATTTCACAGCTTCGACTTTACGCCGCTCATTTGCTAAAACATCCGATGTTAGGCTTGGAATATAGACTTTAGTAGCAATAGACCGGGCTAATATTACATATTTATTTAGTCTAAAAATATACATGCAATTTATCTTAATTTTAGTCTAATTATTTCATAAACTATAAATATTTTTTTACGAACAATCTGGTTTCAGAAATTGTAGTTTTTAATATTTTATTGTACCTACTGCAAAATTGTATGACTATAATACCAGTCCTTTGATTAAATATAAAAAGTATTTATATTATTATAAAATAATATTTACATACTTTTACAAGAAATATGTTGTGTTCTTCGACAATTTAACTTGACTCACCTAAGTTTTATATAGGTCTTCTTCATGAGATAAATAAGAGAATCGGAAATAAAGCCTAAATTTAAAAAATGTTTTATTCTCTTGTTTAATAATTTATTTTAAGGCTGAAAAAAATATCGAAAATCATAGTTTTGGAAATATCCCTGTCTAAGCATTTCCAACTCTGCAGCACCCAAGTGATGAATGCGCCAAGTTTGTCCGTGTCAAGACAGGGTAAAAAAATTCGCGGGCGCCGGAACGGAACGGAAATAAGCGACCCGCAACACCCGCGACCCGCGCTTTGATTGGCAGGCGTGGAGCGTTCGAAAATTGAACGTGGATTTTTCAAACATTGAAAACATTAGTTCATTTTGATACTCACTTCTCGAGTGATCACGTTTACGCTTACAACAGTATTGGTCTTTAAGAAACTAAAATTTTGCTAACTATTTATTTATCATTTGTGTTCTGTAATATTTTTTTACTTTTTGAAGTGATAACTTTTTTTGGAGCTACATAACGTAGCGTGTTACTGTGCCACTATTACCGACGCAGACTGCTTTACCCGAGAGTTACCAACCTAACGCCATCTAGCGTGTACAGATAGTACTTATAATAATTTAGCAACTCTCAAATACTAATTTAAATTATATTTGATAATAAATATTATCACTTCTGTCGAGCGTCCCGAGACGCATACGTTTTTTTTTTATAGTATAGGTAGGTGGTCGAGCTTATGGGCCACCTGACGGTAAGTGGTCACCAACGCCCATAGACATTGGCATTGTAAGAAATGTTAACTATCGCTTACATCACCAATGCACCACCAACCTTGGGAACTAAGATGTTATGTTACTTGTGCCTGTAATTACGCTGGCTCACTCACCCTCCAAACCGGAACACAATAATACCAGTTACGGATGAGATGAATATCTGATAAGTGGATGGTACCTACCCAGACGAGCTTGCACAAAGTCCTACTACCAAGCTTATGAAGACTTGCGAACGAAATATTATATTGTACTGGTGGTAGGGCTTTGTGCAAGCTCGTCTGGGTAGGTACCATCCACTCATCAGATATTCTACCGCAAAACAGCAATACTTGCTATTGTTGTTTCGGTTTGAAGGGTGAGTGAGCCAGTATAATTACAGGCACAAGGGACATAACATCTTAGTTCCCAAGGTTAGTGGCGCATTGGCGATATAAGCGATGGTTAACATCTCTTACAATGCTAATGTCTATGGGCGTTGATGACCACTTACCATCAGGTGTCCCATATGTTCGTCCGCCTTCCTTTGCCATAAAAAAAAACTACTCGATTATTAGAAATAGAGAACAACTTCACAAGCCGGATCCTTTAGAGGATCAGAAAAAGGTGTCAAGTATAAAATAAGACAAGTAATTACATATGTTAAATACATAATATTCATCATACGTAACATTTCAAACTGTAAACGGCGTCAATTCCTTTGTTATATAAAACAGATCGGTAGGCTTAAAGCAATTCGAAAGCATTTACGATTCAAGGGCCCACTTCAACACCCTGTACGTATTTACAGGATGATGGCGCTATAAAAGCTGACATAATATCGGTAAACGTTTGACGTGTAATCTTGTCGTCGTAAAAATGCACGAAAAAAATCGAATGACTCGAATGGAAATAAATTTTATTGTTTTCTATATGTGTGTTGAAATTATTCTGATATACGTATATCAAGTATGTTTATGAAAGAAGAATAAAAAAATAACTTTGCGTTTTTGCATTTACTCATGTTTTATTGAAAAGTAATTAATTAAAAACGAAATCTCAGTCTACTACTAGTTTAGTATTTAGTGTGATTTCTGTAGCTAGAAACGTTGCAAGGCGCAAGAGAAAAAGTTCAATGTAATAGAAATTTTAATGAAAATGTAAAATGAAATGTAAATCTACCCTACAATATTCTTCAAGTCTGACGTTATCGTTGAGAAATTTGCATGCTACTTTAATAAGCTAGCTCTTATCGGCTACCTTCATACCTAAAGTCTTCGACACATGAACGCCCCTTGTTTGATACATTTATTATTTCCTGTATATTTTTTACTTAATGTTATTGTTAAGTCATATACTCGCATTGCATCGTTTCCTAGTAACTTGTAAGGCTGATGATCTTGAAGTTTTAGTTTGGTTAGCTGATAAAGAGTTATTAAGTTTTTCAATCATGGAATTCTCACTTCAGTTTGGCTTTAGGAAAATAGCGCTGCGTGCCGTGCCTCGTAAAGCATGTGAAGCTGTTTGTCCTGCGCCTGAGCGTCACCAGTCGTGTCGGATTGTATTATGAAAAGTGATAGCGAAGCAACACAGAATGCATTTGTATTTGCGATGTGATGGACTATTTCTTGCATAGTTTGTTACTCTCCGCTAAAAATGGCTGTCATCGAGAAAATCAATTAGGACCACATTATTATTATCTAATATGAATGTAGCAAATTTATAACAGATTAAAATAATTACATTCTGTACCATATAAAACCGCCTTTTGCGTTAACACGACAGTTTCAGTTCTATGAAAAAAAGTTTGTACCAACATTACTTTTAATCAATTCTCGGCTGTGCAAACTTTCCGCGTTCACATTACGTAAAAGATTATTCAATTTGAGTAACTCTAAAAAGCGGCGACGATGACCGAAAAAGACGAAACCTGTGTATTTTTCAAACAAATCCGCCACGGCAAAAGTTGTTGCGGAACGAATCCGGCTCGTCCGCCTTTTCCTACTATCTGAATTGCAAATGACAACGCGATGACGGCTTTATATAAAACTAAAAGTGTCGGGCAAACTTCGGATTAAACTTCCCCCGCAGGTATAGAAACAAAAACCTCACTTACAATTATGATAATTCCGGTCGCATCTCGCCGGATTGAATTTGCATGGGCGCTATCCATGGCTATGTCAACTGAGCTACCTACCCTGATGAATAATGCAGCCGCGCCACTTACCTGAGATATTAACATATTTATTAATAAAATAAATATGAGACGTCCGCTCCGTTCCGCGAGTCGACGACGAATGGCCACCGTAACTTTACTCCGTCACTGTTGACATTGTAGGAACCTCGCAAACTCGACAAGTGAAGCTCATAGTAACTTCTACCTTCTGAAACACGTTAATATATGGCATTCGTTAAATAAATTGAGTTAGAACCTGTCCAACTTGTTCTTTCACTTAATATGTACTGAATGAAATACAACTATCGTAGATATGTTAATCCTTTATTCGCTGTAATAAACGTTTATTTGAAAAACAAAACTTATTATAACACGACTCAGTCCTAACGTAATATAGATGATGACGAATTACTTAACGTATTATTTATCTTTCTTACATCTTGATCTTATTTCGGTACACAAAATACCCAGGGCGCCTTTTCGCTAACAAACATTCATTCCATAAAAGACTGTCATGCATACAAAATTTAATCTTAGTAGTCGACGATCCCGACCGTTACCTTTTTATATCCGCTTTAAATCATTAGATTTCCCAACGGCATTCGCTATGAAAAGCCTAAGAACAGGGGCGCGGTGCATTCTGACCGTAAATTTTGTACATCACAAAATTAAATACGTGGATTGCAGGTGAAATTTTAAGAACTGACCGTCTTAGTGTTTTATAGAGCTCTAGAGACTACAACATGTAAGCAACGATATTGAAACACCCCTTTGTATACAACAATTTAGATATTTTTTTCTAAAAACATCATAATTTCAATTATTTTTTAATTTAACTAATTTTATCCTTTTATACTTTCGACAATTAAAAGACATCACATATGTTAAAATTCTAAAACGTAGTAATAGAAAACAAGAAAACGATGATATGCTACAGACTCATAATGCTGGAAAATGTTCCACTTGGGACTTCCGACTTTTGTCACTCCGGACTTCTAAATTTATTTCTTATTCTTTCGACCGTAATAAATATGTTAGGTAACTAATTAATCCAAGGTAACATATATTACGTTTCCCAAAGAGTAACCACTGAGGGCAAAAACTTGCGAAGTAAATTGAGACTCATAAATATACAACTAAATTCTTTAAGTCATAAAGAAGAAAGTTCATAATACCACAAAATGTATTTATTACATATACGTGTGGTCGACTCCGTCATGAAACGTGAGAGATTTTCTAGAAAAGTAAAAATACCTATAGATTGTATGTGTCCACGAAAATGTATTAATTATCAGTCTCATTTAACCTTGAGGTGACTGAATTATATTTAGATAATAATACAAAAGACCAAGTTAATTTACCTTAAAAGTTTTAATTACCAAGATTAATTTATCAACAATAATTACTCTCAATAAAATCTTCAAAGCAAGTCCTAAAATGTAGCTAATATAACTGTCAACGAAAGTCAATTTTTCCACAGTAACATAGACGTCGCATTATGCGCGGAACTGCGCCAAGACCTCCCTGAATTATGCATACATACCCGCACATTAAACCGATACCACCGGGAGTGGATTAAATATGGACACCCTGTTTAGGCATTCAGTACTTACGAGGTGAGAATGTATGGCGTTGTTTCTTGTCTCGTGGATTTAATTTTGCTCTGTGGCGAATTAATGGCGACGTCAACTAGCGGTTAGTAATTTAAACGCAACGGCATTATCTGCTACCTCACTAATGAGTCTGAACTGCTCGGGAAACGTTTTGCGTAACGTTTTCATTTAATAATTTTGCTATTTTCAAATGTTTTAATTGCTTACATCACTCAATTGTTAAACTGTTTTAGATGATACATTACTCTTCTACCAATTTTATTATATTAAACTGTGTATATTAATATAAATTGTATTTTTGATTGCATATGAAATTAGAATACGTTGATTTATTCTGGTAATTTCTTTGTTGTTGCTATATACACCTTATGCCTAGAATTGCATGAATATAAAATATTTGTAATGTAAATTATACTTAAATATCAAATTCGGTTGTATATATCATAGTTAGTGGCTTTGTAAATATGGTGTCTGTTGAATATCAAATGTTGTGCATTATTCGTCGGTTTCCAAGTACAAATGGATACTACTAACCTTATGTTAATAATATTGTGTAGCTATTATAATATAGTGTTTCTCTTAGATGATCTTCTTTACATACACGTACATGCGTATATAAGTATATGCGTTACAATATATTTTACACTAGCTGTGCCCCGCAGTTTCACCCGCATATAATTAATAAAAATATAATTAATAAAAATAAGCCTAAAGCCTTCCTCGATAAAAGAACTATCCAACACAATTTTTTTTTTTAATTCGAACCTGTAGTTTGTGAGATTAGCCGGATCAAACAAACAAAGTCTTCAGCTTTATATATTAGTATAGATATAACTTACATTAAATCTTTTGTTACCGTTAGCTACAATCTATACATATAATAAATCTGTAACTGGTCGATGTCTGTACATGGAAGATAAATGAGTAAAACTTTTATCGGGGGTCTTTATAAACACAATAGAACCCAAAACAATGATTAATAATTTTTTTGTCTGTTTGTCTGTTTGTCTGTTTGTCTGTTTGTCTGTGCGTTTGTGCACGCTAATCTTAAAAACGGCTTAACGGATTTGAGTGCGGTTTTCACTAATGTATTGTGGCTAACTTCACTTAACATTTAGTGTTTGTTTTATTTCAATCGGTTCATAAATAATAAAGTTATGTCAATTTAAAGATACACGTAGAACATTTATTAAAAAATGGTTATGGTCAAACTGAAAAGAGATTAAATATTACATGTAATTTACACTTTTGCTTATTATTTATCCTATATTTTGTCCTATAATTTTTAATCTCTTTATTTATTTATTATAAGTTTAGTATCCCTACTAAAAATCAATAAATTATTATCTGTAGGAAAAGTACGCGCACCTGTCAAATTGTCAAAATCAAAAAGTTTTGTTAACAATTTCGTGTTTTCAGTAGCTTCGTGTGTTGTTTTTGCATAAAAACTAATATTGCATATATATTGTGTGTATCTTTATGATCTCATCTTATATCTTTCATAACAGTACGCTTTAAGACTGCGTGTGAGCAAGTCAGTTAACTCAGTGACAATAATTAATACGTAAATAGTATATAGGTGTATAAACAAAGCCTAAAAAACAACTATAACAATAATACATGGTTTTAGAAGTGCTTGCTTTAAACATAAACGGTATATCACTTCTTAAAACTTTAAATAGGTATAATTTTTTCGTAAATTCGTGTTTCCTGTCAAAAGTTTTAAAACGGCAGATAAAAATTCAAACGTTTTACCTACCGAAGTTTTTTCTAAACAACGAAATAAATAACAATTTAATGCGGAAAAAATGGCAACCATATTTTGAATTATATTTATTAGCCTCTGGATATATATAAGGAGTATTAGCCACTGGTTATTTATAAGAAGTGTAAATAGAGAAAAATAGCAATTTTGTTCAACATTAAAATAAGAGAAATTACTTTAGAAGACCTCATTAATAAATGTAACAAGTATTTCGAACCGAGGAAAAATTTAACTATGGCCTGACATGTATTTTTTATGAGAAAACAAAGCAAACACGAAAATATAACCAACTTTATTACGAGTCTAGAAAATTACAGTTTAAAATGCGATTTCGTTGAATTAATAGTCATTGGTCAGTGATAAATTTACAGCGAATATGTGTTAGAGTAGCTCGCCAAACATCAAAGATTATTACAACGGTCTGATCTGTCACTAAAGAAAGCTATAGAGATAGCTAAAATAGTAGTGATCGAACAACAAAATACGGAGCACATAAATAAAAGCACTGAGACGTCGTCATCACCGTCATCATCTAATGAATATCAAGTGATGAAGTAAAAGGGTTAAACAACACACAGTACAGAATAGAGAAGATGTGTATATTCCTATGAAGTCAGACGGGCAACTAATTAAGAAGAGAACAAAATTGTGAAACGTGGTTATATTTGCCTCATCCCAATATAAACCGAATAAAAGTATTTTGTAATCTCTCAGCTTAATTCAATTGGTCTTTGGCTACGTCAAGCTTGCGACAGCATAATCATGAATAGGAAGAAGTAGATCTGTGCGAGCATATAATATATAATTAAGTGTACTCAGATGTTGATATTATATATTAAAAAAAAAAATTACTGCAAAAATAACATAAATAAGTTAAAAATAATAATGTATTAAATGTATTAATTTATATAAAATGAATGTACCAACCCATCTTAATATTCAATATTTAAGTTTCTTATAAATTTTGTACTGTAGTCATATTCTTGCTTGCCTTTTAATTGTATTTGGTTAAAAAATATATAAATAATATATGTATATATCATTTATTTATTGCATTTTATTGGCCTTACTCAATGTAATAATGCTTAAGCTATGTGATTTCATTTATATTTTGTTTTTGTTAAATTTAGTTTTTAATTATATTAATTATATTTGATTATAAAAAAATATATATCTTACTACACCTTTACTGATTATGATGGTTTAGCTGTTTGATTTTATATATGTTTTGATTATTTTAATGATTGTGTAATTATTGTTGGTGGAAACTTAGCTAATGTATGTATATATTTATATATATATATATGCTATAAGTGTCATCTCATTTTTAACACTTAACCTACCAGAGCGGTCAAATAACTGCTTTTGAAACTTTAATTAAAATTGTTATATAGCTGCTTTTGTTTGTATATTATATATTTTTTCTACATAAAATGGCCGCTTAAGCAGCTTATTCAGATGTGTGTCAAGTTCAATGGAAAACATTTGTTTTAATTCCCTTTTTTTTGTTTAATTAAATTAGTAGCCTTGGTTAAGTCTGATTTTATTTAGTCTCTGACAGAAGAAACTTTTCCTTTACTTTATACTTTATATTGTACACATAAAATAACATAAATCTATAACAAAAACGAATTAATTAATTAATTATTCATACATATAAATAAAATTGAAGTTTCTGTCTGTTATTTCAAAATAACTGCCTGTTTTAAAGGTTATATGGCTATTTACGATTTACCAAAACCAAAGCAATCATTTTTTTAATTTTTTTACTGTCTGCATCTGTATCTTTTAATCGTCTAAAAATTGAAAAAACCGAATTATTATAAGAACTATTTCAAGATTCCGTTTAGCCTTTATTTCATCAAAATTAGTTGAGTCTATCAAAAGTTATAAAAATACGTATTTTTGTTGATATCTATTCATATAATCTTATTACTCTTCCTAACTGATTCATTAACGCAGAGACTAAACTGCGGGGGTTAGAAACTTGAAATTTTGGCAGTTGATACATTTTATAACACCCACTAAGATAGGATTTTTGGAAATTCTACCCCTAAAGAGTTGAACGATTGTTTAGAAACCAGTCATTTTTAAAGTTAGAAGCATGAAATTTAATGAACAAGCTTAAAAATAAATAAAAATGTATTTCAGCGTTTTTGAAAATCTAAATCTGAGAGGGTAAAAAAGGGGTTGAAAGTTTGTATGGTGATTCCGTCACTTTTGGTGTAAGAAGAATGATATTTAGTATTAAAGCTATGCATACGTATTTCGTCGTTTTTAGAAATTTAACTCCAAACGGGAGAAACGGGGTAAAAGCATTAGTATAAAAATTTAAAAAAATAGAAATATACTATTTGAGTTTTTTGATTGAATTAATAAACATGAATTTCAAAGTTTTTAGAAACTTTTATTTTTGTTTGGAAGAGTTGGGTGCAAATAATGAAATTCAAAATACGCAATATCTTATATCAATATCTCTTAGGGAGAAATATACGAACTTCACTATGTTGGTGATGTTTGGATAAAAAAAACATATTCCATTATTGCCATATGTACCACTTAATTGGTATTCCCTAAGCTTATATTATTGTAAAGTTTCATTAAAATCCATTCAGTAGTTTATACGTGAAAGAGTAACAAACGTCCATACATCCATACAAACTTTCGAGTTTATTATATTAGTAAAAAGTAGGATTATTATATGCCCTATACTGAACACACATACACTATACTGGATGGGCGAATAAATCGATTGGTAAATGTTTATATCTTATTGATTAAAAAATGATAAAATCCTTATTTTACCCGTACGAAGTCGGGACGGGCAGCTAATTACTCGCTGATAACGTATCTTTCTGTAGGTAAAAAAGGTTTTTAAAAACAGTACAGCAGTTTTTTAGTTTATTCGCTACAAACAAACATACAAAAAATCTATTTTTACTTATTTATAATATTAGTATAGATCAAGACCACGCGCGAGCGAAGCTGCGGGCAACAGCTAGTTAGTAATAAAGGTATATATTGTTTTATATACCAGCGCCAATATGTTTGTAGATGCCCTTATTGTTTGACAGGATACTGTCTTGTGACCCGCATCTCATGTTTCTTACTCGGCCGTTGTTTAATCGGTAAACTTTTTAATTTCACCTCAGCCTTGTTCGTTTGCTCAGGGTCCGTCGATCCTTCGGTAAACACTTCGGATTTCGACAGCGTCTTGAGTGTAAATTTTATAAAATACGATTGTTCAAAAATAATGAATTGTAAGATTTTATATAAAAACGTTATTGCTCGTTTCTATTCGTATAATATAGCCAATAAACCAACAAATCGTGAGTGCAGTGTATATAGTATAACCCATTGTTTTCACCTTTAATTCGCTAGTAACGTCATCTTTAATCTTCTTGGACGTAATATTTTTTGTATACAGCTAATACTCTAATATTTTAGAATGTGTTACTAGATAACATAACACAATAAATGTATACTTAGTTCAACTATGCTCTGTTTTAAGGTAATTCAAATCCCTCATTTGCAAACCCATCGCATCACTGTTTATTTTACATTCCATAAAAAATAACAGCAAAAAAATAAAAAAGTTTTGTTTACATAAACGTTCATTAAAATGTATTCACATATTTTTCACTCAATGCATCACTTCACGTATTTATTGCGCGCGATAAATAATAAAGTAGCAATCATTTAAAAATATCGTATAAAACGTTTTCAATTCGTTCGATTACAACGTTTAAACATCCGTGAATATCTCAGTTCGTAAAGCGTTGTTTTTTACACTTATCATATTAAAAGAACAAACATTACGATATATCATCTCGTAGGTAAATCTCAGTCGTCGATTCTTTCAATACACGCGTTGTTAATAAAAAGCATCAGGTGCACACGTACATTCGCATTCGGTAATTGCGACCATCAACTGACCCACTTCCGTGTCCGCTGACGTATTTACGAATTTCGAAATTGATTGTGATGTCAAATAAAAGTATCGGTAAAAAACCGTTTCACGTCAGCTGTTAACGGCCCCGCGTAGACTAAATATAACAAATTTATGTTTTATTTCGTGTTAATTAATACTAGTTTTAACTATAACGTGATGAATGATAATTAAGGAAAAATTACTACGTAAATAGTATTTTCTACTTAAACTTAGTTAATTGCTTCACTTTACTGATATTAGACACGTTTGTAACCCAAATTAGTTGACGGTAATCTTTTTAAGATTCTTTAATATTAAAATTTTTAAAATAAATCTTATTCCTACATCACTTGTTTAAAACGAATAAAAATAAATTAACAGCGAATAAAAAAAGTACTAAATCGTGAAATTATTTAATGTAAAATGTACCTTAAGTTTCTAAATCGTAGGTAAATTTTAAATTAAATATTTTGAGGTTTTAATCTCAATTGTCATTGGTTGATCGTAACCGATGATATTATGAAAATAATTTTAACTATTATTATTCCTTGTTGTTGGAGATCCTATTAAAATAAAATAAAATAAAATTTAAAGTTAAATAGTTTTTTAAACATTAAAATATTACTATAGTAATAATTCAAGTCTGTGTTACGAATAGCTTTGTAGGTTATTTTTAGAAGCTATTGTATGACTTAGATATAAGGCTGGCAGAAAGCGGTCAAGCTACGGCAAAGTTTGTAGCGTGCGAGCTACCAATAGTAAATTCGTAATGGAGACTGTTTGTACATAGCTCTATAGCCTTGCTTGTTTCATATAAATAGCCGTATACAAGCAACAAGTATAGCTAGTTTCTAACGGTAAATATTAGCAAAAACGTTTCAACGGTGATTTATACCCGTGGACGTGTTCGATCTGACGTTCAATATAGCGACACACTTATTTGACTTTCCATGGGAGTAATTTGTTGTAAGGAACCATATTTGTAGTTTGGTAATAAAACAATATACTTGAAATTAAAATGAATCATAAGACTCCGCAGACTCGGTGGTCCTGGGTTCAATTCCCAGGTCGGGCCAATAAATAGATGTGCCCGTGCCTCGAAAAGCACGTTAAGCCGTTGGTCCTGCGCCTGAACTCTTTCCGGTCGTGTCGGATTGCCGTCCCATCGGATTATGAGAGCTAAGGAAAAGAGAGTGCCCTGTGTTTGCGCACACACTTGTGCACTATAATATCTCCTGCGCATCCTCCTGCTAATCTCTTCGAGAATGGCCGCCGTGGCCGAAATCGGTCTGGAGGACCTTTATCAAAAATCAATACAAACCGATACCGTTCCGGTAAATTCACAAAATAACAAAAAAATATTTTAATAATTATTAGGTATTTACAAATATCCAAAGAATAAGGTATTTTTATAAATATTCACATTTGATTATAAGTTCATCAGCATAAAACTATTTATTTATTAATATTGATCGATACTCTCCACTGGTAAACAACCAAATTTTTTGTGTTTGATTTGAATTGTTTATTGATTTTTCTGTACGACCCTCATGCGTGCTCGGTACGGGCATCGCACTGCTTTCTGATCCTTTCAATTGTATGAAAATAACAACTGACTGTAGATATTGCGACGCGCGCCTTGTTTTGACGCGAAGGTGGCAAACCCGGACGTCTAAACTTAAAAACGAAAGTGCGCATTATCAAAAAGACAACAGCACTGATATTCTGTTAAGTATCACTTCTTATTGATTATCACTGATCGTGAAGTGAAAACCCAACAGTGATAAACTACTCTGATATGCTTATCATTTACCTGCTTTAATTATTACAGTGAATTTAGCATTTAACCTTTTGACGATTTTCAATTGTTTTCTAATGTAAGATTGGAGTTTGTTACAGAAAATTGCTATATATTAAAACAAATCAAATTAATGTTGCCTATATAATAATTACTCGTGATATTTGAGTATTTAATTATGAACGTATATGTATGAACAAGAGACTTCGCCTTCGTCATAGTTGGGTCACACGGACAAAATAGAAGACAATAAGTTGTATTAACAAGTCTATACACAACTTGATTAAATTCGCTCGCCACATTGTTACGCCATTATTCAAGAATCTAATAACTGTCTAGGAGTGTATTGTAACAGTCACTTTTGTTATAACGCCTTTGTTGAGGATCGACGTTATGAAGATTAGAATCACTTTTGTAATATTGGGTTTGTCTTGTTAGCGTAAATTTAATTATATTACCTACCTTTGTTACTTTTTTTAGTAAAGCGGCCTTGAAATGTTTTTCTCTTTAATAAATAATAAAAAATTTATAAGGAATTCTTGATATTCGAATAAAATATTCAATTATTAATGTACATAATAGATTTGGTCGTCAATTTAGAAGCTTAGCCTCAAGTTATATCTGATGTTGATATGATTTAAGTATAAGATATTTTCACGCGCCTTTAATACCCGTAAAGAGAACCAATCAATTAATTATACCAGTGAATTATATAGCATTCATTACCATTCGATACAAATACAAATTTCGTCTTGTTTAGTTAGCCTACATTTTAAACTTTCCATTGAAACCCGTAGAGTAAATAAACACTACTATTTAAGCAGCTTTATGAATTCAATTTCATAATAAATCAATATAATCTTTAAACTCGTGTTCGAAACTAAGGAATTGTTCAAGAACACTCGTATAAACAGGACATATATTACATCTTTTAAAAAATAAATGTACAAAATTTGACCTGAGAACGGAGACTTTTCTCCATATTATTGCAAAAAGTAATAAATTTTATACTACGCAAAGACTGTTAACACGCTTTATTTTTAACAGGTTCCATTTTAATTTTACTTTTATTAATTTATAATTACAACCTAATACGAAAAACCGCATCACTATTCACATATAATTCGACTTAAATAAATAGTGATAATTTCCACATATCGTCCTCATAAATTATGAACATTTATAAAACATAATTTGTACAACCACGGGTGTTTTCCATTTAATTCAACTTGAAACATAATTAAAAGGTAAATATGTAACTTTAATATATTTGCATACTGAAATTACTGAGGAGTAAATCCAATTCAATTAACACAATCACGCTAATTTATTAAAACATTACGTTTTGTATCGTTATTTGTTACAGTGGTAAATGGATAAAGCTCCAACGTAAAATTAAGTACATTACTTGATCCTCTATAATCTAATTGATTGATTGTGAATGAGCACTAAATTATGTGACCGAGTGTTCATTTTAAAACAGTTCATATTTTCACTTCTTCTATTAATTACTAGTAGTAATCTCCGGCTACTACTTTAAAGACCCATATTAAGAAGCCCCAATAACTTTTGAGTGACCCGGCGCTCGAACCTGTGACGTTGATGCCGCAGCCTTTTAAGCGACAAGACATCGAGACAGACACGTATGTACAAATTATAATTACACACACAAATATTTCGTAAAGGATATATAATAATTGAGGATCTCAAATTGGCATCGAATTCATTGAGTTATATAAAAAAATATAATTCCAAAAATGTAATAATAATAATGTAAAAGTAAATATAATAATATGTTATTATAATAATGTCTTTCAGATGATTTATTAATATATTGCATCAATTTAATTGATGCACACGGGAATTCAGTGGCGCTTGCCTGGACTTGAACCCGCGAATATCGGTTAAGATACTAACTGGGCCATCTCGGATCCTAATATAAAGCTACTACTCAATAATTCAAGGCTACAAAAATTGTACTAAGAGTTAATATAAAATAAAGTCTATTAAATATAAATAGTATTATTTAACCAAATAATTTAAGAGCGAATATTTTCTATTGCTTTAAAATTAAATAAATTTTCCGTTTACTAAACTTTATTCAAAAATCAGTATATTATATAAACAAAGACATGTAAAAAATGAAATAGATTGGTTTGACTAGCCAACTCTCTCTCTTCCAGTGCCTCTCCAACTAGTGAAGGTTAGCTGTCAGCTTCGCACTCTCCGCTCTGTCTCTTGCTAGCCAGAACAATTTTGACGTATTTGCGATCCCTGTCCACTCTCTGATGTTACGTAGCCACTATTTCTTCCTACGCCCAACATTTCCTTTTCCTGAAATCTTGCCCATCATTATAAGTTGTAATAACTCATATCTGGTATGTCTTAAGACGTGTCCCAGATACGAGACTTTCCTTCTTTTTTGTGTTTGCAAGATTTCTCGTTCTTTGCCGACTTGCCGTAGGACTTCCCGGTTGGTGGTCTTTTGAGGCCATCATCCGCCTATAACACCACATCTCAAATGCCTCAATTCGTTTTCTTAGATCCTCCTTGATTGTCCATGCCTCACATCCATACAGGAGTATGGGCAATATATAGCAGTGTAGAAGTCTAGTACGCAATGGGATTTTGATGTTGTGATTGCATAACACCTTTTTCATGTTGTTAAATGCACTTCGGGCAATCTCGATACGAGTCTTAATCTTAATATCGCTGTCCCATTTCTCTGTTAACCAAGTGCCTAAATATTTGTATTTGCATACTTGCTCTAGTGTATGACCATGTACCGTTATTACAGGACTTGCAATGCTGTTTTTCGAGACAATCATTATTTTTGTCTTGGAGACATTTAGTGTTAGACCAGCTTTGATGCTACATTCATTCACTCGATCAACCATACGTTACATTTCTGATTCTGTAGAGCCTATTAAGACTGTGTCGTCTGCATATCTGATGTTATTAATCAAACGACCATTGACCTTTACGCCACATTCCAGGCCCTCCAATGCTTCTAATATTATGGATTTTGAATATAAATTGAAAAGAATGGGAGATAAAACGCAACCCTGTCGAACTCCTCGCTTAATTTCAATTTCTTCAGTTTCCTCTCCATCAATTAGGACAGTTGACCGTTGGTTCCAGTACAGGTTCTCGATTATGCGTATGTCTTTGTCGTCTAAGGCTATATCATTTAAAATCGTGACAAGCCGGTCGTGCATCACTCTGTCGAATGCCTTTTCATAGTCGACAAAGCAAAGAAAGACATCCTGCTGCATATCTCTGCATTTTTGAACCTGTACTGCAAACAGAGCTTCTCTTGTGCCCATACCTGAACGGAAAACAAATTGGCAGTCTCCAAGCTGTTCGTCACATCTCACTCGTATACGCTCGTCTATCGTTAGGAACAGCTTTAAAACTTGACTCATGAGGCTTATAGTTCGGAAATCCTCGCATTTCATTGCGTTATTCTATTTTGGAAGAGTAACAAAAGTTGATCGTAACCAATCGCCAGGAATTTGGCCAGTTTCATAAACAAGATTTATAAGATTCTTTAGCTCATCAATGTTTTCATCGTTTATAAGTTTTAAGACTTCGATGTGCACATTGTCTGGTCCAGCACATTTCCCTGTTTTGGCTCCTTCTAAGGCTTTCCTCACTTCATCTTTTAAAATCCGAAGGCCCTCCATACACCTATAAGGCTCACGTCTCGAATCATCTGCAAACATATCTTTGATATAATTTTCCCAAATAATCTTTTTGGCTGGTGCATCAATGATTGGTTGATTGTTTTCGTCTAATAAATGATACGTGCGAATTTTACGACCCATCATGGATTTTACTTCTTTGTGCAGGTTAAATGCATCATGCCTTGCATGTAGTATCTCCATGTAATCGCACTTATTCTGATACCAAGTATTTCGAGCAAATCTTACCTCTCGACGTATTTCTTTATCTAATTCCTTATATTTGTGGCTGTTGGTATGTTTGTAGAGCCTTCTTTCTTCCATAAGTTGGTAGATCTTGTCGTTCATCCAATCTTGCTTGAAAACATGCCTTTCCGGCTTCAGAAAAAATTTATTGATCTTTTCAACTACTGTCTTTAGTTTTGACCACATCTCTTCAGTTGTATCGTTTGTATGAGATACTAGCTAACTGCTGGTGTTCCATTTTTACTTTAAAATCTAATGTAATAGATAGTGAAATAAATGGATTAACTTTATGTCAAATGTTAAACTTAACTAAATAAATAATCTAAAATATTCCCGTATTAACAACTAATGGACCATAATGTCTTAGTGGGCGGAAAGCAATGAAAATCCGGCATTTTTGTGTAGGAAATGCTCGGATTAATATTTTCTTTCTTTTGTATGAATAAAAATTCTGTCAACGATTTTACTACCAGAAAAGAAGCAAAGATAATCTTCCGAGCTTTATCATATATAACAAGGTTTTAAGCTTTATTTGTATGATGTTTGTAAGATTTATTATCTTTATTTAGAATTACTATATACATAAATAAAATTCGCCCTTGAGTAGTTTTCGAATACGTATTATTTTCCTCTACAAAATTCACACCAATATTTCTATCAACGACATGATATAGACGTAAATACATCGTTATAAAACAGAACAACGTGCAGAAAAGTAAATTGCCGCGTAAATTTCAAATTTCGAACGAAATAGTCCATGACAAACACATTTACAATATGGCGTTTCACCGAGAAATGTCACTTACTCGCCTTGCCGCGCATTAAGTATTCCATAAACAATGTTCGCTTCCAGAAATAGCACAGCAGGTAAATACACGAGCTCATAAGTACAGTCGATAGTTCGATACTTCCCGCTTTAATGCTCAATAATGCATCGACAAATCGATAACTCACAATGCGGGGCGATACAGCACTATACAACGTTATTTAATATGACGTTCTATTGTCGTATAAGCTTAACAAAACGGTCTAAAAGTAATATTGAGGTAATATAGAAGTATTGCTAGATTATATTGTTTCGATGAGAGACGACGTCAGATGACGACGATGCGGATGCACCGAGGTCCCATCTCAATCTACAGTCGATCGGATTGCCTTTGACTTCGGTAATGAGTTACTAACATAGGGTTTAATTTAAGTTATTAAGTCCCCATAATTACTTTAACACAATTAAATTATTTATTCAAACAAACGACTAATTTAAATTTGAAGTAAAAACTAATAATTTAGGTCGATTTTATCCCTCGGTTTCTCCTATCCTATAGTTAAGCATAATATAAGCTTACCTTTTGTATGGTACGTGAATCTATTCAATTTAAAACAAATAAAAAAATTATTTCTGAACGGCACATTCAGAAACAACATTTTTATTTCATTTTTAGAATTCATAGAAAATAGATGCAAATTTTATAAAAACTATGTAACAAACATACAATACTTTTAAATAAAACAGAATTTTGTAAAAAATAGCCTTATCTTTTTTCGGTCAACTAATGCATTGGTGGTGAAACGGTCGGATATACCTTTGGCAATTAGTGACATGTGTTTGTCACCAATTAGTGTTGTGGGAATGTTGTAATTGTATTGATTGAGCTGGACCACTCCGCACAAATGACCTTCAATCTTCGGTATCTCGATCAAGATGCAATTTCAAACACACCCTACGTCGTTTTGGATTTGTACTTTATATAATTATTTCTTGATTATGAGCTATGTATTTGTTCCGCATCCAATTTTTGTGACGTTTAATTTTTCCTAAACACTATCAAAACTATTCAGATACAGTATAAATCATACGCAAAACGTTTTTTAAAATGTAATTTTTTTGTCACATCAAAAAGCGCCTTAATTCACTTTAATCAAAGAATAAGAAACGATTTAAATTTTTAAATTAAATTAATTTTATTTTATTTATAATTATAGCAATTAATTTTAAGGAATTTACTAATATTATTTTAGTAATTTTATTTTAGTTATTTATTTGACAACCTGGGAGATTCGAACTTTGGGCTGTTGCCACATTATATAAATATATTATATATTTATTATATAATACTAGCAACCCACCCCGGCTTCGCCCGGGTAGCAGAGTAAATATTCCTCAAAAAAACCTGTCGTAGTATTATATCAGCTTTTAGCCACAGTGGGCGACAGCGGGGTCGCGAGGGCGCGCGTGCGGTTGCATCGTGCGTTAGTATGATCGGTGTGGGACCGCTTGAATTTGTTTAGTGCGCGATAGTTTTAATTTTACGATAACTCCTAAGATATTAATTTAAATTGGTTGGTATAAAGGCCAATTATAATATACATGAAATGCTTAAAGTAAATAACGTATATAATTTGATAAGGATTAATATCATATGAGTTTTTATAGCTTTCCAATTATCACATTATTATGTAACCATTTTTTTAAACATTAAAGTGAGTTTAGTTAGCTATCCTTAAAAGATAGACATATGCCATCGTGAACTTTTCTGTAGATCTATAAAAGGGGAACAATTTCAATACATTATTTTGTTATATTTCAAAGGGATTTTACAGCGCGATGAAAGCTCCCAATCGGCTCGTTTTTTTATGACTTATTCAACAATTATCGTCATATTTCAACAAATTTACAGAAAACATTAATGAATTATACACGAAAACCTTCCTCTTGAATCACTTTGTCCATTAGTGAAAACCGTATGAAAATCCGTCCAGTAGTTTTTTAGATTATCGCGTTCATACAGACAGACAGACGCCGCGGGGGACTTTGTTTTATAATATGTAGTGTTACTATTATTAATTTAAAGATATAATTAAGTTAATATTTAATATTATTTATGTCATTATACCAAATGGATTTATACGAAATAGAAAAGAATTCTAAAATACTAAGTGAGAACTGTTATTTTTTTACTTTTTCATCACGTTAAATATTCAGAGAAATATGAGGCACATCGTGTGGGGTTTAATTTATTAAACTCGCGGCAATACGAATAGGCTCGAGTCGTGAACGAAATCGTTTAGAATTAAATTGTAGTTCGCGGTAAAGTCATTTACCTATGTTCTCATTTTAAAGGGATATCTAATAACTGTATTTTTCTTTATTAACACACTTTCCAGTGTAAAAATAATGACATGCAATTTTAGCTCTTAAATAATTACTTAAATGACTTTATATTTTATTCTTGTTAACGTTTTTAACAAAGAAATATAATGTATGTAGTTTAAGGTGTTTTAAATATATGGAATTACATTTAAAATGTGAGAAAAATGGCTAATTTAAACAATAAAAGTTAATACATCATTGAAACAAAGTTTTCACACTTCAAAGCTATTTTAAAAAGTAAATGGCTTATTAACTTTTATTATCTTAAGAAATGAACAAGTATTTTGCATAGCGAAATTATCCGAATTATCATTTATTTATTACTTGATTTGCTAACGATTTTTATATAAGTAAAACACTAAAAGAACATGTAATATCAAATTAATACGTGTACAGAGAAATGCCTTATTACACTACAATTGAGACAATAATTTAAATATTTTATTCGTGCTTAGTAACAATTCTTTAAAAATATAAATATTATGTTATAAAAAACATACACATTTGTTTATTTTACTGCTACGTATTGAAATGTTATTTGATTTCATCAAAAAGCAATATAAATATAGTGTAAAACTTATAGCGGCCCGCCCGGATATCGTCTTTTTTTATAGTATAAGTATACGGATGAGCATATGGACCACCTGATGGTAAGTGGTCAGCAACGCCCATAGACAAAGGCATTGTTAAAAATGTTAACCATCACTTACATCGCCAATGCGCCACCAACCTAACTAAGACATAACTAAGATGTTATGTCCCTTGTTTCTGTAATTACACTGGCTCACTCACCCTTCAAACCGGAACACACCAATATCAAATACTGCTGTTTTGCGGTAGAATATCTGATGAGTGGGTGGTACCCAGACGAGCTTGCACAAAGCTCTACTACCGAGTAAACCATTATCAATTTTTCGCTAATAATGTCAATTATAGGGATTTCCAATAAAAAAAGCCTATGTTACTCGCTGATGATGCAGCTTTCAATGGGTGAATGAAATTTTAGAATCGGTTAAATACATTTTGACTTTAACCAACAAGCAAACAAAAAATCAAATATTTTCTCTTAATAATATTAGTATAGATTAAATATACTAAAATTTACCAGTACGCAAACAAAATACCAGACGTAAAATTCATTAGAATAATTCGATAATGAATATGGTAATGTTATTGATACTGACGCATTTAAAAATCTTTCGTAAATAACAAGTTATAATGAAAGATCGGTGATAAAAACGAACCCCAAAATTAACTTTCCCATTATCGAAAGTTCATAATCGATAAGGGAATTGGACTCCGGGAAGAGACTTAAGGCCCTTTAGGTAAGTAGTTATTAGACGATAGGGCGAGGGGGTACCACCGCGTGCCTGGTACTGGCTCACCTTTCTATAAGGGATTAAGAGGTATGATTTTGTGGTGAGACTTCATTCGGTTCTTTCACCTATAATTGGTTTAGTGCAGTATAATAAATATCATTTCGTTGGCTGCTTCGTTACACTTTGATAGGTGCAATTATACGAATGATATTGCAAATAGTGCTTCGAAGGTAATATCGAATTTGAATTTGAAATCAAAAATAGTATAGTAGTAGGTATTTTTCTTATTATATTTTCATAAAATCTCTATGAGCTATTTAGAGAATGATAAGTTAGTAAATTAAAATATCGTTATACTTTTTGGTTCTTATTTACCCGACTTACATACTACAGAGACATATACAGAAATATATGTAGAAAATAAAGAGATCTCTCACAGAAGTCCGAAAGTAATAGAAATATATTTACATAACATGGAATGGTACATTGTCAATACAAAGTAATATTTTTAAAATAAGTTTATAATATTAGAAAAGAATATAGGGTAACTTAAGAATACCCCCCCCCCAACGTGCCGGAGAAGCCGTGGACGGAAATAAACATTAAAAATTGAAATAAAAAGCATATGGCTTATTTCCCTTTTTTTAAATATATCTTTATAGAATTATTATTACGACCAATCTCAATGCAATGTAATATTATTACTGTCCCTTCAATAATAATAATATTATCAATTAGAAGGAGCTAATAAAACTCATGAGAATAAGACAGATATATAGGCTATCTTACTCTTTGGTACCAGTTTGTAAATCGACGCTGATAACGTATATAAAGATAAATTTTCAAAGCTCTTAGTCACGTAACATTTGACGCAGTTTAGGTTCGTTCTAGTAATAAACACTAAACTAATGGTTTTAACCCTGACTAAGCAATGAAAGAACTATTACCGTTAAACTAGATTATCCAGGTCTCGAACGAACGAAAAAATGTTTTTAGGCATGTAAAATTATTAATTCAATCGAAATGTGCAGATTTGTGGAAATTTAAAGCTATTCAATTTTTTAATTTATTTTTGTCCTATTCATTGCAAAATTCGTTTTAATTTTTTTGAGTTTAGAATTTACACTTTTTTATTGAGTGTTAAGAATGTACCACCGATTCAGAATTCACCTCAGACCTGAGAAGAACTGGCGAAAGAAACTCAGTGGGATTATTTAAAAATTATATAGTTCTGTTCATGTAAAACCCAAGATATTATTTACTAGCACTTTCTCCGCGGTTTCACCCGCGTAGTTCCCATTCCCATGGGAATACGGGGGCAAAATGTAGCTCACACTAGTAATGTTACTCAGCGATAATGTAGCTTTCCATTGGTGAAATATTTTTTAAAAACGGTTTTGTAGTTTAGGTATGAAAGCGTAACAAACAAAAAAACAAACTCATATTCGTATTTATAATATTAGTAAGGATGTTAAAACTGTAAACAGAAATTCTTTTTTCATATTTTTATCGTGGAAATATTTCTTATAGTAATATCTCATCAACTTTCTCAATATCGAATAAATTCAATAAATTTTCCTTCCCCCATGAAATCACTACAATTTTGAATATAATATTTTTCGAAGAAAACCGGTCGAGTCACACTTTTGATTAAAACATGACCCTGAATAGAGGGCATTGATTGATCGAACTGTATTATAGACATTAAGAGTCTAAAATAAACGTCATTTATACCACAGTACTGACTCAGCGCATTGAAATTCTGCAGTGCTTCGAAACCATTAAATCTCAACTTCCATCAAATGTAGATATTAAGAACTTTTTGCAGATCATGCTCACACTTAATGACAGAAATACGAATCTTCGTACTACGTCGAATTGTGAAAGATTAACAGACTTTAAAAGGTACTTGTAGACAGGCCTTATACGAACACATTAACGAGAAAACTAAAGTTTTTTTAAAAAGTTGTGGATTTGTAAAATACTTTACTTTTATACATTTTTAAACTCTTAACGAGTTAACGAATAATCGTATCGAGACTGAATCGTACAATTGAAATATACCTATTACGATACATACGATCGAATGTGCATATCAAACGACTTTTATAGTGATGTGTTGCTATATCGATATATTATTGTTCGGTATTTATGAGCCTGAGGGTCTTCTCTAAATTTGACGATTAAGAGAAGAAGACATGTGTGTGCGTACCATTGAACTAGGATATATGTATGTGGCAGTTTCTACTCTATTTACGCTGGCAATAAGAAATACAGAAGGTACTCGTATATTTGTAAACTGATGTAATTCTATAGACATGTAGGTATCTTTGAATATCTTGATATCTATCAGATTAATTTCTGCCTCCAGGTAGGTTTTTTCTTTTGTACATACGGCTATTCTATACACGCAGATGTTTTTCTATGTAATAAATGAAATACAACGAACATTTTGTGTTTTTATTTTAATTTAAAATTTTAACGATAATAATTTTTCTACTTTTAATATTGTAGCGATCAACATTTCATGTGTTCTTTGTAATTTATAAATGAAATTTAATTATGCCAAGCTATTCTTGAAATAAATGGCTTTATAACGAATAAATAAATTCACCAATACATGCACAATATCGAATATCCTCTTTAATATCCCGTAAAATGTTCCAACAATTTTCAACATAAAGGCAAATAATACGATCAGAAATATCGATAATAGCAATTCGCAGACCTATTTCAAATCGCGGGCTTTGAAACACATTCCGCGGGGGCTGTATTAGCATGTCAAACGCGCCGCGCCGCGCATGCTTCTGAATTTTTAACAATCGACGGCTCTGCTTTACCGATTTTTGTAACACTAAAAGTATGCTTAGAACTTTTTATTTAACTAACAACTAAACCCATCATTGGCTATCGTTTGCATAAAAAAGTATTAAAAAATTATTAGAGTTTGCAGTTTTACAGTCTCAGACCTCGGAATGCGCGTGAAGTTGTTTGTGAAGCGATTTCTTTCCGCTAGTGTCGGATTGCCATGCCATGGGATTGTGAATGTAAGAGAATAGGGAGCGCACCAGTGCTTGTATGCAAACACAGGTGCACTATAATATTTCCTGCGAAATCGGCCGCCGTTGCCAAATTCAAATAGTAGGACTTAATTCATTAATTCATGTATGTCCACGGATATATGTATTGTTTATTCAATACTCATGTTTGAAAACGTTTCTTAACAGTTGCAAAATTATTATATTTACTTCAAAAGTTACATGCATAATAATATTAAGTTTTTTTTTTAATTCCATTTGAGTTAGCGCTTAAGAGTGCCTGCGTGTCTGACAGAACATCAAGTCCATTCATTCCTATAGATGAAATATTTTATCCCTAAGAAAATAAAAAAATGTTAACTATTTTAACCCCGAAAACGAAAGATCCGCGAAGATCAAAGTACTTATAGCAAGATTTAGTTTAAACATAAAATATATTATGATATCTTATTGACAGTATCATCCTATATTCGGTTTTTCTTATGCAAATTTCAAACGCGCCCCTGTTCTATCTCCCGTGTTAATTTTACCAAAATTTCACCATAATTACACGTTCAAAGGTAGCTGAAGACGCTGCTACGGGTTTTTTTTTTACTTTTTGCGATTATGGATTGACAGTGCTTAAAGATAAGGTGCATTTTCGTATGTGGTAATTTTTTAGATGAATATGTATGTATAGATAAGCGGATTTGAAAATCACGCGTGATCAGAGGCCGATTGAGTTCGACCCTCGTGGAATCATATTTTAATATTGTGAGGGCGTTTTGCAAGATTAAACCTGACTGTTACGTGCGAATGATGATCTTACGAGTACAATTAAACTTCTAAACTCTCAGATTGTAAATTATATAACATAGACAAACCTTTTCTTATTCTTGAGACAATGAAAAAGTACAACGAATGAAACAATATTATTACAAAGTTCTAATTTATCATAACAAATACGAAAATATAACTCTATTGTAAATTAAATCAATCCGCTAATTCTTAATAACTTCTACCACACACATCTTACCGTGATTAATGCAAAACCCCCGGGCTTATACAGGTCTTAAGATTTGTTAATTACTACCCACATTCAAATTAAATACCGCTTACTCCGAATAAAAATCCTATTTAAATATTTTCCCGACGTTGCTAAAAAATCCCTCGTTATCACGCTTTTCCTTGTAAATATGTCTTTTTATGTTTCAAAGTGTCTTATTTAAAGTATATTTTGATATTTTTGCAGGAATAGCTGAATTATCTATTAAATAAATAATAGACTTTTAATGATCTTATACGTTTTTTTTTTTTTTTTTTTTTTTTTTTTTATTGTATAGATTGGCGGACGAGCATATGGGCCACCTGATGGTAAGTGGTCACCAACGCCCATAGACAATGGCGTTGTAAGAAATGTTAACCATCACTTACATTGCCAATGCGCCACCAACCTTGGAAACTAAGATGTTATGTCCCTTGTGCCTGTAATTACACTGGCTCACTCACCCTTCAAACCGGAACACAACAATACAAAGTACTGCTGTTTTGCGGTAGAATATCTGATGAGTGGGTGGTACCTACCCAGACGAGCTTGCACAAAGCTCTACCACCGAGTAAATAATACTATATTATAAACTATTAGCCTCATTTCGTAAGATATAATTAATAGCAAACTAAGCATTGGATATTTTTTTTATTAATTATCTGAAATCTTCCGTATGACCGACTCGTATGTCGTGACGGCAAACGACATTACGCTCTATAATGCCATGCTTGTTATCCGCTTTCACTGTCTACGCCTACCTACGTCCCGTGATTAACATTTTTATTCAGTTGCTTGAATGATTATAACTCATCTCCTGTATGTAAAAAGACATCACGAGGTAACTTGCAGTCAAATCAATCCGCAGCTTGGCGGTTGAACTTATTTTGCCGTAAAAATATCGATACTTAACAATTGTATTAAAGGTTTAAATTAAAGTCAATAGTTCAAACTAATGCCGTATTTCCAAATTGAAATATATAAGTGATATTAGTTAAATGTTCCACCGCAATGATAAAAAAATGTCTGCAGACGAAAGTTTTCTTTTATAGACAAATCATCACATTTCATATAATTAAGTTTTTGAGTCGTCTGCTCCAACGGCTGATTAAATTTGATAGCGATCAATGACCTCGCGCATCAAAGCCGATTACTTTCAAGTCCTAGTTAAATATTTTACGAAATTATCTTTATATTAATATAATTACACTTATAACACAGTTACTTTTAGTTTTATGATACTAAATACAAAAGTCATATAACAGTTTCATATGACTTCTATAAAACTGTATATTCTACGTACTTATTTATGTATACATTTTTTCGTTTTGGACAATCTGGACGAAATATCTTTAAGGGATAAGCATACCTATTATACTTAGTTGTCTTTTGGTATCTGTTTTATTTCTAGTACGTACGATAAAGTGTTAAATAAATATATAAAATATTCTTCCAATTCGGCGCAAAATCACACGCATTGCTGTCACTTTCGCTATCAGAAAATTGCCTTTTTAATTCGAATCCCGTGTAATATATACGTACATTATGCGAGATTTCTTTTCAAGCGGACGTTTCACTTAACCCGCGTTATCAGCTGATGCAAAGCAGCCCACGGACAGAGATAAATGACCTTCTCAGCAGGTGCTGTACTGTAGTGTGTGCTACCTAATGGTTCAAAAGTAATCAGTCATGCTCCGAAATATATTTAGATAGAGAAATAGCTGACTCGAGAAAAGAGGATATACTTTTTTATACTTGATGTTTAATTTCTTTTTCTCTTACTAAATTCAAGATTTTTTTAATCATGATTTTGATAAAATAATAGAAAATAAACTCATTAATGACTCATCATATTTTTTTTTTTTTTATATTATTAAAACTAATTAAAGGCAAAAGTTTCATAACATAACAAGTTCATAACATTAATTATTCATTTTGGTCGATAAAGATAACATTCAAAAGTATTTGCCACTATTCAAACTGACAACTATAAAAACACATATGTATCGACTAGTTAAAAAAATCGTATTTGACTATTTAGCAAGAATATAGAAAATCTTAGTCCATCTATACACATAGATCTGACAAAGGTTCTACAAATTATACGTATAAAATAATAAATTAGATTTAAAGTTCTGTTGATGTCATAACGAATAAAATATTGCGTTAAATCGGGTAGAAAGTGTTTTAAATTCGTAAATAAGAAAGGGTTAACAAAAAACAAAAAAATAAAACATTCACAAAATGCTATAAATCTTTACAATACATACTAAATATTTACTATAACAGGACAATAAAAACACCAACCCATTTCGAAACTTGTGTCTCCTAACCCGTTCGCTGCGGGCTGTCCTGGGCTCGTATTTGGTAACAGCGGCCATTCCGTCCTCTCTATATGGAAGGCAGTCCCTTACCTTTTACGGTGCCTACCATTCTCCGTCCATGTAACTCGGTACAATTGTCGGCGATTCTGTATCGCCTGAATCTACATCGTTCTTTTCTGTTTAATAGACCGTACTTATTCTGTGGAGGCAGGTGGTATTTTACATTCGATTTTAAAAAGAACTTGTATGTAAGCAGAACTTGATTTTTATTTTTAAATCTAAAAATACTGAAGCCAGTCCATGTTGTTTTTATATTTATATAAAATTGCTAGCTTTGTATATTAGCTATTTCTTTACTTATGTAATCTCAATACATCTGACCTCCTCAAAATTATTATTTATCGATTTTGATAATATTGTCCTTTTCCTTTATATTCTGGAAAAGTTACAGCCTATTGCAGAATTGCAAGACGTCAATAAATAAATACGGTATACATAACTGTCCCTTGTTGAATGGATACGCTTTTCGGGTCGGGTGGTTTGTTAACACAGGTTAGGCCGTAATAAACCCTAGTTTGCACTATCTGATACAAGAAGAAACAGAAAACTAAACGATCAGCGTTTTTTAGAAAAAAATATAATGTCTATAAGACATTTCATTTCTTTAAAATAAGACAATTTTTAGCGAACTTAACTTTATGGATGGAAAAATATTTAAAATATCAAAATCGATTACTTAATAGAATATTAAAAACATGTGATATCTTAAGGATAATATTATAGGCTTATAATTAATATAAGACTACTATGAAAATTAAAAAATAAATCACTATTGCAGTTTAAATAATTTTATATAAAGTTCGAATTACAATATTATACTGACAGTTAAAAAACTATATTACCACTAGTTAGAAAATAGAAGCCAAGAAATTTCGCAACATATTGAATTTATTTCCGTGCTGCAAAATATTATTAGTACATAATATAATACTACTACTAATTTTACTCGGTGGTAGGGCTTTGTGCAAGCTCGTCTGGGTAGGTACCACCCACTCATCAGCTCTCATTCTACCGCAAAACAGCAGTACTTGTTGTGTTCCGGTTTGAAGGGTGAGTGAGCCAGTGTAATTACAGGCACAAGGGACATAACATCTTAGTTCCCAAGGTTGGTGGTGCATTGGCGATGTAAGCGATGGTTAACATTTCTTACAATGCCATCGTCTATGGGCGTTGGTGACCACTTACCATCAGGTGGCCCATACGCTCGTCCGCCTACCGATACAATAAAATAAAATAAATTAATATATAATGTACATACATTATTAGTATGAATATTAATTATAACGCTACCAAAGTTAATATCAAAATGTTACATATTTTATACAATAAAAAACTTACATTTCACAATGTAATCTAATCTCGCTACTTACATTTTTTTCTATTTAAACATAATAATGTTTTATTCCACTGAAATGGATTACATGTTACTATAAGTTTTTTCTCGGAAACCTCGAACTACGAAAAAGGGTTCAATGAGATTGTAATCTCTGAAAGTAATATCCTTTTCGATGCGTTTACTTCTTATTTTACGAGAAAAAACTTAAAGGGGAGAAAACGCGGAAATGTCAGTGTGCTCGTAAATCATGAAACTGACGTCGAAGGATAGAATTTGTTTTAACAGTCAAATATCATTATATGCCAAATGGTCAGATGTAGAGGCAATATTTATACTTCCTTTTAATTCTTATTGTAGTGGCAGTGTACTTACTTTATTATTTTTCTACCACTAATTATTAAATTGTAATGAACGTATCAGGAGTCCAAGAGCGTACAAATACTGTAACTAAAAATGCAAGAAAAAAAGAAAATCCATTTAGTTGTATATAAAAATACTTCCATAGTATTTCAAGTAAGAAGTAACAGCAGCACTTATTCTGTAAGAACTCACATCATAACTCACCTGTGAAATGTTAACAACCGACTTATAGTGGTATACTATTTTGATTCGTGTATTCTTGAAGTGATATACTTATTATGGTCAAGGTCGCATATGACTTTGTGATATTTCACGACGTTTTTCTGCGATGAGCTTTATGTTTGTTCATGCAAAATAGCCCTGTAGCTCCTCCGTCTCCTCTCCTCCTAAAAAGACTGTTCAAATAAAAACCCACGTATTCAATCTGACCATCTCAGCTACATGAAAATGATTATAGAACTTAATTATCAAAATACCATAAATGTAATGTTCATTTCTATATTGCGTAAGACAATACTTGAACCGTGTAATACAGAAAGCTCGTCTTATTAAGGTGAGACTACATTGCATGGCGAGTATCATAACATCTATTTATCTTTACAAAAACATTGCTAAATAAATTTATTTAGCAAAGTTAGCGTCAGCCAATACATTTCCAGCTGGACATTTCGATAGAAACACTGAATTAAAATTCGATTTTAAAATCGTACTTTTATCTCTTCTAAATTCACTTAAAAATACAATTGAGAAACGTTACATAATTAACAGATATATTTGTAATATGTTATTTTTAAAACATATTTTTTTACTTATATTCAATCAACATTTCACAATGTTGTGCCCGCGGCCTTACAGCCTTATACATTACAAGATATTACGGAGGATAAACTCGATAATTCCATATAAAGAAAGTCACTAAGGAGGCGAAGATAATTGCGAGACGTTCAACATTTTAATTGCAAACACTGAGAGAAATCTCGTGAATGTATTTAAGAATACAATTATAGTAGATCGTTTATACTTAATTTTTTCATAATATACTTTAACTAACGAGTCAAAATATCCGCCCGCCACTTGGTCTGCGTGTCAGGGAGGAACAGGTCCTAGGTACCCCATATCATTTTC
The DNA here is from genome assembly GCA_905220585.2 of Nymphalis polychloros. Taxonomy (NCBI): domain Eukaryota; kingdom Metazoa; phylum Arthropoda; class Insecta; order Lepidoptera; family Nymphalidae; genus Nymphalis; species Nymphalis polychloros. Next base: position 5,044,431 of record HG992245.1, on the reverse strand, counting down.
TGTAACCCTGACAATAACAGTGATACTTTAAAGGTGACAGGATGAGTAGTTAAATCGTAACATACAAAACCACTTTCGCATTAATAACATTAGTTAGGCTTAAGATTCAAGTAGGCTCATAAAACCACTTTTTAATCGTCATATCATAATAATATAAATTTATAGCTACCATAGTTTTGTGTAATTTTCTCCTACAATATCAATATTCGTAGATTGAGAATATTTTTTTATAACTGGGTATGATGATGATATATTTGAAGTACAGCTAAGGAAAAATTCTAACAATAATGTTACAAGGAGATTTGTCAATTATTTTCTCTAGATAGCACTGCCTCATTAAGAAAGTGTAGTTTTCTTAAGGTATTATAATATGTATATTATATGTATTATATTGAAAGATTGAAAAATTTAATCGATTTTGATAATTAAAATGATGTTATTAAAATCAACTTAATTTTATTTTCACGCATGCATTTGTTAAACAGCAGTTTTTGTTAATATGTCTAAATTCCCTTAATTTTCTTTTATTTAAAAAAAAGCGAAAGTAGTTGGTTCGTTATATTTCTTATTAAATAACTGTATCGTTAATTTAAATTAAACGAATCATTTTAATAAATCAATGAAATAAAGTTCCAAATCATTAAAATTTTAATACATCTTAAGAAGTACCTTTATTAATAATCTTATTATTCTGACAGCTTTAATCAATGTCAAGATAAGTTACGAAATGAGTGCATTTATTCTTTTTACAGCGCGATAAAAACTACAAGGCGAATTAAAGTACTGATTATAAGATAAACAAACTCAACAATGTATCGAAGGCTAGTTGTTGACTCATGACCATCTGGCGCCTGCGCAGATACCGGTTTACTTGAATTGTGTAACTATTGCAAAAACTTTACGTTTTCTTTAATTCTATTATTATAAAATGTCTTGTAATTATATTTAATTAAAATACTAAAAAATATAACATGAAATATAAACTTTTTTTGAACATGCTTAAGGAACGATCTTAGCGAACACATGAAAATAAAAAAAAACGGAATTCAACGAAAACCAGATTTCTAAAATTTATATATTCTATTGATAGCTACTGTTCGCTATATTAGATTTCTCATCCAAAAGATGTAGCTGAAAGTGGAAATTGTGAACATTAACAAACATTATTGCAAGCAGCTAAAAGTTATGGTTATAGAAAGCAGACAATAAGTAGTTAAAAAAAAAGTCTTTAACTACAAAATTTCCTAACACAATTTAAACGTTCACCGTCTATTCATATTCGATCGTGATGTTATCTACTGACTTCCGACCGACGGGACACGTGCGACGTCTCACGACCAGAGATCACGACCAGTTTTGTCGTCCATTCTCAACTGTCATTATTTATACGAAGGTATTAGTCACGCGAGCATTCAAGGGTTAACATGCACCGAAATGGCGATTATTGACCCACTTGTATAGTTATTATAAAGAAGACAAATATTGTATACGTAACATAATAGAGTAATCATTATGCTATATAAACTATCTGTGATTTTTTTTTATTCTAAGCTTTAGACAAACTCATAAGAATACTCATTATTGTAACTGCCTAACGGCACTTATTCTCTGTATTCGATTCCAAGGGTCATTGACCCAGTGCCATAAGAGGAACAAGAGATATAAAGAATTAACATTTACGTTACACATGGATAGAAAAAAAGTTTGCATATAGAACTCTGAAAACAAATTTCACATTGAAGATGCATAACTATTTTCTATGAAAATAATAATAGTCCATCACAAGCGTACCAGTAACCACGGAGCCACAATAACTTCATAACAAAAATAACACGCGATAGTAACGCCAGAGGGTATCCCGCCCGGAACGCGGAAAATTTGCTTTGCAAATAAAAAAATATAAATATATTTATTTTGCTAAAAAAAGCACCCGTATTTGTACTGTGATAGTCCAGATCAATGACCCCTTTGAGAAATATTATTATATGTTGCGTTTCAGTTACATCAAAAAAAAAATTAACTAACTAAACTTAACTTTTGCATAGTTGATAGCTTGTGACAATTTTTAGTTTTCTTATTCTGTCCATATCTATCGAGTTTTTCGTATCCTTTCCTAAAATAAATGACTTAACAGATGTTAAGTAAACTTATTGTTATTATTTGAAGTCAGATTGAAACTAAATATTTAAATTGTTATAAATATTTTTCTTGGTTCTGACTTCAAATCTAAAACAATCAGGCTAAAAGTACCACAAATATATGGCTCAAATAAATCAAGGTACGCTTTTTGACGCCAATTGTTGTAACTATGTCTTTTAAGCACAATAAATGAATTTTGATATAATGAACGAAGGTATAAAATACGTATAAAAAAGAAGAATATATGAGTACAATATAAAAAAAACAATTATAATTATCCTAATTCCATTTACCTACGTTAACAAATATTTCGTAAAAAATAAACACGAAATGCGTTTAACATGGCGGTTCTATTTCATTCATTTACTTTATTTGTACGAAGTATTAGGGTCTATTGAGACGCGTATTCTAAAGAGTTGTAAAGAAAGTACAGTCGTGAAGAAATTAATGCTAAGAAGTAACTATAATTATATGATCCTAAAACTATTTTCTGTAAACGTTTTTAACTAAATAAACAAATTACAATTGTTTTTGATTATTTGTGAAAAAATTAAAATTCGTCATCGTTTTTCAAAATTAAGTACGCAAAGTTGATATTTAAATTTCATAAATTTGCTAACAAATTACACTATAACTAATTTAAAAAATCTTGATTATACTTATATTCAATAAGATTTCATCATTAACATTTGAATCATTTAACTCTCCCAAATTCAATTCCATCACACAATACATGAACGGAGGTGCTAAGTGATAGTGTCAGTCTCACAGACAGACAACAATTAGCATATGCGTCCATAAACCGGTTGCCATAGTAACGAGTACACGTCGCTAAACAAACTAATTGGCCGGTTTTATCAATGAGAACGAATAATTGGTGAATAAGGCGAATTCTATTTAAAGTCGATTCAATAGTCTGCGGTAATTGTGTTCCAATGATGTATTGAATTGAATTGTCATTTCGCACGTATCAAATTATTATCACATGTACGTGTCTTAAAAACATATAAAATCACAAATATGTATACAAATATATTATTCAGACACTTTATGTAATTGAAATAATCGTAAAATTTATTAAAAAGCAATGAATACTAGATAACATTCTTTATTATTATTTCTTTTGTTTTAGGCATGCTGAGATCTACTTTTGACAGGCCAGATCACGAACGTAAGTAGCAATTATTTGTAACATGAATTTAATACTAGATCAATTTTAAACACAAATTAATCACATAAAAACTCATTTGGGTCCATCCGGTTTCACGATTCACGTATTCTAACCACTGGGGCATCGCAATTCACAAATATTAATTGAATAAATTCGAAAATGTGTTAATCACTTCTGCACTCGATCACACTGTATGAATGGAAGTACAAACGAAAAAGTTGGCTTTAAACAAACTAAACACATAGAAATGGTATAATGGTGATTTTTATTCTATTTGGCGCAATGTATTTGGTAAATCCTTTACATATAGGCTTTCCGTATTTACTTTCAATATTGAGCGAGAGAAAATGGATTTTACAAGTGTCGCCGGCGACTTCTGTTTAGACATAGGTTGTAGAGCATATAGACGTCACGAAATGATATTTCTTTGTAATTTCAAAAGCAGTTAAACAAATCATTTCGTTATAAGTTACCCGATTATTGCTTAGGTGTATTAGCCGTCTTATTATAAAACTAATTTTCGGATGTAGTACTATTGTTTTTTTTTATTAGCGTTATGGAATTATAAGACTGATGTAAATATAATGTTATTAAATAAGATACATTATTTAAATTAAAACACGAATGGGCACGCCTATGTCCCTTGGATTATCGGACAAGGATATTATCTATTGTCAAATAGGTATCGAGATTTCACCGCGCTACTACTCTTCATTTGATATACACGTGACATTTGATACATATATATTTTCTCATAAAAACTCATTAATTGCACAGAATTGTCGCTTATACATATTACGAAACATTTGCGACATGTATAACTACTTGCGCTTTAAACACAAGTTCTTCGCGAACGAAGACGTTAGTCTCACGTCTCAATCGAATATAATATTCAATATCCAGGAAATCAATTTCGGGACGTCCTCAAAACTTCTCCATTGCACCGTCTCAGTTTAACGTACTGCACGAACCAACTTTGTCCTTAATAGTATACTTCGCATTAAGCTATCCATAATTTAGCTACCACTAACTTTGTCAATATCAATTTCTACCAAATACATACTTTGAATAAAGTTTTCTGTTTAAGAAAAATTTTCGTTTAATATACATGTTTGTATTTCATTGGTTTTTATAAGATTTTAATAAAATTATTCACATTCACACTCACGTGTACACGAACGCAGAGACGCAAACACACAACAGCACGAATTCATTTATTAGTATATATTTTTATTTTATAAGATTTTACTATTATTATTCACTCGCACGTACAATTGCGTGATAAAAGTTCGAAATTCTTAATTAATATAATAATAGACACTAGCTAATTCTTTTTTATATTCATGAATAAATTATATAAATATTTCACTTTTCAAAACAAAAAAAACTGAAGTGAGTTTAAATAAAACTTAAGTAAAATATAAATAAAATTAAACATTTGAACAGTTACAGAGAGTTAATTTTAAAATCGATATACTCTACTTTTAATATTTAAAATAAACAAGATAACAAATCTTAAGTATAAAGTTGATATTCTATTTTTGAATACGTATATAACGTATTCAAAAATAGAATATCAATATTATTCGTTGGTATAATAAAAAAAGTTAATATCTTTATTGCATTTGTTATTAAACGAACAACAAAACCATTTATCATATTCGATTGAAACGAAATACAAAATAATGGCAACAGAGCACTAATTGGTAATATCGCGTCTTACGCAAGAACAAACTCCATCCACCAGATTCCGCACTTGCTCATTACACTATAACAGGCGTGTTACGTTTGAAACGATTGTTTACTAGTTTGATAGCGAGTTAGCAATTTTCAACACAACTTCTCCGTTTGAGCACGCTGCATGAGCAAGGAAGTTTGAGGCGCCCGGCCGCAAAACGAAGGTAGATTAGATTACTATGTATTTAATTAAATGTGAAATATTCATTAATAATTTTATCATATACTTAGTATAATGAAGAATATAATATATTTTATAGGCCCTAAAGAACATAAGCTTTATAAATTATTTATGTTCATATATTGAACTGATTATGAAAGAACAATCTCATATATTTACAAATATTTCAGGATAATAAAATGTTGGAAAGACAAAATTAGTAAAAATAATTATAACGAAGTACATACAATAAAATAACGACAACTATGTATAGACTTATCTAAAGAACTTATATTTTCATCATTAATGTTGCCTGCCCGACATAAGCTATACTGTTCATAAATTGTCAAAAAACACGTAAAGCTGTTCCTGTGTCTGATCCTCGTCCGGCAAATTTTTTGTCCCATTGGACTCGGAGAGTTAGGGAATCGAAAATATTGCTGTTTGCTATGTTTCTTCATTCATTTAAAGTTTATTTTAATTAAATACAAAAATTTAAAATTCAAAAATTTATTTCAGTTTGCGACAACTTAATTCTTTTACTCAGACTATACTCGAAGTTGCCTGAGTTAAATGAATAATTAATTATTATAATTTTATTAAATGTTTAATATGAATTATTTCGCCATACCGTACGCACTACTACGCATAGACTCTATGTATATATATACCATCGTATAGCGTGGCGATGCGTCGCCACACGCCACGGAATGCCTCGCCACTCGCCACGCGATAGATGTTTCACATCAAAAAGAATTAACAGAAAATATGACAATTGAAAGATGTGTAGAGAAACACTTTGTATTACCCCGTAATAAATACGATAAAATAAATGAATGATATAATTATATCGCGTAGACACAAATATATCATTTAGGTAAAGCACCATCTAGTTACAATAAAACAATATATGTAATTGTTACATATATAAAATATCAAATATAGAATATAAAAATTCTCAACGTCACAATAAATTCAACTTTTTAAAACAACAATACATTGTAAAAATCCGCCATTATTCCTTAATTGGTGTGCATTTTATGTAGCAATTATGACATAAAATTATAAACTGAGCAATAGATACTCGTATTTATAGAAATAGCGCAAATATGAGTTGATACCTCTTCAGTTTAATTAATGTTTTACCAAACATTAAATTTAATAGACCAGTATATATTTTCATAAATTCCAACGTTATATTTAATCTAAAATGTTCGTAATACGACTATAATAAATTTAATATCGTTAAGAATTTGAATGATTCGAACTTTCTAGATTTATATTTATTATGAAATAAGTAATGCCTAAGTCTGAGAAGTTGTAAATTGTCAATGTTAAATACTTTAACAAAAGATTTTCTTGAATATTCAACATATTATATATAACATTCATACATTTTAATATATTATAAGTATTTTTATGACTACTTTCATGTCAAAGCGCTTAACAAGCAATTTAATGTTAAATTATTTGTATGAAAACTATAATCAATTATTACATTTTATATTTTTAATAAAGTGTTATTAAATCAATTAAATCAAAATTGTTTTTCTAATCATAATAATATTGACAGGATTGTTTTCGTTCGACAAATGATTAAACAATTCGATGCTTAAAAATAATAATCTTCATTGAATTATTATATTTAGATTATCTGGAGTTTATTCACAACTATCTTTTATTTTATTTTCTAATATTTTTTATTTCAATAGTTAGCACATATGCTATATACGAAGATAAGTAAAAATCCTCAAAGAAACGTGAACTCAATGAAACAAGATGGCGGCATTTTTAATTACATTGACTCGACTCTTAGTAATGAAACGTTGACGTTGCCTTCATTTCGTAGAATCTTATATCAGCCACCTCATAATGTCCAATACGCGCGATTCCTTAACGAGTTTTCCGATTTTCTGTAATAATAGTCTCCCTTATACCGAAGGCATGATTAATAGTTTCAATATTATGTTCGTAAATATCATTTACATCGGAAAGGTATTTGCTTAAGCTCAACGAACCATGTTACAATTGTTTTGATTACTCTGAATAGACTCTCATAATAATTAGAATATAATTACGTATCAAGTGGATATTACATACTATTATATTCGTTCTGAATTATTTCAAAGGTCATTCACCTTTTCATGTAACAATTTCTAGCTTTCCTTGACTTTTTAAACCCAAACCGGGAGTTGAGCAACGTAGTGAAATAAGCACCAAGTCATCGCCTTAAGAGGAGAGAACGTCTTCGCCCAGCAGCTGGGCACTTACGATTTAAAGTGTTTTGTTATATGAAACTTAATTATATATGGAGAAATATTTTTTAAATGATGATGCATTGTGATATATTTAAATAAAGACTCGACATCAAAATTATTTGCAATCATTTGTATCTTTTCACTTCAATATGTCGTAAACAACTGTAACGTTAATTAAACTAATAGCTTTGTCTTTACTAAAATATTCTTTGCAAGCCCATAATGTTTTACTGCATTTCTTTAAAATATTTTTTTAAGTTAAATATTCCACTGCTCTGTATTCATATAAAATAATGCTTTATATTTGATTCTTTTAATTAAGACGTTTTGTGTCCAGTAAACTAATCCAATCCTATGTGATCATTATACAGGATAAGTATTGTTCCATGAATGAAATTATTCTTAGAGAATAATAAAATAAAAATATATTTATATAACTAAATACAGCGAGTGAAAACACAGTCTCAGGTCTTTGTGAAATATAAGAAAATTGCTGACATTAAAGTGCGTATTTTGTTTACGGCTTCCTCTCCATTAAGCAAGTTTGAAGCACCCGCGGTACCTCCAAACACTCACAGAGTGCAATATCAATATAAAATTCTTATTCTAAAAATGTTTTAAACGTCCTAAGAAATGAAAAAAAGCCGTTTAACACAAGCGACTACCTGAATCACTTTTCTGTTTAACGAAGGGCAATGTCGTTAAGAAAGGAAGAGGCTCGATTTAACGAAAGAACTCCCTTATCTATGTAACGATCGCGCATTATTTCACGAGATGGATACTGAAGTGAATTTGCATTATTTTTTATCGTTTCGCTGACACTCGATGTTAAGAAATTTTCTTTGTAGAGCCGAACAATGGCCGGTGAATCTGAGTTTAGTGAAGGTTCGTGAAAGATGTTTTTCTCAGCTTTAAAGAAGTATTACATTTTTGTAATAACGTAATGTCTGCGCTTACACCAAAGAACTACAACGTCATTTTGTATTGTTTGGATAACTTGGGGTTTATTTTTTTAAATTTACACTGTTATGTTTCCAAATTTAAAATTGGAAGCCAGTTGATGCAAATTCGTCGACACGTTATTTTTAATGTAATCTTCCTTAAAAATAACTGCTGAATTTGAATTAAATCAGGTGTTCCTTAGGATAATAGGAACGTATACAGTTGATCATTATTTGTTTTATAAATTTACTTAAAACATTCATGAATTGACTATCACATTTATTCATTAGTGTTTCAAGCTATACTTAGTGACGATTAACAAGATCGAAGAGCAACGCTGTAGGACATGGGACCTCTACTATGGTTGTAACATCTCTTCGATTTTGCTGTAAATTGTATGTAAATTTTTCTTAACCTCAATTTGTGTTTGACTATATTTTATTACCCATTACGCCCATTTAACACAAAACTCTGGTGACGTCAGTGATCAGGTAGTGAGAATAACCTGTGTTTAAATGAAAACAGAATAAAATCGAAATGATTATTTAAATCTGTCTTAAACATATATATTTGTGTAAAAATCTACATTTATCTTGAATACTATTTACAGAAACAACAATATATCACGTTTTCCATATGTTTTCACAATTTTCTATAACATTTGTACACGTTAACCATATGAATGAGTCCGTCTATAGAGTCTAGACGTGAACTGACTACAATACGATCTTATTCCCTGTGGATTTGAAAGCTGAAACAAACCAGCGTTAAACATTTACCTAACAAACATCTGTTATATCTGAGTCAAGAGAAAATTACAAAACAATGAAAACGAATGTTTATATATTTAATAAAATTAGAATCGGTTTTGATACTACCTCGTGTTTTAACTGCCAATTTCGTTCATTGCCTAGCTTATACTGATATACAGCTGCGAGTTCGTGTGTGCCAATCTAGTAAAGTTAGTTTATTTCCTTGTGTTTATAGTTGGTTTATTTTGGTAGAAAATTTTTAGTTGGACCCGTAAGAGAGTGGGGTTTTTCACTCCCGTGCGTCTGCTCGCAGTCAGGTCGGATTGCCGTCTGATTATAAGAGTAAGGGAATAGAAAGTGCACGGATGCACTTGTTATTTTAATACAATCGATTTGGCCATTCTGAAGATAAATCAATGCGTACAGAAAACAGAAATCAAGAAGTTCAATAACTTTATTACGATGTTGCAGATAGTCTCTTTAATTTTATTTGTATGGTAATTATGTAATTAATCTAATATCGCTTTCAAAACCTAACAAACACCACTGAATTTATCACTAACAAATTTTTTTAGAAAACTTCCTTTTGTCATAAATACATTTATCATAATATATATCATTTTGACATAAATACATTTATCAATTCACTATCAATCAATGATAGTAGATCAGCGTGGAATTGAACCTTCTCTTTATTAGGACAAGAGAATGCCCAATAATGAGATATTTTGCATTTATTTATATAGAGAAAGTTAAGATCAAATATTATCTCAGCCCACGAAAGCGACATTCAATAAGATCCTAACACTGAATACACAGAAGGACACGCGGTATTTCACTCTTTCATAAGTTTATGTAATTTATTGCAATTCACTACGCAATGACTTATTGGCCTTGCTAATGTAAATTATACAAAATTAAACTTTATTAAAAACATATATTGTGTAGCGAGTATTAATACTGAGTCCAAATTATTTTCATTGCTTATTAAGACTAGAACCGTATAGCGGAATTCTGCCAACTCCCCTCGCATTTTTCGATCCAAGATATTATTATGGGCGCCTAAGGAGTCGTTTTCTGTACGCCCACTTATAATTTGCGGGTGTTGGGCCCTGGTATCCTCTGCGGAGAACGTTATCGGCATCGATACGGTTATGGCTGCAAAAATTACGCCATAACGTCGACTGCACTGCGCTCACTAAGACGGTAGCACAAAACGGTTTTTCTAGCTTAATACAATTGATAATATTTATCTAACAATACTCTTATTGCCTCTATTTGTACGATAGAGCGTAATTAAAAGAATTCAATGCATCTAAATTTATGTAATATATTATAACATTTCCATTCGCTCTGCCCCGAGGTTGCTCGGAAAATATTGCTCTTTAGCGATAAGGCCCTCCATTTGTACGACCTATTATATTTGTTTTCGCTGTAACTGTTTTGCCCTGATGTACAATAAAGGATTATATTATTATAACTGCAAAATGTAAATAAAGCACACGACTTACAAAATTTGCTTAAGACTTAATATTGTCAGATTTTTGTTTTGATTGATTTGGTTATTATAATTGTTTGAGATTAATGAAATCGATACCATGTAAGCTACATGTCACCGCAAGATGGCACTGCCGCACATCTATATAAGATGGGAACCATTTAATGACGGGGCCCGAAACTATTGCCATTTTAATAAGAATTAACAATTTCTAACAAGCGTCTCCAACCATGCAGTTTTAATTATATCGAATATGAAATTACACTCTCTTACTCAACCTAAAACAGAACAATACGATCATTTAAACTCGTTTTCATTTTATGGTTTAAGAAGTTCATTATATTCCGACTTTTAAAAAGATTATCTACATAAAACAACAATCCAACAAGCCCTCTCAAGTTATACATCAATGAATATTAAATATTAGTGGAAGTATTTTCCACCTGTAAAGATTTCTCATAATTACATCGCATGCTAGACCACTTCATTTCCTCATTAATTAATACTTATTAATTATGTAACATTCAGTTCATTATCGAATTTGTTTTTATAATTTGCATATTAATTATAGCTATATTTTACGTTAATAAGTCTGATTTGATTATTTAAAAGGTCTATGTGCAAGCCCAACTGGATAGGTATCCAGTCATTAGACTACCGCCAAACAAAAATACATAGTATTGTATTAAACCGTGAGTAATCCAGTATAATTACTGTCACAATAAACACAATATCTTTCTTCTCAAGATTGGTGGCACCTTGGCAATGTAAAGAATGGTTAATGTTTATGAACGGCGGTACCATCAGGTTGGCCATTTGTCCGTCCTACCTATTTCATAAAATAAACATATAAATAGTCGATGAATCATTTAATTGTAACTGTGGTAAAGCTTTAGTTTGAATCCAACATATCATCATTTATACTGCAGCCAAAATTCAATACTTTGTTTGCTGCTCTTGTTCTTTAAGCTTGAGAGAGCTTTTTACGTTTCCTAAGATCTTGTTTCAAAAGAGTTTACAACGTCCCACAAAATAGTTATTAACCCTGTGTAATAAAAGTTACAATTTTACGTTTAATTTCTTGCTTTAACAGTTATTGTACTTCCGTATGTATTGCCGTTGTTATTGTTAGCAACTGAGATAATTTGTATAGTATAGTAAATAAAGCAGTTTTACTTGTGTGTGTGTGTATACCGTCTAATATTTTTATCCTTATTACTTTTTTCTTTGTTCAACGATTAAAATAAATAATTAATTTCAATTAAGCGTCATTCATCCCAATACAAATACATTTGATTAGTTAAATAATATTATTAAAAAAATATGTATACTAGAAATAAATTTCTCAGAACTCAATTTCTAAAAGGTCCTAATAAAATAAAAAAAGTCATTTGCAAATCCGATTCGTCTACCCGAAGTTCATCGCTTAGCTAATTTCGTAAAAAAGTTGCCGACAAATTGTCAAACTCACAAAGTATAAACGTAAATACAGAGTTCTAAAATATTCACTAGATTCTCCAAAAAAAATCCATTGAAACTTTATTGTATCGGAATGAGAGAGTTTACAGTTTGAATTGCGACTCAGCCGGGTTTCCTAACTTCATTTCGAAGTTCTATGAAATAATATTAACCGTTGACTTGCTGAGTATATATGTAAAGCGAAGTAAATTAAATCGTCACGCTTTCATTTTTTTATTCATTTGAAGGAGACTGATGAGTAAATAGTAAATACCTTCAGACATTGTCGGATCTAATGCGTTGTCAACTATTGGATCTAAAATGTTATTACACTGTCTTACTCCTCCTTCCAGTTCTCATCCAAATCCAGAAATGGAATCCAGAAATACAGAGTTCTGAAGTTTGATAACAGAATAACATAAGGGCGGTAATAACCGAGACGATCAGAAAGCCATACAAGCTGAAATACCCGACCCGACTTCATACGAGCAAGATTATTTATATAAAAAACGTTTATTTATATAAAAAAATTCAAACAGTTGGAGTATAACTTTTTTCTCAAACTTACTAAATAATGCAAACACAAAATCAAATCTTATTGTAAAATAGTTGTAATTTTATAATAATAAGGAATTAAATTTTTTTATAGTAAAAAAAATCACGCTAACGTTACACATTATTATTTTTATCCTTATAAAAGTTATTTATGTGAATTTTTGCTACAACTACCGTATGCCGTAGCCAAAATTTTGATAAACTTAATGGTGATCCCATTTCGATTTTGCCAGCGTTATTGAACATTTTATATTTACATGATTAAAATGTTACCAATAAAAAGTTAGTTGTTTTAATAATGTTTTCTAAACAAGAAAATGTTTATAAGATCAAATTGAAAAGTTGAATGTATTCTACTGTCTGCTATTACAAAAGTTACTTTATAAATTTAAAGTGTAATAAAATATCATTACAGAAAAGTTGAGTAAAAATATTACATAAAGTTTTGAATTTGCGATAGCTTGATAAAATTTTCACATCGACCGAACAAGTTCCTTCATTGCAATTTTAAATACAATTACGAATAATTAAAATATAATAAAATAACTGTGAAACAATAATTTCCATTAAAGTAGATTTAATTAACACAATCAAAGAATTCGATAGCGTTTTCAACTATCAAATGAGTTTTAAATAAAATTTAATTATATGAGAACATTTAAAGTAATGTGTAATCTGGTGTTGATTTTTTGTAAAACCTTTTATGTTTATATGATTTTGGTTTTATTTTATGAAAATCAGCTTAACAGTATAGAAATATTAACTATAATACTAATAAATGAAAGAGTAGATGATCATACTACAGCCTTCGTTCATAATTGAAATATTTTTACAATACAAATTATAAATATTGCTGAAATATATATAATATACATTTTATCTATTAAATTCATACTATAAGAAAATTATTAGGAAAAAACAATTATAATTTAAGTTTTCTTTTAATAACTAAGACTTACAAAAAACCACAACGTTAAGAAATATTTATAAAAATATAAACAAAGAATATATTTTTAATTTATGGACACACTTACACGACATAACAGTAATTGAACAGTACAAGTGTAGCAACTATGTAGTTATGTCAACTTTTACTCGAGCAACGTCTTGTTACGTTTTATTACTCACTTACATAGTGTATTTAATTAATTTTAATATATCACATCAATACGATTCGTTTTTCTTTATAACGTAAAAATAACTTTTCAAAAACCAAGCCTAGTATAAAACCGAAGATGGATAAATATAAAAGTGATGAGTAAAGATTTATATAAATTAACAAAAAAATAATCCAATATCTCCACTAAGTTTAAATTTTAATGAAATATTGAAACTCCAAAATAAATAAACGTAATAAAGTTTGATATCATGAAAAAAAGAAAGATTGATAATAATAATTGATTTATATATAAAATAAAGTACTGTCATTTCATTTGCTCATATTTTTAAAATGAAAAAATAAACTTAATTGTCGCAACTAAAAGCCGGAAACTTAAGTCGACTGTTCCCTTTAATAAACTCGGTTCGTTTAACCGTTTCAATTAACTAGGTGAGGCTGTAAAACTCTTTTGTTGCTCAATGTCTTTGCTTTGAAATTATTTGATTGATCTGTGTCTCGCATATCTGAAAATTAATTGGTCTTATAAATTGATACATCAATTATATAACTTAAAAAAAAGTATTAAAAATACTTCGATTCGGCGAATGAAATAAAACGTATTATAGACGATTGTGTTTTATTATTTCGTCTTACATCATCATCAAGTTAATACTTCGAACCACCTATGGGTTTTCTAATCAATCAATCTGAAAAAAGTAATAAACATTTCTAAACTTATAGTTAACTATGTACGGAAAAACCACAAACCTTTGTCACAGTCGTTTCTGTCCTTATTTGGAAATAAAATATCGCAATCATATGAATACTAGGCATATCGATTTATAGATTGTTGTATCGAACACATCGATAAAAATAAAATAAAAAGCTTTTAATATTGTCAATATCAAGGCTATTTTCAAAAAGTACGCTCTAGATATTTTTTTTCAAGCCATTAGTGAATTCCATTTATAAATAGTCACTCCAATTGTTATCGTCGGCATTTTCTACATTCAACGGGACAAGAAAAATGTTCATAGCAATAAAACACGTTGTATTACCCATCATTGTATCTGCTAAGAGCATCTCATGTCGGACTAAATCGCAGGCTAACGAGACGATTTCAACCGCTTTCAATGTCTACCACTTGTCCTCGATTCTATCGCGTATTGTCCGCTGTTTGTAAGATTGAACCTATTGTGAAGTCAGATTATGCGACCAGAAGTGAAATGACCATGTAACGATAAGCGATATCGTTTTGCTTATTATAAAATTTATAACGTTTGTGGAATAAATAAAAAAAAAGTTGTGTATTTTTATTATAACCAACAATCAATGTTATGTCAAATATACTATTTCGGAAATATCTCATAAAGTCTTTAGAACTACTACAGACGACATATTTCCTTGGAACTTCATGAAGTCAACTATAAAAGATTGGTTCAGATTTTCCATTTTATTGAACACGAGTCATTCCAAATAGCTTAGGGATGAAAGCGTTCATTTACTCTCTATATTTTTCGATTCCCAATCAATGTCCGCGAGAACAAATAGTTCTGTCCACGAACTTTTTTCTTTTGCATTCCATTGATAACTTACAATACTCTTTGTTCTTTGCACTATTCGTTCGAATATTGCTTTGTTACCGACTCTGCTTGCGAACAACTCTTTATGTAAGAAATTTCCTAATTGAGCTCCGATAGTCTAACTTTAATACGAAACTTTAAGTAATTCGATATCTCAATAAGACGCGATTATTATCCTACTTGTGATATGACAATTTTAGTATAGATTAAACTTGTGTCGGAACAAAACAAAACTTTTCAAATTAGATAATATTGGAGCAGTCGACCTGTTTGTGTGAATTCTAATATCTAAATTTGAATCAGACTTGGTTTGTTAATATTATTTGTTGGAATTTAGTTTTTAACGTTTCAATACTGATAATTATTTTATTTGATATATTATCGTTATATAACTTTTTATGATTTAAATTGTATACTTGTCATTTTCGTTATAAAATTTTAATTAATCAATTTACAAGTCTTATATCTTTGTCTGCATAGGAATCATACACTCCTCATTTATATTCTACTGCTAAACTGCACTACGTATTAGTCTTGTGTTCCAGTTTTTAAGGTAATTAACAGGTTAGTGTAATTACAAGAACAAGCGCACTTCTTAGCTCTCAAGTTTTGTGGCGTTCTGGCGATGTAAGGAATGCTTAACATTTCTTACAGCGCCAATGTCTTTAGGCGGTGTTGATTGCTTACCACCGGATGACTCTATTTTTAGTCCACCTACATATAATTAACAAATTTTATAAAAAAACCAATTTGATGCATACGATTTTTGTCTATTACCTAACAAATTGTCTAGTAATTAATACAATTCGAGTCCACTTCACGATTTGATTTATTCATTAGTGGGATACTTATTAATGATTCGATATTTCCTTTATTACTAGCACAGTTGCTAAGCAACGATTAAGAGTATTTTCTGACTTTTAACATTGTGATGACCCTGAGATTCTGTTACATTGTCTAATTAAAATCACAATAAGATAGATAGAAAGAAAATGACACCGCTTGGAATTTGTCGTATATTGAAATTTCATAAATATACATTCCCTTCGCGCTTTGGTTGATTTTACCCTGGTCATATGCTATAGAGGATAGCATTAATAATATCATAAGTCCAGACATGCAAATTCTACATTTTTACTATATAGTAGGTACAAATACGATACATATGACTAAAGCGTTTATAGATTCGGTCTTATACATATTAAAGGGCTGATGGATTTTTTATATTATGTATCGACAATGTAGTCTTATCTTTTTTTTAAATTGATATGTGTGTCATTTTCGCTACTTTATAATGTGCTATCATTACGGCAAAATAAAGAGATCAATCATAACAAGTTTCATTCGAGCACATTTCGATTGTATTTTATTTATATAAAAATTATGTGTTCGTGTAACAATATCAAGCTTTGTTTCTGTCCATATTATAATATCGTTTTTTTGATTCAACATAAAATATTTACATTTTATGAAATCGACATCGCAAAGACAACCGTCAAAAATTTTTTTTAATCAAAATAGGCGTATCATTCCCATGGGACAGTGAAACTTTCCAGCGAATCGGCAGGCCTATTAAAATGTTTTCCAGCAATGAATTCGCTATTTAAGCACCAATTAAGGGCTCGGCGTCAGATAGCGAAAGCGGAATTCGCAACTCAATCGCAATTATTTTCCACTCGCAAGAAAACTTGAAGCGAGCGTTAATTGTGGGCTAGGTAGGCGACACGATGCTCGGGACGTTTAGAGCGAGGGAGACGGGACGACTACGATATTTTTTGAAATTTTATGAATTTTACTATAAAAAATATCAAAAGTAGCAAAACTGTACAACAATTGAAAATAATAATTTTGAGATAACCACCAAGACCAAAATAATATTTTACTTGGTGGTAGAGCTTTGTGGAAGCTTGTCTAGGTAGGTACCACAAACTCATCAGATATTCTTCCGCAAAACAGCAGTACTTGGTATTGTTTGTTTCCGGTTTGAAGGGTGAGTGAGCCAGTGTAAATACAGGCACAAGGGACATAACATCTTAGTTCCCAAGGTTGATGGCGCATTGGCGATGTAAGCGATGGTAAGGAATGCTTAACATCTCTTACAATGTCAATGTCTATGCGCGTTGGTGATCACTTACCAACAGGTGGCCCATATGCTTGTTCGCCTACCTATGCTATAAAATAAATATATATTTAATAAACATATGAACGTTGTAATGTAATGTAATATTTTTTTATGAATAAAATTACCTAACAATTTAAGCCCGACAGACAGGCTGTTTGTTGTGAAATTTTTCGGACTCACATATTCCAAAACGGGACATTGAAGTTTTAGTCGACAAAAGAGTAAAATATCGTACAGTATAAAGTTTCTCCAATGGACAAGTAGAAGGTGTGACGTCATTAGCAATCTCCTCCGTGGCTGTGCTCGTGGCAAATTGAAGCAATTACAATGTACAGTTGTTTTGGTACCCCCCACCCCTCCAAACCCCCACTTAAACTAACAACGCAGTAATTCCAATACCGATAATACTCAAGTGACAGTTTATTAAAAAGAGATAAAGGCAAACAACATTTTTTCTTTTTTCTGTTTCGATAATTGGTTTTTAGGGTTTTATTTGACAAAGCACGTTTATTTATAATACCAATTCACTAGAATTAAGATTTTTTTATTTGCGTATAAGAAATAAGAATGCAAAACAGTAATTTAATTTTAATAAACGTTTCAGACTTTTTTAAGACATAGATAAATTATACTTGATGGTAAAACTTTGTGGGAACCTGTCTAGGTTCATACCACCCACGCTTCATACATTCTATCTCCAAACAGCAATCTATACTAATATATAAAGCTGAAGAGTTTGTTTGTTTGATCCGGCTAATCTCAGGAACTAATGGTTCGAATTTAAAAAACATTTTTGTGTTGTGTAGTCCTTTTATCGAGAAAGGTTCTAGGCTGATTTTTATTCATTATATTCTTATTAATTATACGCGAGTGAAATCGCGGGCACATTTAGTAGTTAATATTTTAGTGTTCCGGTTTTAAGGACGAATGAGCCAGTGTAACTTTACACATAAGGGTCATAACATTTTTACGTGCCCAAGGTCGACGGTGCATGGGCGATTTACGGGATGGTTAATATTTCTTACAGCGCTGTTGGTCTATTTGACGAGCTATATTAAATAGGACAATTATTTTAATTAAATCATTCATTATATCTACAAAATGTAACCGTACTTCATATAAAATATTATCTTAATTTAATCATTAGAACCGATTCGTTATAAGTTGTCCTCTATAGCTTCCTATTTCACAGCAATAACGCGGACAATTTATAAAAATACAACAGAAGCTATGAAATAAAAGCGAAAAAGAACTCAACGCAGATGGCGCCACGTGAAATATTAACTAAATTTGAAAGAGAATTTCGAGCCGTGCGAAATGGCCCGTGCGAAATTTACTATTGCTATCCGTGGATCGAGCGCTCTATCGATCTGTAAGGTAATGTTTAATAAAACTTCGTAATAGACACACATATGCTATAGTGGCTAATAGGCCCGAATAAATAATTTAACTCTTTTACGTCACTAGTTCTTCGTGTTTTATCGCCTTACTTGACATTAACGAAATATTCATTGCTTTTTAAAAAACTTATGAAAACTACTAAGCAATTCAATTAACTTTATATATCGCATAAAGCTATGATATGTTCTAAATTAAATGCTAATATTTAAAAATATTACGTTTATAGAACCCTAAGTATTAGCATGGACCTCTGGTTTGACCAGCTATTATGCATAGTTTTCAATACATGTTGTATTTAAAATTTATACATTTATACATAAGCTTAAAAAATTATATGGTTTTACGGACAAATCTCACATATAATAGAATCTGATGTAAAGCAATAGATATAAATTTGAATTTGCTTAAACAAAGGTGATTATGAATTCTTATTTATTTTCATAAAATACAAATTTTAAACATACGTTTAACCTTAGAAAATATTTTTAAAGCAAACATAACATTAATAAACTATAACTTAATGTAAGTAGAGTGCAATCAACTCTATACTTAATTAGTCAAACAATATAACAGACCACGTGACAAACCTCTATGGCATTGGTCTTTGATAGGTCCTCATATTTTATTCTCTCTAATTATGAAATGACGTAGATATACGAGTACATCACTAGTAGTACTCAGATCTCCTTGTTACTCAAACCGCTCGTTGCATATTTATCACCGACCGTATTTTTCATTAAAATAAAAAGCTATTGCTTGTTATGTATTATGTAGTGACAAAATTGGTGTTGATATGTTAACTATTATATACGTTTTACTTTTGCGGATACGGGGGGTTTTTATGTACTTTATATAAGATCAAAAACAGCGGCTGTAATTACAAAATATGAATAGTACTACTCAGTATAAAAGTCTAATAAAAAGTGACACTCATATAAAATAAAATTAAATAGCATTCAATATAATCATTTAACAAATTACTAAAGTGTTATTTAAAGAAACAAATCTTTCGAATAATTAAACTTTCCAGCAAGCTATAAAAAAAGCTTAATTAAATTGATATTTATAAAACAATTAAAAGCATAATAGATATTTAGGAAATGGAAGGATATAAACGATGTTTCTCGTATAATATAAATACCTTGATTGTGACATTGATATGACCAGATTTGTATAATAATACGAATTTTTTATATATATAGGTAATCTTTAGTGTTTCAAATATTTTTTATAAATACTATTTTTAATAAATAAAAAATATGTTATATTAATTTACAATACTCACTTTAATTGTTTTATAATTTAAGAAGAAATTAATGAAATGTCATTTTTCTGAGTTGCCCGAGTTCACTAACAGTTAAATGGGGAGTAATGAGTTTCGTCTTAACAAAACGATAGTTAAAATTTCCTCTTGATACTAATAAGGTAGCGCACGTCGAGTGCCTGAAAGCACTAACCCAAGCATCCCAGACCTAGTTTCGTCTTTGCATTTTGAGCGCTGAACGCTGCATTAAGCTGAATTTTTTATTCGCACAGTTTTTTCCTGTTCTTTTTCATAATTAATTAGTAGTTTCCAACTAGACTTTTTTTATAAATAGATTAATTTATCATTAACGATTACGTTATCAAAAAGTTTTTACGTACTATTTTAATTTAATCAATGTGTTTTGTGGGCAATATAATTGAGTGATAGCACGTCAACAAGATTATATCACATCGGTCTTTATGTTTGAGACAAGAAGAAATTGTATGTAATATATTTAGTTTCAAGTAGCAAAAACATTTAAATACTTCGCGCAATAAATTTTTACAGCGCGTAT
Source organism: Nymphalis polychloros (assembly GCA_905220585.2). Lineage (NCBI taxonomy): Eukaryota > Metazoa > Arthropoda > Insecta > Lepidoptera > Nymphalidae > Nymphalis > Nymphalis polychloros. The sequence goes on along the minus strand of HG992245.1, from coordinate 5,023,736 downwards.
GCTCTTTAGCGAGTAACGGCTACGCCGTAGCATAAAGCTACGAACTACGTAACCACGTAGCTAACTCGTAGCACCTATTTTAGTTGAGCGCCTCTCTTTGTTTTGTTAATTCTTTTGCTGATACGATTTCAACATATAAAACCAAAACTGGTGTAAATGTAACGGTGATGTATGTTTATTGCTACTTCCAAAAAAGACGTATACATTATTTATTGCTTTATTCTCTCTAAACTGCATCTATAAATAGCAACAATTATATCAAATGCTGGGATTTTGCTTTGTAAAATTTTATTTTAAATTGAAATAATCTTTCAATCTAATTTTTTTATTTGAACCTATTCTTACCTGACAATTTATTCGCTAATTTTAACTAATTTTAAAAAAATCTGTTTGGCCATTTAAATATTCAATATATAATGTTAAGAAAAAAGTAAATAAATTTATCTAAAAGAAATCCTGGTTTCAAATCAGCGGAGTTAGCGATTGTTTTGTTCGTGCCTGGCGAGTGCCCAGCGCACGTGGCCTGCTTACAAATCAACCTAGACTTGGTTATAGGCTGCTTACTTACAGTCTAAAAATAATACTTTCAGTAAAAAAACCTAAGTTATTTAGATTAAAAAAAAGAATTTTTAATGACTGAGAACTTCAATATGTTTTAAGGAAACAATAAAATAAAAAAAATTAAACGTTGATCGAGATGGCATTAAGCTCGGTGGTAGAGCCTTGTGCAAACTCGTCTGGGTAGGTACCACCCAGGTTTTTTTCAGAAATATACAAACCACTGTCTATGTGCGTTGGTGACTACTTACCATCAGGTGGCGCACATGCTCGTCCACTAACCTATACTATAAAAAAAAAACAAAAAAAAGCTTGTTGCAAAATGCCCTTATTATGTAATGAACAGTAGTACATATGACAGTATTAAGCCTTAAAAAAATTAATTTCAATTAACAGCAATTACTCATATATCCTCTAGATTTGGAAAATAATATTGCGAAATGCATTTATGTTATATATTACAACTCCTTTTTATCAGTTTATAAGAAAGATCAGTTATTTCTACTAATAAAAACGTAGAGTATTTTATCCAATTCAACTCATCGATAACTGATTCGACGCCTGTTCCTCGAGTACTATTCATCTCGTACCACGTTTAAAAATATAAATTCCGCTTAAAATCCGCATGTGCCTTAACCCGTCGGCCGCTTGCCAAAAGTCCGGGTCACGTGCGCTTACATAACCCTCGACTGCCGTTGTAATTTTAAGAAGTATATTGGTTTAGTTTTTAGCGCTACTTCGCTGCCAACCGGGCCAGAATTAACCCAAGTTGCTTTATTGCGATTTTGTGGTCTTCTCGACAAATAGTGTGCGGCGCTGTTAAATATTATGCCGCCGAAACTCGACTAAATAAAGACTTTAACTCCGTTAACAAACTCTTGTATTTATTTTTCAACTGGCCACTTCTTGTTTGAGCTTGTGCAGTTTCTTATTCCATGGACTTTTAATTTAAATTTATTTTGCAAAACTCGCGACCTAGTTTATATAATTCTTAAATTATATATTTCACTGTCGTATCGATAAAAGTTAACTTTGAACTGAAATGGGAGAAAGTCAATTTATAATTATACACTCGACTTTCAGGTCTTTCACTTTTAAGCTATCAGGTCATTGTTATATCCTCAGCATAATCCCTACATTTCCGTAGCAAACGGTTTGACGACAGCCTTTGATCTAATTCTATCTACACTTGCATTGATTATATTTATTGTCTCACAATTGAATGTACATTTTAGTCAGGAAAATACATTTCAGTGAGCATGCAATTTTTGCAACAAGAACCCAATCCTAGAAACCCGGCCGAAGATCTCCCTCGCAAATTTACCTACGTAGTGTAGAAACAAAGCGCTCCTGATTCGATTTAGCGACGAACGAACGATATCGTCTTTGATGTACGAATCAAAGGCAGCGATCCGTCTGTAATACACTTACCCGGGCCATTTCAGCCCCTTAACCCTGCCGGCGTTGCAGCCGGTCCAATAAGATTTTCATTAAGCGTTGAAAAGTTTTTAATGAGTGCACATTTTGTACCCCACCCCAGCGTTGCAGTGTTTAGAAACAATCCAATGTCATATTAATAGGATGCTTAGCGAAATAAAATTGGATTCTATTTCTATGCAAGTGTTTATTCAAGAATCCGTTTTATGGTGTCTGAGTGGATCTTGTTACTCTTATATAGATTGTCAAGATGAGATTAAACTTAGATTATTGTCGGTTTGTTGTATATCTCATCATTTTGATGTCGATGTCCAATGAGAAGAATTGTTCTCTTATTATACGTCATTGTAATTGAAATAGAGTAAAAAATTTAGATGGTTTATCTTATCAATATTTAGCTATATAAAATTAATAAAGTGAAATTTCTATTATAATTATGTATATTTAATGTTGAATAAGAAAAGTTTGAAACGACACAGATTAAAAAGTATACATATATATATATAAGTATTACGAGAATTAATTTTTTACTTTCAATGTTTTTATTTTATAAAATAAACTTAAGTGTTAAGTTTTAATGAATAACCAAGCTTATTATTACACGAAATGCATTACAAGTAACTGCATTGCCAGCACAACGTAGCGCCACGTAACGCCGCGATGAAGGCATCAATCAAGTGGCGTGGCGAAAGAACCACTTATCAGATCTGCCCTATTTGCTCCTACTTATAAGTAATTTCCTCGAATCGATTTGTTTTGTTGGTTTAAGTCAGCGTTAAAGAAGTTTCACACGCTGCGGCTGTTCGCTGTTATTAAAAAGGCTTCGAATTTTTAATAAAAACTTTTTAATGAGTCACGAATTGACTACTCTGTTAATAATGTACTCCGTTGAAAATAGTACTCAAATCACGCTTTCTGCTGGTTAGCAGAAAGCGTGATTTGAGTACTATTTTCAATTTTCAGCATAACCATGCTGCACTGTTAAAGGCTTAAATTGTCATAAAGATTTAAAGATATTAAAAAACACTCAATTTTCATGTGAACAACATAAATGTATTATTTAATAGCATAACAAAACTCATACTAACAGAAACATTATAACAATAAACTTTACCCTTATAAATTAGTAATTCAATATATGTTTAAACTAATTGTGTAATCCTATTTTAGTTTTAGTTACATGTTATACATTACTTAATATAATAAGCTTTGTATGATATTGTTAGAGTAAGTACTAGATTAAAAAAAAACTATGAACTAACGTATGTATTTTACAATGTTATCTGCTTTAATAAACGTACGGTGTGTATCAAGCTTAATAGGCTTGATATCCGAAAGACAGGCAATCTATTGCCAGCGAAGTCACTTGTCAAAAGTAAACGATAGACGTTGATTAAAAAATAATTTCCTAGGCCACAGCTCGGTTCCTCGGCTCGATGTTTACATCATAATTTCTTGCCAAAACCACTCGTATTGATGTTCATCATTTTCGCCACTGTTTGATGTTTTTAAAATGTTTCATAAATGAAAATAATTTGAATTTTCTGATAAAAGGTTCTATGTGATTATATCGGAAATTACATTTAATTAATCGATTAGATAAATTGGATAGAGATGTTTTGCACTGTTTTATTACCATTATTGCTCTGTATTTTAATGACGTGCTTGTAAACTTTTAATTATTAATCTTTTTTTTATAATATCGAAAGTAAAAGTCTAATAGGACACGGTGTAGGGCTCATTTCATCGCGCTGCCCTGTGCGGGTTGATAGTGTGATATGAAATATAATATCATCTGGCATATGCAGGTTTGTTTTCCTTCACCGATGCACATGACATACACAATAAAATATATAGATAAACAAAAGAAAAATCGATAATCAAGTTGTGGGGGATTTGAACACGCGATCAACGGTTAAGAATGAAGTGATCCATTCACTAGGCCATCTTGTGACGTATAATATTGAACAAATCAATTTATTAAAGTAAGCGTTACAAGAAGTTTCTTCAACCTAAATTAATATTTACAACTTAGCAAATATTTTAAACAAATCTACATGTTTTTAATTTCAATAACGTATTGTATATTCCATGACACTTAATTGTGCACAATACGAATAACCTCTTTACATAGTTTAGTTGGGCAAAGCTACCTTTTTCCATCCAATTCACTTTAATGTCCAAAAAATAAAATACTATTTTAGATGTACTGGGTTCAAGTATCAGCGTAACTCGACCGCAAACAACAAAGTTCAGCCGCAATACTATGAGAGTTAGACAAACATTTTAACCGACAACGTAACATTTATATAACAGATTGCAATATTAAAATGATAATAATTCCAACTTTGAGCAACGACCTACAAATTCTATGATGACACAATATTCATAGACATTATAACATACAGGTTAACAATATGAAAGTCCTGTAACTGAATATGGTTGACAAATATATCATGTTAGCCAACGTCATAGGATATATTATAGTCTACAAATATTGCCAACACTTGCCAAACACTATCTGAGAGGGATCAGTCACAAGACCAACGGCTTTACGTGCTTTCCGAGGCATGGAATTACTAACACAGCCAACTTTCGAATTCCGAGCTGTTACAAATTAGAAAATTACTTGACAGAAAACCTTTTTATTGAAAAAACTTTTAATAACTTAACCTCGGGATATTACACTTCAAAGAGGTCTTGCCACTGCTGAATAGATACGCATTTTAACCAGATTTAGATGTGCCTTTCATTGAAAAAAAGTTTTAAGTAAATTTGTACAGAGCAATGAGTGCCATAATTAGTAATAAACACTTATCAACCATTCATTTTCGACTAAGACAATAATTTTAATTATGAGAATGATACCACTTACAATGCCCAACAAATAACGAAGCTATTTATATTAGGTTTTATTAATCTACCATCCTGCTATAAATAAAAAATACACACATATCATTTATATGTGTGTATTCACACACATATATTTACAGTATAAACACACAAAATACATATCCAACGCACACGTGAACGCATATGTATATATATGTAGACAATACAATGCTAAACACTATAAACATTTCATTCTCACACAAATACACTAATGAATTTATTATATTTGCGGTCTAGTTTATCTTGTGGCGTACGGGAGTAGGAGAGAGATTCAGCATTTCTAGACGAATAATTATATTCTGAATATCAGTAAACATTTATATTTTCAGACGGTTTATATCAAAATATATTAAATTAATTTTCATTATGTGGTAACATACTTATATTATATATATCTACTAAACATATAAGATCTGTTTGATATTACATATTTTTCGTTTATTTAAAGAAGTTTTAAAACATTAAATAAATACAATTAAAAATTAAAAATATTTACTATACAAATCGTGACCGCGTAGAATGGTGGCAAGAATGCTAGCAGCATTTCCCCTTTGAATCGCAATTCCGATTCTCTGGGCGAAAAATGAACCAGCCCTCCTGTCACCAGTAGAGGCAATAAGACGGGGTGTAATATTTTAGTTTTAAATTAAATATTAAAATATATTTCATAAAGTAGACGTTTTCTTACAAACACTTTAGAATCGTTATCACTGTTAAATACAGCTTTAAACAAATATTACAACTGAGTACATAAATACATATGTTTTATATTATAGATAAGATAGATGGAAATAAAAAGTTTGATAGTTGTAATATAAATATATTGTATAAATCATGAATAAAGCAAAGAGGTTTCAGTTCAAGTGTATTTTTTTTATTTGTTTAATTTATGTTTTTTATAGTAGATGAAGGGGAACGAACATTTGGGTTACCTGATGGTAAGTAGTCACCAACGCCCATAGACATTGGCATTGTAAGAAATGTTAACCATCGCTTACATCGCCAATGCGCTACCAACGTTGAGAACTAAGATGTTATGTCCCTTGTGCCTGTAATTACACTGGCTCACTCAACCTTCAAACCGGAACACAACAATACCAAGTGCTGCTGTTTTGCGGTAGAATAACTGATAAGTGGGGGTGGTACCTACCGAGACGGGCTTGCACAAAGCCCTACCACCAGTAATGGGGTAATATGTTTAACCGTGGGGGAGCGATGAGTAAGCAAGTCTAATTTCAAGCCCAAATGACAAAACATCTTACATCTTTTAGTGCCATTGGATACGGGTGAACGTGACCACTTACCATAAGCTGACTGTATATGTACTGTTTGTGTGACTGTCTGTCTATAAAACAATGTAAAAAAAAGACAAAAATATAGGTTACCTAAGTAAATTATTTATTGTAAAAAGCTAATTTATATATAAAAGAGTGTTGTGTAAATTGTATCTCTTTGTTCATTACTTTATTTATTATATATAATATGCGATACTTATTTTACAAACTTACTTTACATAAAACAGCAAAAGAAACATAAGCCATTTAAAATGCGGTTTTTATAGTTCAAACTTAACAGCGTTAATTATGAATTAAAAAGCCATTTAATCTAACCACTAAATCGTTTAACCTATTAAACATTTTACTACGAAAGTTCCAAGTCTAGCACATTGTTAAAATTTCAGTCCAAACATTGCTTTAATTCCACGCAAACCTTGTCTCTATATTCAAACGCAATTACGTCGTGTCCCGCAAGAAAGCCCGCGATAATTGTGATCCAGAATTTATGGAAACTTAAGGAGCCGTTCATTATTTTGTTCCTATTGTTCTTGAAAATAACGCTTTTGAACAAAAGAACCGCTAAAATGAAGATATACCTAAGTCTAGTCTGGGGCGTTAATGGCTTAAATATGGAGGACGGGTAGGAAGGATAAGCTAATGAGCTACTTATATACCCTCTTAGATCTCGAACGTTGACTGCCCGCTAAGTTGACAGATATATAATATATATAGATATATAATATATATAGATATATAAAGACGGTATCCAATCCTGTTTGTTCACGTGCATATTGCATATGGAGATAAAGTTAGACTATACCTGGAAATTTTCATTTTTATATTTACATCGTATCCTGTGCGTTATTCCAGTTATAAGGTATCACTGTAACGAGTTTAATCAATCTACTAGAGTTGATACGACATTTTAGAAATAAAGACTGATTTTACTTATACTATTTGATGTCTCTGTATACAAAAAAGTACTAACAAATATTATTTTCATTTTATCATTTAATATCGGCAGTGTGGATTAAACGATTTTAATTCAGATTGAAATTAAAATCGTTTAAAGTCTGCCATCGTGCTATTTTTTTTATTATTTACTAATAAAAAATGTTTAAAAGTTCATCAAATCCCTTCGGCTGGTTTTGCGTGATTGAATAACAAACATCCAACTTGTAAAATATAGAAACTTTCATATTTATAATATTAGTACGATACAATAAGATTGAGGGCTCAAACTCGGGCAAGCATCACTGTGTTATATGTGCTTAATTTGTGTCTGTATTCATTCATCCCCGTGATGAAGGAAAACACCTGTATGTTTAATTCTGTCACATATGTATTTAGCTCATATTTAAGGGGCGTGCCAAACCTCCTTAAGAGGAGAAGAGCTTTAGTCCAACAGTGGGCTGTTCACACTTTATGTACAAACAACGACAAGTCATTAATTAGACGGAAAATGTCTTCTTAGCTATGAATTCACAGCAAGCCAGCTGCTACAGACATATCAGCTTTCGTTCAACTAAAATTACACAAAATCAAAGCCGATCTTATCTAAACTAACAATATTAACAAAGTTCCCTAACTCCGCTCGATAGAGGTTATTGACAACACAATATCCGTCCGGGCCGGATCGTACGCATGTCGGCGTATAACGGGTGTGATAACGGAGATGCTAAAAGGCTTATCGACGTTGTTGACAAAATGCCGTGTGAAGTTAGCATTAGATCAAACTAATATTTAATAAAAAAATAAGGCAAAATTTTCACCATAAATTTGTATCGCAATTTTATAGCTACAAAGATTGGACGCGTTAAATCAGATTAGTGACTAACGTTGTTTTTTTTCTCTTTTATCATATAAGACTCTGTTTGACTTCGTTTTATTTTTACAAGACAAATAAAAGTAAATTATAACCTTGGCCATAACAATAACATCTTCATTATTTTTTCTTATGCTCGTAATTCTTAAAATAGTAATTACTTTTAACTAATCAAATCAAACAAGGACACTTTTTTTAATTTCATTCGAAAGTTAAGTTTAATTTCGTTACCAATACTACCATTTCTTAAAAATATTCATTCAATATTTTTTTTGTTTAGTCGTGCCAAATTCATTTATTTATTATTCACATTAACTGTTTTACTTGTTTCATTTTTATATTAACCATAATTAATATTAGTTTATATATCAAGTTATAATAAAATTAACAAATAATATTTATTTATGGGTAATCAATATCAAAATGAGTCAGTTACGCACTGATTCATTTTGATATTGAGTCCTTAAAATACAAATATCAATAACATAGAAAATCTGACACTAAAACTACTACATATATGCAAATCATTGCATGTAATGTTGTTCATTTGTCTGAATAGTAGTGCTATTTTATATAATCTCATCAGTTTCAAATTCAAACTTGAACAATTAGTAAAAAAGCAAAACTGACCAAATAGAATACCATAAAATCAGTCCTCTTATAACCTGTAATATAGAAAATTATAGACAGTTCGAAGCCAGCCTTTGCTCGCGGGTTGTAGCAAAATTAGCAAAGTTCACGCCATCATTATTGGCGTCGGGCGTACAAAGGGCGGCCTTTGTCAACGCATAATTACGCCGGCGCTGGAGGATGAGCAAATAAATATTACGGTGAAACAACTATCTTTAGATAAAACTTTGTATTTTATGCCAGTTTCGCGCGCTGTTCTATTTGTTTTGTTCTGCGATTGTTTTGTTGAGACATGTGTTAATTAAAACTTTGAACATCTGAATTGCATACCCAGAGGGTTTTAATTTCAATGGTATACTCTTGAAAACTTGTGATTAGTATCATTAAGATATTCTCTTGAAATTATAATATTAATTATACTTTCTAGCATCGAGTGAAAAGTAAAACACATATTTGTTTTTTTTTTTAATTCGACTTTTATTTATAACGATTATAAGCAATGACTGAAAATTATAAAATGAATATAAGAAACATCCTTTGGTTGGGAACTCTTGGGTTTAAGTAAAATTTACCAAACGAACTCCGATCCAGATCCAACTATCTGATTTTGGTATCTGGATACCAAAATGGGATATTTTGGTATGCAAGCCGCCTTGTCAAAAACGTTTCTGTTAAACCAATCTGCCAAACTTTGCCAAGTTCGCCTAACGCCTCCGAAGGTCCACTTACAAGCGTTCAACTTGGGGCAATTCCGTCAAAACTCGCCGCTCTACAATTTGGTGCCCGCAAATTACACATCTTTGAGCAAGGCCGAAGTGGGGCGGAAATGACCGAAGTCGCTTCGTTAGGGCTCGGATTGGACCCATTGTAGTTCGCGTTTAATCGTCGCCGGACAATGGGCAATGACGCGATGTAATTGTCCCTAAATAGTCGCTGTTAAAGCGGCGAGCGCTGAAATCGCTTGATTTTAATTGTCCCACCCACGCTGGCTCAGCGTTACGCTTGATTTTTTTTTAAACGTGATGATTTTTTCTCAAATTATTAAACAACTTACAATCTCCAACAAATATCACAGAAAATTTCAATTGTTTAATAATTGGATGTAAATGCAAGTAAAATAAAACAATTGCTCATTTACAGTACACCCATTAAATTTCATTTCACCTAAAACAGATTCATTTTATTTGAGCTTTAAGAGTTAAATTTCTTAATTCGAATAGCATTAAATCATTTTACACTTGTGATTATTGCTGCTCAAACGAGGAGTTCGGTTTCGAATGACGAATTAATTTTGTTGACGATTAACTTTACGTCACTATTATTGTCACGCTATAGGTTTTATATTTTTGTCACGTCGTTTATTTTTACATTTTAGTGAAATACATAAAAAACATTCATCTAAAATGTTTAGTCATGAAATATTCGAGATAATCTGTGAAAATGTAATTATCAAATATCATATTTTTATTATTATCAAATTATATAGGCATTTTATTTATGTATTTTTTTAATTCGGTATAGTTATTTTACTTATTTATTCTTAATACGTACTGGTTAGTCGGCATAAGTCTGGACGGAACATACAAAATCCCTTAATTGAAACTATAAATATAAGCCGTCCATTTTACTTCAGTGCTATTTTCGCGCCTTTTTCGCCTACGACAAAATGGACGCTCTCCGTGGTGTTATTTTTAAAGTTTCCATACAAAGTTCCTTTTGAAACTGTTGTTAAAACGATATTTTTTCTCAATTACATTTCTTTAGGGCTAAGTTTTCTTTATAAATTCTGCTGATTAACAGCTTTATTAACATCCTTCGCTTAAATTATATAACTTTTTAATTTTTTACTAAATTTTAAAAACAAAACGAATCGGCTATTTGCCATTATTGGTTAGTAACATATTTAATAATGTGAGCATTATAAGTATTCAAACTTCAATAAATAATTTTAATTTCTTATCACTAAGATACAGATTAAAGACCTTAATTCAAAAAGTAATGAAAGTATCGCATTCGCAATATGTCATGTTGAAATAAAACCCATATGTCGCTTGCTGGCACCGTCTAATATTTATCGACAAATCCTTACAGTACATCATACATTGCTCATTTTTACGAACATGATTTTATGCAATCAAGATAATAACAGCAATGTGTTATACGTAATAGTTATACCATTTGAATATATCTAGCATAGTCCCCGCATCTACTTCGCTCCCCTTTCACCATCTATCGTCCCCATTCGGGGCGCGATAACCGCTTTTTATACGCATAATGCCCGGGATCTGGCGCTAAGCTGATAGAATTGTGGCGGAATCAGCAGCCCTTTTGAAGTTCTATTAAATTGTAACACTCGCGAGTTCGCACCAACGCGTCCATGAAATTGTGGCTTTATTCAAATTGTTCGAAATTATTTTTTCCTGCGGAAATTCAAATTAGGAGTGCAAGGATCGATATCGTAAAATTGAGTTATGTAAATAGACAAACTTAATTATATCATATTATATCAATAAACTTAACTATATTACGATCATACATACGATTGTATACAATCCACATGCAAAAATATACGAATATCGAACTGTGGTTTAACTTTACAATATATAAAATATCTTTAGTTTGTGGAGCTGTCTGGCTTATTCGATATTCGTTGGTGGAAATAAAAATGATTGATTTAATTGTGCAGTTACGGTTCGGAGCTGGATTGAATTAACTCACGCGTGCCTTTAAAATAACTTTATAAAAAACGGTCTACTGCCACTTGTAATTTGTAAATAATTTAATCTGATGTTTCGTACGTATTTTCATACAATGACCAGAAATTGTCTTTAGGTATAAATACGTGCTAATGGCTCACTTGTTGACAATATAATCCAGTTGATAATAAGCAATCTAAAATTCAAACTGATACAAAACTCTGATGTGACTTTGCTTAGAATTTCATTAAATTAATGTTTTATAACGTGTTTATTTACGCACTTAAATTATTCATTACGCACTTAAATTATTCATAACGCCAAAGTGAGATTATTGGACAACCTTTAACTTAATATTATCATTTTACTCATGATTTCTTACAATACATATTGGTCTCCACAAACAAACATCAATTCTCGTCTATCTCAAAGGCACTTTGTCGTTGTGTTTGTGGTATCATATAACCAGTTCCTGTAAATAAAGGCCAATCCTTATATACACATGTTTCATCAACAAACTGGGATTTCTTTTCATTTCAGATTAATATCTAACGAATTGCCATCTTGTAATTACAAAACCAAGACCAAAGATGAAACAACGACAACTTTATTACATAATGTATAATTAGCTTCGGTATTTATTGACTTCCATGCGTTATATATAAGCTTTATTTTTCTATAACTATAACTCGTAACTAAGTCATTATATGAATAAATATACCAAGACGATTTTAATGTACTTCTACTCGGTATTCCATTTTGGATTCAATCAATTGATTAACTCTAATTTCAGTATATGTTCAAACATATATATATATATATGTATTTGTATATATGTTATTGGAATGATAACACAATAATTAATATGGTACCACCGAGATTTGACATTTTTCATACATTACTGACAAATACGTGCTTCGGTTCTGTTAAACTTATTTTCCTAAATTGTCCGAGCCAACCAGATAAAATTATCGCAGGTGATACTTACACGTTAAAAAATGAAAAAGTTCTTCAAGTTAGCTAAAAGTTGCTTTATGGTTTATCCAACTTTTGTTTGTAGGAATAATTTCTGACAGCAAAGTGCAAGCAAGCTTACAAAGCTAAATAAGAATCTATTACTCAGCTTAATTTTTTTTTTGTAAATGATCTAGTACGGACATGTTTCATCATTTTAAAAATTAGACTAACAAATGATTTTCTAAAAAAAGAAACAATTATATAATAGAAAACTTCGTCTCTGCAGATGTAGTTAAAATCATCGCAACCTGGCCCAATACGCATTATCAGCGAACCGGCAGTTTTACGACGGTTCCAAGGTTTTACGTGCTAAGTATTTTTATTTGTTCGGGAGATCGGATAAGCCTGGTCGCGGATTACTTTCAGCCAATTCCCAAGCTTTTAAGGGCACCTGTCACGTCCCGTCCTACATTTCGGCGTACTTTGTTTATTTTTACTTAGACGCTTTTAATGTGCTTGCCGCTGCTTGTTTTGAATCTTTAAGTAGTATAAGAAGGCACTAAATATTGTTATGAAAATTGCTTTAATAGATTTTGGCTTACATTTTGATATAATATTATACATAATACTATTCACTAAAACGACATCATTACTTTACTCAATCATTTGAAAATATATCTTTAGGTACACATATAATAAACACACCATAACTAAATGATATTATTTATTTAAAACTACCAACACACGTATATGATGATATCATAGTGAATCATAAGTTGTTAATATACACAATAATAATTTGGAATGTCCCATTTCATTTCAAAGCACATAATATTGTGAATCGCAGCGTGACATTTAATCGATATACTGGTGAGCCCATCATTTGGTGCCAGAAAAAAATGAGCGCCCACGCGACGCGACGCCCGCTGCTAATCCTATTTGCCATAGCAAATAAATTATATTGACCACAGATAATGTGTATCGACAGTAGACTGCCGTACTGCCTCGAATATTTGTCACCTGTTACTGATAGCTATTGGAAAACTATATTTTATTTACGTTCCGCTTCGCGATGAAATTCTGCTTCACGGGTTACGGATTTTTGCGAGCATTTTTCTGCGGCGCCGGTATAATAGATGTTTCTTTTTGGCTTAAAAAATACCGTATTTGTGTAACTTTCAGAGTCAAAACAATGATTTGAACAGAACTTTATAAATTATTTTCAACATATATTACAATTTTTTTGAAATTCATTTCCGTTTTACATACTTTTAGTAAGGGGTAATAACTCAATTCTTATGAAAGTAATAGATTTCATTATTCAGTTTTATATTGGTGTAGAATACAGCATGTGTAGAAGAAAATTAGCATGTGTAGCAGGCATCTGTTCAAGCGATAACTCATAATCCTCGCAATACCAAATAAAGAAACCCCTGATGGCTCATAAAGCGATACAGCGATGGAATCCAAAGAGTGATAATATAATTCCGTTGAAAAATGTATCGAGAATACAAGTGGGTCCTCGTGGGGGCTACAATCGAAAATATAACTGGGGAGCCACGAACTTGTGAAAAAATCTTCCGTTCACGGGCGGTTACGAATATGAAATATTGATCGAAAAGTAAGTTTATGAAAACGTAAATGCGGAGGTGCGAACTCGATGTGATGGAATACTCTTGTATACATTCGTCTTAGGTTTTGACGCATTTTTATAGAGATGGCACTTCGTTGTTTACTTAAAAGATATGTTTTATTTTCTTATGTTTATTAGCGGTAAGTAAGCTTACATTTATAAAACAAGGAAATGAACTTTATTCAAATGACATTTCGAGCGCCCTCGATTGTATGTCATCATTAACATTTTGTTCATTAATTATACGAACCGACGTGTTCTAAATCTAAAGAGTCTTTTTTAATAATTACATTGATAAGGAAATTCTGTAGTAATATTATGATCAACAGTTTTTATTTTTATCGAAAAGTGCAGATATACAAACTCCTATCAGAAATTGATTCAACAACAACTTTGCTGTTTCAAAATATATCATTGATTCAATTTTTAAAATAAAAATAAATTTTTTCGCTAAACAGCAAGTTTTTGGTTGACTAAAATAGAATTGGTTATTTACATAAGAAATCAGTTTACTATAAATTACATGATAGGAAATAAAAAAATACTTTTTATTTGTACTCTTTCCTATAAATTTGACACCTGATAAAATACTGAAGGTACTAAAATATATATATTTAAATATGAAATAATATCTTTATATAATACAAAACAAACCTTTGTTCTCGAATAATCATATTCAATCAAAAGGCTTGAAAATTATAATAAAATAAATACGCGAAACTGTGAACCCTTTCTCAAATAGTCGCAATGTTAATATATTACATATACATAATATACTAAAAGTATAATTATTTTTTAACGTTCAGATCTTATATTCGCTCCGCCAGTGGTTTTTCTTTGATTTTGAGTAGCTTTGAAATGTTTACATGGAAATGTATTCAGCGGCTCCGTTTCTGTCTGTTACTTAATTTCTTGGCTTTTTAATGACTTCAACCTTTCAATGTTTTGTTGGTTGTTGGTTAATTAAAAATAATAAATTCGACATGATGTGTAAAGGAAAAGATTGATTCAAGTTTGGATATTAAATTATTACACATTGTATAAATATTAAATTAATAAAAAAATATCAACAAGATCGATTATGATCGATTCAACTTCTATCAAGCCTGCTACACATACATATACAGTTATCTCACACGAAATTTTATCGAATATCGCAAATTGACAAATAAGTGTTCACCTCAACATTTAAACTTTTGCTTTGTATTAATCAATGCTTTGCCAAAAACCGGTTCTAAGATGTATCTTTTGTGCCTCATATTACACTGACCTACTCTCCCCTTTAACTGGAACACAAGCGATGTAAAGTATTGATGTTTGACGATAGAAACGCCGAGGAGTAAATGTAGTACACAGACGTTGCACAAAGCCTTTCTACTATTAAGACAATATACTCATAATTGGAATATATATTTCCTAAGCTGATTCACTAACGAGTAAGTGTTTTAAGTATGATTGTGTAGAACAAAATCATATTACATTGTTTGTTATAAGATTCTTGTAGATAAAATTGTATAATATGTCACTTATTGGAAAAGCAAACTAAAAGGAATTTATATTTGACTACACATTTTTTCTCAATATTAAAATATTTTTATAAAGTAATAAAATGTAAACGCAGCCTGAGAGTATCCTAATACTGGGCTAAGGCTTCCTCACCAAATCTTCTTTTCAAAAGGAGAGGTACATTAGAGATAGTACATTGCTCCAATACGAGGTTGATTGAAGTGTACCGATATATTATAATGCATTATGCGACTATATTTGCACATAATTTTCTCGTTAGTCTGTTGGCTAACTTGTATAGCTCCAGATCATAATATCACGAGTGAGACTCGGTTCAGGCTAATTAAAAACATGACGGGTTTTCCTGTCTAAAATTATCAATAACAGCCCTTAGTTAGGAAGTCGGCAATCTACATTCCCATCTCTTGAAAAGCACGTAAAGCTATTCGTCCTTCGCCTAATCTCTTTCTGTTCCTGAATGAATGAAAATTTGTACTTGTATTAAAATCATATTATTTATTTTCTTAAAACAGTTTCGTTTAAAACAAGAAATTTATATATTATGTAAATGAATGTAACAATTAGGCCAACATTTGCAATGCATTTGATCCAACTCTAAATAATATTAAAGTTGGCCATTGGCCCGGAATATGATTTCAAATTTCACAGCCGACATGGCGATAGATTCGGCGTGTGATGAGCAATACGGATTAGTGCTCCGGGCCTAATATAAGCAAATATTTCCATTTGACGATTTTGTGACCTTCTACAAATTTATCGTCAAGATATACGAGTAGTTTCAGATTTGAGATTCAGAAATTCATCATGTTAACATTTTCGCTAATTACATTTCATTTCATCATGTGACAAGATATAGAGGCCATTTAAGATTGTTACTAGTAGCCAAAAAAAATGGTAATGAATTGTTTATTATTTAAAATGACCAGACAGATGTTAACGAATGAGTTATTTTCAAAGCAATTTCGGAGAAAAACATTTAAACCTAGACAAGTAAACACAAAAGTATGAACTATTTTATCAACGTCATCATTATGAGTACCTCATCCACTGGTGGACATAGGTCTCTCCCAAGGTGCTCTGAAGCCTTCGTTCCTATGTTCTGTTTTAATTATAATGATTTTATTAGACTTGGCGACATCATTGTTGCCAACCAATCATTTGGTTGACGAAATGTTATAATACTACTAAGAAAATACATATATATTAGCAAATATTAAGATTATTTTCGTAAGCAAAATTTCACTACTTTTACAACAATTTCATATCAATTAATGAAATCAGTGCCTACTGCAACTGCCCGTCAAGTTGTCTTGATGGATGACGTCATTATCCGTAATGCAGTTAAGCGAGACAAAATGGCCGCCGCGCGCGCTACAGATAATGAAAAGCATTACGTAATATAATTTTTAAATGATTTAAAAGAACTAAGTTTACAAACTTATAAATGTAATATTAATGCTTATGATTTTATAATGTAATCAATGATAACGAAGTTGTAGCTAAATATTTCTTTAAACAAACAATATAAGATAGTTTAATACAGACACTTTTTGGAAATGTTTTAGTTAAATGTAAAACATTAGTTTCAAAGGGCTATATTAACGTTAATTGTTAATGCAGCTTTAAAAGTAAATAATAAGAATTTATAAAATAATTATCTTACATATAACACGTTCAAATTAATTCCTAATAGCAAATGATAGTAGGTATTCTACATTAATGTTAAATTGAACACAGCATGACAATTTACATTCATCCGAAATACTATAACATTAATCCACATTATTTCTTTCATAATATTCGTTCTCGACGAAAGTCAAAACGACGTCGAGCCGATAAAGAAATCAATAAACGTTTCTATTTTCAACTAACTGCCAGTTGTTTTGCGGTTGGAAATAATGATGTCAGTATCGCGATGCAGTTGTCGGAATCTTAAAGCAATTCAAATTGTAAAAAAGACCTAAGTTAAATCGTTCTATCAAGGTAAATAATATAATTAATTCTATATGATGATATTCTCGTTGGATATCAGGTTTGTGTAAGTATATACAATTCAGCTTAATATTCTGCCACCAAACAATAATAATTGTGTTATATTTCTTACGGTGAAAGATTAAAAATGACCCATCTCTTCGTCTGCCTTTTTAATGTTTTACCATTTTTAAATATTGTCCACTGCAGTTCTGCAAAGTAAAGTTAAAAGTTACGCTGATATTTCTAACCAGGCACGCTAGCCTGCTATCAACTTGGCAATGCTTTCATATTCGACTTGACACTTTGTCATTCAAGGTAACCGATTTATCTAGATCCTAAGTTATTTGAACAAAACAATCAACATTATTATTTTCAAAGAATTTGTGTTGGTAATACATATATCTATTAAACAATTACACACTACGGATACAATTATACGGAGTACCTAAATTCAGTTATGATAGTTTAAGTAACGCTCCCTTATTATAATAACCATCTATTTCACATACATTAGTGTGTAAACTTATTTAATTATTATATTCTCTCATTCATTACTGAAGTATCTACTTGGTCATTTTTCATTGTAACGTATTTAACGATATTGTTGGGTGCTACTGTATATTATATATTTATGAAAGCGCAACTTCATACCTTTCTGCTGGAATATTATGATAGCATTTGATTCTCACTAATGTTATCTACACAGATGCGCTTACATAACGGACTACAAACAGTACAAGATTAAGAAACGTCTCTGAAATAATAGATATGAATTTAGATAGATAGATACAATTTTGAGGTAATATTTTCACTTATATACTAAAATGAATTCTAAGCATGTATTAGAAAAAAAAGATCATAGAGTCGCTAAAAATATCTAGTAAGAAGTAATGCGAACGCATTTATCTTCAAAAAAAGCAAACCTCACTCCTAGAAAAACTATTATCATACAAATGGATCCAGGGTCATCTTATTGTCATCTCGCGTATCCAGAGCATCATTCGTCAGACTATTTAGATGGATGGAGTGGCTCCCGATCTCGGATCCCGAGGTCTCGGGATACGAATCCCGTAGTATGCGTTTACATTTGTAAATGGGCTTAAAGGCAAACGTCTGGTTAAGCGTTTCGGATCGTTTTTCATATAACATTTTCGCGACCGTACGTCACCAACCTATCTTGTGCTGAATGCTGATAAAATACTTTGTAAATTTTTATCATGATATTTTAACAGAAGAAGTTAAGCTGATAAAATAACGATATTATACACTAAAAAAAAATTGCAAAAATCTATAACTTTCTTTAGATTCTGTTTAAAAACCTAACGTAATT